>JALMGA010000003.1:76914056-79414056 GCA_023333525.1 Aspidoscelis tigris stejnegeri
TGAGAAGACTTGAGCTTGAAGTGCTATTATTTCTTATACGGGGGATTCCTAGGAAAAGGAATTCTGTGATTTCAAAACTAGTGAAAGCTGACGGGAGAAAGCAAGCAGAGGGAGGCCGATAAGGATGCTTCTCCGCTGGGGGGTTTACTTGCTGAGGCAAGGGAAAGTGGTGTGCTGAAGACTGGCCTGGCCGACGCAACTTTAAAGGGAAGCCATTATTTATGAAAGTATATTTTGTAAAAGCACCAAATAGTTCAGTAAAGCGGGAGAGAGAGATCTGCTTGGGCTGAAGGAATCAACTGTACACAGTTATTAACTGTCTTTATATACTGTTTGATTAAGAACTTCTCAATAATAAGTTTTACAAAAATAAGTTAGAACAGCTCATTACAAACACAATCACAAAGTACAAGTTAACAAGGGTGAATCAAGACCAAGAAGGAAAACAGCAAAATCAAGACAGTCAGTCAGGCCAAATCCCGGGAGAACACAGATCTTAAAGAGGCACCTGAAATATATGATTTTGGATGCATCACAAAAAGGAGAATTGTGAGTGCTACCACAGAGAAGACCTAGTTCCAAATAGCTCACTTATGAATACATAGGCTGTATCCAGACACATCCTAAACCGTGAATTCTATTTGCAGTCCCAACCATGGTGCCAAACTGTACTCACATTTTTTTGTCATTGCTCCAGAGCATTCTAACATTGCTGCACATTTTCCTTAAGGTGGGAAAAAGAACTCTCACTGCGCAGTATAGGCTTAGAGTAAAGTATACTGTAAATGCAGGCAGAAGCAAGAGAAGCACAAATGGTAACTCGCTAAACCTGGAAGTACAGCTTGAAAATTGATTGGTTCTATGAAGCCTCAAGTGACAGGAGGGAGAGTGCGCAGCACCTGAAATCACTTTCCTCCAATGAGAAAATGCAATCTTGATTGTCTGTGAGGACAATAGATTTTCCCTTCATGCTAAGGACACATCAAGAGGCAACCACTATTGAACGGTATTTGCCATTTTGACTCCATTCGCCCAATTTAGAGACAACTGCTTTTGGTTTTTACTATCCAAAACAGTTTGGTGTCGTGACTTTACCATAGAGCCATCAAGTTCAAAGCAAGCCATGTTGTCTATGCTAACTATTAGTGGTCCTTCAAGGTTTCAGACAGGGGCCCTTTCTAGACCTGCTGCAAGATATGAAGAATTTAACTTGATACCTTTTGCTTGCAATACATGTCCTTGATCTCTGAGCTCTAGTCATATCCCATACAAATGAATTTGAAATGGCTTCCTTCTATGAATGCAGGATAAGAGCAGCAAATGCAAAAAGGGCAAGAATTTTCAAAGTCCCTCGTTTTACTTGTACAGGAGAACTGTAATGTTTCATTTTAAAGATTTGTTTTCCCTTTACGTTCCTCCTGAATGTGTGACTTCATATGAAAAGAAGATGATACCATTCAGTTAGTCATTCAGAAGGCACAACTGTAAAATCCACTTTTAGGACCAAAAAGAAATAATATGTTTTAAAATAATTTTCCCCATAAGATACCTTTTGTGTTATCCACTAAAACTGATAATCCCGAAAATATTTTTTCACGTTACTTAGGTATTAGAATTATATGGCAGTGTTCCTTTATTTTCAAAAACCAAACCTAATCCTGTTAATTCAAAGTGAATAACAAACAGGACTAAGACTTTTCCCAAGTTGTTACATTTATTCAACCTGCTTGTGTTTTGTTCTTCATCATAATTATTTCCAAGTCAAATCTGTGCTGATTTCCTTGTGGACCAGCATACCTCTGACTAACTTAAAGAATTGAGCTGGGATAATTCACACTATTCCTCGGGGGTCATGTTCTCTGTTTTTTTTCAAGGACATTTTTATTACAAAGCTGATGAAATTTGCATATTAATTCATTTCTTTCAATTTTTTAAGATTAAATGTTGTCAACATGTATCAGTGCAAGGCTCTGACAGTGCTGATGAAATGGGTCAGTCAAGCTTGAACATTTAGAGTAATGCAGCCATCTGCAACCCCCAAGCCCCTTGTGTAGTTTAGTGCTACCAATGCAACTTGATTAAAAAAAAAACTTTTATTCAGCGCAGGATATTAAAACATTATCTGTGAAATGATATGTGTTACTCTTGCCATTTGCAGGAAAAAAATGTATTTGACAACAAAATGGATCTGAGGATCGCCTTGCTGACTTGAAGTTAGTGCATTATCAGTCATAATTAAACTCTGGTAGGGAAAGTTATATATGTAATGGTGTGTGTGCACAACGAAACACAGTGTGCAAGAGAGAAGCAAAAAAATGGTATTAGGATTCAAGTGACTGTAAACAAAACAATCTCTCAAGTTTTACTGTTTGAAATGTTGTTTACAAGAAGAAGTATTGCATGTTCTGCCTTCACCATTAGTATGGACCAGGGAAGGGTCTACAGATCTCCCTTCCACACACCGGTGCAGTTCAACTTCTGGTACTCCATCTACACGGACAGAGCACTGACTGACAAAGATGTACTAGGGGGTGATATTCCAAACCAGGCATGGGGAGCCCTTCAGTATTTTTGCCAGGTTCCAAGAAGTGGCTGGAGAAACAGACCTAGTTAAAACAGCCATAGCTGCAACAAAGGGGCATTTCAATCTTAACCCAGGCTGGCATGAGATACTGCCAGAATGTGTTCAGATCCTACCAAAATGTCCTAGCAAAAACACGACAAATAAAAAAGAAGAGAGATGTGTCTAATATTTCTTCATTGAATCATTTCTAAAACGTATGTGAACAAATCTTAAAATTAGATTGAAAAAGTGTGGATGATCTGGAGTTTGCAGTCCTTTCTCTGGCCATCTCAGTGTCTTCTTCTTGTGACTGCTGCATAAAATTCTACATGTGGCTCACCCTTGAGTGGATCACAGATGAATGTGACCCAATTTATGCTGCAGCCATCAGTTACTTACTGTGGTATATTTGGATGCCCATGCTTCATTCCGGAACATCTAAATATAGTGAAATAAGTAATGGGTGTTTGATTGGAGTTTTATATACACCATTTTTAAAAGTTATGATGCCTATAAAGGACAATAAAAAGTTGGTATATAATTATAATAGTATTATTTTACATTTGGTCCAAGAACAAATTTACAAGACAAGTAAACAATGAAACATACACCATACATGCATAAAATATAAATATTCTATAACTGAATGGAACCTTGATATTGTACAGCATCTTTTGAGTTAGTTGTTGTTTTATAGTAGATATTTGAATAATGAGTATTTTATTTTAAAATGAAAGTACTGTTTGTATCTTGATTTTAAAATAAATCCTC
This sequence comes from Aspidoscelis tigris stejnegeri, assembly GCA_023333525.1. NCBI lineage: Eukaryota > Metazoa > Chordata > Lepidosauria > Squamata > Teiidae > Aspidoscelis > Aspidoscelis tigris. The sequence continues at coordinate 76,917,391 of JALMGA010000003.1, forward strand.
TTGCAAAGGACTATTGGATTGAAAAATCAAAATCCAGCTTCACATTGTAGACTTTTTGAAAATGTCAGTTATGAAATATTTAAACTCTGCAACACAGTCTTCGACTTTGAGTTATAAAATTTTAATTTTGTGAGTTGCTAGCTCTCCAATTGTTCAATAGTTTTAATCCTACAAATCTATATTTATTAACTTCAACGGTTTAAATGGTATTACTAAATCTATTAAAACTAAATTGTAATAACTTTTCAGAATTACAAGCCCACTATAATTTGTTGCCTATTTTTGCATTATAAAAAAGCATTAACCAAACAATCAAATAAAATATACTGTGTATACTGTACAACTATCAGTTTCCATAAATCAGGTATAATGCTGTGTGCTCTTACAAATAAAGGCAATAGTAGTTCTTCAGGTTTTTAAAACATTATTTATGAAATTATAAAAATCTAATCTCTCTCTCACACACACATTTATAATCAATGTGGAGGAACATGTCTGCATATAGTCTGTTGAGCCTGTCCCATTGAAATAGCTGCAGTGGAAATTTCAGAGGTGATGCAAAAGGACAGGACAAGAGTTGTGCTGCATTTCAGATATTTCATCAGTACCAACAAAGCCCTCACTAAAGTACACAGATCAAAAGTGGATGTGTCATGAAGTTGTCTGTATGTGACAAGATAGCAGTAAAATATTTTTAAAGCAAACCAAGAGATACTGGTTCTGTAATTCTGTATTATTTCAACTGAATAGAAGCTTCAGAGTAAAGAAGAGAAATATAATATATTGCATGAACAATACTTTTTAAGAAGCCTGAAGTGGTGCTGTTTAGGTTCCTTGTCATTCTTGATTAATCCCGTTGGGTTGTTCCCTTTCAGTTTTGTTAATTAGACGCTTTTGCCTGCAGTCTGTTTAGGCTGGATTCAGTTAAAGCCTGCTCATACTCATGTCCTATTTTATAAAGATTACACAGCCATCTTGCTTTGCTGTCTGTAAAAAAAATGACCAGGGTCTCTCTAGTGTTCTCACCACCTTGTGTGTTCTTTGTGCAAACCATCACCAGCCCAGTTTGTAGGACTTTCATGTAAGCTTACTTCCATATTGCAGATGTCACAAAACTGTTGAGATATTTTTGTGTGTTCCTTGTGCAATAGACAGAAAGAACCTTGTTCTAAACTCACATAAACAGAGCAGCTTGTTGAGAGCAAATTGTTACTGCTTGAGTGTTGCCATGTCAGAAGTTGGCTGTGCACAGTGGTGGGACAGCCAATGAATTCTTGGTTATAGAGTGCAGGTTCTGGGATGGCATATACCATGTCACCAGGCTGCCAAATTGCTGGGAAGATTAGAGCACAGGACTTTACACACCAAAAGCAGCAATTTAAAATGGGCTTTAGTTACAAGGTCTAAAGAATTACCAACCACAAAAAAAAAGGAAGGAAGGAGGAAAAAACATTTTGAACCTATGAAAATGAGTATTGCAAACCCTATTTGCTGTTCTGTTTTGAAACGAACTGCCCTATCATGTAATACAGAATCAAATTCATATTCAGATAATCATGAATGTTTTGTTTACTTCAGGAGCAACCTTGCTCTCTTAATATTTGTGATATTCTTTGCGCCTTTCTGCACTGGCTCTTAGTTCAAGAAGGTGGCTATTGGCTTCCTTTCCACACATCAATGCCAACCGCAGATATGATCTATCCACAAAGGATCACTGGTAGACCTCATTATTTAGGCCTACTAGTGGACCACTGTAGCCTATTATGGAACATGGGAGGCATGCAGAAGTTATTCCTCCAAGTTCCAGAATACTGGAGAACCAATTTTAGCTGTGAACTAAAGCATGGCACCAAAATGGATTTCCCTGTGCCTCTAAAACTAGGAGTGTTCTTTGCTAGCCATTAGAGCCCATTCCTGAAGCTTCTTGCAAGCTCCGAGGGCAGTGAATGGGCTGAGGCCAATTTGTACTTAGGCCTCTATTCAGCAATTAGTGCAGCTCTGGTGAAGAGCATACACATGTCTACTAGGCTGCTACAGCTTAGAACCATGCCCGCCCTCACTAGAGGTGCACTAATTGTTGAATAGGCCGTGCTCCAAACCTATACCAACATTAACTAGAAGCTTACCTGAAGCGTCCAGCAACACGACTGTTCGCTCTTCTTCCAGTTGCCTGCATGTGGTGGGCAGGGGAGGCAGTGTTTGCACAGGCGGCAGCAGCCATGATCGATCATAGGGTTGCAAGAGGGGCATTTCATTGGCGACGGAGCAGTGGGAGCTGCGTGTCATGATTGGTTCCCACACATCCCTGTGCTCGAACACTCAGCTGACGGCATCCAGTCACAGCAACAGGAAGTACATTCACACTTCTGGCCAGTAAGGGCCGGTTTGGGTAAGCTTCCCTCCTGGCAAATGTGAATGGTCCACCTGTACCTGAAGTTTAACAGCCCTAGTTCACGGCATACTAATGAGGCAAGTGCAGAAAGGCCTCTGGTTTTGCTGGTGCAGGCTGACTGGTTTGAATCATGGCCTTTCCTTCCTTCCTTCCTTCCTGCCTGCCTGCCTGCCTGCCTTCCCAAAATGCCATATATACGTTATAAACAAACTATGCCCGGGCTAACTAAACATGTTCATAATTCAAGCATGTGTGTTTTCCTGTAGTTTCACTGGTTTCCAGTTGCATGGAAACAATTCCTAACATGAAGCCTGGGAAGATGCAAGTCCTGGCTGAGAAATAATTGTATGGGCTAGTCGAAAAGGCTGGATCTATAAGATATGCTGCTAATGATGAGCTTTAAAGACCCTACATATATACTCCAGGATACCAAAGGAATGGAAGGAGGTGGAGGGGTTGCAGGAATTAAGAAGAACTTAGAATCATAAGTCAGGGGGGAAAAACCCTCTTTGATTAATCCTCTAAAGCAACATAAAATAACTTTATTTGGGCAAAGCAAGGGTTTACCAACATTAATTCACAGGGAATTTATGCTACCCTCGATACAAACTTTATACTAACTTGTTTACTCCTGGGAAGGTTCATAGTTTGGTTTGGTTTTTCCCTGTGTTTTTTTTAAAGCAATAATAGCCTTGTAGGATGGCTGCAGTGTCAGCATTTATCTTGAAACTCTTGGATATTAGTTTTGACTGCAGTCACCTCTCTGACAAGTGTTATTGCGAGTGTGGTTTATATCCCTGTTCAGGATGATTTCTAATGATAATGCTGTGTCTACCTCACTGCTTCACACTAAATTATAGATACTACGATGACAGGACAAACTATATTCAAGTGCTAAACTCTACTCCCTTTGTGTGATGTCAGTGCCTTCCCCACACTGTGAGTGGAATTAAAAATTAGAAAGGGGAAATATGCAAAACATTTCTGCTTAAAAATAATGTTCTGTCAGTTATTAAACAACTGATAATCAGCTCAAGGGGATTATTTTAAATGAAAAGGGAGAAAGTACAATTTTATTAACACATTCCTGCCCTAGAGTCCTACCATAATCATTATTTATCTGACTAAATTAAAAAGTTATAATTCAGTTCGCTGACAACATAGAGTTATGAGTTGTCACATTTCATTATAATCTCTTTCAGCATGGCATGATGTTTGATAAAATAGGAATATCTTTGGTATCTCTGATTTTTAGTACAGTCTACAAGGATGTAATCTTAAAGTACTTTATTGTTGTAAAATAAGGGGGGGTCCATGTTTCTTCTTTATGGGAGTTCACCAGAAAAATTATTGTCACGTAACCATCACTTTAAGAGATTGCAGCCGTGGATGGGCCTTCTCTCTCCCTCCCAGAAAGAGAAACTGAGGAGGTTGCCTATTTGGTTGCTATGCAACCAAGGACCTATTCATCCCTTCGCCCCGACAAGTATTGGCCAAGGAATTACCCCATCTCTTCATGCTGCTCTAGTAATGTGGCTCGTTTAATTCACTTTGCCTTTCTACTAACTTTGGAACTAGTGAAAGGGAAGATAAAACTGTACCACTGTTGTTAACAATTTTTGGCTATATGAAAAGTGATTTCGCACATAACATCATCTCTTCTTCCCCTTAGTTTATCAAATTATGATGGTATCTCATGTATAGAGTGGCAGCAAAGTAAAAAAAATGTTCAAGAACATGAAAACTATGGATCATTTGCCTGAATTATGTGTGTCAGTATCATTCAGAACTCTTTCTTTATTGTGGAAATAAATAGAATTATTGTTCTCATTAGAGATGGATTGGAAACTGAGGTGTTGAGTTTTAAAGAGATTTTCAAAATCTCTGTTGTGATTGAAGTTTGTGTTTAGCAGATCGATCACTTGGACTGCATGCAAAATTCCTTGTAAGCTGGCTTGCCAGTAGATCACTTAAATTGGTCTACTGAGGATCTCAATCAGGACCTCTCTGTCTAATGCAGATGGAGTATACTGGTTAGTGTGGATCAGTGAGGTTCAGAAGCCGACTGTGGAGGCTCTTGATTGGGGTTAACAGTAAGTATAGACATAGCCTGAGTTTAAATTATATTTATATTTTCATTGAAATCTGAACCATTATGATTTTCAAGTATTTGGGGGAAAGTGATTTTTTAATTTAGGAAACCTGCCTCCTCTCTAGATCTCAGTAACTAAACGTATACTGCAACTGGCCATGGAAGTTCTTATTGCTGCTCTCATGGATAATAGACAGTAGTCCTTTACATGTTTGAAGAATGTGCCAAGGTTTACTGAAAAGCATATTTAGTACTGTAGGTTGTTTCTCCATGAATCACATAAGCCAGTGCATACAAAGTATACCGTAATGTGAACCTGAAGCCCTTTCAACATGGTAGGGTCTATCTAAGCCTCTGTCTTCCTCACACTAGTGTGGGATAGCAGAGGTTCCACCCCCAATCATGGTTCTTCTGTATTCCTCTGTATTCGACAAAGCATGGGTCAGCAGTTTGCATTGTTCCTTCATCATAGCCTGCCAATTTCATAGGGGGCTCTCCATCATAGTTTCACTTACCAGGGCATCTTGCAAATTCTGGCAGTTTGCTATGTGCCTACCTCCACATCTTTTTTTCTCTTCCTTCCTTCCTTCCTTCCTTCCTTCCTTCCTTCCTTCCTTCCTTCCTTCCTTCCTTCCTTCCTTCCTTCCTTCCTTCCTTCCTTCCTTCCTTCCTTCTTGCATGCTAGGCAAGCTCCCAGAAATCCCAGAGAAGTAAAGCTGCACGAACATTTCCAGATGTTCTGGTAAGCAAAGCTATGCCAGGAAAGTAAAAATGGCGCTGAATATCTAGCACCGTTAAGTGGCTATTGGACTTTGACAACCCCAGTGTACCATTGGGTCAGTGTGGCAGAAACCTACTGGCTTTTCTGCTCTGACTGACAGCAGCTTTAGTCAAGCATTCTTGAGTATGCTGGGTTGCAATCACTTTGGCTCCCCTTATAGCACTCCTACAGCTCCATCTTATGTTAGGGATGGCCATCTCTTAAGAGGTATGAGGTGTGGTATGAGTGTGTGCTTTGTTTTGACAACATTTGTGCAAAAAATTTGCCATTGTCTTCTGGGATTTTTTTTTTCAACTTCATAGTTGAACTTGAATCCCTGAGATTTCCTGATAGTATTCCAAGTACAAAACAGCTCTAATGCTACTTGATTTTTTGAGGTAGTCAAGGCTAATTTGGTAATACTAGGAATTAACGAAGTATGCCAGTTTTATTTTTGTGTCTGTAAAAGTAAGTTTACAGTATTTTAAGTATTAGGAATGATTTTTTAAAAAAATAGAAGGAGCAAAAATACTGAAATGTTAGTCACTGTTGATTTTGCATTTATCTTATGAGAGAGAGATTCTTATTACAGGAAGTGTTCACTAAAAATTAATTGTTTATTAAGAATTAATTAAAAACGTTTGCATTGGTCTAATTGAATTGGGAATATTTTTTGCATTACTTTGAACTTGCAGGTGCTACTGTGGTTGTAGTTAAGACATTATATTATTGCTTTACACCATTGCAAAGGAATGTGTCAAGAAAATCTTTAATATAAAAATAAAAAGGACTTCATGCATAAAGCATGATGCCCTGAAGCATATTAGATCTGTTTATCTCCCTGTTTAAAATGAACAGTACCTGGTACAGTTTACATAACAAGGCAGGGATCAGCTTGATAAAGCATTTATATCACCAGGGGAACACACTGCCTCATTTCCTCAACACCTTCTGCATGAGTAGCTTGCCAGCTAGTATAATAGCAAGCAAAGTTTTAATGGGTCAAGAACAGAATGTTTGTTTCTGTTGAAGTAAAGGGTGTATCACATTGCCTTATACCTGAAAACATTACCAGACTATTTTTTCTCTTTTGAGATTGTTTATTGTGTTAATTATTATGTTAAAATTTACCTACATTAAAAATTTCCTCATAAATAACCATCTATTTATAATCTGTTGCAGCACTTTAAACATTGTTTAAACACACACATATACACACTCAGAGAGAGAATCACTATGTTGGAATATGGGACAGGTTACCATTGGAGTATGACAGGGCTGTTCAAAGTTCAGATGACATGTCCTTTTCCAGCCCTAGTTGTCAATGCTTAAGGCTGGTGCCAGCTCTTGGAGATAGGACCCAGACAAAGAGTAGTAGTAGTAGTAGTAGTAGTAGTAGTAGTAGTAGTAGTAGTAGTAGTAGTAGTAGTAGTAGTAGTAGTAGTAGTAGTAGTGTTTTATACCCTGCTTTTCTCACTCTTTTGAGTCTCCAGGAAAGTCTTTTTTATGGTATGCAACTTCCATTACTGCTTCTTGGGACACTGCCAAAAAGGGTCCCTCATAAACCCTCTAGTATACCAGTAGACCTTGATCTCAACATCTACTGATAGTATGGGATTGGAGATGATTTTGAGTGCATCATCCCTTGTGAACGTAATATTCCATGGGGGCAGGGCATGCACCGTCCTGAGATAGCATGAAGATGACAGGCCTCTTAAACCCTTTTCTGGACAACATTAGAGATAAGTGCAGAAAGCTAAAGACTAATTAATGTGCTACATCCTAAGCTTTCATGAACAGGAATCTTCTCCATCAAATGCAAACAGAGTCAAATGGTCATGAAGTTTAGAAAATGTGTAGTCTTTATAATCTGGGTTTTGATGAAGTAGAATCTTGCTCACAATATCTAATTCAGTATCTCACTTGCTGGTCTTTGCTCAATCCAGGCAGAGAATGAGCAAGCCAGGAGTTATGTCCCGAGACCACCTGCCTTCTCCTAGCTTCCTGAGATGCAAGCTGTGGCATGTTGTAAATAGCCCACTTCCTGCTCAACAAAATGAGGGGCACCAGGGGCTTTCTATCTGCCCTGCCCAAAGGTTTCTCATGACATTCCAGCCTCTACCCTTATATCTTTTTTAGATTCCCAGTTGGAAAACAGTTACTGCCAAATATTTATTTTCTAAGCCACTCTGAGAGCCTCTTTGTAAGAAAGAGAGTTGGAGAGAGATTATTTAGGTTCAATTGTGGATGGTCTGCCTCCAATGAACAAAATTAGAAAGATATTCTAAGAATTTGTTTCTTTCCTCTTGGGATAATAAGAAAAACAACTTGGTTTTCTGAGGAGGTTCTCCCATTCTAATTACTAATTAACTTAATTGGCTTATGAAGTTGCCGGGTCTTTGTGATTATAGCTTGGAAAGCCTTCTATTGTATGTGAGAAAATACTGTTTAAATTGCTGAATAAGATAAGAATGATAAGTTCTGACTTTAAGGACACTTCATGTGATATTTCTATCATCTGCTTATGCAATTCTTCTAATGAGGGAAACTGATGGCTCATGATTTCCTCAAAAAAAGAAGGAAGAAGAATTGTGTTATGGTTGCATTAGTGTTGAACAAACAAGACCCCCTTGGGGAACTTAGATATGTAGATGTGAATAGAAGTGACACTGCACACACATTCACATTATAGTTAACAAAGAGGGGGAGGAACAGCCTAGGTGCTATTTACATGTTGATCATTACGTTTAGATGGCCTACTGAGGTTTTGGTTTCTCTTCACACTAATCTTATGTTAGTGACTGTCATATTCCATTAGCAAATTTAATCTTTGTTAATGTGATAGAAAGTTGCTAACACAATGAGACTCATTAACAACTTTTTGCATCATGTTAGCAAAAACCAGATTTGCTAAGAGAATGCAAAAATTCAAACATAAGGAAGTCATAATTATGCAAATGCTTGATTTTATTAAACACACTCTCTTTCTCTCAGTTACGTTCATGCCAGATACTGAGAAATCAAACAATGGCCTCCATCCCTGCTTAAACCCTGACTTTTGGGAAATTTAATAATTTAATAGTATGTGTCAAAGTGATGGCTGTGCAGGAAACAGACTTTCATGTTTGACACTATTGTAGCAGAGGCTACAGGCTTGGAGTGAGGATAGTTACAGCCAATATAAAAGTTGCAAGAGTAATGGGACATGCCAGGTTTACATGGCAATCCCAAGTGTTCAGTTGGGAAGCTACGTTCTCTCTTTTTCATTGCAACTGACTTAAAACTGTCAACAGGCAAGCAAGCCAATCAATTTTGTTTTGTTCCTCTCCATATTTAGACAATTTCTCCTCACACACTGATTTTTAGAGCCCAGTTTTTGGTTATGCATAGTTGGGAAATTGCAGCATCCCTCCTCATACATGGGTCCAGAGTCCCCCCTATGTACAGTTTGGCACCGAAACAATTGCATCAGAGAGGAATTCCGGCAATCCCTTGGAGCTTTGCATCAGGAACTATTTCCCCACTTACCATTGTATAAGTGAGAACGTCCATTTGCAAGTAGAGAGGTAGGGGCAGGATCCACACAGGGCGAATCCCCACAGCAAGCTTATTTCGCTTTCCCTAAACCAAAATAATAGAACCGGATGCAAACGCGAATTTGCCTGTTCCCATTACTTTTAACTTAATCGCGTTTGATCCGGATTCTGAGGATCATACGTGGCGTACGTGACTCAAAGGGGGACTCAAGTGGCTACTTTTTAAAAGCCGCTTTGCAGGGCTGCCCTGTCCTCTTCCTCCTGGCATGGACATGCCACCCATAACAGACCCCTTCACGGAGCCTAGCTGGGTGGCTGGGTGGCTGCCGCTTGCCTGGATGGATGAAAAACAGGCACCGGCAGCCAGCGATTCTTTCCCCTCCTCTCCTCATTTCCCAGGGCACACAGCAGCAGCAGCAACTCAAACCCCCTTCACAGCCACAGCCTTTAAAACAGAAACTCCAGGGCTTTCCTTTCCTTTCCTTTCCCTTTTTTAAAGGTCAGAACTTTCAAAGAGCTAGAATTGTGCAAAACTGCAACATTGTTATTAAGGTGTGAAGAGGCTACATCACTACAGTGTAGCTTTAAGGACTGGATTTTTAGTGGCTGTTTTGAGGGTGGATTTTTTCAATGAAATCACTATCTTTGGAAGCAAGCTTTTGGGGGAGGAAAACCCTAAACATGGATTCTCATCCCTTAACACGGTATGGTCCCCACAGTAAAAAATGTAAAATGTTTCAAGCACACAATCCGGAGTGAGACCTGTTGAAATCAGGATTGAGATTCACCACGCTTTGGGGTGGTTTAACACGGAGAAAGTGTGTTAAGCCAAACTGCCGTGCGGACTCCGAGGATTGAAAACATTTTGAATCCGAGATAAGGTTACCATGAAGACACGGCCACAGTCTTCCTTCTTCTGTATTAAGCATAGACTATGTACCCTGACTTTGACCATGACAGGTGGGAAGGTGTCTACTTTCTCCCTCACCCCAGGTCACAATCACAGACAGGATATTCCAGGTTTTGATCATGACAGGTAGACGTGTGAGCAATCCTCCCCTTCATGGTCAGAAGCAAAGCAAGAGAATTTCCTGCTTCACCGCTAATGGTGGAGGGGGCAGGTGAGCACAGAACACTGCCAAGAGGACTACTAAATCCTGTCAAGGTTATTGGTGAGGCAGCAGGGTCTTTGTGGCAAGGGCAGAGTAGGTCTGAAGAGCTCTCAAACCTCTTCAACCTTCTCTGCATTAGAAGTTCTGTAGCAACACTTGAATCAACATGGTGCAGATGCCATACTCTTCCTGCAAATCAAATGCAAGATGAGGTGGTAGTGTCATGCAGGGCATTCAAAAGTACCATAAAGGCATCCTGGGGTGTTTTTCCACTGTCACTAGAAGTACCCATTAAGTACCCATTAATGGGTACAAAAATGCCATTATGTACCCATTAATGGGTACTTAATGGGTACTTCTAGTGACAGTGGAAAAACACCCTTGGAAACCTTGTCTGTGTTTGCATGTGACTTGGAGAAAAGGGCATTGTTTGGTATTGGGAACCATGGCTGTGCTGAATCTGATTCATTATTGGTCTAATCCATGCCATGTCAGAGATGTGGCATTGTGCTCCATGGGAGATGTTTCCAGGGCTATGATATGATGCTTTGAATCTACTTAAAACAATGTTGTTTTATTAAGTTTTTGGAGGTGGTTCCCTTAATCCTCAGTTTTGCTTTCTGCTCCATTACTATTTCAATATACAAGATATTTTCTAGGAAACAAGTTCTACCATATAAGAACACCTGTGATTTTTGAAGAGTAGCATTGTTAATATGTATTATGATTGCTGTGAACATAAGAACATAAGAACATAAGAGAAGCCTTGCTGGATCAGGCCACAGCCCATCTAGTCCAGCATCCTGTCGCACACAGTGGCCCACCAAATGCTCATGGGCATCTCAAGCAGAGACAAGGACAAACCTTCTCCTGCTCTCGAGTCCCAGCAGATGGCCTTAGAAGTGCCCCAGTTCCTCCCCCACCCCAAGTAGTCTGTGCACACACTATTTGAAACTACTGATAATTTGGGGACACATTCTGTCTCTTCTTTGTCATCTCATGACAGTGAATTGGCACTGAACAGAAACCAACCTGATCTCTGCTGGGATCAGGGCACAGCAATGTCATTACCATATGGGGTGTTTTTCCACTGTCACTAGAAGTAGCCATTAAGTACCCATTAATAGGTACAAAAATGCCATTACGTACCCATTAATGAGTACTTAATGGCTACTTTTAGTGACAGTGGAAAAACACCCATGGTCTCATTCTGAAAATGAAGAGTGTACATTGTGGCTATAGCCCTGGGGGAAATAATGCCACAGAAACGTTATATCAAAATTACATTAAATTGTACTTTAATTGTCCTGAATAAGCATGTTCATGTGGAATGAGAAATTATGATGTGCACGGAATATGTTGCAATGGGATAATCTACAGAATTCATGGAGTTCTTGCATGCTTTCTTTTTTTAAGACATAATTCAATAAGAGTAAACCAGATCAAGGGGTTAAAAAACTGGTTAACATCAGCAAAATCTCTGACATACAGACTTACTCATCTGGGGCGGGGGGGGTTGTGGCACAAACAAAACACTACTGCATCAGAAGCCTGTGCTAGATCTGAACTTTTTAATGGTATGTACCAAATGTGTGAGTCTGCTTCCAAAGTCTGCAATTAGGGGCATTATTACCTAATGCCCTTGAAGTTGCCATCCATCATGTCATTCCCTTGCCAAATCTAAACCCAGAGGAAGGGGGCACATTCTCTGGATTGATTTCCAGTTGGCTGGCATCCAATGCCAGGAAATTGGACTTCTGCAGGGTCAGCCTACAAAAACATTCTAGATAGTGAAGAGGGCTAATGCAGAATTTCATCCATTAAACTGATCCATTTGCAACTGATTCCATCTTGCCTTGATTGAAGCTTGATTTAAATGAACCCTAAATTGTTTCAATGTAAATAGGGTTGTGACAATATATATCACAGTTTCACAAATTATAAGGTCAGTCTCAGAATTGCACAACAGCAATTAAGATTTTCCTTTTCAGACTCTTTCTGTTGCAGAAAGCTGGTAATATTAATTACGTCTTAACATCCTAATGAAATTATGTTGTGGCTAGGGCAACTAGCAACTAAAGAAATCTGTTAACACATTTTAAACTGTCTTGCCATCGTGGCAAATATCTGTGGCTCAGGGCTGCTGTTCTGGTGTCTGATTGAAAACCCAGGCAGTGCTGCTTTTTAGCAATAGTCAGGTGAGATGGCACACATGTGGGATTTGTTCATTAGGAAAGAGTTTTGTTTTGTTTTAATACAAAAACATATAATTAAGGTAATGACCACAGTTTGCATGACAATGAACGCTCTGACTCTCATTTGATTGTTATGTGGGTCAGAAGATCATTTTTTTCCTACAGGTTTTATGCACATGAATGTGTTAGTGAACAGGTAGAAGGTAAAATTATGGCTGTCTTTTTTTAGAGTGCTACTGCAGGTCTTATAATTTGGTGTGTGTGTGTTTTTCTTGCTGTACATCACCAGCAATAGAAGACTGCATGTGACAGGTTAGGCATTTTATCCTTTGAGTAAACAGTAATCGTGGTGTGAAGAAAGTGGGGCATTGGAGAATTTTTCCCATTCTTTGAGAACTCCACTCTTGCCTTTTTAGTTTGCTCCAAGGGCTCTTTGGGGATACATATATTAAGCCCTTTAAATAGTTCATAATAAATCTGTGTCTCAGGCTGATTCTGACAGGTTTTTAAAGAGTCTTTTAAGAGAGCATCCTCAATCATTTGTTAATCCATGGGGTGATCTCCAGGCTTGGAGGAAGGGGGGGGGGAGTGCAAGAGCCTATGTAGTGAAAATGCAGTGTCGAGGAAATGATAAATATGAGCAGAAAAGGAGGGAACATTGTACTGTAGGAGGCTTGGAAAATGTGTTGTAGCAAAATAGTTTTGTTCTCAATTAGTCCCTTTCTAGGCAGGGAAGCCACAAAATGTGACTAATCTGAAAAAGGGGAGAAAAATATTATAACGGATTGCCTGGCGTACTCCCTTGATAGTGTTATTTCAAGATTTACTATAAACTACAGCTTTCCTCAAACTGTGTTAAACTTGTACCCTCCCCCCCTCAAAAAAAGATCCGTGTGGAGAAGAATATCTAAACCATATGTTATAAATTCTGCACAAGTTGCGGCATGGTAGGCTAATTTTAAAAGGCCTTTGTTGAAGAATGTGACAGCTGCTGATTGGTTTTGTCAAAGGTCTTGCAAAAATCCTCAGTAACAAAACAATCCTGCTCAGTTTGACAGGTTTATTTCTATATATATTTAACCCAAACAAAGTAAATAGGTGTTTTCCAAGAAATGGATGAAGAGCTTACAGCATTTGCAAAAATATTACTGCTGAGACAGTCAGTGTGAAGTTGATCAACTAAAGTAAGCAATTGGATCATGTCTTGACATTAGGGCAGTTATAATACCTGAGGAAGTACAGTCTAAAAGCTAAGAGAAGACATAGCAAGCTCCAGATCAAATCTTTTCTCATGCCACGATAACTGACTAGCAAACATTTACTTCTTAACTTGTGTTGCTTGGCATTCAAACATCCCAGGTTCCCTGTAGGCCACCTGAGTGGCTGAATGCAAATGTCGGCCACCCTTAAAGCAGGCATGAGGCATGGAAATGCAGGTGGCATTGGTGTCTGTGTAGTAGGTGCTGTTATCCTCTGCTTCCAAGTATTTTGAACACTGTTAAACTATCTCAATAAAATATGTTCACACTGCCAAGTGAAAGAGGTTTGATGCTTTGTTTGACTTAGCCCTGATTGCAGTTCTCCTGTAAATAGTCCATGTTTTGGAACTGGTACTATATGTTTTGTATTTTGGATCGGCCCACAGCCCATCTACTCCAGCATCCTCTATCACACAGTGGCCCACCAATTGCATGTGGACATTCTCAAGCAGAAGACAAAGGAAAAACTTTCACCTTATCTCAATTGGCCCTTAAAAGCATCCTGCTTCTCTCTCCAACCTGGTGATGGTATCTAGGCATCCATTCTAAAAGCCATTGATCCACCTATCCTCTATGGATTTACCATTGTAGTGGCATGCTCTACAGAAGTTATACCAAGACTTTCTCTGATTCTGTCCATCTTTCTGAAATCAGTCCAGATAACTAGGTAGTGTACTACCACTGACTTTTGCAAGTTTAACTTCAGAGCAGAAGAAATTAACTCAGGGCTTTTTCACACTTGGAAGGTTGGCATGGCTGCATGTGCTGTGAGATGTTGCATGTGCACACCGCTTTGGCACTTCTGTCCCAGAGCAGCCCAGAGTGTGGGAGCCATCCCAATCTTCTGTAGCTGTGGAACAGTTTGTACCAGTGCACTCCTGGTGCAGTCCAAGGTGCAGCATTTACACTGCTTCCTTGTGCGAATGCTCCATGGGGCAGAGCAGGATAGTCAGGCTGCAGCTGCACAGTCACTTGCTGTGTTGCGATTGCCATAGCAATGGCCCGTCACATGGTGGATGTTGCTGCAGCTATTGCTACGGCAGTGCAGACAATCCTGGATGGACCTCCCCAGATAAGTTTGGGATCCTCTCCCACAGAAGTTAAGTGTGAAAAAAGCCCTCAGTTTTAGTCCTTCAGTCTTTATGGTGTTGTGGATTAAATTAATTTTACATGCAAGTTAAAAATGCTAAGCGACTATACAGTGTTCACTAGGGTTAAGTTCTTAGAAAACTTTGTAAAATTCAGATTCACAGAGACTAAACCATTGTGCCAGTAGAGAAACTGCGTTTTTTAGGAGCTGTACTTGCAACTCCATAGGAAAGTTGCAGCTTGATCCAGGTTCTTCCTAAGGCCAAATAGATGGAATTGACTTCCAAATGTATCAAAGTTTCTCACAAATGTCAAAATCATCAGTGCCAGAACTCACAATTGTCCAAAGCAAGTGTATGGGCTGTAAAACACTTCTATTTTGTTTTTGTTTACCCTTCTGATTTTTCCTTCTCTTTTTATGTTTGTTGCTAAAATATTTCTTTTTTTTAAAAAAAAGATACAATAAAAATAATACTTTATAAGCAAAATATTCAACCAAAACAAGCAGTGGCACAACACAGATGTGTCAGCAGCCTCAGAACTTAGAATCATGGTGCTTTGAATATCATGCTCCTGCATAATACTTCCTTTTCACGGCAGACCCATGTGCAGAAGGATCATGGCACCTGCAGGGATGCTGCACTCTTCTGCTGTCACAACACTTCAAGGTCTTTTATATTGCTTGCATTGTAGAACAGTCTGAATTGCTCTCAGAACTCTTTAAACAACTCTTCCCTTGTGGTGGTGATCCTGCTGTTGCCATTGTTGCCATTATAGGGGGAAACTGTTTTTCTCTATTTTTTTCCTGTCAGCAGAGGCAGCCCCCTCCACAAAATTGAGATAAAAGGCAGGACATTCTGTCTTGGATGACCATGGTCAGAGAGGTTGCCTCCTTCTGCATCAACATTGCACGCAGTGTTGACAGTGGGAATAAGGCTGCCTCCTCTTTCCTCTTCATATCAAGAGTTTTCCTTCCCCTCTTTCCCCAAGCTAAGAGCGGAGTTTCTGTTGACTCAGAGGAGGGAGAGGCAATGTTCTTCGTCTTCAGAAAATCCCTGCCATCAGAACCATCCACCTCACCCTGTCAAAATACAATTTGAGTATCCCTGGGTTTTATCTGACTGGCAGGGGAGTAGTGGCATACCAGCTCAGCTCAAATGACTATACCTGAGGCCATAAATGGTGGTGTATGCCACTAAGGAGCCCAAAGCCTCAAGGACCAAACCAATTTGACAGTCAAAGCAGAAGAAATGCCAGCTTTTCTGGAACAACCAACACTCCGGCCGTGTCTTCACGGCAACCTTATCTCGGATTCAAAATGTTTTCAATCCTCGGAGTCCGCACGGCAGTTTGGCTTAACACACTTTCTCCGTGTTAAACCACCACAAAGCGTGGTGAACCTCAATCCTGATTTCAACAGGTCTCACTCCGGATCGTGTGCTTGAAACATTTTACATTTTTTACTGTAGGGACCATACCGTGTTAAGGGATGAGAATCCATGTTTAGCGTTTCCTTCCCCAATAGCTTGCTTCCAAAGATAGTGATTTCATTGAAAAAATCCACCCTCAAAACAGCCACTATAAAAATCCAGTCCTTAAAGCTACACTGTAGTGATGTAGCCTCTTCACACCTTAATAACAATGTTGCAGTTTTGTGCAATTCTAGCTCTTTGAAAGTTCTGACCTTTAAAAAAGGGAAAGGAAAGGAAAGCCCTGGAGTTTCTGTTTTAAAGGCTGTGGCTGTGAAGGGGGTTTGAGTTGCTGCTGCTGCTGCTGCTGCTGTGTGCCCTGGGAAATGGGGAGAGGAGGGCAAAGAATCACTGGCTGCTGGTGCCGTTTTTCCTCCATCCAGGCAAGGCAGCCACCCAGCTAGGCTCCATGAAGGAGTCTGTTATGGGTGGTACGTTCACGCCAGGAGGAAAAGGACAGGGCAGCCCTGAAAAGCGGCTTTTAAAAGGTAGCCACTGGAGTCCCCCCTAGAGTCACGTACGTCCTCAGAATCCGGATTGAACGCAATTAAGCTGAAAGTAATGGGAACAGGCAAATTCGCGTTTGCATCCGGTTCTGTTATCTCGGTTTAGGGAAAGCGAAATAAGGTTGCTGTGAAGACAAGGCCTCCCTTCCCCTTTTGGAAAATCCTTATGTCTGTAATACTAAGGCTGTGATCAGAGACATACAAAAAGCACTTCTGAAGTGACATAGCGAAGGCTTCAAGGTGGAACTGCTCACACACCAGTCTGCCCCTCTCCCCTCCTAAACTTTCTGTGCTAGCCGAACTCTTATCTGGGAATACTGGGTTCGATTCTGCCCTCCCCCATGAAGCCAGCTGGGTGACCTTGGGCTAGTCACAGCTCTCTTCTGAGCTCTCACAGCCCCACCTACCTCACAGGGTGTTCTGTTGTGGGGAGAATAGAAAAGCTTTGTCAGCCACCTTGAGTCCCTTAAATGGATGAAAAAAGCAGGGTAGAAAAGCCAAGTCTTCTTCTTCCTTGAGGTACCCCTTTACGAATTTGTGTGTCATCCTTGCACAGGGGCTAATCTTCTCTGTATCATTCCAGTTTTAGCATATATGCTACCAAAGGTAGCACAATATAGCCTAACCTGTCAATGTGTGAGTTCTGGATACTAGAACCCTGTACAATTCTGCAGTAGTATAGACACAAAACACATGAATAATGAGGGATGTCTATATTTCTTTCCATCAAAGGTGGCAGATGATTATTTCGATTTCCTTTCCTGTATAAAGATTGCAAAGGCAGTTGAAAAGAACAGAACCATGATGTAAGAACATCAGGAAAGTCTCATAATAGGCTTCACAGTGTAAGCAATGCACACAGCTATCTAAAAGGGAGTTCCAATGTTATATTTAAGGTCTGAAACAACCTACCTATACAATTTCTTTCACTCTTCAGTATCTAAAATATCTGCACACATCCTCTTTTTCCTTTCAAAGGGGATTGGAATAAAATACACCAGTAAAACAGGAGGCTGATACAGGGAATTGAAACTGTATAATTTTCTTTTGTATAATGTTGGTTTGATTCTCACCTTCTACAAACCACTGTGTAGTCAAAATATTGTTATTGAAGTAATTGCTAATTATGAAAAACTGAATATCTGGGAATCTGTGAGGGGTGAGTGTACTAGGGTAAATCAGTGGTGTCACAGGATCTAGTCACCCAGTGTATGTGGATATAGCTCAGACTAATGATCAAAGGTGCTACCTCAGAGCCAAATCACAGCATTAGAAATTCTGAAAATTGCATTAAACAAGCAAAGTCATGAACTGTGTAAAAGCAAAACAATGCTGTAAAAGGGAAGACACATTGTATTAATCATAGAAAAGCAAAACTGTGTTATACAAAACCATATTATACAACAACATAAGAACATAAGAGATCCCTGCTGGATCAGACTACAGCCCATATAATCCTGCATCTTGTTGTACATAGCATTCTCAAGCAGAAGACAAAGGCAAAACCTTCACCTGCTCTCAAAAACCTGCAAATTTCCTTTAGTATTTGTCTTTCCAACCTGTATGGGATGGCACTTTAGTTGTTGGTAGGTGTTATGACAACAATTGTTTCACAGTCATTTGTGCTGCCTTACGCAGCCAGAAATTTGTAATGCAGACCCACAGTGTCTAATTTTAGTAGATTTTTTTACCTCAATAGCAACCACTCAATGTATAACTCTAGGTAAGATACATGTTTATCAAATTATCTGTATTAATAATGTGTAATGGAGTGCTTTCACAAATAATGCATTATGTTAACACTATTTATGATAAGGTATTTTTTAACAACAGACATAGATAGCGGAATCCACCTTGGATGCTAACAGCCAGTTACTGCCCTTGGTTAGGCTGCTCAGACAATTCATGTATATAAAATAGTGTATTAAAGTAAACTTACAAAAGCAAAGAGCAATCATTGCAAATGTAATTTTTTTTTCTTCCTCTTTGGGATTCTAATTTTAAAAGCATTAAAGAAGACAGCTGCTCATGCTGTGATATGCGCTAAACAGCCTGAAGGATGGAAAAAAATATATTTGTAGCTCATAATAACTATTGACCTTTCTGATATACAATGTTCTCTGTGTTAGCTATTCTGTTCTATCAACAGTGAAGATTGAACATGACTTCTTAATAGAAAACATGGGGTTTCAGCTCCCTTCACAAACGTGTTTGTGTATTGTTATTTTGTACTCCAGTACAAAGACAAAGTCCTTCTGCCCTTTGTCTGACATCATGTTTGTAAAAAAAATACAGGGGGTACAGGTTCTCCTTCTTATAGACTGTTTTATAAGAGGAATTGGCTCATAACCATTTTATGGTTGTGATAAAAGCATTGCAATACTTGATCCTGTATGGAGGTACAGGAAGTTGTATTTGAGAGCATCCCAAGTGCAGCAAGTATATTTTGTTCAAGAAATAGATCCCTCAAGTGGCTGCATTTATAGATGCCTTCCAATAAAATTTAAAACGTTCACTGTTTGGTGGTGGTGGTATGCAGAGCATTTTGTTCCCCGCACTAGCACAACCTGCTGTATAGCAACTTTAAAAGGCTGGCTTTACAATACCTCATTCCCCCCCTTGAAATCTCTACCACTTAGGAGGATGGTGCAAAAACACCCACTGACACTTTCACCATGCATGGTTCCCCAGAGGAGCACCATGTGAACATTAACTGTGTGAGAAAGTTTAAATGCTCTTTGCGTCCTCCAGGGAGAAGCTCACCAAGAAGCAAAGCCCTGCTTGACATAAAAAAATCTCGAATGGAAGTTCTTTTAGTGCAGCCAGTAAATCTCAAGAAGAGTGGCTCGGATAAGAAAGAACTTTTTTCTCTCTCTCCCTGTTTATTGTGTTTTTATACTGTTTTTAGCAGCCAGCCTGGATTACCAGTATATTTTCTTGTTTTTTTCCTATTTTAGCCTCTAGTGCTAGTTAATATACAAATATCTGTATAGAAGGTTTTCTGATCCTCCTAGGTCCAAGAGGGTAAATTGCACAGAAAGCACACCTATTGAATTTCCTGCTGCTCTCTGTGCACTCAGGTCCCCAAGCGGAACTACTGTCAGAGTGGGTTTTCCTGATTTATTGAAAGGCCACTTCAGTAAGTCACTGGAGTGGCTTTGGGGCCAGAAGTGTTTGCTGACCTTGCCTTCTGACTACCCAGATGGCCGCCTTAGGTGCCCATGTAGCTATAGCCTTTGGATTTCAGAATACTGCTTGTATCCCATTTCTGCACTATAATTTCAAGCAGTCACACTTTATGAAACTACATCCAAAGAATGAAATTTCCCATATCATTGTTCAGTCATCTGCATGCTTCACAAGTAAGTCAAATTGAACCTTATTCCACACTTCCTTTTTTTAAGTTCTAAGGGTGCTTCCGCACAGGGGCTAATTAATCCGGGTCTACTGCACCCGGATTTAGTAAAACTGGATCCCAGGGGAACTGGTTTCATCAAACCCGGATCCCCGGTAGATCCGGATTTAGGGGGTAGATCTGCATCTAACAGATGCGGATCTACCCCTCGCCCCGTGCCACTGCACACAGGGCATAGATCCGGATTGGAGACGGGTGCTGTGCAGACGCACAGCACCCACCTCCCATCCGTGCCCCTGGGCCCTCCCCTGGCCCGCCATGATTGGCTCGTCGGAGCCAAGCATGGCTAGCCGGGGGAGGGCCCTGGGTGGGCACACTTGCGTCGTGCGGACGCATCCTAAGTGGATGTGTTTTCACGGCGCAAGACCACATAATATGTGGCGTGCCAAAAACACCCATTAAGCACGCTTTAAGCACTGATAGGTGCGGACGCACCAACGGAAGTGTACTACTTAAGCCCCGCAAATGCAGACACACCGCCGAAAACCGCTTTCAAAGCGGTGTTGCTATGCGGACACACCTCACCGGAAGTGTGCCACACAGCAACGCGTGTGCGGATTAGCCGCGGCGAAAGTGTGCTTAATGGGTGTTATAGGGCCTGTGCAGAAACACTCTAAGAAAATTAGCATTGAGTTCAATGGGAATTTTACCTTCAGATTGGCATGTACATTGGAGCATTTGAATATAAGAAACATGTAGAGTTGAAATTAAAGCTTGGGTGGCTATAGGCTTGGAGGGGGAGATGGAATTAATGATGAATGCCCAGCAACTTCACCAAGAGAATTCATATTCTGATCCAGCAAGAGGAAATATTTGGGTTGAAGTTTGACTTTCCTGCCCCTGTAGAGTCAAGATTTGAATGCTGGGATTGCACCAATTCACTGGCCGCACAGGGAAGACAGTCTGGTGAGGGGCGGAGAGAGAAAGCACAGGTAAAATGATGATTGAGAATGAGCAAGTTAGTTTGGGGTCCATAACATAAATGTGGGAACGACCAGAAGACATCTTCAGTCTTCATTCCCCTGCGAGACAGAGATTATCCCTATGATGTCTGACCATGCCCATGGAAACAATAGTTCATCCCAATCCAGCAAATAGTCAGCTTAGAATCTGTCTTCATCTTCCTCTGCCGAAAATAAGACAGGGTCTTATATTAATTTTTGCTCCTAAAGACGCACTAGGGCTTATTTTCAGGGGATGTTTTATATAACACTTATAAAGAGTTTATATTTTGAGCATCCTGAAAAATCATGCTAGGGCTTATTTTCAGGGTAGGTCTTATTTTCAGGGATACAGGGTATTTTCCTAATATGTTAATATATGCTAATACAATATAACATATAGTTTTCTAGTTGTTCAACATGTTATGTAATCTGCTGTGTTTAGTCTACTAAAGTAGATGCAAGATGTACTTTCTTGCATAAAAGTAGATGCAAATGGATACTACTACCTGAAAGTCAGTCCACCTTCATTATACCTTCCTGGATATTTGTTTATATTATTACCACTTATTTTTAAAACTTAAATAACTCTAATTTTAATTATCTTTACCACATTGGTGTTTTTTTTTATGCTAGATGAATATAATACTACATCGTCATTATTAGAGTCAGCAGTAGCAGCAGTATTAGCAATGGAATATAAATAAACTATTTTAGCATCTGATGGGTCTTTCTGCATTGGCAATCCATCCTTTCCAATAGATCCATCACAATTTGTCACAGATCTACTGGACCCCTTGCGTCCACACACGCATGGGGAGGACGGATTGGGAAACGGACTTGGCATCTGTCCTCCCAAGGCCCTCCTCCTGGCCTCCCTGACTGGCTCCTCTGGAGCCAGCCACGGAGAACCGGGGGCCTCTGTTCTCTGGGCTCCCCCTCACCCCAGAAGCCGCAATCACTTCAGCAGGCCCTCTGTGCAGGCGCGTGTGGCTGGCCAATGGGGAGGCTCATTGCACGCACGCACAAAGCACGCTGGGCCCCGGCAGCCAGAATCAGCTTGGCTGCCTGCAGGTAAGGAGGGGATTGCATGCACCCGACCTGGGGTGGGTAGTGGGGGTGTAGGGTGAAGGCCCCCTGGCTTGAGAAGCCTCGATTGTGACTTCTGGGGCGAGGGGGAGCCCAGAGGACCCAATCATGGAGGCCAGGAGGAGGGCCCATTTAGTTCCCCCGTCCTTGTGCGGAAGCATCCTACGTGGATGCGGATTTACCGCACAAGGACGGTTTAAGACCTGATTAGGACTACCTTCCATCAGGTCTTACGGGAAACTGGTTTTAGGGTCTCTTAGACCACATTAGAGACAGATCTCACGGGAGTCAATGCAGAAGTGGACACCCCGAAGTGTCTCTAATGTGTGCTGCAGTGCAGACGGTAACTCCGCAAGTGTTTAATATCTGTCCTTAATGTGTGTCTAATGTGTGTTAAGTGGCCAGTGCGGAAATACCCTATTTCTGCCATTCACCTGGAGTCCAGAAATGGGCTACAGTGCACATTTTATAGCAAAGCAATTTAAAATCAGGACAAAAAAAAATCACAGTTTAAAATACAAATAACCTGTATAAATAAAACTTCTGCAGGATAAAACATCAGAAAATTTGTGCATTATATTCTGGCACTTTGCAGTGATAACAATACTGTTGAAAAACTAATTTGGATGCTATGGCAGCATGATTATGAAACTGACAAAGAACAATTAAATTGCACAGTTACATCATTCTGGCTATCTGAGCGGTTTATAAGAATATAGAAAAGGATTCATGTTTTGTGATATTGTTTTGCTTTGGTCCCCCACAGAAGATTGTTCAGTCATATGTATACAATATATGGTAGCCATAGGATCTTGTGGTGTCATTACCTACTAGTTCATAATGGTTGCTATCCTAGAAGTGGCTCCACGTGTGCTAGAGCATGCCCCATGCGTACAGATGGTGAGCATAAAAATGTGCTCTACAGCTATAATAGCCACTGGCTACAATAGCCAGGCATGGCTCCATTTGCCTGAGGCAGGACAGCACAGCCACAGTTGTGCACTGCATTGTCTGGTAGCCATGGCAATAGCACTGTGCTTGCGATGATGAGACAAATGCCCAGTATAAAGTCAATCACATTTAGCCTGTGCTAGGGGAAGTGCTGATTAAGTTTGGAGCAGATTGGGCATTGCTAGGTGTGGATGCCTGACCCATTCCAGAATTGTGCTGGCCATTGCACCTAATAAAGGCACAAAAAGGCATGTAGACATAGACACAGGTATAGGTAAATTTAATGAAATGAATTTGGTCCTTGACCCAAACAGATTATTATGTACAGTACAACAGGAATAAAAATTACAATATTAGTCAAAAGGTCTAACATGTGAAAGGAAAAAGGAAAAGGAAAAAAAACTGATCTTAACACCAGTTTTTAAATATTCAAATGAAATATTGGGCTGGTTAAGGTCTTGTTTTTTAGTTTTAATGGTTCTGGCACAAAATTTCTCTACATAAGAAGAGCTGTGCTGGATCAGACCATACCCTTTCTAGTCCAGCATCCTGTCTCAAACAGTGGCACACCAATTGCTTCTGGGCATCTCAAGCAGAAGACCAAGGCAAAACTTTCCCTGTTCCTTGTAGAGATTATATTTGCAGCTTGTGCATGTAAAAATCAATTCAGACTTGCCAGGAAATTGATTTTGTATTGAGATAAGACAGTGATAGCTAATAACAATACATGTTCTCTTGACAGGGATGTAAACAATCAGCAAGAGGTGGTTTGTTTGTTTTTTAATCTGCCATCCTGAACTGCTGAGTGGAGGACATTTAACTGGGCTAATGAAAATGCTCTACCTTATTCATGGGCCTGCAGAAAGGATAAATAGTTGAGTATTGTTAATTTGGCATTTTCCATCAACCTCTTCATGATCAGCGCAGTGCAAACCAACCATTTATTTCAGGTAGAGGTCAGCATATGGAGCTGATCCATGATCTTCTGACCATATAAGCCATATAGAGATCTTGACAGCCCTCCTTATAATTTCTTTTCTTTTGAAAGGATGAGTTTGAGTACTGGTTTGTTTGTTTTTTCCTATTCAGCTGACAGAACATTAACAATCGAATATTTGTACAAATTTGTACGAATATATTCATATCAAATAGAATCTTACCACATTTGAAGGGGATCTGTTTGAACGAATATTAATTTTCTAACATTCGGTTCATTTACAAATCAAATGCCCCAAACCCAATTTATGCACATCCCTAATTCTAATAGCTATTGATATGCCTGTCCTCCGTGAATTTTTCTAATCCTTTCCTAAAGCTACCTAGGCTGATTGCTGTCAGTTACATAGACTATTGATTCTCTGGGTGAAAAAAAACTTTCCCCTTCTTGGTTCCAGCTCTCTTGCCTATCATTGGTTCTAGTGTTGTGTGATAGAGAAAATATTTTTTTTTAATCTGCCTTTCCCACACTTGTTATTTAAATCTGGATCCACACAAGTGGCCAGGATCCACAGAGAATGTGGAAGTGAACTGACAGCTGACAACCCCCACATTCCAGTATCCATCAGCACATTGTAATAGTGCCTGGGCTTGGAGACTGTAGTGTTTGCATGCCACTGCTGCCTTCCAGGTCCACTGCTCATTGCCATGGATACAGCCAGAGTGCATGTTGCCAACACAACCTGGAAGTTCTAACAGCTAGGCACACTAGGCGCTTACTAGCCCCAGAGATGTGGCACATGGACCTGCACACATTGAGACCAGCATCACATTCCTACAGGTGGCAGCAGACATAGACTACCATTAATAGATAAAATGGCATCTGCAATTATTTTTCAGTTCCAGCAGATTTTAAACTTTCTAATACATAAATGAGGCTGATCTGAGTATCTTGTTTTGACAATTGTTCTATTCAGAGACAGAATCTAACCCATGGAATCTTTATTTTGTGGTTGAACCTGAAGCATATGCATTGCCTCACTGGCAAATACTTAACCTATGTAATAACTTTTCAGCTAGAAATCCAGCTCTGTTGCTAAGCTGTTCTTCTAGCTACCACAGTCATTTCAGACTTGTTGTGCTTCTCAGCCTTGCCTGTATTTATTGTCATGGTTATTGTTATGGGATAGGTATGATTTCCACGGTCATATTTATGCGATCAGTATTGCTTCTCATGTGTGCAACACTTTACAAAATGATTTATTGTTGTGTTGGGTAGTAAATTCTGAATCCTCCCAAATTCCATAAGCATATGATTTCATCCTGACTTCATTCAGATTATGAGACCTTTAAAATAATGGTAAGGCAAGATTAAATTACTGGAATAAAATTGACACCAAGAATACTTTTGGTAATAATTGCATTTTTCTACTCTGTATCTCTCTGCAGAATGTTACTGTCCTTCTTGACAGTATAATGCTAAATGGAGATGTCTTTTAAGTGTAGTAACAAGTAAGGGGAAACCAGCATTTATTTCATTTATTCCACGGTATATAATTGTAGGCAAATCCCTGCCCTTAGGATTACAATCTAAAGAGATGAGACACAAAAGGAAAAAAATCTGGGAAGGAAAAGGGCAATGCCAATACATGTAAGGAAAATAATAATAATTTTAAAAAGCAAAGTCAAAACATAGTTCATAGGATAACACTGGTGCCACGATGCCCAGAGATCCAGTTAGTGCCTGCCCTCTTTAGGAGAAGCTTGGCCCTGTTAGGATGCTGAGTTCGTGCAACGGCCAAGTGAATACTACAGTGTGGACACAAAACACTGGTAGCAAGCGTTTCAACAGTAAACAAAAACAAGTTTATTATTATACACAAGCAATACTAAAAAGATAATAAGGTTCAGGTATTTGTTGGTTTAACTCAGTAAGTCTCTTAAGGTTAGGAGCTACCCCTTTCTCTAAAGGAAAATAGTTCCCCTTTTAAAAGACAAACCTCTCCACATTCCTCCCCCTCTGGCTTGCTCTGCCACAGCTCCCGCCAAGCCAGTGTGGCTCCAGATGATCACAAGGCCCAGTCCGTCCTTGCTTGTCCGATTATCCAGCCTTGGATAGTTGCTAGCGAAGTCTCCCTCGGAGCCCCAATCTTCCTCGATTGTCCCCTTCAGAAATCACTCAGCCAACAGCCCAATGGTCAGCTACTGGTCCAGCTCCCTCAGGATTCAGCTCTTCTTCTCCTTTCAGCTCTTGTCCCAGCATGAAGACATAGTCTGCTGTGTTTTCAGTTCCTTTATACACACATCCCTGACCCTGACTGGCTGTAACCACAATAAAATGCTGCTGGAGATTCCTAACAAATGTTGCTGTCCCTCCAGCCTGATTGGTGGGAACTCCTTCTCTAGCCCCTCCAGCACTCAGATCCCCGGACAGCTTTTCCCTCCAAAACCTTACTCCAGCCAATCACTGCAACAGGGCCCACACAGGATTTCCCGCTCTTTTTGCAGCCCAAATCCCAGGGTTTGCAACAAGCTGTTTGCAACAAGGCTGGCTATTGCAGCTTGCAAGAAGCCTACAAAGCCAGAAAGCAAAGCAGTTTGCAGCCTGTACCCTGAAACCGTCACAACTGGGTTGTAACTAAGTACATAGTCCACAAAGCAAAACAGAATACATATAGGGCAGCTAGACAGTCTGTTGTTCAGGTGGAATGAGCTTTGGGGGGGAGGGGTCCACTAGCACTAAGTACCCATTAAGGGACTCATTAAGGACCTATTAGGCTCAGAGCAGGAAGACCCCATTTCCACTGCATACCCCATTAGAGCCACATTTGTTTCCACCAGTTCTAGGGATATCCAGATTGAATGGGTCCTTCAGGACCTATAATCTGGATTTCCTGTAGATACCATTAAAGGGGTCTACAATGGGGTCTTCAGGCATCAAATCTGGATTATATGGAGCACATTTCCACCACGATCAGTCAATGGGGTCTTGGGAGCTCCGGGGGGGGGCACCCATGTGGGGGTGCCCTGAAACTTAAAGCTCCAAAGCCTGTGCACAATCTCCAGCTGGCTCCTATACTGGCTCCAAAGCTGGGTCACTGGCCAGGAATTCATCTCCATGCAAAGAGATGTACTAGAGTGCAAGGATGGTTCTCCAAAGCTCTGTCAGTTTGATGGAGGCCGTTCTGCACCCATGCTGGCAGCAGCCGACTCCATCTAGTCTTGACTGAGGCTTTGTTTGGATGAAGCATCAATGTTGTATGAGTCTGACAGGATGTGTCAAGCAGCATGTTTTGATCCTTTTTTTGTAGGGCAACATTCAGTACCATCCAAAAACATAATCTGCCAAATCATAAAGCGAGGAATTGCAGGGCACAAAGCTAAACAAGTCTCAAAAAATAGCAGGTATCTGGATAGAATATTCAGAAATGTTGAAGTCCCCTGTTCTCTTGAGACAGCTTCTGATCTACACACCTTGGTGCATGATCTGGAGGCTGTCTTGGCCTAGATCACTTGATCTAAGCCAAAATCAAAGGCTAGAGGCATGAACAAGGACTAGGGATGTGCACATTTTTTTTTGTATTCGATTCATATTGAATGGAATGCAGGAAAATTCATATTCATTAAAATAAATCTCTTCAAATGTGGTAAGACTTGAATTCGATACAAATATTCCATATGAATGCAATACGAATGTTAGATGCAAATCGCATACAAATCGCATACAAATCCATAAGAAAGCTTCATATGAAGGTATCAAAACATTTTATTCATATTCAAATTTGGATTAATTTTGAATGTTACAAATATTCATGCACATCCCTAGCAAGGACCTTAGGCCAGTCTGGTTTCCCAAGTGGAATGCCTGGGAGACCATTTTGAAGCAATTTTCCATTGCTATGTACCCTGGCACCATTTATGTGCTGAGGACTACACCAGCTGCCAGTGCTGTGCAGATAGTCTACTGGGCCCTCCGCTAGGATGGTGGATGTGGTGTTGCCAGAGATAGCTGGCATGGTCCTAATAGACCATGTAGAAACAGCATTAGATACCCAAAGAAGAGACCAGTTCTCCTGCTTTCCTGCAGCCACCTTCACTTCCTGAAAGGGAGATAATTGGGGGGGGGGAGATTCTCCCCCCATACTCTTTCAGCAGCAAATATGTTATATTGTGGAAAGGAGAAAAATATACCATTCCCAGCCCTTTTTGTCAGCAGTCTTTGCTGCCAGAAAGGGTGAGGAGTTTTCTCCTACTCCTACTCTTTCAGCAACAATTTCAATATTTCTTCCCTCTCAAAAGTAATGATTGATGGACAGAAGAAAAAGAAGCCTAGAGGTCATATTATATTGGAAACCAGAATACTCCAAAGAAACAGGACTTGGTTTTGTTCAGAACTCCAAACACCCCCTTTTTGAAAAGGCAAATCATTTTGTGTTTGGAATACTTGGACCACCTTGTTTCAAGTCCAAAATCTTTCACTTTGTAAAGTACAGGCCAGGTGAAGTATTCAGCTATTGAAACTAGAACTGACCATCCATTTTGTCCTTTAATGTTTTGTGAATTCCCCTATATCATGCTCTGGGTTCACTCTGCTTTCCACATTGTGCCTGCTACCTTTACAAACTGTGTCCCATCATCTCCCTTCATGCATGCTACTGTCTCCTAGGGCCTTTCCGCACGTGCCGCCGGAAAACGGATCTCAAAGATCCGTTTTCAGGCGGAACATTTTTAAAAAGAATCTGACCCATAGAGGGTCAGATTCTCGGAGGCCCCACACATACGCACACGCGCGGGGTGGCAGCAGCGGCAAGGCTGGATGGCGAAACGGATTGGGGTGGGTGCTGTGCAGATACACCAGCACCCATCCCAAATCGGCCCTGATGGTGCATGCCCAGGTGTCAGAGAGGCAGAGCGCATGCTCTGCGTCTTTGACAGGTGGGTGAGTCTGGCGGCCGGCTTCCCTGCCTTCCCCCTGACAAGAGAAGCGGCGATTGGCCGTTCTCTGGCCAGGGAAAGGCGAGTCCTACTCTCACCCCCACCCCTCTGAGAGTCCCGTGCACGCGCTCTCCACCTTACCTCATCGTCACCGGTCCGATTGTGGGGCTGGCAGGGCTGGCGCCAATCGCGCATGCATGTGCATGGACTACAGAAGCCCTGGGCTGCTGTGAAATGTAGTCCTGGGCTGCTGGGACCAGCAAGGCTGTGGCGCGCACATACGCGATTGGCACCGGCCCTGCCAGCCCCAGAATTGGGACGGTGACGACAAGTAAGGCGAAGGGTGTGAGCGCAGCACTCTCGGAGGGGTGGGGGTGGGAGTAGGACTCGCCTTCCCCTGGCCAGAGAATGGCCGATGACCGCTTCTCTTGCCAGAGGGAAGGCAGGGAAGCTGGCCGCCAGACTTGCCCACTTCTCAGAGACGCAGAGCATGTGCTCTGCCTCTCTGACAGCTGAGCATGTACCAGCAATCCGGCTTTTCCCCTGCCAGTGTGGAAGCGTTCGCTTCTAACCGGTTTAAGGGGGAAAGCCAGATGTAAGACCTGATTTTTTCAGGTCTTAGATCTGGGTAGGATTCGGAGGCAAAACCGATTTAAGCAACCGGTTTTGGGCACCGACGTGCAGACGTGGTATCCTCAAAGGGATCCTAATTGGGTTCTTTGTGCGGATGCTACATCCAAATCCGTTCCGCATCTGGCTCTAAATCACTTTTTAGAGCCTGTGCAGAAAGGCCCCTAGTCTGTGCCCCACCATTACACCTTCTTCTTAATCAAGTTCTCATTCCCCCAGATCACACCTGCAAGCTCCTGCTTGTTTTGCTCAGGCAAGCACCTCTCTGATCTTGTAAACATCACAGCCCAAATGGTATGCTCTTTTTGAGGCTTTCTGGACTGGGCTTTCTGGACTGAAGAACTCTAACTCCTCCCAGACGGCACTTCCTGCAAGAGTACAATCCTGTGAAGATAGGGAGCATGATGATGGACAGTGTGTGTTGAATCCTTCCCATTTGTTGAATTTCTCACCACCATTTTGGCTCACTTTTAAACTGAGCCCTGAACTTGTAGAGCAGTGTGATCCAATAGTGGACCTTCCAAATCTGCCCAGTTCAGGTGTGATCCTGGTTTGCAACCAGCCCTACTCAGAACACTATGCATCCCTGGCAAGAGTATGAACTTAAAGCACTACACTGTGTAAAGAGAAGATAGGAGAAGCGAAATTTGAATGCTGACTTTTATTTATTTATATTTATATTGCACCCACTTTCCTAAAGTGTTAGGTCAGGTTATAAGAGTTTCCGCCTAAGATTTATTTTATGCACAGAGTAAACTGCTGGCCAAAATGTAGTTTGAGGAGGTCAGAGATGAAACTGCAAGCAATGCTGGACTCTTCCCATAATTCCACTGGCTCCATTTTGTAGGGTACTGCTGAACTATACTCTGCTGATTAAATCTTAAGTATCACATGCCAGGCCATTTAAGCAGAAAAAGAGTATTATGCTTCCCATGTACATTGTTTTGGAATACTTTTTTGTGTGTGAGAAACAAGAACCATAATTATGGAGGTACAGTTTTGTGAGTTTATATGCATAAAGTTAGCTGTATGGAAATGAAGAATATTCATTTTTTCCATTATTATGATTCATTGCTGATTCTTGATGTTTGATTGATCTTAGTGGTTGTTATTAGTGTTTTTTGTTTGTTTTTCAAGCATATGTGAGTATACAAAAGCTTACAGCATTTCTAATTCCGTATGGTAACTCTTTGGGATTTTTGCTCATAAAATATATAATTCATAGATCACTTCTCCTGTGGCTTTTGCCCACAGAGCTTTGAATCTGGAATCCGCATTTCTTTGGCATCAGTTTAGCTGTTCATGTGTAACATCCTCACTGAAAATTGCAGTTTGCGCAAACAAAGCAGCTTCCTATTGCTTGGCAAATCTTTTCAATCTCCCCCACATGTGTGGGATAAGGCTATATTATGGGTCTTCAGACTTTGGGCTATAGGCGTGAAAAGGCCTTTATTTATTTACATTTATTTCCCTATATTCTGGTATTCCATGGCCGTTTGTTATAATTATGTAAAACCAGAATTAAAAACAGAGCAATTAAAAACAGTGCAGTACCCAGAGCAGGAGGATAACTGCTTCTTCAGCCGAACGCACAAGGGAAAATGTACATCTTTGCAACATTCTGAAAGTATGAAGGAGTACTCAGTTGTGGCCGTTCAGATGATCCTCTTTCTGTACTGAGTCTTTTTTTGCATTGTATCTTGGAATAGCAACCTACCATCTGCATTTTGATACAGGCTGTGGCAGACCCCACTCAGGACCTGCCATAGTCTGCACCAGCACACAGATGACAGGCCCTTATTCCAAGATATAACCTAGAATAAGGTCCAGTGCGGAAAAGGCCCAGGTGTTTATCTCCCAGCATTCAATGTCAGCCCCAGTGAAATGTGCAGATTCAAATGCTGGGAGTTCTACTTCAGAAACAACCGAGGGCCACAGTTGAGCAGTATACTCACCCAATGGGGTTACAACATGTTTTTATTGGTCTATATACTTAAGTACATTGGGAACTTAGCTCTATCTGCAGTTCTAAACAAATAATCAAAAGAATGAGCAGACACACATGAAAGGGTTTGGAAGTGGCTGTAAGCAATGCAGAAGGTGATGAACTGGAAGGATGATCCAATACTGAAAAGGTTACTGTATTATCTGTGTCAGTCTGCACAATTTCATCAGGTCATCCTTCTCCATTGGCTATGCACATGAGGCAAGGTAGTAGCCTCAGAATAGGGTAGACAATGATTTTAGGCAAGGAAGTGATAATGCTGTGGGAACAGCCTGTGATAATATTAGATCCCTCACCAGTCTGCTCTGTCTGCAGTAGATTGTAAGTGATCAGATTAGGGAGACCATGGTCCTTTTCTACACTGGAATTTATTCTAGATTATATCCTAAAATAAGAATCAAACATCTAATGCTGTTTCCATATCATCAGTAGACCCATTTGCTTGTTAGACCTGTTTGTTTGGTATCACTAGTAGACCGGATTAAATGGGTCTATCAGTGATAACAAATAACAATCCTGTCAGCACCGAACCTTATTCTAGATTCAGGACTACTGGGGCACAACATAACACACTGCTGAAATGCATCCACAGAGAGCTTCATTATGCATGGCACTGTTCCAAACCATGACTTTTCATTGTCGGAATCAGTGGGCCTTGCTGATCCATACTCACTATAAAACTATTTGCTCCCTATTGTGGAAAGAGTGTCTTCTTACCGGACAGATCCAATTAGTTGTTTTACTTGCTAAAAATCTACAAGTACTAATACTGTATTGCACTGAATGCATTCCAGCCTTGATAGGTGAATTGCTGACTCAACCCCATTCCCAAAGTCAGGACTGCATTCCATAATTTTAGTAATTTTAGCTTTGATCCAAAATAAACAACCATGAAATTCAGCTAGTAAAGGCCGTGAAACCTGTGAATCCCTAAGTCAGGGTAAGTGTTGATCCATTTGTCCATTTGCTGGTTTTCTCCGCACAGTAATAATTCTACCCAGAATAAGAGTTGAGCTTTTTTGATGACTGCCATTGTCTCCTTTGTTATTATCCTGTGACTGTTAATTTTTCTTCCTCCCTTCTTGTCCACTTGCCAATACTCAACATAAGGTCTTAGCATTGGTGGGGCATCCGGTATAGAGAAGAATAAATTGTAGTCTTCCTCACACCTTTGTTCTGTATATTCCATGCTATACTAAGTAGCTGGAAAGCTAGTATATGTTGCTGGCATACACTGTTGCTACGTGTATCATATAACACATGAAATAGGCGTCTAAATAAGGACAATGGCCAGTTTGCTAAAGTGGCCAGTTTTCATGCCGTGCATCTGGTCATACATTTCTACATAATTATTGATCTGTATATTTGTAAACAATTTTTAAAATTTAGAAAAATAACACTCTTCAATAAGTTAGCGGAAACAAACCTACAGGCCTGTAATTTCCCTATTTACCCTGAGAGCTCTGTTAAAAATTGGTGCTGCTTTGGCCACCACTCAGTCATAAAAACATTAGAGGACCCCCACTGGATTGGGCCACAGCTCATCGGGTCACACTCAACTACAGAAACCAAGCATAATGATGCAGTCCACAAGCTTCCTTTGTGTTCTTCAGTAGCTCTTGGGTCCATTCTCTATGTTTGAAAACACCCTGCTGTCAGATTCAAAGCCAAGAATTCCCCCCACTTTGATTCTGAGGGGAGGGGGAGACTTCCCTGTCCTATCAAAATCACAGTTGGGATTTCACAGGGACAGTTTTGATGATGGGCCAGGGGCTTTCTGTCCCTGCTGCATCAGAATCAGCTATAATTTTGACAAAGGAGTGGGGAGGAGGTTCCTTACCCCACACACACACACAAATCAAAGTTTTTGCCTTCAGGGCTAGGGGATGGAAAGACACTTTCTTCCCTCCAATGTCAGAACCATAGTTGATTCTGATGCAGGGGGTGGAGTTGGAAGGAACTTCATTTGCCTGTCTAAAACATGCTTGGGGATTCCCTTGCTGTGATTTTGACAGGCAGAAGCATCAGGGAATTTTATAAGAAGAGTGCTTGCTCCTGTTAATTTGGAGAGGAAAGAGTGCTACCCTTGTAACTCTCTTCTCTCTTCCCATGTGGAAACTCCCTTTGTGTGGCCGAAACCTTTGGTCTGTTCCAGCAGAGCCCTTTCTGTGTTTTTCATTAACACTTCTATATTTGAGCAATCTTCATTAATGAAAAATTCCAGCATTATTTTACTTTCTGCCTACATTGCATTATACCATGCTGAGGTAAAACAACTGTGTGTGTTATGCTTATTCTAACATTTATTCACTCAGCAGGAAGAGCACATGCTAGGATTTCTTAACGTTCAGTTTAAGCACTGCACTGTGGTATTGTATAATATAAGCAATAATTAACAGTGCAGCTCTTGCTGCCAATACAGTTTATAACCTTTTTTGTGGTTTCTGGGTTCCAGTAACCTTGATCCTGATCATACGTTTCCTTGTTTTGAAAGTTTCATTTCTTATGCGCTGCAGACATGATATTGCTGAATGGAACTGAAATGCTGAGGCCAGGTTTGTGGCAAGATTTCTGATGGTTTCATGTTTGTTCAGGTCTCAGAGGACCAGCACCAATAAATGTGAAAGAGACAAACAGCAGATTGGCATACTTTTCCATTTCCACCAGGATGGAGAAAAAAAATCACTAAATTAAGTCTAACCTTAAATGTATAATCTGTCCTTGGGAAGGAGAGAAAAAAAAGGGGGGATATAGCATCTTAGAGCCCTCGGCATCCCTTACGAGAAAAAATTGGTTCTAAGGGTCTCTGATCTTGTGTTTTAGTAAAATAGAACTGCACAGCTGACTGACAGTTCTGATCTAAAGCATTTACGTTTAAGTTTTGATCTCTCTGCTTTTGATTAAAACTAATGAGCTCATTTAATTCAAAATGGGAATCTCTGATAAGAGAAATAAGGTTGATGTGATTGGATTAGAGGGGCAAATTAAACTCTTAGAGCAGAAGTTTGTGCTTATATAGTGTATTAAAAAGCTGTTGGCGTATTATGGCGTGTTAGATGATGAGAAAAATTTCATAGTAATTCATATTTAATCAGAAGAAATGAAAGTACTAAATATAACATGGCTCTGCTTTTCCCCCGAGTGATAAAGAGCTGTACATTTAAAATGACAAGGAATTCATGCTCTCTAAAATAAAATAAAAAAATTCTTAAGAGAGATACCAAGGAAAGGGCATTTTTGTTAGCATATTCACCACAACAGTGAATTCTGATAGTGCAAAGTAAATGATCAGATCAGAACAAGGTATATACACATTAATATCAATATTACAGGATACTTTGAAAAGGGAAAAAGACAGAGCTAAGAATTGCTTTTTAAAAAACCTTTGTTTTTCCTTTACTCTATTTAAATTATTTGTAATATATTTGCTTCTTGAAGGCCTGATCCAATATTTGAAATGAGAATTAAAACACTTGGTTATATGAACTCCATACTTATTTTTTAGATGCTGATACTATCTGTCTCCTGCTTCCATACTATTTCTAACCAATAATTGAAGCAGGCTTCAAACTGGTGCTTGGGAGCTGAAGCTATATCAAGCATGATCAGAGGGTTTAATTCAGTAGTCCAGGCCACTGT
Organism: Aspidoscelis tigris stejnegeri; assembly: GCA_023333525.1. NCBI lineage: Eukaryota > Metazoa > Chordata > Lepidosauria > Squamata > Teiidae > Aspidoscelis > Aspidoscelis tigris. The sequence continues at coordinate 76,952,342 of JALMGA010000003.1, forward strand.
AGAAAGCCACGTTGTATTAAAAACACAAGTGGAGAAGCTTAATGTGATTGTTTTCTTTTAAAAAATAGTAAGATTGTTGATTCCTTTGATACTTCTATGGACATCTCTGAATGAACAGATTGCTGCAACCCAGGTGGATATGAAATGAAGCCCTTATCAATGGCTGCATCCACATGGCTGATAAAAGGTGCCCAGTGGAAGCCCAAGTGGCATATTATCTACACACCAAAAATATCCACAGGTGTTGCACACTTCTTTAGGGATGTTTGAGGACCAGTGTCCCACAGAGTCAAGATAAAAAACTCCAGGAGTTCTTACAGGGTTAGACAAATTCATGAGGAACAGGGGTATCAAAAGTTACTAGAATGGATGCCTAGGTACATTATCCAGGTTGTGAGACAGACAAAATACCTCTAGAGGCCATTTATAGGGATATGAGAGCAGATGAAGGTTTTGTCTTTGTCTTCTGCTTGAGAATGTCCAGAAGCAATTGGTGGATCACTGTGTGAAACTAGACTAGATGAACTGGAGTAGATGACCTGATCCAGCAGGTCTCTTCTTATGTTCATCCCCTGCTAGGGAAGTGCATGAGTATTTGTAACATTTGTTATTTGTTATTTTCGGCTACAGATAACTTATGGAGATCATGCCCAATAGAAAAAGGCAATTGTCTTCTTAATTTTGTAGAGAGAGCTTATTCATTTAGAATGTTGTTAAACATAAAAGAGCTAATTCAACAGAATGGTGTAGCAACATTAGCCAGTATGTAATTCCAAACAAAGGTTTCTAGTGAATTTGAACCAGCTTTTGTACATAGAGCAATAGTGAGTACAGAGCAAGGAATTTAGAAATCAACAATAACAAAAATTGCATTCAAGAAGATAGATTGATAGATAGATTAGATAGATTAGATAGATAGATGGATGGATGGATGGATGGATGGATGGATGGATGGATGGATGGATGGATGGATGGATGGATAGATAGATAGATAGATAGATAGATAGATAGATAGATAGATAGATAGATAGATAGATAGATAGATAGATAGATAGATAGATAGATAGATAGATAGATAGATAGATATGTCAAGCGAATGGTGGTCAATATAAGCATTGGGCACATACAGGGCTTTATGGGATTTGTCTTGAAAGACTCAAATTATCTTGCCTCCAGTATATTAAATGAACGCTAAGAATGCAATCAGACACTGTTAAAGAGCCACCTTCTGAGCTACTTTTATTCTTAATGGGCAGGCATCAGTCTCTAGCATGTAACTTCTTGGGTCCTGAGGCCTGTGAAAGGTTGGCTTTGTAATGGATGGGATTTCTCAATATTGGAGTAGTCTCTGTTTTTCAAAACTTGCTGGTATCCTGTTTGGTGGGAAAACTGCATAATCAAAAAGGCAAGAGTTCCCTGGTGGTGGTGAGGATACCAATGATGAAGCCTGCTTGTATTTGCACATTAGAATATCCAACTATCTTTATTTTCAAATGCATGAAAACCTATGATTCCCAGTTCTACATGTGGAAGGAAGCAGTGAAGGAAGATGGTTCAGGAAAGCTGAAGTAGGAGAGCAAGCAGTGGTAACATTGTGGCAATTAAGAAATAAAAGGGCAACTGGGGAAAAAAAGAACCCATATATACTAATATTTCCATTTCCAGAAGTTCAGATTTCCAGAAATTTTAAACTGAGGAAATAAGATCAAGTGAATGGTGGGAAATATAGCCAATCAGAAAACAGAAACTGTTGCTAGGGATGTTTGACCGACCGCAGAGATGGAAAGGTGGGCAGATGATGACCTGAAAGCAAAAGTAGGCTGCAGTGTGGCAAAATAAGGTAGCTTCTCAGCTGCGTAGACAAATAAATGTTGGGGTGCCACTTTCATTGTACATTTGGCAATTAGATGCTTTTTTCCCTAAAGGAATTGCTTGAAAAACCCATGTCTGATTGCACCCTTAGATATGGAGGGAAATCTTTCTTGATTTCCTGTGGCTTGAATGGTTTGGGCTTTCCAAGATCCTGAATCCTGAAAGCATGGGCCTAAAGATTAGTATTGGTTCACCTGTTCTATTCCATTACCTGTCATCTTTTATGTCACACATATTTTAAAAAGATTATAAGTTTGATTTTGGTGAAATTTATGCCAAGCCTTCCTTTCTTACAAACCTCTTGCAAACCTCTTTGGAGGTCCTTTGCTGTAAAGAGCAGATTGAGAGTATCGTCAGCATGAAATAGGACAGAGATTAATTTCCTGTCCAGGCTCAGAGAGTGAAAATCCGGGTTATCAAGAGTTTGAATTACAAGATTTAGATTGAAATAGAGTACTATACTGTATTATGATGTGGAAGAATGCCTAGGAGTAAAGATTAGAAGTAGCAAAGGATTTGAATTACTGTAACAGAAAAGAAATTAGCAGTAGCTGTGCCATCCTTCATTGAAACCAAACCTGATGCAAGAGAAGCTAGTTTTTCCACTTTCCAGATACGAAAGTTATACTCTATGAGCCAAGTTATGGAATAGATGAAGACTGTATCTTTGGTTTGTATCTTGGTGTATACATGCTTTAAGCCATTTAGTCTTAACTTAAAACTAGACATGAGGTAGGTATCAGGATCAGTAATTTGTAAAAATATCAGAAGCAGCATCAGATTATTTAAATCAGCTTCATCTATCCTTTTCTCTCAACACTGTTTTTGTGATTAAAATTGCACAAAGCTGCCATTCACTTTGAGAAGGGGGAAGTGAGGAACAAGGTCTGTGTTCACACCTAAATGTTAATGCAGCTTCAGTGGGATTTTTATGGCACTTTGGGACTGAACTGAAGATGCAGGGGAGCCCATCTGTGTGTTCTTCTGCACACCAGGAGAACTCTGAGGGTGCACAATATCCTGTGTCCTTAGAGCACACAGTGTGCCATAAGTGCTCATTACTGCACTATAGGTATTTTTCCACTAGAACTAAGGGTGCTTCTGCATTTGCCGCCAAAAAACAGATCTAAAAAGATCTGTTTTTCAGTGATCCAACCTCCCGAGGATCCGTCGCAAATAGGAACGGAGCCAAAGGGCCCTCGCACATCCACACACATGTGGGGAGGTCGGATCCGGCGGGACGGATGGTCTGGGTGCTGTGTGGAAGCCATAGTACCCATTCCAGAAGTCCATCAGATTCCTGTGCTGCCACTGCTGCTCCCAGAGCCACGGGACTGGAGCAGGCAGCTGCCAGTCACCGAGCATTTCCGGCAGTGCGTGAGGGAGGGGCTTCCAAGGCAGGCCATCCTGCTTCTGCCCCTCCCAACATGGTGGTCGCCGGGACATCCGTCCCTTCACCTGGCTATGTGCGGAAGCGTCCTGCTTCCACATGGAACCAAGTGAAGGGATGGATTGGAGACCTAATTTTTTAGGTCTTCATTTTAATTTGGTTTTCGGCGGCAAGACTCATTTTAGAAATGGATCTCGCACACCGAAATGCAGGAGCGGCTGCCTGGTAACACTCTAAGTACCCACTGAAACACCCATTAAGGACCCATTTGGCTGAGAGCCGGATGACCCCATTTCCACTACAGACAGCATTAGGGACACATCTGTTTCCACCACAGCAAGGGAAATCCAGATCATATGGGCCCTTCAGGACCTATAATCCAGATTTCGTGTAGACCCCTACAATGGGGTCTTCAGCCTTAAAATCCAGATTGTAGGGAGCCTGTTTCCACTACAATTCGGCAATGGGGTCTAGAGGAGGCTCGGTGGGGGGGGGGAGGCACCCATAGGGGGTGCCCCAAACTCAAGACTTCGGAGTCCCTCCGAAGCCAGCTCCAAAATCCCTTCAAAGTTGCCTTCAGAGATTAGCAAAGTTTCCGCAGAAAAACACCTTGCGAGAGCCGGCTCCAAAGTCCCTCCGAAGGCAACTTCGGAGGGGCTTCGGAGCCGGCTCTCGCAACGGGTTTTTCTGTGAAGCCTTTGCTAATCTCCGAAGACAACTTCGGAGATTACACCCTCTGTCCCCCAAAACACCTGGGGTGATGGGGTAGATCCAGATTTGCAGATGGGTGCTCCGGTGTTTCCACAGCAGGGAGGCTAGCACTCATTGCTATTGTGTGCTAGACCACCCATGGAAACATATTGGGTACTTCCCTTAATCCAGATCTACTAGAATCTTGAATCCTCCTAAAACACCTAATGTTTCCTATTGCTTTCCCTTTCCCGCCCACACTGAGTGGGCTTACCTTATAGCACTCCTGCTTTACTGAACACAGGAAGATGCCCAACTTCCATTTGGTACTTTTCCAGTGCTTACCAAATCAATCCCAGACAGAAACATCAAACCAAGGAATGAAAGTTTACTAACTGGAGCAGTGGACAGATGTTTGATTAATGTGCTCCCTCTGTTGTCATGTGGAAGGCGCCTTAGTCCAATATAGGCTTCTTCTTGCCACCAGAAAGCCCTGAAGGAATAACGCTCAAAACTTTAACAGGCTAAACCAGTTTGTAAATGGCATACACTCTGCAGTCAGTCAGTTACCCAAGACTAGTTGCAGAACTGGCCAAGCTGTGGGAAACAGTATGATTTGTATAGCTTTTTATTTTTCCTGGTAGAGAAAATGGCACCTTCAGCCCACTGGACTTTTAGTTGGAAAAATGGGATCTTAATCTCAATCAGAAAGTCCACACACAACTGCTCAGACTAGAACTGTGAGTCAAAGGATGTAGGTAAGTGGTATGAATAAAAGCCTCATTTCTAGCTCCTCACTGGGACTTGGCATGCAGTGCATCAACTTCCAGTTCAAGCAAGTGAACTGTTCCTTGAGTTTTCAATATGCAATCACAGCAGTGCGGCATCTGCAGGTCTCCATGATCTGGAATATAACCTGTGATCTGGTTTCTAGATCTGATATATCAGGTTTACAATAGATCCGGATCAAAGACATCTTGATCCAGATCTGCCCTAACAGAGGCTGGGCCTCCTTGGTCCAGATTAACATGTGGATCAGGAGGCCCTGGATCTGGATCAGAGGCCCTTTGATCCAGAACTGAGGGCTAGTGGAGAAAGGACCATGATCTCTCTTCATAGCTACTTTTGAAATAGTTCGGAATGATTTTTTAAGAATTAAATTATCTATAAACCATTTTGTTATTGTTTCTACTTCAGTTGAATCCACAAGCCCCAGTCTACTTACAACGGACAACAATCTAGAGCGTTCTTTTTTCATCCGGATGAAATCTACCCTGACAAAGCGAGGTGTGCACATAAAATCTTCAGGATATAAGGTAAACCTTAGTCTTGCTTGCTTAAGAGTAGTTGGAATTTTCTGTTTTTTTTTTCAAAGAAGAGTGTTATTATACAGAAAGGGTATTTAGCAATATTCTTTAATTCGGGGGAATTGCTAAAGTCTAATAGAGTATAATGCTTTTAAATTCAGTGCTTTCTCATATTTTTGGCATAGTCTTTTTGAGAGTGTGGGGCTGGGGCACATGGCATCCCATGATGTTGCCCTGCTGTTCTAGCAAACAGCATGTTGCAATCATAACTGAACATTGGACAGCTACTGTGATCCTTGATTGCCAATTTGGTGATGTGAAGAAGAGGGTTATATAAGCTGAGCATTTATCATATGATGGAGGGGGACATAAACCAGGTTAAACAGGAATAACTATGTTGGGTTTTTTAAAAGAAACAAAAAATGTTCTTATAACTGGGTATGTTATCAAATGGATGCTACCTGTCTTGGAGGATTTCATCTGAAGATAAATAACTCAAAAGGCAATAGACTGATGTTTCATAGCAGATGCTGGCCTTAAATCTAGTTTCCAATAAATAGACAATCATGTAGTTCACTAGCTGAAGAAGTTAAAAGTACCTGTCTGTAGTGATTGCAAGGGGCTGTTTTGCACTTGGCTTCTCAGCTGTGGGAAGCTTTGGGTGAAATGGACCAGAATGCACTAAGCACATGCACTTGCTGATGCTTAGTGCATTCCAACCCTCCCCACAACCCTCCAATCCCTACGTGAAATGTAGACAGCTGCCATTTGAGCAGCCATCCTCCTCCCTGGTGCCAGGCTGCAACATGCATGTATGCCAGTATCAATGCACTCACACAGTGCTGTCTCCAGGGCAACCACATGGCCCAGCACAACAGCGGTGTATTATATGGCCCTCTAGCACCCAGAAGAAGTGCAAAGTGACCGGTCGGAGTGTTACCAGCTCTGGAGTTTGGTCAAGGTAAGTGTACACATGGTGCACCTACATGTGCACTATGCATAGTCAATATGGGATGAGCTCCTACATGGAAGGAATTATTTCTGGTTAGGAAACAGCTCTTTCACATGCAGATGCTCCATCTGGGAGTTCAGCCTGCATCAACTACCAGGTCAAGTGCAAATTGACAAGAAGTTTCTTCATTATGTATCATCACAAGGGATTCAACATATATTCCATTTGTGCATATCTAGGTATGGTTGCCTCAGGAAAACTAGCTGGTGGCTGTTGGGCAGTCCTTGAACCTGACTATTTTGTTTGAATTGCCGTATTTTAATTTATTGATTCACCCCTTTATCATAGAACACCATCCTGAGATTTATAAAGAAGGGTAGTATCCAAATATTGTGATTGATTGATTGATGGATGGATGGATGGATGGATGGATGGATGGATGGATGGATGGATGGATGGATGGATGGATGGATGGATGGATGGATGGATGGATTGATTGATTGATTGATTGATTGATTGGGCAGGCGGGCGGGCGGGCGGGTGGGTAGAGTGACTGTGATCAGTTATAGTTTTTTTAGCCTGATTTTTTTTTCTGGGTCTATGTTTATATCTCTGAACTGCAAAGAGTTTTAATGGAATCTATAGAATATTAGTTCAATAAACAAACTGTGTTGGACTGTGGGACAGTCCTCTCCTTTTTGTCCTAACTTAGAACCCTTTCACTTTTCATTCCTTAAGTACAACTAACTAGTAAGGAAGACTTATGATAAGCTGCATGGCACAAATCTTCTATTACTTTGCATCTGTTTCCTGAAGTGGTTGACTTTAGACAATGGATTCCTGAGAACATATAAGTCCTGGGAGAAATCTCAGTAATCAAAGTATATGTTTTGTATTTTTAAAAAGTGCTGAACCATCAGCATACAATAAATATTTAATCCAGGATTTCCAGTGCATACGGAGAACTCTCTCTGAATTGACAGAAGAACAAGAAATTACTTTACTGCTGACCCTTCACAGCAACTGAGTAAACAAGTACATTGGCTATCATGTTCTCAGCAGTAACGTACACATAACCTCAGGCATTTGTGAGTATTTGTTCTTGAAAGAAAAAATATTTACTGCAGTGCACAAACCACTCTGGACTAACTCAGCCTCTAGTGGGATAAGAAAATGCCTTGGGATATTTAAATATCATGCAGGCAGCCTATGTAAAGGGACACTAAAAACAATATATTTTAACAATTTTTTTGTGACATCCAAGATCTTAATATAAAGTAAGTGTTTTATTAAACCTGTCTCATGAAGCATTTTTGCATACATATTAGTTCTTCCTTAGTTAAATTTTCAAGAATTTGGAACAGTATTGACATTTAGTATCCAAAAGCATTTGGAAAAATCACAGAAACTTTAATCTTGAAATCGTTTTTTTTTTTTTTACAGCTGATTCAAGTGATGGCATGTTATCATTTTTAAAAAGAGAAAATGATTGATGTAATAAGCTGAATGAAATCTAGAAATGTAAATGTTCAGTCACAGGCAGACAGCCAGAATTGCAGTAATGGAGACTTAAAATTTGATTAATTTCTTTGCTGTAAATCACCCTCAATGTGCCAAAATAATTTTGAAATGTGCAAGCTCAAGAAATTGGAAAAATATTCAAAGGTTTAAGAATGTTTTCACAAATGAGGCCTTATGCACTAAATTTAATTTTGGTAGTGCTAATTTCCTAACACACTAGAACTAAGTATTACATCCCAATGGTATATATAAAGATGAATTTATTGAGTGATGTAATTATTGGTGTCCCAGTAACTTTAATAAACACATACTTAAGGATGAAGTAAACATGTCTTGAATTACATTACTGTAGCAGTTGAAAGGACAAGGGTCCCACTTAGTAACAAGTTAGATGAAGTAATAAAAGTAATATAGTAAGCATTAAATGGCACTGTATTTCAAAAGAATGCATTGTTTTTCTTTATGCTATGTCACTTTTACGAAAGATTTGTAGCACCGAATTTATTCATAGTGAATTAGCCCATACCTGCTGGGTTGTCCAGAAGTAAAGATGATCCCAAGCAAATTGCATGTGCACCAACCAATACTTTTCCTTAGGCCCTGTCCCCAAAAGACTTATTAGCCCCTCTCGGCTTCCTCTGCTGTCACGCTGTTATAGCTGACTTTAAAAAGTCCCCTCCACTTCCGGAATAAGCGCCCCCATGGTAGCCGCGATCGAAACAGACTTTCCGTTCCCAAGGAAGCCTGTTTCCTTTCCCCACATCTCCCCCCCCCCCGCCCCCTCTCTTGTTAAAAGGAAAAATAGCCAGATCTCCAGCTCCTGAAACGGCTTCCCGCCCCTAGCAAAGGCAGATGATCGCTCATTCATTCACTTTCAGCACTTACTTTCGCTCAGTTCTCTGTTAGAAAAGGCTTTCTGCCCCAGCAAAGTCAGCGGCTGCAGGCATCGGCAGCGCGATCGTTCGCTCATTCTCTTTTAAGGCTTTCACAGATCACTGATAACAATGTTGCAATTCTGAGCAATTCTGGCTCTTTTTACAAAGGAAAGGAAGTGAACCTGCTGCATTTCTCAGATGTGTGAATGCTTTTTGGCTGTGTGTGCAGGCGAGCAATCCCTGCCCCTTTTGCCACGGAGCGTCCTCAAGGCAGATATAGCGAGCAAAACCCGCGAATCGCCGAAAGAGCGCTGGAACTCTTCTTTAAAGTGCACGTATTTTATCACGGGTAGTCTCACTTTCCTAAGCTCCCTAAGCGCCTTGTAAAGCCTGGAATGGGGCCGCTCAGAGGCAAAAGAAGAGTTCCAGCAGACTTTCAATTGCATGGGGACAGGGCCTTAGATCTTCATCAGAGCTGTGTTTAAAAAACTCTTGAGGCTGTAAAGCAGATCATAACAGCCACGTGCAGTATATGACCCTTTACCTGGAAATGCAAGATGTGCTGACTATTAATTATGGGAAAATGTGTTTCTCCATCCTATAAGAATGCAAGAGGAGCCCTGCTGGATTGGGCAACAGCCCATCTAGTCCAGTATTCTGTCTCACACAGTGTCCTACTAATTGCTTATGGGCATCTCAAGCAGAAGACAAAGGCAAAACCTTCACCTGCTCTCAAATCTCAAAAAACGGCTTTTAGAGGTATTTTGTCTATCTCTCCAACCTGGAGGCAGAAGCTATCCATTCTAGCAGCCATACGGCTAACTTGTACCTTTATTAGGGGTGTTTTTCCACTGTCGATTGTACCCATTTTTGCACCCATTTTTGTACCTTTCTGCTGCGAGCCAGATGATCCCACTTCCACTACAGCACCCATTTTGAACCCGATTGTTTCCACTGCCATGGGGGAAATCCAGACCTTTTGGCCTTTAATCCGGATTTTCTGTAGACAATGTGGTCTTCTGCCAGAAAATCCGGATTAAAGGGAGCTGGAAACAGGCAATGGGGTCCAAAGGAGGTGAAGGGGAGGGGATGCACCCCCCCCCAACATTGGCTTCGAAGTCACTTCGAAGTCACTTCGAAGTTGACTTCACATTCACTTCGAAGTCACTTCGAAATCACTTCTAAGTCACTTCAAAATCACTTAGAAGTTGCTTCAAAGACTGCACCCCCCTGCCCCCCAAAACACCTGGGGTAATGGACCGACCCCTTGTGGGTCAATCCGGATTCCCCAGATGGGTGCAAAGCTGTTTCCACAGCAGGGGTGTTAGCGCCCATTTCTAATGGTGCTACACCTCCTGTGGAAACACATTGGGTGCTTCCCTTAATCCAGATCTACTAGATCCGGATTAAGAAATGTACCCATTCCTTAGATCCGGATCTTCTTAGATCCAGATCTAAGGGCTGCAGTGGAAAAACACCCTAGATGTGATCGCCAGCAGATGTCTGGAATGGTTTAGGCACTCACACCTAGTGACGCGCGATTCATTCCAGATTTAGTCAGTGCTTCACCAAGCACTGGTTAACTGTGAACACCTCTATACTAGACAATCACTTCACCACAGCAATGGGCATGGTGACTGGACGATGCAACATAGACCCAAAAGTAGTGTGAAAGGAACACGCCTTGGCTATACTAGCCAGTAGCTTGTATAGTATAGCTGTAGAGCACATTTTCATTCTCTACAACTATATGCCCAGAGGATCCTCTGGAACTTATGGAGTCACATCTGATATAGAAGTGGCTCTGTGCAGTGTGAATGCTCTGTCTCAGGGTAACACTGGTCTTTGCCTTTTTGCAAATTGATACACCTTTCTTCTCTGAATTTATCTAAGCCATTCTTAAAGCTATCCAGGTTGGTTGCTGTCCCCATCACTTCTTGTATTGAATTCCTTATACCAATGACCTTTTGGTTAAAATAAATACTTGCCCTTATCAGTTGTAACCCTCCTGCCCATCGGCTTCATAGAATGTCCCCTGGTTCTAGTGTTGTGCAATACAGAAAAGAATTTTTCTCTATCCACATTTCTACATGGTTGATGATTTTATATACTTTGATCAAGTCCCTTCTTAAACACTGTCTTTCAAGGTTGAAGAGTCCTAAATGTTGCAGCCTGGTTTTGTAAGGAGGGTGTTCCAGTCCCTTAATCATCTGGTTGCCCTTTTCTGCACCAATTTTTTAACAACTGTTGCACAACAGTTGTTATCTCATGCCTCTGTTTTACAAAAGCATTCTGGTGATGTAATACTGGCCTTTATTCTGGATTATATCTCAAACTAGGGACTGCCATCTTCATAGTGGTGCAGAGTATGGCAAGTTCCTGTTCTGGGAAATAATCCAGAATAAGGCCCAGTGCAGAAAGTGTCACTGTAGTTTCTCGGGGCTGATTAAGAATAGAGATTGGCCCTTCTCTTATCCCCAGAGATTAACAGCAACTGTCACTGCTTTAATTTTACATTATATCTAAAAGCAAAGATATGTCAGCAATGAAAAACATAAATGTTGTTTAGAAAAGTCTAAAAAAATATTTTTAATGGGCATCCAAAGCAGGTATTGGCAGTAGGCACTAAAGTTTGGTGGTGGCTTCAGTCACTACCTGAGAAGAGCATACAATAGTACAAGAAACCAGTATACAAATATACTGTACAACTGAAGCTGAAAATATCTATGTAATTCTATGACCTAAATATACTTGATAAAACATGAAAGAGAGAAAGCAAGGGAGAGAAAGTGAAGGCAAGGTTTAAATTAGGAAGAAGAAAGCCAGAAATGAAATGCAAATGGTGGCCATATCTGGTGAGGTGGCTTCTTTGGAAACACATGGAGAAAGGGTGCTGTGATTGCTGCCTGATAAGGATGTGCCCTTAACCCTGTTTTATGGCTGCCTCTATTGAGGGTAACAAATTTGCAGCAATTATATCCAGAAATGGAATGCCATAATTGCTGTAAGGTACATTCTTCCACCTCCAGTAGAGACAGTGAGTCCGAGTATCATTCATGAGAGCTATATGACTTAAAGTTCACATTGTATCTTTCAACATTTTCTGCCAAATATATCACTTGGATTTTTAATAGTTATAACTGGTTTTATGGTAGTAATCTGACTCATATTTTGGAGCAGGTTCCATTGAAGTAATTGAAACGTACATTTGGTAGACACATACAGGAATGTGATATAGAAACAGAAGAGGCCAGGACTGTAGAGATTCAGTATAGGCTGGAATGTGGAAGTTCACATGAATTAAACTCTAATTCATTGTGTTTGGAAACTATTATTTTTTCAGTAATTTGAACTAATTCTGGAGTGTTGTGTTGTCAAGAGTTCTGTGAACTGAATTTTCCTTCTGCAAATATTTTATTACCAGCATAAGTAGGATAATCAATGCAAATGTTCTTTCTTGGGACAGTTGGAAAAGGTTTTTTTTAAATTAATTCTCTGTCTCCCACCCTCCAGAAAAGCACAATGTCCTCTTAATATATGTCACCACAAAAAGAAAAGAAAAAAATAATTCTTTACCATGGATGTATTTAACTTAGTTATATATCAAACACAGTGAAGAAGAAGAAGAAGAGCTGGCTTTTCTACGCCACTTTTCTCACCCATTTAAGGGGACTCGAAGCAGCTGACAAAGCTTCTGTTCTTCTCCCCACAACAGAATACCCTGTGAGGTAGGTGGGGCTGTGAGAGCTCAGAGGAGAACTGTGACTAGCCCAAGGTCACCCAGCTGGCTTCATGGTGGAGGGCAGAGTCGAACCCGGTATTCCCAGATAAGAGTCTGTCTCCTTAACCACTAGACCAAACTGGCTCACAGTGCAGTGAAAGACAATGCACTGTAAAACTTACTGTATCATTTTAATTTTGCTATTTGTCTTTAGCTTATGTTCATTCATTTTGTGAATAAGGGCCTTTTTGTGCCAGACTGTCCCTCAGCCATATAGACTGCTCTACAGCTATACTAGCCACTAGGCTAACACAGTCCACCATATTTTGTTCACAGCTCTTTGGGATGAATGGAGCCTGGGAGTGGATGGTGCAGCTGTGGTTGCTGCTACAATGCCCAGTCACTGCAGCAACAGTGCTGTGCACGCCCATTGTCATAACCTGGTAATCCCAGCTATCACATTTAATCAGTGCTTAAGGAAGCACTGGGAAAGCAGAATGGATTTTGTGTTCCAGAGTCCAGGCACTGGATCCATCACTCATCTTCACTTCCCTGGGATGCGTTCTCAGGGCAATGAAGGTGCAAAAAGGCCCTAAGTGTTCAGTCAATAAATCCTGTTGAACTCTTTATGACCTCATGGACCCTACCATGGTAACCCATCTGTGCTCTACTGACTTCTGATGTTTATTATTATTATTAGTTTATTTCTACAGCGCTGTCCATGTACTCAGCGCTTTACAGATGCAAAACAAAATATATATATTTATATAAAAATATAAAAATCTGCCAAGGGCGTACAATCTAAAAAACAATAATAGTAACAATAGTAGCAGATAGCAATTACCAAGAAGAACAAATAAGTAAAAAATACAAAAAGGATAAAACAACAATAGGCAGTATCTCGTTAAAAGATCATCTACAGAGAGCCTGGTAATGCTTCCCTAAAGAGCGTGGTCTTCAATTCAGATTTAAAGGATGATAAAGAGGAGAAGGCACGCAAAGGGTGGGGGGCAATAGGTTCCAAAAATAAGGGGAAGCAAAAGAAAAAGGACGAATCCTAGATGGAGCAGTATTAAGCTGGGACTGAGATAAAAGACCTTGGCTACTGGAATGAAGGGTTCGAGAAGGAGTATGAGGGTGGAGAAGATTAGAGAGGTAAGAAGGCGCCAGTCCATGGAGGGCTTTGAAGGTTAAGAGGAGCAACTTATAACGAATCCAGAGAGGGAACGGGAGCCAGTGAAGAGATAGAAATAGGGGAGAGATGGTGGTCGAAACGATGTGCAAGCATAATGATGCGAGCTGCAGAGTGTTGAACAGCAATGAGGGGATGAAGGTGAGAGAGAGGGAGACCCACGAGCAGAGGGTTGCAGTAATCTAACCGAGAGATTACCAGAGCATGGACCAGGGTTTTGGCGGCAGATGTAGAAAGGAAGGGACGGATTTTAGCGATATTGTAGAGAGAGAATCTGCATGCTTTAGCCATGGACTGAATGTGAGGGATACAGAATAAAGAAGAGTCGAAGATGAACCCAAGACTGCGGGCTTGCTGGACCGAATGGATAGGGATGTCGCCAACAGACACAGAAAGAGAACAGGGGAGAGAGGGTTTAGGAGGAAAAACAAGAAGCTCGGTTTTAGACATATTGAGCTTCAAGTGCCGGTGGCACATCCACTGTGAGACAGCAGTGAGACAAGATGACACCTGCTGCTCAAGGCCAGCAGAAAGGTCAGGGGTAGAAAGATAAAGTTGGGTATCATCAGGAAACAGATGATAGGAAAAGCCGAAGGAACTAATAAGGGAACCCAGGGACAGCGTATACAGAGAAAACAGCAGTGGGCCCAAGACTGACCCCTGCGGAACACCAACAGAGAGGGGAATGGAAGGCGAAGTCTGGCCGTTCACGACCACTGCAAATGATCTCTTAGAAAGATATGATTTAAACCAGGCAAATACTGCCTTAGAGAACCCAATATCAGAGAGAGTGTCTATTAGCAAGCAGTGGTCAACGGTGTCAAATGCAGCAGAAAGATCTAGCAGGATCAAAACAGAATAGAGACCACTCGCCTTGGCCCGTAAAAGATCATCAGAGATCTTTGTAAGGGCCGTCTCTGTAGAGTGGCAAAGGCGAAAGCCAGACTGAAAGGTGTCAAAGATGGAATTAGCCTCGAGAAAGTTGAGGCAGCGAGTATAGGCGACTCGTTCCAGCACCTTAGAAAGAAAAGGGAGAAGGGAGATTGGGCGGTAACTGGACAAAGAGCAAGGGCCAAGGGAGGATTTTTTAAGAATGGGAGAAACAAGGGCATGTTTGAAGACGGCAGGAAAGGAGCCAGAAGAGAGGGAGAGACTGAAAATCGAAAGAAGAGAAGGGAGAAGAGAGGGAGCCACAGAAACAAGAAGACGGGAGGGAATTGGGTCAAGGGAGCAGGTTGTGGGTTTGGAAGAAGATAGCAGCTTAGAGAGTTCTTCAGAGGAAAGGGGAGGAAACTCAGAGAAACTAGTAGAAGGAGGGGCAGGTGAAAGCGCAAAGGAAGACGAGACAGGAGGGACTATCTCGGCGCGAATAGTCGTTTACCAGTGAGTTTTGTCTGTTCATTGTATTTTATGGCCAATTTTTTAGAGATTCAGTATTTGTCCTTCCAGTGGACAGTCCAGGTAGATCTCCTTTAGTATTCTGTTTTCTTCTTCTTGCGGGTTAAGGAACTCTCAAGTCTTCTTCAGCGTCGTAATTCAGTGCATTCAGCCTTTCTTATGGTTCTACTTTCGCAGACGTACATTACTACTACGCTTTGACTATACGGACATTTGTCAGCAAGGTGATAACTCTGCTTTTTAGTATGCTGTCTAGATTCACCAGTGCTTTTCTTCGAAGGAGCCAGTGTCTTAATTTCATGGCATTGCTTCCATTTCTTCCCCCTCTATTTGCCAGGAAGTGAAGAGACTAGATGTCATTATCTTGAGTTCTTTCTGTGCTTACCTCTTAGATTCAGATTAAGAGCCACTTAATACAGAGGCCAATTCACATTTGGCTCCATAATTCACAGTAATGTAACATCTGGGTAGGTGCATCTGCACTTGAACCCAGGCATTTTCAACCAGTTCTGGTGTAAGGAGTCATTTGAGGTGCTGTGCAAGTGCGCTGGCACCTCAGATGATCCCAAACATGACTACACATGCACAGGGTCTCATTGTTGCTGTGCTGCTGGCATACAGACAGTTGCACCAGACTCCACAATCAAGATGGTGGCATCCTGGACAGCAATCAGACACGTGCCCAGACCACAGGTAAGTCTCTGGGCGTGTGGGGCTTAGTGTAATGTGTACTGATGTTCCCAAGTGCAAACAGTGGTACACATTAGTCTGTCACACACTATTCCTGGCCACTGGACAGGAAGCGAAGTACAGAAGCAGCCCCGATCTTGGGCCTCCATATCTGTACATTAATGCAGTTCATGGAGCCCCCACACCTCACTGGTCTGGCTCCAATTTGGATTAAGAGTTCCTTAATCCAGACTTCTGGGAGACTAATTTAATTGGGTCTACCAGAGGACTAAGGGCCTAGTTCCAAAACACAAGAGACATACAGATGGTGTGCCTCCATATTCCTGGGACTACTGGGAGTTGCTTTTCACCCCTCAAGACTCGTTGCTAGAAACTTTCATTCCTAGCTTTTGTATGGGCTAGATCAGCACCATCACTGAAGACAGCATCAATCTGGTTCATGCCTCTCTGCAGTCTGGATCAGTAAGCCTTAGTTTTTTTGTATTGCTTTTTAATATTGAGCTTCAGGCCAACTTTTGCATTATCTTCTTTCACCCTTAGCAAGAGGCTCTTTAATTTTTCTTCACTTTCTGCTGTCAAAGTGGCATCATCTCCATACCTGAGGTTGACATTTCTTCCAGCAATGATGTACTCTGCATATAAGTTAAATAAACAGAATGACAGTGGACAACCTTGTTGAATTCCTTTCCCAGTATTGAACCATTATATTCCATGCTGGGTTCTAACTGTTGCTTCCTGACCTGAATACAGATTCCTCAGGAGGCAGATAGGGTGTTCTTGTACTCCCACCTCCTTAAGAGCTTGCCACAGTTTGTTGTGATCTGGAACTACTTTGCTTTCTTTATAATCCAGAAAATTTTAGCTATTTGATCTCTAGCTCCTCTGCCTCTTCAAAAACCAGCTTGTACTCCTGGTAGTTCTCGGTTCACATATTGCTGCAGCCTAGCTTGCCAGTTTTTGAACATAATCTTGCCTATGTGTGAAATGAGCACACTTGTTTAGTAGTTCAAAATTCTTTGCCATTACCCTTCTTTGGGGTTGGAATGTAAACCGATCTGTTCAAATCCAGTGGCCACTGTTGAGTTCTCCAAATTAAAATTAGTATTTTATTATAGATATAATTTAAATAAGCACAGTGTACTTTTATCTGTGCAAATGAGAATTGTTTACAAACAGACTTTTCAGTAAGCTGCTATGAAAATAGAATTTCTAATATAGTTTTTGACAGGGAAGTATAAAGGTGAACAGAAATATTTGTGGGACAACTTTCTTTTTCTTTCACTTCTAGCAAAGAAAAGAGCTGATGTGCAATAAACAAACATACATTATGGGTTGCCTTCAGTCACTTTATAGTCATATGCATTCATAAATTTTGATACAGTTGTAAGAAGCTGACTTTGATGGTACCGAACTCGCAGAAGAGCCTTAGATCATGGGAATAAGCAGAGACAAAGTTTATGTTGACAATTTATCAGCCCTTCTCTGTCAAACAAAAATGTTTTTAGTGTCTGCCTATTAGCAGTTGCATGCAGATTATGAAATTGTGTTTGTAGAAAGAAAGCTTGCCATCTGCCTTTTCTGTGTGTTTTTTTTCTTTTACATTTATCAAATTAAAATTACAAATCTCTGTGTTGCAAAGCTTGTGATGTCCATTACATGGAAACTCACAAAGAGACTTCGATGAACAGCAGTGTAATTTTTTCTCTAAAGGGAGAAATTTTAGAAGTAATGAATTAATGCATTAATGCCATACTTGTTTGTATTTTCTATGTTATTTGCATTTCTCATTTATTGCATTATCAACTAGAAAGCTATTTATCTTATTTTATTTGTGCTGGAAACTTTATTCATTCATTGCTCAGAATGTTTCAGAAAAAAACACTAGAAAGAAGACAGCATATTTTTGTTACATAAGCAGCTTGTAAGGGATAGCAAGGAGAAAAGAGAAGAAGCATTTAATATCTCATTTTTGTCTTGATATGCCAAGATTTTATCAGTAATAGTTTCTGCACTGATAGTCATCTCCAGGAAAGCACATTCCTTGTAGCTGCCTGGATTACAGCTCTCCAAATATGAATGTGATGATTCTGTTAAATTGGCAGAAACAGTGCATACTACCATGGAAAGAGATTGCAGAAAATATTTTTCCAGGCTCTTCTATGCTATAACTGGGCTTGTAAGGCAAGGCATTTATGGTACTATAAATTCTATCACAGATTTTGGCCACTTCTGATTGATTCTGCAGTAACTGTAAGTAATGAACTCTATAGGCAAAGCCAAAGGGGAAAACAAGCCAGTAAACTTTCAGCTGTATAAATACAAACACTAGCGTTAGTTTAGCCATGATTTTGTTGGTTTCATTTTTAAATCTGACCATAGAGCCAGATGCTCTTCAAAACCTCAGAATGTTCATGGCACGACAATTCAAGATATTACCCTTGACTTAGCTTTTGAGCTCCATAACTGATTGTTTTTCTAGCAAATAAATAAATATTAAACTTGCCAGCTAAATGTTTGTTATCATTCATCTTAACTAAATAAGTGGTTTGAAATGTATTCAGAAAGGAGGGTGCAAAACCAACAACTTGGCAATTGAATCAAGTCTTGCATTTACTGACATTCTCTGACAGTCTTCTTATACCTTTCATTTGGTAGGAGTGTCTCTTCTGCATACTGACACAATCTAAGGACAGAATCGCCCATAGATTCTAAACCAATGTTATTCTTAGCTCACTGGCTTCAACTGGTTTTGTTATTTCTTTGTATTGATATGGCTTCTCATTTGAGAGCCTGCATGAGGTCTGAATGTGCTGGGTACTACTGTGTAGTGGCTAACTTCTGACTGACTGCGTGGATACTTCCATGGGTACCTCTATGCTGTTTTCTTGGGAGAGTTACAGAAGTGGTTTGCCCTTTCACACTTAAGGTTTAATGCAGCTTCAGTACACTTTCAGAGTGAGAGAATACATCAGCAAAGTGACATGCTGCTTTCTTTCAGTGTTAAATAACTCAGAAAATTCACCTTTGTGGAAAGAAAATTACTGGTCACTTTGCTGATGTGTTCTCTTGCTCTGAACATGGACTGAAGCTGGATTAAACCTTAGGTGTAACCATAGCCCAGGGAGAGGCTGAGGATTCAACCAGCAACCCTTTGCTTTCCAAGCAGTTTGATCTACCACTGAGCTAGAGCTGTTCCTCACTATTCCTCACTGAGCCAGTTTGGCCTTGTGGTTAGAGTGCCAGACTCATATCTTGTAGTCACAGTTTGATCCACACACCTCCATGAAACCAGTTGGGTGACCTTGGACTAGTTACAGCTCTCTTTCTGAGCTCTCACGGACCCACCTACTTCACAGGGTGTTCTGTTGTGGGGAGAAGAATATAAAGCTTTGTCAGCCACTTTGAGTCCCCTTAAATGGGTGAGAAAAGTGGGGTAGAAAAGCCAACTCTCCTCCTCTTCCCCCTCCTCCTTCTGTATAGCATATGCATGGGAACTGAGTGGCTCAGATATAAATGCAAATCCCATGATGCAGCTCCAAAACAAAAAGGATTCTGGCTTATGGATCATCCAAGAACACAGTGAAAAAACTTGTAATATATTTTTATACACCTCTCTTGGGACATTGCGTTTAGATTACTATGCCTAGTCCTAAGGCTTCAAAATAGTCAGCGACGAAGTAGATCCACTTGGAATCCACTTACAATATTTTGATGTTTTGTAATTTAACAAGTAAAAGAGGTCATAATAATGATGTATAAAATTTTAAATGGCATGAGTGAATATGGATAAATTGTTTACCTCTTTCACAATACAACAAGATAAAGTCCTCCAACAGATGTTAGTGTTCGGAATTTCAACACAGAAGTGAATAACAAAACTTTCTCACTACCTGTTCCATTGTGTGAGCCTCAGCTCCTTCTAGGTGGTCACTGTGTACACAGAATGCTGAACTCAATAGGCCTTTGCTCTGATTCAGCGTTTGACATGAAGATATCTGTTTCCGTTAATATGCCTTATCTAGGTTAACTGCCAAACAGTATATATTGCTGTCTATGGGACACACACGCACACGCACGCATACATACATACATACATACATACATACATACATACATACATACATACATACATACATACATACATACATACATACATACATACATACATACATACATACATACATACATAGAACCTTCACATATTTGTTGAGTTATTGAATGTGAGCCGCAAAAGTCCAAGATCTGCTCACCCTTGCTCCCTTATGGCTGAGTTGGTGCACTGCCAGCTTTTACAGCACTCCAGTGAGACAATGTCAGCACCATTCAGGCAAATCACCTTTTAGAAGTGAGGCCAGACACAGTGGCAGGCATGTGGAGTGCTTACTGACACCTTGGAGATTACTACAAACAAAGATCTCTTAGGACAGTTCCTGGCAGCACTCTAATTAGAACACTGTCAGGAAAGCCACATGTGGATTTTGCCATGCGTAGCAATAATTTATTGATTAGTCAGAATTGACCATAATTTATTATTATTATTATTATTATTATTATTATTATTATTATTATTATTATTATTATTATTATTATTATTATTATTATTATTATTATTATTATTATTATTATTATTATTAGTTTATTTCTACAGCGCTGTCCATGTACTCAGCGCTTTACAGATGCGAAACAATATATATATAAAATATAAAAACCTGCCGAGGGCGTACAATCTAAAAACAAAATAGTAACAATTGTAGCAATTAGCAATTAACAAGAAGAACAAATAAGTTAAAAATACAAAAAGGATAAAACAACAATAGGCAGTATCTCGTTAAAAGATCATCTACAGAGAGCCAGGAAATGCTTCCCTAAAGAGTGTGGTCTTTAATTCAGATTTAAAGGATGATAAAGAGGAGATGGCACGCAAAGGGGGGGGCAATTTTGCAAATTATTAATCCTTTTTTTCCTATTTTAAATACATAAATTAAAATCAGATTGAAGCACTTTATCTCTTACTTGATCCAATAGTAAGTTTGATCCTCTATAGTTTTCACATGTGAAGTTCTAGCAATAATTAAGAGATATAACCCTTTGGCTGTGTCCACACTGGGTTGGTAGATCAACCCAGTAGGGGTGCTGGATCACATGGATGAGGATTTGGAACAAGTGGCAAAGCAAGAAGGTCCCTGTAGTGCATTCTAAACCTGGATCACTTTTAGGTGCCCTGCACTGTAGTCTAGCCACTATACTGGACCAGTGGCCCACGTGCAGCTAGTAAATAGAAACTAATGGTTGTGAGGAGGGCAAACCCAGGGAAGGGGCCAGATATATTTTGCTAGAAGAGAAGGATGTCATAGAATAGAATGACTGGATAATCTGCCAGGAAATGGAACAGAGATAATGATGCGTGCTCAAGCTTCTGGGTCCCCTGCCAAAACAGACCCACCAATAACTCTGGAGGTTGTGAACTTTCATTTCAGATCACCAAAGCTAGGCAAGAATGAGCTGCCAACAAAGGAACCAGCCCTTAATGCATGTCTGTGGCAGCCCAGCCCACTGTAGCCCAACTTGCCTGTTATGGGTCAGTATGGCACGGGCTAGCCCATCCATGCAGAAATGGCCTTTCTCTTACAATTACCCAAGCTTGCTGGGGGTCATGAGTTCCCCAGAGAAATAACTGATGTTTAAAGAAAAGGACACTAAGGTGCCTTCTGTAGCTAAAAGGAATACTGTGTGGGAGCATGGGTTATTAGAATGGGTTAGTATGTTTGGTATTATTGACTTTATGTCTTCGTAAGGCTTATCAGTGGGCTCAGTGCCATTGAACAGATTAGCTTAAATCTAGATTCCACCTCCCATGGATAAAAAGTCTTATCTTTATCCATGGAAGGCCTTTGGTCTTGACTGAAGAGAGGGGGAGTGAAATATGCCAATTTCAACTCATCTCCCTGGAGTCCCCAGCACCACCTCCCAAATTAATCCAGAGGGTCTCCCAACCCTTAAGAACAGTGCAGGAGGTATAATTCAGAGCTGAAGTGTGTGGGAAGATCAGTAAAATTGTCTCCACAAATACCAGCAAGTGGAATGTCAGAATGCAACCCACTCATTTAATATTTACTTAAGAAGATCCAACTTCCATTTTTTATTTTTAAAAAAAGTACAAGGAAGTTCACAGTAGATCAATTCAGGTATAATAATATGAGTTGGCTCTAAAATCTTATGAACTGATTTTTCACAAGCTGTGATTTCCTCATTCCCTTTCTGATAACTTTTTTCAAATAGTCTATAGTTGTATAAGTCATTGTTTGCCTAGGCCCTAAGAACTATAACTTAAGAATATGATCAAATGGTAGTTTCTCTTTCCAGTATCCAGGCAAACTATGGGCCCTTTCTACTTACCTGGTAATCTGGATTAAGGATCTCTGTAGTCCACTTGGTTTATACTGGGCTAGTGGCAATCCAGATCAGATCCATACTAAATACACAATAGTCTGGATTAGAGGACTGGATCAGTTGGTACCACAACTGTACTAGTGTCTGATTTGGGGCAAGCAATGGGGCATCCACATGTAGAATGGAACAAGGAAGATTGTGAGTGTGGAATCAGGGAACATACACTTCATTAGCAAGACGGTGAAAACCCCTTTGCAATCCCTCCAGAACAGCACTGCCTCCAAAGACACCTTGCCCCTGCTATCCAGATGGCAGCATTTCACTGATGACATAGGCCAATTGCATTGGGGTTTCAGAGGTGCTGGCAGCAGTATTTCACATTCTCTAATACAGAACAGTGCTTACATGACTATTTTATGTTTAACCTTATACCACATTTGCTGCTGTCCTGCCCACTTAATGTAGATTCCCCATTGTGCAGTTGATCTAGGTCTAACTAATCCAGATGGATTAAGTGTAGTAAGTGCAGAAAAGGCCATGGCTTCCCATTCTTTGACTAGTCTGCATAATGGCAAACTATAGCCACAATCACTGCTATAGAAGATATGAAGCAGTGTTTGGGGCAGGGCGGTCACCATGAGGCACCTGTGGCTACTACACATGATTTGTTCACTTTATCCAAAACTGGCTTTGCTATTGTTAAAATCTGGATTTTATGTTTTAATTTAGTATTTTGTGAAAAAGGAGTAACCAGGTAGTAGATTATCTCGTCAATGTATATTGTCACATATTGACCATATATGCAGTTGCCACAATCACTTTATTTTACTTATAATGTAATTAATGTAAGAGCTAGATTTTGGAACTCTATTCTTTGGGGTGTGTGTGTCAAAAAACTAATACTTCAGATAGCTAAGTTAACAGGAGAATATTGATTTATCTATATTAAAATTGCTAGGCTTAATATTAATTTCTTAAACACAGCAATGAATTTATAAATGTCCAACGGATGAAGAACAGTTGATCTATTAAAAACAATTACATTGATTCCCCTAGCAGATGAGACAGACTTCTTCAGTTCAGACAACAGAATGTGAACTGTCCTTCCTTCCTTCCTTCCTTCCTTCCTTCCTTCCTTCCTTCCTTCCTTCCTTCCCCTAAGCTGATGGTGGTGTGGCAGTGATCCTTGTAACCATAGTCCAGGGGCTGAGGGACATCTGTCCTTTGGGCTCTACATTGGGTTTATTAAACTCCCAAACCCCACATTTTGAGGGAAATGCTAATGAGGTGCCTCTGAGCACATGCCAGATCTAGGATTCTTTTTTATGTAACACAACTGGGCACCTACTGCTCCTGCTACTTGAGGATGCAGAGACATACACTCAGAATCCACAAGTATTCTTCATCTGTGCTGCCTAAGAAGCAGCAAGCAGGAGAATGCCCAGTTGATTTTGTTAAGTAGCCAAGAGTAATCTTCTGGAGATCTACCAGCACCTCCTGATTTACATTTTGTTTTTCTTTGTTTTGCACCAATAAATAAATATTTGAAGTTAGACGTTATTGTGTTATATATTATATGATGAATTTGTGTTGCTGAGGCTATTAGTCCTTGTTCGATATCTTTGTAAGCTTCCTGGACTGTGGCTACGCAATGTCCCATAGTTGCATTTAGGGCCTATGTCTACAGCAGACCCTCCAATCATCATAGACATTGCCAGTCCCCTGAATGTGCGCAAATGAAGACTTTACTTTAAACCCTCTCCAGTCCGTATTTAGGTCTGACTGCTCACACCTTTCCATTTCTATCTGTTTTATTTGTGGACTTTCCATTCACAAAAGTCCAAAAGGAAGGTGGAAAGTCCATAAGTAAAATGGATAGAAATGAAAAAGTGTGCACAGTCAGACCTGAAGATGAAGAAGGTTTAAAGTGAAGGTGTGACCAAAGGTGAAAAGAACAAAATGGAGGAAGCCAGGGGCACTGTGTTTTTTCAGTAGGATCAGAGGTTGGGATATTTGAAAATGGGGTGATGTTTGGATTTGTGTCAAAAGCTATGAAGAAAATAGTGGTATCTTCCTGTTCGACAAATTCAGATTAGATATTTGTAACCAGCTAGAGCAGAAAAATAACACAGTAACAAAGTTCATCTTTCTTAGTAGACAACAGTGCCTTTAATCTTCTCTCACTGTGTGACAGAGATGATTGTGCTAAAATTACACAACTACTTTTTTCATAGTAACAAACTAGCAGAATAAAAATTCATGCAGAGTACCCAAAAGCCTTATGATGTTTCTGGAAATGGTGTAAATCTAGTTATGATGATCATATACTGTTCATAAACAGAGCCGCATAGGTGATCAAAAAGGTCCACTTCCTCCAACTAATAACATTTGTGTTTCACAACCAGCCAATACATTTGAAGCCCTTTCCTCATGAAACGTAGGAGCAAGGTATGGTAGAGGGAACACAGAATGCAGCAATAACTTTGCCCTTCAACCATTTTAGTTGCCTGCATGGAAACTATGACCACCTGCTGGCTGAAAATGCTAAGAAACATGACTGTTTTTTCTCCCTTCCTCAGAGGCAGGATGCCCAGTGGGTGGGGGATCTTCCACCTTCAAGGAAGCCCTTTAAACACTACATAGGCAGATCCATTTCTCCCCCCCCCACACACACACACAGGCCAATAATATTCAAGAAATCTCAAGCATCAAATACAGAAATTTGGGGCAAACTCATTTTTGGTTCTTTTACCCTTCACTGCTCCCGCTTCCCATGTCACCAGTAACAAGCTATAGCAGAAGTGGGGCCACAGTGTACATCTCTGGTAGTGGTCTGACTGGGGCTAAAGAAATACTGGTACCAATGAGGAGAAATCTTTGGTTGTATTTCCTAGCACATTTTGTTTAATAAAACAGAGGCTGAATCCAGATGTTACTTACTTATTCCACTATAACTGGATATTGCAGAATAGCTAAATATAGTGGAATATCTAATTGATGTGTGGATGCAGCCTCATATACTCAAAGTCTCGTACTGAGTCACCTTAACTTGTTGTGGGTGCTGGCCACCTTAATCTACTGCTGACTATCCACTAGACTACACTTTTAGTTAAGCCATCATACAAACTGACTAAGTGGCCATCTCCACAGAGAGGATGATATAGCCAGGAAATGTGGGGATGGGGGAGTTTTCTCTGAGGTGGCCCTAAATCCAATGCATTTGTACTAAATGGGTGCTTCTGCACTTACTGGGTTAAATCCAGATCTACTACATCCGGATTTAGTAAATCCAGTTTCCAGTAGATCTGGATTTAATAACCCCGGTTTGCTGTAGTTCCAGATTTAGTAAATCTGGAGGCTCTCTGCGCCAGTGCGCTGCCCTGGCCAGTCAGGAGGTGCACAGCACGCAGGCACGGAACCTCCTGGGGCCTCATGGCCAGAATCGGGGTGACAGCAAAGAGGTAAGGAGGGGATTGCTCGCGCTCTCCCCCGGGTGGGCTAGGGAGGGGTTCAGGGAAGCTCCCCCTGGCTCCAGAGGTGAGGGCAAGCCGCGAAATCGGAGTCCCCCGGCTCGCCATGCTTGACTCCGACAGAGCCAATCATGACGGGCTGGGGGAGGGACTCAGTTAGGCACCTTTCCACTGTGCAGACACATCCTAAATGGATGCGTTTTCACAGCAGAAACACCCATTAAGACTACATTGTATGTAGTCTTCCAGTAAACCCCATTAAGCACACATTAGAGACAGATAGGTGTGGAAGCACCTTCCCCTATCTGTCTCTAATGGGTATCGCTGTGTGTACGTGGTCTACCCATTCCGTTCTTAATGGCTGCTGCTGTGCGGACACAGTTTCCCACATGTGTGCTTAATGGGTGTTGCAGTGCAGACACAGGTTTCCACATGTGTCCTTAATAGGTGTTTAAGGACATGTGCGGAAGCACCTAATATGACCATTTGGTCCATTTTGCTCGGTGTTGCCTAAAGTGATTAGAACTTGCTTGGTAATGTTTCAAGCAGAAGTTAGCTTCCCAGTCCAGCCTGAATACAGGTGAAAGCTAGTGTGTGATGACTTTTGTATGCAAAACATAAGAGCTGCAGCTTCTTCCATTGTTCTCAATGAAATGAATGAAGTTTGCACAACAGCACCTTTCTCCAGTTTCGCATTATCTCTACAAATAGAGTAAGGCCCTCTGAGGCAGATCCTTGCCAAAGGCATCTCATGCATGAGACAGGTTCCACACCTTACCAACCCAGGAATTAAACAAAATAGGGTAAAGAGAGCATTTTAGAAAGGGGGAAAGATATGGGAAGTTCCGTTTGGAGGTAGTGAAAACGGACTAAAGACCACTAGATGTGATTAAGAACAGGATAGGAGATTTCACTGTCAAACCACTGTGAAATGAAGTTATATTTCAGCAAACATTTATTTCTTTATGAGAGGAATCTTGTAGTGAGTCTCATTGGTAGTACTGTACAGGACAACTAGAAGTGCTATTTAAACCACTAGATTGGTTTGACAGGCTCTTAACAAGTTTTAGAAATCTATGTCTGTTTTGCAGGCATCAGTTGGTTTATGTGATTTCATTTTCCCTTTTGTGGGGAAAATGCATTAATATCAAATATTTTTGTTTTATCCAGCTGTTCCCCACTGTGTTGAGAAACACCTAAGGTAATGGGGGCCACAAAGGCCTACATCAAATAAAACAGTAAGAAAAGGTTTTATTTCTGACTCCCGTAATGGGGTGGGAGATGATACTTCTGAAGAATACTCATTATTGGCTATTGGCTATGAAAGAGGTTTGCATAGGCACATACACCAAAAAAAGTGACATTTATTTTTTTGTCTTCACCCCTCCCCATCTGTGTGCACTGGACTCTTGCAGTGTCATATAATTTCTTTCAGAATATTTTTGACTCCATTCTATGCCAAAGATTATTATGAAAGTTCAAAAAGTCTTTGCATTATAGCATAGAAAACAAGGGCCTTTCTGTAAAGTTTATTTTTGCTTTTAAAAGATCTGTCAGAGACCTGGAAGCATTAGCTGCTGCTGTGAGCTTGTGAATGTCAGAGTTGATGATTGCTTCATTAGAACCCTGAAAACTTCAAGAGCCAACAGCTTTCAAGTTTCTTTACATGGTATTAAGGAAAATAACCTCAAGGCATTATTACTTAAACAGGATTTCAAACATTCCCTCTGGATTTTTTAAAAACCTTGTTTGAATGTCAGGGAACTTGGAGTGAAAATCTAACATTCTAAAGATGTAGATGTTGGCCCTTCTGTTGGATTTTCAGATTTGGTAACAAGTGAAGGGTAATTTGGTTGATTCAAAGTACAACTGAACAGTCCAATAAGACATTGTCCTTTTAGCTCAGGGATAACTAACATATAGCTATCCTGATGTTGGTGATTTACACACCTCATCAATACTTTCCATTGGCAAGGTTGCCTGGGGTTATTAGGAGTCATAGTTAGGCAACATAGGGCTGCACTTTGGACATTCCAGTATTATGCAGCAATTTTCCAAGGCAAGGTTGGGGAATCTGTGGCAGGACATGCACGTAGGTCATTGTCCCACTCTGTGCTGGGCTGATATGGACCAGATCAAGTGGTGGGTGGCCAGTGGCATGGGCCAAAGACTGTCTGCATTGTGGTATCCCAGTCCAACCAAAACCTCTGAAGTTGCTAGTCATGGTTGTTTTAGGCTGCATCCAGATGTCACTTATTCTGCTATATTTGGGTATTCCAAAATAAAGCACAGATATTTTGAAATATTAATGCTTTCTTCTGGAATATTCAAATATAGTGGCATAAGTAAAATATATATGTCTGGCTATAGCCTTAGCCAGATGCCCAGAAGCAGCCCGCTTCTGGGGCAGTTCCTGAGAGCCTGATGAAATAATGTTGTGCATTGCATACTGGGTAGACCTTCCCAGCCTCTCATTGCTGTTCTCACATGAGTGGTTGGGTTGTTCAATGTCTGGGGAATGTGTGGGAGTCCACACCAAAATGGTTTCTCCTTGGAGGGGGGCATTTTCTCACTGGGGTGCATTCCAGTAGTGCAACCCATGTAAATACAGTAGTTCATGGGAGTCACGGTCTTCAAGTAAACCAGTTCACAACAGGCAGATTCTTTCTGTGACTAAACTGTCTATCTATCTATCTATCTATCTATCTATCTATCTATCTATCTATCTATCTATCTATCTATCTATCTATCTATCTATCTATCTATCTGTCTATCTATGTGTTTATCTATGTGTGTGTGTATATATCATCATCATCAACAACAACAGTACAGAAAACAAAATTAACCATATTTCCAACTTGAGCACCTATTGTGCCTGACCATTGGCCATGCATGTTGAGGCTACTCCTTTTAATACGAGGTGGTAAAGCCTGGGATTTTTTTTCAAGTCCTATCATAGAGCAGGACAAATTCTTGCTGGATTAAACTTCAGCTTTGGAATGGTGCCCCATGCAGTGGAACTGGCGGGATACCTGTAAAGGGACAAGTCCTTCTTTGAAGCCTTTATTTTGATCTCTTCGATTTGCATTTAGCTCATAGCAGATGAAATACAATTCAGAGAGTTAAAACATGAGGAATCAATCAAAGCCTTGCTACTGCCTTGCCCGTCTGGTAGTTTGACTGTACAGTGTGCTACCAATTTTCAGTTAAAGTAACATTTTGTTTTGATAGCAGAAAGTGAAGAGTTAGAGGAGAATGAAAGAGAAGAGAGCAAAAGCTGTCTTGAAGCTCAACCTAAACAGCAACACCCTAAGATCATGGTAACCTGTCCCGTCACTTCCTGACAGATAGAGGGGACTGGACATGGAAGCTGTGTCAAATTCTATTTTCTTGAGCTCAAAGATCACTGCATATGGGACTGCAGCCATGAAATTAAAAGATCCTTGCTCCTTGGGAGGAAACCTATGGCCATAATGTGCAGCATCTAAAAAGTGGACTCATCATTTTACCAACAAAGGTCAATGTAGTTAAAGTTATGGTTTTCCCAGTAGTAGTATATGGCTGTGAGAGTGGGGCTATAAGAGAGGCTGAGCACCAGAGAACCAAATTATGGTCAGCACAAGGTTTTTGAGAGTCCCTTGGACTGCAGTGAGATCAGATCAGTCAATACTAAAGGGAATCAATCCTGCCTTTTCATTGAAAGAAAAAATACTGAAACTGAAGCTCAAATACTTTGGCCACACAATGAGAAGTCAGGAGTCACTGGGAAAACCCTAATGCTGGGAAAGATTAAAGGCAAAAGGAGAAGAGTGAGGTGTATAGATGGTGTCATGGAGGAAATGGACTTGAGTCTAGCCAAATTTTGAGAGACAGGTAGGTTGATGTGCTGTGGTCCATGGGGTCACGGAGAGTTGGACACAACTGCATGACTGAACAATAAAGTTTTGTTTAAAAAGGGTATGCAAGGTTTGGTACTATTAATCTAAGCCATACCCAAAGTTCAAAAGACACCAAAGGCTTATTCACACGAGGGTCTCTGGAATGTGAGTAGGACAACCTGGGACAGAGCATTCACTCTGCTGAGTGGGTGGTTCTGTTCGGAACTGCCCCAGCCCAGCCCAGCCCAGAATGCCCACTTGCATTCTGGGTATAGAGCACGAAATCACGCTCTACACCCAGCCCAGGGCTTTCCCGGACGTCCTTGGATGTCCCACAGCTATACAGGAGGAAGAGCATTTGCTCTCTCTCCCTCCCGAACAGCTGCAGGCCCCACCCCAAGCTTCCACTGTTGGTAGATGTGGCCCAAGCTGTCAGTGCTTCAGACTGGAGGCGCTGACAGCGTGAGACCGGTGTACTGCATGGAGCAGCACATCGCCCTGGCTGACTGCGCAACCACTATGACAAGGTAAGTGGACACACTTCTGGGGAGAGGGTGCCACACCCCTGGGTGCCGGTGGGCAGCTAGGGGGGCCCTGGCAGTTGGGGCAGCCCAATCTGGGCCACCCCAGCTGCCAGCACACCGGGACAGATCTTTGGCCTCTGCAGGCTCTAGGTTACCCAATTGGAGCACCTAGAGCTTGCAGAAACTCACCCTGGGCACCCCCCCCCCTGGGTTGGGGACTTACCTTGTCACCACTGGGTTCAAAGTGGCAGGCCCGGTTGGCAGCATTGTGCATGCGCCATGGCTCTGATTGGCCAGTTACCCACGCCTGGCATCAAACCTGCTGTTATGCACAGGTGCGGGTAACTGGCCAATCAGAGCCGGCAGTGCACGCAGATGCACAACACCACCAGCAGGGCCTGCCACTGCAAACCTGGCAGCAACAAGTTAAGTCATGTGCACACGTGCATCCCTGCTAGTCCCCAGCCCAGGGTGGGGTCAGATTGAGCCCACAGGAACCCGGGGAAGGGATGGGACTGGCCTGCCTACCCCTGGGTCGAATTCAACCCAATGGCTGCAGGCTTGGGAGGAGTGTCCCACCCCTGCACCAACCTTTTTGGACTAGGCCACATGGGAACAGATTTGTTACCTACCTAGGTATGAATGGGGGATGCATTCCTGTGTGGCCTAGCCTTTGTGCACTACAGCCATTTGGCTGTAATGCGAAAAGGCCTTTTTATTCTTAGCAGAAACAAGATTCCATCCAAACAGCTTAATAGCTCCATAGTAGACATCTGTTCATGTGATTCCATTTACAGTCTGGCCTTGTGTCTGGGTATCGACACTGTAAACAAAATAGAATATCAGAAAATGAGAAATTCATAATTCTAAACCACAGATCAAAACAAAGTCAATATTAGACACCTTAAATTCTGCTGGCCAGCACTGCAGATTCACATCAAGAAATAGTCATTTAAACCTCCAACTCCTGAAGCATGTTTTTTTGGTGGTTTCATAATGGTTTCCTGTAACTGGACTGTTCTGTCCCCATCCCTTCTTTACAAACAGTACAATTCCTCACAGGAACAACACCTCCAGCCCTTTTACTTTTCTTCTGAAACCAGTGAAAAGCAGCTGTTGTATATGGCTGCCGTTCTTTCTGTACTGCAAGCAGAAAGGAAGTTTCTTTTCCAGCCACAAATGTAATCTTAATCATCTTAATTAATATTGACAACTTTGGAAATGTGTCATCTTGGAGGAAGTAGGTCTTATCAGCGAGATGTGTGTGTACTTTGAGAAGCAGTACAACTGGACATTCAACAGAGGATTCCATTTCTTGTGAAATATTTCTTTGAAAACTGGCTACTTATTCCCATTTTCAGAAACATCTGTGGTCCTGTTGGCACGGTGCATAGAGAACCTATTCCTGCTTCAGATGCTGGGGGGGTGGGGAAGGAGCTGCCAGCTGCTATCTCAGATTAGTCTTTTTAAAATTGTCATGGAAAACTTGCATTGTTTTTTACAATGTGTAAAATATTGCCAGCTGTCCCAATAAATTCAAATAACCATGCCCTCCTGCAAAAAGGGGAGAAAAAGAAACAGATGTTTCATGGGATTTTGAGTATCATGCTAAGAGGCACAGGGCAAAAGCCCTTGGCCTAGCCCAGTAGTCACAAACTCATTAATCAATAGAGCCAAATAGCAGCAGTACAATGACTGAAATTTCTTTTGAGAGCCAAATTTTTAAAACTTAAACTATATAGGTAGGTACATTATTAACTTAATCGGGGTACTCCTAAGCTGGGAGAGCCGCATTCAAAGGGCCAAAGAGCCGCATGTGGCTCCCGAGCTGTGCTTTGCCTAGCCAGAGGATGAGATTACCTCCAGAAAGGATGGGAATAATAAGCAAGGAAGAAGCTCAGCAACAAAAACAAAAATCCCCCACTTATATCCCATGAACCTCTACCAGCACCTCACATGCTCATACTTTGGGCCTTTCTGAATTTGCCATTAGTATGGAACGGAGGCTAAGGCTTCCCTTCAGCACGCTGGTGTGCCCCTTCCTCACTCTAGTACTTTCCATCTGGAAAGGCAGAACATAGAAGAAGCTAGGGCACCCAAAATGGCATCCTGGTCCAATATATCGGTAGATCTTGAT
Source organism: Aspidoscelis tigris stejnegeri (assembly GCA_023333525.1). Classification (NCBI taxonomy): domain Eukaryota; kingdom Metazoa; phylum Chordata; class Lepidosauria; order Squamata; family Teiidae; genus Aspidoscelis; species Aspidoscelis tigris. The sequence continues at coordinate 76,984,349 of JALMGA010000003.1, forward strand.
TTTGAGATTTGTTGGCATTCTAGGGGATGGTATATTGGACCATGGAGGCACATAGATGCTATACCACAGGAGTCCATTTCAGTAGTGCTATGAAGCACACCATCACACACGAGCTCAGAAGACCAGGAACTTTTTTCCGGTGGAGCATTCGGAAGCACCAACTCCAAAACTAGCATGGGCCTTGGAGCCAGCATGGAGGCTGACACAGAGCAGTTAGTCCCTAATCTGAGGCGGTGGGTAGAAATTGCAGATGTGGCCTTGAAAAGTAAATTGTTTCAAGATGATGTGCAAATAACAGTAGATTCATCTTGTATTCTTCTGCAGATGACCAACTCTCAAGGTCTAATAGAGATCCTCCTTCCAGCTTAAATCAGAGCTCCTCCCAGTCTCATTCAGTGCCTTCTTGGTCCGGTTTTAAAGCTGTAATAAACAATTCCACAGAACTTGCCTCCTACACTGTAGTCAGACTAGTCTAGAGGCCTGCTGCCACAGCCATCCTTATATTTGCTATATATTATAAATGAAAGGACTCTAGAGAAATTCTCTTGAATTGATCGTTCTAATTTATTATGTATAACTACTCTATATTCACTTTGAAGACAGCTACGTGGGATTCTGAACCATGAATTGTAAACATTAATCCTTTTGTTATGTAGTCTTACATTAGCTTGAGATACTTTTTTCCTTATTTGCTTCTACATTCTGGTTCCTGGTGTCAGTTTGTATTTGGCTGCTTGAGTGTATATTAAAGTGTTGCTCTGTCGTGTGATGTTGTTGCCAAGAGCTCTCTTAAAGGGGTCCTCACTAGAGCAGGGTTTTTTTTCCTGCCAGTGCCTTAAAAAAAACAAATAAAACTATTTTCCTTTCTTGTTTTTAAGGCTGCACTGGGTTTGCTTCAAATTTATTTTATTTCTTTTTCTTTTATGTTCTTTCTTTAAGTGGTAGCCTGAAAATACATATATGCATGTTTTGGAGCCTGGGAAAAAAATCATTGCCAGCAGATTTATCATATAAATTGGCAAACAGAAAAGGTGTTCTATGGTATTTTGCAGTACCAGAAACACTGAAAGGAGAGTTTTAAGAGATCTGATTTGATTTGCTGCTGTGATGGTGAAGAAAGAATTATTACTCTGGTCTCAAATGTAGTGAGTGATATAATAAACAAAATGGTATGAGTTATGAGTCCATGGCAATACCTCTCCCATTAGGTTGCCATAAATTCAAGTGTTGCTACGTGGGTTCAATTTCTGTAACACAAATTCTGTATCATTGTTTATTTGCAGAAAGTAAGATTGTTTTCTTTGTTATAAATTTGATTTATAGGAAATAGAAAACACATTTCAACATGGATTAATCTAACAACTAGTAGATCTTGTTCTTTAAATGGATACTGAGAACTGGAGCTGGTAAAGGGACATCAGATTTGCAACTAAATTTTAAATATGTTGGTCCATTTCTGGATTAGGGCTTTATGTAGTTGAAAATTATAAACAACACAATTCTAACATCACACTACAAGTTCAAGATTCTTGTGTTTGATAGAGTACAGGGGTGTGTATTTGTGAGATCCAAATTCATCCTCAATAGACTTTCTCAAATGTCTGCATTTAACATACTTTGTGAATTAGCTTTTGAGACTAGCAACGTATGTGTTTTCCTGATTTCTCTAATGAGAAATGGGGGTACGGAAAGAATGTTATGCTACTCAGCAGTTATTTCAAAGTTATGGGATCCAATGGAGACCAATACTTTATAAGTTTCTCTGAAGTAAGAATGCTGTAAATAAGGTGCTACCACCAAAAGAGCAACTCAACATCCATGTGATATTAGAGAAAGTCAGGATTTGGACACGTAGAACTCTTGGTTAAGTCCCATAGTACTTCCTTCTTTATTTTTAAAAGTGAAATATTTTGTTTGTATCAGTATTACTAAAAAGAGCAGATTTATTGTGCTAAAATGTACCAGAGTTAAAAACCAGTAAACATTTCAACATGATGTGTCATCATCGGTACTGTGTCTAAGGCTGAAACATGAGATACAGGTCTCCAACTATTTCTAATTAAACATTAGGATCACCTGATTTCCATCCTTTTATTGGCTTTCATAGTGTAGGATTTCCAAGTTGTCCATTTCCACATGTGTGGTGGGGTATCCAGCTGTTCTGGATCAAGGCCATCTACAGCTATTCCCCACTGAAAAGCTTGTGCCAGCATCAGATGTTGCTGTGAGGCCTCTGTCAACAAAGGTTCCTGGCCACACATACCCCAAGGGTTCAATTGGGTGTGTTGCCAGAATGGGTCCTCCTGCTAAACTGGAATAAGGAAGGCTACACGCTTCAGCATGACTCACGGTTGCATTCTAGCAGCTCCTGGACTTCCTGTAGACCTTTTTAAAAAGATCTACTGGTATCTTGGTCCACATGCTCTGTCCACTGCAGATGGAGTGACCAAGCAGAGGGTGGGCTTCTTGTGTTTCACACTAGAGGGCAGAACAAGAGGCCCAGAAGTCTCACACTGAACTGTTTTAAAAGTAAGTGCTGAAAGGCCCTTAGGCCCTTTGCTGTTGACGAAGGGGGTTTAGTTTTGTATGTATATAGCCTTCAGATTTTTTCCTCTGTGTTGTATGTCTTTCTCTGACTAGTATACATATTTTGATATTTATCACTTTTCCCTTACGCTAATCTTTTACATGTATAACCGAGGGTTTTTATGTTCTTCCTCCCCTACCCCCCAACATTGGATATCACTAATGTGTTCTTTAAATCATGTTACTAACTTACTCCTGTTTCTCCCATATATGCTTTCCCACAATCATTAATAATTTTATGTATCACTTCCTTTGTCCTACAACTCCTTTCTCTCCTTTCACATATAGGACATTGTTTCTAGATTCATGCTTTATCATAAAACCTTGATCTTACTAATTGTAGCTTTAAAGAGTTCTCTGGACCTGCTCAGTGAAATGATCTGAAGGAAATTTTAAGTATAGGCTTTTTAAAAAAGTTCTGCAATGATCAATGAACTGATCTTTAATGAAGGGAATTTTAATTATAGCCCTTTTTTTGTTCTGTGGGGTCAATATTGTTCATCTATCAAAGCTGTTTTGTCAGTGAGGCAATCAATCAAAGGTTTTGCACCCCAAGCCTTGCTCTACCACTAACTTTCAAGCTGGTGAATAAATGCTTTGTGGTTTGAAAGTGACAGCATAGCCCTATTTTGGAATAGGGTTGGAAATGACCTCCGAAATTGGCCATTTGGGGCACATCTTAAAACAGGGCCCCATAGAACACGGGGTTAGTAGGTTATGAGTGTGACTTCTGTCTAAATTGATGGTACCATGGTGAGGGTTGGGGGTGTTCTCAGAGCTATACATCCTTCCTTGTGGGAAGGATGCTTCCAAAGGTGCTGGCTCCCTCAAGGTCACCACCAGTGTCTTCAGGCTTTCACCAGGCACTCTCTTTCACCCATACAAGTGTCATTTCTGAAACAGTCCTGTTGGGTCCTATTTTCCTTTTAAGTAAAGAGATGTTGAAAATATATTTATTTTTATTTGTTTGTTTGTTTACATCTCTATCCCACCCCATACCCTAAGGTCTCTGGGTGGGTAACAGTAAATTAATCACAAGATACACATTAAAAACGAAAAATAGATTAAAACAATATAGGCATTAAATACAGATTAAAAACACTTAAAAGTTCAGCAAATTTAAAACAGTACGCTCCATATTGTGTTTGTTGTGCCTGTGACTAGGGAAGGGAGAAAATATAATCATCTCATCTCAGCCAAAGGCCAGGGTAAAGAGGTGGGTCTTTAGCACCTTCCTAAATATCTGTAAGGAAGGGGCATGGCGCACCTCGAGGGGAAGGCTATTCCATAATTTGGGAGCTGTCGCTGAAAAGGCCCTTACCCGGGTGCCCATCAGTCTTACTAATGAGGGTGGTGGGATGACCACGAGGGCTTCACCACTTGATCTTAATCAATATGAGAGAAAGCACTCCTTTAGCTATTTGGGGCCCAAGTCATTGAGGGCCTTATAATTGGGCTCGGTAGTGAATTGGTAACCAGTGCAGCGCTTTTAAAACCGGCGTGATGTGCATCCGGCTAGCTGTTCTGGTCAGCACTCTGGCAGCTGCATTCTGCACTAGCTGCAACTTCCAAACCGTCTTCAAGGGCAGCCCTATGTAGAGCGCGTTACAATAGTCCAATCTAGGGGTTACCAGAGCATGGATAACTGTGGCCAAGTCGTCTCTCTCCAGAAACGGCTTCAGTTGACGTACCAGCCGCAGTTGGGAGTAGGCACTCCTGGCCACGGCCTCCACCTGAGCTTCAAGCGTTAGCGCGGAGTCCAGAGTACCCCCAAGTTATGCACCTGTCCCTTCCAGGGCATTAAAGATGCTTGCACTAGAGTTCCCTTAATTGCCTCTGGACACATGGAAGTAGATGCATGCTCATGAATGCAGGAATCTATAGTAGCCTAATAAAGCAGCCTAGAAATGTTAATTGTTGATAAATTCCTTGTTTCCCCAAAAGACACATTAGGGCTTATTTTCAGGGTATGTCTTCTTTTTCCATGAACAACAATTGCATTTATTCTTGAACAAAAAATCAACGTTTATTCATGTCATCACCCTCTGGAACATTATCATAACTCTCCATACCCTGAATTCCATCATGAATTTCTTGTCACTCTATTTCGTTTAGAACAGTGGTTCTCAACCTGTGGGTCGTGACCCCTTTGTGGGTCGATCTACTCTTTCACAGGGGTCGTTTTGAAGTAGCAATGAAAACAATTTTATGGTTGGGGGTCAGGGTTAGGTTGGGGGTCACCACAACGTGAGGAACTGTATTAAAGGGTAGCGGCATCAGGAAAGTTGAGAAACACTGCTTTAGAACCATTGCCCCCAATTTCTCATGTCTAGCAATAGCACTTTCCTTAAAAGAAAACTTCTTGTCCATGTAGCGCATTAACAATGCAACTGTCAGTGATTTTATCCCATGAATACTTCACTCAAGTCACAACCTCTTGCAATCTAGGCTTCATAGAGATTTTACACTGATTTCTCTCCATTCTATTTTAAATGTAGTCATTAATTTCCATGTGCAAATGGTCCTTGAATGGCTTGTTTATTGCAATATCAAGAGTGGAGATGGGCAGTCATTCCTACAGGAGAAGGGTCTTTCTGTCCTGCTGCATTCTATTGCCAACTGATTTTACTTTTTTACATGTATAGCTGCTTGGACTCTATTTAAATTGACTTTTTTATGAACTGATAACTAAGGGCTATTTTTGGAGAAGGGGAGACTGGAGGGGCGGAGCCTGACATGGAGTGAGATGTGGTTTTTAGAGCTCTCTACATTGTATCTGTATTTTGACTTATTATTAAAGAGTAGAACTTATATTTTGAGCATCCTCAAAAATCCTGAAAAATTATGCTAGGACTTATTTTCTGGATAGGTCTTATTTTGGGGGAAACAGAGTAGTTTAAAAAGATGCTGCATCTCTTCCATGTTATTCCTTGCTCCCTTAACAAGCACATATCTCTGTTTTACATGCGGTTGGAGGACAAACTATTGCAATATAAATGAACATGAGACTGAGAAGAATCTCCAATAATATGTAAAATATGTTAGAATTTTGTATTTGTATGTAACAGTGATCCTTGGAGTGGCTGTAGAACAAAACAGCTGGACAGCAGAGGGTTTGATCCCCAGCCTCTCCCTAGAAATAGGCAACTGCAAACCATTTCTGCATTTCTGCCAAGAATTTTAAGTTCACAAGAATCACTACTTTGCTCTATAAAATGTTAGTAAAGTATGAAGCATTTTGTCACCAGTGGATTAAGGCAAAGCATATGGCAAACAAAATATTCTTTTTTCCCTAAGAAATGCAATTTTTGAGCATTCCCATATTCATCATAAACTGTGTTTACATCCACCAACATACTGCCACATTCTCTTCTGCATCAGAGAAAAATAAAAGACAAGCTACAATTTCTTCAGTATGTTTGTATCAGGTGAAGATAATTGAAAATCCTTATAGACCAGTGAATGAAATGTTTTACTCAAAAATGTATAATGATATACATTTCATTTCTTCTTGACAGTACACAGATGTTCAACCATGAATTACTATACAGTTAGCATGCATTTTGATCTACAGATAAATTTGAGTTACCTGGATGGCATTAGGTATGTTTCTGTTGAAACTGCAAAGTTTACGAGAAGAAGTTTAGACATGTATCTAGCAGTGTTCCCATGATTAGGATCTTTAAAAGACTAGAGGTTTGGTTTGAGAGAGGAAATAATTAGGCCAATCTGAATAGAAAATATATTTTTACTGAAAAATATGTAGCATACAAAATAACATTATTACAAGGCAACTAGAAATATTGTTAAAATGAGGACAGATGATAGCAAGTGCATGGCACCTAAAGTTAATAGACCATAACTTGTATCAACTGGAGAGATTCTAACAGTCAAACGTTAGGCTAGATTACAGGTCCCAGCTCTAATAAGCAGTAGAAATTGAGAAGATAAGCCAATAAGGGTAGAGAAGGCAGGAGGATTTAAGTTTAGACTAATCAGAACTTGTTGCTAGGAAAGAGAAGGCAGATTAGAGGCCAAGTAGGGTTGGATTAGCTCTATATGCTGAAAACTTAATGTCATCAGTCTATGGAATTTGCTGCCAAAAGAAGTGGTAACACCTACCAGCGTAGATAACTTTAAGAAAGGGTTAGACAAATTCATGGACGACAGGTGTATCAATGGCTGCTAGAATGGATGTCTAGGTATATCCTCTAGGCTGGGGAGACAGGCAGGATGCCTGTAAAGGCCATCTGCAGGAACTCAAGAGCAGGTGAAGATTTTCCCCTTGTTGTCTGCTTCAGATGCCCATAAGCAGTTGGTGGGCCACTGTGTGGGACAGGATGTTGGAACAGATGGACTATGGCCTGATCCAGCAGAGCTTCTCTTATGTTCTGAAACATGTGGATAGTAAAAGAAATGTGATACTTAATGGAAATAATGTGGATTGCCCAGTTTAGTTTTTTTTTAATTTGTTTGTATGTGTACCTGACAAGTTTTGATATGCTATGCCATGTTCTGTGACTCTGCTTGCATCTGTATGGGTTTGGGGGGGATGTAGATGTATTGTAAACAATTTTAAAAGGAGTTAAGTCTTTGTAGAGCTCAGTCTTGCAGCTGGAAATAGGTGGCATCATGGGCTGCAGCCCCTCAGTATCATGAGCTATTTCCTTATGATTCTTGCCCTGAGCCTCCATCAACTGCTGCCCTTACATGAATCAGCTATCCTCCATACAAATATCAACTAGAGCTCCAGAAATGAGTTGGAGTGCCCCAGACAAGCTACAGCTTCCTTTTTCTAAAGATGAAGTTGACCATTTAACATTTGAGCAGTAAAGCAGAGGCTGAAAGAGAGTAAGAAAGAAAGCAGCCTGAGAGGAAGGAGAGGGAGTATTTATACCTTTTTCAAGGTCTCTTGTCAAGGACAGTCTTCACAGTTTTGAAAGTAAAACATTGTTGCCAAAACACCCACATGGATGATAAGATTAAACTCAGTAACATCAGGAAGAGGGTTAATGCAGATAAAAATTCCCAACACTCTGGAAAACCCTTTCAGTGTGTTGGTGCTAGTACAGCTAAGGCAGAGGGTTCAAACACATCGTCCCAGGGAAGTGAACATGTGGAATGCATTGGGCATTTGCACTTTCAGATGCCTGATCCACACTTTGCTACATGTCAGGTTAATGTGAATGCTGCTATACTAGCAACACTCTCTACGCCACAGCAACAGCCATGCACACAGGTTGTTGCTCCAGGCAACATGGTACACAACTGTGGCTGCACCACCCTGCTCCACACACTGTTCACCTGGAAGAGATATAAATGGTGTCTGCAGGGCTATACTGGCCACACGAGATGGAACCAGATCCATATTAAAAGGACCTTAATCCACATTTATCGTAGACCTGATATATCAGGCTTGAACACAATTAGCCCCCTCACCCCCCAGTGATCCAGATCAGTAGATCCTATAAATCCAGATCTACACTTCCTCAGTGCAGAGACTTTTTTTAATCGAGTGTGAACACAGCCTTAAGAAATGCAACACAGCCTTAAGAAAGTTAGATCATCGCATACTGGATTGTGTAGCACATTTCTTTGCCATAGGATTTGCAGAGGATGAGCTTCAGTGTGAAATAAAATAAGCTCTTGTCCCAAAGTATAACTGTGTAGGTGGTTACCAGACATTGTTTTCAGTATACACACAGAAGAAAAGTAAATTTTAACTATGGCATATTTTTGAGTTCTGCCTTTGGGGTTGACACCAACTTCAAACACATAGGAACTCTTCTTAAAACAATGGTTTGCATCGTGGAGTAACTACAGGATTATTTATCACGTTATTTCTAGTTAGCTATTAACATATTTCTAAGAATTCACAGATTTGTGTTTTTTTCTAGAAGTCACAAGCATGATCAAATAAGACAGATAATGATAAATAAGCACATAAGTAAGCCTAGCTGGAAGGAGCAAGCATGCTATTAATGCCCCTCCTGTGAAGTTAAATCCTTTTTCTTTTAGCTATTTCTTCATTAGTTAATGAGGGCTTGCAAAAATGAGTTTTTAAAATGATGTTCTCGCATCTTTGCCGCTAGAAATAACTTAAAATATTCATAAGGAACTTTGTCTTCAGAAGGTGCATTCTAGATGAGTTTAGGCATTCATTACCTCAGCTGTGTGTAGATGGGTGTCATAAACCACAAGTTATACATCTGGTCATAATATAATCACAGCCCACAGTTTTCAAATATAGTTTTAAAAGATAGAGAGAAAAAATTCAGATAGACTTTTTAAAAAGCTTTCTTTTCCCTTGGATTATCTTTGATAGACTGTGCAGTCAGTCGTTTAAGGACTTGCTAATGGAAACTGGAGCTTTCCAGCTCCTACTCAACATTAATAACCTGCATAGATTACCAGTAACTAACTTCTCTTGGCTCTTCCTGTGCTGTGGTAAAAATTATCAGCGGAGAAGGAATCCATCTTCTGAAAAATCCCTATTGTAGTTGGCACTGACAGCTTCTGTGCGATCATCTCATCATAAAGGTCCTTGATTGGATGAACTGCAAAGATTAAACTCTTTTTCTCTCTCTTGTGTTTTTTTAAAGCTTCACTAGCTCAATGCAGTGATGTCCTCCAAAGATGTAAGAGGTATTTTAAATATGAATCATTCCTTACAATTTAACAAGGTGCAAAGTCTTCTCATACCTATGCAAATAAAACTCTAGGCTTTGTGGTGAGCAGCTTGTCCTTCTAGAAAAGTGAAATTCCATTTTATTCCCATAATAATGTTTTACTTCCCCTCAACAAAGCTGTTAAGGGTCAGATGCACTGGGAATGATGGGTGGGTTTTCTTTGCACTTTTTAATAATGTTGCTTTTTCAGAAAAGCACAGAGCTGTAAATCATAAATTTTAAAAATAGCCAGCTCAGGAATTTTTGCACTTGATTTAAACTGGGTCACAAAATCCAGTGAAACGTGGCAAGCTAGGGTCTGGAGCCCAACTACTTGGAAGATTTAGCGAAAGCTTGTTGGGTCAAGAGCAAATTTAATTGCACAAACTTCATCTCGTCCCTCAAGTGTGAATATCTTTGGAAGTTTCATGTGGCCAAGCCATGCCATGCATAGACTCTCTTAGGGTTCAAGTTCCCATAGGCTTAAATTTCTTTGGCATCCTTTTGGCTCAGAAGACAATGAAAAGAGCCTGAGCACGAACGTATAGAAACTCATAATCAGCCAAGCAACAGTCTCCTTCCTGGTTTATCAAAGCAATGAAAAGGAGCACAAATATTATATTAGGCACTGGGTTGGCTGCAGGAACTGATCATGACCATTGATATCTGCTCCAGATTTCCTGTTAGGGTTCACTTCCCTAGCTTTTGCTTTTCCCATATTAGGGTGGCTATTTTACCAGAATCTGGAAAGACCCAATGACCGTTCATGGCTTGGTAAGAATTTGAACCAAGGGACTCCTAGGGTGCTTCCGCACAGGCCCTTTAACACCCATTAAGCATACATCCAGAAAACCGCATCTGCACAGCGACACCCATTAAGAACACTTTGGGAAACCCGCGTCCGCACAGTCAGACCTATTTAGCACACTTCTGGCCAGCCATGTCCTTACAGCGACACCCATTAGAACCACATTAACACAGGATGCGTCCGCACACAAACGGGAGAGAGAACACATGGGGCAGGACAGGAAGTCACCATGTTGAGTGAGGCAACGCAGCATGGAGTAGCCATGTTGAGAAGGCAGGGAGAAGCACAGTCCAGCCATGAATTCCCCCCCCCAAGGGCTTCGCATCGGGCAGGCGCCCAGCTACGGCAGCAGAGGCACAACAAGCTGGACACGGGGGCCAGGCGGGAAACCCCAGGGGCTGTTTGGCCCCACGGGAAGGGCCCCACTCGTGGGTGGGAAGCAATGGCGTCTTGGCCGAGGCACAGAGCCTTTCGTGACAGTGGCATTGCCGACAGAGACAGTCGCGGCTCTGTCTGGCTAATGAAAGGGGACCCGCGGCCATGGCAGCCCCAGGCTGCATCAGGGTGCAGGAGGGAGCCCCTTGCTGGCCCCACCTCCTGAGGGGAAGTCTCTGGAGAGGTGGTTCTATTCTGCTTCTCCCTTCCATGTAAGGGGCATCCAGGTGGCTGGGGATCGTTGCTGCGATCTGCCCTGCCCTGCACCCCGCGGTGTAAGCAAACCCGGGATGCGAGGGCGAGAGGGTTGCGACTGGAACTCTGCAGCCGTCGGCGCGCACACGGCTCCCCTCCCGGTCCCCCCTTGCCTGGTTGTCAAACGTGGTGATTCTATTCACAAAAAGCAGGCTTCACCGCCCAGCGGGCATGGGTGCCCAGGCACGCCGCTGATTGATTGGCAGTCCGTCCCTGGCGCACCCGCGCACAGCCAGAAAGTAGCAGTGACTGGCAGCTGAATGCTCCAATCACTCCGCTCCTGGGGCAGCCATCTTGAAATCTGTACTACTGCGTCCGCACAGCGAGGGCAGAATCTGTTCTTCGCAAGGCATCCTTCCCACGCCTCTGTGGATGTAAGGGGTGTGGGCAGATCCATATCTGATAGATGTGGATCTACCTTAAACCGGATTTAGTAAATCTGGATCTATTATAAACCAGATTTAGTAAATCTGGATGTAATAGATTTGGATTTCCAGCGATAAATGCGGAAGCACCCCTAGATTCTAACCTAATGCTATTAAACACTCTGCCACTAGATGGCCCTAAAGCTGAAAGCAGGAACCAGCAAATTGAACATAGGGTGCTTTCACAGCTAGGTAAGGCATAAAAAGTAATACACAACTAGGATTCATTGAGCGTTTGTATTTTAGGAGGCCCAATGCATCCCATACATACTTGGCACTCCAGCAAGGCCCAGATAAGTATGATTGCCTTTATACTAGAGGCAATCCCCTCACCGCAAAACATTTGTGTGTGCTGTCTGTTGCTGCAGTAACCAGGTGTTGCCCCACCCCATGCACTCTTCACCTGGAAGAGATGTGAAGGGCACATGCTCTGTGTGGGAGGATACCCTGGGCCAAGTGTGAAAAGGCCCATAATCATCCAGATAATAAAAGTGAATAAGAGACCACAGAAGATCATTAACTGCACACATATGAGCAGTTATAGCATTTATGTCTGTTAGAAGACATTTTCTGTTCCTCCTAAGGATTCTGTAGTGATTTCTCTTGAGCCAGTTGTGTTATTTGCCAATCATCTGCAAAACAGAAGGAGAAAATAAATTGCAGTACAGGATAAAAATCTGTTGACACTTGTTCACACTTACCTGGAATTGCTTTGGAAAAACTCCCTGCCCCTTACCTGAGGTTTGCAACATGGTGAGTCAAAGGAACCTTTACAGGATTTGTGAATCACAGAAGCAAAGCATTTTGGGGGAAATGCACCTTCAATAGTACACTCGATACAAATTATCTGTGCAGCATTTATACCATTAGATGAAGCGAATGAGGACTCCTTCGAGATCATTGAGATCTATGACAGGGTTGTAAAACACTAAATAACTACACAATAAATAATTGCGTTTGTGCTTTCTTGCCCAGAACTTTCCAGTTTGCATCATGCATATTCTCAGGCTCCATACCTATATCTTTCCCCAGAATAGACTATTTCTCCCAGGTGCTTCACCTGCCTGCCTTTAATGCAAAGCTGAATAGGATGCATCAGGTGGCACTACAAGACTGGATGGTACAGAAGAATTAAGATACTGATTGGCTTTATCTGAAGTGGATGACACCCATTATGCTAACTTCACACCTTTGTGCTACAAGGGCCTTGCAGACATCAGCAATATCCTAGGAGTGAAGACTTGAGGTCACAGCTACCCAAGAGGAAGGAAGAACCATATTTAGAAAACAGTTTACACAAACATTATTTGCCTCTGACTTCTGTGTTAGGAGAACCAATCAATTTAAACTCTTGGGTTCAAATGGACCAATCAAACAGTGAGGGTTTCAATATGTTTTTTAACCCAATGATATAACTTTGCTCCCTTTTCCACTTGGAAAATGCATATAAAAAGCCCATTTTTACCATTCTGTATGAAGGTTTTTTCCACCTCATCACGAGAACTGAAGAAAACATCTTAAGATCATCCATTCCACCCCATTTTTCTTCCAGGTAGCTGTTCCCTGCTGAACTGAAGAGAAGAATTCTACTTCTCAAAGAATACTGCATTTTAAACCTTTTGCAGTTTTATGTTGAGCTGATTTAACTTAGGAAGAAGAGCCTGATTTTCTTCCCCCCTTTTTTTTGTTATTACCTTGGTTCCAAGCTTGGTTTGAACCTCTGAGCCCTATCATCTGGCAAAAGAGCAGATTTCACCGTTGGCTTCTTTGATCTCAACATGTGTAGAGTGCTGAGAGTGAGACAACTTTTAGCCTCATGAAGATCAGTCCAAAGAGGATTCCTGGTGATGAGATTAAAAGCTCTGTTTGTTTGCTTGTTTGTTTTACTTTCTTCTTAGTGTTAGGATCTAGCTTAGAGAGCTTTGCTTCAGATGCTGAAACACGTACTAGCTTGGTTTTTTACTCTTTTGTTTATTCTTTTTATATTTGCATTGCCTTTTCTAGTACTGCAGCTGTCAGCAGCCAGCCTATTGCTGCCCTGTTTTTATACCAATGCCATTTGAAGGCTCCTCCTGCATACTCACTAAATATTTGTTTTTGTTTTTTAAGAACTTGGATCTTCTTGTTTTCTTGCCACCTTGCCATTCTTGCTAATTCTCCATTTTTAAACCTTATTTGGCTGTACAATCCTACTGAAGTCCTCATGCCTGGTTCCAAGCTAGTTTTTCTCCAAATTAATTAGCCCAGAGCATGGCTCCTAGCTGCAGATCATACTGATTGGGTGGTGAGTCAAAAATTGGCCATGTATGAATATGTATGTATGTATGTATGTATGTATGTGTGTATGTATGTATGTATGTATGTATGTATGTATGTATGTATGTATTTGCACAGCACTTTCTAACCTAACGATGAAATTGTACAAAATACAATAAATTGAAAATTAAAACAAACTACATCATCATCCTAATGAAATATTGTCATCTTTAATTTTCAAGAGTGAATTTGCAGCAGGTATTTGAAGAGAATTGCTAACTCACTGAGTCCCAGTCCTTCAAGGTGCATCTCTTAGAGTAACGATAACAAAGGCAGACTGGCATGCTAGAAGGTGGTGAGAACCATAGTACAGTACAGTGTCCAGCAGAATGATCTTATCTGATTCTAGTAGGAAGAGTCCCCAAGCAGTATCCTTACATCAAACTAATTTAGAGGGGTATTCCAAGGACTGAGGGCCTTTTAGCACTCTGCCTTCCCTGGGAAAATGTTCCAGGGAGGCAAAGTTATGGAACAGCTTGGGCATTCAGACTTTGGGATACCCAAGAATTTGAAGCTTAGCCGGTGCTTAACAATGTGCCGGCTAAGTGTGAATTGCCTCCATTAAGGAGACAATTGCAAAGCTGAGGCAACAGTGTCAATGGGTGTTTTTCCACTGTCACTAGAAGTACCCATTAAGTACCCATTAATGGGTAGAAAAATGCCATTACGTACCCATTAATGGGTACTTAATGGGTACTTTTAGTGACAGTGGAAAAACACCCAGTGTGCATGTACAATGCTGTTACCATGTTGTTCAGGTCATGCAGTGTGCAAGTGTGCCTGTGCCACCCATCACACGTTCCATTTGTACCTCTTCCACCTGGAAAAGGCGCAAATGGAGCATGCCGGCCTATCCCAGAGTGGCCGCTAGTATAATTATAGACTTCAGGAGCACTCCAGCACATGCAGAGCCACTTCTGGTATAGAAGTGGCTCTGCGCAGTGCGAATGCACCATAAGGGGTGTCCCCAGAGTTCTCCACAGAGAACTCACTAAGTTGCAGTCCTATAAGGAACATTTCTGAGAGAAGCATCAGCAAAGGCAGCCAGGCATACTAGGAGATGGTGAGAAGCATAGAAGCAAGATGATCTTACTTGTCTGTGGCACAAAGTCATACTAGACATTCAACAAAGATATGCTAGAATGCAAGCAGCATCTATGTTAAATAAATTGCTGTTGATTTAGTTAAATGTTGGTCAGGAAGTGCTTCTAAATAACTAATATGCATTTTTTTTAAAATTTAATCCTGACCTGTTTAAAAAATTATTGCTCATTTTCTTCTACCATCAGTATTGTTGATCTTTTTCTTGCCTCAGTTGCTGCACCAGTTTGTTCATTTCAAAAACAAACAGATAAAAAGATCAATAACCTGTTGCTGCTCTGAATTTTAGATCTGATAAATGTGAAAGCATTTGAATATTATGTTCTTCTGCTCCTCTTTCCTAGCATGAGGACATTCAGGACATGTTGACAGCAAATATTAATAAGCTTAAAGGTAATACTGGCGGTGGCTAAATACAATTCTGGCAGAGTTAAGTGCTCTTTACAGTAATAACCCTGTCCTTTAAAAGGATTGCTTTCCCATTTGTATTGTGCGTTTCCTGAGATTTTCCTCTCCTTGTTGCTGTTTTGCAGGTGATTCATATAACGGGAAGGTTACGCCTGAGAGTGTCGCTGTCCCACGGGCGGACGGTCCCCAGCCAAATCATGGGGCTTGTGGTGGTTGCTCATGCTTTGCCCCCTCCTACGATCAATGAAGTCAGAATCGACTGCCATATGTTTGTTACGCGAGTTAACATGGACCTCAATATCATTTACTGTGAAAATAGGTACAGCATTTTGGCTTCTTAAATTATACTCTCCCCCCCCCCCCCCAAACAGTGCATTTCTAAACTTTCTTGTTCTTCTATATCTTATCCATTTTTGGAGTAGGTGGTGGTTTTCTTACGAAGATAAAAATGCCAGCTTCCTCAGTTTTGTGATTTTTTTAAAACCAAGTGGAAAACTGATTGACAGTCATCTAGAGAGTTAACAGGAGATGGGAGGAAATAGCAGAATTTAAATGCTATGCTGCCTTTTTTCCTGCAAAACTACTATGCTAACCTCTGCATCAGCTTGTTCCCGCTATGGAATACTAGAACCCTCTGGAGTGCATCAGTGAATGCATAAGCAAAATCGTAATAACTTCCACTGTCTCCCACCTCCTCTGTGGCATCTATTCCCACAAAACACAACATTTTCTGGTATAATTACTATACATTTTTCCAGAAAAAAAAAGGATGTTATAGAACCAGCATAATCTCTAGTCTGGCCATTGCCTGATGGTGATGATGTCATGAGTTAATGCAAGCAGTCTTACTCCTAGAGAATTTCTGCAGATGTGGGGCACCTTTTCTGACTCCGTTATTGCTTTTAAATCTCTCTTAATTTCCTCTCAGGCCTTTACCAGAATAAAGTTACCCTCAGCCTGGTTTCTTTCTCATGTTCCATTCCAATGTGGTGTTCAGTTTGTGCTACTATGCCATTTCTGTTGATTCAAAGCACTTTGGATACGGACAATATAAATATTCTGTGTTGTTGTTGTTATTACAACATACTAATAGGAAATATTTTTTTTCCACACAGCCACTTTTTATTTTAAAAGTTAAGATGTTGACGTGCCCATGACATCAGGCTGAATCAAAAGCACCATTCCTTTCATTGTTTTCTTGGCAGAAGCCTGGGAGGTCAACAGGGCATCTGAGAGAGAGCATGTGTATAGGCCTCATGTTCCCAACCCTTCTCTAATCCACCTTTTCTAGCACAGAATGTTTAGAAGATGGGGAGGGGCAGACCACTGTGAACAATAGCACATCAAAGCCTTCTCTAAGCCACCTCAGAGGTGGCCCAGAGATGCCTTTATTTGTTACTGTGGCTGACTGCAGCATTAGTCTTGTGAAAAGAAGTATTATAACAATTGAACAAGTGTGTTGCAAAGAAGCCATTGGGTGGAAAAATATTTTGTTAGTGGTAGAGGAATGGCAAGTGAATGATAGTAATGAATGGGTAAAAGGCAAAATGTAAAGACATGATTTTTGTTATTTTATTGGATCAGCAGGCTAGGGCTATTGATACATGATCCAATGCCTTGTTCGTCTTTCCACCCTGCTGCTGGTAGTCTATAAGTTGTCTGTTGTGACATCTGAGTAACAGAGTTCATTGGAGACTTCAAGATGTCAGCATAGGTGAACTGCACATATCTCTTTCTGCTTCTTCATAAATTAAATGACTACTGTAAAGAAAATTGAAAGGACAGTGAGGTAGGCTTTGTTCTCAAGACCACCTCTGACAGCAAGGGGGGCAGCGAGGCAAGATTGTGGCAACAGGCTCCCTACTGGCATACACTAATCCAGGATGATGATGATGATGATGATGATGATGAACAACACCCCTTCCACCAAATATATATATATATATAATATATATTATATATATATAATATATATATTATATAAAAAGTAAATTCTATATAAATAAAATCACTGGTATAGTGCCTAAATATTTTTCATTTACATGTGTATAGGCAGCTTTGTATCATCAGTTATTGTTTCTTTTGCAGTATTCCTCACATGTGTACAGTTATGTATACAGTTTTTTATCTTTTGAAAAAGGACAGTAGTTACCTGCTTAAATTCCTTCTTCTATACACATTTTAAAGTTATAGGGGCACTGCCCTCTTTTTTGTATGGTAACCTAAGGTTACAGGTAAATAATTATGTGAGATCAAAGTATGCACCATGATTCTGCATTTTCCTGTGTACATTCACTTTGAGGGGCCTTGGGTTGTTGGATGAATGGAACTACAGCCTTTAAGCTGTGGTCCTGGATGGATTATGACACTGACTTGAAACAGCTTCTCCAGAAATTCATAAATGGATTTTCTACATACTTACCATGGATCAGCTAAAGTAGATTTTGAGGAGCACAAGATATTGTTGGAAGGGTGGAATCTTAATTATAGAACTGTAATGACCAACATATTAGTAACTTTGTAAGAATGTTCCTTATCATTGAACTGCCAAAAAAATACCAATCAATGTTGACAGTGGATGCACACAAGTCCCTGATACTATCATGGGGATTTTCTCACTGAAATATCAGTGGAAGGCAGCACTCCATTATAAATGATGGAAGTATTTTTAATTATGTACTAGATGCAGCATTTTATTTAAGGGGGAAAAAGTGGCATTAAAAGCCATACAATGCACTTTCAAATGCTTTAAAAGTGTGTATACGCTACCACTTCCAAGCTGCTTTTGAGCTGCTTTTTCATGTGTGTGGATGCAGCCTTAGTGTCTGTGTTTGGATGCTTGCAACAAGTTCATAAAAGAAATAAACGTGAGATAGCGTCATTACTCAGTTTATAAGATTACATATTTATGTTAGATAAAATATGAATTATCCTAGATAGTATAGCTCTGTGTTCCTGCACAATATGAGAAATTGTAAAATCTCACAAGTTTCCACAACAAGCACTTCATAGAACCATAGGGTGCTTCCGGATTTACCACTGGAAATCCGGATCTACTACATCCAGATTTACCAAATGCAGATCAGAATAGATGCGGATGTACTAAATCCGATTTGCGGTAGATCCGGATTAACTAAATCCTGATCAAGGTACATCTGGATTTTCTGAATCTGGTTGAAGGTAGATCCGCATCTATCGGAGATGGATCTGCCCACACCCCTTACATCAGCACAGGCGTGGGAAGGACGCCTTCCGAGGCACAGATTCTGCCTTGGCTGTGTGGACGTGCAAGCAGAGATTTGCGGGCACCTGCTCCTGGGGCTGCGTGATTGGAGCATTCAGCCGTCAGTCTCTGCTGACCAATGAGCGGCGTGCTAGTGAACCCATGACCACTGCACGGCGAAGCCGGTTTTCGGGCTGCGCCTCACTACATTTGATAGCCATTTGAGAGTGCGAGCCGCAGCCCTCTCGCTGCCACATCCTGGCTTGCCCAACACCTCTGGGGGCAGGGCGGGGTGTAGCAGGGCAGTTCGGACCCAGGGAGGGCCCTGATGTGCAAGAGAGAAGCAGGATCGGAGAGCCACCTCTCAAAAGACTGCTCCTCAGGTGCTGCCCGCCACGAGGGCTGCCTTCCATCCCATGCTGCAGCCGTGGGCCGGGGTTCCCCACGGCCCCCCATCTGCCAGCCCGACAGAGCCGTGGCCGTAACCAGCATTGATCCCAGTGCCGCGACCGGCTGCATTCACCGGGTCGAGCCAGCATTGCGAGCCACCCCTGAGCGGGCCCCTTCCCATTGGGCCAAGTGGTCCCTGGGGTGACTCGCTGGGCCCCGCGTTCAGCTCTGGGCCCCCAGCCGCCATGAGTGGGCGCCAGGCCGTGGCGAAGCCCATCAGGGGGGCGGACTTCAGGGCGGAACCACACTTCGCCTTGCCTTCTCAACATGGCTATGCACCACCACACTCAACATGGCGACTTCCTGTCCTGCCCAATGTGTTCTCTCTCCTGTCCGTATGCGGACACGCACTGCGCTAATCCAGTTCTAGAGAAGAAACACCCATTAACACCACCTTCAATGTGGTGTTCTGTTAAACCCCATTAAGCACACATTAGAGACTGATATGTGCGGACGCGCCTCGCCGGAAGTGTGCTAAATAGGTCTGTCTGTGCAGACGCGGGTTTCCCAATGTGTGCTTAATGGGTGTTGCTGTGCGGACTCGCCTCGCCGGAAGTGTGCTAAATAGGTACGTGTGTGCGGACGCGGGTTTCCCAATGTGTGCTTAATGGGTGTTAAAGGGCTTGTGCGGAAGCAGCCATAGAGTTGGAAGGGATCCCTAGGGTAATCTAGTCCACGCCCCTGCTTAATGCAGGATTTCCTAAATAGATAGATATAGGTCCAGCCTCTGCTTGAAGACTTCTAGCAAAGGAGAACTCATTACCTCCCATGGCAACCTATTACATTTACTGATCACCCTTATTATCAGGAAGTTTTTTTTCTTTTTGTATTGATTCCCTTTAAGTTTAATACCATTGTTTCTAGTCCTTCCATCTTGTGTAAGTGAGAATAGGGACAATCCGCACTGTGACAGCCTTTCAAATACTTGAACACTGCTGTCATGTCTCCTCTCTGTCTTCTGTAGGCTAAACATTCCTAGATCCTTCAACCTTTCCTCGTAGGACATGGTTTCCAGACCACTAACCATTTTGGTAGCCCTCCTTTGGACTTGTTTTAGTTTGTCAATATCTTTTTTTTTTATGTTGGGGTGCCTAGAACTGGACACAGTGCCCTAGATGAGGTCTGACCAAGGTAAAGAGCAATAAATACTTCTCATGATTTAGACTCTAGGCTCCTCTTGATGCATCCTAGGATGGTGTTTGCCTTTTTTGCAGCTGCATCTCATTGTTGACTCATGGTCAGTTCTGCACTGGTAGGTATTCTGGACTAGCAAGAGTACTAGTTGGTGTGGTCTAAGGAAGGTGCCAGCTTGGTTGAGCAAATAAGGAGGCCTCCTTTAGACCAGACCAACATGTAGAAGGCAGCCTCCTAGGATGCTTGCTGGACTGGTATAAAGGTCAGTGCAGAATTGTTCTTAATCTTTCAAGGTCAGCAATAACTTCCATTTCCATAATTATGATGTATTAAATTTCTTGGAGTTTAAAAGGATACATTACGATAGTTTCCCACATAGTCCTGAATAGAAGCTGTATTGCTGCATCTACAAATTATAGAGCTGATGTTATCACAGAAGTGGTTTCATAGCTGATTGCTCCTGAGCTTCACTTTCCACAGCATGCACATTGTTAAGTTGGCTGGGGAAGTTGTTGGTGTTTATGTATCACCAGTGACTTCTTGGTAAACTACAGCTGCCATTGTGGCAGCAAGAACACTCAGGATTACCAGTTCTGACCATAGAGTGCACACATTAGTTGTGTTCACTTCTGGGGTCACCTCCAAAGCAGTTTCACAATGGACTACAGATACAGCCATATTCAGATATAAAGAGAAAAACATGGTGTTATACCACTGTGGTTCCTTTCAGTTTTCCACTTTTAAACCAAGAAGAAGCTATTACTGTTCCAGAATTTGTTCCTACTCTTTTTTTGAAATAAAGGAATTTATATTCATATCTAGCTTAATTTCATTTCCATGTCAGAACAGAAAGGAAGAAAGATGTCCTTTCGGCAAACCTATCAGTGACAAATTGTCCACAAAGCCCAAAAGGACAAAGTTTGATTATGTTGTAAATGGCCCATGGGCAGTTAGGGAAGTTTTTATAGTACATCAACTTGATGATGACTACATTTCCCCATTCCCTATCTTTCAAACCAAATCAATGGATTAAAATTGCAATCTTATTGAAAATACAGAGGTCTTTTCTCTACAGCAAGAATGTACTATCAGTGCTGGAGGAGACAGGTTCCAGAAATGTAAAAAAGAATAAAAATAAGTATCAGTAGGGGCGAGTTCCCACTCAAGGAATAAAGTGCTATATACAACGCTATTTACAACGGGATTTACATCGATATGTAAAGCACGTTAAAAGGAAGCAAACAACATTTGGCAATCAGATTCAACCCCGATTTGCTGACCCCACTCTAAACACTTAAAACGCTTCCAAAAATGGATTGGGGAAAGCAATTGTTTCCCCTCCTCTCTCCATTGCCCAGGGCACACGGCAGCAATGGCAACTCAAGCCCCGTTCACCCACTCCACCTCCACAGCCACCATCCCCAGCAGGGGTTCCGTCCAAAAAAGCACCCTGGCTGGCTGGCTCACTCTGCTGCCACTGCCGCCTGCACACACACACACACACACACACACACACACTTAAACATACACTTGTCTCCCAGATCCTGCAACGGTTTCCTCCCTTTCCCTTTTTAAAGGTCAGAATTTTTAAACAGCCAGAATTGTACAAAATTGCAACATTGTTATCAGGTGTGAAGTGGGTGGATTGCTACAATGAAACCGGCTGCTGTACAGGGTGGATTGTTACAATGAAATGCCTGCTGTACATTTTAACTGAAAGGGGCTGACCTGCAGGGTGAAACCCCATTCATTTCATGATGTATTTGCCCAAATACTGCTCTAGCATAGGAAGGAAGAAGCATTTTAAAAGCCAAAACCAGAAAAAACACCTGAAAAAGCAGGTGTTTATTTATTCCGTTTTAAAGCCAAATAATCCTCACAATACCCCTAAAACTGATTGTGGATGGGGACGCCGAGGATCCAAACCATTTTTAAACAGTTTTAATTTATTGGGGGTGAGAACGACGAGGATCCAAACCTTTTTTGAGAAGTTTTATATAGTTTTAAGTGGTAATGGTAACACGGCTTGTGTGATATGATGGGTAGTCCTCTAATTTTATCATGCTTACCATCTCTCAGAATGAATAGACAGGATTCACAACACAATAATGCTGTGTGAGAGCTTGGAAGATATGAGGACTATACATTCTTACACTCACTGATCTAGTCATGAAAGAAAGGTACCCTCCTTGTGTCCCTTTTGGAGTGAGGAGATGCCATAGAATGACATCTCCTATGCACCTGGTGGGATAAACTGCCCCACAGTGGAGGTTCCTCCACCAGCAATCACATCAGTAAAGGGAGTGGTGACTCCTGCCACTGAAAAGGAAGCAAAATTAAAGTGTCCTGAACAAGTAAATAGAAACATGACTTCCCTTCTTCCGCATCATGCCACAGCTGCAACATTCATATTTATCTTGAAACAGTATCTATGTTCTGAATAGCAGGGCCCTGTTTTGGAAAGCACACAAAATGGCCAACTTGTGGGACAATTTCTTATGCTTCCAAAATAATCCCAGCTGGAAACATTAAAGCCAAGGAACAAAAGTTCCTCAGCTTTAATGTTTCTGTACCAGAAGCAAGGGCGGGGGGGGGGGGCTCAGATAGCACAGGGAAATGGCATGATCACACCTTCATTTAAGTCTTCTTCAATCTATCTTCTGATCTCACCACTCACACCTTTTCATTTCTGTCTTATTTGTGGACTTTCCATCCTCCATTTGGACTTTCCAGGGTAGAAATCCCACAAATAAAATGGATAGTAATGAAAAGGCGTGAGTGTTATGCTCAGAAGATGGATTAAAGGTAGTTTAAAGTGAAGGTGTGACCACGTACAAACTGAAATGACAGGAACTATGATCATGCAGCTCCTGCCTAATATCCTGTCAGCAATTTCTGCCTTCTGCAGTGGGTGGACCATATTTATACTTCTATAGATTTTTTTCCCTCACTAATATAAGCCTTCTTTCATAGAGAAGCAGTCCTGAAATGTATTCCTTTGGGGTTCAAATGGTTTAAGGTTCCTCTTAGCCCCTAAAAGATGCACTGTAAGTGGCAAAATAATCTGTTTCAAACCTTAAAATGAATTATTCCCTCTAAAATAATGCAGGAGAGGGGAAGAAAAACTATTTCAGATATTTCTGCAGACCAGGCTGGTTCACCCATCATGTTTTTCAGTTCAGAGGATTAAAAAAAAACCCGAAAAACTAAAAACTGATGCCTGAGGACATTGACATCTGGACAATCAATGACAGAAACACACATACATCGAAAGGCTGAGCAGAGCATAGAGGAAGAAGTGGTACTGAAATGATTTAAAAGTTACTGTGTGGAGTAAAGCACAAAGTCCCAGTTGAAAGAACCAGGAGTGAAAGCTGTGCTCCCAGCTGAATAAGACTAAAAAAGACAACACCCCCAGGCATCTGTATGTCTCAGCATTCAAATTATATCTCTTGAAAATGTCAGTTTGGACTTTGTGCCAAGAAAGTGTTGAAGAGACTTTTTCACTGCTCTGCCCAATAAAAGGCCAATCTGTTGAAATGAAAGGTGTCTCTAATCATTTAGTATAAGCATGGTATGTTCTAGCCTTATTACGTAATCTTGAATTATCATGCTCTTTTAATGAAGAGCTTTGCTTTTTAAGCCATTAAATTTTTGGTTGCATGACAGGAGTGTTCCTGCTGCAGGCTGGTTTTGTGGTATTTTAATGGGTTAATTTTCGTAGTTTTCCTTTACAAAGCCTTTACATCACCATCTTAGTTGATCAGGAAGTCTGCTTTATAAATTAATGGCAGAAACGTTACAGAATGGTGGATTATTGAAGAATATTATTTTGTTTTCTGAAAACAATTGGTTTTATTCTGTCATGTCTTAGTAGATGTGAGAATGGGACAAATGAACTCTATTGTCTGGGCCAGTTCACCGGATTAATGTGAAGCTGGGGCTGAAATAATCTGTCTTGTTATGAAACAGGACTCAAAATGCACTAACTCTGACCACACCCAATACCTAATAATCCATCCTCAGTTCATCCTTAGTTTGGACTGCTGTGCTCACACTTTTTTGTTCCCATCCTGAGACTCATTTATGAGACTTTTTTAGATCTCCACCTCTCTCCACCATCACAACACACCTTGCACTCTGATAGGATAAAAGTTCTGTGGCTCAACAGCATGCAATCACACATTGGACAAAAGACAAGACAAATTCATGCAGCATCCACCCATTTAGTGTGGTTCAGCCCCCTTTAGTCCTTTTCCCCAGTCACACCCAAAAAATGAAAACAGATTAACACTCTATAACGGCTTGAGACTCAGTAAAAATCAGGACCCCGGAAAGTACAATTGAAGGGATTGAACTAAAAATGTTTGGCCAGTGGGGTCTGAAGATGGACTGAAGAAAGGTTAAAGTGACAGTGTGACCACAACCTAGTTATTGCACAAATTGGTTTAGCAAGCAGATTCCCAAGTGGAAATGTTTGGGATCCTAACAGCAGATGTTCCCATATTTTCCCTTCTCAATTAATAAACTTTATTTCTTTTATAGGATTAGTGATTACATGGATCTGACCCCTGTAGATATTGTGGGGAAGAGATGTTACCACTTCATTCATGCTGAAGATGTAGAAGGGATCAGGCACAGCCATTTAGACTGTAAGTACGCTGACCAAATGAGTTGGTGTTACAACTGTTCCTAAGCTATTATTTACATTTAAATGTAATCAATCTCCTTTTGTGGTTGCTCATTTTGATTTCCTTTTGGAAACATTCTTATACTAAATGTATGTTTTTTATTTAAGAATTGAAAGTTGTTAAAACTTGAAATGTGAAATGGATGAATCTGCATGATGCTGAATTTCCATTTGCACTGATATAATCTAGATTCTTATTATTGACATTTGACTACAACTTTCTATATCAAAACTGAACTCAGCAGGAACCTAACCTATTGCATAAAAATATTTCTGGTCATTTAGTAAAAACACAACAAAATTTTCTTTTGTTATGTAAGTATGAATTATTTATACATGTTTAAGACACTTATTCCTTGACATTCCAATGCATAGGTATTATTCAAGGTTAGGGATGTGCATGAATTATTATTATTATTATTATTATTATTATTATTATTATTATTATTATTATTATTATTATTATTATTATTATTATTATTATTATTATTATTATTATTATTATTATTATTATTATTATTATTTTGTATTCGATTTGTATTGAATGCAAGGAATAGATCTGCTTTAAATGTTGTGGGATTCAAATTCGATATGAATGTTCAATGCCATATGAATCTCACACGAATGTATATGAATCCCATATGAAACGTCATGTGGATGTATCAAAACATTCCATTCGAATTTGAATGTCTGTCTTCAAATGTACCAACATTCAATTCTAAGACAAATACCCCAATTCCACCAAATTGTACAGATTTTGAATGTTATGAATATCTGTGCAAATCCCTACTCAAGGTAGCTAACAACAATTGAAATAATTATTTTTAAAACTCATAAACATAAAACAAAGAAGTCGCTGACTCTGGCATAGGAAGGGGAAAAAACTCAGATGCTTCCTAAGAAAGTGTTGGCCAGTAAAGGAAAGAACAGATGTCAGCCAGAGTATCACTGTACATTTTAGCCCCTGACAAGGTGCCATTTTTTAAGCCATCCAATAATGCCTGAGGCACTGGTCAAATAGAGAGAGCCTTCAGGAGGCAAGTGGAATGGTACAGAATGAACCTATCAGGTTTCTGGATAAAAGCCATTTTCAAATTCAAAGGTAGTCACAGATGTGGCCAATGGAATGGTTCCAATTCAGAGTCCCATGCTAAGAAGAGGCTCAAAACCCCAAAACACACTTTAGTTAAAAGTAAGATGGAATTCATTTAGTACTTCATTAGCTATCCCCCAACAAGTTAATAAGGAGATCTCTGCTGAGTCTGTCCTGTCTAGCCCAGCATTCTGTTCTAACAGCAGACAACTAGATGCCCCTGTGAAGAACACAACCTAGATGGAACCATGAGAACATTAATCATATTCCCTGGCAACTGGGTGTTCAGAGGCACTGCAGACAATGAGATCCTGCATCCCTGCATCACATGTAATCTCAGGGACATTGTCTCTGTACATGGGTTTTCTTTTCTTAGTCCTGCTGCAAGCCTTTTGTTTCTTTTATTATTTATAGTTATATTCTGTCCTATACCCTGAGGTATCAGGGTGGATTGCAACAATCAAAAGGCATAAAATATACATTTAAAGCTATTTATTATTTATTTCCTTCAAAATATTTATATTTTGCCCTTTGCCCAAAGGTCCAGGGATGATTCATACACCGATTAAAGTCAATGTAACCAATAAAGCATAATTAAAAGATATCTCCCACCCAGCCCTATGCAGGACACCAACAGCACTTGATGGAGGAGGAAACAAGACCAATTTCAGATACACATAGTATCAATATAATCAGTAGAGTAACCAACCAAAGGATCTTCTGTTTAATTGCTGAAGCCTATTTAATCTGAAGAGTAAAAGAGGAAGTATGCAGCTTGCTATCTAATGAAAGCTGTGTTGATTTTGATACGTTATGTAACAGAACAGTTACAGATGATCTTTGTTTTATTGATTAATTAAAACTTTTATTTTATAAACTGTACATCATCTCTCAAATTTTTTTTTAAAAAAAATCATTTGAATTGAATTTTCCATAACGTGTGCATTTTAAATAAACTGACCACAAGCAGGCAACCACAGCTCAATCCTGAACAATCCTATGTGATATAGAATTGCACATTAAGGCCTTGTTCGCATTACAAGCTTAAAAAGGTTTTCCTAAACCGAATTAATAGAACTAGATGCTAACACGAATTTGCCTGATACCATTACTTTCAACTTAATCGCATTCGATCCGGATTCTGAGGATCGTACGTGGCGTATGTGACTCAAGGGGGGACTCAAGTGGCTACTTTCTAAAATCTGCTTTTTGGGGCTGCCCTGTCCTCTTCCTCCTGGTGTTAACGTTCCACCCATAACTGACCCCTTCACAGAGCCTAGCTGGGTGGCTGCTGCTTGCATGGATGGATGAAAAACGGCACCGGGCAGCCAACGATTCTTTCCCCTCCTCTCCCCATTGCCCAGGGCACACAGCAGCAGTGGCAACTCAAGCCCCCTTTGCCTGCTTACCTCCACAGCCACCATCCCCAGCAGGGGTTCCCTCCGAAGAAAGCACCCTGGCTGGCTCGCTCGCTCTGCTGCTGCCGCCACCTGCACACACAGCCTCAAACGTTCACACATCTTCCAGAACCTGCAGCTGCTTTCCTTCCTTTTCCCTTTCTAAAGGTCATAACTTTTAAAGAGCCAGAATTGCACAGAATTGCAACATTGTTATCAGGTGTGAAGGGGGTGGATTGCTACAGTCACCGCTGCTGTACAGGGTGGATTTTTACAGTGAAATTACTATCTTTGGAAGCAAGCTATTGGGGGAGGGAAACCCTAAACATGCATTCTCATCCCATTAAAATGGTATCATTCCCACAGTAAGAAATGTAAAACATTTCAAATGCAAGGACTGGAGTGAGACCTGTTGAAATGAGTGTTTACATTTACAATGCTTTGGGCGATTTAGCATGCGGAAAGCATGTTAAGCCAACCTGATGTGGGGTCTGCCAGGATCGAAACTGTTTCAAAACCATTTTAAGCTTGTAATGGGAACGGCCCCTAAATGTCCTTTAATTGGAAGGAAGCACTAACTCCTAGGTAGTTACAGCTGCCAGCGCATTGTAAGTCTTGGGAGGCAAATGTTGAGGTCTAGCTGACTGACATTCAGATGGGTGATAACAAGGCATAAGAAGAGAGGGAAGAGAGGAAAAGCAGACAGAAGGTGAACTGAGGAAAGCCACACTGAGGAGGAGGATGTTTAGAGGAATGGGAGCTGGAAGACTGTATGGTAAAAGGACCATGTGGATGTGAGGGTCAGGGAGGAATGGTGGCAGAAGAGCTGGGTTGGGGCAAGAGAAAAACTGAACTGAAGAATTGTATGTGAGAGAAACTAGAGAAGAAATTGAAGACTATGGGAAGAACAGAATGGGGGAGAAATAAACTGCAGGACAAGAAAAGAGGAAGCAGGACTTTTGTTCCCTCAGGGATAAATAGTGTTCACATGATGGCTTGGGAGAAAAGACAGCCAAAGGAGACAGTGAAAGATTCACAAGAGGCATAGCTACAACCTTTTCACATTTGGCCTTAGATCTGAACATGCTCCAGTTTATGGTACTGCTTTCTGCACACTAGTATACAGTAGACCAGCAAAAGCCCTGTCCACGGCTGATATGTTTTCTCCTCCCACAATGAAGCCACAGAGTGGGAGACAGTTCACCAAAATGGTGGCATAGCCCAGTCCAAATGTGGACCCCTTTAAAGAGGTACAAAACCAGACCACAAAGGGTATGCATATGCAGAAGCCACATGCTGTAGTCAGTAATAAAATGGGGAATCCTTTTCAGCAGCACACAAGGAAGTGGCACTGGAAGTTACTGAAGTGGTAAAATGGCTTGACTGGAAATTCTGAAGACTGGAAACTTTTAATCCTGCCTCACCTGCAATCCATTCCAGGATGGCTTAGTCACGTACAGAAACAACCATTGAGTCCTGTAATGAAAGGGGCTTCTGAAACTTAAGGGTGTTATCTATACTGTGCATCATGTCTATTCTGCAAATAAGTCAACATCCTAATAGCCACAAAAAAGGGGCATCTTTGTGTTAGGATCCTCCTGTCCTAACACTGATCTGTGAGATGTGCCATTTACACACCCAACACACACACACACCAGGCTCAGTCTTTAAAGTTGCAAAACCAAAGTTCTACAGCAGGCATGCTTTAATAATGGAGAGGAGTGGCCTGAATGTGAACCGTTTTATGTCCGAGAAGAAAATTGGGCCCAGTAAGTCACCCCTGCTGCGGCCTTCTCTTCAGACAGTGTCGGTGAGGAACACAAGAGACTAAAGTCCACCATTGGTGTCCTTTATTATGTCCTGTCCTTCATTCTTCTCTGAAAGCAGATTTCCATTTTCGGAGGCAAGCTGCAGGTCCAGTGTGGTGTCAACATGCAGTCAACATGCCTCTCACGAGGTGGCTTATTGTAGTAGTGTGGATGCAGCCTGAGTCCAATAAGTGAAGCATGGCTAGGAGCAGAACATGACTCAGAATGTGAATCATGAAGACTCATGAATGAGTCTTCATGATTTTGTCTTATCATTTTCAAACATTCTGCAGAAAGACAGAAAATGATGTGCAATTAGTCTCAGATTTATTTGTTTAATTTTTAACATACTTCTTCCCATTAAAATATAATCTCAAAGCAGTGCACAAAGAATATAATAGCCTTCCCTAATTCGACATCCTCCAGATGTTATACTATAACACCCATCAGCCCTATCCAATGTGGACAGTTATAAAATGGGAACTTATTAGTGAAAACATCTGGAGACTCCAGATTGGCCACAATAGTTCATGGGTCTTGATTAGGACCATTTATTTCTGCAAAAATGGCTTGGGGAGAACATATGGTGAACCAAATAAAGCCATTGTCTAATAATACTTACAATAATTCTTTATTTGAACCAGTTGTAAAATCACAGTCCATCCAGAGATGAAGACCTACATAGCTTCATTTTCCTTTTAGCAACTACTATGTAGTTGCCATGCTGTACCAACTCAGAGCCTGTCAAATATATCATCTTGCTCTATGTTTTTTAAATGTCTTTGGACTTTGCATGCCAGTAACAATAGGAGGCACAAAGATAATTAGAATACATTCTAGTACTTTAAAACCTTCTTTGAAAGGCATTTAGTACATTGCCCTGTTCTGATTTAGAAGGACCATTTGCTGCTAAAAAAAAAATGAATGGGTGTCACGTAACATGGCATGTGACTCCTCAATTAACAGGAAAAAATAATGATGTTCAGTAAAGAGTAGTATCAAGTACTTTCTGGCTAGGAATTCAGATAGGATGTGGAATTGTTGAGACCTCTAGAGGATGTCAGGCAAATATAGGACAATTTACTAGGATTTCAGAATGAATATACCGTATACAGCTTGTGGGAATGCTGCCACTAGACTGTATAAGCTACAAATGTAATATGTGCTTTTTCACTTTGGAATCTTAATTGAGGTCTAAATTCATAAACCTGACACTGATAAAAAGATACTTGCTGTCCTCAGCTATTGCTTGGAGAACATCATGCTATATCTTTGGCACTTGAAATACAGCAGTAAGAAACACAGTTCCTTAGGAACAACAAACAAGGGCAGTTCATTTCCCATAAAGCAAAGGTCTCTGATGAGTATGTTTGGTAGCATTCTCTGTGGTACACTTTTATTTGGTTTCCAGTAGCTGAAATAATTCAGAGTTTTTGAAAACAAGCCACTTCGTGCTGATACTTTATTCACTACTTCGCATCTTTCAAGGGACCTTGCCCTTCAGTATAGAAAACCTTTTCCACTGGAATCAGTAACACATATATTGGTGCCTCTGTGTAGTCACTTGGAGATTTCTGTTGACATACTTAATATTACATAGTGGTTCACTCTCCCAGCTGCAAATGAATGAAGCCTTTTAACTTGTACATATCAATTATATTTTTCTTGTTCTTTTAATAACCTCAAGCACATAAAAAACCAGATAGAATGACTCGATAATTCTTGACAGTAGAAACACACTTCACAAGTTTTGCTATCACACTGTGGAATAACTCCACAATGTCAAGTAGCACACAATTAGTAAAACTGTAGGGGTAGAATGGGAAGTGTTTTGATCCTGAGGAATTTTGATCCTAATCAGATCGAAATTTCAATGGTCTTGTAGTGCTTAATATCTTCAATCATAAAAGAAATCAAACTGATTCCAATGTCAGCCTTTTGCATTCTGTGGCTGCTGTGAAATGCTAAAATATACAAATGAATGTCACTGTTGTACATGTTTAGGATAATCACTAAAGGGAAAAAGATTGATTTAAAATAAGTGGAATAGTGCGCCTTGTGTTTTGATGATTTTTTTTTTTAAAGCAAAAGCTAACTTAGAAGAAACAATGCATTTTGCAGCACAAGCATTGTCAGGAATAACTAAATGGTGTGATATCTATTCACATATCTAAAGTATGGATAGCCACTGTGTTTTAATAGTTAAAATTGGGACAGAGAGGATAGAATGGTGCATCAGGGGACATTGGCTCTAGAAATAAAAATGTCGCTCCAAAATATTTTGCTGCCTGGAGTTTAGCCCAGATGATACCATCCTCCTTAAAAAGAACTGTTGCATTTCTGAGTTCGCATTTTTAAAATTTCTCTATTTCTGCCCTATCCTTGCTTGAAACAAGAAAGATGGTCAAATCAAAATGGCAAATTTATTGTAGGAAAAGATCATCCTGTTGCTCCCCCAAGGAGCAAGGAAAGATGAATCAGAAGGATTTAGGTGGATCAGGTTGAAGGGAAAGTAGGTGGCAAGATACTTGACTCTTATCAGTGACTGATGCTTCACCAATGCCCGGATCCTGCCCTGTCATCTAAAGCCCAAGGCCTGGTTACTGGCCCTGCTCTTCCCATTACCAGAGCAAATGAAGCTGGTAACAGGATAAAGAGTGAACAAACACATAAATAATGTTCTGCATGTAAAGAGAATATAGTACTATAAAATGATTGTGTTTCAACAGCAAAAGTTTTTATTTGCATTGTAATGCATTATTTATTGCAAAGTGCTTTCAACCTCTATGGTAAAAACAGAGATTTTTTTAAATATACTGTAAAATTGGATCAGCTTCTTCATCATATCTGGCAACTATACAAGAACTTGAAACACAAAGGAAATCTTTATGGGTGCATATAAGAGATGCTTTTTCCAAGTCATTTCTTTAGGAAAAGCATCCAATAATCTGACACACAATATAAGTTCCTTCCATACAGAAGTTTGCATATGTGGCTGTGAAGCTATCTTATTTTGCCACTCTGCAACATGCATTTGATTTCACATCAGAAACCATGCCCTATGGCAATAGTTGCTACCCATTGATTGGCTACTGGTATATCCACCTTTCCTTGTTTATGACTGGTAAAAGATCCATTACAATGGTTTCTGTTCCATGATTGGCTACATTTCCCACCACATGCTTGCTGTTATTTCTTAAGTCGTGTCTATGGTCATCTGAGGTGCCAGTGTGCTTGTGCGGCACTTCAAACGACCCTGGAGCACCGGCAAGAGCAAATGGACGTACTGCTGAACATTTCAGGTAAATAATTAGGTAATGTTGGTTACTGTTGGTTATTAGTGCACTTCTGGGGAGGGTGGGCATGCTTGTAGCCTGTAACAGCCTACTCGACATGCTTATGCTCTTCCCAAGATGTGCACTAATTATGCACTAGAGGCCATAGTTTGAAAAAGCCTCTGATCTAATGGTAATGGTCAGCCAGGGAATCTCACCAATCACAACTTGGGGAGGGCCTTGGGAGCAATGATAAGGTGGCAGGGAGGATCAGAGCAATGGAGCAGCAAAAATGATTTTTGCGTAAGAGCAATTTTTATTTATTTTATTTATTTATATTTATGTCCTGCCCTATACCTAAAGGTGTCAGGGAGGGTGACAGCCTTTAAAACAGCAATTTACAAATCAGTGTATAAAATACATAAAAACACTTTTAAAAGATTCAGTATATTAAAGGAATATCCTAAATATTAAAATATCTACAGTGGGGGAGAAAGTATAGTCACCATAGCGAAAGGCCAGAACAAAGAGGTGCACTTCACTGCCTCCCTGAATGTATACAGGGAAGGGGCATGGCACACCTCAAAGGGGATACTATTCCATAGTCTGGGGGCCATTACTGAAAAGGCCCTTTCCCTGGTGCCCACCCAACTCACTGCCGAAGGCAGTGGGACAACCAGGAGGGCCTCACCTCCTGATCTTAAGGCATGGGCAGGTCAGTATGGGAGAAGGCCTTCTTTTAGGTATTTGGGGCCCAAGTCATTTAGGACCTTGTACGTCAGAGTTAACACCTTGAGTTGGGCTCGGTAGTGAATTGGCAGCCAGTGCAACCCTTTTAAAACCGGTGTGACGTGCATCCGGTTACCTGTTCCAGTCAGCACTCTAGCGGCTACATTTTGCACTAGCTGCAACCTCCGAACCATCTTCAAGGTCAGCCCCATATAGAGTGAATTACAGTGGTCCTGTCTAGAGGTTACCAGAGCATGGATAACTGTGGCCAAGTCTTCCCTGTCCAAAAAAGGCTTCAGTTGATGCACCAGCCATAGTTGGGAATAGGCACTCTTATCCACAGCCTCCACCTGGGCTTCAAGCATTAGCGCATAGTCCAAAAGCACCCCCAAATTTCACACCTGTCCCTTCCAGGGCATTATAACCCCATCAAGGACAGGGTGTCTCCCAACTACAAGGACTCGAGACCCTGTGACACACAGCACCTCTGTCTTGTCTGAGTTCAGCTTCAATTTATTGGTCCCCATCAAGCCCATTACCACCTCCAGGCACCTGTCAAGCACTTCAACCGCCTCTCCTGATTCAGATGGCACACAAAGATAGAGCTGGGTATCATCTCCATATTGATGGCACCTCACTCCAAATCTCCTGATGACTTCTCCCAATGGCTTCATATAGATATTAAACATCAGTCAAACAGCATAGGAGATAAGATCAACCCCTGAGCAGCCCCAAAAGTGAGTTCCTAGGGTGTCGAGTCAGAATCTCCCACTACCACTCTCTGAAATCAGCCACAGAGATAGGAACAGAACCAATGGAGCACACTGCCTCCAACGCTTAAACTTTGTAGCCTTTCCAAAAGGATACCATCATCAATGGTATCAAAGGCCGCTGAGAGGTCCAGTGTGGCACTCCCTCTGTCTCTCTCCCAGAGAAGATCATCAACCAGAGCAACCAAGGCAGTTTCCATGCCGAGACCAGGCCTGAAGCTGGATTGTAATGGGTTTAGATAATCAGCGTCTTCCAAGCATGCCTGCATTTGAACAGCCACAGCTCTCCTTAGTACCATGCCCAAATAAAGGTAGCCACAGGGTCCCAGGAGGCCCTCTTCAGGAGAGGATGTAATACTGCCTGTTCAAGGGCCAGTAGAACTACCCCATCCCTCAGAGAAGCATTCACTAC
Organism: Aspidoscelis tigris stejnegeri; assembly: GCA_023333525.1. Classification (NCBI taxonomy): domain Eukaryota; kingdom Metazoa; phylum Chordata; class Lepidosauria; order Squamata; family Teiidae; genus Aspidoscelis; species Aspidoscelis tigris. Next base: position 77,018,332 of record JALMGA010000003.1, read on the forward strand.
TCCCTGGATCCCCCTGGCCATACCTTCCTGAATAGCTTTTATCAGCCTGGAAGGGCAAGCGTCCAGACAACACATTGTTGGCCAAATCCCCACAAGCAGCTTTTCCACATCCTCAGGCTTCAACAGTTGAAACCGATCCAAAAGAACTGGACCAGACAGTTCTCTGGACACCTCCTCTGGACTATTCCCCATTGTGACATCTAATCTCCCACAAATCTGAGTGACTTTGCCCTCAAAGTGCTTTAGCAAATTTGTCACAGCAGATATTGCCTGGCCATTTACCACACTTCCTTGGGCTATGAACAAAGCCATTCACCACTCTGAAGAGCTCTGCTGCCATCCTGATGATGCACCTCTGGTGATTAAGAGTAAACAAAGGCTTTTCTATGCCGGTGGCGCAAGATTTGATATGTGGGAGTCAGGAGTCATAAATAAGTTGATCAGTCTTGCTTTGCACATGTAAATGAAGGGGGAATCTTTTGTCCATCCTCTTGCTGTCTGTTTTGCAGTTCTTGAGTAAGACCGAGAGATCTGCCTCTTTCTACAGGATTTATATCATAGAATTATGATCTTAAATAATAACAATCCTCTACATCCAGTCTTATGCCAATTGCAAGATGCCAATTGTAGCTCTGGTTATGCAGTTTAAAGGTAGCTGTGCCCTGGCATAGTCTCTTGCCTAGGCTTGGCATTCATTTGAAAGAGAAGGATTCTAGGAACACATGGTGTTATAGTGATGTCTTGTTTTTCCACTTGCTCTTTTATTTCTACCATTGCTCGCTCGCTGTTCTACTTCAGCTTTCCTGTACCACACTGCTCTACATTTGTGGATGTCCCCACTGGTTTCTCCTACCTGCAGAACAAAGAGATCACAGATTTCCTCTTTTTTTTTAAGGGAATTTGAATATTCTAATGTGTGAATATTAGCTGGCCAGATCATTGACATCCTCCTCTTGGGGTGGGAAACTAAAGAAGAGATCAGTGCAGCTTGAAAAAAGAGATGATTCCAATGCTGAGAAGCCCCTCCCTTAACTGAGCCAACCTTTCTGAGGCTTCAAGACTCAAGAAGCCACATGCTGAGGATTGATGTCTGCCAGATAAGAATGAAAGTCCCCCTGAAGACAACTCTTTAATGGTGTCTGATTGCACCCAAAATTATCTAAAACCTTTTTTGGAAAGAAAAGAAAAGCAGAATCATAGCAACATTTTCTTTTTCCAAAGAAGCTTCAAAGCCTCTTTTCTGCCCTATCTCACATCTCAGTTAGTCTCATAATGTCAGAAATGAATTTCATTCCACACATTAAAAAAATAATAATAATGGAGAACTGCTCACTTTTTTTTTAGCTGAAGGTGCTACCAAGTCAGTCCAACAATACTTTGGCATTTTTTGCACTTTGACTTCCCTGGGGAAATGTCCCAGAGAAGCGAAGTTGTGGAATGGGGACCACACTTTGGGATTCCCAAACCATTCGAAACTTAACCAGTGCTTAACTACACACCAGATAAGTGTGAATTGCCTCCATTAAGGAGGCAATTACAGAGCCGTGGCAACTGTGCCAATGTGCCTGCATGGTGCTGTTGCCATGGCAACTTGGTGACACGGTATGCAACCACACCTGCCCACCTGGTCAAACACTCTGTTCAGCCCTCTTTCCACCTGGAAGAAGTGCAAATAGAGCATGCAGGAGGTTCCCAGCCAGCAACTAGGCAAGTTGTGGTGCACGAAAATGTGCCCCACACCTATCCTGGTTGCAGGACACTCTGGTGCACATGGGGACACTTCTGTTATAGAACCGTCTCTGTACAATGCATATGCTCTGTCAAATGACCCTATGGCTCTAAATGATGTTACTCTCAACTAAGTACCAATTTAAATGAAGGCAATCAGACAAAAATGGTTGAGACTCCAGGACTGGTACATTATACTCTGAATGCAGCACTTGAAATGAAGGGATCCATATCTGGTTCATGATTGAATCCATTTTTGTGTGTCTGTCTTACCCTCAAATTGAATCTGTACTCCTCGATATTTCAATGTGAATTAGCTTTGCTGCAATAAAGCAGTGTTGGTCCTAGACACTAATGTGATTTTACATTTTCTTGGAAACTGCTCCATAATTATTTATAATAAACAGACGCCTAAAAGCTTTGTGCATAAAATCAGAAATTTGCTGTTCCTGAAAATCAGATCATAAGAATCCTAGAGATGGTGCATTTGGTCTCAGCTATCGCACAAGTAGTGTACTACTGGTTGATAAAGAACTTGTATATTCTACCTTGAGCAGATTATTAAGGATTTTCATTGGATGCTGATATGTGGATGGGATATTTATCCATTTTTCTAACATGAATGAAGAGGTACAAACGAAGATAACAGTGCTTTGCTTGCAAACTGTTTTGGAATACTTTCAGGGTCTGCAGACTACAATGGGCTTAGGTTTTGGCAGTGTGTGTGTGTTTTGCTAGGAGTAGGCAAACTTTGAAATCTATGATCATCTATAAACTTTAAAGCTGTGTTTTGGGATGCAAGAGAGTCATGATTCTTCTAAGGGACATTTGCATGGAATCAGGAGCAGGTGGAAGTTTTCCTTTCATCTTCTGCTTGAGAATTCCCAGAAACAATTGATGTTCACACCTAAGTTTTAATCCAGCTTCAGTGTACTTTCAGAATGGAAGAACACATTAGCAAAGCAACCAGTCATTTTCCTTCCACATTATTTAACTCAAAATCAGATCTTCTGAGTTAGATGATGCTGAAAGAAATCAGCTTAGCGTTTTGCTGGTGTGTTTTCTCATTCTGAAAGTGTCCTGAAGCTGGATTAAAACTTAGGTGTGAACACAGCCTCTGTGTGAGACAGGATGCTAGACTAGATGGGCTGCGATCTGATCCAGCAAGACTCCTCTTATGTTCTTTTAAGAGAAATAAAGTCTCAAATAGTACATCAGATAAATTCACCAACATTCAATTAGAATCAAAAAGCTTTTGAAAATTCATGCCAGTGCCTACTTATTGTATAGAGCAGAAGACTATGGAAGGAATGGTACTTGAAGGAAAGCAGTCTGCCTTAGCTCAATTGAAAATGCTAGAACTCTTGGCAGAAGACCATGGAAGGAATGGTACCTGAGGGAAAGCAGTCTGCCTTAAATTAATTGAGGGTGTTTTTCCACTGGCAGAAAGTACCCATTTTTGCACCCATTAAGGACCCATTTGGGTGTGAGCCGGATGACCCCATTTCCACAATGGCATCCATTGGGACCCGATTATTTCCACTGCCGCTGGGGAAATCCAGATCAAATGGGTACTTTCTGGCCTTTGGACAATCTTTGATGTATTTGAATCCAGGCTCCAAACTGATTCTAAAGTGCTTCCAGCTGTGCAGGGTCAAAGCTTGCTTTGCTGTGCTCCCTATACCCAAAGGCCTCAAATAAAAAAATAGACTAAAAAACAGTGACAAGTCAGTACTGTTTTTCTTCCCTCCTCTCCTTCTCTGTGGGCTTGGCTCTCTCGTCAAACATCCGCCATCAAGAAAAGGCATTGAAAACCTCATTTTGTCTTTCTCTTTGTTCGCCTCCACCCCTCTTCTTTCTCTTTTTAAAATACATCCTGTCTTGGAAAAAAAACATTGGAAGATCTGTTGGAAAAGGTGTATGCCAACACATGTAGAGCCCAAACAAGATCCCCACTTGTAGCACCTTGGTTTTGTATCTCTGATCACCCTCAACTATTGGGTGCTTCACATTTTCAGCCCTTCTCAGTGTGGATGAAGCCATCATTGAATTTATTTAGTTGATTAATTGAGTTTAATTGCTAAGCATAACAGAAGCTTTCTAAATACCATGCCATACTTTTTATTGTATAAAAACAATTTGCAGATGCCTACTGCTTAACTGCTATACAACTCGCTGAGAATCTGTAGGGGAAAAAATCCACATCAAAGTCTCAGCTGTTTCTGGGAAGCCTTACAAAAATACTGTCTCTCATTCTGACAAATAAGGCATTTAATACACTTTTTCCATGCTGCTATTTTCCCTATGGATTTTGAAAATGACCTTCCTGCAAGCATCAAGGACTAAAACTTTGCAGATAAGAAACTTGTTCTTGATTCAAGTCAGTGCTGGGTTTTATTTCCCTATAGTTTACAGTTTTCAAAAGCAAAAGAAAAAGTAATCCAGAATTTTTCTTCTTCTTCTTTTTGAAAAAAAAAAAAACCACCCTACTCTGGTTCCAGAATGAAGTTACCCTGTCAGCTTGCCTTGGGCTTTAGGTGGAGAAGAAGAGATTAAAGAGTCAGTATTCCTTTTCATGTTTCGTCTGCCAGTTTTGTGAATGTAAAAAGAGAACTGATATTTACAGCTAAGCGTTCAGCTCCGGTGTATTTCCTCCTTCTGATAAATTAACAATATTTTCATAGAAAGACAAATTAAGGGCCCGTGTTCCCTATTTTCATTGATAAGGCTGGTTTTGAGGAAGTGGTAAATAGCACAGATGCAGCCTCCAAATTCTACCCACCCCCTTAACTGCCACCCACACTATAATGAAGCCCTTTGTGAAGCTGTAAGGATGTGAAGCTTTGACTGTAAGCTGATCTCATCATTTTCTATTTACTCTATTCTTACCTGAATACACAATGTTGGGTAGCTTTTAAATGCATCTGTACCCTAGTGAAATGTCCTATTGTAAGCTGCTTCACTTTAAAGGGCTGTTTTTTGAGTTCTTCCTCTCCTCTTCAAACTGAATTAAACTGTTTCCTTCCGCATAAAATACCAGCTCACTGTTTAAAAGACTGTGGCCTTGATTTTTCAAAGCAGATTCATAGGATTAAACCAAGTACTTTTAGAACATATTTTTGGAAATATCTATACACTGATCTTTATTGTCTGACAAGCAGAATGAGAAGGCTAGGAAGAACAAACATTTATTTTTTCTGTGCTTTTGCAGTACTAAAATTCCAAACAGAGTCGGTATGCCTTTGTTTAAAATAGTTTATTGGTGATTTCCCTTTAGGGATGCATAGTCTAATATCTATACAAATAGCTTGGAGAATCATTGAAATCTGCCCATCTCTACAGCACCCCATCCCAAGGGGACATTAAGGTACAGAGAGAGACTTCAGTCTCCTTCCAAGTCTCAAAAACATCAGAGCATGAAAAGCAGCTCCAGAGCTGCTTCTTATGCACTGAGATGGGCCTTCACCATAGTGAAACAGACCTTGGGCCTGTTTGCACTTAATTGTGGATGTAGTCACACCTAAGGTTTAATCCAGCTTGAGTCCACTTTCAGAGTGAGAGAACACATCAGCAAAGTTACCAGTAATTTTATTTCCACATGATCTATCCCAAAGGTGAATTTTCTGAGTTATTTAACTCAGCAGCTTGTGATTTTGCTGAAAACAGGCTAAAGCTGAATTAAACCTTAAGTGTGACCACATCCTATGTAATGTAATTATACCATTCCACTACAATTAAGATTGGGTGCAGAGGGAAACATTCACACCAGAAATCCTGATGCAGTCCCCAGCTGGACCACCAGCGCTTGCAGTGCAGATGGTCTGGCCATCCAGATCATCACAGCAACAGTTGCAACATCCACCACTTGCCTGGTTGTTGCTATGGTGATGTGACATGGGGTGCGATTGTGTAGCCGCAATGGTGTGCCCGCTCACAACATTTGCACCCTCTTCCTCCTGGCATGGACACGCCACCCATAAGGGACCCCTTCTCAGAGCCTAAGTGGGTGGCTGGGTAGCTGCCGCTTCCATGGATGGAGGAAAAATGGCAGTGGCAGCCAGCAATTCTTTCCCTTCCTCTCCCCATTGCTCAGGGCACACAGCAGCAGCAGCAACTAAAGCCCCTTTGCGTTAAACATTCACACAGAACCTCAGCTGCTTTCCTTTCACTTTCTAAAGATCAGAACTTTTAGAATTGCGCAAAATTGCAACATTGTTATTCCAACCATCAAGGTGTGAAGTGGTTCCATTGCTACAGTGTAGTGATCACTGTTAAGTGGATTTTTACACTGAAATCACTGTCTTTGGAAGCAAGCTATTGGGAGAGGGAAACCCTAAACATGGATTCTCATCCCTTAAAACGGTACTGTCCACACAGTAAAAAATGTAAAACTTTTCAAGCGCACGATCCGGAGTGAGATCTGTTGAAATCAGGATTGAGATTCACCACGCTTTGGGGTGGTTTAACATGGGGAAAGGGTGTTAAGCCAAACTGTCGTGCGGACTCCGAGGACTGAAAACGTTTTGAATGCGAGATAAGGTTGCCGTGAAGACACGGCCGTAGTGTCACTTTACTGACACTGTCACTGTCAGAGGAGCCCTGCATGGATGTGCTACTTAAAATGAGACCTCCATGTTCCAAAATGGAAGCATGGGAGGAATCTTGATGAAAGTCACTCTTTGGACTTAAATAATGAACAAACTGAGAAGACTTAGGATAATATTCAGCACAGATGCATCGATAGTTTAAGAGAAAAGCTTCACATTTAGTTAGGTAGTTTTTTGCCACTTTTCCCCATATGGTTAAGCATATTTATGAATTAGAATCCTCCTTAGACAGAAATAAATAAAGAATGCAAATAGCCTTTTGATTAGCTAACCTGTCAGCTTTAGCTTGTTGACAAAACACCGTAACCCAAATTGCAAATGTTTGCTGCTGCTACAAAATAGAACTGGCTGTGCTTTCAAAACTTTGTTCCTGTCAATTTATTGTAATGTCAAAATGCTTTCTCAAATAAATACATAAATAAAAAATCAAGTGAATACACAAGTATGCATTGCTATATATAGCTATACTGAAAATATACACCATCCCCCTTATTAATAGCATCCCAGATACAGGTGTGCCAGGCCCCTGGATAGGGGTGGTCATGACCTAAACCATCTCAGTATGATCAGTTCAGCTGAGAACCAAACCAGCCAATAAATTGTTTAGATGTGATCCATTCCTGGTTTGACTGAAAGAGATTGGTGGAAACAGGGAAAGGGCTGGATGGTGGAGGCAGGTTAGGAAGAGGCTCCTCTCCATCAATCAGATGTTTTGTAGGGAGGTTTCCTGTCACCTAAAGCATCACCTAGGATAGAAAGCCCACTCCTCTTCCTTAGGGTTGGAAAGAGAAAACGTGTTGCTCCTGAATGGTCAGTCAAAGGTCTGACCACGTCTCTTGATGCTGCGGACTCATCTGGTTTTTCTGGCTCATGGACACCACCTCAAGTGAACCTCAAATAAATATACAAAACATTTGTATCTTTATGGGGGATGGATTCCCCCCCCCCCACACACACACACAGGTTTTCCATCAAAGGACCTCAAGGGAGGATACACAGATGATTACTTACTCATTTTATTTTCATAGCAATCCGGAGTAATAAGAGTAAATTGAGAGGAGCAATGAGACCAAGATTATCCCACGAACTACATGGCTGAGTGGAAGTAGGAGTCTTGGCCTCACTAAACTTACTCCAGCATTCTAACTACTGTGTCACTGTAACTACAGGCTCTCTAGATGTACAGCTGACATATCCATGAAAATCTTGTATTTTACAATCTTGCATTATAGCAATAACAAGCCTCAGAAAGAGTCCCTGAATGAGGAACTGAAGCAGGACAAAAGAATGAGAGAACAGGCATACCTCTTCCAGGAGAGTGGAGTGTTGGGTAGCCATGGTTGCACATCACCCTGATACCAAACACACTGCTCCAGTAATAAGCTGTAAGCAAATGTGGGGGGGAATTAAATTTGGATTATTTTGAAACCCAGAGAGACCAAATCTAAATTTCTCCAGGGGAAAGGTAGCTGGATCGTTTTACATTGGTTTTACTAACGAGGAAAACCATACAACAGAGGCAACAATCATTTTAGACTCAAAAGCCAGTATTTCTTGTTAAACCAGTGCAAAGAATTTATTAAAAATACAGAAGAGACGTTGAAGTGAGATGTGAAGCCATATCAGAACCATATTAGACGTTAGAAGAGCTGAGATAGACATGCCCAAAAGTCCAAACATGACTAAATCCCCTTAACAAATCTCTATGCATTAAACTAAGTTTACCCTATTCTCCTAAGACCCAAAAATGAAACTATGCAGCAAAGAAAATCCCCAAAACATCAGAAAATTGCCTTTTGTGATTAGGAGCCCCCAAAATGAGAGTGAGATTCACATAAGAACAATTCCAAATCCTAAAGAAACATATAAAAGCCCAAAAGGAAAAAAAATAGTCCTAATTCTAGAAAGAGTTCCCTAACTCTAGACCTTTAATAAAAATATGGGAGAAAAGTGAATTGAAAGCAATCTTCCATTGTTCTCACCAACGCTCTTCTTCTCCATGCGCAGAAAGTCCAAAACTGAAGGTGCGTAGGATTCCAACAAACTGCATCATTTTCAGGAACCCAAAAATGACTAAAAATTGGGAAGGCCCTCAGTCTCAGTCAGACTGATCCCCAAAATGAATACAAATTAAAAGAAATAATTTAAAAAAATAGTCTTTGTAACTGCTTTTACCAAAGACCAAATTCAAAATGCAAAAGTTTTAAAATGCAGCTCCTGCAGAAAAACTCCGCCCACTTTCTGTGTAGCAGAAAGAAGAAAAGGGGGGGGGGGAATAGAAAAATTTATCCAGGTCTCTCTAGTCTCCCATGATGACAAGAAGAAGAAGAAGACGGAGACCTAAAAACCATCTCTTCTCTGCCATTTTTATAACCCAAAAATTGGAACCTTAAACTGCTGATTGGGTCTTCCCTTGTTAATGAATAAAAACATGTACGTGACTCCAGTCTTCTTGTAGCTTCTCCCAAAAAATACAAATTAACCCAAACTTAACATTTCCTAATGAAGCAAACAATACTGGTAAACAGGAAAAATATCTGAAACTCAAATATTTTATTTCTTAGTCCTGAGTCTAAAAGGACTAACAGAGTCTAAAAGGCTAACAGAGATCTAATCAAGTCTTGGAGGACCCTGAGTTAATCATTGCCCCCTTTCACAATGGGAATGCCCCTCAGTGAAGTTCCACAGAAAAAGAAGAAATGAATTGGATATTTAAAAACCCTCTTATTTTAGAAAATAAGGTTTAATAATTTCTTACTGAAAAGAAACCCCATTAAACCTGTTTCTGCTTCAGAAAATAAGGGAGAATTCAACTTTTCTTAATGTAAAAATCATGCTTATACTATTGCAAAAGTTATTTGTCTTGTATACCTTAAATTAAGGTTTCCAATTAGCATCTCTCTTGGCTAACCTAACTCTTAGCAAACTCTTACCCAATTCTGTTAAGAAGTAAACAAAGGTGTAAACAGTGAGTCACCTCCAACATCCTGACATTCTAATACTGGTGAATAGGCCGTTTCCAATTTAGATAGTAATTCCAAATCCTGGTATACTTATTTTACCCAGATCTTTTCCAAAAATTCATTCCATTTTATTCTTTATTATTTTATTAAAATTAGACAAACCAATCTCTGTCCCAGATTCCAAGGTTTTATTTCTCCTTCATTATTTAAAAATCTGTCACCCCAAAAGGAAAGAAAACAATGACTTTTCAGGTGCTAGGACTCTGTCTTGACTCAATCAGGATTAAATCTCAGGCTGTGTTTCTTGCATACAGACTTGTACCTTTTGCAAACAGCCAGCTTGTGACTTTAGAGAGGAAAACTATGTCCTTTTTTAAAACTCCAGGCTTGTCTTCTCAACGCAATATGGCTTCAGTCTTGCTATTTTAAGGCCTTTCCACGTTTCATGGTCTGCCTTTAGTTTTTAATTATGCCAATCATAAAGCCAAATTCATATGTCAAAACCCGGTATATTTCAAGTTCCGGTTTTGCAGTCAAGATTTCTTATGATACCTGCACATCCAAAGTTGATCTGGTAACAACCCCGTCACCATGGCAATGGCACCACACATGCCCATTGTCATGACAGTGATCGTACTTACCCAGCACCTGGGGTAGTGCATTGCAAAGTGTGGATGTCCAGTGCACCCTCGACATTTTCTGGCCATGGTGCTCCTCCATGTCCCACCAGGGAGAGGGCCTTCTCAGCCATGGCACCCCACTTATGGAATGCCCTTTCCTTGGAGGCCCAATTAGCACCAACACTTCTAACTTGTAGGTGCCAAGTAAAGACCTGGCTCTTTATTAAAGCCTTTGGACATTAATTCACTCAGTCAGGCACTATTTTAATTTTAACTTTTGCTTTTAACCAACTATGGTGTTTAATACTGTTTTAGGATATGGGGCAGGATACAAACATTTTAAATGATATAAATAAAGGTGAAAAAAGTCCCTTATTTAGTTTGACCAAACTCTTCTTTCAGACTGTGTCTCCACTTAACTGTTGGAGGCAGCCCACATCATTCAAAGAAGGAACCTGTTGCTGCCACGCCTCCATTCATAATGGCAGCATGCACCTCACCGCAAACATGCCACCACCTTTAATGGTGTGACCGCTGTTGGAAGCCCCTTGTTTGCAGGGTGCAATCTTGCACCTTGCACAGAGGTGTTGCTGAAAATGATGCCTTTGCACTCCAGAATGCAGGGATGTGTTGCAGATCAGGGCGTTTCTCCCATCTACTCAGAATGTAGCCAGCTCTGATCTAAAGTCTAGTCTATCAATAGCCCTGACCCTGAGATGTGCCAGTCAGACGACTGGTAAAGGCACGATTCACCCTGCCTTTTGGCTGAGGAAATCCCTTCGTCACTTTCAGAGCCTGTTATTGTTTTTAGTGTGCTCATTTTACATTTTGGTTTTTACTGATGTAGCCCACCCTGAGACCTTGAGGTATAGGGCAGAATAAAAATGCAAACAAATAAACAATAAAAGATTCAAGACTGAAAGGAATGAGCTCTGTAGTCCCATCAGTTATGATGGCCTATATGGGTGCTGCAGATGTTCCACACACCCAAAGTTGCAACTTCACAATCCAGCATGAGCATCACCTGGTGAAGTACCTGAATGGCAGCAAAGAACAGGTATTTTCTGGCTTCAGCAGAGAAGCAAGTAAGGTACTGTTTGCAATGCCAGCTTCTTTGGGATGATGCTTATGGTCCATCTATTCAAAAGAAATGAGGTGTTTGTGTCCTTCAGTTCTACATGCTGACCTGATGGACAGGAAAAGGAGGAACCCAAAACACGCCCCCAAAGCCACAAAAACAAAAAAAGGTCCCTTTGAAAGTGATTAAGGTTCTTTGAAGCTACTTCCATCACCCTGTACAATGTGCCTTGCTCAAATTTTTCTACTTTTGTTCCCCCGTAAACTGCCCACTGGAGGCATTTAATCTGATTTACTGAGCAGTATGTGTATGGGGAGTTGCCTGTACACTGCCGACACCATCAAAATGCAGGGAATATCTGGGGCAGCTGTCATTCTTTAAAAAATAAAAACATAAAAGGCAGAAAAAAAAACTTTTAAGGATCATCTCTCTCTTCCCACATGCACACAACCCAGAATTATACAGTTTGACTAAAAGTTACATTGTTTCATTGGAGTTGCCTCCTTGGCACCTCAGGCATAGAAGAACAGTCACAGCCCTTGAGCCAGAGGTGGAAAGCTTGAGCAGAGGGACTGTGGTGGCCACCGCTCCCAAAGGCAGCTGGCAAGCAAGGACTGTATGTGAAATAGTAAAAGGAGAAAGGGTCTTTATCCTTTGATCTGCTCTCCTTATCATTTAAAAAAGAAGGGGAAAAAGAAACCACGCATCTAGGTTTCAGTGCTATCTAGATTTATTTGTACGTGCCTGAGCTCAGATCAAAGTAATATAGTTATTTTATATGCGTGTTTCTTGATTTGGAGGTGCAACCTGGTTTTCAGAGCGCAATCCAAGTTTCAGGTTGGCAGTCTAACAGGTTCATGTATGATTTCCCCCAAAGTGACTTCTTTTCTTCTTCTTTTACCCCTTACCCCTCCCTCCCACCACCACCAAATCAAAATGTACTTCATGAAACTATTGTATATGAAGCACTTATTAGCCATAATTAAATGGACAATATGAATTTACTACGTCTTTAGGACTCTGGCTTGTTCTGGTTTAGAGCAAGATGATTAATGCAAATACATATTACTTGAGATAACCATTTAGCAGCTAATTTAGCCAAATTTATTACAGCAGTTAGAGGTTTTTCATTTTACCAGACGGAGACAAGGACATGCCAAAAGCAGAGATGTATGTGAATGCACACTGCCCTCTAGTGGACAATACTATGCAGGATTAAGAGCAAATATGGACATGAAAAAGTATGGAACAAGTTGGGATAATAAAAATTGTGAGCATATTGTCTAAGTACATGCCAGGCACATTCTACTTTGTTCCAGCAACTGATGTATATCGCTTTTTTTCCTTTTCATAGTGATGAAAGTATCCAACTTTTGCAACTAATTTTAGCCTGGAAAGATGTTGTTTCGAAAGACAGTTGAACATCTCTGTATTTAAGCCCTTTTATTAGCACAAAATCGCTAGTTTTCATTGGCCTGTTCATTCCTGGACCTATTTCAGGCATCACACTGAGCTTTTGAGTTTTCATGCACAATTCTGTAACTCCCTTAGGCCACAGTTTCTTTCCCCCCTCTTTGGTAGATTTACTTTGCTCAAAATCTCAGCAGACATTCCCCCTGCTGACCATTGGAGATTTGGCTCATCTGAGAACTGTAAATTCTGTTTGACAAGATCAAAAGAAATAGATGTGTAAGTTCAGTACTTCATATTGCCTGCAATGAAGAAGAATGATCAAAGAACTCGAGTATGGTGTCTTCCCAAACCTTTCAAATAGCCAGAATCTCAAAAGAGGTTTACCCAGGAGCTATGAATAAATCACACAGAAATTGAACTTTTAAAAAAAGATATTGAGTACACTGGAAATGTCCACGCAGAATTTGGTGCTCCATGAATTGCAGAGATTTGTACTTCTTACAGCTTTTCCTTGTTCACTTCAGCTGCCAAAATAAGATGAAAATTGCAAGTACAGGTGGAGGTGAACCCTGCTTCTCTGGCAGGCTTTGGGAAATATCTGGATTTGTCACTGTGATGGTTCTTCCTGTTAAAAATGATGGTAAAAAGGCTTCCATCTGTCCAGACATGTGCTGTGCTACTTTTTAAAGCAGATCTGTGCTAACGGTTCCTTTTGTTTCCCTCAATCCAGTGCTGAACAAAGGTCAGTGTGTAACAAAATACTACCGCTGGATGCAGAAGAATGGGGGTTATATTTGGATTCAATCAAGTGCCACCATTGCTATCAACGCCAAGAATGCAAATGAGAAGAACATCATCTGGGTCAATTACCTTCTGAGGTATATTTGTCTGTCGGTTATATTCTTTGCATTTTTGTTGCCACTGCATGAGTCCTATTAAACGGGTAATAGAAAGGATGCAAGAAATTGAATTAGAGACAGATCAGAATCACTAATCGGTATTTTAAAAAACAAAAAAATGTTCAAATGCTTGCCAAGGTCAAGCATTTACTTATTTATTAAGGAACTGCTTTACAGCCCTCTTTTTTGTGTATCATCTTTGGCCATCATAGATTTCTGATTTAAAGTCTGACGTTCCAACCATATGTTTAACATATGTCCCAGAGAAGCTGTCTTCATTTTCTTATAAATTCAGAGGATCAGTTTACCATGCATTAATGTGGATTTTCTCTTCAAGTGCTGTTCTTGATTATTGTCGTGTTGCATTCCAGACATTTCTTCCTTCCCTTCTATCTATATCCTAGTCTTCTTTCGTTCTGGGCTTGAGAATGAAACATATGTAGCTTCTAAATCCTTGATTTCCCCCATCCAGGCCCTAAACAGACACCTTACCTCTAGCAATCAGAGTGACTATAGCCTGTTCTTGGTTCATGGTGGAAGAGAAAGTGAATAAGCCTGGTAGAGCCTTATTTTATATATTTATACATTTTCCAGCAAGGTTCTCAGTCTTCTGTGATCAACACAATGAGAACCTGCTATAAAAAAGGCCAATATAATGTTACAGATAATAAAGAATGGTATTGAAAACAGGGATAATTTGTTTATACAGATCAATAGTGCAAGCATGCTGCATTTTAAAAAGCATATAGTAGAATTGGAAAAGATCCGAGATGAAGGTGAGTAAGATGTTCACAGGGCTGGAGGAGTTTCCCTGCAAGAAAAGAGAGATGGTAACATCGGGGGTGGGGGTAGTCCAAAAAGAAGTTGAGTGAGAGAAGACATGATGGAGGTGTATAAAATTATATATGGTGTAGATAAAGCACATGGGGAGAAGTTTTCCTCTGTTTCTTAGAATACTAGAACCAGAGGTCACCCACTGAAACTGAGTTCTGAATGAATCAGGACAGCAAAATGAAATCATTTTTACACAGTGCATAGTTAAAGCTAGGAATTTTCTTCCATGGGATTTATGTTGACTACCAGCTTGATTTTTTTCGAAAAGGCATTGGAAGAATTCATGAAAATCAGGGCTATCAAGGGCTATTATCCCTGATGGCTGCAAGGATACTGCAAGCAGACCAAGCTGTGAGCTCATTTTCTGCTGGGGGGCTTCCCTCTGTAGCTGCCTGGCCATTCTGAGAACATATGGGGTTCAATCTAATGGGACATTTCTTTTGTTCTTAATATTCTTATTATCTGACCTGCTTCTTAGGAATGTTTCTGGCAATGCAATTAGATGTGTTCTTTACAAGACAATAGAAAAAGCACATCTTTCTAATCCCATCTATAGGTGGGAGGAAGAATGTTAAATAAGTTTCTACTGTGCCAGAATTATCCCACATCCATTTCTCCCAACTGTCACTTTGATTAGAGGATTATTTGGAAGGGAGGGTAAGTACTCTGTTGCAATGGTTAGGAAAAGAAGATTATATTCCCAGTTTCACCTGCCCATGTGATGATATTATAGGCAACATAGGATTCAGATATTTTATATTGCCAAGGTAATTATTGAAGAAATGCCTACTCCCATATCAACTTGCCATGCCTTAAGATTTGGAGGGGAGGACCTCCTGGTTGTCCCACCAGCCTCAGCAGCAAAAGGGGTGGGCACCTGGGAGAGGGTCTCCTCAGTGATGGCCCCTAGGCTATGGAACAGTCTCCCCCTTGAGGTGCATCTGTCACCTTCATTGTACACATTTAAGAAGGCAGTGAAGAGGCACCTCTTTGCCCTGGCCTTCAGTTTCCCTTCCCACTTGCAGATGCCATTGTTTTCATATATACTGTTATTGTTTTAATAATATTTGATTGTAGGTGTTGTTACCCGCTCAGAGACTGAGTATAGGATGAGATAGACAGACAGACAGACAGACAGACAGACAGACAGACAGACCAAATGAGAAGATCTTCCATTGCCAGACGCCTTCTTTCCTGATTCATTCTCCAGTACCAATTTGATACCCTCAATATATGCATATTAGTGAGAAATAGGTGGCATCTACAACAAAACGCAATGCTTAAAAATACTTTATTTTAATATGATATTAAACATAATAAATGCATTTTGCAGATAACAAAACATTCTGTTTACACTGGTTTGAAAAGTAACATATATATAGAAACAAACTTTTTACATACACTTCATATAATTTTTGTTATTAATCCAATTGATTATGATTCAATTTTATCTATCGATGTGAGCATCGGTTTTCATACTCACGTGATCAACTAACATTTTGATATGTTTGTGCCGTACAGTATATATTTGTCCATCGTTTTTTATTATAGTTTTTGATACCATGTTCTCAATTTGATATTACTTGCATACTTCCAGTATTACTTTATTAGGGAATGAACAGAATACACCTTGCAACTAGTGTTTTATTGTTCATATTTTCCTGTAAATAGAGAAAACGTTGTGGGGAGTGGAGAGAAGAAAAGAAATATGTTTGTTTTTTAGTTCATTAACAAGAATCCATTACTGTTGAACGTAATAGTCTGGTTGTGCTTTAAGAGATGATCTATTCTGTTTCATTTTGTTTAACTGCTTGTATTGTGCCCTTCCCAAAACCTTCATTTCTTGTATCCTCTCTGCTTTCATTGAAATGCACTTTAAATCGGATTATTGTCTGGATCAATCCAATTACACTGTCCTGAAATCCCAGTTTCCCAAAACCCCAGCCCCAACCATTAAAGAAGAAACAAAAATCAAGAGTGATCTGGAACAGATTTGGATGGAATTTCCACACTTATTGTTCTGTAGACTGCTCCAGTAGGGGGAAGAACAGAGGGTTTGTCAGCCACTGAGTCCTTTAAGGGTGAGAAATGTGGGCTATAAAAGCCTACTCTTTTTTTTTTTTTTGTCTTCTTCTTCTTCACCTCTCAGTGATTCCTATCTTGCTTTGCCACTGATCACCCTGACAGTGGGAGCTGTTAACAAAAGCTAGAGGTCCAGAGGTTAGAGCAGCCAGACTCAGTACTGCCCCAGTACTCAGCCTGGGAACTGTGGCCAGCACAGCCTCCCCACCCTTGACAAACAGAGGAAGGGCCAGTCCAGATATATGGAATGAACCCCCTCAAATCTTCCCCTTCCCCTAAAGGTTTGCAATGCAGCCCAGAAGATAAGTTGTCCTTGGTGAACTTCCCAAAGGCTCTTAAAAGGAGTTGCCATCTACAAAAGCTCTTGGGAACAAATTCAAAATAAAATGTCACAGTATCAGTTGTCTGAACATCCAGTTACCCAAACCACTTTCCCCCCACACTCCATCTGCCCCTCATTCTCTCCCCCTCTCTCTCTAACCCCATGTTTGCCATTATCACAAGATGCCAACTGCAGATCCCTAGAAATGAAATGGGGAGTGTGCCAAAAGGTACTGAGATCCACAGGAGATCCAGTGGGGTTTCTGTGGAGAAGAAAAGGAAGTAGACATTGAAAGGAAGACCTTTGAGGTGGGAGGAGAAAGGGAGCTGCTTGAAGGGGAAAACATCAGACAAAAAGATAGCATGTCTGGCAGAGGGTGGGAACTATGGATGCCAGAGGAGGACCAGGGCAACCTGCATTCATGCATGGCATTCAGTATTGTTCACTGTCCCCAGGTGGGTGTCCCCACTCCTTCATCCATGATCTATTCCATGCGATGAGGATTATCCCTGCTTCCTCAAAGTGAGAAGCAACTGGCAAAACACCTGGTCCTGCCTATTGTGTGGTTGTATATGTTATTTGCAAATGTTCAAGTCATTACAACATTATTAAATAAAACACTAAATTAACCAAACAGCCAAAACTCACAAAAAACAACAAAAGAACACAAATAAATAAGAGGGGAAAAAACATAATTTCCTTATCCTTATTACTATATTACATCATTTATTTACCTCTGTTGTGTAATATCAAAGAACTGATTTTTGGCTGTCAGACTCACAAATCAAAAATACTGAAGTCTACTGGTGAAACAGTGGGCCCATAGGTGGCCCTTTTCGGCAACTCAGAAAGCATTGACAGAAGCTCTCCCAGAAGTAGCAAAGTTCCAGCAAGAGTCCTTCTGGATATTTGAAGGCTGGGAACCAAAGTTCCTGGCTTTCAAAGACTTCATGCCAGCTCCAAGGGCTGGCCCAGACTTTGAAACTGGCAGCTGAGGCTGGGATAGGATGGGCCGTCCAAAATGCAGATGGCCCTTTCCCACTGTGGGTGCAACCTGTCTAAGGGTGGAATGAGTTATATATCTCAGGCCAGGATATCTCATGCTGGCCCAGGATAGAGAGAAGGAGTACAGAAAGGGCCTTGGATTGGGAAAGAAGAAGCAGAGGGGTTCTTTTGGAGGGGGTTTTACCCCCATTTGTCACCCTAGGTCATCCATGTCTTAGTGTGGCCTTTCTAGAGTGTGAGCATGCCAGGATGCTGGGTACCTACTATCTGGATCTCTCTCACAACCACAGGCCATCCTGTCCCACTGTGCCCCGGCGATTTCTGTGTCCAGGGTACCTGCCCCTTTAACCCCAGACTCATTACTGCACTGCTCTCATCCAGGGACTAACCAGCTCCGCTTGGCGTTCCAAGTTCATTCGTGGTCAGCAAGGCACTGCCACTTCTCAAGACATGTTTGCCCGATAAAAGCTTATTGTTAGGAAGCGTGCAGAGTTTGTTGTTTGATTTATCACAAGCATGCTTGATTGGTGCTGGTGAAAACAGGTGTTACAAATATTTTATTTATTTATTTTAATACTATGAAGCTGGTAGAAGATACTGTATATTCTGGCGTATAAGACGACTTTTTAACCCAGGAAAATCTTCTCAAAAGTTGGGAGTCATCTTATACACCAGGTGTCGTTTTCTTATACGGCGAGTATATTCCAAACGTTATATTTTAACTGGAAAGTTGGGGGTCTTATACGCCCAGTTGTCTTATACACCGGAATATATGGGTATGTATGTTTTCATGACTGCTTTGCTTTCTGCAGAGATTAATGAAAAGGCGGAACTATCAAACTCAAAATCACACCTTCGTGTTTATGTTTCCAAATCTTTAGCAACCCAGAATATAAGGACACTCCAATGGATATTGCGCAGCTCCCTCACCTGCCAGAGAAAACCTCTGAATCCTCAGAGACCTCAGATTCCGAGTCAGATTCAAAGGACAACTCAGGTAACCATAAGCAGTCAGCTTTTTTTCTTTGAGTTTGTATTGCATCTTTAAAAGATGCCTTCTGAGACGGGAGAGAACACGTTGCAGCAGAAATTTTTAGTACTACAGCTTCATTTTGTGTACTTGCTTAAAAAAGCCAAAATATTTGTTGAATCTATAAATTCACAACGTTCTCATACTTCACGGTATTCTGCAGATTGTGTGACCTTGTTATTTGACGTCTGCATTAGACTCTTTTTTGCTCAAGGATATTCAAGTTCATTAGTTCTTAATATGGAATGGTCTAATGGAAGCCATGCATTCCAGGAGTCCAACACCTCATCTGATGTGCAAAAAAGCCCACTAAGGCCATGGTTACACTTTTACATTAATTCTTTTTCAGCCCCAAATCCGTCCCATTTGGTTACATCTTTAAATGCTAAACTGTTAGTTTTGTGGATTTTCCTCCCTCTGTTTGGGTTTTCCTTCATTCAGGCCAACACAGCATTAACATTTTAATCCACTTCCAGGAGGCCACCACTTCCAGGAGGCCACCTGGCTGCCCAGAAAATGATACCTTGGCACACCTGTACTCTGAGTCTTGCCCCTTCCCCTTGCCATGAGGGTGCTTCCTTTGCCCCCCACCCACCCCTTACTGTGATTCCTTTGCTCTGTTGTCCAATCTGCCTCCTCATACCTCCCCCACTCCGCTGTGATTCCTTTTAACAGCAGCAGGAAGGTGTAACTGAGCCGTTCCAGGCCAAAACCAGCTTGGATTCGGCTGCCTTCCTTACGCGGATTAAAATGCTAAGCTGTAACTGCAGCCTGAGACAGTCTGCCCCTTGGAATGAAAGGATACAAATAGCTTCCAGAAATCTCTGGATTAATTTCCTGTAGATATGGCTAGTGTTCTTGTAGAAACTCTTAATTGATGTCTAAAACAAGGAAATAATCAGTAGTTGAGAAGAAGCATAATTGATATGGCAATACCTGCTGAGAGTAGAGTTGAAAAGAAACAGCTGAAAACATAAAATCTAAATATTAGAAATTAAAATAAATGACTCTTGCAATGAGAGGAGCAGGAAGAGGAAGAGGAATTAGCCCAATCTTTGTTGGTACCCCAGGTGGTGTCAAGGAGCCTCCACACCTTGTGCATTGAAAGAAAAAAAACACCACTACTGAGACCGGTCCCTCATATTACACAAATATCTCTGGGCGTGTCCCCATGGAAGCCAGTTGTATGTCATAAAAATCCGCATTGTAACTCACAGTAAAGCGTCCCCATGTGGTTTGGGGCAACGCAGATTCAACGCAGATTGTGGCTTGTCCCCATGCAAGCCACAGCATGAATTCACATCTTTTTCTCCCCACCCACCGTCTCCCCTGAAAGGAAGCCGGGTTGACGTCACCATAACCCATCCCACCCACTGCAGCGATGACAGGCAAACACCTCAGTTGTACCTCCACGAACACAAAGATCATTCCTTTCTTTGGCCGCCACAGTTAAAAGCATATCCAAAAGCTAGTTAAAAGCCTAACTAAAAGCAGATCATTCCTTTTCCTTGGCCACCACAGGTTAGCGGAGGTGCGCACATCCGCACGACAGCGGGCATGACAGTGAGCATCCCCCCACTCGCAACCAGCTCAAAATTTTCTCCCAATTCAGGTCCCTGACTTGCTATCAGGGAAGGGAGGTATAATTACTATAGCCATTTATTTAAATAAATCCCCGGCTGCTGATTGCAGCACACACGGCAGAAACAGGGAGCAGAGGCAAAACCCTATCTGCTAATACTGTGGCTGCCAAGCTCCGCCCCAAATAACCCAGGAGCATCCACATGACCCAGGACAATATGTGCTAGCCCCCTATTTTGGAAGGAGTACACTTGCTAAGTGGGTTATTTTTGACACGTATTGTCTCGCATGTAGCCTGTATTAGGGCTTTTACATGGAGACACTCCCCAGGCAAACTCAGAATAATTTTGGAATATTTTCAGCATGGGTTTAGGCCCTCTGAGTATCTTCAGTTCTTGGGAAGGCTCCAGTGATCAGAGAGCCAAACCAGTCATGGCAAATTGTGTGTAAGAAGCATTAATAATAAATCAAAAGTCTCTCGTTTGCATTTCATTGGGCATGTTACAGTGTTTTGTCTGATCAGTATTTTTGGATCAGGCATGCAGACTGAGGAAGGCAACTCTGATTCTTTGCAATCAAAATAATGTAATGGATAAATTTGGATGAGAAAGAAGAAAAATGAAAATTTCTGCCTTAATATTTCATCTGTTTTGCTACCCTTTGGGGCTTATCTCTTGCCCAATTGTTTGGTTGGTAATTACAGTATAATACATTATGCTAGATCTCACTACATTTTTTATTGGAGTATGGCAGGTCCTCTTTCTAGGAAAAGTTTTGCCTTCTTTATTCCTTAACATCTTATAGTAAGTATCTCAGAAGAAATAAGCTGAGAAGATATGGCCACATAAACAACAAATATCACCCTCTCTGCATTTTAGGTGGTATTTCCCCCTCTCCTGTTCCCCAGTGCCTCTCTTCTAATGACATAAATGTAACTTGCTTAGGTACAAGGCTGGCAATCTTTTCCTTAACCCATGTCCTTCCATCACAACAAGAGAAGACTTCAGAGCAACGTATCCTATTGTTTATCCCATATCCATCCCTGTACATGCCCTCTGA
This sequence comes from Aspidoscelis tigris stejnegeri, assembly GCA_023333525.1. Classification (NCBI taxonomy): domain Eukaryota; kingdom Metazoa; phylum Chordata; class Lepidosauria; order Squamata; family Teiidae; genus Aspidoscelis; species Aspidoscelis tigris. Next base: position 77,039,553 of record JALMGA010000003.1, read on the forward strand.
CATGTCCTGGTTTGTCTGAACTGCTTCTGTTCTGAGAACCCTAGACAAGAATGTTCCTTTCATGGAGTAGAAGTATGACATTGTGTTTTGTAGCTGTCACTTGTAATTTCTGAGAAATAACAGCGCTACCGAAGAAAAGGTAGCATTCTGTCTTCGTATCTCACACTCTGGAATGGAATAGCATAAGGGTGTCTTCATGGAAGCCATTGGCAGAAATGCTTCCCAAATTGGTGGAAAGAGAATGGCATTCTCTCCAACTCCTAGGTTCCTCCATTTCCTAGCAACTTTCCACTGGAGAACCTGCTTTTCCTTCCTTTCCTTGCCTATCCTCACTAATTCTCCATCCTGAAAGACACATAGTATGTTGGTATGTGGCGCTTACGGTGCACCCTAGGTTGACCTGCATGACAGAAGGCAAATTCACACTTATCTGCTAGAGGAACTCCAGGGCCATTTCCAGATGCTGCATCCACACTGCACAGAGCCATTTCTTTACCAGATGCAGCTTCACACGTGCAGGAGTTCCCCCCATATGTGTAGTGGTAGAACACTTTTAACTGAGAGAGCCCTGCACATTCCCCATCGTACTTCTTCTGGGTGGAAGAGGTGTAAATTGCCATGGCTCCATTATCACCTCCATAATGGGGACAATTCATACCTTGCACTGGTGGGGGTGGGATAGATTTCCAAAGTGTGAACACAAGATCTATACCCCATCTTCACTTCCCTGGGACATCTTCCCAGGGAAGTGAAAATGTGAAAAGGCTTCATGACACACAAGCACACCTACAACACGCCACATCATTCCACTGGTACTCCTGAACGGAAGAGATCATTGTTAGCCAAATCCCAAACAGTCTAAGACTTACTAGAATGGTGAGTTTGCACTTGAAAGGAAATGCCTCGTGCCAGAGACTTTAAATAATGGTTCTTCAGTGACAGGAAAGCTTCCAAGTGAGCGTCAAATCTTGTGTTCTCGTTCTTAATAGTGTTTTTCCCTTTTGTTTCCACTCAGAGGACAACGACAACTCCAAGTCGGATGAAAAAGGAAACCAATCAGAAAACAGCGAAGACCCAGAGTCCGATCGGAAGAAGTCTGGGAATCAGTCAGACAATGAGATGAACTGTAATGACGATGGCAACAGTTCCAGCAACCAAGACAGCAGAGAGAGTGATGACAGCTTTGAGAATTCTGACTTTGAGAATCAAAAGGCCCCCGAAGACAGTTTTGGTACTCTGGGTTCTATGCAGATTAAAGTGGAGCGCTATGTGGAAAGTGAATCAGATCTGCGGCTACAGAACTGCGACTCGTTGACCTCGGACAGTGCCAAGGACTCGGACAGCGCAGGGGAAGGGAATGCCCAGTCTTCCAGCAAACATCAGAAGAGGAAGAAGAGGAGGAAAAAGCAGAAGGGAGGCAGCATGACCCGCAGAAGACTCTCCAGCACCTCGAGCCCAAATGGACTTGACTCCGCGTTGGTGGACCAGCCCCAGCTGCTCTCATCACCAAACAGTGCCTCAGTGCTCAAAATCAAAACCGAGATCTCGGAACCTATCAATTTTGATAACGATAGCAGTATTTGGAATTACCCACCCAACAGGGAAATCTCAAGGAACGAATCGCCCTACAGTATGACCAAACCCCCAAACTCCGAGCACTTCCCTTCCCCACAAGCCAGCAGTAGTTTACATGTCTCCATTCCAGATTCTGTTCTCACCCCACCAGGGACTGAAAATACTGCCAGTCGCAAATCTCAGTTCAGCACCTCATCCAACTCTGCCTTGGCTCCCATATCCTCTGACCCTTTGTCACCGCCTCTCTCCACATCTCCTCGGGACAAGCATCCTGGAGGTCCCAGCACATCCAATTCTTTGTTGTACACTGGGGATCTGGAAGCCCTCCAGAGGTTGCAAGCAGGCAATGTGGTCCTTCCTTTGGTTCACAGGGTAACTGGAACCCTCGCCGCCACTAGCACGGCTGCTCAGAGGGTCTATACCACTGGCACTATTCGGTATGCTCCAGCTGAAGTTACTTTAGCCATGCAGGGCAACCTCCTCCCCAACACCCATGCTGTTAACTTCGTGGACGTTAACAGCCCCAGCTTTGGCCTGGATCCTAAAACACCGATGGAAATGCTCTACCACCACGTCCACCGACTCAATATGTCAGGACCATTTGGAAGTGCTGTGAGCGCGGCCAGTCTGACCCAAATGCCTGCAGGGAATGTGTTCACAACTGCCGAAGGACTCTTCTCCACTCTTCCATTTCCTGTGTACAGCAATGGGATTCACGCAACACAGACGCTGGAGCGGAAAGAGGATTGAAATATGACCACATACTGTGTTCAGTGTTAAACTCTGAGGCATAGACTATATTTTAATTTAGACCTTTAATTCTAGCACTTTGAATTTGAGCAGGACAGCTTATTCTCTCAATATGATGGTCCCCATTCCATTCCCTTTCTCTTTAACTTGACTTATTCGTTCATGTAAAAGATATTTTTTTATTTTTGCCTTCAGAGAATTGAAGTACCAGTTGCCTGCCATTTTGTCTTCTTCCAAGATGTGTATTTTTTTCCTTTGCATCTTTATTAAGATGCCTTTAAATATGTATATGCCTCTGCCATAGAATACTCAGTCTTGTGGTAAAGAGATTTTAAAGTGACAACCATTGGTTTACTTCAAAACAATCTTGATATGATCAAGATTAAAAGAAGCAAAGCATAAAACAATGTGCCCTGTTTGACTAAGTCAAAAGAAAAGGGTTTTTTTTTTGTTCCTAATTCCTTTAAAAATAGGGGATAGTATTTTAGAATTTTATGCAGAGTTTAATTCACTTTTTATGGTTAAGATTTTCTTACTTGCACATGCAGTAATTTGGGTTCTTCAAAAGTTAATTTCTGGCCTGTGATTAAAATATTAAGAAGATGGACTAAACATTAATTACAGAAATGTTTAACTTAATTTCTAAAACCATGGTGCTATCATTTATTAATCTGTAATGTCTTCACACAATATGCAGCTTGCGGGCTGGTTTTTTGAAAGGAATGTATTCTGTACTAGTCTATAGTCAGGTGCTGCGTTCCCCTTGGTTAGTTAAGACAAAAGCCCTCATTAACATTTGCTGCAGGACTTAATTTTTATTTTTTTTATTTTTTACCTCCCAACTAACAAACATAGCTTCTTATTAAAATTAAATGGATCTGGAAGCCTTTTTTAAAATTTCATTTGCTTTTGTTTTGTTTCATAAAAGCGCTTAAAGTAAACAAGAAAAATTCAGTTAAATTGACATGAGTATCAGTTTTAGGTGTGTATAATTTGTTTTGTTTTATTTTATTTTTCTCAGTGTAACTGAGGCTAATTTTACAACTTCCAAATAACACATCAGAGTAAGAAAAAAAAGATATATTTAACATTTTTTTTAAAAAAATCATTTAAAGTTATAGAGGGAAGGTTGTATTTTATTTTTTATGTTCTGTTCATTGATTTATCTTTTGTAATTCCCCCCCTCCTTCTTCTAGTGCTGAAGCCAATATGTTTTAAAGAATGGGTTAATAAGCTTGAAATAGATAACTGCAACTAAAAACTGCACATTAAGTAAAAACAAGAGGAATCTCCTATTTTGTCTTTGTTGCCAGAAATCAGTGTAGTGTCAAACACTCCAAATGACTGTCGAGTATAAATTCTTCTTCCACTCCATCTTTGGCAGCTGTTTGTTAAGGCATCTAATAACAGATGTGAGAACTGTAATGTGTACAATGTGTAAGTGTCCTTGGCTGTCAGTCCCATTGCAGTTTCAATGTGTGTTACTATATGCAGTATATACGAAGCTAATGTAGTTGTTTTGTCCTTTGTCTTCTCTGTGCTTTATCTCTAGTCTGGAGTGGTAAAGTCCCATTCCTACAGTCCTAGTGAACCAGTGATTCTTGGGGGTTAGTGGTTTTTGTGTGGTGGCCTTCCTCTGTAATGTCACCTTATGCTGCTTCCACTGTCTGTATACCTTTTTCATTTCTGCTGTTGCTTTGCTGTTGTGTATTCTCAGACCTCTCTCTTCCCACTCTGTCTTCCCAATCCCTTCGCCTTTTCTGTCTGTTCCTTCCTCTTCCTCTCTTTTAACATTCTCAGAGCTAAAAGACTCTTAACTAGCTCAAGGTTAATGGAGCCATTTTTCCCCACAGAGGAATTCTGGGTATGTCTTCTCTTAACAGTGTGTGTCACACAATGCACTAAAGAGTGATGCTCAGATATATTAAACTAAGTAATGCCATATAGCCTCAGTTGTTAACATTTCTAGAGTCCCTTGTGCTCTAACTGTAAGTAGAGGGTGCATTTCTTTGGTTTTCTCCCAGATAGGCTAATGAAGTAATACATAAAGAGCAGTTTCGAGGGAGAAAGAGAATTCTTTCAAGGTCAACCAACATTTCTTTAAAATGGAAGCTGCATATATGTGCAATGTTAATCAATTGTAGCTCAGTTCCTTACCTACTGGATAACACACTGTGTTGAACCAGTTACTAGTGTATGGTTGGTATAGAATCCGAGAGGCAAGCCTGAGAAAGGGTGGAAAGAAATAATGGCCTAAAAGGACATTGCATGCTACAGATTTTGATAAAGAGCTTTCAAGGCTTAGATCTGAGAGATTTTTACATAGATTTTGAGGCCAAGGGAAGCTGATTTGGGTTTACCATTGGAAGCTCTACTCTAACTATTGAACAATCAAAGGATTGCACCTATCAGCTACAAAGAACAGCTAGACAGCTGTTGTTGTTTTATTTTTTTTAATAAATGTTTCTGTGTTGTGTCAAAATGATTTCTGGTGATTTAAACTAACAGATAATCACAGCTGCTGTCTAAATCCATAGTGTTTTAAAATTACAAAATGGAAAAAAAAACTTCATTACCTGTGAAGACTGTGTCTGTGTTTTTAAATATTTCTTGTACAAATATATGAAATCTTTTATGAGGAGACTGGTGCCAAGTAGCTGAATAAAGGGGAAAGGGATTCTGTTCGTATAAATCTTAGCAGTGTTACCAACTCTACAATATATACAAAAAAATTAAAATGTTAAAAAATGACAGCTATGGTACATTTATTTTGTGTTAAGCTAACCGAATCTAACTTCTTGAGTGCCTGGCTTATTCGAAACATTTTTTTTCATTGATCATTGATAATGCTGCAAATCAGAAATGTACATACTTCATTTACAACAGGGTTCTTTTTATACTTTTGTAGATTCTCATACATGTCATACATGGTTGTCTTTATGTAACTTAATTTTTTTTCATCCTGCAGGTGCCATTTTCATAATAAACTTCTCTTGGATTTGTTACTATCTGGCATCATTTCTTTTACATATGATCATCCTGATTAATTAATGCTGGTAGTATTTGTTTGAGCAGGGTTCCTTGTTTGATAATTTTTAAAAAACCAAAAACTAAAGGCTTCAAAAAAGAGGGCATAACTAGATTGTTTTTAACGTTTACAAGATATTAAAAATAAGCCACATAGCTGTAGGCTAACGATGCTAATCCAAATACTACAATAAACGTGCCAGCCACCATCTTAAATTCTCAGCTACCCCAACTCATTATCATACTGAGCATTGTATGCACATTATCAAACCTGAGTATCAGACCCGCAACATCAGCAATTATAAAAGGTGTGATTTTCATTATTACACCTCAGAAAAAGGCAGCTTACATACATTACTCATATAAAATGCACTTTTATATTTTCATTTATTATATTCAACATTATTATAACCAAACTCTTCCGTCACTCATGTCCTTCCTAGATGCTTGATTTTTCTAACAACTTTCTTCCCCCAGAGTCAAAAACAACAAAGTCATTGGTCTCATATGGGTTTATTGGCCAGGCTTTCTGGCAGACAAACTGAGGGCTGAAGAGTTTACCAGCACACAGAACACTGATTTTGACTTCAAAGTGAAATCATATGGGACAGGCTTCAAAATCCCATGGAATGTTTGCCATTTTACAGATAACAAAGAGTGCCATCACAAATAAGTCTGAACTTGTGTGTTCTTGTGTGCGTGCATGCAAGTGTGTGGCTGTGGCAGTGGCCGTGGCAGTGGCCGTGGCCGTGGCCGAGGATGATTTGGTCTTACATAGAACTTTAAGGTTGTCTTACTGGGTTTTCCCATTTCATTCTACGGTACTCTCAAATTCCATGATTTGGATATTCTTGTGCATTTACTATCTGATCTTTCTGCACAGCACATGACTAATTTTGGCAGAAATTGAGCTTCATTTTTATGAACATATATTAAAAGAAATTTAGGAATGTAACTTTATTGTTGTTGCATTGTTTCTGTATTTCTTTTTTAAAATCCCATACTTTTTCCAAGAAGCTCAGGATGATATGCATCATTTCCTTCTTATTTTTAAAACAGTTTGATTAAGAAATGTTGCCTGGTCGAAAGGAATTTGAGTCTGATATAAGGCAGGAGGTTCTTTGTGGAAGCCGGTTTGACACACTTTATTCAGGTGCTGCCTAGAGAAAGCTCAGAAGAATTCTGTTTGAGCTTTCAGAAGGAAGTAGATGCTTGTAATGTTGATTGGTTTGTACTTCTTTTAGTCTTTCATTTTGCTCAGTGCTTCAATGTTATGGCCAAGAAGTGAATAATCAATGCAGTGGAAAAGAGATCATCAAATAGTGAGATAGGGTGCAAGTCTTATAGAAGAGGCCACACAATTTCTAAAAGAATTGTGGGGAAAATCCTCACTTCCCCCAGAATATTAGACCTGGAAGAGTGCCTGCTTAGAAGGCTTCAGAAAGAATTTAGACTTGGTTCAAGTTGTACAAAATTATCAACATCTACTAGTCCTAATATGGCTATTTAACCACCTCAGTAATTGGAGGTAAGGTTGTGCATGAATATTTGTAGGCATTTGAAATCCAGTCCAGTGTGCAGAATTTCGACATTTGAACTCAAATAGAATGTCCCAAAATTCTAATGTAAACATTCAAATCAAATTTTGAATTTCACATCTATTTGTTCAAATTATCTGGACATTTGTATGTGTAGGATCTCATACGCAATGCGTACTTGAAGATCCGCATCTTTCCTGCATCCATACACACGTGTATGGGTCCGTACGGGACAAAAACGGGTTGCATCCAGGATAACTATGAAATGCATACAGACATGTATGGATGGGATCCGTATGGATGTGTACTGATGTGGGGAAGATGCGTATGTGGACATACGAATGTTGTTGACATTCATATGCGCAGATTCGAATTAAAAATTCAAACGAATAGATTCAAATTTGGTAAATTCAAATCAAATCTTGTTTAATTCAAATTTAGAAGATTAAAATCAAACCAGATTTTTGGGTATTTGATTCAATTCGAATACAATGTCAAAAAATTGTGTACATCTTAATTGGAGGTGACATGTCCTCAAAGGCCTGCTGCTGGAAGACTATAAGCAAACCAAGTTGACCTCATGTCCTGCTTGTGGGCTTCCATATGCAACTGGCTGTCCGAGTGAGAACAGGCTGCTGAGATTCTAGATAAAAACATTAGAAGATCCCTGCTGGATCAGGCCACAGCATATTTAGTCCAACACCCTGTCAGTGAATCACCAATTGCTTCTGAGCATTCTCAAGCAGAAGACAAAAGCAAAACCTTTACCAGCTCTCAGATCCCTTCAAATGGCCTTGAGAGGCATCCTGCCTGCCTCTCCAACCTGAAAGCTAGGCATCCGTTCTAGTAACCATTGATATGCCTGCCTTCTGTGAAGTTATCGAATCCTTTGTTAAAGTTATCTGGGCTGGTTGCTCGCACCACCTCTTCTGATGTAAAATTCCATAGACCAATGACCCTCTGAGTGAAAAAATAGTTCCCCTTGCCAGTCCTAACTCTCCTTCCCAACAGCTTCATAGATGGGCTACCATTTCAATCTGGCAAGGCATTCCCTATGTTCAGTCAAAAACCTTTCTTAGGGCAATCACTAACTTTTAATCCTGATATATACAGCATGAGCAAGTGTCCAGACAAGGTAAGTACCTGTGCTTGCTCCATGAGGTTGCCTTGCCATTTGGCAGGGACGGTGTGAGGCAATGGTGAGAAGAGGACAAGCTCTCGCATTTCCCTCTCACTGTCTGGAGGCAGCATTGGTTATCTATTCTTCGTTAGTACCAGAAACCAGGGGTGATTTCACACTTCTCTTCTTGTCCACTGGACAGAAAAGGAGTGCAATGAACCAACATTGATTATGGCTTGCACTTGAACGCTAGTCAACGTTAGCCACCCCCACCCCGCCACGATCATATACCTACTTTGATTCGAGTGTGGGGCCAGTCCACTTCAGGGTGCCGCCAGTTTGTCTGCAGACCCTGCACAACTGAGCCCCGTCGCCATGATGACACCGACACTCTGCACAGTTATGTCAGGAGGGCAGCAGGGCTGCCAGCGTGCTTGCATGGCAGCCCCGTTGACCACCTCGTCCAGCACAGGTGTGAATGATCCCTGGCTGGTTGCAACAGATAAGTAATTGGGGAAGGCTGAGAACATAGATGCCTATATCACCACATTAGGCAACATGATGATGTTCTTGTGCAGTCCAATATGATTTCAGGACTGCTGGGGCTTCTCAGAGGTCCAGGAGGGGTTAGCAAGAGGAGTTCAAGGGAGTGCTTAGCGTGGACCAGGGTTTGCCAGGCGAACATAGGCCCTTTCTGCACTGGGCCTTATTCTGGATTATATCCCATACTCTGGAGGCCTACCATAGTCTGCATCTGCATGTGAATGGCAGGTGTCTATTTGGAATATAATCTGGAATAAGATAGTGCAAGAAATTCCTTAGTTCCTATGTAAGAGGAGTGTAACCATCTCAAATGCTTCAAAAAACATTCAAGACAGCCTGCCTTTCTGTACGTTGCCTCCCATCTCCCAGAAGTGAAGGGTGGAGAGACGCTAGCATACTCTCAGCATCCGTGCTTGCAGATCTTTAGAGCAAACATAACCTCCCCCAACCCACCCTAAAGCTTACCCTATCTTCAAATACCGGTTTTGGCGCCAGTGCGTATGCACAATGTCATCAATAGGGCAACTGGGTGGCGCAATACAGTTACATCATTGCACATGCACTGCCCATCACGTGCGCCCCTGCACTTCTTCCAGACAGGAAGATATGCAAATTTTGTGTTCAGATCCTTACTTGCTCCAGTCTCAGTATAAGTGTGGAGCACATTAACACGTTTCACACCTATTCAGCCTGTGGGAAGCGCCAAGACACGGGACATGTCTGGTGAGGTGGTGCAGGTACACCATCTTGGAGCTCCCTCCCTGGCTTAATCCATCGGTCAAGCACAAAAGGGCCCAGCATTTTTTACACACACGCATGAGAGAGAGAAAAAATATATGACAATTTAAAATGGTTCTGTTGATGAAGTGTGACTAGAGGCTAGTCTGACTGAGATTTGTGGGTTACATTCATCCTGAAAAGTAAACCAGGATGGTTATACTAAAACTTTCAGAAGTGAGGGCTTGAGAGTATGACCATTTTGCAGAACATACCCATGCTCTTATCTAACTTATTGCTGTATCGGGTGATTCTCAAGAATGGGATATTGCTGTTGATTTAAATCTGTACACTGATCTACAAAAACTCAAATGCTTTTTAGGAAGGACAGTGTGGAAGTTCCCCCAAGATCTCTGCCTTCCTTTGTCTTCTCTGCTTTGCAGCCATAGTGCCATCTTGCCTAGTGGGTGGTGAAAAGGAGTGCTGCCAAAGTATCAAGTTTTTAGCAGCCAATGGAGAGTAAGAAAAGAACCAAACTTCAACTGCTTGTCTTTCCTGCTGTTGAGTCAATTGCCAAGCTTTCTTTGTGGAAGATGACTGAATGAGAAAATGCAAATTTGGAATGCTAACAATATTTCTGGAGGTTTGTAAACATTGACAATACTAGGCAGCTGCAAAGGGAATCCAACTGGGAATGATAATACATATCAAGAAAATGGAAATGCAGACCAAAATAAATGTAAGCACACATTGTAATGCTCTTGTTTTGTACATGGACGTTTCCCAGTTGTTTCTCTGTCCTATGTGCCACACTAGCATATTCACACCAGAAACTCCCCCCCCCCCAAATGAGCACTTCCTCCATTTTAGGACACCCTGGGAACTTGACTCTAGCCCTTTGCAGCTGGCCTTCATCCCTCTCCCTTGGCCTTCTGAGTGTAACAACTCCAGAGAGACCACTAAGCCTTCTCTGCCCCAATCCACTCAGATAGCTAGGGAGAGACTCCAAGAAAAGGATAATTTTATAGGCTTTGTCTGTGACTGCAGAGTTCAGGAGTAAGCAGCTCCAGTTCTATAGCCCCTTGACACTGGGGCATTTTTGACAGCTGTTGCATACTCACTGGGAGTAATCTGAACCATAGAAGCAGCTGCCTTGGAGGCATGGGCAAGCAGTTCAGATTTTCATGGGGATGTTGTCGAAGGTGGGATGTTATCTGCAGTAGGCCAGAATGTAGTCATGGTGATGTGACTGCCCATTAAGTCAACTCCTGGCTCCTGTGTGCAGCAAAACAATGCTCCCCTAACAAGGATTCGTCAGAGTAATTGAAAGAGCTTAAGTGGAGCTTGCCTGTGTGGGGGGTAGAGGGAGTTCATAGGAGTAATTGGAGCAGTGATGTTTTCCTACTCTGCTGTCTAGATGCCCATGGGACTTGAAACAAAGGTAAGAGTATGAAAAATAGAAATGGCAGTAATCCATTTAATCCAATTGTGCTTGTAGTGGCAACCTCTATATGTGCCTCCAGGTTGGTGAGACAAGCAGGATGCCTCTAAAGGGTCATTTGGAAGGAATCAAGAGCAGGTGAAGGTTCTCTCTTCATCTTCTTTCTGAGAATGCCAAGAAACAATTGATGGACCACTGTGTGAGACAAGATGCTGGACTCAATGGGCTGTGGCCTGATTCAGCAGGGCTCGTTTTTTGTTCTTATCCAAACTGGTGGCTTTGAAATTTCCACTTCTCAAGAACAGTAATCAAACAGGCTTCTACAGGGATTAAGGTCTGAATTAGGGCTTTGGATTCCCTTCTCTTAAGGGAAAAACCTTCTCTTATAGGATAGCCTGTGCTGTGGCATTAATCAATGGAATGGAATCAGTGAGGCAGCATTCGCACCTATCTGCAAACACAGAGCAAACCCAGATTACTCTGATCTGGAGTAATCTGGTTCTTCTGCGGGTTGGGTTGGAGGCCAGGAACAGCACCGAACGTGTGTTGGGCTGTTCCCAAAGAGGCTGCAAGTGTGCACAAGCACACCTGTGAACAGTGCAGTGCGGTGAGCCGCTGCTGCCAGCCTCCTCCTTGGCTGCCTTCCCTCCTTTTCCCTCACTCTGTTTCCAGAGGGGGAAAGAAAAGGCTGGCTTGGTTTAAAGCTGAGCGAAGGAGGACAGCCAGTGGCCGGGTAAGTGAGCAAGGGGGTGCCGCATCTGGGAGGCAGCTGAGGAGGAGCGTGTGGCCTCTTTGGGAACAGCCCGATGCACGCTTGGTGCTGTTCCCAGCCAAAAAGGAAATAAGGCAACTGAGGACGTTGGGAGGAGAGGAGGCTGGCAGCAGCTGCCTTCCTTCCTTTTCCCTCCCCCTTTTTCAACAGGGGGAAAGAAAAGGCTGGCTTGGTTTAAACCCAAGCCAGGCTGCACCTCCTCACTCACTTACCCAGCCACTGGCTGTCCTCCTTCGCTCAGCTTTAATCCGAGTCAGCCAAACAAACCCTGTTGAAACGGGTTTTCTTTCCCCAGATTTCCCCCAGAAAACCTGGGGAAAGGAAACTGTCATGGGAACAGGGGGGCTAAAATCAGGGATGGATTTGGAGCACTGGGATCCCTCAGTGCCGAATTCAAATCCACTCCAGATTTTACCACCTGTGGGAACGCGCCCCGAGTCAAAGATCTGAAAGGAACCAACCACCCTTTCCTTATATGTCTCTCCTGTAGTCTTGCTTACCTGCCCTCCCCATTCTTTGTGTCTCCCATCACCAGTGCCAAGAAGCAGAAGCCTTTTAGGAGCCATTGTCCAAGTACAAAATCTTCCCTTTCCTCCCCATCCCTCTTCTTTGGGGCTTTGTGTTAAAAGTCAGGGCTAAAAAAAAGTTTAGGTCAGTCCACCTTCATCTGGCCAATACTTTCTATGACCCTTTCGCTATTCTTCAGCTCCTGTCCTGAGACTTTGATCCTTTGGTGTATAAGTAGTATCCTTTTCTCTGGTCTGTTTTCCTAGACTCCTAAGAAACTTAAAGTGCCCCTTGACTTTTAAGCACATGGTTAAAGGACTTAATTGCCCTCTAACTGTGATGCAAATGACTGAAGCTCTCTTCAAAAACGGGACCTCTGTCAGTATGTGTACGCATGTACGTACATGTGTGTGTCAATTTTCACTGGCTTTCTGCCCACTATACTGCTTTGATTGAGGAGTCAACACACGTAACTCATTCCCATCCCTTACCTTCTCTTAGGCTGCAGTTACACCTTTACTTTAATCCTTCTTCAGCCCATTTTGTTACATTTTTAAATGCCAGGGTGTTTTTTTTCCTGGATTTTCCTCCCTCTATTTGGATTTGCCTTCATTTGGGCCAACACAGCATTTAAGTTTTAATCCCCTTCCAGGTGGCCACCAATCTGGCTCCCTTGCTGCTCAGAAAATGATACCTATGCAAGCCTCTGCTCTGAATCTTGCCCCTCTCCCTGCTTCCCTCTTGCCTTGATTTCCTTTCCCTGTTCCTGGATCTGCCTTTCCACACCTCCTTCTTTCCTTGATTTCCTTTCCCTGTTGCCACTGCCATCGCAATGATCTCCCTCTCCCTCTCCAATCTCCCTCCCCCTCCCCCTTGCCCTGACTTTCTCACTCCACTCTATTGCCTCTGTACTCCTCAGTATCCCTCCTCCCACCCCACCTGTCACCTCACCCCTCCTTTACCCTCCCAGAATGCCTCCCTGTCAAGCACAATATTTCCCCACCCCCTCATCAGCTAAGGACTGCCAGATACAGCAGCAGGAAGATGTAACTAAGCCATTCCAGGCTGAAAATGGCTTAGATACAGCTGCCTCCCTGATGCAGATTAAAATAGTAAGGTGTAACTGTGGCCTAAGATTCATCTTGGCTTCTTCGGTTACCTTGTATAGTTACTAAACCTCAGTTAGACTCATCGAAATTAATATCAAATGTAATCTGCTGAAGGACATACCCAATCCTGTGTATAGGCAAATGAAGACTGTCCTAGAACACTCATGATAAAAGATATGCCTGTTTGTGCTAGTAACACAGTATTGCTGTATTATTCGTCGTGAGGTATAAATAAACAATGGCATTTAATACTGCATGTATTTAACTATGGGCAGGGAAAACTTTGAGTGGCATAAATCTTAAATCTGGCACCTGCTGCCTAACAAAGTGAAAATAATATGCCTTGTCCTCACTGCAAGTGTAAGACCAATTGAAATAACATAAATTTTACTTGTCGGGAGAATTTTTTGCATATGTTAAGGTAGACATGAGGGAAAATAAAATATTTGTGCTGAAAGAGCTGTGTGGCAAATTCAATGAGTTTAAGCCCCCCTCTAGTACAGAAATGCAATTATGAACCTTTTCGTACTTCAACTTCCCTGGGGAGACATCCCAGGGAAATGAAATTCTGGAATGGTTCCGGTGTCCACACTTTGGAATGCCTAAACCATTTGAAACTTATCTGGGGCTTAACTACACAATGGCGAAGTGCAAATCGCCTCCATTAAGGAGGCGATGACATTGCTGCAGTAATGGTGCCAGCACATATGCACAGCACCAGCACATACGCATGGCACCATTGCTGTGGTGCCTGCACCTGTACCCCCCTTCACAAGCAGCTACACCTGCGCCACCCATCACAAGCTCCATTTGCACATCTTTCACCTGGAAGAGGTTTGAATGAAGCCTTCAGGGCTGTTCTAGCCCTGCTGCTAGTAGAGCAGTAGAGCAGTTAAAACTGTTCCACTGCCAAACATGCGGGGGGAACTGGTAAAGAAGTGGCTGCACACAGTGTGGATGCAGTGTCCGGGAGTAACCCATCATCTTCACCTTTTTGCCTAGTGCAAAAAGGTTCTATGAGAAAACCTACTGACATTGCTTGCATCCAGATGTTGGTTACTTATTCCTCTGTATTTGAATATTCCAGAATATTTGTGTTTTATTCCAAAATATCCAATTATAATGCAATAAGTAACTGACATGTGGATGCAGCCACCTTTTCCATCAGACACCTTATTTCTTGTACCTGTTGTTGTCTGACACCATCAAGTCAGGTTGGACTCCTTAAAACACATGGACATCCACAGTTTTCTTGGCAGATACAAAAGTGGTTCACAGTAACTTTTGTCCAAGGAGATGGCACAAATCAAACCTGCAACCTTCTGTACTTTCCCTAAGCTGTAGTTTCCTGGTGTATTTTTGACACAAAAACCATTCACACACCCAGCAGCTCCTTGAGTTGCTGCGGCCTGTATCAGTGGGCCACGGTGAGGCAACAGGCTGCACTAGTACATGAGGTTGTGACTTCAGAGTTGTTCTTCATGGACTAACCTTTAAGCACCTTTTCTGGGCTCCCAGGATGCTTGTGACTCCCCCTAGATGTTTTGGCAAGGGGAGGAATGGAGACCGGCTGCTCTGGGGGCCTGGAAAAGAACCATATAATGGAGACCTAGCCCTTGTGTTTTTCGTTCTATCAGTACTATGGTCATGAGCTTAGAAACCCTTTGCCCCCTTAAAAGAAAGGATAGACAAAATAGTACTCTGTCATGGTTGTTGGGTACCGACACCTGCCACCCCAGCAAATATAACCAAACTGCCCTTCAGTTATACCAGAATTGTTTCCCACCCTTACTTACACAGTTTTTAACACAACTCTTGTGCAGCCTGCAGCCACCCAAAACAACTCACACAAATTTGTTTGTTTATATTTCTATCCCGCCCTATAGAAGGTCTAAGGGAGGGTAACAACATTTAAAATCAAATATATTAAAACAGACAAAAGCATATATTAAAACAACAGTGTCCGCAAGTGGGAAGGGAGAGTGTGTCCTCATTTAACTGAAGGCCAGAGTAAAGAGGTGCGTCTTCACAGCTCTCCTGAACATAAGTCATCAGGGAGCCTGATGCACCAGATGTTTACATTTCACAAGGTGAGTGGTTCCCCTTTATCAGAAAATGCTGTTGAAAATCTTCTCCTGAGTCGAAGCATCTGGAACCAGAGACGTTTTCGCACGGGGCTGAACGGAACGCGGAAAAGACAGCTGAGGACAGGTCATCCGCATTGGCCGCGCGCGGCTTGCGTTCCGACGTGTCCGCAGCTGTCTTTTCCGCGTTCGAAATGTAGAGCACTTCGAAGTGCTCTACACGCGTTCCAACGCGGACGAGCCGCCCGCAGCCGTTCGGGAGAAGAAGCGTTCGCGCTTCTTCTGTCTCCCGAACGGCTGCCGGCGCGCCTCCGACGCCGCGCGGCTTTGACAATCAGCTGTTTGTCAAACAGCTGATTGTCGATCTGCCTCCGCGGCTGTCATCGTGCCCCTTGCCGGCGTTTGCCGGCTAAGCCAGCTTCGGGCACTTTGAGCATTCGCACCCAGACGCTCCGGAACGCGTTTACACGCGTTCTGGCGCGTCTGTGTGTGAACGGGGAAAGCGCCCGAAGCTGGCTTAAGCTTTCCGCCTGAACGCGTTCCGTTTCGAACGCGATTCAGTGCGGAAATGCCTAAGGTGAGGTTCAAGCCATGGAATATGGTTGCATAATTAAACTTCTCTAAATGTAAAGAAACAACCAAGCAAACTGTAGGATCAGGCCAATAAGAAGAAAACCTAGCAGTAAGTTTTGTTGAAAGCTGCCCAATGCAGTCAGATACCACGACCACAAAGACAAATTGAGAAATGAAATAAATCCAGGCATGTGGCTCACAACTCACTTTTGTTGACAGTTCCTATCTCTTACTATCTGATGCTTGATTTTGAAAAGCTGCTCAGATATGGCACTGATATATTATCTTCTAAGGCCAGACTGAAGCGGTTGCAAAAGAAACTACAAAGTGTGGACTGAGCATCTTTGAAAAATTGAAGTAGGTGAAAACTCTAGGAAGATTAAAAGCACTTTTTTCAGCCACATCCACTTTGAGATGATTCTATCAGCAATGATTGGGAAATACAACAAATGACAGTGAACTTCTTGGTGCCGTTCTCTACACAGACGCTGCTTCTGTGCAGTTTGTTTAGTGTTTCCATGAACACTGCATTGTTTAAAGGGTTCAGCAGCTGCAGCCGGCAAAATAAGTGAGACGGCGTTTTGGATTAGAACCTCATTTTCCAACTGTAAATTGCTTCTTCACCCAGTTGTCTGCCTCTCTCCTGCCTGAGTAAGCGGTCAATCAGCTGAAGTTACCTGCTAAATTTGACAAACTGACTTAGAATGTAGGAATTTTTTTATGAACACAAAATCGAAGCGTTACACCACTGCAAGGCCCACCAGAGTAAACAGGACCGCTATTTGTGTAGAGCATATATATTTGACTGACTCCTAAATCTGTAGCTAGCAGCATGTAAGTCGGGATGTGCACAAATGTGTTTTGTTTTGTTTTTTGCATTCAATTCATATCAAATCAAATGTAAGAAAATTTGAATTAGTTTGAATGCGGTAGGATTCTATTTGATAAGAATGTATTCATACGAATTTGTACAAATATCCAATACAAATGCATACATATCTGATACATATCCATATGTGTCCCATACATATCCAATACGTATCCCATAACACATCTGCTCTGAAAGCGTCAAATCTGCCCTGAATCCACTTTGAAACTGCTCTCAATCCATGTTGAATGCACTCTGGATCAGTTGCAGATGTGACTGGCACAACCACTTTCCCATCTCCCCAGGTTCACAAATGTTCCGAAACATTCATACAAATACGAACTTCAATGTACGAATGTCGTAACATTCAGTTTGTATACGAATGTCCAAACTTGTCCAAATTCTTAAGAAATACTGAATGTTATGAATATTTTTGCACATCCCTAATGGCAGGATTAGGCAGTGTTTACCCTAATGAGGATTGGCAACACCTCCAACAACCAAGAGGATGTGGAAGCAAAATCATTCCCGCCCTTTTCTGCATGTTCTACCCATTCACACCACCTGCTCTGAGCCCTTATGTTGCCTCCATCAGTGGTGTTCCCACACTGCCAATCACTTCCTGCTGCCACTCCAGCAGTCAGGAGCTCTATTGTCAGAGCATTGTGAAACTTCTAAAAGAGGCTTCATGCTGATCCCTACTCCTAACATTCTGGCAAAGGATGCGTCCTCACTGCCCTGTGCAATCCCAGGACCATCATATCATGGGACTGGTGTCACAACAAGGTACAGACGCCACCTTAGTTTCTTGTAGAAAAACAGTAGCATCTTAGGTTGTTTCAGCACTGCACAGTTTATTCGAATCTACACCATGGCTGTGGTCACACTTAAGGTTTAATCCAGCTTCAGTCCACCAGATTACTGGTGTAATCACCCAACATTAACTAGCACTTGCACTTGTGAGTGCTAGTCACTTACAGCCTAGGCCCCACACAATCGGTCACTCACCTGTGACTGATCCTGGGGCCGGTCATCTTCTGGGTGCCTCCATTTTGTTTGTGGTGCCCTGTGCAACTGCACGTGCATCAGTGTCATTGCTATGACCATGCTGACACTCTGTGCACGCACAGTCATGTCTACAGTTGTCTGAGGTGCCAGCGCACTTGCACAGCACCTCAGACAACCCCAGAGCACTGGAAAAGGCATGGATGCTCACCGCTGGATACGCCAGCTAAGATTTTGAGTAAGGTTAGTAAAGGTGTGGAGCACAATTTCATGTTCCACGCCTAGTGCATAATTAGGCAACTTCTGGGAAGGCAGGGGGCTACGGATGCTCTTCCTCAGAAGTTGCCTAATTATGCACTATGGGCTGTAGTGCGAATAGGGCCCAGGACTGGGCTGCTGTGGTGCACACTAGAGATGTGTACAAATGTTTTTTTGGCATTTGATTCCAAACGAATTGAATGTTTAAAATCTGTATTTGTACAAATAGAATGCATTTGAATGTGTTAAAATTCTATTCGATATGAATCTATTTGTATGTATTTGTACGAACATTCAATACTTATCTGCTATGAACAGATACGTATCTGATGCATTTCCCCAGCTTAACAAATGCTTGAACTATTCGTATGAACGTCTGGATGCATTTGTATTCATTTGAGTGCTAGCATACAAATATTGCAACATTCAATTTGAGTTTCGATGTCCGAATTGGTCCAAATTTGGCTGAATTTCGAATGCTATGAATATTCGTGCACATCCCTAGTGCACACTGTCAGCTGCCACTCTACTTTTAGCCCAGATTGAGCAATCCAGGCCAAGATCAGCCTTTGCATTGTACACTAAGGTATGCAGTGCAGAAACAGCCTAACATTCTCCAGATGTTGTTCAACTTCACAAACCAGAAATGTCAGCAGTCAGGAATGATGGGGATTTAAACACATCTGGAGGGCAAAGATGACTTATTCACACTATACAGCAACACAGGGCCGTATCTAGTGATAGAAGACAGACCACAGAAAAGGAGTGAAGACATAAACGGGAAAGGTTAATAGTCAGATACAGAGGAGAAGAGTGAAGGGTAAGGGTAAGCTTAGGAGAAAGGCCTTCAAGGAACTATTGACTCAAGAAACCAACTCCAAATTGCACTTCACCTTTCTTCTTTGTTTTATCAGCAGAGGTTTGCTCAGGAGTCATCTACAAACCAGAAATGGAATGGCTTCAACTGGGTTGCAGAATAGGGAATCTACATGTGACCCATCATGGCTGGTACAAAAGGGCACTTCTTCCAAAGCTCCTTTTAAGTACAGAACTCCAAAGCTGGAAGACAGCTGAGGGGTGTGTGTAATTTGTAAGTTCTCCAGGATCCCCCTATTTCTCCCACCACCAAAATGGGGGCAAAGACATTTCACCACACCAGGGGTGGTGTCTGATCAGTTTCATCTCCCCACATCAGTTTCAGCCATGACTTTTCCTTGGATGGCCCCTTCCCTGGCTTTGGCCAGAGATTAGAGCAAGGCTGCTCGATCTTCAGCCCTCTGGATGTTCCTGAACTTCAACTCCTAGCATTCCACTCCTGCTATTTTCTGCCAGGGAAATGGCACAGACCCTCTCAGGACCCCCTACTGCAGTGCATAGAACCTGGATGAATTCTTTTCAGAAAATCCTAACTCCATTTCTGTGCAGCAGTGCTTTCTACAGACTAAAACATTAAGAAAGAGCAGGGAATCCACCCCACCTATCAAAATTGCTTTCCAGAGCTACTCAGCTGTCTGGATCCAGCAGCATTCTGACTCCATTCTTCTTCCTGTTAGCCTTATTCACCAGTTGTCTTACAAGACAGACACTTGAGCATATCACATTTAACCAATGAAGGATGGGGAATATGTGATCTGACCTATGGTCCCCAGAAGCCTGTGAAGTTCTCCCTAGAGTGTATATATTGAATACGTGTGGGCATAGTTAAGATTTTGATTAAGGCTTGGAAGAAGCCAGCTGGAAGGGATGCTGGCTAAGAAGTTACTCAGCAGTTCTGGGTAGGGGTGTGCATGAATGCAATTTTTGGTATTTGATTTGATTCAAATTGATTTTCCAAATATATGAATTGATTCAAATGAATTCACATTTGATTTGATTCAAATACATTCAGATCTATTCATGCAAATTTTTGATCCGTATTTGCAAATACAAATGTCGACAACATTTGTATGTGCCTGTATGCATCTGTACACATCCTGCATTTATCTCTTATGCATCCTGTTTTCACCCTGTATAGATCCCTACAAAAGCATGTGGATGCGGGAAAGATGCCTACGGGCTAGCACCCATTGTGTACGGACCTGTACACATACAAATGTCTGAATAATTCGTACAAATGATTCAAAAATTCAAAAAAAATTCATATGTTTAAATTTGAATTTATAGACATTTACTTCGAATTTGGATGTCCAAATTGAAACGAATTCTATCAAGTTTTGAATGTTTTGAATATTCGTGCACATCTCTTAACTCTGGGAAGTCATTTCCACATCCAGTCATTGACAGGTGTTGTTGCCAGTTTTTAAAAAACTCTTTGGCAGCCTGCCATGTTGTTCCTCTAAAAGCAGCCAGTAGAATAGTGCAAAGTGGAAGCAGGTACACCGCTAAGCTGCTGTCTTGTTGATCTGTGGAGCAGTGGATGTCATAAGAATATAAGAAGAGCCCATCTAGCCCAGCATCTCATCTCACACAGTGCCCTACCAATTGCTTCTGGGCATTCTCAAATCCTCACAAATGGCCTTTAGAGGAATCCTGTCTCTCCAACTTGGAGATGGTACTTAGGCATTCATTCTAGCACCCATTTATAAATTTATCTAATCCTTTATTAAAGCTATCCACAGTGGTTGCATCTTTTCATGAAATACTTGGAACCATCCACACAAAGTGCACAAGCTCTTGAGCCTTGTGTATACCCAATGGTACCTAATACTTCTGGGTGATCGGTAACCATTACACCACCTCCAATGCCTGTTACTGACTCAATTTGATATCCAATTGACTGTTTTGCCATTGTTGCTCCAGCTGCTAACCTTATAAACGAATCTGTTATATGGTTCCATATTGAAAGCCCTTAGAAGTCCAAGTGAATTATGTCTCTTTCTTCACTGTTGTCTGCTCTTATTGCTACTTCCTCAGAGAAGTGAATCAAGTCTGTTAAGCTTGTCATTCCCCTGGTAAATCCAAGCTGACTACCTCTAACCAACCTATATTAGAGTGATATTAAATCTAAGCTCAGTGGGGACCTGCTACGCAAATATGTCCTGAGGACACTTCACAGGTAGCTGAAACATGTGAAATGCAGCCAGAACAAACAGGAGTTACCGTCAGATAACATTTTATTAGAATTTGGTCTGTAAGTGTCAGTCATTTGGTGTATTAGTTGATTGAGCAAAGTTCTCAGACTGATTTCTAGCAGTATACATTTAGAGAGCATTGCATTGTAAAATACCATTTGAATTCTATTGTGCTGCAATAACAGGAATGGAAAAAGTGATCTTTATTTAACAAATCTTTAAAAGTCCGAGTAATAACCTTTATTTTTGTACGTTTCCTACAGAATTTTGAGAAGATGTTCAGGTTGATGAGTTAGTAATGCATTTCTTAAGAGTCACTGAGTCCATCTACCTGTGAAGAGTCCTCAGGACATATTTGTGTGGTCATATCTTCACTTCTTCAGTCCATCTTCTGATTGCAGTTCTCACACCTTTTCATTTCTATCTGTTTTACTTGTGGAGGGTGGCAAGTCCACAAATAAAATGAACAGAAATGAAAAAGGTGTGAGTATTGAGATCACAAGATGGACCAAAGATGGTTTAAAGTGAAGATGTGACCATGGCCTGAGTGAAATTTGTTATTCAGCTCAACCATCCTGTCATTCGGGCCCAATCCCATGCTGAGGCTGGTATAATGGCCATGCTGTCCTTGTTTCCTCCCATGTGCAAATATCCACTCATTCTAGAATAGACAAAGTACCCCTTTTGCCACCTCATGACTAAGTGGTCAGTGGGTGGGAAGGAGTTAGAAGAAGCACTCAAGATCACTACTGTACTACCTAGCACCATATTTCGGGCACGTGTTATGCACATACATAAATTTAAATCCTAGTCCTGTGCTCTGTGTCCTTTCAATATAGAACATGGGCAGCTGGCCCATAAGGGCAATGTAAGCAGGATCTCACCACAAAGCTTAACTCCACTGTCCCTTTCTCCTTCATGCATGCTTCACTTCAAGCTTGGTTAAAAATGTACATAATCTACTACGCTCAGGTGGATGAGTGAGTATAAGAATATAAGAGAAGCACTGCTGGATTGGGCCACAGCCCATCTAGTCCAGCATTCTGTCTCACACAGTGGCCCACTAATTTTTTATGGTCATCTCAAGCAAAAGACAGAGGCAAGACCTTTAGAGGCATCCAGGTCCCTCTCCAACCTCAGGGTAGTACCTTAGCATCCATTCCATAGTTATAGATACACCTGTCATCCATGATTTCATCCAACCCTTCCTTAAGTGTGTTGGGTGTGCCAATTTTTATCAAGGTCTCCCCACTGCAGTCTTATGTCATGTGTATCATTTTCCTTATGCTGTCTTGCCCTCTGCCCATGCATACATATTGGGCACCAGCTACTGTTCACATCGGAAACCAGCCACGGCTTACCTATTGTAATAGCCTTCCATAATTCTTTATGGAAAAACCACAAGCTTACTCCCAAGTTGAAATTTTTGTCTAACTACGCACTCATATCAAGTAATTTGAAAAAGTTTTTTCCATGCAAGACTGTTCTTTTCGGTCGTACCAGATAAATTAATCTTGCTTAAATGCAAGACTAGAGTTAGATATGGTCATATGGTCATAACAAATGTGATTATGATTTCTGTTCATTGACCTGCAGCCTCACAGAGGTTGATGTTCCCTTCTGGGTTTTGTGTGCTTTAAAAGGTGATGGTCAGTGTTAGGTAAAAATTACAAAAGATCCAGTTTTGCTTCTGGCAGGCACAGATAGTACTAACAGTGCTTGCAGTGAGTTTGTGGTGTCTCCATGATTTAGGCTGCGTTCAGATGTCAGTTCCTTATTCTTCTATATTTGGATATCCCAGAATAAAGCATGGATGTTCCGGAATACCCATGTTTTATTCTGAAATATCCAAATATAGAGGAATAAGGAACCAAAGTCTGGGGACACTTCCTTTTGCTTGTGTTGTACGATCTGATGGAATTTAGCATCCATATGTTCTATAGCAATGTGGGGCCTGTTTTTTGTAAGGTCATGATAAAAATGTTTCAGAGGCAGGATTTGTATGGATACGCCCATTACTACAGTCAATTCCACTTTGTATATAAACCACCTTCCTCGCTGAGCAGAAATAATGGAATGGAAGCTATCCGGCCTCTTCCTCCATATGGTTCTACCCTTACAGGAGGCTTTTCCTCCATAATGGTATTGCTCAGCAGCTCAGCTATTGGTTGTAGCACTCTGCCAGCTTCTTGACTTTTGTGATTAGGGTGTAACTCTATTCTCTTTTAAGCATCATTCAAGAACTCTCAAATGTAAGTGGAATATAATTTACCCTAGATATGCTGCCTTCAGCTTCTTTGGCAACATATAAATTGAGTTATTTGAGTTCAAGCACTCTTTGGGCAACAGCAGCCTTAGACCTCACTATTCACAATAAGCTCACAACATGCACCAGTAGCTTATTAATGGTCTGGTAGCGGTGGTTGGTTTACTGCAAAAAGTTTCAATTTCCCATCTATTTTGTATTCAGAAGTAAAGGCATGAATATATCATTGACATCTGTTGCTTTGAACAATAGTGCAATCAGATGAGTTTGCCATTTTAATAAGCTGGGCATGCCAGCCTATGGACAATTGGAAATGACCCACTGGAACAATTTAAAGAGGTCCCAAAGCAGTTTGAGCTGAATGCAAACCTTTGAATTTTCTGACTTTATAGCAATTATGAGCCCAGGGCTGTTTTGTTTTGAAATTCCCCCTTTTAAACCTGAACCTGGGAGTGCATGGTCATACGTAGGATCTGCTCAATAGCTGTAAGCCTATGGACCCCCAAAGACCCTCTTCTCTCTCTGAAGCCATAGTAAACCATAATACACTGTCAGGCAAACGCTATCTTATACAATGTGGAATGAGGTTGGATGTACAGACTTGGTAATAATATATATCAAGACTTTGTGCCAGGCCAAATAAAAGGTATTTAATATATTTTTTTCTATGAGATATGAAGGCTTAAAAGTACATAAGGAATTCTGCTCCAGGATTTCTCAATTGCAGCCAGAATTACAAATTTACATCTGAGAAGACTGGCCAGACAGTTTGGCTACTTTCTGGAGAGACCGTCCTATTGTTCACAATAACTATCTCAGAAGATCACCTGAGATGCTTAAAAGAATTAATGTATCCCAAAATCAGGAGCTATTGTTCCTATCTGATTAAGATCAGTACCTGCAGAGGAAATCAGATGGAATTTTCCATCTTCCTCCCCCCTTCCTTCCAGTTGCAGGCCTCTTCCCTCCTCCTTTAACCTGAATGGAACCTCCTGGGCAGAGTCTTTGAGCATAGAGTGGCCGCAGGATATAAAAAAACCTGCCTGGCTACTTTGCTCTCTTTTCCTCTCTTCCTCCCACCTGGGCCCCTGAACAACATGGCCTTCCTTGCAGCCATGTGTTTTGGAGGAGGAAACCTGCATGGGTGACAATAGAACAGGGTAATGAGCTATTCCTTTTCTCCTCGTTCCTTCTATATATTCCTAGATTACCATAAAGGCATGCCTTTTAAATTGATATCTTTCCTCCTGTACTGATTAAACTACTGATTCTTTTAGAGACAGCCTCTGGGGTTTCTTTTCTTGCTGTTTAGTCACCAAACTGCTCTTTCAAGCCATTGTATAGATCCTAACATGAGAAGATGTCCTGGAGAGCTGTTTTCCCCAAAAATCATGTAAAAGGACATCTCCTAACATAGCAGTTTCACCTTCCCCAAGCAATGAAAAGAGAGGTAGCCTTTGAAAAAAGTCGGTGTGCTGTTTATATATTTGCCACTGCCCATGCTATGGAAACATTACAATGTTACAGGACACGGCCTGGACACATGTATTGTTCAGTGAAATTAGCCTAGTCCAACTATGAACTTCAGCATTTCCAGATTTTAAAAAATGATAAATTGGGACACATTTCCTTTAAAATCAAGCAGGCAGCAAGCAAAATATACTTCAGTTTCTTCAACAAAGTAACTTTATTAAGAAAGCAGCAGCAAAAGAGAAAAATAGCAGCTTCAGGCGGGACACTGCGCAAAGCAAGTGAAGGAAAATCCCAACAAGGCTGACCAAATTAAGGAACAATATGTCGGTGCAGGAAATTATTAGAGGAAATTTGAGGCAATCTTTGATGATCAAAATGGGACAATAGAGGAGAAAGTAAAATGGACTTGATCCTAGCAATGCCCTACACTAGTAACCAGCCAGGAGCAGCAGGTTCTCACCCTCACTGACGTGAAGAGGACTCAAGACCGATGCTTTGGTAGACAGTGAAGTTGGAGCAGGGGAAAAAACTCTTTGCTGAATCTGTAGAGAAGGAGTTTTGTGAGAAAGTTTTCTGAACTTTCCGAATATGCTGGACCGCTGTTTAAAGAGCAGGAGAGTGAACTGTCTGTGTGCAAGGACAGTGAACTATGAAGAGTTCAATAGTGCAGCAAATGGCTTTAGACAGGAAGGCAAGTGCACAGCAGCAACTGGATTGGAGAAGCTTCTTCAACACCAACAGGATACTGGATCAGCAGCAAAGAGCACATGGATATCTTGGAGAGACAATGAAAATGACGGAAGCCAGAAGGAATCATGGAAGAAGGAACATAGTAATGATGGAGGACTGTCCCTTACTGCTCCTGGGGCTAGTTCCAACTAGTCAAAAAAGTCTGGGTTTTAACCTAGATTTTTTTAACCAGTACCAAGGGCTCCTTCCCACTGTCCCGACTGTCATGTTTTAATTTGGGGCAGCAGGGAAGAAATGTTCTCTCCTTTCTCCTCCCCTCTGCAGGACCCCCTCCCCATGCAGCCAGCAATTGGACACCCTAGCTTCATGGGGAGGGCATCCCAAACCCTGCCCCCAATATAAACCTGCTCATGGACACCATGGAGCATGGTGAAGCACGCCTCTCCTATTTTGTGCTACACTGGCAGACCAGAAGAGCAAAACAGGAGGGACTTGCTTGGCTGTGCTCCATGATCTGTGGCTGCTGTGGCTGCTGTTCATGGCGTACAGTTCAGCTGCCCCTGGCACAGAGAAGGAAGAGGAGAAGGGCAGCAGGGAAGCGGCGTTGTCACTCTCCATGATGGGAGATGACAGCAGGAGAAACACAGGGGAAGGGAAGCAAAGGCAGGAGACATGACAGGTGGAATGGGGGGGGGGGAGGCAAGAAAGAGGCAGGAGGAACAGGGTAACAGGCAAATGGTGAGTGGCAGTGGAGGTGATTGGTGTGGTGGTGGTGGGAGGTGACATGGCAAGCAATATCCACGATCTTTATTCACTCAAGCACAATCAAACTAAACACTTTGTCTGATCTCTTGCCAGTCCCTCCCCCTTTCAGGGGGGAAATGCCCCACAGCAGTGCTGCGTTCCCACTGATAAATATTCAGATTATTCTAGGATTCAGCAGTGAGTCATGTTATAATCTGAACAGGGATTCCGTGGATTTGGGGATGTTTAGTCCACAGAAATGGGGAATCCCTTCAAAAGTGTCTGAACGTCAGGGGCTCAAGGTTAATTCAAGCCGGACTAAAACACCAGTTGAAATGCACCCCTGGTGTTCTATGTTTATACATTACTAATCACGAGACAGAGACCCTGTTCCTAAAGTCCAGCCCAAGAGGTGGGTTCAGGAACCAATGACAAATCTGGGCGGAAAAATTAAACAAAGAAAAGGTGCAACCCAGAGGCAGGGGCTGAAGGTTCCCTTCAGGTGAATGGAGAAAGGAGGGGCTAAATGAATGATGGGAAGAAAACAAAGGGGATATGTGACTTGAAGAGATTCTGGTTACATTACTTCTGAACTGATAATCTGGCTCCACTGTGAACAACAAGCTAATCAAGTAGGACAAAAGATTTAATCCTGACTTGTTTAATATTACTCAGCATTCCCGAGATGACATCTCTTCAAATATTTGCAATAAATAGAAGTCTAGATGCTGATCATAACTTCATATGTGGCCTAGAAGTGTCTCTGCCCTGCCAAAGCCCTGCCTTGGCTTGGGACAGCATTCAAAGTGAAGGGTTATGGGCTACAGCAGCTCCTCAATGTTTCTCTGCAGGGATGTTGTTAACAAGACAGGAAATGACCATAGAAGTCAGCCATTTTCTGGGTTCCAAACAATAAGGTATGATTCATTTTAAATCTGCATGTTGAGGAAAAGTGTGGTAAGAAAAGGTCTCAGAATTCTGCTAGGACTGTGTTCAGACATAACAAAAGAGGTGCCTTAGAGGTGCCGCAGAGAGACAGTGTGTGTTTCTCATGTTCCTAAGTATTCTGTAATTCACCTTTTCTGGCATAGATTGTACAGGACAAGCTGGAGGGGCAGACTAGTGTGTGAACAATCCCACCTCAAAGCCTTCTCTAAGATATCACAGGCATTTCAGAGACACTCCTTTTTTGCTGTGTTTGATCACAACCTTACTGTCCTGCCACCAAAATGAGCACTTACAATGGAATGAGAGCTCAAAACGATTGGCAACACTTGCATATCTTATCACAGGCATATTCCCACTTCTGTGAGTTCCCTTATAAAGCCTGCTCCAGCCATGAAAATTTCCCCACTCTAGGGCTGTAGTCACACCTACACTTTAAATTTTCTTCAGTCCATCTTCTGATTGCAACACTCACACCTTTTCATTTCTATCCATTTTATTTGTGGATTCTCAACCCTCCACAAATAAAATGGATAGAAATGAATAGTGTGATCAGAAGGTGGCCTGAAGAAGGTTGAAAGTGAAGGTGTGACCATGGCCTTTGACTTTTCATTTCTCACCATTTTATTTGTGGACTTTCCATCATCAAGTGGGGAATCAGAACCTTATTTTTCTCCTTTCCTAAAATGGTTTGGATTTGGAGAATGGAGAGGATTTAGAATAAATGGAGTATGGGGTTGGACATAGAGGTAAAGACTCCAGAGAAAAAAATGATTAGTGATAATTTGTTAGTGTAATAATGAGTTTAATTTCACATGTCTTTAACATAAATTCTTTGGCATCCTCTTTCTGTGTTTTTCGGTTATCTACTGAAAAATAAAGATGAGTGGGCCCTGCTCAGTGAATCTGACCAGTACAATGGAACAGTTTATGAGAAATTATGATGTATGATGAAAATACAAAACTCTGATGTTAATGGGCTTATTTATTGATTGCAGATAAAATTCATGAAGTGTGAAGCCAAAAAGTGATGCTGTAGGGAATTAGGCCAGAAGGACATTAGCCAGAGAGTGTGTATTACACATAAATGAAGCTAAAGGTTGCCTAAAGGATTCAGATTCTAGGAGCAAAGCCGCTGAGGATACAACAGAAAAGCCTTTAATGCTGCTAAAGCTCTGTCAAGCCGCTATTTGCATATTTTGCCTACAAAAGGGAAATGCTGTATTAATTCGTTTTTATTTACCTTTTTGAGCCTTCCAAAAGAAACCTCATAGGAAAGTCATTCACGGGAAGCTTTACAAGATAATTTTGAGAGAGGCTTTGCAGGTAGTGTTTGGGAAGAGGAAGGCAGAACTGAGACAAATTTAGATTATTAACAGCATAATCCTTTGACAGATGGTATCTTAAAATCTAACTTATCTTCAAATTTGAAGTACAAATGACTTGAGCCTCTCTGATACTCTTCATTACTTACCCCTCCCCATCACTCATATATACACAAAGTATTTTCTTCCTCTGGTTCTTCAAGTTGCTCAATGTATTGGGGGAATTCCATCACTACAATCCCCAGTAAGAAAGCAGCAGACAGCGGCCAGGTCCACACCTTAACAGGACTCTTCTATGCTGGTATTACAGTAAGATTGCAATCAAATGTCCATAGAGGGACTTCAGGAGCTCTTCTGCTACTATGAAGTGAGAATCAGAAGCATAATGCCATAGTGGCATAAGGAGTATTACATCTTCGATGTCCACACACATACTCACATGATATGCAGACAGTCAACTGACATATTGTGGTACCACTGTGATAGTGGTGTGATAGAACATAAGAACAAAAGAGGAGCCCTGCTGGACTGGGCCACTGCCCATCTTGTCTTCTCACACAGCAGAAAACAAGGCAAAGCCTTCATGTGCTCTCTCAACTCCTTGCAAATGGCCTTTAGAAGCATCCTTCCTGCCTCCCCAACCTGGAGACAGCACCTAGTAGCCATTGATACACCTGTCCTCCACAAATTGATCTAAGCCTTAAAGTTATTTAAGTTGGTTGCTGTCTCATTGTAAATTCCATATTCTCTACCAAAATGATTTAGTTTATGTGGATAATGTTTTGCTGATTTTTTTCAGATATGGTTGGTTATTACATAATTTATTCATTTATTAAGTTTTTTTTTTTTAAGAATCTTTCTCTATCCAACTTTTCCATACCATGCATAATATATATATACTTCAGTCAGGTCCTCGCTTAAACACTTTTTCACACCTTACTTCTCTGGGACAACATCTCAGGGAAGTGAAGAAGGGGCAATAGATCCGGCATCTGCACTTTGGGACACTGGATCTATCCCAGAGCTTACCAGTGCTTCCCTATGAGTTGGTGAGATGCAAATCGCAGCAATCGTCTTTATGCTAGAGGCAGTCACAGAGCTATGATAATGGCACCAACAGGCATGTGCAGCACTGTTGCTATAGTGACCAAGCAGTATGGCGCACAATTGTGCTTGCGCTGCCTGGTCACATGCTCCAGGGCTATGCCTTCTAACTACCCAAGGTATAGTACGAAAAGGCCCTAAGTCTTCTGACGTTCTCCCTCAGCTCCAGGCAGATTCCCTCTGCCTTCCTCAAAACTGCAGTAAAGCATTATTTTAGCCTCTCGGCAATTTCCATTGCTATCTAATAGTATTGCTTCTATGTAGGCCTGTAGCATTCTGGCTAAGTGCCAACAATTGGGACTAATGTTAATTTACATGTCCCATTAGGAATTGCCAAAAGTTGCTGTTATACAGTTGTTAAATTTGTCCTGAACTCAAATGAATATATTACACAATGGCTGCCTCCAGACGTGCGGAATACATCTGCAGTTAAAGGTAAAGGCACAGCTTACCTACTGTGCAGCAAAGACCCACTGTCCCAACCTGAAATGAAGCTCCGTAGCTTCCTACCGGAAGCTGCAAGAGCTGAGTCGGTGTGTGTTGTCACACGGGTTGAGGCAGCCAATCAGATCTGAGCTGCCTTTCCTGCTCTCCCAGGCAATGTGCTGACTGCCTTCTACATTCTTGAGCTTGAAAACTGTGCATGGAAGCTCTTCACAGGAAGACCATGTTAAAGGGTTCTCTTCACGTTTCTGGCCTGTGGTCTGTTTTAGCACCATGCAGACAGGGAGCAACAGCTATGATGGCCTACATGGAGCTAAGTGTCATTCTGCTGGGCTTCAGAAATGTCCCACTTCCAATGCCATTTCCAAGTAGGCCGACACATTCCTCCCATCCTGCAGCATTGGACCAGGGAAATGGAAGTTCCCTTGCTCCAATAGTAGGCCTGGGAGACCCACATCAATGCTGGTGGCTGTTGATACACTTTGCCTCACCCCTCCTGTTCCTGGCCAGAAATGACCTCTGCATTGCATGCCAAGATCTAGGGAGCAGAAGTGGCCCTGAAGACACGAATGGCCTGGGTTCCAAATAACTCAAGGAGCTCCTCTTTGCATACAGATCTGTGTGTGCAATATGATCATCCTGAGAAGCCCTCTTGGCACTGCTGCAATCCTGATAACCTGAAGGGATAAGGACCTGTAAGAGGGATTCCTCTGTAGTAGCATTATTCTGTGGAACGGCCTCCTTTCTGAGGTGCATCAAACATCATCACCCTATAAATCTGGGCATTTGAGAAAAACACACTGCTTGGTCTGTACATTTGGCAAAGGAGGCAGTTTTCCTCTTCTGGGTATATAGATGTTTGTAACCTTTCAGAGTATAGGGTGGCATTTAAACTGTAAATAATAAATAAGGAATAGAAATTTCTAAAACTAATTGTTCACCTCTTTACCTAGGGTAGGCTATGTGACTTCAAAATGGAGAGGAAATTCAATTTTTCTGAAGACGATATATGTGTCTAAAGGTTTTCTCTCTTCTTTAATCTAAACTGAGAAGACTATTGCCTTTGTGGTTGGATTTGCTCATTTTCCTTCACCCCACATTAGGGGAATACTGCTTTTGAAAGACTTCCAGCCAAGGTCAGTTAGCGCTCATAGCAATTCATCTTACAAGAAGAGTCTTGTGATGCAGTTAGCCAGATCATCTGCAAAGCTGATTAGAACTAAACCCTGAAGACATTTCAAATGGACTGCTATCTCTACGTTACTGGCAGAAAGGAGAAACGGGTTCCTGGTAGTACGATTTTTAAAATCTCAGCTAATGATGTACAAGTGTCTTCCTCACTCTCCACAGCAGACAAAAAATTCTGAGGCAAACTGAGAAAGCTGGTGTAGATGAATGAAGCAAGACTCACTGAATTTCTTACATATCATTATAGGCATAATATTTCCTAAAGGCAAATACATACATACATACATACATACATACATACATACATACATACATACATACATACATACATACATACATACATACATATATGTATGTATGTATGTATGTATTTCCAAGGAATACTTTACAAAGATATACTGAGATATACTGAGATATGGGGTGGCATTTCACGTCACCAGTTCTTAGGTTAGAAATGAACCAAGATGTCAGAAGTTTATCCTAACAGGACTGTTTTATCTACAGTCACGTCCTGAATAAAGTAGCTGCAGTCAGTAACAACAACCTGTCAAAGTCAAATCTTCATCAGTGAGCACAAAAGGCCCTTACCTCATTATAATGTATTCTGGGATAAATCCTGGGAAAAGGTCCCACCGTTTGCACTCTAGTGTGGATTACAGTGGCCTCAACTTCCCCAATTATGCTTTAACCACATTGGGTTAGGTTAGCCTGTATCAACAATGAGGTCCAGTATACCACAGGGAACCATCTTCACCAGTACTCAAAAAAGCACAGTGGAAAGTGGGTCTGCTGCCACCCTGTCAGAAATTCTTGAAGGTTGGTAGTTAAAAATCCAGAACTTTGGAGCTTCAGTGCTGCCTCTGAGGTTTCTGTGGTGGCAGTGACCAGGCCCAGAGAGGACAGGTTGATTGAGTGTGGATGTTGCTGCCCTGTCCAAGCAGCAATCCATCCCAACACGGGACAGTTGCTTGCTCTGGGACAGAGAATGCCCAGGATACCAGAGGGGGTGGAGTGCGGAAATGACCATAGTCTCCTGAAGCGATAGGGGCAGCATGAATACATTCAGCCATCCTTTGATTTATTCCAGAGAATAATTGTCAGAACCAGTGACCACCATCCAAATACTGTATTGTTGGACCGTGATTCTCATCAACCCCTAGCTAGCTCACCAGGGCTGACAGGTGCTGAACCCAATGACACCTGAAACATGGGTAAATCAACAATGCTAAATGCTAACATGGCTAACATCAACGTAGTCATAGTTCACCAAAAAGATCACTTAAAAATTGTGGGTCGTAGCAGAAATGCTGTAGCCTACAGACAATAGACAACGTGGGGGAAAGTGTTTCATGATGAGGTAGCCACAACAGAGAACATTTTTCATTCAATCTTTCTGCAACCCTCTGGATCACTGATGAAGCAAGTGCTTTGAGGATGGACTTAGATTAGAAGCCATTCAGGTACTTACAGGATAAGTCAAGCCCCCTGAGTGGCTGCTAGAAGTGGATCAATATTGAGTACAAGTGAGGTTGGGTTTTCACCTTATGAAGGAGATGACTTCTGCTGGCTTGTTTTGTTATAGTCTCAGTTGTAGCTATCCAGAAGCCAGGCAAACACCTTACCACTCCCCTCTGTTGGTTTTTGCATGATTGGCTGACTTCTGGGTAGCAACAAATGAGACCATAACAAAATGGCCCGACTGAATGTTCTACCCTCAATATCTACTGAAGAGTATATACCAACATGTCCCCATTACCCATAGAACCTACCCATACAGAAGTGATGACGTGGAAACAGTAGAGCATGTTCTCCTTTTCTGCAGTCTATACAACACTGCCTGACAGGAACTGGTGAACCCCAGGCTGAGTTTATACCCAGGAAGATCCACTTCAGAATAAATCAAATTGCTGTTAAGTGACACTACCACTGGCATGACTTTAGCTGCGGCAAAGTTTCTGGCCGTAGCTGTAATCGAGCAAACTGATCTGAGTTACTCATTCTTGACACACATTTTTAAATCTTTGTATGCATATTGTGATTTTAAATATTTTTTCTTTTTGTAAATATCTGTATCTTTTAACATTTGATATATCTGGTCTGAGACCATATAAATAAACATAACAAAATGAGCAAACAGATGAGCAACCCTGATACAGGAAACGTGGCATTGTTGCCAGGCTTCCTGTAAGAGCGATATTTCAGGATATAGTACCTGGACAGGATATAATGAGGTGGCATTGGGAATGTTGCAATTATGTCTGACTTTCCCAATATATTCCCAGGGAAATTGTGGGGTTTAGCCCCATCTGGAAATACCCTATGACAGTTATGACTTGATTGTAATTCACGTTAAGTGAAAATGATGAATAAAACCGCAGGCTTAAAGTTTCACTCCAGAGCACTACTAGTATTTTGGAAGCTTTTAGGCCTTGGTGATGTTTCTTACATCTGTTGTGACTATTTGCTCTCCATGCATGCCTATAGAAGTGTTTGCATTTGGGGTAAAAGAAGCTACACCAAAGTGCCACATCTTCATGCTTCCCATCTTTTTGACCTCTGTGGCAGTAAGAGTGGAGATGTTTCATAAGGGATGGTTGTTGTTTTTTCGTGCTTCTCTTCAATATGTTCTGTGTTGTGGCAGAAATTATTCTGATGCAATATTGGTGCTCTTTGCTCCCCATGCTGTTCAGCAATGCAACAGCAGCATGTTGTACGCGTGCCCGCCAATGCTCTTGAGCACAAAATCAATGCACCTGGGAAATAAATGTTTCCACCTTGGACTCTTGCCAGAAACACAGGAAATGGCCACCAAAGTCAGTCATTTCCTCTCTTCAGCACAACAGGGAACACTTTAAGCTAGCCCTCACGGTAGGGGGCAAAGGGTGATATGAGAACTGTAGAGCTCTTCCTACCACTTTGCCATTATTGCACTCAAATGATAGAGTGTGTGTGCATTTGTTTGGGGTCGTAAAGACCTTACATTTTTCTAACACATCTACTACATTAGGAGGGGGCAGGGACAAGGATCCCTGAACCCTGTGTACCAAAAAAGTGCTGCCTAGATGCTACCTTTTCCTTTACTTTTCCTTGCTCTTAACTGTAAGCTGCCCCATACAGCAGAAGTCTCCAACCTTTTTGGCACTAGGGACCGGCTTCCTTTTCTGGGCCGTGGCTGTGGCAGTGGCGTGGTGTGGGCAGCAGTGGCGTGGTGGCAGCGGCAGCGGCGGTGGAGGCGGCGGCGCAGACCAGCAAACCCCCTCCCCATGGACCGATGATTGGGGACCGCTACCATACTGCACCTACATAAGAAAAAGAAAGCACTTTCCAGAGGCACAAGGGCTGCAGCATTTACATGCCAGCAGCAACCCAGGACACACAGAAACATCTGGCTGAGGTGAAAGAATAACTCCAGACATGGTCACACCCTCAATTTAAACCTTCTTCAGTCCATCTTCAGGGTGTCCTACTTTGCCTCTGTTCCACCAACCTGTATATTTTGATGTGCTTGAAATCTTCAGATGCAGGCAAAAACCTGCAGCTCTCCTAGTATTGTTTTGGGACTGCCACACAGATCCATGGGAGTTCTAATATAATGCCAAGATACCGCCAAAATAGCAATATGATGAGAAATCCAGCAACGATGCTAGTTTCCTCATCACATCACTTCTTTTCTCCTGTCCTCTGTCTGTTTGCATAATACCCCTATATTAGCAAGGGAAGTGAGTGGGCGCTTGCAAGAGGAACAACTACATGAGTTAAGAGTTGTGTGTGTCTGGCAGAAGTGGCAGGAGGTGGTTGTGTGATTTGAAGAAGATCCTGCAATTTTCATTTGCTGTTTGGAGGCACCTGCTGTCTCTTTAAAACTAGGGGATTTTCATTCCCCAGTTTTGAAGACAGTGAGGGGTGACACGTGTGGTATCAAGATACCGTATTCGCCACATCTGTGGGGGGAAGTGCTCCTGCCCTTAAAGTATTGTGATCCCCCATTTTGGGGATACAGTCTCACTTTCTTCATCATCCAGGCTTTGTTCTGTTACTAGTGAGTCAGCTTTAGTGTACATGTATGGGATTTTCTATCAAGGATGTCAAGTCCCTCCTAAGTGCCCTGACTCCTCACTAGTTTTATTTCATGCATACAATCCAGCTGTGTTTATTACGCTGCAATCAGTCAAATACTCCCCTCCAATAACGCTTGCATCCCACATGCATGCTTACCAGTGTATGCACTTAATGACTCTCTGATGCATCATAAGGGCAGGGGAACCATTTCAGAGTTTCAACATAAAACCTGTAGGCCTTCCCCTCTACAACTTTTATGTGCACCCAGTACCATTTGGGATGGACTGGACAACTTTGATCTTAGAAATCAGCAGCACTTGAATACACAGAGGCCGGTTTTGCTGTTAAAACACATTAAAAATGTTTAACTAACAATGTAAAGGAGTTTAGTGGGATTTTCCCCTCCCCAAAATGCTTTTAATCACTAAATTAAAAGCGACTAACCCATCTTGCACCACTTGGGGGCAACACTTCCATATTTGATTTATTGAATGTTGTCAGTATTGCTGCTATTCTGATAATTGAAAAAATAAGTGTGGACTATAGACCAGAATACTGCACAACTAATTACAGCTGATATCAATTCCATCACCAGCATCACCATCTCACCCTGCAAAACCATAAGGCTTTCCTCCTCTTTCGATTCAGCAAGAGCAATAAATAATATGTTACAACGCTATGCTGCCTGGAGTATTTTAATAAGAATTTTTACATGCCACAGAAGCATCATTAAAAGGCTTGTTAGCCTGTCGTCTCATCATAAATAGGCTCCCAAAAATATTTTCAGAGAATTTAATTTCCTTCTCAGCACAGATACTGTGACCAAGTAAAAGTGCTGAATAACTTAATACACCGAGTAGATTTTTCAAATTTAACAAACATTTGCACAGGTTGTCTGCAAAGGTGGAGCAACAAATACATACTGTGGAGAAAAGCATGCTATGAAGCCTATAAGGATTTATTGAAGGGTGCAAGGAACTGGACAACAGATGGAACAGTCTGAAGATATGGGAATCCCATATGCCACTCTGTTTAAGAATATGCTGGTTTTTAATCAACTTTTTATATAAAACCAAATGATATTACAAAATCATTTATAGAAATACAAACTATAACCCATAAAAAATAATCACAACAAGCTGAGGGGGGAACGTGTCCAAATAAGTATAGTTTAAATAAGCAATGCTCCAGAAGACAACGGATAGCCCAAGTTTACAGAACCAGCCTTAAAAAGGATCAAGCAATTCGGGGTGTGCAAGAATGCAATTTTCAGAATTCAGTTTGTAACAAATTGAATGTTTGAACATTTGTATTCATACAAATGTGCAATTTTGAATGTTCGGACATTTGATTCAATATGAGTGCATTCGTACATATTCATTTGAATATTCAATACATACAGATGCATATCCGATGATACACATTTGTACGCATCCTCTATGCATCTGTACAAATCCCGTATGCATCTCATTTTCATCCAAACGTATCCATACAGATGCATACGGGATGCGTACATATCCATACAAATATCCAAACTATTCGTTCAAATGTCTGAAATATTTGTATTTGTACAAATACTAAAGTATGCATGTCCAGACATTCGATTCGTTTACGAATGTCTGAATTAGTGTTAATTAATACAAATAATGAATAGTACAAATATTTGTGCAAAACCCTACAATCAATAGATGGTTTTAAGAAAAGGTTAGATGTATCAGTGGCTACTAGAATGGATGCCTAGGTACATCTTTCAGGCTGGGGAAACAAACAGGATGCTTCAAAGGCCATTTGCTGGGATTTGAGAGCAGGAGAAGTTTTGCCTTGGTCTTTGCTTGAGATGCCCATGGGCAACTGGTGGACCATTGTGTGAGACAGGATGCTGGACTGGATGGGCTGTGGCTTGATCCAGCAGGGCTCCTCTTGTGCTCTTCATTACCCATCATTCCTTCTATGTCTGGAAAAAGGCTCATGTTTTGATGGGACACCGGAGAAGAAGTGGGCCTCTAACTGGGACCTTTCCTTTAACTTCTCAAGACCATGTTTCAGTGAGGGGTGAGTGGGCATAATGGCAATGTTGGCAACGCCACACTATAGTTGAGAGCTTGAACTCAAGGGCCTTGGCACACTTAACTGCAGTGGGATGGCATATCACTGCAATTAAATTCAGGGAAGGTGGCTGACGTTCACACCACAGCTGCTAGCATCATCCCAAATTGTGGCCCTCCTGTGCTCAGAGTCCATCCCAGATCATCTGTATCACCACAGCAATGGCAGTGGCAACTTGTGATGTGCCCCAGGCTGTTGTTATGGCAATCATGACACGGCATGCATTTGCACAGCCTCAACCATACTTCCACCACTCAGAATTCTCACAAGGAAGTAGTATGAATGGTGTCTGGGACTTTTTACTGTTCCATAGCTACAGACAATCAGGATGGTCATGGACTTTCTGGAAGCAGCAACCCAGACTAAATGGAACAGACCTGATCGCTGCAGTGTGAAATGGCCCTCAATCATTCTTATGAGCTAGTTTGGTCTAGTGGTTAGGGAGCCAGACTCTTATCTGGAAATACCAGGTTTGATTCTGCCTTCCTCCATGAAGCCAGCTGGGTGGCTTCGGGCTAGTCACAGCTCTTTTCTGAGCTATTACAGCCCCACCTACCTCACAGGGTGTTCTGTTGTGGGAAAAAGAATAGAAAGCTTTGTTTCCTTAAATGGGTGAGAAAAGGGGTAGAAAAGCCAATTCTCTTCTTCTTTCTTTCTTTTCTCTTCCTCTTCCTCTTCCTCTTCTTCACAGGTTTGCTTTTCTGAGAAAGGGTTGATGATATTGGCTCTGTACTCAAGGAAGAGCATATTCATTAGTATGGAAGTATTCATGCAACCTGTAGGTACAATTTAACTTAAGAGAGGAAAGCAAAAAAAACCAAATACAAGACAGAGTTGGGACAATAGATGCTCTCTTTGGCAGATATCTGCTTGGGTTTGAACATAGAAGGAGCCCTGCTGGAGCAGGCCACAGCCCATTTAGTCTAGCATCCTTCCTCACAGTGGCCCACCAATTGCTCCCGAACATCTGAAGCAGAAGCAAAGGCAAAACCTTTACCCACTTTCAACTTCTTGCAAGTGGCCCTTAGAGGCAAATGGCCTTTGGACTGAATGGAGAAGAAAGAACAGGAGTCTTTAGCATCATCAGTCTGCACATCCAAAACTACAGAGCCCGTATCCCTTTATAATTTGCCCAGATATACGTCATAGACAAAAGTGATGTGAATTAACAGAAATTCATGAAGCATCGCGTAAGGAATGTCATCCTGCTACTCTATGGTTCAGTTGTGCCTAATTCTAAATTACAATTGGAAGCCCAGCAGTGTAACAGTTAAATCAAATTATGGAAAACAAGATGGGGAGGGGTAGGGAGAATGATAAAGCCAGAAAAACCATTTGTATTGGCACT
Source organism: Aspidoscelis tigris stejnegeri (assembly GCA_023333525.1). Classification (NCBI taxonomy): domain Eukaryota; kingdom Metazoa; phylum Chordata; class Lepidosauria; order Squamata; family Teiidae; genus Aspidoscelis; species Aspidoscelis tigris. The sequence continues at coordinate 77,078,203 of JALMGA010000003.1, forward strand.
TGTTTTAAAACTAAAGACATAATTACTCTGTTGCAAGCCTGTGCTGCGGAGAAAGCATCTTGTTGGGAACTAATTAAAGAATTATCCAATGTTTAGCTTCTCATAGATAAAGAAGCATAAGCTTTGAAACAGAAGTGTTTGCAGTGAGCTTTTGAAAACTCTCTGAAGACAGAGCAGCTTAAGTCAGTTAAGCCTTTTCCTTTGCCAATTAGACAGCTTTTGAACTGTCTTTTAAAAAAATTACGATGGAAACTGCCAATGCCACTGAAACGTGAGTGATTTCCTTCTTAATCTGTATCCAGCGGCACGCTGTAATACAGTGCTATCAACACTGAAAACGGGCAACAAGTGGGGTGGGTGGGAAAGAAAGGCCATCAATAGCACATTCCGAGGCTGGTTCCGTGGGAAGTTGGTGCAGGTGAAGTGGCTATTGGGACTGACAGGGAGATGGAAAGTCAGCTGAAAGGAAGTAATACTAGGAGTCAGAATAAAGCGGCCTAATTTTATTTGTTTAATTGTATTTTCTATCCCACCCTGTAGTCAAAGGTTTCAGGGAGAGTCACAATGAATACTAAAATGAGGTAAAATCATGAATAACAGGGACAGTGCCTGCATGGGGAGATGATGTTTCTTCAGTCAAAGGCCACGGTGAACAAGTGCATCTTCATCGATCATCTGAATACATATGAGGATAACGATGCACCTCAGAGGGGAAACGATTTCATAACCTGGAGGCTATTACCAATAATGTCCTCCCACACATTCCTCCCCCCAAACTACTGAAGGTGGTGGAAACACCAAGGATGCTTCACCAGGAAATCTTAGGACGCAGGCAGGTCTATATGGGAGATTTAAAAAATATCATTTTTAAACCAACTGGTATACTGGACCAACAAGTATACTGGGAGCCTCCCTTCCACATGCTGATGTTGCCTAAGGGAGGCCCACTCTGGGCTGAAGGGAGGTTGCTAGTAGGTTTCCTGGACAGGTAAGGGATTGGTCTGACTCTTCTGTTGGTATTTGTAGCTTCAGTTTTGATGTGAACTGACTGGTGGCCAAATCTGAGTTGGCAAAATCACAGTAGCTTTGATCAATATCTGTTTGGTTTCTCTTGTGGTGGTGAGAGGAGTGGAGGTGTAATACAAGAGGTGCGTGCTGTTAATGCCTTGGAATACCAAGAAGTGTACACTGAAACAGCCCAGGAGATATTTATTTCTTTACTTTCCTATGCCAGGCCTCAGGTTGGGTTACACAATGCAAAGGAATTAAATAAAATATTCACACAAAGAGGAAAGAAAGGAAGAAAATTAAATGCAAGAAGAGGCAGTGAAGTTAAAGACAAAGGCAGAGATTAGTCCTCATTTACTCTGTAAGGGTGTAATGAGTCTTAGGCTGTGTCCCCATGAGCGAGTTCCCATTCAAGGCATAAAGGGCTATATATCTCCCTGCAGCAGCTTCACCTCTTTCCCTTTTTAAAGATCAAGGAAGGAGGGAAACAGCCAGAATTGCGCAGGATTGCCTCTTTCAATCATTAGGCTTGTGTGGGTGGGAAAGGAAACATTGTTATCAGGTGTGAAATGGCTGAATTGCTACAATGAAACAGTCTGTTGTATAGGGGAATACTCTAGTGTTCCCACAGCACTAAGAAAGAAATGTTTTAAAAGCAAAAGTGGGGGGGGGAAACACTGGGAAATTCTAGTGTTTATTTATTCCATTTTTAAGCCAAATAATTTTCAAAATACCCCTGAAACTGATTGGGAATGGGGACGAAGAGGATCCAAACCATTTTGAAACCATTTTAATTAAGTGGTAATGGGAACTCACCTCATGTGTCCAATGAGTGAAGAAGGGGGGCTCCTGGATCCCTTGGTATATCACCTAGGTAGTATCCAGATTAGTGCATTAAATCTGCAATTATAACAAAATTTGGAGCTTACCTGCTGCAATGCCATGACGTCTGGATTCAAGCGGCCTCCCCACAGCTTTCTCAGAGAAAGCTGTGATAATTCTATGGCATGTGTGGTGAGGCACATGTTACATGGGATGGGGCAGCCAGTGGGAGCTGAGCTGCAGTCTTAGCTCTCATTCTCTGTTCTCGCCATCCTGTCCGGACTGGCAGGAACATTCAAATTTACCTGAAACTGCAGAGCGAGTGCTCATCGTTCTGCAGTATGTAAATTTGAAGTAGCAGCATCATAATGCGCCCATGCCCTGACTGAGCATCGGAATGCACGGTATCTGTAAGTCTGGACGTACCCTTAGTGGTAAGGGCAGAAAGGCTCTTAATAGCAGTACAGTTTATCAACAGCAGGTGAAGCTTTTGCCTTTGCCTTCTGCTTGAGCAACCCAGAAGCAATTGGTGAGCCACTGTGTGAGACAGGATGCTGGACTACATGGACCGTGACCTGATCCAGCAGGGCTCCTCCTATGTTCAAACCCAAGCAGGATTCTGCCAAGGAGAATATCCATTGCCCCAACTCTGTCTTGTCTTTTTTCCCTCTCTTTATGATAGTTCCTGCTTCCCCCTCCTCCTCCTGTGGACATTCTCCCACTGAAGGGGCATCAAAGAGGCCAGCTAATGGTGACCAAATTGATTTTCAGGATATTGGATTGCAGTTGATACTGTCATCTGCCTTTTCCCTAACTTCCCTGACTCTATAACTATCTTGGAAACGTCATCATCAGATTTCATAGGCACATATTCAAAGCATTATGAATGAAGTGCCCCCAATATGGCATTTTTGTGGTATCAACAATGCTCAGATAACTAAATCCTTAAGTAAGCCAGATTCATGGATATAGACCAGGGCTGTTCAACTTGCTGCACTCCAGATGATTTTAAACTACAACTCCCAGCATTCCACTACAAGAAGACCATGCCAGCATGAGTGCAAGTTGAGCAGCTCTGATACAGCCTTGGGTTCCCAGAACAATTAGAACTTGGAGACAAAACCAGCTAATTATTTATCAGCTATCTCCAATCCAGCTCACAGGAGGACTTTCTCTGTAGCTAGGTATGAGACTTTACCTTCAGTGGTTCTTGAAGAATTTAACAAGATTCCTTATTGCAAATTGTTGTGCCCATGTAAAGGCAGAACAGTGGAAACTATTGCTCATGTGTTGTAGTACTGTTCTTTCTAAGAGGATTGATATCCTGAGCATTTAAGTCCTATGTTGTACAGATTTTCAGGTCACTCCAATGATTTTTATATTTCTTGGTTATTATCTGATTAGTTCCTAGATGTTTAGGGGTTTTTTAGTTGTTCCTTGTAAAAAAAAAACCCAACTCTGTCCTATAATCTAGTTTTAGCCAGTTATAGCTGCTGAAAAGCCAGGGACAACCTGAATTGTGGGGGTTGGGCATTTCTTTAGATAGATCCTTTAGAGAACATAAGAAATGCTCCACTGGTTTGGACCCATGGCCCATCTAGTCCAGCAGCCTGTTCTTGCAGTGGCCAACCAGCTGCACAGAGAAGCCCACCAGCAAACATGAGCCCACAGCCTCCTACTGTCATCAGTACTGCATATTTCTATTCTCATTGGGCCTGCAGCTCACTTAGGTACAAAATCCACCTTGAAGGTGACTTAAGCACAGGGCACAGGAAAGGACTCTTAGGGCACTTCCCAATGTATGTACATCCACTGCTGCCATCTAAAGAGATGATGACATTGTGAATTATTTATATGGGAACACTTAAGGATCAGACACAAAATGGCCAACTCCACAGCTATTATCTGTCCAGTTCTTATACATGCCAGCTGGAAAATTTGGAAACAGTGGGGGGGGGGCACTATACCTCTGAAGTTGCCACTGGAAGTCTGGAAGGCTGAGTGGTGCTGGGTGTGCACCAGAGACCCCTTCTCCATGTTGTGAAGAGGCAGACTGAATCTGCCCAGTTTGCCTTCTAATAACTTCATGACAGACTGCAAAATGGCATCAGTGACTTTGAGGAAGAGCTTTGAAATTTGTTCAACTGACTAAGAATCCTTCCCCAAACCTTGGGAATTTAAAACAGTGGGGAAACCTTAGGGGAAAAAAAACCCAGGAATACTGAGTTCAATCAATTATTACCTCATCAGAGCTCAAATTTCAACTTGCCAAATACTGGAGCCAAATCCTACTGGGAGTGCACATCCCACAGACTTTCACAAACAGGGAAGGGGAATGAAATTGTGAAGCATCAGTCAAAGTGTGCCAGTTGGCAAATCACTTTGCGACACCTTTTAATTATTTTAACAATTGTTGATCCTCTAGAAATCTGAATGAGCCAGTCAAAAGCACACCCATATCAGCTATAGACACACAATGACACAGAGTCTTGCTTTTTGGAGTTCTTCCTTTTTCTTATGTCATCACAAGTTGAATAGATGAAATTGATGAATGGAGGGCTGGACTGGGTGGCTGCCAGCAATCTTACAACACAACACTGCTTAACTGCATTCTACCATGACAGAATGCAGATTGGGAAGGTGGGATGAGTTGCAATAGTTCCTCTATCTCCAAGGCCAATGCCAGAAAGTAGTTGTGGAAGATTTCTTGCTCAACACCTGGGAAATTCACTTGTGAGGTTCTTCCAGGGTCAATCCCATCTCCCATGTTCTTTACTGTCTATACGAAGCTGCTGGGAGAAGTCATCAGGCACTAAGCTCTGTCTGTGCCATCTGGGTCAGGAGAGGAAGTCTGAGGTGCTTGACAGGTGCTTGGTGGCAGTAATGAGCTGGCTGGAGGGCAATAAATTGAAGCTGAATCCAGACAAGATGGAAGTGCTGTGAATTTTGGATCTGTGAAACAGGGAGGGTTTCTGTTCTTAATGGGCTTATATTACCCTGGAAGTGACCGGTGCAAAATCTGAGGATGTTCCTGGAGTCTGTTCCAATGCCTGAAGTTCAAATGGAGATGTTGGCCAGGAGTGCCTAATTCCAGCTACTACTACTTCCAGCTATGGCCCTTCTTGGACAGAGACAATTTGGCCTGAAACGGCAGCTAGATCGCTGACCAGAACTGATAGCCAGATGCACATTGTGCTGGTCCTAAAAGAACAGCACTGGCTGCCAGTTAACTTTAACTACAAGAAGGCCCTAATCAGCCTGGCCTCTTTCCATAAAATCTCCCTGTGCCATACGATCTGCCAGGGAGACCCTCTTGACTTTTCCACTACCCACAGAAGTTAAAGCATTGGCCTTCTCAGTGACAGCCCCTAGACTATGGAAACATCAGCTGAAGAAACAGCTTCCCCTCCCTTTTCTGGCACTTTTATTGTTGATTTTAGTCAGTTCATTTTAACTGCCTTTTTATTACTAAACGAATATTTAAATTCTGCACCACACTAGGGCACTGTAAAAATGATGGAGTAAGAGTGGGACTAAAAACAATGCTTTTCTCCATCCAAACCAGGTGCAAAGATACCCAGTGCAAGCACTCACATGTACCCATCTTACTATAGAAATCACCTTTACTGAAGATGCCAAGACACAGGTATTGCAGAATCACCAAGGCTACTATTTTGCATAGCTATTTGTCCCTAGGAAGGTGGTGCCAAGCAGTGGCGCCACTTATACCCTGATGTCACCTTCCCACTATACTTGCCCAGACAATTTCCTCCCTTAAACACAGGCAAGAGGATTCCCACACATACAGCACTTGCCTTCCTCCCACAGCCTTGAAGACTCCAATACGAGACAACCTCTGGAGTCCCTCTTTAATCTATTGAGGCCAGAATGGAATCTGGATTCAGCATAAACATACAAAAACAACTCACATCACTTGGGGGCTGTACCCTCTTATACCATGTCTTTGTTTAGTCAGATAACTGCAAGGCTCTGGTTGGACCACAGTTCCCTCTTAATGCAATTATATCAGCACTGGGTCCATCCTTTCAGATTCTCAGTTAACCAGAGGCCTTTTTGCATTACAGCCGGAACGGCTGTAATGCACTTCGGCTAAGTCAGTTTGGGACGGTTCCCCCATTCACACATAGGCAGGAAAGAATGTGTTTACATGTGTTCCTGCCTGCCTATGTGCAAATGCTGAAAGTGTCCCAAACTGACTTAGCTGGGAAAGGCCAGACAGGGGAGGAGATGCCTCCCCAGGCCTGCCCGCCATTGGGTGGGAGCACCCAGGGGCAGGCAGCCCTGTCAGGCAGCTTCCCATGGTTCCTGCCAGCTGTACAGGGCCCAATTGGGTCCTGTACAGCTGTCAGGAACCCACCGGGTACCCATCTACCCACCCCGGGGACCGCGGACGGCTGCCTATGGGCCAGGGGCTGTGGGACCCCTTGGTAGACTGGACCCACGTGTTCAAAAAGGCCTAGTGCAAAAAGGCCTCAGAGCTCTTCTCTTTCTTATTCCTAATGCTAGAGGTTCTTGCAAGCACAATAAGGTTTTGCTGTGTGAAAGGAAGAAGATTCTGATACTCACTAGAAAATGAATAGTTTTAAGGCAGAACAGCCATTAGAATCAGGTAGTGTTGTTTGAGTGGATGTAAAGTCACACAAGAAAAAGACAGCTTCTGTGAAAACTTGGTTGTCAGATGTGGGGGGGAGTTTGGACAATTTATAGTAGGAGTTTATGGTTAGAGTCCCAGAGCTGACAATGTCTTATGCCTCTGTTGAATAATGTAGCTTCAGTAGACAGAGATGTTATCCATCTTGTTCCCCTGAGGCAGACTTGCCTTTGTGGGGGATTTTCTCATTGTTCTGAACCAAATTCTTTTTTGAGACATTTAACTTTTGTAGACTCCCCAAAGCTACCATATAAGGTCCACTTTGGGCAAGTTCCCATTCAAGGAATAAAATGCAATATACATCGGGATTTACATCGATATGTAAAGTGTGTTAAAAGGAAGCAAACAGCATCTGGCAATCGGATTCAACCCCAGTTTTGTGTCCCCACTCTTAACACTTAAAACGCTTCCAAAAACAGATTGGGGAAGAGACAATTCAAGCCCTATTCGCCTGCTCCACCTCCACAGCCACCAACCCCAGCAGGGGTTCCCTCCAAAAGAAGCACCCTGGGCAGCTGGCTTGCTCTGCTGCTGCCACTGCCTGCACACACACACACACACTTCAACATGATCTCCCAGTTCCTGCAGTAGCTTCACCCTGAAAAAAGCACCCTGGCTGGCTGGCTGGCTGGCTGGCTCACTCGCTCGCTTTGCTGCCACTGCCACCTGCACGCACACACACACTTCAACATATACACATCTCCCAGTCCCTGCAGCAGTTTTCCCTTTTTAAACAGCCAGAATTGCACAGGATTGCTCTTTCCTTAATCTTTAGGCTTGCGTGGGTGGTAAAGGAAACATTGTTATGAGGTGTGAAGTGGCTGAATTGTTACATTGAAACAGTAGTCTGCTGTATAGGGCAATACTCTAGTTCCCACAGCAATAAGGAAGAAACGTTTTAAAAACAAAAGCGGAAAAAAAACACTGGAAAATTCCAGTGTTTATTTATTCTGTTTTAAAACCAAATAATCCTCAAAATACCCCTGAAACTGATTGGGAATGGGGACGACGAGGATCCGAACTGTTTTTAAACAGTTTTAAGTGGTAATGGGAACTTGCCCATTGAGTGTTTTTCTCTTTATTCTCCTCTCCTACTCTCTTCCACACTGGCAGCAGGAAAGGAAAGGAAACTTCATTGTCCATAAAGCCAAAGGCTGGCGGACAGCATGAACAAATGCAGGCAGTTTCCTTTGGAAGGATACAGATGCGATTTGCCATTCCTTCTGCCAGGATCAGGCTGGGGATTGAATCTGTCCCTCTCTGCTTTTTAGACAGTTGTCCCATGAAGCCAGCATGGAATGAGGATTCAGCAGAAACACAGACTGCATCCAGATATTGGTTACATATTCTGCTACATTTGGATATATTCATTCTTTATTCCAAAATATCCCAAAATAGTGGAGTAGGTTGGCTGTGTATGGATGCAGTCATACTAAAACAACTCACAACACTGGCAGCTACACCTTTATGCACCAAGTGCAGCACAAAGAAAGGGAGAAAAAAAATGAAGTGCAAAAGATATTACTTCATGAAACACCTTTGGTCGAACTGTGGTGAAGATTCTACTCATTGCAGGTTCTGGATTGTTATGCCATATTTATTTATTTATTTATATCCCACTCTATACCTGAAGGTCTCAGGGTGAGTAACAACATCTAAAATCCAATACATTAAAATAATCAATCTATATTAAAACAATAGTGTCTATAAATAACTACTAGTGGCCGCAAGTGGAAAGAGAAAAGGCCAGGGCAAAGAGCTATGTTCCGTAGCTTTTCAGTGAACCCGAGCTTTCAGATACAGCTACAATATCCATCTTCAGAGGGTGTGACTTTTGGAAGTGTCGAAGGCATTCTACCGTGAAGATTCTAGATAATTTGCTAAGATGAGTTGATCTGAGATAATCTAGGGTGTAAATAAGGGTGGGACAAGAAAGTGGAATGGCTGCATCCAATGTTGTCACTGTTAAGTAACCCCAAAAGTTTTCATCTTGGGTGAATGTGACTTTCTTGCGTACAGCCCAATCTAAGTAAACAAACAAAGCAAGAACAAAAGCAAGAAGATGATTATAGGATGCAGATATTAACATCATGCTAACTATTGTACTATAGACAGGAAGTTAGAAACCATAAGAGGAAATTGGAATATGGATTTAGGAACTGACTTTCCACAAGAAAAGTGGGAGAACTTAATAAACAAAAAGCATAAATGGTGGTCCACCACTTTGATGAAAGAAATTACCTTAAAAGTTGGTATAGGTGGTATTACACCCCCTTAAGATTGGCTAGAATTACTGGGAGTGCTAGAATGAACTGCTGGAGGAATTGTGGGCAGAACCCTACTTACTTCCATCTAGTTTGGGAGTGTCCCCCAATCAGACAGTTCTGGCAAGAGGTTAGTGTGAAATTGAATAATATGTTTAAATTAGCAATCCCTCTTCAGCCAAAAATTTTCATTCTGCACTCATTCGAAGATAGCAATATACCGGATCACCTTCACCAGCTACTACATTGGTTAATTTTTGCGGCTCACCATAGAATAGCCATTAGTTGGAAGTATGCAGACAACTTAAACATAGGCAAATTGTATATTACGCTAAATGAGATAATGAATGTACAAGGACAAAGCTATTGGAGAGATCTGGATGCCAATAAGATGTTACATGTATGGACAATCTGTACAGAAGAAATGTTAGCAACAACAAATTCAACATTACCTGAAAGAGAATTTCTGATGAAATGGATTGGAAACATCTCATGTTAAATTAAACTTTGGAGTTCTCGAAGGGACGGGGTGGTGATGGAGTGGGGGAGTAGAGTCACGAGTGAAACGCATATTGTATAAAGAAGGAATTGTTCGTGTTTATATTGTTGATTATTAGAATATGTACAAAAATTCAATAAAGATATTTTAAAAAATTAACATCATACTAACTGAATGCTGTTTCAAAAAAACCCTCATTTGTATGCTTGTAAATAAGGAGATGGACACATGAACTCACAAAAACATATATTTTGCAATCATTAATTAAAATATCTGTTACCAAAAATTGATGATATGACTGCTGTTTAAGCAGGTCAGTTTGAAAAAAAGAAGATATAGAGCTTAGAAATCAGAGGCCGTGGTCTAGGAGGATGCAGAATCCGTTCCCCTCTCTGCTACACGTGTCTTCTGTCTGAGACTCTGGTTATCCTCCAGTTTTGCCACCAGCATTTGCAGTGTTAACAGTTCAAACCACCATGTCAATGGCCACGGCAACTTCTGCTGCACACCCTGTGTGTAGCCGTGGTGATTGCAATGTGGCACACATTTGTTCAGCCACAGCTGCAGCCCAGCCCTGCTCCACTCCCCACGAAGTGCTTGCATTAGAAGGTGTGAATGTTGCATCCAGCAGCTCCTGGTGAAGCTGTGGAGCTACTCTGGCATGCTCTGGGATGGAGGCAGCATTGCAGTGTGCAAACTGAGCATCTGTGTGGCAGGCCCTGGATTCCTACAGTCTTCCCATAGATTTCAGGTCAGTTTCTTCATTCACCTCCATTATTGTCAAGTCCTCAGACTGTCAATACACTATCAAGAGAGACACAAGCCATTCCTTCTGATGGTACTACAGGTGTTGATCCTGAGGTGTTCTGAAGTATGAGTGTTGTGGGCAAAAGCCTTCAGGTTTATAACAGAGTTGTAAAGGATAAAACCCTGATCCTGGAAGAAAAAGAAAATATACACACAGGCTTCTTGGTGAAAAAGAGCAATACATCCAAGCAGAGGTTCTGCCTTTGGATGGTGGGTGGCAAAAGTTTATGGAATGAAGCTTATATTTTACATTTATCAGATCAAAGGAAAGGAAAGGAAAGACACCCTGGCACCTGACTACACCTGGAGATTATTCCTGATCACTAACTCACTTGTCAAGAACTTCAAGTGTGAGAATAATCAGCATATCAATTAGGGGTGTAAGGCTTTCATCTGAACTCTTGACCTTGCTGACAAGCAAAAAGTCACGTACGCCATGCTCTCAGGGAAGCAACTTAAACAATTCAAAGCAACCCTAATCTAAGGAAATATAGATTGTTCCATTTAGTCCTCAGTGTCAAAAACCAGCCCATGGTTTTCATCATGACTAAACTGGAAGGTTTTCAAGTAATGGTTAAGAATGGATGAACTCTTCCCAGCTGGAGCCAACTGAAAGTACAAATCCCTTTCCATAAAGTCTCGAACCCCAAATTCTCACATAAGCACCAAACTTCAGGCCTAAACTGGTGCCATTAGGCCACTATCCCAAAAGTTTTTGCCACAAGTTCTTTCTTTTTAAATGGATTTTCAAAGGGAGGGGAAGCAGCCTCCCTGCGCAATTATGGCTACCTAGCTGGACAACCCGATGGCTGGTGCTGTCTTCACATGTTTTAACTGATGTGCACATCCAGAATGTGCTTGTTGCAATCTCTGTGCATGATGAATGGATAGAGGATAGAGCAATCGGGGCAGCTGTGTCCAGTAGGTAAGTAAACATGCTATTGTTGACCATCACTAGGCTTTCCAGCAATAGATTTTGGTGCGCCTTTAGGGGAAGGGAAGCAGGGCTATAGGAAGGTTGCCTCAGATATATGAGGCAACACCACCATAGTGGTGACATAATGGCACTATATCCCCGCCCCATGGATGGGACCTAAATGTTGAAAAGGGGTTTCCATCAATGATTAGCTTTCTCTAGCCAGAGAAGTTGGACATGCAGAACCATTATACTGACACACGGCCCAGGCTGACACTGTTGAAAGGCAAAAAATATACCAAGAGCAAATCAATAATGAGTTAAAGCGTCCATGACTGCATATTATGAATTCTGCTTAGTTACTTCCTGACCTGCATATACCCTGAACATGTGAACACTACCCCATTCTCCTTTCTATTCCATTGTCCAGAAAGCCATGTGGCTGGCATCCATTGCAACTGAGTATCTTCTACTTTGCAGAAATACTTTTCACCAATCTATAGCTTTCTTCCTTCCCAGTCCAGCAGCCCCAACCAGCTCAGGACTATAAATCCATGATATTTGAGGAACTCTCTCTTGTATTTTGCTCCATGAATCTGTTGTGTGTGTTTTCCTCCTCCTTGTTCCCTTTGTGTGTTTGTCCCCAGTTCTCCTGAGCCCTCCCCCCCTCAACTGCTCTGTTTGCTTTTTCTTCTCTTCAGGACAGGTAATATAACCCACCTCTCTTTTGTTTTTATGAAGAGAAAATCAGCTTAGTTGAAGTGCTTTTAAAGTTACATGGGTTATATTGCATGATGTTTTTGTTTTGCTTTGTTTTTACTGCTGCAACTTAGCCTCAGAAAACTCTGATCCAGTACTTGTGCTGAGTTCAGAGATACATGAGAAACATTTATAGCTGGGTCTCCTTAGCTTAGCTTCAAAGGAAACCTTTTAGCTGGCTGTGCTTATAAGCTGATTCAAACCACATTTCATTGCTGCTGCCTATGTTATTGCTCTGCTGCCACTTTTTTTTTTGTATTTTTAATAAATAAATATTCTTTTGTTATGTTTAACTTAGGGTGCCTCCAGATATCCCCTTCCCTGAACAGCAGCTTCAATGTCCCTGTGTATGGGTTCCCAGTCCACCATAATGGCAGATTGGAAGCTTCAGCATCCCTGCAGATTTGCTTCCTGTCTGACAGATGGGAAACTCTGTTAGCAGTGGCGGCGGAGCATTTGTAGGTAAGCTTACATTAATATTCTCTGCATATTATTTTTACATAGTCCTCCCCAGTTAATAGTCTGTTTTTAAAGCCAGTAGCCTAAAAGGTCCTGCTTTTAGAGGGTGGCTAGAAGAGTGTTTTCTACTAGACTAGTATTTCCAGTTCACTGCTCCTATCAGAGATTTCACAGCAAACATTTACCCCATCCAGGCATTCACCACACCCTCTAAAAGAGATAAAAGGCTAGACGAATGGAGTGATGGTGAAGTGCTGATGAGATGAGCCCCCAAATTGTTGTGTACAGAACTATAGCACTGTAAAGGATTCAGATAGTGTGGAACAGACATCCCTGGCATCTAAGGATTTGTGGGAAGTGAAATAATGGACAGCTTGGGCTACACACAGAGATTACTCCAAATCACTAGTCAGGAACTTCAGGTATCTGAATAATTAGCATATCCATCAGGGAGGTAAAGCTTTTCATCTGAACTCCTGACCTTCTTGATGAGCAAAAGGTCACTAGATCCTGAACGCAGGAAAGCAAATTAAACAAACTAGAACCATCATATCATTTCCCCCTACAATGTGATCATTGTATAGAAAGGGTGGATAGAGAAAATTTCTTTTCTCTATCGCACAACACTAGAACCAGGGGGCACTCTATGAAGCTGATGGGTAGGAGAATAAGGTCTGACAGGGGGAAGTATTTCTTCACCCAGAGGGTCATCGGCTTATGGAATGTGCTGCCGGAAGAGGTGGTGACAGCTACCAGTCTGGATGGCTTTAAGGTAGGGTTAGACAAATTTATGGATGACAGATGTATCAATGGCTACTAGAACAAATGCCTAGGTGCATCCTTCAGGCTGAGTGGGGGGAGGAACTGGGGCGCTTCTAAGGCCATCTGCTGGGACTCGAGAGCAGGAGAAGGTTTGTCCTTGTCTCTGCTTGAGATGCCCATGAGCATTTGGTGGGCCACTGTGTGCGACAGGATGCTGGACTAGATGGGCTGTGGCCTGATCCAGCAAGGCTTCTCTTATGTTCTTATGTACTTCCAGAGCCTGTCCGTGTGCTGTTTCCTGCAGTCCCAAAGGAGACGAGATACCTCCAGGTGTGGCATTCCATTCAGCATGTTTTGGCCCACAATGTCAGAACAAAAAAGTAGGTGATGAAGCCACAGGAGAGTATTAAAGTCTCATTGCAAACATTCACAGTTGAGGCACTCAATGTTATAACACTGAGAATAAGGTAGAGTTTCCCTCAGAGTTAGAAGCCTGACTAGTAGCATTGCCAATATATTGTAGAGGGAAAAATATAAGCAGTGTTGGACAAAGAAAAGAAAAATGAACAAGCACAGGTATAAAAAAACAAAACTTTTTTAAAAAGTAAATAATTAATCAAGGTCAGGTTAGCAATACTGTTGTAATCTCAGTTTGGTCTTATGGTTAGCATGTTAGACCCTTAGCTGGTAGTCTCCCAGTTCCATTCCACAGTCCTCCCCAAAGCCAGCAGGGTGACTTTGGGCTAGTCACAGCTCTCTTTCTGAACTCTCACAGCCCCACTCACCTCACAGGGTGTTCTGTTGTGGGGAGAAGAACAGAAGAACCCTAACCCTAACCCTAACCCTCCTTAAGGGTGAGAAAAGCAGGGTATAAGAGGCAACTCTTCTTCATCATCATCATCTGTTATACTTTCCCCAAGAGCTGATTAGATGGTTTTACACTAAAGATACAGGAACTTTTCAGAGTCACTCAGCACTGTACAGGAAAAGCAATAGTCAGGGATCACCAAGATGCTTCTTGAGCTTAGGCTAATTCTCTCCACAGGCTGTTGCCCTCTACCCTTAATCACAATCCCTGCCTAGATTGCTCCAGTTGCAGCATGTCACCACAGCAGTCCTGAGAGAAACCAGCTGCTCTCATGTCTCTCCTCTTCTGGAGAAATCAGACTCCACTGTGTAAAAGCCCCTTGGCTAGGATCAAGGACCAAAGTCTCTTATCTCTTAGCTGTAGTGAGAGTATTTGCCTCTGTGGGAGTCCAGCAGAGGAATCAAATAAGATGTTGACATTAACTAAGGTTGTCAGCATGGGAGAATCGCTGCACTAGGATCTTTAGTTCAACAGCTGTCACAGTTTTTTGAACAGAATCTGTTTTTGTTTTAATTTTTGCTCTGTCTTTTGAACATGTTCCTCCAAGTGAGTCTTGAAAATGATCCCTCTTTACTGCAGAGTGCACAACTCAAGTCAATCTACAACTCTTTTCTATTTCTTTTACTAACCCAGCAGGTCTGCTTATCTTCATCAGCTGCTCAAATGCTGCGCAAAAGCCTTTATGTTTCTTAATCGGCTCTCCTGAGCCCATTTTTCATTAACCCATTTTCCTCTTTTGCAACCCAGAAACACATTCCCTCTTCCCTCCCTTCATCACCACAAGCTGACATTCATTCATTCATTCATTCTTTCCTTCCTGTGTCTTTAATCTCTTTTGGGCTCTCCAGATGACAAGAGGAAACAGTGTTTCTTGCAGAGATGCTGCTGACATTTCTCCCGTTTCACCCTGCTGGGAGGTCATCAAATTGCCAACTTCCTGGTGGTAGCAGTGCAACATGCCACGCTCTAGCCATATCTCACAGTTTGCAGCTGCAAATACAACTTTTCAAACCACTGCTGGACCAGCAATGGTGGGGTAATTGCCAGCTCAAATGGGAGAAGGTCAGCTTTTCCTGTTAAGTATGGCATATCCCACATTTGCCTTGAGCCATATAACAAGGGAATAGGCCTTTACAGTGGTGACATGTGTCAGCCCAGGCCTCCATTTGATCACCCACAGCATTTTTATCATGCCTGACTCTTACCTTAGTGTCCTGAAGAACTGGAAGAGAGAACCATTATTAGACATTCAAGTCATTTCCTTACTTACCTCAATGGCTCAAGCCCAAGGTCCAGCAGAACTGGTTACTGCTCCTGCTGTTCTCACACACTTTGAAGGCTGTTCTAGGACAATCCACACATTGGCTCTGAAGATTTTGTGATCTTTGGAAAAAATGTTGATGGTTCCCGGCCTCAGTGCTCTAGGGGGACTCATTTCTGTAGCATCCTTCTGCATGCCTCTGTTTCATTCCAGAGATCCCTGGACCACTAGTAGACTTGCTAAAAGAGGTCACTTGGTATCCTTGGGCCCACCTAGACCAGGCTGTATTCCACCCACTGAAGATGGAATGGCCCAGGAGGGAGCGGACCCTGTCTGTAAACTGCAACAGCATGCAAGAAGGAAGGCATGTCCCAAGTGTGGACAGGCCCTCAGCCCCTTATCTGTACAAGAACTCAAATTAGGGCACATTTGTTAAATGGATTACTAACCTTGTGTTTTAACATTTCCAGTGTAGATAAGGTAAATACCTTCCCTCAAGTAGGACCCCATTCCCATGATATCCAACCATAATCTTACATAAGAACATAAGAGAAGCCTTGCTGGATCAGGCCACAGCCCATCTAGTCCAGCATCCTGTCACACACAGTGGCCCACCAAATGCTCACGGGCATCTCAAGCAGAGACAAGGACAAACCTTCTCCTGCTCTCGAGTCCCAGCAGATGGCCCTAGAAGCGCCCCATTTCCTCCCCCCCCCCTCAGCCTGAAAGATGCACCTCGGCATTCGTTCTAGTAGCCACTGATACTTCTGTCATCCATAAATTTGTCTAACCCTACCTTAAAGCCATCCAGACTGGTAGCTGTCACCACCTCTTCTGGCAGCACATTCCATAGGCCGATGACCCTCTGTGTGAAGAAATACTTCCCCCTGTCAGACCTTACGCTCCTACCCATCAGCTTCATAGAGTGCCCCCTGGTTCTAGTGTTGTGCGATAGAGAAAAGAAATTTTCTCTATCCACCTTTTCTATGCCGTGCATAATTTTATATACTTCAATCAGGTCCCCTCTCAAACGCCGTCTCTCCAGACTGAAGAGGCCTAGACGTTGCAGCCTGGTTTCGTAAGGGAGGTGTTCCAGACCCTTAATCATTCTGGCTGCCCTTCTCTGCACCTTCTCTAGTTCCACAATATCCTTTTTGAGGTGTGGTGACCAGAATTGTACACAGTATTCCAAATGTGGCCTCACTATAGATTTATAAAGGGGCAAAATGACACTTGCTGACTTATTTTCTATTCCCTTCCTAATTATTCCCAGCATTGAATTTGCTTTTTTTGCTGCTGCCGCACACTGGGTTGACACCTTCATTGAACTGTCCACCAAAACCCCGAGATCCCTTTCCTAGCGTGTTGCAGAAAGCTCAGACCCCATCAGTTTATAGACGTAATTTGGATTCTTGGCCCCAATGTGCATTACTTTACACTTGTTAAGATTAAAGCACATTTGCCACTTGGTTGCCCACTCACCCAATGCTAAGAGATCCCTCTGGAGCTAAAGCCTATTCTTCCCAGTCCTTCTGATTTTTGGATGACAGAAAGCAGGCCTCTGGGATTTTTATTATGGGCAGTGATATATTAATATTAGAACCCAGCAAACAACCTTGCAGTATTGTTTTCTGCTCTCTGTCTTCTGAAGGCTATATCTGCCCAGTTCCCTCTGCCCAGAACTTGCTACTAATACAGCCATGATCATCTATATCAGGAAAGGGACATGGGGGTAATGCAACCCTGTTCAACTTGGTCTCTCAGCAGCTTTTGATACCAAGGTATCTTGCTGGAGCAGTTTTGAGAACTGGAACTTGGAGACACTATTTTTAAAATTAGCTCACTTCTATCTCTGAAGTAGGCACCAAAAAGCAGTGAGGGATTCATCTTGTCCCCTATGCACTTTAATACCTATATGAAATTCTTGGGAAAGGTCCTCAGGTGGTTTGGAGTGAGGTGTTCCTTCTGAGTCACGGAGGCAGTTCAGGTGTTTGCTCACTGCCTGGAGGAAGCAATTGGCTGGAGGTGGACCAATAAACTGAAACCAAATGCAGACAAGACGGAAGTATCATGAGGTCCCAAGTTCATCAATGATCCTAGATGGAGTTGTTTTGCTCTAGAATGAATAGGTGTATGGTCTGAGGGTGCTTCTTGATTCATCATTGTCATTTGTGGTCTGTATCATGGCAGGAGCTAGAACTGCCTACCTTCATCTCCAACTGGACCATGAGTTTTGACCCTTCCTGGATAGAGATAACTTGTTCCATTAACCTTCAGTCTAGACTACAGTCCAGAAGCTGGAGCTAGTGGAGAAGGCAGCAGCTCAATTATTGACAGTTTTTGGTTAGACCCACATTACACTGGCCCTGAAAGATCTGGTTACCTATTTACGAGCAAGCCCTGTTTAAGCCCATATAAAGCCCTAAATGGCATTGATCCCAGGCTGCCCAAAGAAGCATTTTCTCCCATATGGAGCTATATGAGCATGAACATTCAAAGGTGAGGCCTTACTTGTAGTTCTGCCTTCCTCAGATGTATAACCGGTGGTGATACGCGAGAGGGCCTTTTATATGGTGGCCCCCAGACTTTGGAACAACCTCCCTCTGGAGGCCCATCAGGCTTTATATGTCTTAAAGTACCTGGTTAAAACAAACCTCTATCCAGGCCTTTGATGTTTAGCATCCTGTTACCAGAGGCGTTTTCGCACGAAGGCAAAGACACCTCGGAATGCTTCCCCCTGAATGGGTTGAGAACACTTTCCTGTTCGCACGAGGGCAGGTAAGGAACGCTTTGAGAACAGTTCCCTTACCTGTCAGTGTGAACAGAAAAGTGTTCTCAACCCATTCGGGGGGAAGACCCTACCCCAGGCTGCTCCCATTGGCTCCTATGGACCCAGTGTGGGCAGTCCGGGCACCTTCTTTCCCTAGGTTCCTGCTTGCTCCCAAACCCCCGATTGAGCTCCGAGGGCAGGCAGGAACCCCAGCCAACACCCAGCCAACCCCCACTCTTCCTGGCCCGATTCTGCTCAAGGGGGCGGCCCCTCATTGGCCAGGCACCCGCACATGCTCAGATGGCCAGTTGAGGCCAGGTGGGTGCCCAGCCAATGAGGAGGCACCCCCTCGAGCATGCTCAGAATGGTCCAGCCTATTCTAGCAGAATTGGGCCAGGAAAAGAAGGTAAGGCCCAACCTGGGGTTCGGAAGTGAGCAGGAACCTAGGGAAAGGTGCCCGGGCTGCCCACACTGGGTCCATAGGAGCCAATGGGAGCAGCCCAGGGAAGGGGCCAAGCTGTCACAGAGAGAGAGCATGTGAATGTTTCCTCTCAGACAGCTTGGAACACGCCAAACGTGCGGAGACAGTTTCAGAGCACTTTTTAGTGGGAGAGTGCGTTGGGGCAGCCTGGAACAGATCCTGCCACCCCGCAAGAGCGAATGCTGCGTCCCAACGTGCTCCCCATGCGTTCTAAAACCCCTCTTGTGAAAAGGCCTCAGATCAGCTTTGGGTGTACAGGTATCATAAGAAATTTTGACTGCAAAACCTGAATTTGAAATATACAGGGTTTTGATGTATGAATTTGGCTTTATAACTGGTATACGTAGAACCTAAAGGCAAACCATGATACGTGGAGAAGCCTGAACATAGCAAGACTGCCTCCATATTGGGCTGAAAATACAAGCCTGAGATTTATAGAGGACATAGTTTTGTTCTCTCTCAAGTTGTCTGTATGCAAGAGACAAAGTTTGTATGCAAGAGATAAAGCCTGAGATTTAATCTTGATTAAATCGAGAAAGAGTGCTGGCATCTGGAAAGCCTTTATTTTCTCTGTTTTTGGGGTAACAGATTTTTAAATAATGAAGGAAAAATAAATATAGAAACTGGAACAGAGATTGTTTGCCTAATTTTAATAAAATGATAAATAATAAAATGGAATGTATTTTTGAAAAGATCTGGGTAAAATAAGATATATAAGAATTTGGAATTACTGTCCAAACTGGAAATGGTCTGTTTAAAGTTACCAGAACTAGGATGTCAAGATTTTACATTGGACATGACTCACTGTTTATACCTTAACAAAGATAAACAGAAAGAGTTGGCTTGTGTTTACATCCCCTGAGTGAATCAAACTGAAGGAATCTTCTGTCTCACCACTGATGTGCAGTTGAGATATTTTCTCCACGCCAGGAACCCAAAACTACAGATGTGGGTTTTCACAGTGAACTGCATCTCTTTCATGAACAAAAATGACTAGCCAACAATCCTCTGTGTGTTGTCCTGCCAAGGAGAGAGGCTGATATTTGACACAGCCCGCAACCATGCCTGCATCATTGGTCACACCCTCCATGCTCACCTGTTCCATTAGCTATATGGGTAGGGGGGAACTCCTGCACACAAGGAGCCTCTTCTAGTATAGAAACAGCTCCCCATAATGCATAAGCTCCATTTATTTATTTATATTTATATCCCACCCCATACCCAAAGGTCTCTGGGCAGCTCACAACATTTAAAAACAAACATATTAAAATTGTATCAAACAATACTAAAATAGTACAAGGTTTAAAAAATCCAGCATAATATTTTTTTAAAAAAAAAGAATGATACAAAACAGTTAAAAACAGTAGTGTTTGCAGTGGGGGAAGCGTAGGGAGCAGTTAACCAAAGGCCTGAGTGAAGAGGTACATCTTCACCGCCTTCCTGAACATGAACAGAGAAAAGGCCTGACGCACCTCCAGGGGGAGACCATTCCACAGCCTGGGGGCCACTACCGAGAAGGCCCTCTCCCGGGTGCCCACCGCCTAGCTGCTGAAGGCGGTGGGATAACCAGGAGGGCCTCCCCTCCAGATCTTAAGACACAGAGCATACCCTGAGTTTCCTAGGAAAATAAGTGAAAATTGTCCATAGCCGTGGTGGATCTTGTCACATTCTGATATCCTTGACCCAAAGATCACAGACACACACACACATTATATATATATGTTACAATGGGAGTTTAAAAAAAGAATTCATAGGTTTATCAGTCTATGGAATTTGTTGCCAGAAGAGGTGGTGACAGCAACCAGCCTAAATGGCTTTAAGGAAGGGTTAGACCAATTTATGGACGACAGATGTATCAAGGAAGCAACACATACCCTGAGGGAATCAGTAGCAGATAATCCAATCCAAGAGACCTTCTCTGGGCTGTCAGAGTGTTAACAGGCAACCCAAAAGCACAAAAAATACAGGCATGGGTCCCAATTTCTAAACTGTGGCTGCAGAAAATGCAAAACATCTACTGTACTGTATACCCTTTCTCACAGTGTTTTATTTCCTGATGTGGTTTAGGGAATAATGTAGTAAAGAGAAACAGTTCAGTAATCCTGTTACTTTTGACAGTTTCATTTAACTGCCAATTCCACAAAATCCAACTACAGTGATCTACCATAAATAATTCTAACGAGAACTTCAAGTGCTAGTAAAACATCTGGCATTATCAAAATAGATACATTCCCAGCTGGTCAGTAGACACACACACAGAAAATAATTTTGAGCCAGTTCAGAATATGTGACCCAGTGTTTATTGACTTTTTAATTTCACGTAAAAATAATTATAAAATAAAAAAAATGACATGAACACAAAGTGTGAGTTGGATTGCAAAATACCACAGAATGTTTTGGTAACCACCCACTACCAGCAATTATGACCAGCACACAATCTGGAAAAAGGTATGTCCAAAATGCATTCAGAGGAAGAGGGAAAGACTGTTTGGGAGTTAAGTCATTAAAGAATTGAAAAGGGATATTTGCCAGCAAATAAATGCAGTCTCCACAGAAGTAAAATAATCCATTATAGTACAGTAAAAGTGCTGTCAACATTGTCTAACCCAGGGATGTCCAAACAGTGGCTAGCAGATGCTGCTGATCTATACAACTAATCATTCATGTTAGCTGGACTAACGGAGGCTTATAGCAACTGTAGTTCAAAATCTGAAGCACCACAGTTTGTCCAGCTTTTATCTAATTATTGAAAATATTCAAGAACAAAGGTATAATGTTTGGACTTTGTCTGCCAGGCTACTGCCCTACTAGGCTCAGAGAAACAGAGAAGGGAATCTGAGGTAAGGAACAGTCCTTTTCATACACCAAGCCCTCATGTATACGTCAAGGATTAGAAACTGCAACAGCTGTTTTTGTTTTATTCTGAAAGCTGTTTCACATATTGTCCAAAATAATTCCAGTCAGGAAGAATTAATTCTCAAAAATGACTTTGTAAAACTTCCAAATGTGCAAAATAATTTAATTGCATTAATTAAACTACTCAATGGAGGTTCAGTATTTTATGCCGTGATGTATCATATTATCTACTATTTTTAACCAAGGGAGTGATGTCTACATGGCCAGTGGCACTAAAAATTAACCTAATAAATTTATAAACCAAATTAAATGTTTTCTGCATTTTCAGTAATTTTACTAGATTTTTTAAGGGTTTCCAAAGAGCCTCTCTACTGACTGATCACAGAAAATGTTAGCTTTCAATTACCCATACTTTATCCCTTATGGTAAGAGTAGGAAAGTTACAATATTTTGTTGAATAAATGTAACTTGCTGAAAATGTAAGCAGTGCTTCAAAACTTCTACAGGAACTCTGAAGGCTTCTGCTCATGTGCAGAGAAATCTTTCAAGGTTTGAGATGCTTCAGTTGTTAAAAAGGATGAGCAACATAATTTTTCTATGACTGGTAAGGGTCAATAATTTTAATTCTTAAAAAACCCTGGAATGTTAGGATACCTCTTCCATAAAATGCTATGGAGAAGGATCTATAGAAATCTCTTCAGGTTTGTGGTAGGCCTCTTTCATGTAATGCAACCCTCTTTCAATAGACCCCCCCCCCCCCGTTTTATTTTGCTAAGCTAAGAAGATGAAGACTGATTCCCAGGGTAATTCTGTATACACCAATATACTGGACCCACAAACATGCTGGGAGCCTCTCTTCCACTTGCTGGTGTGGTCTAAGGGAGGCCCGGGGCACACCAGTGTGCAAATGGAATGCTCTTTGTATGCTTACTGATATACAGGCCACTACAGAATGGCCCACAGATGACACACTTTTTACACAGGTGTAGGAGAGACCATAGGCCTATTCGCTCCTGGCTTTATTCTGGAATATATCCTGGAATAGGGGCCTGCTATCCACATGCTAATGCAGGCTACAGCAGACTCCAAGTGAGGCCTACCAGAGTCTGTATCAGCATGCAGGCCACACACCCCTATCCTGAGATATACTCCAGAAAAAGTATATACTCCAGCCCCCTTATACAGTATGTAGTCTTGTGGCAAAACATCAATCAGGCGTACTTATTTAGAGGTGTAAGGGACAGTAGGCTGCTACTGATGTGCTGAATTCTACCTTTATATTCAATGCTAGGAAGCAGGAGACTGCTCCAGTAAGTCTTTGAAACTTCTGGAGATCAACAGTGATCAACAGTGAAAAGATATGTGCTCGTATGCGTAATGTGGATGGAATGGGAAGGGAAATGTGATGTGCAAAACAAACTTTATCCCTTGGTGCCTGAGAAATATTCCTCAGTGTAATCTGACAAATCTTTATTATTCTCAAACTCTTCTGTAATTTCTCTTAAGTGCACATTTAAAACACATCATAAACCCACCTCCCCAATCTTATGAGCCTTCAATAAAAAAATCAAATGCTTTTATCAAAGCAACTTTTTTTATTCTTGGCCATAAGGAGAAAAATTAAATATGGTGTGTCTCTCCATATTTTTAAAATATTATTTAATATCGGCAGACCCCTGTCAATGAAAGCCTGTTTAGAATGCTATGCATCAAAACTAACATGGAGTATCTAGGTGTTATCCACAAAAGAAACCCTTCTCATTCACTAACATTAATGGACTGAACTGGCTTTTGTATCTTTTCTTCCTACACTGCAAGACTATGCAGTGTTACACTCAAGAAAATAAACTTTGAGAGTAAAAAGTAACCAAGAAGCATCTTAAAACTCAGACCTTAAAAGCAGGCAACAGCAGAATCCATGTTTTTGAAACAACTGTCAACAGTGCCTAAGTGACTCTTTTTCTCAGGCAGGCACAGCAGGTAAATGTCCTGATTATCTGTCTTGTTCGTTGCCTCAAGTTCTGGGGAAAGTCCAGGAAAAAGAGGCGTGATATTGGCCATCCCTTCCACACAGGATCAGGATTTACAGGAGTGAATTAGCAAAATCATAGAAGTTTGTTAAGTACAGAAGTCTAAAATGCCAGTTACATCACCAGGAGGATACAGAACCCAGAGGAATACACAGACATATCACACACAAACATGGAAGAACAAAGGAGAACTGCCAACCGCAGTGTTCATAACCTTGCTATTATGAATAAGAGGAAGGAATTTGTCTATAGTGCGCATTTCAGCAGAAACAAAAATATTTGTTGTGAAATAGCTCATGTACTATTATAAGCATGATCCATGCTAAGTGCTAAATGCCTATGTGCTTGCTACTGAAAATAGGAAGGCTGCTCGCTAAATTCATATTTTTAAAAAGTGAATTGAGGATAATAAAATATCTGCGCGCTGATAGCTAATCCTGTATTTGCACCGGTCATGGCTCAGATGCAAGAAGGAAATTATTACCTGTAAGGGAGAAATGAGACTAAGCACAAATCTGACCTGAAGAAGGGGACTTGACATGGCAGAACAGGGGCTATGAACTTTAAACCAAACATTTTCACAGCATTTCTGCCTGCAAAGGTAATGTCTTCTGTTGTGCAGGTAACAAATGACAGATCGCATTTGACACTCACTTTTTGTGCTGGCACAACAAATCTTAGGTTTCAGCTGTAAGGCTTCAGTATTGAACGCTCTTGTTTATGCACCCAGAAACAACAGTGATTAGGTCCAGTTCAGATTAATTTAAATTTAATCACAGTTTTGAATCAATTCAAGGTGGCATCCCATGTCTCTCAGTGACCCAGTTATTTATCATGCATTTATCAATCATACATACACACGAACGTTCTCTGGAGTACCAGGGTTCTACTTTTGTCATTCAAAATGTGGCCAGTGGAAGATCAGTATTAAAAAGAAAAGAAATTAAAGAAGCTCTGAACAGGGGGATTCTTGACTAACTATAGGTATTTTATGCCATGGTCCCCCAAGATTTCATAAATTTGGGTTAAGTGTTGATGAACCTGCCTGTTTTGTAAAATGAAATTTTAAAAAGGAAAATCACGCACACAGAGATCAGTCCCTCAGAGTTCACAACAAAAATACTTTTCAGAGAACTGGGCGGCTGCTTGAGCGCCTCCACCTCTATCCTGGGGCTCTAAAAGGCAAAGCAATGGAACCGCCACTGCTGCTTGCCTTTAAGCAATGTGGATAACATCCAGGCAATTTTATGGCAAGCTGGAGGCTTCTCCTTTTTTGGAAATTAATGATACAGGCTAGTGAAGCCAACTGTCTGTGCAGCAGAGTGACGGCGTAGCCCCTCAAAGGCCCCATGTTGAACATAATGAACTTGGCCGCTGACAAACGTGTAGTTCCATTTTGCATCCAACTGCTTGTGCTGCTGCCCATCTGCAGGCGGCCAGACAGGATCCTTTGTACAGCTCCTTTCCACTGAACTGGAAAGATATACATAAAGTGCAAATAAGACTCAGTTTTCCCCAACTGGTTTGAATGGTTAGAATCTTTATTACCAGTATTGCCAACTTGACCCTGACAGGAGCAGGAGTCTTGGTCACAGTCGTCGTTTTCTAAAAAGGTGGTGTCTTTCTTCACTTAAAGGCAAGTAGAAAACAGGGGTGCATTATGCCAAAAAGGTGTGGTAGGAAGCTGCCATGGGTACCATCACTTTAATATGCAAATGTTAGACAGTGCCAAAAAATGGTGCATTTCTGCAAGAAAGTCCAAGAATCATTAGAAACAGAACACACTGTCTTTGGATCTTATTGCTTGAGAAACAATGCCAGAAATTGCCATTACAGGAGTACTGTGCTGAGTAAATCACCATTCAGTCTTCATTGAGCACTGCTTCTGTCTTCCCTGCATCTACAAAAGAAAAGGTAAAGACACGATTGAATCTAGGCAACACATTAAGGGAGTGCCTATCCAAGACTCATCCTTCCTAGAGAAAACAGCGATAGCTTTGACCACATTCGTCTTCACTGGAAAGCAAGAATTTTGTCTCAGACCTAGCTAGCCCAATCTGGGGATAATCAATGTAGTGTCTTCTGCATTTGTTGGGACTACAATTCCCATCATTCATAACCAAATAAAGTGTTGATTATGTTAAAGAGGTTGAAGTCTGGTAGTATTTGGGGTAGCCAATCATACACTTCCCATTCTTGCTACAGAGGTCATATTTCTATTTTTAAAAACTAGCCCTGGGCTTCCGCACATCCTTCTAGAGCAAAAAAGGCCTGCATGGGAATGTATCATTATTTGCCTACCCTCCTAAAAAAGTGACACAGAAGTTTGGGAGGCAGGAGATGCAAGGGCACTACTAGGTGTAAGAATCCAAGTGTAGAAGGTGAAGATTCCCCCACCAAAGGGGGACACAGCAGCTTGTTTTCAGCTGCTGCATGCCTGCCTCCATCAATTCTTCCTTCACTCAAGAGTGGAGAGAGGCACACATGCAGGAAAGAGAAGTCAACCTTACAGTGTACAGAGAACTCCCCCAGCCTGGCCAGTAAGGAAATGACCTGGCCATTTATAATGGGCCATTTTTCTGCACAAGCATTTTGCCAGCTCACTACTGCTCTCACTATCTGAGTGGTTTGTACTGATGCATCCCCTTTTGCTGCCTTTGCATCATCTCTTTTTCTCTTCCCCATTGCCTCTGCAAACATTAAGCCTCCCATGTCAAATCCTTGAGGATACCCTGGACATTTGCCTGGGCACCAGGACAGAGCTCTGAAAAAACTAAAACAAGGAGTGTCCTGGTAAAATTATAAAATCTCTGTCTTGGTATTTACAATACATATTTTCCTCAGTATTATTTTTAAAATCCTTCAGATCTTTCAGACACAAAAACCGCAATCACAGCTGAAGTAAAGAATACTTTGGTAGACTCAAACTACTGTATTACTCGGACCAAATGGTTACCAGCCCCTTCTATATCCTCCAATATCTTATCCTGAATGAAAAGTTAATGTTTGATGGGTTGTCACCATTTCAAATTCCACTTCATTGGCGGTAACAACATCACAGCATGACATTTGAGTGCAAGGAGACAAGCATCTCTCTCATTATACAATGGTTTGGCTTCCACAAGTGAAAATATATAGTGGAAGTACTAGACTACGGAAAACTGGGGGTGGGGTGACACTGGAGGCTCAGTCTAGCAGTAAAAGTCAGTGATTCTTCAGAAAGTAAATCACATTTTTGAAAGGTGCAAAAGCAAAACCATGCTGTAAAAACTGCTATACTAAAGTCTGCGCTGCATCAACCAGATTTTTAACTCCATCTTTAATTCAAAGAGCTCAAGTGGACAACCCTGTTTTCCTTTCCATAAGGACCCTCTAAAAAGTCAACCCAAGAGGAAAAACTGAGCCAAGATGACCCAGTAAGCTTCATGGATGTGAGGGGACATTATCAGAATTATTTCAAGACCACTGTCTGCTCACAGGGACTCCGGGTCCAACAGAAGCCACTGCTGTGTACTGATAGCTCCTTCCTCCAGAATCTCATTTTCACTTTCACTGTGTTCCTAGATCAGACCACAGCTATTTTCCCCATGTAATTAATTATGTGGAGCCCATGATAACATAACATGCAGAGTTGACAATTACATAAATGAAACGGAATGTCATACCAGCTAAATTCTTGAATTTCTTCTTGGCTTCTGCTCTTTCTTCAGCATCAAAATACCACACAGTCATGGCGTATCTGTGAAGAACACAAAACCGAGTTACACATCCAAATGCTACCTTACTGGAGGCAAAACTCTGGGCTTCTCTTTTTTACAAACACAGAAACAGTGGTTTGTGTTCTGTTAGAAATGTATTACAAAGCCACCAAACTGGTCAGTAGGTGACATTCTCAGCATACACAGAGTAACTGCAAGCACAGCATGGAAATATAATCAGGCAAATATAGTTGGCTTTTATATATAACCTTTGTGCAGTTATACTTAGTGCTAGAGATTAGTAGATCACACAGTGGCTTACCTTAAATTTGTCTTTAGACATTGTAAGGTAATATTCTCAAGGAAGGAGAGAACTGAACACAGCTATCTGACACCAGGTAAAAGGTATAATTTGCTTTTTTGGCCATCAGAGGATGAGCAAGAACATCCTTAGACTAGAACAAGAGCAACTACAGAGGCCTGTGCATATGGAAAGACAATCCAAGGTACGGAGTAAAGGCTGCAAATATTCTTTACAGCTTCCTTAGGCACAAACTACACCGAGATAACTCAGATGTCAGTTTAATAAGATGAGATACACATGAGATTCATTCTTCCTTTTACAGTACACTGACATCAATTCAACCCATTAAAGCAGTTAACCTTATTTTCAGCTATCACCAACTAAAAAAAAGGCCCTTTTAACATTTACCATTGATCCAGATTAGGGAACCTCTTACTCCAGATCCTGGGCCTCATCTGCACGTTAATATGGATCAGGATCTCTGGTGAACCTGTTTAACCCACAAGAGGATCAAGGCCCTTGTTCTAGAACAAGAGAGGCATGCAGATAGCACAACTATGTTTCTGAAATACTGGGGGTGCCATAGTGTGCTGCCAACAGCCATTACCCGCAAATGTTGAGTGGTTGTTGAAGCCACTATGAATGCAGCTCCCACCATATTCAACCCTCTCTCAACTGTTTTGGGACAAAGTTATGCTACCCTGATTTGAGTAACCAAATTAGCAAATTATTAAAGACTTTTTTTTTTTTTTGCAACAGCCCTTTCAATTCCTGAAAAAAGAAAAATCATTCATACATTTGCTATTTTACTAGAGGTGTTCAGAACCTGAACTTGGCCTTTTCTAAGTGCAAAGCTACTTTTGAGTGATGAGCACATTTTTCTGAATATATTTACTTTTGTGAATATATTTAGTTGGGTATTATTTACGTAATAAAATATATAGAAATTTAAAACCATATTTTAACTCAACAAAGTCAATAATATCCACCCAGCTGTTCAGCAGTAAAATGAATACAGTGACACAATCAACTCATCAACAACTCAGTTCCATCCAATAACAATAGCAGATCAATTAAGGTCAATCTAAAGGAAAGCGGGTATCAGCATAAGCACAAATATATTTCAGCAACATTTAAACCTGATGTTTACTTTACCTCGTTGCATAAGAAGGCTGAACTTCATGAGGATTTCTTCGGTCCGACCAGAAAAATAGTAATCTGTCAAATATGGGTTCAACATCTGCTACGTAGGACTTGCCCTCTGGGAATATTCGAAGAATCCCCCCGTGCAACTAATGAGAGAAAAGGGTATCCTTGGTTTTATAGCATTACAAAGTCATTTACAAGCACTGCATTCATTTTCTTCTTACTTACAAAAAGAAAAAAAAATGTAAGCAGAAAGCAAAAATACTACTGAAAAATATCTGTGGTGACAGACAATCAAAGAAAGTATAGAAGTAAAAGTAATTAATGATAACCAACACATAAAGGTGGCAGTCCAAAAGGATGCTGCTAAGCCATTTGCTGGAATTCGAGAGCAGGAGAAGGTCTGCCCTTGGCTCTGCTTGAGGTGCCCATGGGTGTGCAACAGGATGCTGGACTAGATGGGCTGTAGCCTGATCCAGCAGGGCTCCTCTTATGCTCTTAAAACCACTACTCCTTTTCTAGAAATGCCTGTTCTTTACTTTTGCCCTATTATGCCTACACTTTGTAACAAGTAAAAGGAATGGACTCTTAAATGTGACAGGTCTTACTATGTTGCCAAAACTTTATTGAAACTATGTTGCTTGAAACTTTATTTTGTTTCTAAATACAGAAAACGAAAACAAGAACAGAGGGAGTTTTCTGCCATAACTTGCCAGTTATTGTATGGCTGAAACATAAGATTTTTCACTGTTTTAAGCTCTAGATTATTCAATAATTCATTTAAAATATGCCCATGCCCCTTACTGCCTGCATAGCATTGGCTTTTGTACATGAGTTTTACCCCCTAAAGAGCATGGGAAGTAGTGATACGAAAGGCAGATATTCTTATTCCCTAGGAAATCCCAGTCTTAGGAACTATTTTTAGTGGGTTCGTTTTAATTTGGTTTCATTGTTGTAACCCATGCTGAGTATAGAGTAGGATAAATATAGATAAAATAAATATCCACACAGGCTTCAGATCTAGCTCTGATTGTATGATCTTACAATGAACTACAAGAAGAAAGAAGCCACCAGTTTTGGCTGATTCTCTTAACATTAGTACAATTATGCAAAGTCATTTTATAGCCATCTATAATCTCCCCCAAAACTTTACTCCTGCATTGTATACGTAAAAGTAAAGTCATTGTGGCACCTGACAAATATATAAAGTGACAAACTTATTTCAACATTTTGAGGAACACAAAGTATTTTACAGAATTAATCCTATTGCTATGGAAGCTTGCAAGAAAAAAAGGCACATGTATTGGTTTGGTTCAGCAGCACCAGAATCTGGCTTTGGAGGGTTTAGATGCCTAATAAGCCAGGGTGTGTGACTAGAGAGCTTGGCATGATCTGTTCTGATTGCACCTGAAGCCACTCTTGACTTGGACTGAATTGTCTAAACTGGTCCAGTGTCTTCCCAGCTTGGCGTACATCTGAGCCCATTCAAAGCCAAGGTTAGGCAGCAGGCCATAGCCGAACAACTGATTAGTCCCTGATCAGATGGCCTTGTTAAAAGCAAGAGGCTTGCATACTCATGAGTCGAGGGTCACATGGGCACATATGCCTGTTGGCTGTGCTGTGGCACATGAAGGCATGGGAGGGGAGAGCAAAGGATCTTGCACTCCCCAAACACTTAGACAGAGCTCTCTCCTTCCTCCAGGCATCCCATCTAACCCTGCACCAGCACAGCACTGGAGTGGCTGACCATACTGCAGCTCTAAATCATGACATGTTGCTGCAAAATACAATGCAGTGGACTCTAAAAATGCAACTGTGATGGACCCCAGGAGGAAGGGCTTGTTTAGGTCATCACCACTTTCTCCAAACTGCATGGTCAGGGCTTTATTATGAGAGAATTCAGTATCTTTTTCTGTAAATACTTCCTGAGCACTCAAGTCATCCCTGTTACCAGCAGTGGGCACTTCCAGGTTTAGGACCTTGAAAATAAATCCTTCTGGCAGACACAGTCCAGAGGACAAAAATTCTGATTTTTTTAAAGCTCCAGCAAACTGCCTTCAAGCCCTCAGTGGGTATGTTAACACATAACTTCTTATGAAGCTATGACCTGGAAACAAACATGAGTTGCACAACCTCATACACACAGGTATTTTTTAATATTTCTAGAAAGTTATTTCGCCAGTTGAAACAGGACGAGAAGGAAACAATCACCACTGTGACATTCTTTAACCTGCTTAAATTGTCTAGGCTCCATTTGTTCATTTATTTTCATCAGCTAAAATATCACCCATTTGTTCTTTTAGACTGCAATCCTAGAACAGCTGCTTGTTTTCAACTGTGATATTAGATGTTAATAAAAATGAAGCAAAAATGTTAGTTTCCCATTTCTATTCTGCCCCATGGTACTGTAATCAGATGCTGTGACCCATCAAACCCCAATCTGGTGCCCTTTAGACAATCTCCATAAGCCCCTAACCAATACTGCTATTGTAGCAGCTTTAGACAAAAACCATCTGGACAGTGTCAAAGTCTATAGAAAGCTGGCTTATGCTAAATTCACATGTAGCAACAAAAGCACACTTGGTACTCATGGTTTCATCCCATCTTTAATTGATCATCTCTAGCCTGGGATATTCATGAAAAGGATAGAGGGCCCTTTCTGCACTTGGCCTTTTCCTGGAATATATCCCAGGATAGTGGCCAGCTGTCCACATGCCAATATAGGCTATAGCAGGTCTTGCCTGGGACTTGCCATACTCTACACTAGCATGCAGACAGCAGATGCCTATCCTGAGATATATTCCAGAATAAGGCCAAGTGCAGAAAGGCCCGGGGACTGGCACATGGACAACTCCACCTGCAAACCAACTCTAAGGCATCTCTAAGCCTCTTCAAAAATGATTTGTTTTTCTACATGTGAATGCAGCCTCACATATTCCAGACAAGTAAAATAATGGAAGGTGAGAATAAATTAAAGAGGAAACAACAAACTCTTCCATGCGCATCTCAACATTTCATGGTCTACCTACCTTTGAGTCCCAGTTCTTGTTCAGGTAATAAATACAAGTGATACAGCGTCCATCACCATTGGGATTGTCTACATGACGTACATAACCAGATCCATTTCCAGGGTAGCAGGCTACCATTGCCTACAAGATAAAAGACAATTCCATAACAGGTTCAAGTCAAACCAAAATGCATAATTTTCACACTATAACTGCATAATTCTTGTAGCTGCTAATGAGATTATTCTAATATCTCATTCTATGAAGCAATCCTGCTCCTGTGGACTCTAGAGCAGCACTCATAAAAGAATAATGCTCTTGGTGAAGAATGTGAAAGTAATTCTTATTTCAACTGATCCAATAAATGTATGTTTAGGTTAGAGATGAGAAGTACTGTATGTGAAATTGAGGAATACTAAATGAAGTATGGCAGAGATTTTAAAGCATCTCAAATTCAACAGGATTAATTCTTGAGCAATTTGCACAAGAAGTTGGTCTAAGTATGCGCGCACATGTATGCATTCATGCACAGATGAAGAATGAATATAGTCTAGTCTAATCTAATGGCTTCAGGGGCCAAATCAGACATAACTTGCAAATGTTAGAAACATTAGAATGGCTCTTCCACCATCAGGAGCAGGAAAAGTTATTGCTCTCCAAAAATAAGCATAATGGAAGAAAGCAGCAGCAGATGATGATCTGAATAAGAACTAGGGAAAGGTGACAAAGGATCTGCCATTCTGCCTCTTCCACCACAACTTTCCCCCCAAATGCAGTACTTTTGAATCATCCATCTGATGTCGACATGTCTACGAAAGCTCATGCCACAAACTCTTCCTCTCTGTCATTCTTTACGGTGCTATGAGACCCCCCCCCCCTCTTTGGTTCATCCAGACACACCCGGCTACCTCTTGGAATTCTAATCTGATTCATATTCATAATCTGATTCAAGTTATCTTTGAGAGTGGCTGTAGTTCAGTGGTAGAACAAATTGCCTGGAAAGCAAACGGTCACTGGTTTGATCCCCAGCCTCTCTCCAGAAATACACAATGGCAAAAAGAAAAAGGAAAAAAAAGGCAAACCACTTCTTAATCTCTGCTAAGAAAACTGCAGAGGCATCCACAGAGAAACCCATGCAGTCAATCAAGAGTTGGCCACAACTCCACGGTACCCAACAACAACAGAAGTTATATTTACTAGCAGCAGCAACAGTAGAAAAAGAAGAGTTGGTTTTTATATTTCGCTTTTCTCACCCATTTAAGGGGACTCAAAGTGGCTGAGAAAGCTTTCTATTTCTAGGACCATGTGGTGAACAGCGGGATATAATTTTTAAAAATAAATAAATATTCTGCCCACAAGAGAGACCCTGTGAGGTAGGTGGGGCTGCCAGAGCTCAGAAAGAGAGCTGTGACTAGCTCAGGGTCACCCACCTGGCTTCAGGGAGGAGTGCAGAATCAAACATCAAACTGACGCCTTGCATGAGGGTTTTTGTTTTATTTGGTTTTCAAGTCAAAGGGCAAAATCCAGTAGGAAGTTTCCATGAGCAAACTCCACTGAAAGCAATGGTAGCTGTTCAAAAATCATTCACTTGCCTCACATGCATATCCCTGGGGCTTTCCAGTGATGACTTCCAAGGCAAACTCCCAGTGTTAGAATATTAAAATGCAGAACTCAAAGTTGGCTAGGCACAGATAACCATAGATGATGTTTCCTAATGGAAAACAGGCCATGATTTTGATGCTCTAAGGCTTTGTTATCACTGTTTTCATTATCAGCCTCCAATCCATATTATTTTAACAAACATCTCTAATCTTGGAATATCACCTCTACACAGAATATGGTTTTCTAAAACACCATTATTTTTGGTACCACAAAGTAATTTTTAATTTCCCCCTCCACAGAAAACAAGTGCTTAGAATGGGTTGTAGGTAGGATTGTTCACTTGCCAGTCTGCCCCTCCCCCCTTGCATGAGCATTCATGATTAGAAAAGATGGACTGAGAACACAAGGGCCAAACACTAATGACTTCAAGTTGCTTCTAAGACCCCAACCCCCAGCACATTGCTGGAGAATTCAAGAGAGAATACATGTTGACAATGAGATTCTTCACAGCATACACTACAGTATTAAGGGCCTACAGTTATCACTGCTGCTGATCACAACTGCCAGCATTTGCTCGAGTCTAAAGGCCGCTTGACCTCAGATAGCAAGTATTAGGAGCTTCAAACTCACTTTACCTCATTTTGGTGGTGTTACAGTCCTCCACTTAGACCTAGCCTCTTAGTTTGCTGAAGAGAAAATCTGTGAGTTCCAATTCACCAAACTCCAAGACTGACCTGAGGGGGATTTCTGAAGAGTGATGGTGCAATGACTAAGGAGATACTGTAAATTGTTGTTCAGACAAAGGTGTTATCTGATTACTCTGTTTCTACCAGCAGAAAGACAATGTAAAAGCACAAATTACTGATTATAATAGCCACTTATTTGATTCTACTTTTCTCAGGCAGGACACCAAGCAGTATGTCCAAATGGGTGAGGGAACGCTCCAGCACTGTCTTTACCTGAAGCTGGCAACCCTATCCAGAACCTGAGAAAGTAGTTACAGTGAGGGCAACTGTACTGAATGAAGTTCAGTGACAGACCTCTGTGCCCACAAGTAATCCTGGCTCAGTTTTTGCCATCTATAATTGAAATTCCCATATAAAGGTAAAGATGCCCTCAGGTCAAGCTTAACTTCTGATGACTACATGGATTCAATCATGTGGTTTTCTAATGAGTTGTTTGCTGAGGAATTAATGAAAAACCTTCTCCACACAGACCAGATGTTAAGACCACTATGGTCAGAATAAAAGCAAGCTATTATAAGGCAGCTTCCCTCTCTTTCACAATGCCCACACATTCATTATGATCTTGGTCTCCAAAACATTATCACAAAGTGCTCCCTTCACTAGAATATCCATGCAATTTTCTTGCTAATATCAAAGTTGTTTTTCATTGCTTTCTTCTAAGATATTTGTTAATGTTATGCCAATCCCTGGTATTTTCAGGCCACTTCCATCTACATATGAACCAGGACTGATTCAATTCAGCTCTACATTCAAACAAGATCACAAAGACAACCTAATGCTGAGTCTATTCAGTAGGCAGTACAGAGTGGCAAATGGGGCGGGGTGGGGGGAGACTGATAGACAAAGGTTTGGTAAAAATGCACACAGCTGCTCAATCTAAATCAGTGATTAGAAACTAGCAGTCTTGATTGATTGTATACAAAGTATATACAGTACATCAAAACTTGGCCTGAGACTGGCCATCATATGGCTCACTGGCTATACAAAGGAAATGGATCTGGCTTGCTGCCATGTTCAGTCAATTACTCTTCACATACAGGCTTGCCTAGACAGAGATTATTGAATTCATGCTGTTTTAAAATAGGAAGGATGTAACAGGCAAATCACCCTTGTACCCTTCCTTCTCTTCTTACCTCCAGGCAAAAAGTCAACAAGCAAGTCCATTACTTCTAATTCTCCTCCGAACTCACTGGGGAATGATTGCAGTGCCAAGACCAACATCCAAACCAAACAGTGAATTCCAGCAATTGACCTGTCAGAAATTTGCAACTGATAGGAAGATTGCATGTATCCAGATCCCGTATTTCAGCATTGGCCGATAGCTAAGCAATCATTTGGCACATTAACACTGGACACTGTTGACTATATACTGGAAAAGAAGTTGTATTTGGTTCTCCTCAGGGCTGAATGGAGATATAGAGGCAACCACAGGAGGATAATAATTTGTTGTCCTTTAAACTGATGTTGGGAGGCTGATGGTGGAAAGCATAATCCGAAGAAAGGAAAGAACTAGCTTTGACATGGTAGACTTTAGCTACTCTACTTCAGTCACTTCCTCCCAGCAGATCCAAGACTTTTCTCCAAGAAAACCTCTTTCCAGGCTTGGAATAGGGGAAGGGAGACAGAGGTAGAAGGGCAAAGTTTGGAGTATTTGATTAACCAACTTACAGATTTTGGTGTGTGCTGAGTTATAAGCAAAGAAATTTCACTAAACAGCATGCTGAGGGAGGATTTTGACCACTGATCAGGTGTCCTCTGCCTGATTCCATAAGCACACAGCTTAAAGCCCAAGTGGTACTCCTCCACTTTCACCATCTTCAAAGCTGAACATCTCCTTTTCATCTCCTATTGCCATGCTGGGCTCCACTGACAGAATGGTTCTGGGACTTCAGTGTGACCTTTTTCTTTAGGGCAATATACACCAGCAGGTGGCATTTGTTCTTAGTGAGAAGAGATCCGATCTGAATTCAAGGGTTGGGTGTGTGAGTGTTCACAACTGCTTGCTCACTGGTTGTACCAAAACCATGGGATGAAAATTTTTTGTACCTTCCTTGCCTGGGAGTGCTCCTGTGTTAACACTGTACTTCAGTTTATTCTAGTGACTGGACAGTATTCTAGGCAGCTATCCAGCTGACTCAACCCCAAACCAGCCCCACTTTCCCCTAAATAAGTGACAATCACTTTGTTATAGCGACTGTACCATGTTCTAAGACTACATAAGCAAAGTTTTTAACCTACCGTAAGTGCAAATCACAAGGATGATCTATGTGGGAATTTCCCCACCATGGATATTGCATAGGTCCTAATATACATGTTACATGCTCAAAAAGTGTGTTTTCCCTTTTAAAACAGAACACATTCAGTCCAAACCTGGGCAATCTGAAATTCATTATGGATTGGACTTGGGCAGTAATGTGTACTGATTAAAATGCAGGACAGAG
The DNA here is from genome assembly GCA_023333525.1 of Aspidoscelis tigris stejnegeri. Classification (NCBI taxonomy): domain Eukaryota; kingdom Metazoa; phylum Chordata; class Lepidosauria; order Squamata; family Teiidae; genus Aspidoscelis; species Aspidoscelis tigris. Next base: position 77,114,379 of record JALMGA010000003.1, read on the forward strand.
TATGGCCTGAGTTGTTTTCTTTTTACTAAAAATTGGTTATACAGCATAACAGTTAAACTGATTAGGACCAGTATTTAGCACTTTTTTGACACTAGAATGGATGCTTAAGTAATGCCTCCAGGCAGGAGACAACACAAAGAAAGTGGAAGTACTTTGTTTTGGTGTTGTTGTTCCCACCGTGGTGCAATGCATACATCCAGGTATTTCATGATACAAAATACATGCAATCACCACCTTGCTCATATGAATACCTGCCATTTTGGCTGGGGTTGGCCTCATACAAGTGCAGTGGTCATCCTCAAGATGGCAGATTAGCAAGCAGCCATCCAGACAGGTAAGCGCTCCTGCTTTTTATGTGAGACTCAGGCTAAGAGTGGATTATTCTTCAATAACGTTATGTGGCAATTCCAACACAGACCCACAATAATCCTGGGGTTTTCACCCTGTCTGGAGGCAGCCACAGATGCACAAATCAAACACCAAAATCCTGTTTGCTTTTCTCTTTTTTAATTCTGTTATTTAGGCTAGATAATTGCTGCCCTAGAATGAACTGCTCTAGATTTTTTTTAAATGAAGAGACATAAATATGCAGTTTAGCCATGTGCTCTTTTTCATAACTGGTGAAGCCAGTGGCAACAAGGTGAGCAAAAAGCTTGGATGCTTAAAGAAGGCATGTTTGGTTTAGCAGTTAGTGAGCCAGACTCCTACCTGAGAATACCGGGTTCGATTCCAAACTCTTCCATGAAGCCAGCTGGGTGACCTTGGGCAAGTCACAGCTCTCTTCTGAACTCTCACAGCCCCACCCACCTCTTCGAGTCCCCTTAAATAGGTGAGAAAAGCAGGGTAGAAAAGCCAACTCTTCTTCTTCTTCCACATTTCCTTGTTTCGATCTGTATTATATCACTCACCCCCAAAGCAGCCTCACATTTCCACTGTTATCCTAAATCAAGAAAAGAGCAGGGTGCCTGATATTTGCTGTCTGCACAAGTTTATTTTATAAATGAGCAAACTGCTAGCTGGCCTGCCCCACTCCCAAATAAAAACTAGTCCTTTCTAATCAGAAGGGAATGTGTAGATGGTGCAACTAAGAGATGTTGTTTTACCCCCACATGGTAAACTAAAAAAAAAAAATCTTAGCAAAGTATCTCATTCTGAATATAGTACAACAGATATAGCATGTGCTTCCTCCCTTACATGCACTGGCTGCTTAAGACAGCAACTTCTTTTCTCCCAAAATACCTGTAGTAACTCTAAAGTAATAATTCAGATTCAGAAACAGAAATAAAGACTTCCTCATGAATACTGCCTTCTGCCAATGCAACAAGGTGTTTTAGTAAGAAAATGACACTTCAAAGTCTAATACGAGTGGCTATTCCACAGTTAGCAGTGTGGGTCTGTCCTATAAAGATGTTCCAGGAACCTCTACTTATGGGCATGGTACCAGGTCAATGTAGCTGCAGTGTATACCACCCCCTATTTATGCTCCAGAATCTCCACTTGAAAAGGTATTAAGAATGATCTGGGGAAGAACTTCAAGTGCCAAATTAGCTTTTACAGTACCTTAAATATGAACCACACAGCACTAGAAGGAAAGGTATGTAATTTAGTACTATTTAATAGAGCAAGGGGCTTCCTCCTCAGGAGTATGTTAGATAGGTTTAGTAGACATTAGAGGGCCCTAGCACTCACTCATTTATGTCCTCACTCTTTCCTGTCCAAATTACTGGATAGCATCTCCAATGCTTTTACATCTATACAGCTATTTCCGCCTGCTTATATCCTGCTGGTACCACAACAGGAAGAAGCTGTGCTCAGATACACAAAAGGGGCACCTCAGAGAGACAGTGTATGGCCCTCATGTTCCCAATCCTTCTTTAATTGAGCTTTTGTAGCATACAATGTTTAGAAGAGGGAGAGGGGCAGACAATGAACAATCCTACCTTGAAGCCATCTGTAAGCAGTCTTGAGTTGCGTCTTTTGTGTGTGTGCCTGATGACAGCCAGGGGCTATCAGGTTAGCTGACAGCAACCACAGGTGGGAAAATAAACCCAAAGCATTGGATGGATTTCCATTGGGCAGAGCAAGCCCCAGTAAAGCTATGATGTGGACTGTCTCACCCATCTGGACAGGATGGATTAGAAACCCAAATGCTGGAGAAAAGCTACAGGGGTTGCCTGTGACTCAAGGGTTTTTTAGCCACAGAACCTGCTTTTAATTGAAGAATGGGAACTTCAAGAGCCTTTCTCCATCTTTACATAAGTAATCTGGAACCTAATTGAAATGCATGCTGTTTCTTTAAAAGTATAAACATTAGCCACCCTTAGTGCCAGTATCTCAAAGAAGAGGAAGAAGAGTTGGCTTTTCTACCCCGCTTTTCTCACCCATTTAAGGGGACTCAAAGTGGCTGGCAAAGCTTTTCTATTCTTCTCCCCACAACAGAACACCCTGTGAAGTAGGTGGAGCTGTGACAAGCCCAAGGTCACCCAGCTAGCTTCATTTAGGAGGGTGGAATTAAATCGAGTATTCCCAGATAAGAGTCTGGCTCCTTAACCACTAGATCAAACTGGCTCACAAATGGTCTGGGGAAGAACTTCCAAGTGCCAAAACAGCTTTTACAGTACCTTAAATAGGAAACATACAGCACTAGAAGGAAAGCTATGTAACGTAGTAACAGACTCTATGTAATGGACTACATTGCCTGCAAGGTATCACCAGGAAACACAGGAAGGATTATGAAAAATCTGTAAGCCGGGAATTATTAACATTAAAGGAACAAAGGGTGCGATCAGACACCCTTTGGAGGTCAGAGTACTGACCAGTATTGGGGAGTATGGAAGTTCAATACCCAGAACTGCCCTACCCAGTTCCGGGGGAAAGAGACTTACTGAGGATCTCCTCAGAAGAAGGTTTGACCTCAAGGCGACTGATAGTGCCAAGAAAGGCCTAAGTGCAATATTTACTTTTCCTGAAAAATCAACAGGACTTGTAGTCAATTCTGGCTAATAGCCCAAGCTTTAATGTTTGTTTACAAATCCAAAGGGATTAAAATAAGAGATAAATGTGTTAAGACTGCCTCCTCCAAGTTGCAAAACAAACTTTTCAAACTGGCTGTTTTAATTTAAAGTAAAATCCAAAAAATATGTTTTCTTCAAAAACTGAGACTTAAAAGCGCTTCCAGTCATAGAACCATGAAAGAAACTGGGGTGTTCTCTAGAAGTGTATCTGAATTTAAAGCAAGTTGCTCTTTAGCCACACCTTCCACAGTTCATGCCTATGGTTTTCCTGTACATTTAAATACTGTATCTTATTGTTTCCTTTTATAAATGCTGAGACTGCATGCACAACTTGCCCCCCTTTACACTGGCAGAAATGTACATAATTTTCAAAGCAATCTTTTGGGCCCTGAGAACAGCCATCCTACCCCAACTCACAAATGAGAGAAGTCGTTGAAAATTCAGTCTGCAGTCATCTTCTGGTAGCCTACATTAGCCTCTAATTAGCAGAAGTAAACACTCTTGGAGCATGAATTTATACCCACACTTGTATCAATGAAAAGCTCTTTCGGTTTTAGGCTTCCTCAGAACTGCTGTGCGATCTGGCTCCGTGCCAGTTAGATGATGGTTTAATGACCGTGCTACGTGCCGAGCGTGAGGCTATCAGCAATCAAACACAAACTTCACTCCAGAGTACACTTCAGAGAAGCAGTGGAGAGAAGGAAAAGCACATACAAAGCATACAGCACTTATTTCTGATTCTTGCCGAAAGCTCCCTTTTTCCTTTACTTGGAGCTTCACACACACTCGACATACAGATACACCCTTCACCATCACCTTCACCATCTCTCTTTACATCCTTTCAAAGCTGAGGGGAGGGGAAAGACGGAAGGGAGGTAGCAAGAGGAGAGTCTAACAACAAAACAAAATCCAAATAATTATTTTGCTAATTTCTAGCTTCAGCATTTTATTTTTAAACATTCCAACAAAGGCTTCACTGTCATTTTTCCTTAGGAACATTTTGCATCCTCATGAGAAGTTACCTGACAGCTCATCGTTGCTGTTCCCCACTAGGAGAAAAGAAACTCCTGATGTATTTCCTCCAGCCCTCCCCACCAAAGATGGCTGGGGACCAGAATATTTAAGACTAGGGATGTGCATGAATGCAAATTTTGGGATTCAATTTGAATATCTGGAGATTCAAATCGATTTGAATGTTTAAAATTTGAATGTATTCACATTCAATTCAATTCATACATTCAAATCTATTCGTACAAATTTTCAATTCGTATTTGAAGATACAAATGTTGACAAAATTCGAATGAGTCTGTATGGATCACGCTTTTATCCTGTATGCATCCCCTTTTCATCCCATACATATCGATATCAATGCATATGGATACGAATAAGATGCGTACAGATACATATGTAATGCGTACATACCAGTACACATACGAATGTCAGAATAATTCATATGAATGATTCAAAAGATTCAAAAATTCATTCGAATGTTAAATTCAAATTCAGAGGCATTTGACTCAAATTTGAATGTCTGAATTTGATCAAATTTTGAATGCTTCTCATATTCATGCACATCCCTATTTAAGACACTGTCCCTTCCGACACGTACAAGGCTGCAGACCAACACGATTGTCCAGATGGTTTTTGTATATCTTAGGCTGCATCCAGACATTGCTTACTTATTCCACTATATGGAATATTCTGGGATAAAGCCCATCCAGATGTGTTTTATTGTATACTACAGACGCTTTATTACAGAATATCCAAACACAGTGGAATAAGAAACTGACATCTGGTTGAAACTCTTTTAACAAAAGTTATTCATTCGGTAGGAAGGAAAGTGAACACGGGTCATGTCTTGCTCAATCGGACCGATGGCCTATCTAATCCAGTTGCTGTATCAGAGACTGACCAGCTGCATATGAGAGCCAACAAACAGGGCATACGTGCACACCTAGTCCTGTTCATAAGTCTCCCAACAGTTGGCCTTCAGAGGGAAACGGCCTCCAATATAAGCCTCCCTGAAGTCACCCAGCCATCGGAGCCAGTAACCCATGATCTTTTCTGTCACGGAGCCACATTTACGAAAGATGTTTAGGCAAGTGTGTGTGTCCTATTCCATCTGCCTTTTAATAGTTTTTAACCCGAGACTGAAACCTTTCAGTCTGCTGTAGATGCTTTCTCAGTCCTGTGACTTGATTCTGATATTGCTTAAATTGATACTGTAGTATTGTGCTTTGTGAAATGCCCTTTCTGAAGACCGATAGGGTAGTATTAACATAGCTTTATAAATAAATGTAATTAAAATAGCATGCACAGAATTTCAATCTGTATTTTTAAATAATATAACAAATAATTGACATCATGGTTCCCAGACACCTGCCAAAGTAAAAGGAGGAGGCTTTTCTACCCCGCTTTTCTCACCCATTACAAACCCAGTATACCCAGATTGCAGCTCCTTAACCATTAGACCAAACTGGCTCACCAAAATGCCTCTCTATGGTGAAGAACATTCATTCTGAAATAAACTCTTATCTCAGTGAGAAGGACAGGAAAGGCTTCACTCTTGGCCAATGCCAGCCATACCACACTGGTAGATCAAACACACCTGCAGAGGAAGAGTGTGACGTCTTATCTGCAGTGGCACCACCACCTCAGGGAAATTCATTCCCTGATTGTGTCTTGCCATCTATTGCAACGATAGTTAATAATATGTTTAGATAACCATTTCTGGAGTAGACATCCTTTTATACCCCTCTGAAATCAATGGGATCTACTTCTGAAGTAGTCTATATAATGCTACACTACAGTGCAAATTTTACATGCACATTTTATGCAAATTGATTCTACAGCAACAAGCACAAGAACTGAGAAAATAAAATACAGATGGACCTTTGTATCCACAAGGGATACAGAGATTTCACAGGAATGATGGGAAATCTCACATTATTTCCTGCAATTTCGTGAGTGACCCATAGCTCCAGGTAGGCCTAATGGCACCGGGATGGGGGAAGGCTGGTCCAGTCATTGTGGAAAACTGAAACTGCAGTTACCGGATCAGCAGATACAGAGGTCCAACTGCAAACTGAGAAATAGTTCTGTAATTGTAGTTTGGTTTCCAGCTGGAGAGGGTGGTGCAGAGACTGATGGTGGTGGGGAAAGACGCAAGAGCTACAAGTTGGGCAATGAAGGCCATGCAGGCATAAGAAAAACATAATTTGGGCAAAGAAATCAAAGGGGATATTAACATTATATAAGAATATACTCACAGAAGACTGAAAAACCAAACTGGTAGGGAAGAGTGTGATATGAGTACTTCAGATTTTCAAGCTTACTTGAAGTTTACCATTTGAGAAACCATAGTGGTGTGGTCCATTTCCCACTGAGCAAGAAGGCCCACGGGTACAGCAGTAAGCACATACTCCTGAATGCACTTACTAGCTTTCCCAGCAGCAGGGAAATTATTTTTCTCTTAAAAATCACACTTGTTTACCATAAGAAGGTGGCTGAAAAGTTCTTCCCCCCAGCAAGATTCCTTGAACACAGATGTTGGTGATCACGTTTGCCTAACATCTCCCATATCTTATCTACTTACTGCTGCCCGGAAGGCTGATGGTGAAACTTCCAATTCCAAGATATGAATAGTCACTCTGATGTTCTAAAGTTAGAGGTTTTTAACCTAAGTAACCAGAGTCACTTACTTAGAACAGCAGCAAAGGAGGGGTTCCCAGCAACAGTCAACAAAAAGATACCAGAAGTTGATAGCTTGGAGGTAAAAGACATCACCATAGAAAAGTTCTCAGTTCAATCCCAGCAACTTCAGGTAGGTCTGAGAAAGGACCCTGTTTCAAGTCCTGGAGAATGTCTGTACTTTGCAAGATAAAAGAAAGCTAAACAGGGTAGGATAAGAAAATACCTCATTCTTAGAACTGTTGCACAACAGGCTTTTTCCCATCAAACATGGAGAGCAGTGCCACAACCATCCAGGAAAATGCATTTAAGTGAATGTCTTGGTTCTCTGATATAATGTACAGTATTAATATTTGTCCAAAAATCTCAAAGTGGTGTATTTTATATCCATGACACTATGAAACAGATTTGGCTGACAATGAGTTTCTAGACTAAAATGTTCAAAAGAAAGAGAAGGTACAAACTGGGTCATGAAGAATCCCATCTGCAAACAGCCTTTAAACTGGCTCAAAGATACAGCCTGTAGTCCTCAAGTTTCTAAACCTTCTCTAATCCACCTACTCTAGCACAGAACGTTCAGGAGAGTGGCAAACTGGTCTGTGAACAATGCCACTTTGAAGCCTTCTCTGAACTGCCTCAGAGGTACTTTTTTACTGCATGTGAACAGGCCATTACAACCATTCCATATTTAAGCATAAGCATTTTTAAAGATTTCTTGGGTTTTCTCTTCTGGAAGGGAAGATGAAAAAACACATAGAACTTTAGGATTTGTATACCAGCTGAATTCTGTTAATGTGGGGTTTTGCAGGCGATTGTAGATTGTACTTGTTACAGTCACTCTATTCAGATGGGGGGGGAAGCCTCTCTAATCAATACTTTGTTGGAGAACTTAGCCTTTAAAGAAAATGTGTATGTACACACTAATTATAGACATCTGAAACAGATATACCTCCTGTTCAGAGCAAAAGAGATGTGATAAAGTTAAAACAAATTTTAAGTGTATTTGTATATGTTATTTTTATGTTACCTGGAGGACATGCAGCAACCAAATTTTTCAGTGATCCCTTTCAGTACTTGAAAGTGTAGAATTCTGTACCATTAGTCATCGCCAGTGCTAGAACATCTGATGTACCAATCAATTAACACCTTACAGAACAGCATATAATCACTTATGGACATTCTGAGATTTTATGTTTCAAGCCGAAATCAATGGCTCAGATCTCAGGACTAGGAATCAGCAACCCTGTATGGTACCCGTCTTTTCAGACATGATTTACTCAGCCAGTTCAAGAAGAACAAAGCTGCAGTGTCATAAGACAAGGTTATGTTCTTATAGCACGTATTTATTTGGTACTGGCTTCATCAGGGCAATTGAATATATCATTATTTGTGACTTATGGTACAATGATCCAACAGGACCTAGTTCACTGGATCTCCTAATAATATGAGCACAGGATCAACAGTAGGTCCTGAAGCATTTCCGCAAGGGCAGGACAGTCAACATGAAGGTCTGGTTGGAAGCTTTGTTTTGGACTTCCGAATGGATCCTTTCCCCTGCGCCACTGTCCCTCTGGTCCTAATCCATAGGTTGTTGCTGTTAATGACAAAAAGTCCACCAAACCCTGGAATGATTTACTGGCTGTGGAAGCAACTTCCTCTCCCCATTTCAGGCACTGCCCTTGATTTTAGTGTTTAGATTTTGCCCTGAAACATTTGGACATAGGGTGGGATAAAAATATCACCAAAAGTTTCCAGTCTCTTAATGTTTTTGTGCTTCTTCCTTCTACTTCATCTAACCAAACCAAAATACATACAATCTAAATAATTATTGTCCACATTTGTGACTATGAGGCCACTGGCATGTCTCTTATATTCCAGCATACATCCTTTGCTTAGGGTATAAAGCAGGAGAAAAAGGCATTGGTATGAATGCACTGAATTGACAAGAACAAATCTAATATCCTTTAACCGGAAAACACCAAAAATTTCATCACAGTGATACTGTGCTTTAAGCACCATGGGCATGATCCACTCACCCACAAAGCTTGTCAGCCAGCTTAGTCTAGTAGTTAAGGAATCGGACTCTTATCTGGGAATGTCGGGTTTGATTCTACCCTCCTCTATGAAGCCAGCTGGGTGACCTTGGGCTAGTCACAGCTCTTTCTGAGCTCTCACAGCCTCACCCACCTCACAGGGTCTTCTGTTGTGGGGAGAAGAATAGAAAACTTTGTCAGTCACTTTGAGTCCCCCCAAAATGGGTGAGAAAAGTGGGGTAGAAAAGCCAATTCTTCTTCATCTGTAGATGGAAGACAATATGGCAGAAAAGTTGGCACACATAATTGAATACCTATTAAAAAAAGAATAAGAGAAAATGCTGTGAGAGCTCAGAAGACAGCTGTGACTTGCCCAAGGTCACCCAGCTGGCTTTGTGGAGGACGGCAGAATCAAACCTGGTATTCCCAGATAAGAGTCCAGCTCTCTAACCACTAGACTCAGGACAGTTTGAACCCAGTTTGAACAGGATACAGCTGAACCCATCCTGATCACTGTGTAAGGGAACTCAAAGGAACATCAAATGGTTCCAAATGTCTTTGTATCTCAGCAAAATAAAAAGTCAAACCACTGGCCATATAAAGAAAAAACAGCCCAAGAAAATGTAATCCAGTTGCTATATTGTGAAGCCTTTGGATTTAGGATGCAATATAAATACAAAGCAATTCCCAGAGGTTTCTCATGATTGATTATCATTAATCACCCCACTAGTGAGAACCCTGTGAAAGGTAGCAATTTTTCAGCAAGCCAAGTGACAAGCAAACCAAGATTGGGTGATTCTAGAAGCTGTACTTCAGCTACCAGCCAAGATTACCAAACCTATTAAAATTTGGTTCGAAGTTTAAGTACTTACAAAACAAAGCCACAGAAATCCACATTTTGCAGTGTTCAAAAATGTTATGTGAAAGCTCACAAGTAATAGTTAAAAATTCCTGAGCATTAAATGGCAAAGTACATACTGTGTGAAACACTAGCTGTAAACTGCTGTGATTGTAATTACCCATGGAAGTGGTATATCAAGGACTAGGGTCTTCTGTTTCATGCATGTAATTATTTAAAGGCACAATGGACAAGAGTTGTGGTTATCCTTGTTCCTCCTTTTTATGCCTAGGGACAAAATGCAACCAAGTTCATATGATCCTGGCTCTATTCTAACTATGCCCCCACTGCCTTTGAAAATGTTAAGGCAGATGAGGTGAGCCCATCTTGTATTCAGACATAACTTGAGCAGGAGAGGCATACTAAGGCAGCCATCACATATTTATCCTGCGGTTTATTGATTTATTGGTTTAGCCAGTTTGGTCTTGTGATTAAGAGTGTCAGACTCTTATCTAGTTGTTTTCAGTTCAGTTCTACACACCTGCACAAAACCAGACAGACGACCTTGGGCTAGTCACAGATCTCTTTCTGAGCTTTCACATCCTCGCCTACCTCACAGGGTGTCTGTTGTGGGAAGAACAGGTTTGTCACCTGCTTTGAGTCCCCATAAAAATGTGAAAAAAGCAGAGTATTAAAGCCAGTTCTTCTTCTTCAAAGCTCATCCTGAATATCACATACTGACTACACATTAGATCAATACTCCAGATTTTAGCATTTCTGTGAGATTTCCTTTCCATATGACCTACCCTCCCAACAGTATTTTGTGAACTTTTTCTGACAGCTCATGCCAAACTCTTGCAGTGCTTCTTGTGCAGTAATCCACACAGAGCCGCAATTATGGAGCAAGAGAATACTGCACTAAGATAATTACATTTCCTAGAACAATGATAATCCATCAAATTGGGCTTATCCAACCATAGCAGGAGCACCATGATCACATATGGCAAATCAGGTGCAATAACAAAATAAAGATTTTTGACCCTGTCTGGATGTAGCCTTAAAAGTTCTGCTACACCCAGGTAGAACAAATAAAGCCAGAAGTCTCAGTAATACCGGAACTCCACCTCCCTTGCAAACCAGGTCCACACCTGTTTGCCACCACTCCCTACACCTTTCCAGCCCTTTAATTATTCTGTCCTAATTCCTTGATGCCTTTGCTCTATCCATGTTTCTAAGCAGCAGTCCTAGAGAAATTAATTTTAAAATATGTTCTTCCAAAATACATTGAACCACACGCCTACATGTGGAGAGAGCTCAACATCTATTTCTACTACATATTATTGAAATACTCTCTTTATAAATATTTCGAGCAAAAATAAAAATTATATACCAACTGTGTAATCCAGTGTGATGGAGAAACAGGACCCAAGATAAAGGCAGGCTGGCCTGTAGACAAAGCATGGCTGTACAGACAGAAGGGGGCTTGGTTCTCATTGGCAGATGCTTATTGGAAGAAGTAATTTATTACCAGGAGAATCCCCAAGTGCACTTCCCCCATTTCTGCATATATACATAAACTGCCACCGTAAACTGAGAAATAAAAGCATTGAGACTGCAGACACTAAGGGTGCCCCCAGACAGGGACAGAGGCTGCTTCCGTCACCTGCAGTATTCCACACACACATGGATGCACATTAAAAAGATACTGATTTATCAGCATCTTTTAAATGTGAACTTACCTTTGAATGCTGGTGACAGAGCTTCCTGTCCGGTGGACAGGAACCCACCATGCACGGACACTGAAGCTTCTGATTTGACAGTCTTGCAGACTTGGAGATTTTCACAGGGTGTACGGTTTACAAGCCAATGTTCTCCTGCCCCCATCAACATTCTAGGCTAAAGAGTTGGACTGGAGACCAGATAAGAAGTAGTAGTGTTGGCTTTTCTACCCTGCTTTTCTCACCCATTTAAAGAGACTCAAAGCGGCTGACAAAGCTTTCTGTTCTCCCCACATCAGACACCCTATGACACAGGTGAGGCTGTGAGAGCTCAGAAAAGAGCTGTGATTAGCCCAAAACCACCCAGCTGGCTTCATGGAGGAGCGTGGAATCAAACCCAGTATTCCCAGGTAAGAGCCTGGCACCCTAACCACAAGAGCAAACTGGTTCACACAATACTGTTTCTAAGGTGCTTTTGAGCTGCTTTTTTTTTTTTGTCTGCCTGTGAACACAGCCTATTAAACAAAACTTAGTTTCTACCTTTGCACCACAGTGCCTTACCTGAAGAGATCAAGCAAAAGGATGATAGGTATTGTTAAGAGTTAAACAGGACAATCTGCAGAAGAACACCATAATGACAATCTTATACCTAGTTAATTATAAACTTCTCCTGCTTCAATTACAAACTGGGATAAATTGTGTTAACGCCATGCTATAAAAGCCAGCCTTATGCTAGACAAGGGTTCAACTCTGTTGCTAATGCAATGAGATTTATATCAATGGCTCATTGGTGTTACCTGTGTAATCAATGAGAAATAAATGCCTTAAGATGTATAACCTACCATGAAGGAATCCTGATTATTTCCTAGTTCATCGATCACAGTGGAAACCACAACAAGAAGAAAGCAAGAGTATTAATCTCCCAACCCAAGAAGCAATCCCCCCCTTCCAACAGACCTGCTTTTTCCCATTGGATATATACATGCTTTGCCCTTTCAGCACTGACCCTAGAGAGATGCTGCCACCATCTGACAACAAATAATGTTTTCTGTGTGCCCACTATATCTGCACTTGCAAAAAGAGGCACATCACAAGATACAGAGAGCACATTTGAAAAAGACATGGTCAATCCTAGCATCTAAAAGTCAAAGTAGGTGATAAAAAAAGATCTTCCCACAATCTCCTAACATGGCAAATACAGCTCAAGAAGAAAGGCTCTTCTGATCTTTCCTCAGTTCAAAACCAACAAATAAAAAGTTAGGAAAGTTCTCCAGCCGCAATGAAGTAGAGAAGAATTGAAATATATGCAAGTCTGATAAAATACCAGTTACTTTTAAATAGGTATCTTAGATGCTAGCACTAAGTACAGTCATGGAAATAACATGCTGTTATTGGAGCCCATTGGATTCTGGGCTTCTTTTGTCCTGCTTTAGAATGGCACACTTTTGACTAAATGCTACTTATTTGAAACGGTTTCTGTGCTGAGCTGGGAATAAACAGATTTTCACAATAGTAGCAAATAGATCAAAACTCTGAAAGCTGCTTAGAAACTTTCACCATCTGGAACAGAAGGGAGAAAAACGTTCATTAAAAGACATCCAGCTTTTCTTTCCTTAGGTAACTTAAGCTCGTATTTCACAGGTTAATTTCCTAAAGGTCTATGGGAATCTATGAAATGGTCTGCTACCAGCTAAGGTAGATGCCTGGGGCAAGTAACACCGACCACATGAAGGTCTTGCTTCATACTTAAGTATCTGTTGTTACTATGCTTACTGATTCAGATTGCAAGAACAAAGCATCTTTGTATATCTACTTATCTCTTTGTTGAGCGCTATGTACAATGCAACCTATCTGCTTTTATTGCATCCTAGGCACTACCACAAACACATTCAGCAGGTCTGCCTAGGCAAAAGAAGCCTCTCTAATTTACAGCAATGTTGTCAAATACCTAGTTATAACTAAGCATCATAATTAGGGAAACAATTATTGTGATGAAAATACTACTGAGCTGTAATCAAACTGTATTGTCAATATAGCTTTTACTGCTAGAAATTAGAATGCATGCTAGTCCTTAGCTATATTTAATGGGTACGTAGGTTTAAGTCCTATTTACATAGGAGGAAATCACACTAGTTTCAACGAAACCTCTTAAAAGGTGCCAGTACCCAGGATCTAGCATGTTCACAAAGCACTGAAAACAGCTGGCCTAAATTAGCTTTCTGAACAAAAATAACAGTTACACGCCTACTAGTTCTGAGTTATCAGAAACAGCCATGTATAAAAAAGAAAAACAAGCATAATTTGGAATTTTAATGGTAACTTGTCTGGAACAAAATCAATGACCTATTCCTTGTGTGCGTTTCCTCAAAAATGTGCAGGCAAACCTGTAGCTTTAATCATTACTTGGTGTTTCTCACTGACCTTGCTCACAAACTCTGCAAGGAATGAGCAACATGGAGAACTGAGAAGACACACCAATCAGAAAAACTAGAAAAACTTTTCTGTAATTCTCTCTCAAAAGGAGAACACCCAGAGAAAAGTTCTGATTTCACAGAAATGCATCAAAATCTAGAACCCTCTAGTGATTAAACCATGTAATGGCACTATCCACTCAACAACATTAATCAGTTAAGAGAGGGAGAAATATTGATCAATACTGTGAAGAGCAGAACGGCCAATCAATCACAGCAGACACTATTCAATTTAGACACATTATAGGAGGGAAGGTGAGTTACATGGGTTAGTCTGCTCTTTCTTAAAATGCTTTCAGAAAAACTATATTACAAAAACCATTGTTACCAAAGGAATTCTGCTGATCCACGGTTAGTAATACGGTGTCACCCTGTTTTCTTGATATCAGTAACTCAGAGGAACAGGGAATATTCCTTATATTCTGAGAAGAGGCTTGGTTCATGTGAATAAATAAGATTATTAGGACCTGGAGAGTGAGGCTACATTACAGAATTCACAGTTTCAACTATAACCTTCACTACAGAAAATATTGTTTTTTTAAGTATATTTTGCTCCATGTCTGCACTGAAATGTACATGCTACTACAGCAGCAGCCAGCATGGGTGGGTACGAATGGAAGACTTTCTTCCTGGTGTGAGCTCATTCATAGACTTATGAAACCCACACTGTACTGACAAATCTTATGGACTGACTAATTTGGGGTCAAGATTTCCCTGCATGGTGTGACCTTCAAACAGAGCCTTAGAATCAGCATATGGCTACTACTGTACAAAGGTAAAGGAATATCTGTAGATGGAAAGATGAACTTTAACACTCTGGGCTCATACAGCTTTTAAGAGACCTTCCTACAAATCTTGCAGTATGAAGTAGTATTTCTGCATAAGCCAACTCTAAATAGAAAATATTCCTCAATAGTCGCAAGATTCAGGGAACCCATTTTAAAACATTAATCCTCTCACAGGATTTTGGAAAGCCCAGATGTGGTTCAGTGTTCAACAAAACCACTTTTGTTTAATAATTTTCATTTTTATTCTGGTTTTTTTGTGACCCACTCTGAGACCCTTTCGGTATGAGGTGCGACAGAAATATAAAATCAATCATTTAAATATCTGAGCATTTATTGTATGTATTTATGCCTGCTTTTATCACCTCACCATGCTCAGAGTAGCTTACAGAAAGTTAAACCATAAAAAAGTTAAGATTCTTGGATGCTTTTAGGCTGTATAAGAATTTTGACCACACAACAAAAGGACATCAGGGGTCAACAAAAAATGTACTTTGAGACATTTAGGATCTTTAGCAAGAGGTTTCCCTAATGTCAGGTAGAGGCTTGTAGCTCAAGGTTGGTGTCAAAAGATAGCACTTGCCATCTTCAATCTAAATATTGGTTTCAAAGATCTAAAAAGCAATGTCAGACTTTTTCCTGAGGCTGAGGGCATGGGGATTCAGATGGCATACAGCAGTTCAAGCATACACTGTGTCTTGAAAATGCATACATTCTGGTTTAATGTATCATATTATTACAGCATTATGAGACTCAAAAAGGTAGAAAATAAAAAAAACATTCTGTACTTCTGCATAAAGTATCACTCAAGTGATTAGAAATCATCCAGTTTCTAATTTCTTTAAAAATATCCATTCACTACTATACTTCTTCCTATTCATTTATTCCTTTAGTCCGCAGAATGATAAACTGATGCTAGAAACAGGCATATGTATTTGTCGCGTACTATGAAATTCCACCATCCTTCCATAATGCTTATCATAGAAATTTTGTTTGGTTTTCCCAACCTGGGTAATTATTTTGCATTATATATCAAAAGCAAGTATATAAAACTAGTATGTGGCAATGCTTTTTAATCTATTCATCAGTGATCTAGAAGAAGGCGTACATAGTAAAATAGCAAAGTTTGCTGATGATACTAAATATTTTAGGTAGTAAAAACCGAAAGAGATTGCCAAGAGCTCCAGAAGGATCTCTTAACATTGGGTGAGTGGGCAACCAAGTGGCAAATGTGCTTTAATCTTAACAAGTGCAAATGCACATCGGGGCCAAAAATCCAAATTATATCTATAAACTTATGGGAGCTGAGTTTTCTGAAACACACCAGGAAGGAGAGCTCGGCATTCTAGTGGACAGTTCAATGAAGGTATCAGCCCAGTGTGTAGCAGCAGCAAAAAAGCTAATTCAATGCTGGGAATAATTAGGAAGGGAATAGAAAACAAGTCAGCAAGTGTCATTTCGCCTCTCTATAAATCTATGGTGAGGCCACATTTGGAATATTGTGTACAATTCTGGTCACCACACCTCAAAAAGTATATTGTGGAATTGGAAATGGTGCAGAAAAGGGCAACCAGAATGATTAAGGGTCTGGAACACCCTTACGAAACCAGTCTGCAACGTCTAGGCCTCTTCGGTCTGGAGAGACGGCGTTTAAGAGGGGACCTGATTGAAGTATATAAAATCATGCACGGTATAGAAAAGGTGAATAGAGAAGATACCGGGGGGGGGGGGGGGGGCACTATAAGAAGCTGATCGACAAAAGTCGGATCCAACCAGGGGAAGTATTTCTTCACCCAGAGGGTCATCGGCTTAATGGAATTTGCTGCCAGAAAAGGTGGTAACAGCTACCAGCCTAGAGGCTTTAAGGAAGGGTTAGACAAGTTTATGGATGACAAATGCATCAATGGCTACTAGAATGGATGCCTAAGTACATCTTTCAGGCTGGGGGAACAAGGAGGATGTTTCTAAGGCCATTTGCTGGGATTTGAGAGCAGAAGTTTTGTCCTTGTCTCTGCTTGAGATGTCCATGGGCAATTGGTGGGCCACTCTGTACGACAGAATGCTGGACTGGATGGGCTGTGGCCTGATCCAGCACAGCTACTCTTATGTTCTTAAGAGATCAACCAATTAACTTTATTTTAAAGTAAGTGCCTTTATTACTTTATAACCGTACTTTGATTGCATCAAAGTTCCATACAGACATCAGACAGAAGGAACCAACCAGCTTTAGAAGCCAATGTTAGAGAGACTAAGGATTAACTCCAGCCTGTCACTCAGGATGTTCAAGGCATCCTCCCATTTATCACTCCAGATTGTAACACTGGATCTTTAAAAAAAAGAGAGAGAGAGAATGATTAATTTTACCAACTCCTAATATGCAATCAATTCCTGTCTGGCCCAAGACAAAACATTTATGCATAAACCAATGCCCAGAGCAAGCACCAGTTTTCTCCACTCTCGTGCCCCTAAGCTTGTGAAAAAGGAATGGCATTTACCAAAGCAACTGATTCTATAAGGAAATAAAGATACCAAAGTAAATTGTTAACTCAATTAGACACCTGGAATTCCTTCTGCAAACAAACAGGTTTGCCTTTCAGCACAGGCACTTGCTGGCATCAATCAGTGTAATGAACATCCGTGCCTTTCCATTCATTAGGGACATTTTTAATGCATTATTCATTTCAAAAACATTTCTGGGGTTGAAAATTGCATTAAAATATATAGGTAAAAAAAAAGATATCAACAAAGCTAAATCTCTCCAGCTTTGGAACACAAGAAATCTTGTTTCCTCCGTTTGTGTGTAAGACTCACTAATGGCAGTGGCTGAGAGCATTAGGCTAGGTGTTCCTCAGTTTGAATCCCTGCCCTGGCACAGAAGCCTATTAGGACTATGGGTAGAACAGCATCCCTGTCTTCTGGGTGCCTTGGAAAAAGTAAAGGCTAAAAGAGGAAATCTTGACAGATAATCCAAAATGGAGCCCCCAAGGCACCTGCTTGGATCACCCTGATAAGGCTGAGAATAAAACTGCAATACCTGGGCAACTCAAGGGTTTCCATACCTTCATACTTTTCTATTGTTTTATGAGACAGAAGGATAACAACAACATTTAGTTATATTTATATTCCACCCTATACCCAAAGAGCTCAGGGTGGAATAGAACCAATATAAAAATATAATAAAAATGAACTTACTATCCTAACCTCATGTAAAGCATCGTTCTCACCTAGAGCTCAGAAACATAGCCGCACAGTAATCACTAACAACCCCAAACATTAAGCTGGCAACTGTGTTTTCAAAGCTTTAGAAAACTCTTTCAAGAGAGACTGGATATATTCATACAGGATATTAAGGGCACCCCTGAAATAAATTTGAGACCATCGGGACAAACATAATTAAAACATACACACACTTTACCTGATCCTGAGGTCTCTGTTTATGCACTTTTGGCAGACCTGAAAGGGGAGACTTTGGGGCAGATGGGGTGGGGCTGCAGGAGGCTATGAGACTCCTGAGCTAATCCGGGCCTCCTATGGACACCATCCATCAGGGCTGTGGAAAAAAATGGATGGGCAGCAGAACATGGGGCTAAGCAAGCTGAGTGGAGAAGGTTGGCACCACAACAAAGAGGAAGAAAAGCATCAAAGTACGAAGCTTTTTAAGCACACATCTTTAAACTATGTGACATGGGGTTCTTTCCCTTCCAGAAAATGGACTCCGCAAAGAACTCCAGTGAGGCACCCCTTTTGTTATGTATGAACTCAGCCTTCATTAACTCTTTTTTGGAAGACAGTCTATGAACTCTATTCAAGGCTGAGGTCAGCCAGAAGCAGCAAGACCAATACTGTATCTCAGGAAGGTGGTAATCCTACACAAAGCAAAAGTCTCCTTTCCATTAATGTCAAGCAGCAATGTGGTGAAGAACCTACTCTGTATCCTGTGCTGCCCAGGACAATGGAACAAACTTCCTTTCAGCTGCACTGGACAGGGTTAAGAGAATTATACAACTGGCCTAAGAGAACCACCACCACCCCCCTTGTTTACTTTTATATTGTCTTTCCTTGGTATGCAAAAAGGGTGCAATGAAGTTTTCAAGCAACTAACAAAATGCAAAACACAAAGAAACTGTTCAAAATCTAAATATAAGGGGAAAGTTCTCAAACACCCATATATATCCAGAATAAACAATCCGTCTCAAGCAGGGAGAGAATGCTCTTGGAACAGAACAAGGCCATTCACATTGGCACCAGCTCCAAAGAGCATGTCAGGTTGAAAACAGTGCGAGGGCCTTCAAAGCCTTGTTGTGCCACCAAAATGGGTCACTTCTGGTATACCAGACCACAGAAGCATGCCATCCACGTGCCTTCGTGGTTCAGTTTATCATCCTTCTAGTACTCTGGTAGACCACTGGTGGACTGGATTAGAACACCATTTTGGGATGTCCTAGCCCAGTCTATGCTCTATCCTGTGCGGAGAGTACACAAAGGGAGAAGGGTACTAGCCTGTGAATGGCAGAATCTAGACCAGATTATGGCCCATTCTACACCCAGTTTGGATGTGACCTTACTTCCAACCATGCCTAGTTTGACAGACATAACTTCAACATCAATAGCATTTAAATTTGCACCCCCACTCCTGTAAATACGCCACCTGAAAATGTTTTATTTTACTACACTCTGTTTTCCCAGAGTGTTGTAATAAAAGCTAGATTATATGTCGTATAAAGTTGTTGGTAGTGTCAGAGAAAAATGTTGACACAGAAACCGACGTAGTTTCGGCCAAGTTCCATAGGACCTCACCAGGTGCTTCTAGGAAATGTCAGATCCACTTGCCTCCCAGCAGTGTGCTCCATCTGCATGGGATTAAGGGTTGGAGCAGCCTCTGTTGTAATATTGTATTGGATCCTGCTCCTAGAGGAGCCAACTTAAAAGCTGTCCTGCCAACCTACAGGCCCTGATGCTGTTTCACCCAGACTCCTAGAATAAGTTCCAAAAACAGTCTGTTTCTGTACGACTTATGAAAACTATCCTACCACTCAACTACAAGAACTTTCATTCCTGCTCCCAAATACAGCATGCCCAGCTAGAGTATCACACTTATAAGGAAAGTTATCCTTGTGTTAATATCTAATGGCCACAATGCCATACAAGGAAAGTCCTCAAAATATCACAGAGTTACTACTTTTATGGGACTAAGTCTACTTTGTCCATGAAAGGAAACATGGGAATTATATTTCAGAAGCAGGGGAAGGAACACCTAGTTGGACATACCCACGCTAAAATTGAGCTTCTAGAACAGAAGGTGGCTAATGCCAAAAACGATTGTGGATTTTCCATCTCTGATCATAAATAAGCATTTTCTTACCCAAACCATCTCTTTGTTATCATCTTGTACTTTATGGATTTTATGTTTCTTTTCTTAGATTTATGGAGGAGTGTAAATTTTATGGTTTTTATGAATGCATGTATTTCATAGTTTTATAGGCTTTGTTTTGGTGTATTTTGTTTACTGCCCTGAGATTTTGTTAAAGGGCAATGTAGAATAAAAAATACAAAATGGAAATACAAATGTCGCTATAGGCTTGCAAGTTCACTTTGGCCAGGATAGTATTTTAATTCTCACACACAGCAGCCCCTAAAAATTCCTCTCTTAAACATTCAGAAGTCCACACTGAGTAAGAGCATCAAGCAAATCTTAGCCTTGGTTCACAGGAAAGGTCATTTAGAGTTTAAGCAATTTATACAATTCCTTTCCCCAGGAAGGAAAAAAAGAATCGTCAATGACAATGTGACTGATCAGGTCCCTGATTAACAACTAGATTGAAAACAAAGGAGCAAAGCAGAAAGCAACAAACTGCTTCCACACTACTGCTGAGGCCCCTAAGCAAGAAAAAGAAATACTAAAGAATAGAAAGCAACGAGCTAAATCAAAGCTAAATCTTTTACAGTAAACAAAATGGGGAGATAATGTGATTTAGGAAGGTGGGCACCAAGAATGCTGTGATAATCAGTTCTCCATAGATAACATGCCCTCAGTTATCAGATTTGATAATGGAGATTGTATATAAGCACCACCCATTCAAACAAACTCCTTTCCGTGAAACATTGAGCATGATTCCGTCAACCATCTCTATCTAACTTTGCATTTGATTTAGGTCACAAATGGTGCAATACAGATTACACTTTTAATAGGCTTGTGTCAATCCATAGTTCATCAAAAAGAAATCACTTAGAGGCCCATGGTTACTACGTGCTTCATCCAACAAGCCCCATCTCTATATGACATCTACAGACTACTTTGGAGCAGGTCTGTACCATGTAAAAGGTACAGAGAACTCATTACTGTACAGAAAGAGGCAGACATCATTTTTCTTCTTTGTGAGTGAGACCATATTATGTCACCACACAGACGCAGAGCCCATACAGGAATGTCTGCGCCTGCACAATAACATTGTGCAGCATGGCCCTAAACACCAAGACAGAAATCATGGTCGTGGCCTTCTGCGGAGAGACAAGACCTAGTTTTACATGGTGCTCAACTGCTCTAAAATGGGCTAGAGAGCCTAGGCTTGTTGGGAAAGACACCTAACAGTTACAGGCCTCTGTAAATTATTCATTTTTGACAGCACAAGCATAAATGTTAATTTCACATTCTACACAGCCACCTGAGAAGCGCCACAGACTTTTCTGGCTAAGACTGAGGGTACACTGAGACAGGATGTATACTTTTCAGGGGCTTTGAAGCTACTGTCAAAGAGCCACACAGCTTTTAGAAAGTTCCAGAGTCCCTCTGAATTAAGAAGAGTTGGTTTTTCTACCCCACTTTTCTCATCCATTTAAGGGGACTTAAAGTGGCTGACAAAGTTTTCTATTATTCTCTCCACAACAGAACACTTTGTGAGATAGGGGGGGCTGTAAGAGCTCAAGAGAGATGTGACTAGGCCAAGGTCACCCAGCTGGCTTCATGGAGGAGAACAGAATCAAACCTGGTATTCCCATATAATAGTCCAGCTCCCCAACCACTACACCAAACTGGCTCACATTAAAGCCCAATATTGTGCATTTAAAAGATGCAACTTAGGTGCCTCCTGATACTGTCAAAACTGTGCACTGGCACTTCATCAATGTACAAACTGGCAAACCAGAAGCTTGGCTGGGATGACAAGTCACTTTCTGGTCTGCCAGACTGGCAGATTGGAAGGTTTGGCATCCTGGCAGAGTGGTTTCCCGTCTGCCAGACAGGAAGCACTGTTGCCAGCAGCAGACCACTCCATAATAAGTTTGCATTAAGAAGATGCTAATAGGTCAGCATTTTTTAAAGCGAAGGAGTGCTTTCATCCCTGTCTGGAGGCACCCTTAGCTAGCATCCACTTCAGATTTTCCATCTTCCTGCTGTTTGGATGAGATGTCAAGAAATCTCACAAAGAGCTCACCCTCACCAGGAAACACAGGGCTTCTCAGAAAAGCAACAGTCCTCTCTCAGAAAGGGAGGGGCTGTCTGTCTGCCTCCTGCTTCGTTTTGGAGCATTGACAGAACAGTGGAGACAGAGTGTTCTCCTTCCAAAGCTTCTTAACTCCAAAGAAAAGGTAGGCTGCACATTTTTTATTTGTTTGGAGACACCCTGACAGGACGTGGAATGAAAAACATCTAAAGGCCCACAGGGCATCATGAATAACGCCTGTGGCAGAACAACGTTTCCATCCACCAACCTATGGGCAATGTGTCCCATTGCGTTGGACTCTTTGGAAGGAAGCCTTGCTCTGTCTATGATATCAGCATATGTAAATCTCTTTATAGTAAGAACAATTCACACCTTTTAAAAATGAATTTGGAAAGGTGACTAATATTGGAATAGAAAAGGTCTTCAATTAGGTTCTTTTCTCTCCATCAAGTAACAGAGCGCCTCAATGTGTGCAAAGTTTTAATCTTTCAATTACTGCTAACAATTGGAAGAGTTATATTTTATACAGGTTTTTAACATTTTATATATTTTATTTTCTACTGTTCTGACCCACCTTTTGGTGAAGGGCAGGATATAAATTCTTAAATCAAACACATCACCACCACAACCCCTTCTATTCCTACACAGAATCAACCAGACTAACCAATCTTGCTTGACAAACACAGATATAAATATCAGTTCTGACACAAAGCCATGGCAACTGCTCCAGGACCTCTGCCAAAGCTGAATTCCTCTGCCTGATATCATAAAATGACTTGTCTGTTGTATTTACAATTTCAGTGGCTCTGGACCCAGTATGATGAACACTGGGCATCCTGATAATGAGCCAAGAGAACAGATTTGAACCCAACTATTATGCCAGAACATGTGCATTTGATTAGAAAAAAGAAAGACAAATTATGCTTATTTCTCCAGGATAGCAGTTCTCATCAGCCCTTCCATTGTAAGCTAATTGCAATGCATGCTGCCATGCAAGGATCATCAAAATCCTTTGTAGCCTATAATAAAGTTACAATTCCAAAGGCAGACCTTTTCAAAAGTCAATAATATGCCTTGCTCACATGGCTGCTTCAGTTTCCATCCCAAAACAGGAGCAAAGTTTCAGCATTCTGACGTGGCAAATATCCTGAAATACATATTACATCATTAGGATAAACAGAACAGACTAAATTAATCCCACTGTGAAAAGATAACCGTGACAAACTCATACTCTACCAATTTCCATGGGATCTAAATGCATTGAACTGGGCCCAACTCTACTTCATTTATGAGTAGAATTGATGCCTAGGTACTGCCTCGGAAGGCCATTTGCAGAAAGGTGAGAGCAGGTTTTACCTTCATCTTCTGCCTGAGAATGCCCAGAAGCAATTGGTGGAACACTGTGAGAGATAGGATGCTGGATTAAATGGGCTGTGGCCCCATTCAGTAAGGCTCCTCTTACGTTCTTGTAACAACAATATTGACACAACAGCTGAAAGCAGAATGTTACCTAGAAGGCTTCAAGTTCTTATATAAATAAATAACCTTACTAGGATCTTCTTGCCCACTAATATCACTTCTCAGGAGCATTTCCGCCGCTGCCCAACAGGGTATCCACCTGCCCTATCAGGGAACAGGAAGCTTCTCCTAGAAGGCAAATTAGGTGAGGGCAACAGCTGCTTCTACATTCTGCTGGAAGAAGATTTTGCTAGATGGATACTATTCCATATATTATTTATATAGGGCTATCAGTGTGTGTGTGTGTCACAGTATACAGTGTACAGTGTATATCTCACAGATCTGTAACATCTGCACAACACAGTGACATAGAAAACCCTTACTCACATATAATTCCTATCAACTCCAAACAGGATAGTCAATGATGACTAGAAAAAAAAAAAGAACTACTGTTAAAACACCTTGGTAATTGTAGTTAAAGCAATGTTCTATAGGAGTTGCTTTTACTGCGGCTATAAAGATGTTATCCTACTGCACTATGCCAAAAGAACACGCAGGTGTTTATGACAGGGCAGGGCAGTCATAACTTGTTTATGACTTACGCCAAGCACCAAAGGCAAGACCAGGTAAAGAAAACGTCCAGTTTAGCTCAATTCCTGGTGACTGCATAAAGAAATCCATGAAATTTTCTTTGCAAGAATACAAATGTGTGTTTGGTATCACTTTCTTCTGCAAAATTAGTCTACGCGTCTTAGTATTTCTAGGTTATCTTCCATCCACATATAATCATTTTTAGTTTCCAAGATTAGAAAATCATAGCAGGGACAACCTGAAAGTTCAGACAAGTCATCCAGGAGCATGCATGTATACTAATCCACCAAATCCAATCCCCCCAATACTGAAAAATGATGAACAGGGGATTTAACATGCAGTCTGTATTAAACCCTACTTTATATCTGCCACTTAAGGAAAACTGCCAACGCTTTTGATACTGCACAGTATATTTAAACTGTAGCCCTAAACTGCTACAAATTATTATGCACTACAGTTTTGGACTGCAATGTTCAGAGTTGTCCGATTCCTGACTCTTACAGCAAAGGGTTGAAATGGTGTCTACCTATAAACAGCTTTCTTGCATTCTTGATCTAGTAGCTTTGCTCTAAGTGTATCGGAGAGATTGTAAAAGTATAAACAAAGTACTGGAACGTAATCTTTAAATGGCAGGTAATAATGTTGAGACACACTACTGAAAATTATTATAGACTACTTCACAGACTAATATTAAATATTTTACCATCTTTCCACACGAATAACTTTTTAAAATCTAGATTGATCCACTTCTTATCTGCAGAAGTATCAATACAATCCTATTATGAGTTAGGTTACAACACAGAATTCAGGTGAATATTATTACTGGCATATCTGCAACAGGTGTTTAGAAATTCTATGGTGCAAATTACAGTTCCTGAAATTTCCCCTTCTTCTACACAATTATTAAAGATACTAGAAGGCTCACCTGAATTCCATATGATCCCCATGAGTACTCTTGCATTTAAAAGGAAACACGACTATGTTCAGTGGAACCTGTTTTATAATAATGAGGCATAAAACTAAAGGCAGAGTTTCCAACTCATCTGGTGCGCTGCTGGGGTTCAGACCCTGAAGCGTTAATACTGATTTAGTAAATACTGAATTAAATCCTAGCAGAATTATATTTTGAAGTTTTTTCATCGAGATTCGAGAAGGCAGTATTTTGAGGCCAGACTTAACACTGCTCCATATCCTAACTTTGCAGTACCAAACACTGTTCATTCCTTTTCATGAAAAAATTTCCCAGGCCTTCCACTTTCAGATTTAACTGTTGTGCAGTGTGATATGTGGGTGACGAAGAAAGGAGGTCACAGCAGCCACATCTTTTCAAGCGGTATGGCGCTTCCTCTATACAACATTAAAGGACAAACACTGTGTTTTTTTTCTATATGCAACCCTATGTTATGCTGCACCCTATATCGGAATTTTCATTGGCCATTATCACCAAACTAATGTCCAGTCATCTTAACTGTGGGTCTGCAACAACATTTAGTTTATAACGTTTACAGAAATGCTAGCATAGATATAAATCTGCAATAAGGTTTGCTCTGATAAAAAGAGTTGCCCAATTCATTTTAACAGTCATACTTAATTTTGAAACTGGATGGAAGAATATAAGCGAACACTAGCAAGTTTATCTGCATGACCATATAACACACCTTTGCTTACATTTTGTTATCTGCTTTTGCACTTCACCTGAATGAAATGCTCTATGGAAAATGGATGCATGGCATATTTTACTGGCATCATCTAATCACCCACCGCTAACTTGTATTCATGAACAGTTACCAACACATCAGATCCATCGACCTTCCTAGCCACCTATTCATTCATGTGGAACTCTGACTATTTCTTCTAGAAGTTCCTCATCCAGGTTGTGTTATGTGAACCACAGACAAATTCTGTCCATTACATCTTTTAGGCACAGAAAGCTTACTATCTGCAAGGCTTCTGTTCACTTACTTTCCATCCCACATCCTTCCAAGCACTTCCCACCAAGAGCTAGTGAATTTAAAGGAACTTATTCACTATCTGTCAGAGCCAGATTGGCCACACATTTGTATAGTGTGAATGCGCAGGGACAGCATAGCTTAATGGAGTCACAAGCCAGAGTTGGCATCCAAATAATAGGAGGTTTATTTCTTCGTAAGGTAAAGTAGCAAGGCAAGGCTTGAAATCAAAAGGGCCAAAGGACCATTCCAACACCAGGACATTTATACAGATGTCACATAGATATATAAAGTTTGGCCTATCCCAGGTGAATCTTTCCCAGGTGCTACACATTCAGCAACTAATCCCAGCCACCTGGCTTTAGACGTTCTGTGAGATTCCCAAACACTTACACCAAAAATATATCCTGACATTCTCATGTGTATTCATAATCTCGAACTAGCACACCAGACCAGACTCCCTTCTGCATGCTGGAGTGGTCTGAGGAGGTCTCACCCAGGGCCTCCCTTCTGCCACAGCATGTAGAAAGGAGAGATTCCTACGCTTGCTGGTCTGGCACACTAAAGGCAGAATCGCCCTTAGATACTCTGATGTATCAGAGTGAAATTGTAATGAATTATGCCCGTGTGTGTCAATTGCTATTCCAATGACTGAATACTTCAACTTGGTTTAACTTAAGGATGTCTTTTGGAATCCAAAGGTGGGAATTTAGTAAGTGTGATATGAAATGCAGGCAACATCCTTTAGAATTTGCTCTTCTACATTACTATTAAAGATCTGGGTTTCATATGGTAGTGCTAGTTGAAATTTAGTCCTACTCCCTTAAGTAGGGCCGTGGTTGCACCTTCACTTTAAATCTTCAGTCCATCCTCTGACTAAAACGCTCACACCTTTTTATTTGTTTATTTGTTTTATTTGTGGACTTTCTACCCTGGAAAGTCCAAATGGAAAGTGGAAAGTCCATAAATAAAACAAATAGAAATGAAAAGGTGTGAGTGTTGCGATCAGAACATGGACTGAAGAAAGTTTAAAATGAAGGTGTGACTGCAGCCTAAATTTAAGGATCATAAATTTGTAGCCAACACTACACGATTCAGGGGGCTCAGAGAAATCTTCTGGGTTTCAAAGCAAAGAAAGACTTTACCAAGCCCTACCCAGCTCTCAAAGTGACTATAGGCTGGAACAACCCCAGGAGAGAAAAACACCACCCAAACCGTCCTGGACATACTTATGACCAGGGAGTTCCAGAAATGACAATTTTTGACTATGTGAAACTCTGAATATTTTACAGGCTACAGCAGTCAGAATATAGGATTGTGCTGTAAATTAATAAGCCTAAACCTACAAAGTTGTGTGTGCATTGTGAAGGCTAATTGCTACCTAAAGGTATATTCTAGTAACTGCTGTTTGCTTGTTCACAAGCATGACCACCTAAAATGAGGAGCAATGTAAGGGTGAAGACTCCCTGTGCAAACCAGCTGATTCAGGTCGCTTTTGCTGAGTTGAAGAGGTCCATAACATTTCACCTCTGCACCCCTTGAGTGAGGAAAGGGAAACAAAATTCTCTGGCAGTTTCCAGAGAGCTTGAAACAGAAGAGAAAGTTTACCAGGCTTACTTCTGTAACAGAACTTCCTTCCATGACCATTTTAGCAGGAATTTTGTTGCCCTGTTATTCTCTGGTTGCATTTCTATACACTCTTTAAAGAACAGGACCCATTAAGCTCAGGAAGGCTTTACAAAACAAAAGTCTGAAGTAGATCACCAGCCCAAATACCTATGGGAATTCATGCTTAGATACACATTTCTCATTTAGAAGCTGGAATTAATAGATTAATTGCCATAAATTGTGTTTGTTTATTCAGTGGTGCAGTGGCCTCTGCTGGTACATACGTGCATAAATTAGGGATTAACTTTATAACCTCTCTGAAAAGAAGCCTAAGCTGCTCAGAAGTCTGAAGAGTCAAGGCCATATCACCATGACCAAACCAGAGCTTAGGGAAAAGTAACAGGTAACTAACTTGATAATCCAACTAGGTAATGGACTTTTACTAACTTTTGACAGCAAAAAACATTTTGCTTTCCCTTTGCACAGTACAAGTAAAGCCTTAAGAACAGTGGAATCCTGCAATTTCTTTGAGTTACAGCATTTTTTAGAATGACAGAAAGAACATCCCACGCCCCTTCTTCTAGGAGAAAGATTGTTGGTCAAATTGGTGTTGCCATACTATAATCAATTAAGCCCTGAGGGTATGAATGATAAACTCACTCACATTCATAACCATAAACTGCAGTTAAAAAAGAAATGATAAACCCACTTCATTAGTATGCATGAGCTGCAGTTAGAAAAGAAATATTCTCAAACTTTTGTAACAGAGGCTGCTGTTCTAAACTCAGCATCCTAGGAGGAGGAACCTTTGAGTATCAATTCTGAGCATGCAAAATGTAAGCTGGCATTTAAAAAACCTGTTTAACTTTAGGGCATTGGAAGAAAAACAAAAGAACAATGACTCCGGATCTCACAGTTACAAGCTACACAGTTACAAGTCTAACACCAAGTAAGGCTACTGAGGACTCTCCAAATCAAGAATCCCAGAATGGCTCCCATATCAAAGAGTCTAATCAACTGAAATGTTAATAGCCCTTTTGCCACAAACTTCTTACCTTGGACCTTTCCTTGACATAGTATTTACCCAGCCTACTTCCACAGTAGATCACCAGTCTGTCTATCAGAGACAAGAGAAAGTTGATGGCCTCACATCCTTCCTCGGTACCCGAAATCCACTTTATCTGGTCTCCTCTCAAGTGCCTCTTAGAGATGCCATTCCGCTGGCCGGCCAGCTGACCATCCTGTAGCTCCCCGTTATAATGCATCTGTTTCACGCGCTCCAGGACACAGTCCCCTACCAAGTCACCCAAAAAATTGTCCAGGTAACAAAAGCCAATATCGTGCAGGCAGGGTACAATGTAGCCCAGGGCAATTCGCTCCAGATCAAGTCTCACGGCATGCCCCAATGGCATTTTAAGAACTACGATTAGCTCTTCCCCCAGCTACCCCTCAAAAGGAGAGCAATCGAGCAGCGGGAGGAGACGGTGCGGGTCGGCGATGCTGCTAACGTCCTCAAGCAGCTGCGCGCGACACCATCCCCACCGGCGCTGTCAAATCGCGCGTCCAAAAGTTTTGCCAGACTT
The DNA here is from genome assembly GCA_023333525.1 of Aspidoscelis tigris stejnegeri. Taxonomy (NCBI): domain Eukaryota; kingdom Metazoa; phylum Chordata; class Lepidosauria; order Squamata; family Teiidae; genus Aspidoscelis; species Aspidoscelis tigris. The sequence continues at coordinate 77,143,556 of JALMGA010000003.1, forward strand.
CCCCGCCGTGCAGCGCCCCAGTTCTTCTTCCCGAACCTTGGCTACGCGACGCTCATAACGACTTCTCCTCCCCACGACCTGATCTCCTCCCCACCCACTTCCAGGAGCAGCAGCAGCAGCACCTTAGTGGACAACGGCAATCGCTGCAATGAGCCCCTTTCCCCATGTGTGGGGAAGATTAACGTGAGAAGGAAGCACCTCTCCCTCGCCGCTCCCGCGATCACTCCCCCTTTTTGGACCCGCGTCCTAAGGACTCCTTTCAATTTATTCACGAAGGCAGCAGATGGCCCCTTTCTGATTACTACGTCTGCTACGTGCAGAATGTGTTCCCAGTTCAGCCACGAGCGGCACGTGGGTGGAGCCGCGCCCGCCCGGAGATCCTCGTCGGCGTTACCCCGCGCGCGCCCAGCAGCCGAACATAAACCCGACCAATCACGGGGCGGACTGGGCGTGACCTCCCGGGGAACAGCCAATCGGCGCAGAGTTCACCGCCGGAGCTGCGGCGCGGAGGGGGCCGAGAAAGCCTCGTGGCCGAGGAGGGCGTGACCTCCGCCGCTCCGCAGGCGCCGCCCACGCGCAAGGGGGCGTGGCCCCCGCCATTGAGGAATTCTTTCCCAGCATGTACGCTTTTACTACGGTCACATACTACGAGCCAATGTAAACAAACGGGAGGGCGGGGCGGGCAGAGTATAAGCGCGCAATAAGGTGCACGCACTGCACGGGCAGCGGTAGCTTCTCTTAGCGCCTGGAGGGGACGAAGCCCCGGGAATGAATGAATGAATGAATGAATATTAGCACGAATCCATTTTCCTTTCCCTAAACTCGATATTACGCAGATTAAACACGTGTCTTTTCCACAGCGTCGCCCCCGCGAAGCAGCAGCTCTCGATCTGGACGTAAGAAAGTTTTTCCTTGTGAAAATCATCCTTCGAAGGGCGAGCGCTGGACATCTAAGGGAACCGCTTCTCGAAAAAGTTAGGCGAAAGTGTCCGCCGAACTATGTGAACATCAACGGGGGTGTCCCTGGCTTCTCACGGTAGATTATCCTCGCCTCGGACGTCTAAGCCTCACAGGGTCTCCTGCAGACTTTCCGCCCGCCCCCGAAAGTGGGTTTCGCCGGCCGACTCGCGCAAAAACGTCGCCGTCGACTGAGCCGCAGCCCTGGCAGTTAACGGCATTTCCCAAAGTGGATCGCCTGCAGATCGGGACCGGGGGAAAGGGCACTCTAAACCCCGGGCAGAAGCTGCCCAGTTGGCGGCACGCGGAGCTCGTCGGCGGCCGCAAGACCAGCAACTTTTTGGAGAGCGAGCTGGGCGGGGCCCGGAGACCCCTCCAGTACTAACCTTGTGCCTTCCTCTAATTTTGTAATGAGCCCGTTCCCCGCCTGCGTGCGTGACGAGCCTGTCCGTTCTTTTCAGGAGGTGGCCTATGCTTTCACAGCCGGCATCGCTGCCCTCTACCCACGCGATCTTGTCCCCGCGAATGGCCTGGCGGATGCCGCTGCCGCCGCTGCCCGACTTGACGCCCGCCAAGGCGCCGCCCTGGAATTTGCCGCTCAGGTGCAAAGCCAGGACCTCCTGGAAGACTTTCTCGGCCAGCCTGGGCCCCCAGGAAACGGTCGACGATGCGCACGCCGTAGGCGTTCAGGCGAGGCACCACGTAGTGCGGCACCAGCCTCTGGGCATCGCGACGCTGCTGCTCAGCCTTCCTGTTAGGAAGAGGCGGCGGCGGCCCACTGCAGGGAGCCGAGGCGCCCCCGACAGCCGACGGGGCCTCTCGGTACGCGCCGGGGCGCTGCACGCCCCCGCAGGGCGCGGTGTTCGACGACGCGGGCCCGTCGGACTGCTCCTGGCAACCCGCCGCCGCCACCTCCGCCTCTTCTTCTCGGCGGATGAAACCCCCCCCCCGCATACTTCTCCCCGGGTCTCCGCTCGGCGTGGCCGGGGGCGCTCGCTCGGCTGCCCCAGAGCCGGAGGCCATTTGCGGACGACGGATCCGGCTCCCCCGTGGCCCTCCTCCCAGGACCGGCAGCAGCCCGGCTGCATCGCCTTATCGCGGCGCCCGCAAGGCTGCTGCTACTGCTGGACCCGGCCCGAGGAGGAGCGCCGCGCGGGAAATGCCATGTTCGTCTCACACACACACACCGCCGGATAGATCAGAGGAGGACATGCCGCTCGGGAGCGTGCACACGTACCAGAGAGCAGAGGGAGGGGAAGGGAGCGAGCGAGCCTCGCAGGCGCGTCTCCTCCCCTTCCCCCTCCCCGTCATTCCTTGGGGACGCGGGCTGGGAAGTTGGGAACACGCGAAATCCAGCGGAGCGCACGGAAAGGCTCCCGGGCAGTGTTGGACGTGCGGGGCTGGGCCGGGATGAGGGCTTGTTACGTGCCTTGGGGAGGGAACGGCGGGCGCCAAGTCAGAGGAATCGCGCTCCGTCCCTCCCTTCACCTGCGCGCCTCTCTCGCCTTCCGCACACACCGCGCGGCCCGCGGCGAGGCGGGTATCTCAAGATCGGGGTGCTCCTCAGCTGTGAAAGGGCCTGGGTGGAAAACTTACGCAGATTTGCGCAGCCTTTGCTTTCCCAACAACCTTCCAGGAACTGCATCTGGTGGTTTTTCTCCTTCCGCTCCTTCCTTCTGCGATCTCTCTCATTCTGATCTTCACTACAATTCAAACTGAAAAGCAACCAGAAACGAACAGTTCGGAATGAGCTTTGTTAAGGAGCAGCAGCAGCAGCAGCAGCAGTAAAAACAAATCAGGAAAAGAAAGTTTCTGTGTCCTGTTCAAATATCCATCACATTTGGACATGCAGTGTGAACTTGAAGAAACATATTTCCCCCCACCCCAGTTCGATACGACCAAGAAGCTCTGTGGTTTCATAGTTTTCCTGCATACTTTTAAAACTGTTTTATTTGTTCTCTTGTTAGTTTTTAAACTCTCTTTTGTAAACCATTTTGAGAGTTACCCTGGAATGATAAAATGAACAGCTGTTTTAGGTGGACCCTCTGGCCTTTCTTGAATATCCACTATTGGATTCCAGTTTTGGCCCTGCAGCAAATAGACAAAACTTTTTTTTCTCTGCATTTTCAGTGCTGTGATCTTTTAGACACAAAGAGTCTTTGTGAAAATTGAGGGGATTCAGAATGTGAGACTTCGATCCCTGATTTTGTGCTGGGGTGTGTGATGTGATGTGATTTTCCCATTAAAATGGAGAGTGTTGAGACAGTGGGTGTTTTCCCGCTGTCACTAGAAGTACCCATTAAGTACCCATTAATGGGTACAAAAATGTCATTACATACCCATTAATGGGTACTTAATGGGTACTTTTAGTGACAGCGGAAAAATACCCAGTGGCACCAAAAAGGTCTAATATATACAGTTTCTTGATTCATGAGGATCTATACCTCAAATTGTTTTGTGTGCTATAACAGCATCAAAAAGCACTGAATCCATTATTTCTTTTCCCAGATGTTACTTGTGATATTAAGTTTTCAAGTGATCCAATGCATACCCTCAAAGATCCATGAATATTTTTGTTTCAGTCCATTTTTCTCCCTGCAGCAAATCAGTGGAGATCAGATCCATGATTTTATTATTAATTCTGTGTCTGTAGTCAAAGTATTGAATTCAGCAGTGTTTTTTTTTTCCTTGAAAACGCAATGATCCATAAGGATTTGTCTTTGGGTTCTTTTTTGTGCAGTATTAATGATATAAATAATGGCATCTATAACTTTTTCAGGTTCAGTCTATGCACATGAATATAGCATATGAATTGGTGGTGGTTTGGGATGGACCCCGTGCAAAAACAATTTTGACTCTTTAAGGTATCTTGACTAAAATCCATGTAATAACATGCTACTTCCCGACAAAATTTGCAAACCACTGATTTTTCCTTTTCTTCAGTGGAGAGAGATGAGATTGGTAGTTTTAAGAAACTTGGAGGTACTGGCTGTAAAAAAAATCATGTAAAAGCAAGATAACTGCCTTTTCCCCATGTTCTGTGGACAAGAAATGTCAGCCTTGGTGAGGAGACATTAGGGCAAGAAAAGGAATAATACTGAATTTAAGAACTTTTAAAGCATTCATTGGACCTTTCCACGCTGACCCCCAATCCGAATTAGGGTCCATGTAGAACACTTCTAGACCACATAGATCTATGAGGCTCTATCTCCTGATGGTCTGCTTAGTCTGCATGAACCAGAGACAGATCGGGATTAAGAAGGCCCTTAATCAGATCTGTTGTAGACCCATTTGATTGGGTCTATATCCAAATTAAAGTTTTTTTTCCCTGGATAATGGGAGTTTGACTCCAAAAAGTATGTAGACGGTGCTGATCTGGCTGATACGTCCGTGATCGAGATGAGTGAGTCCAGTTACTCCAGATCAGGCACCAGTTGAGATAAGTACAGAAAAGGCCTTAAACATTCCAGCAGAGACAACAGGGCAAGAGGAAGAAGAATGCTAGATGTAGATGTAGGTGGACAGTGATGTTTAATGGGTAGATGGGAGGTTGACAATGTGGCCGTGTCTTCACGGCAACCTTATGTCGGATTCAAAATGTTTTGAATCCTCGGAGTCCAGACGGCAGTTTGGCTTAACACACTTTCTCCGTGTTAAACCCCCCCGAAGCGTGATGAATCTCAATCCTATTTCAACAGGTCTCACTCCGGTTCGTGCGCTTGAAACGTTTTACATTTTTTACTGTGGGAACCCTTCCGTGTTAAGGGATGAGAGTTTCCCTCCTCCAATAGCTTGCTTCCAAAGCAAGCTGTAAAAGCAGCAGCAGCCCAAATAGCAATCCAAGCAATCCACTGTAGCAAACAAGCAATTCACACCTTGCTATTGAAAGTGCTGACCTTCTAAAAAGGGAAAAGAAAAGCAAGTGCCGTTTGGAGAGATGTGTGAATGTTTTAAAGGCGTGATGAAAGGGGCCTGAGTTGCCGCCGCTGCTGCGTGCCCTGAGCGGAGAGGAGGGGAAGGAATCGCTGGCTGCCTGCTGCCGATTTTCCTCCATCCAGGCAAGGCAGCCACCCAGCTAGGCTCCATGAAGGGGTCTATTATGGGTGGTACGTTCACGCCAGGAGGAAGAGGACAGGGCAGCCCGAAAAGCGGCTTTTAAAAGGTAGCCACGAGTCCCCCCTTGAGTCACGTACGTCCTCAGAATCCGGATTGAATGCGATTAAGCTGAAAGTAATGGGAACAGGCAAATTCGCGTTTGCATCTGGTTCTGTTATCTCGGTTTAGGGAAAGCGAAATAAGGTTGCCGTGAAGACATGGCCTGTGTGTACATATAGAGCCAAACCATTGTTTTCAAGTCCAGCAGCTGCATGCCCACCTAGATGGCTCCTTTGGGCTCCCTTAGGAGGCATTTTGCTGTACTCTAACAATAGACCAACTGTCTGAAAAACAAAGGGACCCTGGCATCTGTTCAGAGAAACGTATAACAAATAACATTTTTATATCTGTATGAATTTGTACAACTGGACACTCATACTCGTATGAATGCTTCAGAACATTTGTGAACCAGGGAAGGTGGTAAAGCAGTTGCACCAGTCACATCTGCAACAGATCCAGAGTGCATTCAACATGGATTGAGAGTGGATTCAAAGTGGATTCAGGGCAGATTTGATGCTTTCAGAATGGATACGTTGCAGATATGTATTAGATACATATGCATTCATATTGGATATTCATAAAAATTTGCACAAATATATTTGTATCAAATAGAATCCTATCAGAATGAATACAAATTTTCTTACATATGTTTCAATACGACTCAAATGCAAAAAAACTATTCATGCACATCCCTGATAGCAAACCACTTCTCTTATCTGTGCTAAAAAACTGCTTGGATGATCCCCAATCCGAAGCCTCATTTGTTTCTGTCCTTCCCCCGACTACGCACCCACCTCCAAACATAACATTTGCTTCTTTCCTTTTTCCCAGCTACTTACAGATATTTACTGTATTTATTTTAGAATTTCTCTTTTACCCTTCACCATAGTTTCAGAGCATACCAAGTGAAAACTTCTTCCTGACTTCCTAACAACTAAGCATCACCATCTTTCTATTAAGCAAGGTTTCTTATTCGCCCTACTTACCTACAAAGGAGAACTCAAGGGTGTCTTGCCTGAGACTAATTTGGTCTGTAACCCACACTCTGCATTCATTTTTTGGCCTCATCTGCAGCCACGAAGGACCCTCAGCTTTTCTTGGCAATTAAACTTCATGCCAGCATTATCAAATAAATAACTTGCAACAATAGTTTAGTTTCACTGAAAACAAATCCTGGCTCCAATACATCCTAGTTCAAGAGCAAATGAAAAACACACATTTACCCTGTTGGATACCACAATACTTTGGATATAAGCCTTGAACTCAAGCACATAGTGTCTTCAACATAATCCCACTTTATGGAACACCACTCACGTACAGACCCAAAGGAGAATTAAAAAAACAAAAACAAATATTCTCCCAAGTCCTCATCGGTGCCTGCCAACTTTTTTTTTTAAAAAAAAGTGTGTGCTGTGTTCCTGCTTTCTTCTATCAACAGATAAATTGATATATAAAATGGAACATCTATGGTGCATTGAAAGTTCAATGTAGTGGGGTTACCAATAGAACACAGAGGGCCTGCAGTTCCATATTTTCAGTGTAAGTTAGCCATGGGATCTCATACTGGAGTATGCAGACCTTGCAGATGGAGAGTTGCTTTGGCATGGGCTATGTTTGTTTTGACTGGTGATGAGCCATGGTAGATTTCACCAAGGTTGCCAATAATGTAGTCCAAGGCACTACATGAGACACTTTTGGCAGGCATGGATCCCTATGATTCCCTTTTTACTCTGAGACCAGTTACCTCCTTTGGGCATTTTCACACATCACCTCCTGTCTCTGGCACCTAACTGATGGTGAATTGCCACCATTACAGTGGCATTCGTGAAACCCTCACAGCAAAACCAGCTCACCTGCACAGCACCATTGCTGGTGCAACCAGGCAATGTAGCATGTGCCACCAGTCACACCCTCCCCCTGCACTTCTTCCACCTGGAAGAGGTGCAGATGGAGCATGCAGGACTATGCTAGCTCTGGTGGTAGTATAGGCATGGAACAGGGGATGCTCCAGAACATGCAGAGCCATTCCTAATGAATGGCTTGGTGCAATGGGGATGCACCATGCAGAATTGGTCCCTGTGTACACCTATAAGGAAAGTCCAAAAAGGTTCCTTTAGAGCAGGAGTCCCCAAACTTTTTTGCACCAAGGACGAGGCAGGGGTGTGGTGTGGCGGGGCAGGGTGTGGTGGGGCGGGGCGGGGCAGGATGAGGTGGAGGTGGGATGCCTGTGATGTGGCATGGCGTGGCATGACATGGCATGGCAGCTTGTTGTGGCGGTGCTGCAGACTGGCAAAAAAAACCCTATGGCCTGGCACCAGTCCGCGGACCAGTGGTTGGGGACCCCTGCTTTAGAGAGTATGATGGACTAAAACTGAAGGAGCAATACCCAACTGGATTGGTTCTGGGGGAGAAAGCAAGCATGAAAGTTGCCCCTCTTGGCCCTGAGATGCTTTTAAGTGTTAGGTAAACACTCTGGGGGGTATTTATTGATACTGTGATTCAGTGAAAACCAGCACAGGTAGGTACAGAAGAAGCCCCACCCCCACCCAAAGCTGCTTTGTGAAGTCCATGTGTGCTGTCCTTTGAAGTCCATGTGTGCTGTGATTATTTATAATTTTTGCAATGCCTTTCCAAATTGCTATTATTTGATCTGTTTTAACTTGTGAACCTTGGACCAAGTTTGCTGAAAGGAAGCATACAGCTAAAAACAATGATGGTGGTCGTGGTTGTGGTGACTTACTAATGGTGCAGATACATCAAAATGAGAAATTACACACAAACCACAGACAGTGCTGATAGTTAATGCAAATAGTGCACAAATGCAGATGTCTGCACAAAGTTTGTACAAAGTTTATAAAACCTGCTCTGTTATAAGCAACCTCATTATTTCTTTGGGAATATTCTGAACATTATGTGCTCCAAACTCCTTTGAGGTTGCATGTATGCAAACATGATGTTTAAAATGATGTTTTGCATGAAACAAGCTTATCTTGTAACAACTACGTGCTCTTATTTACAGTGGTATGTTCTAGGCTTGAAAAATATCAACATATTAAATGCAAAAGCCTACAATGAATAAATCATGGCATATATGTAAATAGTGTCAATTTGGAATCTGAGCAACTGAAATTCAATAAATGTATTTCCTTGTCTTAGAAGGGCTTTGCCTGTCCTTCTTGATTTATAGTGGCAACTTAAAGAACAGCTTCCAGTGCTGGTACTTAAATTTGAAAAGAGAGAAATAGAGACTTGCCATAAATCACATTTGATTGTGTTAAGATCTTGGTTTCTTTTAAAATATATTTTTCTTCTAGCCCCTCCACTTCTGCATTGTATACTAGTGTTTCAAAAAACTGAACACTAAATCTTACTGATAGATATATAGTACATGACACACCCATTCTGCCATGCAGTTTACGTACTTTACTTGGGGTCTTCTAATATGAAAGAGTGGAAGAACCAAAGACCATTTCAAATGCTGAAGCTCAACTGTTATAAGTACTGGGCATGATCATTGCTCTCTCAGAATGCTTTTCAAAGTTTTCAAACTTTTATTGAGACAAACACAATGCATACTAGAACATATCTTCTCAGTTAAATCCAGAGAGTGTGACAGGTTCCCCAATATGATGGCATTTTTCAAAAAAAAAAAAAAGGTGGTTAAAGGGTCTTCCCTGGTGACAGAGGCTCCTAGCATTATTAGCTACCTCTAATAGAATTTACTAGATTGGGGTCTGGAATTAGTAACCTTTGCTGATTAGTAGACCAGGTCTTCACAGTGTCATAAAACGGCTGTGGTAAACTGGGCTTTTTCTACATAACACCACTGACTTGCAGTGGTAGAATGAGCTTCTCCCCCTTAATGCCACTGATAGAGCTAAACTGACACATTAAACAACCAGTTTGTGGAGGGTGAGAAAGACAACCGGGAAGGTGACATGTTTATCCATGCTCTTCCTCCCTTGCATGATGGTTGGTTGAATCCTAGGACAGTTACTGTACACTTAACATCTACACTTATGTATTTAAACTTTGTATACTCCTTTTTCCTATAGGCTTATCAGATACTTCACATGTGAAAAAACAGAAAAGCATAAACTATCACAGTGTTTGAAAACAATTTGTATTACAACAGCAAGATACTAAAACAGTAGGCTGTCCAATGTCAGGCTGGCAAGGAATAACCACGAGACTCTTTCTTTAAAAAGATGAACAGTGATTTATTTCAGCTCAGCGTAAAGGCATTTTTTGTTGGAAGCAACTTTGAACAGAAAGCCCAGCATATTTATATATTTCATAGCTGGACGGGGTTTGGCCTTCAACCAATCAACAATAACTATTTTTCAAAACTCAGTTTAAACTTGGAGCCAAAATGTATCACTCGATCCCAGCAGGGAGGGGGGAGTCAACTGTTACTTCCAAACAACAGGCAGCTACTATATACATATATACAGAATCACATAGGCGGCAGACATCTTTCATTCAAATATTATGGCAGGCAGCTAGCCCTGCCTGACATCCAAATAATATTTCAAGAAGACCTTGAAATGTGTATCGTTAGGATCTTTTATATTCATAGTCCCCATTACCCTTTGATCTCTGAAAATCGGAAATTGGGTGGCAGGGATTGATAAATACACAGCTTTTGGACAATCCAGAAGCTCATGCTGACTGGCAGATGTTGCTGCCTATCCTCCCCCACAACTAGACAAAAGCAGCAGGAATGGTGCAGGGCCCATTCTTCCAAAGACAGCTCACTAAGCTTGGCCTGCACCTTTAAGCCTAGGGGCAACCTTGTTCCCTGGCTTTGGAGCTACACCGTGCTGCTTATCATGCAGAGAGCCTCTTGTATATCCCATGCTGCTGCTGTTTTCCTGACCTGGAACACTTTTCCTGGAGCACACACCACAGACACCCTGGAAGCTAATAAGAAGTCTTCATTCTTATTTTACTTACAGCAGTATGAATGTGCAATTTGCTAGCAAACAGGGCACAGCTTTACTGTTGAGAGACAGGAGAAATTTATCCTGGAATCATTGAACGACGACACAAATCTATACTGGTTGTTGGAATGCATTTAATTTAATCCCTTTCAGGGTGATGGAATTATACTCAATGCAGAGGCTTTGAAGAGCAAGCAACACACTACTAAGGGATTCTCCTAAGAATAGATAAACATTTATCTACAGTTATTGGAACTTTCTAGGGAACTTCTCACACAATGCCACCTTGGTATTTCTACCTGCTTCAGCCATTATCCACATGGTTCATTGGTGGGTTAATGATGAAAATCCTGGAAACAGCAGGAAAATCAGATCTTCCTCCTTAATGGTCTGCCATATTCTTCAACCTACCTGCCTATTCTACAGTTGGTCTTTATTGTATCATACACTTCTTGTACATCCTGCACTGGACTGAAGAATGGACTAGAATGGATTCTAAGCCACTTTCGCACTCTGTGGTTTCTACCATCCCAGTTACACCTTTAATTCTTCTTCAGCCAAAATTCCAGCCTGTTTGGCTACATCTTTAAATGCTAAACTACTTTTTTTTTTCCCCTGGATTTTCCTCCCACTATTTGGGTTTTCCTTCAATCAGGCCAACACAGGATTAAAGTTTTAATCCCTTTCTAGGAGGCCACTCTTCCTGTTCTACTGCTGTCCAGAAAATGATACCTTGGGAAGTACCTCTGTGTTGAATAGAGGTGTGCACAAATGCCATTTTTGACATCCAGTTCGTAATGAATCAAATGATCAAACATTCGTACTCATATGAATGTGCAATTTTGAATGACTGGACATTCGATTCAATATGAATGCATTCGTATGCATTTGTTCGAATATTCAATACATATGGATGCATATCCAATGATACGCATCCCATATGTATCCATACATATCCCATATGTGGCGGCGGCGGCAGAAGAAGAGCAGGGCAGGCAGGTAGGCTGGGATGGCGGCGGTTTCCAGCGGGCTCCCCCGATGGCTGCCTGCGGTCCCGCAGTTGCGCTCTCGGTAGTGCTGCTTCTGGCTCCAGTGCCCGCGCGGAGCGGCGGCGCCATCGCGGAGGACAGCAACTGGGTCAAGCTGCCAAGCAAGTACGAAGTATGCAAATATGTGGCTGTGGAGCTGAAATCCTCCTTTGATGAAACTGGGGCTGAGTCCCCAAAAGACTTATTTACTTCTCCACTGTCACTCTACTGTCACTCTACTGAAGTGGACTTTAAAAGTGCCATGCAAATCAGGAATAAGCGTCCGCATGAGGCTCAGGAAAATGCGTGTTTTTAACGCACCTTCCGTCCCCATAGGATCCCTGTTTTCTTTGCGCGCATCTTTTTCTCCCCGCCCCTGCTCTTGTTCATAGGGTGCCAGCGGGAATGGGGAGGGACTGCGCTCGGTGTGGCCACAACCAGGAAGACAATCCGATCAAGTGCAAAGGAGAAACAGCAATCGCCTCTCTGTTCGTCTCCCAGATCTTTCCCCCCCCCCTTAAATGGCTTCTCGTGCTGGAAAACATTCACTCTCACCACTTTCCCTGTTTTTGTTTTCAAAAATCCACCCTGCCCAGCGCACGAGCGCTGACAATCCCTGACAAGTGCAAACGAGAAACAGCGATCGGCTCTCTGCCTCTCCCCCCCCTTAAATGGCTTCTCGTGCTGGAAAACATTCACTCTCACTACTTTCCCTGTTATTGCTTTCAAAAATCCACCCTGTCCAGCGCACGATCGCTCATTCACTCATCACTTTCCCTGTTATCGCTTTAAAATCCACCCCTAGCAATAATCCACCCATTTCACACCTCACAGCGATTGCAACAATGTTGCAATTCTGCGTGATTCTGGCTCTTTAGTTCTGAGCTTTAGAAAGTGAAGCTGCTTGTGTTTCTGCTGTGTGTGTGCAGGCGGCAATCCCCGCCCCTTTTGCCACGGAGCGTCCTCAAGGTAAATGTAGCGAGGAAAACCCGCGACTTACAGAAAGAGCGCTGGAAGAGTTGTTTAAAGTGCATGTATTTTGTCGCGCGATTTCCACGTTTTGTAGCGCTGGAACCTCGTTAAAAACCCTGGCTTGGGGACGCTCAGAGGCAAAAGGAGAGTCTTGGCAGACTTTTTATTCCTTGGGGACAGGCCCTGGGAAGACCAAAGAGGTGATTGACACCAAATACGGCTTTTTAGATGGCAAAGGGTCCAAAATAAAGTACACAAAATCGCATGTTCGTCTGATTGAGGTGATGGAGAACATCTGCAAGAGGCTTTCGGAGTACAATTTGCACAAAGAGAGATCTGGAAGCAACAGATTTGCAAAGGGCATGTCTGAGACTTTTGAAACCCTTCACAACTTGGTTCACAAGGGAGTAAAAGTGGTCATGGACATCCCTTACGAATTATGGAATGAAACATCTGCAGAGGTAGCTGATCTGAAAAAGCAGTGTGAACAAATGGTGGAAGACTATGAAGATGTTATTGAAGACTGGTACAGGAACCATCAGGAAAAAGATATTTCCCAGTTTCTTTGTGCAGATCATGTCCTGAAAGGAAAAGACACCAGCTGCCTGAGCGAGCAGTGGACTGGCAAGAAAGGCGACCTGGCAAGTTCAGGACCAAAGAAAATGAAGAAAAAGGGCAGCAAACCTAAGAAGGCTTCAAAAAGCAAAAAGAGTCGCAAAGAGGAAGTAGAGCAAGGAACTGTTGCCACAGAGTCCACAGAGACCCTGAATCGAATGGAGGAGGCAGAGGAGGGAGGGGGGAACCAGGGCGTGGCGGCTTCGCTTTCACACACAGTTGAGGAACTCTAGGCCCCCGGGAGCCACCGCTGCCGCTTGACCTACTCCCCTGGTGTGACTTGCAAGCTTGTATTCGGGCAACGGAACTGCAAAATGGAGATGCTTCCTTCCGTGAAGAAAGTAACTAGTTGTGTTCCTGAAAATTAAAATTAATTTTTTAAAAAAAACCCACACATATCCCATACATATCCTGTTTTCATCCTGTATGTATCTGTACAGATGCATACGGATGCATACCGGGTACATATGGATACACTCAGTATGCATACGTATTCGTACCGCCATATGAATTTCTGAAATATTCATTCAAATGTGCAGAATATTCGTATTCATACAAATACTAAAGTATGAATGTCCAGACATTCAATTTGTATACGAATGTCCAAATTCATGTGGATGCATAGGAATAATGAATAGTACAAATATTTATGCACATTCTTAGAGCTGAGGCTTGCCCCTCCTCCTCCACCTTGCCATGACAGTCTTTCTTCTACTTTCCCCTCCCCCCTCTTGCCTTGATTTCCTTTGCCCTGTCACTGCTGCCCCCACAATGATCTCCCTCCACCTGCCCCAACTTGTCAGTTCACCTTCCACCTACCCTCCCAAAATGCCTCCCCGTCAAGCAGAGCTTTCCCCTCACCCACGCTCCACCTGAAGATTACCAGTGACAGCAGCAGGAAGGTGTAACCAAGCCATTCCAGACCAAAAATAGCTTGGATATGTCTGCCTTCCTGACCTGGATTAAAATGATACTGTGATTTCTTTTTGTTATGGGGACATACAGGAGAAAAAAAATTGGACAAGGAAGATTAAAGTGCTGATGTAGAAAGAGAGACGATTGGAGAATGATTCATCTGACTGAAAACTTCACATTTCAACATATTCAAGCAGAAGATCCACGTCCAAGCCTACTTTGTACCTTTTCATGACACATGTGAAGGTCAGGTATTGATCAAATGCTCACAGAACACATGAAAACACTGGGGAGTGGTCTGATGCATCCGCCCCACCCTGCTACAAATATCTGCATTGCACATCTGGGCAGAACTTATATGGGAGCTTCAGTCACAAAGTAATAGTATATATTTTGTTAACTCTTTCTCTTAGCATCATTTTTGCCATCCTATGGCAGCCATACATATGTTTACAGTATATCTCAGGTTCAGCTGGCTTCATAATCACAGTGTATAAAATTGATCTGTTACTGTGCCTAATCATAGTAATTAAGACACAGTGTAGCCATCCAACTACGTGCTCCTCTGCACACACAGAGTTCTGAGGGAGGAGGAAAAAAAGTTGTGTCATAAATACTTCCTTCAGTTTACAAGAGGGGGAAACTTTGTGGTTTCTTTAACTCTGGTCTGAACTGCTAGCAAAGCGATCATTGTGGTAATGGGAGTTTCCCCTTTCCTCTCAGATCACTCGCAAAACATTTCAAATCCTCTGTTAATGCAAGGGACTGTAAACTCAAGGGCCATCAACATGGTTCGTGCCCTCAGCCCACCTGCTGCCTTTTTTGACATGACGTGGCAAAGACGGTTGCCTTTTTCTCCTTGAAAAAATCAACGACTAGGAGGGGAGAGACATAAAAGGAACTTTGCTGGATCAGGTCATAGCCCATCTAGTCCAAGGGCTGCCCCATATACTGCACATTACAATAATCTAGTCTGGAAGTTACCAGAGCATGGATAACTGTGTCTAAGTCATCTCTGTCCAGAAGGGACCTGAACTGTCAAACCAGCTATAGTTAGGAATATGCACTCTTGGCCACAGCCTCCACCAGTGCAGAGTCCAAGAGCACTCACAGGGGCATTCGCATGTTTCCCTTCAAGGGCATTGCAACCTCAATGAGGACAAGGTGCCTCGCAACTACATAGACCTGAGACCCTGTAACACACAGCACCTCTGTCTTGTCTGGATTCAGCTTCAATTTACCTTTGGGAATGGGACACTGTGGGCCTTTCCGCACTTGGCCTTATTTTTTAATATATCCCAGGATAGGGGCCTGTTGTCCGCATCCTAGTGCAGACTATGGTAGGCCCCAGGTAAGGCCTACCATAGCCTGAATTAACATGTGGACAACAGACCCCTATCCTGAGATACATTCCAGAATAAGGCCCAGTGCGGAAAGGGCCTATGAAGCCTAGCCCACTTCTGTGGAGCCTAGCCCAAAATGACCACCTAGACAGGGTCAGCAGTAGACCCGTTTAAACATGTCTGCCACTTGGTTACTTTTGATTAAACTGGCAGAGGGAGGCATGCAGTAGGGCACTTATTCCCTTTTTCCAATTTACAAGGGGGATCAATTTTGGCAGCACACCAAACTGCACAGCCAAAATTGGTCCCCCTAAGGATCAAAGACCAGGAACTTCTGTTCCTGCCCACTAGAACCCTTGCAGAAGAATCCAAAATGGGTGCAAACTTTGGAATATCATACGGTGGCAGTGAGGCTGTCCCTGAACAGCCATCTGTACTGTGGATGGTCTTGTTCTGGTTCAGCTGTACTGCTCCAGCAGATAACTATTCCCCTCTCTTTCTGGAACTGTTTTATGTTGCTTTAGTGAGTTGATTTTTAGTTGTATTTCTTTTGTTTGTTAACTGCACAGAATTTTTAACATAGCAAAACATACAATAATGATTTACACTGTTTGAGGAATATACTGCATTCTAATGCCTCAGCATGCCACTGCTTCATTTCGGTGCGCGTCACCAAGATCGTAAGGCAGCAGTTCAAAGCATCAGACTGTTTATTCTCCATCAGCTGAAAATGGATATCAGTTTATGGACACTAAGTATTAGTAGTTGCTGCCCTTAATAATCATGTATTGTGCATATAGAGCTTACTGTATATGAATGACAACAGGGCTTATTTTAAAATTAAACCACATTGATTCTGCTTGATGAAAAGCCTGATGTCCTCAGACAGTAGTTAATACTCTGTGGTATCTCTACAATTCCAAGTATGAAAAGAAAGCTTTACTTTTGCACTTCAGAGAACTCTGTTGCCGGCCACCCCACTGTTCAGAAATGGAACTTCAGATAGCCACATGGGCTTCTTCCCTTTCTTTTAATCTTTTCTTGTCTCGGGGGCCTTAACAAATTGCCATATTAGCAATAGAAATCAATTGGATATTCTGAAATTACCATAAGCAAAAAGTTAGCAGCAAGTCTTCACAGCAGCTGTCGTGCTTGGACAGATTTCTAATGATGCTGGGCAAGTGTTACACTTTTTTAATGAAAACACCCTCAAAATTCTTACTATTTAATATTTAAATGGTTTTGGGAAAATAGAATAAAAAGTTCTGACCTTTGATTCCCCAGCTGTTGATATTTCAAAAGTTGTCCCCATTCTGTATGTAGATCTTGGTATCCTCCAAGTATATTCTAATACTACCAAAACATTCCATGATGAACACAACTGGAATACTATGCAGTCGAGTTCTGGCTGCTACATTTGTAGAGCTGGGAAAGGTACAAAACAAAACAATCAGAGGCTTGAAGCAACCAGAATGTGTCAAAGTGTAAGATGGTTTTTAGTTCAGAAAAAAAAAATGGAATTGCAAAGAACATGATAAATGTAAGCATTACATTGATAAAACAGCAATCCATGTATTGTGAATATGGTGTAGGAAAGGAAACTAATCCCAAGAATGAGAAAATCTGGACAATTTTGAGGTCAAGGCTGGGGACATTTTTCTGTGCTGTTGGAAATTACCCTGGCAATGGGCCATACTCTGAAGCTCACCAAAGTGTTGCCAGGTTCTGGAACAGGGCATATGCTGCTGCTGCTTTTCTATACAACAGGAAAGACATTGGGACTGCGCAACCACAATATGCCATGGGGGTCTGCGCCCACCTGTGGTAACATGGGGCCTATTCACACTTGGCCTTTTTCTGGAGCATATCTCAGGATAGGGGACTGTGGTACACATGCTAATGCAGACTTTGGCAGACCTCACTTTGGGCCTGCTGAAGCCTGCACTAGCATATGGAGAGCAAGTCCCTATTCCAGGATATATTCCAAAATAAAGCCAAGTGTGAATAGGCCTATGATGTCATGTTGTCCTTGCAGTCCCAGAAATACTGGGGGCTGATTTTCAGGCATGTGCCCGATCAGAACTCTCATTGCATGTGGTACTAATACGCCCCCTGCCTTCACATAATGCAGATCAGTGGCTCCAGTTTTTCTGGATCCATTGATCCAGATCTAATCAAGATACATGAGGAAGTACACTAGGTTTCCTCTCCACCCCAACTTGGAATCACTGGTGACGTGTCCATTTCCCTCTTCTCACACTCCATCCCAGGCATGTTCTCACCCCAGAAATTTTCTCTATCCACCTTTTCTATACAGTGCATAATTTTATATCCTTCAATCAGGTCCCCTCTTAAACGCTGTCTCTCCAGACTGAAGAGGCCTAGACATTGCAGCCTGGTTTCGTAAGGGAGGTGTTCCAGCCCCTTAATCATTCTGGTTGCCCTTTTCTGCACCTTTTCCAGTTCCACAATATCCTTTTTGAGGTGTGGTGACCAGAATTGTACACAATATTCCAAATGTGGCCTCACCATAGATTTATAAAGAGGCAAAATGACACTTGCTGACTTATTTTCTATTCTCTTCCTAATTATTCCCAGCATTGAATTAGCATTTTTCGCTGCTGCTGCTGCTGCTGCTGCTGCTGCTGCTGCACACTGAGTTGACACCTTCATTGAACTGTCCACCAGAACCCCAAGATCCTTTCCATGGTGTTTTGCAGAAAGCTCAGCCCCCATCAGTTTATAGACATAATTTGGATTTTTGGCCCCAATGAGCATTACTTTGCACTTGTTAAGATTAAAGCACATTTGCCACTTGGTTGCCCACTCATCCAATGCTAAGAGATTCTTCTGGAGTTCTTGGCAATCACTTTCGGTTTTTACTGCCCAAAATAATTTAGTATCATTAGCAAACTTTGCTATTTTACTATGTACACCTTCTTCAGATCATTGATGAATAAATTAAAAAGCTCTGGTCCCAACACTGAACCTTGGGGGACCCCACTTTTTACCTCTTTCCACCTTGAGAATTGGCTGTTTATTACTACTCTCTGCTTCCTGCCCTTAAGCCAGTCACAAATCCAGGACAGAACCTGTCCTTTTATCACATGGCTGATGAGTTTACTCAGTAGCCTTTGATGTGGGACTTTGTCAAAAACCTTCTGAAAGTCCAGATGGACAGTGTCTACTGGTTCGCTTTTATCCACATTTTTTGACACTTTCAAAGAATTCCACCAAGTGTGTAAGGTATAATTTACCTTTGCAGAAGCCATGCTAGCTTTTGTTCAGTAATGCTTGCTCCTCCATGTGCACACTAATTTTGTCTTTAATGATGGTTTCCATCACCTTACATGGAACCAACATTAAGCTAACTGGTCTTTTGATGTTTTTAGCAATGTGCTCCTCAAAATCTTTTTTTTGCTTTCCTAATGGTCATCTTGCATTTGTGTTGCCAGTGCCTATGTTCCCTCTTGTTCTCCTCATTAGGACAAGCCTTCCATTTTCTAAATGAACTTGTTTTAAATGACTCCATCTACTGCACTTGTGATCCACATTGGTTTCTTTTGGACCTAGAAGTCCCCTTTTTGCCTTTAGGTATGCATTCTAGTTGCACTACCATTATTGTGTTTTTAAGTATTCTCCATGCATTTTGAAGTGATTGAATTCCTCTAACTTTCCCTTTCAATTTCCTTTTTTACTAATTTCCTCATTTTGGGGAAGTTTCCCTTATGAAAGTTCAAGGTCTCACCTAATAAAGTGTTAGACTTTATTAAGAACTTACTCAACTTACTCCCTGTATTTAAATGGAAGGTTATTGCATTGTGGTCACTGTTCCCAATTGGATCAGCCACAGTGACATCCTTTACCAGGGCCTGAGCATTACTTAGGATCAAGTCCAAGACTGCCTTTCCCCTGGTTGGTTCCATGACCATTTGCTCCATGGAACAGTCATTTAGCAGGTCTAGAGATTCATTCCCCAGAACAGCAGTGCCCAAATGGACCAGAGGTCCAAGGTGGACCAGATTGCCACCACTTAACCACCCACAGTAGATATAGGCAATTCGCCCCTTTCTCAGACAGAGCATCCAGCAACTGAATTTTCCACAGGCAGCTGTCCTTCATGGTCCCTAATGAGACCAGGTGGGATCTGGAACAGATGGCAAAAGGGCTCAGCCCTGCAGGGAAACACTTCCCTCGGGGTACCAAGAAGGAGGAGAACTGAGAAAGTGAAGAAATTTTTGCCAATATTCTACAGCAGCAACTGTTCTAACTTGTACAAAAGGTCAAACTATCTTGAGTGATGCTTTCAGAAGAGTCTAAAAATGTAAATACAGCTTAACCTTAGAGATTTTCAGTGAGGGCAGTTGGCTGTGCTGCTTACAGAATATCCACTTGTATATTACATTGTAAGAAGAAAGATGAAGAAGTAAGGTGTAATGGGCATATCTCTTTTACTGAGGATCTATCCAAGAAGACATTTAGGCCATGCCTGTACTGGGCCAATAGATTGGCTCAGTGAACATAACATAAGAGTAGCTCTGCTGGATGAGGCCACAGCCCATCTAGTTCAGCATCCCATTTCACACAGTGGCCCACCAATTGCTTATAGGCATCTCAAGGAGAAGACAAATGCAGAAACTTCACCTGCTCTTGAATTCCTCAAGTGGCCTTTAGAGGCATCCTATCTGTCTCTCCAACCTGGAGGAAGTACCTAGACATCAGTCCTAGTAGCAACTGATATACCTGTCATCCATGAATTTGAATACCCTGGAACACCTTGTCTGCACTGTGGACTGGTGTACTGAGAGGCTATGCCTGAAAATGTTGCTGTAGCCCTTTTCACCTATGTGCAGCTGGAAGACAAGCAGCTAGTCCAGTAAACCAGCGCTGAGAAGGTGTAATTATGCCATTTCTGGCCACCTGGGTGAGCCAGTTTAGTCTAGTGGTTAGGGAGCCAGTCTCTTAACTGAGAATTCTGGGTTTGATTGTCCACTCCTCCACAAAGCCAGCTGGGTGACCTTGGGCTAGTCACAGCTCTCTTCTGAGCTCTCACAGCCCCGCCTACCTCACAGGGTGTTCCGTTGCAGGGAGAAGAATAGAAAGCTTTGTCAGCTGCTTTGAGTCCCCTTAAATGGGTCAGAAACGTAGGGTAAAAAAGCCAACTTCTTCTTCTTCTGGGTAAAACAGCCCTGGCTGGCTACTATGGAGGCTGGGAACTTTCATTGCCCACCTCCATAGTTGGGTTGGGCTGTAGACTATAGTTGTTGTGGGCCACTGACTGCCCAGCCAAGGAAATTTGTGTGCCCTAATTTTTAAATTAACACTCAGAAATGTCAGAATATTCATGTGCCAAGATTAGGTCTGATGTAAAAGACGAACAACTGGTACATAATTGTTGTTGAATACATGTAATATTTGAAATATAAAGAAAGACTTCTTTCCATATCAGAAAAACACAAGTTCCCTTGGTCCCCCTTGGTCCCCAAGAGAATTCACTCCAATAAAGAACCTGCTCCACGAATACAGCAATTCTTGGTGAGATTGAAAATAAGCTCAGTTATTAGCTGGGACTTCTGACATACAGTGAACCTTTAATTATTAGCTGGGAATTTCTCACACTCTACAGGGCAGCGTTGATGGCACCAGGTTTATTGTAGGTCTTTCATCAAGTCACATGAGGCCAGCACCGGTCATTAATTCAAGGTAGAATTATTCATGTCTCTTCTTGGCTTATTTATAGAGGTTGTTCCTCTGCTCATGTCTGACAGAAATAGAATGGACAGATTTACACATTCTGTGTAAGATATACTGAGTCAACAGTGTAAATTATTTTTAACCTATAATATTAGTATTTTAATTTAAAATTTTATTTTGTAGTTTTATCCCACCCTTTACCCAAAGGTCTCTGGCCAATAGTACCTTTGAAAACCCAATGCAACTGCCCTGGGTCTCCATCAATCAAATGTTGTGTCGGGCTAGTGGGAGTGGGATATCTTCACAGACAATCCAATGACTCCATTGCCATTAATGTAGCTGTTGTTTCAAAGGGGCTGTGAAGGTGTCTTCACAGCCTTACCATCACAGAACATGTTCCTTGCTCACGACCTTCATTGTTCCATGGTACCAATTAATCAGATCCACCACTAATCTGGACTATTGCACCTATAGTAAGGATCTGATCTGGATTACCACTAGGTCTGTGTAGACCTTGTGGAGCACAGATCTACTTATTCTGGATTTAACAGGTAAGTGAAGTGTAGATCCTTTTGCAGCCCAAGAGAGATAATACACATTCACCAGGAAAAACAAATAAACATAAGCTGGAGGTGAATTCCAAAATACCCCAACAGAGAATAATGTATATTTAGTGGCCACAGATTACAAACTGAGGCTGCTTCCAGACAGTGGTTGGCTATCCTGCTGGGAGGCAATAATGCGGGAAATCCTCTCCACATGATTATTGTCTCCTAGCTAGACAGTGCCACAGTTGGTACTGTCTTTGCATATTTTAACTGATGCAGGCATTGGTGCATCCAGAATGTTCAGATTCCCTCATCATCACCTCCAGACATGTGTCGATGCCTGTTTCAGATATGTGAGGTCAGCCCACCATAGTGGTGCCATAATGGTGCTCTATTTCCCAATGTCTGGATAGAGCCTGAGTGCTGGAATAAATAGAAACTGTGTGAAAGGGCTACTGGGACAAAATATCCTATCAGACAATGCCTACAGTAGATGCACTGAATACCGTATTTTTGTTCTCTTCCTGTTTTGTTATCTACATTACCAAAAAGGCCCTTGTGGCAGGCCACTTTCAGTATGAATGACTTGCTATGTTTATGTGGATCTCATTGAAAATAACACCCCTTTGTTATGTCTTTCTTGTAATATCTCAGAAAATATGTCCTGGGATTTCATGCAATATTACTTTCCCTATCCTCAGTTCACCTCTTCAAGCGCTTCTGGTGGGGATGAAATCATAGTATGGAGATATCACTGCACAGGAGAGAGATAGCTTGAAATGGAAATAGCACTTTCAGTGACATCTCTCAGGCATATGGAACATGTTGTACCGAGCTCAAATGGTTGAAGTCAGGATGTAATTGGTTTAACAAAGCAATTTTAAAAAACTCCAATAGATATGACTCTAAAACTTTGGTTGAGTCCAAACAAGACAACAGTAGTGCCATTATCACGCTGATATGGTGGGGTCTCCTCACATATTGTAGGCAACCCCACCATAGTCCCGGTTTTTATCACTAAAAAGTGCTAAAAACTATTCCTGGAAAAACTACCACTGCTGGCTTGTTTCCTGCAATAGTGCTTTTTAGGCCACATTCCCATCACAAGCTTAATACAGTTTCCCTAAACCGAAATAATAGAACCAGATGCAAACGCGAATTTCCCTGATCCCATTACTTTCAACCTAATAGCGTCCGATCCGGATTCTGAGGATTGTACATGGCATGCGTGACTCAAGGGGGGGGGACTCAAGTGGCTACTTTCTAAAAGCCACTTTTCGGGTCTGCCCTGCCCTCTTCCTCCTGGCGTGAATGCGCCACCCATAAGGGACCCCTTCACGGAGCCTAGCTGGGTGGCTGAGTGGCTGCTGCTTGCCTGGATGGAGGAAAAACGGCACTGGGGAGCCACCGATTCTTTCCCCTCCTCTCCCCATTGCCCAGGGCACACAGCAGCAGTGGCAACTCAAGCCCCCTTCGTCCGCTCACCGCCACAGCCTTAAAAAAATTCACACATCATCCAGAACCTGCAGCTGCTTTCCTTTCTTTTCCCTTTCTAAATGTCAGAACTTTCAGAACTGCACAAAATTGCAACATTGTTACCAGGTGTGAAGTGGGTAGATTGCTACAGTGTAGCGGCTGCTATAAGGGCTGGATTTTTACAGTAAAATCACTATCTTTGGAAGCAAGTTATTGGGGGAGGGAAGCCCTAAACATGCATTCTCATACCACTAAAACGGTACAGTTCCCACAGTAAGAAATGCAAAACGTTTCAAATGCACAAACCGGAGCGAGACCTGTTGAAATGAGTGCTAACATTTAAACGCTTTGCGGTGATTTAACATGTGGAAAGCGTGTTAAGCCAACCTGACGTGGGGACTGCGAGGAACGAAACCATTTCGAAACCATTTTAAACTTGTAATGGGAATTCACCCCTAGGGATGCACTTACTTTTCTGGATGGAGCTCCACTCAGTACACATGAGCAGAGGCTGAAACAGCTGGTCCTGCACGTATGGAATGGTCGCCTTCACATTTGGGAATTCAAAGACCCACAAAACATGAAAAGACAGCACTAGGGCCAATGCTGTCAAAACAGAAAGCAATAATACAGGGGAACAAATTATAGCTGCCTCCAAATGTTCTTTATGTATTGTGCTATGTTGCAAAATTCTGGGGAAAAAACATGTTGCCCAGATGGCAGGGCAACAACATGGAAAGATTTACCAGTGTGGATGCTTGTTCCCCAATGGTACAGCATGAACATCTGGGTATTTCATACCCAAAAGTGTGCAATTGCTCCTCCATGTGCATGTGCAGCTGCCATTTTCATCCGGGCTTGGTCCATCACATGCACACTCTCACTTTTTCTGTAAAATCTGGCTTGGGAGTTGATTTCCCCACAATAACGTTATTGTGGGGTATTATCCCCAAATCCCAGGGATATGTTGGGATTGCCATATTTGTCCATGTGGCAATCTCAACATAATCCTGGGATAATCCTATGTTTTACACTTGTTTGTAGCAGCCTATAAAATTATCACAGAAGCTGAGCAGAACTTCTTTATCTAACCCAATGGTGAATTTTCTGAAATATAATGCCAAAAGCAAACAGCTTGTTGCTTTGCCGATACATTATCTCAGTCTGAAAGTGGACTGAAACTGGATGCAGCCAATAACATGGGATGTTCCCTAGTTTGCAAAGATCCTAAATGGACAATTACCCTGCTCTTTTAGCATTTTATATGCAATATTGTTTTTTTTTGTTCTTATATAATTATTATATATTTGTTTTGTTTTTTATAATTGTCTTTTATATTTGAACAGAATAGGGCAATCAGAATTAATCAGAGACCTGGAGCACCTCCCTTGTGGCTGAAATGGCTAGGCCTCTTTAGCTTGAAGATGCCATTTAAGAGGTGACCTGATTGAAGTTTATAAAACCATGCACAGTGTAAGAAAGGCGGAATACCTCCATACTGCATGGGAGCCCATTTTACTTTCTTTTCTAGGATCTTATTCCACACTATGTCTCAGCTCTAAACTTCTTTTTGCATGATGTACCTTTCCCTGGAAGAAGGTCCCTTTTCTACAATCGCCACGACTTTTCATTTTGTTGGTTCTGCAGTCTCTCCAATCCCTACATCACTCAAAGGACCTCCTCCTGTTCCAAGGATGCAAGCCCACACCCTACATCCTTTGCAAAGAAGAGACACTCCAGACATGACCATTCAGGCATGCAAGCATTCTTGTAATTTGTACTTGCTGCTGCTCTCCTGAGGTTATAATGAAAAATATGCTCATTTAATGGTGGATTGTTACCACACCTTCTAAGTAATTGTTCTTTTCCTGGAAAAGCAAGTCCAGCCCTTTCCATAAAAGCTGACATAGTGAAGTACATTTCATATGGTGTGGATGTGTGAAACTGTCTGCAACAGTTGTCTAACTTGACTGTCTGGAAACTTACTCCAACGAGATTTGTATTGTGAAGTAGTATGAGAGATGCAAGAAGTCATAGGAAGACAGAAAGACAAACTGTGATAAGAAAAATAAAATTTATTGTTCTGAAGAAAATGCTCTCTGAAAGAAATGAAGGGATTAGCAAAGCTACAACAAAAGGCATCTGAGAAACTGGATAACACAAGTGTGGCATAGGGTGTTTTCCCACTGGCAGAAAGTACCCATTTAAGCACCCATTAAGGACCGATTTGGCTGAGAGCCGGATGACCCTATTTCCACCAAGGACCCCATTAGGAACACATCTGTTTCCACCACAGCCAGGCAAATCCAGATCATATGGGTCCTTCAGGGCCTATAATCCAGATTCTCTGTAGACCCCATTAAAGGGGTCTACAATGGGGTCTTCAGCCTTAAAATCTGAATTATAAGGAACCTGTTTCCACTGCAACTGGGCAGTGGGGTCTAGAGGAGGCTCATGGGGGGAGTCCCCCAAAGTTAAGACTTCAGAGTACCTCCAAGTCCCTTCGGAGTCCCTCCAAAGTCCCTCCAAAGGCAACTTCGGAGGTTAGCACAGGTTCCGAAGAAAAACCCCTTGCCAGAACAATGCAGCTGTCAAAGGTTGCAAAGGCTCCAAAGGGTCTTTGAAGTTAGGGAAAGAGGAGTAAAATCAAGGGAATAAGGGGGTGCAGAGGCTTGAGTTTTCTCTCTTTCTCAGGGAGATAACCTTTTTGCCACCCTGGAAGAGAGAAATTTCAAGCCCCTGCAACCCCTTTGTTGCTGCCTGTTAAGTAATTTCTGTCTGTTTTAAAAAATCTTCCCTGCTCTTTACAGCCATGAATTACAGGGGAAGTACCTTAGATCCAGATCTTCTTAGATCCAGATTAAAGGAGTGTGGTGGAAAAACACCCATAGTTCAAGATATTGTAGTTTGGGTGAGGCCTTCAATGATATTCCTGTATCCAGTACACCCACTAATCTCCTGAATTTTCTCCACAAACCATAAATTAGCCTTCCATATATGCAGGAAGCCTGGGACACATCACTGGGACAAACAGCACAGCTTACAAGCCATTCAACTCTGCACAGTGTCTGGATCACTGGTATGATAGGAACTCAGCTAGCAGCAGTGAAGTGTCCTCGGGGACCTGGGACATATTTGCATTTAGGCCTTTGGTATGCAATTAGGACAGCTCTGGTGCATCTGTCCTGGTGCCAACTTCTAAGAGAAGCCCTGGCAGATCAAGCCAGGGCTCATCTAGTCTGGCATCCTTTTCCCCACAGTGACCCACCAATTGTTCTGGGCATTCTTTTAGGGGCATCCTGTCTGTCTCTCCAACTTGGCATTCATTCTAGTAACCACTGATATACCCCTTCTCCATAAATTTGCTAGCCCCTTCTTAAAGTTATATAGGTTGGTTGCTATCATAATCTCTTCTCGTAGTAAATCCCATAGACAAATGACTCCCCTGTGTGAAAAAACACTTTTCCTTGTCAGTCCTAACTGTCCTGCCCATCAGCTTCATAGTGTGTTCCTGGTTCTAGTGTTGTGGGACAGAGAAAAGTTTTTTTCTCTATTCACAATTTCCGCACTGTGCATGATTTTTATACACTTCATGTCATTCCTGGGTGATCCTGATGGGAAATGGTGGCGTTCACATAAGGAGGATGCAAACTTTGCTACCCATCCTTCCCTGAAAAAGTAGCTTTTCCTACTTAGCAGGAGATGGGAAAGTTGGGCCAACATGGAAGATTCTAAAGAATAGGCAAATTTTTATGGTTCTGCTCCTGAATCTGTGCCAGTCTTTCTAGCTGTGTGGATGAAGCCTAAATTCAATGTCCAGTGGACTATTTCCCCATTATTCCTTTGCACAGTTGTTCAAAAGGTACCTTGGACCTAAGGAGCTCCACTGAACCGCAACCCAAAGGAAATTCCTATGACCACTGACATGATGGTAATCAAAGTGGCTGTGCTTCTTGGTGCTATGCAGCAGCAGTAGTATCTTGAACCATGATACCTGAGTGCAGCAGTCCAAGTCCATGCTGTATAACGACAAGACATATGCAATTGTAAGAGATCACTAAATATATCAGGTAGTGGATTAGTTCAAGGCAGTATAAAAGCTGGCAAGCAGTAGAATCATCTCTGCTCTGAATGCACTGAGAAATATAAGTGGCAAGAGAACGCAGGGCAACAGGCAAATAAGCAATAAATCTAAGAAGCAGTTATGTAGTCAGTCAGTAAAAGTCAAATACTAGAGATACAAGCAATATGTGGCCATACATAAATCAGGTAATCCGTACATTGGCAACAGGGAGAGGTGTTTGCTGTGCTAGACTGCTACGTACAAATACTCCTGCAGACTTGCTGAAAGAAAGCAGTGGGAGGGGGCAGAGGCAGCCGTGATGGGTAGAATGTGAGGCTGAAATCGTCTAGCAGTTGGGGATGAGATAGACGCGATGCTTGTGGTGAAATAGATTGTACCATAAAAATGGGAATCAAGCCGTGAGCAATCTGCAGCATCCAATATCGAGAAATAGCACAGCAACGTGGAATTGTATCGGAAAATCAGGCCATAATCAGTGGGTTCCCTGGAGAGAGCACAGAATTAATGCACTAAGCCGAGACACATAAACACACACTTGTCAGCTATTTGGGAACGGAGGACACAATTCTAAGGGATTAGATGGAATTCGGAAAAGTTCTTGGGCAGGGGAGACTTTGGCCTAGCCCATGCTCATTTTGGTGAGAGAAGTGACTAATGTTTTCCTCAGGCAGTAGGCTCAGGGGTGAGGGCACAAGGCCATGGCTGGATGGCAAAGAGACCCTGGCTCAAGATTTCCACAGATGAACCTGGCTCTTCTCTCTGGCAGCCTCTGCACACATGCTGGTGCTGCATGCTCTAGAGGATTGTCATGGCTGATAGGGCCAAAAAAAAAAACCTTGATGTGGCAAGTCAGAGCAGAGAGTGCTGGCTATGAAGTTGCAGGCCAGGGATATTTCCCTGCAGCCCTAGAAATGGCACTGGAAATGGGCTGTCTTCTGGAACTCAATGAAATATCACTGGCAGGCCAGTGGGGGCTGCTCAGTCCAACCTTGAGTTTGGAGAGTCCTCCAGAGGTGGCCACCCAGCTGATTTGGAAGACATATCTGTGCAGGGCAGAGCCACACTGTGCTGATATGTACACATAGGCTTGTGCATGGTCAACTAAAATTTATCAGTGGAAGCTATTGAGAAAGAACAAAGGTTTTAAAGGAAAAATAAAATATAATAATATCTGAAAATATTTACTGGATTGGGTCAATATTAACCAAGGCTGTCTCCAGATAGTGGTCAGATATTGTGCTAGGGAATGATCAAGTGGGGCATTGACCCCCCCCCCCCTCCTCACTTCCATTATCACTTCTGGGCTAGACAGCGCCACGGCCAGTGCTGTCTTTTCATGTTTTATGTCACATGAGTATTCAGGCATCTGGAATAAGAACATAAGAGAAACCCTGCTGGATCAGGCCACAGCCCATCTAGTCCAGCATTTCGTTGCACATGGTGGCCCACCAAATACTCAAGGGCATCTGAAGCAGAGTCAAGGACAAGCCTTTTCCTGCTCTTGAATCCCAGCAAATGACCTTAGAAGCGTCCTGCTTTCCCCCTAGCCTGAAAGATGGATTTAGGCATTCATTCTAGTAGCCACTGATACATCCGTCATTCATAAATTTGTCTAACCCTACCTGAAAGCCATCTAGGCTGGTAGCTGTTACTACCTCTTCCAGCAACAAATTTCATAAACTGATTACCCTCTGGGTGAAGAAATACTTCCCCTTCTTGGATCCAACTCTCCTACCCATCAGCTTCATAGAGTGCCCCCTGGTTCTAGTGTTATGTGATAGAGGAAAGAAATTTTCTCTGTCCACCTTTTCTATACAGTGCATAATTTTATATACTTCAATCAGGTCCCCTCTTAAATGCCGTCTCTCCAGACTGAAGAGGCCTATGCTTTGCAGACTGGTTTCAGAAGGGAGGTGTTCCAGCCCCTTAGTCATTCTTTTCCAGTTCCACAATATCCTTTTTGCTGTGTGGTAACTAGAATTGTACACAATATTCCAAATGTGGCATCACTATAGAGGCAAAATGACACTTGCTGACTTGTTTTCTGTTCCCTTCCTAATTATTCCCAGCATTGAATTAGGTTATTTCCTTGCAGCTGCACACTGGGTTGACACCTTCATTGAACTGTCTACCAGAACACCAAGATCCCTTTCCTGGTGTGTTGCAGAAAGCTCAGACCCCATCATTTTTGACATAATTTGGATTTTTGGCCCCAATGTGCATTACTTTGCACGTGTTAAGATTAAAGCACATTTGCCACTTGGTTGCCCACTAACCCAATGCTAAGAGATGTACTAGGATATATCCATAGCCACAACCACGCACACACGTGACTAGTTGTTTTGGTCTCCATGCTTATGTGGTGAATGCAGCAACAATCTTCACTCTGTTCGCAAGGTGAGAAAAAATACCATTACTGGGAAACCTGTGATCCGCGGTGGGTTTTCCAGCAATAGGTTTCCACACACACACACTTTTTAGTGGGGAGGAAGCAAGGTTATGGTAAGGGTGCCACAGATGTGTGTGGCTGTCGTCGTCCCCCCCCCCCCCATGGCAGCATCATATTGGCTTTATAACACCCCCCTCAGAACAAATTTGGACAGGGCCCATATAGCACAGAATAAAGTTTGGCAACAACAGAGTTGATACTGACATTGATGATGAAGAAAGTGAAGAATTTCCATGCAGAGGTACCACTGTCTAAATCTGAATAAATATATGGGAAACAGGCAAGAGCAAATTTATGTTGAAGAAAGGCCAGGAGATGGTGCCGCAAGAGTTAAATTAAGCTTTTATCTGGGAACGTTCATGAATACACATTGGCCGAAGGATCTATGGATCCAGCGGAAAGGCCACTGTCGTTCAAACTGCTTTTGAACTTTGGAGCTGACAGGATAAGAAGCCATGAATGTTAAGCACTGCTCCAACCTTCCCCTCAGCTGCTGTTTTATTTCACAATTTTGTCTACCAGCTGGTTCTTGTTCTGCCGGCATCAGGATGAAACTACACACCTCAGTTATGTGCCACTTGTTAAGAAATGTTAGAAAAATATTTGTTTTTATAAGACAGTATTAGAACCGGTCAAAACTCATATGGTCTCACTGAATATCCAAAAATTTTCATAACCCAGCCTCTGTCCTGTCTCTCTGCATGGGGAGGTATTAAAGACGAGAGTGACCTTCAGACTTCGAAGATCATAACCTCTTCAGTGGAAACAAAACTATCACTTCCATACATGTGGTTTGTGCAGATAAATAAGGTGCGTTAAGAAGGTATTGTTTTCATATTTCTATTCCATTTTACTACCATGATCAGGACAAATTCTGCCCCTTCCCCCACTAGTGAGCCAGTTTGGTCTAGTGATTAGGGAGCCGAACTCTTAACTGGGAATACCGGGTTCGATTCCGCCCTCCTCCATGAAGCCAGCTGGGTGACCTTGGGCTAGTCACAGCTCTCTTCTGAGCTCTCACAGCCCCGCCTACCTCACAGGGTGTGTGTTGTGGGAAAAAGAACAGAAGGTTTGTCAGCCGCTTTGAGTCCCCTTAAATGGGTGAGAAAAGTGGGGTAGAAAAGCCAACTCTTCTTCTTAATATTAGTGGTGATGATATTATCATTACTAATATCATTAATCATATTGATAATTAAAATGAATAATTGTCTAACATGCCTTTCCTTCTCCCAGGAACAAGAAGCCATGGATTAGATTTGATTTCTAATTGTGGACTCTATTAAGCCAGGTTTTTATGCAGGCATGCAAGGAAGTTGTATTTTTATGCTTAATTGATTACATTTTTAAAAATTCTTTTGAATTTTTTTGTAAATGCAGACTGTTTGAAAACGTGAATTTCAGCTGCATACACTTCATGCTGGTCTTGAAAGATCTGCACTTGTTACCTATTTCCTGCCAAGCTCTAAATGGCTTGGCCCCTAAATATCTGAAGGACCTCCTTCTCCCATATAGACCTGCCCAAATATTGAGCTCTCAAAATGAGTCTGTGGGAGAAGCACAGTCCAGCCATGAAGCCCCTCTCACATGGGTTTTGGATCGGGCAGGTGCCCAGCTACAGTGGCAGAGGGACAGCAGGTCTGAATGTAGCAATTCCATGCACAAAAAGCAGGCTTTGGCGCCAGGCGGGCACTGGAACTTGGACACGCCGCTGATTGGTCCACGCACAGCAGGAAAGGAATGGTGACTGACGGCTGAATGCTTGTTAAGATTAAAGCACATTTGCCACTTGGTTGCCCAGTCACCCAATGCTGAGAGATCCCTCTGGAGCTCTTGGCAATCTCTTTTGGTTTTTACTACCCTAAATTATTTAGTATCATCAGCAAACTTTGCCATTTTACTATGTACCCCTCAGAGGTTCCCAAACTTTTTTCTCGTAGACCACTTTCAAAATTTTACTGATTTTGGTGGACCCCCTGCTGCTACATTTCTACCATATTCCCAAAACTCGTCAAAAAATGTGAAGATTAGATCTAACGATGGAAATTTGAGTCGCGGCTGAGTTCCAACCCTAAATTTGTAGTGGTAAAAATAAAAATAGTATATTTTCTTGTGTTCTATTTATTAAAATAATATGATTACAGACTTAATAGAATTAAAATTAAACATTGACTATGCAAGCTGTTACAAGTAACACTTGCTGACCTTCTTAAAATATTATCTGCCTGCATTGATGGGTAAAGCCAAGCCAACATTTTTGTTCTTTACTACTGAAACCAGATAAATTTTCGTGGACCCCCACTTACAACTTGTGAACCCCCCTATTTTTTTCACGCCAACATAGACCCCGTCGAGTCTCCCGTGGACCCCTAGGGGTCCACCTGGACCAATTTGGGAATCACTGTATCTAGATCATTGATGAATAAATTAAAAAGCATTGGTCCTAACATTAAAGCGATATTAAAGCAATATCCCACAACAACATTGCTGCTAGAGAAAATCAGGCAATAATGCCAGGTTTCCCATAACAGCAATTGCTTACCTCTGCCTGCCAGTATCTTGCGTTATTGTTCCTGCTGCAAATACCTGGATGCTCAGCAAGTGTAGGAAAAAGACAAAGAGAACAGTAATACAAGGAGCCACCCAAGGGAGGTAAGAGCTCAGGACTCCTTCCTGCCACCTAGGCTGCATTCACATGTTAAGTTTTAATCCAGCTTCAGTCTACTTTCAGAATGAGAGAACGCATAGCAAAGTGACAAGTTGATTTCTTTCAGTATTATCTACCTCAGAAAATCCACCTTTGAGTTAGATAATGAAGAAAGAAAATGACTGTTAGGCCGTGTCTTCACGGCAACCTTATCTCAGATTCAAAACGTTTTCAATCCTCGGAGTCCGCACGGCAGTTTGGCTTAACCACCCCAAAGTGTGGTGAATCTCAATCCTGATTTCAACAGGTCTCACTCCGGATCGTGTGCTTGAAATGTTTTACATTTTTTACTGTGGGGACCGTACCGTGTTAAGGGATGAGAATCCATGTTTAGGGTTTCCCTCCCCCAATAGCTTGCTTCCAAAGATAGTGATTTCATTGAAAAAATCCACCCTCAAAACAGCCACTATAAAAATCCAATCCTTAAAGTTACACTGTAGCGATCTAGCCACTTCACACCTTAATAACAATATTGCAATTTTGCGCAATTCTAGCTCTTTGAAAGTTCTGACCTTTAAAAAAGGGAAAGGAAAGGAAAGCCCTGGAGGTTCTGTTTTAAAGGCTGTGGCTGTGAAGGGGGTTTGAGTTGCTGCTGCTGCTGTGTGCCCTGGGAAATGGGGAGAGGAGGGGAAAGAATCGCTGGCTGCCGGTGCCTGTTTTTCATCCATCCAGGCAAGCGGCAGCCACCCAGCCACCCAGCTAGGCTCCGTGAAGGGGTCTGTTATGGGTGGCATGTCCATGCCAAGAGGAAGAGGGCAGGGCAGCCCTGCAAAGCGGCTTTTAAAAAGTAGCCACTTGAGTCCCCCCTTGAGTCACATGCGCCATGTACGATCCTCAGAATCCAGATCGAACGCGATTAAGTTAAAAGTAATGGGAACAGGCAAATTCGTGTTTGCATCCAGTTCTATTATTTCGGTTTAGGGAAAGCAAAATAAGCTTGCAGTGGGGATTCCCCCTTAAAGTTGCTGATGTGTTTTTCCATTCTGAAGGTGGACTGAAGCTGGATTAAAACATAGGTATGAACACAGCCGTAGAGGTGCCCTTCCTTTCAGTTTGTTTGCCTCATTCCTCTTCTCCCCCTTTGGACCTGCCTATTTGGACTGACTGACCCTCTGCAAGCTCCACCTGTCTCTCAGCATCCTATGATAATTCACGTTTTCAGACTTCACTCCAAAAACAACCCAATTGTTTGAAGCCACCTATCTAGACTAAACTGGTGTATTATCGAGTTGCATTTTTGAGACTTGATACTTACATTGATTATGATACCGGTTTTTCTTTCTGTTGCTCTGTGATGTCTGCAAAATCTGCCCTCAAAAGAGTGTTCCTGGAAGCAACATATATCATCGTCATTGTACGCAATTGCACTGAAACCCTCTGAGAAGTCTTTGTCCAGCTTTGCAGAAAGGTTGCTTTCATAGATCCCCAGAGGGATGGAAGTCATAACTGTTTGCTACCAAACCTTAAGGTCCTAAATGGGTTGGGTCCCAAATATCTAAAAGAACACTTTCTTCCATATCAACCTTCCTGTGCCTTAAAATATATTGGGATGGGTGGGTTCCTGGTTCTACCACCAGTTTAAAAAATGGGGACTCAGGATAGGCCCATCTCAGTGATAGTCTCCACCCGAAGTATGCCAGTCGTCTTTACTTTGTATGATCAGTAAAGATACACCTGTTTAACTCTAGCCTGTGGCTTCCCCTCCCCACTTTCAGATAGTGTTATTGTTTATACTGTTCATTTTATATTTTCTTTTTATTGCTATAAGTTATAACCCACCCTGAGGGCTTTGGGTAAAAGGCAGGATAGAAATGCAAATGAATGAATATATATATGTGCTGAAAATATCTTCTGGTTAGCCTTGTGTCAGCCCATTTCCTGTGTGTGGATGTAGCCATAGTAGTTGCTCTTAGCTGTGAAAATACAGTATGCAAAGTTCTGCAAAACATGCATAAATCAATGAATATACCTGTTTAGGTAACGATAATAAAAGCACTTGTGCATATCTGGAATAATAAATAATATCCAGATGGCTGCAGGTTCTTCATTCTTGTTGTAGATCAATATTTTGTACACAAACAAGTTGAATGCCCCCCCCTTCTCATGTGGGTTTAAATTAATAATATGCAAGAGCTTCTCAATCATATATTGGGGTATTCTGTGTGGGTAAACACCATAAAAATGATCCATATGCTTTTGCATATACCACACTTAATCGCAATTCAGAACAAAGTTATCACAGATCAAGAGATGTATGGAAGTTTCCACATTAGCCATGATGGTTTAATGTGCCAAGTGCAACATGGGGCCCAGCAAAGGTCCAGAAGAGTTCAAGAGTGCATGCATAGCTTTAGATCAGTCAATATTAATAAAAGTAGAAGGAGGCGATGTGATGGGTAAACATCTACCTGAAAGGCAGGTTAGGATGAATTTTCCACTATTTCATAAGGTCATACCTCTTTTATCTATGAATCAGAAGGCAGGTCTCTTCCTTCTCACAGATTCCCTCTCCTTTTCTCTTCTGTCTTCCTGTTGCCAGTGGAACATAATAAATTAAGAAGAAAAAAGTGAGGGGTGAAGACATTGCCATTGTTTGCTATTGAGTCACATTCAGTTCTTTCTGCATTCTGCACAGTACACAATGGCATTCCAGACTGGAGAGACAGGAAAGATGCCTTTAAAGGCCATCTGCAGGAATTTAAGAGCAGATGAAGTTTTTGCCTTTGTCTTCTGCTTGAGAATGCCCAGAAGCAGTTGGTCAGCCATTGTGTGAGGCAAGATGCTGGACTAGATGGGCTTTGGCCTGATCCAACATGGCTCATCTTATGTTCTTACATTCTGATATTTTGAACTGTAGCTCCCATCATCCTTTATCATTGGCCAGAATGGCTGGATTGATCAGAAACACCTGGATAACCATTTTTAAAGGTCTCTGTATATGTATATGCAACATGTATGGTAGCATCCTGGCTGGCACAAAAGGGCTGCCTTTCTGGCAGGAAGCTCCAGTCTCACAGCTGGGACAGGAGATGTGTGGTGTACAAGGCCAGTGCCTCCCAGTCTTCAAAGCTGCAGAGCAAAACTTCCACAGCTTCAGAATGATGTGTGGTTGCCATACCTTAAGTGCCCAATTCTCAATGTGTGAATGCAGCCTATGTCTCTGTCTAAAACCGGAAGTTCATACCAATGACACACAAAAAAATGTAAATGAGAAATCTAACAAGCCTCAGACTATGGATGATGCAGCTCCTTAAACTTTGCTTGAAAGTGTGCAGGCACTGGATTTCTTTACCAACCTAGTCACAAAATCTGGTGTGCTCAGATCTTATATAAAAAAAGGTGGGATCCAAGTACCTTTTATGCACTTACCTTCTCTTGTTCCAGGATAGTGCTGCCGCCCTGTATTGGAGCAAGGAAGCCAATGCATGCTGGCTCCAAAGAACCCTTGGGGACAACCCCGAGGCTCAAAGGTTCCGGGACATCTGTTCCAGCTTTTGGAGTTTCCAGCTGGGCTGTTTCCAGAACAGACCCACTTCTGACAGAGCTTCCTTGAGTGCTGCCTAAAAGGGTCCTCTGTGGCACCAATCACCATTGCTACCACCAGCAATCAATTTCATTCTCTCTCTTAGGATTAATATCTTAACTAACACGTACGTCCTTTATTTCTAATAATCTAAATACATAGGAACATCATCCAAGTAAACATGTACTTATACTGTTCACCACACTATGGGTGTTTTTCCACTGCAGCCCTTAGATCTGGATCTAAGAAGATCTGGATCTAAGGAATGGGTACATTTCTTAATCCGGATCTAGTAGATCCAGATTAAGGGAAGCACCCAATGTGTTTCCACGGGAGGTGTAATGGGTGCTAACACCCCTGCTGTGGAAACAGCTTTGCACCCATCTGGGGAATCTGGATTGACCCACAAGGGGTCGGTCCATTACCCCAGGTGTTTTGGGGGGCAGGGGGGGCAGTCTTCGAAGCAACTTCGAAGTGATTTCAAAGTGACTTCAAAGTGACTTCGAAACCAATGTTGGGGGGGGTCCCAAAGGTGCATCCCCTCCCCCTAGCCTCCAGTGGAAACAGGCTCCCTTTAATCCAGATTTTCTGGGAGAAGACCCCATTGTAGACCCCTTTAATGGGGTCTACAGAAAATCCAGATTAAAGGCCAAAATGTACCCATTAGATCCGGATTTCCCCAATGGCAGTGGAAACAATCGGGTCCCAAATGGGTGCCGTAGTGGAAATGGGGTCATCCAGCTCACACCCAAATGGGTCCTAAATGGGTGCAAAAATGGGTACTTTTGACAGTGGAAAAACACCCTATAAGACTGTTCACTAGTGTACAATACCCTGAATACACATGTGCAAGCATCATTCACCACTGTGCAAGACCCAGAAGGAAGCTGCTAGGGGAACCCTTCTCACAGCTTCAGTGTTCCTATGTTGGAGAGCCCTTTGATGATCAAAAATGATGGACTTTTCAGCCATGGTCGTAGTCTGTTGGAACTTCCCTCTGTATTTCTATGGCAGTGGCGAGGGGGGGGGCATTATGCACTCCAACCCACCCCAAGAGTAATTTCCCCATCATATGAGAAAGGCAGATCTTGGAGCAGTTGGATCAACTTAGGAGTTCCCCATGCATTGTGAGTCCATGAGAGGGGGCGCCCAGGCACCATCAAGCTGGGCAGTGGTGGCGGCAGCTTGGGTGAGTAGGGGCGCCAGGGACCATTGAGCTTGGCAATGGTGGCAGTAGCTTGGCTGAGTAGAAGGGAGGGTGTCAGGCAGCAACAGACTCCTGTTCTCTCCATTTTAAAACGTACTCATGTTATGGGAACAGCCCAATGCATGCTCAGTGCTTTCCCGACCGGAAACGCAAACCCGCACCAGAACCCGGACCAGAATAATCCAGATTCGTAGTAGATGGGAACGCGCCCTGAGAGGCAGATGTTCTCCTGCAGATATATTGAGAAGGAACACATGGCAAAGATGAAAGAAAGCATCTTAAAACCTTAGTCATCAATATCTTTTTCATCCAGGGGGTCATTCGTCTCTTGAATTTACTACCAGAAGAGGTGGTCAGTAACCAATCTGAACTGCTTTAAGAAAGGATTAAGAAAGGACAGGTATATAAATGGCTACTAGAATGGATGCCCAGGTACTGTCTCTGGGTTGGGGGGATGCCCCAGAAGGCCATTTGCAGGGAATTGAGAGCAAGTGAAGGCTTTGCCTTTGTCTTCCACTTGAGAATGCTCAGAAACAATTGGTGGGCCACTGTGTGAGATGGGCTGTGGCCTCATCCAGCAGGTCTCCTCTTATGTTCTTATGTTTTGTTCTCATC
Organism: Aspidoscelis tigris stejnegeri; assembly: GCA_023333525.1. NCBI lineage: Eukaryota > Metazoa > Chordata > Lepidosauria > Squamata > Teiidae > Aspidoscelis > Aspidoscelis tigris. The sequence continues at coordinate 77,180,784 of JALMGA010000003.1, forward strand.
CTCCAGGATCATTGTCAGGCCAGTTTCAAACACACATTCTTGGAGCCTGTGAGATAATCGTGGAGCAGGTGAAGGTTTGCTCTTGTCTTCTGCTTGAGATGCTCATGAGCAATTGGTGGAGCACTGTGTGGGACAGGATGCTGGACTGTTTCATACAAAGCCGTGCCACAATGCAGGCCAGAGGGACTCGTGGGTTCCAGACTCACCGGCCCAGATCACAGAAAGGTACGTGCAAAGAGGCCCTTAAGCAGCAGAATTAAGTGTTCAGATTGACTACTGTTTTCTGTCTAATGTCTGTGTGGGTCTCTTATGCAAGGAATAAACAAGAGAAACTGTAAAATGTGTGCTACATGTGCACGTAAAGTTAGAGTAAGCCCATCTTTGGATCTCAAGGTCAACATTTCCTAATGCATTCTTGGGGCATTCTCGCTGAGATGTTCTCATAGAACAATGGATAATACTAAATTGAATGTTACTGAAGCAAAAGGCTTCCAGTGTGCAAGGGTTTAAAACCAAAGTTCTAATTACATAAAGAAAACATGAAATCTGAAGTCCATTGTTAGCTGGGAGGGGCAAGCGCAAGCAATAGTTTAGCAAATGCTAAATGGGACATGCAAAAATAGTTCTGTCATGTAAACAGGGATAATTACATGGTTGCTGACAATTCCCACAGAGGAAGAGACAATTTCTGAAAGGCACATTAGGACTGAGATGACAGTCTGCACTGAGAGGAGATTTCACCTTGATACTAATCTGAAGAGTACGAAAATTAGAATCTCAGCAGAAATTTCTGATACACTATGTAAAGTCTCATGACTTTTATCAGACATGGTCGACAGAAAACAATAGAAGCACAACAAGAAGAGAGTATCCTGCTTGTGGGCATCCACAGGTATTTGGCTGGCTAATGTAGCAAAGGAAGTCATTTAATTCAGCACCACTACTTAGGGTCTTAGGACAAGGGGTGGCCCAGATAAAGCTGCTCAGTTGTTATGGCTTTTTAATCTGAGAAATACCCATTACATTAAAAACATATGAGAACTTCTGTTGGTTTGGATCACAACCCACCTAATCCAGCATCCTGTCTCACACAGTGGCCCGGCAATTGCTTACAGGCATCCCAAGCAGAAGACAAAGGCAAAACCCTCACCTGCTCTCAAATGGCCTTTAGAGACTTCCTGCCTGTTTTGTCAACCCAGAGGGTGTACCTAGGCATCCATTCTAGTAACTTTTGATATACCTGTCCTCCATGAATTTAACTTACCCTTTCTTAAAGCTATCCAGGCTGACTGCTGTCCCCACCTCTTCTGGTAGTAAATTCCATAGGCAGCTGACCCTCAGGGTGAAAAAAATACTTGTCTGTGTCAGTCCTAATTCTCAAGCCCATCAGCTTCATAAAATGCCCTCTGGCTCTAGTGTTGTTTTTCTCTTTTCACCTTTTCCACACTGTACATGATTTTATATATTTCAGTCAGGTCATTCCATTGGTTCCTGCCTTCTGCTTTCTGTTCTTTAACTAGCTGCTCATCCATAAGAGGACCTGTTGTCCTTTTATTCCATGACTATAAATCTTGTGGAGAAATCTTTGATGAAGGACTTGATCAAAAGCTTTTTGAAAATATAAGTAGATGTTGTCTATCTGATCACTATTATTCACAAGTTTGTAATCTCTCCCTCTTTCCCTCCCCCTCCCCCTCTCAAAATCAACAGTGCATCTAATTAGACTGGCCTTCTGCTCCCACCACCATTAACGCTTTCTAGTTGTCTTTGCAAATTTTTGTGACACGCACATCCATGTATTTGGCCAATGTATTTGTCCAGGCAAGGCCATCAGTTCTGGCCTCCATGGCTGTGATCACTCCCATAGTTCAAGATGTCCTCCGGCCATCTTCTCTTTGCATTGCTCACATTTTTCCCCGTGGGTTCATCTCGGGGGCGGCCTATGCCTCCTCAGGCTGGCTTCTACGGAGACCACTTTTGCACAGGACTCAATCAGTCTTGGAGGGCAGTCTTGGCAATAGTTTGCTTGGGTTTTTTTCAGCAATGGTTTTTGTTTTGTTTTGTTTTTTGTTTTGTGAGTGTGCATTTTTAAAAGGGAAATAGCAGGGCCATGTTGGGGCCGCCACAGATATGTGTGGCCACCCCACCAAACTAATACCGCAAAAGCTCTGTATTTCCCCTATCTGCATAGGGTCTTTCTTATTTAACATCCTTTCAGAGACATTCATAAGAAAAGGGTGGGATCCACATTGCAGACAATAATTCAAATCTAAATTAGGCTGTTTACAAAATTTTGCTAGAAAACTCACAAGCGCTGGTCAGAAATATGGTCTTTTGATTAGGGCTGGAAAAAGAAAATTCTAGGGATAAACAGAGTCACCTCTAGGACACAACCAGAACAGGTCAATGCTTTTTCATATTTGGGGTTGCTCATCACAGAGGATGCTGGACTCAGGAAATGAATATAAACCCAGTTTGGAAAAGGTCACAATGTTAGCACATCTATGAAAAAAGGTGTAAAAGTCACAGCATATCAGAAGGAACAAAGATCTACTTGAATGCCACTTGCAAGTATAGGAAAGGGTGTGGAAAAGTAAGGAAGGACAACAAAAATCCTATCAGGGCATTTGTTTTTATAATGATTTTACTGTGACCTGTCCTAAATAGAAAACTGCCATATTTCAGTCATATCATCTGAAAGAGCAGTCCATGTTTAGAGAAAGTCAATATCCAAGGTATGATATTAAGCTCATGAGCGAAAGGAAGACCAACAAGGGCATTTCATTTCTGTTCAGGAATGGAGGCAGTCTTTTGCATTTCAAATGCTCACCCTGTCTCAGAGTTCCCAGGGATTTATTTAAAGTGTTAATGCTGGCATCCCAGGTCCCACTCACCACAGCAATGGCTGTGCATGCAACCACTACCACACCTTCCGGGAGCTGCGGTACATGACTGCAGAAGTGCCACTCTGCCCCAATGCAACCTTCACACAGAAGCAATGTGAAGGGTGTGCGCTGGAGTGAGCTAACTAGTGTAGCTGTGGAGCACTTTTTGGTGCTTCACAGGTATCCAAGTCAGAGAATGGTCCCACACACTCATAGCCGCTCTGGAACTCATGTGCCTCTGCACAGCGTGGATGCTCTGTGCAGGATCATTCCCTTTTGCTTAAGTGTGAAAAGGTCCCCAGCTGTATTGTTTCAAATATAGCTGGTTTCATTTGTATCTCATAACCTAGCATTGTTTGTATAATAGCATGCACTTGTGACCAATTGTTTTTGCTTTGTAACATTTCCATCACCTATGGTAAAATCTTCCTTGAGTTTTTCCACATTTCTAGCTTTTCTAGCTTTCTTTTCTTGAGTCAAATATTATCTATACATCATCTTATAATTGTTTTTGTTCAGGTAATGGCATAATGTAAATTTCAGCCATTTTGTCCATGTTGCTTCATCTGAATATTACAACCATTCCCACACACACACACACACACAAAACAACAACTTTATCATGCATTCCTTAACTTGTTCAACTTCCATTTAATTTTCAGTAATTTATACAGTTTGGCAATAACATGTTCATCTTGACATGGAGAGGGAAAGGTGAAGACCAGCATCCCTCTGGCCTGCTCTCTGCCTTAAAAACAGCATCTGTGCCCATTACCTGGCACAGAGAGAGAAAGGTGAGGAGCAGAATCCTGATGCCTTGCCCTCTCCCACCTACACCTACTGTGGAGAAGGAAGATCTGATGTTCCTGCCTCTGTTTTGTTCTACTTCATAAGTTTCTCTACTATTGTGTAATATATTATTTGTTTTGTATCATTTCTGGTTTTATAATCTATTATGTATTATTATGTACTGTATATTTTCTATTGTAAACTGTCTTGGATGAGGCTTTTTTTTTTTTGAAAGGTCACAATGTTTAAAGGATAAAAATAGAAATGGAAAATGGAAATCTCACATATATAATTGCATTACAAATTCTTTTTTATTTCTGTTCAGTATCTCCTGCTCTTTTATCCATTTTAAATCTTTCAACTGGCTGTAAGTATGGGAACCAATACATTTTATAACCTTCTACATTTAATTAGGGAACTTGATTTAATTTTTCGAGTCACCATCTCCATCCTCTGACATAATCCCTCACTGCAGTGATCCCAGAAGCAGAGGAAATTGTGTTTACTTGCGACCACTTCCACCTCTCTGCCAGCTCCCTGGGTGATCGCCATGGATTCCCCACTTAGGGCCAAAGGCAGACGCATCCCAAGCTTTAGGGAGTAGTACAAAGGCAATGGAACTCTCAAATTTCTGGTGTGTCGTTCACATGCCTGCTGCCACTCTCATGTTTCTCTCTGGGGATGCTTTCAGGAACACAGCAAAAGGCTGCAGAAGTTGGCCACCTGCTAAAAACAGCCTTGGATAAGGCTGCTTGAAGAAAGTGAAATAGGTTAGTCTATAGGTGGAAAACTGAAGTAGGTTAGGCTACATCCAGATACGACTTACGTATTCCACTATATTTGGGTATTCCACAATAAAGCATGGGTTTAGCAAAATTAGCTACCAATATCTGGATTCAGCCTTAATCTGGTGGCATGGAAGAAAAGTAGAAGTAAGCATTATCACAGCACTTACTCCTGCTCTACTCTTACAGTGCTCTAAGGCTGCATCCAGACAAGGTCAGACCCCTATAATTATATCATTATCGTGCCTGATTTGCTAGACATAATCATGGTGCTCCTGATACAATCCCGGAATATAGACCCAATTTACTGGATTATCATTATTCTGGTAAAATGAGCTATCACAGTGCAATATCCTGTTATTTTGTAATTGCAGGTCTGTCTGGATTTTACCACAAAAACTACAGCGAGAGTTAGGTATGAACTGTACTGCACATGATACTCTTGGGAGTATTTGGTCATGTGGAAAGAAAATTCTGCAGCTGTAACTTCACTCCGCTGCTGTGGAAATGCTAAAATCCAATCTAATGCACAGACAATGTATGCTAGTTCTAGATGTGCTTATACCCAGAAATCTATAAAGTGAGGAATAAATAAGCAGCATCTGGAAGCAGCCTAACAAGTGCTTAGGCCAGGATGTGCCCTCTTCCAGCACACCCTCTGTACCTTAGGAACACAGAGATGCACAGGACCCACACTTTCAAGGCATGCCTGCTTGGCCTCCTGGTACATGCTGGGGTAGTTTCTGGTAAAGAGCATCTGTACTTGCAGGAGGTGTTTTCAACCCAGAAACATCTCCTGCCTTCCCAGAAGCTACCCCAATATTTACTAGTGGTGGTGCACAAAGCTTACCTTTGTTGGCCAGCTGCAGGACCATGTGCACCTCTTCCATGTGCTAAGGATCAGCTGATGTACTATGCAAGCATGCGGGCATGTATTATGCAACTGCACATACACGGCATGTCACCGTCGTCCCTGTGATGGTGCTAGCACATGTGCAGTCATGCTGGCTGGGGCAAAGAAGATGGTGGCACACACACAAGCAACTGGATGCAGGTGAGTGTCTGGGCATGTGGGGGGGTTGGTTTAGTATGAACTAGTATTCACAAGTGTGAATGTTAGTGCATACTAGTGGAGATGCACTTTTCCCATCCCGTGGACGGGAAACAATGTGCAGAAAGGCCCTAGGTTTCCTCGCTGCACTTCAGCTCTTTCTGTTAGTGATTCTTCACTGCTTACACACCAAGCTCTTGAATTACATGGAGTTTTGCAGCTTTCCAGATTGGTAAATATGCTGATTAAGGGTGTTTTCACACTTCACCTCCAGTCTCTGGGAGGTGAAATGCCCGAATGCTTCAGACTTCTGCACTTGCACTTAACCAAGCACTGGCTAAATCTGAATCACTGTCACTACAACACCAGCTGCAGAGCCCCAACAACGATGTCAGCATGCCTGCGCAGCACTGTTGCCAGGGTAACCAGACAATGCAATACGTTATTGCACTTTGTCACCAGTCACATGGGGCCCCTACACCTCTTCCAGCAGGAAGAGATGCAGATGCGCTATGCAGGGCTATACTAGAGATGCTCCAGCACAGGAGACGCCCCGGCACATGCAGAGCTGTTTCTCATGAAGAAATAACTTCATGCAGTGTGAATGCACCGGGCTGCCCTAGATTGAATTCCACTCTTCGCTTAAAAAATAAAATTCTGCGTTTTAAAGCCAAATTAGTAATTGTAGATATTGCTTCAAAATGCTACACTCTTGAGGAATTTTAACATTAATTTTGGATCATTTTATATTTATTCTTCAGTGTTCTAGGTGGAGATTGTATGCATTTGTGAATCCATGAATGGACATTTATGATTTTGTGCAATCAGTCACTGAGTTCTTTGCCTTCTTCTAAAAACTTAACTGTGTTATTTGCATGCTTGTAAAACCACACAAAATGTAGATTAATGTTATTCATCTCAGCACTCCTATTTTTTCTTCTAACTTAATGCTTGACAGGTGGGAAGGAAATGCTTCAAATGGCTATTATTTCTGTCCTGTGTGCTAATTAAAAGTGCTTTTAATTGTTTTAATTAATTTCTCTCCTTTCCCCTTACAAAAGATTAGAAGCATGTAAGAGAAATTGAAAACAATTCCCCACAGGCCACAGTATGTTTGGTAACAGAAGTTCAATAAGCAAAGGGGGGGAAACCCAACGACAACCCTGTCCTGTAATTAGTAGATGATATCTGTGTTAAGTTGTCCCAATTCTTTTTGCTTCCAGAATACAAAAAGCAGCATTGAGATCTCTGATAATTCAGGTTTAATTAAAAGGCAAATAAAGGTGTATTTTTATGGTGTTATCTATATAAGAAAATACTGGACAACGTGTTCTAAAATGCTACATGGAGGAAATGTAATTTTTAAAATAAATGATATTATTCAATCCTTTACAAATATAAGCACTTAATATGATTTTTTTTCCTAGTGGGCTTAAATTTAAATTGTGTTCCTAATCAAAATAAATTCCTATCCTGGTTGCGTATGTCACATTTTCATATACATTTTAATAAGATATGCCAGGTTTGTCTAGCCATTTATATGCTAAGAACTTTATCTGTTTTAGTGCCTGTGTAGCACTTGATTTCAAACAGACATCATTTGTTTCCTGAATAGCCTCCAACAACTATTTAGAGATAAAATAAACTAATCTACACTTTATCATCCCTTGTTGTAACTTGCTGTTCAGGCATGGGAGGGCCATTTTTTGTCAGCTAATTTACACACGTAGGACCCTGTGATACTGCAGGCTACATCTTGCTGGCTTCCTAGCTGCTCACGTAGTCAATGTTATGAGTCAGCATGTCCTACCACAATTGTAAACTGGGATAGGATTTCCTCCATCAATTGATTTCATTTATGCACGTATTCACCTTCTGACTCAGGGTGCATATATCTGTGAAATGAAACTTGACTCCCTCTGGGGTGTGTGAAATGCCAACAGTCAGACTCTTTCTGTTTTTCCTGTGAAACATACCTAATAATATCCAGTTTCTCATGCCTCTTTCCTCAGCAGACTTCTGAAGGATCTAAAAAGCCTTCCTCTAATTACAAGCTTGTCAGGCCTTTTGAATGTTTGTATAGAATCATCCCTACCTACGGTTTGAAAAAAAGCTCTTTGTTTTAAAAACATCAGGTAGGGAGGAACTCTACTGTCAGTCTTGAAAACTGAGTATATCTTTCAGCTGCTGATACCAAATATTAAATTGGACCATCCTTGTTGTGTGCTAGGTAGAAGGTTGTTTTATCTGATTCATTGGTATTGCCACTGGCCATTATACTGGGGCAGAATTCTGGGAACTGTAGTCCAGGAACATCTGGGAGGCTGCAGCTTAAGGACCCTAGCCTATTAATTTGTAGTTTATTTTGTGTGTGAGTGCGTGTCTATGTATGTCTGCAAAGGAGTAACACTCTGTCAGAGTGCCAGAGAGATGGCAGGTCTATAGTCTGCCAAGTGAATAAGATAACAAGACTTTCAGGTTTCTGACATATTTGCATACAGAAAGTCATAGAATCTAAAAAGTATTCAAGCAGAGGGCAAATACTTCCTTTCCTTGTCAGAATTCTTGTCTTACATTAGCAGTTTAGATACAGAACTTAATTATTTGCCGACACTTTGCATTTCAACACAACAATTAATGTCTGCCTTTCAGATGGTAGAAGAGCATTTCTTAAAGTTCAGTGGATTTTGCAAACTGAACCAAATGTAGACGAAATAGTTGCGCTGTCACTCTGCGGAAAGCATAATCTAAGCCAAAGTTCTGTAGCTACATTTTTAAAAAAGGCGTCAGTGGTGTGCTATATTCTCCACTTTAATATGAGAGATGCCTCCTATGGACCATCTGGGTCAGCATATCTCCATTTTAGTGCCCGTGGCCCCTTAATAGTAAGAGTGCACAAATAGTAATAGTGCACAAATGCACATGGTAATAGTGCATCAATGCACATGGTGGCTGCTAAGGGTGTGCACAAATGCAATTTTCAACATTCCATTTGATTCAAATAAAATATTTGAATGTCTGAATTCGTATGAATAGAGAAAAAACTAATGTATTAAAATTCAAACTGTATGAATATTCCATTCGTATTTGATGATATGAATGTCAACAACATTCGTATGTGTCCATATGCATCTGTGCACATTCATACGCATCCCATTTTTATCCCGTATGCATCCTGTTTTGTCCTGTACATATCTATACAAATGTGTATGGATACAAATAAAATTACACATATGAATGTCCAAATAATTTGTATGAATAACTCAAAACATTTGAATTCATTCGAATGTTAAAAAAGAATGTATAGACATTCGATTTGAATTCAAATGTCTAAATTTGAACGAATTCAATCGAATTTTGAATGTTTCGAATATTCTTGCACATCCCCAATGGCTGCCCTAGCCGTGATGTCTTTAGATGCCTTTGCGCACCAAAATAGAGACATGGAAGCACCTGGCATTACTGCCAGGAGAACTCTTCTGAAGAGCTGCCTCCCTCAGGTTCCTTGTGTGCTGTGCGTTGAGAGACAGTTTGGACCACTCTAGCTAGTCCATTCTTACTGGAGCAGTTCACCACCCAGAGCAGTCCACTGTCTTGGAACAAGGCTGTCTGCGTCTGGGTGGCTGTTTCAGGATCACAGCACCCAAAACTTTCATGAAATTCAGAGGTGGCCTCCTTAAGATATTATGACCAGGAATGAAGGTTCCTGTCTCCAGAGTCCCCAGGAGTGGTTCATCTTGTTGAACTAGAACATGAAGGCATGATGCCACATTTGTACGTCTGCATGGGGCTGCCTAGTCTGCTCTATGCTCTATCCAGTGCAGACTAGCAGAGAGTATGTCCTCTCTTATAGTCCCCTAGCATGCAGAAAGGAGACCTCTGGAGCCCTTGGTGTCCCAAATCTGCAGTACAAAAAGGCTCACAGACAATATCCTGAACTGCAGTTCGGCTCAGCCAAATAACTGAGTATTTTTCTATGACCTGCTGGTATTGGGGCAATAGAACAGAAGGGGGCATCATAAAAGATTGACACAATTGTCTGTATTTTTTTTTTACTCTTACAGGAGGTGTGCTTATGGGAGCTGACATGATTTACTCTTGCATTTCAACATGTTCTACCCTGTAACTGGGAAGAAGGAAAAATTATTAAGATGGGCAAATGTTCTTCTTCAGCAGACACCTTTGATAAAGAATAGTACTGCAGAAATATTTAAATTAATTAATAAGCAGTTATATACATACTAACCTTGAAAAGGTTATGTCAGATTAACAAATTAAAGCCATCAGTATTTATTATCTTCAGTAATAACCTGGCTGGCAATGAGCGATATCAGTAGGTTTCTTTTTAACCAAGCAGTGACAGATATTTGTAATCAACACATGGATGGAAAAAACACATGGAACTGAGTCATTTGAAAATAAGCTACCTAAGCCCAGCCTAAAATACTGCTTGAAATACTGCGGCAAGCTGAAAGTGTACTTCATTCATTCATTCATTCATTCATTCATTCATTCATTCATTCATTCATCTTGTTTGTTTATTTAATAATTTATATCCCATCTGTTGCACTTATCCAGCACTTGGTGAAGTGCCAGGTAAGTTTGGGAGTTGTGCCCTAGCTTTTGTGCAGCTCTAAAGCAGCTCTGGCCTGGATCAACCTCATGCCACAAAGTGCATGAGTCTACACTTGTACTAGATTGCTCCTATCTGGTTTTTTCCCCCCACTTACCTCCCATAATCTGGATTTAAGATCATCTGGATCTAAGGAGGTACCTGATGCATCTTCACAGGCAGTGTAGCACCCAATAGCAATGGGTGCTAGCGTGCTCGCAGTGGAAAAACCGGAACACCCATGTGGCAAATGCAAATCTTCCCACATGGGGCCCACCTATCACCCCATGTTTTGGGGGGTGCACCATGAGGCTGTGTGTGCAAACTTCGTAGATGCTCTGGAGATTCTTCAAAGATCCTCCAGAGAATCTTTGAAGATTGTGGCAAATCACTCCGGAGATTATCCAGAGCTTTGGACAAAGCTCTGTAGAAATGGCATCGCTCTGGTGGCTCATCTTCAAAGCATGTGCCATTCTCCAGTGTTTCCTTCGGAGCCGTCTTCGGAGATTACGCACAGGCTTCAGAGCTTCAAGTTTCAGGGCACCCTCCCCATGGGTGCCCACCCTTGCAGCCCTGGATTTGATGCCTGAAGACCCTGTTGGAGACCCATTTAATGGGGTCTACAGGAAATCTGGATTATAGTTCCTGAAGAACCCGTCTAATCTGAATTTCCCTAGAACAGGTAGAAACAAATGTGGCTGTAATGGGGTCTGCAGTGGAAATGGGGTCTTCCTGCTCTGAGCCTAAGGGGTTCTTAATGGGTCCCTAATGGGTACTTAGTGCTAATGGACACACACACCCAGATTCAGAGGCCTCCAAAGTTTAGGAACAAAAGTAAAAAGATACCAAGAAGATCAGTTGTAAATGTTTGAAGATAGCAGATGCGGAGCATTACCAGTACAGAAACATGTATGGAAGAGATGATTTTGGAGGTGACCCACGAAAGGGCTTTGCTTCCTTCCCTTGTATGGTTCCAGGGTAAAGTTTTTTTTAAGCGAACTCTATTTATTTAAAATTTTGCATTGCCAACTTAGTTGCATCTCATTCTGAAACAGGTGAGACTGAAGCTTCATCCAGACAGCACTTACTTATTCTGCATTATTTGTATAATTCAGAATAAAAAATGATTGATCCAGATTACTGGATCTGCTTTACTCCGGAATAATCAAATATTGTCAAATAAGTAAGGACTGCCTGGATGGAGCTTGAGAGTGATTCCACATCTGGTGGTAGGAGGGGGGGGGGGTTGTTTGGTTGGTTTTTTAGGTCTACTGGCATACCAGGGACTGGTGTACTTGACCACAGAGGCATAAGGCCCAGTGTAGAAAGGGCCTTAATCCCTGTCCACATGGAGAAGCACAGGGTGCATAAGATGCTGCTTTTGTTATAGCTTCCTTTGGTGCTGTGGTATAAAAATGGCCTTTTCTCCACTTACCTTTGCAGGCATTCATTGGACCTGCCTTGGGCAATGCTTCTCCACTTTGGGCAGCAATAGGCAAATGCCAAAGAGTGTGATATCCACTTGAGGTGCCTGGAGGGAGCAGAGATGCCTGCTCCCAGGTGCTTCACATGGAGAAATGATGACCACTGGGAGCTGAATGACATGCCCTGAGTCTGCCTTGAGGGCAGCATGTAGGACTGGAATCACTTGTAGGAAGAGAATCCAAGGGTGATCCATTTTCAGCACACACTCGTACAGCAAAGGCTTTTTAAAATGTTTGTCTTGAGTGTAAAAGAAAAAAGAGAGTGAGAGAGGCATTGGGTAGCTGCACAGGATCAGTTCTATGCATGAACATTTAAGTGGGTGGAGGTGCCCATGCCCTCCTTTTGAATAACTCTATCTCAACGTTGGACTTTCATGTGTACTGTCAGATGTTTAGGTTTCTTTTTATTTTTCAGTTTGAAAACACAGCACATGCACACCTGAGTTCCTGCACATTTCCATCAATGAGTAGAGTATCTGTCCTTCCTTTTCTCAAACTATTCCAAAAATGCTTCTTTTTCTTCTTATAGATGGGATTTTAAATCTATAGAATATTAGCACTGAAAGAACTTTGGCCCTTTCTGCACTTACCCTTAATCTGTAAGAAGGAGCCACAAAGTTCACTTCTGGGTGTCAATGGTCTACACAATAGTTCAGATCTGTGATAGCCTGACCACTGCTGTATATTGTTTCTGTGCTGGACTAAGCATATTCCCAACCAAGGGCCCCTGATCGGGATTACTGGTAGACCTGTTGAAACAGGTCTACTGGTGGACCAGCATGCATTCATACAGAACATGGAGACACCCAGAAGGCACACCTCCATGTTGTGGACTACCAGGGGATTCATTTTGGTGGGACACCGCCAAAATATATCCCCCAGTAGCTAAAAGTCTAGTCCTTCAGAGCCCTCAGAGTCTGGTCTCAGAACTTTGGAATCAAAGTGGGGGCTGGTCTGGACCAGTGCTTTCATGCAGATAACGCTGTTTCAGACTACGCTTTTACATCGTCTGAACCAGCAAGTCTGGCTGGTCAAGACCTACTGCTTGAAGAGCATTAAGTCCAGGGGCCAATTTGCACTTTGGCCCATAGTTCACAATTAGCATCTGCACCTGCAAGATGCGCTTACAGCCTATAAGTGTTCCCTGCCTTCACTGATGCTCCCTAATCATGAACTAGCTATGGTGCCTGAAAGCATGCACCACAAGCCACCTAACCTTTACCCCATGCAACCAGAACCTAACTGGAACCATCTGCACTTCTGCCAGCTGAGGAGATCATCTGCAGTCCTGTGCAAGTGCTTTGAGACCTCAGAGACCTCTGACTAAACTGCACAAAGCATCAGCATTGCTGTAGCAATGAGACTAATGCACACACAGTCATGCAGGGCAGCACACTCAAGATGGCGGCGCCCTGCAGAGGATCAGCCCAGCGATCAAACACATGTCAGTGATCAACTGCACAGGGGCTGGGTTATCATTGACTAGCACTTGCAAGTGTGAGCACTAGTCAAGTGCAAAGTCACCCCAGATTTCCTCAATCTGGTGCCTTCTTAATGTTTTTAATTACAACCATGGCCAGCCTCAGCCAGCACCATTCTGGGGACACCCCCCCCCCCAAAAAAAGCCACTTATTTTCCAATTTCACAGAACTTCAAAACTAGGAAAACCTAGTGAACTGCTGTAATCGGTGGACTGCATCTGATGTGATGAATCACATATGGTTCATACCTATATTAAAATCTTTCACATGGCCTTTCAATAGAACTGTTTCTGGAATATATAAGTGGCTTTTTTGAACTTCCTTGTATGAAAACTTTTCACACAGTAGGTATTTCACCATTATGGAATTGCACGCATGCTTTCAGAAGTCTCCTTTTTCACTTAGGTCATTGTTTGCCACACTCTACAGATTTCCTTCTAAGGCTTAGAAGTTGGTGAGTAACCTCATTGTCCTTTATGTGCTGAGGTTAAATGCCAACCTTAATTATCACTAGAATGAAACATGAGACAGAGAACAAAATGAATGTTGTTTCCTTTGGCCTGTTATTACAGAACCCCAATTTAGCTTTAAGTTGTGTCTACAAACAACAATATAATTTCAGGCACGATTTGTACAGTATGAAAATGGTGCCATGGGACAGTTCAAGGGGCACGAGAATTGCACATCCCCACACCAATTAAAGCCACCTTCCAGCCATAGAGCAGCAAAGAGCGCCATCAGAGTAATATTTTGCACAAAGTGGGGAAAACCACGCTGAAGGCACTTTCTATCTTCCTCCTACCCCATTTCAACCTACCTGTTACGCAGTCTTCACAATCTTATTTGGGAAGCTACAGGAAATACTGGAGTTCCTGGGGCCAGTTTTTGTTCTTTCCAGAATAGGACTGGACAGAAACTTCAGAGCTGGGGAACAAAAGTTCCCTAACTTCAGTGTTAGTGCAGCCAGGAGCAAGAACACATGTGTGTATGTGTGTGTAGGTGGATCTTGCCTGAAAACATATCACACAGTAAAAGAAGAGATGGTAAGACAGGAAAAACATAGGAGAAAGATGAAATAGAGAAGGTAAAATGAGGAAGATCTTCAAAACTGAGAAATCTTTTGTACTGTATAAGATCATGCCGTGGATCAAGTGTTAGATGAGGTGAGGGTAGTGAAACAGTGACCTTGCCTATGGTTTTCCCAAACTGCACTTTGGGAACCACTGGGTGCAAGACAAATGCATGCGCTGGTGCTCAAGTATTCCTCATGCTGGATCAACCACAATGAGGTGGGGAAAATTCCTGTAAGGTGGGAAAAATAGCTCTGAGGCTGAATCAGGCTGGTTAATTCACCCTTCTCCTGCATAGAAACTTGGAGGCAGTGGGTGGCCTGATTCAGAGGTAGCTCCATTTGCATTCCTCTCATTACAACTGGGATAGCAGCTTGCTACCACATCAACTCAGCCCTGATAGGGGTTTGGTACAGATAAACCCCATTCCCACTCATGGAATAAAATGCTATTTAAAACATTATTTAAGATGCTTTTAAAACACTTTAAAACTAAGCAAACGAGCATCTGGCAATCACAGCCAACCCTGAATTGTGTCCCCAGACGTCAAACACTTCCAAAAATGGATTGGGGAAAGCGATCCTTTCCCCTCCTCACCCTTTCCCCACCCCTCTCTCCCCATTGCCTTTGAACCAATACGTGGGGAATCCCAGCCCCCTCCCTCCTGCTTTTGCTGCTCCTGTTTGATTCCACAGACTAAACACCATTTACATGTTTCACAAAATCACACACACAGAGCTCTGCAAATGATTAAACAGATGCAGCTTTCACGTCTGTTTTAATCTTACCGGTGCCCTGCTCTGCTCTTGACAGCAGGAAATTGAAAGGGAAAGTTAGAAGAGTTCACTCACTTCAAATGCATGGAGACTACTTAAAAACACAATAATGGTAGTACAACTAGAATGCATACCAAAAAGAAGAAAGGGTATTTCTAGGTCCAAGAAGAAACCAATGTGGCTCATAAGTGCAGTAGATGAAGCCATTAAAAACAAGAAGAGTTCATTTAGAAAATGGAAGACTTGTCTGAATGATGAGAACAGGAGGGAACATAGACACTGGCAACACAAATGCAAGATGAGCATTAAGAAAGCTAAGAAAGATTTTGAGGAGCACATTGCTAAAAACATCAAAATAAATAACAAGAACTTCTATAAGTATATCAGAAGTAGGAATCCAACCAGGAAACCTGTTGGACCATTAGATGGTAAAGAACAGAAAGGGACAATTAAAGAAGACACGGAGATAGCAGAGAGACTAAATGAATTCTTTGCCTCCATATTCATGGAGGAAGACAGAGGATACATGCCAGTAGCCGAGCCTGTATTTTCTGAAGAATTAAACTGGACAGAGATAAACAAGGAAGAGGTCCTCGCATGTCTTAATAAACTAAATGTTAACAAGTCACCAGGAACAGATGGTATTCATCCAAGAGTCCTTAAGGAACTCAAATGCGAAATTGCTGACCTTCTAGCAAAAATGAATATATAATCTTTCCCTAACATCAGGCTCTGTACCTGAGGACTGGAGGGTAGCAAATGTAACGCCAATCTTCAAAAAAGGATCCAGGGGTGATCCAGGCACTTACAGACAAGTTAGCTTAAGGTTAGTTCCACGTAAGATGATAGAAACCATAATTAAGGACAGAATTAGTGTGCACATGGAGGAGCAAGCATTGCTGAGCAAAAGCCAGCATGGCTTCTGCAGAGGTAAATCATACCTTACAAACTTATTGAAATTTTTTGAGAGTGTCAACAAACACGTGGATAAGGGCAAACCAGTGGACATTGTCTATCTGGACTTTCAGAAGGCTTTTGACAAAGTCCCACATCAAAGGCTACTGAGTAAACACAACAGCCATGGATCCAGGTTCTGCCCTGGATTTGTGACTGGCTTAAGGGCAGGAAGAAGAGAGTAGTAATAAATTCTCAGGGTGGAAACAGGTAAAAAGTGGGGTCCCCCAAGGTTCAGTGGTGGGACCAATGCTTTTTAATTAATTCATCAATGATCTGAAGAAGGGGAACATAGGGTGCATCCCCAAGCAATTTAAAGTCTGCTGGAACTCCTCTTTTGTCTCTGAGCGCCCCCATGCCAGGCTTCTCAAGGTGCTTCCAGCGCTACAAAATGAGGAAAACCCGCAACAAAATGCATGCCCTTTAAAGAAGACTTTCAGGGCTCTATTTGGAAGTCGCGGGTTTTCCTCGCAACATTTACCTTGGGGACGCTCCGTGGCAAAAGGGGCGGTGATTGCTTGCCTGCACACACAGCCAAAAAAGCATTCACACATCTCAGAAATGCAGCAGGTTCCCTTCCTTTCCTTTGTAAAAAGAGCCAGAATTGCTCAGAATTGCAACATTGTTACCACGTGATCTGTGAAAGTGTTAAAAGTGTGAATGAGCGAAGGATCGCGCTGCTGATGCCTGCAGCCGCTGACTTTGCAGGGACGGGAAGCCTTTTCTAACAGAGAACTGAATGAAAGTAAGTGCTGAAAGTGAATGAGTGAGCGATCATTTGCCTTTGCAGGGACGGGAAGCCATTTCAGGGGACGGAGATCTGGCTATTTTTCTTTTTAACAAGAGAGGGGCAGGGGGAAAAAGATGCGGGGAAAGGAAACAGGCTTCCTTGGGGACGGAAGGCGCGTTAAAAACACGCGTTTTACTGAGCCTTGGGCGGACTCTTATTGCGGAAGTGCATGGCACTTTTAAAGTCCGCTTGATTAGAGTGACAGCAGAGGGAACTCAGAGAGGCAAATAAGTCTTTTGGGGATTCAGCCATAGTAAAATAGCAAAGTTTGCTGATGATACTAAATTATTTGGGGTAGTAAAAACTGAAAGAGATTGCCAAGAGCTCTTAGCATTGGGTGAGTGGGTAACCAAGTGGCAAATGTGCTTTAATCTTAACAAGTGCAAAGTAATGAACATGGGGGCCAGAAATCCAAATTATGTCTATAAACTGATGGGGGCTGAGCTTTCTGCAACACACCTGTTTTGGTGGACAGTTCAATGAAGGTGTCAACCCAGTGCGCAGCAGCAGCAAAACAAAAAACAAAAAAAAACCCACCCTAATTCAATACTTGAAATAATTAGGAAGGGAATAGAAAATAAGTCAGCAAGTGTCATTTTGCAACTTTATAAATCTATGGTAAGGCCACATTTGGAATATTGTGTACAATTCTGGTCACCATAACTCAGAAAGGATATTATGGAACTGGAAAAGGTGCAGAAAAGGGCAACCAGAATAATTAAGGGGCTAGAACACCTTGTGAACTGCTTGTCCAATAGGGGGGCTAGGTGGGCTGCGTCTTGCGCGATCCCACAATGCCACCCTCAGTTGGACGCTGGACGGCCACGAGGTAAGTGATTCCTCGCGCGCGCGTCCTCCCAGGGCCCTGGGGGAGGGGGGGAAACATCTTCGCGGTGAAGGTGCCCCGCTGTGGGCACCTTCACCGCGATGATCGGCCCGATCCGGGCCGGAGGGTGGTTGGGGGTGGGGGTTTTGGGGACTGGGGGGGTGGCTGATCTGCGGGGCACTCGCGCCCCGCAGATGGCCTCGATGGGGGCGGGGGGGACCCTTGGGGGACCGGAGCGATGCGCTCCGGCCGCCCAAGCCGTTCCTTGCCCCCAGCCAGCCCAACATCGACCTCCTGCCACCCCAGAAAGGGGCGACAGGACGCCGATGCTGGTGGCTCCTTCCCGGGTCCGGCAGCCCCATTGGGGCTGCCGGACCCGGGAAGGAGCCATGTCCCGGCGGCCGTCGGAGGCGACAGACGGGACGCACCGAATCGGGGTTCCCCTGTCCCATCTGCCAGGGTCACTGACCCTGGCAGACGGGAAAGGGGAACCCCGATTCGGTGGGTCCCGTCTACCGGCTTCGCCGCGCCGGCGCAATCGCCGGCCCGGCAAGTCGGGCCGTGGGGGCGTGCCGACGGCTGTCAGGGAGAGAAGCGTCCGCGTTCAAACGGATGCAGAGCACTTTAAAGTGCTCTGCATCCGGAACGCGTGGAGGACAGCTCCGGACACGCCGGGACGGAAACCCGGCCGCAGCAATGCGTATGCTGCGTCCGGAGCTGTCCTCCACGCGTTCGGGAAAGGCCAATGCGAAAAGGCCTCAGGACAGAGCACCAGTAAGATTAAAACAGACGTGAAAGCTGCATCTGTTTAATCATTCGCAGAACTCTGCTTGTGCACATGACAGCTGCTCAGCTGTGCCGGGCAGCTGTCAGGTGAGATTGTCTGGGGTAAATCAAGCCCTTACCTGGGCGATTAAGCGCCCAGGTAAGGGGGTGGTGGAGGAGAAAACCGTGGCATCCCAATGCAGGAATTTGCCACGGTTTTCATGGGGACGGGTGGGTTCGCCTGCAACCCACCCTATCCTCCATTGCCATGGGGACTCCTTAATGCAAATTAGATTTGCATAAAGGGTCCCCCGAATCCACCGCAGGGCATTGCCAGCCCCATGGGGACTCAGCCTAAGAGGGGACCTGACTGAAGTATATAAAATTATGCATTGTGTAGAAAAGATGGATAGAGAACAGTTGCCCTATCACACAATACTAGAACCAGGGGGCATTCTATGCCCTATCACACAATACTAGAACCAGGGGGCATTCTATGAAGCTGATGGGTAGGAGAGTAAGGTCTGACAGGGGGAAGGATTTCTTCACCCAGAGGGTCATCAGCTTATGGAATGTGCTGCCGGAAGAGGTTGTGACAGCTACCAGTCTAGATGGCTTTAAGGTAGGTTTAGACACATTTATGGATGACAGATGTATCAATGGATACTAGAATGAATGCCTAGGTATATCTTTCAGGCTGGGGACGGAGGAGCAGGATGTTTCTAAGGCTATTTGCTGGGATTGGAGAGCAAGAAAATGTTTGTCCTTGTCTCTGCTTGAGATGCCCATGAGCATTTGGTGGGCCACTGTGTGAGACAGGATGCTGGACTAGATGGGCTGTGGCCTGATCCAGCAGGGCTTCTCTTATGTTCTTATGTCCTTAACTTTTGGACTATTATTACAAATGCATTTAATTTAACAATATGTTTGCTCCAGAAATAACCATCAGATATTGAAACATTCAGATTCCTTTTCACTGACAGCAAAGAGCTAATAAAGACCAAATGTATCAACATATCATATCATAGTCTCACTATGCGAAAGTCCAAAGTTCTTTCCATGTCACATGTAGACTATTTCAGCTTTTAAATTCTTTTTTTTCTGGACAGTTTATAAAAGTTTATTGAACTGTATCTTGTTTTTTTCTCCACCCTTAGAATAGTATGTGTTGCCCTAATGAGACGTGCAAAATGTCAGGAGAATATAAAGTCTTGTGTTCAGGAAGCATATGATGTGACTAATGAAAGGGACTGAGGGGTGTGGTTATCATGAGATAATAATTTCCCTTCAGTGGTTTTATGAGAAGTGAAACTGTAAATATCTCATCTCTATCTCTCTGAGGCATGCTTCTCTGTAGAGAAGTTAGGTCTTCTGGGGTTATCTGCTTCAGGTGCACACAGGAAGGGCAAAGGCAGCAGAAACTGGTGGCTTTTGAGCTTTTATAATCTGCTCCCTTCTATGCTCATGAGGAGTGCAGGAAAGGGCTCATCATAGCCTTAGGAACAACAGGATAACAACTGTCATCTACTCTGATCATGGGGAATAGATCATTGCATAGTGGTCCAAGAGGCTTCTCATCCCTGATTTAGGTTTCCTGGTTCGTGCATTTTAAGGAAAACGTGTGCATATTAATTGTCAGACTGTTAACTTCGGATTGCTTGTAGCATTTATCTCCTAAAAACCCCAAAACTGCCTCAGTCTCTCAACTCTCAGCCTGTTTCAAGTTCACTTCAGGCATGCTTTGGGCTCAAAGGGAACATCCACATGCCCAGTGGCAGGTGACCAGAAGAGACGCTAGGAGCACAATGTCCACATGCCCAAGCACCAGAGACATACAGTACTCTGACAAGAAACCTCATGGGCCTGCAAGCACCCTCTGCAGTTCCTTTTCCATAGAGCAGAAAAAGGTACCCTGAGAATGCCCTCAGGAGCTTTCAGGAGCTCTTGCTGCTGCCATGTAGACACCTAGCAGGCAAGAGAGGGACTTACATTGCTTGTTCTGCACAGCTATCACACCAAAGAAGGTCTACTTCTGGGGCCATTTTTGGCATGATGGACATCCACTCTTTGCAGCTAGGGAACTTTGATACTCTAGTGGTCCACAGCTAGGAAGAGAGCAAGAGGGAGAGGTTCACAGGGTGTGGGTATCATGTGCCTCCACTGCTGAAGTGGGAACAAGCTTTCCTACTTTGGAGTGTTTGCTACCTCCATGATGTGATTGCGGTTTTAAACCTGCCTTGGCCAACCCAGTTGAAGACATTTATTGAAAGAAGGCTAGAGGAGCACGATTCTTACTGAGCCCTTCAACAGTGTTAATGATCAATTCAATACTTCCACATTTATTTTTTATTTTATTTATTTAAATTTTTATCCAGCCCTGTACCCAAGGGTCTCAGTGCGGGTTACAACATTTAAAATAAACACATTAAAACCATAACTCCTAGCTGTTCTTTTACTTAGTCAAAGAGGTATGCCTTCATGTTTTGTCTGAACACATATGCACATATGTCTGAACACATATGCACCTCAGAAGGGATCCCATAACACAAACAGGTTTGTGCTTTCCCCTGCCCATTCCCAGTCTGGACTGTGGGGGTGCAATTTGTCCATCTCAGCTAAAGCACAGTTGCTAAGCTGAAGCAACTAGGACAAAGGACACATTCCTAGGTCACTGTAACTTTCCTAATATCTCTCACATAGAGTCTAAACATTTGTTATCACTTCCACAGTACATGAAAATAATAATGCAGCATCAAGGATGCTGACACGAGATATCCACATGCACAGAGACAGGCTTCTGTTGGCCCTACACCATATCCTTGTATTTACTGGTTCAGTCCAGTTCTCTTCTTGTAACCAAATATGGGCACCCCGGGGGAAATTTACATTGAGAAATGTATTCTGTAACTGGGCATAAAAAGCCCCTAAATCTTCAGTAAAAGAGAGACTCTTCACTTGGCAACCATCCTGCGTGTGAGCCTAAATTCATTACAACAAGTGACGACCAACGTGGGAGCCTCTGCAGCCTATGGCCTAAAAGAGAATGCATGAAGATTCGTCCCAAGCTGTTCGTCCGGCAAGGATCAAAAGTGCGCACTACATTTCGGCCTGAGGAATGCGTGAGTATAAACAGGCTTCAAGGCAGCTATGGGAGCGAGTGCCTCAAGAGAGAAGAGACACTCAGAGGAAATAGAAATACTCTTAAAAAGAAATGGTTACTTTCCTTCTAAAGGGCAAGTCCCTAGGCTGGTCAGAGAGATATTTGAAAAATGCCCATGGTATCCAAAAAATGGCTCCCTGCGTCTACAAGACTGGGAGAGAATTGGCATTGATTTGCATGCAGAACCTAGATCTCAGATTCCTGTATTGCAAACCTGGCATCAAGTTCGCTATACCATAGAGAAATGTACTGAGTCAATACCTCCTCCTGCTTCATGCTTTGACTTGGTTGGAAAGGGGTCTGATCACCCCCTTGAAACTAAGGCAGAGTTTTCTGATCTTTCTTTAAGCCAAACCTCTGCTTCAAGCAGATGCCAGCCGACAAGGCATTCAGAAGAATTTATAATTGTTGAATCAGCTCAAATTCAGCAAGAACCTTCCTTTCAAAGGAATTTCACTCCCACCGTTGTTAGCTCAGAGCTGGCGGAGCAGCAGCAAAATTCGGCAAAACCTGAAAACTCAATGGAAGGAGAATTCTGTCCAATCACAAAGCCTCCAGTTGTTTGGGTTACAGTGGGACAGTGCAGCATTTGTGACCTTCCTGAAGCTGAGAAGGAGCTGCCTTCCAAACAGTTGGTATCTTTGGGAACTGAACCGTTCCAACCCCCTTGAATGAGAAAGTTCAAATTGTCTCTTACCGTTTATCAGCAATTTAATCTGTTTGAATTTGACACTTAATCTTTTCTGAGTTTGTTTTCTTTCATCTATGTCATGCAGTTACTTAAGAGTTTTCCTGTCCTTTCCTTACTTTGTTTTGAGTGATCTAACTGTCTTTAAGTTTCATTGCAAAGTTAGCAGCTGAGCAATGATTTTAACTTTCTCTTTTCTAGTAGTACTGAAAGGTGAAAGTTAAGGTTTTTGTCTACTCCTCTCTCTGTGTGTGTGTTCTGAGTTTAACTCTGTTCTGAAATGTAAAAGTTTCTCCTTCGGCTTGACGTGGAAAAATGCCTCTCTAGGGGTCCCGGTTCTGAAAACTCTATGATTGTCATTGTCTCTTGGTTTCTGAACGCTGCATGTTAAAAGTTAACTTTTGCAGCATCAGGAAGTCTGTTTTTCTGACTCTTTAACCACAAATCTTTATTAATGTGATTCTTGCTGAAAGCTTTTGTTTATCATTCTTGGAATTGTTCTGTTTTAACCCTAATTGTTCTGAAAAATGTAAAAAGCTGTGTTTGTAACTTTGAGAACTCTTCATATGCCTCAGAGCTAGCAGGCACACAATTGCCTGACTGGGTATAACTTGAAGGTTTTAACCATTTATGTTCTGGAAAGTTAAGGGCTAAAGGACTACATGTCAGAGCCTTAAAGCAAAACATTTTTCCTTCCCTTCTCATTTCTGTGGAAGTTTATTAAGTTGTCTTTCTCTCTCTTCTGCAACTGCACAGTTCAAAGCCTTACATTCCTTTCCCTCTCAATTTTTAACAGCATTTGCTTTAATTAAGTTTTGCTTTATAGGTCTTGCTTGAAGAAAGCAAGGAAATTAATGCTTTTGTCTTTGCAGCTTGGCTTTTCCAGTGTAGTTTCTGACCAAAACTGCCATGGAAAAGTTGAATTTCAATTTGATTTTAAGATTGGCCCTGGTCACGTCTGATCTTGGAACAAATTGAAAACTGTTTTTATAGATTTTAGCAAGAATAAAGATTGGGTGCAGTTGTGCCCTAAATTCAGCTGTCATGCAGGTCAGAGACAGTCTGGAAATGGGATGAATCATGTGCCCATGATGGATTAAAATTTTATAGCCAATTGCTTATGTCCCAATTTTGTTTTTGTAAGAGCAAAAATAAAAAATCCTACAGGTTCAAAGAAAATGCAATGTTTGTTGCCTGTGAAATCTTAGGTACCAAGGATCTTGCCGGCTGATGAACAAACTGTGTTTTCTTTGTCAACATAATTTTATTTTTCTTTTAGCAATTTTGATGTTTGTTTTAATAGTTTAAGTTTAAAAAGTTTTGATCTGAATCATTAAAAAGTTTTGCCTCTCTCTATAGGAACATTCATTTCTAACATTTTCCTTTTTTAAGCAGCATCATAGCAAGTTCATTCATTTATTTGCAGCTATGAATGTAATGGGATTTTCTCCTCAGCTTAGCAAACAACAAAAACAACTGGGTTTAAATTTCAATTGCAGATTTCTTATTGTGACTTTAAGAATGCAAGATTCTTATTTCAGTATATAGACTTGTTACCTTATTTTTTATAATTCTTGGTTTGTAGAAGTTTTGCTTTTTCTTTTTTTATTATGGGAAGACTTTTAATTAGGTCCCTACAAATTCCAGATAAAATGGAGTCCAGAAAAAGTCTAAGAAGAATTGGAATCATACATCCATATTGATTTCATTTTGCTAATAGTTCATTGCTTATGTCACAATCTCATGGTTTTTTATAATTATTGGTTCTATATTTCATATATTAAGCTAATGGTTGTAATTCTAACCTTAATATTTAATTTCAGGTTTATCTTCAGAAATTTAGCTTTATTGTTTTGAAACATGCATTATTGTAAGATGCTAACAAATTGAGTCTTTTCCTTTTGAAGACAAATGCTTAAGATGTTTAAGCTGTAATAGCAAATCTTTTGGTTAACAAAAATTTAATTTCAGGTTTCTTAGCACTTGGCTAAAAGTTTAAGATTCCTTTCCATTTTCAGTAACCCTGCACTTTCATGCAAAAGTTGCTTCCTATAGCTTTGGGGAGAACCTGTGAAGCTTAATTGCTCCCCTGAATTTAATGTGCATTAATTATGCTTATATTCCATTGCCAACAAGATGGTTCTTTAAAAATCTGAACCAGGTGCTTTTGGAGCAAACTCATTGCAAATTTATTAATGGAACATTCTTATTATATACCAAAGCAGTGAGAAAGTTATATTGACTGACAGTTGCCAATCTGACATGCACCTCATGAGAAAACAAAAAACATTTCCTTAAGCAGCATTCTTAAAATGGGGCTGCTTAACCTTCCTGTGCAAAGGAAAAATTAAATCAGTTTGCCTTGCAGTCAAAAGGCATGAATGAAATCTCCACATTGGTCCTGTTCTGTAATTTTCTAAAGGTATTGATAATTAATCTGTTTTAGTTGTATTTTGTCAGTTTTCCTTTTTTCCTGAGCAAAAACCACAGATGTGCCTGAAATACCTGGACAAGGTGCGACAGCCATCGAGGAAGAAAAGATCCAAGACCTAAGAATTGTACCTGGGGTTTCCAGTCACAAAAGGATTCACCTGTGCCTGTGTCAAGATTCTGCACCAGGCAACAGTCAACATGGAAGCAGCAGTTGCCTCATCCTTTTGGAGATCAAAGGACTTTTGCACCTGAGCTGAAACTTTAACCTGCCTTCTTCCTGAAAAGAAGACCTGTGACAAGATTCCAGAGCCTGGCTATAGTCATCGTGAAGGCCAAGATTTAAGAACTGTACCTGTGCCAAGATCCAGCTTCTGGTCACATGAACTTTTAAGCTTTGAGCCTGTGACTAAAAAATCCATCATTTGGTCACTGAAAAGACTTTGGAAGTTTAATTCTTAGCAAGCATTGCTTGTGCCATCTTTATTAATGCTAATTGTGGTTTTACAATGGTTGTTTTATTCCTTTTCTGCATAATTGTGATATTGCTAATGTGGGTTCTTATTGTAATTGGATTTTGGGTTGTTATAATTGTCATTCAAATGTTTGTATGTTTCACATATTGGTCCCATATTGATAAGTCATTGCTAATACCATAAGTCCTCAAAAAAATGGGCTTTAGAAAATTCATGCCATTGAAGCACACACATTTGTCCATGTTCCATCTTAACATGTTAATTGTGGCATCACACATTCATTTAGGCCTACAAAACACAAGTTTGAACACCAGTCATATATATATAACAGCATATCACTCCTTATTAAGAAACTAAGGCCTGGATTATTGAACATAATGCCGTTTCTCCAGCATAAGGCTGATTGCTGTTGATTTAGTTATTAAGAAAGATCCTCAATGGCTTCTGAACTTTGAAATCTTGCATAAACAAGCTAAGACAATATCCATAAGTGTCTATGCTTGCCCAGAAGAAGCCTAAGAGCTTATGCATATGTTTCACAAAGTTACACACACTGAATTTGATTCTGCTTCATTAATTTGGTCTACCAAGGAAGCAAAGTAATTTTGGCCAATAAAAGGGATAGACTGGGTGTTATAAAGCTGGGGCTTGGTGTCTTCCATGAACATATGCAGGGGTATTGGAATTAAGAAAAAAAAAAAAAAGGAAAAAGAAGAACCATACACCATAATTAGACCTCAAAATTTTTTAGATGGGAGTAGCGACGAATTAGGGCTCACATAGCTTTAGGGTTACATTTATTGGGGAGAGCAGGGGAAGGGAGCACGCAAAACATCCTCACGACCTACCGCGGAACACCGCAAAGGAGGGGGGGTTGTGCGTGCCCTTTTGACCCAGTTTTCCTTAAATTTAAGCATGCATCACAGTTAAGGAATAGATTCATAAGTTTGGTTGCTTGTAAAGTTGATTCATGGAGACTTTTTTCTCTAGACTGAATAGCATCTCAGTTCTCCCTCTTCCCTGGCCACAAGAGCTTCCTCAAATTGACTCCCCTTCATAAAGTAAGAAAAGAGAGAGGAATTGTGGGGGTGCAATTTGTCCATCTCAGCTAAAGCACAGTTGCTAAGCTGAAGCAACTAGGACAAAGGACACATTCCTAGGTCACTGTAACTTTCCTAATATCTCTCACATAGAGTCTAAACATTTGTTATCACTTCCACAGTACATGAAAATAATAATGCAGCATCAAGGATGCTGACACGAGATATCCACATGCACAGAGACAGGCTTCTGTTGGCCCTACACCATATCCTTGTATTTACTGGTTCAGTCCAGTTCTCTTCTTGTAACCAAATATGGGCACCCCGGGGGAAATTTACATTGAGAAATGTATTCTGTAACTGGGCATAAAAAGCCCCTAAATCTTCAGTAAAAGAGAGACTCTTCACTTGGCAACCATCCTGCGTGTGAGCCTAAATTCATTACAACACTGGACTTCTCAAAACCTATTACCCAAGATAAAAAAACAAGAAGCAGGTCAGAACCACAAATGCAACAAAATGGGATCACATGGTGCCAATCCATAATGATGTTTGTGCTCATTATTATTGTCTATACAGCTCTACATGGCCTGGGCCCCAGGTACAGTATTTGGAGCATTTATTTTAGAATTTCTATCTTGTCCTTCATCAAGTGGTCCCAGGGCAGGTGACAACAACTATAATGCATACAAATATAACCCTCCCTGCACCCCTCTCACACTTTCTGTCAGGACTACAAGAGAAAGCCAAACATGAAAGGTCTGGGTATGTTTTAACCAGGCACCAAAAACCATACAATGAACCTCCAGAGAGAGGCTATTCCAGAGTCTGGGGGCCACCACAGAAAAGGCCCTCTTGCAAATCCTGTTGCACCCCCTGTTAGTCCATTCTTAAATCTGTGTTGCTTTTGCTTTGTAATTCTATTTTTAGATGTTTTAAAATCAGTTTCAACAATATTTTTATCGTTCTAATCTTTTTTTAACATATGCTCATTGCACAAAGAGCCCTTGGATAGATGTGTGATTTTTTTTTAATTACCCAATTACTTAGCACAATAGGAAAAAGCAGTTAATGTAACCAGGATGGGGCAGGTGAGGTGGAGAGGGAATATTTATATCAGTTTAGCAGCAGAATTTATGCCCTAGTCCTGAAGATATTAATAATCTGTGAAGTAAAACAGAGTGGAAGGGACATAGCAAGGGCTTTAGCGATTCCAGCATTTCTGCTAAAAGTGAGTCAGACATGTGCGGACTCCTTCAGCACCGTGTTGGAAACAACTTCTGGAAGTGTGTCATGGCAGCCCCTTATCTTTCTTTTGCCACAACAAGGGGCTCCTGGGAATTGGTTCCAGTGTGACACTGATAGTGCCCTACCAGATGGTCAAGAATCTGGCAACATCCTGGCCAGAACAGTAAGGTTAGTGCAGGATTCTCAGCAATGCCCCCCAATGGTGTCAGAGTTGTCCTCCAGGTTAATGTGTTTGGAAACAGCCAAAATTATTTGTCTTACTACAAGTCAGCTGAAGAAAAACAGTCAATAAACCAGTGGGTCTGTTTTTCCTCCCTCCAAGGAAGCATATAGTATATTTGCCTAGAGACAGTCACCAGCAGACAAAAATAATGTTTAGGCTAGGCAAGAAGAGAAGGGCAAGATGATTTGTCTGGAATCTCAGTGATCGAAATTCATTGCTGATGGATTTGCAGACAATGTAGTTTTCTCTATCTTAAAGGCCGTCCACCGTTAGAATTTACAATTCTACGTGGAGAGCTTTATGCAGGTCGACCATGATCCAGAGCACCATCTTCAGGCTTTGGTTCCAGACATCCTCACTTTCCTTCAGAAAGGAGTAGAGATGGGTAGAGAGTAAAGAGATAAGCATCATGGCAATGATATTTGTTATGTTCAAGACTGATTTTAATATTGATTATGTTATATGTTTCATATTTTTAGGTTGAAATGTGACTGTAAACTTGCGGTTGTTCTCTGTCTTGATCTCTAAGAGAGGTGGATAAAAAAATAAAGATGATGATGATGATGATGATGATGATGATGATGATGATGATGATGATGATGATGATGATAGTGATAGTAAAGTGGACTATGGAGCAGCAGGGGAAGGCTCCAGTTGGAAGCCTTGCTTTGATCTCAAAATACTGTTTAGAGAGATCAAAGAGAGGTGTCAGAGTTGAGCTGCGTTCTTTCCTGCTGTTCTTCAGTCCCAATACATGGGCTACTACAGCTTTTGCTACTCTGTAGCAGCAGATGTTGTAAAAATGTTTTTTTTTTCTGGGTGGACATGCTAGCTAACAAGCCTACAGCCTGTAGTGCATAATTAGGGAACGTACAGCATCAGTGTCATCATAGCGACAGTGCTGATTTATGCCCCATTCCGCAGGGCGTTGCAAACAAAATAATAGCGCACAGAAGAGGAGCTGCGGTGCGATCGAACACAAGTGGGCTGTAGTTAACTAGCTATGTTGGGTGATTACGCTCCTCTCCCATCCAGTGGATAGGAAGTGCGAAATCACCCAAGGACAGGACGCAGCCAAAGTTGAGTCCTGTGAAATGTTAATGTTATGTTGAAAAAAAAAAAGCATCTCAAAGGCATCTCTGGTCTCAGATTAAAGAAGACTTCAAGGTGGAATTGTTTAGACAGCAGTTTGTCCTCCCCTCTTCTGAACATTCTGTGGAATGACCTGAAGGGCAAGATGGCCACAGGTCATTGCAACCATTGGGCACACAACTCACAACCCATTCCATAGGACAGTGAGTACTCTCAGAAGTGGCCTTTTCCCATAGTGGGAAAACCGACTTTGAGAGCACTTCCTGCCCTTATTTGCTCCTATCACCATCATGTAGTAGGACAGTGGCAGCAAGAGTAACTTATCCAAGTCACCACCAGGATGGCTTCATTAAGCAATGGGCAGTAACCAACTTCTGGGACCATTTCCTGCACATGACTTAATGGGCTGGCTGGCAACTTCAACAATTTCTTCATGCTTGTCTTATTCACGCACTGTGGAGAATGATTCTGCCCCTGAAAATGTTTTCCAGAAACAAGTAAGCACTGTGAAGAACAGTGGTGAGCATTTGTTTGACATCCAGCCTGGCTCAGCCTAGCTTCAAGCTTGGAGAAAAAAAATCCTAGGTCTTGAAGTTGCAGTCCAGGAACATTCCCCCATACTCCTGAATGGCGCCCAGAAATGTCCCAGAAGTGGGTTGTCTTCTAACGGCTGGTGAAGTGTCACTGGGCTCCGGAATGGAGCATGGTCCATTCCTGCCACTGCCAGCTATCTGCATGGCAAGAACAGGAACTAGGACCCTGTGTGGTCCATGGTGAGACATTAAGTTGTCTCCTGCTGGGTTCTCTTAGGCATGAATTTTACACCTGTAAGCACACCAGACACAGGAGCCATGCAACCACCACATGCTATGTAGGCTGTGCCCTCACATGGACTCCATGATCCCAGAATGCATCTGGCATTGTTCTCATGGGACCACACAAATGTCTTCAGTTTTGGAAAATGTTCATTCTTTGATTTCTGAGACTGGGAGGTTGGGAGCATGTAGATGTTACACCTCCCACTTTCAGAAGCTGAGCAAATGCTACCATCCAGAAGAGGCTTTCTTCCATCTCTGTGCAGAGGGAGCCTAAGGGCAATTCTGCACTGGTGGTATATCGGAGCAGAAAACCTACCCAGAACCTCCTTTCTGCATGCTGATGTGGTCTAAGGGAGGTCCCATTAGCTGATGAATGTGCACAGAAAAAGGCTAGAAAAAAATCTGTGAAAACATATTCAGATTGTCTCAGTTGCTTTTTGGTGCCTGACTTTGATCTCACGTGTTTTCTTTTTTCTTTCTTTTTTTAATTGTTATTACAGCTAGCAGCCTCAAAAGCTGGAAGTGGCCCAATTCTCTCTGGACCTCTGGGAGAACCTGCTCTCGATATAGACCACACAGTTTCAGAAGAAACTGCTAGAATGCATTATCCATCATGTTTTCCATATTGATAAGCACTGACCTTTTACTCCACTCTTAAGCTCAATTCCTGTTTATCTCAAGTTCTTTGGAAATGCTTGGCAGGCTGAGGCCTTGCCAATAATTAACCACCCAACTTGGACTATACAATGACCTCATGGCATCGTCTGCACTTCAGCTCTTTCTGTTTGAGCAGTTTCTTCATAAGTGCCACTCCTAAAATTATGCAGGTCCTTACTCCCTCTTTAAGTCACATCATTTCATTCTTCCACACTTTCTCCCATTAGATCAACATGGACCTGGTGAAGATGAGGCTAAAGACCCCCACAGTGACATTTTGCAACATTTTTCTACCTTGGTTAGCTAGAAAAACAGCTTTGGCATACTTGGGTAGAAATGGTGCCCATAAAAAGACCAAGCTACCCATCCACCTATGTGGGGTATGGTTCTTGGAAAATGAGGAAGCAAACTTTGGGACACTGTTGGAATAAAGCCTCAAAGACATATCCTTTGCCTGGCATTTCTCTTCTACTAAAGACGTCTTCAGACCACCTGGGGAAGGGACTTCAAGTGAGTTCTTGAATTTTTGCAGGACTTCTAGACATGGGTAAAGGCCCACAATTCTCCCAGCACTACACTGGGAATGCCGCACATATCTGTGCCGTCTCAATGTAGTCCAGAGTTAGTAGATCAAAAATCCAAAACAGTGGGATTATGCAAAACTCAGCACTGACACAGGCTTTTTCATAATCCTGATTCCTTACCTCCATCTGGTGGCTCTTTGTATTACTGTTCCTAGTCAAAATACCAGGATGCAAGCCAAGTGCAGGAGAAATACAAAGGAAAGTGGGCGGGTACTTGGGTGACATCCTGGTATTTCAAACAGGGCCAGGGAAGAACTGCCAGATGGAGGTAAAAAGATGGGATTGGTTCCTGTCATTGGCAGTAGGGATGTGTAAGAATAATCCGTGCATTCAGAATCCAGACGAATACGTCCAGATTCCGAGATTTGTGGACATATCGAATAGGACCCTATTCGAAGGGCCCTTGTTGTCCACGAATCAGATAATCCAGTATCCATAGAAGCTTCAGTGGATTACCCTGGGGCCTCCCCCCCCGGGGCCAGCCTCCCCCAAACCTTCCCCTCCCCCCGCCCCAGGGCCCATTTACCTGCTCTGAAGGCACTCTGGGCGTCTTCCAGGGCCCTCTGGAACCGCGAGCTGGCTTCCCCGGAGGTAAAACCAGAAGGCCTGTATTTATCTCCAGGGAAGCCTGCCAGTGGTTCCACAGGGCTCTGGTGAGGCCCGGGGTGCCACCGGAGCTCTCTTGCCCACCCCCTGCCCCCCGGGGCCCACTTACCTGGGGGGTGAGCTCCGGTGGTGGTGTGGGCCCCTTCCAGGGCCCATTGGAACAGCAAAAGGGTACTGAGGGCTAAATATAGGCCTTGTATTAAGCCTATTAGGAGGGGTGGGGGAATATGTTCTGGGCACAAATATTCTCTAGAATATCCGTGCCTGGATCTGAATATCCCCCACATTCATGGAACTTCTGGTATTCCTTCTGGAACCAAATTTTTCCACATTCTATTCAATGCAAATATAATGTGGAAAAATGGCTCCATTCATACCCCTAATTGGCAGGGAAGGCAAGAGCAACTGCAGGATCTAAAGAAGATCCCACTATTTCCTCTTGCTGTCTGGAGACACTTTTGTTTGAACATCAACTGAGCACTCTAGACTGAAGACCTAAAACAGACTATCTGTCAGCGGGGAGGAGGGTTAACTAGTTACTGGTTGGGTAGCCTTTGGAAAGAGGAAAGCACTCCCAAATAGGCGCTTTGAGATGCCATTTCCCATGTAGCTGGAACATAGATATGATACAGCAGAATAAAAATTAAACAGGCAGAGCCTTGCAGCACTTTGGAGGTCAAAGGGTGACACTGTGTATAGCTACGCTATCACTTGAAAGCTTGGCTTTATTAGCATTTGAAAAGGAGGAGCAAGAATAGAGAGCAATACAAGTAGATATACACATGATAAATAAATTAGAGCCATACAACTCCATATAGAGAATCCAAAGAAGCAGACATTAAAAACCAAACTAAAAAATAAGAAATATGACATTGTAATTATACCCTTTGGGATGCCACCATTAGAATTAAAACTTTTCAATGTGGAAATTAAGTAAGGCTTTTTATTCTGAGAAAAACCAGCTCTGTGTAACTTAAACTCTCCAGGAATGCTGCAGCTTGGTCCGCTGCTCAATTTATACGCACTTGCCTCTAATACAAAGGCTGTGGCCACACACTGTGTATAATCCGTTTTCAAGCCATCATTTATTCTCAGGGATCACATACCAAAATGCATTTCTGTTTTATTTCTGGACTATTACTCCCCACCCAGGTTGAGCTATCATGTAATTGGATTATCCCGGCACTAGGTCCATTTCAGCTGCAAGGAGGCAAAAAAAGAACAAGGCGTACTACCGTCCTCCAAAGCTGCATTCCTCCTGTGCATTAAGGTCAGGGGAGGCTATGCAATGCTTAGCACATGCTCAGAGGTCCATGAGCTCGGAGCATGAGATACAAGCAATCACAGGACCCTGCTGAGCAGTCCTGGCAAAGGGCTGCTGTTCTCTGCCCCACTCAGCTACAATGTGGAGGGCAGACTCCAGGCTCTGGCACCCAGAGCCAAGGGGACTACCTGAGCTGGCCTGCCTGGCACCCCCTTGTCCATGCACTGGCAGCCATGATCTAACTGTGCCTTGACCTAGGAAGGGTGCTCTGTCCAAATGTGAATGGACCAAAATGGCCTGAGTTTCTGTTCCTTTCTAAAATGGACTGTCGCAATGTGTTGTGACTAGTCTCACAGTATCTTTTCCTCTTTTTTTGCTTTCCTTCTCTTTTATTTTTCTCTTTCAAATTTCCCTCCTTTTTTGACTTTGACATTCCTACCTAAAACTATAGGCTTTTACTGTCCTCTTCTTTCCTTCTGTTTTATTTTCAACTTTCCTGCCTTAATTAATTGTTCCCATGACAAGCATTACCTGACCGACATCCTGGCTTGTTTTACTGAGCTCGTCTGCCTTGGGATTCTTATTTTTATTATATATTGATAGCGGAGTCATATTTTACTGTTGTTATTTGCCTTGGATATTTAGTGTAGAAATATGGAATGTAGATGTGAACCATGGTTTATTTACTTGTATCCCTTTTCTACTCAAGGATTATTATGATAATGTTGTTATTAAAAGTGACAGAATATCAATACTATCAACATTAAGTGAGCATGGAGGAAGCAAAAAGGTGAACTAAAACAGAGTATTTGGGATACTAACAGCTGTGTAAACTAATGTGGGCATGATATGCTTCTGGTTTACTTTGTTTTTAGCAAGTGGTATTGTAGTTGAAGAAGGAGAAGGAGGAGAAGGAGAGTTGGCTTTTCTATCCCACTTTTCTCACCCATTCAAGCGGACTCAAAGCTTTCTATTTTTCTCCCCCCAACAGAACACTCTATCAGGTAGGTGGGGCTGTGAGAGCTCAGAAGAGAGTTGTGACCCAGCTGGCTTCATGGGGGAGGGCGGAATCAAACCCGGTATTCCCAGATAAGAGTCCGGCTCCCTAACCACTAGACCAAACTAAAAGAAACAATTAGGGAACCACCATCATCACTGCCCATGTGTATGGCCATCCGAGGGAAGGGTTTTGGAAATTATGTCTCCATTTTTGGTGGTACACCCACCTGATGGAGAACACACTGCCTGTGTGAAGGACTTGCAGGCAAAGATACAAAACTGTGCTCTTTGAAGAGTACCAGTCCTTCTGAAGTGGAAGCAACAGAGTTCCTGGCAATGTAGCAGGACAGGTGCAACCATGGTGGCATCCATCTCTAAGCAACTCCAGTGCTGTGCATGGAGATATGGCTATAGTTATTCCACTAATCTCTGAACAAGAGCTTCTCCATGGTGCAGAGAGTAGACAGTATGGCAGAAGTTAGGTAATATCCAAATCCCTATCAGATGTCTGTTACAGGTGGCTACTCTAGTGAGTAAGTTCTTGAGGATATTAGTGAAGACAAGGCAGATGGTGAACTCCAATGTCATATTCACAATGGTGGATCATCAGTCATTTCTGTACTTGCTGTCCCATCCATTGGATGGAAATGGTGCATTAGAGACTAAAGTGTACTAGTGTTCGCACTAAGGAATGCTAGTATACAATAGACTAGCCCTAATGCAACTGGAGACTTACCTGTGACCAGTCACAGATCTGATCCTCTGCAGGGTGCCACCATTTTGGTTGTGGCACCCTACACTACTGTGTGTATGCTGGCACCATCATCACGGTGACAATGACACTCTGTGCACAAGCAGTCGCACTAGAGGGTCATCTGAGGGTACCAGTGCACTTGTATGGTACCTCAAATGATCCCTCGCACCAGAAAAGCCGCAGACAGTTGCCTCCTGGACATGCCAGATAAGCTTTTGGTAGGCATACTAGTATGCATACTAATCAACAGCTAATGTGCGGTTAGTCAACCTCTGGGCAGGCAAATTTGTAGGCTGTAAATGCCTCCTGCAAGTGCATTTACTACAGGACAAAGTGCAGAAACACCTCCCCCTTCCATCTGCCACCACAAGGCCATAAGAAGAATTTTGCCTGGGGAGAGTGGAGAAGGCTGATGAACACCATCATGTTCCCAGGAGTGAATCTTCTCACCCTACCTGCCTTTGTTTTTCCTTCTTCTCTCTTCATTTGTCACTTTATTAGAATGTAAGCCAGCAGCTGGAACCAGTTCTATATTAATATTTTGCAAGCTGCCCTGAGGAACTTACCAGATGTCACAGAGAAATGTTGGCTCTTTTAAGAAGCTGGCACCACTCTGCAGAAATGGCTGCCAGATTATAGCACCCTATGTTGGCACAGCCTCCAACTGAACAACTGGGAACTCATTGCACCTTCCCCTTTTCTTTTGCTATTTCTCCATACACAGTGGGTTTCTAGAATCCCAACTGATTGAGATATACCAGATACTGGATTATCTGGGAGGATGCAAACAATATCATGCATAAAATCCCACATTTTGGGAGTGATGTGTTGCCTTTGGCCCAATATGGTATTGGGCCAGTATGCTAGGCACACTGGCACACTGACAGAATGTCAGCCTTCATAGTGGATCTGGAAACAACCTGAGAGTCATGGGCCCTTTTTGCACTTTATTCTCTTCGGTCCAAACCAGTACGCCTGGACCAGCTAGGGCCTCTGGTTTGAATCACAGAAAGGCAGGGTCTGAAACGGAGCCATCTGCACAATAGCACTGGTTTAGATCAGTCCCAGACCTGAAGCTCATGCAAGCTTTGCCACCAAAATGAATCCCCTGATAGTCCTAAACATGGAGTTGCACCTTCTGCACATCTCCCTGGTCTGGACCAGGGTCTGCTGGTACACTGGTAGGCCTCGGTGTTGAGGTCTACTGGCAATCCCAATCAGGGCCTCCCTGATCAGGATCACAATCAACCATTTGTGGATGGAGTGGACCAGAAGGGGGCATGGTCTCACAGATTTACACTAACATGCAGGCTGATGAAGTCTGGAAGAGGACTATGAAGGCTCCTATTAACAAACTATGGTAAGTGTAGAAAGGGCTTCAGTGTGGGGAGCACTCTGGACACACAGAGTATAGAAGTGGCTCTGCATGGTGCAGATGCACCATGTGGGAGTATCTCCAGAGTTCCTCAGGAAGATAAGTGCAAATTCACCCTATGTGGGAATAAAATAATCCAGTAAATGAACAACTTATTGTATTTTGGAAAAAGAAGTTGGCTAATTGTAGCTAGGATACTGCTTAACCCCAGCTTTGGACTCATTTTAAGCTGTTCTGTAATGATGCAGTTTTTAAATATTCCATACAGGTATTATCTCATAAGGCTAGAAGATCAGTCTGCCTAATAGACTGATTGATAGGTAATCAGAGTCAATAAAAAGAAATAGTTCTTTACCCTCATGTCCAGTTAATTTATAGAATATTCTGAAAAGCAGTTAGAAGTCAAAGCAAGAGGCTGAATTGAGATGCAGAGGTGAAATTGCCTTTGCTGTTGGGAAGCATTTTTATTTTCCTTCTAATCCACTGGGACGCAACAGGGAAATGGGGTGTGGAGTCCGTCTATTAGGGCTTGGAAACTGCTACACAATAATTCTATGGTTCCCCACATGAGGGCACTCTACATAGATTCAATGTCTCCAAACATCAAGAAGTGCCGCTATATATCATTAGAAAGGGGTTGCTGCATGCATAAACAGATGGCTTCTCTTGCATCAGTATTTGACGTCTCACTCACCAAGTCAAGAAAATGGTATTGCAAGATTTTAAAGAAAAATTGAAGACAACTTGGGTTCCAAAAACTAATGGAAAACAAGTACTAAGTACTAATTTTTCAAATTACAATATTTAGCACGTATTAACTTATTTATCTAGTCTGCTTAGCTTGCAATATTCCCTTGATGCAGAGAGATTGTTTTTAGACGGACATCTGATTCCCTAGAAAATATGCAAATTTCAGTGTGAAGAGTTCTGGCACCATAAACTTTTAGGTCAGTTCTTATTTAATTCTTATTCTTTACGCTAAGGTCTCAGACAAAGTTACAGCAACTGATGCACATAAAAACAGAATTAAAAGCAATTATAAACAGGTACACGATTCAGAGATGGAAGAGTTCTGTATCTTCAGCTACAGAGACACATAAAGAGGTGTACCTGAATATAGAGAGGGATAGTGCTTGACGTGCCTCATGAGGGAAGCCTTCTACATCCCGGGGGCTAACACGAAGAAGGCCCTTTCATGGGTACCCACCTCTTTACTTTCCAAGGGTAGTGGCACTGCCACAAGGGCCTCTAGCAGGCCTTAATACATACCCAGGTCTGTATGGGCGTAGGAGCTCCTTTAAATGTTTTGGGCCTAAGGGATTTAAGGATTTATAAGCCAAAGTTAAAACCTTGAATTGGGCTTGGCAGCAAATTGGCAGCCAGTGCAATTCCTTTAAGGCAGGCATGACATGCCTGTAAACAACCTTGCTGCTGTATTCTGCATCAGTTGCAGTTTCCAGTCTGCCTTTGAGGGCAGCCACTGGCACTTCCATGATAGTTTCTATGTGAATCTGTCACAACCTGCTTGTTCAGAGGCCTAAGCAACTTCAGCATGCAGGGGGCCATTTTGCAAGATTTGCCAGGGACAGATCATCCACTTGCCTTTTCACCCCCAGCTTCTTTTGTTGCTGTGCCATCTGGATCCTGCACTTACTCCAGGGGAGAAAGGGTTTTCTCTGTAAGCAGTGGCAGAACTGACACCTGGCTATCTCCGGAGTCCTGGTCATAGGCCAGAGAGAGGCTGCTTCTTGTATCAGCTGCCTCTTGCAGAAGCATTTTTAGCACACAGAGGGGTCCCGCCAGAGGCACCAGCTTATTTTTCGTCTACAACTCTTTCTATTGCAGACCCATATGGAAACTTGTTCACCCCTGTCACCTGCTGCTGCTCATAGTAACACCTGCCAGAGACTTCTGACCCAAGGCCAATGATCCTAACACAAGCTTTGCAGAGAGGAAACAGCTGTTCCTGCCCCACCCATTTTTATTCAAACTTATTTATTGTGTTCCATATTTATCGATGTCTTGCACATCACACATATTCTAATTGTAAACCACCATGAACCATTTTTTGACCTGGAAAGGTGGTATGCAACTAAATGAAAGGAAGTGATATGGGCAATTTAACTCTCCAGCATGGCATGCACCTTTAGGTCTTGTAATGGAAAAGCCTTCACTAGCCATCCAAAGGAACAATGGCAAGAGCCACATGCAGGGCATAAGTGTACAAATGCAGAGATCACTCCTGCTCAGGACAAGCATTTCAGGTCAGGAATGTGATGTGCAGCATGGAGAATTGTGGTGCCTGTCTGAAAGACAACCTTCCATAGTTCCCCAGTCTCAAAGCTGAAGGGCAGGAATAAAGTTCCTGCTGCCCCAGAAATGGTCCCAGAAGAATGTTGTCCTCTAGAGTCTGGAGAAATGT
The DNA here is from genome assembly GCA_023333525.1 of Aspidoscelis tigris stejnegeri. NCBI lineage: Eukaryota > Metazoa > Chordata > Lepidosauria > Squamata > Teiidae > Aspidoscelis > Aspidoscelis tigris. Next base: position 77,218,888 of record JALMGA010000003.1, read on the forward strand.
GTCAGAGTACTGGATAATGCTCCCAAGCATAGTTTCAGTGCCCAGAAGCAGGACAGGGCCCTTCAGTCATCACATGCTCATGAGATCATGAAAAGTAATTATTCCTCTTTACTCTACCTTGGTCAGACCTAATCTAGAGCACTGTGTCCAGTTCTGGGCACTCCAATTTAAAAAAGACATTGTTCCCATGCAGCTTTGGCATGGTTCCGAACACGGGATTGGCACGGCCCATCCCCATGGGCTTTGGATTTGGCACGTGAAAAGCGTACCAAATCCCTCCAAACTGTGCCACAGGTGTGCCAGATTTGATACCTGTTAAAACAAGTCTCGGCACGGTTTGGGGAACCGGCATGCATTCCTCAGCGAGTCAGGAACGCACATGGGGACGCTTGCGGCCTGACAGGGAGGAGTCTTGCGTTCACGTCATTGGGAGGTGGGGTGTGCTTGCTGTCCCTGTCTATTGAAGATCATAGCCACTGACTTTTTAAAATGCTGATCGCAAAGGCAGGCTGGAGAACGGCTTGTTTTTTTAATTTTCTGCCATTTCCAGAGAAGTAATTCCAACCCCGTTTCAGAATGCCAAGGCAGGCTGCTTAATGGCTTGATTTTTGTTGCATTTGCAACCCCCATTTCCCCAATTGTCAAGGCAATCATAAATAGAGTCTTGATTTTAAAGTTGATGAGTGCTCCCACGGTCCCCGGTGCAGCAGAGGGGCGCAAAACTGCTCAAGTGCTGCTAAACCTCATTGCGGCTTTCGGCATTTTTTTTTTTAAATCAAGTTATTTTTATGAATGGAGCTTTGTTTTTATTTGTTCCCATCCCAGTCCTGGCTGCCAGTGCTGCTAAGGGAGAGGGGGAATCTGGCTGACGTCAATCCAGCTTCCAATGAGGAGAGAGGGGGCGCAGAGGAGGGGGCGCAGCTTCCCTGTACCAGGGTTCGGCATGCTTGCATTGGGACACCACCATCCGCGCCCAACCCGTGCCTGTCCCGTGTTGCCGGGAATGCCATGGGGATGCCTGAAATGTATGCCCAGTCCAGCAACCAGCCCCTGTGTGCCCAAACAGCACCCAAAGTGTGCCAGATGTCCAGCATGGGGACGCAGCCTGACAAACTAGAGCAAGTCCAAAGAAGGGCTACCAAAATGGTTAGTGATCTGAAAACCATGTCCTACAAGGAAAGGTTGAAGGATCTAGGAATGTTTAGCCTACAGAAGAGAAGACTGAGAAGAGACATGATTATGGTCTTCAGGTTTCTGAAGTACAGAGGGATTGTCCTTATTCTCACTTGCACAAGATGGGAGAACTAGAAACAATGGTTTCAATACAGATTAGATATTAGTGAGGGCAATCAATCAATGGAATAGGTTGCTACTGGAGGTAGTGAGCTCTGCTTCACTGGAGGTCTTCAAGCAAAGATTGGACCTACACCTGTCTGGGATGGTTTAGTAAACTGAGCAGGGGGTTGGACTTTATAACCCTAGAGGTCCCTTCCAATTCTATGATTCTATGGTATGTGATGGCATGTGGCCCCTGTATGTCCAGCATATGTCTAGTACACTTCTCAGCCATTTTGTGGATTTACCAGAGATATTCCAAGCTCACGAGGCAGGGTATTCCACAATTAGGCTGCAATGTCTGCTAAAACCTTAACTTTTCCTAGATGACTATGGACAGAAAAGAGAAAAGAGTCAAAATCTTGGGAAACAGACACACTGATCTGAGACAAAACCATCCTTTATGTATCCTGATGCAAACAGATTACAGACTTAAGAATTAATTGTCAACTATTCAAATTATGTCCAGCAATTGCTGCTTTCATATGAAAGGGTGCCAAGATGGCCTTGGCCTTAACTTCAGCTTCTGTCTTGACATCCTTGCATGCATTTTGGCCTGTCTGGTGGATCCAGCACCCCAGTGACAGAGGGAAATGCTGGAATACATGCTGACTTTTTGTGTTGCTGCCTTAACTTTCAAGAACAAATGATGGGAAAGCAACAGGTACAAGGAATGCTTAGGGGATATCAGTCTGTGTCTCCTCTTACTGATGTGTAGCCACCTCTGCAGATCCTAGATGGCACCCGCAGCTGCCCCCTCTCCATTTTCAGTACTAGTGAGCACCTCATAATTGCTGGTGAAAGCACCTTCTTTTCAAGGCAGTTTCTCTCTGCTTCCTTATTCCAAAATGAAGATGAGAAAATACCTACTTTCTGTGGTGTCTCCCTCTACAGTGTCTAAACCCAGACATACAGATGGAACAGGAGGAGCTGCTTTGTGGGTATACAGCCTTTGTGCTTTGAGCTACTTACGTGGTTTATTATCAACAGGCTGCTTGTCACCCTTGGAATAAAGACATCTCTAAAGCCAGATGCAATTGCTTCATATTTCTTGGGATCTGGGTTTGTGGTCTTGGCAGAGGGTTTCTGTAAGCATTCATGAACATCCTTCCTAAAAATTCTTCTAAGGCTGAATATTAACAACTGGGGGAAGGGATGTCTTTGTGGCAAGAGGTAGCAGGAGCATTGTGTACACAAATGGTGCATCCCACCCCCAGAGTTTTTGAAGCTACCGCTTCAAAGTTTCTGACAGGCATAGTTTAGCGCCAGACAATAAATTGCACCAGAAATCATGTGCCAGAAATCAGCCCAAGTATGTTTCTTCTACTACCACTGTCTTTCTAGGGCCCCAATCATCCTGTAGTCTCTTTCTCCATCTTAGGTAAGGATAATGAACCCACTTCTAGCAAAGCTGTTTTTGACCTGGAACGGCCTGTAGACACCTACCTGATGTTACTGATCTCACTTCCAACCAAGACAGTAAAAACTAAGCTTCATCTGGCAAGGAGATGGGGAGCTGCTCAGCATTATAAGGGGCATTGTGGTAGGTGAGGGGGCTGGTAGGGATGTTGTGCACTGGGTGGATGACATGAGGTACTGTGGGAGGGTAGGGGAAGCCGCATCACCACTGCCACTGCTGACACACTGAAGCTTACCTTTTACCAGATGTGGGGAACAGCATGTTGGTGGGAAAAGGTCTTTGCCTGGCTGAAAGGGACTCAGTACTGGAATTATTCAGTTACAGGATAGTCTGTTTCCAACCAGGAAAGTACTTGGAAAAGCCAAATTCTCATTTTGGTACCTGGTCTCCGAGGACTGAAGACAGCCTCAGTCCTTGTAAAAAGTAAGGTGTCAAAGATGAAGGCAAAATGTACCTTTGGGGCTAGTTCCCACTGGGACTTAATGGCGTGTCAAAAATGGTTTGAAAACTGTTTGTCCATACTGAAAATTGGCTTCCCGCACTTCTAGGGGAGTAAATCACCAAAACCCGCAATAAAAAAAACCACCTGAAAATGCAGGGGTTTTTTTTCCAGTTTTTGCTTTTAAAATGCTTCTTCTTTATTCCTTTGGGAACGGTACAGCAATATTGGGGCAGATACATCATGAAATGGGTGGGGTTTCAAACTGCACAGGAGAGCCCCTTGCCAGATTTATTAAAGTGGCAGAAAGCCTTTTTCCCTCATTTTCGTTTTCAGCCACTTCATACTGATAACACGTAACAATTCACCCACTCCACTTCACACTGATAACAAAGTCTCATTTCCCACCCACAGTTCCCCTTACTTTCTCCTTTTTCTGATGGGCTCTGACCCTAGTGCTCCAACCCTGTGAGGTAGATGGGGCTGTGAAAGCTCAGAAAGAGAGCTGTGACTAGCCCAAGGTCACCCAGTTGGCTTCGTGGAGGAGTGTGGGATCAAACCTCATGACTACGAGATATGAGTCTGGCACTCTAACCAAAAGACCAAACTGGCGAATAATTGACAGTGTTTTGTTGTTATTTTGACTATGCTGTGCCTGGGCTTTGCTTCCAGGAGGAAAAAATATTCAGGAAGAAAAATGGGTTCAGATATGATAGTAGAGGTTTCCTTGCCATGATATCCATTTCTAAACTGTCATCATTATTTCCCATATTCCCATCATGGGTTCCCCAGTAGTCTGGAAAACCTAGGTGTACCTTCTGCACACCTCCATGTTCTGGACTAGGCTGAGCTGCTACAGTGATAGACCTCAATACTGACATCTACCAGTGATCCAAAATAAGGGCCTCTTGATCTGAATCATAATATGTCCTGCACAGATAGTATGTACCAAAGGTGGGTGGAGCCCTCAGTATTCCCCAATAACACGTGGATTTGCTGGTAAGGAAGATCAGCAAGGGCAGAAAGGCCTATGGTTGGAAATGTCAATTGCTGCCAAATTTTGCTGCAGCTCAGGTTTCCAAACCCTCTTCAATGGTATAAAACACATTGCAATAATTTAATCTAGATGTCTCAAGAGGATGACCACATGCTCTCTCCCACTGAAGTATTTGCACTGGTAACTCAACCTTTCACCAGTGTATGATCTGTATTTGTTTACTCCAACACTTAAGAACCTTGGAAGGAAAAACATTATCTAACTTGACTATAATACTGACATTATCTGTTCACAGTCATCAATCAGTGTACGCTACCCATTTCTCATTATTTTCAGTTGCATATCCAATTATGCACAAATAAATTTCACTCTCTGATTTCATGCTCTGGATTAAAATTAATCACAAATAAATCAGTATTGCCCTTGATTGTCTTTGGCCTTCCTGATACTAGAAGGAATAAGGCTGTACTGGCTTACATCTTGCATCTCAAATGAATTGTAACACTCTTCTAGACGTTAAATATTCCATGCCCCCCTCTGGACTTTAGCCTCTTCCAAGAAGCAATACATTTCCCTTTCCAACCATGTTTTCAGAGGATCATTTTAGAAATGCTAAAAGTTGGCAGAATGCTAAACTATAGAAATAGCTGGTAACATTCCAAAGTTTATTAGTTCCATGTCAGAGGTATCCGATAGCCCTGTATCTTTTGCAAATCACCTTCTCATGCAAAAATGGCAACAGCTTATTCACAATCACATCAAAAGCACTCACAAGACTCACATCTGCTAAATAAGCTCTAATGTCCAATGGCAGTAATGCAGCTATTTATATTCACTGCTTGATTTAACCAGTAGAATTGCTTTAATACAATAATAAGCATGAGTGCTTTGCTGTGAAAAAAAAGAAGTGTGTTAGTGCTATTCAGGGCTGTTTTTATTCTAACGTTGGGCAACTTAAACATCTTAGATATACCGATTGTCTTTCCATAATGGTAAAATTGACCACTTATATTAAGTCCTTGAAGGAGAGTGTGCATACTGCTTTTGTGCGTTTGGACCACAGACTATGCATACTCCTTTGAAACACAAATAACAAATGAAGAATATGGGTCACATAGGATTCTGCTAGAATTGTGCTGTGCTATTTGCTGCCCATCACCATCTGCCAGTTATTTATTCCACTTTTCCTAGCACGATTCATCATATATTGCAAGACTATAGTTCCTTATCTACCTCTCTTTCTTTTTTCAAGCAACAAACATCTTTGTTCTCATGTGAATGCATGGACATTTATAAACATTGTTTCTTTTCATTATAATATGAAGGTAGCTTAGCAAGGTTGTAGATTACTGCTAGTAAATTTCCGGCGACGTGATCCTTCCCAGATACTGAAAAATTCCACAGTGAATGAGCCACGGTCAATTGGAGATTTGGCTTCTTTCAACCTTCACCTGCACCTAGCTTTTAGCTTTCCTCATCATTTACATCCATGTGACCCATTTGTAATACTTAATCTGATTTGGATAAAGACTTTGCTTGGATAGTACAGTATGCCATAAAAGAGCAGAATTCTATTTCCTACTATTGCTGATAAGGCTGATTCAGCTCCGACTTCTGCTTTGACTTATTTGCTGATTTGCTTGATAAACAGCAAAGCTTAAGGCGTGCAAGGAAGATGGATGCACGTAGAGCTAGAATAACAATGAAGGATATTTGGGCATTAAGTACAGGGACTTTCTTTGAAAAACTAGATACACCGCCATCTACTCAAAAGCTTTGAAAGATGTGGGCTTATTTCCCCTTCCCCAAATAATTGCTAAGAAAAAAAAATATGTACAAACTATCACCACTATATACAGCTCCAGTGTCAGTATAGGGCTTAATGCATATCTCTTAAAATACTGATGAAGATCTTCTTCTTTTTTTAGTTATTTGGATCAAGAGGAAAAATGTGTATCCCTCTGAAACATTGATCTACTCCCTTGATACTGCCTAAGTAATGCTCTCTATACTCTTCTCCTCCTTGAAACATCGCCTGTTGATTCTGACCTAGTTTACAGAAGATAGTTTGATAACATCCCACAGCTCTGTGGCAAATTTAAATAGTCACTCATAGAAACATTGCTACCTGGCACCTTGATTCTCTCATGTAACAGGGCATTAGGCATATAATTGTTATATGCTACCATGATCCCCGCAGTGTTGTACGTTTTTTAAAATATAGTAATGAAAATACAAGGAAGGCAGATGCCTACTATTTGAGAAGTACTTCTTTATCACATAATATAGCCTGTGTTGTATATTCCATAGCAGATGCTATTTGGGAAGAGAATATACTGGAATACATCTGCAAGAGACCACGAGACATCTCAGAGTCGATTTGCACCTTCACTACCACAACTGTTCCAGGCAGGAAGACATGTGGAGATGCTTTCAGGATGGCAGCGTCTCCGTACAAAGTGGATGCTCTGTCTTGGAACACCCCCAGACTTCCCCTGTTCACCAAGTGTGAGCAGGCCCTTAGTTTTATTATAATATTCAGTTTGAGCAATGGCTGATACAACTATCAGTAGCCATCTAATGCCTTTAAAACACCTTTTCTAGTCAATAAACTGACTTATGGCCATGGTCACCCCTTTACTTTAAAATGTCTTCAGTCCATCTTCAGTCCATGTCTGACCTCCCACACCTTTTCATTTCTGTCTATTTTATTTGTGGACTCTCCATTCCGAAACGTCCAAATGTATAGTGCAAAGCCCCGTCCCAAGTGCATTACAATAGTCCAGTCTAGAAATTATCAGAGCACAGATAATTGGCCAAATCACCTCTGTCCCAGAGGAACCGTAGCTGTTGAACCAGCTGTAGTTGGGAATAGGCAGTCTTAACCACTGCATCCACCTGAGCTTAAAAGGTCAGTGCAAAGTCCCATATTTCACACCTGTCTCTTCCAGGGCATTACAGTCCTGTTGAGGACAGGATACCTGCCAACTTCACTGACTTGAGACCCTGTGACATACAGCACCTCCATCTTGTCTGGATTCAGCTTCAATTTACTGGGCTTTGTTCAGCCCATTACTGCCACCAGACACCTGTCAAGCACTTCAGCCACCTCTCCTGATTCAGATGGCACAGAGAGATAGAGCTGTGTCACCTGCATATTTGTTTGTTTGTTTGTTTGTTTATATTTACATTGCTATCCCACCCTATACCCTTAGATCTCAGGGTGGGTAACAGCATTTAAAAACAAACATGTTAAAATAGAATCATACATATAAAACAATATAAAACAATAATCTATGTAGTGGCATCAAATCTTCTGACAACTTCTCCCAGCAGCTTCATATTGATATTTAAAAGCATGGGAGATGAGATCGACCTCTGAGGAGCCCCACAAGTGAGTTCTCAGAATGTTGAGCAAGAATCTCACACAACCACTCTCAGCCTTGGAGATAGGAATGTGCAACCACACTGCCTCCAACTCTCAGAACCCATAGCCTTTCCAGAAGGATACCATGGTCAATTGTATTTATTGGTCATCAGCCAGAGAAGGTTATCAACCAGGGTGACCAAGGCAGTTTCCATGCCATAAACAGGTCTGAAACCATGGCAACATGTAGACATAGCCTACTAGTGGTGTCTCTAGGTTGGAGGCACCTCCACACACATTGATCCTCAGTCTTCAGAAATACCTGACAAAACTGAATCGGAGTAGCAGTGGCATGCAAACTGACACACTGCACTTGAGAGCAGTGGATTGAAATGCAACACAGCATAAAGAAGAATATCTCAACAATATCTGTTCTGCTGACCCACCCATACTGCTCCATCACTACCTGTACACCAGCTATCTTTGCCAGTCTTCCTCCTCTTTACTCAGTAACCTTATCCAGGAAAGTAAATTGTCTGGAAACAATTGTGTTACTTGTCAGCAATTCTAATTCCCAGCATAAAAAACCTGTGTTATTTCTTACACAAGTGTAATGACCCCTCTGGGCAAGGTAAGTTAGATAAGGGAAAGTAAAGGTGTAGATAAGTAAAGGTTATGAGTATGGTACATTCTCCCCTCAGTTATAGTTCTTATGAATACACTATTGAGCACATGGCTTATATCAGAGTTTTTAACTATGTACCTTGTTTTAATTTTTTATCATGTTTTTAATATGTTTTAATCTGTATTTTGTTTTTAATATGTTTTTAAATATGTTGTCTGATCCATTGTTACCCGCCTAGAGACCTTTGGGTATGGGGCCGGATAGAAATGGAAATAAATAAATATGGGGGTGTGGCTTACAAGATCCCAAAAGGAGGGGGTAAAGCTAGCCCAGGGGTTCGACCAATGACAGTCCAATGCCAGCATGTGAGACTCTATAAAAGGTCAAGGCAGAAAAGTTTATGAGTTCTTTGCTCTTTATTCTCAGACTGAGAAGCTCACAGGGGTGTGGGTAGGGGAAGAACTGGGTCCTGTAAGGCTTATGAGTGTAGATAGGAAAGGGTCCTGACATTTTAGTAAAGTGATTTACTAGAAAAAGTTCCATTATTTGAAGAAACCTATCTGAGTTGACTGTAACCAAAGCGAAGCTGTAACCAATAAAATAAGAGAATACGTTCTTGTTAAAAGTGTCTGGCTGGAGTCTGTCAGGGAAACGTCAGCAGTATCAAAAGCTTTTAAAAGGTACTTTTCCTTTAAGAAGTGAGAGTAAATACATTACAGTGCCGCAGTCGGCTGGCTAGGGAAAGTCCTTCCGCCTTAGGAGATAAGTGAGGTGGAGAGGGTGAATGTTATGACGAGAATTGTGTGATGACATGGAGAAATGGCATTTTAAACCATTTTAAAGCAGAATACTGGTGTGCGAGTGCAGGAGGTGTCAAGAAAGGCTGAGTGTGAGCCCCGGTCATGACAACAAGTGTCAAGTTTGGGACTGGAATGGCAGCTGGTTGTGCATTAGAGGACTTTTTACTTGCATTTTTACTTCACACTTAAAATAAGATCTTATTTATTATTCACTTCTCTGTCTACTAAACCTTTTGCATTTTGATATGCAGATGAATCAAGGTTAGGCGCTTAGGTGCTAATTTGCAACAGATGGTGCCCAGTGACTCTGGGCAAAGTGCAACAGTCAGAGAGGGGAAAGTGATGGCTTACCATTTTCAGTCAGGTTTGATTAATGAACCAGATGAATTTGCAGAACCTCTCAAAAGGAGACCCAAAGGAGTTACGGTGCATAACTTTTTCTTTTGTGATTTCCCATTTTCAATTAAGTTTGACATTTTTTTGAGAGTGTGCTTGGTTATAGACCATTAATCTGTGCTTGGAAGCTAAAAAAGAGATGATTCTTCCATGGAATAAAAAAGTATAAATGAATAATTGAAATGTCATGTTGAATATATTACTGGGTTGTTTAGGTCCTTACATCAAGGGTTCATGAACATGCCAAGTTTCAACAATTAAAAAGAATTAACGTCTAGTGCTAAATGGGGAGAGATATCACCAAATCCTCCAAGCTGATTTCCTGACTATAACATTATTAGAGAGTTAAATCATTATATCAAGGTAAAATCCCAATTCAATAACAGAAATGAAAACAGAGCATTCATTTTCAGGCATTCATTCTGGAAAAAAAAAGCATCACAGATAAAAATCATATTTCCATAATAGACTGGAGAAAAGGATCCCCTCATTAAGGATCATAATTTCAGCTGGAGTTGCTGCTGGAAGAGTTGAGGACTTCTGGTTTATCTGCCATTTCTGTTTACATCTTTCCAAATATGTGAACTTCGCTGCAGGTGTCTATAATGATTTTGTCCACAAAGAAACTAGTTTGCTTATTGTTCATGGAGCTGTAATTGTTTTCATTTGTTTTGTTGGGTACTGTAAATTGCCTAGAAGCCTACAGCAGTTGGCAGGTAATAAATACGGTGTTCAGCATTGAGATAAAGTGGCCACTGGGTGGTTTGACTGGAGCCTCAGTCACCCTGGGGTGGGATTCTGATCATAGTTACCTTGAGGCCGCATAATCTATAATGTATGCTGGCCCAGAACCTTGAGTGTTCACAACTACAGCCAAATGCTTCTCACAGCTCCTGAAAGCAAGCCTGGGATTGCTGGCAGGGACTGGAAGTATGGGCAAGCTAACTTCTAGCCACCACAGCATGTAGCACGCACGCACACACACACACACACACACACACAAACACACACACACACCGGGTGACCTCAGAATAACTGGGACAGGATTCAACCCCTTTTGTTGGGGGTTGGGAAAGATAGGGGGCAAATTATTATTATTATTAGTAGTAGTAGTACTAGTAGTATCAGTAGTATCAGTAGCAGCAAACAAGATCACTATGCTGGATTTTGTATTATATCACTAGTAGGGCACTCCCAAGTACCTAGGATTGCGTGATGTATCAGCGAATTATGCGAGCAGACCCCAGTAAAGTGGCTTTTTGTAGCTAGCAGATGGATATCTTGTCAATGCCAATGGTTTTTAGGTGCCCACTGAGATCTTTGGGCACCATACCCAATGTGCCAAGGATGACTGGGACCACTTTCACTGGTTTACACCATAGTCGCTGAAGTTCAATTCTCAGGTCTTCATATCTGGTGAGCTTCTCCAACTTTTTCTCCTCAATTCTGCTGTCACCTGGAATAGCAACGTCGACAATCCACACCTTCTCTTTCTCAACGATTGCAATATCAGGGGTGTTATGCTCCAAACTTTGGTCAGTCTGAAGCCTGAAGTCCCAAAGTAGTTTTACCTGTTCATTTTCAACAACTTTTTCTGGTTTGTGATCCCACCACTTCTTTGCCACTGGCAAATGATACTTTTGGCACAAGTTCCAGTGGATCATTTGTGCTACAGCATTGTGTCTCTGCCTGTAATCAGTTTGTACAATCTTCTTGCAGCAGCTGAGTATATGGTCGATTGTTTCATCCACTTCTTTGTAGAGTCGGCACTTTGGATCTTCTATTGATTTTTGAATTCTGGCTTTGATGGCATTTGTTCTTATTGCTTGTTCTTGTGCAGCAAGAATCAGTCCTTCTGTTTCCTTTTTCAATGTTCCATTTGTAAGCCAAGTCCAGGTCTTATCCGTGTCCACTTTGCTCCAAGAACTGTCCATGCAGTGCTTTATTGTGCCAGCTGTCAGTTCGGAGTTGAACTGGAGTTTTCCGGTACTGGTTCTTGGTTTGCTGCACTTTGAGAAGCTTCTGGTTGTTGACTTCAATCAAAGCTGATTCTTTGCTTTCTGCCATGTAATCTGCTAATGCATGCTTCTCTTCTTCCACTGTTTGCTTCACTTGCAAAAGTCCTCTACCACCTGCTTTCCTGGGCAAGTGCGTGGTGGATCATCATCACTTTTCTGGTTTTTCTGTCTAAGTTGTCCAACTCCAGCTGAGTCCAGTTCACAATTCCCGCAGTGTATCTAATGACTGGTATGGCCCAGGTGTTTATGGCCTTAATGGTGTTACCGCCATTCAATTTACTTTTCAAGATTTTTCTAGTCCTTTGGATGTACTCTTTACAGACCACAGATTTCACATGCCCATGCTTAATGTTATCCAGTTGCAGGATGCCCAGGTATTTGTAGGCTTCTGGCTGGTGGGACAAGATGGCTTGACCATTTGGCATTTCAATGCCTTCACTTTCAGTAATCTTCCCCTTCTTCAGTGCCACTGTGGCACGTTTGTCCAGGCCAAACTCCATACCGATGTCACTGCTGAATATTCACACTGTGTTGGTAAATGACTGGATCTCGATTTCAGATTTTCCAGAAAGCTTCAAGTCAACCATGTACAGTAGATGTGAAATTTTCTGTGAATTCCTGGTAGTTTGATAACCCAGGTTTGTTTTCTGTAGGATGAGTGACAGCGGGATCATAGTGATATCATCATCATCATCATCATCGAAACATTTATTTTAAATAATATACATGAAAGGCAGCAACTGTACAGGTTTAAACTACAGTACCAAGTTTATTGAGACTCTCTTGGCTCTGTTAAGAGTTTAACTCCACAGTGAACTGTTCTGTTAGGTCAGTTTGCGTGATGACCTGTTGTGGAACTTCAATGTTTTGGAATAAAAACATGTATTTCTATCCAGAGAAAAAGTTGGCACACATAACACAAAACAATTTCCACTAATACCTAGAATGGATGTGAAGACCTGTAATGGATTACAGGAAATACACTTATCTTCCATAGCCCATGGCTGAACTTTACTCTTTACTATTTCGCAGTGCAAATTTGTGCCAGCAAAAATACAAACTTTCCAGAAAACTCCCCCACTTAAAATCACAAACTTGGAAATCCTGAGTGAAATTGTTTCATGGGGGAAACTTTCCACAAGATCTATCCTTAACAGGAAGTTAGATTCCCTACGGATTATTAAATGTTAAAGTACTCTGTCAATGAGTCCTTCCTTCACAGGTTCAAGCAGAGTTCTGTATCAAGAAAAGAAGTGCTATAATTTCTGTACATATGACTGGAGTTACTTGCAACAGGCTGGGGAATGACACTAAGTATTTTAATGGTCCAAAACAAACTCTTTTACAATCAATTAATAAAAAGACAGGAATATGCCACTCACAGGAAGTGGCAAGTGTGTGCCTTCACAGCAGTGCTAATGTCCTCTAGTCTGCAGGGGAAACAGGTGTGAGTTACTGTGCACATATTGCAAATTTATGTGCAGAAGCTGAAAATTTGAGACAAGCCCTCCTGCAGTTGCACTGTGTCTACTGGAGAAAGAAACCTGTGCAGTCAGAAGGTGGTATTTTTCTTCCATGATGCAAGATTCTTACCATACAAGAACAGAAAAGCTGAGTACATTCTTCCATTGGGACAAGGTTTTGTGCCTCATAACTATTCACTGGAAAGGGAAAACTAAAGCTGAAGCTCAAATACTTTGGCCACATAATGAGAAGGCAGGACTCACTGTGTAGTAATGAATTGGGACTCACACGCAGGATGGTTGCCAAGTGAAAGTAGTAAGCCCTCTTTATTAACACATGCCAAGGCTTTTATACAGTTTCTCTGACCAATGGAAAAGTACATTCAGGAAACCCATATTTGGTTACAGCAAGAGGACTGGACAGAACCAGTATAGAACCAGTTATAACAGCCTAAATGTAAGGATAGTGCTACATAGGAAATGCCATATATGGTGTCATTGTGAGGACCAATAGAAGCCTGTCTTTGTGCATGTGGACATCTCGTGTCAGCATCCTTGGATGCGGCACATTGTTTACATATACTGTAGATGTTATGACTTCCTTGAGAGAGATATTAGGAAAGTTACTGTGACCCAGAATGTATCCTTTGGCCTAGTAATTTAGGATAGCAATATCAGCTTAGCAACTGTTGTTTTAGCTGAGATGGCCAAATTGCACCCCCATATCACTGGAAAAGAACCTGATGCTGAGAGGAGAAGGGGACAGCAGAGAATGGGATAGTGTTATGGAAGCAACTAACATGATCTTGGGCAGACTCATTTGAAGGGGATCTATTTGAATGAATACAAATTTTCTTAACGTTTTATTCGTTACAAATCGAATGCAAAAAAAAAAAAACCTATTCATATACATCCCTACAACACACCTAAACCGTGCTGGACTCTAGTTCAGTGATACAATGCCTAGATTTTGTCCTGTACATTCTCAGAAAAAGGGACTACATGAGTTGCAGATGGATTAACGTACTGACTTGCTATAAGCCATTGTTCTATGGACCACATATTGTGCAACCAGACATGATAGTTCAAATGCCGAAGGTCACAAATTCAGATTGCATCCAGATGATAGAATATGGGCCTTCCTGAAGAAGAAGAAGAAGAAGAAGAAGAAGAAGAAGAAGAAGAAGAAGAGTTGGCTTTTCTACCCCGCTTTTCTCACCCATTTAAGGGGACTCAAAGTGGCTAACAAAGCTTTCTATTCTTCTTCCCACAACACACACCCTGTGAGGTAGGTGGGGCTGTGAGAGCTCAGAAGAGAGCTGTGACTAGCCCAAGGTCACCCAGCTGGCTTCATGGGGGAGGGCAGAATCGAACCCAGTATTCCCAGATAACCATTTTAAAATGCCAATCGGAACTGGGCCCCGTAGTAATACCATTCATGTAAGAATGAGTATCATGTGGTTCTTTTGTGATATGATTTTTCATTTTTTTATTCAATGTATTGTGGTTTGAATGACAGAAATATATGATATCCCTCCCAAGAGAGATTCTTCCGTGAAGTAGGCCATCTGGATCTCATGCAGCAACTACTGTTGCAAAATATATTACTTATCTAGAAAAGCTCCTGAAACAGTACAATACTGTTTTATCCCCAGTTCTGTTAAACATCCATTGGGAGCAGTCAGCAGGAATTTTGGAGCATGTTATCAATATTCTGATGACATTTAGCTATATTTCTTCCTAATATCTTAATCAGGAAAGGCTGTGCATACACTGAACTGAAGTCTGGAAGCAATGATGGGCTGGAGGAAGGTTAGCAATTGTATCCTTACAAAGGCGGGATCCACATGGAACTTTTATGGCACCTTGAACGTTCATTGCAGGTTTAGTGTCTGCACAACATTGATGCCTCATTGGCATGTTGAGAGCGCAGAGAGAGAGAGTTGTAATTAAGGTCAGCTTTGTGTAGGAATGCAGGCTCAAACCAGACTGCCAGATAAGAATCCAACATCCTAACCACAAGACCAAACTCACTCACTTTACATTAAGAAAATTATTCTTAGATGATGTTTTTTATATTTATTGTTGTTAACTGCCCGGATTGGTTCGCCACAGGGCGGTGTACAAATTATTATTATTATTATTGTTGTTGTTGTTGTTGTTGTTGTTAGCCTGTCCAGTGTGCCCCCCTTTCAGCCTCTGGAATCCATGGGACTATATGAAAGTGTCCACCCCTCAGAGCCTGGTAAAGGGAAGCTAGGAGACAAATTCAAGGGGATCTTTTTGTTGGGTTGGCACACTTCCATTTTGTACACCTCTAGTAGACATGTGCATGAATGTGAAAGTGCCTGCACGAGTTCATAATGAACCCAAAATGGCATGGAAGCAGACTGCTTGCCAGCAAATAAAAAACTGTCAAACTTAGCCTTTGCCAGAAATAGACACACATGGTATGTCCACTTGCTAAGTGTTCTAGCATTCCACATGGCCTAGTGGGCATCATAGGAGGAGGGTAGCAGCCACCATGGTCTTATTTGTAGACCACATGCTCAGTGGCAGCAGACTAATGTGGATCCATGGGCATCAGGTAAATACCCCACGGACCTGACTGGAGGTATGGCAAGGCATGGCCAGGGGATTAGCATGGCATGATCAGGAAAGGGAGGCTAGGGCTTGATTCCTCCGCTTTCCTGGTGCTATTCATTTTCTGACTAAACTCCAAACCTTTCTAGGAGTTTGGTCAAAATCTGAATTCTGCCAAGCTCTCTGGATCTACACAAACCATGAGTTTGTATAGAATCAGTTTGGCCCATTTTGTTGGTTTACCTTTGTCAAAGCTAGTATTCGACCATCTTTTCATGAACTCTTGTAGCAAAAGCTGAGGGACATGAACTCCCTTGGAGGATTATGGAACAAAGAATCAGGAAGCCCATTATTTCATAATCAATGGAAAGGGACTTTGGCAGCAGTTTCTGCCTGAAAGACCAAAGCAAGTTTTAAAATGAATTAAGTTTTTTTTAACAAAATGTGTATAGAGGCTTCCAAATGTGGATGATTTATCGGCGCTCAATGATTAATATCCTGCTATAAGTTAGAAATGGAATATCCTCTCTTCAGCTGTGACTCCACAGGCAGACAGGTATTCACCTTCCCCCAACTTCCAGTCCAGAGCAGCCAGGAACAACTAGTTTCAAAGTGTTTGGGCGGGTATGAGAAAGGTTTGGGCAGTTCTTCCTCCCCCTGTCATCAATGCATACTTGCTCACAATGCCCACCCAACGTACACACAGAGTCCAATTTTGGAAAGGTAGCAAATGCATATAAAAGCAATTTTATTAGGAAAGGAGGGAGTTAAAAGTACAGTTTTATAGAAAGCAGGGGGCAGAAGGAAATGTCTACAGCAATCAACCAAAATAGCCGTGCATATCTGGGGAAATGGCTTAACTGTTGCTCTGAATGTAAGACATTGGATTCTCTTTGCTTTAGAGGGAAGAGAACCTGAAAAGGGAAGAATTGAGAGAGGTTATTACAGGCAGCTGCCTCTGATTCAAAGTGAACAAAGTGACTTTGTTCCACAGCAAATACCCAATGCACAAGCGGTTACTGAGAGATAACTTGTTAGACTGATTGCTGGCTAATAGTCCCAAATGATCAGGTGACATTTCATCAATGGGCACTTATTAAATTAGATGGCATCCTGATATGGTTGGAAATCTCTCTTCATCTTCTAGGATGTGACACTGTTATTGTTTGGGGACATTTGAGAGACAAAGATTCTACTCACAGCTGCCCTTGAAGATCATATCATCTTTGAGTTTTGCAAGACAGGACTCTGGTGCAAAATTCCCACAGGCTGCACAGACTACAGGATGATTTGCACAAATTGCATGTGTCCTGATGAGGATCTTGTGTGCCACTTGTGCAAATTTCCACAAGTACAGTGGGGAATGGCCAAGTTTGTGTAATCCTTTTTCAGAAACAACAGTTGGTCTGCATTCTGGTGCGAATGTACCCCAATGCTAGCTTTCAGTTCCAATCTAGTGAATAAACTGAGGCATCATGGCTGAAGCTGGTTGGAACTGGGGAGTCAACCTTGTTCTGACCTGCAGAAGAGTCTCTCTGACCATTCTAAGAAGTGCTGCTTGCTCATTTGAAAATATACTAGAATCTGAAAATATGCTAGAAATGTGTTTATTGTTCTCTTGTCCAAATAAAACCAAACCAATTTAAGAAGTAATTCTACTTTGATGTGTTCATGCAATTGAAAACAAAAGCAGAATTAGAAACAGAAACTCTGCCATTTTCCACACCTACTGGTATCCTGTTAGATATAACCCTTCTGAGCTTCTCGTTCTGTACTCTGATGTGGAACAAAAGAGGTCCTGCCTCATGCTAGACCATTTTATCCACATTGGGCAGAGTGTGGCCCGATTTAGGAGGCCAAAATAACTGCCTAGACTGGGATACAAATAGACCTCCTTTAAAATGTCTACCAGTGGTCCAAGGGCCACAAGTACTGTCCAGGGAGGTGCAGAAAGTTTCACACCTTGGTGGACTGGTTTAGCAGGGGATTTGTTTTGGTGGTCCACAAAATTGCACTACTGAATGGTTTCCCTCTGTGTAATCTGGGAGGCAATATGCAGATGTGCCCTTTACACTTCTGCTCAAGGCTTGGTTGCCTTAGATGATCCTGTCCATTTGGAACAACAGATTGTGATAAATCACTGCAGTGGCATTCCAAAGTCATCAAATCACTGGAGGCGAGACATCGATCCCTTTTTAAGTCCAGATCAGCATTCCTGAGGCATCTACTCAAAACTTCAAATTAAGATTACAGCACGTATAATGGCAAAAGCCAGCAGCATATTTCAGTAAACAATAAACTTCCCATTGTACCTATCCTGGAGCGTTTCTGCACTTGGGGCGTTTCTGCACTTGACTTCCCATCTGCTGAACAGAAAAAGTGCCAAACCCACTAATGTGTACTAGCGTTCGCACTTGGGAATGCTAGTACATGTTACACTACGCCCCATGCACCCGGAACCACAGTTAGTACAACTCTGGTGAGGGTAGGCCCACTTCAGGAAACAGCCTGTGGTGGTGGAGAGGGGAGAGGAAACAGCCCGCAATATTGCCAAGTGGGAGGAAGGAGGATGGCAGAGGGGCATCCAGACAGACATCCCAGGAGATGCCCTACATGGGCAGATTAGTGGGGCACTTAATTCAGGGGTGGCAAAGCACATTGCCAGGTCAGACTGGTATCCCCCCTCCCCCAGATTGATCATCAGCCACCTGGAATGTGTGACAGTGGTTGTGGTGGCCAATTGTGCCAGCCAGGGGGTGGGGCACGGTGGTGGCGCGGGCCAGTATGCTAGGGGTACAGGAGCACCGTTTGCATTCCTGGCTGCCTAGGAGAGTCAGGGGCTGTCAGAAATGCGAATGGTCCTCCTATACCAGACTTAGAGCACTACAGCCTACTGGGAATAATGTGAAAAGGCCCTTGAATGTGCAAGAAATTATGCCAATTCAGGCTAACAGAGGTTCAGTCCAGAAGCAGTTCCTTGCTTTTTGGCACAGAACTCTGTTTGAAAACTGTGTCTTTTCCAGGGGTCTTACAAGTCCAGCTAGGAACAGCTACAGTCAGAGCAGTTCCAGCTGGAGTGGCCCAGTATAGGTGAGTGCAGGAAAGGCCTTTAACAGAATAAATACAGTGACAAGGAATGGAGAACTAAAAATCCCAGGAAACAACAAATGCAGAAGCCAGCTGGTTATTCCAGAACATCAGAGACAACAATGGCCATTTAAACCATCAAAATGCCCTGCATTCCTTCATCTTGCAATGCAAGGAGTTCAAATCCAGAATACTTGTGCCAATCTTCAGTTCACAGAAAATCCCATGACAGTCAGTGCAAAGCTTCACACGTACTGTACAGTAGGGATGTACACATTTTTTTTTTTTGGCATTCGACTCGAAACAAATCAAATGTTCAAAAATCCATATTCGTATGAATAGAACACATTCGAATGTGTTAAAATTCTATTCAAGACAAATCTATTTGTTTGTAATCATATGAACATTCAATACGTATCAGCTACGAACAGATATGTATTTGCTATGAACAGATACGTATCTGATACACTTCCCCAGCTACACGAATGTCTGAACTATTTGTACAAATGTCTGGAAGTGTTCATATTTGTTCGAATGTCAGCATACAAATATTGTAAGATTCTATTTGAGTTTGAATGTCTGAATTCAGCTGAATATGGCCGAATTTTGAATGCATATCCCTACTGTACAGTACCTTATTTCTAACTCTGTTCTCTTTAAACGCTTCCAAGCAATGGGTGCCCATTCAGAGATCTTCCTTTCATGACTTGCCAGAGTGGTTGGCCAAAGAGTATGAGGCCACATCTCCACTTACCTTATGGGGGGGCGGGGGCTCCATGAGTCCAAGAAGGTACAATAGCTGTTCCAAGTCTTAGCAAGAGTGCACTACTGTGTTAGGAGGAAGATCTCATGGAAACAGTGGTTAATACTGATGAAGATCTAATAATGTAAAGCTGTAATTGAAGGTTTAATAGAACTGACCTCGCATTAGCTGTATTGCTTACAAATACAGGACCCCTGGTCAAATGTTTTCTGCTCAAGAAGAAGAGGTTTCTTACATCCTTCTTCAGTAAATAAGAGGTTATATATGGATTACTTAAATCTTGTGGGATCTGCTGTCTGCATACAAAATAGGGGAGAAAGAACCAAAAAGATATTTTCTGCAGTTTCTGATAACAGCTAAAGCTAAAGCTCTTCATTATAGTAATAGGTCTGGTTATTTCAGCATCCTCTTTTTAACATCTGATATTTCAGAAAAGGTATTCTGTAACTCAGACATAGTTTATCTAGCAGGTCTTCTCATACTAATACTAAAATGGCCTGAGTGAAAGCATGATTGTACTATAATAAAATATTTCTAAGGAAAATCAAATGAAGACCAGCTTCTCTACTTTCTCTAAGGGTGGGAAATGAGAAAATTGGCTGGAAGCTATTCTCCTAAGTAAAAAAGAAGACTTTTTAAAAGGTGGGAAACTATTGCAGCCATACCAAGAAACTGGGAGCAGCAAGATCGCCTAAAAAAGGCGTTGAAGGGCCAGTTCTTTTAAACCACCACCTTTGACTTCTCCTGGCAGTTCTCCAGGTATTAGCTCTGCTCTGTCTTTTATGGCATCTCTAAAGCAATCACAGGACACAATGCTAGTCTAACAACCATGCTTCAGGGTCCTTTCAGAAGCCTATATTGGATTTTGCCCGCTACAGATCTGAAGTAGGACAGAAATCCTGAAAAGATAAATTACAGACTTGTGAGGCCAAAGACTCTTGACCCTGGTGCTGAGAGACTGCAGCTTATTTTCATAATGAAATGGAAACAACCTTGTAGTCTGTTGCTGGGGGAAAAGGGGGAGCCTTGAAGACATAGGAAGTGGACCAGGGATTTAGAGCAGTTGTGTTTGTCACACAGCAGCTGCTAAAGGAAAGATTACACAATATAAATGGCTAGAATGGCAATTGCCAAATGGTTGGTGGTACAAGACAATAACTTACATCATCACACTTTAATAAAAAACTTCTGGCAGTATGGCTGAATCACTCCTGGGCACTGTTAAACCATATCAGGCCAGCTCAAAGTAACAGCATAGAAAGGCAAACCAAAAGGCTAAAGTTTGTTTCCTTTATATTCCATTAGGATGCTAAAACCTGAGCCTTCAACTTCTCAGTATGTAGACCTACTTTTGCTGTGTTCCCTTAACCAAATACACGCTCTCTATGGTTTTAAAACAGGCAAGGCAAGAAAAAAGAGAATTCTTAGGGTTTGCTCATTGTACCATTGTTCCAAACAACTCTACATGTAAATTAAAATTTAGAAAAGTTCCTTTACTTAGTTTCCACATCTAGGTTATAGTGGCTAAAATCTGTGTCTTAGGATTACAGAAGCTGCAGACCAAAGCTCAGTATAGCTTATATTTAGGGGCTGTTCGCACTTAACTGAGTGCTCATCCCCATGGCAAGGATATTGTGAGGCGAAAGTCAGTTTGCCTCACAAGAGTCCACATGCAAAACCCTAATTTGGGCTACATGAGGGACAAATGCCACAAATTTGTGACAAAATAACCCCCCTTTATAACTGTTCCCATCCCGAATTACAGGGCAAGAACGTGTTTTAAAGGGGGCATGGGGACACTCCTAGGTTACGATCACAGCATTAGTGGGTGGGGTTTCGCTATCCCTGCCGCTAATGCTGCGATCGCAACTGCCTCCTTACCTGAGCGAGCAGTTGCCCAGGTAAGGGGGTGCTTTAGCCCCAAACGATCAGCAAAAGGAGGTGCAGATGATTGGCATTTCTCTCTTTTCCTGGGGGGCAACTCTCTGCATCTACTTTTTCCGATCTGCTGACAGAAAGAAAGACACTTGGCTTCACTGCCGAACTTCGCCTTGCATTATTGCCCCCCCCCCCGGAAAAGAGAGAAATTTCAGCTCTCTGCACCTTCTTTTTCCAATCTAAAGATGCTTGGCTTTACTGCCGAAGTTAGTAAAGCCTAGCGTCTTTCTGTCAGGAGATCAGAAAAAGAAGGTGTAGAGGCTTGACATTTCTCTCTTTTCCAATAAGGTTACCTCCCTGGAAAAGAGAGAAAACTCAAGCCTCTGCACCCCCTTACTCCCTTGCTTTTACTCCCCTTTCAAGGCAAGCAAGTTTCTTGGGAAAGGGAGCAAAATCACAATCCTGGTGTGGTGGTGGAGAAAACTGCGGCATCCCAATACAGGGATTTGCTGTGGTTTTCATGGGGAAGGGCAGGTTCTCCATTAAAATTCACATTAAGGGTTCCCCGAATCCACCACGGGGTAAGGGCAGCCCCATGGGGGACACGGTTAGTGAGATGCCATAACCTAACTGAACCACCAGCACTTGAAGTCCAGATGTCCCAGCCCAGCCCAGCTGGATTGTCATGTCAATGGCCATGACAATATTGGGGGTACACCAAGATGTTGCCATGGCAGTCAACCTGCAGCCTGTGATTGCACAGCCACAGCAACCCCACCTATTTGCAGTGTTTACACCTGTGAAAGAGTGTGAATGCTGTGACCTTGAGGTCACTAGCTGTTCTGGTGGCTGCTACAGAAAATCAAGGCAGCTCGAGGAAACACACGCACAGTCAGGTCTATGGTTGTCTGAGGTGCCACTGCGCTTGCACAGCATCTCAGACAACCCAGAAGCACTGAAAGAGATGCAAATATTAGCTGCCTGGACACACCAGGTAAGCTTCTAGTAAAGGTTGGTAAAGGTGCAGAGCAAAACTCGTGCTCCACACCTAATCAACAATTAGGGAACTTCTGGGAAGGCAGGGGGCACTTGGAGGCTGTAGCAACCTCCTCCAAGTGGAGTTGCCCTTCTCCAGAAGTTCCCTAATTGCTGACTACCGGCTGTAGTGAGAATAGGTCTATGCTTTGCAGCTGCTGCATATATCTGTTTTAAACTATTCTCTGGGCCCAGTATGGCCTGTGTTTATGGTTTATTGAGGTTCTGGGTTGTACAAGTCAGAGCCAAGTGTAAGGTGATGGCTGAGCAACAACTTCTTATTGCATCTCCTTAGCTATTCCTTAGGAAGGCCTCTACAGTATACATGAACAGAAATCTGCAGATAGTAATTAATTAGCAGCAACCAATTTATGTTCCCAGAAGAGCTATTTAATTGTTGCAACTGTACATCACCTGGACATCAAACACACTTGCGTTCCAGCAATGGCAATAAATCCAGATTTGCCTTTTAGCCATTCCTGTCCTCGACCATCTTAAAAGTAAATTTCATTGAGCTCTATGAGATCTAATTCTGAGTAAATATATTTTGTCTCAGACTACATGTATTTTAAATGCTCTGCATGTGTTTCCAAACAAGCTGGCCTTTCCTTCTAAAGCAGTATCACCTAGAGGCTGGCTTTCATAAGCATTCAACATGATGGATAAGTAACATTTCACTGTTTGAAGATCCAATTCTATTTGCATATTCTGAGCTTACTTGGGTAGCTGGCCTTTGTTCTTCTTACAGAGACTGACTGATCAGCATTACTCAAGACTCAAATGTGATTTGGAGCATCATTTCTGCAAGAGCTAAAGATCATTTACAGGGATTTGGAGAGCAGAAGAAGGTTTTGCCTTTGCCTTCTGCTTGAGAGTGCCTAGTGATGGGATGCTTTTAGGTTCTTATGCCTCAGTTTATTTATTTATTTATTTATTATTTACATTTCTATCCCGCCCTACACCCGAAGGTCTCAGGGCAGGTAACAGCATTTAAAATCCAATACACTGAAACAATAAACAACCTATATTAAAATGTTAGTACAGTATCTGGGCATCTCAAGCAGAAGACAAGAACAGTTCCAAAGCTGGGCTGCTTTTCTTTCAAAGAATGCATGGCTACAACTATGCAGTAAAACATGAATCTAAGGATTTAAAGCAAGTTTGTTTATTTTATTATTTGCAATTCTATCCTGCCCCAAACCTAGGGGTCTCTGAGTGGGTTACAAGAATAAAAAAATAAAATATAAAATGGGCACCATCATTTAAAGAGGGAACAACATATTTGCATTAAAGAGAAGTGACCGCTGCTCTTTAATGCAAAGGGGAAAAGTCACTTTGCTCAAGGTGCCTTCACCTTCCTATCCAGATTCCCACCACAGTGTTGTGGAAGAGTTTGAGGCACCCTAAGTTCCTCCCTCTTGGAATATTTGTTTTCACCTTTTTTAATGTATGGTAAAGTCATTCCGAGCATGCTCATCAAAGGCGCTTAGTAACCTTAGCAAGCTACAAAGATGATCAGCTTTTACAGCAGAGTGTGTAGCTATGCCAAGCTTTGCTGAAGGTTATCAAGAAAAGCCTTTGCTCAGGAGCTTTGTGGCCCATGGATGCAGGCAAGCGAAGGAGAATAATGGTAATGAAAGAGATCGCTTTGCCTCCGCTTCCCAAAGCACGCACCAGACAAGTGAGCACAGCATGTTTCATTAGAAACAATGAACTCTCCTTTTCCATTCTCTGGCATGTTGGCAAAGCTGCTGAGGGATCACAAACTCAGAGTACAACTTGTTTGCCATGCTGAAGCCT
The DNA here is from genome assembly GCA_023333525.1 of Aspidoscelis tigris stejnegeri. Lineage (NCBI taxonomy): Eukaryota > Metazoa > Chordata > Lepidosauria > Squamata > Teiidae > Aspidoscelis > Aspidoscelis tigris. The sequence continues at coordinate 77,242,894 of JALMGA010000003.1, forward strand.
ACTTTTGTTTCTGCAGACAGCCAGCACTGCAAGTGCGCCTGCTGTCAAAAACGAACTTCCTGGGCCACACTGACATGTCAGCATGTGTGTACGTGAGCCTTTGCTCATTCTGCAATTACAGATGTAAGCACTTACTATTTCTAGCCTGACAGGCTGCCAAAACCTTTGTCTATGAACTGGCATAAGAAGCTTCTCCTATGCCCATTCAACCTATTAGCAAAGCTCAAAAAAAAGGAGAGAGAGAAAAAATGACATCCAAGGCGAAAAACATTTTAATCCTCTCCACCCCAGTTTTTTTCTTCTGCACATGGTTTTGGGTGGCTCGTAATTCCTCCTTGTGAAGCACTGCATATAAAACATTTCTTTGGCTGCCAGTTTCCTTGGAGCTGAAGGTAAATCATAGAAATCATCAGGCCAGATAAGATGTGCTTCAAACACTCTGGAAGACAAGAGAGCCCTAACTTCCTGTGAAATAAGGAACAAGCACTCCTACAAGTGCCAACGTTTATCTAGCTGAAATCCATGGTTGTTCTTCACCGTTAGTTATTTAGTTAGAGCTCTTGCAGTTTATGTTGTTTTGCATGCTGAGTGCCTGAGCGCAGGCTGTACCCTCAGAAAATAATTATATCGCAAGAAAGACTGCAAGAAAGTAAGTCCATGTGAGGTAAGGAGATAAGAGGCCCCTTCTGCACTTACCTTAGATCTGGATTAAGGAGCCTCTTAATCTGGAGGCCTTTTCGCACTACAGCTAAAATGCTGTAGAGTGCTATGGCCCAAATGCATGGAAGACAGTTTACCAGCCGCATTGGCAAGTAAAGGATGCCTACGTGCAGATGGTAAGCTGTCTTCCAGGCATTTGGGCCAAAGGGCCTTCCCGCAACTCACAAGTCCCGGCCCCGGCCTCCTGCCATTGACTCCCTTGGAGCCAGGAGTAGGAGGCCTGTTCGGTGCCTTCCCTGGGGTCCGATGAGCTGCATGGGCCCAGATCAGGCCCACGCAGGGCAGGATCCCCACCTAACACCCCTAACCCATCCCTGGGGTGCACGCACTCTGCTTACCTTCTTGGCACCGGGTCGGAACTGGCACAAGGAGGCTGGCGGCTCTGTGCGCCAGTGCACGGCGCGGTCCCTGATTGGCCAGACACCCTCCTGGCTTCGACAGGCAATCTGCACAGGTACAGGTGCATGGCCAATCAGAGGCCGTACTGCACAAAGATGCAGAGCATCACCAGTCTCCTTGTGCCAGTTGCGACCCAGCGGTGAGCAGGTAAGCAGTGTTCGCTGGGTTGTTTATTTGTTCGCTAGGTTGTTGGGTGGGGTCCTGGCCCATGCAGGATGTGGGACTCCTGGCTCCAAGGGAGCCAATTGTGGGAGGCTGGGGGTGGTGCCTGCATCTGTCAGAGAGGGAGAGCATTTGCTTTCCCTCCCTAACATCTGGGAACGCACCAGGATGGGCCGAATGTGCTGGGACGGGTTCAGAGCACAATTTTGTGCTCTGAAACCCAAACACGTGTAGACACGGAGCCACCAGCCCATAGGAGCGAATGCTCCATCCCAATGCATTCTACATGCATTCAAAAATCCCTAGTGCAAAAAGGCCTTGGATCTTGGGCTTCCATATCTTCATATTAATGCAGATCATGGAGGCCCTGCCCCCCATGATTGCTACTGTGATTTGAATAAATGGGATGAGTGTCATCAGAATGCAAAATTCTGAAGTCACGGCACCCTGTTTCCTGCCTCAGGGTGGCACTGGAGGACTTCAGTGCAAGGACATGTGTAAATGTCCCACTGTGGGTGCAATCCCTGGAACCTGAGTGTGTCCTCCATATTGGCCTGAATTTATTATTTTATTTATTTGTATTTCTATCCCGCCCTATACCTGAATGTCTCAGGACAGGTTACAATATTATATTAATCTTAGACAGGTCCCTGCCCTCAGCCTTACAATCTAAAGAGACAAGATACAAAAGGAAAATGGTGTGGGAGGGAACAGGGAACAAAAGCATCCTTGCAATGGTAAAATACTTTTATTTATTTTTCTCCTCCATTCCCCACAGGCAAGATGGCTCCTTCATAGCCTGTGTGGTGACAGTTGGGAGGGAGGGTTCAATGCTAGGAGCTTGATGGAAGGTGCTCACTGTTTCCTTCTCTCTTTCTCTCCCAGTAGGCAAGATGGTTTCTTCATGGCCTGAATGCAGCCTTAATGGTTAAAGAAGATCATAGTGGACCTTTTGGTCACTCCTAGTCTCAGTTTGCAGGTTATTGCTGCCAAGGACTAAAATATTTTGTTTTAGTTCCTTCTCTTCTTCTACCACCACCACATCTTCCAGTTTGATTCTACACTCCTACATGAAGCCAGCTGAGTGACCCTAGGCTAGTCACAGCTCTCCTTCTGAGTTCTCATATCCTGGCCTATCTCACAGGGCATCTGTTGTGAGGAGAAGAAAAGAAGGTTTTGTCCTTCAACTCCCCTTAAAAGCATGAGAAAAGCGGGGTGCAAAAGCCAACTCTTCTTCTTCCTCTTCCTCCTCCTCTTCCACCACAAACCTTATCTTCCAAAACTGTTGCCACTCCATTTTCCACTTCCATTTACATTTTCATTTGTATACCACCTTTCCAAAAGAAAATTTTGTGCAAGACAACAAACAGAAAAAATACAATTCAAATACAACCATCGCATCAAAGAAATACAGCAAGTAAGGAAATCAATTTCAGTAACTAAAACATCAAATATATATCATAATGTACAAAATTCTAACAAGTTATGTAATCTAAAAAACTACAATACACAGTATCAAATAAAAAATAAACCATAAGACCAATTCATGCAAGGCGACTCAAATGTCAAAGGAAAACTGAATCGAAATCACAGCAAAGCAACAACATCAACCCAGGTGTCCCTCCGTTCCTCCATCTTCAGCTGGAACCCACACCTAGAGGAGGCCACGGCAAAGGCTCCAGTCTCACAGATGCAGCACAATACTTGGTTGTTTCTCCTCCCACCGCAGCCAATACTTGGTTATTTCTCCTCTCCTCTCCTGGGGGAGGGTGTGGTGCAGGCTCCAATCTCACAGGTGCAGCACAAGACTCCAGACACTGTTGGTTGTTTTGTTTGTTTGCTTTTTGCACAGCAGCAGCTACAGTGTATCCCCATCTCCCTCTAGCTCACTCCCAGACATGGTCTTTGTGCTAGGGAGCAGGGATGGGCATGGAAGAATTTGCATTTAAAAATGCAACCAAATTTGCAAATTTGCAAAATTTTGCATCTAAAGTATGGACATTTGAACATCCAGACTTCTGAACAAAACGAACAATGCTCCCAGCTCACAAATATGAACATTCAATCAATTTGTTTGCACTTTTTTGGTATTTTATTAATGAAAATACGCTTTTGGAACGGGGAAAAAAGCACTAAAAAAATGTTTGCCCACAAACGCAAAAGTTTGAATGTTCAAACAATCAGTTCAATAACAATACATTTGTTTCAATTGTGGATCAACCGTGAATTTTTCATTTGTGCACTTCCCCTACTGGGGACTGCTCCAGATGAAAGACCCATGCAGCCACTATTCTTGCGTGGATGTGTGCTGGTTTACAGGGCCAATGTTCCTGGACATCTAGCTGGTGCAGTCCTATGAAGTGTTAGTTGAAAAGCTTTCCATGATCCTTGTTTAGCACTTTAGTGCAACAGTATTCTAGTAATGTACAAAGGATATTTCCTATATAGCTTCTAAAGAAGCGATGAGCTCTCTGGTGTCATCCACGTGTTGCAGACGAGAATTCCTATCTTCTTTGATCTTTACTTTGCTTCCTTATCCTAACAGAATGTTGGACTTTGCATGACTGCAGCAAACTAGTTATTATTTGCTTTTTCTAAGTTGATCAACAGCCATTTTAGACCATTTTTTAAAAGAAAAGGCTAATTTAATAAATAGTGTGGGAAGTGCATTATGACGATGATGAAAAACAAATAAACATATGGAATATTCTCTAACAATCTGGTAAAGCCCTCACTGCATAGATAAAAGCATTTTAATTATCTCTTGCCTTTTATTGCTAGCTGATTGACCTGAGGCTGGGTATTAAATCTTTGTGGAACAGATTACTATGTCAACATATCTAATTATGGTGGGCATTTTAATTTTTTTTATTTTTTGTTTAAAAATGCATAATGTACAGAACTCTGAATCTCTGAGCCCCAACTTCATTTTTTGCAATAAGTGCCTATTATATGTAGGTATTTTTTAATTGTCCATTTCTGTCTTATCAAATAAAAGACTAGATCCATACAGGACCTTCAGGGTGGCCATGGAACTGGACCAGAGGTGTACCGGCTGCACATCTGTGCAACCGGCGGATCATCCTCTAGTGCAAGATCTGCATGTTCCCGCACCTTTTGCACCCCAGTACAGCACTAGAACAAAAACAAAAGAGCCCTGCTGGATCAGGCCAAAGCCCATCTTGTCCAGCCTCCTGTCTCACACAGTGACCCACCAAGCAGAAGACAAAGGCAAGACCTTCACTTGTTCTTGAATCTCTGCAAATTGTCTCTAGAGCCATCCTGATGGTCTCCCCAACCTGGAGGCGGTACCTAAGTATCCATTCTGGTAGCCAATAAATAGTAAAATCTCTGGGGAAGAATTGAAATAGCACTCACAGTTTGGTCTGTGAGCCAGTTTGCTCTAGTGGTTAAGGAGTCATACTCTTATCTGGGAATACTGGGTTTGGCTCTGCCCTCCTTGGCCTTGTCATAGCTCTCTTCTGAGCTCTCACAGCCCCACCCACCTCACAGGCTGTCTATTGTGGGGTGAAGAATAGAAAGCTATGTCTGTCCCCTTAAAGGGGTGAGAAAAGTGGGGTAGAAAAGCCAATTCTTCTAGGTTCCTGGGTTGAAGCGTGCAGGCATATGGGGCCTGTTTGCATTTACATGTTGGGTATAGATTGGAGCATATTGGGATGTTCTGTCATTTGCCACTATGCTGTCTCCATCTCACAGTGTCCCGAAGTGTTCTAGACCTCCCTGATAAAAACTGCTCCACAACTTGACCAGGAGCATCTAGTACACTCCCGCTTAGCTTCCATACTCAGTGTTTGCTCCTACTTTGATTGCAAACACCATGTGGGAGTGGGAACGGTATGGCTGCACAATTGTGCACCACATCATGATTACCATAGCAGCATCTCATCTATCTGTGGGGCTCAGATAAGTGAGGGAACTCCATCATAGCGGTGTCATAATTGTGCTGTATTACCACCCACCACATCTGGACATGGCTATAATAGTTACTCAGCTCAACAAAATGTACCAGTCCATATCAATGAAAGGGACTCCTATAATAGTGTTTTAAATTTCCCAGAAAGTCCTAGAAAAAGCACTCTGGGGCCCCGTTCCCAACTGGGTTTTACTGAGCTTTGAAAACTATTTGAAAATTCTTTGGTCCCATTACAGATTGGCTTCTGCACTTTCTGAGAGGTAAATTGCCCAAAAAAGCATTTTAAAAACCCTTTAAAAAACAGCTCTCGCTCCCATTTTTGCTAACACACTTTATCTTTTTTGCTTTTGGAATGGTACCATAGTATTGGGGGGAGATCGCACTTTTCAGCTTGTCCCCCCCAATAGCCTTCTGTCCAATGTCTGTTGCTGTTGTGGGTGCATCATTAAATGGGTGGGGTTTCACTCTCAGTAGGGCAGCCCCTTGCCATCCCTCCCATGAAGGAGAGAGAACTTGCATCACACACACACACACACACACACACAGCATCATACCAACCCACCACTGGCAGAGCATGACACAGAGCCTTCAGGATGCAATTGAGAAAATACACGGCTTTTTCATGTCTGAGGGGAGCCCCTCTGCTTGCTTCTTAAAAAAGGATCACATTATGCATGGCTGTTGGGTGGGTGGGCGATAGGCGAGGAAGGGGTGGCAGGTGTGAGGGGAAAAACTACTTGACTGGCTTCTTTTTTACCTGCCTGAACCAACCTACACACACACACACTTGGGAACTAGTCTTTGCAAAGACATCCAGGATCCATTTAGAAGTTTGAAGTGGATGGAGAATTTTAAAGCAAGAGGGCAAGAAAAAAAATCACCCCTATAAGCCTAGATCTAGCCCATGTTTTGCACCCGGCAGTGAGGACACACTACAGTTGATACATTTCTTTCTTGCCCACTGCCATGTGCAAAGCGTGGGATAGATCTAGGCTTGGGAGGTGATTTTGCACAAGACCGAAGCATCGTGGAGTCAATCTCCGTGGTCGTGGGGGATCGCTAGTCTGAAATTACAGACTTGTGCAAAAGAGGCTGGGTATGCGATCAAAGGATGGAGCTGGAATTCCGCACCCTTGGCCACGTCATCATGTTAACTGCGGGAGCAAACACAATCAAGCGAGAGGGGTGGGAACCCAGACTGGCAAAGGGTGGGGAGGAAAAGATGCACTTTCCCCAATGTGTTTTTTGGAGCATTTTCAGTGGGAACAGCAAGAATCGGGGTTGACTGTATTTATAATTAAAAAAAATGGGAACGGGTAGAATGCGCATTCACATCTGAGTAAGAGTAATTTCATTCTTAAAAAGTCAAGTGGGAACGCACCCTGGGATATTTAAGAGCGATAACCCAATACCATTGCTAAAACACTGAGTTGAGATTTTTGCATGATTGACCAAGTTCACTTCATGCTGGCTTTCCTGAGACCAAGCACACCCAATAATGTGTTTTCCAGCTGCCATCACCTCTGCCCGCTGGCCACACTGGCCCAAGCAGGAGCTGCACAACAGCAGATCAGAACACCCTTGCCCAGCCAAGCTAACAGAGGGTGTTTTTCCACTGTCACTAGAAGTACCCATTAAGTACCCATTAATGGGTACAGAAATGCCATTACGTACCCATTAATGGGTACTTAATGGGTACTTTTAGTGACAGTGGAAAAACACCCATTCTCAGCTTTACATGTTCTGTCTGGTCTTAGGAGAGCTCAGGCAGTGACCTCAGAATCTGACCATGTTCTGTGCATCCTGAATTAGGTGGGGCTGAGAGTGCACCAGATAGGTTGCAATGGCAGGGGGAGATGCGGGGAGGAGAAAGAGGCAAGTGACGTCACAGTCATTCATTGCATCTGCCCAAAGGATGCCTCCAATGGTGTCTTGCTACCCCACAGCAGCAGGATCCAGGGCCAATGCCATTTTCACGCTGTGTGGATCCTTTCTGGTTTTGGAAACAATATTGGAGGGTACCACATTTTCTAGCTACCCTTTTTTTAAGCCCTTTTATACTATATTTTGTACTACATTTTTGTATTATATTTTGTACTATATCAAAAGAAAGAACTTCTATAAGTATATCAGAAGTAGGAATCCAACCAGGAAAGCAGTTGGACCATTAGATGGTAAAGAACAGAAAGGGATAATTAAAGAAGACATGGAGATTGCAGAGAGACTAAACAAATTCTTTGCCTCCGTATTCACGGAGGAAGACAGAGGATACATGCCAGTAGCTGAGCCTGTATTTTCTGAAGAATTAAACCGGACAGAGATAACCAAGGAAGAGGTCCTTACATGTCATAATAAAAACTAAATGTTAACAAGTCATCGGGAGCAGATGATATTCATCCCAGAGTCCTTAAGGAACTCAAATGCTAAACTGCTGACCTTCTAGCAAAAATATATAATCTTTCCCAAACATACGGCTCTGTACCTGAGGCTGGAGGGCAGCAAATGTAACACCAAACTTCAAAAAAGGATCCAGGGGTGATCCAGTCAGTTACAGACCAGTTAGCCTAACGTTGGTTCCACATAAGGTGATGGAAACCATCATTAAAGACAAAATTAGTGTGCACATGGAGGAGCAAGCATTGCTGAACAAAAGCCAGCATGGCTTCTGAAAAGGTAAATCATGCGTTACAAACTTGTTGGAATTCTTTGAGAGTGTCAACAGACACGTGGAGAAAGGCAAACCAGCAGACATTGTATATCTGGACTTTCAGAAGGCTTTCGAGAAAGTCCCACAACAAAGGCTACTGAGTAAACTTATCAGCCATGGAATAAAAGGACAGGTTCTGTCCTGGATTTGTGACTGGCTTAAGGGCAGGAAGCAGAGAGTAGTAATAAACAGCCAATTCTCATGGTGGAAAGAGGTAAAAAGTGGGGTCCCTCAAGGTTCAGTGTTGAGACCAATGCTTTTTAATTTATTCATCAATGATCTAGAAGAAGAGGTACATAGTAAAATAGCAAAGTTTGCTGATCATATGAAATAATTTAGGGTAGTAAAAACCAAAAACTGTTGTCAAGAGCTCCAGAGGGATCTCTTAGCATTGGGTGTGTGGGCAACCGAGTGGCAAATGTGCTTTAATCTTACCAAGTGCAAAGTAATGCATATCAGGGTCTGAGCTTTCTGCAACACACCAGGAAAGGGATCTTGGGGTTTTGGTGGACAGTTCAATGAAGGTGTAAACCCAGGTGCAGCAGCAGCGGAAAAACCTAACTCAGTGCTGGGAATAATTAGGAAGAGAATAGAAGACAAGTCAGCAAGTGGCATTTTGCCTCTTTATAAATCTATGGTGAGGCCTTATTTGGTATAGTGTGTACAATTCTGGGCACCACACCTCAAAAAGGATATTGTGGAACTGGAAAAGGTGCAGAAAAGGGGAACCAAAATGATTAAGGGGCTGGAACACCTCCCTTATGAAACCAGGTTGCAATGTCTAGGCCTCTTCGGTCTAAAAAGACTGTGTTTAAGAGGGGACCTGACTGAAGTATATAAAATTATTCATGGTATAGAAAAGGTAGATAGAGAAAATTTCTTTTCTGTATTACACTACATTAGAACCAGGGGGCATTCTATGAAGCTGATGGGTAGGAGAGTCAGTTCTGACAAGGGGAAGTATTTCTTCACCCAGAGGGTCATCAGTTTATGGGATTTGTTACCGGAAGAGGTGGTAACAGTTACCAGCCTAGATGGCTTTCAGGTAGGGTTAGACAAATTTATGGATGACGGATGTATCAATGGTTACTAGAATGAATGCCTACGTACATCTTTCAGGCTGGGGCGGGGAAGCAGGACGCTTCTAAGGCCATTTGCTGGGGTTCAAGAGCAGGCAAAGGTTCATCCTTGTCTCTGCTTGAGATGCCCATGAGCATTTGGTGAGCCAGCGTGTGTGACGGGATGCTGGACTAGGTGGGCTGTAGCCTGATCCAGCAGGGCTTCTCTTTTGTTCTTATATGGCAAGGTACCAAGCTCTGATGTTCGCTTTTGAATTTTATCCCTTGCTGGCTCTGCTGCAAATGGGAAGAGGAAACATTTGCATACAGTAAATAAAAACAGTGCCTTAAAAGCAGACAAGAGGTACTAGCGTCCACATGCTAATGTTTTAAGCTACACTAAAGGCCACAAAATACACCCTAAAGTGCATCCTCAGGGCTTTCATGTGGATTAGAGGTGGAATGGGAACACTAGCATCTGCATGCAATCTCCTCTAAGCCGTTTTTGAGCAAATTTTTAAAATGTGGGCAGATGCAGCCTTTATGACAGTATTTACAAGAAACCACTGAATGTCTAGGAATTTGCCAGCAGACCAAAGTGAATATCTTTGACATAATCCGTTTTGCTGCTCTCTGTTGCAACTTAGCTTTTATGACACCCAGCAGGTATTAATTAATTTTATCATCATCATCATCATCATCATCATCATCATTATTATTATTATTATTATTATTATTATTATTATTATTATTATTATTATTATTATTATTATTATTATTATTATTATTATTATTATTATTATTATTATTATTATTATTATAAGGACATATGAAAGCTTCACTGGCAGAGCTCAGGGAATTGACACTTAACAATACACCTGTATTAAAACAAATGCATCATCTGCCAGAACTCATTAGCATTTATAAGGACGTCTAAACATATTCTTTCACCATGCTTCAGCATACGGGGTAGCAACAAACCGTGACACTCATTAGCCTGGAGTCTTTCCAAACAGCTTGGATCAATCTCTTGGGTGCAAAGAGAACAGAACTGGAAATCAGAATAGGTGAGGTTGAGTGAAATAAGTGATGTCAATCAATATAAGCATAACTACGGTACAACTGGGGGTAGAGAGGAAGCCTCCAAGGCAGACACTCTGGAAACCAAAATGAAACCTATACGCTCTGCAGGGCCCACTCCCTGCAGAATTATATGCAATGCAATTCCAAAGTGTTAATGAATTGTGCAGGGACTGCCCAATGGTAAATGATTGTTAACTTTCAAGATTTGCTTCTACAAGATGCAATGATGATCACTAGCTTAAACAGCTTTACATTTTGATTAGGCAATTCCATTGATTGGGAGTTGCCAAAGCTTGGTCATGCTGAGCATCTCATAGGTCCGCCATTGGCATTCTCTCTTCTGGTTACTTCTAACTTTGATGAGCCTCCTTTCTTCTACTCCCCCTCGACTGACAGAAGAGGAGAAGTGGGTGCACAGAATAGTTTGCTTTTCAGTGCTGAAAAAAGTTGGATCCAATACAGTATAAACATTTCCATGACTTTTATAGACCACTCATTTGTGGGAGGAGTCAGGAGGGGCCATTAAACTGTGCAATTTCAAAATAGCCAAGAGGTCTTCTGTTTTATTCCTCTCTGTTATTCGTATTTTCCAGAGAAAAACTACCATCACTGTTGCTTCATAATGAAAGGAGCAATAGTGAGTAGGGATGTGCACAAATATGCGTAACATTCATTATTCATCCAAATTCATCCAAATTCAGACATTCGTACACGAATGGAAAAGTTACAACATTTGTACATTAACATTCATACGAATATGAATGTTTCAGAACATTCATATGAATAGTTTCAACATTTGTTAAACTGGTGATACTTATCGATACTTAGGTATTGGTATAGGATAAGTGTCCGATACATATGCACTGGTATAGGATATGTATCCGATAGGTATGCGTCTGTATAGGATCTGTATGCATTTGTATTTGATATTCGTACAAATTTGTAGAAATACATTCGTATCAAATCAAATCCTACCACATTCGAAGGGGATCTATTCAAATGAATATGAATTTTCTAACATTCCATTTGTTACAAATCGAATGTCAAAAAAAACATTCATGCACATCCATAGTAGAGGGTCATTTCAGAAGCATTTATGCTTCCAGGAGTATCCTTCAAGTGCCACACATTATTGTATCCTCAAGCACCATCTGTGGATATGACAGCCACATGAGTCTTCCCCATTCAGGATGAATCACCACCAGCTTCCCACTATGGAGGAGCTCTGTTGCCGAATGCTGTAGAAAACCATGGCTGACAAAGGGAAGCAAAAGCCCAATACTGTATGCAAAGTGTTCTGCAATTGCCAACCCAGCAGGTGGAGAACACCTGACTTTTTCAAAGAAAAAAGAAAAAAATTGAGCAATCACCCCAGGTCATCAGACAGGAACAGGATGTGAGCCATTTTTCAGAGAACACAGTGTTTCTGAAAAGTTGTGAAATCCTGTGCTTTTCCCTAAAACTTCAGGACAGGACACTTCCCAGTACATGCTGTTGATTTTCAAGACTAACAAAAGTCAGGACTCTTGGCAATCAAAATCTGCTCTAGAAGGGTACATTCTGCATCAGCTGTCAAATACCAAAGCATGATGGTCTGACTTAAAAAAGCTTCTGCAACCTTAAGCAGAGACATGGTTGTTCAAGCCAAAACATACACTGCAGCCAGCAACTCACTCCTCCACCCCTATTAGATGAAATAGCTCTAGCGCAGCCGTATTGTGGAGGCTTCAGCACAAGGCATCAGTAGAAGAGACAGTAATCTGAGTTCCCCAATGGTAGATCCAAACTGTTACTGACCTGATTCACTTTTTTTTCTGGGGGGGGGGGGGAGATGACCAAGAGAAGACTGTAAAAGACATAAATGTGCCACAAATGTAATAAATAACAGTAGTTTGCCAGAGCTATTTAGAGAAGAATACCCTCTACACTGCAAAATAAGCTGACAGAAATTACACGAAAAAAGTAATTTGTCAAGAACAAATACAACACAATTACATGTGAGTAATAGAATAAATCAGCTTTGATCAGACAGTTAAGAACATATGCAAACAGTTCCTTGAAATGATCACATTCCAATATAATTTCCTATAATTTGACACAGGTCTTTGCATATTTCTCTTTATCTCATCTATATTCAGGTTTCAGAAGATCCAAAGAAATGCCTTGGGGAGCAGAGGCCAAAAATCTCCTTCTTCAACGCTCTGACTGCAATAGTGGTGTTGTGGACAATGTTGAGAAGACTAGGAGAAAGTGATGAGCTGAATAATGTGAGCAAGTAAAAATGACGTAGAAAAAAGCTTCATCACACTGAAAATGATTTGCATTTTGTAAAATAGAAGTCTTAAGAAAAATATTTTAAAATAATATTAAAAATAAGATATTGCTATGTGGAAAGAACTAACATTTTTTTGTTTTGGTTTGGTTTGCTTTCTTCTGAGTTGCTACCTGGAAGAGGAACAGGGCAAAGCAAGCATTTGATAGGGAAAGTAAGAAACTTGGGAGTAGGGATGTGCATGAATATTTGTAGCATTTGAAATTCATACGAATTTGGCTGAATTCAGACATTTGAATTTGATTTAAATGTTGGCACATTCGAAGATGGACATTTGAATTTGAATCAAACGTTCTGATACACTTGTTTGAAGCTTTGTATGAAGCTTCATATGGGATTTATATGGGACTGAACATTCGTATTGAATGTGAATCCTACCACATTCGAAGGGGATCTATTTGAACAAATATTAATTTTCTTGCATTCGATCCAATACAAATCAAATACAAAAATACCATTTGTGCACATCCCTGCTTGGGAGGTTCTTACACCCAATACAAAGAATAATTATATTTTACTTTGGTTAGTAATAACTACTGTTCTAAAGGCCTTTCCTCAGGGGCCAGTATCCTGCCCAACAAAAAAGGTTTAGGCCAGTTTGCTCCATATATTAATGTAGGACAAAGTAGGTTGTACCCCCTCCCTGAATGCTCTATCTGCACAGGGGGGACCATAAAGTAGGGTAAGGTGACCAAAATGTCAGTATTAGTAGACTTTGACACTGAGGTCTACTACGCAACTAGTGGGCCCATGGGAGATGCTGTCTGGTGGTGCTCCAGGAAGTGCTGCCAAACAGCTCTTCCTGAAAACTTTGGAGCTCCCAGCCCTTAAAGGCTCCAACACCAGCTCCAACCTTGGTCAGCCTTCAAAGTCAGCAGCCGGGGTTGGGATGGGAGAGCCCACCCCTATGGGAAAATCCTCTCCTACTCCAGTGACAACCCTTCCCAGCATGGGACAGGTTGGATATTCTGGACTAAGATATCCCCCTCTGGCTTAGGATAGCAACAATAAGTGCAAAAATTAGACATTTGTGCACTGGGCAAGTTGAGTGCCACAGTGGAGGCTCTGGAACACCTCATGCACACTGCAGTTTTGTCTACTGGCAGGTGTACTGTGTCCACATCAGTCAAGCACAGGATTGGGTTATGGCATGAAGATAGCGCCATAGCCTAATCCAGCTGTGAACCACTTCAAAGCAACCAGAGGTGATCTGCCCAATCAGAAGCCGCACCGTGTGCATGTGGCGCGCGTTTTGTCTGCCCCGGGTCATTGAGACCCAGGACAGCGAGAAGGTAGGAGCTCCGTGCACACGTGTGTGTTGCCAGGGTGGGGGGTGGGGGTGCTGGGGCACCTCTGTGGGGCTTAATCACCTCGATTAAGGCAGCTCGACCCCGCAGAGGCTCACGATCTGCTGTGATGTGCCAGGGGATGTGGGACCCCAGTAAACTGGACCCACGTGGGTCCAATCTACCAAAGGGTCCCACATCCCCCAGACCGTAGACAGCCGCAGATCACCCTCCCTCCACCCCAGAAAGGCCCCCGCCAACTGTTCGGCTGATTTTTGGCCAATTGTGGCGGGGGGCGTGCCCACAGATGACAGGGAGGGAAGCGTGTGTGAACGCTTCCCTCCCTGGATGGCCAGGGACCCTTGGAACACGCAAAGACAGATGTAGAACAGTTTTAACTGCTCTACATTTCAAATGCGCAGAGAACACGCAGAGATGGGCTGAGACGAAACTGCTGTCCCAGCAAAGTGAATGCTCCGTCTCTGTGTGTTCTCTGCGCGTTCGACACGGCCTCGTGCAAAAAGGTCTCTGGTCTGCATCATTCTTGTTTGGAGATGACACATGAGCTGCCAGTCTGCTATACCAGGATCTGTGAGCCAGGCGCCTTTTTGCTTGTCACCCAGAAGTGGCTTGCCAACTAAAACTTCATCCAGACAGTATGAATTGTGTCTGGATGTGCTTTACTCCAGATTATCCGAATAACATGGATTAAGCGCTGTCTGGATGAAGCAGATAGCCCCAGCTGGCAACTATGAGGCTGAGAACTAGTTGGGCCAACATGAATTGACCACAATATGGATGACCCTTGGCATGAGCAGCCAGCCACATGGCCCATCCTTGGACAGCGCACATAGTCTAGTGCAGTATTATTCCAGCATGGTGAAAGAAACAGCTTCTCTTTAAAACCACAGAGCCTTGTTGAGGCAATAAGAAATACAGATTCTATCTTCATTATTGTATCTTTGTCTTAGCCTAACCATGTTTATTTACTCACTAGTTTATCAATACATTTAAAAAGCAAAGCAATTGTGCTTAAAAATGCATCTTTGTGCCTATCACTGATGAGGCTATAGTCACACCTTGCTGAACTAGTCCAGCCCCTTTTAGACATCTTCGCCAATAACGCCCAAAAAATGAAAATGGATTAACACTCTAGAATGGCTTAAGACCTATAAAATTAATGACTGAGGAAAGTATACTTGATGCCTCTCAAGGCTATTTGCAGGGAATTGAGAGCAGGTGAAGGTTTTGCCTTTGTCTTCTGCTTGAGGATGCCCAGAAGCAATTGGTGGGCCACCTTGTGAGACACCTTGACTAGATGAGCTGTATCCTGATGCAACAGGGATCCTCTTATGTTCTTAAGGGAGAAAAGTCCACAAATAAACTGGATGGGACTAAAAAGGTGTGACCTATGGGGAGCAAAGATGGTCAGAAAAAGGCTTAAAGTGAAGATGTGGCTGTGGCCTGAGTACTTTGGCTTGATGTCTTATGGAGAACTGTTTAATGTATGAGCTCATACTTAACACCTTTTGAACAAAGGCTGTTCAATGTTCACCTAATGTTCACATTTTGCTTGCTTGATCGCTCATTTGATGCTCACTCCCTTACTTCATTTATTTGTATACCAGCTTTCAAAATAAAATGAATGTTCAGGGTGTTTTACAACTAAGGAATACAATACAATTAGAAGAGTTCACAGTTGTTGCCATACAACAATAACTTACCCTATTGCATTTCTGCCTGCTGCATCATAGTAATACACATAAGAACTCTGATCTCTGTAATGCAAAGCCTTAGCTCTACAAAGCATTCAAGCTGCATACCCTCCGAGGCCTCTGAATGATGACAGAAGTCTAAGCTTTATTCTTCAAAATATACCAGCTAAACATTTTTGTTCAGTATGAAACTTCCAAAGAATTAAATCTTTAAAAAAGAAAAATGTGCACCATACGATAAACATAAGATTTCAGTAAAGATAAAATACAAGGAAATATATTTAAATAAACATTGTGGAGGCAGGAACAGCTGTTTCTTCTCTGCAAACTGTCTGGCAGGCTCTGTGTCCTTGAGACAGAAGCCTTGGGGTAAACGGACTTGGTCTCAAAGCTGTTACTCTGAGCAGCAGCAGCAGGTGACTTATCCTCTGGATTAGGAGCAGGAAGGATCCAGATGGGGCAGCAACAGAATAAACTAAGCTATTGGTCTCTCCCTAGCAAATCTGGCAGAATCCCTCTCTGTGTGCTGAAGGTCCCAAAGGATGGCAGATTTTTATGCCACTGACAGGCTAAGTGATAATGGAAGAGGCAGCTGATGCAAGATGCTACCTGCTTCTGTCAGGAAATAGCCAGGTGCCAGCACTTACAGGGAAAAGCCTTCCTTCTCTGGATTAAGAGCAGGATCTAGATGGAACAGAGATAGGAAAATGCAGCGGGAAAAAGCAAAGTGGTGGTCTCTTCCTGGTGAATCTGACAGGATCCCTCTCCTTGCACTGAAGGTGCTTCTGGGCCCAAAGGGCGGCAGGCTTTTTATGCTCCTTACCAGCCAGGAGCTGATGGAAGAGACAACTGATGCTAGATGCTGCCTCCTTTTGGCTTCTGGTCAGGAGAAAACTAGGTGCCAGTTCTGCCAGCTCACACAGTATGTAGGTAATGCACATTTGTTCAAATGGGGCCTGACATTCATGTTGTGTGGTTCATACTTATCTCAAAACGCTGCAGACATGCCTCTTGGAACTGCTCTGGCATACTGTCAAACTTTCAGTAAATGAGAGGCATATAAAAAAGGTTTTCAGCAGTATCTTCTAGTACATGTGAATATGGCAAAGGAGAAAACAGCTTTCTGCTTTCTTATTTGAGTGTTGAATCCTTTGTCTTGCTTCATTGCTAAAGGCACCACACAAATTGGCAGGGCAGTTCACTGGCATAAAAAGTGGTTATGTTGGGATTGCCACATGTATCTGTGGCAAACCCAACATAGCCACAATATACAGGATAAATTTACACTTTTTCTATTCTGGGAAAACCCAATACTCAATGTGGATTTTCCTGAAACAGCACACAAAACTACCTGTATTAAAGCTCAGCGACCTTCAGGGTCATTGAGTCTAATGTCATTGCTGGATTGGTCTTTTACCCAAACTAGTCCAGCATCCAGTTCTCGTGTGATCAGCTGCCTGCACAAGGTGTGATCAGCCCAACAGCAGGACAAGATCACAATGTTTGCCCTGCTCACAGTTTTCCAGCACCTGGCCTTCAAAAGCATGCCCCCTCCTATGCCTTTGGAGGTAATAGGTATTGAAAGCTGTGGCTCTTTCCAATTTTATGTCTATTATTCTTGGCAGTGTGGAATACAAGAGAGCTGCTGCAAGTAAACCACCTCTGCTATTGAATAAATGCACTGAGTATCTAGGGTGTTTCCACACTGGCCACTAAAACCCCATTAAGCACACAATAAGGACAGATATGGGACACATGTGCAAGGTACCTTCCACACAGCGGGACAGATTAGGGCCCCTTCGAGGACGCCGCTTCCACATAGCCTCATGTGAGATCCGTCGCTAATGGGGTCTAGGTGCCGCTAAATCCGGTTTCCAGGAAGCCCTGAAAAATTAGGACTTCAATCTGTTCCTGTGTGGAAATTCTTCATAAAGGAGGACGCTTCTGCACACAGACAGGAGAGGAAACGGATGTGGGTGGGACAGGAAGTCACCATGTTGAGTGAGGCAGCAGGAAGTCACCATGTTGAGTGAGGCAGCAGCACCACGGCAACCATGGGATCTCAGGCATGCCGCTGATTGGTGAGCAGTCTGTCCCTGACACGTCCATGCATGAGGGGGGGGGAATTGAGTGGTGACTGACAGCTGAATGCTCCAATCACATGGCTCCTGGGGCGGCGGAGCCTCAGGGAGGCCCGATGCTTCTGGAAATTGGTGCGGCTGTGTCCGCACAGCGAACACATGCTGTGTGCCTTAGTATCCATGCTTCCCACACGAGTGCGGAAGCGTGGGCCCTCATTTGGATCCATCCCTATTTCAGACAGATCTTCCCAGAGACAGATTTCAGAAAAATGGATTTCCTTAATCCGTTTCTCAGGAGGTAAGTGCGGAAACACCCCTAGTCTCACCCTGATTACCACATATTGATCCGGTCTTCTGAAAAGTGCATATATGCAAGCAGAAGCTGCCCCTTTTATTCTGTAGCATGTATTGTTGTTGTTGTTTATACACAAACATGTCAGCTGTACAAGTTATATGCTCTTTATCACCAGGTCATTTTACTGCAACTTTCTAAGATAAGTGCATGCGATTCAGAGAAATGCTTTTGTCCCACGGAATTTGCCCTGAATTCTGGTTATTATCACTGCATCGGTGGGTTATTATGCACACATCTCCATTTTTATAAGATCACTGTTATACTACACAGAATAATTAATGTACTGGTCACAGTAACAGCAATGAATTTCCATTCTATCACACATTAAAGAAGCTGCTTTTAAAACAGTCAGACAAAATCATGGCATTAGTGAAGGGGTGCTATAATTCCTCTCTTTCCCATCCTTCAAAGAGATGGAATAATATAGATGACAGCACTTGTGAGGAAGGAAGGAAGGAGGACCATAGCATCACATGGTATTCTAGCAAAAGGACAGCATGCATACAGCCAAAAATAATTCAAAGCTTTCAAAACATACCATGTGATTTTGTTCAAGGAATTCAGGATGATGGTGAAGAATTTAAAGCCAATACCAATTGCTTATAATTGGATATTAATCACTGAGGTGTCGAGGTTCTGCTAAAGTAACGAAACCTTGAGCGCGCTCTTTGTGATTGATGGTTATTAATAATGCTCTGCACATTGTTTTAGAAAGGCCTCGTTTGGCTTTACAAAGGAAGCAGGCTTTAAATCTGTAGCTGAAAGGGACAAATAGGACCCTTAAAGGTTAAATAATGCAATCACTTGCTCAAACTCTTGAAGCTTAATACCTTTGGCTATTCAAGAAGCTAATTAAAACCCAGCTGGAACAAAGTCAATAGATTGTATTTTAAAAGAACACACATGAAAATAGAATGTGAAATTTGTGGCGATTTCGGTAGATTTAGCATTCAAAGGCTTGAGGACAACAGCTTTGGAGAAAAATTATGTGCATAATAATATGGCAGATAGTGTTTGCAATCCAGCGAGTACCTATAATGCGCACAGGTGCTTGAGCTATGCAGGAGGACCCCTCTTTCACATCTTCTCCTTCCTACAAAATATTGCAGCTCTATCGTGGTGTGACATGAAGGAGTGCTAGAATAACCATACTGTCTTCAAATGATCAAAGATTTAAAAAAAAGAGGATTAAAGATTATCTAAATTTTTTTGCCTGTGAAGAGAAACTCAGAATATAAGGAGGAACACATGATGGTGCATTGATCTTCTGAATGAGCCACAACACAGCCCCCTTGACTGTGCAATTTTGGAGTTTTCAGAGCAGACTTAATATTCCTATATTTGAATGTCATTTTATCTGTATGAGTAGAGAACCAGGTGTTCTGCGCAGGCATGCACTGCTGACCAATGACAGGCTGCACAACGCCGCAGATTGAACTAGCAAGCCCCACCCATGGTTTGCCAGTGCAGTCTCTGGCGGCAACAAGATAAGTCATGCACATTCATCTGGGGGGAGGCACGCTGCCCTGGGTGGGGGGTGGGCCCAGGTGGGGCATCCATGGGACACAGCTGCCTCAGTCAAGGTGACTGCTGCCTGTGGAGGCTGAAGAACAGACAGTTTGGTCTTGCCCCAGTGCTCTGGCAGCTGGCACGACTTGGATTGGGCTGCGCCAGCTGCCAAATACCCCCTAGGTGTGCACTGGCATCCAGGGGGGTCATGCCCTTCCCCCAGCCACATGGCCACTTACCTTTTTGGACCCCCTGGTCTGATGTGGTGGTCGTGCAGCCAGCCAGGGTGATGTGCTGCTATGTGTGCAAGCGCACACAGCAGTAGACTGCCCCCACACTGACATCAGGTCAGCTGAAATAAGGCTTAGTAGCTAAGCTTAGCATACTTCTCAAGATTGCATTGGCGATGACATATTTTAGTTTCAGGTTTCCATATTGTCTAATTATGCATAACTCCTAGAAATCTCAGCTTCTAGTTGGCTGCCCTTTATACTCCAAGTATTGGACAAAGCTCAAAGACATGTAGCCTAGCAAGCCCTAGCTTGTAAAGAGGAGTACAAACAAACACAACTAGAAACAGATGTCTTGGAAAGCGCAGAAGATGGTAGGGATGATGGCCCTGTGAGAAGCCTGCCTGCTTGATTCTTGGTTTCAGTTTTACCCAACCATCTGGCTTTATCAGCAGCTGTAGACCATTTGGATTTACAGGCTGTTGAAGTTCCTGTGTTATCAGTAGTGTCTGAATTTTTCAAGGCCATAAATTGGAAGAGGATAACTTGCCTGGAAAAGATTGAGAGGCTTTGAAAGTGTCCTTTCTGAAACAGAAGGTATTTAACCTCTCCACAGAATAAGTGGACCTCTGGATCCTTGTCTAATCTATTGATCCAGCAAATAGGGCATGGCTGCTACAGCTTCACCTTCCCCATATAAAGCTCCATGGCAGTAAAGCCAAGTGTCTTTCTTTCTGTCAGCAGATCAGAACAAGGAGATGCAGAGAGTTGAAGTTTCTTCTTTATTGCCCCCCGCCCCGGAAAAGAGAGAAATTTCAACTCTCTGCACCTCCTTTTTCCGATCTTTACTTTGGCAGTAAAGCCAAGTGTTTTTCTTTCAGGGGATCAGAAAAAGGAGGTGTAGAGGCTTGACATTTCTCTCTTTTCCAGGGGGTCAATAAGGTTACCTCCCTGGAGAAGAGAGAAAACTCAAGCCTCTGCACCCCCTTACTCCCTTGCTTTTACTCCCCTTTTGAGGGAGCAAAATCATGATCCCGGGGGGGGGGTGGAGAAAACATCCCAATGGAGGGATTTGCCATGGTTATCATGGGGACTCCTTAATGCAAATTAAGATTCACATTAAGGGTTTTCTGAATCCACCCTTAGGTAAGGACAGCCTCATGGGGACACGGCCTTAGAACTCTGGAGATCCCATTTTAGTGGCATGTTTTGGTAGTCCAGAACATAGAGGTGTGCCTTCTGCATGCCTCTGTGTTTTGGACTAGGCCAAGCTAGTGTGCCGGTAGACCTTAATGTCAAGAACTACCAATAATCCACATCAGGGTCCTTCTGATCCAAATTACGGTCCTTCTTCTGTAGATGGAGCATACTAGTGGTGGGTGGGGCATCTCGTACTCTGCACCAAAGTGTGGAATTGAGGCCCTTAGTGCACTTCAGCACTCATCATCTTTGATCTCTGGCCATGCTAGCTAGAATTTGTGAAGCTCGTATCCCAGAATTTCTGGACAACATCACCTTGCTTCCCTTAATTCACATTGTCTAATGCAGTTATATATGAATTCCCTGTATTGCATAAGATCCAAAGCCAAGGGAGAAAAGGAAGTATCCAGGCAACAGAAATAAATTGGTTGTGTGACAGCATATGTTCAGTTGTACATATGTAAACCTATTGCATATAAACATCTGCACTTTTCTGGGAAACACATTTGTACCAAAGTTGCCTTCCATATTGGCTACATACTGGAAATGGAGTACAAAATTAAGTGAGAGGCAAAATAAATAAGCTTTTCTTTTGAAAACACCATGAAAATGATTCATTTTCCTAGACTGTGGCAGCACCCTCTAAGTCTGAGTACTCTTAAGCTGAAGCAGCAAAACTATTTGTTTTATAACTATCAGCCATGACAAATTTTCAGATAAGAAAACTCCTATAATTTTTGTTTCTATTTGCAACCTTTTCTCATTATTAGTCAAGAGAGTTCCTAGAAACTGTCAATTCAGTGGCAGTTATGAGAATGGCAGATGTTGTGTTAGCATCTAAACAAACAAACAAAACTCCAAACAAATAATTTCTGCCTGTTGCTTCATGCAGTTATACAGTTACAAATGATGTAACCTGGGATACAGTATATTGTTTGGGTGCTGTACCACAAAAAGGATATTGTAGTGTTGGCAAAGATTTTTTTAAAATCTTGCACAAGAATGGAGAATAAAGGGCTGGATGTTTATTTATTATCATTTTCTTCTTCATCATCATCTGTTTATTTGTATGCCAACTTTCCATGGTGTGTTCAAAGTGTTTACAAGAAGTTCACAAAATACAAATACATTATTAAGCAAAATACAAAAACAAAATACAAAAATCATATTTCAATACATAATGCAAAGGATGTTTAAATAAAAAATCCAAAAAGAAAAAAAAGTTTCTCTAATACACATACATAGTGCAAGGGCAACTGTTCTCCCCTGCAGGGAATGTGGCAGTTTTCAGGCCCAGGCCCATACTGTACTGTTATGCAGAGGCCTTTCCATGCAAGATGGCGGAAACAGAAGACACAAGCAGCCTTTTTTGCACAGACCATTAACGCAGATGAATTTGCCCCTTGTCTGTCCTTCCCCATGGCTCTGTTTTTAATTCTGTTTTTATTCATTTGGGCCTGTATAGAACCCATTTGCCCTTCACCTGGTTCCCCACTGAACCAAATCCATAGACCAGAGGTTTAAAATTTTCTCTCCAAAACTTAATTTCATATCCAATCCACTACATCTAAGAGCAGTAGCTGTCATATCTGATTATGTTTTTCAGAACTCTCATGTTGCACAGTGATGAAGTGCCTTACAGTTTTAAATTACAATTAAATCAAAAGCCCTTACAATCCAAAACCTGGGAGTCCCTACACTGAGGGCTGACAGTGCCTTGATTGAACCTCTCATTATAATCCTCACAAATCAGTTGAGATTTCTTCTTTGATATACTGAAGCCCATTAGTTCTTTTCCTGTATCCAGACTATTACCCAGCATTCAAGAACTGAAAAACCAGATAGAGACCCATCCTTGCTTGCTGCTATCTTCTCATAGTCAGCTCTTTGCACCCATATGGATTGACTTCCTCCAAACTGACCTGTCTTATATGATCTTCAAGTTTTCATCAATGTTGTAATTAAGTCTTTTCTATCTACTACTGATTTTTCTTCTCCCTTCTACTTCCTGTGACATCACCATATTTTCCAGGGAGTTTGGTCTTCTCATTATGTCCCCAACAATTGAAGCCCTGTAATTTATGCTTCTAATGAATATTTAGGATGTACATTGTCTAGAATCCACTAATTGGTCTTTTTAGTTATCATTGGTACCATGAGGAGCCTTCTCCAGCACCAAAGTTCAAAGAGTTTACATTTTCCAGTCTTGCTTCATCATTGTCCAACTTACACATCCATATAACACAGCACTAAAACCATGACGTGAACCATCCTGATCTTCAGAATTCATTGAGATGTCACGATTCTTTAAAATCTTCATTAAACTTTTCATTGCTACTTTTCTCAGTGTCAACTTTCAGTGTACTTTCTGCTAAACCATTCATTATTAATCTTGTATCCCAGAGACAAAAGTTGTCAACGTTTTTGAGAGCTTAGCTCTCTAGTTAGAAATTGTGGTTGTTCCCACTTACGTGATCTTCATCTTCCTAAGATTTAGGCTTAAACCCACCCTAACACTTTGAGATCTATTTTCCCAAAACCCTTTGGCATGCCACAAAGAAGGAAATGATGTTTTCAGCTGTCTGAGGAGAAAAATGTTTTCCAGCAGCCTCAACCCTCATGCAAGTCTCTAAGAAGTCTAAAATGACTAAGTAGCATCCTGAAGTAATACTAAGGGAAGCCAGCACTTTGGCACTACTTGCTATTTATTCCCATCCTGAGTAAGCTTTGTTTTCTGTGCAGAAAAGTGGTAACCATTTATGTTTTTTCCTGATGCTCTGGTGTCTTTATATTTTGTTGGACTATAATTCTCATCAGCCTCAAAACTGTCAGAAGTGGATGGGAATTGTAGTTTAAGTGAATATAAAGGTAGCAATGCCCTCAAGCTAAGTTCAGTTCCTATCAACATCCTGGATGTATCCATATAATTTTCTTGGCAACAGCCTAAAAGTGGTTTACAATTGACTTCTTCCAGGATTTGTTTTTCAACTTCCCTGTGTAGCCTAGAGCGTGGAATTTTCTGAGGGTCTCCCACCCAAGAATAAATCAGGTTTGAACCTGTTTAATTTTCAAAATTAGCCAAGGTGTGTCTAGGAGCTGCTAGCTGCTGAAACACAGAATAACACCACAATATTTGAAGCAATATACTTATCCTTTGTACAACACTATGGTTTGGTTCCCACACACAGTCATGAAGTGCAAAACTGTGCTATGCAAGAGACTGCCACATACAGAAAAATGCAATTTTGAGAACCATGGAGGCCCAGTTGTCTGGTGTAAATCAACTGTTCCATGGAGGGGAGACACTGGCTGCATCCTCATGTCATCTGGATGCAATGAGGATCTGGGGTGGAGCGTGCAAGTTGTTCAGGAGGGAGCTTTACTGTGGCTCCTCCTGCTGCAAGGGAATTCCCTTCAGTCAGCTGTCAAGTATCTTGTCAATCTGAATGACTATGCTGTGAAAGAAACTTGCTGATTCATCGCAGGAGGTCTGTGATACTATGTCCTTCTCCTCTCTACTTGTTAGTAGGTCCTTGGCAATTTGGAAAATCTCATTTAGATGGCTACCTAGAGATGCAATGATGGCAGTAAAGTACAGCATCTTTATTCCCACAACTGTGCCATGAGAAGCATGCTAATGTCTGCCCTTATCTGTATTCAGGCAGGGTTATATCACTTGCATTCTGTGCCGGCCCTCCTCCACCATCCATGAGTCCCTGCCAGAGCATCTTGCAGGTTTCCAAAGAATTGTTGACGGTGTTTAGGAGTAACTGTATGAAAAACTTGTCTGCTTTCCACAAGCACAGTGAACTTGAGTAAATAAAGTAAAACTAGTAGTAGCAATGTTAAAAGTGATTATCAACAAGTGAGGACTCTTAAGTTATCATTCATACATTCTTATTCTTAGAGAAAGATAGAACTGGAAGCACTAAGAAACAAAAATAGACTCCCTCCCAACCAGATTCATAGACTAATGCATGGGAGAGACAGAGGTGTGTCCTTACCTAAACTTTCTCATCATATGCCCCCACCTACTTACTAGCTCCAACCAAGAGAGTATTTATCATACCTGTTCTTCCTCCACACCCAAACCTGGATCCTAAACTGGGGAAATAAAGGGATTTGCCCTTCCTGATGTTATAAAAACATGTCTTGATCAATCAAAAGCAAATGACTTTCCTACCCTTAATTTAAATAACATTATGTTGTTGCAATGATTAGGAAAGGGAAATATGCATTTGCCATATGTGCCAAATTCCTGTACGCAACCGCTAAGAAATGCACATGCTGATGAAAAACGTTCCCTCTAGATGGGCAGCCAAAGGAGCATGATCTGGGGCAGATGGCATGGGACCTGCCACTGAAGCAAGAGCAGGGCTGGCAAATGCCATTCACTCCAGCACAGGTCTCCAATCTGCTATGAGTCCAATTCCATTCACAGTAACAATATTCGGCGTCCTCCTGCCCTGCACTTGTTCCAGCTGTGCTATGCCTCCTCCGGGGAGACAAAAAGAGGGAAGAGACACTCACTCCCAACTTAGTGTTCTCCTACCCTAAGCTCCCTTCTTAGAGGTGGGTATGAAGAAAAGTGGACACCTAATCCACCTTTCCATCCAACTGGGCCATGCCTTCCTCCTGGGAGCTAGAGAGGGGAGAGGGGAGGGGGGATATTGTTTATTATATGTTTTTTCATCTTGATTATGTTGTATTCTTTGTATTTTTTTCTGTTTGTTGTAAACCACCTTGGGCAAAATTTTGGTTTTTGGGAAAGGCGGTATACAAATAAAAATGGAAATGGAAATTCCCACCTGGCCTCATTCTGGAGATCAGAAATATGGTCAGAGGGCAACCATTTTCAGACGTCCATAGAAAGCATATGGACAGAAATTGCAGCCAGTGAGGCATGATCTTTATGGCACCACTACAGCGCTTCTAAATGTGCAGCAAAGGCAGTAGCCATCCAATATCTGCTGTGGCAAATTTGCAGTGCATGTTGAAGGGGAGGTCATTCAGATTTGTGAGGGACTAGATGCCACAATTGAAAACAGCCTAAGGGAATCATCCAGTCAACCATTTGGTCCAGTTATTTTGGATCAATTTCAATTATTGCAGCCCCTTTCAGGCACTTTCATTTTAATTGTGTTTTTACTCACTTTATTGAAATAGACTCAACTGCAACATAAATTATCAGCATTATTATTGTCATCATCATATTTTTTGTCTCATGAGCAAACCTGTGCCCACTTAAACCAAAAAGGTAATCAGGTAACCAACAAGTCATTGGTCTGGGGAATTTATTATCTGAGGAGATGGTGGTGGCCTCAAACCTAGATGGCTTTAAGAAAGGGTTAGAGAAATTTATGGAGGACTGCTGTATCAATGGCTATTATAATAGATTTCTAGACACTATCTCCAGATTGCAGAGATAGGATGGATGCCTCTAAGGGCCACTTGTAGGGAATCAAAAGAAGGTGAGTATTTGCTCATCTGCTTGAGTGGTGAGCCACCATGCAAGACCCAATTCTGGACTAGATCAGCTGTGGCCTCCTCCATCATGGCCTCTCTAATATTCTTATATTCCTATGTCCCCATCACTGGTTGTTCTCTCTCCCCCTCTGATTTGAATACCCTCCTTTCCATTATTAGATAAGGAATGAAAAGATCCACTTTGGGTCCAACTTTATTGTTATTTTCCATTCCTTTGAGAAACATTTTGTGACTGATATCTATATCACTTTCTCAAATTCCAACATATACAGAAGAGAGACAAAAGAAGCCTCTGTTTTAGTATTACAAAAAAGGGAACGAAGAACTCAGATTCTGCTTTGCTATGTATCCTTTGTCTCAATGTTTAATTTTTATCATATGACGTTTAAAAATCAGTTATTTTATCATGACTCACATATCTATTCTTCTTTAAGTTAGTAGATGATACTACAGTGTGTGAATGGCTAACAGAGCATATAAATTAGCATTTATAAAAATCAATTACGTTGTCTCATAAGACTGAGAAGAAGCCAAGACCTTCATCATGGGATCATTTGTATTTATCTGTTAATTATAAACTGTAATTGTCGCTTCTTATCATTTTAATTTGCATAAATTGCATAACTTTAGCATTTAACAGGTTCTGATATTTGGATACAATTATATTTTAAACATTCTTTCTTAAAATGTTCATTATTAATTTCAGTATTAAAATTAGCAGTTCTGATAATTGACCTTGGTTTTTCCTTGCATTCTCCTCCTTCAGCCGTTGAGGTCATTCATCTCATGATTATGCATGCTTTGTAACTTCTTATTGCTTTCACTCTAAGTTTTAATTGTACTTTATTGCCTGTCACTTTTTGCAGAGATTTTCTTCTTCTTCTTCTTCTTCTTCTTCTTCTTCTTCTTCTTCTTCTTCTTCTTCTTCTTCTTCTTCTTCTTCTTCTTCTTTTTCTTCTTTTCCCTGAGAGTGGAGCATTCTCTCAATCCTTGGAATAACTGTTTAAAATAATTTAACTCATACATCCATGCACGTAATGGTAAGAATTCCCTTTGACTGTCCCTTACTGCTTTCAAATGGAGAACTATGTTGATCCTCAAGGTACTAGAATATTTTATGTTTATTATGCCATCTATTATGCTTGAAGACTATGGCTGTTTTTACATGGCAAGAGGCACTACAGGATAAAAACAAGAAGAGTTGTTTATTTTATACCCTAAGGGGACTCAAAGCAGCTGACAGACCTTCTGTTCTTCTCCCCACAACAGTCCCCTGTGAGGCAGGTGGGGCTGTGAGAGTTCAGAGAGAGAGAGATGGCTAGCCCAGGCTCACCCAGCAGAGTGAACTCAAACCTGGAAACTGACTCTCTAACTACAAGACCAAACTTGCTTACCAGCCAGAGTCCAGCATTACTCTTCGATGTGACCTGCCAGATACACATTGCAGTCTTCACTCTACCTGCACACCTGGCAAGAAGTACTAAAGACTTTCAGAAGCTAGCCATGCCCCATCACACTTTCTTTTGTCTTTGTTTTTCCCTGGCTGGCTCTCAGGTAATATCTTATGTACCTTGCCAGAGCTGTTGTATGTAAAGATATCATAGGAAACCCTGTGTTGTCACTGGATTTCCTGTGATAGTGATACAATCCATTTTCTGAACATTGCAACTGGCAATGCATTGGAAAGGTCACAGGAATGTCTGGAAAACCCAATGCAAAGGTGGAAGGATCCCAAGGTTTACTTCCCATCTGCACTTGCCTATTGCCGCACTTGCTCATAGTGATAAAATGTGGCTCAGATGCACTTTAGTGGTTATAAGCTCCCCATCCTAGTGCCTTCATTCACATTAAAGACCATAAAATCCACTTCCAAAAGGCATCTTCTAGTCTTTAACATGGATTAGAGGAGGAATGGGAACAGTAGCATCTTGATATACTACTTCAGAGCTGTTTTGGAGCTGTTTTTGGAGTTCCTAGCTTCAGGGCTTGGGAAAGTGAATAACAACGCCACACCACCCCCAACACACACACCAGTTGCTAAGAGTGAAAATCCCTAGCCTTCAGGGGAGGGGGTGCTATTCAGTAGTGCCCAGAGGGATGTACACAGGGTTTTTTTTTTTTTTTTGTATTTTATTCGTATCAAATTGAATGCAAAAAAAATTGTATTCGTTTGAATAAATCCCCTCTGAATGTGGTAGGATTCTATTTGATATCAATCTTCCATATGAATTCGATATGAATGTTAGATATGAATTCCATACAAATTCCAAACATATCCACTTGGAACGTGGTTCCAAATCTTCCCTGAATCCACTCTGGATCCGTTGCAGATGCAACTGGGGCAGCTACTTTCCCAGCTTCCAGATTCATGAATGTAATGAAGCTTTGTACCAATGTTCCAAAGATCAGCCTTCAAATCCGAATGTCCAAATTTGGCTGGATTTGGCCAAATAATGAATAATACAAATATTCATGCACATTCCTAGTGCACTAACAAAGCACACAATTCACAAGAGTAGGAACTTTCACTCCTAGCTGTCAGGGATGTGAGGGAGGTAGGGTGGCTGCAAAGCTTGTGTGAGTTTTGCAGCCTCAGGGAGGCTTGGGGTAGATCAGTGCTGTCAGGGCAGATACCTCCAAGTAATCTGGATGAGCTGGCTCCATGTAAGTGCAGAAAAAGTCCTGAAAAATCACATGACTCCTGTGTGAATCTGAGTGATTTTCAAGGAATTTGCTGTGTGGGTTTCTGTTGGAGCACAATTCTTCATTCACATGGAGTTCCATTCAAATGCTGAACTGTGCAGGACACAGCTGTGAAAATGCATTTGAAAGGAATTCTTGTCTAAGAATGGAACCAGTTAATATCTGTACCAGAAAATAACTAAGTAAATTAACAAGAGAACCCACCAAAGACTGTAGAAACAATGAAAAAAACAATATTCCCAATGTTCAATATGTAACTATAAAAGATTAGAAAAGATAAAAATGATAGTAAACCTTATACAATTTGAAACAGAAATTGAAAAGATAATACTATCTTTCGTAGTTCTGTGTCATTCTAAGAAGCCATAGAAGGTAGCATCAAATCCTTCTTGAAATCAGGGAAATTAGATGGTCTAAATATGAACAGTTCCAAGAACTTATTTCAAGTAGTCAGGTTGCAGACATATCTTGAGAGTCAAAAGACACCTATTAGGGTTGTGCATGAATATCCCACGTAGTCGGAATGCATACGAATAGGTACAAATTCTGACATTCACAGACGAGATTGAATTGGACCTATATTCGAAGGCCCTATTCATCTGCAAATTGGTATTCAGGTCCCATCACCACACTTACCTGCTGCTGCTGCACCATATTCCTGAGCCCTCAGGTTCTCTGTGTGTGTGCAGAACCGGAAGGCCTGTTTTGGCCTCCAGAGAGCACCAAAATAGGCCCAGGGATGCCATGGAGGCCTCCTGCCTCCCATTTGTTCCCTTACCTTTTGGGAGGGCTCAGTGGCATCCCCTGGCCTATGTCAGCACTCTCCAGAGGCCGAAATAGGCCTTCCAGAGGCCAAAAAGGCACTTCCAGTTCTGTGCGTGCAGACCCAGAAGTACCTTAGAATAATATTTGTGCACAAATACAAAGACCCTCATATTTGTTGGGGTGGGATTGGCCAAAGCCAATTTTTTCCACATTTGATAAACACCGAATTGAATGTGAAAAATGACCTCACACACACCTCTAACACTTGTCCAATATGTCCAGTGGAAAAAAATTCAGAAGTTAGACTCAAAAACTAAAGAACACAGACATATATAGAAACTCAATATATACTGGTTGAAAATGCTAAACTAATTTTGATCACTATATGGTCATTTTGGAGAGTTTTCTTAAAAAGCAGTACCAATGGAACCATATCTTAGAAGCTAGGGCCACCTTGTGCATGGGATTCTTTACCCACAAGGGGAATCAGAACATGAATGGGACATGCCATTGGGCACAGGCTGGTACAAAGGTTTTTTTCTGCAGAACAGGCAACCTCTAACTAGTTTCTCTCATTTTTTCTTTTCTTTTTTTGACCATATTTATGGCCACCTTCCTCATGCCTCATTTCATTGCACCAAGTGAAAGGTAGATCCAAAATTGGCACCTACTGCATGTACATATACTCAAAATGAAATTTATACATCTGCATCCAATGTGGTATCTTTGGGAAGAAGAAATGTTGTTTACTTATTTGCATTTATATCCTGCCTTATGCTAAAAGTGTCAGGGTGGATTACGACAGATAAAAACAATGCCAATAGATTAAAAATCAGGACTAAAGCTGATAGATATCTCACATATATAGTAGTTTAGATAAATTAAATTTATAATCCCAGCAATCAGGAGGGGAGAATGGACTAGCCAGTCAAAGGCTCAAGTAAAGAGATGCATCTTTGTCAACCACCTAAGCATGTACAATGACACTGTAGTCCAAAGTATCTAGAGGTAAAAGGTTACAGGGGCCTTGTTCCAAGTCTTCACGAACATATCACTGCCCTTGAGCTCAGTCTCAGCTCCCAGTGGAGGTATGTCCATGTCCATGTAGTTTTCTAAGGAACAATACAAATATTTAAAACATTAGACCAGTTTTAAGGCCAATGGATGCTAATCTGCTCCATTTTGTACGTGGAACAACCCGGTAGAATGAGGACAAATGGAGAGGGGGGCTATTTGCTACAGATCATCTTCTTTGACCTTCTCTCTCCACTCTCTGCAGTTAGCATGTACAATTGTAGAATGAAGAATCTGTGCCTTTCTGTGCCTATAGACCTCCTGAAGACAAAAGTCATTTTTGTGTGTGTGTTTTATACAGAGACAGCAGACTTGGCCTTGAGGGTATCTGAGGTTTAAACAGTCTTATTCAAGAGTTATTGCTTGTCAGGAGTACAGCATAATAAACAAAACAGCTGTCTCTGGAATAAAATCCATGAGTTGTGAACATCTAGAATCATGCAGCATGACTTTACTAGTAACACAAAATCCAGACTGATTAATGAATCATAAAACACACACGCAACCTTTCGTCTTAACAATGGAATCAAAATATACCTCCACTATTAGGGATGTGCACAAATATTCATGCCATTCAAATTCATACAAATTTTGACATTCGTGGGAGAACATTCAGAGGCATGTCATAGGCTAGATTAGGAACTTTCATTCCTAGCCATTGGAAGCATGGAGTGGGGTGACATGGACCAGAACAGTGCCATCGCTGCAGATGGCAGTGACCTGGCCCATGCCTCTCCACACATTCCAGATCAATGGACCAAATTATTCCAGACCCACTGATACAGATGTAGGACAAGTAGGTCTTTTCTCAAATTCAACTAGTTCTTTCTCTCCCCCCCCCCTTTCCTCTCCCTCTTCTTCTCCCTCCTCTTCTCATCTATAATTCCAAAACATGTATTCTTTTCTTCTGTTTAATGTTTCTTCTTCAGCAAACAGAAAGTAGGGAAACACCCCATCACTTCTTGGATTTCAGCCATACAATCAAGGAGGCCTGGCCATTTCAGGCTTTTAGGAACTGCCATTATAGCTCATAGTACAGATATTCCTTCAACAGCCCTATTTTTCAAATACCAAAAGAGATCAGAAACACTCTGCTAGTGACTACATGTGATGAGGCACCCTATGCTTTTTAAAAATGTTATCTTCTTTCTCCTGTTTTTATTTAATATGTCTTCTATCCCTCCTCTCAATTCCCTCCTCCTTCCTCTCCTCCAACTTCTGTATCTATATTTTTATACAATATACTTTATACCCCTAATATCTGTCATAATATATATGTAAATTTCAAAACAAGTATAATAATTCAGATATCAACAATTTCTTATAATACTTATTTTGACTCATCATCTCTTTAGTTCATTTTGTCATTAAAAAATAAATTATCTATACACGTTTACTAACATAGAAAAATGTAATATTCTTATTAATATAATAATCCCTGTAATCCTTGTAATTATTCTTAATTCTTTATGAACAATCTCCTTCTTATATCCATGGTACAAACATTTTCAAAAATATTTCCACTGCAGCTCCCATAAATCAGATGAATATTTGTTCTGTAATAGCATACTAATACTAATCTCAAATAAAATGTTCCAAATTATGGAGAAATTTGCACTTAATGTGTTCTAGGGATGTTAAGATCAGGGAACCCAAAACCTATCTGAACTTCACCCTGCAACAGGGTTAGTGTGAATGCTGCCATCTGTTGCCGGCTGTTGCTATGACCATTGGGCATTGTAGTATGTGACTGCCCCATCCCATAGCCTTCACATGGAAGTAGGTGCAAAGGATGCATCTAGAGCTGTATTAAAGGGTGTTTTTCCACTGTCACTAGAAGTACCCATTAAGTACCCATTAATGGATACAAAAATGCCATTACATACCCATCAATGGGTACTTAATGGGTACTTTTAGTGACAGTGGGAAAATACCCCAAATCACCAACAGTATAGCCCTGGAGCAGCGTTTTCTGTCGAACATGGGAATGGCTGTGCATGCTTGGAGCTGCTAAAAGATGGAAGTGTTTGGATGCTCCCTGGTGGAGCATCCCCAAGAGCCAAGTGCAGAAAGGCCCTATATCAAAAAGTCACTGTTTTGTTTCTTTGCTGTTTCATCAAGGCTGCATCCCCAAAAGACTTATTTGCCTCTCTAGTCTCCCTCTACTGTCACTCTATTCAAGCGGACTTTAAAAGTGCCATGCACTTCTGGAATAAGCATCCGCATGAGGCTCAGCAAAATGTGCGTTTAAAACACACCTTCCATCCCCACGGAAGCGTGTTTTCTTTCCCTGCATCTTTTTCTCCCCACCCCCTCTCTTGTTCAAAGGAAAAATAGCCATCGGTTCTCTGTTTGTCTCCCAGATCTCCATCCCCAAAATGGCTCCCCGTGCTGGCTGCAGCCATCGGCCGGGCAATCATTTGCTCATTCACTCTTAGTACTTTCACAGATCACTGTCTAAATCCACCCGGTACAGCAGCGGTGACTAGCAATACACCCACTTCACGCCTGATAACAATGTTGCAATCCATCCACTTCACACCTGATAACAAACACTTCATGCCTGATAACAATGTTGCAATTCTCCACAATTCTGGCTCTTTGAAAGTTCTGTGAATTAGAAAGGGAAGGAAGGGATACTGCAGCATTTCTGGAAGATGTGTGAATGCTTTATGCCTGTGTGTGCAGGCAGCAATCCCTGTCCCTTTTGCCACGGAGTGTCCCCAAGGTGAATGCTGCGAGGAAAACCCGTGACTTCCAAAAAGAGCGCTGAAACTCTTCTTTAAAGGGTACGTATTTTGTCATGGGTTTTCCTGCTTTTGTAGCGCTGGAAGCTCGTTCAAAACCCTGGCATGGGGGTGCTCAGAGGCAAAAGAAGATTTTTAGCACACTTTAAATTGCTTGGGGACACACCCCAAGTCATTTTCAATAAAATAACTTCATAGGCATTTCTCTAAGTAAAAACAGGCCCAAGTAAGAGAAAGGAAAAGGGTAGAAGATGTATCTTTCATGGATTTTAGGCTTAGTGGAGGAATTTACAGCAATGTCACAGGATGCCTCCAGACATAAATTTAAAATGTGAAGATAACCTACTGCAAAATAAAGGAGTTCTGCAGGGAGAACAGAGCATCCCCACAGGGAGGGTTCTTCTGAACTTATGGTCAGCCCATCCCTCTCCAAGAGGCCTGCTGCTTCCCAAGCGAAATCTCGCCCAAACACCCAGGAAAATGTGGAGGGAAGGAAAACTC
Organism: Aspidoscelis tigris stejnegeri; assembly: GCA_023333525.1. Classification (NCBI taxonomy): domain Eukaryota; kingdom Metazoa; phylum Chordata; class Lepidosauria; order Squamata; family Teiidae; genus Aspidoscelis; species Aspidoscelis tigris. The sequence continues at coordinate 77,276,942 of JALMGA010000003.1, forward strand.
CACAGCAAATACTAAGGTAAGCAGTATTTTTCGCAGCACTGGGCTTTACTTTGCAGGGACTGCGGAGCATCGTAAAACCTGTCTGGCATTTTGACAGCTGCTCCACAGACCCTGCAACGTAGTCATAAGAACATAAGAACATAAGAGAGGCCCTGCTGGATCAGGCCACAGCCCATCTAGTCCAGCATCCTGTCTCACACAGTGGCCCACCAAATGCTCATGGGCATTTCAAACAGAGACAAGGACAAACCCTTTCCTGCTCTTGAATCCCAGCAAATGGCATTAGAAGCATCTTGCTTCTGCCCCCACCCCCAGCCTGAAAGATATACCTTGGCATTCATTCTAGTAGCCATTGATACATCTGTCATCCATAAATTTGTCTAACCCTACCTTGAAGCGATCTAGACTGGTAGCTGTCACCACCTCTTCTTATCCAGACTCACAGTGCTGAGATTATATTTTTAACTATAGAAATCATTCCCTGGCTACCATAACAGATAAGAAGCAGGGGAGAAGAAAAAATAAGAAAAAAGTGAAAATTATAATTATCCTAATGTTTTCTTCAGTGGAATTGAATCTTAGTTCAGGAATTTAAGTCACAGTGCAAAAATGTTATTTTCAACAACATAAGTCATTTATTAACTTCTATAACAATCTGCTAAGAAATAAAGAAGAGGGGGGAAAATAGCAAAAAGAGCCAACAATTGTAATTATTGTACAAAATCATCTTTATGTCCCATTCAAACAAAAAGCAGTGAAGAAGAAAAATACTGACATCAGCAATCTCTCCTTTCTTCCTTTGTGTTAACAATATTATTTTTCTTTACTGAGAAGTCAGCAGTCCAAAATTTATTACTTTGGATAAGGTTTCACTATTTTACTTCTAATTCAGTAAAAAAAACAAAAAAGTTAAACCGTTTCTACTTATCCCTGAATAAGACAAGTCTTAGGCCCCCATACAAACGGCCTGAAGCCCAAGATTTTCTTAGGGTTGTATTGGGATTGCCGCAATTATCTGTGTCAATCCTAACCTAGTCCCTTGAAAAAAGTCTGGAATCCTGCATTATTGCTACTTGGAATAAATCAGCTTCTACCACAGCTTTCCCCTGAATAAGTAAGGAGGAGAAGCAAAAGGAATGAAAAAGAAAACAGAAAGAAAAGATTAAAAGCAAATAAGACAGGCAGCTCATTATTATTATAACTTTCCTCACTATATTGATTCCCCCTAACAAGTGGAAAGTTGCTGATGGAAAAAACGTGAACCTTAGTTTGCAAACAAAGGAATGTCACTGTCTGTGTGTATGTCTTCCTTCCTACAACCCTCCTGAATACCAGACATAGCAAATTAGAGAAAGAGGTTCAAAACTACCATCTCATCGATGCACATGTTGCCAAAATAAACAAACAAAAAGGCATGAAGCCTCTCCATCAACGTTTCATAATGCTTAAATGGATTTCTGGCTGCTTTGTAGCAGTGAGGCTGTGTTCACACCTACATTATAATCCAGCTTCAGTCCACTTTCAGAGTGAGATAACACACTGGCAAAGTGAGAAGCCATTTGTTTTTGGTTTTATTCCTCCACTCTGAAAATGGACTAAAGCTGGATAAAAATGTAGGTGTGAACACAGCCTGAGAGTCAATTGGCAGCATGTGAACGCTGGCAATGGAGAGTTCTGGAGCTCTAAGAGCACAACTGTGACCAGACCACGGTGTGGACAATGTACAGTGGTACCTCGACATACAAGTGCCCTGACATACAAGTGTTTTGAGATACAAGCCGCCGAGCGAGTGATATTTTGCTTTGAGATGAGAGCAAGATTTGAGATACGAGTATGTAAATACAGTACAGTATATAACAAAAACAACTGAGGTGGTGTTTTGGGAGCTGGAATGGATTAATGGGAAAACTGCTTTGAGATACGAGCGATTTGACATAAGAGCAAGGTTACGGAACGAATTAAACTCGTATGTCAAGGTACCACTGTAGTTTATTGCGTTCCTTGGGTTGGTTTACTAGTCAGTGCAAATAGGGCCAAAATATTCACCTGGCAGTTTTGATTAAGATCCATGGGACTTACAGGCCACATCTGCATGCACTTTTTAAAAGGCTCAGAAGCGACTGGAGAAGGTAGCATGTGGAAGCTCATGTTCCCACCCCACCTTTCATCCTCATTAAAGCCAACAAGTCTGGAAGTACATTTTCTCGTGTGAATGAGAGATGGGAAAGGAACACTAGGGGTGTGTTCCCATGGTACTAATTTGTATCTCTATTGCCCCTCCACTGAAGTGGATTAAAGAAAAGCTGGTTCAATCCGGATTTAAGCGTTCCCAAGGGGGTAAGCAAAACATGCATTTAAAATGAACGGACCGTCCCCAAGGAAGTGTGTTTTGTTTACCCACATCTTTTTCTCCCCGCCCCTCGCTGTTTCATTGGGTGATCGGGTGGAAGGAATTTCCAGCTGCTGAAATGCCTCCCCCCCAGCCAGCAATCCTGCAATCCTTTCCTTCAAAAAGACCAAAAGAAAAATTTAAAACTTCTCTGTTCGTCTTCCCTGCTTGTGAAGACTGCAGCCGGCACGCTTTACAAGATCTCCACCCAGCCAGCTCTTTTACATTTTCACTTTCGCGGAAGCAATTCATCACAATGTATCTTTGCTGTTTCTCTTTGGGATTGGAAAGAGAAACAGAAAAGAGAAAATGCCTGCCTAGATCGCTGTTTGCATAGATCGCTGGCTGGATGACAGGCAAAAGAGAGACAGACAGAGAGAGAGATGATCTCTCCGGCCGGCAATTCCCACCTGGGAGAGAATCCCCACCCCTTTTGCCACGGAGCGATCCCATGGAAAATGTTACGCTGAAAACCCACATCTTCCAGAAAGTACTGCTTTAAACAGGTATTTTTTAAAAGCGGATTTTCCCCATTAGCGGCGCTGGAAACCCAGATTAAAGCCATGCATGGGACCGCTCCGTGGCAAACGAAGATTTTCAGCAGACTTATTATTGCATGGGAACGCAGCCTAGCTTTTAGCAGCCAGTACCTCTATAAGCCAGTTTTGAGCCTTTTTTTGCACATGGCTAAAGGTATAAGATCCTCATCTACCTGTTGTGTGATGTCATGCCCTCCTACACAATCAGTTCCTAAAACTCTCGTTTAGAAAACAAGGAACTTGAAACAGTTTCCCCATTTTACTCTATGAATAGAACACCTGGAACATTCTATGCATACTTCTGGCATTCAAGCATTCAATTCTAGCCCAGTGGTATTTATATGAGAACTATGTGGTTGCCGTGCGGTTCTCCTGAAATCTCATTTCTGGTTTCAAGGAAGCCTCATGCTTTTCATAACGCCAATTTAGCAGTTTGAAGCAAGTCACACAATTTGAGGCTAAGCCACTGCCAATACGAGGCAAAAGTGCCCTGATCCAAAAACAACAGCAACCCTCCCCACCACACCCCACAACCCCCAAACCCCCCTTCCACACTTTCTCAGAATTCTGATCTATAGGAGCATCTACATTCTTGCTGATAACGTAATAAATTAATTAAGAGGCAAATGATACCACATTCCTGGCATCAGACTATACTGTTCAACTCACTTCAAAGGTAACAAAAAAACCATCACTCAGCTTTTCCTTTTGCTGAACCACATGTTAATGCAAAGCACAAGGTTTCTGTTAAGCAACTGGATTTTTATTCCTTCCTTTTTGCTTCAGGGACTTTTTATATGTGGAAGATTGCTCTTGGAGGTCAAAGTGATTAACTTTGTCAAAAGGTGCCTTTTCTGGAGAGAAAGCAAAAGCAGTTACAACTTTACAGGTTTTAACTGAAGGTGATAGGCCGGCCTGACATTTCATGACCTTTGCTATCTAACACGGAGTTTGAATAGAGTTGATCTAATTAGTTAGGAAAAGTTGAAAATGGACACTGATAGGCACAGCTAACAGTTAGCTACAATTTTAAACTAGTATATTGAAAACAATTTCCTAAAAAGGTGCAAGAACCAGCGTGCTATAGTTGTTAGACTGTCATACTAGGCCGTGAAAGATTAAAGCTTAAATGCTAATTCAGGTACCACCTGCATGGTTTTTTTTTAAGTAGCTTAAAGGTGGCAGCATCCACACATTAGTTTATCTAATCCATATTAAAGGGCAGCCTTTAATGGGGATTAGAGGTGGGATGGGAACACCAGCATCTATGCAATACCACTTCTAAGTCGCTTTTGAGCTGCTTTTTAAAATGTGCGCAGAGACGTGGGCTTCATTTTATTAATATGGGCCAGGGCCATCTCCTGCCTCAAAGGTTATTGATGGGACTCATGTTTTCACCTGATCAACTTAGAAGGCAGGTGAAATATGGATGCAGTAATGGATGGATGGGCACATAAAATAATAATATTTTACCATTCATTCTAATTCTTTTTTCTTCTTCCATGTCTTAATTTCAGTGTTTCAGACATGGCATGTGTTCCTTTTTCTATAATTAGATGCTTCCCTGTGCTACTAACATATTGTTTTGGTGCCACAGAGATTGACTCTCAGTAGAAAAAGGAAGGACTCATGACAACTACTTCAGTATCTGCCAAGCAAATTGCATGGCTGTGCCCATTAGGGGTGTGCACGAATGCAATTTTTGGGATTCAATTCGACTTACATCGAATACTCAAAAATTCAATTCAAATCTTTTAAATTTGAATTTAACCAAATTTGATTCAAATTAATCAAATTCAAATTTATTCATTCAAGTTTTTCATTTGAATTTGCACTTACGAATGTTGGCAGCATTCGTAGATGCCCATACGCATCTTCCCTGGGTCCATATGCATCCATACACGTCCGTATGCATCCAGTAGCTATCCCGTATGCAACCTGTTTTCATCTTGTACAGATCCGTACAAATGCCTACGGATGCAGGAAAAATGTGGATCTTCAAGTATGCATCGTGTACCAACCCGCTCACATACAAATGTCCACATAATTCAAATGAATAGATCTGAAATGTGAAATTTGAATCAAAACTTTAAATTTGAATTTACGACATTCAATTCGGATTTGAATGTCAAAATTTGTTCGATTCGATCCAATTTCAAATGTATTTGAATATTCGTGCACATCCCTAGTGTCCATGTAAACACCAGAAGTTGACCTGTTTGAAATACTGGTCTTCTCTTTCCAGAATCGGATTTAACTGCTGGAAAGCAACAGTGGGTGATGTTCAAACATGATGGTTTTTCCTTCTTCAGTTTGTCCTGCAGCCTTGCACAGTACCCCCAATCTAAGGTAGGTCTCCACTGTGCTGACCCCTTTGCCACATCTCACTGCCCTCCTGGCCTCAAGCAGCTCAATGGCTCCACTACCATTCTCAAGTCTCCATTCCTCCACACACAGAGCAATTTGCTCTCTGTGCTAGGGCACAACAGGACTGTGGGCAGATATAGCACAATTCACCACACTGGGGCTCTGGCTCAGTGCACAAGAAGCAGCTTCAGAAACGCCTCTTGCACACTGAATTGTTATTTCTTGGAGCGAGTTCCTCCATGCACCCTCGCACCCCTTCAGCATGTGGTGCTGGGGAGATGGGCAGACTTCAGTACCCCTCCAAGACAGGTCAAATATTTTACAGAAAAATTTGAGAATCTATAAGTGCTGCAGGGAAGTGTCGGATTTTTCTGGGCACTCCTAGATTTCATCCAGCAAGTTCAGAAAACAATAAAGGTATAAGCCCTTCATCCAACATATCACAGTAGCACCACAGTTGCCTATTTTAGGTAAGAATTGGACAATCAGAAAGCACATTGCTGTAATCAGTCCTGTGAGTTTTTATTGTAACATGATGGGACAAGCATGAAGAAGAAGAGGAGGAGGAGGAAGAGGAGGAGTTGGCTTTTCTACCCCACTTCTCTCACCCATTGAAGAGGACTCAAAGTGGCTGACAAAGCTTTCTATTCTTCTCCCCACAGACACCCAGTGAAGTATGTGAGGCTGCGAGAGCTAAGAGGAGAGATGTGACTAGCCCAAGGTCACCTAGTTGGTTTTGTGGAGGAGTGAGAAATCGAATCTGGTATTCCCAGATAAGAGTCCAGCTCCCTAACCACTAGACCAAACTGGCTAGAGAAGATTCGAGTAACTGGTCCTGTTCCCATAGTTCTGGTGTTCACACCATTGCTTCAGTTGTACACAACTACACACAGAGAGATGGAACTATTGGTGTATGTTTGGGGAACCTAATTTTAATGAATATAAGGAACAACTCATGTAAGAAGGAATTGGTTGTAAAATAATAGAGTAGAGGTGGTTGGCTCCTACTTAGATCTGATCTACTTTAGAAGGCCAGCTGAGTTGCATGAAGTAGCCACCATCAGTTCTGTTACTTCTACTACCCAAAGCAGAGAAGAATGGAACCACTTCAGTTTGCCCCTAGCTTATTCTCCTTACACCTCTCGTAGCATAAAATACGACGAAGGTTCAGACAATCATACTCTTTACCAGGCACAAACAGAAGGCTCCCTTTCGTACAGTATATGATTTCTAGCCAAGCAATTAAAACAGAAGGAGTTCAAGAATAGGAGAGGATGGGAAGATATGCTAATTGGATGCAAGAAAAACGTAATTTTATGGTTGTTGACAAAACATGTTACATGTGTTTCCTACCAGAATAAATGAGATCTCAGTCATCTGATTTTTCAGATTAATACATCTATTGTTTTGGAAATACAGGGTGTAAATAATTGCAGTACAGTTTCCTGTGTCTGGACTGTTGTCATCTGGAACTGTTATCAGGTTTAGCATAAATTACAGTTCCATCCAGTAATGAAATCACTGAACACTGATTGTGCCAACTGCTTAAACCTGTAATTATTGCACATTAGAAGCGTGTTACATATTATTTGCCCCTTACAGATACAGATTTGCTCTCAAACAGAAAACCAGCCAAGAATTAATCAGGCAGAAATCACAGACAGAGCAACTATTTGGGCAGGAAGGATATAAAACAGTCATAATTAGGTACCTCTTTTTGCTTTTTGTTCTTTTAAAGAAAATATATATCAACAAAACCAGTCAGTGCACAACACAGTAATTCCTACTTGCCTCTGCAATAAATGTAAGATCAAAATGCTCTGAGTACTCTCTGATGGGAAGCCTTATGTGACATTTGTAGAAGTATTGATTGTACCTTTTTAAAAGGCAGGTTAAGCATGGGCTATAAATCTCTAGAGAGGTTAGCAGAGCTGTTTACCTATAGGCTAAGAAACATATCATGGGCTTGATGGAAAACATGTGAGCATAAGACTGCAGTGCCAGGAACAGCAGAAATTTCCTAACAATGGTTGTGATCAAATGTTGTTAAAAGCAGAGGCCTTTGAACCAATACCAAAGTGGGTTGTCTGCAATGCCCACACCATGTGGAAACAGCCTATCACTTTAGATTTGGATTAAGAGCCTCTTAATCTAAATCAGGGGCTTCCCATCCACACATTAATGAGGGGTGTTTTTCCACTTAGCACTAGAGTACCCTTTAAGTGCCAGGGGGTTTCCCCACTAGCACTAGAGTACCCATTAAGGACCCATTAAGGATCCTTAATGGACCCTTTAGCGCTAAGTGGGAAAACACCCGAGGATTGAGGAAACCCTATCCCCGAATTAGTCTGGCTCAGTCTACACAAGGCCCTTAATCCAGAGGCACTTAATCCAGATCTATTGTAGACTCATTTAATTGGGCTTACAAGTGGACCAAGGGCCTTGTTCCAGACTAGAGGAGGTCTACAGATGGCACACCTCCATGATCTGGAATGATTGGGCAAAGTCCACTACCCGCAGGCTCAAAGGCTAGGAACTGTGGTTTCCAGCCTTCGGAGGCATGAGGGGTGGGCTACAAGAGCATCACTGCTGGGGAGAGCTATGGGCCAGATTAACACTGCAGATTAACACTGATTTGGTTTATGCCTCCATGTGATCCAAATCAATGGGTCCTGTTGTTCCAGATCCACTGATCGAGATAAAGTCATCATAAGTTCAGAAAAGACCTATGTTTCCATCACACACCCATCTTTTCTGCCATCTCTGCTACAGAAATGCTGGCAGAGGGGAGCTCCAGGCCATACCTTAGAATGACAGTATAATATTGGTCTCAAAATGGATTTTTTAAATATGCATCTTTGTTGAAACTGCTGGATCCTTTAAATGTCCTCCACCTTCCAAAATAAATTGGTTTCCTTTGAACAGCTAATGAGATAAACAATCTTTATTCCACGTACTGTTAGGCCTTTTCTCCTTAGCAGTAGCAACCAAGGTAGTTTTTTTTCTTTTTCCTTCCAACTGAACTGTGAGATTATATTTAGTATTTCTGTGTTGCTTTTCACAAATAGAAATGGTGACTTGTTATGACAAGAAGGCTTCATGTTTATACATAGCTGAAGAATCAGTGGTATATAGCTTAAAGGTCTTACCTCAAGAAATTTGAAAGGAATTTATAAAAAAACAACAACCCTCCCACAATTATCTTTCCTTGGACAATTTGTTTACTCAAATGAATAGAGGAAAACAAGTCAGCCAGAGATTGGGAGATCAAGGACAATGGAAAAATTTCAACTAGCATTAGTTTTTAAAAGTATGCTTCTTGGAGAGATGCCAACAATACAAATAAGAAGTCCTGGACAAAGTATATTATGAAGAAATGGATCCTAGCAAGGTCTTCCTTGATGCGTGGGTGAGTCCGTCATCTAGCCAAAGTGAAATGCTAGGAGACTCTGTACTGTATAGGCTAAGGGCAGCATAACAATAAAAATAAGGAAATAAAGTGAAACAAAAAAGTTAAGTTCTTCTGCAGATAAGTTTAACTGTGCACACTCTCTAAGGCTGCGTCTCCATGGGCTCCGTTTATTGCGGTGTTGAATCAGGTCATCCCCAATAAGCATTGTAGTTCGAATTACCACATCCCCATGCGACTGAGGAGAGTGCGGGTTCAAGCAGAATCTGCCTGTCCCCATGAAAACTGTGGTAAACCTCTGCATCAGGGAACCACATCCTTTTTACTCCACCCCCTCCCCCTGATAGGAAGTCCGGCTGACATTACCATGCCCTGTCCTGCCTGCTGCAGTGATTACAGGGGAAACCCCTCCTGGCTGTACCTCCAAAAACACCACACAGCTTAGATAAGATAAAAAATGATAAAAGGGGGGCATAATAGGAAGGGAAAGCGGCTCATTGCTTGAAGCCGCAGCTCAGTGCGTCAATCACCTTTAGCGGAGGTGTGTGCCTCTGCTTGACAGCAAGCATACCTCTGCCTGACAGCAGCTTCTTCTGATCATTCTCAGACAAGTGCAGGGAAGCCACGAGCACTTTGCCTATAAAGGTAAAGCAGTGCTTGTGCGCTAAATCAAGCCCTTTACCCAAGCATGCCTTGCCGATCGGGTGATCAGGGAAGGGGGGTGTCATGTCTGTAGCCGGAGACAGTTGGAGAACCATGTGACACCCTCATCCCTTCTCTTTCAGCCTATTTCTTTGAAGAAACCCCCAAGCAGTTGCGATCGCAGTGCGCACAGCAGGGACAGCGAGTACAGGTGAACCCCCTCCTCCTGCTAATGCTGCAATCACCAATCTCCGCCTACAATAACCAAGGAGCGTTCCCATGCCTCAAGGACAATGCGTGATTGCCTCCTAATTTGTGGTGAGAACAGTTGTATAGGGGGAGTGGCTGCGGATTTGTGCGATTTGTCCCAAATGTAGCCCAGATTAGAGGGTTTACATGGGGACGCTCTGAGGCAAACTCAGGTTCGCTCTGGAGTATATTCAGCATGGGGATGAACCCTAAGAATACTGCAAAAGATGCAAGCAGAAAGAATAAATTTACAAAAACCTTATAGGAGATCCAATACATAAAAAGAAACTTGAGGACTCTTCGCACTACAGCAAAAACACTGTAGAACGCTTTGGCCCAAACGCGTCTAAGACAGTTTCCCATCTGCATTGGCAGGTAAAGGGCACATTGCAAACACGTCCTTTACCTGCCTACGTGCGGATGGGAAACTGCCATTGGCTCCTGTGGAGCCAGGGATGGGGAGGCCTGTCAGATCCCTTCCCTGGGGTCGCGCACACTCCAGGTGACCATATCAGGCTCCTGCAGCTGGTGGGAACCCCCCAAACACCCACCCCGAGGCCGCACCCGCAAGCCCGCTTCTTACCTGGTGGTCGCCTGGTTGCAATCAGGCCGACTGCAGTTTGCGCCTGCGCACAGCGCAGATGACCAGTTGAAGCCAAGCGGGTACTTGGCCAATCAGGGACCCCGCCACATGTAGGCGCAAAGCAGATCATGCAAGTAGTAACCAGGTGACCGCAAGGTAAGGAGTGGACATGAGGGGGGGCAGGAGGTGGGTGTTTGGGGGGGGTCCTGCCAGCTGCAGGAGCCCAACCTGGGCTCTGAAGCATGTGCAACCCCAGGGAAGGGAGGCACCAGGGCTGTCCACCCCGGCTCCACAGGAGCCAATGGGGGGCAGCTCAGGAGAGGGGTCCAGCTGTCAAGGAGGGAGAGCATGCAAATATTTTCCCTCCAGTACAGCTGGGAACAGCCCGGGATGGGCCAAATGTGCTGAGACAGGTTTAGAGCACAATTTTGTGCTCTGAAACGCAAACACATGTAGACACATTGGGCCAGACCAGCTCGGAACAGAGCCGCTGGCCCAGATGAGCAAATGCTCTATCCCAACGCGTTCTACATGCGTGCAAAAACCCCTCATGCGAAAAGGCCTTTGTTCAGTGCATACGTTGAAGCAAAATATGGCTGAAGAAAATGATAAGGTAAATGGGTTGATACATATCATTTTGAATATTAATTACAACCTCTGTTAACAAACACAAGTTCCTAAAACTATATATAGTATGCAAGTACATGTATCGAGAAGAGTTAGATTAGCTTATGCTTTAACACTGATGTTAAATAGATGTTGTAGATGTTATTTCCATGGAGTTTGTTTTGTGCTCTCAGCCATCATTCAACCTTTGCCTTCAATCTCCAATAAAATTAATATTTTTCCCCTATACAAAGGCCATTTTGAGATAATTTGTATATGCCATGATCTAGTGGTTAACAGCAGCGATGGGAATTTCTGCTTGTTTTTGAAATTGATGAAGTTGTGACCTCATAACATCTGGAAGACCACAGGTTCACTTGCAGCCCTCCAGATGTTTCTAAACTATAACTCCCAGCATTCTGTGCTAGTGGAACTGACAAGAAATGCTGGGACCTGTAGTTCAGGAACATTGGGGGAGGCAGAGCCCTGGTTTAAAGACTCACACCCTATTAAATTCTATGAAAAGGTGTGTGATAATTATACCAAGACCAATTATACAAAAATAAATCAAAAAAGGCTAGATGCAAAGAATTCACCTCCCATTAGGAACAGAGCAGTAACATCTCTGTATTATTTCAGTTATGTATATGCAGTGTCTTAACCTCACCATAGGAGATAAATGCAGTATCAGACGCTAGAGTATTACATATTCTTTCAGTCTTTGTTCCTTTCTCTCCGTATATATTAATTTTATAGATCCTTTTATTGTCTGAGCTATCCTGGTTGCGTGAGAAGCAGAACAATAGGCCAAGCACTTCCATTTCACACATGCCACCTCTATAATTCAACAAAGAGTAGTAAAAAGAGATCTATAAACTTGTTATAAATCAGTGCCCTAAACTAAATTAACCATTGAAATAGATTATCATAAAAATAATGCCATAAAAGAGATTCTTCACCTTTGTGTCTCAGAGGACTTTGCATCTGTGCGTGTGCGTGTGCCCGCACACCTCATATTTTTGCACATTTGGTGCTCACAGGAGTACAGATTGTGAAGGCAGTGGTAATGTCATGTTGTATGATGCCAGAAAGGAGATGGAAAGTGGGGGGGGGGGGAGAGAGAGAGAGAGAAGAGAGAAAAAGAGTGAAAGGAAAGACAGAAAGAGAGAAAAGACTGTGGGAATGAGCTTTAATACCTCTATGCCTGGGAAGGTAACTCATAAACAGATCCACTAAAATATAATTACTCCATATAACTCAACTTTGGTAGTAGTGAGTCATTCCTCTTATTAGTAGTGAAGCATCTCAGTTGCATATCTGAGTTCCTTACAGAAGAAATTATATCACATACATGTCATGTCACAATTCTACACGGAAAAGTACAAATAAAAATATATTTCTATTTGAAATCAACTTTCTTGGTTCCTAAATTCAGTTCCTGTGCATTTATTTAGGTTGTGTTTCCACTTACCAACCACGATGTGATCACCGACTGGGCACAACCACTGATCAAGGTGCCATTTTGGCTCCCAAGGGAGGCAATTTGATTTGTCAACTTGGACTGAGGCTTCAGTGTTTGAAAACGGAGAGGAGGAAGAATGATTTTGAGTGCCGATAATGGCAACTTCCTCCTCTGAAGAAGCTGTCTGCTTCAGATGGAGATCCAGACTTAGTTCTATGGACCAAGCCAGATATATTCCCAGGGTTTGGGGTCTGCATACTAGTACATTCCTCAGAAGGCAATGGTTGCAGGCCTTGTACAAGGAATATATTGGTTTTAGGGGAAATCCCTCATTTCCATTTATTTCAGCAGGATCATAAGACAAAATACGTTGGTTTCATGAACTGCCAACTAGAAGACAGAATGCAATTGGCTGGGGTGGAGTTTCAGGCATAGGGAGAAAGGAAGCAGTTCTGAGGCAAAAATAATTCAAATTTAACAATATTTATTAAAACAGAACAGAAAAGTAAAAAGACACTTTTATTCTGAAGCTTCAATGACCAGCAATGAAAAGCGATAGATTTTGGGTGTTTTTCCACTGTCACTAGAAGTACCATTAATGGGTACCCATTAATGGGTACTTAATGACATTTTTGTACCCATTAATGGGTACTTAATGGGTACTTCTAGTGACAGTGGGAAAACACCCTTTGTCTCAATGCAGCAATAAAGCCAGGCAAATAGAACAGCATAATTTAGTTATCTTGTCAGTCAAGATTATAATGAAGCAAAATTGCAGCAAGTTATTTGTTGCAAGTACTCTGAAAGCAGCTTCTTAAGAAAGAGCATAACAAAGACTGTATTGAGGGTTCCTTATGGAGCAGCTTACACTTAAGTGTCTAAGGAAAGAGATTCTAAAAAAAGGACATTCCAGGGATGTCCTTTTCCCAGCTTAGCAAATACTTAAAATTCTCCCAAAGCACTCTCTGACTCAGCTCCAGATTCCAGATGTTGATGCCCAGACAATTCAATCTGGTCCTACAATCTGCCCAAAAATTGGAGAAAGAAACCAATGAGGGAACAGAAATGATTCTCACCCTTAGAACACAGGATCATAAGAGAAGCCCTGTGGTGACCAAAATTGTACACGATATTCCAAATGTGGCCTCACCATAGATTTATAAAGAGGCAAAATGACACTTGGGCCCGGTTACCATCACAAGCTTAAAACGGTTTTCCTAAACCGAAATAATAGAACAGGATGCTAACACAAATTTGCCTGATCCCATTACTTTCAACTTAATTGCATTTGATCCAGATTCTGAGGATTGTACGTGGCGTACATAACTCAAGGGGAGACTCAAGTGGCTACTTTCTAAAAGCCACTTGTCGGGGCTGCCCTGCCCTCTTCCTCCGGGCGTGAACACGCCACCCATAAGGGACCCCTTCACGCTTGCATGGATGGATGAAAAATGGCACCAGGCATCCAGCAATTCTTTCCCCACTCTCCCCATTGCCCAGGGCACACAGCAGCAGCGGCGGCAACTCAAGCCCCCTTCGCCCGCTCACTTCCACAGCCACACATTCACACATTAAACATTCACACATCTCACCAAAACTTCAGCTGCTTTCCTCCCTTTTCCCTTTCTAAAGGTCAAAACTTTTAGAATTGTGCAGAATTGCAACATTGTTATCAGGTTTGAAGTGGGTGGATTGCTACAGTGTAACGGCTGCTTAGGGGGTGGATTTTTACAGTGAAATTACTATCTTTGGAAGCAAGCTATTGGGGGAGGGAAACCCTGAACATGTATTCTTATCCCACTAAAACTGAACTGTTCCCACAACAAGAAATTTAACACGTTTCAAGCGCACGAACCGGAACGAGACCCGTTGAAATGAGTGTTAATATTTACAACGCTTTGGGGCGGTATAACACGCGGAAAGCGTGTTAAGCCAACCTGATGTGGGGACTGCAAATATCGAAATCGTTTCGAAACCGTGTTAAGCTTGTAATGGGAACTCCCCCTTGTTGACTTTTTTTCCTATTACCTTCCTAATTATTCCCAGTATTGAATATACTTTTTCGCTACTGCTGTGCACTGGGTTGACACCTTCATTGAACTGTCCGCCAGAACCCCCGAGACCCTTTTCCTGATGTGTTACAGAAAGCTCAGCCCCCATCAGTTCATAGACATAATTTGGATTTTTGGCCCCAATGTGCATTACTTTGCACTTGTTAAGATTAAAGCACATTTGCCACTTGGTTGCCCACTCACCCAATGCTAAGAGATCCCTCTGGAGCTCCTGGCAATCTTTTTCAGTTTTTACTACCCTAAATAATTTAGTATCAACAGCAAACTTTGCTATTTTACTATGTACCCCTTCTTCTAAATCATTGATGAATAAATTAAAAAGCATAGGTCCCAACACTGAACCTTGGGGGACCCCACATTTTACCTCTTTCCACCCTGAGAAATGGCTGTTTATTACTACTCTCTGCTTCCTGTCCTTAAGCCAGTCACAAATTCAGGACAGAACCTGTCCTTTTATCCCATGGCTGACGAGTTTACTCAATAGCCTTTGTTGTGGGACTTTGTCAAAAGCCTTCTGGAAGTCCAGATAGACAAAGTCTACTGGTTTGCCTTTATGCACATGCTTGCTGACACTCTCAAAGAATTCCAAAAAGTTTGTAAGGCATACTTTACCTTTGCAGAAGCCATGCTAGCTTTTGTTCAGCAATGCCTGCTGCTCCATGTGCATGCTAATTCTATCTTTAATTATGGTTTCCATCACCTTACATGGAACCGACGTTAAGCTGTAATTGCCTGGATCACCCCAGACCCTTTTTTGAAGATTGGTGTTACATTTGCTATCCTCCAGGCCTCAGGTACAGAGCCCAATGTTCTGGAAAGATTATATATTTTTGCTAGAGGGTCAGCAATTTCACATTTGAGTTCCTTAAGGGCTCTTGGATGAATACCATCTGGTCCCGGTGACATGTTAACATTTAGGGTGCTTCTGCATTGCCCACCGAAAAACGGATCTAAAAAGATCCATTTTTCAGAGGTCAGTCATCCCCCTGATCAGTCACAACTAGTGAAGGATCTGAAGGGCGCTCGCATGTCAGGGAGGCCGGATTTTGGAGGATGGATGGAGTGGGTGCTGCGCGGACGCATCAGCATGCATTCCAAAAGTCCTCCGGCTTGTGCGCTGGTGATGCCACCTCCAGAGCCACAGGACTGGAGCGGTGAGCTGCCAGTCACGGCGTGTTTCTGGTGGTGACTGGCATGCAGGGGAAGGGCTTCGGAAGCAGGCAGTCCTGCTTCCACCCTTCCAAACATGGCGGGCAGTAGGAATCCGTCCTTTCGCCTGGCCATGTGTGGAAGTGTCCTGCTTCTGCACACATCCAGGCGAAGAGATGGATGTAAGACCTGATTTTTCAGGGCTTACATTTAATCCGGATTTCGGCGGCAAAACCAGTTTTAAAAACTGGTCTTGCATGCCGAAATACAGAAGCAGCCTCCACAAAGGGTTGCAGAAGAGGACTCCATTGCGGAAGCTATTTAAGGTAAGTGTTCTTAATCTGGCTTGGGGGGGTTAAAATAGTTTCTGCAGCTACTGCAGAAACACCCATAGTTTATTAAGACATGCAAGGACCTCTTTCTTGGTTATCTCTGTCCAGTTTAATTCTTGAGAAAATACAGGCTCAGCTACTGAGATGCATCCTCTGTCTTCCTCCTTGACTACGGAGGCAAAGAATTTGTTTAGTTTCTCTGCAATCTCCATGTCTTCTTTACTTATCCCTTTCTGTCCTTTGCCATCTAATGATCCAACTGCTTTCCTGGTTGGATTCCTACTTCTGATATACATATAGAAGTTCTTGTTATTTCTTTTGATGTTTTTAGCAATGTGCTCCTCAAAAATCTTTCTTAGCCTTCCTAATGGTCATCCTGTATTTGTGTTGCCAGTGTCTATGTTTCCTCCTGTTCTCATTCAGACAAGCCTTCCATTTTCTAAATGAACTCTTCTTGTTTTTAATGACTTCATCTACTGCACTTGTGAGCCACATTGGTTTCTTCTTGGACCTAGAAGTCCCCTTTCTTCTTTTAGGTATGCATTCTAGTTGCACTTCCATTATTGTGTTTTTAAGTAGTCTCCATGCATTTTGAAGTGATTGTACTCTTCTTTCTCTTTCAATTTCCTGTTTACTGATTTCCTCATTTTGGATAAGGTCCCCTTATGAAGGTTTAAGTTCTCTGTGTTAGACTTTATTAAGAACTTACTCCCTGTATTTAAGTTGAAGGTTATTGCATTGTGGTCACTGTTCCCAACTGGATCAGCCACAGTGACATCCTTTACCAGGTCCTGAGCATTACTTAGGATCAGGTCTAGGACTGCCTTTTCCCTGGTTGGTTCCATGACCATTTGCTCCATGGAACAGTCATTTAGCAGGTCTAGGAATTTTCTTTCTCTTTCCTGAGTTGAACAGGAGTTCACACAGTCTATGTGAGGATAATTGAAGTCCCCCATTATATCTACCCTATCATTTTGGGATATCTTCCCAATCATTGATCTCCTTCGGGCATTTGGGTGGGAGGAGAATAGCATGTCCCTAATGTTAGGCTTCCTTTCTGGCCTGGTATTCTTACCCACACTGCTTAGACATTCCAGTTTGTAAGATTCTATCTCTTCCTTAATATACAAGGCTACACCACCTCCATGTCGCCCTTCCCTGTCTTTTCTGTACAGCTTGTAACCTGGGATGACTGTATCCCATTGGTTTTCACTTGTCGACCAGGTTTCAGTTATACCAATAATATCAAGTCTATTATCCATAACTAAGCTTTCTAGCTCCCCTATTTTAGCTCGAAGGCTTCTGGTGTTTGCATATATACATTTGTATTCATTCCTCTGGTCCAAATTCCACTGTCGAGGAACATGTGAATACTGCCTCTTGCATCATTCTTATCTTCTTAAAGATTCCACCAGTGTAGGAAGGAAAAAGTGGACAGAAGAGACGGTTCCCGCTCTCAGGTGGACAGAATCCAAGGATCGAGTTCTAAATCCATGGTAGAGTGAGACTCAGAAATCAAACGGAAATACAGAAGGGAAACAGAGACTTTTCAGGGAGAGCCAGGAAGGACACCCTGCAGATCTTTGGATTTATCCATGGTACATGTCAAAGACTGTACAAGCCAACTCTCAGACATTATGCACCAAAGACAGTGATCCAACTTTAGAAACCTAGCAGCCAAAAAGTGGGGAAAGACAGGTAAAGTCAGCTCAAAGAAAAGCCACAATGCAGAGAAGCAGGGCTACTCTCTTCAGTTCCAGCAAGAGGAAGAAGATGAAAGAGGCATTGGGTTATTTCAGGGCCAATTCACACCTTTATTTGGTGCGATGTCAAATTTGGTTCTGGAATTGATCAGGCATCCACATTTTGCAGTGCCTAATCGATCCCATATTTATCCAAGCTTCACTAAGCGCTGGCGAAGTGCAACTCCAATGGTGCCAATGAGCATGTGTGATGCTGTTGCTGCAAGAACTGGGCAACATGATGGAAAACTGCACCTTTTTAGTGCTCTACCCCTTTATGCACAGAGGACGCTCCCGCGTGCACAGAGATGCTTCAGATATCAAAGCGGCTCCAAGCAGTGTAGATGCACCATGTCCCTTGTCTTCTGGTTAGGACCATCCATCTATTACTGCTGTTGAAAAGGCTAGAGATGATACTGGAAAGAAGGATACTAGATTAAAAACTATCAAACTATCTCCTTAGGGGAAAAAACAGTGTGTTGTGAGTAGTCTTGGGCATAATGACACAGTAGGTGAAACCTCATTAAAGGAATCAACTGTCCTGGAAGAAAATAATTAAGGTCAGTACGTGGAATGTGCAAGGTATGAACCAGGGAAAGCTGGACTTCATTAAGAAAGAAGGACACAAATCAAAATAAATATTCTTGGCATCAGTGAGATTAACTGGACTGGGAACAGCTACTTTCGGTCAGATAAGTTCACAGCATATTTTTCCAAAAGTGATAACAACAGAAGCAATGGTTTAGAATTGATAACAAACAAGAGCATTACCAGATCAGTCAAAAGCTTCTGAAGAGTAAACAGAATAGTGGCTCCTTGAATCCATGGTAAACCTTTAAATCTCACATTTTTTAAAATTTATGCACCACCAACAAAAACATCTGAAGAAAAAAGTGAACAGTGCTATGCTGATAGAAAGGAAGCATTTATGACATACACCCCAAAAGCCATATGTATACCAAAATGGGAGACAAAGGGATTAGCAGACATCCATAGTACTTCATCCTGAAAATCCAGATTACAAAATTGTGTGAGAATTTCCACACTATCTCTGAGGTGTCAGAAGATCCATCATCTTGGATGCACTGTGTCAGCAGAGTGCCAGATCGCACACCCACAAACTCGCCACAGAGGATGAGAAACAAACAAAAGAAGAATGTCAGGGCAAGTTCCCAGAAGGGTGATCCTACACTATGCAGAAACAGGTCTGGTTACTGCTTGTACCTCCACTGTGGGTTAGTGCCAGCCCTTAAAGCCTCCATTTTCCCCACACTGTCTGAAGGGAACCATCAGTCAAGGCAGCTTCTTCTGAAAACCACATGGATTTTTCTTTTCTTACATTTTGAAAATACAGTAATTATTTTTCTCTTTAATTTTCACAATATTTATTATCTCTCCCTATAACTCCTCAGGTCTCTTTCACACAGACTAAATTTGCTGAATGTTTTTCTTATGGATTGATTCTTACATCATTTTTTCAATTCTCTGTATCTTCTCTGTATTTTTTATTCATTTATATTTATATTTATATCCAGCCCTATACCTGTAGATCTCAGGGCAGGTTACAGTTTTAAAACAACAGGTTAAAACAGTAATATGCATAAGAATACTTAAAAAATTATCCCCCCTTGCTGCCACAACTACTTCGTTTAATTTGACTTACAGTATTTTTGACACCAGTAATTTATTGATTGCAGCTGACTTAACTGCACTTCCCTATATTTTGTTTCCTATTATGATTCTGATATTGTCCATCCAGTCAACTCCCTGTGTGGAAACTTGCATTTATGTCACTTGAAGCAAGTGCTAGTGACAAATAAGAACTTACCTTCATAAAATTGTATTTTCCTGACACCTACATGATTGCGTTTTCCCAATCTATTCTAGGGGCAGTTCTGCACTGGCCCAGTACACCAGACCAGCAAGCAGACTAGGAATCTCCCAGGTGGGCCCTCCCTTTGACCACATCAGTGTGCAGAAAGGAGGCTCCTTGTACACTTGCTGGTCCAGTATACAGTCCTGTGTGGAATTGTCAAATATTTTTCCAATTCTACTGCATTTGCTTTCTACTCACTAGTTCGGTGATGGCCAACCTATGACACGCGTGTCACAAGTGACACACCAAGCCCTTTTGGGTGACACACCTGGTCACCCTGGCACCTGGGGTGTAGTGCTTGCTTGTTCTTGAAGTGTACGAAATACCAACTTTCAACTGAAGATTTAGCAACAAAAGTCACTAATGTAAAGAATTATTTGTTTTTGCTTTTAATAAAATACATATATCAAAAATATAACTTTTTTACTAGAGCCACAAATATCACAAAATTATGGATATTTCTAGAAGTGACACAGCACCCGAGTTAAGCTAGGTTTTCTTGCGAATTTTGACACACCGAGCTCAAAAGGTTCGCCATCACTGCACTAGTTGGTACTCAAATGACTACCACTTCTTGCAATTTCCATAGAATTCATAGAATGTGTGCCCACCCCTTTTACCTGTTATAGGTGCATGTACATGGTCTGTGTTTACTAGTAACCCACACATTTTAATAGAGATGACCATGTCATGTATGGCATTGCAGATGAGTACATTCTGGGCTAGGCTTCTATTGAGTATAATTGCTATTTTCATCATGTCTTCATTTGGCCCCATGCCCTGAAGAGTGTGTAAAATGGCCCAGTCCAGTCCACCTTCACTCACTATTCTGCTGAAATGTATTACTGCTATCCCCTGCTCTCTGCTGTGTATATACTGTTTTAAAGGTACATTGTTTTATATTTCATGTACAACTTCCTTAGAAATTTATAGCAAGAGCAACAGAGAAATTCTGAAAAGGAGGAGGAAGCACATTGGCGCAGAGAAGAGATTGTGTCCCAAATCTTGATGCTTATCCAAACATGGTTGAATACTCATAGTAACACGTCCATTTTGCCTTGAAGACATCACTTTGTATGTTTCTTTATAGTACCAGTATCTTTGGAAGGAAGGATCCATATTTTAAGTTCCAGAAGATTCACTAAGGCAGCTGTGAATAACTTCATTTGTAAACTAAGCTTTCTCCTCTTAGTCCACAGCGCCATCTACAGGCCTAGAGGCATTCTTCCTCTGAGGAGTACTATGCCACCCATTTCCTTTGCCAAGTGTCAGGTAGTAGGTACCCAGAGTAAAATTAAGACAAAATATTGGTAAATGGAGTGATGCTTTTTAAAATGAGTACACTTTCAACATTTTAATTGATACAAGTCACTACTGAAAATATATAGAGAATCCAATGGTAGTGTGAATAAATGATTTGAGGAAAGACCAATGAAGGTGTTTAACCTAAAACCATGAAGCAGTAATTTAAAAAGTGATTTGTTTCTCTATGTGCAAATTAATAAAATGCAATGCAATGCAATGCATTACCACAGCAAAAAAAAGTCTACAGAAAAGCAGTTTTTTTGTGAGAATATGTTTAAGTGCTAGGTGCAAAGGAAAGAAACATTCTGGCTACTGGGACGCCAGCTTCAAGCCCAGTTTGCATAGAGCTTAGCCCAGCAGTATCTGTGGTGCATCACTGGGTTTTTCTTACAATATGATCTGAGTAAAATCTCCCTGCCACCTTCACACCACAATATGGGATAAAGTGCAGAAAAGACTGGTGATTCAGCACAGCAGTTGCACTGATTTGTAGAAAAGCAGGAAAGGTCACTGCCATCCTTTTGATCTTTATGGCCTATATGAAATGATAATCAACTCTATCTTTCTTTTCCATTTCAGTCCAGAGGGGTCGTGAAGGTTCCGAATTGATGCCTGAGATCAGTAATAGACTGGATGTGAGCTGACAAATTGAAGCTTAATCCAGATAAAGCAGAGGTGCTTCTGGTCTAGAGAGAAGCCAATCTAAAGGTGCAGCTTGTTTGGAACAGAATTTATTTCTCTTTAAACAGCAGTGGGAAACTTTTGGCTTCCAAACATTGCTGGTCTGCAAACTTCATCTTCCATTGGCATTGCTGGCTAAGTTGATGGGTGCACGATCCATACAGACAGGTGCAGGTTTTTCAACCTTCCTTTGAAAAAAAATGAGATTTGTAGACAGAGGCAAGAACTGCATGGGCAAAAACAAGTGCCAGGCAGGAGCCTAAGGGGCACATATCTGCAGACCAGTGCAACCCTGGAACTCATAGCCCACCTTCAAAAGCACTCTTAAAAGCGACCCTTTCACAGAGCAAGGTAACCTGCTGTACAAAGTGCTTGCCACCCTTGAGAATCTGTATTGCAGACATGTGGATTGGTAGCCACTATGCAGGTGACTCACCTGAGTTACTGTTTCGTTATGCTTCTGGGCCAGCTGTCTTTTCTGGATTCTCACATAGCTTCTGTGGTCCAGAATACTTTTATCCAGCTTCTGCTGAAGTGTCAACTGCATACACACTAGGTAAATCGAGAGCAAGGCCCTTTATGTACTTACCTTGCTTAATCTGTATTAGTGAATTTGAATTAGCTAGATCCAGATGAGCTGCAAGACAGAGGCGTCCTCATTGGGTGGGCTTTAGAGCAGCATATGCATACTAAGCAACAACACAATGCAGATGCCTAAGCCATGTTCCATTCCAATGGATGCAAACTACTACTGTGTCCGGGAAAGCTGCCAGCTCACATACAAACACACAGCTGGTAAGAGACAGCTTACTTGCAAAGGCAGTTCATTCAGCAGCAGAGCAACGTAGTCCAGAGAGCAAAGGTCAATAAACAGTCCGAGTCCAGGGTGTCAGAGAGCAACGCCACAGTCCAGTCCGAAGTCAAGGTAGCCAAGTATTCAAGGTCGAGGGGGTCAGATACGGCAGCCTTCTCTAAAGGAAAACCAATAGTTTCTGACAAAAGGCCTGGGCATCTGCCCGGTGTTTTGTCTACAGTCCCAGCTGCAGGCTATCAGCATGTTTCTCTGCAAGTCTCTTCGATCTTCTTAACCCTTCCTTCTCCGCTCTCCTCTGCTTAAAGCTAGGGATCTCTGTGCCCTGCTGTTCCAAGACTCCCTCATCTTGCACTTCTGCTGAACCCCAGGTTCCACTGGGGCTGGGAGGTCAGAACTGGGCCCTGACACCACCTCAGGTTCCTCCTGCACCTGAGGAAGTGAGTCCTCCTCATCTTCTGAGTCCTCCTCATGGCTGACCATGACATACTGTAAGAACTGTCCAAATTATGATGCAATTGACCCACAGCACCTCCAGCACCTCCAATCATGTGTCAGGAAAATAAAATGAAGATGAGCCCTTATTTATTGCTAGTACCAGTTTCAAGTGACATAAATGCAAGTTTCACACAGGGAGTTCACCAGATGGCCCATGACCCCGTCATTCTGGGTAACAGGGGTGGGGTGCTTTTGAAGGCAATGTGAAGATACCTTCACTACACATGCGAGGTGATTTTGCAGGCACTGTGAAGACACCTTTGCCATCAAAGTGCGAAGGTGAGAAGGTGCTGTGAAGGTGCCTTTGCCATCGCATTGTAACGGTGCATGTCCCCCATAGATCCATTCTACATGCAGAAGCCCCTTCCTTGATCCTCATCAGACAGTGCTATTATGGATGTAGATCACATTCATCGGGTCTACAACTAATCCAGATTACTGAGCCCTTAGCACAGTTGTCATCCAGATTACTATTAATCCCATGCAGAGGATGTGTAATAAGTAGTTCCTTGACCTGGATTAAAAAGTGCAGAAAGGACCTCAGTTATCAAAATCCCTTTGCTTGCAACTTCATATGAAGAGAACCCAAACATCAACATGTCTGGAAATGATGAGTTGAGTTTTTTAATAAAGTTGAGGTCCAGGGCATTGGCACTATACTTCGTCCAATCATGACCTAAAATATGGTAGATCAGAACCAAGGGGAAAGGCTTCACTGTTGCTGCCTTCAAGCTCTAGAATACCCTAACCCTAAGAGGCTTTTATGACCTGTTCATTCCCTTACAGTGATTATGGCAACACAATCCTTCTGCTCCCCCACCTCCCTGCTTTTTAAAGTGCTTTTCTTCTCTGTGATATTAATTTAAAATAATAATAATAATAATAATACATTTGCATAAAAATGCTAGAGTTATCATACTCATAAACTGAGGAGAGAAAGGGAGGTGCCTCACAAACTCCTTGCATGCACACTGGCCAAAGGAAAGACTAGACCCCACCCACCACAGCACAGTTCAACCTCCTTTACCCATCCTCTGCTCACATTTGAGGAAGAGAAGACGTCCTAAGATGTCAGGACAGACTGAGTTCTCCTCAGTTCTGTAAAAATGAGGACTACAATTAAGATGATCTAACAGGGGAAGACTGGATTAATTATATTAAAATAATGTGAGTAACATGACCTGAAGACAACCTGAGGTCATCCTAAACTACTTGTGTGGCCAGGGCCTAAATGAGAAATACAACAACAAATAAAGCCTTGGGAACATGGGGCTGGAATCCAGTTCTACCAGGAAATTAGTGACTTGGGGGGGGGGGGGTAGTAGAAAGTGCCTTCTCACCCTTCCCTGGCCTGCCCACATCCAGCCTCTAGAAATCTGGAATACAAGAGGCTATGGAAAACTCCAATGTGGGAGAACCAGCTTGCTTTCCATGCAGAAACAAGCATATTAAAAAGACATCAGAAATAAATACCGTACAAACAGAAGAATTTTATTTTTTATGCAATTTGCCCAGAGGAGAAGCTGAGCCAACATGAAGTAAAACTTGATTGTAGCAACCTCCTAAGTCAAGTGTTCCAGCTTTTGGAACTGTAAAGCCAGTCAATGGCTTTTAACTGCGCCTGTTGTTATTCATTTTTCATGTCCAGTAAACAGAGGAAAAATCCCAAAGAATGGGTGCATAAGACCTGAGCTACAAAGATAAAGAGCGTCTCTGTCTAAGTGGCATCTACAAGCACATGAAGAAATAAGTATTTCCTGGTATTGGAAGACTTATGGGATCCTGATATGATTTAGTACCTCAAATGTTAGCAGTATAAAGCAGATGGGGGGGGGGGTTGTCAGCACAGCCTTCTTTACAAAGCAAGAGGTCCCTCACTATACCAAACAGCTCTGCTAACAATTGATATGGATGGACTACGGGGCTTTTGTTGACCAAAATAATATGGGTATCAAAGGGTTTAAAGCAATAAAGTTGCTGGGGTGCAGGTGTGCATACACATTGCTGAGGCAGGTTACTTCAGATCAATTGCACCCAGGAGCAGGTGGGGGGAAATCAGATTTCTTTGGAATAAGTCTTGCGTGCAGTGAAGAATCATTAATTTCATTTGAAGTAATTCCTGCACAGGATATGGAGCCTCTAACAAGCTCTTTGGGTTCTGCCAATTGTTTAGTGCAGGTGTTTAATCTAAGTGCTCCACTGCACGTAGGGAGCAGTCATTTTGCAAAGAGCACGCAAAAGAGGAGCTTCATGCCAAGTGTCACAAAGCGGTGAGGGGTTGATTCCTTGAAATCAGCAGAAACCTTGGGAGGCTGCTAATTCTTGTCAACAAGAGTCTGGATTTTATGGAGCTAACCCAAGCAGACACATTGACACACATGAGATCCAAGCGGCTTCTGCCAAAACCACTTTTATCACCGTGTTGAAGCAGCAGAACTTGCCATAAACAAGCTGATTGCTCATTCCTACCTCTTTCTGCTTTTGTCGCCAAGAAAAGCAGCAGTAGCCTTAAGTGCAGCTTGCTGGGATAGGAAATCAGTCTTGAAGGTCACGCTCAATTTTTATTTTTAGTTTGATTTGAATTTTTTTATGCATGTGGAAAAGAAAACAATGTATGCATACGTTGAGGATTAAAGCACTAAGGGAAATAGCGGAAACCGTGATGTACACAATGCAGGCAAATCTTTTCTTGGCTTTATAAAACTGTTATTCACAGAAAGCAGCAACCCTGTGAGAGATATTGTAAATGGCTGCCATTTAATGAAAAATACAGAACCTTGGATGGAACCTAATGAACTTTTGAACCAAGTAGAAAATTGAAAGGCATCATAAAGGGTGGAGCTGTGAAGTATCATGCACTTTCAGGAGATCAAGCTACACAAGTAGCCATACCTGGGCATTATACTTTCTGAACATTTTGTTTTAGATTCCTTGCCTCATCCCAAAACTAAAGTACTCAAGGGAGCTTCTGGAAAAGCTCCAGCATTCAAATGTTTTCATAAGGAGTCCTGATGGATTGGGCCACAACCCATCTAGTCCAGCTTCACACAGTGGCCCGTCAATTGCTTATGAGCATCTCAGACAGAAGGGAAAGGCAGAACCTTCACCTGCTCTCCTGCAAATGGGCTTTCAAAGCACCCTGCCTGTCTTTCTAACCTGGAGCTAGTACCTAGGCAACCACTAGTCCTCCATGAATTTATCTAAGGCCGCATTCCCATGCAAGCCGTCTGGAGCGGGATTGGGACGCATGGGACTGGGAGCAGGTCCAAGATCGCTCCCACCCCGTCCCCATGCCATTACCAGCAACGCGGGCTAGATGCGGGTTGGGCGCCCATGCAAACTGCACAAAACCCTGGCAGGAATCGCAAGAATGCTTGCCAAGTTTAAAAGGGAGAAAATTTCATGATTGCCTTGGTGATCAGGAAACAGGGGTTGAAAATTTTTGGAATTGGAACAAAAATCAAGCCAGTATCCTGCCTGCCTTGGCAATTGGGAATTTAAAATGTCAGTGGCTATGCAGGGCAGGAACTGCAAGCACACCCCACCTCCTAATGACATCAGCACCAATCTCCTTCCTGGATAGCCCACAATCATCCCCATGCGTGGATCTCAGCTCGCTAAATAATGCATAGTGGGACACCAAACCATGCCAAGCCTTGTATTTTCAGATATCAAATTTAGCCCTGTTCTGGCGTAGTTTGGGGAGTTTTGGTCAGCTTTCCACAGACCTACCTGGAAGCATCCAGTGACCATTCACACCTTTGCCAGCTGGGGAGGTCATCGGAGCTGCTGCACAAGTGTGCTGGTAGCTCACATGACCCTCTGATACAACTGCAACTGCGCAGAGTGTCAGCATCACTGTAGTAACAGCGCTGACACGCACAGCTAAGCAGGGCACCAAACTCAAGATGGTGGTGCCCTGCCAACTGGTGAGTGAGCAATTGCACGGGGATGGGCTGTCAGTGACTAGTGCTCGCAAGTGCAAGTGCTAGTCAACATTGGCTCACTGCACACCTTTCCTGTCCACAGGACAGGAAAGGAAGTGCAATATTGGCCCTAACCCACACTGTTGGAAACCATCTAAAACAGTGTTTCTCCAACTGTGGTCTTCCAGATAATTTGTGAACAACAGTTCCCAGAATTCCAGTCTGGCTGACATGTAATGCTAGCAGTGGAATCCTGGGAGTGGACCACAGTTTGAGAACACCAATCTAATCAGCCAAGAATCCTCATTTCAAGAGCTGTCAGAGGACTATCCTCTTTTGAGGGGCTGTCTAATTCAGATCTTTTATTTTAAAAACAAAATAAATAAATAAATAAATAAATAAATAAATAAATAAATAAATAAATAAATAAATAAATAAATAAATAATCCCACTCCTGACACCACTGGCGAAAACCAGTGAAAGTGGTCCCAGTCATCCTCGGCACACTGGGCACGGTGCCAAAAGATCTCAGCGGGCACCTAAAAACCATTGGCATTGACAAAATATCCATCTGCCAACTACAAAAAGCCACTTTACTGGGGTCTGCTCGCATAATTCGCCAATACATCACGCAGTCCTAGGTGCTTGGGAAGTGCCCGACTAGTGATATAATACGAAATCCAGCATAGTCATCTCGTTTGCTGTGTGTAACTGCTGCTTTTACATCATCATCATCATCATCATCATCATCATAATGTGAGCAGGGGGAGTCTTGGAACTGCCCATAAAGAGCACCTGAGCAAGAGATACAGGGGCCAGCCTTTGGCATTTGACAGGGTTGTTCCCAGGACAGGATGTCCATGAATTCCAGCATGGAGATTAGAGCCCCCTGGGCCATTTTCTAACATTTCGCATGGATGGAAAGATCCTCAGTTTCAGCTGCCAGCTGCTTTCCCTTTCCTCTCCAGATTCACTGAGTCACATAAATTTTATAGCTCAATCCATAGACACAGATACAATTTTTGATTCAACATTTATAGGCCACATCTACATGCAAAGAAAAATCTGTTAAAAAGCTTATCTTGCTTCTGAGCGTCTGCATGCAGAGCTTTACTTCAGGCTTCCAGAACCACAAAGGAGGAAAATCCGCAGCAGAAAACTCCCCCTTTAAACAAGACTACCTCCGAACTTTTTGGAAGCCGCGGGTTTTCCTAGTAACATGGAGACGCTCCCAGGGTATAGTCATGGCAATGTCAAGATGGCACCTTATCAACCAGAGAGGGGGCGGGGAGAAAAAGATGTGGGCAAAAAGAAAACGGCTTCCATGGGGACAGAAGGTACATTTTAAATGCGCGTTTTACTGAAACTCATGGGGACGCTTATTGCAGAATAGAACACACATTTTTGAAGTCTTTTGCAATAGAGAGACAATAGAGAGACAAAAAGAGACCATGGAGACGCGCCCAGATATTTATATATATTATGTATTACACTGCTTTTGCGTATTAAGAATTTTGATGTGGCTTGAATTAAATTCAAAGTTAAAAGCAATTAAAACAACATAGAAAATGCTATTAAGGATTACTCATGACAAGCCAAGGAGATGATTTTCCTTCTTCAGTCTGGAACCATAAAGGCTCCATCCAGACCAGTGAGTGGACAGAATATAGCCCTATAGTGGTGCCACTATGGGGGTTGCTGCACGTATCTAAGAGAGAAGGATAGCTCTAACCAAAAAGATAGATTTGGCATGTGGATCAAGCCACAGCATCAAGCTTTAATAACTGATCTGAACCATCAGATCCTATCTGCACATAACATATATAGCTAAGGAAGGCAGACACACAAGATTAGTACCTTTTTCACGTACAGCAGGAATAAATAAATGGCAAGGAATCTGATATCAATCTCACTCTGTCTTTAAAAAAAATAAAAAATAAAAAACCTTCCGCGAGGGAACATAATTCAAATGCTTCTGTGCAGAGTCATTATGTACAAAGCCAAGTTGAGCTACCACTTATTAAGGAATATTTAGGACTCTTTTACACAGGAACACTTAGATCAATAGAGTCCCCCATTCTTAAACTCACCCTGCTCTTTCCTAACAATGTTGGAACTCTAAGACTGACTCTAATCCTTGAATAAAAAAGGATGCGGGAGTGGAAGCTAATGCCCGGTAATGAAATCTGATGTAATAAATCTCAATTTATAGCAAAGTGTTTATATGCTGCTGTCATCAGATCCAAGGCTCCAAATGTGCTTTCGAAAATAAACTCCATAGTAATTCGAAAGTCACAACGTGGGGCTCAGAGACAAGAAGACCAAAATAATTATCAAAAGCACAAAACACGGTGGCACTGCTCTCATGAGGGAACACACTTATTAGAGAGCATATTTACTTATCAAGAATCAGTTCTCTTATCCTGAGCACTGAAGTTGTCTGTAAATAAGCAAAAGTGAATATCATTGTCTTGTTGAAAAGCAAGAAACAAATAATCAAAAGATGAGATTAAAGCCTGGGATCTATAAACCTCAAAGTTCCAGGAGAAAATTTATTTAGAAATGAATTATAGATTGGCGCACATTTGCGCTACAGTGTCAGTTCCCTTCTCCCTAGGGCATGCTGGCAGCTGGAAGGATGTCAGAGGTCATTGGAAGAGAATTCTTAACAGATTCTTGCAGATTCACAAGATTTTTTTTCAAAGAAATCTTGGGCCAATTTACAGTTTGGCCCATAGTTCATGATAGGTGAACATCTGGGCAGGTGCACCTCCACTTAGAGCCTCCAAGCACCCCCTGCCTTCCCAGATGTTCACCTATTGTGAACTAGCTGTGGTGCATGAAATTATGTTCCACAAGCTACCTAACCTTCTCCAGAAACTTGCCTGTCATGTCTAGCCAGTGAGCATTCATACTTCTGCTGGCCAGGGAGGTTATCAGAGATGCTATGCAAGCAAATAGCAGCGTAACAACCCCAAAACTGTAATAAGTAAGATGAAAACCAGCAACATGCCAATGAGGCATCAATGTTGTGCAGACACTAAACCCGCAATGAACGTTCAAGGTGCCATAAAAGTTCCATGTGGATCCCGCCTTTGTAAGGATACAATTGCTAACCTTCCTCCAGCCCATCATTGCTTCCAGACTTCAGTTCAGTGTATGCACAGCCTTTCCTGATTAAGATATTAGGAAGAAATATAGCTAAATGTCATCAGAATATTGATAACATGCTCCAAAATTCCTGCTGACTGCTCCCAGTGGATGTTTAACAGAACTGGGGATAAAACAGTATTGTACTGTTTCAGGAGCTTTTCTAGATAAGTAATATATTTTGCAACAGTAGTTGCTGCATGAGATCCAGATGGCCTACTTCACGGAAGAATCTCTCTTGGGAGGGATATCATATATTTCTGTCATTCAAACCACAATACATTGAATAAAAAAATGAAAAATCATATCACAAAAGAACCACATGATACTCATTCTTACATGAATGGTATTACTACGGGGCCCAGTTCCGATTGGCATTTTAAAATGGTTATCTGGGAATACTGGGTTCGATTCTGCCCTCCCCCATGAAGCCAGCTGGGTGACCTTGGGCTAGTCACAGCTCTCTTCTGAGCTCTCACAGCCCCACCTACCTCACAGGGTGTGTGTTGTGGGAAGAAGACTAGAAAGCTTTGTTAGCCACTTTGAGTCCCCTTAAATGGGTGAGAAAAGCGGGGTAGAAAAGCCAACTCTTCTTCTTCTTCTTCTTCTTCTTCTTCTTCTTCTTCTTCTTCTTCTTCTTTGTCCCCATTCCTAATCCATTTCAGGGTATTTTGAGGATTATTTGGCTAAAAAATGGAATAAATAAACACCTGTTTTTTCAGGTGTTTTTTCTGTTTTTGCTTTAAAAACACTTCTTCCTTATTGCTGTGGGAACGCGACAGCAGTATTGGGGCAAATACATCATGAAACAGGTGGGCTTTCACCCTGTACAGGGACCAGCCCCTTGCCAGATTTGTTAAAGTGCCAGAAAACTTTTTTTCCCTCCAGTTTCAATTCAGCCTGATAAGAAGTAGCAATTCACCCACTCCACACTTCACACTGATAACAAAGTTTCATTTTACACTTCCCCTCTGCTGCCAGGTGAGAGGGTGATAGCTGTCCTTCAAAAGATGATTTGGTGGAACAGGGAAGGGGGAAGGGAAGGGGAAGCGATGTGTGTGGCTGGTCAGCTGGCCGGCCGGCCAGGCAAGTAAAAGGACAGGCAGCATTATCTCTCTCTGCACATGTGTGTCTGTATACCAGCCAGTGCTGCTGACAATGCTCCTGACAGTCTTGTCGCTCCTCCTTCTTCCTCCCCTTCATTGTCCTCACCTCCCCATTTCCAGCAGCAACGGCTGGTATACACATGCACATGCACACGCACACACCCTGTAAACCCATCGAGCCACTGCTGCTTGCAATGGGGAGGGGAGGACAATGAAGGGGAGGAAGAAGGAGGAGCGGCAGGACTGTCAGGAGCATCGCCAGCAGCACTGGCTGGTATACACAAGCACACACACACACCATAAACTCATCATGCAGCAAACGTAGCCAAAGGAAAATGACTAGTAGTAAGAGATCAAGGAGAATCAACATTGTAGTAAGTAAGAGTAAGTAAGTAACATTGTAGTAGTAAGAGATCAAGGAGAATCAACCTTGCCCCTATCCCACCCTCAATAGTGGTTGTCCATCACAGCGATTAAGACTGTCTCAGTACCATACCCCTGCCTGAAGTCAAACTGAAATGGGTCAAGATAATCCATTTCTTCCAAGCATGCCTGGAGCCTGCAGCTGGATAAACACCTCTGTCTCCAATACCTTTCTCCTAAAGGGGATATTAGCAACTGGGTGATAGTTGTTTAACACCTATGGATTGTGTTTTTTCATTGTTTTTGTTGTTGGGTATCTACAAGTCACAGACAACCCCCAGTTGACGACAAGAGCACCTCAATACAGTTTTCTTAGCAGAGATACAGAAGTGGTTTGCCATTGCCTACTTCCAGGCAGAGGCTGGGGACTGAACTGGCAACTCTCTGCTTTCCAGGCAGTTTGCTCTACCATTGAGCTCCATCCACTCCCATTTCATCATTACAAGGAAAGAAAAAGAAAAGCAGCCAGCAGGAAAGCTCTGCCACTTAAGCAAGCAATTCCCCACTATAAATTATTTAGTTACAGGTCTTTTTTTAATTATTATTTTCTCTTGTCATGGACACACAGAGGAAAAGCTCTATATCGGGCCCACACCTGGAAGCACTCCAAGCCTACTGTTTAATGCTATCTACTGTTTAATGGGAGCATTCTTAATGCATTGTCTTCTGCATAAAGAGTTAATGCTGTGATCTACATGAGTTCTGTGCATGCATTATCATATGGCTTTGGGGTTTTAATTAATGGTTGTATTTACACATCAGCACGCCTTGATACAAAGCCTATTTTTCACCTTTCTTTTTCCTGAAACACAAACCATTCCATAAAAGCTCCAGCACAATCAACTGCAATGAATCTGCTTCTTAAAAATAACATTTAAGAAAGCAGGTGTCTTCCGGAGAGCCTAGCATTCCACAGATGGGAGAAATGATTAAACCTAACAGGAAGTGCAATCTTGCCCTACAACAAAATGTAGTGACAGATTGATAATTGTGCTATTCCCATGAGAAAAGTGGGGTCATTATTAAATGAATGGAAACTGTGGCTCATAAAAGGCATTTGTGCAAGTACTTTTTTACAGGAACATTAAATTTATCACAAAACAAAGGACAGATCTCTCTTCTTACTTCCTTTCCCTCCATGTACATCCTTGTGCACTTTGTCACCTATTTGAAACAGCAGATATTAACTCTGGAAAAGTTAGCAGAAAGCAATTTATTGAAGAATTACTCAGAGACAGCACCCCTCCTTACCTCAACCATGGGTATGTTCAGACATACACTTAGGGGGCTTATGTCTCACCCAGGTCCCTGTATAGACATGAGACAATCATTCTCAGCATGGGAAGGACTTAAGGTCAGATTGGGTGAGGCAGTTACAAAGCTCCTGAGTCAATCCCAGCCTGCTGCCACCACTGACGAATCAGGGTCCTGGAAAATTGGCCAGTGGCAGGGAATTAACAATGAGTGATGGGCAGGTTGCTAGGCTTTGAGACAAAGATGGTCATGGCCCTTTTTCCACTGGGGCTTAGAACCCTTCTAAGACCCCATTAGGAACCTGATTGGTACCTGACTGGTACCAATTGGGAAGGCCCTGTCCCCACCTGAATCCCATTGAAGGCACCATCTGCATGGCCCTGCCCCCACAAGGTCAGGGGAAATCCGGATTTAATGGGTCCTTCAGGCCCTTAAATCCGGATTTCGTGTGGACCTGATTAAAGGTGCCCACTATGGGGTTTTATTTGTTTGTTCGTTCATTATTTACATTTATATCTTGCCTCACACTCGAAGGTCTCTGGGTGGGTAACAACCATTAAAACAACAGATTAAAAACATAATATACATTAAAAGCACTTTAAAAATTCAACAAATCTAAAACACTACACTCCGTGTTTAAAATGATAGTATCTGTACTGGGATGGGAAATATAATCAGCTCAGCCAAAGGCCAGGGCAAAGAGGTGCATCTTCACCACCTTCCTAAATATATATAAGGAAGGGGCATGATGCACCTCTAGGGGGAGACTGTTCCATAGTCTGGGGGCCATCACTAAAAAGGATCTCTCCTGGGTGCCCACCAGCCTCACTACTGAAGGCAGGGGGACAACCAGGAGGGCCTCACTGCTAGATCTCAAGGCATGGGCAGGTCGGTATGAAGACCCCAATAGTGGGCACCAGGGGCCAGGCCAAGAGGAGCAGAGCTGCGTGCACACGTGGCACAGGCTCTGTCCTCCCACTTGCAGCTACAGAGCCTTGCATAGGTTCCGTAGCTGCAAGTGCCATCCCTGCCCAAGGGGGGCTCCAGTCATAGCTGCTCGTTTTGGCAGGCAGCAAGGACAGGGGCCCAATTCCCCTCTGCACTGCTCCCTCCCCCACCTCCTCCTCCCAGATACACCTCCCAGGCAGCTGCAATGGGGGTAGCGGCAGCGGAGGCAAGCCCCTCCCCCCGTGCTCCCCCCGCCCTGATGTCTCACTGGACAGAGACATCAGGACAGCTGCTTCAGTGGTGGGATGCGGCATTGAGGGCAGTGAGGCAGTGATCAGTCACCTAAGACGTAATTCTTGAAGCAACTGGAAAAAAGCCAGAGACGGAAATATTGCCTATGGGAATTATTTACATTAGATATGACATTTTAAAAATGAAAATGGAAGGAAGTGAGATAAAGAAGGAACTTGGGTCAGTTTGGGAGACTTAACTATTAAATAGTATTGAAACCACAAAGAATCAAGAAGAAAGGGGAGGGGAGGGGAAGCGAGAGAGATTTTCCAAAATAAATAGTAATCATTGGAAAAGACACTGGTAGGGGAGGGCAGAAGCGGGAAATAATGGTTTATGGAGGAAAAACTGCAATCTATATAAAATGTATTGCATTGTATTATTTCTGTATACCCAATAATAAAAAGAGGAGGAAAACAAAGAAAACCCCTGTAGCTTCTAACATTGTGTGTCTATGTGTGTGTTCTTCTGGAAAAGATGTTTAAGAATCTGATACCTAGAAATTGCAAACATGTATTGCAAACATGTTTACATGTTGTAAATTGCAAACTAATGAAAGCACTGGTTTGGTCATGGCATTGATTTGTTATCTCAAAGTAAAAATACTCCTAATCTGTCTTCTCCTTGCCTATTTACCCACCCACAGAAATGCTGTCTTGACACATGTCATTCAAACAGATTCCTCTCCTTAATTACAATAGAGCAATATGTTTTCTTTGCAGTATGGCTGGCAGTGAAACTAACAGAAGATCATATGGTCTGTAGGCAGGAGGCCTCAAGCTCCATCACTGTTGTCACTGACTCATTAGCACATGATGGGAAAGATGTCTGCCTAATATGCCAAACGTTGAGGTTTTCACTAAAGTTTCATCATCCAGATTTTTGGCCCCAATAGTATTTAATCCATTATTCACTTTGCCTTGGAACAGTATTTTGCACACTATGCACACATACTGTTAATAGTATATGAGATGATGTTAGGTGATATGACATTTGATGTTTTTAATTTAAAAAATGAAAATGTGAATCAACTTAATACTAATTAGGGATGTGCACAAATATTCATCACGTTTGCAATTCATACAAATTTGTATGAATTTGAACGTTCACATTCAAATCAAATATTGGCTACATTCAAAAACTGACATTTGAATGCAAAACAAATGCTTTTGTGCATTTGTTTGGAGCTCCCTTATATTCATGAAGGCCAGGAGCCACCAGAGCATTTGCCCAGTCACATCTGTGGTGCATTCAGAGTAAATTGAAAGCAGATTCAAAGTGGATTCAGAACAGATTTGGAAGTGAGATTGGCAGCAAGCATCCACAGCAGACCTGAATAGCATTTGAAGAGTATTGCAATGGATTCAAATCCTTTCATACTCAAAGAGTTCATCCGCATGGCAAGGAGATTGTGAGGCGAAAGCTATTTCGCCTTGCAAACGTCCACATGCAAAGCCCTAAATCGGGCTAACAGAGGAACAAAATCCTCTAATTCAAAATTAAAAAAAAACAAAAAAACACCTTTATAACAGCACTCACCTCGAATTACAGGGCAACAGCGGGTTATAAAGGGGCATGGGGACACTTGGGGGTTATGATCGTAGCATTAGCTGGTGGGGCTTTGCTGTCCCCGTCGCTAACACTGCGATGGCAACTGTCCCCCCTTAGGCGAAAATCCTCACTAAAATCCTGTTGTTTGCCTTGCATATTTACTGGCTACAAGGCAGACTTGCAGCCAGCAAGTATGGAGAGCAAACAACAGGATTTTGGCAAGGATTTTAGTGTGGTCAAAGCTCCTTGTGTCCCTCCTTTTCCTCACACCCCACTGCTTTTGCAACCTCAAATATGCAGGGCAACTGACAGGGGAAAAGGAGGGAGACAGCAAACTTTCACCATGGGCTGGAGGGATTCCCCCTTCTGTCCATGCGTGCATGCGTGTGTTAAGGAGGGCTCATGGACTGGAGGGACAGGGGGAAGGGGAGGAGGAGGGATACACCCCTGTCTGTGCGTGTGTGTGTGTCTTCACAGGCTCAGGCAAGGGGGGAGGGGGTGGAGAAAACCGCCAGGATCCCGATGCAAGGATTTACTGCAGTTTTCATGGGGACAGGCGGGTTCACCTGGAACCCGCGTTGTCCTCCATTACCATGTGGACAGCTTAATGTGAATTAAGATTCACATTAAGCTATCTCACTTCCACCCCAATTTTTTTTAACTCCACGTGGACGCGCCCAAAGTGGCTCTATTCAGACAAATATGAATTTCCTTTGCATTTACGTCTATGCAAAGCAAACATTAAAAATTCATGCTAATCCTAATTAATAAATAATAGTATGGGTAATGCAAGATTATTGTAGAATCATCAAGGGGACAAATGAGTAAGAACTTTAGGGAACATTGTAGTAGATAACGCATCTTTTGCTATTTATTTGCAGTATTGTCATTTTCTTATTTCCATTATCAAACAATTCGTAAGCATTTTACACAATAACTGAATTTTTCAAATGTTAAAACCTCCTGTGCTCTCATCCAATCTTCAAACTCCCTGATGTCTCCATTTTGGGGGGGGCATTCACCACCTCCTTCCATTGGAAATCAAAGGCATGAGCTATCCTGCATAAAATGAAGTAAGGATTGGACTCCAACAACACGTAGCTCTGAAAAATTGTTTGCTTGTGATAATCCGCTCTTTTTCTGAAGCTCCCCTCAAAAACCCTATCCTCAGATTTAGTGAAAAGAGGTGCAGCTATGTATACCCAGGAAGAAATGCATTAGGAAATTTGAGTAGGCTGACCACATCGCTCTCTTGAAGCATTGTATCATGTTTTGTGAAACCACAGAATTGTGCGGTTCTAACATTTTTCTTTTTGATCTTTGTTCTTGTTTATTTGTGCTCTGCCTTTCCAAAGTTACATTTTTTGGTTCCCCCCAACAACAATAGATGGTCAGTAGTTTAACCAACTGAAAGTATCAGGTTGATTTGATGGTTTCCTCCAGTCCTCCATTGCATCCATTATGACAGCCTAATCTGCCTTCAGAAAGAAGCAGCTAGCAGCAGCATACCCTGTCTCCATTGCTTTTCAATGCTCTAAAGGTGCCCTCAGAACTCTTCCTGGGACCTCCAGGATGGACTTGTGGTATGAGTCTGTGACATAAATGCTGTAGTTCAGCCCTGGGTCCCCCCATTTCCCACTTGTGAATGTAGACTTTGAAATATAATGTGGATCTGAGTGCATTTAAATGTTAAATGCAATGCACATGGGCTTACAGAAAGAGTGACATTGTTGACAGAGCTGCCCCTGGGAAGGGTACTTCAGAAAAAGGGTACTTATTTCCAGTTACTACCGTAGTTTGATTCCAAGTCTTGAATGCCAAAACCCCATTGATTTTAGTGGTGCATAAATATATAAAGGTGTGGTTTAGACTGCTACCAAAATTGGAAATTTTTATTTTTGTGTGTTTATTTTGAACAGATACACACTGGCAGGCAGACTTTTGCCAAGAAAAAAAAATATGATTACTATGGAAATGAACCTGGCACTACTTGAACTGAACAAATATTTTTCAGTACAAACATGGTCATTTTTCCAAAATTATTTCACTAGCAAAAAGATAAGCAGAAACAAGCTAATGACCTTGAAATGTTAAAATGCAGAGCTCAGTTATATTTACTGCTTTTTGAGTTTTGAAAGTGTGATGAAGCCCGAAATCAGAAATTCTGCAATTTGAGGTGGTGTCAGACCATCTGAAAAGCATGAAATGTGCACAGATATGATGGAGCCTAGGGAAACTGAAGGCATTCCTTGCTTGCAGTAAGAACAAAGCATAGTTGGTATGAAAGAGCAATTACGGTTCCATGAAATCCAGGCTGTTTCTGAGCTTCCAGTCCGATGCAGAACAGACTAACACATACTAGCGTTTGCACTTTGCAATGCTAGTACACATCAGCCTAATCGCCACGTGTCTGGAAACTTACCTCTGTCCAGGCGTGTGTCCGATTGCTGACAGGGCGCTACCATTGTGATCACAGAGCTTGGCGCGATTGCACGTGCACCAGCACCATCATCATGGCAACGATGATCATCTGTGTTTGGGGTCATCTGAGGTGCCAGCATGCTTGTGCAGTACCTTAGATGATCCCTCACACCAGAAATGGTGTGAATCCTCACTGGCTGAACATGTCAGATAAGCTTCAGGTAAGGGTTAGTTTCATGCACACCACTAGTTTGCAACAGGTCAACATCTGGGCAGGTGTTTCTAGGCTGTAAATACCTCCTGCAAGTGCAGATGCACCTGCCCAGATGTTAACCTATTACAAATTACAGGGCCAAGTGCAAACTGGATTGCAGTTCTAAAATAAGCATTTTATATATATTTGCCTATCTTATTTCTGTGTATTAAACAGTACCAATTCATCAGCTTCAAGCCCAATTTGCATGTCTGGTCTGGAAGTCCCCTTTGCAAAGCTATGAGAGTCTCTAGAAATCTTAAAGACCACATATATAATTTTTGACAATGGTTAGCCAAAAACAATACCAGTATTTTAGATTTGGCAGAGGCTGTGGCAAAAGGGAGACCTTTCTTTTTAAAGATGGCTGCACCAATCTCAGTAGATACATCATTGTTGTGCATCAGTTGTGCCCCACCACATGGAGGCCTAGCTTTTTTTAATCCACTCATTTATAAAAATCGTATGTTTTATTTATTTTGCATTTAATGCATTAGCTGTTTTAACGCTCAATGATTTTTTTTGTTTTGTTTTTTTTACATTTGTTGTAGCATAACAGCTTTTGTTTGTTTTAAATTGTATTTTCCGCTTTGCATATTATTCAGGCATTCTCTGAACAGAGGTGTGGGACAATGGCTCAGTTCTTCCCAGTAGTCTGGAAAACCAAGTTTCATACGACAATCAGGAGTTTATTTGCTTTATGTCTCTGCTTGTGCTCTTAAGTGTTTTTTAAGCATCTACCCACACAACCTACCAGTGGGAGAAGCTGCAGCAATCACAGCAGGAGTGTGAGGAAAGAGCTGCAGGCTTTTCCCACTACTCTGGTACTTATCCAGATTGCTTCACCTTTCATGTCTGTTACATAGGAATCTCCTAGCAAGGGGACTTTGGAATTATTAGCAGAAGCTGATTCTGTGCTGTATTCAGAAAAGCACCTCAAATGAACCTTAGAGAAGGCATGTGGCTCTCATGTTCTCATCCCAATTCTAATCCACCTGCAGACTGGCAGGGGAAGAAACCCATCTGTGATCCATCACTAAGGCTGCTTCCGCATTTGCCGCCGAAATGCAGATCTAAATAGATCCACTTTTTGGCGAACCGTCCTCCCCCAGATCCATCACCAGCACCCATTCCAATCTGTTGTCTGGCTTGTGCGCCGGCGACACCACCCCCCGGAGCCGCAGGACTGGAGCATAGAGCTGCCAGTCACCGCCAGTTTCCAGCGGCGACCAGTGTACGGGGGAAAGGCTTTGGAAGTCCTGATTCCGCCCTTCTCAACATGGCGGGCAGAGGGAATCCATCCCTTCCCCTGGCTGTGCACAGAAGCGTCCTGCTTCTGCACACATCCAGGGGGAAGAGACGGATGTAAGACCCGATTTTTCAGGTCTTACATTTAATCTGGATTTCGGCGGCAAACCCTGTTTTAAAAACTGATCTTGCATGCCAAAATGCGGACACGGCTTTTGCAAAGGGTGCCAGAAGAGGACTCCAATGCGGAAGCCACTTCAGGTAAGTGTCTTTAATATATTCTAGGGGGTGGTTAATTCGGTTTCCATAGCTAGTGTGGAAACATAGCTAGTGTCTCAGAGGTGCTTTTTCTTTTCTTTCTACTGCATATGAATGCATTTTTAGATCCCGTTGCAGTTAACGTCCTAGAATGGTATAACAATTGCTTGAGAACATTCCATTGTCAGTTGGAGAGATGTCAGTCATTTTGACCCATACTGTGGACTTATTAAGCAGATTTAACAATGACCGTGTTGGGAGATGGTATGTGATCTGGCCTAAAATGATATTTAGGATGTTGCTTTGTTTGCTCTTTCCATTGCTTAAAAAAAGATATTGGTAGCAGCTAACAGATCATGAACAAAGAATGGGAAGGATCCAATCTTTGGCCATAATTGCTTTTCTTTTCCCCATTCATGAATTTCTTCCCTATTGTCCATACCATGACACTGAGAAACAGAAGAAATTCCACTTAAGCCTAATTAGGAACACAGTGCATATGAGAACTCTTATGTAGAACTCTTCCAAACCACAAGAGAAGGAAAGCAATCAGACTGAAGAAAATCTAGGTGCGTGGAACACATGTTGTGGCATGCAGCTTCCACAACCTATGGAACAAAGGAAGTAATTGCACTGGAAGATTGCTTAAGTGGTCTAGCCAGACTCTTATCTGGGAATACCTGGTTTGATTCTGCCCTCCCCACAAAGCACTTACCTCACAGGCCCACTGTGGGAAGAAGAATAGAAAGCTTTGTCAGCCGCTTTGAGCCCCCTTAAATGAATGAGAAAAGTGGACTAGAAAAGC
This sequence comes from Aspidoscelis tigris stejnegeri, assembly GCA_023333525.1. NCBI lineage: Eukaryota > Metazoa > Chordata > Lepidosauria > Squamata > Teiidae > Aspidoscelis > Aspidoscelis tigris. The sequence goes on from JALMGA010000003.1 coordinate 77,317,288, forward strand.
CAATTCTTCTTCTTTCTCTTCTTTTTCAAAACAAAGATTACATGAAACTCCACCAATCTATAAAGGAGAAACACTGTGGCTGTGTCCCCACGCTGGCCATCTGGCACACTTTGGGCGCTGGTTGGGCACGCATGGGCCAGGCACGGGATCAGGAATGCGTTTCAGGCATCCCCATGAAATTCCTGGCAATGCAGGACAGGTACGGGTTGGGCGTGCATGGTGGCATCCCCATGAGAACCGCGCTGAACCCTGGTATGGGGGAACAGTGCCACCTCCTCTCCACCCCCTCTCTCCTCATTGGCAGTCGGATTGTCATCAGCCCACCCCTGTGTTGCATCCCCCCTCCCTTAGCAGCAACGACAGCCAGGACTAGAGTGGGAGTTATGAAAACAAGTTAAAATAAAGCTTCATTCATAAAAATAACTTTTGAAAAAAATTTCAAACACCGAAAGCTGCTATGAGGTTTAGCAGCAGTAGGCACTTGAGCAGTTGTGCACAGCTCCGCTCTACTGGGGACCAAGAGAACGGCCATCAACTGAAAATCAAGCCTTTATTTATGACTGCCTTGCAGACCAGGGAAACGGGGGTTGTGAATGGAACAGAAATCAAGCCATTATGCAGCCTGCCTTGGCATTCTTGAAATGGGGTTGGAATTTCCTCCATGGAAATAGCAGAAAATTTAAAAACCAAGCCATTCTTCAGCCTGCCTTTGCGATCAGCATTTTAAAAAGTCAGCAGCCATGATCTTCAATGGACAAGGCAGGGACAGCAAGCACGCCCCACCTCCCAATGACATGAGTGCAAATCTCCTCCCCGTTAGCCCTCTAGTGTCCCCATGTGCGTTCCTGGTTCGCTGAGCAATGCCTACCAGTCCCCCAAAGCGTGCCAAGACTTGTATTTTCAGGAATCAAATTTGGCACCCTTCTGGCACAGTTTGGGAAGGGTTGGCACACTTTTCATGGACCAAATCCCAAACCCATGGGGATGGACCGCACTGATCCCACGCTCGGAACCGTACCAAAGAGCCATGGGGACAGGGCCTGTCAGTATCAGCAAATGTGCAAGACTGAGCAATAATTTGCCACTCAGCTTTTATGTATTTTAATTGCAACAATGAAAATTTTGATCTAACCCAAGGCCTTTCTGCACTCAAAAGCCGTGATCAGGATCAGTGGGTTTGGACCTGCGAGGCCCAGTGGTACAGACCAGCCCCCACATTGGCTACAACACTCACAGAAGCTTCATGACCTGCTTCCATGGACTCCAAAGGGCTATGAATGAAAGGTCCTAGCCTTGGAAGCCTCAGGTATTCATTTTGGTGGCATGCCTTGGTGCACTGCCAGAATAGGTCCCTCAGTAGTCTGGAAAACAGAGACCGGCCTTCTGCACACCTCTATGTTCTGGATCAGAGCCCACTGGCCTGGCTGTAGATCTGTCTAGTCAGGTCTACCAATGTTCCAGATCAAGAGCTCCTATGCAAAGTTTAACAGTGGTGAACCCAGGCTCCCTTGGACTGATCTATCAGCCAATTCTCACTTGGCCTCTTAGTCTGTAATTAGTTAACATCTGGGTAGGTGCATTTGCACTTGCAGGATGTGTTTACAGCCTAAAAACACCCTCTGCCTGCCCATATGTTAACTAACTGCAAACTAGCTGTGGTGCATGAAATTGTGCATCACAAGCAACCTAACCCTGACCCAAAGCTTACCAGATGCATCCAGGCAGGGAGCATTCACACCTTCTCCAGTGTGAGGGGTCATCTGAGGTACCACGCAGGCATAATGGTACCTCAGATGACCCCTGATGTGACTGCGTGTGCACAGAGTGTCATCGTCTCCATAGCAATGGTGCCAGCGCGCACACAGTCACACAGGGTGTTGCAATCAAAATGCCACACCCTGTGGAGGATCAGATGCGTGACTGGATCCAGTAAGTTTCCGGATGCTCTGGGGCTAGGCTATTGTGTACTAGTGCTCCCTAGTGCAAACACTAGTACACGTTAGTCTCTTCTGCTTAAGTGACCAGAAAGGCCATCCAACAGATGGGAAGGCAAGTGCAGAAATGCCCTTTGATTCAAAATGGAGGTCCATAGACTATATCATAGACCAGCACAAAGGTAAAGATGGACTGGAAATTGCCAGTCAGTTCCACTGCTACATCGTATATAGTAACTGCTCCCCAACTGCAACCACACTCAAAAATGCCAAGAAGCTAAGAATTTTTTAATATTTACAGAGATGCAAGTGTGTGTAAATTTACCATTGGATTTCTTTCTAAGGGAGGCTGCCTAGAGAAGACAGTTATACCACCCAGAGGCCATGCAGTAATACTGATCAATAGATAGCATGGAGAAGCAAAATACCCAAGACGACAGAGTGATGCAAATGTGGCCTCTAAGCAACAGCTGAGGTTTCACCAAACTCTTGTTTTAGTGTCTTGTTCTTTCGGCTACTTTGAAAAGGCTGCAATATGGGTTCAGCAAAGCTGTTTAAATGGGTGAATAATTAATAAATTATCTACTTGCCAAAATTCACGTCTATCAGACCAACTTTCTGTTCAAACAATTCCACATTGTCTGCCAACCAGTGGACCAGATAAGAACAAAAACTACCACGAAAAATCCAAAAAATCATTGGCAAAACATAAATAGATGGGGAAATCTTAGGGTCATAAATTCACATCTTCTCTCCCTAATATACACAGTGGGGTCAATGAGAATTTTGCCCTTGACTGTAATAGAAATGGTATCAAATTCATCAGTTTCTAGAGTGTTGGCTGTATCATAGCTTATGCTGTATGCTGCATTCCCCTGGCTGGTATTTTAGCCTCTTGGTCCCTTTATAGCCACAACAGGAAGAGGAGTGACACCAATTTAAACCTTCCTCAGCAGGAATGATTTGTTGCAGGGGACAGCTAGAAGGTTTTCCCTTCCTGCAAATATCCAGTGGTCCCTTGACCATGTAATTCTTGCTTGTATGTGCACATTTCAATACTTTGCATTGCTTCCTAAGCTCCATCTGTATAAGGAAAATTGAACTATGACTGGGTCTCCACTTAACATTTACAAGATGTCTCCATGGACTATCTGAAGCAGTACATCTCCATTTTCTGTAGTCGCAGAAACCTGCCAGAGTGCCTGATACCCACTGGAGATGGCTGGAGGCAAAGGCACAAGGTATCCCTTGGAGGGCCAGTGCCTCACCTACCCACCTTTGCCACAGATCCATTCCATCATACAGAGCCAGAGAAGTGCCCAATGGTGCCACGCAGAGAGTGTTTGGGTGAAGGCACCTGCCCTCAGGCACCATTCTCTGCACTCGCGAAGAAAGGCAAAAGTGATAAGAGTCAAAATATGCCCCAAGAAACCAGAAAAATCAGCATTTTGAAGCCTCTTTAAAGTATTTTGAAGCTGAATCTAGCAAAAGATAATTCAAATCTCCAAGTGTGGGAGAAGAGCACAATAAAACCATAATGTGATTGAGAATCTATTCATAGGATGTTTCTGGCTTTGGGGCATATTCTGCTCAACACAAGCTGCTCTCTGGTGGCTTTTCCCCTCATTTAACAAGCAGTGCAGGAGTTGTCCACAGCAGTAGCAGCAGTACACTCTGGGCCTGTTCACACTTGGCCAATTAGGAAGCCTCATGTGCTCTGGCCCTGTAGTGCTGCCAAGAAACGCCCTGATTGACACTACCTGTGGAGCAGTAAAAACTCAGAGGACACACTGAGAGGACACACTGCAAACCAAGGAGGACATGGCCTGTAAAGGCCGCCTCTCCACCCTTATCTGTTTTATATATATATGTATTCTTTATTTGGTAGTGTGGTAGCGTTTTGTTTACTTGTAAATCAATCTCTGTTATTCCCTTCCAAGAGGCGCACCTTCCATTTCCTTTTCTCTACTCTTTGGCTTGATAATAATGTTGCCTCCCTTCTGATGCTGCAGCAGACAGCACCCTGCCCCCACTCTGCCAATCTCCAGCAGTGGGTTGGATACAGTTACTGTTCAGAACTCTGGCCCTATTTGGCTCCCTTTATAAACAGAACTCGACGAAGCTTCTTTGAAACAACAAGAACATGTGTTTATTGAATACATATGAAGTTTAAAGTCAGCGTCTTCTCACAGTTAGTTACACGTGGTTACTTTTGCTGTCAAGCAGTTCAGTCTTTCACTTTTACCCTAAGTCAAAGACTCTACAAGTTCAAGAATAAAACTTCAATCAGTTCAGAATTTGTTAGCTTTCCTTTTAAATAACTTCACAAGCTTAACAATCTTATACCAAAAGACTCAGGACCCTAACTTTAGCCTCCTCAGCTAAGAGCCCGTTTCTCCCCTTCGTTAACCTCCCTGATTAACGACCCCAGGCAGAGAACAGAAATTGTTCCCTCAGGCCCCCTTAAATATGGGCCTGGCTGGCTAGCTTCGCTCTTATTGGCTGATCTCCGCCTGGATGCAAATTCAACTCCTCCCCTTGGAGTGCTCAACTAGCCCCTCCCTTAGGCTACTTACCCTTGTGAAAATACACTTTGGCGACACTTTTAAGCGTCTGGACTTACCGTGTTCGCCACACTTTGCATTTTAAACTAAAAAACATACTTTTGGGATTGAGGGGTCCTAGCGGGCATCACAACCCCTTTTACCGCGGAGGAAATAAATAAATAAAAATAAATATTTATTTTTATTTATTTTTATTTTTTTAAACTACTATGCATCAACATCAACAAATTCAGTCAACCAAATACCCTTGTGCCCCCACAGTTATTCACAAAGTCTCTTTCAGCCTTTACTGCTGCTCTTAGTCTGTTGGTCAGCCTGCTGCGTGAGCGTTTTCAGCTCAGTCCGGCACTGCTTCTTGACGGTGCTCGATCACCCTTGGCTCCATGTGGGTTGCCTCCTCTGGAGTCTGCTGCCTGTGGTCACCTGCTGGATCATTGGCTGATTCTGGACAGCGTGTCAGCTGCTTCGGGGTATCAGCTGATGATCTTTGAATGGCACACCTTCTTGCAGTTCCAAGTTCACCAAGCTTCTTCCGTAAAATTAGTGTCCTGTGCAAAAGCTGATCATTGTTCCTACGACTGAAGATTGCTCCTTGCACTTCAACTCTTATTAGATATGGGAGCGTATCAACTTTTCCAGTGCTGTCTTCCAGAGGTTTAGCAATTGTTGGCTTTTCACAGTTAAGTTTGGTTTGCTTTGGGTGTTCTTTTGCTGTTCCACCTAGCAATTCTTTGCTTATTAGTGGCTCAACCAGAATTTCAGCCACTGTCTGCTCGAGAATATACTCTAATTTCTTCACCAATGTTTTCTTCTCCTTGCCTATGGTAACTGATTCAGTGCTAGTCACTATAGATCTTTGATTGACAACCTCCGTTGACAGTTTAGGCTTTGGTTGTTTTCCATACACATTAATTTCAGACTGCTCCAAACTTCTTGCACTCTTTTGATCAAGTTGCTTTTTCATGCCCATTTCAGATTCCTCGCCTATGTTTTTAGTAGGTAACAGTCTAACCGCATGCTCTGGGCTCGGGTGACCATCGATTTTCATTTTCACTCCTTTTCTTTCTGAATCAACATGGCTTTTGGTTACTTTTTCTGGGTATATCTTTTCTTCTTCCACTGTTGTAACCGTGCTTGCTTTGAAATCTCCCTTTCCATTTTTCTTATCTTCTATATCATCTGCCTTTACTTTCAACAGTTGAACAGGTTTTGTTTCTTCAGCTTTATCTTTGCTAACTGTATACTCAAATTCGATAAACTTAATTTCTTTTACGAACCGAACATCATTTGCTGTAGCTTTCTTAGGCTGTTCCTGCTCCTCTACTATTTCTTCTATAGATGGCGACTGTTTTTCAGCACCCTGGGGATCTCCCTTTTCAACATCTGCACAGACTTCATCAATAGTGTCTGCTGGACTACTGAGTCCACAAAGGTCACCTTTCTTATTTTCAGACAATATATTACTCTGAATCTTGTTGTTAACTTCTAGGACAACTTTGGTTACTGCTCCCCCCAATAGTTCAGTGTTATTCTCTTCGCACATCGTGCTGCTTTGAGACAAAAGCCTTTCTTCTGTTGCCACATCTTCCGCATTATTGTCACTGAATAAAGATTCTATATCCCCTAGCTGTAGGGCTTGGTTTAAGATACAGTCTTCCTCCAGCAATTGGCTATTTTCAATCATTTGTTTCCCCAGCTCACCTTCCACAAGGTCTTCCCCACTAAGATCATCCCTTTTGAATAACTCTTGTAGGGTTGGATCTGTTCTTTGATCCTGCTTAAACTGTTGTCTAGTGGTACCACTGAGATCTACTGCCTCCACAGGCAAGATATTTTGTAGCGCTTCTTCTTCTGCTGCCTGCAGGCACACTGGTGCTGGTAAGCTCTCATGAACAGGCTCTGCAATAACCTTTTTTATTTCATCTTTCCCTTTTAATTCAATCTCTTTAGCTAAGTTGTTCCCAATCAGCATTGGAGTCGGTATATCATCCATTATGGCAAATTCATGTATCCCTGTCCATTCCCTTATGGTCACTTTCACTCTGGCTATTTGTGCTTCGATAATCGGTCCGCCTAGCCCTCTAAGTTTTACCACTGCTCCTTTTATAATTTCGTGAGGCTTCACAAGATTACTTCTTATAATTGAAGCCGATGAACCAGTATCTCTTAGGCAATGAAACTTCTGCCCTCTTATCTCTACTTCCCATAAATATTCAGGATCCGGGGCATTGTGAACGCTTATGCACATAACGGGTCTGCATACTGAATCCCAACAACCATCTGGTTCTTCATTTGCCTCAGCCTGGTGGCCATTTTGTTTTCCAATCACCTCGGCCTCATTTGGGCGGCCATTTTGTTTTTCATTCGCCTTTTTTCCCTCAGCTACATTAACATTTTTTATTACAGGGCTTTCCTTGTGTCTTTGTATGTAATAACTGGTATGGACGTCACTTTTCTTATCTCTGCCATCAGCTTTGGGCTTAGTGCACTGGTACTTTAAATGTCCTTTTTGTAAACAATTATAACATGTTACATCTTTACTGCTCAGTGTTTGACTCTTCTCTTTAGCATACTCATTGTGTCCCTCCTGTCGTGATACTTTTTCTTTATGTAATGGACCCTTTGTCTCCCTTATACAATCACTGCTTCTCTTATACGGTTTATTCATAGTGTTATGTGAGCCCGATTTTAAGAAACAATCCTCCCTGGCCTGCATCATCATATCAGTCCATGCTGCAGCCTCGTCCACTTTTCTAAACTGCTTATCAGGCAATAGCCACTTTATTTGGCTCGGGACAAGCTCATAAAAACGCTCAAGAGCCATGAGTTCTTGAAGCTGTTCTAAACTCTGTACTTTTTCTTCTCGAAGCCATTCCAGAAGGAGTCGCTTAATATTTGATGCCACCTGAGCATAAGTTTCATCTCCTTTCTTTGTGATCGATCTAAAAGCTTTTCTATAATACTCTGCCGTGAGTTTGCACCGCTGCTTGACCAGCTCTTTAAATTTCGGGTAAGATGAAGCATCTTCATCACTCAATTCTGAATAGATTTGTAACAACAGCCCCGATAAACACGGCCTCAGGCAAGCCATATGTTTATCTGCTGGTAATTCCAGCTCTGTACAAGTTCTCTCGAACGCATGGAGGAAAGCTTGTACATCGTCCCCTTGCGAAAACTTTTGAAATCTTTTCATATCAATTTTATCTTGGCTACCTGACATTCTTGGTTGATGGTGTTCCCCTTGGGAGCCCTTTAACCTGGCCATAGCCAATTCATGTTCCCTTTGCTCACGGGCCATCTGCATTTCCTTCTCTCTTTCTCTTTCTCTTTCCTCTCTGGCCTTTTCTCTCTCCTCTCTTGCTAACTGCAATTCAATCTCCTTTTGTTTCATTTCTCTTTCCTCTCTTGCTAACTGCATTTCAATCTCCTTTTGTTTCATTTCTTTTTCCTCTCTTGCTAACTGCATTTCAATCTCCTTTTGTCTAATTTCCATCTCTTTCATCTCTTTCTCATGAGCAAGCCTAATCCTTAATATTTCTGGATTTTCTTGAGCAGCTATCACGGGGTGTTCAACATCTTCCCCATCTCCCAATCCAGGGTTTACCCTTCTAGCTCTGGTTTCCATTTTGCTTTAATATATTCACTTGTTTACTTTTAGTTTTACAGCAGATTTGCTACTTTACCCTCTTTGTTTACCTCACAAAATCTGCCTTTTCCTTTGTGTATTGAGTTGTACACAAGTTAGGAGCTTAGATTAGGTGTTTCTACATATACCTTTAAGCTGTTACCTCGAAACACCTATCGTGGCTGCTTTTTTAACAATATAATCAAGTATGGCTTCTACCATCAATGTCCAGTGGTGTTGCTACCAATCACCCAAAGTTGAATACCTCGCAACAACCACCTTTGCTGATCTCACGTCAATATCCCTACCTTACCCTCGTTCTTTTACCTCAGGATATTGACTCTAATTGACTTTAAAAGTCAAAATTCATCAACTTTCACTTCAGGAAGTTCTGCTTAATACTGGATTACTCGAATCCCAGCGCTTGCCACCAGTTGTAAAGGCCGCCTCTCCACCCTTATCTGTTTTATATATATATGTATTCTTTATTTGGTAGTGTGGTAGCGTTTTGTTTACTTGTAAATCAATCTCTGTTATTCCCTTCCAAGAGGCGCACCTTCCATTTCCTTTTCTCTACTCTTTGGCTTGATAATAATGTTGCCTCCCTTCTGATGCTGCAGCAGACAGCACCCTGCCCCCACTCTGCCAGTCTCCAGCAGTGGGTTGGATACAGTTACTGTTTAGAACTCTGGCCCTGTTTGGCTCCCTTTATAAACAGAACTCGACGAAGCTTCTTTGAAACAACAAGAACATGTGTTTATTGAATACAGATGAAGTTTAAAGTCAGCGTCTTCTCACAGTTAGTTACACGTGGTTACTTTTGCTGTCAAGCAGTTCAGTCTTTCACTTTTACCCTAAGTCAAAGACTCTACAAGTTCAAGAATAAAACTTCAATCAGTTCAGAATTTGTTAGCTTTCCTTTTAAATAACTTCACAAGCTTAACAATCTTATACCAAAAGACTCAGGACCCTAACTTTAGCCTCCTCAGCTAAGAGCCCGTTTCTCCCCTTCGTTGACCTCCCTGATTAACGACCCCAGGCAGAGAACAGAAATTGTTCCCTCAGGCCCCCTTAAATATGGGCCTGGCTGGCTAGCTTCGCTCTTATTGGCTGATCTCCGCCTGGATGCAAATTCAACTCCTCCCCTTGGAGTGCTCAACTAGCCCCTCCCTTAGGCTACTTACCCTTGTGAAAATACACTTTGGCGACACTTTTAAGCGTCTGGACTTACCGTGTTCGCCACGGTAAGTGGCTTTTCCCCTCATTTAACAAGCAGTGCAGGAGTTGTCCACAGCAGTAGCAGCTGTACACTCTGGGCCTGTTCACACTTGGCCAATTAGGAAGCCTCATGTGCTCTGGCCCTGTAGTGCTGCCAAGAAACGCCCTGATTGACACTACCTGTGGAGCAGTAAAAACTCAGAGGACACACTGAGAGGACACACTGCAAACCAAGGAGGACATGGCCTTCCTTTGGTTTATTGTTCTGAACAGACACCATACACCCAGATTCCAGCTGGCATAGTTCTGAAGGACCATGTGGAAGCTGCCAATGATCTCTCTGTACTCAAACAATATCTAAACCACAGCATTCATTGGTCAAAACATCCTTACACATTCTTGCCTTCAGTTATGGCACCAGGCTGAATCATTCATGACTCAAAATGTTCAAATGGACAAGTCTGGTGTCCTTTATATAAAGCAGCTTTCAGCCAGAAAGCCAAAATAAGACTTCCATGTGTCCTGAAACTTGTCCAATCCTATTTGATGCAAAGTGTCTGAAACACTTTTTTTGACAAGTGAGCACACAATTACATACTTCTTTTAGCTATTATTTTTATGAATAAATTCAGTGACAAGAACTAGCTTGTTTCCAAGACAACAAGATTGAAACACCAATTGATTGCTTGAAAGGAGTCCTCCCGTCTTTCATTTCTTTGAAGAAACTCACAATTCAATGGGCAAAGTGCCAAAAATAATTAGATGGAATAGCTTTGTAAACCCCACTGGATGCAAACGGATCAGCTGAAAGGATTTTCTCACCCGAAATCAGGAAAATCAAATCAACATCTGGGTGAGGCCCACTCAGTTGAGTACCAGAACCCATACACACACAATGGGAGGTGGAAAGAAACTCAAGTGCCAAATTTTTCTAACTGATATGTGAAAGAAAGAAAGAAAGAAAGAAAGAAAGAAAGAAAGAAAGAAAGAAAGAAAGAAAGAAAGAAAGAAAGAAAGAAAGAAAGAAAGAAAGAAAGGACACAGAGCTTTGTGACTTGATGGGGTCTTCTAGTGGAAAAATAAGTGGGCAGGACAATCAAATATAAAATAGCATTCCCCAAAGCAAGGTCAAAACATGCTAGAAATGATCATTTCATTTTTATTTGTTTTTCCTGTGTGGTATCCTCTCTGGCTATAATTTCCCATTCTTTATGTTGAGAGTAAGAGATTTGTGCTGTGCAGTACAGGAATCAATTCAGCCATCCTGGCAATATGCCAATCTTTATTACATTATTTGTTGCCCCAACTTACTGCAGAATAAAACAACATCTCTTCAAGACAAAAATTAGTTGGGTTTCATTTTCGTTCTCTTCCCTTTCTGCCTCTCCTTGACCTTCAGTTCCAAGGTCCTTCCTTGTTGCCTTTTACACCTATGTGTGGATAACTGTCCGTGTTAAAGAAAATGAGGCATAATTGCAGAATCGGAGCCAAAGGGAATTATTGATCTTGTGGCAGGTCAGCTTACAGACAGACTGTTTCCTTTTCACGGAAACTATGTTTTTTCTTCGTACAGCAAACTGTGATGGAGCCTAACAATGCCATGTTATTGGAAGACCTCTAGGAACCAGCAGGCAGAACCTTTGCCAGTTGCACTGAATGCTTTAATGCTGGAGCATCCTTGTGCTAAGACTTGGCTATTCTACTATTAGCTGGAAGAAGAACTGATATGGAGTTTATTTTACACAATGCTCTGTTATTGTTATGGTTCTGCTGCTCTGCCCGGTCATGATCCCCAACAGACCTGCCAGTGCCTGCCCTCCTAAGAGTAGCCAGGCACCAGTAGGTTCCTGGGAACGTGCAATGACCGACTGAGTACTACAGTCTTAATTCAATAAACTGGTAGCAAGCACTTAAACAGTAAACCAAAACAGGTTTATTGATTAAAACAAACAATAAGATAATAGTTGCAGAAGAATATAAAGTTCAAGTATTGTTAGTCAAAGTTCAGAAAGTCTCTTCATAACACAGACTTCCTTTAATATCAGTTTTCCTTTCTCAAAGGAAAATAGTATGCCTTTTAAATAAGTCAGTCCTATCAACCTTTCCCCTTTGGCTAGCTTTGCCTGAGCTCAAGCCCCACCAAAGAATAGTAACGATGCCCCAGGTGATTACAAGCCCCAGTCCTTCCTTGCTAGGCTGTAACCCAGGCCCTGGTCAGTCTCTAGCACAAATTTCCCTCAGAGAAAGATCCCCCATGATCAGTCCCCTTCAAATCTTGCCCAGAGAGAGACCAAGAGAGCTCTAGTTTCTGCTTTAAATACCAAACAGACCCTAGCACTCTCATTGGCTGTTGCTAGTGGATACTGAAGGAAACCCCTCCTGCCTGTCAGTCAAACCTCCTAGCCCCTGGGCAGGTCTTCCCTCCAATTTTGCCTGTAGCCAATCAATGCAAAAGGGCCAGGGCAATGTTTCCTGCCCTTCTTGCTATTTGCAGCAAAGGCTTGATTAAGCATTTTGCAAAGAGGCTTGCATCGGAGCAAAGAAATATTACGGCCCTCTGCAGCCTGCAGCCTGAATCTGTCACATGCCCCAATTTGCTGTTTAAAGTCAAAAGTTCTAAAGGGAAAACCCTTCAGTGCAGTTTCAAATGTAGTAACCCTGGCTGGGTGGAGCTGTGAGAACACCCCCATAGCTGGATATGTTTTGGTACATTCCAAATCTCTACTGAGAGAAAGTTTACTGAGAGAGGGAAAGAAGGCAAGGCCTGTGTTCTCAGAGTTAAGGCCAGCATTAGACCATCTTTATTAATTACCTATTACCTTTTACTTGGTTAGGCAGTAGCAAAGCAGTACCAAAACAACAGCAAGAACCATCAAGTTGAACACAAAGAGGCACAAAGAAAGCTGCATTCTTCAAAGCAAGAAAAAGAAAAGAGCCTAGGCTTCAGTTTCAGTCAGTGTCCATCTTGTTTCAACTGAGAGACATTGAAAGTACTTGTTTGTTTGCCTTGAGAAAGAAACTTTAAAATAAATCCTGTTAATTCCTGTTTGAACAAAGACCCAGAGCATTTCTTTGGGAATTTCTTAAAGATAAGCCTCGATGACCCCTCAAATAATAAAACACAGGCCTAAACCCTATAAGACTTGAGTGGCCATCAGAGTTATCCAACAGTGACCTTATCCAAGCAAAATCCTTGGGGTATTTATTTCAAGTGAGAATCACAGGTCAGTTCTCAGCAATGTTAGTTTCCAGCTTATAGATTCTATTTTATTGCATCCTGGCCAAAAAATATCTGGTTAATCACCCCTTGAATTGCCTCAGTTTTACTTCTCAGTTTAAAATAGACAAATAAAATTGTTTTGTTATAAAAGCAAAATAAATAAAAACAATATTGTTTCCTGCAGAAACAGAAGCTGAACCTTGTGAAAACTGTGGGGCTGTTTAAGAAGAAATTGGCACATAATCTTCCAATTTAGGTATAAAATAGAATGTGTGCTGAAACTGAAAAGAATTATGGATAAGGTTACTGCTGGATAACATTCTCTTTGTGGTAGGGATGTGGAGGAATATTTGGCTTCATGTGAATCCTCTCCCCATGAATTTGGGGGGCTTTGGCTTCATGTGCGAACATCTTACAACTGTTCACATGCAAAGGGAGCCCCCCATCCCTCCCTTCCCATCCCATCCTGCCTCACTCCCCCCCTCACCTGCCACCATCAGTCACCACTGCCACTGCCACCATCTCGCATTCCTCCGAGGCCCAACTAGGCCTTCCAGAGATGCATGCTCAGAGGAGTGAGCAATGGATGCCGTGGCCATGGCCACATTTGGGTGTAAGGGGGCACAGCTGGGGGGAATGGGAAGCAGGGGGTGGGCAGATCCAGCCTTGAACAAAAGATCCGGCTTCAACAAAGGCTGGATACATTCATTTGTAAGACCTTTTCGATTCACCCGCAAATGTTGAAATTCTTACAATTTCATATTAATTTCAAATGGCACAGATATTCATCCCTAAGAGAGGCTATTGTTCCTTCACTGTGCTGGGATATCTGTCAATATCCCCACTAATTTGGTGGTGCTGTTGTTAAATGGCAGGTCAGTCCAAAATAAGTCATCTCTCATGACTTGATCAAGGATGAAAGGGGTGACCTGGTGTGTATTACAGAGGTCTGGGTGAATGAACTAGGAAGACTGGCGCTCACTCAGAATTGCCCCCCAGTATATCTGGTACAACACCAGCATAGACTTATAGGGCCTGGGGGTGGGGGGTGAGAGAGAGATTCTCATGAGAATCCATCTCTCACGCTATAGACAATCCTGTTCAAAATAATGACACTAAAAAGAAAACCAATAGCCACATGCTAGTAAGGATGGGCTGTATAGTTGAATGTCCAGAGCCTCAAAAACTGGCTACCAGCCTTCTTGCAAAAGAGCGTTAATGCATACATTTTAACCACTTTTTCAACATTCCTTCACCAGATGGTCTGGATCATCAAAATGGCATCCAGCACAGATAATTATTTTTGAACTGTGCTCATTAAAAACAACATATATTTTTAGCTATATGGATTCTTAGTTGGCATATAGGACACCAGTAGTCTTTGCCAAGGGGTCTCACCAGTTTTTCAGCAAGTCACAAGCTTTTACAAACAGATGGATATTTATTGACAAATGCAAGTTGGAAACTAAGGGCGGTGTGAAGCATGCCTTTCCAGAAAGCTACTGTAAAAGATAATTGCTGCTACCAATGCTCTACAGTTGGAATTTCTACACAAGTTATTCATTGGTCCTCTCTAAGCCACCTCAAGCAAGAAGTCAATTTGGGTGCATCCAAATAAAGACATCCATGCACATTGCAAGCAACCCATCTTGGCCAAACTTTGGATGCCAGGAATGAAAGTACCACTTCCAAGTCCCTGGCAAAATGGTGCCAGGAGTCTTGGCATGATATACAGGACCATGGGCCACATGACATCCTCACATGAGTACCACTTACAAGCAGACCATGATTTCAGCTGGCTGCAATGACATTTTTGTGCCATAGCCTGTTCCAACACTTTGTCCGCTGTTGCTGCAGGGATCAAAGCCAATATGAAGTGTGGATTGTCAACCCACTGCACCAGGGCAGAACTTCATTATAGTGGTCTAGATCTCTTTCATTGTAGGGAGTGTAGATACATTTCCATGTGCCTTACTTCAGCACATTAATTCTGCACTGCACTGCATGAAACGGGGCTTTTTCCTGTACACATTCTGCTAAATCCCTCAGCTACCACATACAAGATACAGAATTTTCAATCCTCCTCTGTAAATTGCAAAATAAAGCAAACTGTGGGCCAGCACTGACTTATAGGAATGTGAACTTTTTACTCTTAAGTTGTTTCAGCGAGCACTCTCTTATAAAAGCACACAATGTTAATAATAAATGTAGAGATGATGACAGTAAAATGTACTGCATGGAAAAGCTTTCCTGGGTCAGATATATGGTAGGCCAGAAGCCTATTCCCACTTAGGCCCCTGATATGCAATTAGGACAGCTCTGGTACAGCTGTCCTAATTCCATACTGGGGCCTAAGTGCAAATAGGCCCCAGGTTATGTCCACATGATGGCTGACCAGTCCGGCCTATTTTTCAGGCTAGGAAACAAAAGCTAGTCAGGAAGCTATGTAGACCTATTTCATTCTGATCCTGAATGAAATAGGTCTACATCATCATCATTATCATCATCATCATCATCATCATGGCTTGGCTTTGTGAATGAAGATTTAGGAAGGGCTCAGTCCACACTTGCTGCATGCGTGCTGATGGCTGAAAAGGCCAATGCAGGATAGACAAGTCCGGTTGCAGAAGGTACAGAGAAAGGTACCCTTGGGCAGTACTGTAGAGGCATGGTTCTTCCTGCTTTATCTTTTCTCCTCAAGACTGGTTCTATGAGGAGTCTCAAAGGAGGCAGCAGCGTTGTGGATGGTGCATCTCCATGCCTTTCAGTTTGAGGCCAGAGTGGACCACTGATTATGATTAATATGACCAAGGCTGAGAGATTGTTCCAGGGAGTCTTTGTATTTATTTATATTTATTTATTTATATTTCAATTTATATGCCGCCCCATACCCGAGGGTCTCTGGGCGGCTCACAGCATTTAAAACAGATGTATAAAAACAGTATCAAAAATAAAACAAATTTAAAAATACAGTTTAAAAAATACAAAACAGTTAAAAACATCAGCGGTTTTCAGTGAGGGGAAGTGTGGGGAACATTTAACCAAAGGCCTGCGTGAATAGGAACGTTTTCACCGCCTTCCTGAATAGGAACAGAGAAGGGGCCTGACGCACCTCAAGGGGGAGACCATTCCACAGCCTGGGGGCCACCACCGAGAAGGCCCTCTCCCGGGTACCCACCCGCCTAACTAAAGAAGGCGGAGGGATCACCAGAAGGGCCTCCCCTCCAGATCTTAAAACACGGGCAGGTCGATACAGGAGAAGGCGCTCCTTTAGATATCTGGGACCCAAGTCATTTAGGGCTTTATAAGTTAAAGTTAGCACCTTGAATTGGGCTCGGTAGTGAATTGGCAGCCAATGCAGTTCTCTTAGAACCAGCGTAATATGCGTCCGGCTAGATGTTCCTGTCAGCACTCTGGCCACTGAATTTTGCACCAGCTGCAACTTCCGAACCGTCTTCAAGGGAAGCCCCATGTAGAGTGCGTTACAATAGTCCAACCTGGAGGTTACCAGAGCATGGATAACTGTGGCCAGGTCCTCTCTGCCCAAAAAAGGTTTCAATTGGCGCACCAGCCGTAGTTAGGAGTAGGCACTCCTGGCCACGGCCTCCACCTGAGCTTCAAGTGTTAGCGCAGAGTCCAGGAGTACCCCCAGATTTCGCACCTGTCCCTTCCCGGATATTGTAACCCCATCAAGGACAGGGTTTCTCCCAACTACTTGGACCTGAGAGCCTGTAACACACAGCACCTCTGTCTTGTCTGGATTCAGTTTCAATTTATTGGCCCTCATCCAGCCCATTACCGCCTCCAAGCACCTGTCAAGCACTTCAACCACCTCTCCTGATTCAGATAGCTGAATGTATGTATGTCCTCCTTGGGGCTCCTCTGTTTCGGTAGCTGGTGGTGAGTTCACCATAAAGCACCATCTTAGGAAGGCGATGATCCTTCATCCTAGAGATGTGCCCTGTCCAGCACAGCTGTGTCCTCAGCAGCATGGCCTCGATAATGATGACCTCTGCTAGTCCAAGGACAGCAACGCTTGTCACATGGTCATACCAGTGGATGTTTATGATGGTGTGGAGGCAACGCTGATGGAAATGTTAAAGGAGACACAGATGGTGAGGATAGATGGCCCATGATTCAGACCTGTATAAGAGATTAGACAGTACAATGGCTCTGTAGACATTGATCTTATACTTTTCTTCAGGTGATTGTTACTCCAGATTCTTTTATGTAGTTTTCTGAATGCACTATATGCCTTTGCTAATCTGTTGTCTATTTCATTTCATTTCATTCTGACCCTGAATGAAATAGGTCTGCATAATGGCACTGAAACTATCATGGTCATCCTGGTTGATGACCTTCTCCAAGAAGAGAGGGGGAATGCTACACTATTGGTTCTTCCTGATGTCTCAGCAGCTTTTGATACCATTGACCATGGTATCTGTCTGGAAAGTTAACAAGGTTTGGGAGCTGAATATTGGTGGTTCCACTCCAAGGAGTAGCTGGGAGATTTTTGTTCAAGACTCTGGGAACTCACTTGGGAACTCATGGATCAATCTCATCTCCTATGCTCTACAACATGTAAATGAAGTCACTGGGAGAGATCAGGAAATGTGTGATGAGGGTCATCAATATACAGTAGGGAGATGCATGAACAAAAATTGAATGTTCAATTTGCAATTAAAAGGAACATCCAAAAATGTGTGTTGTCACTGAATAATTTGTTGAAGAAGAAGAAGAAGAAGAGTTGGCTTTTCTACCCCGCTTTTCTCACCCATTTAAGGGGACACAAAGTGGCTGACAAAGCTTCTGTTCTTCTCCCCACAACAGGCACCCTGTGAGGTGGCTGGGGCTATGAGAGCTTAGAAGAGAGCTGTGACTAGCCCAAGGTCACCCAGCTGGCTTCATGGGGGAGGGTGGAATCAAACCCGGTATTCCCAGATAAGAGTCAGGCTCCTTAACCACTATACCAAAATGTTTGAACTTCTGAATTCATGGCCAAACATTTTTTTTTTGCAGCTTTTTTCTATTGAAGAAGCCTATTTTTATTAGTAAAATACTGCAAACATGCAAAAATTCGATCAATTTTTTGTATTTGTGAGCTGGGGGAGCCTTGTTTGTTTGTTTTTTGAATGTCCAGATGTTCCAATGTCCAGACATTCATTTCAATGTGAAAATTTGTGAATGCAAAAATTCAATCAAATTTTCAGATGTGAATTTCTCATGCACATCCCTACTATACAGATGAAACCCAGCTCTATATCACTGTTCCATCTAAATCAGGAGAGGTGATTGAGTTGCTTGACAGGTGATTGGAGGCAGTAATGGATTGAATGGGGTCCAATAAACTGAACCTGAATCCAGACAAAACAAAGTCACAGAGTCTCAGGTCTGAGAAGTAGGCAAGTGTCCTGTTCTTGATGGAGCTGTACTGCAAGATCTGGGGGCACTCCTGGATTCGCCACTGACACTTGAATCACAGGTGTGGCTAAGGGGGTACTTTCTTCCACTGAACAGTTTGGCTACAGTAATTTATGCCCTCCTAACTTCCAGACTGGCCTGTTATAATATGTTCTGTCTGAGGCTGCCCTTTAACCTAGTTCAGAAGCTGCAGCTTGTGCAGAACGCAGTGACGTAGGTCCTTTAAAAGCCTATACTGACAACCAGTTTGCTACTGAGCCCAATTCAATGTGTTACCATTAACCTATGAGGCCCTAAACAGCATGGCTGCTGAATATCTGAAGAAATGCCTACAGACCTGCCTATGCTTGAAGATCTACCAGAGAGGTTGTGTTGGCTCTGCTGCCACCCTCAGTAGGTGGCACTGAAAAGGCACATGAGAGAGCCTTCTTGGTGTTAGCTCAGAGGCTATGGAATAGCCTCTCTTTTGATGTGCATCAGGCACATTTATGCATCTGGATGTCTGGCAAATACACAGCTCTTTATCCTAGACTCTAGCTGAACAAAGAGTGTCCCCTCCCTTTTCAAACATGGCTATTTGTTGTTTTAGTAATTTCATTTTTAATTGTATTTTTACATAGGCTTTACTGTAACCTCCCTTGAGACCTCTGGATATAGGATAGACTAAAATACAAATAAATAAATACTAGCAGATGGCTGTAATCAAAAGAATGCGGCACCAACAAGGTGCTGCAAGTCTTGAATAAAGCAAATTAAACCTTCCCAAGCGTTGCACAGACTGTGATCAGTTCATTCTCCTCCCTGCTTTTTTTCCTTCTCCAGATCTGCCAAAATAACACCTGTGGGAAAAGCCATAAAAAGTCTCTGCTCTGCCAAGTTTCGTAAGAATCATTTAGCTGAATACACCAAGCCTGTGGGACAAGCAAGGAAATTAAAACCCTAAATTATTGCTTATGCGACTCACTGTAATAGATTTTCTGTGAGTTTCCTTCCCGGTGGGATTTAGAACATTGTTCTTTTGCATGCCATTGCATGACAGTCTTCAGAAGCTTCAGGGGGCTTTTCCATACAGAGGATCCCGTTCTTCATGAAATGACCCTCTTTAGCGTAAATTATTATTTCACCAAGAGCCAATTTAGAAGGAGACGTACACAGGTAATGACTGAGCAGGCTGAGGGTACCACCAGACATGGGTTAACGTCTCTGATTTTTCTGGATCTATATTGGAATTCACGATATAACTACAGCATTCCCAGTATAGTGCCAGGTTAGTGAGGCGATAACCCATAATATCATTATTATGGGATATCTGGCAATGAATAGCACTTTTACCCTATTTTAATGCCAAAAGTTTAAATACCCTTTCAGTAAAAATTAATAACAAATGTTTGACAGGGTGTCAAAAGATATTTTAAAATATATGGAAGGGAAAGATGCACCATATGATGGCAATAAAGCCATGAGGAAGGCAAATGAGGGGGCCCCTTCACTTAAATGTTACCACAAGGCCTTTCTAATGTCAAGACTGTTGGATGTAAAATATAGCCAAATTAAACAGTGAGTAAAAATTGAGACTGAAAACTTTAAGGGAATTCCAGAGATGTTACTATTTATGAATTATCAAAACAAAAAGAAAAAATTAACAACTATCTGATAGCTTTAAGGTATGATACAAGTGAAGAATAAAACCAATGCCCATACTAGCTGTTGAGTTTGACAAGATCTACGTGGAGAAAGAGTACTACAAGCATATAGTTTTTCCACCTGTAGATTAGGAGCAGTATGCTTGAAATGGTAGGGTGCTGTCTACCCATTGCACTTGGTGTCAAGATTGAGCCACAGCATTTCGCTCTTACTTTCACATGAATGAGAAGAGAACAACAAGAACTCTTAATCATAACATTGGTGTGCAAGAGATCCTACTTAGCTGTACCCATCAGCAAAGATACTGGCAGATTTGATTCTGAACAGTCACAATAACATCATCAGGAAGAGTTGGAATCCTTTCCCCAATCTGGTCTTCATAAATCAGTGATTATGAACCAGATATATAATGAACCAGATATATAATATTGTCAAAGGGAAGACAAAAGCTAAACTTTCACCAGCTCTCAGATCCCGGCAAATGGCCTTTAGAGACAACCTGGAGGCAGAACCTAGGCATCCATTCTAGTAGCTATTGGTACACCAGTCCTTTATCAATTTATCTAATCCTTTTTTAAAGCTATCCAGGCTGGTTGCTGCCACCATGCTGCATTCATGGTGCCATAACAGCACCATGCAGATACTCATTCACTGAACCCTATGGAAACTGGACTTAAGTAAACATGCAACTATTTAGGACTGCTAGGAATATAGATAATAATTGGAGACTCATCCAGTGATGTGGTTCTCATTCTAGAAACTCAGCTGCAACATCATATCTCTGATACTGTTATTCAAATGATTACAAATCATTTTAATGCAATTTGTTCTTTTTTCTTCTCCTTTCAGGGATTCAGGAAATTAATAGGCACCAAAGGGCTTGCCAAAAAGTTTGAAAGCAAAGACAAATTAAGGGCCTTGGAGCCAGAACACATGCTACTGAGCCACCAAGCTGATTATGTGCTTTTGAGAGAGGAAATATATAGGGTGATAGATTTGTTCAGTGTGACCAGCAGGAAGTTCTGCCAAACTCATCCCATGAGTTTGGCTTCAGCTCAAGTTTTTCATCCTACACAAAGTCAATCCAAACTGGGCACATAGCTCAAGCCGCTTCCTGCTGTCATTGGCCTGACCACTGTTATAGACAAGGACACAGTTCTGACAAATCATAAATATCAATTAGGAAGAAAGAAACTCAGATTGGCAGGCAGAGGGTAAGAACAGAATTGGCTGGGCAATGTCCTACTCCATCAAAAAAGTCAAAGTATTTAGCATTCCGCCAGAGTAGGCAAGTGTTAAAATACAGTCTAATTTCCAAAACCTATCTTATGGAAATACATTTATCAGGCTAACAAAAAGTCATGAAATAGTTTGCACGCTTTCAAGTTCTCCAAAACTCTCAATCATGCTAGATGATTGAGACCATGCCCACACTTACCCGTATGAGCTGGGAAGGTGGCACGTTGTCTGGCCAATACAGCACGCTGGCTCCTTTGCTACTGACCGGGTCACCCAGACAAGAGCCAAGGCTTGTGCATGGAGGCTGAGGCTATGTGGCCTTCTCACAGGTTGGCCCCTCATGCAAGCCTGGGAAACCTCATACATGCATATACATACCGTTTATTTATAATGCCCCTTTCACGAAAGGGCGACACAAAATAAGGTACACAACCATCACATCAGAGAAATACAGCAAGTAAAGGAATCCATTTCAATAAATAAAACATTGAATATATTTCTTAAGCAATGTACAGAATTCTAATAATAAGCTATGTAATCTAAGAAATTACAGTACACAGTATCAAATAAGAAAATAAACGATAGGACCAATTAATACAAGACAACTCAAATATGTCAAAGGAGAAACCAACCATAAATTGCAGCAAAGCAGCAGCAACAACCAACTCAGGTTACTTTCTTTTCTTCCATCTTACACCTAGAGGAGGAGGTTCTGAAAAACACTGCAAGATTAATTAAAGGTGCAGGGTAGGAGTTTTTGTCAGTTGAAATAATCACCTTGAATCTAAGATGCTCTGCCCAAGGGCAGCAGCAAGCGGTTCTAGTTACATTGACATGGGGCCCAGTGGAAATGTGCCCCCCCCCCAAGTAGGAGAAGGACATCTCTAACTGTATGGTGGAGACACACCCTTAAACAAACTTCTGACTGCAATTAAGGAGAGTCTTAAGACTCCACTTCACTAGGCATGGAAGTCAGCAGTTTGAAAAGAAAGGGTACATAAGAACATCAGAGGAGCTGTGCTGGATCATGCCACAACCCCTCTAGTCCAGCATCCTGTCCCACACAGTGGTCCACCAATTGTTTATGGGCATCTCAAGAAGAAACCATCACCTGCTCTTGAATCACAGCAAATGGCCTTAGAGGCATCCTGCTTGTCCCCCCACAGCCTGGAGGATGTACCTAGGCATCCATTCCAGTAGTCATCAATACACCTGTCATCCATGAATTTGCCTAATCCTTTCTTAAAGCCATCTAGGCTGGTTGCTGTTACCACCTCTTCTGGCAGCAAATTCCATAGACCAATGGCGGACTGGGTAAACAAATACTTCCCCTTGTCTGATCTGACTCTCCTACCCATCTGCTTCATACAGGTTCCCACTATCCAGACCTGGAGGCTTAGGGCTGTGTTTTTTGTGAGCCCTTAAGAACATAAGAGGAGCCCTGCCAGATCATCCCCACTTCTTTGCAGTCCTCATAATGGGGAACATTTCTGTTTAACTCAAATGTGCACTTCTACACTTTCCCTCCCCAACCACCTTTGAAAAAAATGGTTCCACTATTAAATTTTAGTCCAAAATAGTGTCCCACACCAAGAGAGCTGAGAGTTTACCACAACCAGGGCCCTTTCTGCACTTGGTCTTATTGTGGAACATACCTCAGAACAGGGGTCTGTTGTGCATATGCTAATACAGACTATCACAGGGCTCATCTGGGGTCTGTCATAGTCTGCACTAGCATGCAAATAGCAGTTCCCTGTTCTGAGATATGCTCCAGAATAAGGCTAAGTGAGAAAGGCCCTAGGACTCAGATTGCACACAGGCCGCGTTCCCATTACAAGCTTAAAATGGGTTTCCTAAACCGAAATAATAGAACTGGATGCTAACACAAATTTGCCTGATCCCATTACTTTCAACTTAATCGTGTTTGATCCAGATTCTGAGGATCGTATGTGGTGTATGTGACTCAAGGGGGGGACTCGTGTCTACTTCCTAAAAGGCGCTTTTCAGGGCTGCCCTGCCCTCTTCCTCCTGGCGTGAATGCGCCACCCATAACCGACCCCTTCACGGAGCCTAGCTGGGTGGCTGGGTGGCTGCCGCTTGCATGGATCAATGAAAAACGGCACCGGGCAGCCAGCAATTCTTTCCCCTCCTCTCCCCATTGCCCAGGGCACACAGCAGCAGTGGCAACTCAAGCCCCCTTCACCCGTTCACCTCCACAGCCACCATCCCCAGCAGGGGTTCCCTCTGAAAAAAGCACCCTGGCTGGCTGTATGTGGTGTATGTGACTCAAGGGGGGGACTCATGTGTCTACTTCCTAAAAGCCGCTTTTCAGGGCTGCCCTGCCCTCCACCGCTGCTGCCTGCACACACAGCCTTAAACATTCACACATCTCCCAGAACCTGCAGCTGCTTTCCTTCCTTTTCCCTTTCTAAATGTCAGAACTTTTAAAGAGCCAGAATTGCGCAGAGTTGCAACATTGTTATCGGGTGTTATCGGGTGGATTGCTACAGTCACCGCTGCTGCACGGGGTGGATTTTTACAGTGAAATCACTATCTTTGGAAGCAAGCTATTGGGGGAGGGAAACCCTAAACATGCTTTCTCATCCCACTAAAACGGTACAGTTCCCACAGTAAGAAATGTAAAACGTTTCAAATGCAACAACCGGAGCGAGACCTGTTGAAATGAGTGTTTACATTTACAACGCTTTGGGGCAATTTAACACATGGAAAGCGTGTTAGGCCAACCTGACGTGGGGACTGCGAGGATCGAAACCGTTTTGAAACTGTTTTAAGCTTATAATGGGAATGGCCCCACCGTCTGGGAACTTTGGCTGTTTTCAGAAATAACAAAAGGGGTGAACGTATGTAGGCTTTCACGGCCAGATTCAGTCTCATTTGTAGAGGTTGTAGCTGCCACATCCTGGTGTTCTTATCCCACTCCTAATCTGCAATACACTTTGGATTAATTTCCTGATTTTTTATATGGATTAGAAGTGAATTAGAGATGGGATGGGAACAGTAGCTGCCACATGCTACTACCTTCTGTGCTTCTTTTTAATGTGTGTGGAGGCAGCCCAAGTTTGCCCACGCAATCATCTTTCCTGGTCCCAGAGAATACCTAAATCAGTTTGCCTCAAGAAATACTCCAGTCACTTCAAGTGGACATGTAAACGCTTCATGCAATCAAAAGAATAGTTTCCAGCTCCAGGCTTGGGCAGCCCTTCAGTTATGAATCCTCAGTTGGTCTCCCTCCATCTTGATTGCCAAAGCTTTATCGCTGTCGCCCAAGTACCCATTGTTACCACTACTTTCCAAATGAACAGGGACTGTTATTGACCATTTGCTCAGAGTTGGCAGAAGAATAGGCAGCAAAATAAAGGGAGAAGAGTTGCAGCAGGACAAGGAAGCTCCGCAAATTAGTTTCAGGCTCTCCGCATGACCACGGGGCTCACAGCGTGTCCTGGCACACAGGAGCAGGAAGAATACTAGGAACCCTCTTCTATTACACACTAGTGTGGTCTAAGAGAAACCTAGACTGGTTAGGATACCAACCAGTCCAGAATCACTTTCTGGGCCCAGCTAGTAGTGCACAAGTTATTTCATGCTCCTTTTAAAATTTGATTTCCAATCTACGGACCTGTTGTTGTCCTTCCTTGCTTTTGCTTGCTGGTTTCTTCTGTACAGGAACAGATGCAAGAAGCAATCACACTTTCTTTCTTCCCCTTTTCTCCCTGAACACTAACACAAACCTGAGGCCTATTTGCACTACAGCCTGTAGTGCATGATTAGGGAACTTCTGGGGAAGAGCATCTGCACATTGAGGAAGATGTTAGAGCCTCCAGGCACCCCCTGCCTTCCCAGAAGTACCCTAACCTTGCCCAATCACTTACCTTGTGGATCCAGGCAGTGCCCATTCACACCTCTTCCTGTGCTCCAGGGTTGTCTGAGGTGCCGTGCAAGTGCACTGTGCATACACAAAGACTGCACGCACAGAGCATCAGTGCCGCCATGATGACAGTACTGAAGCATGCACAGTCACACAGGGCACCACAGCCAAAATGGCAACACCCTAAGAGGTCCAGCCCCAGGATCTAATCAAGGTAAGTATTTGATCGCCCCGGGGGGGGGGGGTAAACAGGTAATGTTGACTAGTGCTCCAAGTTTGAGAGCATGTCACCGTTGATTCATTGCCCTCCCTTCCCATCCAGCGGACAGGAAGGGAAGTGCAAAATCACCCCTGGTCCAAAAGACAGCAAAGAAAGGCCCTTAGTGGTAGTGGCCAGAATAAAGTGGATCCCACAGACAGCATCTTACCCAAAACCTACGTTTTATATGGCATGGCCAAGGCAACAATCTTCATCACAAAAGGGCTCACATATATTTTGAGGAAAAAATAAAGGGAAGAAGGATAACTAATCTATAACCCAATTAAGCCAGGGGTCTTAAATCTGTGCTGAACTACAGTTTTAGGGCTACCAGATCAATAGGACTCTGATACTTAAATCCAAGATCTATTTTGCCCAAACAACAAATGAGACAGTAAAAATCTGTCTATTGCTTTGAATTTACTTTTTTTTTGTTTAAAACATTTTAATACTGTTCCTCCTTTAAAAGAAAATCTCACAGCTGTTCACAAAAATTATAATAAAATAGTTAACAATATAAACAATTAAAATTTCTATTAAAATCAATGATCTGCATTGGCAAAGTGATCTCATCAAAAACCAGCAAATGCTTCAGTACACGGAATGACCAGTAAGGAGCTGAGGTAAATTTCGAAATACTAAATTTTGAAACTGGTCCCTCAATAAGGATTTGAATTCTTGTAATATGGTGCCCCTCCCCCATTCCTAGCAATGACATCTCACGACAGTGACATTTTCAGGGCTGCAAAGTCTTTCCTCCAATTTGTCCATGGTCTACTGAAAGAGAAATGGCACTTCAGTGTGCCAACAGCAAATCACTGTCCAGAATGGGACCCCCATGTCTCTTTGATGGTACCCTGTGACACTTTATAATTCTTACCCTGGAAGCAAATGATGCAATCAGCAAATGATGGTATTGCAGTCAGGGCAACAGTCAGAGGCCTGTTGTTGTTTGTTGTTGTTTAGGAAATGTATATCCCACACTTCACCAAATGGTCCTAGCGTGGGTTACAGTGAAATTAAAACATATTGAATAGTAAAACATAATTAAAAATATAACCCCCTTCCTCCCTCCCTAACAGGACAGCCCCCTGAGGAAGCTGTTTAAGAATCAAAAGCCTGGGTAAATAGATGTTTCACCAAGCACCGAAAACTATACAATGTAGGCACCTGGCAAGCATCAAAAGCCCTAGTGAACCTCTGGTGGAGAGCATCCGCGCATGTTGGAGGCTGTTACAGCCTCCAAGTTGCCTACCCTCACCAGACGTTCACTACTCATTGATTAGGTATGGAGCAGACACTTACCTGAACCTCTACAAAAAGGCTAGAGATTCATGGTGGTTCCGTGAGCTTCATGGGACTAAGGGACCACCAGAATGGCCTCATCTGAAGATCTTAGCTGACAGGCAGGAATATATACAAGAGGTATATTCAGTTAGCTGAAGCAGCAGATGTTTCCAGAAGCTTGCTCACATGTTCCCAAGGCAGGAAGAACAGTCTGTCTCCTCTCCTCTGGGTCTGAGTGTAGTAAAAGGAAAGTAGTGGGAGGAAAACTAAGGAATCAACACTGCAAAGAACAGTTCTGGCACACAGCCAGCCAGCCACACCCAGTTCATTTTTATGTCAGAAAATTATGGCAAAAAAGTGATATGTCAGTTCAACATCTAGAGGGTTATGTACTGACCCACATAGGCTTCCTAGCTGCAGACAAGCAAGTTACAGGCTACAGTCATTGAGTAAGTGATTAAGCACTTGCATGTCAATTGACTGAAGCCCATTCATTCATGTGCACGGGTGCTTCCTCAAAACCAGTAACCATAAAGAGAATGGAAAGGATCCCTCCATTTGACTTATAGCAGCAAAATGGCTGCTGTAAGCCTAATGAATATGACAGGCCTACCTCACAATAGAAAATCCCCACTCTGAAGTCACCCTGGCCCACACCTCAGAATGGCAGTGGGGCCTCCCCCTTCCTTCATTGACTCTCCACCCTAGAGGCTGGTTGCTTTGCCTCCATGGACCAGCCTAAGTCTATTCCCTGCTGTGGAGGAGGTTTGGCCAGTGCAGGAGGACTTCAGGCTGTGACTCCTCCTCATCAATCACTGCTAGTAGCATGGCACCTATACCCTTGTCAGCCTAAACTGTCCTCATGCTCTAAGAGGAGCCAGCTGCACTGGATATGTTCAGCATTTAAATGAATAATTGGGATGGATGCATATAAATGAAACTCAGGCTGCATCCCTATGGGGCTGCCAATGCCCCACGGTGGATTTAGGGGACTCTTAATGCAAATCTAATTCGCATTAAGGAGTCCCCATGGAAATGGAGGATAGGGTGGGTTCAAGGCGAACCCACCCATCCCCATGAAAACCACGGCAAATCCCTGCATCGGGATGCCACGGTTTTCTCCACCACCCCCTTACCCGACCGCTTAATCACCCAGGTAAGGGCTTGATTTACCTCAAACAACTACCTGACAGCTGCCCTGCAGTCAGCTGTCAGGCTGCCAAGAGCAGGGCAGAGCTCCGGTAAGATTATTAAAACAGACGCAAAAGCCGCATCTGTTTTAATCATTTGTGGAGCTCTGCTTGTGTGCATGACAGCTGCTCAGCTGTGCAGGGCAGCTGTCAGGCAAGATTGTTTGGGGTAAATCAAGCCCTTACCTGTGTGATTAAGGGGGGACAGCTGCCATTGCAGTGTTAGCAATGGGGACAGCGAAGCCCTGCCCACTAATGCTGCAATCGTAACCTGAAAGTGTCCCCATGCCCCCTTTATAACCCACTCTTGCCCCGTAATTCAGTGCAAGAACAGTTATAAAGGGGGGTTATTTTGTTTTGATTTAGAGGATTTTGTCCCTCATGTAGCCCGAATTAGGGCTTTGCATGGGGACACTTGCAAGGTGAACTAACTTTCGCCTCACAACATCCTTGCCCATGGGGATGAGCACTCAGTGCTAGGCTGCATGTTTTTCAAAGCTACTTAGGTTTAAATGAATGAACAGAGGCAACTATTCATTCAATCCCCAAACCTCTTTTGAGTGTGGTGCCCTCCTTAAAAGAAAGTAAATTTAATAAATATCTCACTGTGTAAAATGATGTCGCCTTGATTAAGCTGTAATTCAGAAGCAGAAATCATACGCTGGAGGCATTTCCTGGCTAATATTTCTGAACTCACAGACATTTTATCACTTATCATTTCTCCTAAGACATCTCCTGGTTCTTCTTTTTTCTATTTTTTTTCCCAGGCTCTGTCTTAGAGCCTTCTTCCCATGGAATTGAAAGATATCTAGCAGTAATGCCTTTGTTGTATTGGGATACTATTGGAAATATGGATTACAGTATTCTGTGAAAAACATTTATTTCTCTGAACTGTGACTCAGACATTGTTGCATTTCTAAGGTTATAGATTTTCCTTCAGCTAAACTAAGGCTGTAAGTCACTGTGACAGCTGTAATGTGTGTAGAACCATAGCACCGGATTCTATTACATACACATTTTTGCTAGAGGTTTGCAGTGTTAAAAATTTTTCTTCTTTCCTCTCCACCCCAATACCTTTCTGTGTTGTTGTGTAAATATATATTGGGGCTCACAATACTAAAGTCAATTTCCAGATGAAATCTTCCCAGGAAACACTAGTTTGTCCTTTAAAATAAAGAGAGGGCTTGCAGGGAGGGAACACTGCATACAAACTAATTATATTCAAGCACAATATTGAATTGTAATAAAAGATGAATGACAGAAAGTCTGTGTCATTGTGAGGAATGGAGAAGGTTATAGAAAGCCGAGGCTGGGAAAGGATTTATCATGCGCAGTGGCTTCAGGCATTGTGTCAAAAGATCTGCTGGCTTATTTGCAAGGGTGTTTGACGAAAAATAGAGCAGGCTCTACTAGAAAGAATGGTGATAGATTTTTATCCTTTATACACAAGAAAGCTAGAAAGATGAATCAGGTTTTCTTTTTTCAAAGAAAATCTATGGAAAAATTGCAAGGCAGTAAGAGAGAGGGTGCGGAGAGCATCAAACTTAGCCCAAAGCCCCAACATTTTCCTAAATTCAGAGAATACAGAGAGTTGTTGAACAGCAACTGATCCATAATTTTTCTCATTGTAAGCATATTAAGTTCCATTGGGTGGGAGTGAAGAACAAAAGGGAAAGGAAAGATACAGCAGTCAACAACCAGGGACTACTGGAAAAAGCTCAAGCTCTGTTTGTGAAGTTTCTGTGTTGTGTGTTATCTATGCAAACAAACCTTTTAGCTACTCCTTAGAATTCAGATCCAGTACAATCATAATGCAGCTGTGGAAGCTGGGGAAAATAATAGCTTTCTGGGTGTATTAGAATGCAAACAGCATGCCAACAGCCCTACTTTGCTTCCAGGATTTCCACAGATAGCGCAGATAGTTTTTCAGTCCAAGCAAGCTGGAGGATCTATGAGGTCAAGAGTAGTTATCTTGCTTTCGTCAGTCAGTGCCCTTTGGCATAGTATAATCCATTTTAAGTGAATGGATTTATTGCCCTTTTTCATATTAAAATTTCTGCTCAGGCACAAAGCTGGCTGGGTGACCCTGAACCAGAAGCCTACCTCAGAGGGCTGTTGGATAAATAAAACTGGGCTGTCCATACATTTGTCTCTCTGAATTCAGTGAAGGAATTATTGTTTCAAAACAAAACAATTCCCTGGTCATATTACTCAGAGCTACAGTGGGTTGCTATGGGAAAATCCCTCTAAACACATGAATATGTCCCTTCTTGCCCAGAACCCCTAGGGAAAAGCTACAGGTACCTGTTCTGGATTATGAAGAAGAAGAGAAGAAGCGTTGGCTTTTCTACCCCGCTTTTCTTACCCATTTAAGGGAATTCAAAAGTGACTGACAAAGCTTTCTGTTCTTCTCCCCACCACAGGCACCCTGTGAGGTAGCTGGGGCTGTGAGAGCTCAGAGGAGAGCTGTGACTAGCCCAAGGCCACCCAGCTGGCTTCATGAACAAGAGCAGAATCAAACCCAGTATTCACAGATAAGAGTCCGCTCCCTGTCTGTTGCTAATAAGACTAGAATATGTCAAACTGTTTTCTTACAAATTTCACAGGGAATTTTAAAAATGCTGCTCCTGTTCTCCTTTAGCATTTTCTATTAGGACCAAATAAGTCTGGATATTAAATCCATTCATTCTCCCTTGTATAATACTGTGCTTGGGTCCAGTCTACCAATGTAGGTCAATAGAATCCTGGAGATGAGTCCCAATCAATCCTTCTAAGGCTGCATCCCCAAGCAATAAAAAACCTGTTTAAAAGCTTATTTAGCCATGGAGCGTCTCCATGCACGGCTTTTCTCCGAGCTTCCAGCGACACAAAAGGAGGGAAATGCGTGGGGAAAAAAGTGCCCTTTAAACAAGACTACCAGTGCACTTTTTGTAAGCAGCGGGTATTCCTAGCAACATTGTGCATGGAGATGCTCCATGGCAAAAGCGGCGGGGATTGGTGGCCAAGATCTCAAAAAAAAAAAAAAAAAGGCACCCTGGCTCGCTGCCTCTGCCGCCTGCACACACAGCCTTAAACATTCACACATCTCCCAGAACTGAAGCACCTTCCCTTTCTTTCCCTTTCTAAAGGTCAGAACTTTTAAAGAGCCAGAATTGCACAGAATTGCATCTTTGTTATCAGGTGTGAAGTGGGTGGATTGCTACAGTGTAACCGCTGCTGTATGGGGTTGATTTTTACAGTGAAATCACTATCTTTGGAAGCAAGCTCTGGATCCCAAAGTGATAAATGTTTCTGGTGGGTTTCGCAGGCAGGGGAGATGAACAGAGAACTTGTAAATATGGCTATTTTTCTTTTGGACTTGTCAGGGATTATCTCCCTGGTTGGGGCCACGCAGATCGCAGTCCCTCCCCGTTCCCGCCGGCACCCTATCAAGCAGAGAGGGGGCAGGGAGAAAAAGATGCAGGCAAACAAAACACGCTTCCTTGGGTACGGTAGGTGTGTTTAAAATGCGTGTTTTACCGAACCTCATGGGGACTCTTATTACACAATTGAATGACACTTTTAAAGTCCATTGGAATATAAGGACAATAGAGGGACAATAGAGAGGCAGATAAGTTGCTTGGGGATGGGGCCCTAGTCTATCAATATAAGTCAATGGTGTTCCAGATATCCAATTATGTTGCTGAAATTTTCTGGAATGTCATTAATGAATGAAAGCACATTTTTACCAGCCATGTAAAAGAAAACTGTATTATTATAACTGTATTGTTACCTGTCTTGATCCCAGGGATGGTTGAAAACAAAAACCTTCACCATGGATGCACTCAGAATCACTCAGTGAGCTTCAAAACCAGATAGAGATTTGGCCCTTTCTACACTTGTTAATCCAGATCAAGGAGCTGCTAAGAACACATTGTCTGCACAGGAAGAGAATAAATCCAGAACAGAATCTGGATTAGTGGTAGACCAGACAAATGTGCTCTACATCTGTGCTAGCAATTTTTAGCACATATTTGCTGCTCTAAAGCCCACTCACGTTGTTGATCCAGATCAGGCTAATACGGATCTAGCTAACAGAGATTAACTGAGAAAAATACAGAAAGGACCTTGGATCCTGATCTCCCAGGCTCTTATAAAGAGCTTTTTATTTGCAGAATCTTATAAAGAGCTTTTTATTCGCAGAATCTTCATCAGCAGTGATCCAAATCTTGCCATCTGCTGAAAATTGACAAATATTATTGTCATCACTGTGAAAACTGTGGGTACGCAATAGTTTCTTGTAATTTTGCCACGGATCAGATCAAGGATGTGGCCATATTTTGTCACTAACACAAAACTGTTGTTTTAAAAGTCGGGGAAGCATTCTCAAGAGACCTTTATCCATTTGTACTTATTTTCCCAGTAAACTGCTGACCTAGAAAAATGCCCAAGAGCCACAATCTGCACCAACACTTTTGCTAAAATCACCAAGCAAATAAAATAGTGCTCAGCAGGAATCCTTGGATCAAGATGGTTCAGCTGCTGACAAAACTACCCTTATCCACAGGGGGCACTAGAAGTTTGAGCAAATACACCAATAATACTAATTATCCTTTAGTGAAGGTTAGATGAACAAATATTGTTAAGGTGGGGACAGTGATTGTATCACCCATCTCTACCAAAAGCTTGCTCTGGCAACAGAATCTTTTAGACAAACTCATACACAAAAGTCCATCATGTTGAAAACAGACACAGTTTCACTCCAGTTATACCTAAAAACATAGGGATGCAATGCCCTGTGTAATCCGGCATTCTGTCCTCTCAGTAGCCATCCAGAAGCCCAGAGCCATGCCATTTCTGACAAACAGCATAGCGTCCCTTACCAATCATCATCATCAGCTTCCATGAAATCTGTAAAAGTCAAGTCAGTTGTCATTTTGTGACATAAAAAATTACAGTTTGGTTAGGCGCTATTTGGAGACATTCTTTACCTTCTAAAGAATAAATCCAAGGAAATAAGTTCATTTGCTTCTGAGCAGCCATGCTTAAGATTGCACATGGAGGCTGCGTCTAAACCTCAACAGCATTAAGTCCTTCAAGGCAACAGGGCTTGTTCCCACCTCAGGGGCAGAGCACATTAAGTCTACACGCCCTGCACCTCAGCCCATTCTCTCTTAGCTTCTAAGTCAAAGCTTTCCCCTCTTCAAAGACAGACCCTTCCTCACACAAACACCTGCACAAAGCAGGCATGGTAAGTCACTGGCACTGCTGCCAGATATCCACGCGATGGCAACAAAAGTGCCTGAGGGTGGTGGGCACCCTCAGAGTTGTTTTTCCTGCTCTGTTGGAAAGGTGCTGTGGAAGTCACTTGCAGGCTCTTCAGGGCCCTTTTCAGGATGATGGGTAGTGTCAGCCACCCTGGGCATATGGCTGCTGCGCCCTTGAGAAGTCTCTTCAAAGAGCCTGCCACTAGGTGATGCATCCTTAGACAGAAATGGAGATGACTAATACAGCCACTGCATGATGTTCTTCAGTTTTGAGGCCCTCATATTATACAATGGATACATTGGACAGTTTTAGAAGCTGATATTCAGGCTGCATCCAGACAAGTTAGAAAACTGTTACTAGGAGCCACCATCTTGAAAATGGCCACTGTGTATGAGCAAAGCCTGAATATTTGGGTATTCTGCACCATCAAAATCACATGGAAGCAAGCGCCAGGTGCAGAAAGTGCTGCTGCTAGCTATCTAGGCGTTAAGCAGTTATTCTAGAGGAGCTTTACTCCAGAATATCACTAAATAATAGGATCTTCAGCCAATGTTTGAAGGCAGCCTCAGTCTTTCTTGGTACTGTTGGATAGCTACTATTCATTTTATCTTCATGAACAAGCTCTAACATGCTCTTCAATGAGACACATTCAGATTGTCAATGATATAGTATGATATTAATTGTGCTAATCATCCTGAGTTGTCTATAGGTACCAGAAAGGTGAAAAATAAATTTATATTTAAATAAATAAAATAACATTTCTTGTTTATAAAAATGTTGGTGTTTAATGTTATGATTTTGCTTATTTTACATACTGCTCTTGCTGATAGCTGTATTTTATTTATTTCTTCTTTGCAGCTTTTATTTCTTGAGATTCTTGGTGCTCCTATATTTTTAATTGTTTTGTTGATATCGCTGATATTTTTCATATAAAATTATTGTTTGCTGCCTTGGACATGATTCATGGAAAAGCAGAATATAACTCTTTTTGGAAAGAAAACAATCCAATATTTAACTAGCATAGTATAGCAAGTATGGGTCTTCAATGCCACTCACGAGTTCTTTATGAAAATGGCTTTAGGATAGAAATGTGTTCCAAAACAAATTAGAAACTGCTTCAAAGTCAAGGTCCCTAGCTAAGGCTATAGGCTTATTTTTTAGCCACCATATTTTATGTTTTTATACTGATTTTATTGTGACCTGCCTTAAGATCTTCAGGTATAGGATGAGACAGAAACATACATAACTAATATTTTGGCAACCTGAAGTGATACGTCCATAATGCCTTCACAGCATAAGACCCTACTTTGGTGATTTTCCTGTTTTCCCAAGGCTGGGACCACCCCTCTTTTGGAACATTGTAATGTCAATGCCAAGAGACAAGTCGACAAGAAAATGGCAAAGAGTAAATAAGGGCTCATTTTTTCTTACATAACCTATGGAAACAACTGAATAGTGATTGTTGAAAGACCCTGATCTCATGAGGCATTTGTTACTATCAGTACTACTCCTGTTCGGTTCCAATTTCAGTTCTAGCTTGCTTTCCACGAATAAGAACATTATTTGTTAGAGTTGTCAGCAAGCAACAATTGCCAAACACTTTTTGTTTTTTTTACAAATTTCTGTGGAAGGAATGCCCATGCTGAAAATGTTTTCCATTTCTTCTACTTTCCTGCTTTCCTTGTTTTTAGACATCATTTTCTTTCAGCAAAGAAGATCCTGGTATTGAAATTGAAATGATGCAGAGAGCATAAAGATAGCATACCTAGGATTTGTTTTTTAAAAAATGTCTCTGAGTTTCTTTGATGTTAAAATAATAAGCCATATTGTGGAATACAATCCAGCTCATGAGAAATACACAATCTTACCTAAACTACAGAAAACAGCCTTTCAGACACTAGAAAAGGAAAGATTAACAGGACTTCAGTAGCCCAGTATTTCCCATCAAATTTGACATTATGGACAGGTTCCCACTAGGCAATTTAGTTTAGTTTTAAATCAGGGTTTTTAAAATCAGCAGCAAGGTTTTTTTGTGTTCCCATTGCTAGCTTATAATGCGGACTCGCTCTCCATTCTTCAGTGCCCACCAGAGAAGAAATCCTCTCCCCTCTCTCTTCCCCTCAGTAGAACCTCCTCCCCATGCAGTCAGCAATCAGACACTGCCATACCCAGGCTTCATCAGGGTGGGCAATTCAAACCCCACCCTCTATATAATCCTGCTTCTGGAGATCATGGAATCCTTTGGCAGCAGCTTTTGTTCACCACTTGCCCCCCCCTTAGCACAGCTTCTTTATCATGTTAACAAGGCAGTAGAAAATTAAAGATCACTTCCCCTTCTTATATTGGAGTTTTGTATGAGCTCGATAGATCTGAGCAGCAAAAAATGGCAGCAGTGTGGCAAAAGGGGTAGCAGGCAGGCTTTTACAAAAGAGCCAGCAGCTTTGTGATCACTGATCTCTTTGTAAAATCAGACACTTAATCCCTGATACATTGTTACATTGCACTCCCAATGCATGTATCTCTTGTTACTTACTGCAGACTCTTCATCCTTCACTTCCTGCCCACCACCTCCCTTTCAGCCAGGGCAGTTTCCTTAGCACATAATTGTGGACAGCCTGGGAAGATGGGGTTAGGGCAGGGGAAATCATGGCTTCTCCTTGGGTCAGGGGAAACTGAGAACGACCCTAAAGCATGGTTCCCTCCCCCCCAAAAATACTTGCATTCTCATTTGCTAAATAAAGTGGAGTATTTCTAAATTCAGCAGCAAGACCTCTTTTGATCCAAATATAGATCATCTGTATTTTGGGACCTTTAATCCTCGGAAATGGTGGATTTAAAAAAAACTTTGGGAATGGTCAGAACTCAAAACGGTCTCAAAGCTCTTTAAATCTTGAATGGGAATGCACCCTATAAGTGTTTACCAAGGGCCGCAACATTAAGCTTCCTCACTGTGGTCAAAGAAGCTATATTTATTTAACATAAATCAATATTTCCTATTGTTGCTTGGGTTTTACATTCTGAACAGTGATTAGGATATTAAAGGATCACGCATACTACAGGGCAATGGTCACACCTAAGGTTTAATCCAGCTTTAATCCACCTTCAGAGTGAGAGAACACATTAGCAAAGTGACCAGTAATTTTCTTTCCACATTATCTATTCCAAAAGTGAATTTTCTGATTTTTTTTTTGACACTGAAAGAAAACAACTTTTCACTTTGCTGATATATTCTCTCACTCTTAAAGTGGACTGAAGCTGGATTACACAGCCCAGGACTGTTCCAACTAATCCAGAGCCTGGCCCTGAAGCTAACTGAGCTTCAGGGCCAGGCTCTAAGGGCTAGAAGCAGAAATTCAGGGCCTCTGGGGGACACATTTTCGTGGCACTTTTTGTACACTGCAAAAATTAGCTTTCTGTTAGTCCCGAACATGAGAGGCATGACTTCTGTACACCTCTGTGTTCTGAACCTCAGTGTTAATGTCAAAGTCCACCAGGAATCCTGATCATGGCCTCCCCAATTGGTGTTACATTCCATCCTTTGCAGTCGAAGTAGACCAGTAGGGGCAGAACCCCACAGATCTGCACCAATATGCAGACTGATGAGGTCCAGAAGAGGACTTGGCAGCCCCATGTTCCAGATTAACGGTACGTGCAGAAAAGGCTATAAAAATTCACCCTACGGAACATAGTAGATTATGCATACCTAAGCCAGTGCCATATTAAAATATCAATGGATGGGAAAGTTCTGAGTGACTGGTTTTGATGAGGCACTTTGCACTGCTCCAGACCTTTGTTCATCTAAACAGTCTTTCCCATGCCTTTTGTTTTCTCAAACTCAGAGTCATCGAGTTGCCACCTGGTGGACTGCAAGAATATCACAAGTTTCCATTACCGGAATTTAGATGGCAGCCACCCGCAGGTCCCCAGAAAGTTAAGTCAGACATTCCCATAATTTGATGACAGAAAAGTTTCACAGCACAAATGCCTTGGTGCTTGAAAGAGGATTTTTAGCAGAACATCTAATCATGGCACAAAGGAGAATTGCTCCTCACCTGGCAATTTGCCTGTAGAGTTTCTTTAAACAAAACCTAGAATTCAGTTTTTTGTTGCAAGAGCTGCCTGGGCATAGATAAAACATAAATTTTATTGTCTTTTACTGCCCTCTATTGGTAAAAGTTGGGATCGCCTTCTTGATTTTTCATGTTTAAAAGCAACATGCAGAACACTTATCCTAACAAAGGATTTTGGGATTTAAGATCATTTAAAATCATTTTTCTCATAGGCAGCAACTAGGGAAAATGAATTAGCTCATTTTCAAGTCCCCAGTTTTGATTAAGCTGTCAGAATAGAAGAAAAGAATTAGAGCACAATGTTTTTAAAATAAGGTCCAGTTGTTTGTCTTTTTGCATTTGTCAGTTGCTGAACATCCTTCTCCAGAGATTCTTCCTCTATTCATGAGAGCAAATCTGGAGAAAATAGGCCACAAAATATTTTCTAGCCTTCCAAGCAAAAGCTACAGCATTTTGAAGTAGTTGTCAAAAAAAACAGCAGTTTCCCCCTCGGTTCAGAAATGCTGCCTCTCAGTAAAAAAAACACATGGAGAGCAAAAGGCAAACAGAAAGGTAGAAAGATAAGGACTCAGTGCACAAACACAGCTGCCATTGTGTGTCACATCAGAAGAATTATAATCTGATCAACAGGAAGTAATGTTTAGGACTCTTCAGCCTTGAAAGATGGTGTTTAAGTGATGACCTGATTGTTAAAATCATGCACCATGTGGGGAAAAGGTGGACAGAAGAGAATTCTTTTCTCTATTGCACGGCACTAGAACCACTTTATGAAACTGATGGGCAGGAAAGTCAGGAATGACAAAAGGAAGTATAGAGAGGGTCATGAGTCTGTGGGATTTACTACCGGACAAGATGGTGAAAGCAACCAACCCGGATAGCTTTAAGAAAGGTTAGACAAATTCATAGATGACAGATGTATCAATGGCTACTAGAATTGATAAACCTCTTCCAGGTTAGAGAGACAGGGAGTATCTAAAAGCCACTTACTCTGGAGTTCGGGAGCAGGTAAAGATATCATCTTCTGCTTGAGATGCTCAGAAGCAACTGGTAAGCCTCTGTGCGCAATGGAATGCTGGACTGGATGGAGTGTGGCCTGATGCAGCAGGGCTCCTCTTATGTTCTTATGTTTTTAAGTGTTAATGGCAATTCTTAAACAATCAGGACAACCAGGAGAAGAAAACATTTTTAGGATGAAAGTGAAGCAAATATTATGATTTTTTTTTTGTATGCTTCATTTAAAAAGGAACAACATCCCTTGCTTTTACATAAAAATGAATTTTTAACAAGACTACACAGGTAGCACCATTTAGGGTATAATGAGAAATACTTTAAGAGATGAAGTTCTCCAGGCAGCATTTTGATGTTCCTGCCAATTTCCCTTCTGACGACTGATTGAAATGCGAATTAAGCCAGGTATATATACAGTAGTCCCTTGATATTTGCTAGGGATAGTTTCCTAGAAAATGGTGTGATTGTAAATCATGAATAAAAAGTCATTGTGACTGTAGGAAAATGGAGTATGGAGAAATTCCACAAGAAACCATGGTAAAATGGTACAGCTGTCTCCAAAAGCTTCCAAGGATCACACAAATAAATGTCAAACAGATGGAAGTGAGTACATTAGTAAATCATTCCTTTAATTTTTTAAAAATCAATTTTGAAAAGAATAAACAAAATAATAATAATAATGGAGTTTGAAAACTGGCAGATCTGCACAGAAGATCCCAAGTGCACATCAAAAGCAAAGACTCATTTGATTGGTAACCAGGAACTACAACCCTGGCTTCATTCCAGATCATTGGGTTTGGAATAACCTAGGTAGGCATGTGCAAGATTAGCTCTGCTTGCACTGATGTCACTGGAAATTATGGAACTTACAGAAGCTTCGCAGCTGTACCCCAGGACTTCCTAGCCTCAGACCCTGGGGGGCTGCTTTTCAGTGACAATGCTGTTGAAGATCACCACCACCCTCCAATAGTCCCAGAATCTAGAGATGTTTCATCTGCATGCCCTTTGTTTTCTGAAACAATCCCCTGGTCTCTCTGGTACTACCAGAGATCCAGATTAAGAGGCCTGGCTTCATCTAATGCAGACCGAGCCAGACCAGCAGGGGTTGGGAGGAGGGGCTTGATCAGCATTA
Organism: Aspidoscelis tigris stejnegeri; assembly: GCA_023333525.1. Lineage (NCBI taxonomy): Eukaryota > Metazoa > Chordata > Lepidosauria > Squamata > Teiidae > Aspidoscelis > Aspidoscelis tigris. The sequence goes on from JALMGA010000003.1 coordinate 77,356,232, forward strand.
AAGGATTAAGGATTCTCACAGAAAGGGCCTGACTGTCCTTTCAGTACAGTTGCTAAGGATTTCTGCCTCTTGTTGAAGGGAACCCATTTAAAGGTTCATTGCTAGGGGAGAAATGAAGCTTCAGTGACTGTATAGGGTCATTCGTGGCATTCAAATGCTCCAACAGCTAGCCAGTTGTACATGGAACACTGGCCATCAGTATGGAAGGAACCCACTGGGAGTGTATGGCAGCTTTTGCACAATTATTGTGGATCACACCATGAAATCTGCATGCCAGAGCACTCATCAGGAGGCATATAAGCTCCAAGCCTCATTCACTCCTGAGCATAAAAAAACACACCCCAGGAGCGTGACTGTGGGAGTCCACTTGCATTCCCAAGAGCCAGTGGTTAGAGTGCTGGACTTATAGCTTGTAGTCACTGGGCTTGATTCTGCATTCCTTCATGAAGCCAGCTGGGTGGCCTTAGGCTAGTCACAGCTATTTCTGATCTCTCACAGCGCCACCTACCTCCCAGAGTGTCTATTGTGGGGAGAAGAATAGAAAGCTTTGTCAGCTGCTTTGAGTCCCCTTAAGGGTGAGAAAAGTGAGGTATAAAAGCCAACTCTCCTGCTCCTCCCCTCTTCCTCACCCTGCACACATGGTGGCAGAAGTGGCCCACCAAGCTCCAGAAATATGCCGCTATACCCACCCCAGTGTGCTACTTCGGAAGCTGGGAGGACTTGAATGAATTCCCAGTTCTGAAGATACACTGAGATACAGTGGCTGTCATTTAGGTAGCTACCACCTCTTTCCACAAAACCTCACCTGTTTCCTGGCCCAGCTGGCTAGTAACATCTCTGTATCACCCACTGTGGCACACAGTGTGGAAGCTACCTACACATCCTTCTATAAAGTTCTTGAAAGGAAGGAGACACTGCCAGCTACATGAGGGGTTCACTGCACTATTTTAGTGCAATAAAAGGAACTCAGAGTGTCACACTTATTGATACCTGTGACCATGGTTTTGCTGGTGAGCCTTGCTGCTGGTCATCTGCCATGTAGCCTTTTCTGTGCCAGGTAAAGACTTTGGAAACCTGCCCATCTCAAGGGCTTTTACCTCCCGCTTTAATTAAGATGACAGTTTTATGCCACTTCTGCAATTCCAGAGCTTTTTAGCTTATCCTGTTTTGTTTGTATTTGCTTTTTAGCTGATTTATTCCTTCCTTTAATCCATCCTGCCAACAGGATTGAAAAGGCAATATGTATAAAAACAACACAAAGAAATAAAATGGACAAGATTATTTTAGCTACTAGAACATGGATAAGATATTTGCAGAATGTCTGGCAAGCACCCATCTCTGTCAATCAAAGTTTTCATCTGAAGATATATATATATAAAATGGTTGGGAAATGTCACCTACATCTGCTGTATAGAACACAAGGCATTACAGAAACAGATACACCTGTTTATTGAGCAAGTTATGAGGCTTTTTTTCCTGCTCGCACTCCATCTGTATCACACACCTTTCTCTACTCCGGTTCATAAAAAAAAACACATTCAATCTCCCGCCATGGAAACACTGATATTATTTGTGCAGAGATATTTTTTCTTCCATAAAGATCACAGAAGACCTTTAATAACAGTTGTAGTTAAATAGAAATTGAAAGATGCCTCACCTCCTCCATTTACCAAAATCTAATACAGAGATGACTATATAAATATATGAGGGTTCCAGAGAGCAATATCTTTTCTTCAGCATGGAAGCTTTATATATATCAGGAGTCCTTGAGGCTTTTTGTACCAACGTTTGCTTGTTTCCTATTATTAACAGCACATTCAGGACTGCACATGGCTCAGTCTTTTGTTAAACTGCCTTAGCCACTAACCTAAAGCAAGGTTTTGCCTTGCACAACTGACTAAAGAGAATAGAAATTATTTTTAAAAAGTCTGTTTTTTGAAAATGCTCTGAAAGTTAATGTAAAATAATACCTTAGGAGCAGTCTTTCCCAAACTGTGGGTCGGGACCCACCTCTAGGAAATTTAACCGTATTTGAAATAATTAAATAATTACATCAAAAAAGTTAAGTAATAAAAAAATTGTATTAAAACTTTGTTATTTGAAAAGTCCTTTATTCATATTGGTAACGGTTAAATTTCCTAGAGGTGGGTCCCGAGTTGGTAAACTTATATTAGATGGGTCGTAGCCCAGACAACTTTGGGAACCACTGCCTTAGGAGAATCATGAAAAGCCCTTCCATCCTTGGAGAATATCCTGCCTACCACAACTCAAACAGAGGCGCTAAGGTGAAGACGCCTCAGGACGCTTTGGCCCGAACACATTGAGTACAGTTCCCCATCTGCTCTGGCAGGTAAAGGACACATTCCGAACGCATCCTTTACTTGCCTACTTGCGGACGGGGAAGTGTACTTAACGCGTTTGGGCCAAAGACCCTCCCCCAGCCTCCCCCGATTGGCTGTCTTGGAGCCAGTGGTGGGGAGGCCAGTCGGGTCCCTTCCCTGGGGTCCTACCACCTGCATCGGCCAGGATCAGGCCTATGCAAGTGGCGGGAACCCCCAACAAGCACATTGCAGATTCTGACAGTTTAATATGTGTATACTGCTTAGCCCAGTTGCTAGGGGCTGCTAGGGGATGTTCTTCCCAATTTGCTTCCAGAAGGCGTATGAGGTCATTAGAAGAAAAAAAGGATTTGTTGCTTTTTTTTTTCTTTCTTTTTGAATTAATTTGTCTGGAAGAAGAGCAACATCTTGCCCACTGCACATTTTGCTAACTGGCAATCAAGTTAATCGGGGGTGAGATGAAGATGAACTCAAGTCTGCAAAACCAGTTTATTGCAAAAATAAAAATAGATCAGAAAATAGCAAAAGGCCAGGTCGCTCTCCGCCAACACAGAAGTCAATGAAGGGTGTTTTCCATCTCAGTTTGTTTTTCCTGGGGGTCTAAAGGTTTTGTTCACTGGGGAATCCCCACCAATGACCTAATATGACATAACTATAATATCAAAAGACCAAAGGATGTTTAGCAGTTGAGACTAGTTGTGGTAGAAGATCAATCATTTAAAAGGAAATAAGATAATTGAGTGGCTTTCTGCTGTTGCCAAAATTACAAAATAATACCTAGGGATGCACACCTGGAATTTAAAAAACTACAACCCAGTAATGCAATTTCTATGAATTATTACCTAAACAACAGCAGCAGTGCTTGCACACCTCACTGGCTTTCCTTCACAGCCATTTTTTTTTCAAAGCAAAAAAACCTTAACAGTTTTTATCTGTAAGGAAGCTACTCTAAAGTGTAAACTTCTGGATCAATATTTTTCACACATTTAAAGCGCAGGCTCCATTCTTGTGTGGTTCCTTTTTTAGGAAGCCCAAGGCCCCCTTAATACTCCACAGTCCCTGTGCAGCTGCTTCCCATCATTCAGACTGGACAAGCAGTAGCTTTACAGGGAGGGCAGAGCCACTGCAGAGCCACTTCTCATCGTCCAGACAGAATGCTTGGTACGCCAACATATCTGTGCAGCATGCAAGGGAAACTGCGAAGTTAAAAGCTGCTGATTAATCAGAAGCTTTTTACCTCACAGTCGCCCTGCTGTCACAGAGTGTCATTCATCCCGTCTCCCGTCACTTGGCCAGCAGCAGTGACTGCAAAGTATTAAGCGTGTCTGGAGGCGCCCATAGACATTATGGGTTCCTCTGGACAGGGACAGAAACAGCAAATTATTCCACACATCCCCACATCTATCAGCATCTTTTTAATGCAAACATACCTTCAAATGACCCCCCCCACACACACACCACTGCTGCTCTGCAGGGACACCAAAGCTTCTGATCCACCTGTCTGGCAAACCCAGAGCTGATACAGGATCCCTGTGAAGCTTCTGATACTCCAACCTGATGGACCGGAAGCTGCTGAGCAGCAATGCCAAAGCTGCTGCACAGGGAAGTCTGGAGGCACCCTATATTATTTCCTTTATTCTATTTCAACTTTCCTCTGCAAAAATCTCATAAGGGTACATTGGGGCTTCCTTATTGTTATTAATAAGGGAGAGCCCTATAGCACCAAAGGAGCCAGTGTCAGATAGACTCCCTCTGCTCCATGCCTCAAGGGATGCTCGGGCATGCGCAGACCAATTTCCAGTTTTTTTTAAAAAGGCTCCATGAAGTACAGAGGGATCGTGCCACAGTGTCCCTGGTGTTCACCTATCAGGTAAGGGTGAAAAGGCTCACAGCATACCAGGAGTGTACCAGCAGCATGCAGGGCCTCACAGGTCCGCACTAACATGCGGACTGATGATATCCAGAAGTGGAGTTTACATTCCCATAGCGCAGATGAAAGGTAAGTTCAGAAGGGCCTAAGGTTCTCACCAAGAAGAGATGTCATTTTCTGGAAACAGACATAATTGGGGGGATATCCCCATGTACCGCTACTTAGTATAAAGCTTTCATATTAAACTAACTTATCTGACTCGCTTTTATACAGAAACAAAAATAACTTTTTCTTGTATATGCACCCACCTTCTTTCAGAAATGAAAGCACTCCACCAAAGCTGCAGGCATTCTTAAGAAAAAGAAATAACCAAATACCTCTGAATATTTAATTATCTATGCTGGAAATGAGAAACAGGTGTAATTAAACCAACACTTTTAAAATTAAGTGACCCCTCTTGACCAACCATCTGTGAATAATTCAAATTCCCCCCTCCCATTATTACTATAAAATTAAAACTAGGGCATATAAATGGCTAGATCCTCTTTAACTGTCTTTAAGCACTAGCAATATATATTTTCCACCAGTTAAAATCCTTAATGATACCAAAAGAATCTGTCAAGCATAACTCCCCCAATTCATTTGCCTGAAACCATCAATATTTTATCATGCAGTTGCAGTTGGCTTTAATTTAACAGTCCAGGTTACTAATCAAACAAAACACCCAAGTCATTAAAAGTTAGCGTGCCATTTAGAAAGTGCATTTCACGTTTATTAAAATATCTTTCATGGAGCCATTAGAAGGCTAAAGTTTTAATTACAATCAGATATTTAGTTCTACTTCAGTTATGCTTTTGGCACTCTCTTACAACTGCCTTGATTAATCTTCCGGACAGAGCTCATCCATTACCTCCTGAAATTATTTTCCTCTTTGCTTCTTCATAATTCATCTCCTTCTCCATCTCCATCAGCTCCAAACATGTGGGTTGCATTCAGAAGGTGTGTCACCTACAGTACTTCCTTGGAAAACATAGTCACAAAAAGAAATTCTGTTTCTAATGTAACTCAAAAGAGTAATCCTCAAGTCTCTACTCAGAAGCAAGCCACAATGGACTCAGTTGGGCCAACTGTCAAATCAACATGTACAAGAAAATTTAGTGGGTCTTACTTTTTTTAAAAAAAAGTTTTTAATTTATTTAAAGGCAACAACATTACAATACTAAAATGATCACAATATTTTTTTTTTCAAAAATACATTGAATATTTAATCAAAACAATTTTACAATAGTATAATCATAATAGTATTTAACAAAAAAATCCAATAATGATTTTAACAACAGAAACCAATAGTTTAGTTAAAAATAAAACTAATCTATAAAATAAACCTAAAAATGTATTAGAATTAAAGACAGTAAAAATCACAGCACAACAACATAACATAGAACTTTAAATGTGGAAAAGTTGATAATAAAGAGGCTCTTAACACGCTTGGAGCACCTTTCTGACATCCCCCCCCCCCCCTCCTAAGAGCTCAGAGTTCGTGCTGTGCACCTGCTATCTGTCCCCTTTAAAATAACACAGAGAACCCATTGGAAAAGTTAGCTTGATTTATTACAGAATAAAGATAATTAAAAATAACACATGAGTTCGAATCCCCATAAGGGAAAGTAGAACTCCAATTACAGGCTGTGGGCACCTGATGAGCAGCAACTACTGTGAAACCAGTCGCGTCCTGCCTGAGCCAGTAGTGTTCTTGTAATATAGAAAAATAAGACAGGTTAAAATAAAAGTCATAGGCCAGAACCACACTTAACAGGCACAAAGCCAGAAAATATACAAAAGAGAAACCAAGTGTGTTCTTCTGAATGAAAAGTAAAAACATGGAATTTTACATCAAGTGAAAGAAACAAACAGTGCAAGTAAAACAAACAAAATTCCTTCTCTAACCACTCACACTGGCCTCCTTCGTCTGGACAGAGAAAGTAATGCTTCTCATTTAGCATGCTAGCACTAGAGTAAGGAAAAGAGTGATCTCTCTATCTCAAAGTCAAGATAAAGGATAATCTCCATCTTCTTGGGGTTTCTTTTATTTTAAACTCATGGAGTTTGCACCAATTAGGGACTCGAATTACCAGGTGTCTCAAATTGGGTGGTGGAGGACTCAAAGAGCATTGTAACTAGATGAATTTCAGCTGGTCTCTTCTCTACTTTGTAAGAAGTGTTAAAGTTGTCTCTTATTGTTGCCTACATTTAGTTTCCTACTCATAAGATTTCCCTTTTACCAAATGGAGTCAGTTTACTTCTACCATTCCCTGGCCAATGGATCTCCAATTCACTACAGTATAACTTTACAATGATAACATAAACAAATCTGGCCTCAAAACTTAAGACTGCACTATTTAGTCTTCAAAATGTAGACCATATTCAGAACAGAGGTAAAGAAACTGAAATAAGAGTTAACATTCTCTCATTCCCATTCTGATCTTGGAAGGCATTTTCTAGAGATGAGAACTAAACAGAAGATTCTAGTTATCACTAACCATTTTTCACTTCAGATTTGCCTGGCTCATCCAGAGGACATTTTCATTTCTCTCATTCCTAAATAACTTTGATATAAAGGATAAAGTCAGAACATTTAGAAACAAAAACAAAATTAGGAACTAGAGAAACAATTATTTTTGAATTATTTAGGCCCTTTCTACACCGGCTGGTGCAAAAGACTATATGTTAGTGCTTTGCCTTCCACATGCTAGTGAGGTCTACCAGGGGACACAGAGGGGGGGGGTCCCCATGCACATTTTGGTCCAAATTGAAATCAGGTTTGGCAAGGATCATCCACATGCATTTTTTATTTGGTCTGATTTCTGTGGACCAAATTTCCCAAACCCATACCAAACCTGTGCCACATTTGGTACCCGGAATAACAAGTCTCATCACCGTTTGGTGTCTGGCACGCATTGCTTTGCGAGCCAGGACTTCCACATGGGGATGATCCCGGGCTATTTGGGGAGGAGACTGGCGCTCACGTAAGTGGGAAGTGGGGTTTCATGCCCTGTGCTTGCCATTCCTGCCCTGTGAATTGAAGATCGCAACCGCTGAATTTTTGGAGAATAAATGGTGTCAAAACCAAAACAATGAGGTGGTCAAATACCCTTCGCTGCCTCACGAGACTCTTTTATTCAAGAATTCCACCCCACTTCCCCAATCACCAAGGCAGGCAGGATAATGGCTTGATTCTTCTCCCTTTAACACAGCAAAAATTCCACCCCCATTTCCCAATTGCCAATGGCTTGATTTTCCACCTGCCAGGTGTTCTCATGGTCCGAGAAGAGCGGTGGTGTGCACAACTGCTCAACTGCCGCCAAACCTCATAGCAGTTTTGTTTTTAAAAAATTATTATTTTCCCCATTCAGTCCCACTAAAGGGGAAGGATGCAGCATTTGCAGAGGGTGGCACAGGGGTGGTGTGATGTTATTCTGGCTTCCAATGAGGGGAGAGGGGGCAGAGAAGAGGGGGTGCTGCTCCCCCATGGCAGGTTTTGGTGCAGTTTGCATGGGGGAGCAGCACCCAGCCCACAATGCCGGGAATGGCATGGGGACAGGCAACATCCATTCTCAGATCTGAAACCAGTCACATGCATGACCAATCAGGGCCAAACAGCTTGTCTGGGGATGCGGCCACAGAACACTCCATCCACACTGGACAGAATTAAGGAGTCGAATACAGTGTGGTATCCCATTCCACCAGGAGATTACAGACAGCATATCAGTCCATAAAGGGCACACAGATAGCATGCCTCATGGGTAGTACACCATGCCCAACCTTCTTTTAGGCCAGGCAGCACTGGAAATGTACCTTTCCTGGCCATGTTGTCAAAAAAACCCTCCAGCTGACAACTTCAAAAGCCAAGAACTTTCATTCCCAGCCTTTGCAGCTGGGACAGGATGGAATGGACTGTCTACAATGTGGTCAGTCCTGGGAGTAGGCTGCCTATAGTCTGGCGACAGTGGCCTGGGCTACTCTATAGAACCCCACCTCCCACTGACACGAGCGGTCTGCACCATGCAAGAAAGGGCCTTGGTGTCTATGCTTGGATACATAAGCTGCCCAAATCCTTTGGGAAATGGTGAAGTATATAAATCAAATTTTAAAAAGAATTTTAAAAAATCGTTGATCCATATCTACTATAGGCCTAAAATATCAAGTTTACAAACCAGACCAAGGGCTATACTCTGGATCACAGAGACATGCAGTTGGCTTGCCTTCCATGATCCAGAATTACCGGGTGCTATCATTCAGCGGCATGCAATAGCATGTTGCCAAAACCCACCACCCCACACTCACATCCCCATGATCTGGATCTACTGCTCCACAGTGGAGAAAGGACCCTTGCTGACAACAGATCGATCTGTGGGCAATCTCTCTTGCTGTTCATCTTGAGAGATTTCAGAAGGAAGGCAAAGAAGAAGTATTTTGTGTTAATAAAGCACTCCAGTACATTGAACAGCATTCAGCACTAGGAGTATTGTGTTTTCATCTAAACTTATAACCTGTGACATGGAATAGAAAATATTATATAAACTATTGGTGGAAATGGCTGAAGCAGCTCAGAAAATTGTCTAAGACCAACACATCCTCCACAAAAGGGGAGATTAATTAAAAACCAGCTACAATACGCTGTTAGGAAGGTCAAATCTCATCAGAAGGTTATTTAAAGTGCCGTAATACAAGTCCTAATAAAAGGTATACCACAAATTAGAAAAGATACGAGTAGGTCCAAAAGAATGTCAGGATGATTAGACCATAATATTACTGATACTGTGAAAAAAAGAAGAGGGGGGAAAGATTGCCTTGCTCCAAGGAGGAGAATTTTAAAAGAGCATGCACTCTGATATGCCACCAGCAAGCTTACAATAAGGCATATCAAGAGGAAATTTGAACAACCAGTTCCTAACAAATGGAGAAAAAATATGTAAAACTGTATTAGTTACTGGATATATCTAAATCAAGAAACCCATCAGAGAAACTCCAGAATGCTTGATAAGGAATTCTGAAAAAAGATGGGCAGATTACAAAGGCTACATGTGAATTCTTTTGAATCAAATTTACTTTAAAATTTGAAGTTTCTGAATATTTGTGGGATATGGAATGGAATAGGTAAGAGTTGGAATTTTAGAATTAAATGTAAACTAACAACATTTAGAATTAGGCTGTTAAATCAAGGATGTTAGCTGTGAGGCCATCTATAAAAGAATATATATAAGTTCCATTTTCAAACAACCCTGCTTTTTGAACTTTTTCCCCCTTCAAAGACCTCTTTGGCTGATCCTTGACTCTGGTATTTTAGAAGCTTCCTTGCTCAGTCTCCACTTCATGTTCAGGCAACCTAGCCTTGCTGTTTTGGACTATTTCCCTTTCAGGAGTTTTCCTGAGCTCCAAGCTTATTTTGCTTCATTGAGCTGCCCACAGAACCCCAAGATCCCTTTCCTGGTCTGTCACATAAAACTCAGCCCTCACCACTTCTGCTGAGATAAAAGTGCACTTACTTCTTCACTGCCCACTCGCCCAGTGCCAAGAGAGCCTGTCAAGCTCTTCGCAATCTCTCAATTTTTTTACTAACCCGAACATTTCAGTATCATCAGCAATACTGAACCTTTGAGAACCCCATTTTGCGCATCTTCCCACTCCATATATTTGTTTGGTTGTTTGTTTGTTTGTTTACATTTCTATCCCGCCCCATACCCAAAGGTTTCTGGGCGGGTAACAGCAGATTAACCAACAGATTAAAAACAAGATAGACATTAAAACAAGATACCCATTAAAAGCAAAATACAGATTAAAAACACTTTAAAAATTCAACAAATTTAAAACAGTACGCTCCATATTGCGTTCATTTATTACTACCCTCAGTTTCCTATCCTTTAGTAGTTACTAATCCAGGATAATACCTGTCTTCTTATTCTTAGGCCTCTATATATTACTGGTCTATGCGCCTGTCCCCATGCACGTTTGGTACGGTCCCGAGCACACAATCGGCACTTTCCGTCCCCATGGGCTTTGCATTTGGCATGCAAAAAGGGTACCAAATTCCCCCAAACAGTGCCAGAAGGGTGCCAGATTTGATACCTGAAAAAAGAAGTCTTGGCACTGTTTTGGGAGCCGGCACGCATTGCTCAGTGAGCCGGGAATGCATATGGGGACGCTTGCGGGCTAACAGGGAGGAGAATCGCGCTCACGTCATGGATTGGGGTGTGCTTGCTGTCCCTGCACTGTCCATCGAAGATTGCAGCTACTGACTTTTTAAAAATGCTGATCAGAAAGGCAGGTTGGAGAATGGCTTGGTTTTTTAATTTTCTGCCATTTCAACAGAAGTAATTCCAACCTCGTTTCAGAATGCCAAGGCAGGCTGCAGAATGGCTTGATTTTTGTTGCACTTGCAACCCACATTTTCCCGATTGAAAAGGCAATAATAAAAGTCTTGATTTTAAAATTGACACACACTCCCGCTATCCCCGGTAGAGCGGAGGTGCACAAAAGTGATCAAGTGCCTACTGCAGCTAGTGGCTTGCACCGGTGTTTTATGAATGAAGCTTTATTTCATGAATGAAGCTTTAGTTATTTTTATGAATGAAGCTTGTTTCCGTACCTCCCACCCCAGTCTGGCTGTCTGTGCCACTAAGGGAAGGGGGGATGCGGCACAGGGGTGGGCTGATGACAATCCAGCTGCCAATGAGAAGAGAGGGGGCAGAGAGGAGGGGTCATGGATCTCACTTAGCAGGATTCGACAAGCTTTGCATGGAGATGCTATCATCCGTGCCCAACCAGTGCCTATCCCGCATTGCCAGGAATGACATGGGGACGCCCAAGATGCGTTCCTGGGCCCATGTCCGGCCCATGCGAGCCCAAACAGCACCCAAGCAGTGCCAGATGGCCAGCATGGGGACAGGGCCTATGATACCAATTATTCCTTGCCCCTGGCCATAACAGTGAGGTCTAGTGAAGTTGTAGTTCAATAGCAGCTAAAGGGGCACCTTTGTATTCCCGTTTTAAGTTTAACAGGTGTGATGCATGATAGATATTCTTGACAAATTTTATAGAAAAGCTTATTAATGATAGCTGATCTTTTCCTGTCTTTCTAGTGATATAAGAGCAGGAAATGGAAGATGTACAAATTTTACACACACAAATACATGCATAGATAGTAACCTTTACGTATATCAGTATATAGCAGGGCACCTTACTGTTGGCATCTCAGCATTAGCTTTCATATGAAAGACTTTGCAAAATAACTAACACAATGTCAAAACGGCAAAAAATGAACAAAAGATCCCTTATCACCTGTCATAGATAAATAATGAAAAGCATTGATGTGGTTACTATAATCACATTTTTTTAAAAAAAAGAGGTTAAACTAAATTGGTTTACAGCATCTATTCTGATCCTGTGATTTGTACCCTATAAAATTCAGAAACTATAACCAATCAGCAACCTGAAGACCTGGCAATCCATCCATCCCACTTCTTTCTTCAGAAAACTTTTTTTTTAATATTAAAGATAAGTGAAAGCTTCCTTTCTGCAGTTCATCTAAATTTCTCCTCAAGCCACACTTTGGAAAACCCTATGTAAAATCATTCTTTTTTAATAATCAGATAGCCTGACACTGTGAGTAACTAAGAAATTGACCAAATTTCTACAGCAGTTGGTGGAGAGAGTTGTTTTTGTGATAAGTGTTATACAGTATAGTATATAGTAAAGACACTGTTGTTCAGTAGCAACCCTAGAACACCTGCTCTTGCCAAACATCTACCTGAAGCAATAAAAGTAAGGAAATAACATCTTAGGCCATGTTCAGGTGGCCTTATTAAAGCAGCAGGTGAACGCTGTCGTAATGCATGTATGCCTGCCTTCCATGTCCCATCACAGAGATACAGAAAGGCATGAGAGGAGCGGGGAATCGGATTTTACACTCTCTGAGAACTTCTGCAGTACCTCCTGTGACACTTTGGACATCTGTGTGGTGCTCTTCATTGGCATCATGAAAAAGCAATCAGCCATGGCCTTCAAATGCTGCATAGTGCATTCTGGGACCACAGCAAGTGATGGGTTATTGCCTGATCACAGCCTTAGTTGTCCTGGCCTTTGGCTAAACAAGGAAACAGCTTTTCCTCCTCCCTATCAGGCACTGTATTTTTTGGTGTGCTCATTTTTATATTTGATTTTTAATATTGTATCCTCCCTGAAACCTTTGGGTATAAGGTGAGATGAAAATGCAAATAAATAAAATAAATAATAATAATGGCCTAATATAGCTATCCTGAAGTGAGATTAATGCTATTTAATGAATGCTTTGAAGCCTTGAAAAATCAGGTTTCCAGTGTGGATCACTGAACTTGCTCCAACTCCTGGATATATAGGTGAAGGTTGTGATCCACACAGCCACTCTTCCATATTGACCTCCTGTGCCTTAAGATTTGGATGGGAGGCGCTCCTGGTTGTCCCACCACCCTCAGTAGTAAAAGAGGTGGGCACCCAAGAGAGGGCCTTCTCAGTGATGGCCCCTAGGCTATATAATAGCCTCCCACTTGAGGTGTGTCAGGCTCCTTCATTGTATATATTTAGGAAGGCAGTGAAGATGCACCTCTTTGCTCTGGCCTTCAGCTAAACAGGCATATACTTTCTCTTCCCACTTTACAGACACTATGGGCGCATCCCCATGGGACTGCCCCTGATGCACTGTAGCTTTGGGGGAGCCTTAATGCGAATTAAGATTCACATTAAAGACCCCCATGGCAATGGAGGACAGGGCAGGTTCAAGGTAAACCTGCCCATCCCCATGAAAACTGTGGCAAATCCCTGTATCAGGGTGCCACTGTTTTCTCCACCACCACCCCTTACCTGAATGCTTAATCACCCAGGTAAGCCTGACAGCTGCTCTACAATCAGCTGAGCAACTGTCAGGGGGTTATAGCAGCTCTCATGCGCACAAGCAGAGCTCCGATAATGATTAAAAGAGAGCCGCAAGCATGGAGCTAATTAATATGCACCTCTTTCCAAAGCTGGAGGTAATAGGCAGCTCCAAGGCTTGGAAAGAGGTGCATATTAATTAGCTCCATAATTATGTCTCTCTTTTAATCATTAGCAGAGCTCTGCTTGCAGAGCAGCTGTCAGGCTTACCTGGGTGATTAAGCACTCAGGTAAGGGGGGACAGTTGCAATCGCAGCATTAGCGATGGGGACAGCGAAACCTGACCCACTAATGCTGCAATCGTAACCTGGGAGTGTCCCCATGCCCCCAGGATAACCCGTTCTTGCCCGGTAATTCGGGGCAATAACAGTTATCAAGTGGTTTTTTTAAAACTTCAGTTTAGACGATTTTGTCCCTTATGTAGCCCAAATTAGGAGTTTGCATGGGGACTCTTGTGAGGTGGACTCACGTTTGCCTCGCAGTATCCTCACCATGGGGACGTCCGGTATTACTGTTTTCATATATACTGTTGTTGTTTTAATATATGTCTAGTTTTAAATGTTATTTCCCATCCTGAGACCTTTGGGTATAGGGTGGGATAGAAATACAAATAATAAATAATTAATTAATTAATAAACCCACTAGAAGATGGAGAGATGATGTAGAAAACAATACTTTTACTCCAACTGTTTATCCTGGTCCCAGTCTATACTGTTTAGAAAGATGGCAACATTCAGAAGCTGCCCAATCGCCAGAATTACCCAACTATCACTTTACCCTTTTTCTTCCTTCCACTAATTTTCTGTTTCCATTATGAGGGCAGCCATGTGCTTATTTCTAGGTCACAGTTGATGTATGTTTTTAAAAATACTGTGTTATGAATGTTTATGACAGTTATAGAGTGATGGAATTGTGAGTTAAACATTTCAAAAGAAAGGATTCCTCTCAGGATGCAATTTGCTGCTATTACTGGAATCATAGTACCATCTAGTGCTGAGCGCAGGAATAATGTGGCATAGCCATGGTAAGCACTGTAGCCTTGTCTCAGAAGTCTCTGGAATTTTGCAGTTTAAGTAGTGTGCACTCACCAGACACCATCTGAGAGCTTAGGCTGTCTCTGGAATCTCTGAAAAATCAGATTAACAAACAGAATTACTAATCCACTGGTTATCAGAAGTACTAAGACACATCCGCCTTCAATGCCCAACTGTGATGACATCACAGCAAATTGGCCCGTCAGCGTCAAGGGAGAAAGAACAAGCAGAAACACCAGGCACCAAGTAAGGGAGAGAACTATCACCATCGAAGAGGTTATGTTAGTGCTTTCTACCATTATTATAGCAGTAAAATGGCTATACTTACAAAATGAACTCAGAGAAAGCTCAGGCTGTGTGAGTCTCCACTTATATTACAGATGCCTCCGCAGTCTGTCTAGGGCAGTGCGCCTCCCATTTTCAGCAGCATCAGATGCATGGTAGAGCACCTGATAACCTGCCTATGGCACCTGGGGACAAGGGTGCAAGGAACTGCTTGGAGAGCAAGTGCATTGGTCAAGCTGACTTCACCACAGACAGCACTAGCCCTCCACTGTCTAAGGTACTATGTGCAGATGGGGAATCACCCCGTTGGCAAGCCCTGGAACAGGAAGATCAGTGGCAGTTGGGTGGATAAGGGCTCAAAAGGACAGCAGGCAACAAGTAAATGGTGCCACGGCGCCCTCTCGCAAATTATGGAGGCCGTGCCCCACCACAAGTGATGCCCCTAAATGGGGCTGTGAACACTTGGAAAAGGGAGGGAGACCAACTGAGATTTACTGAGATTGTTGTTGTTGTTTACTTGCATTGATTTATTGTATTCTTTAATCCAATTGATTATTGTGATTGATTTTTTACTTGTATTGATTTGTTGTATTCTTTGTATTTTTTTTCTGTTTGTTGTAAACCGCCTTGGGCAAAACTTTGTTTTTGGAAAGGCGGTATACAAATAAAAATGGAAATGGAAATGGGTGGCAAGGTCTAGGGGCTGAGACGGGATCACCTGTGAGTGCCATAGGAACTGGCATCTTTGCTGGCAAGGCGGTGATGCGGAGGTGCACAAAATCACTGTGGAATAATGTCTGGCTGGTTGATCGGGGAAGTGCAGGGAGGAGTAATGGTCACGTAAAAGAGACCAGTGGGACAGCAAGGGCCACTTGACCCCCTCATTGTTTTGTTTCATCATATTCCCCAAAAATTCCCCAACACACAGAGCAGGAACGGCAAGCACAGGACATGAAACCCCGCCCCTTAATGACGCTAGAGTCAATCTCCTCCCCAAATAGTCTGGGACCATCCCCATGTGAGGACTTGGCTTGCAAAATGATGTGGACTCAGCTCCCAAACTGTGCTAAGAACAGTTTTCCCCAGTACTATTTTTGATACGGATTTGGGGAATTTGGTCCACATAAAGTCCTGTAAGGGGATTTTGCATGGGGACAGCCATTCCCAAATTTGAATTCTATTTGCATTAAATAGCGCATGGGGACACAGCCCCAGTGACACTATTGGAAGGACATTTAGACAAGGTCTCCAGGTATATGCTGCCAAACACATCAAGAAATGGCATCAGGATATTTTGGTTTTGAACACAGGAATTTGGAAAAGGTGATTTAGAGCACCCAAAGCAATCTCTGTTCCACGCACGTGTCCAGATTAAAGTATCTTCTGAACCGGTTGCAATTTACTTGAATCCTCTCGGGACAAGCCTAGAGTGAGGCTTGTTCAGATACAGCAAAAAGAAAAAGAAAGGAAAGGAAAGGGCTCCTCTGAGGCACCCATCGTATCTACTAGACTCACTGCAATCCTGGCTTGTTGCTGGCAATTTTAGCATATCTAGAGATGGTCGTGCTCTTGCTTTCTGCCTTCTGTAGATCAGCATGGTATATCATCAGTGTGGGAAAGACTGCAGTAAATAATGTTTGCCAGGTGCTTTGGTGACATCTGAAGAAGTTGAGAGTGTTCTTATTTTATTCTCCCAGCACAGACCTTTGCAAAGAGTCATGACTGTGTTTCTGCATCAAATCTATATATGTTCACCTTTGCATTTTGTGTGAGTCAATGTTTTAGAAATCATTTATTATCATCAGATAGACGTGTATCATTATGCACCATGTAATCTTTGGAAAAGTTTGTACTTAAATTAATAAAGCAGAAAGAACAACTTAGCACAAGTGATTTGTTTTGCTGCTATAGAAGGCTGAGATGATTCTTCCAGAAGCCACTATGTGTGAAAAATTGAGCTATGGATCTAGTCCTAAAACTCTAATTCTTATGAAGCCTTTCTTGGATACCTCTGTCTCCCTGTTTTTCTCGTGCCATGCTGTGGAGAAAGCTGTCTGGAAGAACCTCAGGAAAACTACAAAAGCAATGGGATAAAATTTGATCTGAGAACTGATTTTATTTAGATGGGAAGGTAAAGGAGGAAGAGAACATGTAAGGCTGCATCCAGGCGCCACTTACTTATTCTATTATACCTCTGGAATATCCATGCTTTATTCTGCAATATCCAAATACAGTGGAATAAGTAACTGACGTCTGAACACAGTCTGAATCAGAGACACAATAAATTAAGGAGTTAATGATATGTGTAAATAAAGTATGTTGAATGCAATTGTTTCCTGGAAACTTCTGGAGGGAGTCCAAAAATATTCACAGATCTCCATTTGATATCTTGGCAAAGCACAATCGAATAGGTAACAAATCAGTCCTGATTAGAAAACATGTATGCCTTCTCCCATATGGACCCACCTAAATACTGAGATCTCAAGGGCCCTGGTCACACCTACATAAGTCAGGACGTCCTATTAATAATTTGAACTGAGGTCATCCTCAGGCCATCCTCACTCTGAGCTGCATCGGTCACACCTTTCTCCATGATTGATCTGAGCCTCCTCCATGGAACTCTTGGCTCTCTACCCTTATTGGATGCCATTGTGTCACTCACGAGAGGCAAGGGTGTGTGTCTAAGAATTTTAAACCTGCTCCCCCACTTCCACCCACACACTTCATTTTTAATGTGCGTTTCTTCTCCGTGTGATTAATTCTGTACAAAAATAAATAAATTTGCAGAAAACTGCTAGAGGAATCATACACATAAACTGAGGAGAGAATGGGAGGTGCCTCACAAACTCTGTGTGTTCACATTGGCTGAAAGGAAAGACTGGACCTACCCACCACAGCACAGTTCAGCCTCCTTTAGCCAATACCCCCACCCACAACTGAGGAAGCAAAGACAGGACTATAGTTAGAATGATCTAATGGGGGTAGGCCGGCTTGGAAAATGAATTGAATATAAATGTTAGTAATGAGGACAACCTGAAGTCATCCTAAACTAAAGGTCTGACCAGGACCAAGGAGAGAGTTATGTCTAGTTATATTATGTACCTTTTAACTGTCCTCCTCTCTGCAAAAGGCAAAGACTTGCAATAGGTCCTTTACCACAGACTTTGGAAGAGTCTCCCTCTGGAAGTTGCCAGGAGACAACATTATATGGTTTTCTGTTCCTGGTTAAAATGTACCTCTTCATCCAAGTCTTTGATGATTTTTTCCCCTCTGAGTACTGTCCTGCCAAGGAGGAAGGGTTATCTTTTTAAAACATGTTTTAGCAATATTCTATATATTTATTGTCATATGACCCAACCTGGTCCTTCTGGTGAAAGGTAGAATATAAATGAATGAATGAATGAATGAATGAATGAATGAATGAATGAATGAATGAATGAATAGTTCCATGGCAGGTGACCTACCATCTAAAGAATCCTCCATACCTTATCATTTAAAATTTGATTTGTCTAGAAATGTACTGTAAGAGCAATTCTAATTACCCAACATGGGAGCAGGGAACAGAAAAACACTAAATGAAAGAAACTTGTACCCTGCTATAATGAATGGGAGGCCAGCAAAGAAAAAGAAGAGAAAATTGCTCTCTGCAGAAAGATGAGAAGAATATGGTCCCGGTTGGCTTTCAGAACTCAGGCACCATGGAGGTAAAAGGTGCATTTGATGGAAAGGCTGATGGGCGGACAGCAGGCAGCCTGACAAATTGGGTCATTTAATTCCAGCAAATACTTTCCCTCTGAGGACTCTTATTTTGGGGCTTCTGAACTGCAGGGGATTTGGCTGAAGGACTTGATTAAACTAAAGGGAGGCGAGAATGTCACAGAAGACATTCCTTTTAGAGGTCAGAGTTTCAGGGTTCAATTCTCAGTTCTTCCTGTGCATAAAAATCTCCAGTTTTAGAGTCTTAAACAATTCTCAGGTAGCAAAACTGGGGTGAAAAGGTATGTTTTAACCAGGCACTGAAAACCAATGGGACCACACAGTCAATCTTGGCCAGCTGAATGCCACCTGTACCTCTAAGAAGTTAGATGTTGACCTTTCAGAGGTTGTGTAACTAGTCAGCATGCCAGAGTCACATTTGTTATTGAGATTAATAAAATAAAACACTCCACCAACTAAGAACAGCCATATACCACAACCCACAGAACTGAAAAAGAGCTGTCAGTCAGTGAATCGCTTCCTGTTCTGGACCAGGTGAGGTTTCCTGTGTTATTGTGGGCAGCGCCACAGAAACTACAACCTTTCTTTTTTTCTTTTTAAAACTTTTGTTATTTTCTATAATCACAGTTAAAAAGTACATAATATAACTAGATGCTATTACAGTTCATATATCAATCATGTTTTTCCCCATTTCTTCTTACCCTCAACTTCATTTGTAACTTTCCACTACTATCTACTGTTTTACATTTCTGATAAAAGTGTCTGGTTGGATTTCACATTATCAAGTTTCACAATATATTTTTCCTGACATTTCTATTGGCTTTAGACTTGAGATTGTCTCTATAAATATCTGCTACATTTGTAAAAGTACTTTTCTTTTTTCTGTCATGTCCTAAGCCAGCCAAATCTAAGACACAAACTCAGACATTCATGGAATTCAGAAGTAAAAAACGGTCCAAGGTTCAAAGTTTCAAAGTCTGAGGTGTTGAATAAAAGGTCCAGGAGTCAGATTACACAGTAGATACACAAACCGAAGTTGCAAGGATAAACATCTGTTGTCTGCAACACTTGTGCTAGCAAGGGGAGAGCTTAAATAGGCAAGGGAGACCCACGCCCCTTTCAGCTCAGGCACATCCACTGAGGAAGGGGTCCTGACTAAGGGACAAAGTTCCACATCAAAGGCTACTGAGTAAACTCATCAGCCATGGAATAAAAGGACAAATTCTGTCCTGGATTTGTGACTGGTTAAGGGCAGAAAGCAGAGAGTAGTAATAAACGGCAAATTCTCAGGTGGAAAGAAGTAAAAAGTAGGGTCCCTCAAGGCTCAGTACTGGGACCAATGCTTTTTAATTTATTCATCAATGATCTAGAAGAAGGGGTACATAGTAAAATAGCAAAGTTTGCTGATGATACTAAATTATTTAGGGTGGGATCTCTTAGCATTGGGTGAGAGGGCAACCAAGTGGCAAATACTTTTTCTTAAATTAATATTTTATGTTATGATATAGTATATTTTGTCCCTTTTGTTATTCCTGATGGGGTCTCCCAGAAATTGACTTAAAGTAACCTGAACTAGCTACACCCAAACTGACCTAGACTTTATCTTTCTTCCATTGAGTTTCTTCAAAACTGAATTCAAAACTGAACTCAGACACACCCACTAGCTCGGGAGTGGCTAATCCTCTTTGCCTATGCTAATGCTTTGTGCCTATGCTAATGCTTTGTCCCTTTTGTTATTCCTGATGTGGTCTCCCAGGAATTGACTTAGGGCCTTTCCGCATTTGCCGCCGAAAATGGATCTATAAGATCCGTTTTCGGCCAAAACGTTTTCAAAGGGAAATCCGTTTCGAGCAGAAACGGTTTCTCCCAGACCCCACGCGTACGCACACGCGTGGGGCCGCGGCGGCAAGGCCGGATTGGGAAACAGTTTGGGGTTGGTGCTGTGCGAATGCACCCACCCCAAACCGGCCCTGCCAGCGCCTACCTAGCTGTCAGGGAGGCAGAGCGCATGCTCTGCCAGCCTGACAGGTAGGTGAGTCCGGCACCAAGCTCCCCTACCTTCCCTCTCCCAGAGAACCGACGATCCTCGGTTCTCTGGCAAGGGTAAGTCACCCCCACATCCACTCTCACCGGCTCCACCTCAATTCTGAGGGAGGGATTCTCGGTGGGGTGGGGGCGAAAGTAGGGGGTGCCATCTCCATCAATTTAATTCTCTTCTTCCTTCCATTTATGTGCGTATAACAGTCTAGCTGCGGTCACCATATATAAAATCAAAGCATTTATTTTATCTAACTATTATCTACTATTCCCAACAAAAATAATTCTGGTTTAAAAAAATTACTCTTCAAAATTTGTCTAATACGGAGTAAGTGCAGTAAGTGCAGACAATGCCTGTGTCCAAAGACTCACCTTTTCCCACCTTCACTCTCAGTAGGAACAATAGGCATAGAGGCAGTTAATAAAGGAAATCTTCAGGCATTCCCTCTATTTCTCTACAGTTGCTTTCCACTGATAGGATTCTTTCATTCCTACTCTGGCTATTGTTATCTGGCTATTCTTTCATTCTTACTCTGGCTTTCACGGCAATGTTATTTCGAATTCAAAATGTTTTGAGTCCTCCCAGGCCAGACGGCAGTTAGGCTTAACACGCTTTTTCCGTGTTAAACCACACCAAACCGTTTTTAATCTCAAACCTGATTTCAACAGGTCTCACTCCGAATCGTGTGCTCGATACGGGTTTCATTTTTTACTGTGTGGACAGTACCGTGTTAAGGGATGAGATTCTGTGTTCAGGTTGTCCCTTCCCCAATCGCACTGTATCCAATGGCTGTCCGTATTCTGGGCACGTCATTGCGGGGGGGGGGGGGGTGTTTCCCTGCCTGATCTGAAGCAAACTTTTTTCGGATCGCTTCTCTCCGCCGCTCTGGCTGCTGGCGGAGCCTTTCAAGTTGCGCACGGAGCTCCAAGACGGCGAAGAAAGAGACGCCTCACCTCGCCGGCCGAGGCTCACTGGGGGCAGAGGGCGCAAGGGTGTGCAGGCATGGAGGGAGCACAGGGGCCCGAGCCAAAGGAAAGGAAAGGAAAGGAGGGCTCAGCTTCAAAGGCGCTCTTGCCTCGCCACCCCATCCTTCCATGTAGTTTTTTCCTTTCCCTCCTTCCCTCTCCATTTCTTTCTTTCCTTCCCTCTTTTCCTTCCTTCCTTCCTTCTTCCTTCCCTCCCTCCCTCCCTCCTTCCTTCCTTCCTTCCTTCCCTTCTTTTTTCCCTTCTTCCTTCCCAGGGAAATCCACCTCCATGAAAACATCACCCCCCAAATGCTTGGGTGGCTTACAGGCCAGCTGGCCAGTCCCTTCTGTAGCAGCGCTACAGTGTAGCAAGGGAACCAGCTCACTCTCTTAACAATGTTGCAAATTTGCACAATTTCAAAACTTCAGACCTTTAGAAAGCGAAAGGAAGGGAAGCAGCTGAGATTCTGTATTACTGTTTAAAGGACCGGGAGCAGGCAGGCTTTCATGACAGCTATAAAATCAGACACTTTTGCTACATTCCCCCCCCCCCACATCTCTTGTTAAATCTTCCTCCTTCCCCGCCTGTTTCAACCAGCCTCATCAGCTGGGGAAAGGTCTGATCTCTGTTACTTTGAACTATGTGAGAGGGGCTGATCCTGGGAGGGAGGGAACACCAATCAGAGAGAGGGGTGGGCACAATTGACTGGCAATGGGCTGCCATGGGGACTCCGAGGATTGATTCCGAGATAGGGCTGCAATCGGAATGCCCTCGGGATGCCATCGGGATGCCACGGAACTGGATCAAGTTCAAAGCCGTGGAGACAGTTTTGA
This sequence comes from Aspidoscelis tigris stejnegeri, assembly GCA_023333525.1. Classification (NCBI taxonomy): domain Eukaryota; kingdom Metazoa; phylum Chordata; class Lepidosauria; order Squamata; family Teiidae; genus Aspidoscelis; species Aspidoscelis tigris. The sequence continues at coordinate 77,378,278 of JALMGA010000003.1, forward strand.
CCCGGTTCAATTATTTCAGTTTCGGGGAAACGATATAAGGCATTCCGTGAAGACGCGCCCTCTGTTTCTTAACATATAATTAGAAGCCTTAGGGCAGACTTCCCTTCAAACCCAGGCATTTTTCTAATGCACTGTTTTGAAACTTAAGTGCATGTCACAATGTGCTCCTTAATGAGCTACTTTTAATTACACAACCACTCATTTCTCCTGCTTGTACACCCTGCAGAGTAGATTTTAAAATCCTACTACAGCTTGTATCCAGCTTCGAGTGGCAAGAAAGGTTACATGGTAAAACTATTTGCCCTTCACTCACTAGCACCCTCATATAGCAGCTGCATCTGAAAGGAAGAAAGTGTAAGGATGTACAAAAATGTTTAAAGGTGTGCATGAAGCCAAATTTCCCCATTTGATTTGATGTGAATCGAATGGGGGAATATTTAATATCATTTGAACACATACACCCCGCAAATGTGGGGGTCTTCAGCTTTGCACACAAACACCCGACAAATGTATGCGAGTGAAGGGAATCCCTACCCCACCCCACCCCACTCTCCCACCTCAACCCCCACTCACCTGCTGCTGCTGCCACTAGCATCATGCACCCCACTGAGACCCAGACAGGCCTTCTGGAGGTGTGCACACACCTCCTCCATCCAGGAATATGAGAAATCTCAAGGTTTCCTGTGATTCCCAGATGGAGGAGGTGTGTGTGAACCTCTGGAAGGCCAACTTGGGCTTCAGAGCAGTCCACAAATGGTAATAGACATAGAGGCTGTGGCCATGGCCTTCATGGGGTAAGGGAGCATGGCCAGGGGAACAGGAGGCTGGGGTGTGGACCAGAGGCCGTGGGTAGCCAGCTACAGACTTCATTGAAGCTTCTACAAAACTTTGACCAAGGCCAGATCTATCTATCTATCTATCTATCTATCTATCTATCTATCTATCTATCTATCTATCTATCTATCTATCTATCTATCTACCTACCTACCTACCTACCTACCTACCTACCTACCTACCTACCTACAAACATTGAAATCTGTATGAAGTCATATGAATTTCAAATGACACATACCTAGTTCTGTTCACAGCAAGCCTGGACAGTCATGGAGACAAACCATTTGACCCAGAATCTAAAATGAGCTGGTCAGTTCTATGAATGGGCCAGAGGGATTGTCAAATGGTTCACAACCCCCCCCCCCAATCACACCACAACCTTTCCCTTCCCTGGATCATGCTACACCATCCCACCTTCTCCCCAATCTTACCTCCCCAAGTCTCCACGTCCCATTCTCTTCCACCTTACAAGTCACATGTTCACATGCTAACCTTTCTGGGTGGGAATTGTAGCCCTCCATTTCAGAAGGCCTAGTAGCCTGAGAGATGCTGGCCATAGTCTTTCCAAGGCCACACAGCAGGTTTACAGCTCAGCGATGTGGGCCCATGAGGACCAGGTAAGACCCCAAAGATGTAATAGGGGAATGGTGGAGTACAGTTCAGGGCTTGGCAAAGAAAAATAAGGGAGGTGAATGGCCTGGGAGGTAAAATGGGGTTTAGCAGGAAAGAGGAATTTGCATCTACTGGAAATGACAACCTCCAAGTTTGGATAGGGACATAGAGTGCATCCAGATAAATCCAAATGCCTGTGGAATATGCAGCAGCATTCAATTTAGCAGGCTTTATGATCCTTTGCTACAGCTGTGCATTATAACCTGATACACCGGGTTTAAAAAATAGTTTTAAGGACTTTTGCTGTAAAGTATTCCATTGCTCCATGTTTTTCCATGTGCTTGAGCAAACCACGTGAGAACTTACCTTTGCCCAGGAACATACAGACCTAACACACAGGGAGGGGCTGAGCACATGAATTGATGAATCCTTGCCCAAATGTGGAGCATCATCTATAGATGGGGGCAAACCATTTCCCCTTCACTTTACTTCAGATTACGGGTAAACCACATATTTTTAATGTAATGTCTGGAGACACCCAAAATACATCCTAGTGTTGGTTCATGTACAAGGCACTGGGGAGGAGGTGTTTAGCAGCAATTCAACTTTAGCTTGGAGAAGGACCATGGCAACTCAGACACACTGTGAAGAAAGCCTACTTGTCAGTTGTTTTTAATCTAAAAGCCCATTGATGGTGTAGATCCTCCTTTGCCCTCTTGTTAGCAAGCTACCAATGATTCCCTATTTTTATTGGATTCCTTATATTGGTATAATTTAATTTCCCTGATTCTGATTATATTTTATGTACCAGCACACACACTTTCAATGAAGGGTGCTGATTTTCTGCTTTCTTTCTTTCCAGACTAGCATTTAATCCAACATGAAGTTTTATTAAAAGATCCCAGATCTTTTCTACATAGTAACTGCATGAACAAATTCATTGTCTGTCATGGGCTTTTCTTACACTTCATCCTACCTTCCCTCAAGTGCAGCTTTACTGTAAATTATGCTTTCTTTCCACCTACCTAACTTTCTAGGCTTCCCAGTTGTTTCAGTTCCAATAATCATCAATATCCTCTTGTCCAATGCTTCCTATTGTTTCTTGCATAAGTTTCAAATTGAATTTTCTCCTCCAGCCATTTTTTTCCAGTGACACCCCATGCCATTCCCAGCAGTGCAGGCTAGGTGCAGGTTAGGCGCGGATAGAGGCGTCCCCATGCAAACTGCGCCAAACCTGGCACGGGGGAGCAACGCCCCCTCCTCTCCGCCCCCTCTTTTGTCACTGGAAGCTGGATTGGCATCAGCCCACCCCTGTGCTGCATCCTCCCTCCCTTAATGGCACAGAAAGCCAGGACTGGGCTGGGAGGCATGGGAAAAAAGCTAAAGCTTACTTCATAATAATAAATTTATAAATAATTTTAAAAGACAGAAAGCCGCTACAAGGTTTAGCGGCAATTAGGCGTTTGAGCAGTTTTACGCATCTTCCCTTCACCAGGAACCACGAGAACGCCCACCAAGTTTAAAAGGAAGAGAATCAAGCCTTTATTTCATGATCACCTTTTTGGAACTGGAACAAAAATCAAGTCATTATCCTGCCTGCCTTGGCAATCAGGAAACAGAGGTAGAAATATTTCTGTGGAAAATGCACAAAAATTAAGCCAGTATCCTGCCTGCCTTGGCGATCAGGATTTTAAAATGTCAGCGGCTGCAATCTCCAATGCACAGGGCAGGAACAGCAAGCATGCCCCACCTCCTAATGACATGAGCGCCAATCTCTTCCCCGTATAGCCCACAATTGTCCCCATGCGTGGGATCGGCTCATTAAACAATGCATGCCGGACCCCCAAACCGTGCTGAGACTTTTTTCAGGTACCAAATTTGGCCTTGGTCTGGCAGTTTGAGGGGATATGGACCACTTTCCATGAACCAGATCCAAAACACATGGATGCCCCTTGCCAATCCCACATTCGGTACCGTACCAAACATGCATGAGGACACGGCCCCACACTCTAAGCACAAGACCAAACTCTTCTATTTTAATACATCAAGAGGAACAGTTTGCTGTGAATTGTAGTGATGATGGTGGGGTCTTGTGCTTAGAGTGTGGGGCCGTGTCCTCATGCATAGCCTTTGGTTCACTCCTGGTTCTTCAAGGTGTCATAAAACACCCCTATGACTTGTGTGTGAGAAGAGGGACACAACCTTAACAGCAAGGAGGGTATAAAAGCACATAAGAGGGCAAAGACATGAGAGGAGAAGCACAAGAGGGTCTCATACACTCTGTCAGCATGAGTGCCCAGGTCTTTTGGGATGTATTTCTCCCCACCTTTCTAATGCTAGCGTGATCTTATGGCCACAAATTATTACTAATAAGACGTAAGTGCCCTCAAACCCTTTATGGCCAGTTTATGTAAAGTCCAGCCACTTCGTGGATTAACAAAACATTAGTTTTAGAGCAACGCTTACACACACAGCAATTACAAACTCCCATTACGATGCCCATATATTCCCAATGGTAGAAAGGGCTAGAATAGCCTTAATATTTCATGTTCTTCTGTAGGCAATAATGAAGAAGCTTGAAGATTCTTTAACAACACATTTGTGCTTATTATTTACACTGTTCCTTTGACTGTAATTCAGAAGACTTCACATGTTATCTAGTGCCTTTGCCATCTTCTATATGTTGGCATGACCATCAGAGGTGTTAAAACATGGAACACAGATGCTTGATTAAAAAAGGAAAAACACAAGGCATCTTTGGCTTAATATTTTATTGAATCCCAACATTTGTTGTCCCAGTTAAAATTATGGTGGATCAATGGAACAGAACATGAAAGAGGGTACATTAAAACTTTGCTTAAGAAAGTAGCTCGGTGGATTTTTGAGCACAAAACTATGTCCTCCTGCAAAATTGATGAAGATATTAACTGGTCCACTCTTCTAAACAATCTTAATATTTAAGGATGCAACTTGCATTTTCATAGCTCAATACACACACCCCTTTTTTGCTGGAATTACTCTCTAATAGCTAAGAGAAGTAGTAAAGACACTTTAACTTTCTTACAGACATTTAACTTTCTGTTTATCAGCTCCATGCTTTCTGAGTATACCATTATATACTTTGCTAGTAATAATCACTCATTTTGAGACTGTAAAGTGATTTACTGTGACCTCCATATTTTAAAATCTATTTATTAATTGCAGATCTCAGTTTTGGTGGACATCTAGACAGATTTTTGTTGAAAAACTGAACCTCTGAGAAAAAGTTTGCACCTATCAAAATGCATCTTACAGATTGAGTTAATAAATTCTGAGACGATTCATTTGTATTCTGTTCATTACGGACTGATTCCTGAACTGTGTCAATGGGCATATTGTGTAAGTACTTTCTGAATTTTAACATACACATTGATTATTGGATATTAACTCATGGGACAGTGCCATCTGTCACAAATGCTGAACACTGGACATCCTAACTATCTGGAATTTCTCCCAAATTCAAGGAGGATTGGATGTTAGTCTCTTTAGGATATTGTAGACAAGCTGTTTCCATTTGAGTGGCACAAGCCTATAAGTAACAATGTAGGCAAGAACTTCATTTTTATGTGTATATGAATCATAAAAGTTCTGTGTCCAGTTTTTGGTTTTACAATTATACGGTTAATGCTGGGGTTATATTAAAGCTAGTTTTTTCACTGTTACAGTTTTGGTTGGATTATTTTTGATCTGTTACTTGGTTTTATACTTATGAATCAATTTAATAGGAACTCTCCTCATCTCTCTTTTGTAACTCTGAGAGGTGTGCAAGCAGGAAACTGCTTGACCTCTTGCTAGCTAAACAAGCAATAGCGTCTAAGGAATAGGCAAAAAATGTTCATTAGCTTTGCAATTTGTACAAATTGTGACGCCTCAAACATTCACATCTGAATCAAATATTGCCTATATCTGAAGGCAGACTTTTGCACATGAAGTGAGTTTTGTGCATTCAAGCTTTGTTTCATTTGTTTCATAGGTGAATTCATGGATTCTTAGCCAGTTTGGAGGTGTGGCTGGTGGTGGCAGGAATCAATGAACATTCTATGGACCTTTTCATTGAATTCAAAGCCTAACACATTTGAAGAGGCTCTATTTGCACAAATGCAAATTTCCATACCATTCGCTTTGATGCAAAGTGAACAAGGGAAAAACTTGGTGCACATCTCTAAGAGCATCCAAATGGAAACCACACATTACCTCTTTTTCCCAGTGGCACACAATTGTGTGGTCAATCCACTACAAACAACTGTATTACTACTCAGATTTGAAGATTACAAGAACAATCTGATGAACTTACTTTCTGTTCTATGTGGCAAAAATTATTTGCTCATATTCCAGTTCACTCTGACTTTACTGTCCCAAACTATCACCTGTTATCAGTCTGATGTGCTTCTACCAACTCTCAAAATCAGTGTGTTTTAAATTCCTGTGCTTGCATAGTTTTTGTATATTTTCGTATTTTTAACGACCTTAATGTTTGTGTTCTTGGTGTTAAATAACAATCAATAAAAAGCACAGTAAGTGCTATATCCCCCTAACCTCACAGAAACCCTCTTGCATCCCCACCACCAGTTTCAATACAACCCTTACAAACCACTGAACTCAGGATGAATCAGCTGAAAGCCTTCCAACCCAGCTAGATGCTTATCTGCCGTCACGTTCGGCATCATGAAAGCCAAACCCCAAACTATATATACATACAGTAGAAATATGCAATCACTGTTAATAGGTAGTCATAGCCTACAGGTTTCATGTGGCCACATGTGAGGGAGGTGTGCTATTACCTCACCTCAGATTAGTCAAGAGCTGAACAAACTGTCATCCTCTAAGTTTTGCTTAATTACAGCCCCATCATTCCTTGCCATTAGCAAGACCGGCGGGGTTCCCACAGTTCATTTGAGAACTTTGGCAATAATCTGAATATATTTTAAATGAGTAATAGTGCAAGGGTCCTCAACTAAAATCAGAATTACAAAACTGGCAAGAGAGAAAAGCTTGACAATCACGGGGAACACAAATCAGGCTGTAATGGGATTCAGTGCAAATGGGAGGGTGAGGTAGCATTAATAAAATTTGAATCACACATGAAAGAACAGGCACAGGTAAAATCTCTCCTGTCTTTAATCAAAATTCTTTTTTGAATGGGAGAAGACTAATTCCAAAGAAATCACTCAGAGAAATAAGGTGTCTTCCCCCCTCCCCAAATTGATGAAGGGAAGCGATTTCTTGTTACACAACCACAGTACTATTAAAAGCACCTTTCCCCACCCCCCACCCCTCATGTTCTTTGTTGGGGTTCTTACTAGGATCCTGTGTTGGCACACAGATCTACTGGCATCATATATGTTCAATCCTACTTTCTGCTAAACATGTAGCTGTGCACAATATTTAACTACATATTAAGTCATCTGCGGCTTCAATCTAAGTTAATTATGACTAAATGCATAAAGATGAACAAACCTAACTACGATATTAGCTGGATTAAGGTTGGAGTAGCATGTTTTCTTAAGTGCCTCAAACCTCAAAAAAAAACACCTTTAATTATCACCCTGCTGTCAGAATCTAAAAAAATTACTGTCAACAGCTTGCTTAACCTTAAGTGATATTTACCAGGAATCTCCTGTTCTCTTAAATAAAAGATCTTATAATGTCTTCCCCAAAAAATCATTTTCTAAGTATTTGATAGATGGGCAAAGTACAGTGTCGCAAAAAGGAAAGTTATATCACCCTAGATGTGGCTAAAATGACAGCTTTCTTCGTAATTCATCCACTGGCTGAGACTGAGAGTTAAAAGCTCAGACATATCTATTCTAGAGGCTTACAGGTTCCCAAATACTACAAAGGAGTCTCCTTAAAATTAATCACACTAGACATAAAACTCTGCTTTAAGCTTTTATTTTGAAAAAAATAACCCCCACCTTAAAAATTGCCATCTTACATTTCAGAATACAAATCTGAAAAAAGCTATAAAAACTAAGACAAGACTTCAGCCTAGAAGACAGCTCCTTATTGCTGTGGTTTGTAACTCACGTCCACTTCAAACATTGTATTTTGGTCATTTGGCCTAAGAAGTCAATGAATTCTGAACAACAGTTACAATAAAGGGTTCACAATACAGCCATGATTATATTAGAGACAACAGCCAGAGCCACGTCTTTTAACTCAGTCTATATTAAAATATGCTCTTTGGGAAATAAACACATACAAGTACAGCAGATAGAAGCTATAAAAGCATCTTACTGCTGGAATCACAAAACTACAGGTGACATGCATAAATTAAACTAGGTTTTCATATGCAGACATGAGTTTAGTCCAGTAGTTTGACCGCATACAATATTGTTCAATAGATATACCAAGAAATGGCTGCATTCTTCTCCAAAGAGAACTCCAAGGTTTCCCACCTACTGCCAAAGCAAAGAAATAAAATGATATTCACAAATAATTCTGTCAAACAGTCCAGAGAACAAGTGAAGCACCTGAGTTAGGTCTTACAAACAAAGTTTTGTAAGAAAGATTCCATGAATATATCCACATATCTCCATATGAATCTAAACACTTTTTTCTTACAAAATGTTTTACTAGAAATATACCCAGATGGACATACAACCATACAATTGCAAAAGCTTTAAGCCCCATTTAATAAGGTGATTTTTGATTAAAAATAGAAGGCAAAATGTACTCAAAATTACATTAAGAAAAGCTTTCACAGTGTAATACTGGGACTGTCACTAAGTTAAGAAAATACTGATATCAAAGGTACAAACAATCACAATGTGAATAGACAAATTACTATACAAGGGAATCCTATAAAGAAAGAAAATGCCACCAAAACTCAGGGCATGTTGCATCGTCTTGTGGGTACAGGCAGCAGTCACCACTCTCAGGTTTTGCGTGTTATCTCTAGAACTCGCAGTTGTAGATGATCAGTTCTTCAACTTCTTTCTGGTCACTGCTTGCGATATTCTTCATCATTGCACAATTTCAAAATAGTGCAATATTGCCATAATATGCTGAGGCATGAAAACATAACCAGTGTAAAGTGCCATTCCGACGATAGACACCAGCATGGAATCTGAACAACAATATTGGAAAATGACACATCGATAGCACATTTAAGGCTATAATGAAGACTATTTTAAAGTTACATCTCAAGCAATATAAAATGCATACACTGAGCTGCACACAAGCAAATGGGTAATCCAGAATACTGATGAGCAAGAACACATCGAAACAACGATGGGTAGTTATATTTTGAGACTCAACAGATCTGAAAGCTGAAGTACATTTTTATCTACCGCAGTTCAAAACGTGAGTAGAGTTTATCCAATATGACTCACAGTATGTTAATAGCTGAAGTATATTTTATAATAAAGAACAAAAAGATATGGAAATGTGAAGTTGCTAGGGCATGGAGCATAGTAGTCAGAGTCTTCCTATCCAAGCAGAAGCACAGCTACGGTAGTACAGCAGCTGAAGCTGCTAATAGGCACTTCTTGCCACAGAGGTCACTTGAAGGGTGTCAATTCTGATACTCCTTAGTCATTAGTACATTCAGTACATCAGTACTCCTTAGTCAACTTGTACATTCATACAATACTCGACGGAAGTAGACTGTCGTAAGTCAACAGGCTACAATCATTCTCCAGAACAAATAGTAATCATAATATAAGCCAGTTAACATCCTCATTGAGCTCAGTCAATAATTCAGGTTTTAGTTGGAATATCCAAAGTAATTCTTTCCAGAAAAAGATTATTTCCTTGTTACTCCAGAAGTCTAACCTTCTCTATATACTAGAATTTAAGCCCTCCAGCTTCCTTTTTAGAATTCTTAAAATACTCTACCAGACAAACCATTATGTATGAGGATCATCTCAGTGGTAGCCCTCAGACCTTCCCTCTGAGGTGCACCGAACACCTTTACTATACGTATTCAGACATTGGGCACTTTTGTATTCTGGTCTTTGGGTGAAGAAACAGCTTCCTCACCCCTTTTAGGCACTGCCATTTATTGTTTTAGCATATCTATTTTAAATTGGCTTGAATACTGGCTTTGATGTAACCCACCCTGAGACCTTTGGGTAAAGGGCAAGCAGGAGTATAAAATATATAAAAACAGCAATCGTATCCCTTCCTGCAAAACCTCTATGAGCAGAGACAACAATGTTTCTTGATAGGAAAGCCATTTGTCTAGTGGAGCTCTTATCTTCATTTTGGAGAAAACTAATCAAAAGGTGGAGTTCAGTAACTACACTACTGTTTTGTCTTCCTTTTGTTGTTGGATCCACCGTATTGTGGCCAATGTCTGGTTGACTACATGGGCACCTCTAAGTGAACTTCCATGCAGAGATACAGAAGAGCACAAACTGGTCTATTCTTTCGCACTTGCCATCTCTCTTGCTCTATGATTTGTCCCTTTGTTGAGGGTTTATTTTGTTGTCTGGTTTCTGTATTGGGTTGATGTTTATAGAAATCTGAATTTCATGGTCACTTAATAGTTCGTTTAGACTTTTGGATCTACTGCATTTTGACCATTATAACTGGGTTTGCTCTTTGTCTGCAGGTAGAATGGCATTTGTGAACTCATTTTTCATTGTTAAAATATCTCACACAAATAAAAAACTGAACCATTGAAGAATCATGGTCTCATTCGACATCACAGCACTGTTCACACACACTGACTCAAAACTGACAACAGAAACAATAAAAATATTTCTACACAATGCATCCAACTTAAAATAGTACACAAAAATCAAGATAATCAGCCTTCTGGAATTAATGCAATTCTCCACCACCATGTATTTTCAATCCATCACCATGTATGGCCAAATCTGCAAACAGCTAAAAGGAGGTCCAATGGAATCTCCAATGATGCAACACCCAATAGTCCCACCTTTAATTAAAGTGGAAGTATTTATTAGTTATACCTGAGAAAGACCAACACAAGATAATAAATTCACCAAAGAAGATCACAACGGCCAACTCTCCTTGCATATCTTCAGCAATAGCATAGGCAATGGAAAACTTCAAACATATGACTTTTCATCAGCCAGTTGGTACACCCCTCAACTATAGTAGCAAGAAGCCCATTGTACACAAAAGGCTGTGTAAAAAAGCCCTCTAATTCAGATGAGCAAAAACATACTGTAATACCCCCAAACTCTAGAAAGCATAAACAGTTTAACTATATAAAACCTTTCAGTTTAGTGGATATCCATGTGTGCTACCTTCCAGAAGATTTAAACAACTATCGTCCAGGAGTTAACATATCCTTTTGGGGCAAGACACTGGACAGGGTTGTGGCTGTTCAACTCCAAGCATGGTTGAAAGAAGCTGATTCTAGACCCATTTCAATCTGGCTTCAGGCCCAGTGAAACTGCCTTGGTTGTCTTGGCTGATGATCTTTTCCAGGAGAAAGTGCAACCTTGTTGGATCTCCTTGACCTCTTGGTGGCTTTTGGCGGTATCCTTCTGAAAAGGTTAGAGTCTAGGACGGTGATGGCCAACCTATGACACGTGTGTCACAAGTGACACACCAAGCCCTTTTGGGTGACACACCTGGTCACCCTGGCACCTGGACGCGTAGTGCTTGCTTGTTCTTGAAGTGTACAAAATACCAACTTTCAATTGAAGATTTAGCAACAAAAGTCACTAATGTAAAGAATTATTTGTTTTTGCTTTTAATAAAATACATATATCAAAAATATAACTTTTTTACTAAAGACACAAATATGACAAAATTATGGATATTTCTAGATGTGACACAGCACCTGTGTTAAGCTAGGTTTTCTTGCGAATTTTGACACACCGAGCTCAAAAGGTTTGCCATCACTGGTCTAGGACTTGGAGGCACCACAGTGAGATGGTTCCACTCCTATATCTAAGGACTACACCAGTGAGTGTTCAGGGATACTCTTGCATGGTGACCAGCAAACTCATCTGTGCAGTTCCTCGGGGCTCAATCTTATTTTGCAGGTTCCTTAATCTTACCCAGTGGCTTTGTGTACATATTATCAGTAGACTTGGAGGATGGTGTCATCAATATGCAGTTGATACACAGCTCTCTCCATGCCATCTGAATCAAGAGAGATGGTTGAAATGCTTGACAGGTGCATGGACACAGTAATGGGCTGGATGGGGGCAAATAAACTGAAGCTCAATCCCAATGAGACTCCCAAATTATACAGCTGTCTCTCCAAGGGCAATACCGGCTCTTCAAAAACACAATGCTTCCTCACTTCACAGACGCAAAAGCCTGTGACCTGTAAAGCCTAAATGACTTGGTCCCCAAATGTCTAAAGGCATGCCTCCTTTCATACCAACCTGCCCATGCCTTTAGATCTGCATAAAAGGGTCTCCTGACTGTACCATCACCTTCAATAAAGAGGTAGGTACCCTGAATAGGACCTTCCCAGTGGCAGCTTCCAAAATATGGAAGGGAGGAAATTTTTAAAAACCTGAAACTCAAGACAGACCAGCTATTAACAGGCATATATATTTAGATCCTGTCTATGGATAACTCGAAAGGTACAATTTAAAGTTCAAAACAGGAAATTCGATAAAGGAAATAATTCAAAGACAAAGAAAACAGCCAGCAATACAAAAATGAGACCTTGTCTATAAGCATTCGAGAGTATATTACTAACATCCAGGAAGATTTAGCACATAAGCGCAAGAAAAGCCTACCACCAAAGAAGGCTGCTAAGCAGAGCTAATAGGGCATGACGGATGTACCAACTCAATAGGAAGGTATCGTCAAAGAAAACTCATCTGCCAATCACACACAAGGGAATAAAAAAATCTAGCTGCTATAGAACCCATCATCAATCAAATAATATTTGCAATGATGATGCCATCTAGCCCAGCAGTGGAACATCTGCAGAAGGAAAGCTTAGCTCAAAAAATTCTGAAAACTCAGTTTCGTAGTCTTGTTTTAATACAGACCTGCCTAGGAAAAGGATACTACCTGTAGCTCAATTAGGCTTACTAGAAAAGCCTCTCTCAGTATACTGCACTAGTTTCTATCTTTTCTCAGCATAGTATCTGAAACTCAAAAACCCAGGCAGACATGCTCTACACATTCAAATCACAATAAAAAAATTCAGCTGGACACAAACCCCTCACTGCCTCGCAGGTCCCTAGACAACATTTTGCAGTGGAGCTCAAAAAGGACAGCTGCCTAGTAAGCAGCAGTGACAAAATTTTAAAGCTGGCAGCCATACTTTCAAGTGTTTTAAACGGCTTATTCCAAGAGATTTTGTGAATGCTTTATTTGAGAAAAGCATGAATTCTACAAAGGGTTGACCTCAAACACTGTGAGATAGATTTTCCAGCCCAGCAAAATCCTCATGGTTCCCTATGCAATGGAGAAGACTTCCTTTTAGTCAAGACAAATATTCTGGTGGCCAAGGTGGGCAGGTGGCTGGTGGGAAGGCTAAGTGGACAGAAAGTAACATTCCCATCCCATCAACCAGACAATGTGCCTGGCTACAAAATTTCTGATTTTTTTCCAGCGATCAAAAATGAATGAATGAATCCCTTTATTGTTTTAACCACCAACTGTAACAGTGCAGTTACAAAACCATACAAAAACTGGAGCAATCCAGATCACTTGCTGGACCACTCCAGCCATACCCAGTCACCACCACAATTCACCTGGAGTTGCCACATCCCTCCCCAGAGTGATCCAGTTATGGACTGCTAAAAAGCATTCCTACAGGCTGACCAGGAACAGCTGAATCACACTTGGACAGCAGATTCCACACACTCTTCCAGGTGCTGCGTGGTGAGGGGGCATGGCTGTCTGACTGCTACCAGCTGCTGGATCGCCATGACAACTCCTGACCACACACTGGATGCCAGTTGATATTGCATTGGCAATCCAGACAGGCCATTCACACTACAGATGGTGCTGGCCAGCTACGGGCTAGTTCAGTGCTTGCAGTGCAAATGGCCGCTACCATGCTCCAGTCTTACGAGTCTCGAATGGTATTATAACCATACCAGGCCAGTAAGTGCAACAGAGTCATAGTGACCAAAAATGTCTTCTCTGATGTTGCTCAAATTATTTCACATAGCTTCCCACACCTAGATTTACTTAAAAGTCTCTTGCCCACAAAAATTCCCTTTCCATTCAATTCCCATTTAAACACCTAAGAAACAGAGGAGAGGGAGAAGTTACAAAACAAAAGCAATAGTTAATTTCTCTTTACTTCAGAATTATGAAAGTAATTATAGGATAGCTGCTGTTCATGGGACCTATTTCTCAAAAACTTTCTTTTTCTTCTTCTTTGGCTAATGTTGAGAATTATTGGAAACATGTTCCACCACAGTGGTAGAAGGGGTGTTTAAACTTTGTACAGAGACCAGACAGTGAACAGGAACTCTTCTGAGCATATAGAGCAAAAGTCAAATCCACTTTACTTCAGTATACTCAGGTAAGAGTTCCTAGATGTGCAAAGGCATATGTGTGCATAAAAGTACCAAGCTGGGACTTCTTGCTCCACATAATTATCTAAGACAGGATTATGGAATAATTCTTGCATCTTGACACATTTTCTCATGAAAAACCTTGAGGCTGTAAGAAAAAGGCAGGAACGTAACAGATGCATCCGTAAGTGATGGAATAGGTTAGTTTCCAACCATTAAAAAGTCAAGACACTGTTATATGATGCTACAGAGGGAATAGGCCTGCAGCTGAGCCTATCATTTCAGGAAGAGAACCAGAAGAATTAAATTCAATAGTGGTAACCAAGAAGGACTACTAGGACCAGAGAGCATTTGAAATTGCTGATCTCACATGTGAAATTGCTGATCTTCTAACAAAAATATATAGAAGAGTTGACGTTTCTACCCCACTTTTCTCACCCATTTAAGGGGACTCAAAGTGGCTGACAAAGCTTTCTATTCTTCTCCCCACAAAAGAACACCCTGTGAAGTAGGTGGGGCTGTGAGAGCTCAGAAGTGAGCTGCAACTAGCCCATGGTCACCCAGCTGGCTTCATGGAGGAGAGAGGAATCAAACCCAGTATTCCCAGATGAGACTCCAGCTCCCTAACCACTAGACTAAAATGGCTCAATATAATCTTTCCCTAAGATCAGGTCCTGTATCTGAAGACTGGAAGGTAGCAAATGTAAAACCGATCTTCAAAAAAGGACCCAATGTTGATCCAGGATATTACAGATAAGTCAGCTTAACATCAGTTCTGTGTAATGATGGAAATGAAGCCTGACTGAAGTATATCAAATCATGCATGGTGTGGATAAAGAAAGAACCAGGGGACACTCTGATCCTTTCTGCACTGAGGTGGTGTAGACCTGGAACAGATCTGGATTTACCAGATCTATTGATCCAGAGCATGGGGAAGTAAGGGTCAGATAAGCAGCGTCTGCACTGCACTAATCCAGTTCAAGCTTTCTCAAGGTTGAGAAGCCTCAGGGTGTGGGAGAGATGATTTTCAGAAATACATTATGGTGTGCCACTGAATGGCAGCTCCCAGAAATCCCAGCTTGCGGAGGTGTGCCACCTCCATGACCCAGAATATAGACCTGATATATCAGGTCTACAATAGATTTGGATTAAGGATCTCTTATGCAGATGGAGCTGGACTAACAGAGGCATTATCTCCTTGATCTGGATTAATACGTGGATCAGGAGACCTAGGAACCAGATCATGAGACCCTTTGATCCAGATCTAGTGTAGAAAAGGGTTATGAAGCTGATGAGCACGAGAGTTTAGACCAACAAGATTAAGTATCTTTTCCCCAGAGTGTCTCTGGCCTATGGAATTTACTAACAGAAGAAGTGGTGACAGCAACCAATTCGGGCAGCTCTGAGACTGGGTTAGACAAATTCATGAAGGGCTAATAAAACTGGCGGGTGAATTCACACTTTTTTAGGTGTGATGGCCAGTGAACCTGTTGAACAGTTCAGGCACCTGCACCCTGAGACTCCCAAACTACTCCAAACTTAGCCAGAGCTTTTTACTGCTCTTCAGTTATATACTCAGGCCATGCCTGCGCAGAGCTGCTTCTGGTATAAAAGTGCCTCCACACGGGAGCAACACCTGGTTGTCCCACTATAGCAAGTGCAAAATGGGATGAAGCAAATAAACAGGTAGCATGCTTCTGAAAGCCACTTGCAGGGAGTTGCGAGCAGCTGAAATTTTTGCCTTTGTCTTCTTCTTGAGAATGCCCAGAAGCAACTGCTGGGTCATATGTTAATTGAATGCTGGATTAGATGGGCTGTGGCCTCATCCAGCAGGGCTCCTCTTCCTAATCCAAGCAAATAATATACTGTAGGCAATGTAATCCACAAGCCCATTATTGAGCAAGTGCAGCTTGGGAACAAACAATAAATCTAAGGAAAAGCTACAGAGCACGACAGAAGGCACAACTGTGAAATGGACAGAGCAGACCTGTAAATCCCCATGATATATGGCTATTTCCTGCTATATCCTATAACTGTTTCTTGCAGCAGTGAAGACTGGGGAAGGCATCAGTGATTAGGGCCTCTGTTAAAGGGTAATTGCTGTGATCCCCACCCCTCCATGAGTTGTAGCAGGACCGGTGAGGATCAGGGAGGTAAATTATTTCTTCTTCTATACTGCCTACTGATGCTGGAAGGCTAGAAAGGGCGATTGATGGTCCTTAATTTGTCTAAGAGGTCACAGCCAGGCATCTGTCCCCCAATAAAGGCATGGAAAAATCCACACGTTCTGCAACATCTGCATTCATCCTAAAAGCACTTCACTCCAGCAAGAGAGGCCTAATGGGGCCCAGACCCGATATTCCCCACTCCGCTCAGAAGATCTACTTTTTGAAAAATTCAGTTAATCAAAATGGGGTTTCCCGGCACTATCAAGATCTAGACAGAGCTCTTGTTTAATGCACGCAGTCCATTAAAAGCCACATGCGATCAGAAAGGTAATGCACAAAGAACTAGAAAAAACCCTCAATCATTCTTCAAGAAAGGAAGGTTTCCACCTTGGCAGAAAAACCATACCGAACAGCTCAGCTAAGAAGCCAGCTATCACGTGTAGGTTCCAGTGCCACCATGAGCCAGTTTGGTCTAGTGGTTAGGGAGCCAGACTCTTATCTCGGAATACCAGGTTCGATTCCGCCCTCTCCCATGAAGCCAGCTGGGTGACCTTGGGCTAGTCACAGCTCTCTTCTGAGCTCTCACAGCCCCACCTACCTCTGTTGTGGGAGAAGAACAGAAGGTTTGACAGCTGCTTTGAGTCCCCTTAAATGGGTGAGGAAAACCAACTCTTCTTGCTCCTTCCAGCACACATAACCGCGCTTATCTCCGCAGCACAAGCAGGAAGCCAACCAAGCGTAAGCCAGACCGATGCCCCAAAGCGAAGGAAAGGAGGATCCATCCCAACAAACATTATACCCAAGCGCGCATTTCCCTCGACACAAACGACCACCCATAAGGCGCAGGCCAGGCCGACCTCCGGGTGACTCACTTGGTCGGGCAGCCCGAACGGCGCCCCCGCTGGTCTCCGAGAACCCGCAGGCCTCCTCGGCTGCCTTCTGCCTGTCCACACCCACGCGCCTCCCTTCCGCCTTCGACCCCTTCACCCCCCCCCCCCGCCCGGCCCGCGCCCAGTTCAAGAACTTTCCCAGCCCTTCGTGGCGCAAAGGATACTGAACACCGTCCGCTCCCACGGCTCGAGCATGTACAGCGCGGTGACTAGGAGGTACTGGTAGTAGAGCCACGACATTTGCTTCCAGGCCGAGTTCAGCGCCATGTCGTCGCCGATATCCCGGGGCGGTGGGACAGGTCGCCTTCCTCGCTCGCCCGCCCGCCTGCCTGACCGCCTCTCGGTGCCTAAGACCTGCGCGGGCGCGCGAGCCAGCCGGACAGTTGGTAATATAGAGGCCGAGAAGAGAGGCGGCGGCGCGGCAGTAGCAGGAAAAGCTAACGAAGCGGAATGGGGGAGGGACTGGGTAGAGGGAAGGAGGTGCTTTGACACCCGGCGGCTGCCACCCATTGGCTAAGCGGCTGTTCTGCCCTCGCCGCCAGGCCGGGCCTGGCCAATCCGCGCGTCCCGCTGCTGCGACTCGGAGCGGGTTTCGCGGAATGCCCGAGGCGGCCTTGTTTGCTTGGCTGCTTCTCGCGAGCGGCGTGGGCGGGAGGCCGCAATTGTGCCGACGTTAGCTTTACCTTCGAGGCTCTCCTGCTGAGGAGACTTGGGAAAAGCTTGTGCGCGAAACTCAGCGAAGACACGTGTCGGTGGGTGAAGTGCGCCGACGCCTGTTGCTCTTGGGGCCTCCGCCGTGTATGTTCCCTGACTGACTCGGTCTCGGTGACGCTGAGAGGCCGAAGACGCACAAGGAGACCTGTTCTGCCTCTGAACTCCTCATAGAGGTTTCAGCAGGCCTCACGGTGACAAAAGAAATGAAGTAAGAACAGAGGCTGGATTTTGGATGCTGTGGTTTTAGACTGTGTCTCTATTATTATTATGTAAAAACAACAGTTACACACAGCAAACAGGATCACTATGCTGGATTTCGTATTATATCACTAGTCGGGCTAGTAATTATTAGTATGAGTAATTATTATTATTATTATTGTTATTAATCCACAACCTATCTAGCCATGAGAGCATCATCATTATTATTATTATTATGTAAAACAGCAGTTACACACAGCAAACGAGATGACTATGCTGGATTTCGTATTATATCACTAGTCGGGCACTTCCCAAGCACCTAGGACTGCGTGATCTATCGGCGAATTATGCAAGCAGACCCCAGTAAAGTGGCTTTTTGTAGTCGGCAGATGGATATTTTGTCAATGCCAATGGTTTTTAGGTGCCCGCTGAGATCTTTTGGCACTGCGCCCAATGTGCTGAGGATGACTGGGACCACTTTGACTGGTTTTCGCCAGAGTCGCTGAAGTTCATTTCTCAGGTCTTCGTATCTGGTGAGCTTCTCCAACTGTTTCTCCTCAATTCTGCTGTCACCTGGTATAGCAACGTCGATGATTCACACCTTCTGTTTCTCAACAATTGTAATGTCAGGGGTGTTATGCTCCAGTTTTCTGTCAGTCTGAAGCCTGAAGTCCCAAAGTAGTTTTGCCCGTTCGTTTTCAACCACTTTTTCTGGCTTGTGATCCCACCAGTTCTTTGCCACTGGCAGATGACACTTTTGGCACAGGTTCCAGTGGATCATTTGTGCTACAGCATTGTGTCTCTGCTTGTAATCAGTTTGTGCGATCTTCTTGCAGCAGCTGAGTATATGGTCGATTGTTTCATCCACTTCTTTGCAGAGTCGGCACTTTGGATCTTCTCCTGATTTTTCACTTCTGGCTTTGATGGCATTTGTTCTTATTGCTTGTTCTTGTGCAGCAAGAATCAGTCCTTCTGTTTCCTTTTTCAATGTTACATTCGTAAGCCAAGCCCAGGTCCTTTCCATGTCCACTTTGCCTTCGATCTTCTCCAGGAACTGTCCATGCAGTGCTTTATTGTGCCAGCTGTCCGTTTGGCATTGAATTGCAGTTTTCCGGTACTGGTTCTTGGTTTGCTGCACCTTGAGAAGCTTCTGGTTGTTGACTTCAGTCAAAGCTGATTCTTTGCTTTCTGCCATGTAATCTGCTAATGCATGCTTCTCTTCTTCCACTGTTTGCTTCACTTTCCTGGGCAAGTACACCTTGTCGACATCACTCCGAGGATGTAGTGCATGGTGGATCGTCATCAGTTTTCTGGTTTTTCTGTCTAAGTTGTCCAATTCCAACTGAGTCCAGTTCACAATTCCCGCAGTGTATCTAATGACTGGTATGGCCCAGGTGTTTATGGCCTTAATGGTGTTACCGCCATTCAGTGACTGGATCTCGATTTCAGATTTTCCATAAAGCTTCAAGTCATCCATGTACAGTAGATGTGAAATTTTCTGTGAATTCCTGGCAGTTTGATAGCCCAGGTTTGTTTTCTTTAGGATGAGTCACAGTGGGATCATAGCGATGATGAAAAGGAGTGGGGACAATGAATCCCCCTGGAAGATGCCCCTTTTGATGTTGATCAGTCCGTAGCTTTCATTTCTGACAAAAAGCTCGGTCTTCCAGTGTTTCATCGCACTTTCTTTAAATTTGGTGATGTTCTGACTGATCCCCATGGTTTCCAGGCACTTTGTGATCCAACCATGTGGCAGGGAATCAAAAGCTTTTTATAGTCGATCCAAGTCATATGCAGGTTTGTTTTTCGGCTTTTGCAGTTCTCCAGAATCATTTTGTCAATCAGTAGCTTCAGAGATCTTTCCAGAAGTTGGTTGTTGCTTCTTTCTCTGGCTTTTCCATTTTCTTGTCTACTTGCTCATGCAGGCTCTGGTAGAACTGCCTCTGATTAGACTGGAACATTTGGTTCTGCCTGTACTGGATGATTCTTGCTTCATATCTTTCGATCTTCCTGGCTGTAGCTATTATCTGCTGTTTCACGATTTCCAAAGCTTCATCAATTTTCCTTGTATTCAGCCAGTATTTTTTGATCAGATGTTCTTTAGTCTTCTCGTTGTTCAGTTTCTTCTCCTTCATGTATTTTAGGTTGCTGGCATCTGATCTCAGGCTTTTCATTTTTAGCTCCAGTCGGACTTTCCACTTTGGCTTTCCAGTTGATTTTCTAGTTGGTTTTGGCTGCAGTAACCCTAGTTCTTCTGTTACTATCACAGCTGTACTGTAGGCGAGCTGGTTCAGTTCTTCGATTGTTGCTACCTGAACAGTTACAAGGGCAGAGTTGATGTCATTCATCAGTGGGACAAATCGTTTTCTGCCTATAGTTTTTAGGGTTGGCAGTCGCTTTCGCTCTGTACTTGATGCTGTATGAGCCATTATTCTGTCCTTCAGTTCCTGCTGTCTTTGAGACAATGCGCCAGGTGTTTCATCCATGACTTCATGCTGCTGTTCTTCCTCTTCTTGCAGAATTTCCAGATTTTCATCAGGTTCTAGTTGATCAGTGACTCCTGGTCTTGTTGGAGGTTCTATTGCTGCAACAATAGGCTTCGGTGCTTCAGTTTCATCAGCTTTTCGTATTTCTTCGAGTTCAGCTTCACTGAACACTTTAGTCCGGCTTATGAATCTTCTCTGATCAGCTAGCCGCAGTTCTGTTATCTTCGAGTTTGGGTATTCTTGTTTCCATAGCTGGTGCATTCGTTTTTGATAGCCTCGTTTTCCAGGTTCTGATTTGTAGTAGCACTTCATGACTATACGATTCTCTGGCCTTGAGAATTTCTGCTGCTTCCTTGTTTGTGAATTTTGTTCCTGTAGCCCATTTGTCGACGGTTGCCCAGGTTCCTCAGCAACCACCGCGGTCCTTTTTATCCTGGGCGACGACCGAGCCAGTATAGACTTCTTTTTTGTTTGTGTCTCCATTATGATAAATGGGTTGGGTGCACTTAGTCTGGCTCCTCTGCTTCGACCTCTCTGGCATGGTTGAACCTTCCAGTAGTTTGCACTACCGCCAGCCCAGCTCTCAGCTTCATTGGAGCACTCAAGCCCCACCGCCACGACAAGGCTACACCCATTGGGGGGATGATTTATTATTGTTGTTGTTGTTGTTGTTGTTGTTGTTGTTGTTATTATTATTATTATTATTATTATTATTATTATTATTATTATTATTATTATTATTATTATTATTATTATTATTAAGCAGGCCACAGCCCATCTAGCCATGAGAGCATAAGAGGAGCCCTGCTGGATCAGGCCACAGCCCATCTAGGGTGTTTTTCCACTGTAGCCCTTAGATCTGGATCTAGTAGATCTGGATTAAGGGAAGCACCCAATGTGTTTCCACAGGGGGTGTAGCACCCATCTGGGGAATCCGGATCGACCCACAAGGGTCCGTTACCCCAGGTGTTTTGGGGGGCGGGGGGGCAGACTTCAAAGTGACTTCGAAGTGAATGTGAAGTCAACTTCGAAGTAACTCCCCCTAGCCTCCTTTGGACCCCATTGCCTGTTTCCAGTGGAAACGGGCTCCCTTTAATCTGGATTTTCTGGCAGAAGACCCCATTGTAGACCCCATTAATGGGGTCTACAGAAAATCTGGATTAAAGGCCAAAAAGATTTGGATTTCCCCCACGGCAGTGGAAACAATTGGGTTCAAAATGGGTGCCGTAGTGGAAATGGGATCATCTGGTTCACAGCCAAAAGGTACAAAAATGGGTGCAAAAATGGGTACAACTGACAGTGGAAAAACACCCCTAGTCTAGCATCCTGTCTCACACGGTGGCCTATCCGTTGCCCATGGGCATCTCAAGCAGAGACAAGGGCAGACCTATTCCTGCTCTCCAATCCCAGCAAATGGCCTTAGAGGCACCCTGCCAAGAAGAGGAAAAAGAATCTCGATACTTAGTTTTTTGTTTATTATGTACGTTTTCTGCGTGTTTGGAAAAAGAAACTGACAGCAGGCAGGTTGTGGTGCTGGAGCAGGGAGACTGAGCGGCTGTCTGAAGAAAAGCAGTGCCATTTCCTTGCTGGATCCCTTTAGTGCAACTTACTGTTGAGAGAGGATCTTAAATGGAATATACCCAGATGGATTTCTTTTTTAAAATGTTAGCAATCAGTCAGTTTTTTTCCCGATTTATTCACAACTTTTACAAAGGCAACAGGACAGCATTCTAGTCAATGGATGACTGCTTTGCATTTTGTATCTTTTTTCTTGTTTAAATTTGTTTTTTATTGTGGATCCCCCCCCCCCCCCCACTTTAAATTATTAGTTTTTATGTTGTACTTCACCCTGTGGGATCTCTGGTTTTTAGGCTAATATTCAGCAAAAATGTTTTGGATTTTTGGGATACCTCAGTGACTTTATAAAGGCTTGAGTAACTCAACTAATTTTTGGAGATATAAATCAAGTAATGACCGCCTTCAAAACTACATTTTTTCGGTATCTATAGATACTGTGAAGTCAGTGAAAACGTATTTTTTTTGCTGGAGCAGTCTCATATTTTCAGATAACCTATCCTATCCTTTTCTATTCCTGTATTTTCAGATGTTCTCAGCACAGTAATTAGAGGTTCTATTATAAGATTAATAAAACCTTATGTAAATGTATGTTGACTATGCTATGTAATATATATTCATGAAAGTCTGGTAAATAAAGGAAATGAGATTGATTGCCCCATTTTGCTTAAACAACAGCTAGCTGCTGTGGCATCTACACCTTCTCCAGGAGAGAGACAGGGGGAATGCTACCCTGCTGGTTCTCCTGGACCTCTCAGCGGCTTTTGATACCATTGACCATGGTATCCTTTTGGAGAGACTACGGAGTTTAGGAGTGAGAGGCAATGCGTGGCACTGGTTTTACTCCTATCTCCAGTATAGATCCCAGATAGTGGCTGTGGGAGATACTGTTTCGACTCCCTGGGAACTCACCTGTGGGGTTCCTCAGGGATCGATCTTATCTCCCATGCTATTTAACATCTATATGAAGCCGATGGGAGAGGTTATCAGGAGATTTGGAGTAAGGTGTCATCAGAATGCAGATGATACCCAGCTCTATCTCTCTGTACCATCTGAATCAGGAGAGGTGGTTGAAGTGCTTGACAGGTGTCTGGAGGCGGTAATGGGCTGGATGAGGGTGAATAAATTGAAACTGAATCCAGACAAGACAGAGGTGCTGTGTGTTACAGGGTCTCGGGTCCGGGTAGTTGGGAGATACCCTGTCCTTGATGGGGTTGCAATGCCCTGGAAGGGACAGGTCCGTAACCTGGGTGTACTCCTGGACTCCACACTAACACTTGAAGCTCAGGTGGAGGCTGTGGCCAGGAGCACCTACCCCCAACTGCGGCTAGCCTGGCAACTGAAGCCTCTTCTGGATAGAGACGACTTAGCCACAGTTATCCATGCTCTGGTAACCTCTAGATTGGACTACTGTAATGCACTCTACATGGGGCTACCGTTGAAGACGGTTCGGAAGTTGCAGCTAGTGCAAAATGCAGCCGCTAGAATGCTGACCGGAACACCTAGCCGGATGCACATCATGCCGGTCTTAAAAGAATTGCACTGGCTGCCAATTCACTACCAAGCCCAATTCACGGTTTTGACACTGACTTATAAGGCCCTAAATGCCTTGGGCCCCAAATAGCTAAAGGAACGCTTTCTCCCGTATCGACCTGCCCGTGCCTTAAGATCAAGTGGTGAGGCCCTCCTGGTTGTCCCACCACCTTCAGTAGTGAGGTTGGTGGGCACCTGGGAGAGAGCCTTTTCTGTGATGGCCCTCAGACTATGGAATAGCCTCCCCCTCGAGGTGCATCATGCCCCTTCCTTATATATATTTAGGAGGGCGGTGACGACGCACCTCTTTGCCCTGGCCTTTGGCTGAGCTGCTTATGCCCCCCCCCCCCCCCGCCCAGTACAGACACTGTCATTTTATACATATTGTATATCGTTTTACACGTGTGTGAATTTTTAATGTCTTTTAATTTATATTCTATTTTAATATGTTGTTACCCACCCAGAGACCTTCGGGTATGGGGTGGGATAGAAATGTAAATAAATAAATAAAATAAATATGGTGCATACGTTTTCTGGGAAAAAGGGATTAATTAACCAACTGTTGGGGGGTTAATTCAAAAATTGCTACTACAATGCCAAGCCAATTTTATTTTCTCCTTTCCTCAATTTATTTAATATCCTAACTAATCCATGGCTGGATCATAAGAATGCCTTTGGCTTGCATTCTGGGTCACCTGGCAAAATGGGTACAGTAGTGATATCAGTACTAGGGGTGTGCACAAATGCAATTTTCGGGATTTGATTCAAATCTCGTATCTGAAAATTCAATTGGAATCTTTAAAATTTGAATTTATCCACATTTGATTCAAACTGGGTAAATTCAGATCTATTCATTTAAATTTTCAATTCGAATTTGCACATACAAATGTTGATAACACTCGTATGTGCCCGTACGCATCCCGTATTTATCCCGTTTTTGTCCCATACAGATCTGTGTAAATGCGTATGGATGCGGGAAAGATGTGTACGGGCAAGTACACATTGTGTACGTATCCACACACATACAAATGTCTGAATAATTCGAGCGAATAGATTTGAAAATTTAAAATTTATTTGAATGTTTAAATTCAAATTTATAGACAAATTTGAACAAATTCAATCGAATTTTGATTGTTTCGAATATTCATGCACATCCCTAATCAGTACTGAGCACCTCCAGCACTGCTTGTAATACTAGGGTTTTCCCTAGCTGGGGGCAGAAATTATAGCACAGTGCGGCAGGGGGACACACCCAGAGTCAGTTCCCATATAGTGTACACATCACTAGGTCATGGATGGCCTAGTGTAACGAATTTCATGAAAAAGGCTTCAGCACCAGCCCCACCTTTTGTTTTCCAATTAGCGTAGGTGCTGGAGTAGTCTTACCTCTCTGCCTGTCTAGCTCTTCTGGTGGTGCTGGGACTCATGACTGCTAAGCATGGCATGTTCCTAGGTAGGTCTGCATTTTGCCAAGTGCTTCTGTGCTTTTAGAGAAGGAATTAGGCAGCACACCAACCTATCAACCCAATCTTTGAGCCCAACTCATTTATGAGCTCTTCTGTTAAAACAATGTTGGCTTATTCTCTCACACATCCTGCCTGGCCTTGTTGATAGTCACACAAAAAGCAAAATAAATTGCCCAAGCCAATTAACAGTGGTAAAACTTAAGACCCCAGATCCAAGGGGGATGAGGACTGGGCTAGGGGTGCCTGAATGCCATGTGGTCCACTGAGGATGGGGGTCTGGGCCTTGCTAAATTCCATGGGTTATCTGAACACTTCTCAATCAACCATTAATCAGTCACTAACAAGAGATTAAGGAACAGGCTCTCAGTGTCTGTACGCTTCAGCAAGACAAGACAAGTCAACAGTTTCATATATGGCTTTTTTACTGGTTAACCTCCCCCTCAACAAAAATGACTTTGTTAAGGAATGGAACTTATATATTTAGACTTTAATGTAGTCTTAGAAATCTGTTTTGAGAATGGAGTGCTGTACATGCTTGGCTAGAAATAGCCTTATTGCATCAGTGGAATTTCTGCTGCATAGCCTTGTCTTATAAAGTTCATTTGGTTGGATGTACTAGATTCAGAGTAGCCTAACTATGGCTCTTCAATTGTTACTGGACTACAGTATGAGTCCCAGGCAGTATAGCTAATAGCAAGGAATAAAGGAAGATATGGCTTAGTATTATCTGGAGGACCATAGTTTGGCCATACTACACTAAGGAAAGAAGCAAATGAAAGCATTAGAATCTAAAGATTTACCGAATTGAAATCAAAATGAATTGGTTTGCTGCAAACATTGTGGATTCCTAAAGCTCACTATCAAACCAAATCCCACTTCAGGTTTGGGGTTCAGTCTGATAGTAAGCTGAATCTCCAGGAGTTTACAAAGAACTGGCTTAACTTCTCCTTTCCACTTTCTCAACAGCAACACTGTAAAACACATGCTGACTTACTGCTGGGTCAAACTACTGCCACTGGCTATAGTTCTCCAAAGTACCTGACCCCAGTAGGTGCTTTGAATTTGTCTGGACTTTCTCATAATGGAGGACTAAAGGTCCTCCCAGAAGACCAGCCACATATGTGCGTGCAGATTCATTTCCTGATAGAGAGGACTTTGTTGCTGGATGTCGTGTCCCAGGCAGGCAAGGGCAGAGAGGCAGATACGCGCACACACTTACGGCAGTCTTTTGCGAGCTCAGAACTAGTCAGCATCCATTCAGTCCAAGGTCAGGGTTCCAGAGGTACAGCAAGAGTCACAGCAATAGTTAGTCCAAGGTCAGGGTTCCAGAAGTTCAGCAAAGTCACAAGAGGGTCCAAGAGTCAGAATACGGGCACGGCTGGAGTTGCATCAGAGTTGTCTGCAACACCAGCTCAGCATGTGCAGCTCTATTAAGTAAGGGACTCATCACCACACCCTTGCTGGCACAGCTGAGCCAAACGCTGCGACTTGTACCTCACCTGTTTCTGCTGCCGAAGAAGGAGGGGAGGGGCACTCTTGGGATTGACTCTCTGAGCTCTTGTCCCCAGAGCTGTCTGTGTGCTGTCCCAAAACTGGCCTCAGACTCTCAACGTCTGCAGCGCTATGTCCCAGTTGCTGCCCAGGCTGTTGCACTGTTACAACCGCACCCTCCTCCTCTGAGGAGACTGGAGAGGCAGGACAGGGCATGACACCGGAAGTCCCAGACAAATGCTAGGAACCTGCCTGCAGGCTGAGTAGAGCTTCATGAGGACCACATAGCCAACTGCAGTGTTCTAGCCTGGGGTAGACTGGTAGGTCTCACATGAGAATGTTTGGAGGCAAATTACACACATGAATATTGAGACTACATGTCCATCATCAAGAGTCAGACACAATTGAAGGTATGAACAAACAAATAAAAAAAATATATTTGTAGTTTTATCATGTATTACTTATTTACTGTTCTTAATTTATATTTTTATTACATTATATATATTAAATGAGTACAATATTATCACATATGATGCTAATCCAGAGGTGTCAAACTCAATCCGGCCAAGGGCCGGATTTTAAAAAAAAAACTGTGAGGGCCAGGGGGCGTGGCCGGGGGCGTGGCCGAGGCACAGAGGAGGGGCTGGGGCATGGCCGGGGCACAGAGGAGGGGCCGGGGCGTGGCTAGGGAGGGGCTGGCTGTCCATGAGGAGGGGTCCCGCCGCACGCGCGCTCGCCTCGTGTCGCCTCGCCTCCTTCGCGGCGGCGGCAGGCGGTGCGCGGTGGTGGGCCGCGGCGGTGGCAGCGCGAGGCGGCGCGCAGCAGCGGGCAGAGGCGCGCGGCGGGCAGAGGCGGGCCGTGGTGGCGGGCGGCCCACGGCGGCCGCGGCCACGGGCCATATTAAAACGCCCTGCGGGCCGCATCCGGCCCACGGGCCGTATCTTTGACATGCCTGTGTCCTACCATATTGTTTTGCCTTAAACTATATATAACATGCTTGCCTTCATCTCCAAGAACCAGCTTGTTGCAGTCATGAGCTGCAACCTAAAATCTTGGCTCTGAGGAACCTGGGAGGGGGAGGCAGCATGTGGCTACCTCGGTCTTGGCTGCAGCTCTGAAAACCACAGCGATGCTTGGTACCAGCTATTGTTGGTACAATTCACCGGGTGTTGCAAAAGTTAATCCCTTATTCTCCACTGGCATGAGATATGGGACCCACCACATGCTTAATGGTGAATTAAAGACAGAAGCAGAGGGGAAAAAGAAATCAGGCAGGAGACAGGATCAGCTGGAAAAGAGAGCGATTTATTTTTCTGCAGAGGTTTAAAAAACCCTCCAAAAAGGAGGCGTGGAGGAAGTGACATCAGTGCAACATGAAGGGAGGTGACTGGAGGAAAAGCTGCTCTCTTCTGGGTCAGAGGTCCTGATGTCACATCCTGTGGCCGGAGTTGTCCTTTTAAAACCTGTGCTTGCAGATGCCATAATGCCCAAAGGCTACTGCATCGAGTGGAAAGAGTCCAGCACCCTGGTGGTGCTGAGTGTGTACTACAAGTTTATGGGACAGGAAAATAGTTGCTCTTTTGACTCTAAGGCAGTGATGTCAAACATACGGCCCGCGGGCCGCATACGGCCCGTGGGGCACATCAAAACAGCCCGCAATCGCCTCCATCTGCTGCTCCCTTGTGCCGTCGGCTGCGCGCCAGCACTCACCACTGCCGGCCGCTGCAGGCCCGACCCTCGCCCTGGGTGCCACTGCCTATCGGAGGGAGGGGCGGAGCCAGCATGGGCAAGGGGCGTGCGCCTGCCGGCCATGTGAGTGAGTGCCGAGAAAAGATGGCGCTGCGCGCGCCGGGCCTGTGGGGCACAACCGGCGCCGCCTCCTCCTCAGCCTTGCTGCCTGCGGCCGCAACGCTCCCAGACCCCGCTGCTCGCCGCCCGGAGGAGGAGCGGCGGTAGCACCCGGCAGGTACCGAGGGAGGGAGGAAGGCGCACTTCTAAGGCCATTTGCCGGGATCCAAGAGCAGGAAGGGGTTTGTCCTGTGTGAGACCTGATATGTAAGAGGCTGCGTTCACACCTAAGTTTCAATCCAGTTTCGGGCCACTTTACGAGTGAAAGAAACGTTTTCCACAGTGCTTGCATTCATATGGTTTCTCTCCAATGTGAGATCTGAAGTGTGCAGTGAGATATGCTGACTAGCTGAAGGAACTAGTATTAAGATTTTAACAACCATATATTATATACTATATAATTAAATAAATAAAATGTTACAGCTATAATAATTCAGTACATTTTTTTTTAATCCGGGGCCCTCGTACAAATTCTAAATTTAATATGTGGCCCTCCGCAAAATTGAGTTTGACACCTCTGCTCTAAGGCAGTGGTTCTCAACCTGGGGGTCGGGACCCCTTTGGGGGTCGAATTACCCTTTCAGAGGGATCGCGACAAGTCTTCCGCCGCCCTTCCCTCCCACCTCCCAGCTGCTCCACCCCTGTGGTTGGGAGTCCCCACAACATGAGGAACTCCATTAAGGGGTCACAGCATTAGGAAGGTTGAGAACCACTGCTCTAAGGCATGAGAAATGGAAGGCTGAAGAAAAAGAAGCCAGGGGAAAAGCTGTGCAGCTTTCGTGATTACTACACCAGCTTCAACTTTTCCTGGATCAGAACAACTTGGCAACAGGGGCCCATGCTCTGGAAACCTCCAGAGTAGACTGCAGCAGCAGTAGCAGCAATAATAGCAACAACATTTAATTATAACACCCCTTCCACCAAAGGGTGGAACAATACGTGCTGTGCTACCTGCACAGTGCTGAAGCAAACACAAATGCAGAAAGCAGCAGCACAATTGCTAACAGGAGTATCTGGCATCATGAGAGGCTTGAACAAATGGCACTGATTAATAATTTGCTACTGAGCCCAGTTCAAGGTGTTGATATTGACATATAAAGCCCTAAATGGCTCAGGTACCAAATATCTGAAGGCAGTTCTTTCCTCATATAGACCTGCTCATGCATTAAGATTACAAAATGAGGGCCGTCTTGTAGTTCCACTGTTGTCAGAAGTGCAACAGGCTGCAGCAAGCTGTGTGGCACCTCAGCTTTGAAATAGCCTCTTAGTGGAGGTATGTCAGGCTCTAACTTTATATTGCTTTGGGCACCTGGTTAGGATGTAC
Source organism: Aspidoscelis tigris stejnegeri (assembly GCA_023333525.1). Classification (NCBI taxonomy): domain Eukaryota; kingdom Metazoa; phylum Chordata; class Lepidosauria; order Squamata; family Teiidae; genus Aspidoscelis; species Aspidoscelis tigris. The sequence goes on from JALMGA010000003.1 coordinate 77,407,878, forward strand.
CTCTTTGCTGGGTCTTTGATTCTTAGGCTGCATCTAGACAGTGGTTACTTATTCCACTATATTTGGCTATTCCAGAATGTCCAAAAATAGAGTATGTAACGGACATCTGGATGAAGCTTGTGTTCCTCTGAATGTCATCCTGCCAAAGTAGGAGGGAGATTGAGAGGCTGGATGGGTTATACATTTTTACTATTTGTTTTATCATATGTAGGGGTCCCATCCTAGGACCTCTAGGTGAAGGATAGAATGAATGAATAAAAAACCTTCTACCTTGTAATATAAACACACAAACACACTATTATAGATGTATCGTATTTTCATGTTTTCCGATTGGGATATAACAGCACATCAGGATAATTGTATTGCAAACAAGGTAACTCTTCTTATCTCCACCGTGTCCAATTTTAAGCAAAGAGAAACAGTCCTTTACTATACTGATTCAGTGGTTAGTAATAGAATACCTAACTGCAACTAAAATATCCAAATTTGTTATTTTCCTTTCACTTTGTATTTTTTATCCCCCATCCTCTTCTATGTTTAGTTTTATTATAAACTCCAAGTTGTTACATTCCTCCTACTTTCTTCAAATCTTTTTCATCATAAAACCCTTCTAAACTCAGTAAATGTCTTCCTCACCTTTTCTATTGTATCTAAGAACAATTTCAAACAAAAGATGTTGTGATTATCTCTTCAAATTTGAACTATATCAGAATGACGAGTAACCTCTGGATTAGGTGTGGTTTAAATTGCAGAGGTAGTCTTGTCATTGTTGAATTTTTCCCCTAATCTTTCTAATGTTCATCTTCAAATTGTTTCCAGTGCTGAATTTTTAGTTGTTCTTTTTGTGTGGTCCATATAATGGGTCTAAAGCTATGTGCCTATTAATGACTACTTTGTCTGAATGTCAGGCTTTTATAAATTCTCTAGCCTGACTCCATAGAATAACTGTTACATAATCCATCATAAACTAAGGAAGAACATTTCCTGATGAGAAAAATGCAGCTCAGAAAATTCCAACAATTAAGTTACAACTGAAACAAAACAGCATAGCTCGAGTATACTATATTTATATCACCTATTTGTAGTATTTATATAGATCTTAAAAATTGTGAACTTAAAATAATGCAAACAAAGCTTTTTTATACTCTGGTTTCTCAAAGTAATGAGCCTTTGGCTTGATTTTAGAACAAATGGAAATTTGTTACATTGGGAGGCAATGACTGTTCCAAGGCAATAGATTAGTAGGGATTTGGATCCTGCTTTCCCAAGCGGATTGACCCTTTATTCACTTTACCATGCTGCATATCTGAAGAAATATAAATTATTTTAAAGTAATATTAAGATATTCTAAATACAGGTTTGGAATTTGAAAAGTTTCTCATTCTTTCCTAGCTACCAACACTGTATTTAAATCAGCTTCTTCCAGAAAGATGCCCTTCCCATCTATACAGGTAGACATTATAGAGAAGAGTGTCCTGATAAGAATAAGATGGCTACATTAAACTACAAGCAAGAAGAAAATATACTGAGGATACAATCTGACGTCAAATAAGTTGCTTCCAGTTGGACAACAGGATGTTTTGCTCATTGCTATTTCCCTGTAGTTGCATGAGTGCCCTCGGGTTTGTTCCAGAGCATGAGGAGATTTTGAGAGTAGATAGGATAGTTGCAGAAGAGAGAAGTGCTGCCAATTTGTACACATGAAGTTATTACATTTTCAAAATACCTGGGAGTGTCCAAAGAACAAAATCTAAATCTAAGGAAGTTTAGTATCATCAGTAATCCCATCTGTATTAACAGTCTGATAGTGCCTTGCCAACAGCTGTTCAGAATACTAGTCTACAGACAGGAGAAACACATAAATAACTTCTAAAATAATTACTGTACAAATAAAGTTCACTTGTTTTACTGATACAGATCATGTCACATCAAGTAAATAAAGTGGATCAATGAATTCATGAAAATTTAATCCATGTAGAACGTTGTACCTTAGGAATGGCTTGCTAGAACATTGAAAAAATGGAAAACTTCATCTTTATCTAGGACAGCTACTTCTGTTGAACATTCAGTACATTTTACTGGATGATATATCTCTTCTTCCTGTTGTTCCAGGCCAGCAGTGGATTCATTGCTTTGTTTAATTTTCTTGTGCTGTCTCTTTGTCTTCTTATTCAATGGGCCTTTGTATTTCAGAATCTCTTCTTTGATAACAGTGCAGTTCATCACAAACATTGCTCTGTACTGAGTTTTGTATGATTCATGTCTTTAAAAATGGAAGAGAACAGAGACCATGATAGTACAACAAGGAAATAGTAAGCATACTGAAGCACAAAATAGAGATCATCTAGTCTTCAATGCAAAGTCCTTCATCATTCACTAGGGATATGCTCTAAAAAACAGCTAAAATAGCTAACCTCACAAATGCTAAGGGAACTACTGAACTACCGATTTTCAGCAGCTACTTTTGATCCTCAAAATCTGATATTCAGGGGTGTCAAACTTACAAATATGTTTGATATCTTTTTCACTTACAAAAAAAGGGATGGTATCAAACTCTTCCTCATAAATATGCAAAACTCAATTGCTAAAAACTGCTGGTATTGAAGCAGAAGTGTTCTGCATCTGAAAAAGTTGCTTTTTACAAATGTTTAATGATAGATGAGTCATCTCCCCTATTTTTCAAAAGAAATCTACCTTAATAGAGTCCAGTTTAATCATCTTTGAGCAACAAAAGCACAAAACTAAGAGCAGTTGTGCTCTTTGTCAAAAGAAAAATCAGTTGCTTTTTGGATGCAAAGAACTATTCAAAATGCATTTTAATATTTAATGAAAGGGAAAGAAAATAAAGTACTGCTGACAGCAATTTCTGCACCTTCCATGAATGGATGAGTGAATGTGTTTATTGTGGCCACAACTTAAGGCAAACATATAAAACTAATATGTGAACAAAAATAATCAATACAATCCATAAGCTAAAAGTTACTATTGACTAGAATAGATTTGTTAAAAAAACGGTATTGGTCAAATCCCAAAGGTTTGCTGGATATCTGACAAACTAAATATGGCTTACTTGGGCAGACTTATATATTGTTTTGGGGCTCTCTCTGCTGCTCCTAGGAATTTAGCTTCCCATAATAATACCGTAGGAACAGACCTGCCCATTCCCTGCCAGCTGGGCAGTAAAGAGGGTGAGGACACATGAAAGGGTCTCTTCAGTGATAGCCCCCAGACTGTGGAACAGTTAAATACCACTGTAGAGCTTTTCTTGATTTTTCTGCATACAATATTTAACTTAGTGCTCATAAATACTGGGTCTAGTGGGTAGGGTGTGCAGCTGTTCTGAATAATTCAGTGAATGCAGCAAGTCACAAAAGCAATTATTAGCAATGTTTTTTGACCATGAGCTGGAATTACAAGTTATCACTGCTGTCAAACATTAGCTCACGTACACAGCTTCTCAAGACCAAATTAATTACCTCTGACAATCAAGGCACAATGTTGTCATGCAAGCTGGACAATTCAAAACGGCATCACTGTTGGGAATGGCAGGAAGTTGGGTTCGCTGTGGTTGTGACTGAGCACTCCTTGCACTATGATACCTACAACAAAAGAAGACGAGGATGAGCTAAGACACTTTTACTGACTAAAAACCAATCCTGAAATTCTAATATGTACTAAAACCTGCACCAGGACAGATATAAAAATTGCATTATTTGGTCCCAAGAGCACTATTTCAAGATTGTCACAAAGCTATGCTAACATTAAAAGTATTCATTTCTAAGTACACTCTTCTGACCAAATGGTAAAGTGTAGATTTCAGTTTCCTCCCCTATTTTAACCCTTGTTTGAAAAGGCAAAGCGTATCTGTATCCCAAGCAAGTGAATCTGTAAATGTGTTTTTTATACATTGTCCAAAAAATATAATTGTGTAATACCATTTCCTTACTCCTGCTTTATGGAAAATTCTAAGCAGAAATATAGCCAACAATAAATATGATTCAGCTTCAAGGATTTTTTTAAACAGTGCACAAAATGTCTACTATTTATTAACACCATAAACGTCCACCTGTACTGATTAGGCATATTAATTATAGTTCAATATTTTGTTCAAGCAGATGCAAACCATTGTGAAAATCCCCACTGTATGGGAAGTCCATTGTAAAAATGCAGTCCCACTTATTCTCAGATCTTGCATGTCTTCCTTAGCCAGCACTAACTGGTAGAAAAACAGATTTTCCTACCCTCCATATTAAATACTGTGGTATTAGATGTCTTTTTAGTCTAATGTTGTAATCTTTCTGCCTATTATCTGCAATCTCCAATTTTATCTCACTTTAGAAATAAAATGAGATTCAGAATGCAACTTTTCCCTAATTACATTATAAGTTATTCCATTCAGTCAAAGAAAAAAAGAAATGCTTGGAGTTTCCATCACTTTAGATATCACCTTTAGGTTAATAAGAAAATGCCTGATACTAATCAAGAACTCTAACTCTTGAACTCCAGGTCACAATCTTCCTAACCTTGCATATGTCAGTAAACTGGTCCACAGCATGCCCTGAGCTGACACAACCATTTAAAAGGCAAAGCTTTAGAAAAACTGGCAGACATGTACATCCCCCTTTTTAGTTAAAAGAGAAAAAGCACAAGTGTAGTAATATCTAGGCTGCACAGCTTTTCCCCTGGCTTCCTTTTCTTCAGCCCTCCATTTTACAAACCTCAGAATAAAAAGCGCCAGGAATTTCCTCCTGCCCCTGCATGACCTCGAGACATCTGTTGATCCATGCTGAATGGGCTGCCAAGAAGCTGTGAGTGGAGGTGATCCAGGCACACAGAAGGATTGATCTGGGCTGCTTTTTATGCAGCTGCCCTTAGGTAATAATGGAGAGCCATGTGGAAAGAAAAAGGATGGGATTTTTCCCACCTCTGACCTGAGGATGTGACATCAGAAGGACCTCTGACCCACCAGGCACCAGCTTTCCTCCAATCACCTCCCCTGATGTTGCTTTGATGTCATTTCCCCCATGCCCCTTCTTTTTGCTGTATAAAAGCCCCTTGAAACATTGAACACTCTCTTTTTCCAACTGACTCCTGCTTCAAGATTCTTCATTCCCTTACCCCATTTTCTAACCTAATTTGAGTCAGCCATTGCACTCTGTTTCGCCTCTAGGACCAGGCTGGTTGGAGCCTGGAAATAATCTATCATAACACCCAGCATAAGATCACAGCAGCCCTCCACCTGTTGCCCCAATCGGAGCAGCCTCTCTGCTCCCCCCTGCTTCCCAGAGCCCACAGATCTCGGTCGTGAAGCTGAATCATGACACACAAGAGAGATTAAGTTTCTAATCTTCACTACCTTCCATGATAACAAAAGGAAGTGAGCATCTGGCCTGAAAGTACTGAAGTTCAACATTCACAAATTCCCTCTCTGACTTTAGGTTTTCTAGTTGCCTCTTTGACTACAATATGGTAAAATAAATACACAAATTCAAATATCCCCATGAGGCAAAATGCAAATAGCTTCTTACCCTCTTCTTCTCATATCAACCCATTCCTGGTCTCTCTTGTCTTCTTCTGGGTCATAGAATAATTCATCATTAGTTGGAATTCGGCGCTGCTGGTGTTTTTTTCTTCTTCTGGCTTCTGGAGTTACTATTAAGTTTGCATACACAGAGTTAGGGCATTTGTCCCAAAGACTGACACTCAGGAATAGAACTGTACATTCTCAAGAGGGCCTTCCGTGTCACATTCTTCATCATGACACATACATATATATATTTCTAATGAATCCATGGAAGAAACTGTTTTAGGCCTAAAAATATGGCTGATAAGTGATAAACAATGGGGAACTTGCTTTAAGTCCCCTATAGCAGGAACCCAGGGATAAAAAAAAAAATCTCAATTTCCCCCTCATTTCTGACTGTTACCTTCACAACTGCTGATGAAAGAAGAAAAATATGCTAATTCCAGCCTTTTCCGACAATAATCTTTACAATAGGGAAAGGATTTTTCCTCCTCTTTTGAGCTATACTTCTGGGCCAAACTGAGGACTTACATCTTGATATTTAAAGCTCTACATAATTTGGACCTCAGGTATCTGAAGGGACACCTCTCCTATATAGTCCCACATATGACTCGTTGTAAAGCACCATGCGAACCACTGTTAATCACTCTCTTAGTAACACTGCCTCACAGGTCTTCACGGCTTTTAGATTTCATCTTTGCTTGGGCTGGAATGCACTGATTTTATTTTATAGATTTTTCTTTTCTACTTCAGGTATTAGTGTGTGCAGTCTATGTTTTAATCAATTTTCAGTTACACAAGGCAAAAAATGAATAAATATGTATGAATGTTAAAAAATTAACTACTTCTACAATCAATTCTTTTAATTAAAATGAAGTGGTCCAACATGTCATAAGTATCCATGCCTGACCCATAGTTTTATTTTTTTCTACAGCCCTAACAGCAGATGACCAACTAACATTTACTTCAGATTATGTTCATCTCTCTTTTCATGTAGTCTATAAATGTTAAAATAATTTCCTTAAGGCTAAAAGACAAGAAGTGGTGTTCCTGAAGCAACCCATTATATTCAAGAATATAAAGAGAATCCTGCTGAACCAAGAACAGCATCCTGTTCTGAGCCCTTGATAATCTCCCAAAAAGGGCACAACAGTATTTCTTATCTGGCTAGATCAGTGACTCCAGTAGTTTTACTCACCCATCTCAAAAATCTGACAAAACTGTAGCAGAAGCAACGACATGTGGTAATACCAAATGCCACAGACTGCTAATGTGCAAGGGGCAACTCTCCTACTCTAGTAACATATTTGGTTTCTGTGTAGGACAGTAATCCTTCTGCATTTTTCTGCACAAAATTCCTTGATGTCTAAACCTAACAGCTGATCATTTAAGCACGAACTTGGACAAAATTACCATAAATAACCCTCTAGGCATCGGAAAACTGAACATGTATTTTTCCTCCCTATGAAGCTGTCCAGGGGGAGAAGGAAAGGAAAGGAAGACTCCACTTTCATTAACAAAACAAAACAAGTGAAACTAAATAGTTTATTTCAAATGGTGTGCCAAGGGCACTGAGTGAGGGTCACAAGCCAGACTTCCAACCCACAGGCCAGTTGCCCCACCTAAATAGAAGCAGGCAGGTTAACAGGCTGCAGTCCAGACACACTGCTGTTTCCATGATGATCACTCATCTTACTCTAAAATTATTAGACATGTGGTGTACTTGTGCAATATAGAATCAGGAACAATTGCAATAACACAGCAGCAACATACTAAAAAATCATGCTTTTCTCAACAAATCATCTCTGACACATCTTAAAATATGTTTTCAGTTTCCTTTTCTGCAACAACATAAGGATCTCCTTATTCCTTTCTCCTCACCCTAGTCATTTCCTTTCTGTCTTGTCCCTCCAACTTTTTTATTACTCTTCTGATACTCCAACAATATCTTGTTTTCACATGTTAGGTAACAAATGTGTCTTCTACACAGTCTCCCACAGTCAATTCCAGGGTGCTCACGCTGTGACCCATCAAATGTTGCAGACTAACCAACTTTCAATCCCTGCATGCAAAGGGGGACCTGTAGAGACAAATGCTGATTTGCCATTAAGCTTTGAAGAATGCTAAGCACTGCAAAGCAGGCTTTAATTTAATAAAAAAACAGGTTTTACTCTGATGCAAGACGTAAAGCAATGCAAAGCTGCTTTAATCACACTTACTTACTTACTTACATACATACATACATACATACATACATACATACATACATACATACATACATACATACATACATACATACATACATACATACATACATACATACATACATACATACATACATACATACATACATACATACATACATACATACATACATACATACATACATACATACATACATACATACATACATACATTTCTATCCCGCCCCATACCCGAAGGTCACTGGGCGGGTAACAACAGATTAACACAGATTAAAACAAGATACACATTAAAACAGATACCAATTAAAATGAAATACAGATTAAAACAAAATGCATGTTTAAAAATTCCTTAAAAATTCAACAAATTTAAAACCATGCACTCCCTGGTGCATTAATAGTGGTGTCATTGTAAGTAAGTAGAGGGGGAGAATAAAACCTCAGCCAAAGGCTGAGGCAAACAGGTATGTCTTTATGGCTCTCCTAAATAAATACAAGGAGGGGGCATGGCGCACCTCGAGGGGGAGGCCATTCCACAGTCTCGGGGCCACCGCTGAAAAATCTCTCTCCCGGGTGCCCACCAACCTCACTACTGAAGGTGGCGGGGCAACCAGGAGGGCCTCATTGTTGGATCTTAAGGTACGGGCAGGTCGGTATGGGGAGAAAGCGTTCCTTTAGATATTTGGGGCCCAAGTCATTTAGGGCCTTATAAATCAAAGTTAACACCTTGAATTGGGCCCAGTAGTGAATTGGCAGCCAGTGCAATTCTTTTAAAACGGGCGTAATGTGTATCCAGTTAGCTGTACCAGTCAGCACTCTGGCTGCTGCATTTTGCACTAACTGCAACTTCCGGACCGTCTTCAAGGCCAGCCCCATGTAGAGTGCATTACAATAGTCCAATCTAGAGGTTACCAGAGCATGCGTAACTGTGGCCAGGTCGTCTCTATCCAAAAAAGGCTTCAGTTGGCACACCAGCCATAGATGGGAGTAGGCACTCCTGGCCACAGCCTCCACCTGAGCTTCAGGTGTTAGTGTGGAGTCCAGGAATACCCCCAAATTATGCACCTGTCCCTTTCAGGGCATAGCAGCCCCTTCAAGGACAGGGTATCTCCCAACTACACGAACCCAAGACCCTGTGACACACAGGACCTCTAACTTATCTGGATTCAGTTTCAATTTATTGGCCCCCATCCAGCCCATTACTGCCTCCAGACACCTGTCAAGCACTTCCACCACCTCTCCTGATTCAGATGGCACAGAGAGATAGAGCTGGGTGTCATCTGCATACTGATGACACCTCACTCCAAAACTCCTGATGACCTCTCCCAGCAGCTTCATGTAGATGTTAAAAAGCATGGGAGATAAGGTCAACCCCTGAGGAATCCAACAGGTGAGCTCCCAGGGTGTCGAATCCACATCTCCCACAGACACTATCTGGGTTCGGCTTTGGAGATAAGAGTGGAACCAATGTCAAGCATTGCCTCCTACTCCTAAACTCCATAGCCTTTCCAGGAGGATACCATGGTCAATGGTATCAAAAGCTGCTGAGAGGTCCAGGAGAATCAACAGGGTGGCATTCCCCTTGACTCTCTCCCGGAGTAAGTCATCAACCAGGGCGACCAAGACAGTTTCTGTGCCATGACTGGGCCTGAAGCCAGATTGAAATGGGTCTAGATAATCAGCTTCTTCCAAACATGCCTGCAGTTGAACAGCAACAGCCCTCTCTAGGACCTTGCCTAGAAAAGGTATGTTAGCCACTGGGCGATAGTTGTTCAAATCTTCTGGATCCAGGGAGGCCCTCTTCAGGAGGTGGCATACCACAGCCTGTTTCAGAACTAGTGGAACCACACCATCCCCCAGAGAGACATTCACTACTCCCTGGATCCACCCGGTTGGACACCTCATTTGGGCTATACCCAATTGTGACATCTAATCCCCTACGAATCTGAGCGACTTTGTCCTCAAAGTGCTTTGCAAATTTGTCACAGCAGCTATTACTTGGCCCTGGCTCATGCTTCTTTGAGCTCAGTTTCATAATGCCATTTACTACTCTAAAGAGCTCTGCTGGACGGCTACTCGAGGATGCGATGGTGGCGTTGAAGGGTGAATCATCACTCTCTGCAGGTGTTCTCTGTGCCCCAGCAATCTGCATTCACTTCTTAAGGAGCTCCCTGTGAAAGTGATAGGTCTGCAACTTACACACTGGTCTACTCAAATCCTTAAACAACCAAAGCCAAAATTGCTTAAAGTCAATAAATGACTATACATTGTTCCTGATGCTGGGCCTGAGGAATACCACTAATGTTGCCCAGATACCACCAATCTTGCTGCAAAGTAGTGTCCCCATCTGAGCTGGTTGAAGTTGCCTTGAATGTCATGCTGGAAACCCCCACCACAGTAGTGTTGGGGATTTCAACATGCTGAGGCAACTGCTTGTGGATCAGCTTAGGCCTTCAAGGCCTCCATTTCAACTGTGGGACTGACTCAATGGATTTTTTTCCACTGAGCTCCTTTGATCCGGATCTAAGAAAACCTGGATCTAAGGAATGGGTACTTCCCTTAATCCAGATCTAGAAGATCCAGATTATGGGAAGTACCCAATGTGTTTCCATGGGTGATCTAGCACCCAATAGCAATGGGTGCTAGCCTGCCTGCTGTAGAAACACTGAAGCACCCATTTGCAAATTCGGATCTACCCACAAGGTGTCTGCCTGTCACCCCAGGTGTTTTGGGGGACATGGGGTGCAATCTCTGAGATTGCCTTCGGAGATTAGCAAAGGCTCCAGAGTCCCTCCAAAGTTGCCTTCGGAGATTAGCAAAGGCTCCGCAGAAAAAACCCTTGTGAGAGCAATGCAGCTGTCAAAGGCTCCGGAGGATCTTCGAAGTTAGCGGCAGATTACGATCTGCCCCCAACTTTTCCAGTTAAAATATAAAGTTTGGGATATACTCGCCATATAAGAATACGACACCTGGCGTATAAGACAACCCCCAACTTTTGAGAAGATTTTCCTGGGTTAAAAAGTAGTCTTATATGCCAGAAAATACAGTAAATGTAAACCTATAAATATATGGCAGAAAGATTCATTTTTATCTTGACCTAAGTGTAACTCAAAGAAAATGATGACTGCAAATCAGCAAGACCATATGCTGAGAAGTGATGATGTGTGGGGAATTCAACCAGTAGGCGGAATCAAACCTTTTGAAAGAATAAAGACATCATAAGAAAAACTGTCTTTTTATTAAAGATTTTAGTTGGGTTATTACATCAGAGCTGGCTTTTGTATTAATAAATTTTAAAATTAATTGTTTAATATAAAAATTTAATAAAAATAAAATTTTTAATATAAATTAAAGAAATGGACTGTCATTAAAATAAAGTTATGGAATTCTGTGATTCCTTGGCATTCAATAAACTGCATCCTGCTTTCATAGCTTGAGAGTATATACACTGCTACGTTCTTCTTATGGACAGAACCATCGCATCAGTATTTCTACAAAACTAAAATATCAAAATCATTGCCAGTTATTTACCTATTTTGTCTTCATCATCTGAATCAGAGTCAAAATATACATCATCATAATAGTTCGAAGTAGACTGTGTTCCAGATTGCTCACCATTAGATGTACCACCTCAGACAAAAAATAAATAGAAAGTATGTAGTCACTGAAGTAAAGAAAGCTTTAATAAAATACCAATTCTACATTTTTATAAATATATTTTAAAAGTTTTTCAATACAAACCACAGTTTTAAGGAAATCAAATTTTAAAAGGTACTAAATCAAGATCAGATAATAATTTTCTAGTGACATTGTTTATGTTCTGCCCAAAGCAGAAAAAAGTAATATTAGGGAAGTACAATATATTTTGTAGCCTTATGTGCACCGAAGAAAGCCTTAAGCTCATGGTAGTCTTGAACAAGCATAAGTTCACAGCACTTGCACAAAACAATCCCAGCCAAAAACAACTCACAGATCTTGACTGAAAGAGATAAACACTAATAATTCTACCTAGATGATGGCAAAATGGTGGCAGAAAGATTCACCTCAGAGAACGCTTTCAATACAGTAAAGAGTTTCCCAAAGGAGACCTTTGTGTGAAATGCTGCATTTTTAAATATCAGCTTTAAACTTAGCATGGTTAGAAAGAGGTTAGGGATAGTTGAAAATTGTTCATCACCTTCACAATTCATATGAATTGTGAAGGTCAAAACTGCACATCTGAATTAAATAAACACTGGCTATATTCAAAGACTGGCTTTTGCATGTGAAGCAAAAGCTTTTGTGCTTTTGTTCGAAGCTTCAGAGTGGATTTGGAGGTGTGACTGGCAGTGGTAGGGACCTGAGGGAAATTCAAAGTGAATTTGAAGCCTAATGCATTTGCACAAATGCGAAGTTCTGTCCCATTCATTTTAGCATGAGGTGAAGGGGCGAGGGGAATCGTGCACATTCTTAAAGTAGATTTTTATTATAACAGTATAGTTGTCCCTTGAATAATGCTGTGGTTTTTACCAAATTGTGTCATATGAGCAATTAAAGTGTATAGAAAACTGAGAATCAGAGAAATTGTGCACCAATGTAAGACAGTAGCATTATATAGGTTAAATTGTGTTACTGCACATTTCTGGAATTACAGTAAACTGAGGATGTTTACTTTTATTTATTAATTTTATTAACAGCATAAGAGCAAAACTTTGTGGTAGATAACTATGTCATACAAAAAAAAAAGTAGGAATAATTTCTAAACTAAAACTTTAAACCTAGTATAAGAAAGTGTTTATGTCAAGGACAAAATAGTTTGCTAAAGTATGAACTAAATAACTAAGATACTCTCCAGATGGTGAAGAGAACACCAACTTTTTTTGGGGGGGAGACAGTTTTTCCTTGTTTCAGCCTTTCAGGGAGCATCAAATGTGCCCACTCAGCTTGACAACATGGGTTGCCCAAATGACAACAGGAGATGAAATGCTGGTTTTACTGGAAAAGAGGTGTTTTATCTGAAATTTCTTTATTGATCCCAACAGAGTCCTTGCTCCTTTCTGCACTGGACCTTAATCACTTCTTGGAATAGAGACCTGCTTTCCCCATGCTGGTGCAGACTATGGTAAGCCCCACCTGGGACCTGCTATAGTCTGCACTAGCACACAGATGGCAGGTCCCTCTTCTGAGATAAAATCCAAAATAAGGCCCAGGGCAGAAAGGACTCCTGACTGGCAGCACAATGACACACAGTGAGGCCTGTTTGTCTAACTAGGCCTCTATGTGATCATGTGTTGAATTTTAAGTGTTCATGGAGTTAGCCTAAGCTAAAGTAAAAACAACTCCATCTGACAATAGATACTTTTGTTATATGAAACCAAAGCAAAGGGGAAAAGGCCAAAATAGAGCTCTGGTCATCAGCCATTTTGCTGAAAAAGGCTGGGAGCTGAACAAATTTTCTCCTTGCCATTCTCACTATGAAAATAAAGATCTCTTTAGGCACTTTTGCAAGCTGAAGCCAAAAATACATGGAGAACATTAATTGAAGAAGGATGGTTTCAGCTTAGTGGAACTTCTTTTTTACAATCCTTGTCTAAAATTATTCAAATCAAGACATTAGTGGACACAGGAACCAGCCCAGCAGATGGTCGGCTACTGTTAGAAGAAGACTCCATTATGCTCAGTGACACTTGCTTCTAGGCAAGTAAATTAGAATTCCTCTGTTAGTCTCCCCTGACCCCCAAATGGAAACATAGCCAGAGATAAGGGATCCACTTCATTTTTTACAATCTTAAAAATAAGCTTACTAGCAAGTTGCAACTTCCATTTGCCTTCCATATTTTTCATAGTGCTCTCTAGCTCAGCTTCCATTTCCTTTTGGAATTCATCATCACTAGACGATTCACTTTCTCCAGTGAGACATTCTCTTATCAGTTTGCGCTTCTGATCAGGGGTGCCATGTAGGAGCACATCTACTTCATCTTCAGAGCTAAGATACAGTAAAATATTGAACACTTATTTCAAAGGTACAAAACAATTGTCATACAAAAACAATAAGAGAATTCCTTTTTTTTTACTTTAATTCCAGAGGTATAGAATTATCTGAATAAAAATAAAGCAGACAGAGTTGATGGACTGCATCAAAAATAGTGCTGAAATGTCTTTGGAAGGGCTACAAGATCATACAATTAAAGTAATGAAAACTGAGGCACTATTATTTTCAGTCACCAAATGACAGGTTGTCACCTGTTAAAGCAGTGGCAGCTATTGATTTTTGGAATTGCTAATGCAGAGAGCATGGAAACCAAGACCCTTTCCATACTTGCCATAAGTATAGAACAAGAAGGGGTCCACAAACCTGTAGTAGCAGTTTAAGGGAGACCCTACCACCCTCCTAGTTTGTTCCATCCACACAGAACAGAGTATAGGCCATGCTAAGTGCCCAAAATGGTGTCCTAGTCCAATTCTGATTTCAATATCTACTGGTGCACTAGGAAGTAGTATACTGGACAACAGAAGTATGGAAATAGCATACCTTCATGGTCTAGTATACCACAATGGACCCATTTCAGCAGCCCAACAAGGCATGCCACCAAAATAGGCCCCTTGGGAGCTCCAGAAAGACCCTCTGTGAGCACTGATGTAATGTTCTAGTCCTGCCATGAGTCACTTCCCCTGAGAAACATGTGTGTGGGTTTTCAAATAATCCCTTCTATGTAGGCACATCAGTCATAGTTTCAAAGTAATAAAAAAAAGAATTTATTGTAAAAAGAAAAACAAGTAAAAACTTTAGCTTGAAATATATATACACAAAAGACTTCGTTTGGCAGTAAAGCAGTTCTTGCAAGTACAATTGCATAAAGCCAGCATTACCAGAAGAAATAAGGCACTCAGCTTAAAGAAGAGTCCCAGCAATAATAATCGCTCTCCAAAGTTTCTTCTCAATCTGTTAAGACTTTTCACCCCCACACTCTAGCTCTTTAAAGTGCAAAGATGCTAAACCAATGGGCTAATGGTTCTGTTGTAAACTTAAGATTTGCAACTCAGTTTTTTATATTCGGTGACCCACTCTTATTTATCTTCCTTTGCTGACTATTCAGTTTTGATATTCATTATCTTTGATGTTTACCCAAATCTTATGCTACAACTGGCATAGCATGAAAGAGGCCATGCAAACAGTCTTGTTCCACACCGGGAACAAACCATCCCAGCAGAAAGACTGCATATCTTGGTATGTAACAGTGGCAGCTCAAAAGTGCCTTAGAGATAGTAGTGTGTGGCACACACATTCCAGTCCCATCTCTAAGCCCCCCTTTTCTAGCCTAGACTGTTCTCAGGGGGTAGGGGTATAAATACAGGAAAATTTCAAAAGATTATGTACTACATCAGCTATGCTTGAACTGTAGCACAAAGGAAAGAGGGAACATAGGTTCAGCTCTAGGTATAGTGAAAGTTATATGGTGTGGTGAGAGATCAACCACTTTGTCCTGATGTCTGTCCGAAAGCACTTCTGAACATGTAAAAAGTAAGCATCCTTTACCTTTTCCCACTTTTTTGTCCCTAACTAGAATATTATTGATCTACTGTTATTTACTTACCATGGCTTTAAAGAATCCAGGACTGCAAAGAAATATTAAAATGCAGTTGTCTAAAACTCACAGGAACACAAGATAACCCTGCTTGATCAGGTCATAGCTGATATAGTTCACTATCCCATCTCACACAATGGGTGTTTTTCCACTAGCACTAAGCACCCATTAAGAACCCATTTGGCTCAGAGCAGGAAGACCCATTTCCACTACAGACCGCATTAGAGCCACATCTGTTTCCACCTGTTCTAGGGAAATCCGGATCATATGGGTCCTTCAGGATCTATAATCCAGATTCCCTGTAGACCCCATTAAAGGGGTCTACAATGAGGTCTTCAGGCATCAAATCTGGATTATACAGAGCCTGTTTCCACCGCAATTGGGCAATGGGGTCTATGGGTGGCTCAAGGGAGGCACCCATGGGGGGGGAGCAAAACTCAAAGCTGTGAAGCCTGTGCACATTCTCCAAAGCCGGCTCTGAAGTTCCTCTGAAGTTGCCTTCAAAGAATAGCACAGGCTCCGAAGAGGACCCCATGAAAGAGCAATGCCTTTGTCAAAGGCTCCAGAGAATCTTCGACGTTTACAGCAAAGGATCTTTGAAGAATCTCCAGAGCATCTATGGAGATTGCACCCCGTCCCCCAAAACACCTGAGGTGACAGCAGGGCCCCATGTGGGTAGATCTGGACTCGCCACATGGGTGCTCTGGCATTTCCACCGCAAGCAAGCTAGCACCCATTGCTATTGGGTGCTAGACCACCCATGGAAATGCATGGGGTACTTCCCTTAATCTGGATCTACTAGATCTGGATTAAGGGAAGCACCCATTCCTTAAATCTGGATCATCTTAGATCCAGATTAAGGGAGGTCAGTAGAAAATCCCTCAGTGGTTCAGCATTTGCCTCTAGGCATTCTGAAGCACAAGACATTGGCACACACACCCATCTGCTCTTGATTCCCTGCAAATCGCCTTTTGAGGCCTCCTAGTTGTACCTCCAACCTACAGGCAGTACCTAGGCATACACTGAAATACCTAGAGCCTTTTTGCACTTGGCCCTATACTTTGCATACAGTACACTCCCAGATGGAGCACGTGCACTTGAAGGGATAATTTCCAGCTCAGAAATGGACACTTCCGTGCAGGAGTATACTGCACAAATAGACTTACCTTGACCAGACCAGAGACTGCCTTTGCTGTCTCTGGTAAAGCCCATTCACATCTCTATGGTGCTAGGCAGGTCATCTGAGGTGCTGCACAAGTGCACTGACACCTCAGATAACCCCAAACACAAGTGTGCATTCACAATGCATTACTGTTGTCCCAGTGACGATTCCAGTGCACATGCAGTTATGCTAGCTTCCAGGAAGAAGGTGGAAGTCCCCAGAAACACGCCTACACCTCAGGTAGGTCTGTGGATGCATGAGGGAAGAGATGACGTGCAAATGCAAAGACTAGTGCATGTCAGTGGGTATGCACTATTCCTGTCCCCTGGATGGGATAGGAAGTGCAGAAAGGCCCCTATTCTCCATGAACTTGTCTAACACTTTCTTAAACCTATTCAGGTTAAGAAACAATAATAGAAACAAATAACTTAAAAAAACACTCCAATAAATTCATCCCTTAGAGAATCTGTTCGAGCTGAGTAAGCTACTTTTCTTACAGAACAAAGTTCAGTGGTAAGAGTGCAACTCCTGGGAGAACCATGTGGTTCACTTCTCACTCCACTCCCTGCATGGTAAAGGGAGATTTCTGGGAGAAAGATGATCTCTCAGATCCTGCATCCTAAGCCATTTATATTTTACATGACAGCAACACTGCAAAAAAAAGTTTCCCCTCCAGATCTTAATGTCTGGACAAATCTGTGTGGAAACCTTTTTCATTTAGGCCTTTTTGTAACTTTGATTTGGGCTCAGCAGTCAACCACCACCTAGTATGGATACTTTTGAAGATTAGTGTAATGGTGCAACTACTCAGATAATTGTCAGCAGCCCTGCAGCTCAGTTCCACATACCCATAGTGCTTAACAGGTGAAGCAATCATTTGGCTCCAGTCTCTATTTTAGATTAGATATTTCACCAGTACTTCATCAAAATATTTCAACATCAAGTTGCTGATAAAACACCTTCCATGCATTAAATGGTGTAACAAAGTATATGTTAACTCACTCTCTGTTCACACCTAAATCTTAATCCAAATTCAGCCAACTTTCAAAATGAAGGAAGAGACAGCAAAATGCCTCTGTGTTCCTTCATTGTGAAAGAGTATCAAATACAGGTTTCCAGACTGGGGAATTCTGGAATTGTAGATCTACCTAAGACTAGCTACTTTCTGAGGTGGAGGGGAACAGGGGAATTAATGACTGAACAGCCTCGTGCACCAGGTAGAAGACGGTCTTTGTTTGCATGCTGAGGACAAGGCTGTTCAAACTAAAACTCTACAAGATACGCTGAACTGTCCATCTATCTATTCAAGACGAGCCTTAAAGAATAAGATTGCGCTGCCTATAACGCGTTCTATGGAAACCCTGAAAGACTACCAGAGTAGCTGCTGCCTGCCACACTTGTCCATCTCGGAAACCAAAATAGACAGAGCTCCTCCCCCCCCCCCAAAAAAAAAAAAACCACCTGCTCTGTCCGGGCTCCTCATCGCTAGGCTCCTCGATCACGTAAGGGTCATCTTCCTCCTGTAATCTGCTCATGGCGACTTCTTCCTGGCAACAGTTAAAGCCCCCTCCTAGGGCCAACAGGAAGCATTTCCGTCACTACTTCCGTTTCCGCCTAGGTCAGGTCGGACTGTGCTTCCTCCCGCTAAGTCCCTCCCTCTCAGCCAGGGGACTCTGAACGGATAGTTCCGTTTAATTAGAATATGGTGCGTCCCGCGCACGCGCACCTCACCCTCGTCGGTGCCTGAGGGCGGCTGAATGAAAAGCAGCCTGCCCGCAATATTAGTTTTCCGAGGCTGTGGTCAAATTTAAGGTTTAATCCAGCTTCAGTCCACTTTCACAGTGAGGGAACACATCAGCAAATTGACCAGTAATTTTCTTTCCACATTATTCATCCCAAAAGTGAATTTTCTGAGTTCTTTAACACTGAAAGAAAACAGCCTGTCACTTTGATTTGTTCTCTCGCTCTGAAAGTGGGCTGGAGCTGGATTAAACCTTAAGTGTGACCACAGCCTGAAACTAAGACAAGTCATCCTTTTATTACCGTGACTCATACAGCAACCCTAGAGATGGCCTGATATTCTGCCATGCTGCTTTTCTGGGGCTGGGGTAGCAATTGTTTCAATCAAGGTTTTTGTGTGTGTTTGCACAGAAAACACAGCACTTTAGCTCTGGCTCCAGCTTTGTTCTACACAACCCTAGTCTCTTGGCTTTTATTGCAAGCCACCGGTGTTTCTACAGAAATGATATAGCTCTGCTGCTCAGTATATTTAGTTGACTCTTATTCTAATCTCACTTTATGAACAAACTAAAGACAACTTTAAGGAAAAACTTTTAACACTGAAATGTTTTAACGATTACAGGGGCCTTCTATGAGCATTTTAGAGTCTTTAAAGCAGGGTGTTAATTTTAGAAGTGTAGCATTTACACAATGCTTTGTGGGTACATCTCTTAGCTTGAACATTTATAAAAAGTTGGAAAAGATGAGTGTGTTCCGTTAGCTATTATTTCTTAACATTTTATTGCTCAACTGTAATTCCCATCAACGTCTGGTAACCATGTGTGGTTTAGGTGGAAAATAGTCAAAATAAGCGGGCATTAAGTTCTCAAAATCCTCATTCACAGATTTAAAAGGAAGAGGCACCATTCCAGAAGTAAGGTGCTTGTTTCATCCTCTAAAATACAAACAGGGTTTTGGAGTTTAATGTGAATTATGTCCTATATGTGCTGCAGGTGCCCAAATTAAAACAAATTTATCTCACTGATAAATTGTAAATAGACTAGGGCCAGCATACAAGGATTTTAGAAAGAAAAGTCCTCTCTCGTCTCGGGATTCTCACATTGAGTTACTGACTGATCTAAAGACATGTCAGAAATGAACACACTCAAGACACACTCTTTAGAGTAGTAAATGGCCTTATGAAACCGAGCTCAAAGAAACATGAGCCAGGGCCAAGTAAGATCTGCTGTGACAAATTTGCAAAGCACTTTGAGGACAAAGTCGCTCAGATTCGTAGCGGATTAGATGTCACAATTGGTTATAGTCCAGATGAGGTGTCCAGAGAACTGTCTGGTCCAGTTTGCTTGGATCAGTTTCAATTATTGCGGCCTGAGGATGTGGACAAACTACTTGTGGGGGTGCGGCCGACAACGTGCTCTCTGGATCCTTGCCCTTCCTGGCTGATAAAATCCAGCCAGCAGGGTATGACCGGGTGGATCCTGGGAGTAGTGAATGCCTCTCTGAGGGATGGAGTGGTCCCACCAGCCCTGAAACAGGCTGTGGTGCGCCCCCTCCTGAAGAGAGCCTCCCTGGATCCAGAAGATTTGAACAACTATCGCCCGGTGGCTAACATACCTTATCTGGGCAAGGTTCTAGAGAGGGCTGTCGCTGTTCAACTGCAGGCATGTTTGGAAGAAGCTGATTATCTAGACCCATTTCAATCTGGCTTCAGGCCCAGTCATGGCACAGAAACCGTCTTGGTTGCCCTGGTTGATGACCTACTCCGGGAGAGAGACAAGGGAAATGCCACTCTGTTGGTTCTCCTGGACCTCTCAGCGGCTTTTGATACCATTGACCATGGTATCCTTCTGGAAAGGCTACGGAGTTTAGGAGTTGGAGGCAATGCTTGGCACTGGTTCCGCTCTTATCTCCAAAGCCGATCCCAGATAGTGTCTGTGGGGGATGTGGACTCGACACCCTGGGAGCTCAAATGTGGGGTTCCTCAGGGGTCGATCTTATCTCCCATGCTTTTTAACATCTACATGAAGCCGCTGGGAGAGTTCATCAGGAGTTTTGGAGTGAGGTGTCATCAGTATGCAGATGATACCCAGCTCTATCTCTCTGTACCATCTGAATCAGGAGAGGCGGTTGAAGTGCTTGACAGGTGTCTAGAGGCAGCAATGGGCTGGATGAGGGCCAATAAATTGAAGCTGAATCCAGACAAGACAGAGGTGCTGTTTTACAGGATCTCGTGTCCGTGTAGTTGGGAGACACCCTGTTCTCGATGGGGTTGTTATGCCCTGGAAGGGACAGGTGCGTAATCTGGGGGTGCTCCTGGACTCCACACTAACACTGGAAGCTCAGGTGGAGGCTGTTGCCAGGAGTGCCTACTCCCATCTACGGCTGGTGCGCCAACTGAAGTCTTTTTTGGATAGAGATGACTTGGCCACAGTTACCCATGCTCTGGTAACCTCTAGATTGGACTATTGTAATGCGCTCTACATGGGGCTGCCCTTGAAGACGGTCCGGAAGTTGCAGTTAGTGCAAAATGCAGCAGCTAGAGTGGTGACTGGTACAACTAACTGGACACACATTACTCCAGTATTAAAAGAATTGCACTGGCTGCCAATTTACTACCGGGCCCAATTCAAGGCGTTAACTTTAACTTATAAAGCCCTAAATGACTTGGGCCCCAAATATCTAAAGGAACTCCTTCTCCCATAATGACCCACCCGTGCCTTAAGATCCAATAATGAGGCCCTCCTGGTTGTCCCACCACCTTTGGTAGTGAGGTTGGTGGGCACCCGGGAGCGAGCTTTTTCTGCAGTGGCCCCAAGATTGTGGAATGGCCTCCCCCTCGAGGTGTGCCATGTCCCCTCCTTGTATTTATTTAGGAGGGCCTTAAAGACACACCTGTTTACTTTGGCCTTTGGTTAAGGATTTGTTTTCCCTCCCCAGCTATAATGGGATCATTTTAATG
The DNA here is from genome assembly GCA_023333525.1 of Aspidoscelis tigris stejnegeri. Lineage (NCBI taxonomy): Eukaryota > Metazoa > Chordata > Lepidosauria > Squamata > Teiidae > Aspidoscelis > Aspidoscelis tigris. The sequence goes on from JALMGA010000003.1 coordinate 77,429,029, forward strand.
CACTATGGAGTGCACGGTTTTAAATTTGTTGAATCTTAAGATGTTTTTAAGTGTGCATCTTGTTTTATTTGTATTTCATTTTAATCTGTATTGCTTTCAATTTGTATCTTGTTTTAATTTATTTTTACTTGTTGTAACCCGCCCAAAGACCTTCGGGTATGGGCGGGATAGAAATGTAAATAAATAAATTAAATAAATAAATAAACTCAGCCAAATCATACTGCCAATTTACACATTTGTTTTCAATCACCAAAGCACACCACCTTCCAGTAACTTTAAAATAGCTGTATAGAACTTAGGATTGTGATGGTGTGGTAAGGAGAACACCATAGTACAAGACTGAAAACAATGTATGCAAGTTCATATTAGTGCAATATGCTAACAGGCCCTGAGACAAGCTATTTTATTACCTCACCTTAAAGAAACTAGCTTTGTTGAACCTACAACCTTGCCACTGTTCAAAATAATACAGCTCAAAACTTCCAGTAAAAAAATTCCAATACACATCTTAGAAGGACCTCTCATTCACTACATACTGTAGCCTATACATTAATTAGCAGGTACAAGATTGCAAGCTGGCATCATATTTCTACAAAACAGTAATTATATACAATAATATTAAGTGAAACCCTGCAAGATAAGGTTATTTATTTCAGTGGAAAGGCAAGCTTCAGGCATGGGGTTATATCAAGAATGTGGAAAATCAGACAAAGGAGTTCAATCTGTGCTTATGTATTAGAATATGTATAAAAATGAAATTGCTGAATATAAAGTAAAAATGCACTGAGGATTACAAGACAATGTGTACAGAATTTTAGAAAAAAATCACCGATTTCACAGTTTATTTTACAATAATTGAGATTAGTCTACAAGTTAAGGCAAACATACTAATGCATTTGCTTCTCTTTTGAAGTTCTATTATAAAGATTATTTAAAGTTTGCTTCAAAATTTCTAGGAAATGTTATTTGAAAAAAAGTTAGGATGCTTGATACCATGTGGAATAACCAAGACAATGCTTTATAGCAACAATATTCAAACACCTAATGGCAATATTTAATCCATTTGAAACATTCCTGTAACTTCAGAAGTTACAAAGGAAATAAAATAAGAGTGGCAGCAACATTTAATACTAGCCTTAATAAGAACATAATTCTATTGGCTACTTTTACACACACAAAAAAGAGACCCCAGAATGTTTGGCTTTCTGAACAATAAGAGCATACAATGATTAATGTGTAAATATTGTGTATAGCAAGTACTCTGGAGATGTTTCATAAAATCTGGAATTATTCTGATGGGTTTATGCTTCTCCTGGGAAAAGGAGCTTGTTCATGTGTTCTTTGTCAGTGAACTCTCCAGCAAGTTGTAAATGTCAACTCAAAGTCAAAGTAAACTCCAGTGGAAGGCAGCCCTTATTAACGGAAGGACAGATTCAGGCTTATGTATCTCCATTTAACACTGCCAGACAACTCTGCAACAGCTGCAAATTGCCCTGTAATTTAGAACAACAAAAAAAGGTATAACAGAAGTTACTTTTTCATTGTCCAAAATGAGTGTATGAAGAAAAGATAGAAATCTGTATAGGTGAGGTGACTGTTTCTTGGTTTTATAGCACTTGAGGTTTAGCAGCAAAATTCAGGAAAATAACGTCATCATTTTCTTCATTACTTCATACTGCTTCAGCAACAAATCACTCCACAATTAAACTGCCACTATCACTGTCTATTTATTAAATGAATAATCCAAATTTAATATGTTGTACCATATTCATGATAGTTGAAATCATAAAAAGAGAAGTCAACAGAGACTGGCCCTTAACAAAGAGCACAGGCTCTGTTGATGATGCAGTTACTGTTACCAACTAAAACTACATCATGTACTTTCAAAGTTTGAGTAAGGTATCTGATAACATGATTTAGTAGCACCCTAATAAAACCTGTGAAGTGACCTTTTCAAGTTCTAAATTTGTAGCATCCTTCCTTCTCCCCTCAAAAGTGACACTGCAGATTACTAACACGTCTGAAACAAGGGTGAACTTGCTCACGTGTGCACTAGGCATGTGCATTGGCGGATGCTTACTGCATATGAACCCTCCCTCAACCTGTCAGGACATCTACCTGCAATGTCCAGCCACCACCATCTTAGCTTGCCAGTAATGGCACTAGCATGCATGTGCAGCACTGTCACTGGGGCAACTGTGATGCATCAGCACGCTTGTGTGCCAAGTCACACTCCAGCACCAGAAGAGCTGCAAATAGGTCTCCCAGAGGCCAGCGCTGGTGAAGCTAAGTGCATATGTAGTACACTTAAAAACATGCACCATGCGTAGCTGCAGTGGAGTGCACTCCTGCATGGAAGAAGCCATTTCTAGTTAGGAGACAACTCCTTTACGTGCAAATGCTTCATCTCAAGCTCACCCCACAGTGACTGCTGGGCCAAGTGCAAAAAGGCCCACACTTTCTTGTGTCCCTGTCAAAATGGCTTATAGTTTTAGTACGAAGGCAAAGACCATTATGGTGTGTTGTTAACAATTGTTAAAAGCCACTACTGAGAATTTAGTTTTATAATTTCTTGTAAACCACTTTGAGTATACAATGGAAAGGCTGCATACAAACAGAATGAATGAGTGAAAGAATGTGTTTCTGAAAGAAAATATCAAATTAATCCATTAGAAAAAAATGTAGATAATCTCTTACCTTTCCATTAATTCAAATCATTATTGCTTTAGGCTGAATTTTTTAACTATGCTTTTCAGAAGTGAGTCATTTCTATCACCGATTTACACTATTCTTCTGATGATGTATCTGCTTGATAAAAATGTAAGATGCCTGACTCTTGGCTTCTGAATTACCAGCAGGCTGACTTTGGCCCCATTTATACTTACCAAAGCATGCACACTGATGGCTAAAAACAATTAAGATTATGCAAGGGTCATAATTACCTCAAAGCACTTCTGAAAGGTCTCTTTTGCCTGACTTCCATGACTTCAATTTCATTTTTATTTATTTCATACTATAAATAAAAGTGTTGCATACCTTAGCATGTTTCAGTTCCAATTCCGCCAATTCTACTAGATTCTTCCGGAAAGCAGCAACTCGTCTTGTTTTGAAATCTATAAGTTCTGTAAGAAATAAAAAGCTTGGCGTTCAGTTTACAAAACATATAATTTAATGAGACGCTCTTATCTATTGGCAAACGCACAGTCCACTAGTCCTACTCCTACCTTAATAAATTCAAAGCTGCTACTAAACCTAAGGATGCAATCTAAGGCCTCGTTAGCTAGAAAGCTGAGATATCAAATAAAGCTGTATTCATTATGATTTAGCTTAAATAACTCATGGACTGTTCTAAACAGAAACATGGTTTTCTAGTTCTCATACATAAATAGTCTTTTTCAAATTCATATAGTCAGAATGCACTAAAAATGACCATTTTATGTTTAGCAAGTAGCTTCCCCATCTCAACTACCAACCAGCCTTCTGTCCCTGAAGGATCTGAAGCAATGAACAGCCTTTCAGAGAATGTATACGCACACTATTTTCTACAGCATCCTTAAGGTCTTTGATTTTCTTCATTTGACCAGCATTACATCTTCTGACCTACATAAAGCATCATGGACTACATTTACATTTACAAAATACAAGCCTTTTCACACAGATATTAACAAGGAATTAACCTTCAAAAATCAGTAACTTTTTCTGGGTTCACATAAAATGTTATCAAAGCATTCCTAATGTAAAACGTATAATGCATTCCTAAAATTAAGAAAAATCCTAAGCCATGGAGAGGCCTGCCTGAACGGTTGACTAGCATGATTAAGGAAGTTATTTTAGCAGGAAAGCATCCTTCATAAAGTGAAAGATTTCTAATGAGGAGGATAAAGGAAGCTTTAACAAAAGAAATAGAAGAGACATTGAGGAAAGCAAAAAAAGAGAGAGAGAACTATAAAAGATTCTTCAAATACATTAGAATCAGGAAGCCAGCAAGGAAAGCTGTTGATCCCTTGGACAACTATGGAGTCAAGGGGTGTTTTTCCACTGCAGCCCTTAGATCCGGATCTAAGAGGATCCGGATCTAAGGAATGGGTACATTCTAGTAAATCCGGATTAAGGGAAGCACCCAATGTGTTTCCACGGGAGGTGTAGCACCCATTAGCAATGGGTGCTAACACCCCTGCTGTGGAAACACCTTTGCATCCATCTGGGGAATCCGGATCTACCCCCAAGGGGTCGGTCCGTTACCCCAGGTGTTTTGGGGTGCAGGGGAGGTGCAGTCTTCGAATTCACTTCAAAGTGACTTCGAAGTCAACTTCAAAGTTGCTTAGAAGTAACTTTGAAGTTAACTTCAAAATCACTTCAAATTGAATTCGAATTGAATTTGAAGCCAATGTTGGGAGGGGTCCCAAAGGTGCATCCCCTCCCCCTAGCCTCCTTTGGACCCCATTGCCTGTTTCCAGTGGAAACAGGCTCCCTTTAATCCAGATTTTCTGGCAGAAGACCCCATTGTAGACCCCATTAATGGGGTCTACAGAAAATCCGGATTAAAGCCCAAAATGTACCAATTAGATCCGGATTTCCCCAATGGCAGTGGAAACAATTGGGTCCCAAATGGGTGCCGTAGTGGTAATGGGGTCATCCAGCTCACACCCAAATGGGTCCTAAATGGGTGCAAAAATGGGTACTTTTGACAGTGGAAAAACACCCAAGGTGTGCTAACAGAAAAAAAGGAAAATGTAAAGAAGCCAAATTAATTATTTGCATCTGCTTCTTAAATAAAAAACGGAGGCACATCCCCAAGCCAGAGCTCTTATTTTAAGGAAAGGAGTCTGAGGAACTGAGGCATACAGTGGTGACAAGAAAAGAAATGATAGGCCTTATTGAAAAACAACAACGATGAATCACCAGGTCGTAATGATATCTACCCAAGAGCTTAAAGCAGAGTTCCTAACAAAAATATATAACTTGTCATTGTCCTTGGCTAAAGTAACTTCAGTTTTTAAAAACAGCTCAAGAAAAGAGCCAGAAAATTAAAGGCCTGTCAACATCCACTCCATAGAAGGTAGTAGAACTCACTGATAAACAATAAAATTTCCAAACATTTAGAGGCCTAGCCCTTGCTCATGGGTTCTGTACAGTGCTGCCAAAATATTCTACATTTTTAAAAATGTGTTAACATACAGATAAAGGCAATCCAGGAGACAGCATTTGCTTAAGACATTCAAAATGCTTTTATTAAACTTATGAAAAAGTCTCTGATGAGGAAATTTAACTGTCACTGAATAAATTGCCTCTTGTTCATCTTGTTGAACAACACTTTAGCACAAACCTATTTTTTTACAGAAAACGGTTAAATTTTGGAATTCACTGCCATGAGGTGGGGTGTTGACTATTAGCGTGAACGGTTTTAAGAGAAGTTTGTAAACCCTTCATGGAAGTTACAGCTACTAGCACTGATGACACTAAGAGATGGTGTCAAGCTGCTGAAGCAAACTGTGTTGTTTTGTCCTGGTGGTGAGCTTCTTTGTGCAGCTACGAGACTAGATAGATTATGGATCTGATCCAGTGTGGCACTTCTTACCTTCTTAAAATATATTGTACATTAGTTTTGATGAAATCAAAATTTGCTTATACCTATTATGAGTAAATCAAAAGTTTCTTGTCCGGGGGGGGGGGGGGGGGGAGGATTACAGTACACTGTGTTCTAATATCTGGTTTTTAAGAAAAGAAATACTTTAAAATATTTTAATTTACCGATCTGTGTGCCGTGCAAATACCTTGTTTTGCTGATTCAGATATTTTCTCAAACTTTTGACAGCAAATCTGCTGAGTAGTCTCAGCTTGCAGCACATCTTTATTCTTCGCTCTTGCTTTGTCCAAAGCCTTGTTGGCATTTTCATAATCCACTAGTGACCTAGATCTTCTATAAAGAAGATCCTGTAATAAATAAAAATATTAATTATCTTTGAAAAATGAATTGTCATCCAAATTTTAATTGTTAATTAAAAACTGTTATATACTGTTTTCATCATCTTAAGAAGCTTGAAGCTAGTCATAAATATTAAAACAGACTTAAGATTGGGTGTACCAAGTAACTGAAATACATCCATACTGGGAACACCTGGAGAAAATGTATGTTGTCAACAGATACAAAATATATGACAGTATGTTACTCACAAATACCCAAACAGAAATTATTCCAGATTGTAAGCGCCAAGATAAAAATACGCCCTCTTACGGAACACTACTTGCGGTAGACTCTCGCTGGCACTCAGGTCTGGCACTATTTAGATTTTAGAAGAGCATATGCTGCTGACACACTGGGAGCATCTTGGCAATAGAATTGTTCTTCTGCCTGCATACAGCAAGACTCAAATTGAAAGTATCTGGTCATCACCACTTTGGTAAGGGCTTACACTGCTGTGGCATACAAGTATATATATAAGGTAATATCATGGCATACTTAACACAATCTGCTGATGTTACAACAGCATCAGCAAGGAACATAACTCTAGAGGAGATACCTGAGTTGCCACATGTGCAACACTGTCAAGTGTTTTCAAGGAACTGTAAGTTAGACCTTTTCTGGTCCACAGACACGGCCTTTGGCTCATGAATCTGGCAGCACATGCTAGATTTATGAAGGACTTTCTACTGGCACATGTCCCATTACTTAGGTCCCCTGGCAAGGTCCAATCCACTGAGAAGATTAAACTGGAACTTTATGTGAACCCTGTTTCTCTGTGGACGGACTGCCAGAAAACCATAGTCCCATCTGTAGCTTTGGGAAATATCTGGGGTCTAGTGACCAAAAATAGCCAGCATGTGTCTCGGTCAAGGTCTCAAAATTATAAGCAACACCAGCAAGAAAACCAATATTTATTTATTTATTTATTTATGTGAATTCATATCCCGCCCCTATACCCAAAGGTCTCAGGGCGCGTTACAACATTAAAAACTAGTGAGCATATGAAATGAACATCAAACCCATGACAATATCAGAATACCTGAATGTGGGAAGGAAAGCTATTTCCTTGTTTAGCTAAAGGCCAAGGCAAAGTCTTCACAGCTCTTCTAAAGCAAAGGTGCCTGACACACCTCAGGATGGAGACTATTTCACATTCTGGGAGCCACCACTGAAAAGTCCCTATCCCTGGTGCCTACCCATTTTACAAGTGAGGGTGGTGGGACAACCTTTTTGAAGTCATAGAAGTCCTGTGCCATAGGAATTTCACAGAAAGTTTCATTCTTATGCACAAGCATAGACCCACTTCACTTGGGTAAAACACTTTAAATATACAAATAACCTCCCCACAGCATTTTGCACCAGTTGCAACTTCCAAACGAGGAATACGAGTAACTCAATGTGAAGTGGTCAGCCTACCCCTAAGCTGGTATTTTAGCTAAAGCTGACAACAGGCACTTCCATGCACAAAGGTCACGCGTGACTCTGGTAACCGTGACGATCCAGCTAATTTCCTGGACATTTTATCAGGTACTGTATTTACAACTGAGCAATTGTACAGTAATCTTTGAACAGCCCTGCAAATGAACTGCAAAAGACTTCAGAAGACTCCAATAATGGATTTTTGGGGGCACATGACAATGCCCCCTTCATTCTCAAAAGCTCTGCTAGATGGCTATTTGAGCACGCAGTTAAGGCTGCAAAATAAGCCTTCTCCACCATGTTACAGGCACAATTATGCACTCTTGCATGTGTTTGATCATCTTCATGACAAGTAACACACCACTTTAGCTCCAGCCATCTCCTGTTTCATTCCTAAAAGCTGCTCAGAAAACCAAGTGTCTCAGTAAGAATAGGAAGACAAAGAGCTTGTCTCATTCAACCGCTCTTCTATAAAATATATATACACAGCTAAACCCGGGAAAGGTGAAAATTAATGCTACAAATGTATGATTTGCATTATGCAGCTTAATACCAACCACATATTTACAAAGAGAAGTAGAATAGTATTTGGACAGTATTCCTACACCAAATAAATCACAGGCAGAATCAAAGGCTATTCATGTTTTACACAGCAATTGGAAATAAGGCTCACAAGACATAGGATAATCACTAATTGCTTTATCCAGCTGCTGCCACAAAACACCCTGAGACTTCTAGAAAATTTGCTAATCCTAATGTGACTCTGGAACACCCCTTTCCAGCTTATCTGCCAGTAAAGAGCCTAAAGCACAAACTGCACCATTTACATTGCTAATTTCTTAATCTTCTGTCCCTATTTCACCTATGAGGGAAATAGGCTTGAATTGCAGTCTAAGAATATTTTAGAGCAAGTAACTGATGCATAGAAAATTATGAAAGTTTCTCCTGAGGTGTTTTTATTATTTAAGACACAATTACAAATCTTATGCACTCTGAACTAGGGATGAGGCTCAGAAAACTGTTCTCCCTCACTGCAACTCTTCTACGATTCTTCTGTCTATGACAACCTTGCAGACCAGGTGCTTTGGGAATGAAAAGGAATCACCAACTCAGAAGATCTGCCAGGGTTGTGGACAGGGACCATCGGAACAAGCCACAACATCATCATCATCATCATCATCATTATTATTATTATAGTTTATTTATAAAGCGCTGTTCATGTACTCAGCGCTGTACAAGAAATAACATTAATAATAATAAAAAAGTATAAAACCTGCCAGTGGCGTACAATCTAAGGTAAGATAAAATAATTTACACTAAAACCAGAAGCAAAACAATAAGCAAATGTAATAAACAGATAAAATATTAAATACTGAAATATGACACAGATCACACCATATCCGGAAACGCTTTCCTGAACAAAAAAGTCTTCAGCTCCAACTTAAAGGACGTCAAGGATGTGATAGCCCGGATGTGCTGAGGAAGAAGATTTCACGGACGAGGAGAAACAAGAGAAAACGGCCGAATTCGGGAGGGGGCAGTAGAAATCCAATGCTGAACCAACAGTCTTTGATTACTGGAGTATACAAGGAAAGGATATCAAGTAGATAAAGCGGGGCCAGACCATTAAGGGCTTTGAAAGTTAACAAGGAGTTTATATTGAAGGCGAAAAGGAAAGGGAAGCCAGTGAAGGGAGAATAGTAGAGGAGAAATATGATCAAAGCGGCATGCAAGCATGATAATGCGTGCCGCTGTGTTCTGAACTGAAATCAAAGGACGTAAGTGAGAGGAAGCCCTAACAGAAGAAGACTGCAGAAGTCTAGCCGAGAAATATCAATGAAAGAGATGACACTGACACTGTTTTTATTTTGCAAAATTATCACAAAAGTAAAGTATGGATGAGGCATAATTCCTGCAAGTCTTATGCCAAGAAGACTAGACCCTCAAGAGCTGCATTTCTAACTTTCTCCACCTCAAAATGGAACTTTGTATTTCACATCTTAAATGTTACTAACAGTTCTCATTGCTGCATTAAAAATACTCTGTATTGTACAATTATTGCCTGGTAATCCAATAATAAAAAAGATGGATAAGCTGCTGGAATATAGCTAAAGAAAATGATCTGTTTTCTTAATCATATTTCTGGAAGCAGAAAAACAGACTCACCTTTGCAGCCTGCGATTCTCTTAGATAATATTTGAGAAGGTCTGAAAGTTTAAGGTCCTCATCAGCAGAGACTCGTGCCTCTATTTTCTAAATCAAAAAGAAGCATTTCAAAAGCAATGTTACATAAGAATCAAAGAATTAAGAGTAATCTATAAAGATGTGCGACCAATTTCACAGGCATTGGTTAAAAATATACTTTTTTTACTACAGCGTACATCATACTTCAGATTTATTTGAAATGGAGCTTAACAACTAAATTAAGATTGCTACATGGAAACAGGAATACTATATCTATAATGATTGTATAGGAGATGCAGCTTGTAATTAATTCTACACAATAATTAAATGTGCAGCACTCTTGTCCTTCTTTCCCATATGGTAACCCTAGTGAAATCAAGACAATAAAAACCAAAGTCAATGAAAATTACAGTATTCCTTTATTATTCATTGTTTTAGACAACTCTTTCTGCTATTTAAGGCCCCCAAACAAACATATTTACATATTAGTGTGATATTTTCTCTTGATTTTCCTTTAATATAATCTTGAAGTAATTATATTATGCTTTTATGGTTTGCTGTCAATTTTATGTTCATTGTTTTGTCTTTTGCTGTTTTGGTTCACTGCCCTCAGACTTAACAAATACAGACATTTTAACAAACATATATTCATGAACTGGGACCTGAAAAAATGGCACTTTTCCAGGGGAGCAATGTCAGTACAGAATTTGGAAAGTAGGATTTTTTTCCCCTCAGTATTTATTCCTGATTCACGACACCCTGGCAGAATCTAATCTTCAGAAATAGTGATGGATTTCTGTATATCAATTAATAGCAAATGCCTGGCCAAAAGAGGTCTTCTTTAGATGCTGAAAGGTCAAAGTGGGCATCTGCCATATTTTGGAGAGAGTAGAGGTTGGATAACACAGCAGAAATATCCCTGTCATTGTGTGATTTCAAAGGCAGCACCACAGATGGCAATAGAACCAGGAGAGCCTCACCTGCAGACCTCAAACATCAAGGACACATCTGGGATGATTGCTTGAAAAAGCTTAAACAAAAAAATCAAGCCATTTTCATGCAAACTGAAGGGAACAAATTCTATTCAAGGGAACAAATTATTTTAAAAATACAGGCCATCTCAAAAAGTCTTATTAAAATCAAACATTTGGGGTGCCAGTTCTTGGCTGACTGTATGCTGCCTTAAGCCATAGTTCACAGCTAGAAGAGAAAATGCAACTGAAATCATAAATGGTAAAGGGCAACAGAAAGGCAACATGATGGATTCATCATATCTGTGGTTCGAATAACTATTTCTGATACTCAGCACATATCTAGATGCTAAGCACCTAGATATGCAAAACAGAATAATCATATATGGAATGCTGCATTGGGCCTTATTCCAGATTACATCCTGATCAGAGGGCTACCATCTGCAGGCTGGTGCAGATTACGGCAGGCCACAACCAGATGGCAGGCCCTTGATCCAGAATAAAATCCAGAATAAGACCTAGTGCAGAAAGGATTCAGAAGTTGGGATTCAGAAAATTTAAGGTATGTCTCAATGAAGGCAATAGGATGTTGGCATGACACCTATCTCAACAGGAACCAACACCAATTCAGCATGGATCTGAATTAAAATAGATGTCTAGTGCCCATCCATTTTGCTAATAGTGCTACAGAAACTGCACTGGTGACAGGAAAGAGAGTGCCATATCATTTTGGAGGAGACACCAGGTGGCTCTTGACTCTTTCAGTTTGCCTAGCTGCATAATCTTGGCACTATGGTTTGCACCAAATTTGCACTATGGTTTCATGAAATGTCAAGTTACATATTTAAATACATGGTCATCATGAATTAATGTGTTACCTATTATGAATGAAAACAGCTTCAACCAAAAAATGTACTTCCTTTGTAGTCATCAAGGTAACTAATTTTTCATAGAATACTACAACAAACATTTCTGTTCAGTCAATTAGCAGTCTACTAAAACAGCAAAAACACGCAAAACAGAAATCTTGTAAAAGGTTTCAAACTAGCTAAGCTGCAGAAGATCCAAACAAGGCAGCTGTTATAAAATATGTTATTAACCCCTAATGCTTCATTAGTATGGCAACTGATCAACCTTCACAAATGATCTCAAGAAACCTGCCAAATAACTGGTTTCATCCTCTTTATTCAAGTACAACTGTAAATGCTATTTTGCACATACTTAGTGCAAAAATTTAAACCTGGCTAACTAATTATTAGCAACAGTATTTCTCATCCCCATACAACGTAGATGCAAACATTTCAATTCCAAATGGACACAAAACCAGCCAACTATAACAAAAAATATTTAAACAAACTAAATCAGAAATAAGATCATACCTTAATATCATAACTTTTGGATTGTTATCTTTTATTTAGGAAAAAGGCAAAAATACAACCTATCAAATGGTTAACATGAGATACTATCCAACATAAATCCCTAGTTGTTGGACAGCATAAACACTTGAATTGTGTCAGATGATGGCGATCTTATACAAATGACAAACCACTTTTTCTTCGTCTACTTTGACTGGAAGTAGGGTTCAAGGGTATTCCTCAGCCAAATCTTAGCGATGCTAGGGACAGAACTAAACCTTCAGCAAACAAGCATATGGTGCATGACTCAGCTTTAGCCTTTCAGCTGAGTATAACAAACCTCAAAGATCACCTTATGTAGGAATACTAAACAGTTGTGTAACAGCTTCCCCATTTTATCTGAAAAACTCAGTATTATATAGGCACTTGCCAAACACCAGAAGACTGCTGAATAAAGTAAAGTATGTGGCAAGATGGGCTACAGCAGCCCTTACCAATAACCATCAGTACTACCGGGTATCACTGAAAGACTATTAACATCAGCTGTATACACAATTAAATCAAGCTTATAATTTATTGCTCCAGCATCAGGCAGAAACTTAGGAAGCTCACAATCAGAATCTTTACCTATGAGAAGGAATGAAGTACAAATGGAGAATGATTTAAGCCTTAAAATACATGGAATTCTTCATTAGTGTGTGTCATCCTTGCACAGGGGCTATGCTGATCTTCTCTGCACTGTTCCAATTTTAGTATATATACTGCCAAAGTAAACACCTGACACATTCTTAATTGTGACTCCCAAAACATTCTTCTTCATATACATTCATTCAGGCCTTCTTTGCACTTACTTAAATGTGCTTAGTACGTGTTGCTTGCGTGGAACTAAAGTTAATCTGGATCAGTTCCACGTTAAGGGCTCAGTAATCCAGATTAGATGTAGACCTGATAAATATCTACAGGCATGCTAGCAATGGTTGTTCTGGATGAAGGGGCATCTGCACATAGAATGGTTCTAGAAAGAATGTGAGTGTAGTTTCAAGTGACATGTAGTTACATGCGAGTGTGAAGACACCTTCTCAGTGACTTTGTAACAGTGACTGCATTGACAGCAATGGTGTCTTTGCAGTGCCTATGAAGATACCTCACATCTGTGCTGAGGGTGTCTTTGCATTGCCTTCGAAGGCACCTTGCTCCCACCAGCATTTGATTGATGGGAACATGGACCAAATGCATTGTATGTTGGAGGTGCTGTGAACCAACTGCATCACAGTTTGGGCAGTTCATACAGTGTTAAGTTGACATCCACTGGTGAGTTTGCACTGTGTCCCTCCTTAGCACCCATTTGCTGCTGTAAAGCCCAGTCACTGCAGATAACTTTGCTGGCAGTTGATACAGATCTAGCTAATACAGTTTAAGAAAGATAAGTGAAACAAGGGCATCTGTTTACTAAAACATAAACCTATGAATCAGTAAAAAAGACAAAACATCATGCATATAAATCACTGTAACAATTTCAATCTAAGGACCCATACAAAAACGCACTTTAAATCTTACCACATTTTGTAATACATACCCTTGTTTTGTCAAACAGTTCTGATACTTTCAGGAAAAATCTGTAAATAAAAAAATATAGGGTACTGTTTTATTTCAGTGCTCCAGAAAAAAAATGCTTCCACTTGCCTCCAAGTTCGGGAACTTTCAAAAATGCCTTACTTGCATATATCTGTTGAGTCTTGTGTTCCCAATGCATACAAAGAAGAGCCAATTCTATTGTAGTCGTCTGCAACATCTAGAAAATAAAAGCCACTACTTTAGGCACCATTTCTCTTCGCCAGGATTCCAAAAAAATAATGAAGTTTGATAATTGAACAAAAGGACTCTATTGCAGATTGCTTTCAGGCAAACATCTTGCAACTGTTGGAAAGGCAAACATAGATATTGCGCATTCCCATTAATTTCACATTCCTTACGATTTATCAATACAGGGAAATTGAACTGGTGCTAAATGACTGTGTCTGTATGATGTGCTACAGCATACAGTCCATTTTGCTATACTGAAGTTTTAAATAATGATTGTCAAATATGTATCATAAAGTGCTCAGAACTTCTTCCTTTCCCCTTATCATGTGAATCTACAAGAGCTAACAGCAGAATTGTTAAACCAACCTCAAGCACCTTAAGTCAGCAGAATGAACTGGGAAGAGTCCCAAACCAGTAGGTCCCAGTTTGTTCCATAACAAATCTGTCTCTCACACAATCTAAATAATTATAACTGCCACTTTCATTTTTTACCCATCTTAATTTACTTCTAGTTAGGCAACCTCTGAAGTTAAAAAAATATGTTTAACCTAAGACAGCCAATTTACTACTACAGGCTAATTCAGATACCTATTTCAGATTATAGTTTTCTATTCTACTTTGATGGCCACAAACCAAAGGTACATGGCTAGTGATATAGTCATTCACACAAACAAATCACAGCTAAGTTAAATAAGTTATGATTTAGCAGTAGGTGCAAGACATAACACTACAACGGGAAGAACAGACTTCTGTCCATTTGTTTCTAGTTCTCATGTATTTCCCTCTTCAGTAAGCCAGTATTTTCTTGTCCTATCAAAAATTCTCTTTATTCTTTGTGACAGAGACAGACCCATTATTAACTAAGAAAGAAGCTTTTTAATGATCTGATTTTTAACATATTTAACTATGATTTTTGAGTCAGTGGCACTAAATCTTACAATGTGTGCACTATTGAACTTTTATAAAAAATAATTTTAAAAAGTTCTCTTTCTTTTTGTAGCCTTAAATTATAGGAATGCTAAAATTATGATTGACAAACTAATTTTGTGTAATTCTGCATCACTTATGCCAAAAATTAAAGCTGTCTTTCCTAAAACATGCTTTTAAAAACATCTTCTAATCAGATAAAACACACTTACTTTTGTGGGACCGTGTCATTTTATCAGACTTGATAGAAGAATCCTTGACACGGTTGTGGTATTCTACAAGGAATGTTCTTTCATGTTCAAAGAAGTCGTCTACATCCTACATGACATTACAAAGTTGCAGAAAGCCATCACTATCCTGCAATAGAGTTAGCCACCAAATGCCTTCCCATAAAAAACTTAGAAAAGAACAATCACCAAGTGTTAGCTTTCTCTATATAAACTAGAATGCAAAGTTAAAGGGAAAGAGAGAGTAGGCATTTAGCTGTGAAAACACTAAACTCAGACACAATCAGTAAAATCAGGTCATCTCTACAAGACAGCCAGCTGCAAAATTTAGGGTCCTACTTCTATAATTAAGATGGAAAATTAATTGAAGTTCTTGTGAAGACATAAAAAGATGCTGAACCTCTATAGCGCATACCTTCTTATAAGCATGCCTGAAAGTGCTCACAGAAGCTTTAAATGACCCCAGGGTGCATCCAGACAGGACAAAAAAAGTGCCATTGCAGCACTGCTATGGTGGGGTCACTTCACTATTGAAGACCACCCCACTGCAGCCCTCCATTTTTGTCCCTAAAGAGTACTTCTGTTCCGAGAAAACCCAGCAGCAGTAGCAGGTTTTCCAGCTTTAGTGCTTTTTAGGGACGCACTTACCACGCATGGAGGCTGAATTGCTGGGATTCCACATCATCAGATTGTTCAAAGACAGTGCTAGGGCCACACTGGTCTAGGCAAGAGGCAATAGCAGAGGGAGCAATTCCCTGCATTATTGCTTTCATTTGCTTTATCAGGCTGCCATCTGGAGGCAGCCCTAGTATATACTCCCAAAATAGTTAAGAGATTGCCATTTTTGCAACTCACACTGGAATACAACTATCACCACCAAAGTAGACTGCTTCAACTCATTTGTAGGCACCTTCCCACATTCTAGTCAATTTGCAGGATACTCAAATAAATCCTTACAGAAATCCTTTAAAGTATTCATTAAGAATCACCTTTACTCCTGAAACAATGACACCATCTGCAGACTTAACCATATTTTTAAAGAAGTCTTCAAGCTTCTCTTTCTTATTTTTTCCACGGACACTCAGCTGAAATGCAAAGACAAAATATTAAGATATTTTCCATAAAATGACAGCTTAAACCAAACAATGCCAATCAGAAACTTTATTACTTCATTTACCAGCTCTCTTCCTCTCAAGCCCACACCTCTTCAATGACTCTTCCACAAATTTGGAACTTGCAGAACAACACTCAGACATAACCTTGGACATTTTACTTTCTCAGAGTTGAAGCCAGAAATCATAGCTAGGGAAATGAAAATTCAAAACAGAATGGTTTGGTCTGAGGGTGAACTGTTTTGAATTGGTTTGGCCACAAAGATCAGCTAAACTGCTTCCAATCACCCATAACTGGCTCACATTCAACCCACACAGAACCAGTAGAATATTAGCTGATTTACACGATAGTAGTAGTTTCATTTCTGCTAATCTACCTGCTTTAAGCTCCTTGATTCGTAAGGTTCTTAGGCATCTTGATGCTACATCGATTTTTGTATGTAAGATAATTCAATATTCTTACAAAATTAGAATAAATGCAGTATTTTGGATCAGCTATAGAAACTACACTAGTTCTTTTTCACAAGAATGTATTATTCTGTGTGCTTAATTCTTTAATAATATTTTCCTGGGTTTGTCTGTTAATTCCCACACAACAGCCAATATATATGTAAATAAGGAAAAAAGTCTACACCATAAACCTAAATATATTAAGACCATAAAAACATAAGAAAAGCCCTGCTGGACTGGGCCACAGCCCATCTAATCCACCAACTGCTTTTGGGCTTCATGCAGAAGAGGAAAGCAAAACCTTTCCTCTCAGTTCTGAGGGTCATCCTGCCTGTTTGTCCAATCCATTCTAGTGGCCACTAAAACACCTGTTCTCCGTGAATTCATCTAATCCTTAAAGCTATTCAGACTGGTTGCTGTCACCACCTCTTCTAATACCGTAGTAAATTCTATAGACCAATGGCTCTTCAAGTAAAAAAAATACTTCCCCTTATCTGTTCTAAGTCTCCTGCCCATCAGCTTCATAAAGTGCTCACTGGTTCTAGTGTTGTGCAACAGAGAAAATGTTTTTTTTATCTACCCACCATTTCCACAGTGAGCATGATTTCAGCCAGATCACCTCTTAAAAACACATTTCAAGGCTGAAAAACCTAGATGTTGCAGTCCGGTTTCATCTTTTGCACCTTTTTCAATTCCACAATGTCCTTTCTGATGTGTGATGACCAGAATTATGTGCAATATTCTAAATGTGGCCTCACCATAGATTTATAGAGGCAAAATGACACTTGCCAACTTTTTTTTCCTATTCTCTTCCTAATTGCAGCTACATTCAGTAAATAAAATATGCCCCTTGTGAATGTGTCTAGGCTTAAAAATAGGAGAAGGCTGTTTCTAATACATATTTCAATACTTACATCCTGGTTATATTCCAAGAAAACATGGAAATTTAAATCCTTTCTCAAAATGGGATGAGCTGCTACACGGCACAAGAAGACTTCATGCATGGCCACTGTTTTCTTGAAGATTGCCAAGTACTCACTGGCGATTAAAAAAGGTATAATATTAGAAATACGTCTACATAATTAAAATATTTCACCTACGAGTCTGCAATAGATATGACACTTTTTACCTAAATCACTGCAACCCAACACCACCCCTTCCTGGCTTTTCTCGCTACAGCACAATACTGCAGTTTGGTTAGAAAAGATATTTGGTTTAAATCTCTTTTCCATGATCTAGCAATAATATCAATGGTCCACTGTACTGGACAGGTGCTTACAGATCCTGGTCTTATTATCTTAAGTACTAGTTCTTTCTTCAACATTATTATTATTCCTATACCCATTTTTTGCTGAGATGGCAGTTTTCAGACTACTAAAAGTTCCATTTAACTTTTTTATAGTTATATTTCTTTTGTCACATCGCACAGTCTGCAAAGTTTGTAGTCCTCCTTTACCTCCTACTTGTCATTTCCATTCTACCTCAAATCTAAAAGCAGTTTGAAAACTGCACTCTGTGAGTTCCTATGTTATTGCCTGAGTGCAAGGATCCTTCAGGGCTGACTCACACAATCCTTATTTTTCTCCCTTTCTTTCTTAACAGGCATTCTGTGTGGCAACCCTAAAGCATCCTCACACTCGAAACAATTGCGGCGACGCTAGCAGATATGGTTCCTGGGAAATGAACTCTGTGTTCGCTGTTCCTTTTAGAAATATACTATTTGATTATACGAACTTAAATGTTTCTTGCTTTCAGTGTTGATTTTTGGGTGGGGGGGCATCCTCTCCATTTCAGATGTACATGGCACTATTTGGGCCACTAAAGTACCTTACTGTAAAAAAGACAGGATAGTTCTGGTAACAGTAGATTGTTGATTATCACCTCAGAATAAAAATTAAAGTATAAGAGAGTTGAGTCTATACGTACGCTTCTAGTTCTTGCTTCATTTTGGTAAACTCTTCCTTAGTCATTGACCCTTCTCCTTCACCAAGCTTCTGCAGTTTCTCTCTTGAGGCATCAAAATCAGGCCTTGGTGGTGCTGGTGGAATCTATTAAATGAGTTAATCAGGATGAGTTTCAAAACTTTCTCAAAATGAAAACCTTTAGAAAAAGGCTACAAAAAGGTGCTTGAGAACATTAATGCCATTTCTTTCCTATTTTATCTAGTATTTAGTATCTGATATTTAACACATGCACTAAAATAAATAACATTTGAGAGTAGTTATGCATCACACATTCTTAAGCTGTAATCAGGACAGCAGCCACTATCAGTGATGCTCTTTATCACTGTTCTGAAAGAGATGCTAAGGAGAGATTAAGCCTTGCACATCTTCTTTGGGCAAGATATAAAAACTGCTACGGCAATCAAAATTTTAAGAGGTTGCGTAGGTCTGCATTCATCAACATTAATCGTACTGAAGTACAGGTATTAAAGTGAAGGAATACTATCAGGATGTTACTTTAATTAGAAATGCAATCTTACTGAAAATATTCTAATCTTGAAATACCAATTTATTTTTTCTGTAACTGACAACTCTTTTATTATTTGAGCAACAATGGGTGTTTTTCCACTGTCACTAGAAGTACCCATTAAGTACCCATTAATGAGTACTTAATGGGTACTTCTAGTGACAGTGGAAAAACACCCAATATCACCCATAAGACACTATAACCACTGTAAGAGATGCTAAGTATTTCAACAATATAGCATACTTGAAACAGTGTCTTGCAGTACTGCAATTTAAACTTCTCCAGTAGCTCATAAGTGTTATCTGATAAAGGCAACCTTCACATTTGGTTGCACACATAAAATAAGTATTGTGACCAAAATTCCCTCATGAAAACATAAAAATGTTGCTATAATAAGAAAATTACTGTAAGAATCATATGTGAAATCTTTTCTACATCTAGGTTATGACAGTCATACAAAATGAAGTTACTCTGAAAGCAAGTATATTTCTGCTTTTAACCAGGAAGTATGGAAATTAGAATCTCCTAAAGTCAGAGTTTACTTAAATACCTTATAAACAAATCACTTACAATGTAACCTGCATAATCTTCATTCTCCACAAAGGAATCATGAAGCCATATGAACTCTTCATGCTGCCGAACAACTGAAAATTCATTTTGTTTAAAGTTTGGTAAAGAACTCTACAAAACAAAGATAGGGAAAGATGGAATAAATATCAAGTTAAATAATACAGACACATAAAACTCACATAATAGTGAGAAAAACAGCAGTTTAGTTTTCTTTTCAAGACAGACATTAAGAAAGCTCTCTTGGCTAGTTTTCTCAGGTCAGAGGAAATGAAAATATTTGAAATACTTATGGTCAGAAGAAGAAGAGTTGGCTTTTCTACCCCACTTTTCCCACCCATTTAAGGGGACTCAAAGCGGCTGACAAAGCTTTATATTCTTCTCCCCACAACAGAACACTCTGCAAGGTAGGTGGGGCTGTGAGAGCTCAGAAGAGAGCCATGACTAGTCCAAAGTCACCCAGCTGGCTTCATGGGGGAGTGCAGAATCAAACCCAGTATTCCTAGATTAGAGTCCGGCTCCCTAGACCAAACTGGCTCATAAAATATAAAATATGGGCAATGTAAAATATGGAGGCTCCTAAATGCCTATGACTATACAGTAGTAGCGAGAAAAGACACACTTACACACACACATGGTGTTTTCCCACTTTAGCACTAGAGTACCTTTTAAGGACCCATTAAGGATCCTTGCAGGATCCTTGCAGGATCCTTAATGGGTCCTTTAGTGCTAAGTGGAAAAACACCCAATCACACACACACACATTCACATGCAGTTCAAACTTCTGACCAATAACTGCTGTTTATCATCCTGGTTCTTAATAGTTTTTACATTCTAAATCAAAAGAACCAATATTCAAATATGTAAGTAGCCTTGGACTGACAAACTACTGATTTCCCTTCCAAAAGATGATATAATTAATAAAAGAAGAAGCAGAATACTAGACTAGCAATCTGGACTTACCTTTGTATGCACAGTAAATTTGACTTTGTCTCTTTCACTAAGAGCATCGGAAATGTCGACCTGCAAGGCAGCATCACTCTGCAGATCTACAGTGACTGCTCTAAGCTAAAGAACAAAATAAGATAACCCACGTTTATTAAAAGCTAAAAAACAAAACTCTTTGAATTTCTAATTACAGTGTTAAATATGCACTTCATTTTATTCATTTTAGTGTATATAAGAAATATTACAGCAAGACTGAAAAAACAAAGGTATTCCACATTTTGCTGAACTCCCACCAATCCGAAAACAGCCAGGCTGGCTGAGACTCAGAAACCATAATTCAACAACATCTGAGGACCACTGTTTGATCGCCTTGTCCTATAGAAAGAAACAATACATTATATAGATCAGAGAAAACAGACATTTCTATTTAGGTTTCATCAGCCAATCCAGCATTGCCTAGTGGACATGAATAACTATGTTTTAATATTTTGTTTTATTCTTTCTTACTGTAACCTGCCCTGACGTACATATGTAAATACTCATAAGATCTGTAAGGTCTCAACTCACTTCTCAGATATTCTTCAAGACTTTCTTAGAGCTGGGGAGGGACACAAGAAGAGAAATGTCCTCCTGGATCATACACAGGGCCTATCTAGCAGTAGCAAACCAGAAAGCCCACTAGCAGGACAGGAGAACACAGCTTGCTCTGCCTGCATTCTCCAAGTAGTTTGAAACCACCTCCTAAGGGCTAATAAATAAATAAATAAATAATAGCCATTACCAGCCCTGATTACTATACTGCTTATGTCTAACATGCTACTGCCTTTTTCATAGCAGATTCATAAAGTGTTGACACTTTCACTCAACTGTCTACCATTACAACAAGGCCCTTTCTGCACTTTTCTGCCCTAAATCTTCATCAGTGGGTCTGGAATAACAGGACCCACTGATCCAGATCACATTAGGTTTGCAGCAACCACACAAATACCTCTGAAAGCTAGGAATGGAAGTTTTAAGCCCCAGAGCTTGGGGTGGGTACTTTTTGATGGTGTTCTATGATGCACCACTGAAAAGCACTCCAGGTAGTTCTGGAACACAGAGACATGTTGTCTGCATACCTCACATGTTCCAGAACAAGGCCCTTGGTCCTTCTGTAGACTCAATTAAATGGCTCCACAGGAGATTCAGATTAAATACGTCCTTAATCCAGATCTGACTCTGTCCAGTGCAGATAGAGACAAACGAGCAGATGTTATGACAGGCAGCTAACACTGCCTGACAATTGGGGCCTTTTTATAGACATAATATAATCGAGAAATACTTAAAAGTGGAACACAAACTGTATATCAAGTATATTTAGGAGAATGAATACCATCAGTGATACTCATCTCAACCCAGTTAAGAATGAACTTTTCACACTTTGAAGACTCCAAAATGAAAACTATTAATATGATAAATACATAAATACTGTACTAGTTTTCCAGCATGAGAAGTGACTCAGGAAAAAACATTGTAAAGATAGCAAAAGCATTTTTCAAGAGGGCTTAACTTACTATCCATGATTTTAATTTACCCCACTAATTTTCCATAAGACACATCTACATAAAAGTTTACATCCTGAGTAGCTAAAGGCAGAGAGAAAACAACTGGTTAATAAAGCAACATTTTTGGATTGCTCTGAAGGGAGAGTAACTGCTGAGTAAGAGCTTCCTGCTGGCAACATCACCGCTGATTTCCTACATTTAAAATTTTGCAGTGTCTCAGAGCAAAAGTGTAAAGTTTAACTGGAACATGAACTATTCTCATTACTACATCCTTCACCTTAAACTAGAAATAAATCCACACATTTATAGAAGAACAGAGCTTCCAGAATACAGAACATTTTCCTTAAAAAAAAAAGATTAGCATCACTAGTACGGCTTTTTCAATTTTTTCATATAGATTTTGTATATAAATTACACTTGACATTTAATACAATAAATAAGCTTTGTTCTTTGGCTTAGAAATGAAGTTCTAATCTTATCTTTTCTGTCTTAAAATAGATTAGACTTTTATTAGCTAGTGCTTATTTTATAGTCATTTCAAATGTATGTTTTATCCAAAGCCTGAAATTAAGTATTTTGGAAATAAGCTCATATTTATAATCAAAGCACAGACAGTAAACTAATATGTATGCTGTATCATATCCTGATAACATCAATGTATATCGTTGCAAAAACATATACTGATTACATCTATCAGGAGCACAAAGTGCTATGCTCAACACATACATATGTACATACAGATAATCTCAAAGCAGATTAAAAATATTAAAAATAAAAGCAACTAAAATTACCATTTTTATAAAAATATTAGCAAAATTAAGGATAGAGAAAGCAAAGCAAAAACATCCACTCTGGAAAGGTCTAGACAAAGAGGTCTTCAGTTGGAGCGTAAAAGCCAGAAATATAGATGCACCACAAATATCAAAAGTAAGACTGTTCCAGAAAGTGGGTATCACCACAGAGAACGTCAAACTGCAATCAGTCACAAGACGGCATTCAGTAATACATAACAGCAGGACCTCCACTGAAATTCTTAAGGATCTCTCAGAGACAACTTCCTAACATTACCTTGTTAAATATTTGCTTCCTGCTCTTGACTCATTTTCCTATGCTTACTCTGCAGTTGCTACCTGTGGTAGCTGTCCATCTTTTATTAATATGGACCTGAATCTTACTAGTTTAGCACCCAACTTTTACAATTATGTTTCTAAAGTTTCCTTTATAATTGTTCAGTTATTTATTTATTTATTTGTTTGTTTGTTTACATTTCTATCCCGCCCCATACCCTAAGGTCTCTGGGCGGGTAACAGCCAATTAATCACAAGATACACATTAAAAATGAAAAGTAAATTAAAAACAATATAGACATAAAATATAGATTAAAAACACTTAAAAGTTCAGTAAATTTAGAACAGTACATTCCCTATTGTTCCCATGAGTTCTCATCTTGTTTGTAGTGCCTGTGATTAGGGAAGGAAGAGAATATTTTTCCCTTTTTGCCTTAAGCACAGCACTGGAAGTTTTACTGTTAGCTGTTTTCTTTTTCTGAGTTTGTCTATGGTTCACACTTCTGTATTATAAGAAAGTTTGCATTTCCCTAGATAGAGAAGAGCAGGAGCATGTAGATGTAGAGCAGTTCTAACATCTAACACAGCCCCCTTCACACCTCTCCCTGCCAGGAAAACTGCAAAGAGAGCCAAGGGAGGGATTGGCAGAAGTGTGGTTTGTGCTGCATCGCCCCATCACCGTGGCAACAGCACCACCCAGGCATGTTGGTGCTGTTCCCAGAATCGCTGCCATAAGCAGTGATTCACACCTTACCAGCACCTAGAGGAGTGCTGGCGAGGTTCGGGGGAGAGCTGGTGTCCATAAGGCAGGTACCAGAACTATCCTATGTTCGCTTTCTGATAAGTTTTTCCAAGAAGTGAGCATGCAAAAAGGCTCAATATCTCAATGTTGAATATGAAATTCCAAATTTACTACAAATAATAATAATCACTTTTTTAAAATAAAAACCTCTCAGATCTATACTGAGAGAGGCAATCTGCTACATAAGCTGGTCTCAAATTGTTAAGGGCTTTGTATGACAAGGACAAATCCCTCAGTTTGGCCCAGAAGCTACCTTCCAAGCACTGCAAATACTTAAGCTGTAATATGTGCACAACAAAGAGCCCCACTTAGCAACCTAGTTGCAGCATTTTGCACTAGGCACAAATAAGGAAATTATCTATTCAACATGGAAAAAATAAGAAAATTATAAGCATTTTGTACAAGGTACAACTAAGAAAATTATTTAGTAGCAAGATCACAAGCTAACATAAATATCTAATTCAGTACATTTTTCTGTGGTCTCTTTAAATTCACAATAATGGTTAAGTCAAACATTTACTAAGCTCCATGGAAAACAAGCTGAAAGTTGGAGGAGTTCAATGAACCATGAGGAAATAACATATTGTCCTATGAGTACTGAATTAAGAAGAATTCAGTCAGTCCACATTACTGAGTCAAAAACTCTGTTCTAAAGAAAAGTGACTCAACAGATGATCTAGAAAAGTAGGCACAAACAAACCCTAAAGTACAAAGACTTGCAGGGACAGAAGGGAAACCAAACTGGGGAAAAGCTACATAAGAAAAAAGAGAGAGAGCAGAAGGAATTTAACTATAGAAATATATTGTTCTTTAAAAGAATACTAAATATTAAAATGTAAATGCCCTAGAAATGTATTTTTAAGCAATGATAAGATAGACAGCTGGATCTCCAGAACCTAAGGCTCTTTCTGCACTGAGCCTTATTCTGTATGATATCTTGGAATAGGAGTCTGTTAGCCCTATGCTCATGCAGGCTATAGCAAGCCTTGGGCAGAACCTGCTGTAGCCTGCAGGTCCCTATTCTGTGATATAAGCCTAACACACTAGAAACTCCTTAAGGAAAAGATCCTGCTAAAATGAGCCAATAATGTAATACAGACACCCCCTACATAACTTGGGGGTGCCATTCCTGGAAAACACCACATTATGCAGATTACATTAGAGGAGATAACCATAGTGGTATCTTCTCTAACTACCACTTTACTACTATAATGCAGTTCTGTACTGGCAATTTTGCACTATTATTATGATTAGTTTATTTCTAAAGCGCTGTACATGTACTCAGCGCTGTACAAAGTAAAATAACCAAAGAGTAAAAAGTAAAAAGAGTAAAACCTGCCATTGGCGTACAATCTAAAAACACTAATAACATACAATAACAGAGACGATGATTAAAATAGACAGCAGAGCATTAATAGGCAGACTCTCCTGGGTGGGGAGAGTAAAGTCACATAAAGCCTGGGAATGCTTCCCTGAACAAGGTTGTCTTCAGCTCAGATTTGAAAGAAGAGAGCGAGGTAATAGTGTATAATCGAGGGGGAAGGCGGTTCCAGAGATAGGGGGAGGCAAGAGAAAAGGGACGAATCCGAGATGGGGCAGTGGAAATTCTAGGCTGAGCCAAAAGACCTTGGTTACTAGAGTGCAGGGGACGGGAGGGGGCGTAGGGAGAAATAAGAGCAGAGAGATAAGAAGGAGTGAGCTTGTGAAGTGCCTTAAAAGTTAACAGCAACAGTTTATACCGGATACGGAGAGGGAAAGGAAGCCAGTGAAGGGAGGATAGTAAAGGAGAGACATGATCAAAGCGACGAGCAGACATAATGATGCAAGCAGCTGAATACTGGATAGAAATTAACGGACGAAGATGAGAGAGGGGGAGTCCAGTTAGAAGGAGATTACAGTAATCTAATCGAGAGATAACCAAGGCATGAACCAGGGTCTTAGCAGTAGAGGTAGAGAGAAATGGACGGATTTTAGCAATGTTAAAAAGAGAAAATCTGTATGTTTTAGCCAAGGACTGAATGTAAGGAATAAATGACAGAGAAGAATCAAAAACTATAGCTGCTCTTCAACCAGAAGACCAAAGCACAGGTAAGTGCAGCTGTTTTTGGATAAAAGCCAAATTTTTACACACCCTTTAAAAGTTCTGAAGGCATATTACTCATTTCTTAAATTTATATCACATCTTTCCGCCAAAATGTGAAAAATACAATATACAAACCTCAGTGTCTATCGAATGCTAGTCTATGAACAGTTCAGGTTCAAACCAGTTTGAATCAAACAAGGGTGTTCAAAAAATTCAAGTTTGAACCAAACACCCTGCCTGTATGAAAAAAGAGTCAGAATTCAGAGTTCAAACAAACCTAGTGAATACACCATTTGATCCAAGTTTGATGATATTTGAATAGAACAGAACACTATTCCTGTCCAAAGACAAAAGTCTGAATTCAAACCAAACAAAGGAGAAAAGTTTACAGAAATCTTTAACTACCTTATAATATAAATTAGATGAGATAACACTTAATAGATAAGTAGATTTTGAACCCTAGGGCCTTCTCTGCATGGACTCTTAATCCATGGAGGCTTCCACAGTCACAGGTTAATATGTTTCACACGTTAGGGTAAAGAGTAGAATATATATGGAAATAAACAAAATAATCCGAGGATACTCTTGGATTTGAGGACAATGCAGAAACTACAGTGAGTAATGAAACAATGCTGCTGAAAACCAAGGTGACTTAACTTTCAACACACCAGTGTCAAAGAAAAAGCATTGGTTGCCAATTTGTTTCCAAGTCAAATTCAAGTCAGTAGCAATGACTGATAAAATGATTAGAAAGTCATTGATACTGTACTTGAAAAACTGGCAGTCCCTTACTGACTTTCTGCACATATAAGGTGAGTTGTTGACATTAGAATTTGAAGGTTTATAATATTCTTTTTAAAATTTTCACAAAAGATTTGAAATTATTATGTATAAATGGTCATAAACATAAGCATCTATAATTGTTGATAGAGAAGACTGTATTTCTATTGTATTTTCTTTTTCTATTCGGTTCTTGCTCTATACTGGGAAACCTGTATTTTTTTTTTTAAAGAAAAAAACCTTGGGGACCTAGACGTCCTTCTCCATAACTCAGGAATACTCACCAAGCTATGGCACACCATTCTCTGAAGTGCATTACGCACATATTGTTCAACCGTCTGCAGTAATATGTATATTACTACATATGTCAATTCCATCCTATGCTCAAGGCACTTAGTGTGGGTCACAATAAAACTATTTAAAAAACACAATTACAATTAAATGACTAAAATCAACTGAAATGGGAGATGAAGCTGTACATCTTCACTGGAACCCTGGATGAAGAAGTCTATGTCCCCCTTCTGTGCTCTGAATTTTTTATTTGGACATTTTAAATTGGGTTTTATTCAGTTTTTCAGTGCTTGTAACATACCCTGAGATCCTGGTGGTATAAAGTCGCATAAAAATACGTATATTTTAAAAAGTCATATTCAGTGCACAGTTCAAACAGCACAATGTTGTCTTCAAAATGGATACAAAATATTTCACTTCAAAAATACTTTATTGGTCAGTTTGAGAAAAAAACCAAGGATGAAGACTGAGATTCTGAAGAGAATCGAAAAGGTCCTCATAATGTACAACACCTGATTGGAAATGGGCAGAATCAGAAAATCATCCCCAATTAGCACCCCATCTCCAAATAATAATTAGTAGGCAGTATTATTCCAGCTCAAGAACAGCCATAGCTTAGTGATTCAGCAGCTGCCTAGAAATCAGAGTGGTAAATTCAATCATCAGCACTGCCTCAGAAGGAAGTAGTGGTTAATCACTTCTGTCTTTGTCAAGGAAACTGCATGCATGTGAATTGAAAAACTAACGTCCTGTACCTCAACAGAACAGCAACAAACTGGAAAACAGAGTAGTTTAATCCCCACAACTGCACAACAGAATATAATAGAAAGTCACATCCATATCTTTGTAAAGAAAAGTGCATTGATGTGATGTTACCAACAATTGAGCTTGGCTCAAGGCTATCTTATTAGTTCAACTTTGTGCTTTAATAGTAAAAATACACTCACTAGTATTTTTGCTAATATTTAGCCCAAAGTTTCTTCCCTGAAATGGCTTCTCTTTACTGATAAACATTATGTGCAGTTTAACATGCCTACATTATTTCACTGTTTATGCAGCTTCTTCAATGCACATAAGGGACACTTTTTATTTCTGAAAGGCAATGAGGCTCAGTGATTGATTTGAGACTGAAGTTCCAGATTCAAATCCCCATGCAGCCACAAAGCTTAGAGGGCAAGTATTTTGGCTCAATCTACTTAAAAAGGTAAGGAGTAATGATAATGAACCTTGTACGCCACCTCAAGCTTCTTGCAGGAAACTATCCAAAATATGAAAATAAAATGTTAATTTCTTTGGTAAAGAATACTAGGCACTGTAAAGTATTTATGGATGGCTTCAATAGATTTCAGGTGGGTTTTTTCCCCAAATATTTATTAGACAGTAACATACTTAACTTGCATGCATATATACATGCCTCAAGCAAGAACAATAAATAAACACAAAATGTACCAATACATCCCTTCCTCCCCTGTGATAGACCAATTCAGTTGACTTAATTGTGGATGCTATCTAGGCATACAGCCACTTTATTAGAAAACTTTTCTGGGATACATGTATTTGTTTGTGCTAACAATCTTTCTATACGTGGTTCAGGTGTTTTATGTACCACTTTTAAACAAAAAGGCAAGAAAGCAGAAGATCAAACAGTCAACCAAACTCAAGTAAAGATGTTCCACCTGTGCAAAATAAGCAGCAAGTCAAAGGCAAATCATTGAAGCCATCTGCTGCATATGGCACTGGACCCCAAAATATAACTTTTAACTAGGACAGAAGGAATTACAGCAATATTTAAAGGATTGTGATGAAGCACTGGGTTTGCCTAACAAGATAATTAGAACCAACACAGCTTGCCTTACGCTTAAATTAAAAATAAACTGAAGAAACACCGATAGCAGTACTTTGGAGGAGTGGGGTCTGGTGTGACTCCTGAAAAGCAATCGCCTTAAGCTGTGGTCACACCTAAGGTTTAATCCAGCTTCAGCCCGCTTTCAAATGTAAAAGTGACCAGTCATTTTCTTTTCACATTATCCATCCCCAGGATTAATTTTCTGAGTTATTTAACACTGAAAGAAAGCAGGTTGACACTTTGCTGATGTATTCTCTCACTCCGAAAGTGGACTGAAGCTGGATTAAACCTTCAGCGTGACAACAGCCTTCATGTTCAGGGCAATTCGTCGTCCCCTAAGCCGCTTTCTCGAGCCACGGCCGGACTATAAGAAAAAGGATCCGGCGCTCCTCGGGAGTCCAGACTGGGGCGAGGCCACCCAGGAGAGACGCCGCCGCGCCCCCTCAGTCACCCGCCCACCAGCGAAGGGTCCGGGCTGGTCCGGTCCACAAGCCAGCCCCGCGTCGACACCCGTCCCACCACGAAGCCAGCCCCCTCGCCGCAGGAGACCCGGGCAGGGCAGGGGCGCGAAAGCCCCACAGGCAGAAATACTTACACCACGGTCTTCCTCGGAGAGAAAATCTGGGCCGTCATCCGAGCCTTCCTGCTCCGAGAAAGGGCGGGGGCACAAACCAACAGACGAGACGGAGAAAGAGACAACAGGGAGACCAGGTTAGTCAGGCAGGCGGGGCCGCAGTCCCTGGCTGTCCACCCCCCCTTCCCTTCCCTTCTTCCGAGCCCCTCACAACAGCGCTGGCCGTAACAGCTCCCCACCAGCAACCTACCATCATGGCTGCTCGCAGCCCTTCCTCCGCCCGCCGCTTGTACCTTCAGCTAGCACAGGCCCTGCCGCTCAGCCCGCCCAGCAGGCCGCCCTGCGCCGAGGGGCGGGATTAAGGAGGTGACGGAGCGAGGGAGGGACGGAGGGTGGCGGCTGCGGCGGGAACAAACAAGCGCGCGGCGGGGCTCCTGCCTGCCTGTGCTGTTTTTCCCACCTGAACGGGGATGAGTCGGCTTGCAGGCCGGAGTGTTTGAGGCGGTGCCCGGTACATAAAGTGGTACATAAAGGACCTAAGCAAGTTGCCAGGAAGTTTCAGGAGATTGTTGAGGCGAAGGAAGAAAGCTGCTTTAGGGGACTGAACCTCTTGAAAAGCAGCAGGGTACTTTATCATGCTGAGAAAATGAGTTTATCTCACGAACTTCTTTATATGATAACGCCTGGCCTTCACGAGTCCAATATGAAAGCCTACCTCTTCGCTCTACGTTGATATTATAACCCAAGATGTGTTAAGCATATAATTTTGGTGCATTACGCAAATGTAAGTTCAGTCTATTCCCAGAGAAACTAGATTAATTCCCCCAAAGCGCTTCCTCCGGCTTTCAGTTTAGGTAATTTCTCTCATTTTAATAGGGAATATTCCTTTGGATTGACTGAATAAATAAATCACTACTGTGAGATAAGAGAAGGTTGGCGAAACAGATCAAAGGCCTGTTTGACAAAAAAAATGTATTGCAAACTGGTGGCTGTGCCATAGTGGCTTTTGGTTTGGTTGGGGTGAAAGAAAACCAGCTGTTTTATACCAAAAAAAAGTAGGAAATGAAGGAAAACCATGTGATTTATCCATACTTTCCAAGAGCAATGAGACATGTTGCTTATTTTTGTTAAGAACCCCAGAAAGTTGAAAGATGGGCATATTACCACTGTCTAACCCAATATGAGTGGTGTTTTTTACTTCAGGTAAAACTGAAGAGACTGAAAAAGAACACAAAATGACACACTTTTAACACATAGAGTGGTTCCTTTCCACACAAGGCTTTATTTGTTCATGTAATCCAGTGATGCTCAAACTGTGGTCCTCCAGATATTCTTGAACACCTCCCAGCACTCCACTTCCATGCTCTTTGTCAGCCCCATTGGGAACAATTCTCAACATTCTAATAACATCTGGAGGACCATCATCTGAGAACTACTGACTCAGTTCAGCACTTGTCATAAAGTTGGCCAAAAATACACAAGGCCGTAGTTCTTTCATTTATATTTGTGTCCTTAACTAGCCATCACAGTATCAGCAGCTTCTGAAATCTGCCTGCTCGATGTGGTGAACCACTGAACTGACCATTACATTCTCAAGGAAGCACTTTTGGAACTGAGAAACCTAACCTGTTTTGCTATTTTTTTGCTTCTCTTTACCCAGAGTACTATTGCACTAGTCTTATTTGTAACGTTTACTTGTCAAAAAGCAAGTTCATGAAGTTTCCTCGTTAAAAAGACCCCTAAAATAAATATGGAGAATTGTGATTTTTGACATGAGAAAAATCTATGGGGAACATGATTACAAACATGATTCAGCTTTTATTTCATTCCTGTCAATGCTGTACTGAAGAGGATTGCAGACATTAACTTGCACAGCTGGACACTCCTGAGCAAAAATGGTTTTTCTTGTTTGTTGCCAGCAGAGATAGGATAGGACACAAGTAGTATGCTACATGGAAATTGCCTTTGAGAAGCATAACATTTTTCATGTTCTGTGGTCCATGCAGCACAAGGATGTCCTTCAGGCTGCTGCTCAAACAGATTCACAGTCCTGGATTACCTAAACCCGTTCTGCATTTTGTCTTATTCCAGATTATATTCCAGAATAGGAAACTGCCATCCAAATGCTGGTTCAGATTTTGGCTGGCCATGTTTCTGGAATATAATCTGGAATAAGGCTCTTCTCTGATCTACACTTTTATTCAGAAAGGGCGTGGTTACATCCATTAGAGATGGAGATATGTTTGCTACAAGAGCTGCCACATCATCTATACTCTTACTGACTGGAAGGGAGGTTCACTTCCAGCATTGTTGGGTCCATTTGCATTCTGAGCACTAGAACACCTCTGTTCTTATCCTACAGTGCAAGAAATGTGGATGGTCCATCCCCAGGTCTATATGTCCTTCTGTCAGAAGTTCCACCTACCTCATCTGTGATTGGGTGATGCATGCATTGCTCCTACATTGCATCTGGTATGTGAGATCCAGACCTAGCATCACAGTTCAAAAGCCACGGTCCTGGCCTAGCTGTTTGACCCCATAGGCAGATCCGTCTCTTGACCTCACAACACCAGAAATGGTGTGGAAGCACCACTGCCTGCACCATTCCTACTCAAGAACAAATACTTGCAGACAATTTTTATTCTGTCCACACTAGGACAGGACCAGGGGAGGCTCAGAACACTTTAGTGCGGTGATGGCCAACCTATGACACGCGTGTCACAGATGACACGCCAAGCCCTTTTGGTTGACACACCTGGTCACCCTGGCACCTGGGCGTGTAGTGCTTGCTTGTTCTTGAAGTGTACGAAATACCAACTTTCAATTGAAGATTTAGCAAATGTAAAGAATTATTTGTTTTTGCTTTTAATAAAATACATATATCAAAAATATAACTTTTTTACTAGAGCTACAAATATCACAAAAATTATGGATATTTCTAGATGTGACACAGCACCCAAGTTAAGCTACGTTTTCTTGTGAATTTTGACACACCGAGCTCAAAAGGTTCACCATCACTGCTTTAGTGGATCACATGGGTAGACAAAGTATTCCAACAATCTGTTCATACATGTCTACCAGGTAAGTGCAAAAAGCCCGGACACTAGGAGTATTTTATAACACATCTTTTCATTGGGGCTAAACATATCACTATGAACATTTGTGTCTTCAGGTCTCAGGAGAGCACTGTTCTGCTAACAGAAAAACTTTCCTTGCTTCCCCTGCCCCCCAAAAAATGTTACCCTGGGGATGTCTGTCCTTTCTCTCATGACTGCTGTTTCAGCCAGCTACAGTGGCTCTCAAAACTCAGTTGGAAAGATCAGACTGGTGGTAGGTCTGGAGTGAGATAAAATATCTGCGTATAAAAATCCTAATTAACTCCTACACTCATATATGATAAACTGACTGTCTTTTAAGTTCAGGAAAGCAGCAGGAAATAGGAAGTACCCTGAGAAAATGCTTTGAAAATATCTTAAGCTCCTGAATAGGTGGGAGGGAGCTACCACAAAAATGCCCCACTGCACTGCATCTGTTGCACATCTAATCTAGCAGTCTGTTGTCACAGTGGCCAATGAGTTGCACAGGGAAGCCCACCAGCAGGACATGAGCTTTCTCTGCAGTCTCCCAAAGGCTGACCTTTGGAGGCATACTACCTCCTATCACCACCAGGGTGAATAGCCATTGATAGCCCTGACTTCCATGAACTGGTAACCCCTTTTTGAACAGTCTCCAATTCTGCTTTATCCTTTTTGAAATATGGCAACCAAAACTGAACAGCAGTCTAGATGTGGTTGTGCCATCCATTTGTATAAAGACATTACAATATTAGCATTTTGTTTTGTTTACACAAGACCTTCCATTACAGCCACCACACTGAATATCTCTGAGCAAGGTCTGTATTTTCAATTTTATGTTAAATAATGTTTTCCACTTTCTGCTCCAGAAAGGAAGTTGAGCTTTTATTAGTATTCAAATGATAAAAACAGATAAAGATAATAGAATTAAACAAATGAGAATAATATACATAAAACAACACTGCAAGCCTATAGATCCACACTGCCTCTTCCATGAGATAATCCTTGTTTCTAGAGATACCAGTTCATTTAATACTTTAATCCACTAAATTATCCAATTTATAAAACTTGCATGGTACTATTAACTTATATAATAAAGGAAATTAAGCCCAAAAAGCCCTTTAAAAAAATGGAATTATGTTAGCTACCTTCCAGTCCACAACTGCAAATGCCAAGGGACCAACAGCTTCCTTGGCCTGGCTGGCTTCCTTCTTCAAACATATTTAATGAATATTTTATCATCAGCCATTACTGTTTTGACAATGCAGTTGGACCCCCGTATCCGCTGATCCAGTAACTGCAGTTTCAGTTTTCTGCCGTGATCAGAGCCACCCCCCACCGGCACCATTAGGCCTACCTAAAACTCTGAGGCCTGGGACAGGTAGGAAATGGCCCGAAATGGTGTGTGATTTCCCATAATTCCTTCTAAATCCCCTGGTTTCAGATGTTAAGAAGAAATAGATCTGAATGCCATCGTCATATTGGCAGTATCTACCCAAAACCCTGGATGACCAATCCCAGTGGCTTCATGTAAATATTAAATAGCATTGGTAACAAAACAGCACCTTGTGACATCCCACAACTTAGCTACAGGGCAGAGGCATGGTCGTGCAACATTGCTCTCTTAGATCTTCTCCATGAAGGTTCCACCAGCTCCCAACTTGAAGAGATGATGTGGTCAGTGGCATTAAAAGCCACTCATAGATCAAGTAGCATCAACAGAGTTGCACTTGCTCAGGTTCTCTACTGCAAGTGGTCGTCCATCGGGGCAAGCAAGACTGATTCGGCCCAAAGACAGGATTGAACCACGACTGAAATGGCGGCTGCAGCTGCACAGTCGCTGTCCTCTCTAACAACTTGGTATTTGTGACTGGGCAGTATTTGGAATAAAACTATGTGTCCGGGGAGGATTTCTTTTAGGAGGGGATGAACCACTGCTTCTTTCAGAATTGTACTGATGCATTTGCTATAACTGGGTCCACCCAGTCATCACCCTGTTGGAAATATTCGACTCCCCAGCTTATTCTAACAAATTAATCACCCCAGCTTAAATGTTACCCGCCCTAAGATCTTCAAGTATAGGGCAGGATTGAAATACAAATAATAAATTAATAATAATATGAGCAAGGGTTACTGGGGCTTGTTGTAGGTCCATCAGCTACAAGTATCTTGTCATCAAGCCCTCCAAACTGAAAGCAATGCCATAAAACTTGATCACATGGTACTCTGGACACTTCACTTAACACTGTATCAAAAGCAACATTCAAGTTAGCATAAAATAGGGGAGCTGTTCTCAAAGGAACTTGCAAAACCGGGGAGAGATGCCCAGGAATCACTGGAATGATGGTCAATTGGCATATTATCATAGCAGTAAAGCAGCTAATCTCTCCTGAGCGTCTTTCATTCACAAAGTCTGATTTCTACACTGCCGCAACCTCACTGCTTTTTAGGCTGTTTTGCTTCAAATCCCTGAAGCTGAAGCCTATGTTATTTGCTTAATTCCTTAATGCTGCTGCAAATGAATACAGTTTGGGACAGGCTGAGGGTACACTGGCCTGTTCCTGGAGAGGGAGGGGAAGAAACAGGCTGAGAGAGCTGGGATCCTTTTCACTGAAGGAAAGTATCCGCCTTCCTCTCCTTAATGTGCTCGGGGTGTGTTTCTGTGCAAGCTGATGGTCCTATATTGGGAGGGCACAACTGCCCACTTTGCCCATTATGGGCCAGTCATTTTTGTTTGAGCATAGTGGGGCAGATGAGCATTTCATGGATGCTCCCCCCCCCCCACTTCACAGGAACCAGGGCTTTTTTGAATGCTGGGGGTAAGGTACACTCCTTTACAT
The DNA here is from genome assembly GCA_023333525.1 of Aspidoscelis tigris stejnegeri. Taxonomy (NCBI): domain Eukaryota; kingdom Metazoa; phylum Chordata; class Lepidosauria; order Squamata; family Teiidae; genus Aspidoscelis; species Aspidoscelis tigris. The sequence goes on from JALMGA010000003.1 coordinate 77,464,327, forward strand.
TTATTTCTAGGCTGGAGTATAAGGGATTTTTCTTTTGTGTCTGACGTGCCAGCTGCAAGAAACTGTAGTGTAATTGCCACCTGAGTGTAATGTTTGCTTATGCACCTCCCAGCTCTCTTTAAGCTGGTGGCCATCACTATTTTTTTTTGTTAAAATGTTTCTGTCTTCCCTGGATCATTAACCTCTAGCTCTATTTCAGTTTTATAATGATAAATCTGTTTTATGTGCTCCCATAATATCTCCTCCCTTTTTTTCTGAATTAAAACTCCAACACGAATCTTTTTCTCATAGAAATTGCTACCTTATGCATGCTAGGCTATCATTGATTAGTGCTGCAGTTGCATTTTTTTCTTATGAAAAATTGTAGTAACCTAAACCGTTTTTTCCATTATTACACTGTAGATTAACAAGGAATTTACATTTGATGTTTGACTTATTGTATTTAGTTCTAATGTGGCTTTGCGTTAGTTCTACTATCTAGTATTGCCCTCAAAAATTCTTACTTTGGTTAAGTTAGCCTTAATTAGAGTCTGCCTTACAATACTCCACAGTACAGATTGCATATGTAGTAAGAACTTTAAAAATATATTCACATGTGAAAAGAGGTTTGAGATGTATCAAATCAGTAAATTTGCAGAAGAGACTACAGCACAAAATTCAATTAAGAATAACACCTTTTTTAGAAAGCTTACAAGTGCCTTGTTTGTGAGATGTTCTTAAATGTGATAAATGTCTTGTGAAATCAAAAACCAAGAAATCAACTGTGTATTTTAAATGGCTCAGAGTAGGGCCTCAGTGCCCAAGAATAAATTCTTTTCCGCTTCTCATGATTTAGATTAACTATTTTTGCTGCGGTCATTATTGCAAAATAAAAATGCCTGAAATTTCATAATTTACATGGGTTACATCAGTTACATTTTAGCAAGGAAACAATGGTCTTGCCTATCTGAATTACAGTAATAACCAACCTGTATCTAAGCCACCTAAATCTTTAAATTAAAATAATAATTCAGTTATACAGTGCAGTTGTTTTCTTTACATATGAACTCCCACTTAGCTCCTTTAAAGTGGAATTTAAAAAAACAGAAGCAAACGCACCTTATTTGCGTTCCCATTTGTTTTTCTTAATTTTGCTTTAAAGCAGAGCAATGGTAACGGTGGTGGCGGCGACGGTGCAGCAGCAGCACCCGAAAGGGAGGGGGAGCTTGCTCGCTCTCTGGTCGCTTGGCAGGAAGAGGAGCAAGCAAGCAGGGTGGCGGCAGTGCCCAGCAGCAGACACAATGGCTGGGACGAAGCTGCCGCCGGAATAGCAGGTGGACCGGCAAGCAGGCAGCGGCAGACAGGCCGGTGGGCGAGCGGGCGGGCAGTAAAACAGTTTCAGAACACTAGTCTGATCTAAGTGGGAATGTCCCTTAAACAGTTTCATTTTAAAAAACAGGAGTGAGAGTTGTTTAAAGGGTTGTTTTATTTAATTCGTTTTATCAGTTTTACTCCTCTTTTTAATGTGAAAAGCCACTTTTCAATGCGGACAAAGTGTTTTGAAACCGTTTTGAACACTCAAAAATGTCCTAATGGAAACTGACCCTTAGTGGTAAATTCAAGTATTGCTTCAATGAGAGGGAAACAAGTTTACCCACTGAAAAAATTAACGTTAACACCTCAGAAATAATGGGAAGGAGTTATTTATGTAAAAATATTTAGAGTTTCTTTTCTTTTCTGGGAAACAGTAAAGCCTTTTGATCACTGACAATTTTTTAATAAAAGCTGGACAGGACACAAAATTCTAAAGCCCTTCTTCCATGTTTGCTTTTATTGTTATGGATTTAAATTTTATGCCTGGGCCTTGTTCTTCTCCTTGGTAACTTTGGGGATAAGTCTCCAAAAGCCTGCAAGTTAATTGTTTTTGTTAGCTTCTGCTGAATATCTCCTAAGAAGCAGGCATGATTGGTTACAACCTGGGCCACTGTGACCTCCATTGTCAGCACTGTGATGCCGCAAGATTTTTTTTTTAGGTCAAGTCAAAGGGAACTCCATCTGAAAGGATAAAAAGTTGTATTCTAGAGGTGGTTTAATTGAAATTATGCAATGCAAACGGAGAAGCAAAACCAAGAAGTGTATGGCTTTATCCCCCTCATGTGTAGTACAAATAACTAGCTGCATGTTAAGCTGCAAGTTGCCTCACTGTCAACAGATGGTGCTAGGGATATCATTTTAACACCATTCAGATTGTTGGTGAAAAGTAGTAGGGTTGCTTTTCCCCCCTCTAATAAACACAGTTGAACCGAAATATTAGGGTTTTCCCTTTAATGGAGATAGGTTTCACAACTTATAAAGCAGACAAATACTAATACACACCAACACACATGCAGATTATTGGATTAAAGTAAATTCAGTAAAGGCAGCAAGAGACTGAATTTGGTGGGATGTTCCCAGCACTCCAGAGAACTTTTATCAGTACATTGATCGTGATCACAAATGTAGAGGCCCCAGAATATAATCAGCTGCGTATGCCCCCTTGGCTGGGCTTAAGTGGGATATCATAAACGTCTGATTGAACCAAAGTCCAGCTAACCAAACCCGAGTAATACTCAGTAGTGCAAAGTTGGGCTGACCCAGATCTTCACAGGAGCAAAATATTTCAGATCTCAAGAGGGGGGGGGGGAACAGCTCAAACCTCTGCCCTCAGTTCACCACTACAAGCTTGGAAGAGGCCTGAAATCATCTGGTGCTGGTCCCATAAAATATAGAATGTCATGTGGACCAGTAGCTTGGCCTTTTCTGTGCTAGCCTTATTTTCTCCACCATGCCTGCTTTTCCAAGTAGTCCGCACTGAGCCTCAGCGACCCACCACATGGATTTTCACAAGCTGGCTGGCACATTTCTAAAACCTACAGGCTTTCCAGGAGTAGAGGACCATGGATCTTCCCATAAAGCAAGGCACACATCCACTTTGGAAAGATCTCAAATGCAACTGATAATCATCCCTTCCTAGCGCGGGTTTCCTAGAAATCCAGGTTCAACAGAGAAGGTAAGCCCATGAACAGAATGAGATATGTTTGATGGAGATGGTTGGAAGACTGAGGGATGATCGGGGAGATATCTTGAACTTTTCAATAAAATGCCTGGTTAGTTCTAGATCAAACAGTATGATTCCACATGCCAAACCTGCAAAGAGTGTCATCACAAAAGGCTGGCTGAGCCAGCAGCCTGAGTTAATAATTTAGTCATAACACAGAAAGGAATGGATCACTCAAACTGAATCCAAAGGAATTTAATAAAGCAGTCCAGTGACAACATTTTTCATTTTCTACAGCAGATTATGTCACAAGGAATCTGGCTGCCAAAAGGCTACTTGCCATCTTGGATGAGAAAGATGGATACTGGCAAGTAGCTTTGGATAAAAGTTCTACAGAACTGTGAAGTCTTTAAAGCAAAAGAATTAACAACAAAAAAGGGACATTGAAGGTAGTCATATCATTGCCAGTAGTTTGATTATAGCAGTGTCAAACAAAGAACATGATGGTATACTTTGGCAATTCTTTGTTACAATACACGCTAAGGATAAAATTCAGTTTCTAGTACTGACTTATATCTGACTTTTTTTCTAACGATGGCTTGATAAAAAGTTGGACGCAATTGTTTATATCTCCCCCCTTGATGTAAAAAGAATCTTCAGAGGATTTTCAGCATCATTCTGTGTTTAGCCCAATATATACCCAAGAAGTTGACTTTTAAGTCTCCTCAGAACCCTTAAGTGTTATCTTTCAGCAATGGGGATCATAGCAGCAAGCAGCCCTTGATAGAGTACAACAAGGAATTAGCACAAGTTTTACAGTTGCTGAGCAATTGCAAGGTCACATTGATGTCTCTAAGACTAGTATGTGAGCATGTCTGCTCCAGAGAGGGGAGACCAATTACATGCATTTCTTGTGTTCTATCAAAGATGGGGGAAAAACTATGCAAAAATTATTTCATTATGTGTTTTTTTATAAATGTATAGGAAAAAATATCAGTGCAATTACCAAGAATGCTGTTGCTGATTTTTTATAAAAAATGCCACCAGCATACATGAGGAAAATATGTATCTATAGCTGGTACATCTTCAATGGTATCAACAGCTAAACTCCACATAGACACAGAATCTGATGGAGGAACAATTTATCTGTAGTCTGTCCAAAATAGTGCCGCTTAGTAATTAGATGCTTAAACAATTATTAGAACATAAATTGGCTGACAGAATCTTCCATGATTTAAAAGTTCTACATGTCCAAGTAGAGAACCAGTGTGGCATATTACTAAAAGCACCAGGATAGAACTAGGAGTTTGAGTCCCTACTCTGCCATGCAAACTCACTACATAACCTTGGGCCACTCACTGCCTTACTCTCAGGCCAGACCCCAATACTGTACCTTGGAGGCCTCCACATTTTACTTCCCTCTATTTGGAAAACTGTCCATTTATTATTACTCTCATTTCCTGTCCTTTAGCCAGTTACCAGTCCAGGACAGAACCTGCCATCTAATTCCATGACTGATTAGTTTATTCAAGAGTCTTTGACATGGGACTTTGGGTATTTTTCCGCTGTCACTAGAAGTACCCATTAAGTACCCATTAATGAGTACTTAATGGCATTTTTGTACCCATTATTGGGTACTTAATGGGTACTTCTAGTGACAGTGGGAAAACACCCTTTGTCAAAAGCCTTCTGAAAGTCCAGAAAATGTCAACAATGTAGCAGGTTATAAGCAGGAAGACCTAAGTTTACAGTCTGATAGCAAAGGAAGTGGAAATATGCAGTCTAGGAGATGGAAGCAGAGCAGAATGAAGATGTGCAGGCTGTAAAGCATAACTTTGGAATAGGGAGAAGTTAAGAGAGGGAACATGGGAGGTTTGGAGGCTGTGGGGCATGGGAGAAGCAAGGAGGCCAAACACTGAAGTCTACAGGCTCTGGGCCTTGGGAGAGAGATTTTAAAAATGAGGATACATGAATACTGCTTTTACAAATGGACTGAGCACCCAGTATTTTCAGATTTCTTTTCCAAAGCTCTTAGGCAGACAAATTAAAATGAACAATAAGTTCCTTTCTACATTTACATAAGTTAAATAAATCTAACTACAAATTCTTTGTGGTAATTTCTATATTCACTATTTATTTAAATTTTTATCCCATCCTATACCCAAGGGTCTCAGGGCAGGTTAAAACATATAAAATGAACACATTAAAACCATAACATATTAAAATAGTAACAGTTCCCTGGATGTGGGGAGAAGCTGTTCCTTTACTTAGCCAGGGTAAAGAGGTACGTCTTCACAGCTCATGTGAACACACAGAGCGAAGGTACCTGATGCACCTCAGGAGGAAGACTATTCCACACTCTGGGAGCCATCACTGAAAAGGCCCTATCCTGGGTACCTATTTCTATTGCTACTGAGGGTGGCGGTACAACCGGGAGGACCTCCCTTGCAGATCTTAGGGTACAGGCAGGTCAATATGGAAGAAGGCACTCCTTTAGATATTTTGGGTCCAAGTCATTTAGGGCCTTATAAGTTAAAGCCTTGAATTGGGCTTGGTAGCAATCAGTGCAACTCTTTTAAGACTGGCATGATATGCAACCTCTATCTTTGAAACCATATTAAAAATCCAAAACTTGGAAGTAGCAACAGCCTATCCTACACTCAGACTAAATGGTGCTTAAACAACTATATTGTTCATAACCATATCTTATCTTCGTTCTTTAGCTTTACTATTAATATAGACATTTAAATTTAAAAACTTATTTTGTATCTTTAAAAAAAAAAAGATAAACCAGAAATCAGAGGACTAATTTATTTAATCATTTGGCCAGATTTCTTGGAAATTTGGCTTGAGGAGTAAGTTAGAATTTATCTAAAACAATTGTAAAAGGCATTGTATGAGATAACAAATGGCATATGACATACACCTACACTGCATCAACACAGTTAAAAGGTGGCTGAAAAGCAGCATATAGTAACAGCTATATGCTTGTGCCTTAAAGGCCAAAATATGCACTTTCAGAGTCTGTTCTCTAAAATGGATTAGAAGTAGGATGGGAATACCAGCGTCCACTTGTTGCTATCTCTGAACCACTTCTGAACTGTACTTTTAATTTGTAGATGCAGAACTAGTTAACAGCATTAAAGATCATTACTAAAATCATCCCTAGCTCTTACCTGTATCTTATTTGTTTCAGAATCAATTCATGTTGTCTTCCAAGGCTTTCTACTTTTAAGAACATAACTTGACCTTGCTTTGAACATAAAAAGCAGTATCTGCAGAGACTTTTCAGTACTGTCATGGAAACTTTTATTAACATTTATCAATAAAGTAACTAAAGGTAAAATTCAATATCCCATGCAAGATGCTCAGACTGAAGTTTTTCTTCAACCTCATAAGTCACAATGAGGCCTTCATCATTTTGCATGACAGAAAACAACAGCTGACTGCTCATTTGGAATGCATGCCAGCTGTCCGTCATTTGTTTTATTGTCCAAGCAGTAAGAATTTTGTAGCTGCATTTCCAAAAGCAAGTTCACTGGACTGGATCTCAGTACTTACAGCAGTTAGAACATGTTTTGAAATTCTTGGATCAAAGGTATTATGCAGGGTTCTGTAGTCTGTCAATATAAATAAGGCCTGGTTTTACAGAACTAATGTAATTGTGGCTGAACACAAAACCAGACTGTTTCAAAGCAATGTATTCTCCTCTTCAACGTTCAGCTTTAAAGCCTCATACATCTGCCCACTGCAAATTGCAAATACCACTAACATCAGTAGCAAAGGGTTACATGGAATGAAAACCAATGCTTTATCCTGCAGAGGAAGTAAACATTTTAGACATATTTTAAAGCACCCAGTTTTCCTCCCAATAAGGAACTAGTTGACTGCTTAATTTTAGAAACATGGAATTATTGAGTAAGAAGCATGTTTTCTTATCAGCCAGGGCAATATAGTAGAGTATTTAAGAGACATGAGATCTATTTCTCAATCATTTTTATCTATAAATTATTTAACTTTTTTTTATTCAAAACTGTTAATACAGCAAGCCAATTGTCTCCATTTCATAAATTTTACAAGAGTTCAGTCTGCATTCTAAAAAGTACATTTCACTTCTATTGGCATAGCTGAAATACTCTACAGAGAACTATCTGAAAATTATTCCATTTATAAACCTACTTTATTCTCATCTGCCTATTTCTTTGCTCAGACATAAACACAAACAAGTTTACATCTGATTAGAATTTTATTTTTCTTTCCTGTCATGTTCTTGTAAGAAGTTGTAGTCATTTTCAATTTCTATCCTTTGATGAAAGCATTCCTCCTAGTGGTATGTACACTCCATCAGCGATTGGCTGCCTTACAGAGTTCCTTTATGCATACCAGTAGAATCATGTCCAGTTTTGCCATTTGTGGAGAACTGATGACAAGATACAAAAGCATGTGTTTGCCATAAATAGCTCTGGCTAACGGAGGGCTGCTCGCACAGAGCAGATCAAATTCTCTATAAGGAGAGCAGTGTCTGGCTGTCAGCCAAATCATGTTCCTGATGCAAGACTTAGTAGCTAGAAAATCTTTCCAGTCCTATTAGCACACAAGTTAACTGGATAACAGTTGCCCTATGACTGGACAAATCATACGAAACAACTGGTACATGCAATTCTAAACATGTAGAACTATGAAGAATATTCTAAAATAATGCATTACGCACACTCACAAATTCCCTTATAAGCTAGTTGCAGGCCTAGTTGTTCCCCAACAGTGGCATTTTTTAATAGGCAGAAGTTTGGAGGGGTACATATTTATCTAAATTGTAATTTAAATCAGGAGTAATTTAAAAAAGACTGATTATTGAAAGATGACAATAACAGTTAAATATCTGTGAGAGATACTGCTGAAAAAGCTGTACAAAACATTTAGATACTTCATTTTAATCCAATGAAAACAAGGCAACAGTCTGTAATAAGCCACATGTTTTATTGCAGCGTGGCCGATATATTTGTTCTCAAAAACAGCGTTCCATTTAAGGCTCATTTTATATAGAAATTGCTATTATGACTGATGTTTCACAAAACATCTTTAGTGTTGCAAGACTTGCATGGTAAACAAATAGTTCCTGCTCCTGTCCAGTAGTGTACATTCAATGGAAAAAAACAAAAAAGGCATCGTTAACAGCTACTTCACTTATAAAGATATGCATGTTAACAGGAATGAAGACAGGGTACTACAACAGTCTGATGACACGATTACAGAAACTTAATTGGCATTTCTTGGAAAAGGGATCAAACCTATTACAAAAAAGTGCTTTAGATGCATAGTGTGGTGTGCTGCCGTGTCACAAAAAATAGGCTTGTCAAGGCAGGTGAGGTGTATGAATGCACAAGAGCCTCATGGAACTGCAATCAAGTGCAACTGTTAAATAATACCAAATAGTTTACCAGCTGACCATTGGACAATACTTTAAAGGCAACCAATTAGCTTAAACCCCTTGTTGCTTGGCTAAACTATTCACATCAACTATCACATTCATTGTACACATTTGTAAGGAATGTCCATATCATCAGTTTTGGCTAAGAATATAATATGAGGCATTCCTTGGATTCTACATAAACAAGATCAGGTTTTAAAACAGTCTTAATGTAATTTATAGGCTGTTTAGTGACATCTCCTTCAGGTGTTTGGGATCGGGGAAGGTAGGGCAAGAAGAACTAATGCTATCCCAATTGAATGAGCTGCAGAAATGGAAGCTCCAGATGGCACTTGTCTGTCCTTTTATAAAGGTTTTCCTTCAAGTGAAACTACCACGTTGCCGCCTAGCTTCTCTCCCAGTGTTGAACGATCTTTAATATCATCGAAACCATTTACTTGCCACTCATGTTTAATACCTGAAAAAGACAAATGCATATCTTTATTATATATCTATCATGAAAAAACATTATAATGCATTTTAATGGAAGATTTGGGTATGGTTTTAGCCTTGTTTTTAATATTTTCTGTAACTGCTTTGACATTTTTAAATGAGATGCAGTATATATATGCTTTAAATAAATAAAATATTTAAGCAAGAAATATAGGCTTACTAGTAAGTACCAGCCCATTTCTTACTTCAGAGTAAGAATTGATGCTTACTCTGAGCAAGTGGCTAAATGCAAAAATATTTTCTGTTCATACCTGTGAATTTCTTTTTAATGGCATCTTTTGAGCTTGCGTAGATCATCTTGCTTTTTAAAGGGGCACTTTCTGGAGCCCTGTGAATAGGATGGATGGAAAAAAATATTTAATCCATTGCAATTTTGAAACTAAATTTTATTTAATAAAATACTCTGATTTACACACCAGAAAATAAATACCAGGTCTTCTTTTTTAGATTCCTTTGTTTCATATGTTGCATCATACAAAGCATATCGACAATCATTCAATGGTAGCAGCTTTACAAAGGATGTGTAAGGGTCCTCGACCGTATCACCAATATCACCAACTAGTATTTGCTTTGCTTCTTCTACAATTATTTGTCTCTTGTCATCACTTAAACAGAAAAGAACTGCTTTCTTTCTTTTTTTAATCTCTTCTGGCGTTGAAGATTTTCGCACTTTCATGTCATTGAAAACCTTGATGACTTCATCATTTACTGTTACTCCAGAAGCCTTTAAACAAAAATGAAACAGCATTCACTACAACAAACTTAATCTAACATTGAAAGTTGAAGTCTTAGTAATAACTGAATATATCATTTCATTAACTCACAACACACTTAATCAAGTAAGAGTAAACCTGGATTCAATTACTGATTTTTACCTAAGAATAAATCTTGCTCTTACCTTACTGACGATTTTTACTGAGTAGACCGCAGGACTGATATAAACCCAAGAATCTGGTCTAACACCAATTTTTAAAAAACAGCTATTTCTTCTGATTCATAAATTATTTATGAAAACCTATGAGATACATGTATTTATTAATCTTTAAAACTTTAGATGTACTATACCAACTTTTCAGTGAAGCTTAGTGACTAGCGCAAGTTGTGCATATTTACCCAAGAATAGATCTCAGTAAATTCAGGAGAAATTTGCTCTTATATTTTAAGCCCATAAAAATAAAATGCAGTAGCAGGTAGTTATCTATGTCATTATTCTAGTTTTATTTGATGATGTAAGCCTCTTAAGATCAGAAGAAATGCCTTTTGAATTGTGTCAGGTTCAATGCTATGTATTTAACATTCCTAGATTTTATTTAACACTGCCCTAAAAATATTCTAATGAAGTTCTTACATGATGAAAGAATCAAGGACAGAATGTATAATCCTTTCACAGATTTTGAAGCTATGCAGAATCTGAAGACACATGAAAAGAAGGTAGTTCTTATATTCTAATTAGGCAGAGGTGCTCACTAGAGCCATGGAAGCTACTTCTCTGCTGTTCTGGTTTTCATCCTGTCATGCTCTAGGTTAAAAGACTTGCATTTCAGAGTTCCACTTTGTGAAAAGAACCACAAAATGCATGGGATGAATTCACAGAATGGCAACCATAGTGACAATAGTCCTAAAATGTTGCTTTTAAAAAAATAATAAAATGTAACTAATAATTATACAGTACTCACGGTAATTTTGGCTTTCAGATGAACAAACAAGAACATTAGAAACTTAAGGAACCCAGCAAGCAGAAAGTAAAATGAAGCAACAGATATATGCTATAGATGTCTACTCACATCCGATTTGTTTTTCAACACATACGAAGTTGAAATAATTAAAAATAGTAGTGCTATTCTAGTGCTAATTATCAAACAATGGTCTGTATTTAGGTATTTCATTGTTTACCACCAAACTTAGAAATTATTACATTCTAAAAGCAAAACATAGTGCTGTCAGTGGGTTGGTATTCTTTTGTTCACCTCAACAGGATGATGAGAAATACAGCTTTTTCACCATTCTTTCTCCCAAAGTAAATCAGATTTGTTGTCTTCTAGTGCCACCGAGCCATAATGTAGCTGTTACCTAACTACACCCAAGACGTTCCTGGCTTTTCGGTGAACCGTTAAACAAAAGGCGAATAAAAGTATTCCTCAACTATCTCAGTAAGATCTATAAATTTATAAATATAAAGAGCAGTTTAGCTCTACGCTTTTCCAAATTTCAGTGCCCTGCCTTCCAGCCATGATTAAATCAATCCCACAAAGGAGATAGAAATCTTCTACTTGGTACCCCCCCCCCCCATCCAAACTCATCCTCAAGATAAAATTGATAACAACAGAGAAGTGTAAACCAAACTATGCCTCGTCCATGCCCTCACTTCCACCTTCCCGAATAAAAGAATCAAAAGGAGAAAATTACCCCAGCGCAAGGCAAGGCAAAAGGAAAGGCAGCTGCACCATACAATTAAACATAACCTTTTCCCACTGCGGAAGAGAGAAAGCCTTGTTCATTTCAAGACGGGGGAAAAAAACCCATTTATTTCCTTGCCCATCCAAAGACGTAAGCCATTTAGTATTTCTACGTTTTCTTCCCGAAATGGAAAGGAGCACACGGTCATTTCGTTTTGCTTTTCTAAAAATAAACAAAACAGGCAGAGACGCTTTGCTGTAGCTCCGGGCAAAGGAACCGCATCCCTCCAGGCAGCGGGACAAGAGGAGCCAGCGGAGCGGCCGCGCTCTCGTCCTGTCCTCGCTCTTCCAGCGTCCCCGCAGGACCGAATGCCGCCTCCTGCCATGTTGCAAAGAGCAAAGGCCGCTATAAGGAAAGGGTCAGGGAAGCGAAGCGCTCTTTCTACACACACACACACTTGCTAGGTCGGGATGAAAGGCGGCCAGGAAAGGAGGGAAGCCTACGGAACAGCCTCCGAGACAGGGGGACGGGACAACGGGTCACCCTTTGGCCCTGGCTGGCGACCGAGCGGTCCTCGCCGCCGCCGGGCGGGTCGCCCCTGCCCCTGAAAGGAAGCGGGGGTCGCACCTGTCACCCCTTCCTCCGAAGCGGCCTAAAATTAGACCAAAATGGCCGCCGGAGGAGCCCGCCCGCCCGCCCGCGGCGGGGCCCGTTTAGCCCCTCTCACCCTTGCTGGGGATGAAGGGGCGCCGGGGGCGGCCGAAGCGAAACGAGTCGAGCCGAGCCGCCGCGCGCCCCTCCCGCTTAGCTTAGCCCAGGCGGCGTCGGAGCTGCCCCGCCCTTACCATGGTGCCGCCGGCCGGATCCCTGTCGCGCTGGGGCTGGAGGTGGGGGGGTGGCGATGGCGATGGCGACGGCCGCTACTGCCTGTCCTCCCGGAACCGGGCCTGACTCTGACTGATGCGCCGCGGGCGGCTAACCGAGTCGAGAGCGTGGTGCGCGCGGGCGGGCAGTCGAGCTGCTGGGCTGGGCGAGGAGAGGCAGGGCGTGGGTGGGGGGAGAAGGGAAGGCAGGGGAAGGCCGGTCACATGGGCGCCGCCTTTCTCTCACCACGTGCTGCAGGCCCTGCCCAGCCAGGCCCTGCCGCTGCTGCTGCTGCGGCAGGGAGACAGCGCGAATGGGCGGGGCGGAGCAAGGAGGGAGGGAGCCTGTGCTGCCGGCGGTTGCTGTCAAGAAGTTGGGGGGGGGGCGGCCATGGTGAGGAAAATGAGTCTCGCTTGTTCACATCCTTTGTCCCCTTTTCCGGTGACGCTTCCCACGCCCCGCCCCGCCTGCCCTGCTGCATCGTTCCGCTGTCCCCCCGCGCTGTCCCTGAGGCGGCCCAGCAGGCGAGAGCCCTGACGCGGAGGCGAACTCCCTCCGCAGTTCCCTGGGTCGGGCCGTCCCTCAGCCCTGACCGAGTGAGGAGGACGCGGTGGCGGTTGGAGGGAGCGCTGGGCGAGAGGGCCGGCTGCAGCGGCGCTCCGGGGTCCCCGCGCTCTCCCGCGTCTGCTCCGGATGCCCGACCGGGTTAGAGGCTTTCGACGCAGCGGGCCCGAGGCAGCGCAGGGAGGAGGTTGTGGCGGCCGCGCTCTTTCTCCACATAGCGCCGGCGGGGTCTCTCGTTTTGCCGAGCGAGCAAAGGCAGGCGCCGCGGCTGTTCGGGCATCAAAGCGGGGGGGGGGCGAAGGGAGCCTCTACTAGTCCTCCCCACCCCCGGGGTGCAGCGTATGGGCCCGCCCGAAAGGCAGCCGTGCGAGGAGGAGCTGCCGCTAAGGTCTCTGCCTCGGTTATTCATCCCTCTGAGGCACCTATGCGTCTCTCCTCCGAGCATGTTTCATTGGCTTCTGAAGATCCTGTAGCTTAATGTATTTTTATCTCGCCCTATACCTCAGGGTCTCAAAACAATGAAAATAATTTAAAATAAAGCCCCTAGTGTGGGGAAGGGAAGTTCCTCCTAACACCCTTGCTGGCCCTAGGTGCAGACCAGTGAATCACCCTTACTTTCTTGCTGGTCAGAGCTAAACGTTGAAACATGATTTGTCAGAGGACTGTATGAAAGTTCCTTGTGTTAAAACCAGAAGAACCTTTTCAGATGGAACCGAGGTCTAAAAGCAGAAAGGTGTTAGGGAATGGGCATATGTTGTGCAAAGGAGCCAATAAAGGCTTGGTTCGGAACAGTAGGGCTATTCAAAATGAAGTAAAATTTTCTAGAATCTAGATGCAATCTCTCCTGACATTGTGCCAAGATGCTGTTCCCTTGGGTTGGACGTTCAGAGACTTTTAAACAGGCCAGGCTGGTTTGGAATGGGCTGAACCAGTTGGTTAGCCTCCGAGCTGTTGCCAAGTCTGGAGAATAGCATCTTGCCCTGATCTCCTGAGATATTGCACCCACCATAAATGAGTACTAAATTGTGCAGTGGTGCATTTTTCCCTATTACTGTTAATAGCAAAACAAGTCCAGATCGAAGCATTCTGAATGATCTGTACTAAATCAGTGCATGTGCCTATAACACAAAGTGAGTTGAGAAAAGTAACCTGAGTTCCACCAGCCTGGGTAGCATAAACTGTAATGGAATATTCAGAGTTTAATGGGACTGCATAAGGAACTCTAAAGAAATGGGAAGCTGCTAAAATGGGGGTACTGTAATCAAGGAGGTCACACAACAGATGACTGCTTTTGAAACACATAGTATGTGTTATTTTCATCACAAGGAATCTATCCTAGCCACAAAGTAAAGCACAAACAAATTTATGACTCTCGGGTTGCTTCCAGACATAGATACAAAACCCTCAATTTCCACTTACTGTAATTCTGATACAGGAAGGCATCTGGGGGACTGTTTTCTTTTAATTAATTTTATTATTTCCAAAGCAACATAAACAGTCACAAACAGCACTGACCAACTTAAAGGTAACACATAAATATATCATAAATGTATATGTACACCAGTATACGTAGCCACATAACCATAGAGAAGCTTGTATTCAGGAAAACAAAACAATTCCAATATTCTTACAATAAAAGATTTGGAAAAAGATTTCGTATTTTTTCTTTTAGATATGTTAATGGAAAGGAAGGGAGGGTCGAGGACTAGGATCCTCCTGTATCTCTTTGATGAAGGGGCTCCATTTTTCCACAAATTGAGCCTGTTGGTCCATAGATTGCATCCTATATTGTTGCGCTGTAATAAGTTCATTCAACAGAAGGGACCATATACGAAGAATCCATTTGTCAATGCTTAGTAGCTCTGGGACTGTTTTCAGCACACTAGTTTTGAATGAAGCAGGTCTAACTCCCTCATAGTGTGATTCATCTGCACTGAATGAAGCTACAGATCAGAATAGGGCACCATTTTGAAACATTCCAATCCTGCAGTAGACCTTTTTAAAGTAGTCTACAATGAGACAGCATACCCCAGTAGTCCAGAATAAAACAGGACCCCCCCCCTTTTGATGGCACACAAGGAAGCATCATTGGAAGTAAGTGTTGGAAGTAGTTTTACGTTGAAAAGTGTGGCTGGAAACTGCAAAGGCTAGGAGCCTTTGTTGAGTGCTGGCTCTGAGGGCTAGGCCTAGCCTTTGAACATTGGCTGCAATGAGCTGTCCAAATCTGGGCAGCCCTTGGTGTGGGCTACTGCTAGCCCAATCCTACTAAACTGATCCAGAACTGCCTTAAATGCAGTCTGCCAGATAACTGAAGTACTACAGCTCTCAAGGTGGGCACCCACACAGCACCTTCTCAGGTCCAAAAGGATTGGCATGCTATCAGAGTCAGCAAACCTAAGTAAATCATGGAGACAAGGTATTCTGGGAACCCCCACTATGAAAGGTGTAGCCTAGTGGGCTGCACTTTGGACAGTCCTGAACTAAGTTAAAACTTCTCTGTAGAAGAGCTGTGATCTTTATATCTGCTGTTTTTCATTTCAACCTATAAACCTCAAGCATTTATTAATGCCCACCTGTGTCATTTGCACAAACAATGTGCAATCTAGTTCAATAATGCTTGCTCTCAGAAGAATAAGGACTTCATCTAATGAGCCTTATGGATAAGTAGGCAATTTTCTTTCTTTTTAAAACATTTTTGTTAAACAACTACTAAAAGAAATTTAAAAAAACCCAAGCTAGTAAGCATCATTGTGCCTCTTTATAAACCATATGGTGAGGCCACATTTGGAATATTGTGTACAATTCTGAAAGTATATTGTGGAACTGGAAAAGGTGCAGGAAAAGGGCGACTGGAATGGTCAAGAGATTGAAACACCTCTCTTAGGAGATCAGCCATGGAAGATGGCAGTTAAGAGATTACTTGATTTAAGTTTATGAAATCATGCATGGTGTGGAAAAGATAAATAGAGAAAAATTATTTTCTTTATTGTACAACACTGGAAAGCTCTGTGAAGCTGATGAGCAGGAGAACTAGAACAGACAAGGGGAAGTAGTTTTTCACCCAGAAGGTCATTGGCCTATGGAATTTCCCACAAGAAGAGACGGTGACAGCAACCAGCCTGGATAGCTTTAATAAAGGATTGACAAATTCATGGAGGACAAGTATATCAGTGTGTACAAGAATGGATGCTTAGTACTGCCTCCAGGTTGGAAAGACATGTAGAATGCCTCTCAAGGCCATTTGCAGGGATTTGAGAGCAGGTGAAGGTTTTGCCTTTGTCCTCTGCTTGAGAATGCCCAGAAGCAATTGATGGACCATGGTGTGAGAAGGATGCTTTTGTAAGCCAATCCAGAAAGTCTCCTCTTGTGTTCTTATCAACTGACTAATGTGGCATCTGTGAAGGAAGTCCTGTGATGGTAGGAGGCCATTGTTATTTTCAGGGATCTTCTCCAAAAGTGGCTTCCAAATTTTCAGATAACTTGCTTAGTGGTCATTTTCTTTCATGGACATAAATTGCACTCAGGAGTTTGCAGACTGCAATGTCCCATACCTTAACATACCATGCTTCCTTCATGAACTATTCTGCTGCTTCCTGAATTTGAGCAATAACCACTTTAGTCATATTTAATAAAAACTTCAATAGGGATTTAAATTTAATTGGAGCTTTTTTGTCTTTCACTTTTAATAATAAGCATAGTTTTAGAGTACAGGCAATGATATTTCCTAATCTATGGCTGACTAGAACATTTGCACCTTTGGCAATGTCCACTATAAATGGTAATTTGGTAACATGTACTTCTCAATCCACACTCATGCCTACAATCAGACTTTATGTGGTTGTTTATGTAAGCGAGAACTACAGGATTTCTGTACCATCTGTGTAGCATTTTCTTTATGAGATACTTTACTCCATTTATAACTGTATTCAGTAATGTGTTTCCAATCTGTCTCAGCTATTCGTATATCCAGGTCCATTTCCCAGACTATGCACAGCCTGGCCAGCACACTGCTAGTGACATTAATATTATACAGTTGTGAAGCTTGTGCTTTGTTTTGCATCAACATTGAGTCTAAACCTCTTTCTGGAAGGAGGAGCAAACTGCACATGGCTGCAAGAATGTCTTTCTCCCATGTCATCCTGGACAGATTGCTAAATATGAGACGTTCATCTCTGTCAAGGGCCGCGTCTTCACGGCAACGTTATTTCGAATTCAAAACGTTTTGAGTCTTCCGAGTCCAGATGGCAGTTTGGCTTAACACGCTTTTTCCGTGTTAAACCACACCAAACCGTTCTGAATCTCAATCCTGATTTCAACAGGTCTCACTCCGGATCGTGCACTTGAAACGTTTTTAAGTTTTTACTGTGTGGACAGTACCGTTTTCAGGGATGAGATTCCGTGTTCAGGGTGCCCCTCCCCCAATCGCACTGTATCCAATGGCTGTCCGTATTCTGGGCACATCATTGGTGGGTGTGTTTAGGGTTTCCAGACCGGGGCGAGCTAAGCCAGGCATGGAGGAAATGATGACCCTCCAGCGCCCCGGCTTTGTCCTCCTCCTCCTCCTCCTCTTCTCCCCAGCAGGGCCCTTTCCGAGCAGCCGGGGCAGCGGTGGCTGCGGCGGCAAGAACAGCTTGGTGAAGCCGCCCTACGTCTGGCCCCTCCGTTCCTTTTTCTCCCCTTTCCGTTCGCCCGGCGGATCCTCCATGCGCCTTTTCTTTCCCTTTGGCGCATTCAATGGCTATTAAAAAAATAAAATAAATTCAAGACACGTGGAGAAAAGCTTCGTGAGGGACTGATCGATGCCTTAAAGGGTCCCCTTTTAATTAAAAAGATTAAAATAGAAACCTCTTCTCCCCTTTTGCCTCTCCGCACCTGGAGAATAGGTGCCTCTGCACCCAAGGATCGAGCACCTTTCTTGCCCCTACACACACACACACTCCGAGTTTCCACCTTGCAAGCCTGAACCTCTTGGAACAGCCTTCACACAGCAGCGCTACAGTGTAGCAAGGGAAGAATTACCTATTCCTGGATACCCGGCATTGAGGCTTCCCTCATGCCTTTATTCTTTGGCTGGGCAGCCTCTCTCGGGCTGATAGGATAAGCAAGGAGGCAAGAACTCCTTGCCACTTGTTTGGCATGGAGTGGAAAGGCTTCTTCATGAGAGGCTTCTTGGGCAGCATGATGGTAGGCATCACCTTGGAACTTTCTGGAGGTGTGTGGCATCTGGGCACAAAAGAGGCTGTGGTTGAGGCATAAGGCTTTAGTAACAGAAGCAGGGCTTATAAATAGCTAGGCTGGTGCTAGTAATGACTTTTAAAGCCCTAAACGGCTTGGGACTTCAGTACTTGAGGGAATGCCTCCTTTTATATAGACCTTCCCAAGGTTTAAGATTTGTTGGAGGGGGGGCTCCTTCATGTCCAACCAGTTAGAGAAATCCGCTGTATTGGGGCATGGGTGAGGGCCTTCTCAACTGTGGCATCTTATTTATGGAATGCCCTTCCCTTGGAGGCCTGTTTAGCGCCAACTCTCCTAACTTTTAGGTGCCAAGTATAGACCTGGATTTTTATGAAAGCAGGTTTTTGGGGGGCACTAATTCAAGCACTATTTTAATCTTAATCTTAATTTTTAACTATGCTGTTTAATACTGTTTAATAGGGTATTTAATATTTTGCTGTATGTGGGCCACGCAGAGATCTTAGGATATGAAGCGATCGAGAAAGAAAGAAAGAAAGAAAGAAAGAAAGAAAGAAAGAAAGAAGGGCTGGGCTGGGCTGGGCTGGGCTGGGCTGGGCTGGGCTGGGCGGTGAGGGCTCCCCCAAGATAAGTGTGAATAGTCAGAAAATGGCCTGAGTTCCAGATCTACCTCTATGCATGTGGGAAGATTCTGTGAATTCAGGTATAGATCTTTCAGTGTATATTTAGTTTACTAGTTTATTTTGCAGGACTCATTTTAATGTTTCATTCATGATCTGTGGCATGAAAGGGGAAGGGAAGGAAGAGGTAACAGTTGCTATCTCTGCCTACACCAGGAGGTGAAAGTTTTCAAAAAATGGGGCTTTAATATCTTTAATTTTGGAGTACACTGGGTATCTTTGTAATTCTGGAGTTTCCTCTAATTCATATTGTGCTCAGATAAGTCTGGTATTTTGTTGTAACATAGATTTCTTGAGATGACAACTTGTAAATTTCTTAAATATGTTAAAAGATTTGTTCAGAGTGCTTGCTTCAGCAGCATGTATACAAAAATTGGAACGATACAGAGAATATTAGCATGGCCCCTGTGCAAGGATGACACATAAATTCATGAGGTATTCCATATTTTTTAGGAAAAAAATATAAAGATTTGTTCAGTGTTTTCATTTTTGTGTCTTTCTGTGTTTGTAGTTGTTATACTAATGGAATGTTACAGAAAAAAGTGAATGACTCAGCCAGGTTTGTCATTAAGCAGAGACTTTGTTAAACATATCTAGTTTTGCAAGTTAGTCATAGTTTCTGAGGCTTTTCTATTTATACCGTTATATCATCTGCATATTGTGTGAACTTTATTTGGGGTTTCCCTAACTTGTAACCAATAATTTTTGGTTTGCTACAACCCTATGGTCAGTGTTTCAACAGCTAGATTAAATAACATGGCTGACAAACGGCATCTTTGTTAATTTGGAATTGTCTGGATAGTTCTTGATTACGTATTTCTGAACATAAGAAGTTTTGTATATTACTTAAATATCATGTAGTATATTGCTTTGAATTTTCATTTTTTTTGGGACTGTCAACCACAAATTGTGATTTACAGAATCAAAGATTCTAAAAATGTCAAGGCAAAAATAACTTAAAGGGAATTTTTCTTTTTTCTTTTCACTTGAGATGTCTATTGCTTCATAACATTTCTACTTGAGGCAGATCCAAATTGTTTTTCTATTAAATGGTAATATGTGATTTAAGTCTGTTTGAGAGTATAGCTGTGAAGATTTTTAAATCTTGGTTTAATACATATAGGGCAAAGACTCCTGGGATATCAGCAGTCTTTCCTGGTTTCGGGCATACAGTAATTACTGAATTTTTCCAGGGGTCTGGAAGTGATCCCATTTAGGAGTAAGTGCTAGTTGAGATGCCAAGACTGTCTTGAAAGGTTTTATAAAAGGAGAACTGCAGGTATCAGGGCCAGGAGATTTGCCTTCTTTTAATTATTTAATTGCAGCGGTAACTTCTTGTCTTCTTGTGGTATAATTGGGAAGTTCTGTTCTTCTACTTGATCCCCTGGTAAGGTCAGAATTTTTACTGTGTTCAAATATTGACTAAATGTTTCTGTGGTTTGTAAAAATTGTGGAATATTTCCAGGATTTCTTTAAACCCTGCAATTTGTATTACCTTGTTCATCTCTGATTCCTTCCTTTTGTTTATTACTATTCAGTTGCAAAGGTAGCAGTTTGCTGTTGCCATGGCAATGCTGATGCTGTATGAACATGCAGTTGCATTTGGGGTCATTTGAGGTGCCAGCGTGCTTCCATGGCACCTCCGATGACCCCTCACACTAGAAATGGTTGAATGGTTGTGGCATGGGACATTTCAGGACCCAAGAAGGAATGGGTTGGAAACCACTGCTAGTTGATGATAGTGTAACATCTGGTAAGGCAGGAGTTGTTTCTGGGTTGTAAACACGTCTTGCAAGTGCAGATGAACCTTATCAGATGTCCTCTTATCGGATATTACAGGGCCAAGTGCAAATTGGCCTCCAGATTTAATGAAAAGAGGTGAGATGCAGGGTGTCCCAAGGTTCAGTATTAGGACCTGTGCATTTTAATTTATTCATAAACGATTTCAAAGCATAGGTAAGTAGTGAGATAGCACAGTCTTCTGAAAACTGGAAATGGTTGAAAGGGGTTCTCTTGATATTGGGGTAGTGGACAGTGAAGTGGCGAATGCACTTCAATCTTAGCAAGTGCAAAGTGATACACTTTGGGGGCCAACAGGAAAGGGGTCTTGGGGTTCTCCTGAACAGCACAATGAGGATGTCAATCCAGTGCACAATGGCTGTGAAAAAAGCAAATTCAATGCTAGGAGTAATTGGGAAGAGAATAGAAAGCAAGTCAGCAGACATCATTGTCTCTCTTGGGTTACCACAACTCAGAAAAGGGCAAGCAGAATGATCAAAGGCCTGGAACACCTTCCTTACTAAACCAGGGCCCTGTTCACACTTGGCCTTTTTCTGGAGTATATCTCAAGATGGGGGTCTGTGGTCCACATGCTAATACAGACTCTTACCTGGGGCCTGCTGTATTCTTCGCTAGCATGTGGACAGCAGTCCCCTATTTGGGGATATATTCCAAAATAAAGCGAAGTGCAAACTGACCCCAGGCTACAACATCTAGACTTCTTCAGCCTTGAAAGATGGTGTTTAAGAGGTGACCTGACTGAAGTACATAAAAGGTGGATGTGGGGGTGCAATTTGTCCATTTCAGCTAAAGCACAGTTGCTAAGCTGAAGTAACTAGGACAAAGGGTATATCCTGGGTCATTGTAACTTTCTTAATATCTCTCTGAAACAAGGTCTCAGAAAAGGCATAACACTTCTTATCATTTGTATAACACCTCTTATCATTTGTATAACATCCACTGTGTATGATAAATAATGTACAGCTCAAGGATGGTAACATCTTATCTGGTGATGCCAAATATGGGCACACCGGGGGGAAATTTCCATGTTAATGTATTTTGCAACTGGGCATAAAAAGCCCCTAAATCTTCAGTAAAAAAGAGAGACTCTTTCACCTGGCAACCATTCTGCGTGTGAGCCTCAATTCATTACAACAAGTGACGACCAACGTGGGAGCCTCTGCAGCCTGGCCTAAAGGAGAATGCATGAAGATTCGTCCCAAGCTGTTCGTCCGGCAAGGATCAAAGGTGCACCACATTTCGGCCTGAGGAATGCGTGAGTATAAACAGGCTTCAAGGCAGCTATGGGAGCGAGTGCCTCAAGAGAGAAGAGACACTCAGAGGAAATAGAAATACTTTTAAAAAGAAATGGTTACTTTCCCTCTAAAGGGCAAGTCCCTAGGCTGGTCAGAGAGATATTTGAAAAATGCCCATGGTATCTAAAAAATGGCTCCCTGCGTCTACAAGACTGGGAGAGAATTGGCATTGATTTGCATGCAGAACCTAGATCTCAGATTCCTGTATTGCAAACCTGGCATCAAGTTCGCTATACCATAGAAAAATGTACCGAGAAACTGCCTCCTCCCCCTCTGCAAACCTCATGTGCTGGATTAGTGAAACAAAAGTCTGATCAGCTTTTGCCAATCACTGAAACAGCTACTGAGTCTCTTCAGTCCCTTAATGCAGCTCATGAAAATGTCCCTAAGACAATTCAAGCACCTTCCTTTCAAAGGAATTTCACTCCCACCGAGCAGGAGATAGTGTTGCATTCCAGGGAAGAACAACAAATACTTTCCCTAGGAGAAACATTTCTCCAATCCAGGAGACAGTACGTAAATCAGACCTGTCTCTTCACTAGTGGCAAGCAAAATTCGGCAAAACCTGCAAACTCAATGGAAGGAGAATTCTGTCCAATCACAAAGCCTCCAGCTGTTTGGGCTACTGCCTCCTTACAAACAGTGGAAGAATGCAAAATCTGTGACCTTCCTGGAGCCGAGAAGGAGCCGCCTTTCAAACTGGTTGTATCTTTGGGAACTGAACCGTTCCAACCCCCTTGAATGTGAGATTTGAAATTGTCTCTTACCGTTTATCAGCAATTTAATTTGTTTGAATTTGGCACTTAATCTGTTCTGAGTTTGTTTTCTTTCATCTATGTCATGAAGTTACTTCTAGAGTTTTCCTGTCCTTTTCTCGCTCTGTTTTGAGTGGTCTAACTGTCTTTAAGTTTCATTGCAAAGTTGGCAGCTGAGCAATGATTTTAACTTTCTCTTTTCTAGTAGTACTGAAAGGTGAAAGTTAAGGTTTTTGTCTACTCCTCTCTCTGTGTGTGTGTCCTGAGTTTACCTCTGTTCTGAAATGTAAAAGTTAGTTCCTCCTTCGGCTTGGCGTGAAAATGCCTCTCTAGGGGTCCCGATTTTGAAAACTCTATGATTGTCATTGTCTCTTGGCTTCTGAACACTGCATGTTAAAAGTTAACTCTTGCAGCATCAGGAAGTCTGCTTTTCTGACTCTTTAGCCGCAAGTCTTCATTAATGTGATTCCTGCTGAAAGCTTTTGTTTATCATTCCTGAAATTGTTCTGTCTTAACCCTATTTGTTCTGAAAAACATAAAAAAAACTGTGTTTGTAACTTTGAGAACTCTTCATATGCCTCAGAGCTAGCAGGCACACAATTGCCTAACTGGGTATAACTTGAAGGTTTTAACCATTTATGTTACATTCCTTTCCCTCTCAATTTTTAAAGTTTTGCTTTACAGGTCTTGCTTGAAGAAAGCAAGGAAAAAAAAATGCTTTTTCCCTTCCACACCTTAGCCTTTTTCAGGGTAGTTCCTGGCCAGAGCTACGCTGAGAAATGAATTTCAATTTGATTTGGGATTGGCTTTTGGCCACAGCCGGTCTTGGAAAGAATTGAGATTTACCTTGCTTTATATTTCATTGTTTTCAGAAATTGAAGTTCTTTGGTTATAATTTATGATCTTCCTTTCAGCAGTTTTGATGTTTAATAGTCTATTTCTTGTAAGAGCAAAAATTAAAATCCTACAGGTTCGGAGAAAATGCAATGTTTGTTGCCTGTGAAATCTTAGGTACCAAGGATCTTGCCGGCTGATGAACAAACTGTATTTTCTTTGTCAACATAATTTTATTTTATTTTCAGCAATTTTAATGTTTGTTTTAATTGTTTAAGTTTATAAATATTGCCTCTCTCTATAGGAAACAGCATTTCTAACATTTTCCTTTTTTAAGCAGCATCATAGCAAGTTCATTCATTTATTGGCAGTCATGAACTTAAAATCTTGGGATTTTTTCTTCAGCTCAGCAAACAGCAAAAACAACTGGGTTTAAATTTCAATTGCAGATTTCTTGTTGTGACTTTAAGAATGCAAGATTCTTATTTCAGCACATAGACTTGTTATCTTAACTTTCATAATTCTTGGTTTGTAGAAGTTTTGCTTTTTCTTCTTTTATTATGGGAAGACTTTAAATTAGGTCCCTACAGAATTCCAGACAAAATGGAGTCCAGAAAAAGTCTAAGAAGAATTGGAATCATACATCAATATTGATTTTGTTTTGCAAATAACTCATTGCTTATGTCACAATCTCATGGTCTTTTATAATTGTTGGTTTTATATTTTGGATTTAAGCTAATGGCTGTAATTCTAACCTTGATATTTAATTTCAGGTTTATTTTTAGAAATTTAGCTTTATTGTTTTGAAACATGCATTCTTGCAAGATGCTAACAAACTGAGTCTTTTCCTTTTAAAGACAAATGTTTAAGTTATAATAGCATATCTTTTGGTTAACAACAAAAAATTTAATTTCAGGTTTCTTAGCACTTGGCTAAAAGTTTAAGATTCCTTTCCATTTTCAGTAACCCTGCATTTTCATGCAAAAGTTGCTTCTTACAATCTTGAGAAAAACTTGTGAAGTTAAATTGCTCCCATGAATTTAATGTGCATTAATTATGCTCATATTCCATTACCAACAAGATGGTTCTTTAAAAATCTGAACCAGGTGCTTTTGGAGCAAAGTCATTGCAAATTTATTAATGAAACATTCTTATTACACCCAAGCAGTGAGAAAGTTATATTGAATGATAGTTATCAATCTGACATGCACCTCATGAGAAAACAAAAAAACATTTCCTTAAGCAGCATTCTTAAAATGGGGCTGCTTAACCTTCCTGTATAAAGGAAAAATTAAATCAGCTTGCTTTGTAATCAAAAGGCATTAATGAAATCTCCAAATTGGTCCTGTTCTGTAATT
Source organism: Aspidoscelis tigris stejnegeri (assembly GCA_023333525.1). Classification (NCBI taxonomy): domain Eukaryota; kingdom Metazoa; phylum Chordata; class Lepidosauria; order Squamata; family Teiidae; genus Aspidoscelis; species Aspidoscelis tigris. Next base: position 77,489,003 of record JALMGA010000003.1, read on the forward strand.
TTCTAAAGGTATTGATAACTAATCTGTTTTAGTTATATTTTGTCAGTTTTCCTTTTTTCCTGAGCAAAGCCACAGATGTGCCTGAAAAACCTGGACGAGGTGCCATAGACATCGTGGAAGAAAAGATCCAAGACCTAAGAATTGTACCTGGGGTTCCAGTCATACAAGGATTCACCTGTGTCTGTGTCAAGATTCTGCACCAGGCAACAGTCGATATGGAAACAGCAGTTGCCTCATCCTTTTGGAGATCAAAGGACTTTTGCACCTGTGCCAAAACTTTAACCTGCCTTCTTCCTGAAAAGAAGATCTGTGACAAGATTCCAGTGCCTGGCTACAGTCATCGTGAAGGCCAAGATTTAAGAACTGTACATGTGCCAAGATCCAGCTTCTGGTCACATGAACTTTTAAGCTTTGAGCCTGTGACTAAAAAATCCATCATTTGGTCACTGAAAAAGACTTTGGAAATTTAATTCTTAGCAAGCATTGTTTGTGCCATCTTTACTAATGCTAATTGTGGTTTTATAATGGTTGTCTTATTCCTTTTTCTGCATAATTGTGATATTGCTAATGTGGGTTCTTATTGTAATTGGGTTTTGGGTGTTATAATTGTCATTCAAAATGTTTGTATGCTTCACATATTGATCTTATATTGATAAGTCATTGCAAACACCATAAGTCCTTAAAAAAATGGGCTTTAGCAAATTCATGCCATTGAAGCACACACATCTATCCCATGTTCCATTTTAACATGTCAATTGTGGCATCACACATTCATTTAGGCCTACAAAACACAAGTTTGAACACCAGTTCTTTATACACAACAGCATATCACACCTTATTAAGAAACTAAGGCCTGGATTGTTGAACATAATGCCATTTTCCAAGCATAAAACTGATTGCTGTTCAATTTAGTTATTAAGAAAGATCCTCAATGGCTTCTGAACTTTGAAATCTTGCATAAGTAAGCAAAGACAATATCCATAAGTGTCTATGCTTGCCCAGACAAAGCCTAAGAGCTTATGCATATGTCTCACAAAGTTACACACACTGAAATTGATTCTGCTTCATTAACTTGGTCCTTTCAAAAAGTTTCCCAAAAGGGAACACACATACATATACACAGATGTTCTTGCAACAAGTTTTCACTCATGTCATTCATTAATTTGGTCTACCAAGGAAGCAAAGTAATTTTTGGCCAGTAAAAGGGACAGACACTGGGTGTTATAAAGCTGGGGCTTGGTGCCTTCCATGAACATATGTAGGGGAATTGGAAAAAAGAAAGAAAGAACCATACACCATAATTAGACCTCAAAAATTGATTAGATGGGGTTAGTAACAAATTGGGGTTCACATAGTTTTAGGCTCACATTTTATTAAGGGAAAACAGGGAAATTTCCGCATGCAGATTTTCTTCTGACCCTTGGCGAAGGAACACCCCGAGCGGAGAAGTTTTTGTGCATGCCCTTTGACCCCTGGCCTTCCTTAAATGTAAACATGCATCACAGTTAAGGAATAGACTCATAAATTTGGCTGCTTGTAAAGTTGATTCATGGAGACTTTTGCTCTAAGCTAAATGACATCTCAGCTTTCCCTGGCCACAAGAGCTTCCTCAAATTGACCCCCTTCATAAAGTAAGAAAAGAGAGAGGAATTGTGGGGGTGCAATTTGTCCATTTCAGCTAAAGCACAGTTGCTAAGCTGAAGTAACTAGGACAAAGGGTATATCCTGGGTCATTGTAACTTTCTTAATATCTCTCTGAAACAAGGTCTCAGAAAAGGCATAACACTTCTTATCATTTGTATAACACCTCTTATCATTTGTATAACATCCACTGTGTATGATAAATAATGTACAGCTCAAGGATGGTAACATCTTATCCGGTGATGCCAAATATGGGCACACCGGGGGGAAATTTCCATGTTAATGTATTTTGCAACTGGGCATAAAAAGCCCCTAAATCTTCAGTAAAAAAGAGAGACTCTTTCACCTGGCAACCATTCTGCGTGTGAGCCTCAATTCATTACAACAGGTGGATAAACTGTTTTCCCTACCCCACAACACTAGAAACAGGAGGCACTTTATGAAGCTGATCAGCAGGAGAGTTGGGACCAAGAAGGGAAAATATTTTTTCTCCCAGAGGATCATTGGCCTATGGAATTTCCTATCAGAAGAGGTGGTGAAAATAGCCAGATTAGCTAGCTTTAATAAAGGATCAGATAACGGGTATAGCAATGGCTACTAGAATGGATGCCTAGGTACTGCTTCGAGGTCGGAGAGATAGGATGTCAAGCGAAGGCTTTGACTATCTCTTCTGCTTGAGAATGGCCAATAGCAATTGGTGGGCCACTACATGAAACAAGATCTTGGGCTAGATGTGCTGTGACTCAATTCAGCTGGGCTCCTCTTACATTCATATGGCACCTAAGAACAATAACCTTTTCTTATATATTTTATAATTTAGATTGTTACTATGATATGATTAACTTATGCAGTTATTATAACTATAAAGTGAATCTTTTGGCTGAATTCCACATTTTCTTCACTTATGACTACACTTGTCCCCAACAGAACCTTTGGATCTGTTCTTTTAGAGGAAAGTTTTTAATATTACATACCAAAATATCTTAAGGATGAGGAACCCATAACCCTCCAAATGCTCTCAGACAGTAGGCCTGTTCACACTTCCCTCACTGGAATGCTGTAATACCATTCCAGTGGAATAGTGCTCTCCTGAATTGGACCACCAACACTTGAAGCGCAGATGGCTAGGCTCGATCACATGGCAACATCCACAGCGACATCCACACATAGTGTCACACCCAGAAGAGGGTGCAAAGGCTGTTGACTGGAGCCAACAGCCACTCCTGGTCAAGCTTGTTCCTAACCCCTTCAGTCCATGTCATCTGAATGATTTTAGATTACAGTAAATGGCTTGTATTAGAATCATTTCACTGTATACTGGGTAATGTTACCACCTTCCTGCATTCAAACAAATTTCAAAGATGTTCAGGCAAAAGCAATTTTATTGATGAATTTAATTATCTGACATTTAGAAATTTACAAAATGGCATCAAGGCATTTCTTATTGTGTGTTTCTACCAAATTAAAATTTTAGGGGAAAATTAAATAAGGCGTTTTTTGTGGAAACAGTATAGACATGGGAATTGGTAAAGTCCACACTGAAAGATTTAGAGACATTAAGTGAATGGGGCATAGGGCATTCACTAGTATACAGAAAAGTAGAACCTTGAAAAACATTTTTTACACACTCAAAGCAGTTGTACAAATAAACTTAACAGTTTGATCATAAGGGATATAAACAACGAAACACAGAAAACAAACCATTAAGTAACTCTTTATCCTCAAAGGAAAAAAATAAATATTAGAACAAATTCACAAAGTATTTGAATGCTAAATAAATACCTACTTAATAAAGGTCAAACTGAATCTCTCCAACCAGCACTGGCACAGTAATTTAAAGGATATAAAATTGTACTCATTCATGTGTAGTGTCAAGAACTTGTGCTCAAATGGCTTCGAATGTTTAAATTGTTCATGGTATGAAGGTGAGGATTTCCAATCCAGGGCTTAACCCTCATAAAAAAAATGGCACTACTTGTACAAAACCTAAATATGACAACAGGATCTGGTGCAAGAAAATAATTTCTGGGAGATACTTGGTCTCAAAAATGTTTGTTAGAAGTACAAAATCTACTGTAAACCTGTACTGTTTCAAAGACATCTATCAAAGTTATTAGAAAATGAACAAAGCTGTAGCAAAGGTAACCTTTCCTACATTCTCCTGAGTGCTTTATAATTGAAAACATAGTGCAGGCCACACCTTCAGTCTGTGGCAGGTATTATTGCTTTCTATGGCTGCATGATTTGTTTCATCTTCCAAGAAAATACAGAGACTCCCTCTGTTCAAAGTCCTTCAGAAGGAATAAGTTAGATTCGGGATTTCTTGGCTGCTGGAGAAGAATGGCCTACGTGGCCAGATGCAATTGGCAGTCCAAGTCTCTGAGCTTGAGTATGGAAAAAGGCCTGAAGTCTGGTTCCAGCTTTTGCTTCACTTGTATTGCGTGGATTGTATTCAAAGCAGTTTGAAAACATCAGCTCAACATCCTCAATGAATTCCGCTGTTAGGAAAAAAAATCCATTTAGTTTATGTTAGAATTGTAAAGATAAAAAGGGTCAAAAACTATGGTCGCAACCCAAGAATCCATTAGTAACATTATCTTTGCATGTCAACAGGGTATTAAAACATTTATATATTTAAGAATTTATATCTTAACCTTCACTCAGTGGTCTCAGTGCAGGTCAAAAGAGCAGACAGATAAAACATACAGTGTGAATCTAAAACATATTTAAAATATTTCATCTAAGTATTAAACTTTATCTTCTCAATATATTGAACAACCACAACTTGTAAGATGACTCCAAAACTCCTAGAAGTATTTGAGTTTTTTTAAAAAAGGAAGCCTACCATCCTGTAATGGAAGCTTTATAGAATACTGTGAATATCCCCCCCCCCCAAAAAAAGCCAAGTGGGTGGGAAACTGCAAGTGTAAGCTAAGAAAGACATAGGGTTTATTTCACCCACAACAGCAAAAGCATCAAACATACCAGAGAAATAAATTATGTGGATAGTAGTCTTGTCAGTACTTGAACCGAGACGATAAACGAATGTACTTTATGTTCTATGTAGTATGCCAATAACTTTGAATTCAGGCCACCTCCAGATGGTGTCAGAATACCTTGTGTGTGTGTTTTCTTTAAAAAAATTAGTAATTTTTGTAGATGCGGTGGAAATACCCTTGCATTTTGAAGATGTATTTCCCCTCACTGTGATACTTAATCCAACAGTTGTGGGCTTGGTGCGTGCGTGTGTCACTGACCAAATTTATATAGCAGAACTGGCACAAGTTTGATAACTGATGATATTTGCCAAAGGATGCATTCTTATATTTTGATCTAAGCACTGATCAGGTAAAGTTATTTTAAAAAGTTCACAACTATAATAAATATTCCTGTCTGTGACAAAGATCAGTTCAAATTTCCAAAGAGCTACTTTGGTTTATCTGCTCTGAGCATTTCCAGGATGGTCTTTTCGGGGACTAAGTGCTGGGTCTCTTTGGGCTTTTGTGGGAATTTCTGCCACTGGTGTTGTGAACAGGTCTGTGTTTGGGAGTTGCTGCTTTGTTCGCTTTCTCTCCAATGTGGGACATTGATTCTCTGTCATTATTCCTTGTTAGCCTAACAGCGCATTAGCCAGCGCTGTCTTTGCGTGTTTTACTGACACACACATCCTGTGCATGGACATCTGTTTCAGCCTCCAACCATGGTGGCTCTGTCCATGCAGTAAGTAAAATGCCCTATTGTTGGAAAGCTCACATCCAGCACTGCGGTTTTGTGGATTTTAGTGGGGAATATAATGGGGCTGTGGTGGAGTTGCCTCGGATATGTAAGGCAATCCCCACCATAGTGGTGCAGTAATGGCACTATATTCTCCTGTCTGGATAAGACCTTTGTGGGTCTGAAAGCTGCTGCTCCTCAGCTTTTTATTCTGTTAAAAAGGTCTGTTTCCTTTTTTCTCACTACCTGAGGGGGTTAAATCTGGAGGAGTCTGATCTTTTGACAATGAAAATTCTCATCTAAAGACAATCATACATGTTACCATGAAATCCCTGGACACAAGCCCTGAATGGGAGTCCCAAGAAGGCAGGAGAAATTAGGAAGAGCCTACCACATCTTAACTATCTTGGGCTTCTGTGTTTGCTTTGTGCTAAGTGCACTGTAGGAGCCCTTTGTGCCAATGCTCTCCGCCTGTTCAGATATGCCATCATCCCAGAGTACAATTCCTATACTTGAGAGATTTGTGAATATGAAAATCCCTAGCCAGGTTATAAATATGTCTACTAGCAATGTTGAAATTCTTACCAGCTAAAGAACAGTTAGTGACACAGGGTAGTGGCATTGTTTAGTATTGGCATAAATTTCCCTCAGTTCTCAGGAGCTGTTTAAGTGTGCCACACAATCAGGAAGGCCAGCAGATAGTCTTATCTGCCTAATTAGGCTGTCAGTTTACTATGGGGCTTAGCTTCATGACTTCTGGCCATTAGGAATGACTCCAGCAAAAAACTGAATTCACTGACTTTGGGATCTACTGCTCTAAAGTTTACAAGATATTTGCAAAGTTGAATATTTATGATAACAGCTTTGAACTCTTCTGTTTTGGAATAAAGTTAGTTATGACCACTCTGATCATACATAAAGTTGTTGGAAGCATTTAAACAGGGTTAGTTTAGAATACTTACAAGCTACTTTGTATTCACATTTGTTCACTTTTTCACGGATTATGTTTAAGGCAATAGGTCTTTTGATAATATCATAATAGTCAGGTACCTGAATTGTTAAAAAAAAGTTTAATTATAACCAAACAAAGGAAATATTCATACATTTTGAAATACAAAGTCAGTATTGAGATCTCATTAAAATGTCAGATTTTTCATCTTGCTTTTCTCTGAAAGCCGCAAACCAAGGAATAATGCCAGAAGAAGTAGTTTACGTAGCTCCAAGACAACTCTGAGGAAAGATCAAACTAGTTTTCAAACTAATAATTCTATACTTCAGTTTGAAAACTAGTTTGATATTTTTTACTCTGCTAGCTGAAATAAACACAGAATTACAAACAAAACAGGAAATACTGAATCCCGAGTCAGCAAAGCCTCTTTTCGATTGCCAACAATTACTGAATCTCAGATTCCTAAAAGGACTTTGCTAAACGTTTTTCAAATAACACAGTACATTCAATCTAATGTCCCCCAAAGGACTTCGCCCTCATTTACATTTCATATCCAGTTTTACAATACAATAGAATCATAGTTATTTTTTGAGATCTAAGTAGCTGAACTAGTAGTTTTCCTTAATTTGTTTTAAAAAAAATATCTGTCAGTCTCTAAACCAACTAAAATTAAGTGAAGCTGCTGTCCGTGAGCAGCTGGTGCCATTTCTCATGGAACTCTGCTAGTTGCAGATTCATTACCAGAAGAAACTTAAGATTTTGTCTTTAACAGGCTGCATTCCCACTCGTGTTAAAAAGCTATCTGAAAGCAATGTGAATTTTCTTTGTCCCTATTAGCAATTCAGTTCCCATGTTTTCCGAGAAGCAAACTGTTAAAAACTGCAATAAAAAAACCCTGAAAATACAGGTGGTTTTTCCCGTTTTTGCTGCTAAAACACTTTTTCTTTATTCCTTTGGGAATGGTACAGCAGTATTGCGGCAGATGTGCCATGAAACGGGTAGGGTTTCACCCTGCGCAGGACAGCCCCTTGCCAGATTTAAAGTGCCAGTAAGTCTTTTTACCTCGGCAGAGCCCTTCATGCTTTCATTTTCAGCCACTTCATACTGATAACAAGTAACAATTCACCCACTCCACTTCACACTGATAACAAAGTTTCATTTCTCACCCACACTTCCCCTCACTTTCACCTTTTTAGGCTGGGCTGGCTCTTTCCTCCTGGGGTGGGTGGGAGAAAGGTGCAATAAAGGAGAAAGTGAGGGGAAGGCTTAGGGAGGCGATTTTGCGCAAGATCATAAAATGGGGCATTTTATGATCTTGCAGTTTCAAAGCATTTTCTTTTGCCCACTGTTCAGTCCGAGCACCGCAGCTGCAGCAGCAGCCTTGTCCTTGGAGGAGGGGGCATTGGAGGAGGGATGGGGGGCTCTGGAATGATCCCCATGGTCATACTCGCTGCAAAGTCTGGCTTTGGCAGAAGCAAACAGCAGCAGTAAAAGCAGGAGAGGAGGATCTGGGATTACCACCCTTGGCCTCATCATCATACGATCAAACCCAATAGGGAGAAAGGGGTGGGCACCCAGTTGGCAAAGGGCAGGGAAGAAAAGATCTGCTTTCCCCAATGCGTCTTTGAAGCATTTTCTGTGGGAACAGCAGTTTTTAGATCAATCAGGGTTGACAGCGCTTTAAAGTCAATGAAGCGGGATCAGCCAGAGTGCGCGTTTGCATTGGGTTTTGTTGTAGCGTTTTAAAAAGCGTTTTATAACGTGTGCGCAAAGGCAGCCGCAATGCTGAAACATTTTGATGGAATGCCTTCTCTCATATATACCTGTTATTCATTTGAAAATGGAACTCTTCTGGTTCTAGAGTTGTTTGGAAAGATCCATTTGGCATGACTGGAGGAAGGGGCTTTTCCTTCCAGATGCCCAATGTGTGAAGTACTCCCCTCACTGAACTGTCACAAGTGCTCACATATTTATGTGCCCAGCCATTTCCTATCTGCTGACATGACTACCTGGCCAATGGAAGAGTTTTATTATTTTACTATTTTGTGACCTACCTTAGAATTTTTAAAACTAGAGATGCTACAGAAATCTGTTCAGTAATAAACATTTACTAGCAACAGCTGCCTCCTTTCTAATGCAGCTTTAAAATTATTTAAATTTTATACAGATTTAATGATTTATCCTCGCAATTTTGAATGAAGTTTCATCTGTCAGAACACTTTTACCTGTTTTCCCATAAAATGAACTTCCTAAGAATAATACGATCTATAAAAAGAGCCAATGCAACATCTGGACTTTCACTGCTCCTGTGAGTTCATAGGAGTGGGTGTGCTGGAAGGCTGCAAAGGGTAGGAGAGGAAGAGCATGTCCCATGCAGAAACAGGACAGCTGCCTATCACCTTGTATTTCTACAACACTGCCACCCATCTGATAATTTTCTTTTCAGCCCTGCCTAAACCTCATGCTACAAGAGAAAAACAAATGCAAAAGATTTGAACTGATATTGCTGAAAATGATGCTGTCCTCCTTTTGCCATAAACTGTACTACTGTACTACTGTACTACTGAAGAAGCAACATTAACTGAACCTTAGCTCAGATCTTCTACAAACATTCCAAGTTCCAATGTCTTTACTCATAAGTCACATTAATAACAAGACTGAATCCAAAACATATCTAAAATACGTTTTAAGTATAAATTGAGTGAATTTCTACTACAAATCTCTAATTTTATCAGTTTTCCTACAGTTACCAGTATAGCCTGACTGAAGTCTACTTATTACTACTGTGGATTTAAGACTAGTTACCTGGATTTTGGACACTAGCTTCATAAAAGGCCAGCTATCATCATGACGCACCAATTCCACAATGAGCTGTTCAAAAGCAGACAGCTCGTGAACTCCGCTCTGACGTCCTGAACTCCTCCTATTCAAAGGCATCTGAGGTGACCCTGAAAAGAACAGAACTACTTGAAATACACAGGAGTACTGTATACTGACAAAAGTTATGCACAAAATAATGCTTTTCTTCATCATACTGTACAGTATTAAAAAATATGTCATTGTGTGTTCCACTCTGCTATGGACAAGGACCAATCCATAATCATTAAACATTTCAAGATGGAACTTCACTGAGTCTGCTGTATCCAAAGCAAAAAGCAGCCAAAATCTCTGAAACTCTAAAATCACTGAAGAATTAATTCATTTCAATGACATTCTATTAAAAACATTCAAAATACCTGTAGACTTTCGTTTCCTACCCCTCTTCCGGGGCTCTGCATCTTGAGAATTTTTTACTATTGAAACTGGAGACTTTTTTTGTTCCCTTGAGTGTGGAACACCAACAACTCTGAAGCCAAGAAAACTGGAAGGGCTGCTCTCTGGAGTATTATCTGCTGTTTTCCTTCCTCTGCGTCGCCTTCGGGGACTAGTTAACTCTATAAATGCATCTGCTTGTAGCAAACCTCGATTCTGACGAGTAGTACGGCAATTAACTCTTGATGACTTTATTGCTGATGGAGAAGCAGACTTGGTCCTTCTTATGCCTCTTCTAGTAGTTTTAGAAGCAGATCCAGTTTCCTTGCGCGTATTTTGCTGACTACGAAAAGTGTATCTTCTAGTACTCTGCCGCTGGTTGTATTGACCTGAGCTAGTAGTAGTAGGCTTTGCAGTTCTTGTTCTTAAAGAAAGTTTCACCTGAGATTTTGCTGGCTTTGATACACTATAAGAATTTAGAAATTCATTAAATTCTGTGGTACAACTACGGAATTGTGTTTTGTTTCAAACTGTCAATTCACATTCAACATCAGCTCTATATACACATCCTGAGCTAGTTCAGCTAGCTCCCTTATCACAGACCTCAGTTGGCCAACTTTATTGTGGCTTTGTTTGTTCCTTTTTTTTAAAAGAATATGTTGCTCTTCAAGATGAGTATGTCCACTCTGTCCAAACAAAATCTACCATGGCCATAACATTTCTATGTTGCTATCTCTTGGTCTTAAGCTATCTAGGGATTTAAAGGCAAGCTGTTGAATGTATCAAGCACTATGCATCAATGATATGGTGAGACATTCTACTAGTCTCATGGAAACCATAATGATGGCATGACTGCCTTTAAAATATTTCTACTTCAAGAGCAGTAATAGTCAGCATTTCAGCAGTAGGTGGCAGAAGACACTGTGAGGCAAAATTGCTTCCCAAGTCACCCGCAACGCAGCTGGATTTAGAAGCATCTGAAGAACCATCCACATGGGTGCTGAATGTACTGCCTATCTGTTAAGTGGCTACAGTATCCAACTATATAGGTACACTAGGACCTAGAGGTCCTATCAGCCCCCTTGATATCACAATTTTCAGCTGAAGCACATTTAACTTCAATCCTCCTTGAAGAATACTCATGGTGCTTCTGGTGAATGGAAATAGAGGTGAGAAGAGTGAGATGAGAACCCAGGAATTTGCAGAAATGGCTGACTTCTGGACCTAGTTCTAGCGTATTCCTGCAAGTCCTGGCAGGGTCCTTTCTCCTGTGAATGAACATTCAGCAGCAGAAGGGTTCCTGGAGACACAAAAAGTATGCATGTCTTCCACCATCTCTGTATCTTCTCCATATCTGAATCCATTCAACAATACCCACAAGAGGCACATCTCTGAACCAGCAGGAAACATTTGCTCTATTTCCTTCTCTGTTTCAATACCACCATATGACTTTCAATATCTTTTAAAGAAGCAGTATCTCTGCGTTTGTGACGCATGTTCAGTAGATTATTGTAATCAAATATCATACAGCAGAATCTGAAGTCACTTTATTCCTCTCTCACATTACTGTACTATAACAGATGTGAAATACAATTGTTTTGAATTCTGAAGGTCACAAATATTTGAAGGATATAAGGAAGACTTAAAAATAATGTTGAGAATCATTGGAGACAACCATCCATTACAGCCTCTGTACTATAGGATATTCAGTTGGTTATGCAAGGGGGTTGTATTCCCATTGTATTCCCTACAATGTATCTGCTAACTGTATGAAGACAGAATTGTGACTGATGTCCAATCAGAAAAACCCCTGAGGGCATTCAGTCTTTGTAAGCAGATTTTGAATAAGACCAACTTACCTTTCTTCATCATCTTCTTGAGCATCAGAGTCATTGTCATCTTCTTCTTCATCTTCATAATCTTCTTCCTCACTTTGACCCACATCCTCATAACTGTTTTCATCTTCCTCTTCTTCAATTTGCTCTTCAACCTCTTCATCACTTTCCACAGAGCGTCTCTGCCGAGATGAAAGACGCCTGGAGCGTTGCTTTGGTCGACATTCTGGACAAAACCAGTCCCCATCAGGAACAGCCTAACAAAGGGACCATATATTAATAAAATGCTACCCACTATATTACTCAAGCAAACCCAAAGAACAGCTGAAGCTTATTGACTACTTTAGACTACTTAAAAAATGTAGAATCCTACTTACTTTGAGCTTTGGCCTGATACAATAGATATGATAACCTCGATCACAATCATCACAGAGGACCATGCTTTCTGCATCTCCTTTCTTTCTGCACATTTTACAACGAGTATTTAAGATAGATTTGGACCAGATTATACTTCGTTCAAGCGTTGATAGATGGAGAAAGATCTGAGAAAGACTTGCAGAAGAAGTGAGAGATTCCCTCCAGCGGTCCAAGACTGTTTTATGTGAACGGCTAGCATCACTTGCATCTTAGAACAGGAAAAAGAACAGTTATGTTTCATGCTTTGCAATTTTTCATAATATTGTCAAATATTTTTCTAGCAATAGAAAGAGGGAATGGAGAATTTCGTTGATTTATAGTTGATTTATTTTTACTAATCATGTTTGTAATTTTAAAAAACACATTATAATGAGGAATTTTTGGACTTGTCAAAAATATTTTTACAAAGTCTCTCCCCTAAACCTAGTTTTAGAGCAATAGACCTGTTACTGAAAGCAGTCATGTGTCTGGTAGGCTGGAGGACAAGGAAGCCAAGAGATAATGCTGAGATAATGTAAGGCTGCAATTCTGTGCAATCAGATGTGAAAATCAACCACACTGAACATAGTGGATTAGGCATAGCTTAGTCAATCCTGAAGGAGAATGGATGAGAGGAACTGTGAACTGAAATACTAGGTGTGATAGGGCAGTGCCCACTTTGATCTAATGGCTTAACTAAACATATTCTAAAAGGATCTCTCAAAATGAGTAAATGTGCAAGACAATGAAGGGACAGCTACAAAGTGTACCAATTGGTGCAGCATCTTCCCTGCTCTCAAACCCAGTCCCAGTTTTAAATAAATGAGATGAAACTGGGAATCCTTGCAGGATTTACTGAAGATAAAGCGTTCATGCCCACTGCACTACTTCCACAGCATGAGTAATAAAATTGTAGTGCTTGACATTAATGAAGTTAGAAATATTTTATAACTAATTCCTCTAGATGGAATGGAGCTAGGCGCATTCTACAGGAAAGCACTCCTGTGGTGGCTGTCCTGCTGTGTTTTTGCCTCTGCCACTCCCTCCTCCAGAAAGGTATATGAACTATGGCTGCTGTTGCTGGGACGCGGAAGGAAGAACCTCAGCTGGCTGTTCTTGCCAGGGCAGGGATAGAAGATCACCTGAGCTGGCTGCTGGTTTTTTCCCCTTTGTACTGTGACTTATTAACTGGTTTTGTTATTTTGATCTTTTTCTCTTGAACTGTAGATGTCATTTATGTATTATTATAAATAATACAGCTTAATATCAGTTTACTGTTAATTTTAAAATGTATTATTCTTGTGTTGTTGAATTGTATATTCTTGCTTCAGTTATTATTGTACTTTTGCTTTGTTGTGAACTACCTTGGACATTTTTGTGTAAAGGTGGTATATAAATGCAAATACAAATACAAACAAAACTCTTTACATGAGAATCTCTAGCAGACAACTGATCTGACAGCTCCATTCTCTAGGCTAAAACAGATAACAACAAATGAAGTACAACTTTCTATATTTATATCTAGAACTGTCCATTTACCATCTTTATGATTGGGCTGATCTTCATCCCTCTTCCTCCTTTTATCACCCTTTTGATCTCTCTTATTTTCTTCTGCACCACCTAATATTAAATACATACAGTTATTTCAAGTTGAGTTTGGAAATATAGTGGTGCGTGTGTTTCTCCTTAAGAAAGAGTGAACAACAAAAATACTATACAACACAAATACTGTGGATTTTACTCCAGCTATAGAAGATGCTGGTGTCCTAAAAGAGGGGTTGCCAACATATCATCCAAGTGTGTAGTGATATAAATTTGGCCTAAGGACCTGTTCACACTTGGCTGGTTAGGATGGCCTGGCATGTGCTCTGGGACATAGCATATGCACTCAGCAGTGCCACCTCCATCCCAGAGTGGCTAACAGCTGCCCTGATCACCACTAGCTGTGATGCAATAAAAACTGCTCCACAGCTTAACAGAGTGCCTAGGATGTTCTCTGTACAGCCCGAGATGCAGCATTCACATTACAGTGCGGTGTGGGAGTGGGATGTCGCAGCTGTGCAGTCACTTCCTGCACCACCGTAGCAATGGCCGATGCTCATGGTCATTGCTACAGTGATGTGAACAGTCCTGGACTGGACAATTCACACTTCACCCAGACGCAGGTAGGTAGGTATTGTCTGGCGAAGTTTGGGATGGGCAGGAGCTCACAATGCAAACGCCAGCCACTGTCCCTGATCTTAACAGCCATGGGATACTTTCTTGCTACAGTTAAGTGCAAAAAAAACCCCACTGGTAGGTGTGTTGCCTGTGGCAAACACTTGAATCCTGAGTGTGTCCAAAATAACCAAATAGTTGCTAACATTGTTTTATAAGATAAAATCAATACTCCAAGCATAACGTTATTTCATTTTTTAAAGCATGCTTTGTCTCAACATCAAAGCCTCATCTTGAAGGAGATGAACAGAATACCCTGAGTATTCTATAGAGAGACAGATTGTTAATGGTACACACAGTGTGAACTTTAGAGGTGCACACTATAGATATGAATTCAGTTTTAGCAAGCAGTGTTCAGGACAGTAATACTGGGTAATATTTAACACCATAACAAAGCAGGGAGGAAGGGTTTGAAGCTCAACACCCTACAGAAACAGGTTTCTGCAATCTCTGCAGTTTTGGGGGTTGCAGGGGCACCCAGACTCTCGGAGGACCCTCTGGTCAGATGGTTTTTTGGGTGGGTGTGTGCGGGCGGTGGCTCCGCTGGTGGTCCACCGCTACCCAAACTGGGATTTACATTTAGTTTTGAATGTGTTACAGAAAGATCCATTTGAACTTTTGCGTTCAGTTGAATTAAAATTTCTTTCCTACAAGGTGGCTTTTCTAGTTGCCATGTGTTCAGCTAGGAGGGTATTAGAACTTTCTGCCCTCTCTATTGAGCAGGGTCTCTGCAGGTTTACCCCGGACAGTGTAGTGCTATGTCTAGACCCTGCCTTTTGGACAAAGGTGGAACCCGTTTTCCACCGGGATCAAGAGATTCATCTGCCAGCCTTGGACAACTCGTCTCCGGTGGAGCCCAGCTGGGATTGGCCTGCTTTGGATGCCTGCAGAGTGGTGATAGTGTATTTGGAGTAGACTTTATCCTGGACAAAGTCCCCGAGTCTGTTTGTCTGCTTTGCACCGAGCAAGAAAAGGACCAAGGCTTCGGTTAAGGTATGGGCCTGTATTGTCCTCTGTTACCAGCTGGACGGGAAAGAGACACCGGGACCAGTATTGGCACATTCTACACATTCCCAGGCAGTGAGTATGGCGTTTGGTTGGGAGGCCTCGTTGGACGAAATCTGTCAGGTGGTGGCATGGAGCTTTCCATCAACATTTACGAGGCACTACCGGCTGGTCTCTGCCTGGGCAGCGGACACACAATTTGGTCGCTGGGTTCCCTCTTTCACGGTTCCAGAGGTTGTAAGATGTGAGGTGTCTTCTTCCCGCCCAGTGGGTTTGTTTGGGTATATCCCACTGTACACCAATTGTAAGGGCTGGTGGAGAATCGTATGATGAAGACTTTAGGGATCATCCATTCTCTCCAGCCCGTCAATTCAGCCCTCCCAGGAAGACTAATGTTGTTTTGTGTTACAGACTAGTTGTGGTGAAGTGTTGTTTGCTCCAGGTGATACTGGGAAACAGACGATGGCACAGGGCTACATAGAGGGGCAAAAAGCTGCGCCAACTAGCGTTCGTGGAGGGTTTGCGGAGCAGGAATAACCCACTGTACACCAATTGACAGACTGGAGAAAATGGATGATCCCTAAGGTCATCATACCATTTCCAAATACACAGTTTTCATTGTTATTGTCAAAATCATTTCTAGTGTTATATTTCTACAAATTAATCAGTACAGGAGCTAGACAATTTATCAAAACATGCTCTGCATCTGGACTAATTTTAACTGAATGAGCACAAAAATTCTAGTCATATGCTTACCAAGTGGTGCTTTGAGAAACTTGCGTTCAACTCCTTGTTCTATCTGAAGCAATGCTAGTGCCAAGAAATGAACCACATTATTAACAGGTTGAGGTGTACTTGTATTTGTTGAAGTAGTACTTCGAGATTCAGGTTTTAATCCAATCAATCTAAAAATAAAATTTTACATTCATCAATTTCTAAGCCACATTGTATTACAGGTGATGGGAAGGATAACATTCATAAACATGCATTCTGTATAATTTCTTACACCATATTTGATAACATGTAAGAAAGCAAATGTTTAGGAGTTTGTGCAAGAAGTCTTTCAACAACACACACATTCAAATTTCAAAGTCTGGATCACAGACACTATGGAGTATTAATGTTTTATATATAAATTTCCTCAAAACAAATAAAAAATAGACTTTTGCTAATTTCACCCAAGAGCTATTCTTGATACTTAATGCTTTAAGGAAAATTTGAAAAGAAATCTAATATGAAATATAGTCACACCTTTGTGTAATGCTATAGTTTGCTTCACAGAAATTGCTGTGTATTGCAAAATGCATTATGACAATAATTGCTATCTATAAAAATTAAGACATTAGGGAAACCATCGAGGCCCAGTCTAACAATTAATTCAATGGCCATATAGCAGTGATGGCCAACCTATGACAGCCCTTTTGGGTGACACACATGGTTACCCTGGCACCTGGGCTTGTAGTGCTTGCTTGTTCTTGAAGTGTACGAAATACCAACTTTCAACTAAAGATTTAGCAAATGTAAAGAATTACTGTATATTCTGGCATATAAGACTACTTTTTAACCCAGGAAAATCTTCTCAAAAGTCGACGCTCATCTTATACACCGGGTGTCGTCTTCTTATACGTATATCCCAAACTCTATATTTTAACTGGAAAGTTGGGGGTCGTCTTATACGTCCAGTTGTCTTATACACCGGAATATATGGTATTTGTTTTTGCCTTTAATAAAATACATATATCAAAAATATAACTTTTTTATTAGAGCTACAAATATCACAAAATTATGGATATTTCTAGATGTGACACAGCACCCGAGTTAAGCTAGGTTTTCTTGCGAATTTTGACACACCGAGCTCAAAAGCTTCGCCATCACTGCCATATAGAGATGACAGCCAATTAGCAATGCAAGTCAATGGCACTATGGAACAGAGATCTAGTTTACCAAGGTAAGTCAATGGTGCTATGGAAGGGATACCTGGTCTACCAGTCTGTTAATGGGGGGGGGGGGGTGAGGCAGGAATCTCCTAGTCTAAGTTTAAGCCACCTTAGAGGTCAAATAATAGTTTCCAGGATTTATTAAGCATACTGAATGCACTCTGGTGCTCCGGACTGCCCCAAAATGAAGATTTCCACAGGGCTCATTGTAGTACCTATGTATTATTTTTATATACCAAAGGTATGTCACCTTACCACTATATTTACACAGGAATAAATTTGCAAAAAATTACTGAGTATCATAAAAATAAATAATTTTAGGTACAAAATATAACAAACTAAATTGGCCATTCCAATATTAATTTTAAAAAATTAAAAATAATTTTAAACACTGGAAGATAGTACCTGTCTTTTACAAGAATTCTTGCTTGATTATCTATCTCCATTTCTTCAACATCTTCATTCACAGTTTTCACCACACCATTTTCTTTATTTTCATCGCTTAGCAGCTCATACTGCCCATTTTCTAGGGCAGCCCTCCAGGTTTGTCTGTCTGTTACCTATCAACATAACATACTTATTCTCAAAACTGTAATACAGAAAAAAACCATCCAAACAATTTTAAAATTGTTGTTTCAGGCAACTGCAAAGGTCAAATCACCTCGAATGAATGCCCCATAACACACATAGATACCTTAATATATCCTAATGTTCCCTGGTGGATTCTGTCTTCAATGTCCAAAAGAAAGTCTCTGAGCCTCAATTCAAGCTGCTTCTCTGCAGACATTGGACTTGCATCCCACGCATTCTGTGTTCTCCACCGTCCTGAATGCAGCTTGTTTTCATTCCGAGGTTTCTCTATCATAAGAACCAGTATTTAAGAACGTCTTGTGAAAAAGTATTACCCTAACTCACACAGGTTACCATTTTTTAAAATTACAATCTAATTATGACAGGCACTTGGATTCCAGACAATGAACACTGACAGACTTGGGCTTCAAATACAGCTGTATTAGAATATAACTCAAAATGTGTTTACTGCACTAACACTAAAATTAGTGTAACTGAGCCTTCTCCCCTGAATTCAGATGATCACCTTGGGTTCTATCATTATTAAAATATCAGAAAAAAGTGAAATTGGATGCACTAGAAACACAAAGAATCAGCAACTGTTTCTCCTCAGAGATCCATGGCTTTAATTATGGGTGTAATTTCTGATTATTATGTTAGCCAAGCTGATTTTGATTAGACAAGGGGAAGTACTTCTTCATCCAGAAGGTCTTTGGCCTATAGAATTTGCTGCCAGAAGAGCTGGTAACAGCAACCAACCTAGATGGCCTTAAGAAAGAGCTAGATGACAAGTGTAATAATGGCTACTAGAATGGATGCCTAGGTAGATCCTCCAGACTGGAAGACAGGCAGGATACCTCTAAAAGCCATTTCTAGCATTCGAGAACAGGTGCAAGTTTTGCCCTTCTGGTTGAAGTGCTCATAAGCCATTGATGAGCCTTTATGTAGAACAGGATGCTGAACTAGATGGGCTGTGGGCTGATCCAGCAGGGCTCCTCTTATGTTCTTACGTCAATTTATGTGAAATTAAATTCCTTCATGTTGGTCTGCTGACGTTCACCTGAGAACTACATTAGATTTGGGTCTTAATCAGTCTGACCAGAGTATAATACAGTACTGCTTTTACAGCTAACACTG
Organism: Aspidoscelis tigris stejnegeri; assembly: GCA_023333525.1. Lineage (NCBI taxonomy): Eukaryota > Metazoa > Chordata > Lepidosauria > Squamata > Teiidae > Aspidoscelis > Aspidoscelis tigris. The sequence continues at coordinate 77,507,656 of JALMGA010000003.1, forward strand.
GCAAGAAAAGCTTGCTAGTGCTGATCTGCACTAATTTAAGAAGGGACTGAATTTCATCAGCAAACACTGTTAAATGTTCTTTTTCTAAAATAACAATAGTTTAATAATGTTTGATTCCGTTAGACCATTATTTCCATCAGTTTTGCACCAACGTCTGTTACAGCATAAATACTGCATACCGAATATGAAATAAGATCGATAGCAATTCAGTACAGTTCTGTGTTACTAACAAGTTTCAGAATCCTAAAATGCATCTGTAAAACTTTTTAGACAAACTATATGATCATGGCTGTTTATAAGTCTCAGACATCATATGTAGCTTGTGCGAACCTACTAGAACTGCAGACATTCATATAGGAATTTTAATGGAGTTTATAAAATTCATTTTATCACCTGCTGCAGGTTTTTTGGCTAAAGGCATATACAAAGAAAATGCAATTGCCAGCTAAGCAGGAATAGGAAGCTGGTGTGTGAGGAATTCTATCCCTTTCCAGAAAAACTTTGTTCGTTGTAAATCAAGAGTGTTTGCACTCTTACCGTATGTCCTTGGCAGTGTATCAATAAGAAAAACTAGAATTCTGGACTTTTGCTATGAACAGATTATACCTTATATACATCCCTTTGATAACATACCAAGAATATGACAATTGTCCTGTTATAAATCCTGCAGAAGACCTCTGAATAACAAAATATGAGAACAGTACTTCAGAGCACTTTACAGTGAAATATCTGTATAATATATCAGCAACAAGAATGTATGCAAACCACATGTAAAAAAAAATACTGGACAAATTATATAAGGAAATACCAGGTGTGTGGAAGTGAATGACAACTAGAAGAAAATCAGAAAGACTAAAATATTACCTGAAAAATGGAATTTTTCTACAGGAAAATTGTTTAGCTGTTCATATATTCTGACTTTTTCCTGCAAAAGAATTTCCTTTAAGGCACTCTCCCTGTATCCTCGGGAATTGAGAGCTGCAAGAAGTTGGTCCACTTGTTCCTGAGAACTGTAAAAGCACCACCTGTTTGGCTTATGTACTGGCCTTGACATTTGCACAGAAACACCAGCATGCAAATTCTGGTAAGTGTTAGAGGTAGATTCTGTCTTCAGAGATTCTCCAGTTTTAGAAGTTGTATAAGATTTATCTGGAACATGACCCTGTATATTATGTTGAAAGGAAGATGGCCTAGGCAACAACATGTCTTCTGTAAGGCCAGAATAATCTTCTTCCACAAATAATCCTGGAAGAGATGGGAAAAGCCAGTAGCGCCTGTATAGACGGTCACGGCCCAAAGGAGAGATATTGGTGCAAGCTGTGGCTTTCTGAATCTTCTCTATGAGTTCTCTTTCTTTTGCTTGTTGCTCCTGTATTAAAGCTTCTTTCTCCTCTACAGTAAGTAGTTCACACTTTTCATCAGTCATCTCTATCTGTCTTGCAATATCTTTAAAGCTGTTTTGCCTTCTTCTTCCTAAAGGAGGCAACAAGGTTTGACTTATTCATTTTCTAAACTCCTTGTGAACAAATGCAACACCACCATCTAGAGGTCAAGGAAATAATCAAGTAGCCGGTTCGGAAACCACCACTGTATAGTGTGCAGTTATTTTGCTCCAATATGCATCACTGTAAATTTTATTACACTGAACCTCTTTTACATTTTGATGGCCATTCACCCAACTGAGAGAGATCCTCTTGCGGCTTTTCACAATCTCTTTGTTTCACCGTTCCTAATAATTTATCATTATCAATGAACTTATACATTTCAGTGCTTATTCCTAGTTCTAAGTATAGAGCTTTAGGTACAACATGGGCTCCACTTGTTGAGTTTATTTTCAAGAATTTCTGATTTGTTATACTGTTCTCTGTAATTTCTTTTAGTCAATTTACTGCTAAGCATACATGAGAGTCTGCAGTGACAGACTCCTCATTGCAATGACTAGTTGTAAAACAAAATGAGGTGCCTTTCCTATTCTTGTAGTTTCATTACAACACTTTCTAATACTCACACAGCACTTGCTATCATGTCTCAGAAGATATGGCAATCTCACTGTTCAGTGTAATATTCCTATTTAAAGAAATAGAGGCAGTCAAAAGCCAACTTGGGGAGAGGTGTAATTTCAGGGGATAAATATGAAAATATAGCCTACTCCATACATTACTAGCAACATGCCTCCCATAAAACATGTTAGATGCTTTAGAAAAGGCACAAAACTGTAATGAATGATGGGAAAAGTCACAAATGAAGCAGTCTTCTACAATATTAAACAAGAAATATAAAGTCATCCAAAATTAGCTACAAGAACCTACATGGGTATAGATCAACATTTATAAATGAATAAATATTAACACACAAGTACCTCCCCTCCTCTTTTTGTTTGGTATTATGTCATCTTCATCATCCGTCATGATATCTAAATCTTGATCCTTTGCTTCTGTTTCTTTGCTCTCAGTACTTGTATCAAGCTCTTCCTGCTCCTCCTCTCTGGTTGAGGTAGAGAACAAAAAACTGAAGTTCAAGGAGTTGCAGGAAAATTTTTTGACATTCCATAGAGCATACTTTACTAAACATACTATGCACTTCTGTGGATTATATTAGAAAATTAAAGGAGATAGACAGTATAACTACTGTTCCACAAAAGTGAAGCTCAAATGGAAATAAGGTTCTGCCATGTCCAAACAGGAAAATCTCATCCATCTTATTTACTATTTATTTATTTTATTTGACATATATACCATGGATTTCATACAGCTGTGCAGTTTATAAGATAAAAACAGAATCAATAAAAAACAAAAAGCTGAATCAATCATGATCAATCTACTTAACAGTTGCAAAGCCACAGGTAAATAAATACATTTTTAAAGATGCTTTGAATGCTACCAAGAAGGCATCTGCCTGGGTCTAGGTTGGAAGAGAATTCCAGAGATCTAAAAAATAACCCAAGCATACAACACCAGTACTAGTGGAGCAAGAGAAACAGACTAGGATGCATCCCAGTGTTGATTTACCTGATCTCATATTAAAAAATATTCCAGTTGGTATAACATATCATTTTTAAGGGATCATTTTAAATTACTCTGATGTGTCCCATATTACAAATGTTCATATTTGTATATAAAACATTTAAATCTTTTCCCAACCTGTATCAATAATTTATGTATTTAAAGTATTTATATATGGCACCTTATTAAAATATAACCTCAAACTGATGTACAAATAATAAAAATGTAACCCCACCTAATATAAATGTACAATTTTTAAAAACAAACCATACCCAACAGATGCTTCAGCCACAGAATTTGTCAGTTCTTCTTTTAGTTTCTCCTGTTTCTCCATCATCTTTTGTTCTTGCCCTTTTAATCTTTCTTCTTTTCTCTTACGAATTCTGAAATTGCATGGCATCGTCATTTTGCTGTTTGCAAAATACAGCTGTAAATTTGCAGACTAAGTGGATTTCTTTTCATCACACAACTCTGCCAACAACAGACGTAACACAAGACCAATCACAGACTACTGGAATTAGTTATTTGAAGGAAGTGAGAAACACAAAATGTTTGGATACAACTTCTGGTTTTCTTTGGATAAGTGACAGAGGGCACTGTTCCCCTATAAAGACTAAGCACAGAAGAGTATCTGCAGTTCCTCTGGTGTGAAGTCTGACCTGATATGATGAAGTACACTGGATACTCCAGGCACATCAGCACTCTTAGTGTGTGCCCCAGAGGTTCTGACATGTCAAAATAGGAACAAAGAATTAGCATTACAGAAGAGAATGAAGGCAGTGAGTCTTAGCCCTCTATCACAGCATTAAAATCCAAAGATGCTAATAAACTAATCTTGGTTAAGTCCAACTATTTTTCTTAGAAGGTGGTGTTGGAGAGTGAAAACCACAAAGAGTCTGGGATACCCCCAAAGTACTTCTTCCTTAGGGAAGGAAACTAAGAAGCATTTTTGGCTGCTATAGGATTTATATACCAAAGCAGCCTGAGAAGACCTTTATAACTAGAGATGTGTCAAATAGCCACTCACCAACTGGCAAATGGCTGGAAATAGGACTGTAAAAGCCTTTATCCCACCATCTCAGGCTCTCTCTGAAAGCTTTATGCAAATTCCAAATAGGGTGTTGCATCCAGGAAGTGAGGAAACTCGTCTTTTTCAAGTAAGGTGGTCTGATGGCCATTCTAGCCTGCTCTGTGAACAGGGCTGTAATGCATGTTGGCATGCTACCTCATGCCAATATGTTCCAATGTGTGCTGCAGCCCCATGCACAACAGAGGCTAAAATGGTTGCTAGCTAGTATTAGTAGACTGTTCCAGGCCATGGCGACAACTTCACTGTAAAGACTTCTTCAGTCCATCCTTTAATCGCTCTACTCACACCTTCCCCCCCAAATATGATTTTATAAGTGGACTTTCCCTCTTCCATTCATACTTTCTAGAGTCCACTTTTTCACAGGACTTGGTCCCTTTGAGCACAGCAAAGGGACTGAACTGTACCATGATAAAGCAATAGATCATTTTTTTTCCTTTGCTTTCTAGTTGCTTTGATGAAAAGCTGGAATGATTAAAAATAAAATGGCCAGAGAAACATTTTGGGGAGGAGGAGCAAGGGAAAGAGTAGAGCAAGAGTATAAATAAGACAGTTCTAAGGACAATGTATCTTCCATATTCCTTTAGCAATTTGCATGGGAAACAATGTTTCCCTTTAGTAAAAGTTGACTTTTACTGAAAAGCAGACATCCTTTAGCAGCTTTAGGGCAGACAGCAGAGTACAGCCTCTCATTTTAATTCAGCACAGCTTGGGGGGGGTGGGTGCATGCTGGCTGGGGTATGCCTCAGCTGCATCTGCTTGGGGGCACAGTCCTCTTACCCCAAGAGTATCCTGTGTTAGGATGGAGTTTGCCATCAGTACCACACAACTGCAAATATACCCATTGCCACTGTTGATTGACAGACCTATATCCTATCAGAATGCAGGTGGTTTTGATGCAATCAAGAGAGGTGGGGAATTAAAGAGTCTCGTAAAGGAGACTCGGCGATAACAAAAAGTGTGAGGAAAGCAGCCCAAACTGAAGACGATCTAAGGACAGATTATCAGGAATTGGGTGTGAACAGGACTAGGACATCTTCAGTTTAGCTTAACAGGATGGACTATTTGAGGAAGGTGTGACCACAGCCCCAGAGAAAGTAATGCAACCAGCGATAAGCTCCTTTGACTATCTTTTATAGTGCAACAGCACCCTCTAATGTTTGTCAGAGGTAAAGCAGGAGTTGTACTCAGACCTCCTATGTTTCTCACCCTCCATCTTTTGAGAAAGATTCTTCTTTGCACCTGGAAGCATGCAGGTCTCTGGACTGTGGCCATGATATAAAACAAAAAGAAGACTGATGAGGATAACCACTAAAGCAGGTATCTGAACACATGCTTGAAAAGCCACATTTTGCTTCCTGGTAAGTTTAGTAGGGCTAGAAAAGATCTCATTTGAAATTACAGAGTGCTTCCCATCCTTCACTCATCTGGCCCAAATGAGTCTCTTTGGCTCTTCTCCAAACCAAATAGTGTGTTATCCCCAGGCTACACCCTTTCTACGTTAGAAGTTATACTTTTAGAAAAAAATCTTGCATAGTTTGGTCATACCATGCCTTCTACTGTATATTCCTATTACCTTGCCGCAGCAGCTTCTCTTTCTTTCCTATGCTGTCCTGCTTTTAACTCCCGGAATTCCTGCTTGGCCTGTCGCAATACATCAACGGAGTCCTCAATGAAGTCTCGAGTAGAAACAAGAGTCAACAGCTTCCCACAGAGGGCATGAAGAATCTTCATCTTCTCCCCTAGTAAGCCATAGACACGAATGTCTCACTGAAGAAGCCAGACAATGAACTTTGAATGCTCACTTGACCTCATCTGTGAGGTAAGGTCTCTCTCCATCTAGAATTGACACTTGGATCATTTAAATAACGTGGACTGCCAGATATAAACTTTATAGGCAATAGGAGATTTTACCATCTCAGACTACGTTTCCACTGGTCAAAAAATTTGGATTTTAACCTGGATTTTTTTTTTTTTAACCAGCACCAAGGAATCCTTGCAGCCGTACAGACTGCGCTGGGGTGCTGGCTCCAGCCATTTTCCCCACACCCCGTTCCTCTGTCTCCTGCCATTTCCTCCCCGCCCCATTCCTCCATCTTTCGTCGTCATTCTGCCGCTTGCCTTCCCCACTGTTCTCCAACAGATAGAGGAAACGGACAGAGGGAAAGGGAGAGGAAAGATAGGCAAGCACCGGGGGAGACAAGGAAAGACGGAGGAAAAGTGTGAGGAGGAAAGGTAGGCAAGCACCAGGGTAGATGAGGAAATACGGGGGAAAGGTATGGGGAGGAAAGGCAGGCACCAGGCGAGAAGAGGAAAGATGGAGGAAAGGGATGGGGAGTGGAGATCGACACGGGTGGCATTCCCACTAATATTCAGATTTTAACAGGATTCCGCAGTGAGTCATGTTAAAATCCGAACAGGGATTCCCCAGATTATTGGACATATACTCCACAGAAACTGGGAATCCTGTCAAAGTGTCGGGACATTGGACCCTTGAGCCAGATTTAGGCTAGACCAAAGGGCTGGTGGAAACGTACTCTCAGGATTTTTCCACCTCACATATAATATTTAAAAGTCAGATGTTTTATAAAATAATTTAAGTTTGTTTAAATTTGTGAATTTCTTTGATGGTATTTTTAGTTTTCATACAGGCCTGATTCAAACTCATTCAGACACTACCAAGTAGCTCTAACTATAAAGGAAGTTTGATCATAAAAAATAGAAGGATCATACATAACAGTTTAGAAAAGGGAAAGTCTCACCAAGTATATAGTGCAATTCAATGCATGTTTACTCAGACGCAGGGCTTTAGTCACAAGGAGATGAGCTGAACAAGCTTTGCCAACTTTGAAATTTTCATTCCAATTTTATAACTTCTAAAACTGTGTTCTCTATGAAATAAATTTCCCCTCCTAAATTTGTGCTTCCACCCGCAATTTCTGCTTGCAGGCCACTGACGGTACTTACAACTATTCCTACCCAGTGTTAATATTTTATTTTAGCCTGACATTCAGTCCTATATGTCCTATTCTTATAAAAGGCACAGCCCAAGTTTGATTGCACTATATGCAGTTTGTGTACAAATGCTAATGTCACTTTATTAAAGCAGGAGCAGCGGTTATACTTCAAAAGGTGGCAAAAGGATTTTCTGCCTTTATAAGAAAGCGTCTGCCACATAATTAGACAAATCCATTTGACTTGATTACCCGAAGATAAATCATATACTGAGGTACACGAGAGTTTCTTCAACAACCCAGGATTAGTCAATCTTAATTCCATGCAAGCATCATCTGTAGCATCAAATCCTCCTCGCTTCTGATAACGATATTTAGCATTGGCTGATGTAACATCTGCCCCTGATGCTAGAATATGAAGTCTGAGAATCTCAGAAAGAGTGCAGCTATCAAGATCCAGGTTTTTCAAATTGCAACCTACAGTCAACAACAAAATGAAGTTAGACTATTTGGCTTTTAAAAAATATTTAGCAAACGATGTAAATTATACATTTTGTAAAATAGTGCAAAATAACGTAACAAAAAATAAAAACCCACACATACCCTGATGTAACTGGGGCCATGCAGCTGCCAAAGTTGCAACTGCAGATAGTGCAGATTTTGTGGGGTCTGCATCTTCATCCAAAGCCTCTGTTAAATCTTTAAGGAAATAAAGACTTTATTCTAATGTAAATTAACACTTGCATTTGGGAGGCGAAGCAGGCAAGCCTTTAAGCAATGCAGAGACAGCATACAGACTCAATGTTTATATAAACTGCAAGGCAACAAGCGCATGCTACCTAAAAGCCGAAGAAAGCATGCATCACTCGCTAAAAGCTTCTTGCTTGATTGAAAAAGCATAAGAACACACATGCAGAGGATAAATTCAAAAATGTGCTTCTAAAAAAATGTATACAAGGAGTTCCACAGCACTCTACTATCATTACCCTGTAATGATCATTATAAGAGAACCAAAGGAAATTTGCAACATCGCACAAAATGTTTTATACTCCATATAGTAGATCACCATTAAACCATCTGTAAAACACCTTTAGGCAGTTAAATGCAGTAGTATCAGGTAACTGGAGGAAGCCTACATTCAGATCACTACCACAAGTTTGTGTGAAAAAATATAAATATTAAATAAATTCAGCACCAACAACAGTTTAAATAAACCAACTTGTAGTACTGGAAAGCACACTACTACTACTTTTAGACACATATCTAGTTCAAAGGACAAAATCATTAACTCAAAGGAGTTAAGAACAAGAATTATTGCACTCCTTTTTAAAAAATCCCTTATTCTCACAGAACTTGTTCACGTTTTTTTCCCACCAGTTTTTTCTACTGTGACTCAGGACAAGTAATTTTTAATCTCCACAGAACAGAACTAACTACACTTTAGTGAACATGAGCCTCCATGCACAAAGTTATCTTACATTTGCCCTACAACTATACAAGTAACTAAACTTTTTGCTTTTCTTTATGACATACAGCCTGCAGTAGGCCATTGGAACAGCAGGTTATAGCACAATAGCATGTATGTCTATCCTATTCTCATGAGATAGCTTTGAGAAGAAGTTCCAGACAAATATTTAAACCAAAAACTTTTACACATAAGCTAAATCACTGAAATCTAAACAAAATTAACAAAGCTCATTTTTTTAAAGTGTGCATTTGCATGATAAGACAGATAGGGAAGGTTATCACAAATCTAAAAAGATACAAGAAATAGTCTAGATACAGCATTCTATTAAGAATGGCAAATACCTGGCAAACATAATTTTCCTCTATTGATTAGAGAAGAAGCCAACTGGATTCCACCTTAACCAATAAACGATCACACATTTCTTACAGAGTCAGATCTTATGTCAATATGTTTTGCTTTCACCCAAGACAATCTGGAAACTGTATCTATCTGAATGCGGAAGATACACTTAACAGAATATTCAGACTGATGGGTCTAAGTCAGAGGTGTCAAACTCAATTTTGCCAAGGGCCAGATTAAAAAAAAACTGTCAGGGCCAGGGGGCGTGGCCGGGGGTGTGGCCAGGGCACAGAGGAGGGGCTGGGGCATGGCCGGGGGTGTGGCCGGGGGTGTGGCTAGGGTACAGAGGACGGGCTGGGGCGTGGCCGGGGCGTGGCTAGGGCACCGAGGAGGGGCTGGCTGTCCATGGCGGCGCCCACGCACTCGGGCAGTGGAGGGTCCCGCCGCGCGCTCGCTCGCTCGCTCTCGCCTCACCTCGCCTCCTTCGCGCCCAAGGAGGACAGCAGCGGCGGTGGCGGGCGGCGGCGGGCCGTATTCATACAGCCCGCGGGCCGCATCCGGCCCGCGGGCCGTATCTTTGACATCCCTGGTCTAAGTCAATAAACCCACACTTTGGACATATTCTTTCCAAAAAAACTGCTACACCATATCCAACTGTCATACATTTCTGCTCAGTTAGAAGCATGCAGGTGGTCACGTTAAAATGCTCTGTCAGATGACTTGAGCAAGACAAACTCTTTAAAATCCTAGTATTCATATTTGTAAAACAAAACATGAAGTAAATATTTAATGCAATTTGTCAGTGCAAGTCCCTTTGAGATCAATGAATTGGCAGTTGTCCTGTCTTACAAACTGAAAAACTGAGAGGAGGTAGAGCAAGGTGCTCTCCCAAGACAGTACTGTTATAAAGATGCTGTAACTATGGGTGTTTTTCCACTGGCACTAAGTACCCATTGAAGCACCCATTAAAGATCCATTTGGCTGAGAGCCGGATGACCCCATTTCCACCACAGACCCCATTAGGGACACATCTGTTTCCACCACAGCTAGGGAAATTGCATCATATGGGTCCTTCAGGACCTATAATCCTGATTTCATGTAGACCCCATTAAAGGGGTCTACAATGGGGTCTTCAGCCTTAAAATCTGGATTGTACGGATCCTGTTTCCAATGCAATCTGGCAATGGGGTCTAGAGGAGGCTCTGGGGGGAGGCACCCATGGGGAGGTGCTCCAAAGTCAAGACTTCGAAGTCCCTCCAAAGCCAGCTCCAAAATCCCTCCAAAGGCAACTTTGGAGATTAGTGCAGGCTCCAAAGAAAAACCCCTTGCAAGAGCAATGCAGCTGTCAAAGGCTGCAAAGGCTCTGAAGGGTCTTTGAAGTTAGCAGCAGATCGCAGGAAAGGCTGGGCAGCAGAGGATGTATGGCTAGGAGTTTCTTGCAAGTGTGGTGGATCCTGCAAGGGGATCGTGATTTTGCTCCCTTTCCCAGGCAAGCCACTTGCTTGCCTCCAAAGGAGAGTAAAAGCAAAGGAGTAAGGGGGTGCAGAGGCTTGAGTTTTCTCTCTTTTTCGGGCACGTAACCTTATTGCTACCCTGGCTAGCTTCAAAGACCCTTCGGAGCCTTTGCAGCCTTTGACAGACGCATTGCTCTCGCAAGGGGTTTTTCTTCGGAGCCTGCGCTAATCTCCAAAGTTGCCTTTCGAGATACTTCGGGGCTGGTTTTGGAGGTACTTTGGAGCCTTTGCTAATATGTCCCCCCCTGCACCCCTTGTCCCCCAAAACACCTGGGGTGACAGGCAGACCCCTTGTGGGTCAATCTGGATTTGCCACATGAGTGCTCCAGTGTTTCCACAGCAGGCAGGCTAGCACCCATTGCTATTGGGTGCTAGACCACCCATGGAATCACATTGGGTACTTCCCTTAATCTGGATCTATTAGATCTGAATTAAGGAAAGCACCCATTCCTTAGATCCAGATCTTCTTAGATCTGGACTAAAGGAGTGCAGTGGAAAAACACCCTAGTGTTCTACAACCACATTTTGTTTTATGAACTCTCCATACTAAGCACTTAACAAACAAAAATTACTCTTAACTGAGCCACAGCAGAACTTATGATTATTCAAGACTGTAAATGCTATGATCTTTACCAGATCAACTTTATTTTTGCTTCATTTGCCAAATATCATAGATTTTGAAGGTTAGAAATAAGACACTATTATAAGAGACACAGCAGCAGTACTCTCTCAGAATTTGATGTTAAAAGTTTAACAACTGCCTCCTTGCTATTTGTAACATAGATGTTCTTATAATACACTCTGGTTTTAAAAATTAGATGCAGAGTATCACATAGGTCATAAACTATATAGAAGTGGATTAAGATAAAAATACGTGATTCATATTTTGGTTAGCCATAAGTGCTTAAGTATATTGTCAAACTGAAATTAGGTTTCATTTTTTTAAAAAAATCAATGGTCTTTTAAGCCTGCACATCGAAACATTTTCCAACACCCTAAAGACTACAAATTCTTTCTTGGAATAAACGTTGACCAATGTGCACTGATTATGTTAGCATAAACTAATCGTGTCCACAAATACAAGCACAAAAAATGTTTCATCTTGAGACTTTGCTGCTTTCAGACTGTTTTCATATAATGCTCTTTAAGATGTATGGCCCCCAAAGCAGATTATGAGAAAAAAGCATCCTGGAACTTCAGGGGGAAAAAAATTACCTCTGTAGCACTGAAAATACCTTAATGCAAACAATGGACTGTATTTTGAAACACTGGAAACTTCAGCCAATGTGAAATTCTCGAGTTGTTTCCTCTTTTCAAACACAACCATGCCAGGATCTTCACTACATTCTACGCTTAAAATACTCTTTTTCGCACCAGTCAAAGCTTATTAACTGAACTATTGCCACCATGCCACAGATTAGTATGCATGCAGATTAGTATGAAAGCTCCACTTTAAAATGCACAGCTAAAGTCTGACCTTTGGTCTCAGCATCAGCTATTTGGTCTTTTGCCACTTCTTCTTCTTCTTCTGCCATGGCTTGAAAAATGGCCGTCAAAAAGAAAAACAGCAATTCACATAATGGACCTTCACTGTCATTTCCTACAAGAGCTTCCTCTAAAACCTCTGTAAAGAAAAGGAAATCTAATTAGTGAAATTATTATATGTATGCAGTGCAATAAGCCTGAAAGTTCCTGTCATATCATTGTCACAATATAGAATGTTTTGAAACAAATTAACAATCTTCTTCAAAACTCCCCTTTTAAAAAAGGCAACAAAGTTTATTGTTTATAATCCCATGAAGCGGTAAATGTGCATCAAATACTTAGGCAGGAAGTTGCCAGGTGTCAAAAAGAAGTATAATGTTGGTAGCCTGGTATATGCCAGCAGGCACACTTTTCCATAGCTTGGAGTCACTGCATAGAAGCCCCTGCTAATGCGCTGACATTCTTCAAACACCAGTGAGTGACAAAATTTCAACAGCATCCTTTACAGATCTTAATACGCATTTAGAAGATGTATTTGAACACATAGACTAAAATCCAGATGGTCAATGAGAAGTAGCACACAAGCTATGAGCAACTTAAAAAACACTAGAACTGTTATAAACTGCAGCCCCCTAAACCAGAGCACACCCACAACTAATTATTCACCTCTAGTCACAGTTTAGGATAGCAGAGAACTATTTATTTGAAACACATCTACTACTCAGTATCTGTAGATTCCTTTCATTCTAATATTATTTAGGTGTTCCCTGATAAACTAATTTTTTTTAAAAAAAATTATATACCACTTCCTCCTTAAAATCGCAAAGAGATTCAAAACAAGGGTAAAACCACACACTAAACAATTAAAAACACATTAAAGACTTGAAGGGTCAGGGAAAGGAACAAAAAGGAACACAAAAGTTGTACGCTGTAGGTTTCTCATGAATAGCATAAGGGAAAGCATTCCCTTATGCCACACAGAAAATATGACTACAAGCCACAGTAAGATAGCATTCTGTGATTTGTGGGATGCACAATTAGATCTCCAGATAATCTCAAGGATCTTCTATGCTTATAATGAGGGAGGTGTTCTTGAAAGCATCATAGTCCCATGCTGTTTGAACCTAGAACCTAGTCCAATAGTTTAACTGACAACCAGTGTAATTGTCTTGCTTGGAGATGATCTTCCTTCCTGTAGAGTAGGAAGTGAGGGAGTAGGAGATACATAATTTGATTCCTTTAGTTAATTGAGTTGAAAATTTCTATAAATCAAAATTCAATGGTGTTTTAAGTCTTCACACAGAGCCTTCACCATGCACACAGAAATCTTAGAAGAGCTGTACTTGTCATGAAAATGCCTATATGCTGCCTTCCACAGAACTAAATACAACTAAATACAAATCAGTAGTGACACTTTTTCAGAGACAGAATCAGCTCATAAACACAAGTGGTTCAAAACATGTGAAACCTTACACAGTACTCTTGTGACATTGGCATTATCCAATTACTGGAAGGCTATTACTTAAGAGAAAAGATCAAGAACACTTGCCTAAAGTTACCCCTTCAGGAAACTCATCTTGAAGATCAAAAAGTTCCCCAAAGGCATGAAGGAACTCCAAAACCATGACAGCATCACCAAAGATCTCAGGAGGTAGCCTTGTTTTCACGGGAGTTGGAACTGGAAGTTCCTGAAAACAAAAACAAATCAATCTTTATTACATGCTTTAACTAACTAAATAATAAAAAACATGTATATTTATGTTTATGTTGGACACAGTGGCCAACTGCAGATATACCCCCACACCAGGGTTATTCAAGTGAAGGCTAAAACATTGTTTAAAAACATTATAAATTGAGTTCCTGCCTGGGAAAAAACTGGACATAATCTTAAATAGAGGGTGCTCAAACTGTGGTCCTCCAGATGCTGTTGAACTACTAGTTCCATCACTCCATTCCAGGGTCGTTGAGGATGGTGGGAATAGTAGATCAGACACACCAGAAGGCACATAATGTGAGAACCCCTACCTAACCTGAACTTTCCAATCTTAAGTATGATGACACTGGGGCTCCCCACTTTCCATTTTTAACATGCCAGATTAAATGATCTTACAAAAATCCATAAGCATTTGGCATGCACAGGTCAAGTCAAAAGTGTGCCAGTAAAGTGGGGGCGGGGGCTGATCTTTACTTTATCTCAAGACATTTTTCCCTAGCATATCTTTGAGTTAAACTGCTGAGCTGAGCAAAAGGAATTGGAATAAATGATTTAAAAATTCTCTGTTCATTCTGTCACTTGACAAACAATCATCTGACCCAAATCAAGGCCTTCAACCAGAACGTACCTAACAAGTATAGATGCCTACCCATTCCATAACTAACCTGGATTATATGGCCACCATCACTGAAATTACATTACCTTAAGATCATCACATTCCATATCTTCTCTACGCTTACTCCACTGTTTGAGATGCTCCATATACTTCCTTTTCTCTTCACGCAATTTTTCTCTTTCCTGCAATTACACAGAAAATGACAGCCAATACAGTCAAAACTACAGATTTGAAATATCACAAGGAATAACATCTACAATCCAGTTCTACAACAATAGTCTATAGTGCACCTGACTACATGATAGTAACCTGATTTTGATAATACCACAACACAATATTGCACGTATAAATTGTGAAAAGAATAACTGCAGTAGCCTAGAACCACTGATAAACACTAATGCCAGGTTCAATTCCAGCCACAGCAACTCCAACACCCCAGGCTCAAATGGTGTTCAGTTAAGTCTAGCCAGCAATAAAGGCAAATCAAGCCTCTAGAAGTCTCAGTGAATTTATTCAAACAGACTCAATACGTCAAAACATCTTTACACTGCTGCTCACTTGCACAGCATTTTTCCCTGTCTTCAACTACATTTTTGATTGGTGGTCTGGAATTGAGGCTTCTTTTTTCTTTTTGCCTCTGCCTTTCTGTTTTTCTATTTCAATTGTTTTTTCATGTCTGAATTTTCTTAGTTCTTCCTATCTTTTTCCTTTGGGTCTTTTTTATTGGCTTAACTTCTGTGGTTTTTTTGGGGGGGGGGGTCCTGACACACAATGACTGTTTTGTAACTATGTAACAAAAGGCATTTCTATTTTGAATATTTTAGATTTTTAGAGTGCTCGCATGCATGGAGTCGGTCAGCTTTTAAGGAAGGCTGTTGCACGGTAACTACTTTGTAACAGTGTGACCAAAGACATATTTAAAAGATTTTGGTTGGGAGAGGGGAGGTTTTGTTGGGTTGTTCCCCTCTTTTTTCCTAGTGCTTAGACACCCAAATGCATCTGATCTTGTTCTGCTATTGCCAGGAATTGAACCTGGCATGAGTTTGTGGTTGTGTCTCAGGCCTGTCTGCCCTAAACACTAACCATTAGCTCTTCAGCCCCTCAAAGTGACGGGTCTCCAGCAGCTGTGGAAATCTGTGAGACCAGTGCAGGCAAAAATGGAAGAATCTACCTCTATCAAAGTTAGGCTAGGGCTTACATATATTTTTATAATACATAGGGTTTAGCTGGGCTAGGGTTATACTTAGGGCTAGACTGCTCACTCAGGCTTGGGCTAGAGGTGTTACGTCACCAAATTTCCATTTCTGCTCTCATCTTAAAACCCGAAACTCTTGCTTTCCCCACTCAAAAATAATGATAGGTCTCCACTCAAATTAAGATTGCTGATTATTTGAGGCTATTTGAATTTAGTTCTGCCTTATTACAATGCCACAGCACTATGCATATAGCACATGCCGTCTAAATAGAGCATACACACACATATCATTGTTTGGGAAGCCTAGCCGTCAAGCCACTCATCTACCCCTAGGTTAGGCCTAAGAGTAATACTTTTAAGTCCACTTAGCAAGATATCTAGAGGTACTATAAGTATGGATAGAATTAGGCTGCCAGGCAAAGGGGTTGGGAAGTGTCATGCCAGTCACAGGAGGCAGGCACTTGGTGAACCTTTTTCCCAGGTTGATGCCACTAGTAAGGAACGAAGCAGTGGCTAAGATTGTTTGAACTTGCTGAGCTTCCAAAATTACCCACACCAATCCCAAACATCAATGTGGCTCCAGGAACCTCTGCCTAATTCTGTAGAGCCCCAGACTAAAGGATTGGTGTTCTTGCTCCCCAGAAGACACTAACAGCAGGCAGCTACCAGCAAAGAAGGAGCACGGTGCTTACAAAGACAGTGTGTGTGTGTGTGGAACCACTTTGAGCTCTGACACCCACACGTAGGGAAAATCAAAAGGGGATTCCTCTGATTCCCAATGAATAAACTTGTATTAGAATGCAACCAAATAGGGTGGATTATACAGAGTACATTTTCTGCCTGTTACCCAAAATGCAAAGCCACTGGACAACTGGATGACTTCTAAAGATTTTTTAAAAGAATTCATATATTTAAATCCTTTTTTGAATGGCTTTGCAATTTGTATGGTAGGCAGGGAGCACCTAAGCAAGGTTATGGAGCCTACGGCTCTCCAGAAAAAACATGCAATTTGAGTTTGATTACACATTATTCCCTATGAGCAAGTTGAGCCAAGCATGCTGACTTGTCATCGATCTACTATTTATCTGTGATACACTACTAGTAGTTTGCAGGAAAGTAATGCTTTAGCACAAAACTGCACAACTTGAAAAGATATTACTGTTGCCTACTCTCCCTTACTGTTCCAAGATTCAAATTTCTAGGGACTAGCAATCTCACAAATGCAGCCACAGAGTCGGACTACTATTTCAATTTTTTAATTCTTAGGAACCAAGATGAAAGGTACCTGACCTTTTCTTTTTCTATTTTCAGTCGTTCTCTCTCTTCTTTCTTCTTCAGCCTTTCTTCCTCCACAATCTTCTTTAATTCTCCCTTTCTTTTTTCTTTGTGTTCTCTCTCTTTTTTCTTGGATTCCATAGCATTTAACTTTTCCCTTTTTAATTTTTCTTTTGAGAAGAAATTACAATATAAACTATACTCCTAAGAGCTAGTTATCTAAGACAGACAACAAGTTGAATACATTTTTATACAATTCAAATTTGGTATAAAATATTGTGAATTTCCACAAATTTCAATAAATATTTCACACCTAAGCAAAATTGTATTTACAATGTCCAAATATGCCTCACTATTCAATAATCAACCTAAACACAGACAGTATGTTGTCAACAGAACATAGACACTTTCAGATAGGAAACTTCCAAAAAAGAGAAAACTAGTAAAAAGGAAATTGAAACGGAAAGTCAGAACAGTCCAATTATTCCAAAATACATGGAGGCTATTTACACATACATCAATGGGGGCTAAATTAGAATGTATACCTAAAGAAGAAAAGGCACTGCCAAGTCCAAGAGGACACCAGTGTGGCTTACAAGTGCTGTATAGAAAGTCATTAAAAGCAAGAAAAGCTCATTTAGAAAATGGAAGGCTCGTCCTGATGAGGAGAACAGGTAGGAACATAAATTATGGCAGAACAAATAAAGTAGCAATCAGGAATGCTAAGAAAGATTTTGAGAAGCACATTGCTATTAACAACTTCTTTAAGTATATCAGAAGTAGGAATCAAACTAGAAAAACAGTTGGACCATTAGATGACAATGGACAGGAAGGGATAATTAAACGTTAAGGAGATTGCAGAGGCTAAATCACTTCATTGCCTCTGTTTTTACTGAAGAAGACAAGAGGATATATGCCTGCAGCTGAGCAGAACTTTTCAGGGACAGAGCCAGAAGGATTAAATTGGATTAAAAGGATTGAACCTTGGTCATAATAAGGTTCTCAAATGTCTTGATAAACTAAAGGCTAACATATTGCCAGGATCAGACAGCATCCATCAGAGACTCCTCAAATATGGAATTGCTGGTCTTCTAGCAAAAATATATATTATTTCTTTAGGATCAGTCTCTGTGCCTGAACATTGAAGGATGGGAAATGGAGCATCAATTTTTTAAAAAAGAAGGATCCAAGAGTGATCTAGAAAAGTACTGACATCAGTTCCAGCTTAACATCAGTTCCAGGTAAAGTGGTGGAAACCATCATTAAGGTTAAAATTAATATGTGCCTAGAAGAGGAAGCGTTGATGAAGTTAAATCGAAATGGCTTTTGCAAAGGTAACTTACACTTACTAATCAGATTTCTTTGAGAGTGTCAACAAGCATGTGGATGTTAGCAATCCAACTGACACTGTCAAAAGCATTCTGAAAGTCCAGATAGACAAAGTCCCTCATCAAAGATTGGACTGGAAGCTGTTCTGGACTGGGCCCTGGCTAAAGGACAGGAAACAAAGTAGTAATAAATGTACAATTCTAAGAGTGGAGGGAATTAAAGAGTGGGATCCTCTAACGTTCTGTATTAGGATCTGTACTTTTTAATTGATCTAGAACAATGTATAAGCAGTGAGAAAGCAAAATTTGTTGATGACCCACTAAATTATTCAGGGTAGTGAATACTGAAAGAGACTTGAAGAGTTCCGGAAAGACTATTTGACACTGGGTGAGTGAGCGATCAACTGGCATATGTGCTTGAATCTTACTACGTATAAAGCGATGCACATTGGGGCAAAGATATCCAATTACATGTATGAAATAATAGGGATTGAGCTTTCTATGAAGATCCAGGAAAGAGATCTTGGGGTTCTGTAGGACAGCTCAATGAAGATATCAACCCAATGTACAGCAGCAACCAAAAAGCAAATTCAGTGCCAGAGATACGTTAGGAAGGGAATAGAAAAATAAGTTGTCAAGCTTGATTTTGCATCTTTATAAATCTATGGTGAGGTCACATTCTGAATGTTGTGTACATTTCTGGTCACCATATTTCAAGAAGGATAATGTAGAACTGGAAAAATGCAAACAAGGACAACTAGAATGATCAAGAGGATGCAACACTTCCCTTACAAAATCTGACTTCAGCCTTTAAAGACAGGGTTTAACAGCTGACCTGGTTGAAGTATATACAATCATGATTGGTGCAAAAAGCTGAACAGAAAAAAATTATTTTCTCTGTTGTACAACCTTAATGGACAGGAGAGTTACGACCAACAAGGGGAAATCTTTGTTCACACAGAGAGTCATTTGTCTATAGAATTTACTAACTGTATATTATGTTCTATAATGTTTGTTTAGAATAATGGATTGAATGATTTATATCTTCTGACATTTACCTAAATTTTTATAACACTATAAACTGTATTTAACATATTTCTGGTATACCTATGAATTCATGAAAATGAAAGAACGAACAATTGTAGGATTTGGCCATTATATTTATAAAAAGCTTCATTGTCCAAGTGTGAACTCACCAATAGATTTCATTTCCTCCTTTTCTTTCTGAAGTCTTGCCCTTTCTTTTGCTGCACTGCTTACACTTTGAGGAGTAAACTGTTCTTCAGAAACTGAATCAACCTGGGAACAAAAGTAAATGTTAATGAAACACAAATAATAGAAAACCTGAGTTTTCAGCAACTTCCTGACTAAATGAATGACCTGTGAACAATGAAGTGCAAGGGTCAGTAGCTACAGCATAATTGGCAAAACTCCCAATGTGAATGTGACCAGACATTTTATTTATTTACATTTTATCCCATCCTTTACTTGAAGGTCTCAGAAGAAGTTGCTACATTAAAAACCAAATGTAAAATGAACATATTAAAACAATAACAATGCTTGAAAGTGGGGAGGAAAAGTTGTTTCCTTATTTAACTAAAGGCAGATCAAAAAGGTCTCTACTGTCTCTGCTTTCCGTTAAAATATAATCTCAATGCGGTTTACATAAAACAGAGAATAAAAACTAAAATATTAGTTTTGCAAAAGCATGATTAAAATGAATGATGAGGGAACAAAGAAATATACACTTAGTACAGAAAGGCTTGGGCAAAATGATTAGTTTTCAATTGGCCCCTAAAAACCAGAAGTGTAGGCACCTTGTGAATATCAGAGGGGAGACTATTCCAGAGAACGGCTACCACCACAAAGAAGGCCTGTTTTGCACTAGTAGCAGCTTCCAGATTAAGTACAAAAGCAGCCCCTCATAGAATGCATTACAATAATCTAAACATGAAGTAATCAATGCATAGACAACAGTGGCCATCTCTGTCCAGGTATGAGTGTAGTTGGTACCCCAGCCAAATTTCATAATAGGTTTTTCTAGCCACAGAGATCACTTGGGCTTCCAATACTAATGATGACTGAAGCAGTGTCCCCAAACTATGTACTTCTTCCTTCCAAGGCAATATAACCCCATCTAGAATTTGCAATGTACCTAAATATGAAAACCATCAACCTATCACTGCATCAAAGCATTAGTTCAGGACAATCCCACTCTCATGACTCAGATGTAATGAGAAATAGAGTTGGGTATCATCTATACAAAGGTGACACTTCACTTCATAACTCCTGATGACCTCTCCTAAAGGCTTCATATAGTTGTTAAATAGCACTGCGGATAAACTAGTGCCCTGGGGGATCCCACAACTCAGTTGCCAAGTTGCTGAGGCACAAACAGCCTACACTGTTCTCTGAGATTGTTAAAATGGTCCAGTTCCTACCTGCAGGAACAGAGTACCTTCCACTCCCATCCCACATTGACACTCTTGGAGAATACAGAGAACTACAGTATCAAAACCTAATGAAACATGAAGCAGGATCAACAGACTCCTATCTCTCTCATGCAACAGTCATGTATTAGACTGTTAGCATGGAACAGGAGAGGCCTTTTTAGTATTTCCATTAGCCTCCAATGTTTGAGAGATGGTAGCAAATGGAAGGGCCTTCTCTGTATTGACTGTAGGCTGTGTAACACTATCCCTATGAAGTGTCGCAGGAACCAACATTACCGTATATACTTTTTAAATTTCTAGGATTTTTTTACCAACTGTCCTTTGCATGAGGGTGGAACATAAATTTAATGATAAGTATCCTAATTTTAATTCATTATTTTAATATTTAAGTCAAAAATATTGCATGAGAAGAGAAATGACCAAGGAAACCATGACAACAGCAAGCTTTTTCAATCCAAATATGGCTGGCAATTATTGTCTAAAATCCTTGAATCTGCAGTGACTGATTTAAAATTCCAGTTTCTACCCATGGATCTGCATTACCCTAGTAAATTATTCTCTCCTGGTACCACTTTATTTCCAGTTGTAAAGAGGATACAATTAATATTTAGAAATATAATGCTGCTGAACTCAAAGACAAAAAGGCATTTAGCCTTACAAAAAGCAATCAGGTTGATGGTATTGGCTGTAGAATCAACAACTATGTGAACAAAGCAATGAACAATTTTACTTACATGATCATCAAAAGCCATCTTTGGACTAGGCTTCTGTTGTCTCCTTGAAGGACTCAAGACAAAAGTGGGTGGATCATCAGGAAAAAAGGAGGAAAAATTCTGTTCTGCAACCTTGTATTTTGCAACTGAACTTGTCTTAAGCAGAAAAAGATAAAAAAATTTTTACTGTCAGTGTTGATGGTAGCTACTCCATACATGGTCTGTCCTTGTTTTTTTAAAAAACAAATCATTGCTGTCCTCATTTTATATAAATCATTTATTGAAACATATTGAACATATTTATAATTTACACTTATTTGTACAGTTATATATATATGGATAACAATATGAACAAAATCTCAACTACATAACTTAACTCACACTAACAAAAGTCCATCTTATGCAAAACTCAGTTGCCAGATAATCTCATCAAACAGGAACGACAAACATCAAACTTAAAATTCATGCTTCTTATGCTGTAACTTCTTGTTTAGATTAACGCATCAGAAAATTATTATGAATGGACAGGGCATGTGGTTCCTAGATTCACTGGATTTTAGTATTGAGTGGGTTCCAGACCTCATAAAAATTATATTGTATTTTTATACCTATAAATGTGGTAAGTTCTATAATTGTTGTCTGTTAGCTTAGCATACCAGTTTACTGTTGCCATTATTTTCTGATTCAGTGTTATCTATTGGTACTAATGTACAATAATTTTAGACAGTACATGAATGACTATTTTTTATTTTAAATAAAAGTTTTAAAAGAGTTGATTAAATAAAAAGTAGCAAATAATAAAACAGTACAAATAGTACCCAGGTATGGCAAAAACAGTGTGAAATACAAATGAATGAAGGCAGGGGAACAGCATCCTAGTCCACACCATAGAAACAGTATTACAATGTCCATGGTAAAACGATTCAGTTCTAGGAACTGCATATTCTTGATGACGAGGAAGGGTGTTTTTCCACTGTCACTAAAAGTACCCATTAAGTACCCATTAATGGGTTACAAAATTGCGTTTTTGTACCCATTAATGGGTACTTAATGGGTACTTCTAGTGACAGTGGAAAAATACCCAAAGATAGCTTCCAGACTAGCCATTGTTGGTTCCAGAAGTTTAGGCTTCCATAATGTAATGTAATGATACATACACAGAGCTACAGCACTGGTTGTGCCAGGAGATCCAGCAGCCCACACTGCATGCCTTCTTTGAAGCAGTAGAAGAGCCCTGGACCACAGCAGAGACTGAAGATCAGCCAGGGCCATTGGGGATTCATGCAAGCCAGTTAAGCAACTAGGAAGTTGTGGCAAACTCAGAGGAGGAAGAGATGCTAGAGGAGGAGATATTCCTTTCTCCATGTACTTTTCTTTGCTGTAAAGCCAAACTGGATCAGGAGCCTCCTTCTCTGATTCCAAGAGGCAGCACCAGAGGAAACCTCACTTCTTGGGATCCCATAGCTCTCCAGCCAACCTATTATGCCCACCCCCTATGTAAGAAGACATCAAATATAGGAGCATTTTTACTACCAGGTTTTGGCAGTGAACTCTTCACCATGGCATATACGCAGTGGGTAAAGTATCTTGTTTTGGAATCAGAACCGAAAAATATAAGAAGCACTTTTCTTGATATGGAAGAAGGAGATTTGGCTTTTCTACCCCGCTTTTCTCATCCATTTAAGGAGACTCAAAGCGCCTGACAAAGTTTTCTATTCTTCACCCCACAACAGAGACCTTGTGAGGAGGCTTCATTGAAGAAGGTGGAATCAAACCTGGTATTCCCAGATAAGAGTCCAGTTCCTTAATCACTAGACCAAACTAGCTCTATGGGCATCAGAGAGTTCAACACTGAAGACTATGGCCACATCCCCACGGGATCGTTATCGCAAATTCAAAATGTTTTGAGTTCTCCTCGGCCAGACGGCAGTTCGGCTTAACACGGTATTTCCGTGTTAAACGACGTTAAACCGTTTTGAAATAAATCCTGATTTCAACAGCTCTCACTCCGGATAGTGCCCTTGATACGTGTTTCATTTTTTACTGTGTGGACAGTATCATTTTCCGGGATGAGATTCCGTGTCCAGGCTGTCCCGCCCCCAATCACACTGTAACCAATGGCTTGTCCGTATTCGAGGCACGTCATGTTTAGGATTCCCTCCCCCAATAGCTCGCTTCCAAAGAGTGATTCCATTGAAAGAATCCAACAGCCACTACCTCGAAAGCTACACTGTAGCGATGTAGCTTATAACAATGTTGCAGTTTTGCGCAGTTCTGAACTTTAAAAAGGAAAGGAAAGGGGAGTCCCCACGGAACTTTCCCAGCCCACTCTCCCCGCTCTCCGAGTTCCCTCCCGGCCCCCGGGGGAAGAGCGAGCGAGGAGCCCCCTTCGCCCTCCCCCACGGTGGGCACGCTGAGCTTGCCCGCCTCTCAGCTCTCCTTTTCCAGCGGCAGAGGAGCCCCAGGGCGAAGCTGCCCGCGCCGCAGCGCCAGGATGGATGGATGGATGGTGCGGTGGGCGCCGGAGCCGCCGGCGGGGGAGGCAGGGGTGGCCCGGGCTGTGAGCGCACTCCGGCCAGCGGGGCGAAAGGCGCCGAGAACGTGGCGGCGGCGGCAGCGGAGTCGGGCAAAGCGGAGCGGGCACCGAGGAGCCCCAGGGCGAAGCTGCCTGCACCGCAGCACCAGAATGGATGGATGGATGGATGGATGGATGGATGGATGGCTGCTGCTGCTGGGAAGGGAAAGGGAGGGGAGAGAAGGGGACAGATCGGGCAGGGGATCCCCGGCGGAGCATGGATGACGCAAGGTGGCGGCGGCTCTGCCACCGGGCAACGAGGAGTCCCAGGGCGAAGCCGCCCGCGCCGCGCCAGGATGGATGGATGGATGGATGGATGGATGGATGGATGGATGGATGGATGGATGCTGCTGCTGCTGCTGGGAAGGGAAAGGGAGGGGAGAGAAGGGGACAGATCGGGCAGGGGATCCCCGGCGGAGCATGGATGACGCAAAGGGAAGGGAGGGTGGGATCCTGGGAGGGAGGACCAATCACAGGGCACCATGACTGGCAATGGGCGGGAGCACAGGGCTATTGTGGGGATTACCAGGATTGATTCCGTGTTAAGGCTGCAATCGGAATGCCCTCGGAACCGGATCAATTTGCAAGTTGTGTAGACAGCTTTGTTCCGGGTCAGTTATTTCGAATTATTTAAATCGAAATAACTCATGCCATGAAGACGCAGCCTATGAAAAACCTTTGCTAGGCAACGATTGAGATCTGACCAGTCCTCTGTGTGTTCTGCATTGCAGTCTGCAGTTTGTCTGAATGAGGGCATCTAGACCAGTACCTGTGTGATAAGAGGTTTCACCCATGACATTTTTGTGTTCTGTCATTGCTCCCCTTGTACTGTGCCCCTTTGACTGCAGGTTCCATTTGGCCACTGACCAGCCATTGGGAATCCTTCCTCATTCAAATCCATGTAATTATTAAACAGGACAGGTCTACTACAGTGTAAGTCAATAGAGGTTTTTGCCTTGCTTCTCCAAATCCCTGGATTTACTATTAAGCATTTTCCTATTAAGTGACAATCTGCTAGAATAGAACCCTCACAGAACAGGATGTACTGTGACTAGACCACATGAAAATATGGAAGGAGTATGCAATTAAATTTGACCATACTTTTACTCTCCATGTTAACTTAAACACAGATGGTCACATCTCTTAAATTACATTTTTTTTAAAAAATTACCTTAATGTTAACAATTCTTCCATGTGATTCACAGTGTTGCTTCAAAAAAAGCTTAAGTCTGTCACGAGAAAAAATATTCTTCCTCCGACTACAGACATGATAAAAGAAAATGAAATGATCAAAACTCTTAGCATTACAAATCCAATATACTAAAATATTTTCTATTCTTAAGTTTGAGAAAAATTAAATTTGCAGACAATCCTGAGGTACAAGCACACAGAATTAATCAATAATTAATTTTTATGCACAGCGCTACAGAACTATCTCCACTGAACTTCTATAAACTCAATGGGTGTTTTTCCACTGTCAAAAAGTAGCCATTTTTGCACCCATTAAGAACCCATTTGGGTGTGAGCCGGATGACCCCATTTCCACCACGGCACCCATTTGGGACCTGACTGTTTCCAATGCCATGGTGGAAATCCGGATTTTCTGTAGACCCCATTAATGGGGTCTACAATGGGGTCTTCTGCCAGAAAATCCAGATTAAAGGGAATATGTTTCCACAGCAAACAGGCAATGGGGTCTAGAGGAGGCTGGGGGGGGGGAGCCCTGAAGTCCCAGCCTCGGAGTGATTTCAGATTCATTTCGAAATCATTCTGAAGTGACTCCGAAGTCCCTCCGAAGCGTTCGGCAGAGACTTCGGAGTCTTGCCGCCGGTCTCTCCAAAGAGATCAGTGCAGACTTCGGAGGCGCTCCGAAGGGACTCCGGAGCGGCTTCGAAGTCTCTGCCGATCTCTTCGGAGGGACTTCGGAGGGGAGTCCGCGCAGTCTGTGCTAATAGCGCACGGACCGCGCTGACAGCTCTGGAGCCTTTCCGAAGTCTTTGGCGATCTCTTTGGAGGAACTTCGGAGTAATTTCAAAATGATTTCAAAATGACTCCGAAATCACTCTGAAGCTGGGACTTAGGAGATCGCACCCCCGTCACCAGAGACACCTGGGTGACGGACCGACCCCTTGGGGGTCGATTCGGATTCCCCACATGGGTGCAACAGTGTTTCCATGGTTGGGGGGTTAGCACCCATTGCTAATGGGTGTTACACCCCCTGTGGAAACACATTGGGTGCTTCCCTTAATCCAGATCTAAGGAATGCACCTATTCCTTAGATCCGGATCTAAGGGCTGAGGAGGAAAAACACCCAATATCACACTAACATGAGTTCTTCTTTAGAGAAAGAATTAAACTTGTTTTTAAATATTTAAATATCAGGCCACATCTCATCCAGCATCCCATCTCACCCAGTGGCCCACCAATTGTTATGAGCATCTCAAGCAGAAGGCAAAGGCAAAACCTCCACCTGTTCTTGTGTCATGATAAAAGAAACATGTTGGGGGTAATTGTACTGCAGTACCATGCAGTGTTTCAAAGGTTCCAATATTTTTTTTTACATTGTTAGCCAAAAAGATCCATACACTTAAGAGTATTAAAATATTGTCTAGTGGTCAGGCTTTCATATAATGATTTTTGGGTAAACAGACTCCATAATTTCTGCATAGTTCATTTTTTACTTCTTTGCAAAGAGACTCTAGGATAATAACAAACAGTGCTTACCATATCTGAGATGCTTTCACTGTAACAGATTCATACATTTGCTTCTTTATAGGTTTCACTTTGTACTTGAATAAAGAGGGATCAGTTATGGCTTTCTCCTTCCTAAAAACAACGACCAGTTACTTTTTCCTCCTCTGAACACAATTTGATATACTGTATAAGCAAATAGTAGAATTAAATGTCTCATGCAGTGGGAAAGAAACAAAAAGCACAAAGCCCTAATTTAATCAATGACGCCTGCAAATGTAGAAAGTTCTTTTAAACCAGATTGACTTGACAACTTCTTACAAAAAAAGATCCACACGCACAGCACATCCAGGCATATGAAGTGGCATGCTCTAGGAAGCATAAAGATTCTGGAATACTGCAGTCATAGTTTACAAGAAAAATAGCTTTATAGGTTTATTTGGCTCTCTCTCTCTCACACACACACACACAAAGCAGAACACACCATGTATTTACATAATATCAGATTTCCACTATGTGAACCATGAACAATCTGTTTCAAATGGTACAGATATATAAACCAAAATTTAACCAAACTAGAAACTGTGGTTCTTCAAGTATTTCTTTCAACTGAAAAATATTTGCTTCTTGTCCAGTGCTTAAACATACCAACTGCAATTCTATTAGGAGGATATTCCACAAAGAAAGTGCCGAAAGAGAATCATGCAGCAATTGCAACATTATGATTCATGTTGTCATAAAAGAATTGCAACTGGTAATAGAAATGAGAGGAAGAACACTCCTGCAGATAGCAAGGCATGGAACAAAAGACCAGCCCTGCTGGATCAGGCCACAGCCCATCTAGACCAGCATCCTGTCTTACACAGTGGCCCACCAATTGCCTATGGGCATCTCAAGCAGAGACAAGGGCCGACCTTCTCCTGGTCTCGAATCCCAGCAAATGGCCTTAAAAGCATCCTGCTTGTCTTCACGGCCTGAAAGATGTACTTAGGCATCCATTCTAGTAGCCATTGATACTCCTGTCATCCATAAATTTGTCTAACTCTTCCTTAAACCCATCTAGGCTGGTTGCTGTTATCACCTTTTCGGCAGCAAATTTCATAGACTGATTTCAGTTTTTACTATCCTGAATAATTTAGTATCATCAGCAAACTTTGCTATTTTACTATGTACCCCTTCTTCTAGATCACTGAATAAACTAAAAAGCACTGGTCCTAATACTGAATCTTGGGGGAACCCACTTTCCACCTCTTTCCACCATGAGAATTGGCCATTTTATTACTTCTCTCTGTTTCCTATCCTTAAGCTAGTCACTAGTCCAGGACAGAACCTGTCCTTTTATTCCATGTTAAGTTTATTCAGCAGCCTTTGATGTGGGACTTTGTCTATCTGGACTTTCAGAAGGCTTTTGACAATGTCAACTGGTTTGCCTTTATCCATGTGTTTACTGACACTCTCAAAGAATTTCAACAAGTTTGTAAGGCATGATTTACCTTTGCAGAAGTCATACTGACTTTTATTTAACAATGCTTGCTCCTCCATGTCCACACTAATTTTATCTTTAATGATGGTTTCCATCACCTTACATGGAACCAGCATTAAGCTAACTGGTCTTTAATTGCTTGGATCCTTTTTTGAAGACTAGTGTTAAATTTTGAACCCAAAACTATGTAGAACCTTACAGATGACAGCACTTTCAATTAGGCCTGGCACCAAATAAGCAACAGTATTACTATGACGAAAGTATCTCAGTTCAGAAAGAGCCATAGAGGAGAAGAATACCCCTAAATATACATGAACTTAACATTCCAAAACTAAACCTAGCTAAAAATTTGCTTCTCCATCAATAACTACCTGCCTACCAAACTCTTGAACCAGCAAAGCTCTCATTTAGCCTTTTTTACTGGCCTTCATCAGCACTTATCACCTACAGACAATTAAAAACAATTCTGAAGTGCTGCTGCGGACTATATAAATTTTTAAAAAATACAAAACAAATCTTTACCCATTTTGTGCAGAACTGGTATCTAAGTCTGAATCATCACTATCGCTAATGACAATGGTGCCTCCATCCGTTCTATTGATATGGCCATTAGCCACTCCGTTTTGATGCAATGGTGCTTTAACTTCCAAAATTTTACAGTGCAATCTGAAACAAAGCAAATGTAAAGTCAATATTTTCATGGTGCAAAATTATTTCTTTAATAATGTAAAAGACAACTTGAAGCAGTCTATGGTCTGTACTTACTACCATACTCTCAAAAACATAAAGACATCAGCAGAATCCAACACCTCTAATTTTATTTGTTCATTTAAAACATTTCTGTACTGCTCCCCATAAAAATCTGAAAGTAGTTAATAAAATTTTCTTCTTTATATGCTTACTAAAGCCCTGGTGATTCAATAAATTCTCTTCTTTAAAAATAGCTATTTTATTTGTTCTTTGTGTTCAGAACAAAACTCTTCATATCAATGCACCAATGAAACTGAAACTTTCAAGTAAGTTATTTAAGTTTTTGAAAGGATTTTAAAAAAATGTTTCAACTACCCTCACCACCTTTCATACCTCAGACACCCTTCCCTTGAAATGTGTCCCTTGGATCTTGGCCAAGGGTCAGTGCTAGCGATGTGCATGAATATTCAAAACACTCAAAATTCAATCAAATTCGTTCAAATTTGGACATTCAAATTTGAAAAGAATGTCTATAAATTGGAATTGAAACTTTTGAACAAATTTCAAATTTCTGAATCTATTTGGACATTTGTATGTGTACGGACATGTACACAATACGTACTTGCCCATATACACCTTTCCTGCATCCGTACGCATTTGTACGGATCCGTATGGGATGAAAATGGGATGCATAAGGGCACATAAGAATGTTGTCGACATTCGTATGTGCAAACTCAAATCAAAAATTCAAACGAATACATTCAAATTTACTCAATTCGAATTGAATGTGGATAAATTTGAATTTTAAAGATTCAAATCCAATTCAAATCGAATCCCAAAAATTGCATTCATGCACACCCCTAGTCATTACAACTCTCAGCTTAAGAAAGCTTAGCTTTTCAAACTACATGTAAGCTCTTTATACAGCATGCATATTACACATAGAAGATTTGTAAAGAAATATAATTTTGGGATGAATTCAGATCCTCAAGAGGAATAAGAACTGTGCCAATTGCTGTTCAGCTGTACTTGTGAAAGCATTTAATGCACACTATTGTTGTAAAATAGATGCTCTGTTGTAAAAACTGGGTTTTTTTTACTTTAATCACTTTGTAGATCGTGAAAATTATAATGTGATTATCTTATGTAAATATGTTTATGTAATTAAAGAAAAAAGTCCCACCCTGCATTTCCAATATCTAAGTTGGTCTCAGACTTGTCAAGGTTTTATTGACTTCATTCTTCAGTTTTATACCAATGTCCAATCTATCAATGTATGCATACAGGTACTGTTGTGAAAACTGTTAAATATTTAAATTCAAATTCATTTTTATTGTGAAGCTCTTCCAATTCATGATAAGGTTGGAGGCAGCTTCCACAGAGAGATCAACACCACCCCCTCAGGATGAATGACAGCGTAATTCACTCTCTACTGATAACCTATTATGGCAGTCATTTTTTCCAAAGATCATTTGGAAACTCCTTCAATATTACTGATTTTAGTTATCTGTTTCATAAAGGTTCTTGTTAATGAAAATGCTGTGCAAGTACTAACTAAATGTCCATTGAATTTTTTTACTTGAACTAAGCATTAAGATTTTTCACAGAAATGAGAATGCTTAGGTATCTTACACTACCAGAAGATCATTCTTCAATATAACTGATGACCCACATAAACAGCGATTAAATTATTGTTGTCTAATTTTTTAATTGTGGCCATCTCCTAACATTTTAAGGCTTTATTTGGTGTGGGTGTGTCTGTGTGTGCATTTATATATAACTTTTATACACAATTACCACACAAAATTGATACAGAACAATAAAATTCAAAAGAAATAAAGTCTGAATAAAATTCAATTAAAAAGAAAAGTCTGTCGTAACCCTTTACAAGTTGCCACTGCTGAAGATACAGTCCAGGGCCTGCAAGACAACCAGAATTTGTTTAGTGAACTACATAGATGGCAGTTTGTTTGTGTGGAAGAATCATTATACCCTAAGCTCTGTTTAGACTGGGACCACTGGAAAATAAAACCTTCCTGCCAAGGGTTTCCTACAGCAGTATCAGCATAAACAGAATTAGGATGATGTGACTCCTTGGGTGCTACAACATTGTACCTTGTACTACCCCAAAGTTCTCCTTGGGCTGCTTCCGCATTTGCTGCCGGGAAATGGAGTTAACAAAAACCGTTTCCCAGCAATCTGGCCTCCTGAGGATCTGTCTCTATTTTGGACAGATCTGAAGGGCCCTCGCACATCGGCACACACGCGGGGAGGACAGATCGCCTGGGTGCTGCGCAGAAGCTGCAGCACCCATTTGAAAGGATATCTGGCCTCCTGCGCCACCAACACCGCCCCCAGAGCCACGGGACTGGAGCATACAGCTGCTAGTCACTGCACTTTTCCGGGTGCGTGGCGCATGAGGGAAGGGCAAAAGAAGGCAGACCGGCTTACTTCTGCCCTTCCCAAGATGGCGGCCACCTGCTTCCGATCAGATCGAGGCGAGGGGCCAGATGGAAGACCTAATTTTTGAAGTCTTCCTGGAGGCTAGATTCTTTGGTGGCAAGACCCGAATAGGGTCGGATCTTGCATGCCCAAGTGCGGAAGCGGACACATGAAGAGTCCCAGATCCAGCCTCCTCCACAGAAGGTAAGTTGCTATGTGTCTTGTATGCATTTTTATATGTGTTTTAACAGCCAATGTGGAAGCGCCCCCGTTATCGTTTCTTGGTTTCAAGAGACTATAAGGAAGAGTGGATGTGCCTGTTTGCGGCATGGCAATCTAACAAAGCTTCTGCAACAGGAGGAAGAATAATCTGAATCTGGAGTGGTTTTTTTCAGATTTCAGAATAAACTCTACTCGGGTGTCAGACCATGTCCAATCAATATCTGTCTATCCAACTGTACTTTTGTAAAACTTATAGCATTACGCTGACCAGATAAAACGTGAAAATGACAAACTCTTTACTATGAATTCTGTTCCAGAAATCTCCTAAAAGTCATCTAAACTGTGTGGTGCACCTGACTATTGGCCAGAATCAGGGAGAGCCCACTTTTTCCAAGGGAAGGGAATGGATACTTGACTTGCCCAAGTTCTGTAGCTGTTAACACTGATGCATCTACCCTGCAGCACCTATCAAATGTATGAGCAGAAGATGAGGTATCTGCTCAATATATCACTCCAATTTAGCTATTATTTTAATATGCAGCCAAAGTAGAAACCTCTTTAAATTAACAATCTGAAATATCTTCAGATTATTTACCAGAAGCCAAGTACACTTAGGGCAAATCCCCAAAGCAATCTTATTTCGCTTTCCCTAAACCGAAATAATAGAACCGGATGCAAATGTGAATTTGCCTGTTCCCATTACTTTTAACTTAATCGCATTGGATCCGGATTCTGAGGATCGTATGTGGGGTACGTGACTCAAGGTGGGACTCAAGTGGCTACTTTTTAAAAGCCGCTTTTCGGGGCTGCCCTGCCCTCTTCCTCCTGGCATGGACGCGCCATCCATAAGGGACCCTTTCACCGAGCCTAACTGGGTGGCTGGGTGGCTGCCGCTTCCATGGATGGAGGAAAAATGGCAGCGGGCAGCCAGCCAGCGATTCTTTCCCCTCCTCTCCCCATTGCTCAGGGCACATAGCAGCAGCGGCAACTAAAGCCCCTTTGCTTTAAACATTCACATTCAGCTGCTTTCCTCCCTTTCTTTCCATTTCTAAAATCAGATATTTTAGAATTGCGCAAAATTGCAACACTGTTATTCCAACCATCAAGGTGTGAAGTGGTTCCATCGCTACAGTGTAGCAATCGCTGTTAAGTGGATTTTTACACTGAAATCACTGTCTTTGGAAGCAAGCTATTGGGAGAAGGAAACCCTAAACATGGATTCTCATCCCTTAAAACGGTACTGTCCACACAGTAAAAAATGTAAAACGTTTCAAGCGCACGATCTGGAGTGAGACCTGTTGAAATCAGGATTGAGATTCACCACGCTTTGGGGTGGTTTAACACGGGAAAAGCGTGTTAAGCCAAACTGCCGTGAGGACTGAAAACATTTTGAATTCGAGATAAAGTTGCTGTGAAGACACGGCCATAGATGAATCAAGTTTTAAGTCATCTTAAAAGACAAATATAGGAGAAGATTCCTTCTTGCCCACCTTCTTTCTCAACACCACAAATTAAAACTCTGACTTTCAGTGCTTTTCTGCTCTTCTGTTTAGAAACCCAATGCTCTTTGTGCATCTTGATAAAGGTATCTTTTCTCCCAGGAATTACATTAAATTAGGGCAGGAACACATCCTGCTATTGGTAAAAAACTGAACTTAAGACTTTATTCCTGTCCTATCAAGAAAACCAAACTTAAATATGGGTTGCACAAGAGCCTCCCAAGTTCCAGAGCAGGCTTGGGGTACATATATATGACACAGTGTACGCTCTGCTAAAGCATCACATTCACTGCAGTGCTTGCTCTGTTCCCATTTCTTTCTGCCCCAGTCGCTCGTCCCCTCTAATGATCATTTACATCCCAGAATGTTCTTCAGTGATGCTGCCTCTTGTTTGCAGGATATGTTGGGGAGTAGTCATGGTGTATTTGGGTGCCAAGGATGGCCAGAAAGGAGGCCCTGCAAGTTAAATTTAGATTGCTAGAAGGCTGAAAGCCAAAACATTCAAGGTAGCTTTTATTATGTTTACAGTAATTTTTATAGCACCCTTCACCTACTATACTTGCAGAGTCTGTAAAGCGCCTTGGTATGCCATGGAGCTACGGGCGATAAAAGAGGAAGGTCGACTGCTAAAGTGCAGGTGGCAGAAATCCTGCTATGAGCCTGACCAAACACGGGCTAGAGCACACTATCGTGGCTTCCATGTGGCAGTGATGGCAGCGAAAAGGAGGTTTTTTTCTGCCACCACTGCATCCTTGAGTAAGCATCCAGCAGAGCTCTTCCGGGTGACGAATGTCCTTATAAGATCCAACCCAAGGAAGTGTGGACAAGGGCCATCTAATATCTGCTGTGACAAGTTTGCAAGGCACTTCAAAGACAAAGTTGCTCAGATTCATGGGGGACTAGATGTCACGGAGGAAGTGTCTAGGGAACTGCCTGGTCTGGTTCTCTTGGATCAGTTTCAACTGTTATGGCCTGAGGATGTGAATGAGCTGCTGTGGAGGTTCAGCTGACAACGTGCTCTCTGGACCCTTGCCCTTCCTGGCTGACAAAAGCTAGCCAGCAAGATACGACTGCGTCGGTCTAGGGAGTAGTGAATGCTTCCTTGAGAGACAGGGTTGTTCCACAGGCCCTTAAACAGGCAGTGGTGCACCCTCTCCTCAAAAGAGCATCCCTGGATCCAGAAGATTTAAACAACTACTGCCTGGTTGCCAACATACCATTTCTGGGCAAGGTAGTAGAGAGAGCTGTGGCTGTCCAACTGCAGGCATGCTTGGAGGAAGCTTATTAACAATCTGGCTTCAGACCCAGTTATGGCACAGAAACTGCCTTGGTTGCCCTGGTTGACGACCTTCTTCAGGAGAGAGAGGGAGTGCAGCCCTGTTGGTTCTCCTGGATCTCTCAGGGGCTTTTGATACCATCAACCATGGTATCCTTTTGGAAAGGCTATGGAGTTTAGGAATTGGAGGTAGTGTGAAGCATTGGTTCTGCTCCTGTCTCTGTGGCCGAGCTCAGAGAGTGGTAGTAGGAGATTCTTATTCGACAACCCAAAAAATCAAAATCAGATAGATCAACTCAACAGAGAGAAAACAAAAGATCTATCAAGAAGAAAAAACCAAGGTCCTTCTAATATGAGAAAACTAAAGAAAGTGCCCTGATGCCAAAAAAGGGGGGAAAGATATACACCCTTATATACAAATAATAGTAAATTTACTGGTGAAAATATAATATCTTATAAGTTTATAACAGTATACAAAAGACAATAAAAAGAATGGTGTATAAAAAACAAATAATGGGGATCTTATTATAGTTCTAAAGAAAGATAGTATTATACTGTTTTAACTCAGAGAATCTTCTTATTTGCCTTTTTTAAAAATACTTGTACGTATGATGTATTTTTTATAGCCCATTGCGGCACAGATGAAAGGAGTCATCACCATTTGGGATGATCGTAAAAAGCCACTGAAGAAGACGACCTGTTGAAACGCGTCTGGCTTTAGATCCCCATTATTTGTTTTTTATACACCATTTTTTTTATTGTCTTTTGTATACTGTTATAAACTTTTATAAGATATTATATTTTCACCAGTAAATTTACTATTATTTGTATATAAGGGTGTATATCTTTCCCCCCTTTTTTGGCATCAGGGCACTTTCTTTAGTTTTCTCATATGAGAAGGACCTTGATTCTTATTCGACATCCTGGGAACTCACTTGTGTGGTTCTTCAGGGGTCAATCTTATCTCCCATGCTTTTTAGTATCTATATGAAGTCATTGGGAGACGTCATCAAGAGATTTGGAGTGAGGTGCCATCAATGTGCAGATGATACCCAGCTCTATCTCTCTGCACCACCTGGATTAGGAAAAGCAGTTGAAGCACTTGACAGGTGCCTGGAGGCTGTAATGGGCTGGATGGGGTTCAATAAATTGAAGCTGAATCTAGACAAGACAGAGGTGCTATGTGTCACAGGGTCTTGGGTCTGTGTAGCTGGAAGATACCTGTGTCCTCGACGGGGTTGAAATGCCCTGGAAGGGAGAGGTGCAAAATTTGGGGGTGCTCTTGGACTCTGCAATAACGCTTGAAGCTCAAGTGGAGACCATGGCCAAGAGTCCCTATTCCCAATTACGGCTGGTGCGCTAGTTGAAGCCTTTTCTGGACAGAGATGACTAGGTCACAGTTATCCATGCTTTGGTAACATCTAGACTAGAATATTGCAATGCACCGTACATGGGGCTGTCCTTGAAAACAGTTTGGAAGCTGCAACTAGTGCAGAATGCAGCAGCTAGATTGACCAGGACAGCTGGCCGGATGCACATCACACCAGGCTTAAAAGAGTTGCACTGGCTGCAGATTCGCTGCCCAGCCCAATTCAAGGTGTTAACCTTAACTTATAAAGCCATAAACGGCTTGGGGCCCAAATATCTGAAGGAACTTCTACTCTCATATTGACCTGCCTGTGCCTTAAGATCTGGAGGGGAAGTCCTCCTGGTTGTCCCACCAACTTCAGCAGCAAAAGGAGTGGGCACCCGGGAAAGGACCTTCTCAGTGATGGCCCCTAAGCTATGGAATAGTCTCCCCCTTGAGGTGCATCTATCACCTTCATTGTATACATTTAGGAAGGCATTGAAGACTCACCTTTTTACCCTGGCTTTCGGTTAAATGGGTAAACAATTTTCTCTTCCCACTGACAGATGCTCTTATTGTTTTAATGTTTTCATGATGTTTAATGATGTTTGTTTTTAGATATTGTTAACCGCCCAGAGACCTCTGGGTATAGGGCAGGATAAAAATGTAAATAAATAAATAAAAATAGGTCACAGGGCTGTAACTAATATAATAAAGCAAAGTAAAGACTTAAAGCAGTGATTAGCACTGAGGAAGGTGGAACGCATGAAAACATAGGAGGAGAGAAAGCAAATTTAATCACTAAATGCCTGAGAGAATAGGTGAATAGAAGCTGCTTGCCGGCAATCGGGGAGCGGGGGTGGAATAAAGGTTGCAGGAAGAGGCTTGTGGGACAACAAGAGCCAAATGCCCCCCCCTCATTGCTGCATCTTTACCTGTCAAACTGGGGCGATCAGTCCTTTTAAGCTGTTTGATCTTTTAAAATGGCCAGCAGTTGTGATCCCCAATGCACAGGACAGGAATGGTGAGCACAGGACATGAAACCCGCATTCTAATAATGTGAGTGTCAATCTCCTCCCTTAATAACCCGGGAGTGTCCCCAAGCCTCCAAAATAATCCAGACTTGCCTCCCTAACCACAGCAAGAAGAGTTTGCAAGGGGAGTTTATTTACCACAGATTTGGGTGATTTGTTCCGCATGTAGCCCGGTTTGGGGGGTTTGCATGGGGGGACGCTCTGAGTTGAATTCAGATTCGATTCGGAGAACAGAGTGCATGGGGATGCCCCCTTAGTTGCTATTCTCTACTGAACTGACGAAAGCAGATGAAGAATTACATAGGGTCTGCGAGTCTCCTCAAACACTTTCATTCCTCACTGATAAGAAAGCTAGGAAAATTTTAAATGGATCTTTCTCAAGTATTTGGTTGTTTGTTGTTATGGATTTTGATCACTTGTTATCGGGTTAGTGTCCTTTTGCTTTTATATAATGGCAAAATAAGCAAACAATTTTTAAAAAATGGACCTTTCTCCATCCAGCTGCTATCTAATCAACAACTATACCATTTAATCAGCCCTAAAAACAATTCATCAAAGATCAGACTTCTTATATATTTCCTAATTAGTATTGTCAGATGCACATAAACATAGGTGTTTCAGTTTTGACATCACTTATTCAACCTTAATAACCCAGAATCCTACTTGTGTACCTCTCAGAAACAGCAGCAACTTTCCATTCATAATTTGGAACAGACGACTGGGCAAAACCAACTTTCAATTTGACCCAGCAAGTCAGATTATATATTGATTCCATTTCTAAACTGACTAAGAGTAGACCTGGAGCTCTACTGCCTAATAGTTAGGAGAACATGGATGCCTCAGCTTCATTTTATTCCTTCTTCTGCATTGCATCTATATTCCTAATCAGCTGCACCAAAGGCACTAAAAAAGGCATTGTCATACAGGCCATAGTTCAATTTATTATCCATATGTCATGTGGAAACAGTATTCCCCCATGTTTAACTAAGCAGAAGAATTTGCCTATCAATTTTTAGATGACAAAATAAGGAATTAGATCATATAATCTAGCCAATTAAAGACAAGCACGACCAAATAAAGTTATGCAAATTGAATTTTTTAAAAAAATTAGGGTTAACATAATTTGTCAAAATTAGCACAAATTAAAGAAGCTTACCTTTCACCACTATTTCTAAGAACTTCAACAGTTTCACCAACAAAATAACGGTCTTTAACATAAGCATAGATGTCATCACAGACTTCATTAAGTCGTGAGCGCTGGGTGAGGGTAATTAGGTATAAAACTGGAATAATAAGTGGCTCAGGAAAGTTTTGAAGATTTTGTCTGGCTTTCTTTTCTGATTCTAGTGCCTCTTGATAGGTGAGTCCAGGTTTTCCTGTGATAGCACAACTCCACACAAGACTGTTACACAGAATGGTTCGTTCAAAAAAATCACTGCAATGCAAAAAAAAAATCCACATATCAGATTTTGTTCACAGCTGAAATTTACTATTTTAAAATTCTGTTGATTAGAACACATAAATTACTTCCCACTTTATTGTGCATGCATTTCAAACACTGAGATAGGCCAGGCTAAGAAAGGCAGTCACTAACCCATGGTCATATGGAACCTCTGATCATCATGAATCCTGCAGCTAGATGAAACTTTTTGTTTTACATAGGAAGTCAGAGAAAACTACCTTAGGGCAGGTCAGTTATCTACTGTACAAAATTTCCCAGTATGAATGATAGCGTGCATTCCCATCTGGCTGAAAAAGGTCCGGGAATGACTTTTTTAGTCCAGATGCTGGGTTGAGCACTCATTCCTCTGTTCCCATTTGATGGATAACACGGGCTCAATTTGGATAACGGCGTTCCCACATATCGGACAATCCACATCTTTTCATCTCTGCCCCCTTGTCCTTCAATCCTCCTAGCCCTTCCCCTGATAGGAAGCAAGATTGTGTCACTCCTAGCTGCTCGAGTGTCTCGTTCTTGTTACAGCAGCTGCCCCCTCACCCATGTCTTCTTCACTGGCGCAGCCCACCCTGAGGATGGCATCATGCCACTGCTGCCCTCCTCCCTAGCTAGAATCCCTGCTGCAGCTCTGTCTGTGTGAGCTTGGGCTGGATCAGCACAATCAGTGCAGATGGTGCTGGTCCACCTCATGCCCCCCCCATGATCTGAATCAGGTCATGTTAACCCAGATTTCATCCAGAGGCCTGTTTACACTTGGCTATATTTTGGAATATATCTCAGGATAGGGGTCTGTTGTTTGCATGCTAATGTCGACTCTGGCAGATCTCACCTGGGACCTGCTGTAGCCTGCACTAGCATGTGGACAACAGCCCCATTCTAGAATATATTCCAGAATAAAGCCAAGTGCAAATAGATCCCAGATAAGTGCAGAAAAGGCCCATTACTCAAGGCTTACAGCTCATATTTTGAAAAAGGTAAAGAAAGAAATATTAAATACTTATTTTAAATAGTAAATAATGCCACATTCTTAGACATAACAATCTTAGAAATTACTTAGTACAGTAGAATTTATATGGGGGGAGGTAGAGCACTTTTGGTTAAAATTAGAGCTTTACAAAGCTTTCTCACAAAAATGGCAACACTCATTACTTGCTTGATTTTGTCCATCTATACATGGTATTTTTATCATCAAGGAAGGTCAAAGTCCAAAAGTATCCATAACACAGGAACAAGATCCAGTTTTAAGTGTGATGTTTAAACTAGAATGAGCATAAGCAACTTTGTGGTTTTTTCCACTTGCACTAAGTACCCATTAAGTACCCATTAGGGACCCATTAGGCTCAGAGTAGGAAGACCCTGTTTCCACTGCAGAATCCATTAGAGTCACATTTGTTTCCACCTGTTCTAGGGAAATCCAGATTAAATGGGTCCTTCAGGACCTATAATCCGGATTTCCTGTAGACCCCTCTATAATGGGGTCTTCAGGCATCAAATCCAGATTATATGGTGCGTGTTTCCACTGCGATCAGGCAATAAGGTCTAGGGGAGCTCCGGGGGGGGGGCACCCATGGGGGGTGCCCCAAAATTCAAAACTTGAAGCTTCGAAGCCTGTGCATAATCTCTGAAGATGGCTCCAAAGGAAACTTCAGAGAATGGCACAGGCTTCGAAGATGACCCGTCGAAGTAATGCCATTTCTACGGAGCTTTGTCCAAAGCTCCAGAGATTCTCTGGAGCGATTTGCTGCAATCGTCGAAGATTCTCTGGAACCGCTCCAGAGGATCTTCGAAGAATTTCTGGAGCATCTACAGAGTTTGCACCATCACTACCCTGTAGCACCACCAAAAAAACATGGGGTGACGAGTGGGTCCCATGTGGGTAAATCCAGATTCACCACATGGGTGCTCCAGCATTTCCACTGCAAGAACACTAGCTCCCATTGCTATTGGGTGCTACACCGCCCGTGGAAACGCACTGAGTGCCTCCTTAGATCCGATCTACTAAATCCAGATTAGTTGAAGGACCCATTCCTTAGATCCAGATCATTGTAGATCTGGATTAAGGGAGGTAAGTGGGAAAAAAACCTTTATCCACTATATCTAACCAACTGACTATAATCTGCCACCAAATGGTCCTCAATGCCATGAAACAGCCTCTGACTCTGTGCAGAAATAGGCCACTTTCTCATGTATTTTTCTAGTCATTTATAGCTTCACGTGTCTTAGAGTAATTTGGCTGTATGCAGATGAAAGACAAAATCTAGGAACTGTTAAGCCAATTGCTGAGCGTATTCTCCCATACTTGAGGTCTGTTGCAAACAGTCTGGTCACTTCAGCTAAAATAACAGTATTAATGTAACAAGACAATGAATCCAGGCCATAAATAAAACCTGCCCACAACCATGAATTCTTCTAGCTTTCTCTGTATTGAGGTATCTGTTACTCACTCCAGAACAGAAAATTGGATTTAATATGTGCTCAGGGTAAATGGGGCCTAAAAATTATTGGGGGATCATATCATTGCAATGGGCAATAATTAAAGAACTAAATAAAATATGAACTATTTCTAAAAGCAGTATTACAAGAAATCTGAGACTACGAGGACCATCCTACAAAGCTCACAAAGGACAAAGATAGACAGCACATCAAGAGAACCCTGCCATGAGTACTGTCAGAAATGTATATGTTACACCAAGGTATATGTGAGACTTTTGTTGAGTCTCTTAACTATTAAAGTGCCACTAAAGCAAGATTTTGTTTTACAAAAAAACAGTAACTTTGGAAGGTGCTATTAGTATAGTAATTATACAATCTTATTAAAAGTCTTCTTAATCCTACTTGGGATTTTCGAAAGCAAGATTATATCAGCAGCATACATTAAAGTATTAACATGTCTCTTTAATATTTTTGGCATGTATAGTTCTTGAGCTCTCATAGCCAACAGAATGTCATTAACAGAGAATAGGCAGCATAGATGCTTGAATGTAACCTTGCCTTGCACCTGATCTTACAGGGATCTCATCAGTCAAGGTCCACCAGAGCAGAACTGAATAGAAAGCAGAAAAAGTGCTAGAACTTCTAGTGCTATTCAACGAATGAAGAATATTTCTGATATTTGGCAGAAATTCTTGTTTATTCTTAGTGACTAACACTAACGTTTGTAGATTTCTGTTACTTCTAGCCTAATCAACTTTTCACCTTTGCCTCCATCTCTACACTGGCTTGATTTCTGCTGTATTTCTGATTAGGTACTGTCTAGACTGACAATTTCTGAATTTGCCAGAGAAATTCTTAAATTCCATTAGTACACGTGTTGGCTATAAACAAAGATAGGTCCAGATCAATACCAGCAATTGATTCTTCAGGGTTCAACCTCCTTTATGGTCTAACTCTCACAGTCATATGATACCACTGAGAAGACCATAACTTTAACTTCATGAATCTTTGACAGCAAAATGATGTCTGTTTACACTGTCCAGGTTTGTCATAGCTTTCCTCCCAAGGGGCAAGCATCTTCAACTGAAATGATGTGGCTGGATGCCATGATCTTAGTTTTTTAATGTTGAGCTTCAAGCTAGCTTCTGTACTCTCTTCAATAGACTCCTTACCCTCCTAACATCCAGCCCACCTTCTCTACAAAACAAAGATTAAGTGAAACACCCAATTTGTTAGAGCAACCTGAAACAGCCCCACAGCTGTCAAGAAGAATAAGAAGCCTCATGTCAGTTCTATGTGGGTAATGGGTGTTTTTCCACTGTCACTAGGAGTACCCATTAAGTACCCATTAATGGGTACAAAAATGCCATTACATACCCATTATGGGTACTTCTAGTGACAGTGGAAAAACACCCATTGTCTGCTTAAATGCTGAAGTCCTCCAAGACTATATCCAGCACCACAGAGGACACTAAGTCTACCAGCTTAGACAGGGAGGCTGTTAGGCAGCAGGATGGGCAGTGTAACAACAGCATCTTCAATCCGTCTCATTGGCCCACCACAAGATACAGGACCTTGGATCCCACATCAATCTTCAAGAAGACCATGGTAAGAAGAATGGCAGACCTATAAACCAACTGACTCTCCCACCTGGCACAAAACTACACTTTTAAAAAAAATGTGTTGGCAGTACCAGCCCAAAGGAAGACAAGGGATACCAGGAGTTTAAAATAAGAACACTGCTAAAGAAGATAGGATTACCTATCAGAGCAACTTCTGTTCAGTTCTAGAGATGAAACCGCTCTTCGTCTCCTTCAATATCAACCTGTTGAAGGTTTACCCTCTCAACAATTATTTTAAAAATTGTTTACTGATCATTTGGCCCTTTAACATTATATTTAGTAGTTGTTAGGATAAATGTACTCTAATGCATATAAGTTCCTCCCTTGAATTTAGGTGATATTGTCTTTTAATGTTTAAAGTTATTTACAGTTAAAGTATTTTTCCTTGGATAGAAATAAGATTTGTCCTTACTGGAGATTATATAACCTAATGATTTTGTAGTTTTCTTTTGTAAAAATCAAATTGTCAATACAAAATATCAACCCCCCCCAAAAAAAAGTTAAATTGCAACGGAAGGCAGAGAACTCTCATAATATTGTATGTGACTAAAAGCATAAGGCTGGAATGTAAATCTATCTATTCAATGTAGGTTTTATCTGTTTATATACCACTTCCTATTAAGAATATAAACTCAAAGTGATTTTCAAAAACGTTGAGGATAAAAACAGCTAAACCTATGAGTAATATAAAATTATTAAAATCAAGGTTAGAACAATAACATTGACTCTGGAAAAGCCTAGGTAAAGAGACAGGTCATCCATCTGCACCTGAAAGCTGGAAGTGTACACACCCCACAAATATCAAAAGGGAGGCTAATTCCAAAGGTGGGTACTACCACAGAGAAGACCTGACTGCAAGCACAAGATGGCATTTAGTCATTCACAGCACTCATAGCAGAACTACCACTGAAGACCACCAGTACACAGACAGCAGTGATTAGACTAGTACTGGGCCTGTTTTCACTTGCCTTTATTCTGGAATATATCTCAGAATATGGGTCTGCTAGAGTCGGCATTAGCATATGGACTACACAACTCCACCCTGAGATATATTTCAGGGTATAGGCAAGTCCAAACAGGCCCTCTGTGCAGTAATGGTTGTAGTTTATATATCAGCCAAAACTGGTAGTAAGCACTCCTAGCCCAGTGATACCAATGAATCTAGGAACAACCCCAGACCACGTACTTATTCCTTCTGAGGAAATACACTCCATCTAGAACATGCAAATTCCCAAATAACTGAACATATGAACCACCAACCCACAAAGTGTCTCTCTTGTCACAGTTCAGCTTTAGATTGTTGGCCTTCATCCTGCTCAGCACTGCATCAAAGGAACAGAACTGAGACATTCAAAGCTTCTCCTAACTAGAAAGTAATGCAGAAGAAATAGTTGGGTATCATCTACATACTGGTGACAATTCAGCCCAAAACTCCTGATGATCACTCTCAATGGCTTCATATAGATATTAACTAGCACCAGAGATAAACTAGTGCCCTGTCACCCCCCACTGCTCAGTGGCCAGTGTAGTGAGGCACAATCACTTAGCAATATTATCTAAGATTGTCATTACAGATAGAAACAGAGCCAATTTAACGCAGCATTTGCATGAGGTCTGCTGTAGTCCCCTCATCAGCATGCGATGGCAGGCCCTTGCTCCAGGACTGGTTACTAATTTGCTACTGAGCCCAATTCAAGATGTTAACTTTAACTTATAAGGCCATAAATGACTTGGGGCCCAAATACCTGAAGGAACGCCTTCTCCCATATTGACCTGCCCGTACCTTAAGATCTGGAGGAGAGGCCTTCCTGGTTGTCCCACCATCCTCAGCAGCAAAAAAGGTGGGCACCCAGGAGAGGGCCTTCTCAGTGATGGCCCCTAGGCCAGGAGTCCCCAGCCCTTTTTGCACCAGAGGCCGCCTTCCTTTTCCGTGGCATAGCGTGGTGTGGCGTGGCAGCTTGTTACAGTAGTGCCGCAAAAAGGCTATGGAATAGACGTGCTTCAAGGAGGAGACTATCTCTGTCACTGTACACATTTAGGAAGGCAGTGAAGACGCACCTCTTTGCCCTGGCCTTTGGTTAAATGGGGATACACTTTCCCTTCCCACTTGCGGATGCTACTGTTTTTATTATTTATTTATATTTCTATCCCACCCTATACGCAAAGGTCTCAGGACAGGTAACAACCTTAAAATCCAGCATATCAAAAAACCTATATTAAAACAATAATAACCATCACAACATTTAAAATCATTTGCCACGAGATATCACAGTCCAGATTCCCCAATTATCTCTCACAGTGGTTTATTGTAGATGTCAATCATTGGGGACAGGACAGACCTCTGGAGAATCCGATATCTCAGGAGGCATGGGATGAAAACACTCAAGTAAACTACCTAAGCAGAATGTAACCCACAGATAAAGTGATGGGAACCATAATTAAAGATATACTTAGTACATACATAGAGGAGCAACCATTGCTAGAAGAAAATCAGCATGGCTTCTGCAAAGGCAAGCTATGCCTTACTAAATTGCTAGAATTATTTGAGAGTGTTAATAAACACATGGATAAAAGGTGACGGGGCTTTTTTGCACTTGATCTGGTGGGACGATCCAAGTACATTTCCGCATAGAACATATGTACTGCATGGAGACACTTCTATCTCAGAAGTGTCTCTGTGTATGCCAGAGCATCCCTTGGGCAGATAGCTAG
Source organism: Aspidoscelis tigris stejnegeri (assembly GCA_023333525.1). Classification (NCBI taxonomy): domain Eukaryota; kingdom Metazoa; phylum Chordata; class Lepidosauria; order Squamata; family Teiidae; genus Aspidoscelis; species Aspidoscelis tigris. The sequence goes on from JALMGA010000003.1 coordinate 77,552,285, forward strand.
CATGTCCATTGCTGTGGTGGGGTGATAGCACTTACCCAGTGCTTGGAGAAGCACTGGGTAAGTTTTGGATGCAACAGACTTCACAATGTGTGGATATCTGAAGCACTCTAGAAGTTAGTTGGCCTTTGCGTGTTCAGTCATGGAATAAAAGGTCAGTTCTTTCCCAAACTAAAGAACAGGAAACAGAGTAGTAATAAATAGACAACTCTCAGGGAGGAGGGAAGTAAAACCTGGAGGCTCCCAGGTTTAGTATTGGGGCCTGTACTGTTTAAGTTTTTCATAAATGATTGAGAAGTAAAGGTAGGCTGAAAGATCATGAAGAGCTCCAGAGGGACATATTGATGGGAGCTGAGTTTTCTGTGATGTACCAAGAAAGGGATCTTGGGGTTCTGGTGGACAGCTCAATGAAAGGCGTTGAAGTAGTGCACAACAGCAGCAAAAAAAGCAAATTCAGTGCTAGTGATAATTTGAAAGGGAATAAAAAATAAGTCAGCAAGCCTACCATTGTCTGCATTAGCATTTGGACAGCAAACCCCTATCCCAAGATATATTCCAGAATAAGGCCAAGTGCAGAAAGGGACATACTGAAGTAAATGGAGAAGGTTTCCACAGGCTCAGCTTCTTGTAATCTAAGACTACTTGGGGGTCAAAATTCTTGAACTAGATTATGCCTCAAGCCTTTTATGAACACAGAAAAATGAAAAACACATTCCTATAATTTACATGTCAAATTTTATTACAGTCATTGACTGTTGAAATACAGTAACTTAAACTTTCATTAAAATTACCATCGGACAGCAATTCTTAGTACTAAGTTGGCAAAAAGACTGATATTTGCCTTCTTCCACTGCCACTACTGAAAATTTGCAACAATTTGCAAAGTACCATTTTACAATACTTTTATATTTGGCAAGGGAACAGACTTATCTAAGGTTAGCTCAGAGGTTGAACAAACTGCCTGGAAAGCAAGAGGTTTATAAGTGTATCTCTGTCAAGAAAACAGTATAGAGGTGCCCATTCAGTCAAGCGGGAGTAGATCATGACTTGGTGGTACCCAACAACATATTGTGAGCCACTCAGGGATTCTTTCTAGGCAGAAAGGCAGCATATAAACTAACTAAACACTGTACCTGTAGCTATGAAACCTATGTATTGCCACCATTGTTCTGCTCTTGAAGACCTGGGTGCATAGTGCTTGCTTGTTCTTGAAGTGTACGAAATACCAACTTTCAATTGAAGATTTAGAAAACGAAATTCAGCAACAAAAGTCACTAATGTAAAGAATTATTTGTTTTTGCTTTTAATAAAATACATATATCAAAAATATAACATTTTTACTAGAGCTACAAATATCACAAAATTATGAATATTTCTAGATGTGACACAGCACCCAAGTTAAGCTAGGCTTTCTGGCGAATTTCGACACACCAAGCTCAAAAGGTTCGCCATCACTGGTTTAAACAGTTCTGTGTCCTGCAAAAAGCAGTCCTATGAAAGTTCTACTATAAATGAATGGAAAACTTCAAGTTTACAATATTTTAAATTACTTTTGCCAAATACAGAAGTGTAATTTAACAACCTCAGAATGTAACATTTCTTTATTAACCCTTTGAACTGACCAATTAATAGCCATCCTAGTTTAAGAGGGAATTACTTTTAGGTCAGCTGTGCCATTCATTCTTTAGATCAGGAGGAACAGGAGAAAAAACATTTTCGGAAGCACTGCTGGTGTATGAACACAGCAGAAAGCACTTACAACCAAGCCTGGCTGCTGGCACACACAACTTTTTTAGGCTGCTCCTTGAATAACTCCCAACTACAGTCATGTATTTTCTGTTTCCAGACAAAGCTCTGAGTTTCCTTAAAGTATTTGTGTTCTATAATGGGTCTGGAAGCTACTAGGGAGATACAACAGGGCTTCAATGTACAGGCGCCAAGTCTTTCTTACACAAAACGGAAGGTAAATTAAGTCACACAAAATCCACCTGAAAGTGTGGAAAGCACGTCAAGGAGTAAGGACTACGGAATCTGGGTTTGACTGTTCAGTAGTAGTAGCAGCAGGGCTATGTTCACACCTAAATTTTAGTGCAGTTTCAGTCTGCTTTCAGAGCAAGATAAAACATTAGCAAAGTGACAAACTGATTGCTTTTGGCTTTATCTAACTCAGAAAACCCACTTTTGGGGTTAAATAATGAGGAAGGAAAACGACAAGTCCCTTCGCTGATGTGTTCGTCTACTCTGAAAGTGGACTGAAACACTGGTGCGAACACAGCCTGGATCTACTCAGCCTGAACCGAGGAGCCAGTGCGAGAGGCTCGCCGACTGCCGCTTCAGTCGGAGCGCATTTAGCGAGCGGGAGGCTGCCAGCGGCTGGATAGGCGGCGTGTGGCTTCTCCGGCTTCCCAGCTGCTAGGAAAACAATAGCGGGCGCGGGGCAGTTAGGAGCGTCCGTCAGCCTCCTTAACCCAAGGACGGCCTGTCCGGCGCGGACGGCCGTTGATTCCAACGCAGTTTCCGCCCCCCGCACGGGCCGCCGCCGCTTCAACAGACCCGGCAACACGTAACTCGCAACAGGCAGGCCTAGTCGGCTCGGCTCGGCGCCGAGACCGCATGCGGCAGGATCCAGGGGGGAAACCACGCGGCGGCGGCGGCGGCGAACCCAGCCGTTGCCGTTCAGTCGCTACAAACTTACTTTCGCCCCCCCCCCCGCTCGTTTCCTCAGGGGAGGCCGGGAAAGTAACGGGGCCGCGGAACGAGACATCGGCCAGTTCCTTCCACCCCTTCCGTTCCCCGAGTCTGAGGCGGCGGGGCAGCTGGTGAGGGGCTTCCCCGATCCCTCTGGGACGGGAATTCCCTCCCCCTTCGAGCCAGGTGTCAGCCGTTTGCCGCCGCCGCCGCCGCGCTTCCTCCAGTTCAAATGAGCCCGCCAGAGAGAGGAGGAAGGGCGGGCGGGCGAAGAGAAGGGGCGCACCGCACCGGGGAAGAAGAGAAGGCAGAAGTGAGGGGGGGGAGCGCCTTACTTGTAGTCCCTGAAGATCTCGTTGGTGACCCTGCAGTAAAAGACGAGCTCGTCAGGCCGCAGGTCGGCGGGGGGCTTCTCCCTCACGAAGGGCTTTCGGTGGAGCAGCGGCATCGCCCCGGCCCCGTCTCTTTCGGGAGTCTCTGCGGCGGAGAAGGGAAAGGAGGCGTGAAGTCACGACGAGGAAGAAGAGCGCCCGAGTCGTGGGGACGGCGCCCTTTTGTGTGTGACTGACACGCCGCCGCCGCTTCCTTGCCTGGGACTGAGCGAGCCGTACATGTGTGTGCGTGTGTGTGTGGTGCGTGTGAGCGAGCGAGCGAGCAGATCCTTCCTTTCCTCCCCCGCTTCTCTCCCCCCCTCCCCTAAGCCGCCTCACAATGGGGCCATGACGCTGAACAGCAGGCGGCGGCGGCGGGCAGCAGAGACTCCTCCGCCTCCCGCCGCCTCCCCCGCAGCCGCACAACGTGCTCGAGCGAGTCGGGGATTCCCCTCCCCCGATCTCTAAGGCCACCACACTTCGGCGTGCCCCCTCGGTTGCCCCCGTCTCCGTCAGCCCACGGGCTTCCCCTCTGACCTGAACCGCACGCTGCCGGGCCGCCGCCGCCGCCGCCGCACACCTCTTCCCCTCCGTCCCTCCCTCCTCCCAAACTGCCAAACAAACAGGAAAAAGAAAGGGAGGAGGGCTCGGTCGGGGCAGCAGCGCTTTGATCCCTTATCTCCTCTCGCCTGCCTGCCTGCCCGGCTTCTGTCAGCAGCAGGCGGCCCTCCTCCTCCTCCCCCCCAGTCTGTGCTTAATGAGGGATCCCCTCCAGCTGGGAAGCTGTTCGCTGAGCTTCCTCCTGTCAGGAGTCTGTACACAAAAGTGCCTCCTTCTCCCCTCCCCATCTTCCGAGACAGGTCTAAGGCAGACTGACCCTCTCTAAGGCGGGCGTCAAGGTTGCGCTGCCTCCTACCTGGGCTTGGGTCACGGTTGCCTTGTCGGCTTGGTTGGGGTTTAAGGAGCCCCCGCTTTCCCCCCTTGCGAAAAAGATCTTCCTCGTCCCCGTCCTTTTCCTCTCTCTCAATCTTCCCCCAGCTCCTCGGAAGTTTTTTTGATGTACTACTTCTCTCAGTCGGCTCTCAACGAGGAAGAGCTGTTGGGAGGAGCTTTCGACTTCTTTCCTCTACATCTTTATTGGCCGACGACCGCCTTTCCAGCTTGTGACACACAGGAAGACAAGAGAGAGCCACATTATTAATTAATGGATGAGGCGTTCATCCTCCATTTTTAAATTAGCTGCCCAAAAAGGTCTGTGGTGCTCGAGGCCAGGCTCTCAGAAGCGGCCCTTTAGCTTGACAGCTTTGGCAAGCCTTGAGTGCTGCCTGCTAAAATATACTTGGTTACTAAGAAGTGTGTGATGCATTAATTCAAAGAAGGGAAGAAATCAGTTTATATAGGTTTCCTCTGAAAATGCATTCGGTTTTTCTAAGTAAACTGGGAATGGCAGGCTCAGAGCATCACTATGTTCTGAAGTAGACGTACCATCCTGAATGCTCTGCGTGTCATTCTTTGCTTTCATAGTTATACAAAGTACACATATTCCACTATTGTGTAGGATTGATTGGAATAGTTTTCATGTCCACAACAGGTTAATTTGTAAAATGCAAAACACTTGTATTTTATCCACATGTGAAATGAATTCCTGGAATAGTAAAGCAGTATTATATGACTTAAATAGTAAAGTCTATTGATAAATCTTCAAGTACATCAAAGCGGAGCCATCTCTTTTGTGGTGTGGTGTTTTGCTTATCAAGAATCACTTATATATACTTCTATTTTTTCTTCCATTTAAAACAATTTGAGGTAACTATAATTAACAGAGGTATATATTAGTGCTACATATTCTGTTTGCCTAAATAAATCCATAAGAAAGGTATTTGGGTTCACAATCACTTTTTGATATGTAGTGTTTGTGTGATACCTCTTTGAAAATATTTTATGTTGAAGATAGGCAAACACTGCCACTCAAAATAGCACATTCCAAAAATGCAGCTCTTTTTGTCATATAGTTGCATCTTGCTCTAGTGAAAGAGTTGGAACTTTTTTTCTTTCAATATCCAGAATTGCAAAAAACACCCAACTTACCTTCAGTTCTTACTTGCAGGTAAGTATAGTCTTCAGTGGATTTTTTAAAGATAAAGACTACCCTGAAGGTCCATTAATGGGCATTAAGGAAATTCCTATTTTTCAGCATCTTATAGGGCTGTTTCTTGGAACAATGACATGGCCTTTGGCAGAATGATGTCCTAAGTTTAAGCCCAAGTGTTTAGTTGGTGAGCAGTTGAACTTCCAAATGGTGCTACATATGCATAAAAAGCACAGCCTCTCTGTCCCCTTTTGTCTGCATCATTGAAAGAATGGCATTCAAAGTAAAAGGGTTTCTATGCATAACAATTGCAGTTCTTCAGATGTTTGTTTTATGCTATTCATTCTTTGTCCACTTAATCAGAGTAGGACACACTCTTGTATCCCTTTAACACAATTTTGTATTCGTTTAACCTGCTGAACTTTCCACTTCATTTGGCCATTTTTAATATTTTTTAAAAGTACAGTTTAAAACACCTCCTACTACTTAGGAAGCATTTGCTTATACTCTGAAGTGAGATCTTTATACCCTATATTCTGTAAAACTAGTTATGGACAGCAAAAGCTTATGTGAAAATAAACATAGGAATGCTTACAGCTATAATTAGATTGTAAGTCTGAGGGCAGGGACCTGTCTAAGATTAATATAATATTGTAACCCGCCCTGAGACCCTCGGGTATAGGGCGGGATAGAAATACAAATAAATAAATAAATAAATATAATTGTTTTTGCAGCAACAACATATTTGAGCTTTTTAGTTTGCAGCTCAGATTCAAATAAGGGCCTTTTCTGTAGGGATATGCACAATAGTCATAGGCATTTGAAATCTGATCAAATGTGCCAAATTTTGACATTCAAACTCGAATAGAATGTCCCAAAATTAAAATGTAAACATTCAAATTGAATTTTGAATCTATTCATTCGAATTATCCAGACATTTGTATGTGTACAGGTTTGTACACGATGCGTACTTGAAGATCCATATTTTTCCCACATCCAAATGGATTTGTACAGATCTGTACAGGACAAAAACGGGTTGCATAAGGGATAACTATGGGATGCATACGGACGTGTACAAATGCATATACATGTGGGGATGATGTGTACATGCACATACGAATGTTGTTGACATTCGTATGTGCAGATTTGAATGAAAAATTCAAATGAGCAGATTCAAATTTGGTAAATATAAATCAAATCTTGTTAAATTCAAATTTAAAAGATTTGAATCAAATTGATTTTTGGGTATTTGATTTGAATAGAATGTCAAAAAAACATTCATGCACATCTCTACTTTTCTGCACTTACCTCGGTTTGATGTAGATCAGTGGATCTGGATTAACCAGACCCATTGATCTGGAACATATGGATGCATGGACTGGATCAGCAGCATTTGCACTGGTGGTACTGACCTGTCCCATGTCTCCCCATGACTGCAAAGCTCTTGCAAGCTTCACAACCACACGTCTCACACTCCAAGGCTTGAGGGGATGTTTTTCAGTGGTGTGTTATGGTGTCCTTCTGAAAAGCAACCTTTTCAGCTACCAGTCTAGATGGCTTTAAGGTAGGGTTAGACAAATTTATGGATGACAGATGTATCAATGGCTACTAGAACGAATGCCTAGATGCATCTTTCAGGCTGTGTGTGTGGGGGAGGAACTGGGATGCTTCTAAGGCCATCTGCTGGGACTCAAGAGCAGGAGGTTTGTCCTTGTCTCTGCTTGAGATGCCCTTGAGCATTTGGTGGGCCACTGTGTGCGACAGGATGCTGGACTAGATGGGCTGTGGCCTGATCCAGCAAGGCTTCTCTTATGTTCTTATGTTCTTAATCTCCCTGAATTTCTGGATCACAGAGGCATGCCATCTTCATATCCCCCATCACAAAAAACAAGAGCCTTGGTTCTCTTGTGGACTCCATTAAATGGGCCACAAGATATCAGAATTAAGGGACTCTTAATCTGGATCCTGCTGAATCTGATGCAGATGTTGCAAGACCAACAGGGGCAGAGTGTCCTTGATCCATATTAATGTGCAGATAAGGAGGCCCAGGATCCAGTCTAAGAGGCTCCTTAGAGCCGATCAAAGGCAAGGGCAGAGTTACATAACACAATTTTTTAAAAACTCATCTCCTAAATTGGTCCTTAAATTAATACAGTACTTTTAATGTGTCTTAACTACATGATTGGAAATGACTAGCCAGGAATATAATTTTTTCTGAGGCAAATAAGCAGAACGCTAGTTTCAGAACAAGGAGGTGGCTGCAATACTAATACTGAAATACAGTTTGGATCTGCATGAATAACTTGAAAAAGTAAAGGTGGTGAACTTTTGGTGAGTACAAGTAGAGATCCATGGAGTTTTCTGGACCACAAAAGGGTTTGCTATTGCTGATTTCTGGGTTCTTTTTTCAAATTCCAAGTCTAATTTGTAGCATCTGGTATTCCCGGGCAGTCTTCCTTCCAAGTATTAACCAAATAGTCCAAAACTGCTTTGTTTCCATGCTCAAACAAGGTAGGGAAGTCTACATTCTGAGGGTAAATAAAGTGATGCTTTAATCACCCCCAATACAAGTAAATTATAATACATTATGGGGTAGAAGATGAAAGAATCTCACAAATCCAGATGTTGGAAATAACACAGGCTGCATTCACACCTACATTTTATTTTAATCCAACATCAGTCCACTTTCAGATTGAGAGAACTCATCAGCAAAGCAACAAGTTGATTTCTTTCAGCAATTATCTAACTCAGAAGATCCACCTTTGAGTTAGATAATGCAGAAAGAAAATTACTGTTCACTTTGCTGATGTGTTCTTCCATTCTGCAAGTAGACTGAAGCTGAATTAAAACTTGGGTACAAACACAGCCTGAGCCTAACTTCAGCTACCTAGTGTGTTGACTGTCATGAGTCCCATTTCAGTATATTTTAAAAATATAAATATATCTGACTTGATAGCTTCCCACCTATGATAAAGGAATATGGAATCTGAACTGGAACTACTGGGGGCAAACTTCTTTCAGGGGACAAAAAAAATCCATAATAGACCAAGTGAAATATAATCTCACATGAATTATATATTTTTCTATGTGTTAATTATCTTAATAAATGTGTGTTCTCCTAATAAGTTATACACCTGGTAAAAATCAGATTTGAAAACCAATTTGGAAATCTAATTTGGGGTGTCTTTCCACTGCAGCCCTTAGATCTGGATCTAAGAAGATCCGGATCTAAGGAATGAGTAGATCCGGATTAATGGAAGCACCCAATGTGTTTCCACAGGAGATGTAGCACCCTGCTGTGGAAACAGCTTTGCACCCATCTGGGGAATCCGGATCGACCCACAAGGGGTCGGTCCATTACCCCAGGTGTTTTGGGGTGCAGGGGGTTGCAGTCTTCGAAGCAACTTCGAAGTGATTTCGAAGTTACTTCAAAGTGAATGTGAAGTCAACTTCGAAGTGACTTCGAAGTGACTTCAAAGCCACTTTTGGGGGGGAGTTCCCAAAGGTGCATCCCCTCCCCCTAGCCTCCTTTGGACCCCATTGCCTGTTTCCAGTGGAAACAGGCTCCCTTTAATCTGGATTTTCTGGGAGAAGACCCCATTGTAGACCCCTTCAATGGGGTCTACAGAAAATCCGGATTAAAGGCCAAAATGTACCCATTAGATACGGATTTCCTCAATGGCAGTGGAAACAATCGGGTCCCAAATGGGTGCAGTAGTGCAAATGGGGTCATCCAGCTCACACCCAAATGGGTCCTAAATGGGTGCAAAAATGGGTACTTTTGACAGTGGAAAAACACTTGTTCTGCCTGCCTGTGTCAAAAATATGACCATGAAACAAAACACTTAATGGTGGTGGTGTATATGTGTGTGGGCAGGCAACATAAGTACTGCTGGAATAGAAGAGGTGGCTTTGCATTTTCTACCCTGCATTTCTCACCCATTTAAGGGGACTTAAAGCAGCTGACAAAACTTTCTATTCTCCCCACACCAGACATCTTGTGAGGTAGGTGGGGCTCTGAGAGTTCAGAAGAGAGCTGTGATTAGCTTAAGGTCACCCAGCTGGCTTCATGGAGGAGTGTGGAGCCACTTGTTTAATCTAGTTTTCATTCACTGTAGACAATTTTCAATGACCTATGCTTAAGAAGGAAGTAAGAAGAGACATAAGAGAAGCCACTCAAAATACAACTGAGAATACAAGAACATATGGTATATAATATAGAATTGGGCATCCTAAAGGCGTTTAGAGGAACCAGTGCAGCTCTTTTTTAAAGAGTTAAAAAATTTGTTAACTGTAACACATTTAGACATTGCTAAAAGAGTCCACATCACTTTTTTTTGCAAAAATAATATTACTCATATGATCCAAATACAAAACACTATTTACACAAAACTTAGTTGTTAGGGAACAGAAGACTACTGTGTATAACAAAGCTAAGAAGATCAGCAATGGGGACTACAGTATATATCCTGAAATGAATACTTCATCAAAATTCTGGGCATCTTTTGTAAATCAAGATTTCATTTCCAGTATAGTTACACATTTTAGGTACAAGGTGCCAACTGACAAGGACATTGTTCTTTCCAATTCTTTGCTATAAACAATTTTGTAGCCATCAGCTTAAATATTAGTTTTTTAAAGTCAAGATATTTTTAAACAGATGCAGCATACATTTCTGCATTCATCTCCTTTGAGAAATTATTTTTTACATGACCAGCATGTACAAAGGAATGTGCCTATTTCCATAAATCCTGTCCAGCAACATGGAGACAGCATAGAAAAGAATAAAAATATGATTAAAAATTTCCTTGTATTCCATACCAAGACTAGAGACCATTAAGATGCTTGAGGGAAAGACTGTGTATCAGTCTCCTGGGTTGCTTTAAATCTGTCACTCCCACACTTTGTCCATTCAGTGGGAACTTCAGATTTAAAAAAAGCACTTTTTCATATATGAGCTGAACTATAAAAATGTTTCCCAAAGATACGTGGTAGGTACAAGTTTAGAAAATGACAATTGAAAACCCATATGCTTCTTCAAGAATGAAGATAATAGAACTGACAACAAGAGGGGGTTACTTCCTTTATAACTCAAATGTTAACTTCCCAGTGGCTGGTGGGTAATAGGATGTGGGTAACAGTTTTTACAAGCTACATTTAGTAATTGTGCTATTGGCTGCTTTGAAAAAGTTAGACGTTAATGTTCTTAATGCCATCTACTGGTAATTCATATAAAGAAAATATCCTTGACCAAGACTCAACAGATTTCTAATCAGGCTTGTCTGTATTTTAGGGTATCTCTATGTTCTTAGTCAAGAATAGGCATATACAAGGGTTGATCAACCATTTGGAAAGTGGAGGCTTGCATCCCTAGCATCTCCCCAGGTGAAAGCAATGGAAAACTGCAAGAATGTACAAGTGTCTGTGTATTAGTCAAACCCAATCCAAGGAAATCTTTACTATTACCTCTATTCTCAGTAAAGAAAATAAAATACATTGAAATTGTTAGCTGCACTTATTGATGCATTTGCCATTCTTTATTTAAAAAATTAAAAACTTATCAAATCTACTAATTTGTCAGTTGCAGTCAACACAATCTATGGGTGTTCTGAACATAACAAGTATGGAACAGGAAAAGGCTTTCCATACATAGGTGCAGTTTAAGAAAGATCTGCCCCCTTCTAGTATGCTCTATTTGCACAGATCGGTGTGTGGACCTGGCTAGGCCTCCTGGTCCAGTCTACTGGTAGGTGTCAATTTTGAGGTCTACTAGCATACTAAGGGATGGTATATTGGACCATGCAGGTGTGCAGATGGCATGCTTCCATAATCTGATGTATATCACGGGAGACCCATTTTGGTCTCCTGCTTTCATTCCTAGCCTTTGGAGCCACCATGGGGACTGGAATGGAACAGACTGTCCCAATGGGGACAACCCTGTTCCGCATCAGGAGAAGTCTGTCCCAGCTGGTTCAGATTGCCAATCCCAGATCCAGAGCACCACATTCTGATCTGTGATGGGAGGGACTTGGGATTAAACAGTAGTCAAGCTAGACATGACAAGTTTGGAATTTAGGCCCCTGAAGTCTTTTTGTTTGGTTAAACACTGTTGCCGCGTAAGAGTCCTGACCAATTTTCCTGATTTGTTAAGAGATATTAAGTTTGAGTTGTCTCATTTGAACATAGTGAGGAACTCTTCATTAATACAAGCCACAGTTTTCATGCTGAAGGCAGTACATGAAGATGAGGGGAAAGCAGCACTAGGTTCTGAAGCTTAATCAATGGCCCTTTGTTCAATGGCTGAGCCTCACCCTGGGAATATATCCTGGAATAGGGACCTTCCATCTGCACCAGCACCCAAATGCCAGGTCCCTATTCTGGGATATAATGGGAAGATTTGATTTAATTTTGCCTGTGACTCTTTGGCCTACTCTTTAACAAGGCATGATAAAATACTATTAGTGTATGATTTTTAAAGCCGGATAAATGTGAGCAAGAACATTTGGCCATTTAAAAGAAAAAAAAAAGAAAGAGCTGGGTTTCTTAAGAAAGCTCTTCCAACAAGTATTAACTGGTTTATGAAGGTGTAATGTTCTTGCCAGTTCTTTCAAGTTACTACTTGTTGATTTTTCTCAACATAAACTTTTAAAGTAAAGTAATTATCCAATAAAGAATGTTAATAAATTACATATACTGAGCTCTCTAGCAATCAGATACTTTTTGAGCACAAATTTTTAGGTTTAAACAACATTTACTTTGATCTAAATGCTAAGAAAACAGACACTGTGGAAGACTGCTGATCGGAATGTCTGGCTGAATGGATATTACACTGGTCTAACACCTTCACCCATATTGACCTGCCTGGGCATTCAGATCTACAGGGAAAGCCCTCCTGGTTGTACCACCACCTTCATTAGTTAAAGGAGTGGGTATCCAGGATAAGTGTTTTTCAGCAGCAGTCCCCAGACTATGGAATTGTCTACCTCGAGATACACCAGGATCATTCACTTTATATGGTCAGAAGATCAATGAAGATGCTTCTCTGTACCCTGGGCTTTGGCTGAGAAAATGTTCTGACACTTAAAAAAAAAAGTTCATTTTTTAAATTAATTGCTATAACTTACCCTGAGACATTTGCGTATATGGGAAATGCAAATAAATATATAGAGAAAATATTTGTTTCTCCTCACCCCAGAAACAACACAGTCACAAAGGAAAGTAGTTATAGTTTTATTTCTCCCCACCTCCAAAAAAAGGAGGGGGAAAGGAAAGATGAATGTATTAAGAGATTTTTTTTTTTACATTTTTTGATTTTTAACTAGGAACAAAGCTGAAAATGAAACAACCAGGTTTTTTTTCACTCATCCTTTCTGAATTACATGGATGAAAATATGCCTACTGTTTTCCACATTGCTGTCACTGACAGAAAATCTGCTCAGCGAAAAACTGTTGGTACACGTGTCTTTAGAGAATTTTGTACAAGTGAATTTGTTCAAGGGCTTCTTTGTCTTCTTCTGAGAACACATCGTAGTTCAACGGCAGCGCTTCCACCCACTGGCTGAGCTGAACCTCTACCTGAAAAGAAATTAATATGGTTTTGTATTTGGAATGCTCTTCCATTGCACAGAAACTTCATTATTCCCAAAGGAGGTAGATAATAATATGTGCTTTATAAATAATACACCGACTGTAATACTCCCACAGAACAGCAATGACATGGGCATATGACTGGGACCATTTGGTGAAGGGTGGGTTATAAATTTTCTAAATAGATAAATTCAATACATTTTCTCTGATTTTGGGACTTGATCTAGAACTGAAGACCTACAGCTTTTGTTTTCTTTCCTTTAGAAGCCTGAATAGATTAATTCCTTTGAGGAATGCTCTCTGGAACTGGATCTTCAAGTAAGACCAGAACCATTGCATCACTGCTTCAGAGCCACTCAAGGAAGATCAAGTTGACAAGATCAACAACTGCACAGAAAGCAAGGAAAATCAGAAAGATCCCATTACTCATAGAGGTTATCAGTAAGGCTGCATCCAGGTATCATTTACTTATTCTATAATATTTGGATTTTCTGGAAAAAAGCATAGATATTCTATGTGTTCTTTATTTTCCATGCTACTCTCTTAAATAGCTCACTCAAGACTGCCATGTTGCTTGCTGTCTTTTAGCACAGCTGGCTGCATAGCCCTTGCAAAAAACCATACTAGTGAGCATGCCAACAAGAGATCATTCTAAAGTGGTTTTCCATACATCCATGCCCTAAACGGTGCTCCACTCACCTCCACAAAGACTCACAGCAATTGCAGCTGGAGTGCTCCATCTTGCACACATAGCATGACACCATTTTGCTGGGCTCCAAAAATGGCCCACTTCTGGGGTCATTTGCAACTTTGGTCAAGGGGAACTTTCAATCCTCTGATTTAAAGAGAAGCCAGGATAAACCAAAGACAATTTGAGGGGCCACCAGCATGCTCTGTGAGACCTCACCCTATTCCTGGCACACTGTTGTGCAAATGCTACCTATGAAACCAGCTAGTGTTTTAATCCATCAGGACATTTCTTATACAGGTATCTGTAGGCATGTACACAAAAAGAAAAGGGAGGAGAATGTCTTTATATTCATATTTTAAATGTGAATGTGTAGTTCATAATCTATCCATCAGGCCTATTTTCTACCTTCCCTTTGTCCTCCATACCCCAAATTTTCATTTTTCCACTTAAATTTTTATATTCTTGTTTTGATGTATTTTGTATATTTTTAAAAAATGATATGCTAACATACTTCCCTGAATACTGTGCATAGAACAAGGGTACAATCACCCCTTGGACTGCCTCCTCTGCAGAAGCATAAAAAATAAATGCATCAAACTGATTTACTGGATTAAGTGCCTAAAAACATGATGGCTCCCCTTCTTCACTACTCCAGGCAAAGATATGGAGCAGCAGGAAATCTTTATCAAGCCAGACATCTCTGCTATCAGCAGCTTTCTCTTAACCTGCCTCCTCTGTTTTGCTCTAGCCTACACTGCCAATGTTGGTGTTCACCTGCTCACCATCCCTCTCCTTTGCCTTCCCTGATGACGTGTGCTCACCACTGACTGGCTGCTCATCTGCAGGGCTTCTGTGGCCCTGATTGATCAGCCATGCACAGCAATCAGGCTCAGATTGCCTATGTAGCTTTCCACCCAAAACAATGTCACCCTCAAAGTGATGATTTCCCATCTGGTAAAGGAGTAGCATACAGAGGCTTTGGGATGCACTAAGTCAATTTTTAAAGCATGTCTAATTGAACCCTACGTCTCCAACTCTAAACTTGGTCCTAATGCAATCCAATAAAAACCTTATTACTTAGTATCCACAGGGAATGGCTGTTATCAGTTTAAGGTATCTAGTTGCTTATGCATTACATCATGGCTCAGGATTTTTCTCCCTCTGAACACCTTTCATTTTTGGCTCTCTCACTTGCTTGTTCTTTCACCCACATGGCCATCCCTGTCTAACTCAATCAGCCTCCTCCATTTGTCTTTCTCACTTGCTTATGGCTGACCCTTTATGGCTGTGTACACTAGATGCACATGCATGCCAATTACCTCTATAGCTTATTGCTCAGCTCCTACTGCACTTCTGCCATATGACAGAAGTCTTCCAATTGGTTATAGTGACAACTGGGATGTGTGCAGCTGTTCTCTTTCCTTCCTTCTCTGCAAGAGCCAGAGATGCTATAGTGAACATTGAACAACGAGACAGGATAAAGGCAAGCAAGAATGACAAACAGAGGAAGGTGAGTGGGAGAATGCAAGCAAAACAGGTGGAAAAGACAGAAAGGGTCGAGTGTGCATGTGTGCAGCTAGTTGTATGGGAGAACAGAAATACAATACAACTGTTGTTGAGAAACTTGTATAAATGCAAAGTATCTTGAAGACATGAATATATGTCTGTGAGGTGGTCTTTACAGTTGGTTAGCTTGCTGAATAACAGGGCCATTAAATGTCAGAGAAAGTAATATAAAAACAGACTCACACAGCCACATACAAGACAGGTCACACAGATTGTGTACACAAAACTGTGCTGGCATCAGAGTCAACATCTGTTTGAGGCCCTCTGCATGTTGGATTTCAGCTTCTACTGCCCATGAATACAATGGACTGAATAGCAATTTGTGCCATGAGATTACACTGTGGGTTTTTTTGCCGATCAAAAAATGTTGTAACAGAAATACCCTGTAATTTCTACGTACAGTACTTAAAATAGCTTTCCTCCAACAAATAATTTTTTAAAAATGAAAGATGAATTATTTGGAAAGAAAAGAAAAAGCTTTTTACCTGAAGATCTGAAAGAGAATTTTCAAGAGCTGGGACTGTGACTAATAATGAACCTTTCTTTCTCACATTTTGACTAATGAATTTCCAGACTCTAGGGGAGGAAAGCAAGTTTAGAACTCATATGAAATTATCCTTCCAGAAATTTACAATTCAACATGTTCAACAAAGCGTACTTATCATTTGGCCTTTAGTCTTACAAGACTGGGCTTAAGATGCCTGTGAAAGAGGAGGAACTGCATCCCAGGATGAAAGGAGCTCAGCTTGGCTGTATAAGCCTTGCAGCTACTTGAGGTGTGCCTGATATATCTACAAATTTGATTTGTATCATGAGGTTTTAATAAGAGATTGTGATCACAAAGACATACAAATGCAAAGTGTGTTTGCCAAGATTACTAAAAGAAAACTGAAGAAATTAACCACCAGAAAATATTTAGACGCTTAAGAGAGTTTACACTGAACGGCCTTTGGTTATCAGTTTAACATCCGTTCCCCAGCTATTTAATTCCCATCTCTGCTTAAAGGCACAAACTGAACAACACCTTAGTGAGATGTTTCCATATTGTACAGTCATTCAAGGACATTCTTGTGGCTCAAGAATTAGATTTGGGCCTTTTCTGCACTTACCTCACTTTCATCTGGATCAGTGGATCCACTGAACTGGATCTGGGGGAGGCATGGGCTGGAGCAGCAACATCTACACTGACTGAGCAGATCAAGCCCATGCATTCCCATGGCTGTGAAGCTAACATGGACTTTGTGAGCCCTGAGGGGTGGAGTACTTTTCAACAGCTGAAAAGCAGCCTCCAGTAGTTCCAGATTGTGGAGGTGTGCCATCTGCATGCTTCCCATGATCCAGAACAACTTTCATTGGTATGAAGTTCTAGGCAGTGATCATCACAGTGATGATCACTGTGCTGGACACATTTGTTATCACTATCAATAGAAACAGCTAGAAGAAGAGTCATAGACTAATGCAAGTGGAGGAGGATACACTGAAGGCTTCCATTTCCACTGTGACAGTGAGCTACTCATTGTCATGCAATGTGGCACTACAATATTCAGCCCTATCTCCTCAGGCTCAAGAAGATCCAGGGGACAAAGACCCTTTCTGCATGAACCCTTAATCCATGATAGTACACAGCTGGACTTCCATATCTGCACATTAAAGCAGATTTCAGAGGCTCCCCCCCCCCCCGGGTCTGGCTCTGTCCAAACGAGGCAGAGTAAGATCCAGGTTAAGAGAGGCCTTAATCCAATCCCGTTTAATCTCATCAGAGGGACCAGTACAGCCTGATCTGGAACATGGGAAGTATGCAGAAGGCATGCCTTCTGAGTTCTGAACTTCAAGGGGCACCTTTCAGTGGCACAACATAGCATGCTGCTCAAGAGCACCCTCAGAAGCCCCAGGGCTACAAACAAATCTCCTACCCTTTGCAGTTGTGGGGGTGTGGCTGCAAAACTCATGGTGTAGGCTAATCTGGGTCACTGTCATTGGGGCAGTGCTGACCCTGCCTATGCTTCCCTGTGATCTGGATCAGTGGCCTGGGCTAATCTAGACTGACTGATCTGGATCACAAGCAGGTAAGTGCAGAAAGGGTATAAGGAGGAATGGGTGTGCCCACATAAGAACTTTACATTGCCCCTAGTCTAAACAGCAGTCTATCAGGAAAGAGTAAGTAGCAGTTTTGTTTTGAGTAATTCAGAACAGTGTTTTGCACAATTTATGCTTGGTTTTGTCTACATTTCAATTCTAGAGTGCAGGTGGAGTAAATCCGGCTATGACTCTGACCGAACATGGGTTAGAGCATATTATTGTGCCTACCATGTGGCGGTGACGGCGGTGAAAAATATTTTTTTCTCCGCCACCACTGTGTCCTCGAGTAGCTGTCCAGCAGAGCTTTTCAGAGTAGTAAATGGCCTCATAAAATCAAGCACAAAGAAGTGTGAGCCAGGGCCAAGTAATATCTGCTGTGACAAATTTACGAAGCGCTTTGAGGACAAAGTTGCCCAGATTCATAGGGGATTGGATGTCACAATTGGACATAGTCCAAATGAGGCATCCAGACAACTGTCTGGTCCTGTTTGGTTGGATCAATTTCAATTGTTGCAGCCTGAGGATGTGGACAAGTTGCTTGCAGGGGTGTGGCCGACGACGTGCTCTCTGGATCCCTGCCCCTCCCGGGTGATAAAACCTAGCTGGCAAGGTATTACCAGGTGGATCCAGGAGGTGTGTTGGGAGATAACCTGTCCTTGATGGGGTTGCAATGCCCTGGAAGGGACAGGTGCGTAACTTAGGGGTACTCCTGGGCTCCATGCTAACACTTGAAGCGCAGGTGGAGGCCGTGGCCAGGAGTGCCTACTCCCAACTTCAGCTGGTCAGTCAACTGAAGCCTTTTCTGGATAGAGATGACTTGGCCACAGTTATCCATGCTCTGGTAACCTCTAGATTGGACTACTGTAATGCGCTCTACATGGGGCTGCCCTTGAAGACAGTTTGGAAGTTGCAGCTAGTGCAAAATGCAGCCACTAGAGGGCTGACCAGAACAGCTAGCCGGATGCATATCACACCAGTTTTTAAAAGGGTTGCATTGGCTGCCAATGTACTACTGACCCTAATTCAAGGTTTTGACTCTGACTTATACGACCCTAAATGACTTGGGACCCAAATATCTAAAGGAAGGCCTTCTCCCATATCAACCTGCCCATGCCTTAAGATCTAGTGGTGAGGCCCTCCTGGTTGTCCCACCACCTTCAATAGTGAACCTGATGGGCACCCAGGAGAGAGCCTTTTCTGTGATGGCCCCCAGACTATGGAATAGCCTCCCTCTTGAGATGTGTCATGCCCCTTCCTTATATATATTTCGGAAGGCGTTGAAGATGCACCTCTTTGCCCTGGCCTTTGGCTGAGCTGATTATATTTCCCTCCCAGTACAGACGCTCTTATTTTAAACATGTTGTGTATTGTTTTAGATTGGTTGAATTTTTAAAAAATCTTTGAATATATATTCTGTTTTTAATCTGTTGTTTTAAGGTTGTTACCCGCCCAGAGACCCTCGGGAATGGGGCGGGTTAGAAAATAATATTCAAGGAAATGTGCAAACAGGCCAGAATAATTGTATCTCAAAATGTATTTCCATGTTTTAGAAATTTCCAGAGCATACAGCTTACCTGGCCTGTTCTGATCTGTCAAGGAAATATTCAAAAACATTATTCATGACAACAACATCAGCATTCTGAAGAAGCACAGCCTGAGTGCAAATGTCTGCATTCAGTACCTGGAGGCAAAATATTTTTTAGTATTTTTAGTATTAGAAATTCCTAGGTTTCAAAAATTAAGACCCATAGTTATAAGAGGCACCGATTTTGAGTTCTCTTCTACTCTTTCCCCCCTTATTTAACTTATTGACTAATGTACTAAAAAATGTTTTCCTTACTGCATATATGATTTATCTAATTTTTGGACTGTAATGACATTTACAATGGAGATAAAAGTATAAAACATGCTAGATAAGTTGGCTAAAGCAGAATGTGGGGGAAATTGCTCCATTAAAGCACTGAATCATTTGTAGCACTAACTGAACAGTATTTTGTCAGTTGTGATAAAAGAATTACAGTAAAATATAGAACAACTGTAAAAAAGCAAAGTCATTTTAAAAATATTTGTTTTAGCACTTAAATATTTCTAACAGCACCTCAAATATTCAGCTTTGATTGGGAAAGTACTCAGATCTTAGCTCTATTGTGAATTCAGCTGCTGACCTTAAGCAAATCACTCATTCTCTATTTCACTCTCCACCAGCTGCAATATAAATGTGAAAATCAGACAGTGAAATTTGTTATCACCTTTATTCTTTCATTCAGTTGGTATTTTGCAATAATATTGTCCTGCAACCTGCAAAAGTCTGGATTTATTTCAACACCATAAATATGAGGTGCTGAGCTATAAAAGTAGCCCTGGAAAAAAAAAAGGAAATTTTGAAGTAGATTAAAAAGAGAAAACCTTACTGAAGGGGGATAGGCTTTATTTGTTAAAAGGATTTTTTTCTCAAAACAATGCACATAGGATAAGGTTGCAAGAATTTGAAGAAATTTCATGACCCAGTCTAGAAAGCTAGGTTCTGAACAGTTTTCAAAATAGTATATAGCCCACCAGTATAAAATATTAAAAACAACTTTTGTAGAAATTGTGGTAGGAAAGGCCTGGCAAATATTTTGAGTTGACAATATATCCCATAAATCATGTTTTGTATGTGATGGAAAAAAGATCCTCAAATCTGAGTGATGAAATATACAAGTTTGCACCCAGTAGTGACTTTTAAAATTTATCTTGAGGCTACCTTACATGTATACATTAAAACGTGTTTTAGTTCTGTTTTGGGATAACATTTAGCAGAGATGGCACTGCATCTATTTCAGTTGTTCAAATAATTTCAGTAAATAGTGTCAGTAAATAATAGGATCCAGAATGCAAATAAGCAGCGTATATAAGAAGGACTTAAATGGTATTTCACAGACAGGATTGCGAGTCTAGTAACTATGAGCTTTATAAGTTCTCTTGGCATTCTTAGGACTTTTACACCATATTATGCTCCTAAATTGCTAAAATATCCTTTACAGTTTCAAAATCCAAAGAAGCACTAAAATCTGCGAGTATTAAGTCATGTTTCAATAAGACATCATTTCAATTGTGTCAAGTTCAAACAACAAATTGTTAACTATGTTTTGACCTATTTGCTGGTGACCAAACAAAATGATATAAGGGTGGAAAGAAAGAAATCAAGTCTCTCTCTGGGAAATACCAGGGCTTCCACTTTATCTGTGGACTCTGAATAGAGAGTTTAGCTAGAGAAATCACCGGTAAATCTTATTAAAATATCAGACTCTCTCAGACCTTTAGCTAATCAAGATGTACCTTTAATTGCTCTGCACTTCTGAGTCTGAGCCATTTTCCAGACCTTTTAGTCATGTGCTCTATCACTAAAACTACAATCCCTCTCTAAAGCTGTGGCTGCGAAAGGGGCTCCCAAATAGTCAATACCCCAAACTTTATTTTTGACTTTACAATCAAAATGTTAACTACAAAACCAAATTCAAAAATAGATTCCTGATGTTTGTAAAAGTAGAACAAAAGCAGTTCTCCTTATATGTAAATATCCTGTTAATGAGGAACATATAAGTCTGAAGTAATAATACTGGATTTAACAAAAATAGAACCATCTCAAGAATAACCCAGTCTTTAGTTAATTAAATTTATACTAGTCAATCATACTGAGTTGGTGCTCTTTGCCTCTACCCCCAGGGGTATGGGAAGAGTTTGGTGGGGGTACGCGTTGCACCGGAGTTTGGTGGGGATCATGTGGGAATATCCACTGCACCGTGCTTAGCTGCGCGCACAGAACAAGGAAAGAAATAGGCACGTATCGCAGTTTTTACACGGGAATTGGGGGCATCGTATCGCAACTCATTATGGCGGGAACTTCTGCGCATCCTTCGCGCAGCTCAGGTTTGGCCATTTTTAAACTGAGGGAACATTAACAGTTGACATTGAGCCGCAGAGCTGTTTAAATGCTGGAGTGTATGTACCAAAAAAAAAAAGAAAAAATAAATATATTTTGATTTTTATTAAAGCATATGTTTTTTATGAGGGGTACTCAGCATTATGAAAATTATAGAAGGGGTACACATATGTCAAAAGTTTGGGAAACACTGCCTTAGAAGAGTGTTGTCATAAAATGAATCTGAGTGGGAAATGCTATAGGAGAAAACTTGTATGTGCCAACCTCAAAACAACTACAAGAGCCTGGAAAATAATACATGACAGAAATGTGTAATTGTGGACTGGGTTTTACCCCAAAGAGGACCGCACCAAGTCTGGAGCCAACATCAACCAGAACCTTTCCTGTCAGGTCAGGCAGGACGTGCTGATACAGAAACTTCAGCTCCATGAGAGAAAAAGAGTGGGAAATGAACTCTGGGAAATAAGAGTAAAATAAAAGGTTTTGCTAAAATAGTTATCAACTAAAGTCAAACATTTTATACAACATGTATTAAAACTATGATATCTAAGAAGAATGCTCATACTTACTTATTCACTGTCAAGGAGTTTTTAATACCTTCTGCTAGATCTTTCTATATGTTGTTAAAATGGCCCATGGATAGGATCCTGCATTTTTTTATTTTATTTCTAAGTTCAGCAAAATAAATCAGGATAGAACTATATTTAGTTTTCTGTAATATTACATTTACTCTCTACCACAGGCTGAGTTTTGGAAATTACTTTAAAACATTAAAACTAAGGAAGCATCTGGACGGTTTCAAAATGTTTGGTATTCATGGATATAAATGAAAAGGGAACAGAATGAGCAGAAGTATCTTCTACATACATATATATATACATAAAATCATCTACATTAATTAAAAATCAAGAAATAAATATGATTTCAACAGTGCCTCAAATAAAAACTTTAATCATAAAAAAAGAGAATTTCCAGTAGACAATATTTCAAAAGATGGTACATATTATAATGAACAATTCAAATAATACTTTCCTGACTGGATATGTCCTATATCTTTGAGTGCTATTATCAAGCACTGGGAGGGCAAGGACCATTTACCAGATGTGTTTAATTAATCTGGCACTTTGATCTCTAGAGCGTTGGTGTTACTTCATTGCTTTGCCAGTACTATTACTTATACAGGGTAGATTTCACAAATAAAATAAAAAGTGCTAGTACTGTAGCTTTACTACCTGGCTTTGTTGCTGATGCTTTTGCTTCAGTTTGAATATCTGATAGGATTACCAACTAAGCGGTTTCAGTTCTCTCTCTCATAAACTCCCACCCACATACAGCTATACACATTTTTAAATACACACACATTTCTGTGAATATGAGGCACTGAAACTTTGCTGCCTCAAAAAAATAAATCACAGTACAGTCACATGGGACCTATTTTGAAGTAATGTGTTCAGGAATGGAAAGTTAACCAAGCCTGATAATATATCCTGTATGCCCATCTTTTATCCATTAAAGGAGCACTGCAATTATTTATGGCTAACATATGTTTAACATGTGTTGTTTTTTAAGTAAAGGCATCTATTTAGAGAATAAAGCACATATCCTCAAAGAAACAATACTATTCCATATAGTCAGTGGATTGGTTGATTTGATAAAATTTCCTTTCACCCTGAGCATTCCTTATGTTCCTTGTGTACTAGACTCCTAAAAACTTATAAGCGACGTTGAATTAGAGTTACAACACATGTCTATTTGGGCTGAAATGAATCTCATGACATACTGAAAATATACGCTGACACCTGCACATTTTTGTACGATTCATTCATACGCGCACAGTTTAGCTTATAACAGTGATGTGCATGGATCAGAATTTTGGGACCTGTATTGGATGGTGGCAAAGACCATTTTCAGCAATGGGACTTGTACCTAGAATAGCCCACCCATTCCAGGAAACAAAAATCTGTACTACAATGAGGCATATACACCCCTAGGACTGCTGACCTTAAATCTTCAACTCTGTTTTTCCGTTGATAATGTTGTTTTTATGTTATAGACTAATCCTGTTGGTCAGATGCAGGAAGGAGACACTTAAGTTGTAAAGGATTCTTTACTGATTAGTCATATGACCATATCAAGTTTACAGAAAAATAAAATATAAAACATACAAAGATAAAATTGAGAATCAAAAGTTCAGAAAGTTCTGTAAAGGGTTCACATCCTGGGCTAGAGCAGCTCTGGGACTAACATATGTGGGTGCCCAAACTAAATAATTGATTGAATTAAGACAACCTGCTTATATGACCTGGATAGCCTGAATGTTGACAAACCTTGTTTTCTTCATTTTGTCCACCTAAGCAGTCCAGTTACACACCTGTTCTGATAGGATTTGGGCTAAAAGAATCGGGTTCTTTGCCCATTCAGTGTTTCTGGTGTCTCCAGTTTTCTCTGTCATCCACTATATATCTTTGATTATCTCAAAAGCTCTTAAACATCCTTTAAGAGCTGAAATTCTGTATGTCCTAACAAGAAGCTGAATTTCATTTTGCTGTGTGTTTGGGTTCCAGAAAGCTTGTGGAGGCGACTTCTGGGGCCGTGTCATTCATTACAACTAAAGCTGTTCGTTTGAAATCACTTTAGAGATAAGGCTCAAACTTGCTCTCCCTCCTTACAGGCTTGTCGCATGTTGTTGGACAAGGCAACTTGATCCTTTCATGTACTGTTTCCACTTACACTGTAATAAAGTTATTCCTGTGTGCCTTTTACATTTTCAATAAAGAAACTTCTGAACCAAAAACAGACAAGTATTTCCCTCCTTGAGAATGGTGCCACACTGTTAACAGTAAAACCAGACTCATAGTCCTGAAGACCTTGTGCAAATGTTCAGCTGTTGGCTATTTAAGAAAAAGCTCAACACACATTTTAAAAATACAGTTTCTTTTGAATTATTTCACTAGTTCTATAATTTTAACACCTGTAAACAGTACCATCATTTTAAAATTGTGTTGTAAGCTACCCTGAGATTTTATATACAGCAGTACACAAATATATAAATAAATATTCAGATTAATGTATTTTCCAATCTTTCCTAGCAGAGAAACAGATGCTGTTATCCAGGGTATTCCTGTCTCATCTGACTAGACCGGTGATGGCCAACCTATGACACGCGTGTCACAGGTGACACGCCAAGCACTTTTGGGTGACACACCTGGTCACCCTGGCACCTGAGAGTGTACTGCTTGCTTGTTCTTGAAGTGTGCGAAATACCAACTTTCAAATGAAGATTTAGCAAATGAAATTCAAAAACAAAAGTCACTAATGTAACAAATTATTTGTTTTTGCTCTTAAAAAATACATATATCAAAAATTTAACTTTTTTACTAGAGCTAAAAATATCACAAAATTATTGATATTTCTAGATGTGACACAGTACCAGAGTAAAGCTAGTTTTTCTTGCGAATTTTGACACACCAAGCTCAAAAGGTTGGCCATCACTGGACTAGACTCTAAAGCCATTTGTAGGTAGAGGGTAGGGACTGTGCCAATTGGATTATTCAGTGAGCCTCCTATTCATCTGACAAAACAGATATCTACATTGTAGAATTGTAGAGCTCAGATATCAGGCTAGCAAATTTAATTTCAATTTAATCCATATATTCAAATCAAAACCTCCAGTCTCTGCATGAGCACATTCAGTAAGGAAAAGGCTACCACCCCTTTAAGTAATTTATTTCATTTTTGAACTGCTTTTATTTAAGGAGGTCTTTTTGACTTTCCAGCTGAATCTTCCCTGTAGTAACTTAAGCCCAAAACTCCTACATCCATTCTAAAAACCGACTTTGCCAGATACGTGAAGGTTTGCTAGGTGGTCTAATCAGCTGTTGCTACCAGTGCTCTGTCTCACCGCACTGGTCAGGATCAATCTACAAGCCATCAGCTAATGTTGTCATGTATCTTCTAATTACATCATATAAATGCTTACCCAGTGGTGCTGTTTGAGATGAACCACACGTTAAACAGTAGTTTCTGCTCATTTTCCCTTCCTCACACAATGAGTCAATACAATCATCATCATAAAGGAATGCATCAATATGAACCGTAGGCTTTGATTGTTCATTCAGCTGAAGCAGAAAACAGAGAACAAAAACAGCATTTTAACACTCTTCCAAAAGTAGAGATGTTTGATTTGTTTAAAAGGTGATCTGACTGAAACATACATGATGTAAAAAACAAGGATAGAAGAAAAAAATCAGTGTACTCTATAAAGCAGATGTGCAGGAGAGTTAGGACTTACAAGGGGATTTTTTTTTCATTCAAAGCGTCATTGGACTGAAGGGGTAACAGTAACCAGTCTGGATAGCATTACAAAAGGATTTGATAAATTCATGGAGGTCATGTGTATCAATGGGTATTAGAATGGATGCCTAGGTACAGCCCCCAGGTTGGAGAAACAGGCAGAATGTCTCTAAAGGCCATCTGCAGGGTCAAGAGCAGGTAAACGTCTTCTGAATGAGAAGCAATCTGTGAGCCAGTGTGTTGGACTAGATGGCCTGACCCAGCAGGGATTATCTGACGTTCTGTTGCTTAAAGGCAGATGGAAAAGATGCAAATATTTTGGTAACTTTTATATCCCAGGCTAGCTTTGGATACTTTTAGCACTGAGGTTCAGTGTAGATCCAAGACTACTAGAGATTATTTCAAAGAGCCTTCAACTGTAAAGAGATGTCCTCTATGTCAATGGAATTGACATTTGTCAGGGAGGCTCTTTGTGCTATTATAAAGAGCAATCATCTGCAAGAAAGTTGGGCAGATCTCAGAATTTTTCCCCACTACAAACACTGTTTATTTGATATTGTTTTGTTTTTAACATGCTGCATTTTAAATGCTGTGCTGGTTTTTGTTGTTTTAATATATATTGTTTTGTTTGATATGCTGGATTTGAAAGGTTGTTACCTGCCCTGAGACCTTCAGGTATAGGGCAGGATAGAAATATAAATAATAACCTGTATCTGATGTTATTATTTATTTATTGTTAGTTAACTTGCTGCTAGCATCTTACAAGATGTCAAACAGATCCACAAAGAGATTAGAAGTCTCCTTCTGGTTTCCTCTGATTAGCTGCATCTTATTTCCAAATCTGTTAATGGATAGACTTTGTCTTGGCTCATAACTCAGTCAAGATCAAGAGACAAAATTTTTGGTTGCATATTTCATTTGGCTTCTTCATGCCATGGTTGGTTAGGGAACTACTTTTATGCCTAATTATTGTGCTTAGATTAATACATACTCTTGAAGCACCATGATTTTTAGTCCTTTTGCTTGGGTTGGTCTATTCAACAGCTGGGAAGAGGTATGGGTTGGGAAACTACATTGCTCTCTGCTTCTGCGCTAACATGAACATTTAGGATGGAGAGTCAGTGCAAAGCTATTATGTTCTGTCTTCAACCCTGAGAAAATTGCTTTCCTACATCACCCTCCAGCCAATGACATTACTCTTATATATAAAATGAATATATTGATCCAGGCTTGGGCTTCACAAATCAGTCTGAGGACTTTATTATGGATGTCTAAACAGCTGGACTTACTTTTTGGATAGCGAACTGCTCTGAGCTGAACACTGCTTCAAGGGGCAAATGCTGTCGAAGATCTTCAGCAATACATCTGAGAATAACATCATCATTGTTGGATGTAAATGCATCAAAATCATCTACCAAGGAAAAAGCAGTTTTGAGCAATCACGGAGAGCTATGAAGCAACCATGTTTTACAGAGATGTGATATACACAGAATTCCAGATATTCAGCATCTTTCTTTTCACTTATCTTTCCTGGAAGGGGAAGATTTACATGCTCTTCTCCATTCGAAATATCTTATTTTTTAATGAAAAAGCATAAATCAATAGTATAGTACGTTTTGCTTCCAAAATTCTATCTGGCAATAGATGAAAAACATCAAAGATGCTTTGAAGCATTGGAAAGAGGACAGAGCATGTAACTGCTTGCCTTTAACAGTTCTAATGCACATTTTCTTTGGAAAAAGATAGAAAAGTTTGTTGGAAGAGCTAGCAAGAAAACCAAAGTAAAATGAAGTGAAAGCGCGATCAACAGCAACATTTATAAGGTACCTCTGAAAATACAAAATATCAGTGTGATTAAGAACTTACAAGAAACAGTTCAACCTGCAGGGTTTGTTTATTCTCCTTTGTGCATTTATTTTCTTCTAAACTGGCATCTTCAGCCTATACTGTCTTCCCTCTCAACAATGCTCCCTTTAATAATCCAAGGATTATTCCAGGAATGCCCAAAACTATAATACAAGAACACAGTAAAAAAACACACCCAACTGTCACATGCAGCATCCATATAAACAAAAGTGACTAATCCCATTGAAGTTTTAGCAGGTTCAGTAGCTATAGGTTCTCAAATGTCACATAGTAGAGAAAAAAATGGAACCAAGGAGGGGAACATAGAATGTCTAGCTTCAGCCCTTTGTTGCACATAACAGATTTCACAACTTGGTGTATCTTAAGACTTCTACTGAGGCTGATGGAAGTTGAAGGAGAACATCAGGATCATTAGCTTGGTTAATAGTCAATGTATACTATTAATCTTTTTTTTAATTGGCATGCATTAGTTGTTTTGACAGATATAATATTCAACTAACTTTGGAGAGGGTTAAAATTGCATTGTAAAACTAGCAAATTAAATTTGCTTACTTAATTATTTTGCTTCATTTGGAAACCAATACAAGATAATGGCTTAAAAGGGAAGTTCTGACATGCCATAATTAGAAATGTGATGCACTTTTTAAAACAAAATTAAATGTTAATTTAAAAATAACAGGAGGAGAAAATATCTTTCAGGACAGATAAATCACTTATCAATATAAAATATTAGAAAAGACTGTAGCACTTCTAAACCATTAATCAAGAACATGTATGCTCAGATACACATATCCAACAATAATTGATCTAAACTGCACATACATTTATTGGTCTGACTGTATATTGTGATTTGTACATTTATTTTTCTATTGCTACTTAGTTTCCCTCACTTTAAAATACCAGTAGTCTGAGAATACACTTCTAAGTGCAAATGGGAAGAAATGGACAGACAAAGCATGAATTTTCCTCTACTTTTAGAGCCTCTGTGGCACATAGTAAAGGGTCTAAGTCCATCTCTACTGACTAGCAGGAGCCCTCGGGAAGGACTAGTACAAAGTCAACCTATGGATTTATTACTAATGGAAGACTGTCTTGTAGCCTGCCATAACTACAGACAGGCAAGGACAGAAGTCAATCTGTTAAATTTCAAATGCAGAAGCATTTAGGATACATCACCCCATCAACACAGCTCACAAAATCTTTTTTACTGGAAAACTGCCACACTCTGAAAGCCTTTCTGCTTCCTGCTCACTGCAGCTTGTGCAGCTATCAAGACAGGGGAGCTGGAACATCACAACATCACCACACCCAGGATTAAAGACAGTAAGCAAAAAAGTACAGTAATTGGGGTAGTGGGCTTACAGAAACTTAGTATGCGATGGAGGCTGGTGCTATGTGTATCATGTGGATTGTCAGCTGTCCGTGTTAAGTATTATGTGTACAAAAGCTATTCTAAAAGTCATTGATAACTAATACATTTTTATTTAGGAATTTGTACAGTCCGATAAATAAAAGTTAAAAGGTACACGTAATAATGATCCCCTTGGTGATTTCTGAACTAGTAGGCATAGATTCACTGAATATTTCCAAGAGAAAAATAGCTTTTGTTCTACTAAATTCTCATGAAAATCCTCACCTACTCTATCTGTAGTGAAACCATTAAGCACAATATCTTATGATTTTTTGTAGTCTATGAATGTTGTACTGTTGCCATGCATTTCCCAGAATCCCCAGGCCTAAGGATGATGTACCAAGCAAAAACAGCTCTGCCAAGGCACAGACATCTGGGTCATGATATCTGACTTTATGATTGGTGCTTTATTGGCATCAGGCTGTAAGTATAGAAATGTGTACCATTTTAAAACACAAACCTCCATTTCAGTAAAGGAGGAAGAAAGATTGCAAAAAGTTGTTCATTTAAAACAGAGGCTTGAAAAAATCTACATTTACCAAGAAGCTGGCTAGCCAGGAAATAACCCATTGCAACTAGCACCCATTGCAACTGTTAAAAAGATTCTGCAACAAAACAAGTCAGAGCTATTTGGCATCCTAGACCAATCTTTATCTACAGTAAATATCTAGAATGCTAAATAAAATTAATGTGTTCAGATTGAACCTACTGCTCTCCTGGTTTGATCGGATCATTGTCCTCTGTGGATGTCAAGTCATCAACCCTGATTAGAATCTTCTCTGTCCTGGAGCTGGAGCATCCTGTTACATATACCTCCTTTGTTCCCTTTTCCCACCTTTCCTTCTACCATTCACCTGAATGGTCCATGGGGTGGGGGCTAAGAGCTCCATCTGTTTTGTTCAATTTTCCCACCTCTCTTCCTGCCACTAATTTGTCATTCATTGAATGGGATTCTTGATTTCCACCCTCTGGGCTGGATTTTAGAAGGTCTCTGCTGCTACATTTAGGTCAACTCTACAGTTTTCTGTCACTTAACAGTTCTTCCCAGTTTGGTCTTGTAGTTAGAGTGGTGGGCTCATATCTCACAGTCATGGGGTTTGATTCTCCTCCATTAAACCAGCTGGGTGACCTTGGGCTAGTCACCGCTCTTTCTGAGCATTCAGAGGCCTACCTACATCACAGGGTATCTGTTGTGGGGAAAAGATTAGAAAGCTTTGTCAGCCGCTTTGAGTCCCCCTAAATGGGTGAGAAAAGCAGGGTAGAAAAGCCAAGTCTTCTTCTTCCCCTTCATCACTTATTTTCCATTGCTTTATTTATCCTTTCCCACTTTGCCTCCAATTCCTCATCTCTACGTCTCCATCGCCTGCTTCCACGAGAAGCTTCCTGATCTGCTCAAATGCAGTCTGTCTGCATTTTCTGCTGCTCCTCACTAGAGCCGCTGAGAAACTCAATTCAGGCTCAAGCTTCTACAGAACTGTGCAATTTGCTACTTCCGTGGTTCCAGTGAAGAGGTCTCCTGGTCTGAAGTTCCATCAGTCCAACTGAAGTTTGTTTCCAAGTCCCTTTCACATCAGTGAGAGTGAAAACTGACAGCTCCTGGTTAGGTTATAGCTTCGGGGTAGTTTAGGGTATTTTGGGGCAGATTCTTTCCTTCTTTCTTCTTCCATTATTTCTATATGCCCAAGTTCACCCCTAATATCCTCTCCTTTCGTAAAATCCTGTGTGCTGGGCCATTTCTCCTTATTTGGACCACTTCTTTGTGCCTTGGCTGTATTTTTGACATGCTTGACAATGCTATGCATGGTGCTCACCTTGCTGTTGCCTGCTTAATAAAATATTTTTTTCTTGAAGCAACTGACTTTTGAGTATTCTTGTCTTCCTGTCTGCTTATCTGTGTTAGAGTATCTGCCAATTTATTATTATTAAAGCCATTAGCTTTTTCTCTCTTTTGGGGATAGTAGTAAGACCAAGTTAATTTTCCCATAAAAAACACATGTCCAGACTATGACCTGCAATAGTATTATTCTCCTTACATGCCACAACTTCTCTGTTAGACTTTAAGATATTACTAGATCCCATTTTCTTTAAATACTCATACATATTCTGCTCATACATTTGTTAAAGAAGAAAAGTGACTCATATTTCAATAACTTTCAATTTTAAGCATTTCCTGCACTGGCATAGAGAGGGTGAGTTCCTGTTCCAGGATCCAATCTGGAATAAGGCCCAGTATAGAAAGGGCCTAACTTTCCACAATCTATCCACATATAATACATCTCACATGAGGAAGTCTGCAATATGGAGCATAGGATAAAAGAACAAACAACACAGATTCCCTAAGTCATGAATATTTAGGTCATAGAAGTTCATAAAACAAGACACTTTTACATACAATGTTCTGCTGAACAGCTGATGCTTAATATTCCATAAAAAGATGAAATCCCAATTTCTTTCTGATTTTATTAGTTACTAAATTACAGATGCTCTTGCACATTTCATATCTTTAGGTAACACATTTGCCTTGAATAGCTGTTTCCAAAATCTCAGATTTAGCTTACATTGCTTTCTAACTTGTTTTGACATTTCAAGAAAAAAAAAACATTAAAAAAATTGCTGTAACTTCTTAATGAGAATGAGACTTAGCCACAATTAATTTAACTGTGCAAACCTATGTATTTGGTGGTTGACAAGTTCTTTGTATCAAAGTTACAATATATGTTAACTTTGCTGCTGACCCTAAAAGACTGTGCTGTTGACAATTAATGGTCAGCAAAACTCCCTGTGGACAGCATTTGCGCATCAGCAGTGATGCCACAGGGACCTGTTATTCCACCATCCATTCATTTCATAACTGTGCTTAACTGATGGACCAGAGGAGCAGACACCCCTTCAGTTACCTTTATCTAATGATTTCAAGAAACTCAGAATTTGATTTTAAAAATGAAAAAGTGATAGTAAGGAGCTGGTCCAAAAGAACCTCTTGTCACTGAGTAAGCAACAAAGTGGCAAATGCACTTTAAACTTACTGGGACAAAGTATCCCAAGTACACCTATAAAATGACGGAGAATGAGCTTTCTGAGACAGACCAGGAAAGGAATCTTGGAGTTTTGATGTACAGCTCAATGAAAGTGTCAAGCCAGTGTGCAGCAGCAGCGAAAAGAAAAACAAATTCGGTGTTAGAAGTAATTAGTAAAAGAATAGAAATCAAGTCAGCAAGTGTTATTTTGCTTCTGTATAAATCTATGGTGAGGCCACATCTGGAATCTTGTACACAGTTCAGGTGAGCACATACTGTGGAACTGGGAAAGGTGCAGAAAAGGGCAACCAGAATAATCAAGGGGATGGAACACCTTACTTACAAAACCAGGTTGCAAAATATAGGCCTTTTCAGCCTTGGATACGCTCAGTCTCCATGCCAGGAAACAGATTACCAAGAATGTACTTGGAAGAGCAATATAGGAATGAGAACATATATACATGGGTCCATAAAATTCATGGTGAAATTTCCCGCTGTGGTCTGTCCTTGCAAATGCTAGGGCATACTAGCCAGATAGCTAAAGAGTGCTTTAAGCAGCGAGTAAAGGACATCAGTGCGCAAAATGATCCTGCGAGCCATTCCAACATAAAATCATTAAAATGGTTGGCACGAACAAAATCCATTTTCCGAACTGAAAAATACTTGGTTTATAAAATACCACGCCCGTTAAGACAACAATTCACATATGCACAATTTGAATTAACTGACTCTATGATGAAGTACGGTAGATATCATCAGATACGCTATGAAGACAGACCGTACGTCTGTGGGGCATCAGAGATTGAAAATCTCTCACACATTTTGTTTACCTGCCCCCTGTATTCCCAAATAAGAACAACATGTCTGGATCCCCTTCTGCAAGATATGGCTTACTGGAATGCAGAGCATAAAGTGAACTATCTGTTGCAGGGAGAAAATGCTCAGACAACATACAAGGTAGCTTTGTACTTGGTAAAGGCAGCCCGACTCAGGAAACTTTTCATTGAGCTTAACGGAGTGCCTTGTAAGGGTGATGAAGATAAGTAATGATTATATATACACAGACTCAATTTTATTCTTGTATATTTTGATTTGTATGGTTTTATCTTTGTATACTAGATATTTGATATGGTCATGCAACTAATCAATAAAGTTTATTCTATTCTTTCTATTCATACTATTCTATTCATTCTACTACCAGAAGAAGTGGTGATAACTACCAAACTGAACAGCTTTAAGAAAGAGAAATTCATGGAGCACAGGTCTATCAGTGGCTACTAGACTGGATGCCTAGGGGACATCTCTGGGTTCCTCCTCAAGTTATTTGCAGGGAATTGAAAGCAGGTGGAGGTTTTGCCTTCATCGTCTGCTTGATCGAATACTTTCCAGGCTACAATGAACTCGAACACGCTGCTCCACATGACAAAACGGAGTCCAGGGGAAAACAAGACAAGGAATATCTTGGAACAGGATTTTCTACAATGCCAACGTTTCTGGCAGTATTCGCTTACATCGTAAAGAGAAATTCAGGTACAGGAGGATACTAAAAACTTAAAAATCAAGCAAGTGGGGAACAAATAGGTAGTTGAGGGGGGAAAACTCGAGAAGGAAAGTTGCTTACTGGTCGTTCTCATCCAGTGAAGTAGACGGGGAAGGTCCCCTGCACGCACCCCTTTTAGCACATTCAGAACAGCTTGGCGGCCGGAATAAAAATCCATGCTTAGTAACAGGAGCACACGCATCCGGAGACCAGCCTCGCCTTCGGTATTTAGACAGGGCGGCAGGAGTAAACATGTACCCAAAGCCGCCCCCCCGTATCGACGCATGCGCTTAAGCTCGCTTACGACTAGTGAATGGTGTGCCCTTCTCGCCTCTCCATAGGCTGGAGCTGAATCATAATAAGGCGAGTTCTGCTGCTACGCGAGACGGGAGGACCTGATGCTTCAGTACAGACTTCTAGCTCCGCCGTGTGCAAGGAAGTTTAAGTGGCAAAAGCCTGGAGAAACGGGCGCAGGTGACATTTCCCTCGTTTCCCGCTTGGGTGCCCAGAAGCAACTGGTGGAGCCCTGAGCATAATAGGATGTTTAGGCGGGTTTCTCTTTCGTTCTTGTGAGGCCGGGGATACGAGAACCACCGCATTCGGAGCACTTTTGCTCTGTGTGTAGCATCCGCAATCGCAATTCGCTCCACAATGACGACAGTTTTGCTCTCTTCTGGGACCCCAAAGCGCCGCAGTGAACCCAGTGAGCCACAAGGGCACTTAAGGGGACATTTCTGCCGGCGGCGTTGCTTCCATTACAAGCGCCACCTGCCTCTACCTAACCATTACCAGCACTATCACTATCATCTTTCTCTCCCCCGCCCCCCTTAAGCTCTTCCATAATAAAGCCTACATATACCCATGAATCCTGCCTGTTGTTTGTTTGACCTGAAGTGGGCGGGATTTTCCAAATGCCCCGGAAGCGGAAATCGGCGCTTGTTCCTCGAGAATGGTAACTCTGTGAGCCCCGGAGTAGTGGTGACGTGACATTCGGGCTGTGATTTTGCGGCAGAAAAGCTGTTGGTCTTGGGCCGAAGGCTGCGGAGTTGTGAAGGCTCCCTGGCCTAGGGCGGCCTTGTGGTCCTCTGGTCCGTTACAGTGGGACCACTAGGCCTGCCTGCCTGCCTGCCAACGCCGGAGCAAAAGGCTTCTGTTTTCGGTGAGTCTTGTGATGGGGGTGAGCGTTGGGGCTGCGGAGCGGCTGTGCTGGAGCCCCGAAATTTATTTCGGGTCGGGATATACCCGTGTGGACGCCTTGACCGTTCCAGGCCACGAGCATCTGCGATGGTGAAGTGACTGCTCAGGGACGTGAAACCAGGGAGTCGCAGGCTTTGTGGTGGGTGGATTTAACCTCCGGTGGTGGTGGAGCTGGTTTGTTTGTTTTGAAGTTTCAGAGCTTGCCGAAAAGCTTCTCTTTTTGTATTCACTTGTGTCGTGGTACTCCCTTTAAGGTCTGGTGTTCGTTGCCTTTCGTCCTTATGTATCACAACGCAAAGGCTGAGCTGGAACGAAGTTCTGCCTTCTCGCTCCACCCTGCCTTCTTTTAACAGCTGTTCATTTGGGAAGTACAACACAAGTCATCTGTCTCAGCATCCATGCTTTGATTAAACCTTTTACATCATGGTTTTTTATCTTATTAAATGTTTGCAATAAAGAGTCGGCTCTAGCACAGGAGAGATATTAGAGGGCTGAAAATAAAGTCAAGATAAACAGAAATTAAGGCCTCAGTCACACCTACTAAACATCAACTAACGAACATAAGAGAACATAAGAGTGCCAGAAAATATTAAAGCAAGTGTGCTTTTTAGTTTGCTTACTGCCTTTGTATTTTTAGGTTAAGAACTAAGTCACAAAGAACTGTTGTGATCCTTGGAGATTGTTGCTGGTTCTTTTGGCCAGTGGGCAGATACTGAAACAGCTCTCTGGTGACTGGTAATAGAAGCAATGTTCTCACTTCAGTGCTACTGTTTGATGTCTTTTGCCACATCAGCTGTTAATTTTACTTTTTTATGAATAAAATTGATATATTTATTTTTGTGATTAAGGCAAATAATTTTTTACTGTTGATGGAAAGACGTATGTTTCAGAACTTGTGAGGGGACTTATGTTCAGTTGATATTAAATTTATATTTTCCTAGAACTCTTTTTTCCAAATTAATTTATATAAGAGAGTTTTCCTGTGTTTTAATGATCTTGGATAAGGCTAATCTAGAAATTATTTTAATTATTTCTGCACTGTTTCCTTTCACAATGCAGAACATTTTACAGTATAACCTAAAAACAAGGTTACATATGTTAAACAGCATTTGGGTGAACAAATAAGTACTCAACAGGTGCATAAAGACAATCGGTGTTCCACAAATGTTTGTGAGGAGAGAGTTAAAGAATGAGTGCTGCTACAGAGAAGGTTCTTTTCTGGACGCTGCAAGATTATATTTAGTGATTGGTGGTACCTACATTAGAAGCTCCTCAGATAATTGCAGCAGTCTTACTGGTCTTTGCTAGTGTAGACCTCAGATTGTTTAGGACATATGCTGGGTAACTGATTGGTCACCAGTGCAGGTGCTTAAGTATGTATGTCCAAGTTTCTTGGCCAGTTGTAAAGGTAGCCTTACATAAAGCACATTATGGTAACCCAAATATGAAGCTTTCAGCACATGAACCGCAGTGGCTATGCTGTCTTTGGGTGTTTTTCCACTAGCACTGGCTTAGAGCAGGAAGACCCCATTTCCACTACAGACTCCATTAGAGTCATATTTGTTTCCACGTGTCCTAAGGAAATCTGGATCATATGGGTCCTTCAGGACCTATAATCTGGATTCCCTGTAGACCCTATTAAAGGGGTCTTCAATGGGGCCTTCAGGCATCAAATCTGAATTACACAGAGCCTGTTGCCACCACAATCAGGCAATGGGGTCATGGGTGGCTCGGGGGGGCACCCATGGGGGGGGGTGCCCCAAAACTCAAAGCTTCAAAGCTTGTGCACATTCTCCGAAGCCAGCTCTGGAGTTCCTCTGAAGAATAATAGCACAGGCTCTGAAGAGGACCCCATGCGAGAGCAATGCATTTGTCAAAGGCTCTGGAGAATCTTCAAAGTTTGTGGCAGATTGCTCTGGAGTGTCTATGGAGATTGCACCCCTTGTCCCCCAAACCACCTGGGGTGACAGGTGGGCCCCATGTGGGTAGATCTGGAGGTCAGTGGAAAAAAACCTTTATTCAACTAGTGGCAAAGCTGGTATAAGACACTTCTTGGTCCCCTTCTAAACCATCACTGCATCCAGGTACTGATTCAGAACGTTGAAAGTCTCTCATAATTCTGATGTTAAATAAGTCTAAATTTCTAGCAGCTAAAAATATTATAGGAGTAATTTAAACCTTGGAGATTTAGCAGGGCAAGATATGATTTACTAACCTTTAAATTATTTAGGCTAGAGTGGGTGGGCTTTTGGAGAAAATGTCTTTCCCGTTCCTTTCAATCCTATAGGAGGTACATATTGTATTATCGGGCTCTTACCCCCAGTTTTATTTTAGCAGCCATGATGAAGAGGCTGCTATTGCTTATGGGCACCCCTCTTGCAAGATTTATTGGCTGAACAAGGGCTTGCGTAGAGCAGTCCTTCCACCTCACTGTACTGGCTCTTCTACACACCAGTCTTTCAGGCTGGGGGGACAGGCAGGATACCTCTAAGGCCATTTGCTGGGATTCTCAAGCAGGTGAAGGTTTGCTCTTGCCTTCTGCTTGAGATGCCCATAAGCAATTGGTGAGCCACAGTGTGGGACATGGTGCCAGACTAGATAGGCTGTAACTTGATTCAGCAGGGGTCCTCTTATGTTCTTATGTTCAGTATATGGCTATTTTGTTATTCATTAGACAAAAGTTGCTGATAGTTATTATAGTTTCTGTTCACCAGCTGCTTAATAGATAAATCCTTCAATATAGAAATGTATTAATTTATTTGTATTTTTATCACACTCTATATTCAGAGGTCTTGGGGCAGGTTCCAGTATAAAAAACTGATTTAAAATGAACTCATTAAAACAGTAACAGTGCCTGAAAGGAAAGCAGCATTGATTGCAACATGGTCTACGAAGGATTCTTTCATATGGGATTTTCATGGGGCACCGTTATGAATTGCTCCTGGAAACTAAAAGATTCTGAGGTCTCTGCACATTGCCTAGAGTAAAGATGCAACCAAAAATTTGCCTAAAATTCAAATTTGCCCAAAAAAATTAGTGACTTCTGATAACACTATTAAAACACAAGAAGATGTGTGAGAACCTGCCAGCAGGGAGTTTTTTTTTTCAAAATGACATGGAATATGCCATCAGTGTCTTGAACACTTAGTATAGCACAAAGAGCAATACTTTGCACACTTTACTTCCATGTAATTGGGTTTCTGCATGTAACTTTTCATAGTATAATCATGCCATCAGATGGGCATGTCACATGATTTTCCAGTCTTTGAGTAACAAAATTGGATGAAAATTCCTATGGCAGCTGTGGGGTGGCCACGGTCCCTTCCCTAGTTCTTTGGTTAAGAAGAAGGCTGTTGATGGCTTGGCCTTTGAAAAAGACCTTATCTGCTCTGAGCCTGATTCCAGATTGTATCCTAGAATAGGAGCCTGTCATCTGCATGCTAGGGCAGGCTGCAGCAGGGCCCTGTTCTGGAGTATAAACCACAAGAAGGCTCAGTACAGAAAAGGCCAAATACTCCTTACTTCTCATTCGCAGTTAAAGGATAACATGGGTTTATTTTGTTGCTGCAAGGCTACCACACTTTTTTTTTAATGCCAAAACATCTTTTTGCTTGCCTGTTGGAAACTGTTGTTTGTTTACAGCAATGGTTCTCAACCTTCCTAATGCCGTGATCCTTTAATACAGTTCCTCATATTGTGGTGACCCCCAACCTAACCCTAACCTCCAACCATAAAATTATTTTCATTGCTACTTCATAACTGTAAATTTGCTACTGTTATGAATTGTAATGTAAATACCTGATATGCAGGATGTATTTCCATTGTTACAAATTGAACATCAACCACACCTGAATATAAAAGTGTCGTTTTACCTCCAATACTGCTGCTTTCTACACAGTAGCTGCTCTCTACTGTATTTGTATGGGGTGTATGTGATGGGTTGGTGCGATGATGTCATCATGCCAGGTACTTGTATGTGAGCATATCTGCATGTGGGCAGAACTGCCTGGAGACAGATAGAGAAGAGGTGTCTTGGTTCCTGTGTGTTTTCCGATGGTCTTAGATGACCCCTGCGAAAGAGTAGATTGACCTCCAAAGGGTCGCGACTCACAGGTTGAGAACCACTGGTTTACAGGGACCAAGAGATCCATGGAATTCTTTTTTTTTTTTTTTTTTACAGATCACACCTGAGCTGTCTATAAAGTTGTCAAAATGGTTTTAGCAGATCTTGGAAGAAAAATAACATCAGCATTACGCTCACTGAGCAATGCTACTATTATCAATGAAGAGGTATGTAATATGTATGTCACCAAATGAGTGTCTCTATGTAATTAATCTATGTCTGAGGAATGGAACAAAATGAAATATTGCAGTTTTTTGCTTAATTTTATCCTGTTCTGTGTCATTACTCTGAAGCAGTTGTTCTACTGACAAAATCTGAAAAGTTACATTTTCTGAATTGGTTTTTTTTCCCTCAAGGTCTTAAATGCTATGTTAAAAGAAGTTTGTACAGCGCTGTTAGAAGCTGATGTCAACATTAAGTTAGTGAAACAGCTAAGGGAAAATGTCAAGTAAGTGAACTAAGAGAACAAAGTATTTTAATGATATAGGTACATTTCGACAAGTGAAAGTAGGTTGTTGAAGTATCCTGCTTATTTATATATTTCTACTTAATATTTGTGAAAGAAACATGTTTAATTTGTTTTGCTACTTAATTTCAAGAATTAGCATAAATATATTCCTTGTTTTCTTCTCCTTGTGCAAAAGACTTCCTTCTTTCTCTTCATTCTCCTATGGGATTTCTAGATTGGCTCCGAATGGTTGAAGGATGTGCTAGAGCAGATAAGGGGAAGAGAGGAAGTGTTAAATATTGCATTATATTTTGTGGCATTTCACGTCAGATTTATATCTCACTTCAGGAAAAGTCCCATTGTGGGTTACAGTTAAAGTGTAGATAAATATGTTCTAAAATGCTATCATGCAGTACAATAAAATTGATAGTTAAAACAAAAACAATGCATGTAATATTATTTAAAAATAAATTCTTGGGCCCTGAGAGCAAAGTCAATAGCAAAATAGTATTAAATTATTTTACAATATCTTCTGTCCTTGAAGCATTACCATATCCTGATTCTTCTGTGACTTCTGCTAACTTGAACAGTGATGATATCAGGCAGAGTATAGAATGCCAACTGGTAAGCCTTAGGCTGTGTGCCTGTTAATCGCTGTTATAAAGAGTCATATAAAGGTGATGCCTTTAAAGAATCTCGAACGTCAGGGTATTGATTCAACTGATGTTGAAGAGAGGTATATTCCTAACACTTGAATTCCATGTTGGATGCAATGTTATGTGTATTTTGCAATGCAAATTTTTATTAAATTGCAACAAAGTCTGTATTATAAGACGGAGCATTTATTAAATCTTTTTAATAAATGGAATCTTTCAAGTTCTCCAGAACATTTAAATGGTAAATTGATATTTTATTGATTATATGACTCTTTTCCTTCACCCAAGGCAGTGAAACAACAAAAAGCAAAATGAAAGTGCATCCCTGATTGGAACGTGATAGATTGGATGTATTTAAATAAGGATAATCCAGATTTTGGGTTGTATGTAACACTGTTTCTTATGACACTTTATTAGTCTAATAAAGTTGTTGATGTAGGGTGTTTTTCCACTGTCACTAAAAGTACCCATTAAGTACTCATTAATGGGTACGAAATGGCATTTTTGTACCCATTAATGGGTACTTAATGGCTACTTCTAGTGACAGTGGAAAAACACCCATAGTGTTGTCTCCAAGATGTTTTTTCCATTTTCCATTTTTTATTTATATACCGCCTTTCCAAAAGAGACTTTTGCTCAAGGCGGTTCACAACAAATGGAAACAAAATACAAAGCAAAAATACAAACAATACATCAAAAATACAGCAAATATAATCAATAACTTAAATCAAAGACAATTTTTCCCCAAGGCAGTTTACATGTCAAAAATATATGGCATATTATAATAAAACATTATATAGTAGTTTAAAAAAAAACAAAACTAGCTGAAGGCTAGTCACACATACAGCCACACATGCACACACACCCAAGATTTGAAACAACATTAAACAGTGAGAAAAATTTAAAAACAGTATTATTTTTAAAAAGACACACGTACTCTCATGCACACCACCTTTCAATACTAAGGAGGGGAGAGTCCTGTCAGGCAGAGCACTCTCCTTGTCGCCTGCTGCTCCTAAGTAGTTGCAGGGAGGAGGAGCCCAACAGGCAGCTCCCAGATGGTGTTCAGCATCTTCCCTCTCCCTGCTTTTATGCAGTTGCTCCAGAGAAGGAAGGGTCCCGTCGGGCAAGCCAGGTGTTGTTCAGCATCTTCCCTCTCTCCTGCTTTTATGCAGTTGCTCCAGAGAAGGAAGGGTCCCGTCGGGCAAGCCAGGTGTTGTTCGGCATCTTCCCTCTCTCCTGCTTTTATGCAGTTGCTCCAGAAAAAGAAGGGTCCCGTCGGGCAAGCCAGGTGTTGTTCGGCATCTTCCCTCTCTCCTGCTTTTATGCAGTTGCTCCAGAAAAGGAAGGGTCCCGTCGGGCAAGCCAGGTGTTGTTCGGCAACTTCCCTCTCTCCTGCTTTTATGCAATTGCTCCAGAGAAGGAAGGGTCCCGTCGGGCAAGCCAGGTGTTGTTCAGCATCTTCCCTCTCCCTGCTTTTATGCAGTTGCTCCAGAGAAGGAAGGGTCCCGTCGGGCAAGCCAGGTGTAGGAATAGAAATATTGAGGGTAGGAATAATACCTTCAGAATAATTCAAAGAACAGCATTCTGCGAGAAATTAATAACTGGAGAAAGGGTTGGAAATATGAGTAGTTTTATGTACTGTAACAAGCAGCAACAATAAACGTGAAGTAGCAAATTAGAATCTTGCTTGCAATGAATTCTTAGTGATTCAGTTTACTTATATATCAATTACTTTTGACCTCAAAGTAAGGAAGCTGATAGATAGTTCATAATGAGTATAAAAAAGCAAAGAATGTTTCATCAGTTGCGTTAACAAGAAAACATTTCTCAAATGAGTAAGTCTTAACTTGATCTTCTAAAACATGCTTCTTTCCCAGCTGTTTATGACTCTCTTCCTAGCTAGATCTATGCACATAAAATGATAGTAAAAACAAGTCCTTAGTTATAAGCCCAGCTTGGAATCATGATTTGGCAGGAAATAAATAATTTTCACTCTGCTGGGCTCACATGTCATAACAAATTATCATTAGGATGTTCTCTAATATTCTTCATTCTCTTTCTGTCCTAAATTTGTCACAAAGATGGAAGTCTTATTAATTTCAGCATTCTTTCTGTTTTTGTATTAATTTTCTGTTTTATACTAC
The DNA here is from genome assembly GCA_023333525.1 of Aspidoscelis tigris stejnegeri. Lineage (NCBI taxonomy): Eukaryota > Metazoa > Chordata > Lepidosauria > Squamata > Teiidae > Aspidoscelis > Aspidoscelis tigris. Next base: position 77,593,973 of record JALMGA010000003.1, read on the forward strand.
AGATCTGCTATTGATCTTGAGGAAATGGCTTCTGGTCTCAATAAACGGAAAATGATTCAACATGCAGTCTTTAAAGAGCTTGTCAAGGTAACTTGTATTAAAAATATTTTTTCCAGACCACATTTTGCTTTTTATTGTAATAAGCAACGAAGTGTTCCTTTCTTCTTTTGTCAGATATTCCTTGTCTCTAGCTCCTCTTGTGGCTATCAAGTTGCTGTTATTCCTAGTTAGAAAAGGATGCATTAAGGTCTTAACTCCTTCAGTGATCTTTTTGATCCAGAGTAGCTGCATAGCTTTGGATTTTAAAAAATTAGCTCCCAAAATTCAAGAAGGGACCTAAAATCTGGTGGATCATGAATAAAACCAATAAAATACAGTTAAGAATGGCACAAAGAATAAAATGAAGAAACCATGTCATACTGGTACCACTTCACACACAAATGGGAGACATGGTTTTTATTAAGTAGCTCACTATATTATGAATGTCATCCAGGAGTATTTTTAATACCCCCACTTACAATTTTAAGTGGCAGTGGAGGGGGGGGAAAGCATTAAATGCCATATTATGCTTCTAAACATGGATAAAAGGGCATAATCTCCTTAAATCATCTCTGCTTTTCAGTTTAATGAAGGTACCACTCCAGCTTTATTAGGAAAAAACAACATATAGCACACTGCAATTCATCCTGAGCATGCCATTTCTCTTCGATCAAAGAGACTGCTGAAAAGTTTGTAATGGTTGCCATGTTCACTTACTAGCTGGCACCTATTTGTTTGTTTATATATTTATATTTATATATTTCTATTCCACCCTATACCCGAAGGTCTCAGAGTGGATAACAACCTTTAAAACAACAAATTAAAACCAATTTAAAAACTAATAATATACATAAAGTCATTTAAAAGATTCAGCATATTAAAATACTACAATAGTATTAAAGTATTTTACAATATTTAGTTTGTAAGTGAATGTGTACAATAGAAGATGAATTATATTTTAGGTTCCATTTATCTTATTTCAAATCTGGGGAAAGGTTTGCAGTGTTGATAGCTGGAAATACACATTCTGCAGCTCTTACATATGTTCTGATTCTGGAAGCGTTTGTCTTCTTGGTGGATGAGAATGCTGAAGGCCTCCACTATAAGTTAAGGTTTTCTTTGATCACCTTCCAGAAAAATTCATGGAAGACCTTGTGCATCAATGGCTACTAGAAAGTTGCTTAGGTTGTGCTTTCAGGTTGGAGAGACAGGGAGGATGCCTCTAAGGACCTTTTGTGGAGAGTCAGGAGCAGGTGAAGGTGTTTTCTGCTTGAAAGTGTCCAGAAGAATGAGGCAAGATTGCTGAATTGGATGGGCTGTGGCCCAATTTCTGCAGGGCTCTTTTTATGTTCTTATGTTCTGTTTTGTGGTGCAGAGGTGTTCTTGGCATCTTGTATCCTGGAATTTGACTGACAGGACTGCATGCTAGTTTATCCGTTTTATAGTGATTTATTGTGACCTGCCCTGAGACCATCAGATATAGGACAGGATACAAAAATAAATAAGTGTTGAACAACTTGTTCACTGTTAATTATGAGTTCTTCTACTCTGAAATTTTACTTTCTGACGCATATTTTTTCTTTACAGCTTGTAGATCCTGGAGTCAAAGCCTGGACACCAACAAAAGGAAAACAGAACATCATAATGTTTGTTGGTTTACAAGGGAGTGGTAAAACAACATCGTGTTCAAAGGTAACCCCTGATCAGCTTACTATTTAATGTTGCTTGGTCAAGTCTGTTCACGAGTGTCTATTTGTAAATATTGTTTCCCCTATCACCACAGCCATCACCAAGTGGCCACTTTGCCTGTGGAAGCAGATCCACTACCAGTAATGTTCCTCTTTAGATGGTAAGCCTGAGGGCAGGGACCTGTCTAAGATTAATATAATGTAACCCACCCTGAGACCTTCGGGTATAGGGTGGGATGGAAATACAAATAAATAAATAGATCAATAGATCTATCCCCCAGTGGAGTTGTTGCGGCAAGGTGTTCTCAGGAACATCTGACTTTTAAGGACCAGGCCCTGCAAAAAGCATAGTACCGCTCATAGCAGTAGCACCTGGCTCTCACTATTAAACTGCCAGGAGGTAGATGATGAGTTCCTCTTTACTTCTGACATAATGCTATCTGTCCACCTTGTCTGGGCAGCTCTGGTAATGTCATAGACACTTATGGTATACCCAAACAATTGACCTAGTGCGACACACCTTCCAGTGACTGTGGGTGTGGAGCTTAAGAGTTGTGCAGGAGGCTGTTAAGATATCTTGGTGTTAGAGCAATCAACGCCCATCTCTGATGAGGGGTGGGGGAAGGCTGCTATAGTCTTGAGACTGGTAGTTGAGCCAGCAGAGCCCATCCCTTGATTGCTTAGATGAATTGAAAGCAATGTTCACACCCTCCTGATAGATTTCTTGTCTAAATCCTGCAAGGTCCCTGTCAGTACCTACTGCCCTGCTTCCTACCAAAGACATGCAAGTTCTTTCATGAGTCTCCAAGTCTACATATACCCATAAACCCTCTCTGCTGGATGTCACAGATTCAGGGTGCAGGCTGCAAAGGGTAGGAAAATTTCCCAGGGCCTTTGCCAACGTTTTCTGCAAGCTGTAAAGAGGGGGAGAATTTTCTGGGGACTTTGCAAGCTTGAGTGACAGGAGGGAGGAGTTCCCTCAGAGAGTGGCAAAATCCAGCCAGTTGGAGCACCAGGATCTTGCTCTATTTAAGGCAGAGATCCAGAGCTCTCAGTGTCTTTCTCTGGGCAGATTTTGCAGAGGATTGATTATTGGGGAGTCTCGTAAACTCCCCGGGCTTCTGAGTCTCATGCTTGCTGTTAGGGCAGAGATTAGAGATTTGCAGTTTAATTTTACTGCTTGGGAATTATTCTTTATTTGTGGGAAGAGCCTTCACGCAGAACATCTGAAGGGTTCCTCCTGCTTAAAAGGGAGCCAGAGGCTTGATTTATTTATTTTACTTTCAGGGTTTAGCTCGGGGAGAGCTAAGCTGTTCCAGTGCTTATGGTTATTTGTTCTTTCTGGCTACTTAAGTCATATTGAGCAACCTTAATTATTTATCTATCTGCTTATAAATAATAAACAGTTGGTGTTGTATTACACTAGAGTTTATTGTGCTGCTTCAGGGTGAAGGCTTGACAGTAAGCCTTTGAAGCGGGATGTCAGGGGCAAGGGGGGGGGTCTAGTTCATGTACAGACAGCAGCCCATTGGCAGGCAGTGGGGCCATACAGCTTGACCGCCACTTCCTCGACTGCGTTACTCTGCTAATACAAAGTACACGAGGGTGGAAGTGGGATCAATCCATCACACTGGAGTCAGAGATGATCTAGGTGAAGCTGTGGCACCAAGCTTAATGGTGGGACCTTGGTGATGTCACATGTCTTGGATCTAGTTTGGCCTGCTGTTGCCTCAGAGCAGTTAACAGCGTTTTTGCAGGTGTGCAGCTGTTACATTTGTAGTGTACAAACACATGCAATACACAAGTAGCGTTCAGGCATTTTATGTATGTTTGGGGTCAAGCCCTTTCCCTGGTCCTTACAGAGTTTGGATGTAGCAGTTTCACTTAACTGCCTCTGGGAACATCAATATTATACTGTTAATTGCACACCAACTCCATAAATTTGTGGGAATTAGAAATGTTCCTTATTGCAGCTCTTTCTTATGGCAAATCTTTCATGCAAATATTAATAGATAAATGTACTAAATAAATGCCAGTTATTTCCCCTTAATCTCTTCCTACTCTATGAAATATTTGCAGGTATGTTATGAAAAATTGTATTTTTTCTTATTTTATCTCTATATGTGATATACTTTGCAAGCTACCTATCACTTGATGGTAAGACTGCTGTAAATGCAGTATAAAAGCAACACTGAAAAACCACCTTCTTCAGTCCCGGTTTCTAGAGCTCTAATGAAATATGGATGTAATATGTGCTTGTTCAGCAAGGAAAGTGAAATGTGAATATTGCCTTAAAAGAAGATAGAGCACTAATATTTCTTTCTTGTGCCACAACTTAGGAGTAGTGGAAGAATAATTAATACTGTTTGACGGTTTAATGTTGATTTGACAGTGTAGTTTTATGGTTTTCTTATTAACAGCTGGCGTACTATTACCAAAGGAAAGGCTGGAAGACATGTTTGATATGTGCAGATACTTACAGAGCAGGTGAAATGAACATTTTGTTTTTTACTATTCTGTTTTCAGAAGCTGTGCATGATCTGCCTAGCTAATGAACAGTGTTTGCTTTCTTTTAGGTGCTTTCGATCAATTAAAGCAAAATGCGACAAAAGCGAGGATTCCATTTTATGGGAGGTACATAATCTTCAACTGACTTTTGTATACAGGCAAAACCTTTTACTGTGTAGCTGGGATTTAACTATTATATTATTGTGCTTGATTTTAAGCATATTGTCATGAGTGTACAGAGAAACTTAATAATTTGGAATCCATGTTCTGAGTAGAGCTTTATATAAGAATACCATCTAGCCCTTGTACTTAATTGTGCTGTTCATTGTTAGTAGTACATAACTGTGCAAACCAGTCCTTAAAATAATGTTTAACATATTCATTGGTCACAAGGTAAGCATAAGGAGCAAATTTAGTATGCATTGCTCATGTGAAAGAGGACCTGAGGAGCTATGGGAGAAAATAAGAAGGGCGGCGGGAGACTTGTCGCGACCCCTCTGAAAGGGTAGAGCGACCCACAAAGGGGTCCCGACCCCCAGGTTGAGAACCACTGATCTAAAAGGCTAGATCCCACACCCTTAAATTTGACTGAAGCATGAGCTCTTTGATCTAATTGTTACATGGATTGCAGCCAGAGTCTCCCGCCGCCCTTCCCTCCCATTTCCCAGCCGCTCTACCCCCGTGGTTGGGGGTCTCCACAACATGAGGAACTCCATTAAGGGGTCACGGTGTTAGGAAGGTTGAGAACCGCTGAAATAGAGGAATGAAGTAAGGGGGACAAAAAAAAGGTCTTTTCAAGAACACTGAAGAAATTACATGAAGTTTAAAGTGAAAGAAGTAATCTGAAAGAGATCTACATGGGGACAAATGAGGTAAAAGAAAAGCGAGAAAACTATACAGCACTGAAACTAGAGGTGTTCATGAAAAAGTCTTGTGTAGCAAATTGGAACAAAACTCAAAACACTAAGAAATTTTTAGTATTGGAACATATCAATTTTTTTCAAATGTTCTAGCAATAAGGAACAATAAGAGGAGCCATTCTGAGTTTCCTGTTTCTGTTGGGAGGTCTTTTAGGATGTCCAGATTGGGATGAGTATAGGGTAAGTTGCTTGCTGTCAGCCAGCTGGTATAAAAAAATAGTTGTCTAGCTTAGTTATTTTTTTTAAAAAAACTCTTACCACATGGGAAACAGTGGGGTTTGGGAGAAGACTATAAAGATCCTTTTAAAAATTGCTAGACTGGCCAGCAGTTTAGTGAAGTAGGTAGCACCCATTATTATCTGCCAGGCACACCAGTTGGGCATCCTTGGGAGATACGCCAGAAGTTTTACATGCTAATGGACTGCTGGAGGAAAGGAGAAGAGTGGGAGGAATTACCAAAAACCAGCAAAATGAAGAAAAACCTTTATGAGGCAAAGTCTTGGGTAAAAATGTAAATTGCTGTCTTTTCTTGAGTTTTCAAATATGGACAGTGTGCTTGAAGCACCCTATACAGTGGATCAGAGTGAAAGTGGAAAGACAGAAGCTGTTAACTGTGGATCTGCAAATGGTTACTAAATGTATCATGGATTGCAAAAAGAGCCCAGTTTTCTGGGAGCGATGATCAGCAAGCATAAATTTGCACATGTCTGGATGTGATGCAAGAAAAGGGCTAGAAATATTAATTAGACTTGGGAAGATTGAGGGAAGTTAAAGGGAAGCGTACAAGACTGGATAGATGGATGGGATCAAAGACTACTGGAATGTCCTTGGAAGAGCTGTAAGATCAGAAGAAAACATATCCAAATGACAAGCCTTTGACAATATAGTGACTAGAAGTCAATCTCAGTTTGATGGCATGTTGTGGCAACACTTAATTATCATTGGAAATACAGTAATTAAACAGTGCAGGAAAAATGAAAGTTTTAAAAAGCCCGATTGAAGAACACAGTTGCAGAACAGAGCAGCCACCTTTAATGTTTTGATACATGTTGATTATACATGAGAAACTGGACAGAACTGTCAGGCTGGCAAAGAATGACCACGAGACTCTTTCTTGAAAAAGATGAACAGTGATTTATTTCAGTTCAGCGTTAGGTTTTATTCTTGGGAGCAACTTGGAACAGAAAGCCCAGCATATTTATATGTTTCATAGCTGGGTGGGGTTTAGCCCTTAACCAATGAACAATAACTATTTTTCAAAACCAATTTAAACTTGGAGCCAAAACCTCAAAGATAAATGTATCACTTGACCTCTGTAGGGAGCAGAGAGTCAACTGTTAGTTCCAAAACAACAGGCAGCCATTATATACATATATACAAAATCTCATAGGTAGCAGAGATCTTTTATATGGAGGGCAGCTAGCCCTGTCTGACAAGAATGCTGCATTCATAGGTATTTGTTTTTTATTGCTCGTGTTCTTGTGATTTCATGTAGCTCAAATACATGTGTATGTTGTTAACAGTTACACAGAGATGGACCCTGTGATTATTGCATCAGAAGGTGTAGAAAAATTTAAGAATGAAAACTTTGAAATAATAATTGTTGATACAAGTGGTCGTCACAAGCAGGAAGATTCTTTATTTGAAGAAATGTTGCAAGTTGCAAATGCCATAGTAAGTACTGCATAAGAGTAAAAAAAATTTTTTGAAAAGGGAAATCACTAATGAGGTAGTTTTTACACTACTGTTTAGTAAAGATAAGACATAATTTAGAACTGCTTATCAACTTTTGAAAGTTCTTATGGAAAACTATGAGTGCCAACTTTTAAAATATTAGCTGGAAGTAACAGATTTGTTATGGGTGTAATATGAGTTAGAGAATATTCTATTCACAAATGAAGTCCTCTAGATTTATACCCCATCCTGTTGCCCAAAGACCTTAAGGTGACTTATGCATCCACGTCAGACAATAAAGAGCTATATAAAGGGACTGTAGAGATAAACATCAAGAGCAGGAAAAGGTCTTTTGTAAGAGATGGGTTTTTAAGACTTTCTGAAAGGTTATATGGGATGATCTAAATTGATTGTGGAAGGGCAGTTTAAATCTGGGAAGTGCCTATTTAGAATGCCCTATCCCATGTGTTTGTCAGTTGTGCTTCTCTTGCTGACAACACGCGATGTATGTCTTTTTCTGCTGACCACAGCCAGGAGAAGCGGGTAAGCTTGAATTGAATCAAGAAGCAGATGGGCAGTCAGTACAGTGTTTGAAGGACAAGATTAATACATTCCCATTTAGGGGTCTCAGAGAGAACTTTGGCAATTCTGCACCATTTGAAGCTTCCGCATGCTTTTCAATGGCAGGCCCACACACAGTGTGTTGCAGTAATCTAACCATGAATGAGAATAGGGTATGAGCCTCCAGTGTGATGGCAGACTTCTCAAGAAAGAGGTGCATGTGGTGCATCAAGTAAAGCAAGGGAACTCCAGGCCACAGCTGCTGCCTGGGCATCTAGGGGCAGACCCAGGCCCCGGTGAAACTCCCAAATGGCAAACCTGTACTGTCAAAGTGAGTGCCACTTATCCAGAAAAGCCTTGAGTCCCCAGTTCCTGATCATTCCTCCTTGTGTACAGAACTACTGTTTTTTGTGGACTTCATCTTAGCTTGTTCATCCACATCCACCCTATCACTGGTTCTACATAGCCACTGTCTTCCTGGCATTGTAGAAATATAGAGTTGTCTGTCATCAGGATACTGTTGGCTACACAGCCCACCCCAACCCCTAGATGATATCTCCCTGCAGTTTCATGTAGATATTAAACAGTATTGGGGACAGAACAGAATCCTGTGGTTCCTCAGACTAAGAGGCAGAGCAGAAGTCTCCCAGCATCACCTTGTGGGTTCTATCTTCAAGGCAGGAGCAAAGCCCAATCCAAGATTATCTCCCCCGCCCCCTTGTCCCTGGCCCAGCTTTGCAAAGGATATCATGGCTGATGGTATGAAAAGTCATTAAGGGGCCCAGCAAAACCAACAGGCAGGCATTCCTGCTCTCAAGTTTCCAGTACAGATAATTCACCAGGGGGACCAAGACAGTCTCTGTGCAGGTTCTTTAAGACTGGCATGATACAAGTCTGGCCAGAGATTCCCATCAGCAGATGAGCCGCTGCATTCTGCACCAGTTCCAACTTCTGAACCATTTTCAAGTGTAGTCCCACGTAGAGCACATTACAGTAGTATTTTACAATAGGTATGCTGTTGATAACCACTCAGTGGCATACTTTTTGCTTGGTTTCTTTCATATTTGCTGATGTATAAAAAGAATTGTTAAATAAGAAAGGTGAAAACAGTAAGTTTTTTCTTTATGTTAACACACCCAGCAACCAGATAACATAGTTTATGTGATGGATGCCTCTATTGGTCAAGCCTGTGAAGCCCAAGCAAAAGCTTTCAAAGATAAAGTTGATGTTGCTTCTGTGATTGTGACAAAACTTGATGGCCATGCAAAAGGAGGTGGGGCACTCAGCGCGTAAGTATCATCTTTCAATAATAAGATTAAACAATCATTTAGTAGTCATAAGTTATTCTAAAAGTACAGAGTTGATCTTGACATTGGTGAGTCTTATTAATGCATTGCATTTTCAGGCACTTTATTATTTTGACTGTTGAAGAAACAGGCAATAATTGTGGTGTGGAGATTGTTTTAGTATCAAAATTCAGTGACCACAGTAATTAGAATTGTGCCATAAGTCCACTTCAGACTTATTCTTAATTACCTTTAAAATGTAAGCGTTCTGATCTAGCGTATGCTGTTGTTATAGGAAGACTTCTCATATTAAGAAAATTGCATTTTTAAACAAAATATTTTCTTGCTATGTGTGAATAGTCCGATTTGCTCTGAATTTCTGTTACTTACCTTAATACTGTACTTGTGTTTAATTGCAGAGTTGCAGCCACTAAGAGTCCGATCATTTTTATTGGTACTGGAGAACATATAGATGATTTTGAACCATTTAAAACACAACCCTTCATTAGTAAACTCCTTGGTGTGTATTGCTGATGGTACAAAATCTTTCTCTATTATTGTGATTCTGTAATTGAGTTCTTACTTTTGTTGCTAAAATGGCCTCTTCTGTTTCAGGTATGGGAGATATTGAAGGGTTGATAGATAAAGTAAATGAATTGAAATTGGATGACAATGAGGCACTCATAGAGAAACTAAAACATGGTAAGACATGCCAAAATATTACTAGTATATTGTTAGGCCACATTTTTGTTAATAGGTTTTGGAATGATAAGAGCTAGGAGATTTATTTTACAATGCAATTTGTTGCACTGCTTATAACTTTCTGCTTTGTACTTCAGGTCAGTTTACTTTGCGAGATATGTATGAACAGTTTCAAAATATCATGAAGATGGGACCATTCAGTCAAATTTTGGTAACTATGGCTAAGACTTTATAGTGTGAAAAGTTTATTTTCTGAGTGTGTAAAATGTTGCACTTGTATTACTAGACATTTAGGTCCTATCTATTAAAGTTCAGTCTTGTATCTAATAGCTATGTTAATGCGCTGAAACCCATTAGGAAATGACATTTAATATTTACATCACTGTTGTAGGGCATGATCCCTGGGTTTGGAACTGATTTTATGAGTAAAGGCAATGAACAGGAGTCAATGGCGAGGCTAAAGAAACTGATGACTATAATGGACAGTATGAATGATCAAGGTAATGTTCAGAGAAGTTTAGAAACTCAGTGACAGATGTTGAAATGTATTTATATTTTCAGAAAAGTACCAAATGAATTCTGTGGTTTCACTGCTTCATAAACACACCCAATATCAAACTTACATGTTTCCTGAAGTCCTGAGACCTATGATAAATTACTTCACACTAGTATTATTGGCCTTTGAGCCCCATATGGACCTGTGAAAGCATTTATGTGTAGTATTAAATGCAGTGTAGCAGCATTTGGCTTCATTTATGCAGGCAGGAAGAAGGGCCAGGAGACTGTAGTAGAGCAGGTGTGCAGGTAGTGGGTCATAACACTGGCCTCTGTATGGGGTGTACATGACTATACTGGAGCAGCACTGCACACCCAGGCTTTTTCTGCACTGAGCCTTGCTCCGGATTATACCCTGGCACAGCGGCATGCCGATCACATGCTAGTACAGACTCCCCCATGCCCTGCCTAAGGCCTGTCATAGTGTTTACTAGCATGCAGGTGGCAGGTCCCTCCCTATTCAGGATATAGTGTGGTATAAGACTAGGTCAGAAATTATTTTTGAAAAGTGATGATTTGTTAGTTCATTTTAGAAGTGCAAATGTATGGTATGGCGGTATTTAAGACATTTTTTACTAACCTTTGGTATAGAATGATAAATAGAAAGCTGAAAATACAGAATTATGAGTTGTTGCTCTTCTAAAACCTGTAACTTACACTGTGATTGAGCAAAAATAACAGTTTCTTTTCTTATTACTTTATAGAACTTGATAGTACAGATGGAGCTAAAGTTTTCAGCAAACAACCAGGAAGAATCCAGAGAGTAGCAAGAGGTTCTGGTGTTTCAACTAGAGATGTCCAAGAACTCCTGACACAGTACACAAAATTTGCACAAATGGTGAAAAAGATGGGAGGCATCAAAGGACTTTTCAAAGGTGATAGTGTTCATATTACAAGTGCATGAAAGCTCATGGGACATCTGGTTGGACAGTTAAAACAGGGTGCTGGATTAAATGAGCTATACTAAGAGGCTAAACCATCATACAGTGCTTCAGAAATAATATTTTTTTCTTTTCACCCTCTTTTTTTTTTATTTCAGGAGGCGATATGTCAAAGAATGTAAACCCATCCCAGATGGCAAAACTGAATCAACAAATGGCAAAGATGATGGATCCTAGAGTTCTTCATCACATGGGTATTTTTTTCTTTACTTATAGGAACCAGAAAAAGGAGATAGAACTTGTAGTATTCAACTGATGCTTGAATGGCCAGAGTCAGTTCTTGTTGCTTGTATGGTTCCTAACTAAGCTTCAGAGACTTGGAGGGACTTCCCAGAGCAACTTTAGAGGGAAAATAAAGAGGCTGCAGAAGTTTTATAAACCTGCATTGCCCCCCTTTCTTTCCAGAAGATGAAAGCAGGACAATATTAACTTTTGCTGATTGATTGTATCTTGTTAGGAAATATGATCTGCACTGTACCATTTATCTTGGGTGGTGGTTAGCTTTTGAACTGACAGTTTGGGGAACAGGAAGACTGGTGCATAAACTTATGCTAAAAGAACTTTTGTGTTGGCTTATTAGTAGAAACTACCTTGTTAATACAAATTGCATCAGTGAAAGCAAAAGCAGCAATCACTTCCCCCAACTGCTAGGGTTACATTGCTGGTCTAAAGGTGCCTAGCTAGTAACAGGCTAAATCTGTAAGAAAAGGGGAACAGGATGGTTTGCAGTATCCCTGCAGCCCTCTTCTAGTACAGGTGTCAGTACAAATGCATATGGTTTCTTTCAAAAATTTGTAAAGTGTAACTTGGTTTATAATCACTAAGATTGTGTTTTTGTAGAAAATTGTTTCTGGAAAAAATGACTTAAATGAGCACAATTTATTTTACAATGGCCCACCCTGACCTTTGGTTATAGGGTGAGATAGATTTGAACCTGATTACTCTTCTCAAATGTTCTGTCTTAAGGTGTTTTGTTTCAAATTGTAATGTCCAAGTAACCATTTTAATAATACTTATGTTCCAGGTGGCATGGCAGGATTGCAATCAATGATGCGGCAGTTTCAACAGGGTGCTGCTGGGAACATGAAAGGCATGATGGGATTCAACAACATGTAAAAGAAGCCTTAATAAACTGACTTAACACTGGTTGTTGGAACATCACTAAAAGAAATCTTTTTTTAAAAATGTGGATAAGAATGTTGCTACAGCTGGTGACACTTCATGAAGCTCAGTTTGAGAGGTTCTAGATATGTATCTAGAAAGTGTTATATTTTTGCTCAGTTCCTATCTGTTTTAATTTTTGTTACATGAAAAATTCTATTATGCTTTAAAAATATAAGGCATAAAATTAAAATTAAATCATGTACAAATTTAATAGAGGAACTTTTTAATTGCCCTAAAGTGGCAGCTGTTATATATTTATGTAAACAATTCAAAATTTTGGTTAATACTGATATGTCACAAATATATTGTAAAATAAACATCAGTGGTTGTAAATTTCACAGCTGGATTTTAATCATTTTACACTGAGTTCCAGAAATGAGTACATTGTATCCAAAGTATACTTGAAGCATTCATGATTTGATCATGTCTTCTTTGCTTAAAATTAGCATGCTTTGGGCAAGATAAATTAATTGGGAATCTTTGTGCTTTCAGACAACACTCCTGAAGTACATCTGCACTGTTCTTCCAGCTCAACACAGAATGTTAAAATATACAAAATACTAAATGTCCATGTCCTACAAATAAGCACTGATACATTTTTCTATTTAGGTTTTCCATAATTGTGGAACTAGCTATGTTTCCAATAAATACTCTCCCTCCCCACCCCATAATTGACACTTTTCCAGGCCACACCCCAGTTCTAGATTAGGACTTATGTGTGCATATCTGTGCTTTTGGGTCTGTCAAACTGCTCCAATTATCTGAAGCTTTCTGTGCCAACCTGATGGTGTCAGATGTTTTGGTTCACAACTTTGATCTCCCCTGGCCAGCATAACAGAAAGGATTGTGTAAAACATTTGATTAAGGAAAAGGTGAATAAAGAAATTATTTTCTCTGCTGCAGAACATTTGAACAAGGGGATGCTCCATGAAGCTGATGGGCAAGTCAGTTAAAGACAGGACTGACAAGGGAAAGTATTTTTCACCAGAGAGCTATTGGTCTGTGAAGTTTACCCAATTTTGAAAAAGGCATGCGTATAAGAGGTATAGGTTGTAAGGGAGCTATGTCTGGTTTACTCTTTTGTCTGACCATCTGGACATAAGCCACAGTGCTTAGGTGTTTCTCTTGTTATTTGGGGCCAGAATAATTTTAAGCCTCATCAAAGTATTTTCTTTCCCTATATGATCCCTTCATGAGCCAAGGTCAATAGCGTGGTTCAAAAATGCTGGGGTATCACTTTCTCAGACACTGCATCAGTTTCACTCAGAGGAATATTGGATCTATTTATACCCCTAGATCTAGAGGAACAATTATTTCCCAACATTCCTGCAAAGTTGGGCATGTTTTCTGTAAAGAATTTCTACCTCCCAGTGGCAATCTAACTGTATATGTCACTCTTTGTCAGCCTGTTTTATCCCCTTTTTCTTTTTTAGCATGTACCTTTCTGGCCTTGTTAAGTCTGGATGTCTTGGCAGCTGAGCTAAGAGCTCTCTTTCTTGAGCTTTCTTAGATACACTATCTTCCAGCTTTTTTCCTGACTATGTGTAACTTCTGCCCTCAGGGAACTTTCTTTTAATTCACCCCAATACCATTTGATATCAGTCTTTCTATCATACTTGTCCTATCTGCTTGTCCCTTAGAGGTACCAAGAGAAACTGGCCAATGAAATTGTTTTTGTGACTCCAAATATACTAGTGAATACCTCTATACCTTTGCCTTTTACAACTCTTACCAGGGAAGGATAGATCACGGATTGACATCCACCCAAGTCTAACAAAGCTGACTATGGCTTTCCCTTGACTCTCACTGATAACAACCTTTTTCTGCTCAGACTGTTTTCATAAACCAAACTGGAGGCTTAAGCCTTTCCTTGTGGACAAAACCTCTCCACATGTCTAAATTTTCCTTACTGGAAATACTTTTGCGTTGTAGGAGTTAACGTCTCCCTCCTTTACTTGCTTAGGAATTTTATTAGCCTCTGTATCTTAAAGATACTTCTTCCCTTTTCCAGCTCCATACCTTACAGTTTTGTTTCTCTTTTACACTTTTCCTTCTCTTCTGCTTGCCTAGCAGCTAAGATACTGTCAGCCAGTTCCACAACTTGCTTTCTGGTTTTGGGTGTGTGTTCTTAAGAGTCTTTCTTGGCAAAGCTTCAATAAACCTTTCTGAGACAACTTCCTCAATTATCTATTCCTATTCTGGCTGAAACTATTTGCATGCATATTGATACAGCTTCATCTACAAATCAAACACCCTCTTATGTATCACATTCAGTATTCCTATGACTCAGAAGTAACTCCATATCTTTGGAATACTGCCTGCTTTATCACTTCATAACTCGACATGTCCTTCTCTGGTAAACTAGTGTAAGCTTTCAGTGCTTTGCTTGACAAACAAAGAGCAGGTTTTGTGACCCAATTTTTTCCCAGTGTGCATACAGTATGTAGCCAAATGCTCAAACATTGGCAATAGTCTTCAGGATGTCCAACCTCTTTCATAGGATGTCCAGCCTCCTTCATAGGGGCTGGGGCTGCAAAGTCTCTTTCCCCCTCTGATTCACTTTAATTAGACATCTCACTCTTTGTGTCCTTGGAAATCAACAGGCTCCATCCTAACGCTTTTCCCAGTACTCTTTTAAATTCCTTTTCTTGCTGTGCCATTTGACTAGGTCACTTCTTTTTTTATTCTGTTACTTTCATCTTCCTCAGCTGTTGCCAAATCATTAATTTCTCTTTGTGGACTTCCCCTGCCATCCCCCAAAAGGTGTGGATTAAGTCTTAAATATCTCCTCTACCTTCCAGCCCCTTTAACTACTGCACATGTTACCGTTTGGTCTAAGTTGAAAATTCCTTTCCGCATCTGTTTCATAGAATGTGCCTACCTTTTTCTTCTGACTTTGCTGGACTGTTGCTTGCATTCACAATAGCACATTTATCACCCTGTATGTTCCTTATCCCACTGGGTTATATCACACATCCCACCACTATCACCACTTGTGACAGGTTTTGTGATGGGTTTTGTTTACTGACCAGTGAGATGCAAGTATCTCAGCAGCAAGGAAGGAACGCAGCAAGATTTAAGTAGGTGCAAAGGGATTTATTTACAAGAAGGTTAATGTAGGGAGAACTAAGAATTAACTATCACCAAATGTTTCCTTGCCTTATCTTACTATTTACAAATAGTTTCTCTCTCACCCACCCTGTAATATTGAGGCATATCAATACTTTCTGTCCCTCATGCAAAAACAAGCATCTTCACTGATAGTTCTTTTTTTTCTGGGCAGCGATCCTTGGCCCCTTTCTTCAGCTGTGCCTTTGGCTTCTCCAAATTCTTTCAGTCTTGGTGTCTTTTCCAGTCTTCCTGTCTATCTGTAACCCTTCTCCAGCCATAACCTGCTTTCAACATAACACTCCACATCTTCTCTTCCTCTTCCCCCCCAATCCATATTCCTTCACATTTATCCCTCCTGTCCTTCAGCTATTTAAAGTACCACCTTTACAGGAAATTCCTGACTTGCAGTGTCATTCATCTCCCATTCTCATAGCTAACGCTTCAGGAAACAGCTTCTGAACCATCACAACCACCTTTACTCACTTTTGTATTGGTCAAGTGAAAAAGCAAATCTGACCTGTATTGTGAAACAACTGCTTGTCACACTAGTAGAAAATGAAACCAAAATATTAACAGTTAAAATCAATACTAGAAAAACTTAAGATGGTGTAATACAAATGAGACAGAGAATGTTAAAAGGATCCCAAAAACCTACATATATATATATATATTTAAGGTCTTGCTTAAGGTTTGGACAGTGAGGATGTTTTGTGTGAAGATAAATGGAAATTTTCCTTTGTTCCACATTTGGTCATCATATTGATTTATGGTCAGATATTGTTTTGTTTTAGAGTACTGTATGTTTTTTAAAGACTCAATGCACTTCCTATATGTCTAGGCAGAGAACTTGAAACTCTTGTGCTGTTTCTTAATGATGTTAGAAAAATACATTATAGCCCAAGTACACAATTTTAAAGCAACGTGGATGTCCTTGCCTCTCAAGACTGTTGCTTTTATTTCATCTCTCAGTGCTATCTAACATAACAAAAGCATTAAGAGTACTCAATCGCCAGGTTGTGATGGCAGGGAAAGCTGATAAAGAGGTTACTTTTGTATCACAGGGAGGAACAGATGTTAAAGTGAGATTATGGTTTGTTACCTAATTTTGGACACACACAAAATAAACACCAGGTATGGTATGTGTGCTCACCTTCTGAAGTGCTGAGGACTTCCCTGAATTTTGTGGATCATATTAGAACAAATGAAGCCATGGTTGGTATATGGGGTCCTAAAAATGTTGAGATTACTGTATATCAAAAGTTTTGCTTGGTGTGTTAAAAGCACATCCTTGATCTTTACAACAATTTCGTTAGTAG
The DNA here is from genome assembly GCA_023333525.1 of Aspidoscelis tigris stejnegeri. Lineage (NCBI taxonomy): Eukaryota > Metazoa > Chordata > Lepidosauria > Squamata > Teiidae > Aspidoscelis > Aspidoscelis tigris. The sequence goes on from JALMGA010000003.1 coordinate 77,610,438, forward strand.
TATTAGGGTAACAAAACCTTTGCATCAGTAAAATACTGCTGTGTTTACAAGAGAACATTTGAAATATCTCATTTGAATGAAAAAGCCATCTTGACCTAAGTAGTGTGAAGAACTTTGGTGACATAATGAAACTGACGCTAAATAAAAATGGTCCAATAACTGGATTTTGCAAAGCAGTGTTTATCTGAAAATGCAGCAATTTCCCCCCTGCTCTGTGCCCAATTTTCCCCTCTTATTTTTTTATTGTTCTGGATATATTTTTTTGTATATCCAATCTTACTGGACTTTTTTATTTATTTATTTATATTTATATTTATATCCCGCCCCATACCCGAGGGTCTCTGGGCGGCTTACAACATTTAAGAACAAGCACATTAAAATTGTACCACGCTATAATAAAACCAACGTAAGGTTTAAAATCCAACATGATGATAAGAATAAGAATAAAAACAATATAAAAACAGTTTAACAGTGGTCTTTGGAAGGAGGGAGGAATAAAAAGCATTAGCCAAAGGCCTGAGTGAAGAGGTGCGTCTTTACCGCCTTCCTGAATGTAAACAGAGAAGGGGCCTGACGCACCTCCAAGGGGAGACCATTCCACAGCCAGGGGGCCACCACTGACAAGGCCCTCTCCCTGTCATTTATATATCATACTCAACTGCATTTTCAGAAAAGACCTATTTCATACTAATTTATATATAAAAGCAAGTTTAGAAATTTATACACAATTTATATTTCCCCATCACAGGTAAAGTTGTAACCTGGTAACTTTGTGATTGTGTAGATGCCACAGGCAGGTGTATGCTATATGTTTGGGGGCTGTGATCTCAGGAGGGCATAGTGGTGGAAATGTTGATACATTTTCCAAATTTATCTCAAGGAGAGGTGAGTTTGGGGGCAAGTTTGTCAGGTGACTTACAATTTTTATGGGCAGCCCTGCCTGATTGCCTGGTCCTTTGGTTAAGTAATAGTGTTTTTTGCTCCTCTCTTTTTTTTTTAAATGACATTATTAAACTCTGCTGGACTAGGCCTTCAAATAGGAGACAGTTCAGAATACTTAATATTTTCTGCTAAGTAGTATAGATCTCATTTGTATTGGTTTTGGGGCTGTTATGCCACATTCCAAATTTCTTCTGAGAACCTAAGTTTTTGAATATAGCTGTGATATCCATCTTCAGAGGATTTTGCTCTTGGAAGTGCCTTCCTAGATCTTGTTTCTCTTTTTATAGATGTCTCCTGTTTGTTCCTTAGTTCTTCCTTTGAGTTGTTGAGTCATTGGTCTTTTCCTGGCTGTACTCTGTTGCCCTTGTTTCCTTGGGTTGAAATGTTAATGGCGGATCATTGAGGCTTACCTGTTTGTTGTGTATTGGCGTAATCCCTGGGGATGATTGGCCAGTAGATTCTGTGTGTGCAGAACTAAGGTGTGAATCTCTGTTTTGTTTGTTTTTGTACAAAGGTTTCCAGATGTTGCTGAGAAACAGGCCTTGGTCCCGGTTAAAGTTGTGGGGATGTATATAGCCGCTGTATCTGAAAGCTTAGGTTGATAGAAGATGCTTGGAACAGGGCATAATAGCTAAAAAAACCCCTGCTACAAATGAGAGAATCTGGTTGCCAAAGCCTACATATCACCAAATAGCATACATGCCACATTTCTCAGAGATCTGATCATCATTCTTTGTTCAAATTTCTCTTCAAAATTTTTAACCATGGTTGCTCTGTAAGCTACAAATGCCGACGAAGTTCTTTGAAAAGTCTACGGAACAGAGCATGCAGAAAATTTCATGCAGAAAATACTGAATTCATACCCCACTAGCTGCAAGTTAGAGATTTAAGAGAATCATTTTGATTCACAAACTAAAGCCCAAACTAAGCTTGATGGACCAACATTTCCCCCACCCCCCTTCCATGAAAGGCAGATTTTTATGTTCCTAAAAAGATTTAGGAGTACTTTCCCTGGGATCCTTCAGATCTTACTGAACTGCAACTCCCATCATTCCTTGTCATTGACTATGTTGGCTAAGGCCGACAGGAGTCGTAGTTCAACAACCTCTGCTGCAGCCCAGGAAGACATCTCTGGGTTTGTCTTCCAGTTCCAGCTTAACTACATAGCGCCCAGAGACGCCAAGCAAGAGGTGAGGTTCCTTCGCCCTCCGGCCTACAGGCGGTCCGGAAAGAAGCGAAGCCGCCAGAGGGGTTTCTCTCCTTTTCTCTCCGCTTCGGCCTTCTGCCGCCAGGGGGCCGCCGCGAGCGGGCTCCGTTCGGCCTGGTATCCCAGCGACCACGGAGACGGGTGTGACGACCGGCCTCAGCAGCCCGGCGGGGCGGGGCGGGGCGGCGGCCTTGCCATGAGCTTTCTTCATAGGCCTCCGCCCGGAGGGAGGGTCTAGCCCGACGCGGCCTCCTCGGCTGGCGCTCGTGCTGCCTCGTCGTCGCTTCCCTGAGGCCGGGCGGCGGGAGTATGGAGCAGGGTCTGTCAGCGCTCCTTCTTTATTGCGCCCCCGCAGCTGTCGCCGTCACCGCGTGTGCCATGGAGCAAGAGCAGGTGAGTCACTCCCGGCCTTCTGGCTTCCCACGGTGGGAGTCCAGTGGGGTCTTGGCGTTCTCCGCCCCGACTGGCTCGCACCGGACACCCGCCGCGTACCTTCTCCGTGCCTTTTGGCCTGGGTGAGGGAATCCCGGCTCTGGGCTGAGGCCTCTCTGGACATCTTCTGCCCGTTTGGCTTGGGGGTCTCTGGCCGATAATCGCTCCCACTCCTGTCGGTTAGGGTATGGCGACATGTTGTAACCCGCCCTGATTGATACCTCTGGGTATAGGGCGGGATAACAATTCAGATAAATAAATAAGCATGACAGGGACACATTAGCAATTTATTGTCCTGTGACCTGTGGGCCGGCTGCTGGGCGCATTTGGGCGACTGGAAGACATCACCCCTGGAGAAGGAAACTACTCGGTAAAACCTCTGCTTTGTTGGAAGCTGCTGCTTTAAAAACTTCCTCAAGGAAGTTTTGTGCAGCGTTTGGAAGGCGTGTGATTATCTAGTTTTACCGTCTTCCCTTACACTTCCCCGTGGCCAGGCCTATGTCTACAAGACTCCTTCGTTGGGTTCCCTATGAATGCCAGCAAACACAGGTGGGGATAGATCAGCCTTGAAAGGGGGATAGTGCTGCCAGTGTTCGTGCACACTGCTTGTGAGTTTTAGTGCAACCACTCAACTTTTCTTATTGTGCCACTTGTTGGCAGGAGGAGAGCATCCTCCTTCTAGAGGTGGCAGCTGTAGGGCGAGAGAGTTTCTTTAAAACAGTGGTGTTGGTGCTAAAGATTTCAGAGCATCTTTATTGTGCACTGAAGTAATTGTTTGATACCTTTGCAAGTCTCACAAGGCCTTCAGAACCAGACATTCCAGTTACTTATAACTCTAGCTTTGAGTTTTGTTTCTTTAACTGTGGAGAAATTTACTAGTTGGTTCCATTTGCAGTATAAATTCAGATATGTCCACTGGGATTAATACATGCCATTAAGGAATGTGCAGAGTCTTCTGTCTTAACACTGTGGTATTATTATGAGATATATCAGTTGCTGTGATTTCTTTCAGCTACTCTTGTAAGCAGATACCTGTTACAAATCAGCCTGGTCAATAATGAATGAAGACAAGTCTTGACTTTCAGTTAATTGTGAAAACCTGTCAAAGGTGCTGACTTACAGTTGTCCCACATGAAAGGATTTTCTTTCTGTTTTCAAAGGATCTTGAAAACCTTACACTGCTTAGGAAATTCATGCAGTGTACAGCTTACGTTCATCTACTTTGGCTACATAAGACAGACAAATTCTGAACATGAAAGCTTGACTTCTCTATAACATTCAAACTTCACTGTAATGACACAAGTGTTGAAAAAGTTTTAAATCTTGTGTTATGTTGTTCTGTTTGCATTTTTTGCAGTAGGAGCCAATTTTGTATAGTTTCATTAAAAGTTGTGTTACCTTAATGTGTGTGTAAGCTTGCTCTTAGATTAAACTGGTATAGAAGGCATAAATCATAGTGCAGTTTTAAAGCCTTAAGTAGTACTTAGCAGAATTAATAATTTATAGCAAAAGGCCCAATTTGTAGGCCAGTGAGTACCTGATAATTCTGTAGTTCCAGGAAAACTAGGAGTTTGGAAATGGCAGTGGGATATAACGGCTTCTTCTGGACAAGTGGTAGAAATTTTGTTAGCCAAGCAATCATAGTTGCTATAGGAATATTTCCTTATCTGAACACTGGGAAAATAGTGTTTATTGTAGCACAGTAACTCTGTTTGTCTTGACCCTCTCCACCACTGGCACCCTTAAAGAAAATCACTGTCCCCCAAAGATTGGTTCCAGTCCACTTGATAGTGATATTAAAAATAGGATTATAAAGGTGTATGGTTGCTAGTTTTCTAAAGGAGGCCAACATGAATTGGATTATTATTTTTGGACTCCAAAAATAGGAAAATAAGACTCAGTAATTATATTGGCCCTCAGTAAGAATCTGTTTTATGGCAAGTACTTCTGTGTACACACCTTGCTTGAATGGGGATGGTTGCCACATTGTTTTGAAAATGAAAACTAGGGAATCTATTTAGTAAAACTACTTATGCGGTCTTTTTGACAGGCATAATCTTGCTGGTGGTGCCACCACTTCCTTGGTTCTGCCCTCTGAGGCATAAGATAGCATCAGTCACATGCTTCTGGGGTTCCCCACTGGCATTTTAAATTCCCATGGTTACTGTTGGCATCACTGCCTCTGGCAGGAGTTAAAGGCCACTGGGACTACTTGATGTAGTACTGTTGGCAAATGGCAGATCCATATTGGCAACCAAGATAGTGCCAATACAGATTTTGCAGGTAGTAGGATCTGCCACACTTTCAGGTAGTAGGATCTGCAGCATCCTCGGCTCTCCCACTCTGCCAGATTTCACCTTGGGGTACACTGTTGGTATTTGTTTTATTGCGCTGATGTTGAGTGAATGACTGGCTACAGGTTTTTTTTTTAAAAAAATTAAAATATTGATCTTTTGCCACATACAATTCCATGCACCTTCATAATTTTTTAAAATAAATACCATTAAACTTACAGCTTTCACCACTGGAAGCTTGGGTGAGGATTTTGAAATTCCCAAATTCCAATTATATCTGAGAGCAATTTAATCAAATCTTGTAACTGATTATTCCCCCTTATTGTTTTTACCTATTTTAAGACTTCCCCTTTTTGGGTACCTTCTTTTACACTCAGTCGTTCATATTCTTCCTCTTTTCTGTGAAGAAGCTACAGTTGTATTTTAAGTTTGTTTAAAATGTTTTAAATTTCTGTTAGCTGTGTTGTGCACTGTGACATGACAGGATAGAGTACAAATACAAATTTATTTTTTTAAAAAATATTGTAACTAAAGTACACAGAAAAATGTGGACACATTGTTGGATTTTAATGTTGTTGTTTTTAAATTGTTGATTGTCTAATATTTTCAAAACAGTTTATAAAATGAGCAAAAAGATTGCCAGTATGTAAGACATTAAACTTTAAAGTAGGGATTCTCATACTGCAGCCCACCAGGTGATCTAAGCCAACATTCAGTTACTGCAGTTAATAATAATACTCTAGTAGGTAGACCTAGATTTGTATGGTCTCAGGCAGCATATATTTGCTATTGTGCAGATGACCAGTTGTGATCTACCTCTATTTATGCACCTCACCCTTTTTGGTTTTGTACAATTTGGATCCTCCATTTTTTTGCATTGGAATCCAGGGAGGGGCATAGGAGGATGGTCTGAAGGTGTGGCAAACCACTTCTGTAGTATTGCCAAGGAAACGTGACAGTGTCCAAGAGTTGGGTGGCCATTAAACCATAGGCTTGGTTACGAAGATAATTATAGTTTGTTTGCTGAGCTTGAATGCTACATTGTGTGACTGTTGTTTCCTTATAGCTGTTAGTCTATAAACATCATTCATTAAAAAACCAAATATGGAAAATTACTGCTCTCCTCTGATGATCTGACTGAAGTGGTCTTTCCCCCCTTGGTAACAAATGTTTCTTCCAATAGTGTTGTCAGTAATTACAGTAGTTTGTCTTTCCCATAATCGCAGGAAAACTCGTGGAGTCATTTAACTGGAGGTCACAGTATATCTTGTATGGTAAAAGGAGAGGCATAAAATATTGAGAGTGATACCAAATTTTCTTATAGCAAACACATGCTAATTTTTTCGTTGTCAGGTCCACCTCCAAGCAGGTAATAAAATAATTTTAGAAAGTGTTTTGTATCATCAACAATAATCATTTTCAATCTACTGTTGGAAAAAGGTTTCCTGAGCCTCTCTCATAGAATTTTATCCTGGAAGTTCTTTTCCTAGGATAGAGTGTTCTGGAAGACCTAATATAGTGATTTCCGTCTCTCCTCACCTGCATTTTGCTTTTGCCAGTTCTAGGAGGGATAGCCCTTAATCTTCCTTTCCCTCTGAAGTGACCCCACTGGTGACAATCAGTATTTCTATTTTCTAAGAGATGGTGATTTGAGCAGGGAATCTTCAAGAGCCTGCTGAATTATTTGAGTCCTCAGAACAGCATTTCCACAGGAGAGCTCAAAGAGAACCTCAGGAAAACCCAAATGTATAGCTAAAAAGGAACATATTTAATAAATGAACCTGAAATGATGAGATTCCTGATGTCCCTCCAGAAGCAGGGAAGTCCATATGGTAGATACCACAGTCAAAAGAATTCTCTCATAGAAGGTTGACCTGGTAGTAGAATTCTGAGGAAATCGAAACTTAATAGCCAGTTTGGCACAGGCCTGAAGTTAGGTAATAGTATCCAAGTTATGTGAGGCTTAATAAATCAACATTTAATACTTGAATCTTAGTATGAAACCAAATGGCTGCCACTGTTATGCCATGTAAAGAGCCTTGTAGGAGTGGTATGAAAGATATGGTGATGCTTCCTTGAATCTGAATAGCTATTGAATTAGCCCTAACAGAGCTCTTCTGTTTGTTTTCAGTGAAAGTGTGAAGAAATGCAACTGCTAATTGCACATGTAGTTTCTTAATATTGTGTGCAAGGTCTATAAATAGACTATCTGGATATTAAAGGCCTTAAAATCCCAGTTTGCTTGTGAAATTTGGGATGGGTGTTGTGTGAGATGTTTGTGCCTTTTCCTTACTTAAGTCCATTTTCAAAATAATGGCTTACCTCATTTTATGTTGTATTGATAGGTGAAAATAACAACTAGAAATTAAGCATTCTTCCTTGTTGGAAGCAGTTAAACTGTGTACTAATTATCTGAGATTTTGGCTGTCTGCCAGTTTGGTCTAGGGGTGAGGGAGCTGGACTCTTATCTGGGAATGCTGGGTTTGATTCCGTTCTCCTCCGTGAAGCCAGCTGGGTGTCCTTGGGAGAGTCACAGCTCCCTTCTGAGCTCTCACAGCCCCACCTACTTCACAGAGTGTTCTGTTTTGGGGAAAAAAATAGAAAGCTTTGTCAGCCACTTTGAGTCCCCTTATATGGGTGAGAAAAGGGGGTAGAAAAGCCAACTCTTCTTCTTTGTTACATTTTAATCATCATTTTATATTGTCACCATTTATACTTCAGTTGGCATTATATTTTGTGACATGTGTTGGAAAATGTATGGTGAGGAATGAGCATATACTGAATAAATAATAACAACAATAATGTAGGATAGAAATGTTAGGAAACATGGTATCACAGGGTTTATTTTCTGGGACTCTTTTCTTGTAAGTAAACCAGCTTTAAGAAATAAAATTGCACAATTAAAATGAATCTGTTTTCTTCCTTTCAGTTAGAAGTAATGTTCTAATTGCAAAGTTTAAGGGAGGTTATGAGATTATTTTTGATAGCTTGGTAGATGTTGTACTCATTAAGGAATCTTTCCAGTTTTCTTTATCAAATGGGCATAGATGCACATGATAGTTGCCTTCTTCTGTTTCAGCTGCATGCAAATGGCGATAGAGGCTTTGAGAATGTGGAACTTGGAGTCATGGGAAAAAAGAAGAAAATCCCAAGAAGAGTTATTCACTTTGCAAGTGGAGAAACCATGGAAGAATACAGCACAGATGAAGAGGAAAATGAGCAGCAGGAAAAAAAGGACCTATTGCCTTCTGTTGATCCAGTAGGTTTCTTTCCAAAGCCCGTTTCATGTGATAAGTCACTGTATTTCTTCACAAAAGCAGAGATTCTCTTCTTGTCATTTTTGTTCTGGGGAATTCCTTGGTATAGAAGTGGAGCTCTTGTATTGTTATAAATAATGGGAAAGTCAGAGAAAAATTATTTTCTCTACTCCCTAACACTAAAAACAGTGGGCATTCGTCAAACAGTTGAGCAGGAAGGTTAGGACTGACAAGTTCTACACAAATTTCCCTGGGTGTCTGAGTCAGCCGTGGTTGCTTGACAGATCTCATGAGGGAGGCTGATCCATAATGGGGCCACCACAGTGAATGATGTTCCTAGCAGTTGACCCACAAAACCTCTTGAGGGGGAATGACCAGGAGAGTTTCCTCTGAAAAATCTTAAATAGTAGACAAGTATATATGGGAGGAGGTGATCCTTCAGATATTTGTAACCAAAGTTGTGGGTTATCATTAAAAGTTTGAACAGGGCTGAGTAGTAAGCCAGAAGCGCTCTTGAGGGACAGGAGTAATACGACTATGGGTAGAAACCCCTATCACAGCCCTAAGCTGCCTTTTTTGCACTAGCTGCTTTTTTATTAAAGACAAAAAATAAATAACAAAACCTAATATGGAGCAGTATATAACAAAATAACAACAACAACCAGGCAAAAACCACATGTCCCTTCACCCTCAGTGTAGGTCAGTTGGCAACGTCTTAATTAATTCTTCTCTTCTTCCTTTGATTTAACTGTACCAAAGAAATAGTCTTGTTTGTTTTTCAGACGTTCCAGAGCTTGGGGTGTCATTGAAAAGTACAGTAAATCTTTCCAATCTTTTTTCTTTCTTGGAGGGCAATTTCAAACCTTGGCTTTTAAATCTTTCCTGCATTTTCACAACCCTATACAAATAGTTACTTATACCATTTATCTAATATCCATTTAGTACTATCCTTCCACCCCAATACAATTGTTGATTGTGCAGCAGTCTCTGAATTTTTTTGGGGGGGGGTAGGGCAGGCAGCTCCACAGAGTGCTTTCCAATCCTCTAAACAGGAGGTCACACGAACGTGGACACTTGTTTGTGGGGTGCTAATGGAACCAGAATGATGTATGTTAAAAAAGGGGAGGAGAAAGAACAGGCATAGTGTGAGGCATCCCTGCAGGGTCTTGCTCTGATCCAATTCAGTGGCGGCTGGTGGACTTCAGGGCTGGGTGTTCACAGGCATGGGAGGGGAAGGGTCATGGGGGGTGAGGTCATGTGGGAGGGGCCAATGTCATGTGGGAGGGGCCAAGGTCATGTGGGAGGGGTCCAGGGCCAGAAAGATACAGAACCAGAATTGAACTCATGGAATCAATAACAATATCAACCTGCTTTTGCTGCATGCATGTCCACACTATAAGTGCCATAGGATTTGCAGCAGAAAAATTGGTAGTGAAAGAATCCTCCTAAGTAGAACTGATATATTCCCTTCTTTCAAAGAGTATTTGGATTTTGCAGCTTTATGCATGGAACTGCTCTTAGTACACTGGCATTACAGCCAGAGAACTTTCTTTCCCCAGTTTCAATTGCTTCCAGTTGGGGAAGTTTTCATATAGGAAACAGCCCCAGAAGTCGGTTATGCCTGAGCTTGGGAAAACATACAGGACTCCAGATATATGGAACTCAGGTCCGAACCACTTTAGACTGCAAGTCAGTAATCAGGATTATGTGAGTAAGCCATAAATACAAAGAGTGCCACTTGCTAGGACCTCTTTGAATAAAGCACTGCAGAAGTAAGATACATCGTCCCACCAACTTTAACATACACTGCTTCAGACTGGAACTTTTATCTTTGGAAAATAAATAACAGTGGTAGCAAGGAAACTCTAATTGGGGGGGAATGGGCAGCAGCAATATAGAGGTAGGTAATGCTTGCTTCCCCCACCTTAACTATATATCACTGAAAAACAGTAATGTTCTTGCAGATTATGGCCTATACAAACAGGATGGACACAAGCAATGTAGTGAAATTCAAGGAACCTCAGATTCAAACTTGGTCTACTCTAAAATCCAGACAAATCTCATTATAATCTTCAAGTCATTGCTTCCCATGCCTGTCTTCCCGACACTGAAATCACTGCAGAAGCAACAGAAGAGTTGGCTTTTCTACCCTGCTTTTCTCACACATTTAAGGGACTCAAAGCAGCTGACAAACCTTCTGTTCTCTTCCCCACACCTTCCCCTGTGAGGAAGGTGGGGCTGTGAGAGCTCCAAAGAGAGCTGTGACTAGCCCAAGGTCACCCAGCTGGCTTTATGGAGGAAGAAGAGTTGGCTTTTTCTACCCTACTTTTCTCACCCATTTAAGGGGTCTTAAAGTGGCTGACAGAGCTTCCTATTCTTCTTCCCACAACAGAATATCCTGCAATGTGGATGAAGCTGTGAGAGCTCAGAAGAGAGCTGTGACTAGCCCAAGGTCACCCAGCTGGCTCCATAGAGGAGGGCAGAATCAAACCCTGGTACTCCCAGATAAGAGTCCAGCTCCTTAACCACTTGATCAAATAGACCAAATAGTCCATTACTATTTAAATTTCAGGGCATTATTCCTAGCATCTTCACAGTATGCATACATACACTGGTTCTAGGAATAAAGAAACACCAAGAGGAGATCTAAACTGAAAATAAGGAGGTTTTTTCCTCATAAGAGCAGACAGAAAACACTAGTTATATAGTCAGACTTCGAGAAACAATCTGCCTTCATAAGGAAGAAGAGAAGTTGGCTTTAAGGGGGCTCAAAGTGACTGACAAAGGTTCTGTTCTTCTCCCCACAACAGAACATCCTGTGAGGTAGGGCTGTGGAAGCTCTGGAAAGAGCTGTGAAGGAAGGAGATGAAGGAGGGAAAGAAAGAGGGAAGGGATGGAGGGATCAAAATAACAGAAAAGACAGCTCAGAATAGACTTTCAAAAAACACACCTGTGTCAGAAAAGCACATTTATAGACAGAATAGATGGAAGGAAGGAAAAGAGAAGAGAGGAAAGAGGAAAGAAAAAGAGTGAAACAGGGAGGGGAGAGAGAAAGGGAGGAAAGGAAGAGAGAAAAAGGAAGGGAGGAAAGAAAGAAAGAACAAGAGGGAGATGAGAAGAGAGAGAAGGAAGGAAAGAAAAAGAGAAAAACAAAGGGAAAGAGAGAAGGGCAGAAAGGAGAGAGAGAAGGAAGCAGGAAAGACAGAAAGAAGGAGAGAGAGAGAAAGCAGGAAGAAGAAGAATTGGCTTTTCTACCCGGGAGGGGGAGGAATGGGGGAATGAAGAAACGGAAAGGAAAGGAAGGAAACAGAGAAGGCAATAAGCAAGGGGAGGTGGATGGAAGGAACAGAGGGAGGAAGGAAGAAAGAGAGTTAGGCCCCCAGCTCAGCCGTAACGAGCGCTGGGCTGGTGCCGCCGCTGCTGCTGGCCGAGAGAGAGAAAGAGAGAGATCACCACCTCTTCGCCACCACCGCTGCCCCAACCAAGCCGGTGGCACGAAGATTAACTGGTCGCCAGCACCAGCCCTTTCTCTCTCTCTCTCTCTCTCTCTCTCTCTCTCTCTCTCTCTCGAGCCCAGTTTGCCCCAAGTCAGGACTCCTTTATCGGCAACAAGACAGGCAGCCAAGAAAGAGAGAGAGAGAGAAAGGCCCGTGCTGGCGACCGGTTCCTCTTCGCGCCACGGGCTTGGTTGGGGCAGCGGTGGCAGCGAAGTCACCTCTCTCTCTCTCTCTCTCTCTCTCTCTCTCTCGGTGGCGAACAGGGCTTCATTGTTGGCAACAAGGCAGGCTGCCGAGAGAGAGAGAGAGAGAGAGAGAGAGAGAGAGAGAGAGAGATTAGAACCGGTCCTACACATGGCGGCCACGTGGAAAAGGAGAACCTACTCCTAGGTAGGGAATGGGGGGGGGGAGAGAAAGGGAGGGACGCGACTCAGAGAGGACGGAGGGAGAGGGGGGCAGGTAAAAAGGGGAGGTTAAAAGCTAAGCTTAGGGGCAAAGGGAGGGAGCAACTTACCTTGGCTTCTTCGCTCCTCCAGTCTCTCCAGAAATGGCGGCGGCAACAGGGCCAGGCGCGCACACACAGGAGAAGGAAGGAGGAGCATATCTTGTTCCACCAATCAGCTTTGTCAGAGCGGCGCTCTCTGGCAGCGCTCCTCCAGCGATAAAAAATAATGCGCCTTGAACCAATAGAAGGAGTGGAAAGCTGCTGATGGGTGGAACAAGCTATAATGCATTGTATATGCCCTCAGGGCTCAGGGTGTGCGCGCGCTCCGCCGCTCAAAAGGTGGAACCGCCCCTGATCCAATTAGCAGTTCACAAAAAGGCATCCAACGAGTAAGCCATTGTCATCTATTTCCTTTGCTTCCTCCTAGTATTTTTATAATGGGTGAGTTTGTTGCCACCTCTGTTGCCTTTGCCATTCTTGGGGAACCAAACCTCCAGGCAAACTGAAGTAGAATTAAATAAAATACAAATATGTAATTCAATATTTAATTAAAAATAAATTTCAAGATTAAAACGCAGGCTTGCTGGACAACATTCTTTCGATGCTTGTTATCCAAACCAAAATTTTATATAGAGTTTCCTATGGGATAACAGGGAGATGGAGATCCCTTTTTCTCAGGCTACTTTCTTTACAACTGAAAATTCTTGTTTGAATGTCAAAATTAGGTAATAATAAACATGGACCCTACAAATGAAGATCTGGACAGTGAGAGTATGATGAATGGGGTATTAGTATCATTCTGTTATCTATCTGGGTCTATACATTTGTAGCCTGAGGACTGTTAAACATCCTAGTATGTTTTTTGTTGCATTCTTTAGTTTTGTCCTGTTTAAACAACCTTCCCCCTGCCCTCCCGGATTCATGACATCCCATAGCAGTCATGGCAAAGATGAGTAGACAAATCAATTCTAGTAGTTGTTCCATTAAAACACACAAGAGATTTCTGTGTGTTTCAGGAGTTACATGTGGCAAAGAAAGGATTCCTGCTTGTCTTTGTCTTGAGGACACTGACGTCTGTGTTCTCACGAAGAACAGTGTCACCATTGCTTTTGGTACTGCTTGGCCTTCGCATATTTGCATTTTGGATATAAAAGCAGCCAATAAAATTGTCCTTCTGTTAGGCTTTCCTAAGGGAGAATTAAGGGCAGTGTCTTATTTAAAATAAAAACTAGCAGCCCGGAGCTTCAGATTTATTAGCTGTTGGGAGGGTGGATGAGACAGATTTCTGGGCACTGGGCTTCATTTCTGGCACTGACTGAATGTATTGACAGCCTTATATGTACAGCCTTATATGTGACAGTTGCCAGTTCACAGGTATCAGTGTTAGCAGTATGGAGGAAGTGACCCTGTGAGATCTATTCCACTGAAGTCTCAATTAGGCCATGGTTAACATGTAATGCTGCTATGAGTTCTGAAGAGCTACATAACTCTCACAGAAACATCAAATACCTTGTAAGTTATTTCTTAGTGCTGGTGCCACCTGGGTAGTGTGGACTCTAGTGGCCTTTCACCTGAAGCTTTGGTGTGCACTTTTGGGTGCCTTCTTTGGTACTGTTGACTCACTAATACATTTGTTTAAATGTACTGAATGCTCAAGGACAAACGAAGGAGAAATACTATCAGTCTACTTATTGTTGTGAAGAAGGCAGCCAGTAAGAGAAAAATGGTGGAGTGCAGTTCAATCTTGTACTTTTATATCTTCAAAATATTCTTTAGATGCAATTCTGTCCCAGTTTTGACTTTCTTATATAAAATAGATTTTTAAATGAAAAGGCACTAACCTTTTAGGACGTTAGATGCATTTGTTACAATGTTGTTTGAGAGTAGAAACTTTCTTGTATATGTAATATCACATCTCAGAAAGAATTAATGTCACCTATTCCATATTATTTCTGACCCAGCAATATACTGTGAGACAGAAGAAAATGAAATATCGTGCTGAGCTTTGACGCTCTGGCAAAAGAACTGTACAGAATTTGCAAACAAAAAAAAATTTGTAAGCAGACAATTTGACTATTTACTGACAATGCTGTGTTGACAGCTCCTTGTTTCTGATGGTATACAAGAAATATGTTTACAAAGACTATTCTGCTTGTTAAATCTGCGTTTGTGTACTTGCAGATTAAGACTTTTAATGGAAATTCAGCAACATAACATTTTGGGTGCAGCTGATGATGTGCTGAATTTAAAACTGTTTACTTCTAGATATCAAATTGTAGCAGCAGCTGGTATGGAGGAACTTGCACCAGTCCAGGTCACCATACCTCTGAAAATATATTGTGGAACTGGAAAACGTGCAGAATGATCAAGGGGATGGAACACCTTCATTTCAAAACCAGGTTGCAACATCTAGATGTTGTCAGCCTTGAAAGGTGGCATTTAAGAGGTGGCCTGATTGAAGTATATAAAATCGTGTATGGTGTGGAAAAGGTGGTTAGAGAAAAATCCTTTTCTGTGTCGCCCACAGTAGAACTATATAGCTAATGGGTAGGAGAGTTAGGACCACAAAGGGAAAGTATTTTTTCACCCAGAGGTTTTAAGGAAGGATTAGGTAAATTCATGGAGGACAGGTATATCAATAACTACTTGAATGGATGCCTAGGCAGGAGGGACAGGCAGGATGCCTCTCAGGGTTATTTGCAGGGATTTGAGAGCAGGTGGAGGTTTTATCTTTGTCTTCTGCTTGAGAATGCCCAGAAGCAACTGGTGGGCTACTGTGGTGAGCAGGATGCTGGATTAAATGGGCCATGGCCTGATTCAGCAGAGCTCCTCTTATGTTCTTATTTTGTAAACAATTGGCTTGTATGATTCTTAATATTTTAAAAAGACCTTACAAGCCTTTATGAGTCAACCATGCCCCTTATCTGAACTTATGTCAGCTATCCTTTCATTCTTGGAATATCTCTCCCTCCCTTTCTCAGATCCAGGATATTGCTGTGAATCCCTGTGTTAGAAGATTGTCTGAGCATCTTGTTTATGCCATTTTGGTTTTACTGAAAGAAAGTGGGGAGATGAAATACATTCCATGTGTTTCATATAATTGTACATTTTGAACACTAATTGGAACACTGATTTTGTTTCAGGCAACACTTACTTGGGGGCCTTATTTATGGTTTCAAATGCTAAGGGTAGCCACATCAACACTATCAGGTACGTGAATTCAGCTTTTGTGAATATATAGGGCAAATAATTTTATTCATTTCGTTCATTCATATCACAATCACAAGGCAGTTCATAAAAATATGAACAATAAAAGCTTAGGCATACCACCCCTCAAGGCAGAATTAAAAAATCTATAATGGTATGAGTGTAAGGTTGTATGATTGCAAACACCAGAATTTGGTTTGGAAGACCTAACTAACTTGGACCTTGGTGAGCACTTGCCTCAGGTTTGCCTTGCTCCTGGCTGCCTCCTGACCATTTTGGAGGCTTTGCCACCATCCATCACTGTGTTAGTTTGTGCAGTGATGTCCTTTATAATGTTGACCATAGCCCAACATCTTGGGCCTGTTGGTCATCCTCCCAAAAAATTGATGACCCAACACAATGACATATGGCCCAGGTTCCAAAACAGGAGAGGCAGTTCTAGGGCTAAGTTGGCTTTCAAGTAAGAGGGGCATGGTCCATTTGAAATGTTCTGTAACGCATTCAAGTAATATGAAGTTGTAATGATTGGTGTGCACAAATCTGAGCCAATTTGAATTGCTTAACCAGCAGAAGGCAGAAAAATATAAGTTGAAAAGAAGTTGGAATCACCCATTAGAGTTAGAGGAGATATTGAATATTGTGGCCTGTTCTGCACTGGGTCTTGTTTCAGATTGTATTTTGGAATAGGGACCTGCCATCTGTGTGCTGGTGCAGACGGTGGCTGATCCCACCCAGGTTTGCCATAGTTTGCACTAGCATGCATATGGCAAATCCCTGTTCCAAAACAATTCAGAATAAAGCCCAGTGCAGAAAGGCTTTGTTTTTCTCAGAAGATGGAGGTGAGATCCATAGACTGAGTGCTTTGAATTTAACCTCCATCTTCTAGAAGCTCTATTCACCATGAGATGAATACTGTATTCTTCACAGAAATATGCTGAGTGCAAATTATCAAGTCATTGTGCTGATACAGAATGTACATATTTCAGTGCCTACGCTTCATTGTGCACATTGGTAAAAGAATGCAAATTTCCATTTCTTAGATGAGTGTGGGGGTAAAGTATACACAAATTAGCATGAAAACAGTAAATCAATCAACTAGACAAATACCTCACATTGTACTGATCAGTCAGAAGAACAGTAAATACTGCAAGGATTTGAACAAGTTTACAGACTTGAATTGCACTCCTTTGCATGACATCAAGGGTCCCCAGATACAATCTGGTGTTCCGGAAACTGCAAGACCAGCTTGATTACAGGGCAAAGCCTTGACTAATAGTAACACTCAGCTGAGAATCTTATGTTGCTCCAAGAACTTCTTGTAGCTCAGTTTGTTGTTTGTCTCTTGCGCAAACTAGGCAAAACGACATGGAAGGGGTGATCCTCAGTATTTAAGATGCACGGATTTTCTTTTCCCTGTATGGATGGCCTCTTGCAAGTATCCCATAGAGCAATACGGTGTGTTTTCGTGCCTACACATGCTGGCCTTTCAGTAAAACATTACAGTTCCATGTACACTGCTTCTACACTTATCTATATTTGGAAAAATCAGCAGCATGCTTACGCCTGTGCATATGTTTGTAAAGCAAGTGGCTGTGAAGATGTGACTAAGCCAAGTTGGTCTGGTCAAATGAGCCAGTTCATACCTTCTCCTCAGCTGTCTTCTCTTGTACTTTAGTTAACAGTTAAAATACTTCTTGGCTTGATTTAAAAACACTAAAAATGTAGGAGAACCTTGTTAAGGAATGGCTGAAAAAAGTGGAGCAACAATATGAAAGTAGGTGTAAAATCTAAATTCAGCAAGATTTTCATGAAATGCTCAAAACACTCTATAGTGTCATTTGAAGTTTGTTCAGGCTAAGTTGTCGTCTTAATTTCAGAGTTAATACTTTTTTTTGTAAGTGGAATAAAATCAAAAGAATTTTAAGTATTGCACCCTTATAGATTTGATAATATAGAGAAATGAAATACATGTAAGAGCTAGTTTTATTTGCCTTCATAAATGTCTGTGTTCTGTTTAGTTTGTGATTTTCTTGGTGAAAAGATTGCATCTGTTTTGGGAATCAGTACACCAAAATACCAGTATGCCATTGATGAGTATTACAGAATGAAGAAAGAGGTATGTGCTGTTTTACATATTCTGGAAAATACCCTGGAATAGAGACCTGCTAACCTCATAAGCTTGTAGACTATGGGTGTTTTTCCACTTAGCAATAGAGTATCCACTAGAGGGTCCTTAATGGGCCTTTAATGGGTACTCTAGCGCTAGTGGTAAAACACCCTATGGCAGGCCCTGCCTAGGTCCTGCTGTTGTTTGTACTAGCATGCAGAAACGGCCATAAACTACTTCTACTATATGGCAGATTTTTTTTTATTTTATAAGCATTTGGTTTGAAACAGAGAAACAGTTACCACACGTATTTATTGACTAAAGTAACAAAACTATTTTTTATTTCTTCTCTTTAAGGAATCTTTTATAAAAGGAATTTAAGAGTGAGCTGTTGTCCTCTGATTATCCTTTTAACTAGAAAAAGAATGCTTCTGTGATTTCAGTAGATAAACATTTTCTCCTTGTGGAAGTATTTTATGAAACTAGTGTCCCAGCCTTTCAGTGTCGGAGATACTACTTTATAATTGGATCTTTTTATTTTGCAATTTCAATAGACATGTGGAGAATTCTCGGGGGCGGGGGGTTGTGTGTCTGTATCTGTAGAGAGTGGACTGTGTTTAAGTAACAGTATTGCTGGTGTTCATGTTGAAACACATACTTTTTGAGTGGGTTTTTAAGTGTGTTAATGATACGAATAGACTGAAGGAGTAATTTAGGTACCTAGCGTCTTGCACAGAAACAAAGTTCTGATATATCATAAATGTGTACTTTGAAGTTAATATGCTGATCTCCTTTTTGGACTGTCTGGATTTTTAGGAGGAAGAGGAAGAAGAAGAGAATAGAATGTCAGAAGAAGCAGAAAGAAGGTTTCAAGAGCAGCAGAGCCAGAGTCAAGAGGGACCTGTTGTTCAAACAGCCCAGCCAGAAGCTGTTGTCTGCAATACGTTTGTGAATCTTAACTTTGAAAATGAAGGAGATTGTCCACCTGTTGAGGATAGTAAACAAGATATTACTCCAGTGTCTGCTTAGAATAAGAGTGCTCCTAAACTATATGATGTCCAGTGGTATCTGTGATTGGATTTCAACGGATGCAGCAGAAACATCACTTTCCTCTCTTTTTCTCTGTGGTTCCTCCATAGCATCCAATTCTGTTCTGCTAAGCTTGGGCACTGTTCAGCGCATGTGGAAGTAGGCTGCATTGGGAAGGGAGAGGAAGGGATAGTTCTTTGCAGGAATGTGAATCTGTTCATGTAATGTTTCTTAAGTTGTCAGGAATTTGTAGGGTCTGTTATGCATGTTAAGTGGAATGTAATTTATTTAAAAGCATGGTCAGAGAGCTATTAATGTCTTTTCAGCCAACCTCTGTCTAATAAAGGCTAAGATATTTTGCTTCACCTGTTAAATAATGAAATACAAACAGCCCAAGCGTGCTCTATCTATGCAGAACAAGTAAAGTGGTTTTCCTGAACATCTGGTGCCTTGTTGACAGTTGTGGACTGAGCACTGTGTTTCTATGTTTTAAGGTATGTTCTGTGTCTGTAATGTCACATATCAAGAATGTAGGCAGATATTTGTTAGACTAATTGAAATTAACTCACAAGGCATCCTTGTAAAAGATGTAAATTAACTTGCCTAAAAGCTCTCTCTCATCAACGCTTCACTCTCTTAGTATAGAGTTTGTAGTTTGTTTAGGGCATGTCTGCACTTAACTTCAGCGGGATAACATACCACTGACGTTAGGTTCAGGAATAGCGCCCAACAATTGCACTGCAAGCAATGGTACTGTTCCCAGCTTACCTCTGGGTGTTCACCATAGCAACAGCCATGGCAACTTCAGCTGCATGCCTGTTGTTATGGAATGATGCATCGCGCAACTCCTCAGCCATGCTGCTCCCATGCGGCATGGCACCTGGAAGTGGGTGCAACTGCTGCATGCAGGAGTGACTGGGAGCGTACTAGATACTCCTGGTCAAGCTGTGAAAAAGTTTTTGCTTCACAGCTGTGAAGGATTGGGAGACACCTGGATGTTCCAGGATGGAGGCAGCAGCCTGGCATGTGGATGGAGCATCCTGGAGTGCCCCAACCTATGCCCCACACAGGTGCAAACAGGTACATAATCTGTAGAGCGTTAGTCAGCTGATTATGTAAAGTTTGGTTTTATTAAATGTACTGGGAAGAAATTCCAGCACTCAAAAGGCTTGACAGTTTCTTTTCACTAGGGTAATACGGAGGATAGTTGAAATACTGATAACAATACTGACAATTTAAAAATTGTATTTTTTTATTAAAAAGGTCATGTCACTACACTATGCTAAATTAGTTTCATAGTCTTGCAGCTTTCTTTATTCTGAGCTAAGCAAACACTCAGTTTTAATCATGATAGAAACTGATTTTTTTAAAAAAAAGTGATTGGAGGACTGCCTACTTTGACAACAATGGTGCATTTTTTAAATTAAAAAAGCTGTTTTGCATCCTGACCGTGGACTATTAAGAATCTACTGGATCTTATATAATTAAGGATTTTTTATGACAATCAACACTGATTCTCAGAAATGTATTGATACAGCACAGAATCCAGTGGTCCTTTGGTGTATGGAATAGACATGCAAGTAACTTCCTCTATTTGCCTTACATTCTTTCTTAATAGCTTGTGTATCCCCAAAAAACAGCAAGGAGATACAAAGGGAAAATGATATATGGACTGTATCCTCAGGTGGGGAAAAATTGCATAGTGGTAATTGGAACAAATGCAGAAATTTAGAATGTACATACTTGTCTTAGCTATCCACCATTTAAATAGGTTTTAATTAAAGAGTATCAGTACTTACCTGCTTAGCATGCAGCCATTCTGGATGATGAAATCATGCCAATTTCAATTTGTATTTATAAACAGGATGAAAAACCTGAGGAATCAGTCAAGCCTTTTAATTACCTAGCCCTGTATTTTTTGCCAAAAATATTCTTAATATATTTCATGGGGGAAGGACTTATTGTCTTTAGGTTCTTCTAGTCCCTGTGCCTTACCTTTGCTCTTTTTTCAGTATATGCAAAATGATTTGAATGTGGGTATTTTTGGTTTTTTTAATGGATTAAATTTTATATTTAATATCATTTTGAATTGCTTGGGTTCGGAATTGTTATTGTAAGATAAACAAATGTTTGATTTGAATGCAATAGATCTAACAGTAGTATCTGGGATTCTAGGAAGCCAAAATGTTCAGGTAGTCTGGGCTGCAGTTTTATATTCACCAAAAGAAACCTTCCCTGAGGTCAGTAGGACTAAAGTAAAGGTTTGTAGGAATACAGCCTTGGGGAAGGCTGTGTTCTAGTTTGGGATAGAACAGTGATTTACGAACTCCTGTATGGTAAGAACATTGTATCCATTTTATTATCCATCATTAAGCTTTCTATTTTGCATTTGCACTCTTTTGGTGCAAGTTCTATCCTGCAGAACCATGTGAATCTTTATACTGCCTCTTACATTTTTCTGCTTGCATATTATTGACTAGTTCCCCATTCAGCTTATTATCATGTGCATAATTCCAATCCTTCTCGCTCAAAGGTACCCTCCTGAATCGGATGCTGCTCAGCTCCTATTGGCTTTCCCCCAGGGATCAGTTTAAAAGTTGCTCTGCAACCTCTTTAATATTAAGCACCAGCAGCCTGGTCCAAATGCAACCCATTCCTCTTGTACACATTTGGCTTGTCCCAACATGTTCCCCAGTTCCTAACAAATCTAAACCCTTCCAACATCACTGCCTCATCCATGCATTGAGGCTCTTGAGTTCCACCTGTCTAGCTGATCCTGCATGTGGATCAGCCAGCATTTCTGAAAATGCAACCCTGGAGATTATGGACTTTAGTCTTCTACCTAACAACCTGATTTTGGCTTCAGGACTCCTTGCTTAGCCTTCCCATCCCAATATCATTGATACAGACATGTACCATGGCCACTGGCTCCTCCCAGCACTGTCTAAATGCCGCAAGATGTCTGGAACCTTTGTATGTGGCAGGCAAGTCAACCCACCTCTGTTTCTAATAATCAAATCCCCCCACTATAAGAAGCTCCCCTTCCGCTACCCATGGAGTATCCTCAGTGCAAAAGGATCAGACATATCAGCTAAGAAAAGGTCCCCCAGCTAAGGAAACCTTACCCTCTTCCTCAGCCTGATGTCCTCCCTGCTTGAGGCCTCCATCACAATTCAAGACACCAATGAGTGGGATGTTCCTACTGCATCCCTGAAGGCCTCATCTTCATTCCTGTCACTCTTTGTTTCTCCAGGTCTACTGCCTTGGCTTCAAGGGAACGTGTTCCCTGAGAGCCAGGAGCTTATTACACTGATCTTCCACCCAGCAGGCAAGATAGTCATACATATGTCACTTGATGCAAAATACTGGAAAGTCCCCCTCCCCCTCCTGGCTTTCTACCTTCATTACTTTTGACTTAATTTATTTTTGTTACTATTTAATTGTTTTAAAACTAGTTATTATTTTTGCTTTATTATTTATTCCTTTTATGTTTGTTACTATTTGAGTTGTTTTACTTTGATTTTTCCCCTTGTTACTTTTTAAAATTATCTGACTTTGTAAACTTATTACAATTAAAGTTACTCTAACAAAAAGTATTAATTTTCCCTTTTTTAAGGAAAAAATCATCTAAATTAGTATTATGTAATATTATGGCAAATTCTGTTTTCTTACCTGACCTTGAGGTTTGGCAGGGTGCTTCACTGTGGTCTAATATAAGTTACTGACACAGTATGTCTTTAAAAATGAGCTTATTGGTAACTGCACTCCCCTAGATAATTTTTATTTATGACAGAAACCAAACTATGTATATTTTTCTTCCATATTTGAGTCTACACTTCATTTTAACAAAACAGTGCAAGAGTGAGGTAGTATTTTGCAAGTATAATACGTCAAAATGGAAAAACTGGTACTGTAGGTCAAGAAAAAAATTCAATAAACTTCTGCTAGTGAATCTTTAAGACATTTAATGTATTTTCATTAAATAGCATTCTTTTTTCTTTGTGGCAGAGAAGATCCACAACTCCTATACAAAGCTTAACTACTGCCCATCTGGAGCTACATGGAAGCTTCATTGATTTGGTTAATGAATACTTTGTTTAGCTTCAAATCATTGCTGTATCAGTTCGGCATATCTCCATGGATACAGTCTATTCCTGCTAAATCATGTATCATCAAGATCTGCTGTGCTTTCATTATCACTTGCTACAAGAACTTCTCTGTTCTCATAGGTCCAAAAGCCATTAAGATCAATTAAAATGCTGGTGACAGTGTCGCCTTGGCTACTGTTGATTAAGTCCTGAAGAGAGATTTTATAAGGATCCTTTGGTTTTACCATATCAAAAATTTCATCCTAGAAAAGCAACCAAAAATAGTGAAATTATTTTTACTATAAGACCAATAGAATTTCTTTCAATTTAAACTGCAATAATAGCTTTTATAATATTTATACCACATAAAAATTATACCACATAAAAATATCAAAGTAATTGATAACTACAGACCAGTAATTTCATAACACAGGCACGATCATCATTATGTTTTTCTTTAAACACAAGAAAAGATAATAAACAAATCAGTAAACCTTTCTCCTAAATGGCTTGAGTTAGAGTGGCTCCAGGGTTTTTACATTTCATTATCAGAAGCCAAAATGTTAAACCATACTACAATAAATCTTCTTTTTCTTGCCTTGTGAGACATTTAGCCAATGAAAGATCCTATAGCGTCTTGTACCTTTTAAAAAATGTATCTCTTTTTGTATCCAATCATCAGTGAGTAGATCATTTCTATCTCACTTTGGCTCTTTCCACAACAGTCTTTTTTCTGGAGTATATCCTGGAACAGGTGCATATTGTTCACAAACTAGTGCAGACAATGGTAGGGCCTGGATAGGGCTTGCCATAATCTGCACTAGCATGTGGATGGCGGGCTCCTTATTCCAGCATATATCCTGGAATAAGGCTCAATGCAAAAGGGCCTTTTGCACTGGATAGTTGTGAGGTCAGCCTACTAGAATCAGGCAAGTATGCTTCTCAATCTCATTTGCTTATGACCCTGAGTATGAGAGGCCTGCTTATTGGCTTAAGAATATACGAAATGCTATGGACGAGCTTAGCAATGATTCATCTGGTCCATCAGGTGATTGTAACAGTGGCAAACTATTCACTTTATAGAAACGCAGCAGGAGGGTGGTGCATCTTGCTCACAGTCATCTAGCTGTTTAGAGGCACATGGCCATCTACACAAATAGCCTTCCATGTAAACAGAATTACATATATAGGAACCAGTGCTGCATAGTGGCCAGAGCAACAGGTAAGGCCTAGGACAGTGATGGCGAACCTTTTGAGCTCGGTGTGTCAAAATTCGCAAGAAAACCTTGCTTAACTCGGGTGTTGTGTCACTTCTAGAAATATCCATAATTTTGTGATATTTGTGGCTCTAGTAAAAAAGTTATATTTTTGATATATGTATTTTATTAAAAGCAAAAACAAATAATTCTTTACATTAGTGACTTTTGTTGCTAAATCTTCAGTTGAAAGTTGGTATTTCGTACACTTCAAGAACAAGCAAGCAATACACGTCCAGGTGCCAGGGTGGCCATGTGTGTCACCCAAAAGGGCTTGGCGTGTCACTTGTGACACGCGTGTCATAGGTTGGCCATCACCGGCCTAGGAGTTCCTGGGTTCAAACCCCCACTCTGATGAAAGTTTACTGGGTGACTTTAGGTCACTCATAACCTCTCAGCTTACCTCATAGGGTAACAAACAAAAAATGAATAAATTAAATGATTCAAAGATAAATAAACAGTAAAAAAAAACAAAAACAAAACCTTAAGTTATGAAGGTAGAAAGCCAGCAGGGGGAGGGAGGCTACTGCTGTCACCTGAGACTCTAGTGATAAATCCAGAAGTACCCTCGGATCATGCACTCATTCGTTCTTGGATTACACAGTCTCATCAAGAATCAGATTTCCCTGAACTCAAGACCAAGTAACACAGTACATCACTGTCCTGTCTGGATTAAGTTTCAATTCGCTGGTCCACATTCAGCCTATTATTGCCTTAGACAGCAATCGAGTACCTGAACCTACCTTACTTGACCCAGAAGGAACGGAGAAATAAGAGTTGGGTGCGCCCAGCATACCGATGGCACCTTACTCCAAATCTACTGATAACCTCACAAGGGATAGAACTGACACAGTATGTCTTTAAAAATGAGCTTACTGGTAACTGCACTCCCCTAGATAATTGTTATTTATGACAGAAACCAAACTGCATTTTTCTTCCATATTTGATTCCACACTTCATTTTAACAAAACAGTGCAAGAGAGAAGTATTTTGCAGATATAAGTCAAAACTGAAAAACTAGTACTGTAGGTCAAGTTCCCAAGATGTTCCCCATTGCTACTTCATGAAGTCTGCCTTGAAGACAATTACTGTAAAACAATGCCTCCAAGTCCCAGTCTCTAAAGTCATTCCAACAAAATTAAAATACCATGGTTAATGGTACTGAAGATGGCTGACAGCTAAGAGGATTGCATTATTGCTGTCCCTTGCCCAATAAAGGTCATCCATTAGGGTGACCATCAGTGCCATAATCTACCTGAAACCAGACTGAAATGAGCCTAGAAAATCTGTTTTCTCCAAGAATCATTTCCTGGACTCAGGCTACCATATCTTATAAGCTAACTTTCACGAGCTAAGATACACAAGAGCCAACAAGGACAAGTTCATTCTCTTGTGTAGGGTCTCTTTCTGACTAATGCCAATCTGTACTTCTGTATTGACTATAGTGGAGGGCAGCCCTCCTAGATGCAGCAAGCCTCTTAATGTTACCTGCAAGGTGACCTAGAGGTTGAAGGAGCAAATCAAGCCATTTTGGCATTTTTATTAGAATAGATTGGTTTTCTCAAAACAAAAGTTAATAACATTTCTACTAAGGAAGATAATCTACGACTAATAAAACAAGCACGCTGGCACAACCATTTTCCATCAAAGACACATATTTCAAAGGTTCACTTTCTCAAGCACTTATTGCTGTCCACAAATTGATTTAAAAACTAACCTTGACATCTTGAAAAGAAACTGGTTCCTGCCCATGTATTTTCATTTGTTCCTGAATTGCCTATAAAAATTATGCAGATTAGGGACTGGCATAAGATTGAATCAGGAAATTCTTTTTAAAATCCTAAACAGTATCTGTACGTGGCAAACTAATCTTTTTAGATGCTTGGCACTGTTACTTTTGATCAGTCTGTTGCATAAACAAGCATTTATCAAAATTCATGCACTGATGAGATGTTACTAAGGCCTCTATCTGTTGTGAACTGTCTGATGTAGATGTGACCCGTACAGAGCCTCACTTGGCTTCTTAGCTTAGGGATAAGCAAAGCCTTACTCGATGACCTTAGAGGTCCCTCCCAACTCTATAATTCTATGATCCTACAAGACAGGTGGTAACGCTGTAAGCCTGGTGACCATCTATTCACCTCATTCCCATCCCAACTTGTAGCCCACTTTGAATAAAAGTGTTAGAGCTGCAGCAGGACACACAATTGTTAAAATAAGCTTTTAGCCTTAAATTTTGAGACTAACTCTAAAGTGTATGCTGAAAGAAGAAATAATTGGAAGATGAAAGGCCAATTGATGTTTCTTACAGAAGAATTAATCTGCTTCATGCTGCTAAAAGAACACAGTACTGGATGTATTTTAAACCTGCAGAGCGTTTATTGTGAAAGCTTTGAAAGTGTTCCAGATTATTATTTTTTTTAACCTTCAGAAGAATTATCCAACTCCTGAGTATTCGCAGCAGAATACTTTTGTTTAATAGGCACAGAACTGGAGGTGATCAGCATTAAAGGGGTCACAGCTTTGACAGACAAGGCATGAAGAGTTTTTCTAATTTCTTGAATCTCAGTGAAATGCACAGTTGTGTGGGGCACTGACAGTTGAAATAAAAATTCACAAAAGACAAGCTAAATAATAATAATAATAAAAATAACTGCAGTTGTAACACTTGTGGAGGATCTAAATTTAGCAAACATTTCTACTGGTGAATTGTGGTACTTCCAGATGTAATATTTTTGCCAGTTTATATAAGACTAGGCTAAATCACTAATCAATGTACTGTTAAGATTTAAGTACAGTACTTCCTATTTGTTCATGAAGAATCATAGAACAGAACGATGATGATTTGCCATCAATGGGAAAATTTACATTTAGAACACATTAAAATATTCAATATTGTTAAATAACAAAGTATTTTTTGTCAATTCATATTATCAACATCCATTGATATTCCACAGGGTTTACCCATTAAAGCTTATTAAAGGGGAAAAGTTGAGTTTGACTAAAAATTGCTACTTCAGTAAAATTGGTTATTCAATTAAAATCACAGGTTTTTTTCATGTAAGATGTGCTCAAGACCATTCTGAATTCTTTTAAAGGGATGTTTTAAACATTCATATCTTTCTTAAAAGTTGACAAAAAGCTCACTGTGAACGGTGGGAGTTCAAAGCAATCACCAACTGTTCTCTAGGTAGAAGCACAGTGGTTGTAACAACATGTGTACAAAAAAAGACCTACCTCTACAAAAAGAGACTTACCCTAAAGAAATAATTAAGGGAAAAGACATTCAGGTATCCTTTGTTCTCTATATCAAGCAGTTTGAAAATATATTGCAGAGCTGCAGGTTCTTTTCTGTTTTCTAATGCAAGGACAAAGTCTAGGTACGTCTTGTAGTCCTAAAAGCAGATGCAATCATGTTTATTATTGCCCACTTTCTAAATTGATTTTGCAAGTAGAACATAATTGGCGGCTGTTTCCTTGCAGGGAAGCAGTTAGTTTTCATTGAAAAACAGCATGAGTCACAAAATGGCTGTTGAAGGAGAAAAAAAGAGCGCAGAAAGTGTTTACCTTTTTATTGGGAAGGCAACATACCCATAGATTTTTATTTACTAGAGGACCTGCAATCCTAACTAAACTAAAATCATTTCAATTATCTCTCACATTCTTTCAATTGCTGACCACTGTTCAAGAATAAAGCAGGATTCACATTTTGTGGCTTTTAAAGAAAAAAGCATTTTTGCTTGATAATCATAAGTGTCCTAAAATATATGTTTTCATATAAACTAAGATATGCTAACAGCCTATCTAAGCAAAAATGAGGTTATATAGTATAAGCAGTACACAGCAAGAAAAGCCATGCCTTCATATTCTGTTAGTTTCACTACCAATTCTGCTGTCAGATCATGTATATGAATTTTCTTGGAAAATGAACAGCCTTACTCGGAACTAAGCAACAGTTTTGTAAACAATAACATCACTGTGCAATTAAGAGGGAACGGACAATCATTGCTCAATTTACTAGCAATCACTACATTAAAGGTTAGGAGACGGTGCAAGAAATGTAAAAGTAAACTTTATTTTTGGCACCACACTGGGCCTCCCAGACTGTTCACTTCAGCTGAATATGCTTCCTACTGTTTCTTGGTTTGGGCAACAGTAAGCAAACAGTGAGGAACCAGTCTCTTCACCTCTCTCTTAAAGTGAAATTTCTTGTTATGCTAGATGCCACATTCTCAGTTTGTGGGTTTTCAGTTCCCATTCACAGCTGAATTCTGTCTTTATTCTAGGTGTTCAACATGCTTTTAGCATTACAAGTTATATAAAATGGAAGAGTTCAATTCAAAAATCCCTTTTGCTTTTATAGAAAACAAGTACTGTGCAAGAATACCATTTCTCCATCATATGTCAAACACTCTTGGAAGACTCGGTCCAAAAAGATGTTGGTCAATGTCCCTGTTCCATAACGAGACAGTTCTTCTTTGCTAAGCATACCATTGTGATCTTTGTCAAGATTTAAGTACTGACCTGTAGGAAAGATGAAAATTTTGGAAGTACAATAACAACTTTTTGCATTAGATGAAAGTCTGAGAATTAATAACCAAACATATAAGCAACAAGGTATTTTATTTTCAAACTCAGATTAATCTAGATTTGTGGTAAGAACCCCCCTGGGTTTCCACTGTACATTTTAGCAAGAACATGTGTCAAAAAGCTAACAAAAGTGGCTGATATTTGGTATTTAAGACACTATGTAGTTATTGGTGTAACAACTTATTAAGGCCTCAGCAAAATGATATTGTGCGGTCTTGTTAACATGTTCAGTTCCAGTTAGGCTCTTCATGACTTTTCCTTTTTAGGCTTTGTTTGCACTTTTGCAAGCCTTGGAATTCTCCTAAATCTACTTTTATATGTTGGCTGTATTATTTTTGCCATATAAGATTCTGCCCTTAGAGAATGAATGGAGAATAAGCAATCTCAATTTGTGGAATGCTACTGCAGTTGTTCCTTTCATAACACAATGCTTTCATTCCTCTGAGGAAACATAATATCCAAAACTGTGCTGGAGAAGCGATCTGAGTGGCACTTCCCTTAATTATTAACTTTCTAAAGCCAGAAATGATTTTTATAATGTTTTTAGGTTGTGTGGTGGTTTGGACTGCCACACTGTATTATTTCCCATTATCAAATCCTAGAGCATTTACAATAAGTTACAAGAGAGATAGTGTATTTTGCCTTCTACACAGGAGCAAAAATGCAGTTTCAATAAACATGACATTAGAGAAAGGACTCCACCCAATTAATACGGTATCACTCAAGCTTTAATTTGCGTAGCACTTAGTAAAATCAAGGCTAACCTGCTAGATCTGAAAGTTAACTTTAATAAAATCAGTTTCCTAAACTGGTGCATCCAGTTGTCACACTTTGATTAAAAGAGGTGCAACAATTCCATAAAATTTAGTACTTTCCAGCGTCATGGCAATTGTACAAATCAGCAGGTAAGTTCTTCCAAGAGGTGCTCTGGCTGCTGCCATGGCAATTTGGGCATCCCACGACAGACTGTGCACACCACGAGCACTGTAGTAAAGTTGCAGTGTGAATGCAGGCCTCTGGCCCCAAACCTAACTGTGGTAGAATGGTATAGGTATACCATTCCAGATAGCCAAGTATGAACAGGGGCCCTGTTTCTTCTTCTTTACCACTTCTCCACTATATTGCATTTGTAACCCAATGGGTTAAAACAATGCATTAAAGCAGAATTAAGACAGATCAAAATAGTGTGCCACACAGCAGAGAAGGCTAGTTGCCTCTTTAGTCAAAGCTCTGAAGACAAGAGGTGCTTTCTTCTAGCTGCATGTAAAAAGCACAATGTTGGCAGAATTTGTTTTATTTTATCTTTTTTCTGTACAGCACCATATACATTGATGGTGCTATATAAAACAAATGATGTTGATGAAGGTGCTTGATGTACATCAGAAGGGAGGCCATTCAACACTCAAGGAGTTCACAAAGAATGTAGCACATACTACTGTGAAACTGATATTTATGTGGGAAATTCTCAAAATTGTTTACAGCATGGGACGTGATCATAATAAAAGGGCCACGACTCTATTGTATGGCCCCAGTACCTGTTGTTCTTGGGTTCTTGTTTGACAGAGTGAGTGCTAATTTTTCAGTCATGTTTTACCTTCCTCTTTGTGAACATTATCAACTTGGATTTGACCAAACTGTCAAGTTTTCTTTGGTGCAGTTTGGCTTAAAACCATTTAACAGGTGTTTTAGTCCCACCTGAGTCAGGAAGAGAAGCACTATGTTTTCCGGGTACATCAGAGCTGGGTGAGCTTTGTGTGCCAGAGTTGGTAGATGCGCTTGCTCTGCTTTGATTATGAACATAAGAACTGCTCTGTAGGATCAGACTAGTAACTCCCTGGCATCCCTCCCTGTGCATGTGTTGTTACTGTTCTAGTCAATCTATTTTATCTGCTTTCATAATGACTTTACTGTGACCTGCCTTGAGACCTTTTAAAAACTCTTCTAGTCCAGCAGCCCATGTTTACAATGGCGATCAGCTGCATATGGGAGCACAAAAATGGGGCATAAACACAATCCTTGCCCTGTTAAGTTTCCCAGCAGCTGACCTTTAGCATCTTACTGCCTCCTTTGTCAAAGGAAATCACGCATCCATCGAGGCTATTAAAAAATTACAAGCTATTAAAAAGTGACTTGCAAAGGTTGATGCAGTAGTACTAGAAGAGTATTAATTATCTTTTTTTAGGAGCAGGCATTTATACAAGATAAAAATCAACTAAGATCCATGAACCTATCTGATGGTTTCTGCACTGATTCCATGAATATGTCACCACATGATGGCAGTAGAGAACAAGACATTTTTTTGAAGAACAAGGACAGCTTTATGCCCATCCCTAGTTTGGTGACCACATAACAAGATGAGTCCAGACGATGCCACAGTTTAAAATATACGCTTTTGATAAGCTAAATATTCCTAATGGAACATGATCTAAATTCATATCATATCAACATACAGATAATCTATGTACCCCACATGTGCCAAAGATGCTTGCTATGTAACATACACTGTATATACATGACAGTTACGGCAAAAGAACAAGTGGAAATGCAGCAGTTTGAGGTGATTCATCAATGCAACAAAGGTCATTATACACACAGGAACATACCATAAACCCGCAATGCAGAGGGGGCAGAAAACCAATTGGTTTCTTGACTTTCCTTGGAAAGTTCTTCATCTCGTAACTGAGTCAATACAAACACATTTGGTTAGCATCATGTTAAGTCGATGACAGATACAAAAAGAAAAAAAGATAAATCAAAATATCTACCTCTAATAGGTCATCCAGGAAGCTGCAGGCTAAAATATCTTGTATTTTTATCTTGCCTACATTAAGGAAATATGTTAATTAACTCCTTGAGTACTTAGGAACCATTAATTAAGTTTGCTTTTATGCAGACTAGAAACTTGAAAAGAAGCAAAAAATTATGTCTGGAAAGAGTAACACATATTTTGTAAACAAATCTGGGACATATGTGCTGCTTGTAATCTACATCAGTAAGCACAAAAATAATTCAGTTTACTAATTCTGTCCTCTGTGTGTGCGTAAAAATTACTCTGGGGAACCCTTTAAAAACAGTACTCAGGCTATGGCCATGTATTATATTTCACAATCTTTTTTGTAATGAACATTATACCATCATACCAAGGCCCCTCTCCTGAAGAGTCACAGTCAGATCTAACTCCATTAGTGTAAGACTAGCTAGGATTTTTAGCTCCAATGTGTAACACCTGAAACTAGTGATGCAATGAGCTTCCTAACTCAAGTCTGGGGGAGATGGTAGACAATGCTAGCCAGCCAGTTTAAGAGCATAAAAGGAACCCTGTAGTATCAGGCCACAGCCTATCTTTTCTAGAATCCTGTTTCACACAGTGGCCCACCAATTGCTTCTAGACATTCTTAAGCAGAAGAGGAAAGCAATACCTTCACCTGCTCTCAATTCCCTTCAAATGGCCTTTAGAGGCATCTCCTTGTCTCTGGTGGTCATATTATTTGCCAGACCTGCAGTGTGACATCCGTGTCTGTCTCATTTGCTCGGCTAGTCATGCCACAAAACCCCCATTGTTTCCTCACCCTCCTGCGTGTGGGGAGTTCTGCCTCTATTTCCACCCTCCCTCTCTACTGTTTCCACTCACCCTCCTGGCCTGACAGTACCAGACAGCAATGTACCAAGTCTAGATGGCTTCTTCATTAATAGGAACATGAGAAGAATTCGGCTGATTATACCAAATGTACCTTGTATAGCAAATATCAGCTAGATGCCTATGGAAAGGCCACCAAGTAGGATACAAAGGTAAGAATTTAAACGTACCTGTTCTAAGGGGATCCAGGAAGAAGAAAAATTTCCTGACTGCTGTGCAGACATAGAATGAATAAAAAGATTTTTCTAAACCATCCAACTGCGGCAATGTGGGTATAAGTTCCAAAATATAGTTTTCTAGATCCTGTAAAATTAAACATTAAGTATCTGCTAAAATTACAGGTATTAGCAATACTCAGACTGCTGTTGGTCAAGTTTGCCCTGTACTTTATAGGGTCTGGAGATTCTATCTCCTCTTTCCTTCTGTTATGCATTGGAAAGATGCAACAGGAAACCCTTCAAAAGACCAATACCTCCACTGTCCTTTTTAATGCATGATCTTTTCTCTTATGACACTTATGCTAGTTATCAAAATTATTCAAAATCTGAGGACTTTCCACACTTGGCCCATTAGTGGAGCATCTGTACTTGAAGGAGCAGTTTCTCAACCAGGAACAGAATGGCTCCATCTGTGCAGGAACTCATCCCACATCAACTACACATGGTACCAGTTGACCCTGCACCATACTTGCACCTACCTTTACCTGTGCTGGAGCAGTAAGTCTCCAGGTGGGTCCATCTGCACCTTGACTGATGCTGAAGGGACAAGTGATGCATCATGTAAGTGTGCATACACAGCACGTCACAGTTGCTCCAGTGCCAACACCAATGAACAAGCTGATTGCAGCCAGACACTCATTTGCTCTACAGGTAGGTGTCTGGATGTATAGGGGGAGGGATCATGGGAACTAAGCATTCACCAGTGTGAATGCTTAGTCCTTGCGCGGGCAAGTTCACACTTTGATTCCCACCGATGGGAAGCAATGTGTTAATTTTCCCCTGGGCAAAATGAGATAAAGCTATATTGTGTTACCACCTTGCTCATATCTGAAAGGATAACCCATGAGCAGAATTCCCTGGAACTGAATGAGTTAGTCAATCTAGTAATACTCTGTAATATCCTTCACTAAGCTACTGAGTTTGTCATCTTTCAGCTTACAACACCAGCCCTAACCATGATGGCACATGAAGATGCAGATTATAGCCTGGCTGATAAGGACTGTTCTACATTCATCCACAAAGCATTTAACAGACATGTGCAACATATAAATAAACATGGACTCACCAACATCTAACTACAGTAGAATGTTACATATCTGAAATATTATTAAAATATTAATTGAAATATTATTATTAAAATATTGATTGTCCATGACAAAGTATGAATAAAATATACAGCCATGAATAACATAAAAATGTGTCTAGGTACATCTAAAACAGAATTCAGAATTAGGTTGTCTAAAGATACAATGGCCTTACATAGAACTTAAATTAATATATTGGTAATACTTGAAATGTTTCAGGTTGCATTTGCAACTACGGGTAACCACTCAGTTACTAAGTACATTCACATCAACTGGCGCTTTCTCAAAGAGAATCAATTCCAGACAGCAGAAAACATTTTACTTATATGATGTTAAATGAATCACTTACAGATTCCCTGAGGTAGCCTTGGCCAGCAACATCATATAAACTGAGACCTATTCTAGTCTGGTACAGCCACACTGTAAGAATACAGATAAAAATGTAAATATAATCGTCGGCAAAGTAACAGAATAGGAGAGCTTAACTGGAATACAGTAGCAAAGATATCATATCATATAAATGAATCAATATATTCATTTTTTGCATCACATAGTAACATACAAATGGAACACATTAAAAATTAAAATTTATGAAACCAAAATACTACAAATTCTAAGCATACCTGACAAGAGAAACACAACTGGGAGGGGGGGCATAACCAGTATGGGAGGGGAGGAGCCACGCACTTAAGTTAAAACTATACTGGGGAAAAAGAATGCAGCCAGCAAACAGGAGGCAATGCGTGTTCCCCTGTTAAGAGATTGTATATGGCGATGGCCAAATGCCTATTAAATCTGAGCAATCTACTTCTAAGCTATACCTTGACAGAGATCAAAACCTGATAGGTTTGAACAGATTATTATGAGGATTTGATGTTGCTGGGCCTAATTTGTGAAGGTGGTATAAAGCTATCTTGACTTAGCCACTTTTGTAGAGAGAGAAATTGTTTTATTTATTAATTATTTGTATTTCTATCCCATCCTATACCCAAAGGTCTCAGGGCAGGTAACAACATTTAAAATCAGACATATTAAAACAACAACAGTAAAATATCAGGAGTGGAACTTGGTTGTTGGCTTACAATTCTGCAGAAGTGGGAGTCAAATGCCGTTAAATTAGGCTACTGATCCATTTTTTTGACTTGTGATGATAGCAATTTTATTGAATCAAACAGAAACTTTTAACTAATGTCTGTGTTACATATTGTTATTTTACCATTCTCTCTAGCACCTTGCCTAAAAAAGGTATGTTGGCAATCGGGCGATAGTTGTTTGAATCTGCCGGATCCAGGGAAGTTCTTTTCAGGAGGGGGAGTAGCACAGCCTGTTTAAGGGCCAGTGGAACCACCCCGCCCCTCAGAATCCACCCGGTCACCCCTTCCTGGCTAGCTTTTATCAGCCAGGAAGGGCAAGGGTCCAGAGAGCATGTAGTTGGCCGCACCCCCACAAGTAGCTTGTCCACATCCTCAGGCCGCAATAATTGAAACTGACTCCAAAGAACTGGACCAGAGAGTTCTCTGGATGCCTCCCCTGGACTATGTCCAATTGTGACATCCAATCCCCTACGAATCTGAGCAACTTTGTCCTCAAAGTGCCTTGCAAAACTGTCACAGCAGATATTATGTGGCCCTGGCTCACACTTTCTTGAACCTGGTTTTATAAGGCCATTTACTACTCTAAAGAGCTCTGCTGGATGTCTACTTGAGGACACAATTTTGCCTTCCTGTACTTTCTTCTCACCCTCTTCATTTGGCAAAAAGAGTGTATTTCCAGAAAAACCAAGGGTCAGTTGTATGCATATTCACTATGAACAGCGCTTCTTGACATAGACAGAAACCGGAGGAGTCCATCCTACACACTTGGAAACCAATGACTTTTGTTTGTCATGTTGTCTGTTAAAATCATGGCATACTCCTAGGGTTACAGCAGAGTCCTTCAGTGGCCACATCGGCCAAGAATTTATGCTTCCTGTTCTCACTGGATGTCTTGTACAGTGGAACCTTTATATAGAACTGAAAACTACTGTCAACATGCTTAACAGGATTCATTAGCAAACCCACCTTTTCTCATTACGTAATTGAAAAACTGCATGATAGATATCCTTCCATAAGCATCATTGTGAAGTAACTTAGCAAAGACTTTAGCTGTGAAGAACTGTCTGTGAATCAAAAACAATGTTTAGAGTCTGAAGATCCAATGAAATTTTGGACTAATTGCAATGAGTTCCACAATTTTAGCACTGTTCTGATCATCGTATTTTGGGAATGTGAGGTTCTTGAGATCTTTTCAGGGGGTATAACTCAAGGGAGTGTGAAAGAGTATTAGATGGAACTCTGTGAGATCTCTGTTCCCTACCAATTTTTAAAACTCCAGCGTCTGCACCATTATTGAACAGCAACTAATGGAAAATCTAGATTCCAATATGATTTTGACTGACGTTAACATTTTATATGAAACATGCTCAAATCTGACTTGGACTTACCACTGACCTGCTTTTTGTTCCACAAAAGACCTTTTGGAGACAAGTTGTGTACAGACTTTATTGAATCTCAGGTTGACATAAAGTCTGGTGTCATTACAACTAACATCCAAGTTGAAACTAATTCACTCACTGTAATTCTTTTCTTTACATGAACTCATCAACCTGTGCAAATGTCAAATCAGCAACCGCTGACCTTGCTTTGGGCACTTCAATTGGCACACCCTCAAATCCTTTCTTGGAAGATTTGCAAAACTGAATTTTATCAAACTCTAGTTTTATTGATTAGGGTGAAAATGTCCGGCAGAATTTTGTAACGCCCTGGTGTTTTTCCACTTCTTAGTTTTGAAATTTAACATAAGAACATAAGAGAAGCCCTGCTGGATCAGGCCACAGCCCATCTAGTCCAGCATCCCGTTGCATACGGTGGCCCAACAAATGCTCATGGGCATCTCAAGCAGAGACAAGGACAAAACCTTGCCTGCTCTCCAATCCCAGCAAATAGCCTTAGAAACATCCTGCTCCTCCGTCCCCAGCCTGAAAGATATACCTAGGCATTCATTCTAGTAGCCATTGATACATCTGTTGTCCATAAATTTGTCTAATCCTACCTTAAAGCAATCTAGGCTAGTAGCTGTCACCACCTCTTCCAGCAGCAAATTCCATAA
The DNA here is from genome assembly GCA_023333525.1 of Aspidoscelis tigris stejnegeri. Lineage (NCBI taxonomy): Eukaryota > Metazoa > Chordata > Lepidosauria > Squamata > Teiidae > Aspidoscelis > Aspidoscelis tigris. Next base: position 77,646,876 of record JALMGA010000003.1, read on the forward strand.
ACCAATGACCCTTTGGGTGAAGAAATACTTCCCCTTCTCAGATCCGGCTCTCCTACCCATCAGCTTCATAGAGTGCCCCCTGGTTCTAGTGTTGTGTGATAGAGAAACCCTAACCCTCAATGACTCCAGTTGATGCAGGTTCCAGTTCAGGCAAATTATATCAGTGCTGCTAACTGAACCTATCTATAGATATTTAGTTAAGAGGCCTGGTAATGCATGTATAAATGAACAGGCTTCTCCCTCATAGTTGTTCCACAAAAGAAGCTTTTATTTACAATGTTGCCAATCTTTAGAAATCTCACTCTTTCCTGGGAACCAACTAAATAACAGGCACTAAAGTAATCAATGTCAATGAAGCTGCTGGGGGATGGGCCAAAAATATCTTCTCTGTCAGCATATTTGCCTGCACTGAATTCTGGATGCAGCCCAATGTTAAATATTTTTAGAAATATTCTATACGACTCTTCAAAAATCTACCACACTCTACCACATAAAAGCATGAAAATATGAAAATTAAATATTGGTCCAAATCAACTGTATATTCTACATGAAAACAGACTAGCATAAATAGTTTTTTTAAAGGATGCCTTACTTGCATTTGGATCCAGCTTTCTCCCCAACATCTAGGAAGTTCTGATAGTTGATCATTGCTTCATCTCCCACTGTGGGTGGTGTCTGATGTTTGTCCAGCAGAAACCACAAATTCTTTCGGAAAAACAGTAAATCGATTAGAAAAACGGGGTGACAAAACACCAAAGAGGCAGACCATGGCCCTTCCTGCAAGAACCTCTAATCTGTATTAAGGAATGTATGTAGTACATACATTCTGGGCCTCTGTATCAGCATGTTAATGTGTATCAAGGAGAGGGACCAGCAGCTCGGATTCAGAACACAGAAGGTGTGCAAAAGGCATGACTCTATCTTTTGGGACTACTGAGGGGTGCTTTTCAGCCTACTAATCCAAGGCAATGTGGCTCAGGTAATCTGGATCAGCACCATTAGTGAAGATGGCATTGATTCACTCCAGGCCTCCTCATTATCTGAATCAGTAGGCTGGGCTATTCTGGACGCTGATCTGGATTAAAGAGAGGTAAGTACAAAAAGGGCCTATATTTAGCTCCAATAATACACATATTTTAAATGCTTTCTTACCTGTAGCTCTTCATTATCTAAAAGCTCTCTGCTTTTTCTTTGCAAGAAGACTGCTCTAGATTCTTCTCTTAATTTCTGCAATAAAATTTCATCTTCTGCTGGCAGCTGGAGAGGAAAAACAATTATTTACAGTTGGATAATACTCTATTGACCAGAATTCAAAGTTGTTGGTCGTAACTGCAAATGCAGTTTTAATTTCACATAGCCTCAGTGACAGTAAGTTAATGCCCCAGAAGAGCAAACCTACCTCCCAGGTAGGTTGATACAACTTTATATATGAACTTGCATTTCTTCAAGATTGACTCCCTTGAAGTTCCATACTGTTTTGTTCCTAAACTCTGTGGCCTTTCCAGAAGAATCATGGCCAATAATATTAAAAAACTGCTGAGAGATCCAGGAAGACCAACTACAGACCAGTTAGCTTAACGTCAGTTCCGTGTAAGGTGATGGAAACCATTATTAAAGACAAAATTAGTGTGCATATGGAGCAGCAGGCATTGCTGAACAAAAGCCAGCATGGCTTCTGCAAAGGTAAATCATGCCTCACAAATTTGTTGGAATTCTTTGAGAGTGTCAATAAACACGTGGATAAAGGTGAACCAGTAGACATTGTCTATCTGGACTTTCAGAAGGCTTTTGACAAAGTCCCACATCAAAGGCTACTGAGTAAACTCACCAGCCATGGAATAAAAGGACAGGTTCTGTCCTGGATTTGTGACTGGCTTAAGGGCAGAAAGCAGAGAGTAGTAGTAAACGGCAATTTCTCAGGGTGGAAAGAAGTAAAAAGTGGGGTCCCTCAAGGCTCAGTACTGGGACCAATGCTTTTTAATTTATTCATCAATGATCTAGAAAAAGGGGTACATAGTAAAATAGCAAAGTTTGCTGATGATACTAAATTATTTAGGGTAGTAAAATCTGAAAGAGATTGCCAAGAGCTCCAGAGGGATCTCTTAGCATTGGGTGAGTGGGCAACCAAGTGGCAAATGTGCTTTAATCTTAACAAGTGTGAAGTAATGCACATTGGGGCCAAGAATCCAAATTACGTCTATAAACTGATGGGGTCTGAGCTTTCTGCAACACGCCAGGAAAGGGATCTCGGGGTTTTGGTGGACAGTTCAATGAAGGTGTCAACCCAGTGTGCGGCAGCAGCAAAAAAAGCAAATTCAATGCTGGGAATAATTAGGAAGGGAATAGAAAATAAGTCAGCAAGTGTCATTTTGCCCCTTTATAAATCTATAGTGAGGCCACATTTGGAATACTGTGTACAATTCTGGTCACCACACCTCAAAAAGGATATTGTGGAACTAGAGAAGGTGCAGAGAAGGGCAACCAGAATGATTAAGGGTCTGGAACACCTCCCTTACGAAACCAGGCTGCAACGTCTAGGCCTCTTCAGTCTGGAGAGACGGCGTTTGAGAGGGGACCTGATTGAAGTATATAAAATTATGCACGGCATAGAAAAGGTGGATAGAGAAAATTTCTTTTCTCTATCGCACAGCACTAGAACCAGGGGGCACTCTATGAAGCTGATGGGTAGGAGTGTAAGGTCTGACAGGGGGAAGTATTTCTTCACACAGAGGGTCATCGGCCTATGGAATGTGCTGCCAGAAGAGGTGGTGACAGCTACCAGTCTGGATGGCTTTAAGGTAGGGTTAGACAAATTTATGGATGACAGATGTATCAATGGCTACTAGAACGAATGCCTAGGTGCATCTTTCAGGCTGAGGGGGGGGGGGGAGGAAATGGGGCGCTTCTAGGGCCATCTGCTGGGACTCGAGAGCAGGAGAAGGTTTGTCCTTGTCTCTGCTTGAGATGCCCATGAGCATTTGGTGGGCCACTGTGTGCGACAGGATGCTGGACTAGATGGGCTGTGGCCTGATCCAGCAAGGCTTCTCTTAAGGTTACCCTCCTCCTGTCCTTTTCCTAGAGAAAGTAATTAATCAAGGCACCCAAAACAGTTTCAGTTTCATAACCAGGCTAGATGCCAGATTGAAATGGGTCTAGATAATCAGCTTCTTCCTAGCATGCCTGTAGCAATGAGCCTTTCCAATACCTTGCTCAAGAAGGATATGTTAGTCACACTAGGCAATAGTTGTTTGAAACTTATGGATCTATGGAGAACCTCTTGAGGAAGGGGGTATGCCACTTCCTCTTTAAGAATTGGTGGGAGCACCCCTTCTCTCAAAGGCCCTGGACTACTCCTCGGGCCCACTTGGTCACACTCTGACTGCTACCTTTTATCATGCAAGAGGACTACAAATCCAAAGGGTAGCTTGCTCTAGAGAAACAAGCAGTATGACTGTGAACCACTGTCCATGGAAATAGTATCAGAAGCCACTAAAAATCACGGAACAACCAACAAAGATAATCCATTAGAATGACCAAGGCTACTGGCTTCCCCTCTCCTGTAACAAGATGTTTATCACTCCCTAGAGACCTTGCCTTATTTTTAGTTGTTATAATGTGCAAGAGTCAGGGGAACAAGATGTTAGCCAAGCTCCAAAAGATGCAATAACTGAAAATGATCCAAAACAGGACAAGATGTGATATCAGCATATCTGCAGAATAAATAACCCCAAACTGGCCAAACTATTATTCTACTTCCAAGACAGTGTTATTCTTTTTACTTAAATGAAATAGCAGTGAGTACTTACCCTATAATAAAATCTTGGTATGTTCATATAGGAAGTATTGGCACTTTTAATTCCCCCTTTCCACTCTAGGTAGTATTTTGTAAAAAGGTCCATCTCTTCATCCTTCAGCTCTTGATCACTTTTTTTAGCTAGTTAATGTAAGAAAGAATTCGTTACATTTTATTAATAAGCTTTTTTATAAAATGACCTTTCCAACACTGACTACTGATCTATTGCTGAAAACCTTCCATGCTCATCCAGACTGTTTAAGACAACAAAATAGCCATCTTAATGCGCCATTATTTATTAAATCTTGCAAAACCTTTTCAAAAGTTAAACCACCATTTAAGGGTCTTTCTGCACTGCTGTTTAGGCAGGATAAGAAAGGAGACAACAGGCCTCCCTTCTGCACATTAATGTGGAATACAGGAGGCACTACCCACTACTGGTATACTCCATCTTCATAGGACAGTGAGTAATCCAAATCAAGGGAATAACCAGACCTCAATATCTGGAATCTAGAAAGCATGTAGAAAGCATGCACCTGTGTTCCTCACTACCAGTGGGCCCATTTCAGAGGTGCATCAAAACTTCTCTGCCAAAAATTAACACAAATAGGACAGTCTTAATAATGGGTGTTTTTCCACTGTTACTAGAGTACCCATTAAGTACCCATTAATGGGTACATAATGGCATTTTTGTACCCATTAATGGGTACATAATGGCATTTTTGTACCCATTAATGGGTACTTAATGGGTACTTCTAGTGACAGTGGAAAAACACCCAATGTATGAATATTTGGCAGTGTAATGCTAGTATTGAATTTAGACACTGCCCACATATCAACTTTGCTGTTATGTGGTACAAAATTGCATGCAGTTATTTAAGCACACAGTACTACTTGCATAGTACCAAGATTTGAACAAATGGCATTTTATATGCAGTATGTAATCCTTAATGCATCACATCTTTCAGAAATGAACCACTGTCTGTTGAATCCATACCTACTGTGTTTTACAATTTCAGATCTCCTGTACTTGGATACAATCTTTTTGGAGATTTCTCAGATTTTTGTACACTTGTAAGCAACCAACAAGTCATCATAATATGAGGAAAGCAGAATGACAATGATCACCTATGGGGATGTAGATCTGTGACTCCTACATCATTATCTTCATTATTTACTGCATCCATAAAACTAGTGTATCAGTGTTTGTCTTATATACACATGCAGTATAAATGTTAGGCACAATATAAAAGTGTTTTGTGCATTCACAAGCAAGGAACGATGTGGTAATTCAAGGTGCTAACATTGATCTATAGCATATTCACCATACATTTAAATATATGCAGTGAAGGGGCTAGACACACCTCAGATGGTGATGTATTCTATCTTGTGGGGGCTACCATACAGAAGGCCCTCTAATGTGCCCTTATACCTTTAACCCCATGGAGGCGATACGAACCAAGAGAGCCTCTCCCATTGATTTTAACTGACTAGACCAGTGTTTCCCAAAGTGTAGTACGTGGGTACCCCCAGGGGTACGGGAAGAGTTTGGTGGGGGTATGCGTTGCACCGGAGTTTGGTGGGGATCACGTGGGAATATCCACTGCACCGTGCTTAGCTGTTTTTTATGAGGGGTACTCAGCGTTACGAAAATTATAGAAGGGGTACACATATGTCAAAAGTTTGGGAAACATTGGACTAGACTACCACCGCTATTTTATCTTCAGGGAAGAAGAGTTGGCTTTTCTACCCAGCTTTTCGCGCCCATTTAAGGGGACTGACAAAGTGGCTGACAAAGCTTTTCTATTCTTCTCCCCACAACAGAACACCCTGTGAGGTAGGTGGGGCTGTGAGAGTTCAGAAGAGAGTTGTGACTAGCCCAAGGTCACCCAGCTGGCTTATGGGGGAGGGCGGAATTGAACCCGGTATTCCCAGAGCAGAGTCCAGCTCCCTAACCACTAGACCAAACTGGCTACTTTTATGGGGTATCTTGATGTGCCTTCCAAGGCTGGGACCACTGCTAACCAAAAGGACCTAAAAATCACCAGAGTCAAATCTTGCCCATAGGCTTCCCCCAAACATTTAGCCAGAAGACTCCTGTGCTTGTGTCCATCAGTCTGTGGCACTGCAGAAGAGAGCTATTTTGAGCCATTCTGGTCTAGCTGTTAGGGAGCTGGACCCTTATCTGGGCATACTGGATTTGATTCCGCACTCATCCGTGAAGCCTGCTAGGTGACCTTGGGCGAGCCACAGCTCTCTTCTGAGCTCTTACTGCCTCTCCCACCTCACAGGGTGATCTGTTGTGGGGAGAAGAATAGAAAGCTTTGTCAGCCGCTTTGAGTCCCCTTAAAGGGGCGAGAAAAGCGGGGTAGAAAAGCCAACTCTTCTTCCTTTGGAGTCTAGCGGTCCCCAAGCTACGGTCCCCTAGGTATTGTTAGACTACAGCTAATGGAAAGAAATGACGGGAGTTGTAGCCCCCCACCCCATTCCAATCCCAGGGCCATGCCCCCCCCCCCGGACCTTTCTGCCCTCTCCCTCTCCCTCTCCGAAGCCGAACAGGCGTGTGCTCTGCGCTCGTCCAAAGAAAACCCCTTGCCCGCCAGAGACACAGCACCGCCTCACCCTCCATGTTTTGGCGGCGTCCCGACGGACAAAGGAGAAACTGGAGTCCAGCGCTCCAGACTCTGAAAGGAAGGCCTCGTGAGGTGAGGGCCAGGCGACCACCGACCCTCAACCCCCAGCCCCGCTTCCCTCCGAGTCCGTCGGCGGCTCCGAGACAGACAGGGTCTACCGACTAACGGCGCCCCGTGACCCGAGACACGCAGCGCAGTCGACGCGCACTCACGGTCGGTATTGGCGGCCAAACGTCTCTTCAGTGCCTGTTTCCAGTCCATGTTTCGCCAAATTCAGGGAGCCGCTGCTGCCGGCGGGGGCCGCACAACACTCCAAGCCAACGGCAGCAGCTCAGTCTCTGGGAAACGGGGCGGGCTCTAAGGGCGCCATCTTCGTTGTGGGCAATACAGAACGTCAAAGACTAGACGGGAGACGGAACCGCCGCCCTAAACGAAAATGTCTACTCTAGATTCTCAAGGCGAGCCCGGCACAGATCGCCTGGCGTGCAGAGGGGCACCGAGTGACTGAAGGACCGGATGCTGTAGGCGGCGCATCGGTTAGGTTTCCTCCTCCGTCGCCCCGGCATGGGCGCGCGCGGGTGGACGTGCAGGGCTGAACTGAGCTGATCGTTTTGTCATGCAGACATTGCGATAAGGACGGTAAGCTGCGCGTTCACGTTTCTGTGGATTAAAGGGAACCACATGTTGTGAGCTCAGCTTCCTTGGACCCATACATCCCGTGTGAAAGGGTTGAGGGTTTTTTTTTTGGTTATCACTTTGCTAAGAGTTGAATTAACTTTCAGAAGTAATCAGGCTGTCCAGGTAATCAGCCAGACTAATTATTCCTGCATACAACCTTACCTTTAAAAAAACAGGTGTGTCCCATAGACTGGCTTATTTTAGCAAAATCTGGCAACCCAAGGCCACGTAATATCTGCTGTGACAGTTTTGCAAGGCACTTTGAGGACAAAGTCGCTCAGATTCGTAGGGGATTGGATATCACAATTGGACATAGTCCAGGAGAGGCATCCAGAGAACTGTCTGGTCCAATTCTTTTGGATCAGTTTCCATTATTGCGGCCTGAGGACGTGGACAAGCTACTTGTGGGGATGTGGCTGACTACATGCTCTCTGGACCCTTGCCCTTCCTGGCTGATAAAAGCTAGCTGGGAAGGGATGACCAGGTGGATTCAGGAAGTGGTGAATGCCTCTCTGAGGGAAGGGGTGGTTCCACTGGCCCTTAAACAGGCTGTGGTGGAACCCTTCCTGAAGAGAGCTTCCCTGGATCTGGCAGATTTGAATAACTATCACTCGGTTGCCAACAAACTTTTTTAGGCAAAGTGCTAGAGAGAATGGTCACTGCTCAACTACAAGCATGCTTGGAAGAAGCTGATTATCCAGACCCATTTCAATCTGGCTTCAGGCCTGGTTATGGCATGGAAACTGCCTTGGTCGCCCTGGTTGATGACCTCCTCTGGGAGAGAGACAGGGGGAATGCTACCATGTTGGTTTTCCTGGACCTCTCAGTGTCTTTTGATACCATTGACCATGGTATCCTTTTGGAGAGGCTACAGAGTTTAGGAGTTGGAGGCAGTGCTTGGCGTTGGTTCCGCTCCTATCTCCAGAACCAATCTCAGATAGTGGTCATGGGAAATAGAGACTCGAACCCTGGGAACTCACTTGTGGAGTTCCCCAGGGGTCAGTCTTTTCTCCCATGTTATTTAATATCTATATGAAGCCGCTGGGAGCGGTCATCAGGGGATTTGGAGTGAGGTGTCATCAATATGCAGATGATACCCAGCTCTGTCTCTCTGTTCCCTCTGAATCAGGAGAGGCAGTAGAAGTGCTTGACAAGTGCCTGGAGGCGGCAATGGGCTGGATGAGGGCCAATAAATTGAAGCTGAATCCAGACAAGACAGAGGTGCTGTGTGTCACAGGATCTCGGGTCCGTGTAGTTGGGAGACATCCTGTCCTTGAAGGGGTCGCATTGCCCTGGAAGGGACAGGTGCGTAATTTGGGGGTGCTCCTGGATTCCACACTGACGCTTGAAGCTCAGGTGGATGCCGTGGCCAGGAGTGCCTATGCCCAACTACGGCTAGTGAGGCAACTGAAGCCTTTTTTGGACAGAGATGATTTGGCCACAGTTACCCATGCTCTGGTAACCTCTAATTGGATTATTGTAATGTACTCTACATGGGCCTGCCCTTGAAGACGGTCCGGAAGTTGCAGCTAGTGCAAAATGCAGCCGCTAGTGTGTTGACTGGCTTATTATATCATGTAATAGGACATAAGCAGAAATCTGTTTCTAAAGTCAGTTAGAGAGTTTATTAAATAGGATGTTAGACCAGTACAGAAAACTTTTGAAAAAAAAATATTACTATAGCAAGGGAAGAACTGTTGCCTGAAAGTAAAGTTTATCAGGCTTGAAAGGATGGAAGGAAAATAAAATAGGAAGGGAATTACTAGTTCTGTTGGGAATCGGGACCATTCCACCAGCACAGCGGAGAATACTGCTGTTAGAAGAAATCCCTAACTAGAGAATAATGTTCAAACTTTTCTTGACCCCTTTATATGACTTTTTATGATGAAAGCTATCTAGAGAGGAAAGCAGGCCATTACCTTATAGCAATTGTGAAAGTCTCTTCATTTTCATGATTGACTTTTCCATAGATAGTGGCTGTAAGTTGCAAGGAATTACTGTATATTCTGGTGTATAAGACTACTTTTTAACCCAGGAAAATCTTCTCAAAACTTGGGGGTTGTCTTATATGCTGGGGGTCATCATCTTATACAGCAAGTATATCCCAAACTATATATTTTAACTGGAAAAGTTGTGGGTCATCTTATATGCCCAGTCGTCTTATACGCCGGAATATATGGGTAAACAGATTTTAGGCAGTTAGAGTACAAAGTTGCTGAAGTAAATAGTCTTTCGATGTGCAGGGCTAGGAGTACAGTTATATGTCATTCTGTGTCAGTTTGAACAAGTGTTAATGTTTGCTATTTGCTCCTGCAGGTTAATTTTTTTTTTTTTTAGCATCATGGCATTCTCTTTTCAAAAAAATTGTTGGATTTTACGAATATTGATCAAGAAATACCAGGTTGTCTGTCCTGTGCCAGAGTTTCAAAAACTGCCTTCTGTCTTTGGGTGCTTCATTTTCACCACACCGTATCAATATGCAAAGTCAGGGGATCCCAAAACAATTCTACCAGCAGCTACATCTTTCAGTTCTAGAGAGAAAGATAAACCTACATGTGAGAAAAAAGCTGGAAAAAGCTATTCTTCTCCTCATCCTTTAAACCTATTTGCTGCTGGAGCATCCAGAAAGAGATCAAGTTTGCAGAAAACGCTTGCAAATGTAGAGAACCCTGCCATTTCTTCTAAGATAGCACTTCAGCCTCCAGAAGAACCTTTGAGTGCTGAGGAGTGGGAAAAGCTAAAGGCAGAATCTAAGGAAGTGAATGATTTTGAACATTTTATGCTTTCACAGATGATTGTTTGTAACAGCCCCATAGAAGTAGCTAAATCATTGCTTGCTGCTGTAGCTAATCGAGATGGAGATGTTAGTTATGCACTTTTGGTGAAGTACTTGGTCCTCTGCTTATCTCAGAAGCAGACAAAGGAGATAAATGAAGTCTATGAAGTAATGCGAGCCAGATTTAAAACTTTTGATCCATCATGTGCTACCCTTTTCATCAAAAGCTTCAGTCAATCAGAACGCTGGAGGGAGGCTTTGAGAATCCTGGAGGACATGAAGAGAATCCTTACACCTTCAAAAAACAACTATGGTGATTGCATCTTTGGTGCCCTTATTAACCAGGAAAAACACCTTGCATGTGAACTATTTCATGAAATGACAGCTAACAATGTGATACCAAACTTGGATGTCTTACAGTTCTTCTTTGAAAGTGGCAAAGGTACAAAGGATGAGTACTTCAAATCTGAACTCATTCAAATCCTCTTCTATTTACGAAACAATGAAATTTATCCAGGAGAAGCTCTTATGCTGAGCATAAAAGAATGGTTTGAAAGGTATTTTATCATTTACTGCAGATAATTTTAGCCTTGTGTGTCTCTAAATGACTTGTTAAAAATCCAGTATTGTTCTTTCTCAGTAATTGTTGCTAGTAACTAAATAAATACTGCAGTCTGGTAGAATAGTCTTTCTAACATAAACCACCACATCCTACTAAATATTGAATTTTAGATTATGGGTGTTTTTCCACGGTCACTAGAAGAACCCATTAAGTACTCATTAAGTACTTCTAGTGACAGTGGGAACACACCCTATATCTTCCTCTAGCTTGCCAGAAATCCCTGTTATACAATCGACGGACTTTAAACAAATTGTGGGACTGGAAGAATCAGAGGTTCAAACTAAATTCCAGAGTTTGGCCCTGTTTCCACTTAACTGTGTTAGGTTTGGGGACAGAGGGCAGTGTTTGCACTATGAACATTGGTGCAATCCCCAACTTTACTGTCGGTGCTTGCAGTCCAGATGGTCTGAATTGTAACGGCCATGGCATCTTCACTGTAAGCCTAGCTGGTGCCATCACAATTATGCTGTGTCCACACCAGAAGTAAGTGTGAATGGTGCATCTGGGAGCCCCCCAGCAGCTCCTGGTGAACTTGTGGAAAAGTAAAAAATCCTCTGTAGCTCTGGATGATCAGAGACACTCTGGGACTTCTAGAAGTTAGAAGAGCCTTCAGCTTTTCCCACCCTTCAACTTTTCCCACCCTTCAACTTTTCCCACCCTTCAGTTTTTCCCATCCTTCTCCTGGAGGCTGAAGTGCCCATAAACTGAGGATAAATACTAGAGACTTTGTGGGTAGGAAGTACCAAGGTCTGGGAACTGGAAGTGTTCTTAGATTCATCTTGTCCATAGAGCCCTAAGTCTCCTTTGGCCAAGTGAGCTGATCATCAACTTTGACTGGTATGCCAGCTGTACCTTTACCTGGAGAGGGATAGTCTGACCCTTGTAACTTCATCTTTAAACAATTGTAATGCACTGTGTGGATGGCAACCCCTGTACCTGCTCTAGAACCTGCAACTAGTGCAAAATGTGGCAGCCATGTTGTTGAGGGGGTTCCTGTTTTGGCACTCACCACACCTGTGCTTTTAAACAATTGGATTTGTTGCCAGTTAGCTACTGGGCCAGAGAACCTCCCTCATTACAATCCTGGAAAAGCCCTGAGAACATCTGGTGAGGTCTTACTGCAAGTTTCACAATATAAAGAATGTTCTTTAAAGATGGCCTATAGTCAGGTCTTCTCTGTGGTAGTACCATCTTTATGGAAGGCTCTCCCTCCTGCTATTTGTAAGATGTCCACACTGAGAGCTTGTCATTGTCCTTTATATTCATAGAAAACATGTACGACTAAGAGTGGTTCAATTATTATATTGAATCTAAATTGTGTGTGATCTTTTCTAGCCTTCCAGGAGAGAGCTGGAAAGGAAGCTTAACCACCATCAGAAACAGGTAGATATATTATTATAAGGTTTTATATAAAACGTTGCTTATTTTGCTTTAGATCAGAGAAATAGAAGGAATAATTTAGTAAGGCGTTTGTGTACCTTAGTCAAGAAGGTTCTGAATAAAGTGACAAGTAAATGTGAATAACTATAAGGGTAAAATTTTTACCCCAGTGAAAATGTATTATTTAATTCTGGTAGCCCAGAGTCCAATAAAATCAAGACAGAATTTTATAATTAGTAAAGATAGCTTAGTTAAACATCAATTATAAGATAGTTAAAAATAAGATAAGCCAAACGCTTTTCGATCCAAGCCTAAGATCTTCATCAGTGGCTTATATTAAATTTATAAAATACTATATAAATCCTCAGGTAACTTCAGCTCACAAAAATTGTGTGACTCTGACTTCTCAACGTTGAGAAGTAACTCACACAGGAATACACAGTTTTATAGGATTGATACTTGCTGCTCTCCTGAGCTGAGAAACTTCAAGGCAGCCTCCAGAAGCAATCAGTCTATTCGCAAGCAAATGACCATGGTTGGTATTGCTGTCTGCCATGTTCCCAAGATATAAGGGATTACATTTATGCTCCATTACATGGGTGAACCTATAAACCTCAATATATGCTCAGGATAAACAGTACTAGACAATACACATACCATAGTATAAGAATGGACAACAGATCAGTGAATAACCATAGGATTATAAAAATAATGATTCTACAATTCCACACTCAAGACATTTGGACTTCTTCCAGCAACTTCCAAATTGCTTCTATGATTTTGTAGCTGTCTCTGATGCCTGGTGACAGCCTTGGGCCTGTTACTTTCTGTGAAAAACACAGTTTCTCAGAGAACCACCTCAAGTTCACTCTCACCTTTCTATCTTGGATTATAATGGCCTATCGTCATATGTATATAGCACAAATATAAAGCCCTTAATAGTTGCATGAAGAAACATAAGAGAAAATGATGTCATCTAAGAGAAACATGGCAAAACAATGGACATGGACCTAACACAGCTGGAACTCAAAATATATCTCCTGACAGTTGGGGAGGATCTTCAACAAATGCTTGAATATGGAGGGAAGTGGGAGAAGCAGAGGCAGTATGGTAAGAAACCTTTCAGAATCACAGTGCAAGTATATTAGGTGACTCCCTTCTCTGTGTTGGTGCAGTCTAAGAGAAGGCCCCACTCAAGACTCCCAAGTATGCTTGCTGGTCTACTGTACTGGCCAGTGTGGAATCACTCTTAATTTTTGAAGCATTGAAACAAGCCAATGTCAAATACTGTGTTTGATAAAGCCATAGTTAAGATTAGCCAGAGTTTGAAGTTTTGAAGTAACACCAAATTATAGCTAATTGGAAACATTCTTTATCTGTTGATGGGGAAATTCATTTTTATAGTGCAAACATGTGGTCTGGAACTGCCTGAAGAAGACTAATGAAAGTTTGATCTCACAAGTTTTAAACAAATATAAATGGATGCAAAATACTTTGCTTCTTTTCATAGGACTATTTCATTAATCTCCTTGCTAAGAGGTCATAGTTTTGAAAGGTTTTGTTAACTCCCACCATTGTGTCTGGTTTTATTACTGCAGTGGACAGTGCACATCTTGTAATCAAACCTTAGAAAGTATTAATCTGAGTCCAGAAGAATACAGCATTCTTAAGGAAAAAATAATCAAGGATGTGATAAAAGGGACCGATATCTTTAGGAAAACAACCCCTAAGGTGAGTTTGAAAGATCTGCCTATTATTCTGTGGGAGTGTTGCTCTCTCACTGGTAGAACATGATTTTGGTTTGCCTGTCCACCTCTACCTGATTGTTGGTGAGGCAACATAATAAGTCCAATATAAAGGACTTTTGTGAACATACATCCAAGCTGTTAACAAAGCTTTCTAACAAAGTCTTGGACAATATATACATGTCACACTAAATAAATGATTTAGCTGTTGCAAAATAAACAGCAACATATGCATACTACCTTTGAAGTTAGTTTGCAGTTTTAATCTGCTAAAATACTGGGACTTGACCAGAACCTCAATGGGTAGCCACCAGGAAAATTCCAGGCCTGTGGATTCAGTGTGAGTGTGGAAAATCATCCTGGACAAGAAAACACAGTGCTCACCGTGAATGGTATTTCTATGGGATGATAGAAGGAGTGACTGTGGGTTGAAGCTGTGTTATTTTTCCAAAGAACTGACAGATGGCATACTTCAGGTTACAAATAGGTTTGGCTCCAAGCTCTGCCCCAGGTTTCTTTGGAATGGAAGGATAATGGAAGAATCAGAACATCAAATGGTATCCGATCTACCCAAAACTACCCAGTCGTGGACGGTCTCCTTCTGTCACATCACAGAAAAAACACTACTAATGTTTGCTTCTCATGGGTATGCATCTTGGCCTTAATCATGTGTGGGAGACCACCTGCTAAAGGACTTGCTTTTCAAAGGAAAGGCCGTAGCAGCTGATCTATAGAGATCCAGCTTAAAATACTTGAAAAAGGCCAAAGTGATTTTTGAAGTTGCTTCTTGACAGATTTATTCCACTGGAGCTTGAATTGCAAAACCTACTGACTTGGTTGCTGTTCTGGTTGAATGAGTGAAGATGCCACCTGGTGCCAGCAAATTCTGTGTTTTGCAGACTAAGACAATCGGGCAAATATGGTTTGAACAGAGCTTTGGAACCTTGCTGCCTAATGTAATATAAACAGCAAATGGTACTGCAGAATCTAAAGTCCTTGGTGCATTTGATCTATATCAGTGACAGCCAACGTATGACACCCTAGTTTCCATGGAAAGTTGAGTCCACCTTAAGTTTCAACTCAGATATGTTTTGCAGCAACTGTGAAGCTTTAAGGGTGCTTGCAAACTTGGGCCTTTTTGGTGGATTTTTATTCTGCAAACAGCACAATAAACTCATTCCTACCCATCTCTAGTCACTTCTCCTGAAAAGCTGATTTTCCCTGTAGCTGCATAGTTAAATTTGCTGAACCTCCACTTGTTTTCCACATGCCGTACTTGTGGTTGAATTTTTTGTGTGTATGTGAAGTCATGATTGATGTTAAGTGTTGTTGTAGAGTGTCACGTTCCAGATATGCAACCTAATCAAGGGCTCAGTGAAATAGAGGGCAACAGCTGGGCAGCTGCTGTGATATGCTGGTTGTTACGATAGATTTACCCAGGCTCTGACCGGCTGTGTCCTGGTGACCACCCATGTGTTATGGCTGACCCGACTAGCCTAGAACAGGGAGGGAAATAAAAAGACTGGAGCAGAAGTCAGGAGGAAAAGAGATCATTTAATCCGCGCCAGGGTTTTTTATACAGTCAAAAAAGGGCATGGGGGAAATGACATTGAAGCAAAATCTGGGGAGGTGATTTGATGGCTGATGGGCAGGTAGGCCAGAGGTCCTTGATGATGTCACATCCTGTGGTCAGCTGTGGGAAAACAGCAGGAAGAGAAGGTCAGCTGTACTTTTAAAACTCCATGTGGTTGAGGACTCCATTATTGCCTACAAGCAGCTGGACACAAAGCAGCCCAGGTTACTCCTTCTGTCTGTCTGGATCACCTCCACTCACAGCTTCTCAGCAGCCCATTCAGCATGGATCAACATATGGCCCAAGGTCATGCAGGGGCAGGAGGAAAATTCCTGGCGCTTTTTATTCTGAGGCTTGTAAAATGGAGGGCTGAAGAAAAGGAAGCTGGGTGGTGGTGGGGAGCTGTGCATCCTGGAGGTTACTACAGTAGAGTGGGTAATTCCTTCCTAAGGCAGTTCCTAGGGGGAAGTGAGTACTGATCTGTTCCACAAGGTTTCTGGAACTTGGAGCAAGCTACTGTATGAACTAGCGATCAGTCTTTCACTTTCTTGGTCTTATCGTGTGTTTAAAAGCTAAAATTGCTACGTTGTTCTGTCCCAATCCACAGCTCTACCACATAAAACTTCGCAATAACTAGTAATCCTCAGAAGAACATTACATCCTCAGAATGGAGTTTGACCACTAGGAGATGCTGATGCTACATTTTTCATTTGATATTACTGGCATAAGAAAATTGCGCTAGTAGGGAAACTGCCCTTTTCTTCATAGTTAGATGAGGTCATATTTATCACAGTTATAACACTGACAATATTATGTTCCTGTACAAATTGATGGTAAGACCTCACTTGTAATACACAGTTCATAGAATGGCCTTACCTGGAGTACAGTTTCGGCTGCTACATCTCTTGAAAGGTAAAGCAGAATCCAAAAAAGTCCAGAGGAAGGCAGTAGAAATGGTTATGGGGCTAGAAGAACTCCCTTATGGAGAAGTGGCTGAGGTTTTTTAAGTCAAGAAAGGACAGGATTAATATTATAAAATTATGCATTATGTGGACAGAATGGATGAGGACAGGTTTTGTGTTCTCTCCTCAAAACATCAAGTGTTTTGTTTTTATACCTAGTGCATCGTTAAACTTTCAGATTTCACATCTTGTGAAATAAATCTGAAAGTTGACCAACTTGAAAGGCTTCAGAAGAGGTCTAGGCAAATTCAAAGAGGATGGGTGCTTAGAGAGACATAATGCAGGAGGCAGTCTGCTTCTGAAGACTAGCTTTTGGGAGATTTATGAGGAGGGCAGGGAGTACTGTTATATCCTGCTCACGGGCTTCCACATGCTACTGTTTGCCACTCTGAGGATAAGCTCAGATGAGCCACTGCTCTGATTCAGCAGGGCGTTTCTTATCTTTTTATAGTTACATTTATTGGATATGGTGTTTGGAGAGCATTATAATCATTCACCAAGGAAATGACATTTCCCTTGTTTTAATTTCTAAAAGTCACAGTGTTTCTAATCATGTGTTGAAGCATACTGCAAATTTTATTTATTTATATTTATATTTTTGGCCTCCCCTTTAATCCAAAGGTCTCTAGGTGGGTTACATCAAAGCCAATATTAAAACTAATTTAAAGTAGATGGAATAAAGCAATAAATACCAATGCCTGGAAGGGGAAGGGAAGCTGTTTCTTTACCTAAAGGCCAGGGTAAAGCCATGTATCTTCAGAGATGTCTGGATGTATACAGCAAAGGTGTCTGATGTAGCTGGTCTGTAGTCTGGGTAATATCATTAAGAAGCCCCTCTCATTCTGCCCCCCACCTGTTTCCTGAGGGCATAATAGCACAGATCACCAGCCAGTCTTTATCAGAAGAGGCATTCCTTTAGATATTTGGGGTCCAAGCCATTTAGGGCCTTATAGGTCAATGTTAACACCTTGAATTGAAATTTATAGCAAATTTTCATACATGCCTTACATTAGAATTACAACACTGTTTTTTTTTTAAGCAGACGTGTTGAGATGATATGACAGCCATGCTTGGATGAAACAAATTATCTAGGCCAGTTTCTGTCTGGCTTCAGACCTGCCCATTGCACCGTGAGAGCTTTGGCTACCTTAACTGATATTTTATGGGGTTGAGAATGGGGGAGTGCTATTCTATTAGTTTTCTTGGACCCCGGCTGTCTTTGTTACTGTTGACCACTGTGATACTTCTTCGAATGGTTATAGTGTTTGGGCTCAGTGGCAGTGTTCTTCAGTTCCAGTTCCACCTCCATGATAGGTTCGGTAGTCGTGGGAGGATTTTTCTCCTCTCCTTGGGAACTAACATCTGAAGTTCCACAGAGATTGGTTTTGCCATCCCAGCTTTTCAGTATTTACATGAGATTTCTGTGAGAGGTCATCAAAGGATTTGGAGCAAGATATCATCAATATTAAGAGTGATGCCTAGATCTGCATTGAAACATAGACAACTATATTGCTATCTTCCTCTTTGTCTTTGACTAGGGTGTGCCTGCTGGCTTCCATCACTGATCATGCTTTTGCATTGAGATACCAATAAGGAAATGGCATTTTTTTTTTAAGTAGGCTAGTTCTGATCGTCAAAGTCAATGGGAAGAGTTGGAAGTTAACTGGAATGTTTTTATAAAAATCTGTGTGGCATGTTCTGGGAGGGCAGATGCTGAGATGCTTGCTCTTTTGTGATTTTTTAATCAAACTCTGATATGCTTCTAGAGCTTCAAGTCTCTGTCTTTGCATCAGGGTCTGGAGATGGTGGTTTTGACATGCATCTCAATGCCAGTTTTCACTAGAGGCTTGAGTAGTTGCAGTGGCAAAAAGCGCCTAGGCTTATCTCAGATTCCTTGACCAAGATTCTCTGGTCACAATGATCCATGCCCTCGTGATCCCAAAATTAGATTGCTGCAATACTCTCTACATGGGCTACTTTAGAAGTCAGCCTGGATCTAGTTCTAAATGCTCCAACTCTGCCGCTGTTGTCTCTGAATATGCTCATACCATTCCAGCTCTTTAAGATCTGTATAGGCTGCCAGTTAATTTCTAGGTTTAGCTCAGTTTTAACATTAATATATAATGTATAAATGACTTGGTTCTCAAATATCTGCTGCATTGCCTCCTCCAGTGTAGTCCTGTTTACCATTTGAGATCTTCAGGTGGAGACCTCTTGGTAGTACCATCACCTTGTGAGACGGGTGGAGCTGCTGCTAGTGAAAGGACTTTTATAACAATTTTCCCCAGAGGGATGCCAGCCACATGCCATAAATGTTTTCTAGTGACTTCTTCAAAATACCTGCACAATTTTGACTTTGCTTTTCACTGGGATTTTCCTTTTGGTCTCTCTTTTGATACAGGTCTGTCATGCTTATATATTTTAACTTTTTAAAGAGTTTTTAATGCATTTCATTCTTTATTGCTTATGTAATAAGGTGGTTTTTGTGGAACTGAACCCTTACGTTACACAAGATTCTACTGCACACTTAAAGATGTTGTAGGTGTTTCTGATAAATCTGGTCACAACTGCTTGCAGTGTGATCAACTCGGGGCTCCAAGGCTGCTGGAACCCATAGCTCCAGTGTTTCACAAGATGGCTTAACACCCTAGCGCCAGGATCTCTTGGCACAGCTGCATGCATGCACACACTGCTTGTGAACAGCACTGTAGAGGCAACCTGAGTGTCTTAAGGTGTGTAATTTTGTGTGTATTACCCAATTCCTTATTTTGAACAGTGATGCCATACTGATTTTATTTACTGATTTTCTTAATCTTCTTGCCATCTTTTAATTTTTTTAGGAACTTGAAGAGTTTCAGAAATTTGTGAATCAGCATTCCCCTTTTGATATTGTCATTGATGGCCTCAATGTTGGCAAAACGTTTACAAAATATTATCCATCTCAAATTGTAAGTACTACTTTACTCTTTCTAAGAACTTTTTAAATTGCTTTAAAGACCTGCTTTTTCAATTTTACTGCTTTATACTATGCCTTAAAAGTTTTTCTGTTATAAGTCATGGTTTTTGGTGTAGATGAGATGAAGAAATATTATACTTGTGGATGTTAGGGGAATTTTGTGCTGTTTTTATTCATGAGCATAACACCAATTTTGGTGGAATCTTCTTGCTTGCAAACTTGTAAATAGAAAGTCCACTAAGTCCCTTACTCCTAGGATTTTCATTATTTGAGAATTGCAAATAATGAGGGGCATCTCTTGTACACGAAAGGAGAAAAACAGGAGCATATAAAGGCAAATCCCCATTATCTGCAAGTGGCTAGTGTACCCATTCTGTGGAAAGTGATACAGCATTTCAGGTTATTGAGTTTCCAGTCAAAGATCTAAAGGACATTTGGGATAACAAAGTGCAAGGAAAGAATCAATTGATGACACATAATGAAGGATAAACGTGTTCATACAATATAGGTAGAATCAGTTTTATGAATGGTTCCATGACCATTTCCAAGATAAGTGCAGGCAAGCAGTAAAAAGTACTGCATTGTCTAGCCAGCATACATAGTTTACATGTAGAATGAAATCTAGGCCCTTTCTGCAGTGGGCCCTATTTTGGATTATACCCTGGAATAGGGACTTGCTAATAGCATGCTGATGCAGCCTGCCCTGACATGCAGATGACAGGCCCCTATTCCAGGATATAATTCAAAATAAGACCCATTGCAGAAGGGGCTGTGGTGTTGAAAGTACCCAACCAGAAGTGCCACTAGAGCACTTCAAGACATTAGCTTGAAAAATACTTGGAAGTGAAATATCTTTGTTAGCATGTGTTTTTATGCATAACATGGATAACAGTTATTTTGCCTTCATACTGAATATGCTAAATGTGTTTGAGCTAACAGACATACAGAATACGTTACATGAGAACTGTCTGAGTTGCAAATATTTTTTTGCAAAGTTGTATAAAATCTGGATAAATTTAGTGCCTGGCAGAGGTTTTCTTAAGGTTGCTGTGCTATAGAAAGAGTTACAGAAAAACTTGTTTGGAAGAGAGGGTTTGTTTTTTTTATTTAAAAAGTTGGTTTAACAATTAATGGAGACAAGAAGGAAACCAAAAGGGCCAAAAACACATAGGATTTTAAAGGTGAGAAACAACCAGGCCAATAAAGTCAATAAGAGAGCAATGCCTCTTAAAAGAACTGCATGATAGACTCTACTGAAACTTACTGTTGTTCTTATTAGCTTTTATTTGGGTTATAGCTGTGTATGCTAATTACCAAGATGTCATTGAATGGTGGCACCAGGGCCACATTCTAGGGGTGATACCAGGGCACAAAATAAATTGAAAGAGGAATATAGCAGGGATTATTGATCTTTCTTGCAGTGAGGATCAATTCTGGAAAGATAGTTTAAAATGGACATTGGAAAGATGGTAGTACTATGTATTAGATCAAATGAAGTTTCAAATATTGTGTAATGATAATGCTTGAGCTTCAGATCATGGACTGATTACTGGACATTGTCCTTCAGGATTTTCTGGCAGAGAGTAGAATTCCTGGTTTCATCAAATAAGACACGTCGTCCAGACTCTGCAGGAGCAAAGTATCCTCATACTACCCCCACCGTGTTTGTTGATATGATGGCCTTAGACTCATTAGTCTGCAAAACAGTATCAGAAAAGGCTTGGTGGTCATGAAGGTTTTTTGGGGGTAAATATGAGATGAGTTTTTTTATGTTCCTCTTGGTTAGCAGTGGTCTTCTCTGTGCAACTCTCTCATAGACATTATTTTTGCCCATTGTGTTTCTAATGGTAGAATCATGATCCCTGACCTTATCTGAGGAGAGTGAGGCCTGTAGTTCTTAAATACTTTGTCTGGTTTTCTTTGTGATTTCCTGGATGAGTTATCAGTGTCCTCTTGAATTTGTGGGAGGCCAGTCACACTATTGGGAAGTTTTCTCCATTTGGAAATGGGCTCGTATTGTGGTTTGCTGAAGTTTCCAGAGTCTTAGAAATGGCATTACAACCATTTCCAGACTGATATTTCAATGACTTTCTTTCTCATCTCTTCTGGAATATTTTTTGATAATAGCATACTGTCCTATTTGTTGAGACTCTTTAGCCTACCCCACAAGCCTGGAAATGTTCTATTTTCTGTTTCAATGGGGCTGTCACTAGTTAAGCCTGGGTGTACCTAGTCTTATTAAACCCAGTTTGATTCACTGGTTGACTGAGTTACTAAAGGTGCAATTACTCTTCCATGTTCGTCATACTTGTTTCTTCAAACAAAATTGAATATGAGAAAGACAACCTGAGTAGCCACAAAATCCAGCTTTCAAATGATCATTTCTTGAAAGGAAGAAGCTATTCGACACCTATGAAAAGTAACTGCCCCTTTAGTAACTCACCCTTTCCATTTTTTTCATTGAGAAAGTCACAAAAAACCCTATACAAACATCTAAGGAACTGTTAGCCTAGCTTGCTTCATATAAGGTCAGCATTTGTGATTCCACCTTAAGGTTTTGAACCATTGTGTCAGGACCTGAAATGGACAGTTCTCTTATTTTTACAAGTTAGAGGGTAACTTTGTTGTCCAGGAAAACTTTCTCTAACCACCTGCTGTGTTTTTTGTTTTCCTGAGAGATTTCTAAAAGATCAGGATCAAACCATAAGAACTATAGCAGGGCCAGACAACTTTTTTGGAAAGGCACAGCTCATTATAACGCTGGAGAGTGCATTACCTAACTCTGGATACTAGAGTTTAGTAGCTTCAGTAGGATAAACTGGATATTGGAATGTTAATAGTGGCAGTTAAACTAGGCAAAAGGCAATGGGTTTGGCTTACCCGGAAGTTTGATGTTTATCTACCAAAAGCAGGGAGCCAGTATCATTTCTCACTCTTCAGTTTCTAAAAACAGCCCTGAGATCTGAGCACACATAGTCAAGAATGGCAACTAGATTTTGGCCTTTGACCTTGAGAATCTTTGTTCAAGCTTGAGAAAGTCTAGGATGTTTTAAGATTCAGACAGCTGTGATCTAATAAGCTGGTCGTCAACAACTTGGTTTCCCACAGCCTAAGGTGGACTGTAGTGTTACTCCTGATGTTGTGCTTTGAAAAAAAATGAGTTTGGGCACGTAAAGGGAAGAGGAGCTCCATGATGTGCCAGCAATGAGGCAGGGTGCATAGACTTCACCAACTATGAATTTCCGTATGTTGTCAACTGCAGAATTGTGTAGGGTTTGGATATTGTGAGATCTTGTGGAGGCTGGCACTTTATGTTTTTTCAGAACGGGAGGTTGGAATTAGCATTTCTTGCCTCTTTTGTTCTTTTTCTGGAATAGAATAATTAATTCTTCTTAATAAAGGAACTAAATACCCATTAACAAAATATTGGTTGTAGCAAGGGGCAGGAAGCTCAGCTAGTTTCCAACATATAATTGGTGCGTGTGTTGGGTAATATTTGCCGTCATTGTCATCCTAGAATTCCAGGAAGCTTCCCTTGTAAAATTGATTACAAAAAGCATAAACCCCAGAAAAAAAACATTAACAGGAAAATAGATCGAAAAGGGTCACACTGGTTACATACTCATTCTTAGTGTATTTTGAAATATAGGAAAATCATGTGCATAGTTCAAGAGTGTCCCTAGGCAGATCGTATCTTCGCAGTCACTGTGTAGGTGGTGGTTAACTCTATGTCATCATGCGTGTTTGAATCATGTTTTTGGTCAACCTTTCTTTCAGTGAGAATTGGCAGTATAGGTGGGTGCAGTATTTTATCTTTTAAAAATAAAGAGGCAGATGTTAGGGCTTTTCTTGAACTGTGTGCATTATTGACGACTAAAGGGTAAACAATAGAGGTAAATAAAATATATTTATTAAGACAATTAATAATGGCAGCATTATCCACCATTGTTTTATGTTGGAAAAATAAAAGTAAATGGACAGCAGATAATTGGTTTAAGTATGTAATTGACCAGTTTAAATTTGATTTCTACTGATAACAGATAATGAAATCCATGGAATTACAAGACAGAAACACAGTAGAAGAAGATTGAAGTGGATTAATAACTTACATTAATAGACAGGATGCAGAGGGAATATTACAGCAAGAAATACAGAAAGTTATGAATAGTCTCCCTACATAATACAAAATACAATTATAAGTTGCTGGGGGGAGGGGGGGTAAGAAGGGAGGGGGTGTTAAGGCTATAGAATATATTGTAATGGATTGTAAATGTATATTGTATAAAGGTTTTTTTTTAAAAAAAGAGGCAGACCACTTGCCAAAATGGTAAAGGTGCCACTTGGGATTTTATCCACTGACCTCCCTTAATCTGGATATAAGATTATCCGGTTCTAAGGAATTGGTCCTTCAACTAATCCAGATCTAGTAGTTCTGGATTAAGGGAGGTACCCAGTGCGTCCCCACAGGTGGTGCAGCACCCAATAGCAATGCGTGCTAGCCTGCTCACGGTGGAAACGCTGGAGCACCCATGTGGCAAATCTGGATCGACCCGTGTGGGGCCCGCCCATCACCCCACGTTTTTTGGAGGACAGGGGATGCAATCTCTGTTGATGGTCCGGAGATTCTTTGAAGATTCTTCGGAGCAGCTCCGGAGATTCTCCAGAACGATCTGCCTCAAACTTCGAAGATTCTCTGGAGCCTTTGACAAAGGTCCATAGGATTGGCATTGCTCTTGCGTGGGGTCCTCTTTGGAGCCTGTGCTATTCTTTAGAGCCAGCTTTGAAGCCAGCTTCAGAGCCAGCTCCAGAGATTGTGGAGAAGCTTCAGAGCTTTGGGTTTCGGGGCACCCCCCCATGTGTGTGCCCCTCCGGAGCAGCCCCTAGACCTCATTGCCTGATTGTGATGGAAACACAGTCTGTATGATCCGGATTTGATGCATGATGACCCCATTGTAGACTCCTTTAATGGGGTTTACAGAACCTATTCAATCTGGATTTCCCTAGAACTGGTGGAAACAAATGTGGCTGTAATGGGGTCTGCAGTGGAAATGGGGTCTTCCTGCTCTGAGCCTAATGGGTCCTTAATGGGTATTTAGCGCTAGTGGAAAAAAATCCTTGGTTAATATCACCATACTCCTGTAGTAAAAGAAAGGGAGGGCAGACTTAGATTCTTATATTTAATTACTTATTAATCATCTTAGGATCAACCCAGGTGACAGATGTTATCCTCAGTGAGCTTTGAAGGAAACTATAATTATAACAGTACATAGCAATTTCTCATTATGCTGTACTAATAAACTTCATTGGCACCTACTATGCCCTGTAGCAGGGAGAAGTGAAAATCCTAACTAAATCTGTTTTTTAGAGTTGGAATGTTCTTGCAACAGGTTTCTAAACCTGAATTGCAGTCCAGTATTGTATAAGTCTGAGAAATTAAGAAAATAAGAAAAGGACCCACCTGGGAACTGTACTAGAAAATATGTAAATTGTTAATGTATCTTGACTTTATGGTTGGAAGTATAATTGGTTAAAAGGGAAATGTTATATTTGGAATGTAAAGTACTGTTCTTGAGCTGTGATAGGAAGCCCTAGAAGAAACCCGAAAGCTCTCAGTATCATACTTCTATGGAGGACAGTGTTGTCAGTGTCTGCTGATCATGACAGCCAGTGTAGCATAGGAAGTTTCTGCTCTGGCCCTTACTTTGGATTGTATCCTGGAACAGCAATCTTGCCATCCATGTGCCATCTGCATCCATAGTTTACCCCAGCATGTGAGTGGCAGGTTCCTGTTCTGGAATATAATCTGGAATAAGGGCCAGAGCTTTCAAAGTTTGGACTAAGAGTATTTGGAAACCGGTGTTCAGATCTTCATTAGAATTTGGAGGCTAGGATCTTGGGAGTTTCCAGATGGGCTGAAAAAGTTGCCACTCTACTGAAATTATGATGAGACCGCCTGAGTGTCCTGATACCATATTGGGGAACTAGCAGCATATAACAGAATCCTAACATGTTTCCAGGACTGACAGTATCATGTGGATTTCTTTGACACAGCACTAGATTGATCTCCTGGGAACTCATTGTGCAAATAGGAAAAAAAGGGGCAGTCATGCTAAGCTGTCAAAAGTTCAGTCTGACAATGTGTCGAAGCAACACGTGTTAGTCTGGCTGCCACATTGTGAGGAGATGCTAGGTATTCTTTAGAGAATTGTTATTGCACTGTGCTGCCTGGAGGCATTCATCGCCTTTTTGGATAACCTACCTCAGAAAGTCATTGTGAGAATAAGGATGACTCTAGACATGTTTAAAACTCCGCAGCCACTGCACCATGTGACCAGCAACCAGATGGTCAATCTTCTGTAGCAGTGCAGCAGGAAAACTCCAGAGTGTAAAGGTGCTGATTAATCAGTAGCTTTTTACTTTGGAGTTTCCTTTGACTGCTTCACTATTGCTATGGACAGTCGATTGCCCTGTCTGGGTGATGTGGCTCCAAGCTGCTATGCAGCCACAATGCAGCTTCTGCTTGTCTCATCTGTCCAATAAGCAGTGGCTGTGGAGTTTTAAACATGTCTAGAGGGCACCCTAAGTGGAAGGGATAAGTATGTTTTCTGCCTTGAGCTCTTTGGAAAAATGTGGGATATAAAATGCAAATGAATGACTTTATGCTATCTCCATATTGATAGAAGGTGGAGACTGTGTGAAAGGAGAATATTTATCCACTCATGCCCCATCAGTATATGGTTGGCCTCTGTGTGAACAGACTGCAGAACTAGATTGGCTGTTGGGCTAATCCAGCAAGGTCCTTATGCTCTGGTTTTAAAAAACACAATTTGCCCAATTCTTCTCACAGAATAGGCTTGCTTCTGTTATTTGGTGTTGTAATCTGCTAGAGAAACCAAAATATGTCTCTACTTGTAAACAGGTTTCTTCATGATTTGATGAGGGAATCTTACAAAGTCATGATTTGTGTTTAATCATTTTGGCTGTTTTGCTATCTTAAAAATCTCTTTCCAACTTTAATCCTTGGGCCAGAGATGTTCAACTGTTGGCCCTTCAAAGTTTCTGAACTGAGATTCCCATTATTCCATGCCAGCTGTAGTTTAGGAAATTCTGGAGGCTGCAGTTGAGAACCCCAGCCTTAAGTAGTTTTTCTGAAAGTATTTTTCAAATTCTATCAATTTATTATGGTCCAAAATCCAGATAGTAAATTATTTCAGAACCTTCTTTCTCTTCGATTCCATAAGCCTAGCAATGAGAGAGAGTTACTGCAGTCCAGATGTGTTGTAATCTTGGTGGTTGCTAAGGAAGAGGTTAGCAAAGCATTTGGTGATAGAAGGGCCTGATAAAACAGAAGAAGGTCACTTTCATTTCACTTGTTTTCCCTTTTTTACTTGAAGAAAGGAGTATGGTGAAATGTGAAACTTAATGTTTCACTCCAGAGTTATTTGGCCTAAGTCTTTGCTTTGAGAGAATACTCATTCTGGATCCTAGTTCACATTTAATGTAGATTTTAGTGGGCCTGCTTGTATATGTTTCCATCCTCCACCCATTCTGAGAATTTAGTTTCCTTATCATGCTGTCATTTCCAGCCACTCTCTCTGTCACGCGATGATTGGTTGTTTCCTTCACCATTCATTTTTGTTTTTTAAAAAAAATTTCTTTAGTGTACTCCTGCTGCACACCTTCTGGCCACCCCCTCCCTGCAAAATGCAGCATTCATAATTTGCTGATTCCCCCCTTTTTCCTAGCACCCAGCCCAAACCACCTCCAACCATGCATGGGGTTGGTCTCTCTCCCTCTCTCACACACACCTACACACCCCATCTAAATCACTCTCATGTGCCACAACCCCTCACACCTCAGAACTACAAGCAAGCCCTCGCTTTGTGATCTTAAAGCATGGGCAGGTTTATGTGGGAAAAGGAGCTCCTTCAAACATTTGTGACCCAAGTCATTTAGGGCTTTATATGTCAATATCAACACCTTGAATTGGGCTCAGTAGTGATTTGGTAACCAGTGCGGTTCTGTCAAAATTGACATGATGTGCATTTGGCCAGAAGCTTTCAACACCAGTTGTGCTGCTGCATTCTGCCTATTTCCAGCTTCTGGACCATCTTCAAGGGTAGCTCCATATAGACTGCAGTACATTTCCAGAGCATGGATCACTGTGGCCAAGCTGTCCTGATGTAGAAAAGGTCAGAGCTGGCTGCCCCTGCTGCCTAAGCCTCAAACAACACTGATAAATCTAGAAGCGTCACCGGATCATGCACCCTTTTTTCAGGGCAGAACAGCTCCATCTTTATGAAGCCAATTGGACAGTGGCCTCCAGACACTGGCACTGCCTCCAGGCAGTGATTAAGTACTTCATAAAGTGACATCTAATTCCCTGGACTCAGGACAGTATGCACAGTAACTCCATCTTGCCGGGATACAGTTTCAGTTCATTGGTCCACATCCAGCCTTTTACTGCCTCCAGACAGTGATTGAGTACCTCAGCTGCCTCACCAGAATCAGGAGGAACAGAGAAATAAAGTTGTGTGTCATCCATGTTCTACTGGCACCTCTCCTGATAACCTCTACCATTGGCTTCATAAAGAAATAACAGAAAGGACAGAACCAATCCCTAAGAAACCCCATTTGAGAGCTCCCAAGGGGCAGAAAAAGTGCCCTACTACCACTTTTTGGAGTCCCCCTCAGAGATAGGGTATAAAACCACTGTAGAGCAGCACTTCCATTTTCCAATCCCTCAGCTCACTCCATTAGGATAGCATGGTTCATGTGTCAAAAGCCACTGAGAGATCAAAGAGGATCAATAGGTTTGCATTGCCCCCGTCCCTTCCCAAGTAGAGGAATAGGGGCACAGGAAATTGTCAGTGTATTTGCCATCTTAGGCATCCTTTTATTTCTTCCAGAGTGTGGAATGCTGGAAACACTTATTACTTTGCACAGAAACATAAATAATATGTGCTTCCTTCTTGTTCACGACCTCTTGGGGAATTTCCAGAATCTTTGCAGCCTTAAATAGAGATGTCTGCCTGTTCTCTTGCAGACAGCTTGATAGATTATTTTGTATGACATTTGTTCTCCCCACCAAGATTAGTCTTTGCAAGGTGGTAGATGGGACCATGGTGATGATTGAGCCATCGGTCAAGTGTGGGCACAACTTCCAGTTGTTCTGTTTTTCATCTGCCATTTGGGTGCATGAAAGTGCACAGTGTAATCACTAGTTTGGCCAGCCTCCTTTCTCCGCAAGTTAAAGCTTGCAGACTTCCTTCCTTGTAATTGTCCTCTATTTTATTATATTTGTATGGCTTAGCTTGCATTTAAGTATTTAAGCCAGTGCATTTTACTTGGACACATTGAGATAAATACATAGATCCCAAAAGGAAATTCCTTTTTAGAGGGAAAGTTGGTACAGTATTTGCATTTTTTCATTTGCATCAGCAGTTTTTATGTGTCACTGAAAGCATCATTTTAGTATCTCATAGCTGTGTAAAAGCTCATGGGATTGTCTTGATGAGTCACTATTGAATACATGGTCTCTATAGCAACCTATATTATTTGTATCTATGTGAACTTTAATCAAAGAGTCATAAGGAAAACAAATACCTGTTGGGTTGGGAAATATCTGGAAATGAATGCCATGTGCTGATGATTATTCTTAAACGTAACATTTTACTTTAGTATATTCATTTCAAAATGTAAGCTGCTTTGGGCTTTTATTCTTTAAAAAGCCAGTCAATAAATTCAAATGATAATGATAATAATTCCATTTAGCTCCTACCGGTATTTATTTGCTAATCATAAGAAATTCCTATGTAGGAAAAACTTTAATTTTTACTAGTACATATTTAAAATGAGAATATTTTTTAAATGTATGTACACATCTATTTAGCTTCCCTGCCTGGGAATGGACAAATTAGGTGATGGGTATTTGAGTTGAATAAAGTACTATGGGAAGTTATATTTGAAACTGTAGCTTTTCCCTTATACTTAAGTCTCTCCCCCACCCCCGGTCTACTGTTGATCAATCTGCAACTGTTCAAAGGAGTGGGTGAGGTGTTTGGATTTTAAAACAACCGTATATATTTGACAGATATATCTAGAATCTAATATTTCAAGTGTAAACATAATTAGAAACAGGTTACATTAAGATAATGTCGTGAGACAGAGAGCTTACACCTTTTCCTCTTAACAAAAGACCATAGTTAAAATTTAAACTTCTTGGAGTCTCATGTCAGCACTGGAGGCACCCTGTATTCTCTCTCTGTCTCACACACATGCACATGGACACACACGAGCCCATGCAAATGAGCCACTTCCTGCCACTGAGACACTGATTTGGAAACACAGGGAAGTGATATTATGTGCAACACAAGAGAGACCTGACTTGAATCTACATTATGTTTTTATTATGGTATTTATGGCATTTTTACCATTCCTTTCCTCTCAAGAATGGAAGGGGGCAAATGATACTCTCCCTTCCTCTAAAAGAGGCAATACCAGTCTTTTAAGTTCTAGAGATAAACTGACCTAGCTTATTTTAAAGATAAAAAGATGAAAGTGAGATGTGGTATTAAAGTTGAGGGAACACTGGATAGTAGAAGTAATTACAAGACTGCTTTTCAAAACTGGAGAAGCCTATTCAGAGTTAATACCCCTCTAATGTTTCTTGCTACATCAAGGGGTGTTTTTCCACTAGCACTAAGTACCCATTGAAGCACCCATTAAGGACCCATTTGGCTGAGAGCCGGATGACCCCATTTCCACTACAGACCCCATTAGAGACACATCTGTTTCCACCACAGCTACGGAAATCCGGATCATATGGGCCCTTCAGGACCTATAATCAGGATTTCCTGTAGATCCCTTTAATGGGTCTTCAGCCATCAAATCCAAATTATAGGGAGCCTGTTTCCACTACAATTGGGCAATGGGGTCTAGAGGAGGCTCAGGGCGGAGGCACCAATTGGGGGGGGGGTGCCCCAAACTCAAGACTTCAAAGGTCCTTCCGAAGGCAGCTCCAAAGTCCCTCTGAGGTTGCCTTCGGAGAGTAGCGCAGGCTCCGAAGAAAAACCCCTTGGGAGAGCAGTGCAGCTGTCAAAGGCTCTGGAGGATCTTTGAAGTTAGCGGCAGATTGCTCCGCAAGGAGTTCTCTTTGGAACCTTTACTAATCTCCAAAGGCATCTTCAGAGATTGCACCCCCTCTCCCCTAAAACACCTGGGGTAGATCCGGATTTGCAAATGGGTGCTGCCTCCACAGCAGGCAGGCTAGCACCCATTGCTGTTGGGTGCTATGCTAGGCCATCCATGGAAACACATTGGGTACTTCCCTTAATCTGGATCTACTAGATCTGGATTAAGGGAAATACCCGTTCCTTAGATCCAGATCTTCTTGGATCCTGATTAAAGGAGCTCAGTGGAAAAACACCCAATATTAGTGGCGCCTTTAAGAATTAGAAATATTTGCCTGAAGGGTGGCAACATCAAACCCCAAGCTAGAGAGCTAGCCAGCTCTTGCCTCAACATATAAGGTTTTTGAAAAATTATTTGGATTCTCCTAACACACAGGTGGGGTGATGGGAAATCTATCTAATAGTCTTTCTAATAACTGTAGAAACTTTTCAATCTTGGGAGCTTTCTGTACAATAGACAGTCTAAAAGTGCTGTCAAATGTACCAAGCTGGGTCCACAAACCCTGTTTGGTGCAAAGCACAGATCCTCATGTGTGGCAAAAAGACCCCCTAGAAGGCACAATCATGTTTTGGGCATCCTTGATATAGACATTGGGGGCAGGGAGAGAGCATGTAGTGAATTTCATTAACGTAAGGGAGGTTTACTGATGCGACCACATTTTTTTTGCCATTCTTATAGCTGAAACCAGATTGCTAACGTGAGTCTAGTTATCAGTCAGCCTTATTCAAAGTCAGCATGCGTTTGAGTCGAAGTCCTATTACTTCACCCTTTTGGGTTACTGAGTTCACTTTGCTTAACTTCTGCATCCTTTGCTGTATTAGCAATATTGCATTACTATTATCTGCACAGTTTATTAACGCAGTCTGACTTCCTCAAAATAACTAGTAAAAAGACTAAAAAGTATGTTCCCGGTTGATAAAGGATTTTACTGGTTTTTTTTAAAGCAACTCATTAAAGCCTCTTTACTGTATTGCATTAATCTGCACTATACTCTTTATTAAAATTGATATTAATCCCATTTGTATTGTTCAGAAATGTTACTGAAAGCATTTTCTTCAGTATGAGGCAGAAGGGGCATTTGTTGATAAGCCATACCTTTTTCCATACGATGCCCACCCAAAAGAGTAGTTAAAGGAAGCTGAAGGACTTTTCAGATCAGGGTAGGACGGTGATGGCCAACCTATGACACGCGTGTCACAGGTGACACGCCAAGCTCTTTTGGGTGACACACATGGTCACCCTGGCACCTGGGCGTGTAGTGCTTGCTTGTTCTTGAAGTGTGTGAAATGCCAACTTTCAATTGAAGATTTAGCAAATGAAATGCAGCAAAAAGTCACTAATGTAAAGAATTGTTCGTTTTTGCCCTTAATAAATACATATATCAAAAATATAACTTTTTTACTAGAGCTACAAATATCACAAAATTATGGATATTTCTAGAAGTGACACAGCACCTGAGTTAAGCTAGGTTTTCTTGTGAATTTTGACACACCAAGCTCAAAAGGTTAGCCATCACTGGGGTAGGATATGGTATGGAAAGTTAAAGTATCGTAGATGTGGAAGATTAGCGCAGTTGTAGTGCCTTCCTTATGCTAGTAAATATATATTCTAATAGCTTTTCCTGATACAAAATCATACTGGATACCACTATTATTTACATTTTATTAATATATATAAACAAAATATAAAATTATATTTAAGCATGAATCCCTTGATATTAACAGTTAGTACACCAAACTAATGGACATTGCTATCACAGAGCTCATTCTATTTCAATGGTAATGAAAAATGGTAAATGGTAAACCAAACTACCAACCTTTCTCAGATGTCTGGGACCCATTCTTCCAGAAATTAGAATTGATTAATAAAAAATATACCCTTCCCTCCTAATGAATCTATTTTTCTCTTGTTCTAATGCATTTTATTGAAATTTCCCATAATGTAATAAGGAAACATAAAATGCTGTTACTATCTTGATTTTATACCCTTTCCTTATATTTGGTCTCATTTTCTGCAATTTGTATTGTTGTGTTTTGTTATGGTCTTGTTTATTAATTTTTTAAAAAAAGATTGTAGGATGCAGTATAGGTTTAAGACCATGAGAAAAGTGTTAAATAGTCTGTGTTCCTTTGAATTTGATTGTGAACCCCAAACTCCAAATTAAAACAGAGCAAATTACTGCACTAGTATGCAAATCTTCTCTTGTGTTATGTATGTCTGCTCAGGGAAAAATCCCTTTAGTATCAATGAAGTTTATTCTCTGATAAATAGCAAGCAAGTAAAACTTTATTTGACTAGTCATAAGACCATTTCAAAATACATATACAAACATACAAGACAAAACAAAAAGGCAAGGGTGAGTGAGCATCCTTCTGTTTATGGTCAAATTCTTATTTACCCAATTTTATATTTCAAATGGTGTGCTCTTTTCTTAATAGCCCATAAAGTGAATGGATCCACACTGATCACGGTAGCTCTCTCCTGACCTTTCAGAAGAAAGTTTAGAAGGTCCTCTCTACTCCGAGGCCCGAGGTTAGATAATATTGGAAATATTTGGAACGGAGCTCAGAGTACACTGGGCACTCTGATAAGTAATAAACATTTGTAGGCTCTGCAATTAAGCAATGTTAGTAATGCCAGTACCTCGCTTTGACCACAAGAAGGAGGCATACATCATGATAATGTGTGCTTAGTGCATAGTGATACAGTGCGTTTTATGACCCTTGTATTGTGGCAGGCTGTGAAATAAACCTTGTGGTTATGCCACCACTTTCCCTCTCTCTGACTTGTATGTAACAGATTGAGATTCTTCAGGGATAAAAAAAAATTGAATGGTTTGGAAAGATCAAGTGGGAAACCTTCAACTGTCATATTTTATAGTACTTAACCTAGAGAACATCAAAATATGGGACCCTGGTTCCAACGAGTCAGAGTGAATTATTTGTTCTGCTAAGCAGAGCTCCTTTACTGGCCTATTTTCATTATACTGTAATGTGAATGACAGATAATATTAAGCTGATTAATGAAAGGGAGCTATATTTGATGATGAGCTTAGTGCATGATTAAGTGTTCTGGAAAACAGCATCTGATCCCAGGAGCACATTTTCTTTTAACACTAAGTAGAGGATAAAGCTTTCAGTAAAGAGTTAAAATAATTGTCTTAATTTTGAGTTCAAACACATGTTCCATTAATTTTTGCAATTTCATGTTTTAATAGTCTCAAAATCAGTGAATTTATTCAACCATATCTTCTGCATTAGGTACATTCACTTGTCTGTATCTGGCAGAGCACATGAAGTCATGGAAACTTTAACATATTCATATGTAGCAGCAGCAACAGAAAACTGTATGAGCTGAACAGACATTGTTGAAAAATTTGTGGTTAAAACTGAAGTTGTTTTTCTTTTTTACTGACTTATCATTACATAAAAGGCACTCACCATCTGCAGCATCAAGCTACATATATGTATGCAATGAGACAAAAAAGATACTATTAGTCCAGTTAACCCCTTAAGCAGACAACTGGTTAGTCCCGTACTGTAAAAAGATGCCTCGTGGAGGAAATTTGCATTATGCAGGAGGCTGTCACTAGAGTCCCATGTCCTATGAAAACACACAGATTTCCTAAGAGCACAAGCTCAACTCAGCCTCCCTCATATTCCCATCCAAGCAGTCCATTGGTGCAAACACAATTCTGCTAGAAAAGCTGGGTCAACAGCCTTCTTTTTTAAAAGTAAAATTACTTCAGCTTTACCAGTCAATATATTAATACACATTTTCTATTCCTCAGCCAGTCATTTAGCCATATGCTAGGGGCTGTGAGAGGGCCTTCTCTCTGGTGGCCCCCTGACTTTGGAATAGCCTCCCAGTGGTGATACACCAGGTGAAAATTTTACATGGTTTTCAGCACCTAGATAAAACAAAGCTCTTCACCCACGGCCTTTGACTCCTACTGTAGTTCGTCTGACTGTTGCAACCTCCCCCGTCCCCCCGGAACCTCCAAGTGTAGTGTGGAATGCAAATGTTGTAAATGATAGA
Source organism: Aspidoscelis tigris stejnegeri (assembly GCA_023333525.1). Classification (NCBI taxonomy): domain Eukaryota; kingdom Metazoa; phylum Chordata; class Lepidosauria; order Squamata; family Teiidae; genus Aspidoscelis; species Aspidoscelis tigris. The sequence goes on from JALMGA010000003.1 coordinate 77,681,225, forward strand.
TAAATAGATAATAAGACATGTTCTTTTAGTCCATAACTATTAAGGTTTTGATAAAGATTTTATCAAAAACTTTTTGAAAAATCTACATGGATTATGTCTACTGGAGCACCGTTATTCACTTGTTTAACACTTTCAGAAAAACTTTAGAAAATTAGTTAGACAAGGCTTTTCCTTACAGAAGCCATATTTAAACAATGCCTAAGCTTTCTGGAGAGCGATGGCTTTTTGCATATGTTTCCGTAGAATCTTTCCATATCCACAGTTCCTTGAAGATAACTCAATTTTACATACAGTGTGACACATCCTGCATGCCATTCTCTGTCTTTCTTGTAGAGTTTATAGCCAGGAGTAACCATATCCCACTGATTCTCACTAGTCCACCATGTTTCAGTTATCCCAAATATATCTATATTCTCTTGTAAAACCAGGCATTCCAGTTCACAGACTCTTGGTATTTGCATATAAACACTGATACACAACAGCTCTTTCTACACTCTTTTGGCTTACACCATTTCCCCCTGCTTGTTTCGGTCTCCTTACATATTCATAACATTTTACTATATTTTTATTACCTATGTCTACCACTTTTACTTTAGGACACAATTAAGTCTTATCAACCCCGTCTCTAAGCTATGACTATTCCTGAACTAGATCCACTCTCCCCCTACTACTTTAAAAGCTGCTCAGCCACCTTTTTGATATTAAGCTCCAACATTTTGGCTCAGGTAGAGCCCCTCCCCCTACATAGATCTGGTTTTCCCAAAACATTGTCCAACAGAAAACCCTCTTCCCAGGACCATTGTCTTATCCACCTGAGACATTTCAACTCTGCCTGCCTAGCTTGCAGAGAAAGCTACTTTAGAGATCCTGGCTTTCAGCTTCCTGCTTAGCAACCTACATTACAGGACAGCATGGGTGCTAACTCCTCCATAGCACTGTCTAGCAACCTATTTAGATGGCTCATGTTGCCCATAACCTTAGCATTGTGCAGTCACGTCACCATACAGTCAACACACTCACCACACACCCAGCTGTGTACATTTCTAACAATCAGTTCACTTATTACTAGGTTCCTTACTGGAGTGTGCTGTCCCTGAAAGTTCTTTGTGCCTCTCCCAGCTATTCCAGTTGAGCTACCTTGGCCTCAAGGGATCAAACTCGTTCCCGAGTGCCAGGATCTGCCTGCACCAAGCACACATCCACAATCTCTGCCTAGAGGTCAGAAAACTGTACCTGTGTACATTATTGCCTGGAGGTAGTAATTGGCTGGATGTAGACCAACAAATTGAAATGGAATCCAGACAAGATGGAGGTTCTCTGTGTCACAGGATCTCATGTCCAGCAAGTTAGGGAGCCCCCAATTCTGGATGGGTCATATTGTCCAAGAAATAAAGGGTGCATGATTTAGGGTGCGCCTGGATTCTTCACTTTGGCAGGAGTACATACTTCCAGCTCCAGCTGGTTTGCCAGCCTTGGCCTTTCCTGGGTAAGGACAACTGGGCTAGGGTAACCTCCAGACCAGAGTACTGCAGTGCACTCCAAATGGGGCAACCATTGAAGATGGTTGAGAAGCTGGAACTCGTGCAAAAGCAGCCGGTCAGTTGCCAGTGTCTTGCTAGACACATATCATACCTGTCTTGAAAGATCCACACTGGTTACCTATTTGCTGCTGAACCCAATTCAGGGTGTTGATATTGACATATAAATCCCTCAATGGTTTGGTCCTTGAATATCTTAAAGGTTCCCGTCTCTCATATAGGCCTGCTCAGCCACTAAGATCAGAAGGGGAGGCCTTTACTGTAATTCTACTCCTTAGATGCAAGGGCTGGTAGCATGTTAGAGGGCCATTTCTGCAGCAGCCCCTAGGTTCTGAAATGGCCTGATTACAACATACCTCCTCATCCAGGCCTTTGATACTTAGCTTCTTCTGAATGTAGTCCTACAGGGATAAGAGGGTTATATTTTAAGGATATTTTATTTTATTCTATTAAATTATTGTTTTTATTTGAATGTTGTGACCTGCCCTGGGACCGTTGGGTGAAGAGCAAGATATGAATGAATGAATGAATGAATGAATGAATGAATACAGAACACTACTTCCCCCCAATTTATTTATTGCTTTTATAAAAGAAAGAATAAAGAAAAAGAAAAGCAAACAAACATTGCCCACATATAACATAACACATCAACCCATCTCTTAACAACATAGTCAATGAGACAGAACACTCCTTAACATTCCATATCCCTGCTTTCATATTCTTTAGGGAAAAAATGAAACAAAAAACTAGAGCAAAAACATCCCAAGGCATAAAAGAAACACTGTCTAACAGGGACTGTAGAGCTGAGCTTCTCAGCCCAATTGTATGATACCTTTTGGTCTTGTTGCCATTTTGCTGTCTTCCCAGGAGGCAGCAGAGTATTTAAATGAGGCCCTGGTCACAGTTACCTTTGCTGCAGGGTATGCAGATGAGGCCCTGGAGTTTCAAACCCAATGTAGGCATACATGTCTGTTTCAGAGTTGTTCCCATAACAAGACTGAAATCTTTTTGGAACTAGCCATTTCTCCAGTTTCTAGGGATGTTGAACAAGGTTCCACATTGATACAAATATATTTGTCTATACTGACTTGGCTTGCTTGTGGCTCCTTTATGAACACTGGGCAGTGATGGTTGTAGCTTTCTGGGAGATTTTTCTTCTGTTACAACTGGGGTAAGTGGCTAGCAGAGGACAGTGATGACATCGCAAACTGCTCTGTGCCAGGGTGATATCATTCAGGCAGAAGAGCAAGGAGATTTCCTGCTTGCACCTGCTTGTGTTTTCTTATCCTTTGCAGATCCTTTCTGTCAGTAAACTTTCAACAACTTCAGAGAAATAACGTAAAAACTGTTTATCTCAAGTGAAACTAGGACGTGATCAGATATGCCTAAAGAGGCAGCCTCTGGGTGAATCTGAGTTTGAAGTGACGTTTTTGGGCAGCATTGGCTTTACCCTTTCACAAACCCTTGGAAAGGTCAGCTTCTCATCATTCAGCATTTCATAGCACTGAAAGTGTCTATTTCTTTAAGCTGGATTGGGAATGAAGCTATGCAAGCAAAGAGATGAGGGTTTCGTGCCATGAGAGAATCAGTGTATAGCACCTGTAGTCAGGGTCGCCTGACTTGGAGGGGAATGCAGACGGCTGCAGTGTGGCAAAATACGGCTTTTTGTATGGGGATCTGGGGATTTCTTAAAGAGATGGCTTAGAAAAGTCCTGTCTGATTGTGCCCTCAAATGCCAACTAAAGATTCGATGGAAACATATGCAAAACCATTTAGAATACTATGTCACAACTTGGATGAACACTGTAGATAGCATTTACAAGCAATAGACACTTCTCAATTGTACAAATTACAATATTGTACAAATTACAGTACTGTCCATTTCAGTAGGGAATTTCTGACTTCCTGTTGAGGATCAATGTATATCTGAGATCATTCAAACTCTTCCCTGACTTGTGAAATTATCACCTGTCTATGCTGAATAATTGCTGACTAGTTAGTCAGTTTGTGCATAGTTCAATACTTAGAAATATTGAGGAAGTCATGGTACATCTGGCAATATTACTTTATAAGCCACTGATACTTTAAGGCAATCTTTTAAAAGACCACAGTTTTAAGTAAACAGGTACAGTTGTCCTTAGTTATCACAAAACTTAGGGTGTGATAAAATGGCAAGAATTTCAAAATTCACAAAAACTGAAGAATATACCAAACAGTTGATCTTTCTCCTTCCCCTCTATACTTTTTGGGGTTAAAATCGGCAAACTCACATATATTAAGGTTTAGCAGCTTTTTTCTGTCACAAACTGTGGGGTCACTATTTTGTCTCTGGATCCCTGACTTTAAAAGCTCCTTGTCAAGTATGTCTTGTATCACTTTAAGGCTAGTAAAATACCTTTTATACTCTCAGATCTTTTAGGACTTTTAATTTTTAGATAGAGCTATTTAAATGTGTTAAGGCTGGTTTGAATCTGTACTTGTTTTTCCTGTTACTGGATTTTTTACAGGTCAAATGAAGTTCTTAGTTCACGCTAACCTTTTAGCAGATTTTTCTTTACTATGATACCTTTTGGTTTATCTTCAATATTAGATGATTAGTTTACACCAAGCATTTAAAGTGTGAACATATACCAATAATTTCCCCTTGGTTTAAATGGAATCTTATTTGTCTTCTACAATTTGGGGCTGATGCCTCATATTTTTCAGTAATCTGTGATGAGATATTCAGATTTAAGGTACTGTGTACCAAGTGTTCTGAAGGTGGAGCATGTTCTTAATTAATTAATTGCTAGTTGTCCCTTGTAAGGATTTCATTGCAGTCATTAACATGTGCATAGTAGGGTGTGGTTGGAAGATGTGGTAGATGTCACGTTCTCAGTTGCTTCAGATCCGGAGATAGCTTTGTTTATCTACATATTATGCTTTTTGTTACTTTGCTCTGAAAAGCAAGTATGCACAAACTGCCCTTGACTTGAGGAATATCCAAACAGGAAGAAATGTTTTATGTACTTGGTCTCACTCTGAACTGAAGTTTTCCCTCAAGTAACTATTAAATATATACCAAATCCTCAAAGATCAGAAAAATGTCAGATCTCTGACTTTTCAGTGAATTTGGAGGCTGCATCTCGATGAGGAATCAAGCTCCTAGTAAATTTGAATAGACTTACAATTCTTTAGCAATGTTTGATCCAAGTCAAAATGATTTAAAGAGGAGATGTTACTATAAAGATATCTCTACACCTGTTACTTCTTGGCTAAAGGCTCAGGTTTACCTTTTAGTTTTACTCATAACCTCAGTTACAGCACAAGTAAGCAGAAGTCTAAATTAAGTAGTAATTATTAAAGTATTGTATATAGAAGAAGAAGAGTTGGCTTTTATACCCCACTTTTCTCACCCTTTTTAATGGGACTCAAAGCAGCTGACAAACCTTCCATTCCTCTCATCACAACAGTCACTCTGTGAGGTAGGTGGGGCTAGGAGAGCTCAGAAAGAGAGCTGTGACTTGCCCAGCTGGCTTCATCTACAAGTGTGGAATCGAACTGGGAGAGTCCCAAATAAGAATCCAACACTCTGATCACAGGACAGTTCCCTGCAGTGTTAAATAAAACTAGTCAATCTGTGTAGCTTTTTTATTACTTGAGAAATTCAAGGTGGAGGACATCCTTGAGTTGAATTTGACACCTAGGGTTCACACTACCCTGACAAGTATGGTGTAATAATATAATACCAGTCAGGTAAGGTAGTAGTGCGGTGGCAGCCTATCTGCACTGCACACTCTGGACTAGCTCAGCACATGACTAGCAGCACGTGCAGTGAGAATAGGCTGGACAGATCACAATAGCAAAGTCTGAAATGGTATCTTGTGTGTGATTGGACATTGCTGTAGTGATCTGGTAACAGTATGCAACTACACAAACACATCTGTGCAGCCATGCCCACTCACCATGCCTCAACCAGAAGAGGGTTGGAAGCCACCTCCCCAGCAGTGTTCTCGCTGCTTTTGAGCAGCCTGTAGCTGGCTTTTTAGCAGTCCATAGCTGGTTGCTTCAGGGAGGGGTTATTTCACTCTGGGGTAGTGAAATGCAGACAGGACTTATCAGGAAGCAGATGGAACCTCTCCGTCTGGTAAGTGTAAACAGGCCCCTTGGTAACTACAGCACTACATGTACACATCAGTGCAATTATCTTCAGGGGGATGTCAGAAGTGAAACTTGTGACTATCTTCTTTCTAGAGTGCTGCCTCCTGTGTTACCTGACATCCTGGCAGATCAAAATGATTTGATCCAACAACCCCTCTATGGAGGCCTTAAAAACTCCCAGAAATAAGCAAAGAACCCCTGGTTTGAAACCTGCATCCTTGCAAAAGGTTGACTTTGGGGAACTGGGGTATTATAGATGGCTTTGTATAATACAGTTTTCACACCATTAAGGAAATATTATTTTCCCTTTTTACTGTAGTTCCAGAAACCTAGACTGATGAGGTTTGGCCTGTGAGATGCAACTGACCTATGTTGAGGGACTGGCTTTCTGTGGTTCTCCTAACCTCACCAGGTTTTCTTAGGCCTCGGTTGCTGATACTACGTAGTTTTACACTACACCATGGTTTATGAGAACCGAACCACAGCTTTATATGAGGGATGATTGTGCTTTACTTGGCTGTTGCTGAAAATGGCACCTATAGCACCTCTGCCAACCAACCACCACCACAATTTTATTTCTTAAATAACAAATGAGCTTCTCATATTGTTCAGAGTTCAGAACACACACACACACACACAGCTACCATGGTCCTTGGCTGCAGAAAAGGAACTTAACTCTACCCACACACACACACACACACACCTTATCAGAGTCTGTCACCCAGTTAGAAGGGCTGACTGATGCATGCCTGATTTAAAGTCACTTATCCAAAGAAAAAGACAGGATGGGGGAATTGAAGTTGTCTTTAGAAAAGTAACAGAATGAATAGGCTGCTGGTCTAATGGCCAGTCTTCCCCATTAGGATAAGGTATGTTATGTTCATCGTCAATAACATCATTTAAAGTTTCCAGCAATATGAATATCATCACAGACCATACAAATCTGAATAAACTTTTATCACTGAGAAAGGTCAACAGTTGTGGAACATTGCTGCAATCATGAGTTTAGCAAGGTTTGTTTCTGTAGTTATCAATTAGTAGTTATACTTTATTCACAGCTGTATTTTTTGTGTTTTGTTTATATTCTTTGTTAGTGGTTTACAATAAAGGCAAGAGAGTCAAAGGACTTCGCAGCAGGTGCAAGAAGCTTTGGACTTTTAGACACATATTTTGCCATCTGATAGGAAAGACTGTAAAGCATTTGCATGCTGTTAAGTATGGAATGAATTGCAGTATTTACTAATTTCTAAAGCCAGAGTCTTAATAGAAATTAGAGACTGAAGAACATGTATATTTTTTCTTGTTAGAGCACATTAGCCATTTCTCCTATCAATGCCCAATATGTTTATGTGATCATCTTGTTCTCACCAGCTGTCAGGTCTGGTATATGCCTTTCATGGTGTTTAGGGATTGTTAGAAGCAAGGTATTGTAATGCCATGTTTTGTGTAATCTGTACACTTCCAGAAGTATTACTATAAGAACATAAGAAGAGCCCTGCTGGATCACGCTACAGACCGTCTAGTCCAGCATGCTGTCTCACACAGTGGCCCACCAATTGCTCATGGGCATCTTGAGGAGAAGACAAAAGCAAAACCTCTACTTGCTCTCAATTTCCTGCAAATGGCCTTTAAGTGGATCCAGCCTGGAGGAAGTACCTAGGCATCCATTCTAGTAGCCACTGATGTACCTATCATCTAACCCTTTCTTAAAGCTATCTAGGCTGGTCGCTGTTACCATCTCTTCTGGCAGCAAATTCCATAGACTGAAAGCACTAATTAGATAGTCAAAAGAATATTGTAAATTTGTAACCCATGTATCTTGTAGAATCAAAGTTAAGCTGAGGGAAGGTTTTAGCGTTGGCTGGTATGTCATGGGAAAAGAATATTCCCAAGGCTGGTTACTAGGTTGGGAAAGTTTTCACTGTCTGCGTTCATTCCAGCCAGGGGTAGGGATGGTGATGTTGGTGAAGTGTATGCTCATTTGCATTGTACCACATCAGTTGCCTTTTGTTATGGATACGGGAGCCTTGAATGAAGCTTTCTTCAAACTTTGAAAGAAGTGGATTGTTTTTACTTGAATTCTGACAAGGACATACACTAGCCCTATTGAGTTCTAGCCTGTGTACACAGAACTGTACAACGTTTGTGTTCTCTTTGTGAATGCTTCACTTCTGATCCTGTATTGTTTGGAAATTATCTGTGGAATCTGACAGGCCTTTGTTGTTCAAAGAGTATATCCCTGGATACTCTTGATGTGACCTAAAGTATCATTTTAGATCTAGGCCATAGTAGAATATTGTGTATATTTTGAGGATTGGAGTAATTAAAGACAAATTGTATCTTGTTATTCATTTGACTAATATAGCAGGAATAAGATTCCCAGTTCTCCGGCTGGGTCTTGCTAGCATGACTGAAAAAGGGAACAACCTACATAAAAGAAATTAAAAGTTATTAAGAGAGGGAGGGAGGGGGAGGGAGGGAGGAAATAACATGCACTTTCTTCCTACACACAATCTTAAGAGCAACTACAACTGTACATTTGCTGTTGAATAGAGAGATGGTGGACAAGTAACTTTTTCATCACTGTCACCACCACCTGGTAGGCACAATAATGTGCTCTAACCCGTGTTTGGTCAGATTCACAGTGGAATGTAGGCCATCGACTCTCCAAAGTGCTTTATGGGTCCCACGGCTGGGTCGCAGATGCTTGGGTCCTATCAAGTCAATGGCTCTGCTCACCTCATGATTCCACAACAAGACCAGGGAATCCTCCAGAGCATTCAGGAATTGCTTTTACTCCATAAGTCTCTGCAGGTGGACCATCTTAATAGGTCCCCCACCCCCGCAGAGGGAAGATGTCATTGTCAGTCCAAACTTTACCAGTGAATGAACTGTCCATGACAATGGGCTTATTACCAACCCTCCTATCAACAGATTCTTGCCAATCTGCTCTGTGGCAAAAACAAGATCAAGGGTATGTCCTCCCTTGTGGGTTGGACCAGTAACATATTGAGCCAGCCCCGTAGTTGTCATTGAGGCCATGAAAAACTGAGCTGGCTCACTAAGGGGTCACCTCAGCATGGATGTTGAAATTCCGTGACACAACTGTGCTTTCAACACCACATCTGGGACTCATTCGGTTCAGACAGGGAGGCCCTAGGGCAGTGAGATGGACAATATACCAGCAGCATTCCTATCGCGTCTTTCTGACCTAAAATCAACAAAATAGCCCCTGAAATTCAGACAGAGAGTGAATTGGTTACCTGGTAAGCAAGATACAAGTCCTATGGACAACAGCAGCACACCTTTCCCATTCCACTGGTCTGCACCAAATAACCTAGTTCATCTGCCCTAGTTTTGGTAATACAGGCCAGATGTTTTATTTCAGAGTGATCTGCACTATCAGAGCAGTGAGTGGGTTGACAGGTACCTGCAACTTCTGGCTAGATAGCAGGCCAGAAGGAATGATAGCTTTAATGCATCTAACACTCCTTCTCCTATACTGAGACTACCACCACCCTCTCATCCCCTACACACACTAAAAGCTTTTTTAAAATTAATTTTAAAACTCAAACACATAATATAAAATAACAAACATAAAAATGTGATTCTACAAAAATAATTAGACACACTTATATCCCGCCACCCTTAGTGCACTCAGTTGACAACATGTCTTAGATCTTCTCTTCTACTTTAGTTGGACCAAAGAAATAGTGTTATTTCTTCTCTCAAAAATTCTGGCGCTTGGGGTCTTGTTGATTAATACAGTAACTCTTTCCAATTGTCCTCTGTCCTGGGACTCAGTTTCAAACCTTGGCTTTTATTTCCCTTGTTTTTTCAAATCTGTATTGTTCCATTAAATATTTATGCCATTTGTGTAATGACCATTTTGTACTATCCTTCCAACCCAATACAATTGTAGATTGTGTGGAATATATCATTTGGTCAAATATATACTGTTTATCTCCTCTTATTATCCCTGTTGTCACATTAAACGAAGCTGTTTGGGGTGTTAATTCCACATTTATATTTAAAATAATATTAATTTGATTCTGAATAGTCCTCCAAGATCTCACTAAAAGGTTTTTTTTAAAAAAAGCAAGCCATCACCCTCATTTCCCCCCAAAGATGTGACCCCCTTTGGTGTCACCCCTTCAGTAGTGACCCTGTCAGTGGTGTGCCAGCAGCCACAAGCAGCGTTCCTTTGTAGGCCAGATTCAGCCAGCAAGCTGACTGGCATATATCTCAATGTGCTTCTAATTGCTGGTTTGATTAGGTCCCAGTCCTGCTCTCAATCCAAAATAAAGCCAGAGATAGTAGTTAGCAGTCTCTCAGGTGTAGTACAACTTGACTGGAGGAACTGTTGCAGGTACCAGACAGCACAGCCAACTTCTCACATTGGTAAATCTGGCTGGGTTTGAGATGTTCTTCCCTAATCTGACGCAGCTGAGTGGTTAAATTTTTTAAAACATTTGGTTTTTAAATGCTTCACTTACATTGTGGCTAGTTTGTCGTGACTGTTATGGGGGACAGAAGAGAATGAGTAAGGAATTTGGAAAATATCTTAATCATGACCCCTTTTGATTTCATTCTTCCCAGAAATTAACACATGTTTTCATTTGTGACAGGGATGAAACTAGGCACAGAAGAGGTCTCATTTGATTGCAGTGGTCTGGATGTTTCTAGTTGTTAGGCAAATCTAAAACACAATTGCAGTTATGTACCACCAAGGTGGATCTAAATCCTGTCTGGCTGCATGGGCTCCTCCATAGTTATTTCTGTGCAGTTTTCATGGCAAAAATACAGAAGTGGTTTGCAGTTTCCTACTTCCTGAAAGAACCGAGGATCAACCCTCAACCCCTTTCTAGGCAGTTTGCTTTAGTATACTGAACTTCAGCACCTGTTCCCTATAAAAAAACACACTAAGCACAGTGTAATAGTCCCACTTTTATTATCACTGCCCATCATTCCAAATTATTTCCTGGAATAGAGGCCTGATGTCCACGTACGAGTGCAGACAACAGCAGCCCCTGACCGGTAGCTGTTGTAAACAGAACTAGCATGCTTACAGCAGGTCCAGGATATATTCTGGAATAAGGTCCCAGTGCAGAAACAGCCACAGATAGGATCACAACTAGGCCATAACTCTGTATTAGGTGTCTAGAAGTAATTTAGTCAGGTTTCTTAAACTCCCTAACTCGTTCTCCAGTTTATCTTCAATGCAGTCCTGAAACGGAAAGCAGAGTTCAAGCTCAGCTGATAGTTTTAAAACTATGGCCAAGGCAGAACTCCCTCAAGTCTTTTTTCCTTAATCCTTCTGATGGATTTTAAGTTAGTGGAAGAACATTATTGGAAACTGTCTGCATGTGGTTTTTCTCCAGAGCGTGCCTGGGGCTGACAAAGCCAAGACTGCCACCAAACAAAATATAGCTGTTTAGAATGTCAACAGGATTTAAGCTGTACATCTAGCATTTACTAGTTCCAGCATCCTGCTTGCCCTTGCTGCTCCTGTCTGATCACTGATGTGGCTTTTGAAGACCCTTTGTCCATCTCTAGCAACATTACATTTTTGTAGTGTTATACTTATGACCCTTCAGTTCAAGTGAAACAAAATCAATAGTGCATGTTTTATGATGTACCATTCATGCAGTTTGCAGTGCTGAGGCACTTTCCCAGTTGCCCACATGATTTCTGGGTTGAGTTTATACTAGCACATAAAATGCCAACATTACACATACTTTGTTTTTTGTTACTGCTTTGATAGTAATCATAACCCAGAATATTGGTTCCTTCATTAGCCAACCTTTATAAGAGAACTGCCTGTAAATTATTACAGGCATTGCAAGTTGACGTGATGTGCAAAATTAGTTTATGTTGTTTTATTCTTCCTTGTTTATATGATGAGCTGGTCTCTGCCGTAAAGAATCTGATCTTAGTACACTGGGTAGCTTCTTTTAATACCTAGAGATTGCACCCCCTGTCCCCCAAAACACCTGGGGTGACAGGCAGACCCCTTGGGGGTAGATCTGGATTTGCAGATAGGTCCTCCAGTGTTTCCACAGCAGGCAGACTAGCACCCATTGCTATTGGGTGCTAGACCACCAATGGAAACACATTGGGTATTTCTCTTAATCCAGATCTACTAGATCCGGATTGAGGGAAGTACCCATTCCTAGATCCTGATCATCTTAGATCCGGATCAGATGAGCTCAGTGGAAAAACACCCATAGTCATCTTCTGCATAAAATCTGCTCGTTCCTTAGCCATAATTTAAAGTTTAATATTTTAATATTGCATCAGTGAAAAGAGACAACTTTGAACATCTTTTTGTGGTTATTGTTTAAGAATGCCAATCCAGTAGTTTTTGATCTGTGTGCATATTTGTTAGCATCCTAAAATTGAGAGTGACTTCAACATTTTTTAAAGAACCTCCTTATGGTCAGTGGGTTTGGAAAACAGATTTCTATATTATTGGTTCTATTCAGTAGGCATAATGCAAAAAAATTATGCAGTTGAGGAAAGGTATTTCTTGCACAGAGACATGCTTTTGAGTCATGTAAAAAAGTGCTGCTCAGCTGAGACAATAGTTTTTGACATTATGTACTTTGTTAGTTGGAGATGGGTGTAGCTGAGTGGTAGGACTGAAAAGTAGAGTCATAGGTCTGGTCCTCAGTAAACCATTATACCTTTGCCAGGAAAACTACAAAGAGGTCAGAAATCTGGAGGCTCACTTCCAGATGTGAGGTAAACCCCGTGTTCCTCTTGGCATTACACTGGGATTGCCAGACTTTCCCATAATCTGCTCAATTCAATGTCATTTGCAACACAGAGAAAATGTGTCGCAAGACTATCATAGGAAATCCTCTCATAGTCTTGCTTATGGACACATCTGGCGAGGTCCATACAAAGTTGCCTTGCTGGAAACTTCTTGGAGCCAGCAAGTGTGTGAAGAGCAACAACACAAAAGGGAGAAGGGGCGCTTGGCTGGCTCCTGGAAGTTCCCAGCAAAATGGCTCCATATGCAGTTCAGCAGCCATGAAGGTGAGCAAATCCGTGCTGGGATTTGGTGCCTGCACCTGGTGGACCATGACAAGGGGCAATAGTGGCACCTTTTTATACCCTATACTGCCTCTTGCCATCTGGAGATAGCCTCAAATCCAATTCAGTGGTACCCAACAAGGTAAGATTCCCTAGTTTCAGAAAATAGACATGTATGACATTTCAACTATATATACATATATATATATATATATATATATGCTTTTCTTGGTTCTAACCTAACACAGCTTTAGTCCTCCGTTTTGCAGGATTATTTGTAACCTTTTTGCATCCAACTTGCCCCTAACTAAATCCTCCCTTAAATAAGTAGGGAAATGGTCCATTCCAGAACCCTTTCCTATATTGTTCTTGAAGCTCAGACTGTTTCATGAATCATGTTTGTAACAGTAATTTGTTGAATGTTTATACATGCTGAAATCTAGAACTTTCAAACTGTGTGCACATATACGCACAAAACCAATGTACTGCTTTGCTTCTGAAGAAGCTGTTAACATATTTCTTCAAACAGCAAAGGTGAATCCAATTGAAGGTGACTTCCTTTTATATGACAAAGCTACTTTGCTGAGTCATAATTTGTAGTATTTTCTTACTAAAGTATTCAGGGAATTCCCAGCTAAGAAATGTTTCCATGTCTTGACAAGGAAGACTGTTTTACAAAAAGCATGACATTTTGAGAGGTATGACGCATCTTGTACACTATGTGATGCAGCAGTTAAGAGAGTCTGAGTTTCTGAATAATGTGTCTTGCTTGTATAAGTGAACTGATGCAATTTTGATTCCATAAGATAAATTGTTACATTCCTATTCATTGCAAGGACCTTGAGATACCATTATTATCACGGATGACATAACCTTGTGATTTTCCTGTATTTACCCAAAAGATCAGCACATGTTGATACATGTTGATGCACCTGAAATTTAATCACATGAAAGTATCCTTCCTGAGTCAATTCTAGAAGATGATCGTGCACTTTCTCACTCAGTCTCTTCTCTTGATTTGCCCATCTTTTGGAGCTTTGTGATAATCTAAAATGTAATTGCTGTAGCAGTTAGCTTTCAAAGTCCTCCATTGCAGTGTGACTATGATGATTCTAGCTATTTGAATTCTTGTCTTGCTGCCGGTAGTTTCAAGATTGTGCAACTGAATAAGTAATTACTAGAGGAAAAAAGGGCTTCTCTCTTTAATTTGGGACCCTTGTGTCTGTGCAGGCTTATCTGCTCTCACCTGCATTCCAGAGTCTACAGGAAAGGGTGAATCAACAATAGGAGAAAATTGTGATCTTGGCATAAAAAGGTCGACTGTTCAGTGAAGGCTTTGATACAGTGAGCATCTGGTACAAAAAAGGGGCCAATAGCATGTTATGGGTAATAAAAAATGGTATTGAAAACAGATGCTATTATTAAAATGCCATTTGAATTTTTTTTGAAAAAGATATATAATATTCTTTCCCTTTTTGTTCTTACCTCACTCCCATAATTCTCCTCCCTTTTTTTAAGCGTATGTAGAATTATGTATAAAGACTAAAGCCAGTAACTGAAAGGAGTCTTTCACGCATATTTCAGTTAACATAAAAAATACAGTACAGGGAAGTACCCTTCTCTTTTCATGGGTTTAGAAAAGTATATTCTTTTTGTCTTACGTAGGTGTAGATTTTAGAAAGATTATAATAGAAAGGTATCTTGGGAATCTAAAAAGTACCAAAATATTTTTCTAAAGTTATGATGAGTATTATTTAGTGATTGGAAAAGTGAAATCTGTTCCTTTGAACAATATCTGAACTACATTCAAGTTCCCTTATGACTCAAAGCAAGTAGTTTACCTTATGTCTTTCTTTTTGGAGAAGTTAGTTGTGCTTTGGATTAGAAATGGAAGAAATGCCCCTGTTTCTAAGTATAGACCACTACAGTAATAGGCAAACCTTAAATTACAGTATATTCTGGCATATAAGAATACTTTTTAACCCAGGAAAATCTTCTTAAAAGTCAGGGGTCGTCTTATACACCGGGTGTCATCTTCTTATACGGTGAGTATATCCCAAACTCTATATTTTAACTGGAAAAGTTGGGGGTCGTCTTATACACCCAATCATCTTATACGCCGGAATATACGGTAGGCTTAGTAACCTATTTGGAAGAGCAACAAAAACAAAAATAAAGAACAGTCATTTGTCAAATAATATTGTAGTTTGGTCCCTGCAACCTACAGTTTGCTGCAAAATGTATTATACAAAGAATGGCTGTATTTGAATAACACGGTTTAATATAATTATTGGCAAAATGTGGCTTTCCTTGTATAACATTGTTTTTTCAGCAAGGTTTTGCTTTTATGTGGTTGAGTAAAATGTGATCTCACTTGTGACGGGAAGCTCTATAAATCGTAATCCTTATATGACATATTTGTAAAAGTTTGGTATTTTGGGGGGAGTTCTACTTTAACCATCCAGCCACCTGCATTTCAGGGAGAGATAAGCGAAATTGGAACTAGGCATCCAATTTAGGTAAAAGGTCATACTCTGGAGGCAATTAAGGAAGTGGGAGGGAGGTTTAAGTTAAAAGTCTCCCCTATCCTTCGTTTGGAAGCTGGGGATTTTGAGAGTTAGGCGATTGCTTAACTGCGATTAAGATTCCAAGTTCTTTACCGTGTACGTCTTGTTGAGTCTGACAAAATTTTTGTTTGTGTTGGAATAAACTACAACTTCCACGTGGACCGAGTTGGTGTTTTTTTTCCTTTTTTGTTTTTTTTTCCGGCACATACCAGCCGGGGCAGGGTTGTGTGAGCGACATTGCATGCTCAGGAACCCTGTTCCCATCACATGGTGACCAGCGGTGGGATCCTAGAACTTCGGTCTAGGAAGCTGGGTTTTTTGTTTTGTGCCGTTTTGAAATAAACGGTGGAGAACCTCGGTAGAAGGTCGTACTTACGAGGACGGAGGAAACCTGGTGTGGTTTTATAACTACGAAGAGCCCTAGGGAGCGGAAATGGCTGCCGGAGGGAGTCCGGGGGATGACCAGGTTCCCGAGTTGAACGTTACCTTGGAGGAGACGGATGTCCAACCACAAATCTCAGAGGAAGAATGTGATTCTGAGGAAGAAAAGCAAGAAGAGCATGAAGGACGGGAACAGGAATGCCCGGAAGAAGGAAAATGGGAGTGGGGTATGCCGGTAAGAAACCCTCCCCAGCCTAAGTTTAAAAGGGGGCGAGGGGGAGCTATACCAAAGGTCAGGCGTAAGACTTTGAAAACACAGTCTAGACCTAAAATCCAAGTGCCGCACAAATCTGAGGATACGATGGAGACTATCTTAAAGACTTTGACAGCCTTGATGGTCAAGCAACAAGAGAAGGACAATGCAAAGGTCCGATGGGATAAGGATAACTTTCCATCTTATAAAGCCGACGATGACGTAATAAGCTTTTTGTCGGTTTTTGAGGGGGCGTGTAAAAGTAATAAGGTCCCCGAAAAAGCTTACATTGACATCTTGTGGTCTCGAGTTTCAGGGGGTTTACTTACTGTATTAGGAGACTTGCAAGAACAAGGGCCATTTTCATATAAGGAATTTCGAACGTTAGCCCTACAAAGATTCGGAAAAACTACGGAAAACTTGCATAAAGACTTTCGTGGAACCCGTCGTAGACCAGGGGAGACAGCTAGTGCCCTTATGTCTAGGCTACGCCGAGCCAGCAGGGCGTGGCTGAGAAGTGCTATTGAAGACTTTACTTTTGAGAAGGTGGCCGATCTGTTGGCGAGAGAGCAGTTTATGAACATTATGCCTATTGATATAGCTGAAATGATTAAAGCAAGGAACCCCTCTACTGTGGAGCAACTCGCCACCTTTGCTGATAGTATTCTTGGAGGGCGAGAAGAGAATGATCCGACTAAGCCAAAGTGGAGTTTAAGGCCTGCGGGTAAATTATCCTTGCAGCCTGAACGATCGGAGAGGGTGATGAAGCCGGGAAATGGCCCGCCAGTACCAAAGGTTGCACCTTCTGAAAGACGAGGTGAAACGAGGGGCCCCTCGGCGACTCTAACCTGCTTCCTGTGTGGAAAAGTCGGCCACATGAAACGTGATTGTGATAAACGAAGAAAGCCCGATATGGCCCGAGTTAAACAAGCGAAACATCAGGGGCAGACCCTATCTTTAGCGGAACATTGGGACTGGCAGGCAACCTCTGAAGATTCAGCAGAGGAATGTATGTCAGTAGTTCATAGAGGCAATGCTTGCACACGGACGTGGCCAACTCCGGAACAGCTGAGTGCACACAAGGCTACAAAGTCCGCAGAGAAGGAGGAAAATGCCACAATGATGGGTGTTGGTCTGACCCCACAAGTGTTTCGGTGTATAGATTATAGAGACGTTGCTCCTAAAGACCAGAGGGAGTGGGTGGCTAAGATGAGGGCCAAGCAAGTGGTAATTAATAATGAGTATGTGGTAACAGGGGTAGTAGATAGTGGAGCGGACCTTAGCTCTGTATCATCTCTATTAATTGAAAGGTTGGGGTGCAAAGGTATTGGCTTCATTGATATTAGCCCATTTGAGTCTTCTGTAAAGCAGGTCCCTTTGTATCAGGTTCATGTCACTTATGAAAACTTTGCTGGTGAACTGACATGTATGAGCCATAAGCAAGGGGGAGCAGCGTTTATAATTGGTGCAGATTTAATGTACCGGACGCGTAGTTTATGTCAGGTCAGGGCAGTTACAAGGCTGCAAGCAAAAACTCAGGCAGAGATACGAACCCAGGGGATGGAGAGGGAGGAACGGGAAATCCTCAGGGAAGAGCAGCGGCAGGAGCAGAAGGAAGGGGAACAGTCCATTGAGGAGGATTCTGAGACTTTTAAGGTCTCGGGGAGTTTTAAGGAGGCTCAGGCAAATTGTGATACTCTTGAGGTTTGTAGGCAAGAGGCTAAGACAGGTCCTAAGGGAACTCTTAAACCTGGGGAAGTAAATTTTTATTGGGAGAATGACTTATTGTACCGGGAGTATCTCCCTAAGAAATACGGGGCCCAGAGGGTTTCGCAATTAGTTGTACCAAGTCTATTTCGGGGGGAAATTCTGGACGTTAGCCATAAGAACTTATATGCGGGCCATTTCGGAAAAAATAGAACCCAAGAAAGAATTCAGAGGGGATTTTATTGGCCCAATATTACTAAGGATATTCGAGAATATTGTCAAAAGTGTGAAATCTGTCAGAAGGTGGGACATCCTAATGATACTGCAAAAGCTGAGTTAATTAATTATCCTGTTATTAAAGAAACGTTTGAGGTACTCAGCATGGATGTAGTAGGCCCTCTCCCACCTTCCCGTACGGGGAAGAGGTTCATTTTCTTATTGGTGGACCATGCTAGCCGTTTCTCTGTAGTGTATCCTCTGCGGAGGATTACTGCGGAAGATATTGCAAATTGTTTCTTGGATTTTTGTGCCACTTATGGGTTCCCGAAACGAATCATTAGTGACCGTGGGTCAAATTTTACCAGCAAACTGATGGAGAAGGTGCTTGAGGTGGCTCAGGTTGATCTTTGTTTAGTCTTGCCGGGTAGGGCTAGCTCAAACGGTTTGATTGAACGTTATGTGGGAATTGTGCAGAAAATTCTTGTAAAATTTTGCTTCAATAACCCAAATAGGTGGGAGCGATGTCTCCCTTACATTATGTTTGCTATCCGTGATGCTAAGAGCGAAAGTTTGGGTTATAGCCCAAACCAATTAGTTTTTGGAAAAGAAGTTAGAGGCCCATTAGAGATACTAAGGATGAATTTTGAAGGTCGAATTTCAGACTCAGTACCCAAGGATGTAAATGTATATATGCAAGAACTACAGGAAAACTTAAAAGCGGTTAGGGAGACGGCTGCAGATAATTTACAACAGGCCTTGACTAGGCAAAAGGAATATTTTGATTCTGATGCTAAGCCCAGGCAGTTTGTTAAAGGCCAGAAGGTTTTAGTGTTGAAACAAGGTCATATTGACAAACTTACCCTGAGGTGGGAAGGTCCTTATACCGTTAATAAGGTGTTACCCCGGAACAATTACTTAGTATCTGGTGAGAATGGGACTCAATCAACTTTTCACGTAAATAGGCTTAAGAGATTTTATGAGGCTGAGGCACGGATGCTTCCTTGTTTAATCGCAGAGGCGCAGATAAAGCAGGAGGAGGAAGGTATGGAATACGTACATTTTGGGGAACAGAAGCCTTTGGAGTCTGTTAAAATCTCAAGAGAATTATCGGAGGAAGAGCAAAGCCAATTGTGGGCGCTCTTATCTTGTTATGAATATATGTTTCGTGATGAGCCAGGGCATGCTAAGATGTTGAAACACCATATTGAAACGGGGACATCGCAGCCTGTCAGTTCGAAACCGTACCCTCTAAATCCGCGGATGCAGCAGGTGGTGGAGAGAGAGATAACTCGGATGATGGAGTGGGGGGTAATTGAATATTCTACATCCCCTTGGGCAAGCCCAATTGTGCTGGTTAAAAAACCAAATTTATGTGAAGATGGCAGCCCCGAATATAGGTTGTGCGTAGATTATAGGAAACTGAATAAACTTACTGTGAGTGACCCATATCCAGCCCCGAGGCTGGACCATTTAATAGAGAAATTGGGGGCTTTTAAGTACATTACGTTACTGGACGCTACGAAGGGATATTGGCAGATTGAGATGGAAGAAGATTCTAAGGATAAAACCTCTTTTGTTTGCCATTTGGGGCAATTCCGTTTTACGCGTATGCCATTCGGATTGGTTAGTGCGGGCAAGACATTCCAGCGCCTAATTGACCAGGTATTAAGGGATTCGCATTGTGCGTTCGCCTATGCAGATGATGTTGCTATTGCCACTAATGGCACTTTCCAGGATCATTTGAAGGATATTAAAAACACACTGCAGAAGTTAGCCGAGGCCGGTTTAACCCTACGACCAGATAAATGCCAATTTGCTTATGGGCGAGTCTCTTATTTGGGGCATTACGTTGGTCGTGGGGAAATATCTCCATCGGAGGCTAAAGTAGCAAGTATTAAAGATTGGCCGGTACCCACTACGAAGAGAAAGGTCCAGAGTTTTTTAGGGTCGGTCAATTTTTATCGAAGATTCATACCGGGCTTTAGCGAGATTGCGGCACCACTCACCGATTTGTGTAAGAAAAAAGCCAGCAATGAAGTTAAATGGTCGTTAGAATGTCAGAGGGCCTTCGATGTTTTGAAAACTTGCCTCATTAGAGCTCCGATATTAGCTACACCGAATTACGAGTTTCCTTTTATCGTACAAACTGATGCCAGTCAAAGGGGTCTTGGATGTGTTTTGGGGCAACGAATCGGGGGGGAGGAATTCCGTCCGATCGCGTTTCTAAGCCGCAAATTATTACCAAGGGAGATGGCATATTCCACTATCGAGAAGGAGTGTTTAGCCATCGTGTGGGCTTTAAAAAGATTAGCACCCTATTTGGTGGGTGCTAAATTTAAAATTGAGACAGACCACAATCCATTGGTTTTTTTGCAACAGATGAAGGACCATAATACGAGAATTCTAAGGTGGGCATTAAGTTTACAAGATTATGACTTTCAGATTTCGCATTTGAGTGGGAAGGCGAATGTAATTGCAGATGCCCTCAGTAGATGTATGGAGTGAAAGGAGGGAATTGTAATCGTGGGAATATATACGATTCTAACCACCAAATTTTCTTCTGTAAAGTGATTGCGTGTGGATATTTTGTCATACAATATGTATCCTCGTATGCCTGATTTTGTTCTTAGGTCATAATTTAACCATAAAAGGGTAAAGTTATGATCTTAGGGGGTAACGTGTGACGGGAAGCTCTATAAATCGTAATCCTTATATGACATATTTGTAAAAGTTTGGTATTTTGGGGGGAGTTCTACTTTAACCATCCAGCCACCTGCATTTCAGGGAGAGATAAGCGAAATTGGAACTAGGCATCCAATTTAGGTAAAAGGTCATACTCTGGAGGCAATTAAGGAAGTGGGAGGGAGGTTTAAGTTAAAAGTCTCCCCTATCCTTCGTTTGGAAGCTGGGGATTTTGAGAGTTAGGCGATTGCTTAACTGCGATTAAGATTCCAAGTTCTTTACCGTGTACGTCTTGTTGAGTCTGACAAAATTTTTGTTTGTGTTGGAATAAACTACAACTTCCACGTGGACCGAGTTGGTGTTTTTTTTCCTTTTTTGTTTTTTTTCCGGCACATACCAGCCGGGGCAGGGTTGTGTGAGCGACATTGCATGCTCAGGAACCCTGTTCCCATCACATCACTTATTTAATACAGTCCTGAAAACTTTCAATATAGTAATGTGACCTGACTTCTGAGGCACCTTACACTGGTAAACTAGATCTTCCCTCTCAGTACCATTGTCAATATCTAGGCCTGTACTCCAAAACCCCATTAATTTGGATTGGTTGACTTGGTGTCATCTCTGCAGTGCTATTAGCTTAGGAACATAAGAGGAGCCCTACTGAATCAGACCACAGTGGCCCACCAATTGCTTCTGGGTATCTCAAGCAGAAGACAAAGGCAAAACATTCACCTGCTTGTGACTCCCTGCAAATGGCCTTTAGAGACATCCTGTTTGTCACTCCAATCTCAAAGCAGTATCTTGGCATCCGTTCTAGTAACCATTTATACACCTGACCTTCATGAATTTGTCTAAATTCTTTGTTAAAGCATCCAGGCTGGTACTGGTGAACTAGATTTCCACGATTTGTTTTAATCCCCCGTTTTCCACAGATGGCAGTTACTTGCATAACACTGTTTTTTTCCACATGGTAATTTATGGGAATCAAACCATAGCTTTATAGAAGGGATGACAGTAATTGCTATGTGGGGAAAATCAGGAATCTGTGCACCTTAGATTATTAATGTAAGTAAAGGTGTACCATGAACATTAGACCTGTAAAGATTAGACCTTACATGGGAGACTCAGTTTTCCTGTGTAAGTTTGTGGTGCCACACAGGGACAAATGTGTTACTGCAGGTTTCCAGGATTGCATTAAAGGAGGGAGGTTTCATTTATCATATAAGCACAAACCTGTGCTGTACAAATCTGTGTAAATACAAGGGAAGTTGGATTTTACCAAGGTCCTAAAACAATACCATGTTATATGAGGAGTGACAGTACAGTATATCCCATCTGTCTGAGCTTGGATAGGTTTTGTAAAAAAGTGAAAGTTCATCTTCATATTCTCTGCAATGATTTTTACTCAAGCTTTTAGGTATCTCCTGCAGGTCTAGGAGATACTAGCTTTCTGCAAAGCCAGTTTGACTGCTCAGACTGGCTAGGTAGCTGCATGAAGCAATCAAAGTCAGAGCAACTGTGCTTCTGTAATTTGCTTGTAGCACCTGGAAGTGCGCTCAGAGTTGCTTCTGACATTTCAGGAGACTATAGTACACACTTTGGGGACAATCTCACACTGCTTGTGACAGAAAGAGAACCTGAGCTATCCCAGCTTTTGTGACCATCCCTAATGTGGTTCAACTTTCAGCCTTTGCCCTCTTCTTTCTTTGCCTTTATTTGTGTTTCATACAGCTATCTCCTTCTCAGCTTTGAAATTCAGCCAGATAGACTAGGTTGGTTCATGACAAGAGTCTAACAGATAACAGGAAGATGGGGCTGAACTACAGCAATCCATGAAGTACTGACTAGGGATGTGCATGGATATTTGAAACATTCAAAATTCGATCAAATGTGGACATTCAAATTTGAATCGAATGTCTCTAAATTCGAATTTAATATTCGGATGAATTTTTGAATATTTTTTATCTGTACGCATCTTATTCGTATCCGTACCCATCTTATTTGTATCCATATGCATTTGTACAGATATGTACAGGACGAAAACGGGATGCATATGGGATAAAAACGGGGTGCATAAGAATACGTAAGAATGTCAACATTCATATCTTCCAATACAAATCAAAAATTCACACGAATAGATTTGATATTCAATTTGAATCAAATGCGAATACATTCAAATTTTAGACATGCAAATCAATTTGAATCTTCAGATATTCTATTCAAATAGAGTTGAATCCCAAAAATTGCATTAGTGCACATCCCTAGTACTGACTTCTATTCTGATAGTCATTTGTTTCTGACTTTACCTAGAGCCTGCAGTAATTCCATCTTTCTAATACATCTATGGAGATTAAAGAGTGCCATATGCAGGATTAACATGAACATATTGTGATAAATCTGCACAGTACTCTAAGGACAAAATTTAAGGACAAAATTTCTCAGATTCACTTGAAATTAAATGCTGCCCTTGACCATTTGCAGGTCCCTAGAGAACCGTCTGGTCATGTTTTGTGGGGGATCCTGCTAACTTTTGTTCTCTTGTTTTTTGCTTGTCCTGACTTGTTAAATTATGCAGCACAGAAGTGTCATAGAGGAACCAGAGAGTGAGAAATTCTTTGAAACTATAGCTAGGAATAGGACATGGTAGTCCCTGAACTATGGAACAACCTCCTTGATGAGATTTGCCAAATATCTATGCCTGATTTATTTAAATGCTGGGGGAAATTATATCTTCTTTCCTAGACTTTCAGGAAGTAACTGAGAAAAAAGCAGGGTTTTTTTTCCTGAAGTCATCTGTACTTAGACTTCCTCTCCCTTTCTTTTATCTTTACATTTTTGGCCATTGGCTATTGCAAAAATATAATAAATAAATAAATGAATGAATGAATGAATGAATGAATGAATGAATGAATGAATGAATGTAAGTCACAGCTTGCCTATTAGAAACTAGTTTGAGTGGTGCCATAAATTATGATTAATGCCATCTACTTGTTCTTCTCTTCCTTCTCATAGTTAATGGATGTCATTGACCATCTATCAGAACAGAATCAACGGATGCTCGTATTGGGACGAAAACACATGCAGCATAACAGTCGTCAGTGGAAAAACAATCATATGGCAGCTATGCAGAAGAAAGCAAACTTCTTTTTTACTGATAATGTGTATGTTCCAGTTTTGAACAGGGCCATGCCAGAGGCATTTAACATTGGGTACAACTAGCAGCTGAGGACAACTTAGTGCAAGTTATCAACTCCCGCCCAGAAAAAACCTTACACTACTATAGTAGTGTAGATAGTAGTGTATTTAGGGTATTTTATATTGAAATTACCTACATTATTTTTGGTCTTTTCCCTAAACAACATAAAATGAACATTCCATCATTGGAATATTCAGAACGGTAGTCTTGCAATGATCAGCTGTTTGGTATTCCCAATCGTGCTTTTAACAGTGTTTGTCTGCCAGCCTACCCATTAAGATCAAGCAGCTGATAAGGTATTCATCAAAAGTATGCAGAGTTCATTAAAATATATATCTCTTATCTAGAGCAGGCAAACTGGCATCAGCAGAATTATTCAGAAATGCTAGTTGAGTAGTCTGGATAGAGAAATGAGGTTGAACAGATCTTTGCAAACATCCAACAGAAATATAACATATCTTTAATTCTCCATTCACTCTCTTTCCATCCCTCTCCCACAGTTAATACTAAGACATACTTGAATGAAGATAGGGAGTAGTAGCAGTTTGTTTCAGGATGTACATTCGGTAATTTATTAACTGGAGAAATTTCGTATCAAAAAGGATCTGTTAAAACAGAACTAGAGTCATTAAGATATAGGCCTAAAAAGAAAGGATGATGGAGCATTCCAAAGTTAAAACTGTATGTAGAAGCTTTTCATCTACGCCAGTTTTTAAGACTGGGACTTGCTCTTATATTGGCACCTATATAGTTTTATGATATGCCCATATTTCTGGAGCTACCTTTCGTTACTCACCTAGACTCCAAGATACTACATAGTACCACATCCTTGGGAAAAGATCTTTTAACTTGGCGAAGGTGGAGCAAAAAACTGGGTTTTACATCTCCTTCACCAATTTGCCCAGCTGATATATCTTATTTTTGGTTGCCCAAAGTTAAAAGGGGACAAACTTAAAGAAAGTGGATATAGAATTATTAAAGATCTATATACTGTATTTTCTGGCGTATAAGACTACTTTTTAACCCAGGAAAATCTTCCCAAAAGTCAGGGGTCGTCTTATACGCCGGGTGTCGTCTTCTTATACGGCGAGTATATCCCAAACTCTATATTTTAACTGGAAAGTTGGGGGTCGTCTTATACGCCCAGTCGTCTTATACGCCGGAAAATACGGGTACTCCAAGTGGAAGTTTGAAACAAGAGTTTCAAAATGCCTTATCAGGTGACTCCAGTAACTGGCTTATAGCTCAGAGTATTAACCATTTTTAATTGTCAAACTTGGTAAAAAGAAATGTGACTTGATTACCTAATCATTTAGAAATTTTGATGGATAACCTAAAACCAGCTTTAGCAGGTATAGTCAAACAGCTATACTCCATCTTAGTTGATACACTACTTGACACAACTCAACCTTTGGGTGATACTGAATGGCATAAAATCAGCTCCTAATATAGTAGAAATTATGACTCAAGCAAAAATGGTACCGTACAATGGTGCAAATTGCTCAAATAACACATAAGTTTTCCTCCCTTTGTTGTCATTGCAAAAAAGTCAAAGGTTATTATTTCCATATATGGTGGAGCTGTGAAAAAAGTTTAGGAATTCTGGTATTTAATCAGTACAGAAATTAATGCTATTCTTAACGCTAATACAATATAAGCCCCAGAATTGTGCATAATACAACTAGTCTTAGACCTTAATTTGAACAGGCCAAAAAGCTTATTACTTGACTTCCTTTTAACAGCAGCGAGACAAACAATAGCCCAAAGCTGGAAGAACTTAGTATAATATCTATTCAAAAACGGTACGACAATCTTTGGCAAATTGGCAAACTGAAATATGTTGCTACTGTGTATAAAAGAATGCAAGACCATTCACAAGACTTGGAAATACAGTAACTTAATAACTTAAACGTTACTATTATTTTGCACCAAAGAACTAGAACTTTAAACACCTGTACTAGCTTAAATCAATTAAATGTGCCTTGACTATAGATTTTTGAAACATCTATAGTGTAACCAGGAGGTGCAATTTATTAATAACTGATAAAACCCTACACGCCATAATGCATTTATCGACTTAAAGTATTGTTTCAATGTTGCTGGAAAGGCCTATATATTCAAAGTTAGTATTTAAAGTTTTTTTTTTAACTTGGATTTTTATCTTGCCCTATACCCCAAAGTCTCAGGGCAGGTTACAACATTAAAGACCAAATATAAAATGAACATTCTAAAACAGTAATGGTGCCTGAAAGTAGGGAGGAAAGGCTATTCTTTATTTAGACAAAGGCTAAGTCATAGAGGTGCTCTTCACAGCTCTTCTGGATATGTGAAGTGAGAGTGCCTGGCTGATGCACTTCAGGGGAAAGATTATTTCGTAATCTGAGAGTTATCACTGAGAAGGCCTTATCTTGGGTGCCCATCCCTTTTGTTACTGAGACTGGTACAACCAGGATGGCTTTGCCTACAGATTTTCAGACACAGGCAGGTCAATATGGGAGAAATTGTTCCTTTAAATATTTTGGGCCCACATCATTTTGGCCCTTGTAAGTTAAGGCTAACATCTTGCATTGGGATCAGTAGCAAACTGGCAGCCAGTGCAGCTCTTGTAATACCAGTGTGATATGTGTCTGGCTGCCTGTTCCAGTCTTGAAGCTGATTGCTGTACAAGCTGTGGCTTCTAAACTGCCTTCAGGGGCAGCCCTCTGTAGAATGCATTATAATAGTCCAGTCTGGAAATAGTCCAGAGCATGGATAACTATGACCAAATAATCTCTTTTCGGGGCGAGGGGAAGCTTAGTTTTCAAACAAGCTTTACCTGATAATGGCCTTCATCTGAGCTTCAAGCATTAGCACCCCCAGATTTGCGCCTGTCCCTTCCAGGGCATTACAACCCATCAAGTACAGGACAGTTCCTAACTTCATGGACATGAGACCCCATGACACACAGCACCTCTGCCTTGTCTGGATTCAGCTTCCACGTATTGACCCCCCATCCAGTCCATTACTGTCTCCAGGCACTTGTCAGCCACTTCAACCACCTTTCCTGATTCAGATGGTACAGAGAGAGAAAGCTGGATGTCATCTGCATATTGATGTCACCGGACTCCAAATCTCCTGGTGACCTCTTCCGGTGACTTCATATAGATATTAAAGAGCATGGGAGATAATTCTGTTAGCAACAAATTGCTAGTTACACAAAAGCAGAATACGCACAGGGACTGTAGGATGGCAGCAGTGGGTGGAAGGGTTGCTTTCCCAAGCGACATGCCGGTCCATTGTGCACCAGATGACCACTTCTGCTGCTGCCCTGCTCTGCTTCTGCCAGCCCAATATCACATTATACACGAAGAAGAAACGTGATCTGTGGGTCATCGCTGATGTCCTTTCAAGCCAAAAGAAGGAAAGTCTTCTCTAACAGAGATAACTTTTTTTAAAAAAATAACTTTTCTAGAATGTGCCACTTACAATCTAATTAATATAAAAGCAAGCAAATAAATGGTCCTATCATTAATGAAAGCAAACAATTTTTCAATAACGTCCTGAGCAATTCTGCAATACTTCATATTCCTGTTGTTCTTTTCTTCATACCAGATCAGAAGATGATCCATTTGTCCTTTGTGCCACTCTTCATTCAGGAAACCACTGCCGATTTCTTACGAGAGATCTACTACGTGATCACAAAGCTTGTCTGTCTGATAGTTACACAAAACGCCTGTTTTTTAAATGGCAACGGGGACATCAGATGGTAATATCCAAGTACATACCAGGAAAGATTGTGAAATTTGAGGTACTGCTGATTTATATTGTTGGGATTGAACATTTATTTAGTTTTGATGGTATTAAACTTGAACGGGAAAGTCAAATATTAATAGAGGAATGGGGCAGGCTGTTTGATAAGTACAGTAAAGTAAAATATCAGCCTGAAAAGACAGAATTGGAATAAATAACCTGGAATAAATGGAGTATTTATTCTCCTCTTCCATAGTAAGAAGTTATTTTGATAATTGCTAGTTTACCACTGCAATTCAATGCTTATCAGTGATACCTGTTTCCAGGCTGCTAGGGCTAATGTACCTCACTATGCATGACTTATTTTTCCTTTTATAGTAAAATCAGTACCAATTACCTCTCTTTCTTTATTTTACAGCATATATTGCAATATGATACAATAGTGCAGACCAAAGGCAAGACATGGCACATTCCCTATGATGACAAGTTTTCAGAGAGATCTTCTTATGAAGTGCCAACAAAATGGCTCTGTCTTCAACAGGATAATGCATTTTCTACCAACTAAAACTACATTTCTGTTCTGGAAATTATGTTCTGATTCAGAAGACCTATATTTGACTGAATTCCTGAAGAACATCAACGCATTTATTTTTTCATAACATGAACATTTTGGAGAATATTTTATTTCTGAACTTGAACAGCTAAATTGCTTTAGCGTTGTGTATGGAGTTGCTGCGTTAGTGCGTGCTTGTTTTTCCCTAAAAACTTGATTTTGAACATTTTATTATATATTACCAAAAGACTGGAAATAAACGATTTCTCAATACCAACAGTGTTTGGTTTATGATAAAGAGTTCTCTGTTTTCCATTTGTTAACAGTTTCAGAGTCTTCTGCCATAGTTTCGAGTTCACCTTGGAACCTGTGCTGTTGGATAACTGAAATACTCATCTTCAGAGGACTTGACTGTGAGAGTTGCCATCTAAGTTATATCTGAAAACTCAAGTTTCCAAAGAAAGTCAACTCTTCACACAAGTCCTCTGAAGATGGGTGTCACTGTTATATATAACAGCTTAGGCTCCAACTGAACTTCAGACCACTACAGAACCTCTGTAATGAACAGAGTGACAACTGCCGATGAAAGCTTTCATCCCTGCACCAAGTTATCTCCTTATTTGTAATATCTATAGGCCCATCTTCTCCAAATAAGCATGTGAAGAAAATAGTGGCATAAGTACCTATTAAGCAGGGAAAGAGACCTTTTGAGATATCTATAAAGGCATGCCTTTTTTTTTATAACAGTAAAACAAGGAAACTTAAAAAATAAGCCAAAGGTGATGTTTAACAGCAGCCAAATGTATTTCACACAAAACTCAGTTCCTGGTTATAACCCAAGGTGTTTTTGTTTTAATTTCAGCAGTCAAATTAAAGTGAAGGAAAATGATTTTATTGTAGTGCTTATTAGAGAATCTGAAACCTAACTCCGTATACTTTAAATCATCCGGAGACCAAGGAAGATACCATGTTACACTTTCCCTTGAGCTCCATGATTTACATTTAGTAATACAGTAAAGCTTATACAAATGAGGTACTGAAGGAGGGAAAATGGCAAGATGAAACCACATACTGGGAAAGCCTTAGCTGTTGAATGAGTGGCTTTTGTTTACAACTGAACTGCTCCTTCTTGCAATACTGCATCCACTTCTGGGTACCGCACTGAAACGCTGAAAGAGGTGCAGAGGAAGGCCACATGGCTGGTTTAGAAACCAAGCCCTATGAGGAGCATTTAAAACAACTGGGCACGCTTAGCCTGCAGAAGAGCAGGCTTAAGGGTGACAGCATAATGGCTTACACATCTCTAAAGGATTGCTATATGTAAGGGGGGACAGATTTGTTCCCCATTGCCCAACCACTCTGGCCTAGAATCAATGGGATGAAAATGGATTAAATCCAGGCCAGACATTACCACGGATTTCCAGGCTCCAAGCATCCCCCTCATGGAACAGTGAATTCTCTGACATAATGGCGGCTGAATGTGGCCTTACTGAGGCTGATTTAACAGGCTGCCATAAGGGCCATGGAGATGGACTAGATGACCTCCAGGATCCCTTGCAACGCGGAGTCCGAGACTCAGCGGGCTGCAAGTGAGCAGAAGGGCGGGCATGCTGGTGACGAGTGTGCCCGCTTTCTTTCCCTCAAGTGTCCTATGCACAATGGTGATTTCTGTATTTACTTATTTATTTGCATTTTCATAACGCCTGTGCCCAGAGGTAAACCAAGTGTAAAATGAACGTGCTAAAACAGCCGCCTTGTATAAACGTGCACCTACAGTAGCAACACTGACAGTGTTATATTAACGCATGCGCACTTCGCCACACCAACTGGCTCCGACGGAGGCAAGCGAGGGATCGGGCGGGGAAGCACAAGTCCGTCGCTCCTTTTTGCGCATGTTTAGAAAAGGAACATTGAGGATGGAGGAGCGCCTCTCCTGCTCCAGTTGTACGTCGTGCTGCCGAATGCGCGTGCGCGTTGCGGACGATGACTAAGGACCAAATCTAACGGAGCGGCAGGCCAGCCCGCCCAGTCTTTCGCTTCCGGTGTGGTTTGCGGCGGCGGCGGCGAACTGCGCCTGCGCAGGTATCTATAACCCGGAAGCGCTCGTTGCCTACTGCAGCCAGACCTGTTCTCGAAAGCTGCCGCCGCACGCTGCGTTTCCGTACGGCTCTCTGTTGCCGTTCCCTCTGTCCTCTCGTCCGCCGGTGCAAACATGTCTCGAGGCTCCAGCGCCGGGTTCGACCGGCATATCACCATCTTCTCTCCCGAGGGGCGTTTGTACCAAGTAGGTGAGTGTCTGACAAGAACAGCCTCGTCATGGCCCGCAGCTCCTCCCTTCCCGCTTCAGAGGTGGGCGGGCGGGAGCGCACAAGGGTCGGGAGCGCTTACCCTACTTCTCTCTGTGAGAGATCTTTTCTATCCGGCGCTTCTAGGCTGTGGGGAGGCTGTCCTGGGCTTCCCTGTGCGTTTGGGTTTGGTGCCTCGGGCGACATTTCGTTCCCTGCGAAAACACTCTATTGATTTTGTTTAAGAACGAAAGTGAAACTTCTGCCCCGATGCAAGAAGTAACTCAAGACGTGAATTTTCTTTTATTGCTGCTAGAAGAGGATTGAAAGGCGGCAATAGTTCCCGCGGTATCAATTCAGTAACTTTTTGTGACTCCGTCTCCTGGAAATTGCTTGAAATTTCAGTAGACTTGATTTCCTTTGTACCATATCAGGCTGTGGAAACTTGACCATTCAGCAGGCTGTGTGATGTAGTGTTGAAGAGCAAGGTGCTCTGAAGAAGTGAAAGAAGTAGATAAGCCTTCGTTAAATTAACTAGACACACAGGCTTTTACTCCTCGAAGAAATTTGATGAACAGGGTAATCCTACACAAGTCTTCTCGTAAATGGACCCTGCTAAATTCAGTGATTCTTACACGAAACAAAGATTATGATAGCAGTTTTGAAATGGAAGGCATACTTTTTTTCTTTCTATACAGCTTCATATAAAGAAATCAAAGAAAAGATAGATGTTAAAAAGCAAAGATAAAGGCTAGTTAAAATGGTTAGGGGAAAAAATCAATTCACTAAGGAAATATCTGTTACTAAAAGGCCCCAAAAGATCCACAACAGGATCTCTACAAATTATTCCAAGGTTCTTACAGTTTTATAGTGAAATATCCCCTGTCCCCAGTATTTGGAGGCTCACAGAGAGAAGGATTGGAAAATGACATTTTCTAGTTCTTTTGACATTCATGAATTCATGCCGTCTTGGAGGAACTGAATGCTTTCAGGTACTAAGGGACAACTATAAGTAACTATTAAATCCTTATCGAGGTATCTTTTTGTGCCAGTAGCATACTTATTGTCATTTAAAGATTTTACTTGTGATTAGCTTTTACTTACCACCCTTTTACTTCTAACATCCTGTAGCATCATAGGGAGATTAAAGCATCATTATCAAACATTTTTTAAAAAATACAAATAGACTATAAACCTATTCATACAAAATGAGAATAGAAACAAGAATCTTCATCAGATGACCTGGAGATGACAGAGCTGGAATATTTCTCATGTGAAGTATATACTTCATCATAGGTCTAAGGTCCTTTCTCTTTTATTCCGATTGTGTCTAGGATTTTATTCCAAGGCTTTGTTACATATGTTTAAATCCTCCACTGGAATAATACTCAAGGCCATACTGCTATAAAGACCCTGAAAATTACATCTAACATTGACCTCAGCATTTGACATTATAGAGACATAAAAACCCATGCATTCCTAGATCATGATGTCATGTAATGTGGTGGTAAGCCACCATTTGCTTGAACTCTCTCTTCTATATGGCAAATTAGACTTTACTCTGGCTTCACATGAAGCCTAGTTTGCCATGCTGCAGATAACCTTTGTTCAGCCTTGCAAGTGCTCTCTGAGCACCCACCATTGGACTGTGTTTCAGACACATCTGTCAGGCACAGTCAGCTCCTAAAGTAGTATGGTAATAATCTTTGCTGGAAAGGTAGTTTTCCTTTAAAAAAAAGTCTGGTCATTCAGACAAATATCCTTTAAATGAAAAAAAGTGAATTGTTCAATCTGGAGGTATCAAGCATTATCTTGATAATGAAAGACTAGTACACATTAATGTTGATTTCAATTCGCGTCTGTAAATTGTTAGAATTAGCATTTATGGCGTTGTCAAAATATTAATACCTACTTCTGACTATTTACTATTCTATTTAGAGTATGCATTTAAGGCGATAAACCAGGGTGGCCTTACATCAGTAGCTGTTCGTGGAAAGGACTGTGCAGTTGTTGTCACACAGAAGAAAGTACCTGTAAGTAGCAATAACTTGGCAAAAGTTGCATTCTGAACGCTTGACTTCTCTTTGATTGTATGCTTGGTAAATACTGCTTGTTTATTGATTATTGAAAAATATGAGAGGGTTTTTTTGCATATTGGTAAATATAAATTTATTTTAAAAAGAGCATACTTGGAATCCACATAATTTATGATTGGGTTAGAGAGCACACTATGGTGCCCACCATGCCAGTGGTGTTGGCAAAAAAGAATGACTTCTCTGCCACCATTGCATCCTCAAGTAGCTGACTTGTTGAGTTTTTTTGGTTGGTAAACAGCCTAGTGACATCAGTCCAGAAGAAAGGAGATATTACTGTTGGTGGCCTGCTGTGCCAGATTTGCAAGGCACTTGCGGGATAAAATCACTCAGATTCTTGTGTAACTAGATGCCACAATCAAGAATAGTCTAGTGGAGGTGACCAGGTGAATAGTCTAGTGGAGGTATTATTATGGATCAGTTCTTAAATTATTGAGGTCTGAAGCTGAGGACAAGCAGCTTGCTGGACTCCAGCTAACCAGATGCCTTCTGGATCCTTGCCTAATAAAAACCAGATGCCTTCTGGATTCTAGCTGATAAAAACCATTCAGAACTCAGTGGGTATTGGGAGTACCTGATGCTTCACTACAGAAGGGTGCTGTTCCACTGATTCTGAAAGAGGCACTTGTTAATATATCCTTATTTGTTGAGGTACTGGAGAGGGTGGCGGCGGCTCAGCTACAGGGACAGTTGGAGGAAATAGATTAGGCCAAGCCATAGTACTGAAACAGCCATGGTCATCCTGGTTGATAATCTTTATTAGGAGACAAGTGGAACAATTCTAACCTCCTTGAACACTCAGCAGCTTTAGATACTATCAGGCATGGTGTCTTCCTCAAAAGACTTCAAGAGATGGGTGAGTTCAACTCCTGTCTCTGAGAATAATATCAGTTGTTGTTTTTGGTGGGGGGAGTTGTTCATCTCCATGGGGCTTAAAACATAAGTGGAACCCTACTGGATCGGACTACAACTGCCCATCTAGTTATGCATTCTGTCTCACACAATTGCTTCTGAGCACTTTTGAGCAGAGGACAAAAGCAAAACCTTCAACAGTTCTGCTAATGGTCTCTAGAGGCATCCTGCCTGTGGCCCTTTCTGCCCAACCCAGGGCCTGGCGTAGTCTGCACTAGCATGTGGATGGCAGGTCCTTATTTGAAGACATGATTTGGAATAAGGCCCAGTGCAGAAAGGGATTGTCTTTCCAACCTGGAGGCAGTACCTAGGAACCCATTCTTGTAGCCATTGATACACCTGTTCTCCATGAATTTGTCTAACCCTTTCTTAAAGTTATTCATGCTGGTTGCTATCACCACCTCTTCTGGTAGTAAGTTCCATAGACTGATGACTCCCTGGGTGAAAAAATATTTCCCTTTATCATTCCTGTCTTGCCCATCAGCTTCTTGGAGTGCCCCCTGGTTCTATTGGTATAGTTTGATTTTGGTTCGTGATCATATGATTTTTTTTCATTTATTCCCTGGTTTTAGTCTTGTGTGATAAGAGAAAATAACTATTCACTTTTTCCACACTGCGTTATCTTATATACTTCAGTCAAGTCTCTTTGTATATGCCACTTTTCAAGGCTAAAGAGGTCCAGATGATGTAACTTAATTTTGTAACGGAGATATTCCAGTCTTTTGATCATTCTTGTAGTCCTTTTCTCCATTTTTTCCAGGTCCACAATATCTTTTCTGGAGTGTGGTGACCAGAATTGTACACAATATTCCAAGTATGGCCTCTCCATAGATTTATAAAGATGCAAAATAACATTTGACAACTTCCTTTATATTCCCTTCCAAATTACCCCTAGCATTAAATTTGCTTTTTCACTGCTGCTGCACACTGGGTGGACACCTTCATTGAGCTGTCCACTGGAACGCCAAGATCCCTTTCCTGAGTGTCAGAGAAAGCTCCGTTCCCATCAGTATCTCACTGCTTACCCCTATTTCTAGAATATTTGTGCATAGATTAAAAAGCACAGGTTGCAATACTGAACCTTAGGAGACTCCATTTTTTAAATTCCCTCCCCTCTCTTAGCCAGTTATCAATCCAGGACAGCACCTGGCCTCTTATCTTATGACTCATGACTTTATTCAAAAGCCTTTGATGAGGGACTTTGTCAAAAGCTCTCTGGAAGCCCAGATAGACAGTCACAACTGGATTCCTTTATCTAAGCACATATTAAAATGCTAAAGTATTATAACAATTTAGTAAGGTATGATTTACCTTTGCGGAAGCAATGGTGATTTTCCTTCAGCAATGCTTGCTTTTCTATATGTGTATTAATTTGACCCTTAATTATGATTTCAGTCAGTTTACCAGGAATGGACATTAAGCTATATGTTCTGTGACTTCCTACATCATCTTTAAAAATTGTTGGATGAATACCCTCTGGTCCTGGTTATTTATTACCATTTAATTTATTAAGACATTTGAGGACTTCTTCCCTGGTTACCTTTATCCAATTTAATTCTGATTTCCTCCCTGAAAAGATAGCCTTAGCTACAGGCGTATGCTCTGTCTTCCTCCATGAAAACAGAGACAAAGAATTCAATGTAGCTTCTCTGCATTCTTTGTATTATCTCTTTCTGTCCCTTGTCATCTCCATGCCAGTGAGCCAATATGATCTAGTGGTTAAGGAGCCGGACTCTTATCTGGGAATACTGGGTTCGATTTCGCTCTCCCCCATGAAGCCAGCTGGGTGACCTTGAGCTAGTCACAGCACTCTTCTGAGCTCTCACAGCCCCACCTACCTCACATGGTATCTGGTGTGGGGAGAGGAATAGAAAGCTTTGTCAGCCACTTTGAGTCCCCTTAAATGGATGAGAAAAGCGGGGTAGAAAAGCAAACTTCTTCTTCTTCCTCCTCTTCTTCTTGTCATCTAATGGTTCAGCTACTTTCCTGGTTTGATTCTTACTACTGGTATATGTAAAAAAAATTCTTAGTACTTTTGATGTTTTTAGGAATATACTCTTCAAAATCCTTCTTAGGATTCCTGATTGCCACTTTCTTCTGCCAGAACAATTATGTTATAGAGTGTCTCAGGGGTTGGTTTTATTCATTATGCTTTTAAACATCTACATGAAACTGTTGGGATAGGTCTTCAGCAGATTTGGAGTGAGGTATTATAAATCCATTGGACTTATTATAAGTCAGGAGAGGCACTAGAGATGCTTGATTGGTGCCTCAAGTGGGAATGGGCTGATTTGACCTTTAAATTGGAGCCAGATGCAGGTACTGTATGTCAGCTAGTACAGGAGCATGGTTGCAACACCCAAGTGTTTTCAGGCTTGAAAACAGCATTTAAGGATCTGATTAGGGTCTTGAAAATCATGCATGGTGTGGAAAAGGTGGATAGAGAAAATTATTTTCTCTTATCACACAACACTAGAACCAGGCAAGGTGGGAATACTCGATGAGGTTTAAGGGCAAGAGAACTGGGATCCACCAGGGGAATTATTTTTTCAGGCAAAGAGTCATTGATCTGTGGGATTTCCTACCAGAAGAAGTGGTGACAGCAACCAGCCTGGATAGCTGTAAGAAATTAATGAAAGATGAAGGTACCAGTGGCTACTAGAAAGGAAACCTAACTATTTAGGTTGGAGAGATAGTTAGGATTCTTCTGAGGGCCATTTGGAGAATGTTAGAGCAGGTGATACTTTTGTTTTTGCCTTTGTCCTCTGCTTATGATGCATAGAAGTTGATATTGTGTGGATGCTGAACTAGATGGATTCTGGCCTGATCCATTAAGGCTACTCTTACGTTCTTATGTACAGTATCCTTGATCTGTACATAAGCATCTTTCAAAGTCTTAAAAAGTATTTCAGAAACTTCTGTATTATAGCTCAGAATTTTTCTCCATTTCGGACATTCTGGTCCATCATACATGTTTTTTGGGTCAGTGCTTCTTCAGTGCATTGAAGTCATCAAACTGGTGGGAAATTCTAAGATATTTTTTCTGGAAGTTGCTTATTTACATAAAATTGGCTATATGCAATTTAGATTTCTTTTAATGGTATGCCTCTAAATATCCACTGCTGGAGAACAGTGGTGATAAAAGGCTGTTCAACTTCCTTGGCATCCTGTATTTGGATAAATAGGATCCTGGCTGTGATGAGTTTTTGAATTGATCCAGCATAGCAGAGCACCTTCTCTGATATTCAGAATTTGTCTTTGTTTCTTTTCTTCCTGCATTAATTGGATTTATCTGTGGAATTAGAAGAATGTAATTGGGCCAATCATGGTTTAAGGATTTTTCTTCTAGTTTAAATAAAATATATTCTCTTTTTTAATTATTCAGGACAAGTTACTGGATTCTAGCACAGTGACTCACTTATTCAGAATAACTGAAAACATTGGATGTGTAATGACAGGAATGACAGGTATGTTATAGTAATTTGTTTGAGATTACATGTTTGTTTCCTAGTTTTATTTTGTTTTTAATAAACAACATGGCATAAACATATCTTGCAGTCTAAGCCATTAGATCTATCAGTTGAATGGTTTGATTGCAAGGGATTTAGAACCACCACGCCCTGTAGGAGTGTGGTCAAATTGGTTTGGTAGTCTCCATCTCACTCAGATGAAGTATGTGACACACTCTAGAAGTTGTTTCTAGGGCATGGAGATAATGAGCCAGAACCCAGAACATATATTCAATGCTCAGTACAGAAGTGCTTGTCAGAGCCCCGCAGTTATACACGAGCAAAAACGGTGCAGAAAATTTTAAGTTCTGCAATAGTGGCAAGAGCGGGGCTGAGAAGGTTTGGATTCGGTGTCTGGTGTATCAACATGACTTTCAAAGAGACCAACAGGAGTGGGTAGGACTGTGTCTATGAATCTCTTTAAGATTTTAGTTTCTTTATTAGGTATATCATTAATCTTAATTTTTATGATCAAGGATATAGCCACGTGATCTTGGCCTTTGTCACTGAACAGGTATAACCAGTTCCTGAGCCATGAGAAAGCATAAAGGCTCCAGGGAGGAGAGAATAAGGGAAAGATAATAAATTATTTTATATATTCATGCTAGGATTTATTGTTTCCTTTGAACAAAAATTAAAGAGGTTTTTAATTTTTTTCTTTAAGTGTGTATTTTTTCAGTTACATTTATTGCACAAGATGTAAAATGACCTCTTTTTTATGTCAGCTGACAGCCGATCTCAAGTGCAAAGAGCCCGTTATGAGGCTGCAAACTGGAAATATAAGTATGGCTATGACATTCCAGTGGATATGCTATGTAAAAGGATTGCAGATATTTCTCAGGTCTACACACAGAATGCTGAAATGAGACCTCTTGGTTGCTGTAAGTATTGGAGAATGCAAACTTAATAAGTTTACATTAATAAGTTCTTCCCTGATCAGTACACCTTTTGGAAGACTCTCATTTTTTAATCTGGAGCCATTCCATGATAAAATAATAAAATCTTCTTGTCAAAGATGTGGATGAAAATAATTGCAGTATGTATGCAAGTATCATAACAATCATTACTTTATTTCAAGACTTCTTTTCAATGATAAACTGAAGGTGGTTTACAAGTAATTAACAAAATACAGAGAAATGATTGAACAGAATACAACACAAAATTCAGTAATCATATCAGTAAATAATGTAATATACATTTAAATAGAAAATAATAATAATAAAAGAATTCCTGAAGCATTTGCGTAGCAAGCACAGCCACTGTCTCCTGCAGAGTGTGTGGCAGTTTTCAGGCCAGGGGCTTAGGTAGTTCTTCTGCAGGAGGACCAAGATAGAGGCAAGGGAGAGGCTCCAGCAGGGCCAACAAACAGCCCCGAGTTGGAACCATCAAGCAGCTCCCAGCTCAAGGCTGGTGAGCAACGTTTCTTAGAAGTAAAACTAGATTATGGGGTCTGCCAACCATTACTGCAGTGTGGCCTAGATTCAGATGTAATTTCAGATTAAGTTCTGCAACAAGATTTCCTCAGGTCTTCTTTCAGGATTGTATTTTGCTCTATACATATTGCTTGGGTGTACATTTAAAAAGCATAAAATGAAATCTGAAGAAACTTGAAGTAGAGATGTGCAAAACCTCTTGACTGACAGTGGAGAACTGTCTTTCTGGTAGCGCAGTCATGTGCTCATACCAATATCAGTGCTGTATCTAGAATATTAATTGAAATATTGTATCAACATTAGATTTGCTTTCTATATGAACTGCTTGTTGGGAGAAGCTTAAATTGAGATTTGAAATAAAGCACTGAGTTCTGGTGATAGTGTAAAAACATTCTGTGGAAGTGATTTGCTTCCTTTCCAAAAAGGAAGGGTACTGTCCATTATTCTCTAAATGAAACTGTATTTAGTAGTGTGGAGCTGTAGCCTTTCTTCAAAGCCTGATTGTATTCACCAGAAAGCTATGCTGCCTTCTTTCTGCAGATGGATTTGTTTGTATCTGTTAGCGTGACAATTAGAATCAATGCCTTGGAAGAGAAGGAAGACATCTATTTAAAATAAAAGTATTTTCATTTACTTATTAAAATAAAGATAATTATTTTTCTCCCCCATATAAAGGCATGATTTTAATTGGCATTGACGAAGAAAATAGTCCTCAGGTATACAAGTGTGACCCAGCAGGCTACTACTGTGGGTTTAAGGCCACAGCTGCAGGAGTCAAACAGACAGAGTCAACTAGCTTTCTTGAAAAGAAAGTGAAGAAAAAACTGGACTGGACATTTGAACAGACAGTAGAGGTAAGTTAGTTGGTGTATGTCAAATTGATATTAGAATACAAAATGGAGGGGGAAGGTTTCTAGTCATTTGGGGAAGTTGAGTACCAATTGTATATATATATTTTCCATATGAAGTTCCCCATTTGGACCAGAAAGCGTACTAGGAGGTTCCCTTCCAACACGGTGGTGTGGTTTAAGGGAAGTCCTGGGCAGGGCCTCCCTTAAACTACACCACCACTAGTACGCTTGCTGGTATACTGGCCACGGCAACATTTCCCAATGTCCAAAAGAACAGTTTGCTAATTTGGCGTCCAGTTCAATGTTAGTTTGTTAGTGTTGTAAGGAACAATTTTCAGTGAGATGGAAAAACATAAGGATAGTCTTGTTCAGCTTGAAAGTATGGGAGACTGGTAGTTATTTTGGAAACTGGTGATGATAGTATGCTCTGTTCTGCTTGCGTGGGAATATTAGTTTGCACTTGTAATGCCGTTCTCTGTGCTTTACTTTTAGACAGCAATAACGTGTCTCTCTACTGTTTTGTCCATTGACTTCAAACCTTCTGAAATAGAAGTAGGAGTTGTTACAGTTGACAATCCTAAATTCAGGTAAAGACAGAGTGCTTGGAAAACTTCCCAATTTAAATACTGTTGTTATGATCTAAATAATTTGTACATCCTAGCATTAGAGTTGGAAGAAGTTAATTCTGTGTAAAATTACATAGACAAGTGTACCATCCTGTAACTGTACTGGAGAGGGGGGAAATGGTCATAGCAGTTTTACATAGGAAGAAGCAAGCGTTGTAGCCATGTTTATAGGGTAAACTGTTTCTGTAGTGGGTTTTTAAGGAAGAGAATAAATAAAGAAGGAATGGGATAAGCACAAAAATTATTTAATAGATCAATAAGTGTATTTCCTGCACTGACAGAGAGAGTTTCTTGTCTAGAAAAAAGTATATTGTTACCAGCCTAAAAGTTAACATAATACTGGGCCATTTGGAAGAATCAGTGGCCACTATAGAATAATAGATGCTTTCCTTTGGCTTTATGGTGCAGTTGACTGTATTATTGTTAGTTCTGATTGTTCCAAAGAGGAAGAGTGCAATGGTTAGTTAAGGGTTAGATATAACCATCTCCCAACGAGAGATGTCTAGGAGATTACTGTAATTTGACTCATGGTGGTTATACTGGGCTCCAGAGAAGCTTGAAAGAAGCAAGGCTCCTGGTTTAAAACACTTCTGAATTCTGGTGTAGTTGCCTTTCAGACTTGTGCTGGAACGGTGTCTCTACTGCTCTGCTGGGGTTCCAAAGAGCCCTGAAGCTTAGTTTGAGACTAGATGTTAAATTAGGGTTTTTGGTGTACTACTTTTCTGAATCACAGCAACTTATCCTTAAAATGGGTTTCTAATTATACATGCAATGGAGATGACTGTTTAACTTGTACAGTTTTTATTTTCATTACTTTTAGGATCCTTACAGAAGCAGAGATTGATACACATCTTGTTGCTCTAGCAGAGAGAGATTAGATGTATTTAGAGTTCCTACTTCTGTGACCTCGGGCCAGAATGTCTGGTGAAAACAAACTTGTTAATGGGTCTGTATTATGGATGGGAAATTGAATGCTTGCTCACTATAATGTATTTTACTCTGTGCAAATAAACTGAGATTTTGGAAAGGTTTGTTCTCTCATTGCGTAGTATTAAATTATGTGCTGTACGTGTGAGGTGAGGTGGAAACTGAATTTATATATGAACATTCCTGCAACAGCCTTGGAAAAGTACCTGTTGAGAGAACTGGGAGAATATAGGCTGTTTTAAACCTGTCAAACACTTAATAGCCTGCTTACTTCCAGTAATGATATCAGTGCAAAAGAAAACTAGCTAGAGGATCTGTGACATGCTTTAGTTCTCCAGAATTCTTATTACAAAATAGTTCAAAGTACGATTATGTATATGCCCTCTTACAATTAGATTTTGGCATAGTATGATGTTAATGCATATATATAAAGATTGTAGCTACAGTGACCATATTTCCAATCTGTTTGTTCACATTCAAATAAATAATGAGCTGTGAACAGAATTAGTGCTCATGTCTGTTAAGGAATAAAAAATGCTGAGATTTCCAGCAAGCTGGTATAGCAGTTGGCACACCACCCAAATATAACTTGGGCAGTACTTTGATGAGAAATCAGCAATGCCTGGGCTATCATTATAAGATTTTAAGAAAGAAGAATATATTGAAGGAAATGGGCTTTTTGTGAAATTTTTACTCTTGGTTTCAAAGAAGCAACGAGGGCTGTTATCTCAAACCTAGTGGGCAATAAAAGATATATTAAATGTCCTTTTTAATCTCTATTTTCATTTTGCTAGGACACCTGAGTCCCATGGTTTCTGGCTCTTGCATTTCCTACATAACTATCTGCATTTTTTCTGTATATCTCCCAGTGTTTTTTCCCCCATCCAACTCTAATAAATCTAACCACATTAGTTTTCTATTGCTACCCAAAAAGGCTAAAACTGACTACAAAACACCATTTCTTCTCCCCTAGTAAATCTTTTTAAATTTTTTGTGACAACTTGATTTGGTTCTGTATTAATTTAGAATTTTGCAAATCATTTTGTAAAGTCTAATCCTAATAAAGTTATTTTATTGTCCTTGTGAATTTTTTTTCAGTGGCCCAAAATAACTGCTTTCAAAGCCTTTAAAAATATATAGTAACACATACTGACAGGAAGCTGAAAAACTCAACAGGTGCATGCAAAGGTCTGCTTCTTATGTATGCTTTAACTTCTTGTTCATGTGGTATCTAATTCATGCCCTAAACATACTTCAGAATTTCTAAAAAATAATGACATTTTTATCTGCAAATTCTTAACTGAATAGTGCAGACATTGGTAAAAAATGAAAGTTTACACCATAAAAATTATGGGGATATTTATGGATGGCAGCTTCTCAGCAGAATGGACTTCTATTGGTAATAGAGTACTTCTACTTTCTTTGCATTTTTCCAGAAATGCCTGCAGCGGGTTGGGTTTCATCCTTACTCTTAAAGGTGCCATAAACTTTTTTCCCCACTGCAGTAAACTAAACAGTCCCTTTGTAGAGAATAGCATGAATTGTCCTGGGGTGGGGAGGAGGGAAAGAACTTTGGTATATGAGGCTGGAAAAAATGCTCGATATAACAGAACATGTGGGCATGATTTTTAAAAAGTGTTTAGTTGCCCAGACTAATCAAAGATGGGTTTTGTATCTGTGTTCAAAACAAAAACAAAATGGATATCTTTCTGAAGTAGCAGTCCTACTTCATCTATTCACCAACTGGTATTTTTACAACAGGTATTTTTTCCAGGCATCAAATGAAAGCTATGGTGCTTAGTAAATCCCAACAGAATATGCAGGACACTACTGAGGTATCCCTTTTTCTGATTATTCCCCTGTTGATCTTTTCTGAAGACAATGTAGCTAGAAGGGCATTCCCTGAGGGACTTCGCTGAGGGGCAGATCTAGATGAGAGGAAGCATTCCTTAGTTCCAGTTGTGTAGGACTAAACTTAGCCTAGTCCCAACTGGGGCTACACTCTGGAGGTGTGCAACCAGGGCTTCCATTCCCCAAAGAGCAAAGCTGACTTTAAACTCTTTATTGAAAGAAAATTGAAAGGGTGTGTGTGTGACTGTTCAAATGGACCCAGCAGGTTTAAACACACAAGGCTTCACTGAGTGATTTCCCTTTGGTTGCCAAACATGATGAATCTAGAAACATGAATAAAGAGAGTTGGGACATCCATCTCAAACCTTCAAGCTAGTTCAAACTAAGACAAACCTTGATATTATTCCCTTTGGAATTTTCCTTTGCCTTCAGAGAAACCTCTGCCCTACCTGTCTCATCACCAAGCCCCTCCCACAGCTCCACTCTCTTTCCGCCAAATATACCTGGCTCAGTGCACCTTCCTCTTCTTATTGGCTACCTGAAGCCCTCTGGGAGCCTGAGCCAATCAGGATCTTTTTACCAAACTCCCCAGCTGCCAATCCCCAACTGCCTAATATACCCTGGA
This sequence comes from Aspidoscelis tigris stejnegeri, assembly GCA_023333525.1. Lineage (NCBI taxonomy): Eukaryota > Metazoa > Chordata > Lepidosauria > Squamata > Teiidae > Aspidoscelis > Aspidoscelis tigris. The sequence continues at coordinate 77,724,340 of JALMGA010000003.1, forward strand.
GAAATGGGAACTGGGAGTTAACCCCTTTTCTCACTCAGTAAAAGCAAAACTTTTTAAAGGGCACATTTGTTATGTCCCTTGCCTGATTTAGTTCCCCCCCCCCCCCCACTAGCACTAGAGTACCCATTAAGGACCCATGGGTCCATAGTGGGTACTTCTAGTGCTAGTGGAAAAAAACCCCTTAGATATCTCAGTAATATTATATTTGCATCCTTCAAAGATAACTACAGACAGTTTCAAATACACAATTGTATAGTTTATGTAACTTAAAAACAAAAGTGCCCGCAAACCCTTTGTACTGTTCAGCAGAAAACCTGTTTGGACTAGGTTATCTATCATTATCCGTTTCCATTCTTTTCTTTCTATTTTCCTCAAGAGTTAAAATAGCAAGAATATACTATTGTTATTGCATATTAACAAACTGAGGAAGTTCTTTCCTTTTTTAAAAAGCTTCACTATCAGATTCTGTTACTTCTTTGGGCTTCCTGTATAAATCAGATAAACTTTCTAAAAGTTCAACATAATAGACAGCTGAAGTTAATAATGGCAGATACAAAAATGTTATACACTTTCAGACTGTTTGCTAATGTTTTTCCAGTATTTTTTTACCCAGAAGGGTTGATCTATGGAATATACTACCAGAAGAGGTGGCATTAAAACAAATTAAGCCTTATTAGAATGTTCTTTTAACTCTGATTTAGCTTTTAAATTCTGGAATGGAACCGAGAGCTAGTTGAATCACATGACTTTTAAAAATCTATTGTACTATCCAGTTTCCTTTTTTGCCTTTACTTATAAGATGCATAAACTCAGGGGCAGACACTTTATCATTACACCATGTGTAAGTGTAAACTAAAGCTCTTGCTCCATTGCACACTGGTCTTTAGTTATTTGGTGGTGGCTACGATTTTAGTTGACTTTTATTATGGATGACAGCTTTTTTGATGGGCAAATTGCTATTAAGTGGCTTTTGTACTATGTTTTTGTGTTTTAGAAGATCACTGTATATTATCCAGAGTCCTTGAAATATAGCATATAATGTTTGTTATTGTTGGCACTTCTCTTGTATGAAAGAGCAGATGGTTCTGCAAATTTTTCTGAAATGTTTTCCCCTTGTTATTACATGATGAACTTTGGCAGGTGTAGCACAAAGGAAAGACTGCAGAAATTCACTATTATTTAGAAAAGGTGTTAGTTAATGGTATTGTCAGAACTCACTCCATGGTCTGTATGCTCCTGTTTGTTAAGTATGATTACTCTTTAGCTATATGGCCTGTAGACCTGATTACTTGTTTGAACTGAAGTGGGTCTAACCATTCCCAGGTAGATGCAGTTAGCTGCATCCTTCTACAAATGATTAGATTACTATCTTCCCTTGCATCTGGTATGAGATGTATGCAGTGCTAGAACTTTAATAAAAATAGTTACATCTGGAAGCTTCAGAGGAATGAGGTTGGCACAGTAACCAGCTCATTCTTCAGGTGCGGCAAGTACTTATCTAAAACTCCATGTGGACCTAAACCTGTAGGAAAGTACCACTGATGACATCTGTCCAGTTTTCCATCCACTGTTTGAGGTTTTCAGTGACAGACAAGGTAGAAGATTACTGCTTGGTTTCCCCTTCCTTTGTTTACTCAGTCATTTAATTTAGTGATGCCTCACAATTCCATTAGAATTTCCATTTTCCACCAATAAAAGCTTCATACCCACACTTTTCATTGCCTGAGCAAGACCCAGAACCCGTGTATCTGCTGGCACAATGTTGTAGTAGAGCAAGAACATTTTTGCAGTTCTTTGTGACATAGAGGAAAACCCACTCTTTCAGATAACTAGCCTTAAAGTTATTTGGGGTCTTATCAGGGCTAGAACAACTTAGCATGGGAGCAAATCAGCAGCTACAGTAATTCTTTCAGAAGTGGTGTCTCCTTTTGGGCTGGTGTTTGCCTGGTCCCTGCCAGGACACTGCTGTAGAACTGGCAATCTGATAACATCTCAGGAGGCTGAAAGAGAGGAACTTATTTCACAAAAGAGTCAATGTTTTCCCTTGTAAGAAAATTAGGGGGATTGGGCATCCAACAGTACCCTAGCTACACGTGACCTTTAGTCTTGACCTGGTACTTTCATTTTTGCATTTCATCTTCTGTCTCATAAGGACCTGCTCTGACATTGCATTGCACTCACATTATTCCTGCAAGAAAATGAGGTCCTGTCCAGACAGGGATATATGGTACTTTAATGTCAGAGTTATGATGGGGTTGGTACATGCATGTGTGGCAATCCCACCATAGGCACTCTATATCCTTTTAAAATCCTGCTGGTGGCAGGTTTTCCTGAAATAGTGCTATAACTTAACATATTGAGAGAGCCACCAACCTGGACACAGCCACTGCACCCATGTGGGGGCTGAAAAAAGTGGTGGTGGTAATTGCACACTTGCAGGTATTTTGTATGGACATAATACCCAGATACCAGTGTCAGTACAACATGTGCAGATAGCACCAGCCCCTGCACTGTCTAACCCACAGGTGATCATTTTACATCCTGAATATTGCTTGTTAGCGAGTATTCAGTCAGCATCTGGAACAGGCTCAGTGCTTCCTTTGGCTGCTATTGGCTCAGCACCTTCAGTCTATGGGCCTTTCCACACTTGGCTTTGAATGTATCCCAGGATAGGGGTCTGATTCTGCATGCTGACATGGAGACAACAGGCTGCTATCCTGAGGTATATTCCAGAATAAGGCCAAGTGAGGAAAGAGCCAAAGATGAAACTGTGAACCAGTGGCTGTTGGTTAGCTTGGTTTTCTTTAGACAATAGAAAATATTTGATTCTGAATTCCAGGGTCTGTGTACAACTTTCATTACCTATTTTCACCCAGAACATTTAATATTTTGCTAATGGGCACATAACTTGCAACCTTGGCATTTTCTGCAGACAATAAAAGGAAATGCTACATTAGTACTGGATCTTAGGCAGGGTCTGTGCAGATCCTTTATGGCACCATTAATGCCTGGAAGGGAGTGGAGTCCACATGCCCCTATTGTACATTCCAGTGCATTCCATGTGCTAGATAAGTGCAGCATCTGCATGGAGCCACACTTTCCTTGCCACTATATGCTGCTGTAATGGCACTAGTATGGCAAAAGGAGAGAAAGTGCTCAGAGAAAAAGTGCAACAGTTTTAAAAGACCTACTTGAATACAGAAAATGGGTCCATAGGGCCATTTCCTTTTTTTGTTGACTCCTCCCCATTCATCATGTTCAAAGCTGGGGATTCCCTGGCTGCAATCTTGATGCCAGAGGGCAGATCCCCACCCATCAAGATCACAGTAGGGGAATGCCTGGCTTCTGTACTGAAGGGCTGGGTTGCACCCTGGCTTTCAAGATCACAGACAGGAAATCCCTGGCTTTTAACCTGACAAATGAGGGCAGTGGGCAGGATGCAGGCAACAGAGGGAAGAACTTGTAGTGGGCTTTCTCTCTTGTGCAGATCCTGCCTCAAACTGACAAAATGCTGACTAGTTAGTTGTATTTAATTGCTTCCTACTCGCTGAAGGGATTTTGTCTCTCACATCAGCATTAATAGCTGCAACACCAAAGAAGAACTAATGATGACGCTTTACCTGAATAAAGTATTTTATCTTATAATGTTGTAGTGTTTTTTTTTTCAAGAGTCAGCATAACAGAAAGAATAATCACTTGTGGGAATTCCCAAAAAACCCTAGTTCCTACAAAGGGAAGATTAAAAAGGCAAGTCTGTTTCTGGATTTACTAATTTATCAGGAAGGTAAGAGCTGCATGCTGGGACGCTGGTCTCACACACAGGGTGTAACAATCGAGGATTCAGCCTTCAGAGCAATTGGGTTGCTTTTTGATATGGAGGACCATAGAGGTGGTAGCAGATGTCCTCTTTTGGAGTATTTGACACATCCCAAACTCTGTAAATTGAAACCATGGCTGCAGCTGGTGCCATTGAGAACAGAGGCAAATTCGCACTTCACGTCCATGTACTGGCACAGACTAAAGCTAGTATGCACCATTCCTCCTCCCATGTGTCTGGACACTCACGTGATATGTGTATGGTGTCTGGGTGCTGCCATCTTCAAGCCCCAATAGCGGTGCTAGTATGTATGTGTCACTGCTGTCACTGAGGCAACCCTGACACGTTGAGCATGTGCGCTTGCACACCACATCACATGGCACATCAGCATGCTTGTGCAGCCATCAAAGTGACTCTCCAGCAGCCAGAAGAGGTGCAGATACAGCCTCCATAGCCTTACTAGGCCTGGTGCTGGGGAAGATCGATGCACGTGTGGAGCACTTAATTGTGCTTTACATGTAGTCACCTTGCAGTGTGCACTTGCATGGGGAGAACTGCTTCTGCAGGGGCCTCTTTTCTTGGCAGTTCATTTTGGTCCTAAAAGTGTTCACCTCATACGCCAGCCCTATATATTCATAAGTGTGCAAAAAGAAAGGATTTCATATACATTATTATACAATATAACACAGAATACTGTATTTGTGGATAAAAGATGGGCTAAAGGTTCTTCCATTGAGAATTAAGAGTAGTTCATCAATTGTTTCTAATTCATATTAATTAACAACAGGCTTAAGTGAAAAGACTTTCCAAAATCAGCCTGCTGAAATGAAGAAAGCTAAGCAGCCACTGGTGAAAAAAATTATCTGAAGGGTGGGTAAAGAGATGTGAGGCCAATTGTTCACAAGCCCTCCGCCTTGCCCTTGCAAACACTGAAGCTGGGAAAATGGAGTAATGCACAGGAAAAGTGCCCAGAAATTGGCCATTTTCTTCACATTGGCCCAGTTCCCACTCACGTGTCTTAAAACGGTTTAAAAACAAAACAAAAGGCAATTCAAACACGGATTCTGGCAGTCCCCACTTCAGTGGCTTTAAATCACTTTAAATTGCTATCAACCCCTCTGCTGTCCCCTCCCAAAATGGTTCAGAATCGCATTAGGGAAAGGGAATCTTTTCTTCCCTGCTCTTGCCAGCTGGGGCCCCACCCCCTGCCTGCCAATTGGAACCTGCAATGATGTGGTGGAGGAGGGGAATTGCAGCTCCCCCTCTCCTCTCCTCTGCGCTCCTCTCCTCTCCCTTCATGCTTTTGCAAAAGACGTCCTGGCAGTCCTGCCCATACACACACGCACACACAAACGCACACCTACCTTCCTCCCCTTTGCTCTCCTCCCCTCCCCATCGCTAGCACCACTGGCTGGTATACACACACACACGCTCGTAAACTCAGGACTGGTGTATTTTCGCTTCTCTGCAAATGCAGAGAAGTGAAAAAGTGGCAGCAGAGAAAGAGCTGTGTGCCTGCTTGCCTAGCTGGCTGCACACGCGTGCGCTCAGTCACCAGCAGGGCATGGGGGGGAGGTGCTTCTCTCCTTCCCAGGGCTCAGCAAGGCAAAAGAGTCTCCTCCAGTGTGTGCTTCCCGGCAAGGAGAAAGCGAGGGGAAGTGTAAAATGAAACTTTGTTATCAGTGTGAAGTGATGAGTGGGTGAATTGCTACATCTTATAAGGCTGAATTGTTACTTCTCTGCTGAATATGGATCTGGCACTTTAACAAATCTGGCAAGGGGCTGGTCCCTGCGCAGGGTGAAAGCCTACCTGTTTCATGACGTATTTGCCCCAATACTGCTGTAGCGTTCCCACAGCAATAAGGAAGAAGCATTTTAAAAGCAAAAACGGGGGAAAATCCTGAAAAAACAGGTGTTCATTTATTGTTTTTAGCCAAATAATCCTCAAAATACCTCTGAAACAGATTGGTAATGGGGACACAGAGAATCCAAACCGTTTCTAAACCATTTTAAAATGCCAATGGGAACTGTGCCATTGGTTAATGGCCTCGAGCACATGGTGACCAAGGTAAGTTGCCTGTGCCCCTGCTGTCAATCCACATGGTGGCAGCAGAGGTACTTAAGGGTGGCAAATGTCCTGCAGACTAGCTTATCTCAGGGACTTCAGTGAAGGACTGTATAAAAATTGATTGATTGATTGATTGATTGATTGACTGATTGACTGACTGATTGACTGACTGATTGATTGACTGATTGACTGATTGATTGATTGATTGAATGGTGACAGAACTATTCCTACTGGGGTTGGTAGTGAAACTGTACTTCACCATGTAAGTGACACAGGGCCTTTCTGCGCTTGCCAGAAGGATGGAGCAGGAAGAGTCTATTGGCCTCCCTTCTGCATGCTGCTGTGGGATAAAGGAGGCCATACCTCTTCCTAGTACACTCTGTCCACACAATATGGAACTTCTACCAAGCTAGGGTGCTCAAAATGGTGTCCTAGTCCAGTTCACCAAGAGATCTTGATTTCAAGGTCTATTGGTGTACAAAAGGATGGTATACCAGACAATGGAGGTGTATCTACAGCATGGCTCCGTGATCTGGTCCCACTTCAGCAATGCAACAGGATGCACTGCTGGAGCTCTAAAGTTCAGGAATCTTCATTCCTCCTTTTGGAGCATACAGAAGCCTCCTGTACTGGCTTTGAAGCTAGTGTGGGGGCTGGCATGGAACAGGCTGTCACCACGAGCAATCAACTGCAGCTTGAGATGGATTGCTTATATCGGTATTGAGTGTCCTGCTCTGCACTGGGATAGCACAGAAAAATGCAGAAATGGGGGAAGGCTGACATCTACCCATTCAAATAGAGAACAAATTGGCTCAAAAGTGCTGATAGCCTGACTGTGAGTTATTTTTGGTTCTTAAAAAGTGCCCCACTCATATACCGTATCCAGAGATACTTTTTTTATTTTCATTGTATTTCTTCTACAATTAGTTCTGTCTGATAAACCTGAGATCCAAATAACAAACAAAACAGTTCAGGCAAATCTGAAGTCTGACTGCCCCCTCCCTTTACTTTTTAAAGTATTATATAAATTCTTGGCAGCTATTAAATGTTCAATTTCCCAATAATGGGGTATCAATAGAAGCAATACATTTAGGTTTAGAAAGATGCACTTTAAATCTTCATAGTGTGAATCCCCCATAGTACTTTTTGAGCACAACATGGAAATCATTATTTCAATCACCAAATCCTATTAGGCAAGAAAGGAATCATGTTTTGCAAGCTGGCAGTGTGAAGAAGACTATATTCAAGCACAAACAAACATTGTTTGGGCAATTTAATAAACAGAAATGGTGAAAGAATGTGTACACTGGAATGGGAGAAAAGGAAAAGGGACAATTCATAGCAAAAGGCACTGGAAATTCCCTCCATTAACTTCTTTGGGTCTAATGACAGGTTTCTCTGTAAACAAGCCGGTGTCTATTTACTGTAATTGACCTCTGCTCAAAATTTAATTCTAGTGGAAAGAGATGCATTCCATGAAGCCATTTGAACAGATTTCAACTGCCGTATATTTTTTATTTGATTAATTAACTGTATTAATTGGCAGGCACCTTGCAAGCTGAGGCTCTTTTTTTCCCCCCAAATGGAAGACTTCTTTTCAAGATAAGCCAATTTCTTACTTCACTGATAGCAATGATGGATGCTTGATCCTGAGGTACCTTAAAGACTGTGTCATTTTTTCTGGTTTGAATTTTGTTTTGCAGATTAAAATATAACTGGAGGGAGTACAGACCAACACCAAAAGAGAAAAGTGACAGAACAATCACCAACACCATGAAATATTTTGGTTCATTTAATTTTTTAATTTGTTGTTTTTTTCAGGTTGTGAAGAAAAATGAATTGGCATATGTTTTTCAGGTTGCAAACCTTTCTAATGTCTGCCATTGGAGTCTTATGGATTCTTATGGACTCCTGAACGCTCTGTGCATGACTAGTGCTCCTGTTGGGACTCTGTTCTCACTCTGCAATTGCACGTTCACCAGACATGATTGCTTCTTAGCATTCTCAGCATGCCTGAGGAGTTCAGAGGCTACCTAGTATTTCCAGGGCACAGAGGCAAGTATGTTGAAAACTAGAGTGCTGGTAATGAAATTGTAGGTGTAAGTCGAATTGAACATGGGCAAATCAGCCTACTACATTTGGAGTGATAGAAGAAATCTTCCTTCACCACTACCACCATTATATCTTCTATTAGTTTTCCAGCAGAACTATTTTGAGCCATTAAGGAGTTTGTATCATTCAGCTAGCTGTCACAGTATGCTTCTGTCTCCATCAAAAGCATGCTGTGGCAGGTTTACTGAGTTACAAATGAAATTAGGGTCTTTCTGCATGGGCCCTTAATCTGGATTAAGGGCCCATGTAGTTTGGATGTAGTCCTTTGTACCCGGATGTTAAGACATTAGACAGATTCAGATTAAAGAGGGCCTCAATCTGGATTATGGTAGTACCATTTAATCAGTACTACCAGACAGCCCAGGGCCACCTCCTGTGTTCAGGATTACTGGGAAGTGTTTTTCAGTGGTGTGCCAAAGCAAACTCCCCAAAAGCATCTCCCAGGCCCCAAAGGTAAGAACTTTCTTTCCTAACCTTTGGAGGCATATGGATGCAGCTGCAAAGTTTGTGTGAGCTTCACAGCCACAGTGGGAACTAATCCAGATCAGTGTCATCAGTGCAGATGTTGCTGATCATGACCATGCCTCCCTATGATCCAGATCAGTGGACCAAACCATTTTGAATCCACTGTTCCAGGATTACTGCGAAAAGGGCCCTAGAAGTTCTAAGTAGGTATCCAATACACTGTCCAGTTACACTGGATCCATTTTGACTGATGTGAGGTTGTGGATGACCTGCTTGCAAGGCAGTTGATTAGCACCATGCCCCCTCAGCCCATGCTGGCTTTGTGTAGGAGTATGGACTCAAACAGGGCCCCAGATAAGAATCCAACACTCTAAACACAAGACCAAACAAATAAGATATGTGATTTGAGGAGATTCTGGTTATATCATATTCAAACTGATGATCAGGCTTCACTGCAAACAACAATCTAATCAAGTTGGGCAAAAAATTCCATGGGAACCTGTTTAATTCTACTCAGCATTCCTGAGAAAGATCTCTCCAGATATTTACTGTAAATAAAAGCTGGGTGTCTCTTGCAAAATAGTTCCCATTTTCTACCTTGATTTGGTATAAAATTATCTACAGAGTGGCCAATCTGTGGGTATTGGGATTATTCTTCTTGCAGGACTGATGCAGATTCAATGAGCTCTTTACTTCCCCAAAACAAACTATTTTGCAATCTTTGTTTTCTTGAGCCAAAACAAAGGCTTGCCTTTAAAAGTATATTTGTATATCTTTTAATAGGCCTGGTTTAAAATCTTCTTTTTAATTCTGTACTTCCAGCACAAATGCCAATAACAGTATGCCAATCATAACTTCATACCCAGTCTAGAAGTGTCTGTGCCTTGGTAGAGCTCTGCCTTGGCTCGACACAGCACTCAGAGTGAAGGATTCTGAAAATCACATGGCTACAAGCTTGTGACCTAAACTCCGAACAGCCACTGCTAAACAACAGCGAAGATACTGGTACACCATCCTGGTCAGAGTTGGGCAAAATGTAGTCTTCCAGATGATGCTGAATTATACTTCTCATGAGTTCCAGCTAGTCAACACATCAAAGTAGGGAGGAGCTAATGACAATCTGGTTACTAACTTGGATTACTTTTATCCACTTAGCAAATTATTGTCTTATGGATAAAATGACAGGGCAAGCAAAATCTGCTGACATTTTTTCTTCTGTCTACTATAAATTGCATAGGGGAGCTGACAGAGAGAATCTGCCTCTGAAGACTAGGTGCTGTGAAACATGGTTGGAAAGAATGCCTTTGTACAAATGTCCTCCATGTAGACATATTTCTGGCTAAAACACTATGTTTTTTCTTCTGTCCTTAAACTGTGAACTTCTTTACATGGATCCCCACATGACCTTCCTGCAGTGATCCAGGTACAGAGTTCCTAATAGTTCTAAATTGGTAGCATCAGATATGCTCTGGGATTTGCATCATTTTTACTAAAACAACACACAGTGAGATGTAAGTGTTGCATGTCATGACAGTAAAAAGAAAAGTTCACGAAGCATAGAGTGTTGTAGTACGTCTACTGGGCCTCCAGAACATGCAAAGGAATAAACCTGGAAACCTGGCTGAATGATTTCTGAGCATCAGCAGCAGCCTTGTTTTGAGTTCTGACAAAAATACAACCTTTCCTAATGTATCTTCCTATTAATAATAGCATGACATAGAAAGGGAAATGCACTGTGATACCTATTACTGCAATGAGTCATTATCACTGAATCCAAGTATAGTATCTATTTATTTTAGAATACTTCCTTGGGAAAGGAATATAGGGTGTTATTCATTAGCTATTCATTACCATTCTCAATGAGATCACACTAACAATAAACCTACAGGAAGATAGATAGAGAGGGTAAGGTGTTGTTTATTAATCCAGTTCCCCACTCCCCTGCCCAGTCATGTTTAGGAACTGAATAGTTCTATAGGGGAGATTTTTAAGCACAGTATGGATCCCTTTTCAATATTTCATCTTTTACACCAAAAGCAACATTTAACTTTTGTGAGTCAAATAATGTGTTGTGCATTGGATTATAATGCCAGGATTATTCTGCCAGCATGCCTACACTTTAAATTGAATTTCTAAAAAAAAAAGACTGCAAACTGTTGTATTACAACATTTTTCATACATAGTGCATTACTGAATGCATGGCTATTAAGTGTGTGTTTCCTTTGACAATTCAAGTGCTGTGGTCCTCTGCTGTAGTTCCCAGAAGAATGGTCCAGCTGCATTCTTTAAGTAAGATCTACTTTAATACAAAAAGCCGTGTCCCCTGATCCCAGAGTGTTCACAAACTAGTTGTGACACTTTCATGTACACAGTTTTCCTGATTGCCCACTCAGCTGGAGTCTGCAATTAGTAACTTGGCCCATCCCATCCACCATTCCTCCCCTCACTGGAACTTACTTGTAAAATTTTAGATCAGAATATAGATGATGATCTGTAAAATAAACCACAACGAACTGGGCCATTGGTGTACTATGTGACATTTCCAAATATATCACCCAAAGATGCACCGATGCTGTGATTGCCTCTCCAGACATGAGCAACAAACTCCCATTTACCTGCACATCTGGCAAGCACCATGTGTGATCAGCCTGCTAGGAATTACTGGAAGTCAGCCAAGCATCCACCCCTTTTCTTTTGTGGACTGGTTCCTGGAAGTCCTTATAGGCCAGTCACAAATGCTGTTTGCCATATACCAGGTAAAAGTTGGGTTATTATGAGAAACTTGGCATCGCTACTGAATTTCCCACAATAGCCTGGTAATGGCACTATATTGGTAATACGTAAGTCTGGCATTCCCAATGTAGTGCCAAGAGGATCGCAGGATTTACCTGGTGTCTGAACGTAGCCTAGACCCTGAAGTATACGGAAGTATCAAAATTATTGCTGATGTGAGGTTTGTTAATCCTGCCTCTTCTTTTCAAGAAGGGATGCCTCAAGGTGATTATGGAGTAGAGATGCCAGATTTTAGAGACATTTTTGACAACCAACTCCTAATGACAGCTGGGACCATCAAGAGTAACACCAATAGGATACACTGGAAAGAAAAAAAAAGTAGGCTTTTCTGCATCTACGCCAATGTCTCTCAGTCACATCTTGTGCTAGATCATTGATCAGACTTAGGCTGTGGTTACGCCCAATGTTTAAGAGGGTTTGAGGCAGTTCCTGGATCCCAGGGATTACACTAGAAAATGCCTTTCCATTTTTTCTCTAAAATATTTCCCCACAATCAGATTTATCTGGTATTTGGATTATCTCATCTTCTGAGGCTGTTTTTATATCGTAGTCCGGTTACATTTTCAGGGTGTGATTGTGCAAGAGGCCTATTGTGGGGTATATCAACTTTCCTGGGTGGGCAGACAGGGGATTTCCCTTCCCCTCTCCTGCCAATGCCTCGTAGGTGTTCTAGAAGGGTGGTGGTGTCATTCCCCCACTCCTTCCTTGCCCATGTCACCACCTACCTCTTCCCCCCTCTTTTTACAACAGAAGATATCATAAGTCTACATTTTTGTACATCCTTGGGCATTGGGAAGAATGTGCAGGCATGAATGCATTGGAAGGGGGGGGCTAGAACAGTGGCATCCCCCTCCATTCTTCAATCATTATGGATTTTAAAAAATTAAAACATAGATCTCTGCATGTTCAGATGTCCGCACTTGCCTATGTTTCAGGGAAACCCACAAAAGGAGACATTTTGAGACATATTAGCTGCTGCTTTAATTATTTCTTAGATTAACCTGGCACATTCCCCTTTTGGCTGCTTCCTCAAAATGGTGCCCCTCAATCTGCTGGCCACAAAATCCTAAATCCTCCTGGAATAATTTTAGCTCTCTCACTCCCCAGAAGAAAATGAAGTCACTCTCACTACCAGAGGCCATCGCTGCCTTCTCTCTCCCATCTCACAGTCCGCCTTACATAGCATTCAGTTTAGGCCTTGAGTGAGGAGCCTCCAAGTAGGAGAGAAAAGGGGCAGGAGAAAGAGCAAGGAGGGCTGTTATTAAGGTTTTCCAATGGGATGGAGCCTGAGACGGATCGGTAGGCTTCAGAAAGAAACTAATTCCTCCTGGGAGAAGGCTACCAACTGGCAGGGTTGCTTCTCTCCTCTGTTCTGGGTAAACTTTCTTTCTACCTGTGCTAACTGCTCTGCATTTAAAATGAACCAAGCAACTTTGCCAGATGTCCTTGTAAGTGGCTCTGAACCAGATTAGTGAGGAGAGAACAGGTTCTTCCACATTATGGCTGTGGTCATACCTTAATTTTAAACCTTCTTCAGTCCATCTGCAGGTCTGAGTGTTCAGGTCTTTTCATTTTTATCCATTTTAAAGTCCACAAATACAGGGTCAATGTGTACTTCAAATGAATGAGCTGAAAGATCAGAGGAGCCCCAAAACAGCACCAGGGCTGTCTGAAGGTCTCACTGCAATCCCAGGCTCTTTCAGCATCTTTAGTGTGTTTGGAACTTTGGTTTCCATTCATCAGATCCAAAATTCCTGCCGTGGGGATGCCAGGTCTATAATAAATGTGCACCACCATATTTGGTATGGAATGGACAGGATGCCTGCCTAGATTACAACAAAGATAGGAAGTTTCTGTTCTTTCTGCCACATCTGATCATACGCAATAAAATATTTTGCATTCATGTAAAGACTCATATAGTGAAGGCAGAGTGCTAATTATGCTAGCTTGGATTTGGCAGATGTTTATATGATCACAGTAAGGAATTAGTTGGCAGATGTTCAGAGAGACTTTTGGTTCCTCCCTTGATAAGGGGAAAGTGCCAAGGAAAACAGATAGTAAATAATCACAGGGAGTAGGAAACATCCTTATATATTTGAATAAGCTACTGAAGGACGCTCAGATTTCTTGAATGGATTATGTGAGAGCCTAGGAAGAAACCAGACTGACTGGACCAGTGGCTTATCTGAAACCAGCAGTCTGTTATATAAAATCCAAAAGAGACATGAGCACAATAGCCTTCTCCACATTTACTCTCCTCACTCGCCTAGTTTTCTGAAGTGCATTTTCTCCAGTTCTGAAAATCATACCCACTGCATTATGGGAATTTGGGCTTTTTCACATTTGATGTCCCTAGGACAGCATCCCAGGGAAATTAAGAGGAGGTCTGAAGGAGAAGAAGAGTTGGCTTTTCAACCCTGTTTTTCTCATCCATTTAAGGGGGACAAACTTTCTGTTCTTCTCCCCACAACAGACACCCTGTGAGGTAGGCAGGGCTGTGAGAGCTCAGAAGAGAGCTGTGCCTAGCCCAAGGTCACCCAGCTGACTTCATGGGTGAGTGTGGAATCAAACCCGGTATTCCCAGTCCCCCAACCGCAAGACCAAACTGGCTCACCAGCTACACTGTGATCATAGTCCCTGTCCCAAACCTACCTTGATCTTACCTTATAGCGGGGTGAGTGCAAATGCTGCTGTCTGGCAGCAACCACTTCACTGCAGCAATGACCATGCGCGAATGGCCATTGCTATGGTGACTGGGTGACGAAGAGTATAATTGCACAGCTGCGGCTGCAGCCATGCCACCCCTGCACAATGTTTGCACAAAGGTAAGTGTGAAGGCTGTGTCTAGGGCTCTACAGCTCTCAAAGATGGGGATGGCCACACATGCTTGGGGCCACTCCAGAAGGGAAGTGGTGCCATGGTGTACAAATACACCAAGGTGGAGTGCCCCCAGGCTGCCCCCATCATGGTCTAAAGTGCTTTTAAAGTCATGTAATTTTGTGGTCATTATTCCACTTTCTGGTAGTAAACACTGCTGGCCCATTGAGGACTTCTGGGAGGCAGCCAACCACCTGCCCCCTTTCTTTTGTTGTTTTTCACATGCTTGGCAAACTCCCAAGGGACTCCAGCAGGCCGATCTATATGCTGCTTGCCAGTGTGGCTAATACAAGAAACCTTGTGCTGGATTTCTCATAATAGAGTTGCAATGGTTTTTTTGCATGTTGCAATTAGCATTGCATTGGGTGGATATGCCTGGCATTCCCAATTCGAGAGGACGTTGGGGTTTACCTAGCACCTTGAATTACCCTTATAAATATTTCTTATTTGTCCTGAATCTTTCAACATTCAGCTTCACTGGATGATCGTAGCTCCTCTTATTTTACGAAAAACCAGGAAAAATTTACTTACATTTTCTGACCCTTGGCTAATTTTACATACTGCTGTCGTCACTTAGGCCACCTCCAGGCAGTGGCTGAATAATCTGCTGGCAAAGAATAATGCGGGATATCGACTCCCCACCATTATTCATTGCTAACTGGACAACGCTGTGGCTAGCACTGACTTCACATGTTTTAAATTACATGCAGCTCTGGGGATCCAGAGTGCCTGGATGTGCTTGCTGTCACTTCTGTGCATGTACAGACACCTGTTTCGACCTCCAAGCAACCGCACTGGAAGGAGATATGATGGCAGCTCCATCCAGAAGGTAAATGGGTAGCCTAAAAACCTCAATTGCTGAAAAACCCACAACCGGCACTGGGTTTTCCAGGAAAAGTAAAAAGTGCTTTTTTTTTTGAGGGGGAGGGGCAAGTCTGTGGTGGGATTGCCTACAATATGTGGGGCAATCCCACCATAGCAGCACCATAATGGCACTATATTCCTTTTGCCTGGATGCAGCCTTACTTATCCTTATTTAGCCACTGTATGCTCTATCTGCACCTTCCTCAGTTCCAAACTTTTCTATGCTTTGCTGACTGAACTGTATATTTGCCGTTTGGGGGACAGTGTGGTTGTTTTGTTCAATGTTTGCTTCTTTTCTTAACACTTACCATAGAATTTTCTTATTTTCAAAGTTGCAGTGCATTAGATGAATAATTCTCCACCATTATCTCTGAAATTGTCACCAACAGAGATTCCATCCAGTGCATTTGCACTTCCGCTCGTTTTTGCTTCTGATGTACATTATTTCATGGTTGCTTACGGTGGATTGTGCTTACCTTTTTGATTCCCATTCCACTTAACTTGGGAAGATCTTTTCAGAGCTCTCTGCAATTCATGTTTTCTTTTGTGAACAGTTTTATATCATCTGCAGGAACGACCAACTTGATGCTCAGCCCCGAGGCATTTCCGCACTGCATCGCGTTCGAAATGGAACGCGTTCAGGCAGAAAGCTTAAGACAGCTCCGGGCGCTTTCCCCTTTCACACACAGACGCGCCAGAACGCGTGTAAACGCGTTCCGGAGCGTCTGTGTGCGAAGGCTCAAAGCGCCGGGAGCTGCCTTAGCCGGCAAACGCCGGCAAGGGGCGCGCAGACAGCCGCGGAGGCAGATCGACAATCAGCTGTTTGACAAACAGCTGATTGTCAAAGCCGCGCGGCGTCGGAGGCGCGCCCGCAGCCGTTCGGGAGACAGAAGCAGGCGCGAACGCTTCTCCTCCCGAACGGCTGCGGGCGGCTCGTCCGCGTTGGAACGCGTGTAGAGCACTTTAAAGTGCTCTACATTTCGAACGCGGAAAAGACAGCTGCGGACACGTCGGAACGCAAGCCGCGCGCGGGCAATGCGGATGACGTGTCCACAGCTGTCTTTTCCGCGTTCCGTTCAGCCCCGTGCGAAAACGTCTCTGGTTCCAAATAATCTAGGCCCCATCTAAATTCTTGGGGCTGCCTACTGAAAGATTCCTCTCTCTTTCCTTCCATACTAATCTTTACAATCTTTCTTTAAAGTGCTCAAAATGGTGTATGTATTTCCCCACTTGATAGTATAAACCGAGAGTGTTTTAAAAGGTCAGGTACAACTGAGTGAGGTTATGAACCAGAAAATCAGTGTAATGCGGTAAATAATGGAGTGCTAAATGGGGTGTGAGAGACTTCAGGGGGAACACACACACCCATGCTAAATTTAGCATAAAATGTGTAACATTCATATCTGCCCACGTCATGTTGCGTCCTGTATTGTTGAACAGGTATGACACTGGTTTGTCTGTGAGGGTTTGCCCCCACCCACAGCTGCAAGAGCATTTCTGGGGGGGTGGGGGTGGAGACGAAAGTCCCAGCCACTGTAGCCACTGCAGCAGCTGACAACTTGCGCTGAGCTGCCCCACCAGCAGAGCCATCACCACTGCAGGGGATTGGCTCCCCTTGACTTTAGCTGCATTTGCCCTGAATGCAAATGCTGACAGCTCAGTCTGAGATGTCCTCTGTTGCAGTGAATGACAGTTTGAGGAAGGCTGCCCAACCATCCCCTTGCTTCTGCCAGAGTAGCATTGTATTCAGCTAGGTTTCCCCTGGCTGGTTTGTGAGTTGCCACATGAGTGTACCAACCACACACATTCTGACAGGGAAGATTTGTGGTTGGGTAGAAAAAAACCCAAACTTTTTTTCTCTATTTCAGTTCATTTAGATGGGGTCAGTAGTCAAACCTTCACTCTCCATGACACCCACTGGAGGAGTTTGGCATCTCTTCTCTGCACATCTTTACTTCACAGGATTGCTGTGAGGTGAAAATGGAATGGAGAAAGGACCATAAGGGATACCTCGGGCTTCGTGGAGGGAAAAAAATGTAAGAACTAAGCACACTCACTAGCTCAGCATTTCACCGATCAGCCACAAATAGCAGGCTAAGCAGAAGGCAAGACAGGTAAAAGGAAGTGGTGCCAGGGTTCAGAAGAGGCAGACCTAATGATAAATGAGACACTATGATGGCTGCCATTGTATTCAAACCCAAATGAAAAATGGGTTCACTAAATATGATGGATTATGTACTCATTCACTCATGCTCTCACCTACTGGCCATGGTAGGAGAGGACTTGGCATCAAGGGGCCAGCTGTTAAAAAGCCTATTGTTACTAACGGTATATCCAAAAGGGAAGAGCAACTTGTGGGATTTAAGGAAGATCCTGCAATTGCATCTTTCTTCTTCTGCTGGATATGGGAGGCAATTGCTTGCTCCCACCTGTACCTGCTGGCTCTTTTCAATATTATTACTCTTGCAACTATCTGGAAGCCAGCCAAGCCCCTTCTCAGTACCCTTTGGTGTTGTTGTTCTGTGAGCTTGACTGGCTTCTGGTTAGCTGCAAAAGCAATGGTAATGGAAGAAGCCAGCAGACAGATAAGCAGCACTGCTATTATAGGAAACATGGCATGATTCTGCATTTCCCATGCCAGCCATATTATAAAGTATCACCTCAATATCCTGGGACTATATTCAGAATGCCATAATTACATTCCCAATATAATCCCAGGAGTCACCCTAGTGACAGGTATCTCTTGGTAAGAAAACGATGCCATAATGTCATTTACAAATGTTGGCACCAGTAATGGAGTATCTGACATTTCAATACAGGTTGCATCCAGATGTCACCCCAAAATCCTATTATGTAGCGATATTCCAGAGTAAAGCTTCTCTGGGATAATTCTTTGTTGCCCACAGTTGGGCAACAGTGCAGGGCAAGTACAGTCACCTACCTCACCTAGCATTTGTTTCTGCAGTGATGTGACACGCACATCCGCTTATTTCAACAGTGTGAAATACTCAGAAGTGTGTGATTGCCACCCCCTCCACATGGGTGGCTGCCATTTTCAGGCCCCACACATGCGTGGTGACCATTTTCAAGATGGCAGCTCCTGGCAGCAGTGTCCAGACAAGTAAACTGATATTGCTATAGCGGGAAAACATGGGTTGAGAGTTCTTTTTCCCACTATAGCAATACTGTGGGATATAGCCCCTATATCCCAGAACTATGTTGGGATTGCCATGGTCAAATTTGGCAATCCCAACATAGTCCCAGGACAGTCTTGGGATTTACACACTGTCTGGATGCAGCCAGAATCAAACAACAGAGGCATCAATTGTCGGCCATAGGAAGTATTTTCTTGACTAGCTGAATCTTTTTTTTTAGGAAGTTAATTGTAGGGATGTCCCAAGATTTTTGATAACATAAGAACATAAGAGAAGGGCACAGCCCATCTGGTCCAGCGTCCTGTTTCTCACAGTGGTTCACCAATTGCTTCCGGACATTCTCAAGTGGAAGACAAACCTTCACCTGCTCTCTGAACTCCCTGCAAATGGCCCTTAGGGGCATCTGGACTATGTCTCCAACCTGGAGGAAGTACTGAAGCACCCAGTCTAGTAGCTATTGATATACTTGTCCTCCAAAAGCAAGGCAGAGCAGAAGCTTTTCATGAATACCAGTGCGTGATTGCTATTTCACTAGCTTCACCTATATTTGCAATGTGTGCTTTACATAATGGAAGGAGTAAGTATACTCTTTTAGAAACTATTCCTTGGTTGGCATTTTCAATAGATTACTAGGACAGACATCTCTGAGAGGGACTTCTACTGTTATGATTCGGCAATTCTAAGGCTGCTTAACTCTTTTTCCTCCAGTCATATTCTTTCTCAAAATAGCCTTGGCTGTTTTTCCATCTACAAAGCTGGTGTGGGTGGGGGGATTATGGTCTGCCAGGAGATACAGAGTTGCCTTTTTCTAGCAACCCATGATTGAGCCCCTATTTGGTTCATTTCAGTTTTAAGCTGTCTTTTCCCCATGTTGTCACTGGGATGTTATGAGTCTATACTTCTTATCTTTCTCAGTTGCCACCTCCGCTCAAGCAGAGCAGTGAGTGGTTTTTTAATCACAGTGGAACATTTTTTTTTCATAAAACAGCTGCCTCTGCTAAGTTACTTTCTTCAGTATATTCAACTCCCACAGTCCTGAGCAGACAGAGAAGATGCTAAGACAGGACACCGATGGCCTAGAAGAGCAGCCTGCCTTGCATGACCCGTTGCCGGTCTTTGTATAAGGAAGAGCAGAGTTCACACTGCATCACATCATGCTGTGTTCAGGCAAAACAAAGATTCTTTGCAACCATCTTGCATAATTCCTCATACAAACAAGAGAACAGGACTTCTACCTCTAACTTTAAAGGCTGTTCTGAAGAGGACATTTAAGCAAGAAATTTAAAGGACCTCTTTTCCAACAAACTTCATCACTGTTCAGCTTTCAGCATTTAGTAAAAATGTTCCTGTTTGTTCAGGCCTTAACCATTAGTCTTGCTATTTTTCCTCCAACAATGTTATTGATAGATTTTTTTCACCTTTAACTTTTTAATAATTTTCTCTCATTTTTCTTTTATCTGTTCACCATGCTCAGACTTTGGTATAGGGCAGGACAGACAGACAGACAGACAGACAGACAGACAGACAGACAGACAGACAGACAGATAGATAGATAGATAGATAGATAGATACTTACCTAGTGGCAGAGTTTATACTGAGCATCCAGAAGGACTAACTGAAATATTGGATTTTAAAATACTATGCTCCACTTTTCACCTGACTTTCATCCTCCACATATTTTAGACTACAAGGTTGGACTAGATGTTCTCTGGGTGCTTCCACTGGACATCTCTTAATTGTGGTATTCAATGCTATGCAGATCTGATTGATTTTGGTCCCTAAATGGCCTTCCAAGTTTGTCAAAGCAGGGCTCAGGTATTTATACATATATTTTCTTTCATACATTTCTAAATTCATACACATCAGACTTTTAAAGAATTATTATTGTTGTTTTATGTATATAAAATTTTGTGGTAGGTTCAGGCTCTGTGCCATTCAGAACTGAAGTTTGATCCCTTGTAAAGGGAGAGCCTGACTATCTCCATTTTGGCCTTAGGGGGTTAACATCAGAAGTGAAAATCTTCTCAAGGGAAAAATCAGTTTGTTGTGCTTAGTTTTGAAGAGGAAAGGCATATATGGTCATGGAGCAGTACCATCCACAAACACATGTACCTGGGAACTTACTCCCAAAATTGATAACACTAATTGGCTGCAAAGATGGGATGTGCATCATGTTACCTGATGGGAGGGGGTTAATCACTCACCTTCTAGAAAGACCTGTATTTGTGGGCATTTTATGGGCTATTGTGTAACATGTGATGTATTTATTATATAGTAATGCCTGTATTAGCATTATTCATTCAGATTCTCACTTTGGCCCTGATTCTGATTCAATTCCATTCTGATATAGCTATTCGATTCTGAATTTGATGCTGTCCTTTTAAACTGTTATGGAACTTTGAAGTTGATAACAAATCTTTTTATTTTCTTGAACTATTTTGAATCTGCACCTTTTTTGCTTTTTTATGTATTTGCTCAATTTTTGCCTTTTTATTTTAATAAACCAAATTATTCTATTTTTTTTACTCTGGTTCTTTTGTGCAACTTGAAACCAGAAGGTATATTTTGGTATGGGAAGCCTTGCTCGGCCTAGCCTTGCCATCACATCCCCCCAAATATGAAGCAGTATATAAATGTTTTAAAGAAAGAAATAGTACAAACAGTACATGGATCAGAACAAATCAGATCAACTCAAAATATTTAAATAACAAAAAAGAAAGAAAATCACAGCAGCTCACCCACAATATAAAAGTATAATGGTTTTGCAAAACTGTACAGAATAATCTGATTTCAATTAAACAGTAAAACTTAAATGTGAAAGATCTCAAAAATTATAACTTGCTTTCTTCGTGCTTTCCCAAAGTCTGATGCTGACAAAAGCTGTGTACACAACAGAAAAAAGTGTAAAGGCCAATAGAGTGAGGCAACTTGTGTTCTTATCCTGCCTCTAATCCACTTCTAATACATTTTGGAAGTGAATTTTCTGGCTTTTATTGTGAATTAAGCTACCATTCTGAACACTTCTAAGCCATCTTTAAGGTGCTTTTGGAAATTATTATTCTATGTGAATATCTAAGTAGCACACTTTATGCCCCACAATATATGACTTGGAAAGTGTGTTGTTTGCGTGCTTTACTATCTCTCTTTTTATTTTTTAAAGGAGAAGAACAAGAAATAATCTTCCTGTCTTCATTTCTAGGGAACAAAACCATCAATTCCACAGGTGTTATCAAGTGAACAATCACTCAATTTACTTCATATGGCGTTCCATCTCCTAAAAAATGGGGGGAAGGAACCCCTATATGAATGGTTCTCAACCTTCCTAATGCCATGACCCCTTAATGGAGTTTCTCATGTTGTGGAGACCCCCCAACCATGGTGGTGGAGCAGCTGGGAGGTGGGAGGGAAGAGCAGCGGGAGACTCATCACGACCCCTCTGAAAGGGTAGTTTGACCCCCAAAGGGGTCCCGACCTCCAGGTTGAGAACTACTACCCTATATAGTTTATACTAGCAATTGACACCCAAAATATTTACCCAATCAAAACCAAACCTGTCTAACAAAAAGGTGGAAGAAAAGAAAAACAGCTGTGCTTCATAAGCATGACAGACTGCAAGTCCCAAGTTAAGAGCCTTTTCAGTTTATGCCTTTGGCAGCGAAAGAAAGTGAAACATGGAGACCAGATGGTCCCCACCTTTGTTTCAGTTCAGAACAGAACCAAACATCACCCTCGTTTTTCCAGAACTAAAGAGTTAAATTCTAAAATACACAGACTGAGGCATGTTATATAACATAGATCAGAACAGTTCATTTCATACAGGGTTCCATTCATGCAGTTGACTCTTTCATTAAGTAGGCTTTTATCTCCACCAGACTGCCACATTCAGCAAAATCATGTTAAGGAAAGCAACTTTGGCATTGCTTCTGCAGACAGCTTTCTACAGGTAGCAATTACTTTTTGCACCGCTGCTACATTAAACAAAGGATGCAATGTTTTATCTGTGTCTCCATCTGACAGTCAACATACTTTTGAGGGGCATTCAAGTTAGCTTGCATCCCCTTAAAGTTGTCAAAGGAAGAACTTAAGTGCCTCTGGAAGGTTGCAGGCCTTTCTGGTATGCATAATTATGACAGTGTCCTACATGAGATTGTCTTCTAGTCTGTGGCAGTGGGTGACTTGTGGTGGCCTGGAAATGGGTGTGACAGTCATATATTGCTGCTGCAGGGTCACTTGCTCCAAATAGTTAAAGGGGTGACAAATTCAGAGAGCGAGAAACTACTCTGAGGCCACGGTCACACCTCACTTTATACAAGGACTGGAAAATTCTGGAAAAACAAAAATAATTGATTTCACACTAAGAAGCAAAAAAGCGTTACAAATTACATTTTTTTCAGCTTATTAATTCTTCTGACCAAATCACTCCAAGAAATGGGAAGGACACTGTAAGATACTTGTGCATTTCAAAGTAACTAAATCTAGTCCTGTTTTTAGTTGCATTTCCTTTTTTATACAATTGGCAGGAGTGAGTCATGTGTCCAGCTGAGCTCTGGTCATCTGCTTGTTTGAAAAAGCCCTCATACATTATAATGCAACCAGTGGAAATGAGACAGAACTTACTGAATGAAGGGGATTTCTGGGAATCAGGAGGAAACTCAGTATTATTTTCTGTGCAATATGAACAATATGAATAGGGAACCAGTCATCAAATGCAATTTTTCCACACAGGCATCACTGAGAAGATCCATTTTATACCCTCTTTCCTCATGCTGCACACAAGCACACTACAACTTTCCCTGTAAAGACTTCTAGCAAGACTTTTTTACCCAGTATGCTCCCGAGCGAGAGGAGAATTAAACCCCACTGAGATACACTCTTACCAAAATGTGTCCCTTATTCTGCAGCACATTTTCTGGGAAGGAACAAACATGTTCTATGAAGCGTGTTACCTACAAAGGAACAAATAGTTTGCAGTGGTGGAGGACTAGAGCTAGGTAAATGGGGAAGAATGGAGGTCATTCCAAGAAGAATAACTATAAGGAGGAGTAAAATCCGGGGGGAGGGAGGACTCGGGGGGGGGGGGGAGGAAGGTGTGAGTCAGATTCCTGTCCTTTGAAAATTCTGAGGTAGTTTCCACTAAGTGAAGTACAGCCTCTAGGATTCCACGGTGGTGATAATTTTGGAAGGTTTCCACAGAGATGGCTGGGTAAGGGACCTTCCAGACAATGAGGGGAAGCACTGGCTGTCTTTGGCAAGCTGGTGTTTCCCCAACTGCAGTCTCCTGGGAGGTTGTCAGGCTGGCCCGAACCCACGTTAATGCTTCATGCTATTTTACACAGCCTGTTTGGAAATATGGCAATCAAGCTACTGTTTTGTCCACAGGGGCTAAGCAGATGACACCCAAATAGGACACTGCAGAGTGTAGAACATCCCTCATTCATCTTAAGCAAGTGCAGCAGGGGATTGGGCTGGCAGTCGAGTGACACGTGGTTGATCTTATCTGTTGGCCCTGTCTGACCATGTGCCCCTCTTTCCAGTGCATCTCACAGTAGCCTTAGACCAGATCTGCATCTACCCACCAGTATTCCAGACCACAGTGGTATATTCTAATCTGGAATAAGCAGTCTGTCCCAAGCTGGGATGGATTGCTTCTGGTCTGGAACAAGGCAGTCTACACTGAGGGTGTTTTTCCACTGTCAAAAGTACCCATTTTTGCACCCATTTAGGACCCATTTGGGTGTGAGCTGGATGACCCCATTTCCACTACGGCACCCATTTGGGACCCGATTGTTTCCACTGCCGTTGGGAAAATCCGGATCTAATGGGTACATTTTGGCCTTTAATCTGGATTTTCTGTAGACCCCATTAAAGGGGTCTACAATGGGGTCTTTTCCCAGAAAATCCAGATTAAAGGGAGCCTGTTTCCACTGGAAACAGGCAATGGGGTCCAAAGGAGGCTAGGGGGAGGGGATGCACCTTTGGGACCCCCCCAACATTGGCTTCAAAGTCACTTCGAAGTGACTTTGAAGTTGACTTCACATTCACTTTGAAGTGACTTTGAAGTTGACTTCACATCACTTCGAAGTGACTTCGAAGCTGACTTCAAAGTCACTTCGAAATCACTTTGAAGTTGCTTTGAAGACTGCCCACCCCCACCCCCCAAAACACCTGGGGTAATGGACTGACCCCTTGTGGGTCGATCCGGATTCCCCAGATGGGTGCAAAGCTGTTTCCACAGCAGGGGTGTGGAAACACATTGGGTGCTTCCCTTAATCCGGATCTACTAGATCCGGATTAAGAAATGTACCCATTCCTTACATCCAGATCTTCTTAGATCCAGATCTAAGGGCTGCAGTGGAAAAACACCCCGAGATGACTTGTTCTACACCATCCCCATCTCTGGTACTGACACTGGAGCTTGTAATAGCTTTGGAGCCAGTGCAAGGGGCAGGGGTGGTGGCTCTGAAGACCATGAACAAAAGTGACTGTGCTATTTTGGGAAAACCCACCATAAGTGTTGGGTTTCCCCCCAATAGGCTGCCACACATTTTAGGGTAGATATAAGGGAGTTATGGTGCGGTTGCCACAGATACTTGTGGCAATCCCATCATAGCATAGCCATAAAGTTGTTATACTTCCTCTGTCTGGACAGGACGAAAATTTGGAAAGAACAAGGGCAATGGGGCGGGATATAAATATAAATAAAATAAAATAAAAATAAAATAAGGTGCTCCCTGTTGGTTCTGACATGATTTATCATTCAGACAGCTTATTTGTAGTTTATGCGAAATAGAAGTCCTTGTAGTTGGTACTTCAAAAACAGTATAAATCTTGATTCTACATTAGCTTTGCATTTTTAAAATGTATTAGTGGAGACGTAATATTTCCTAGAACATAGCTCAGATGGGAGGCAAATGTGACTCACCTTTCACTTTGATGCCATCACCATCCACTTACTGCCTTGGTTTCCATGTATAGGTAATCTCTAGTTACTAATTATACAGCTCTTGGAACACATACTCTGGCATTAGAGAAGTATTAGGGAAATATGGTGGACACATATTTTTAAATAATTACTGCCAACCATTTTATAATGGCTAAAAATACTGAGACATTGGCAATTGGGTAAATGGGGTTGCATTCAAAAGTATTTTCACACAGTGTTCACAGGCATGGATAAAACCCTGCAATATTCTGGGTACTATAGGGGGATTGCATCACGTATCTGTGGTAATCCAAAGAAAGTAGTCCCTGGTTAATTGAGCAAAAAAACACTAAATTGCTATTACAGAACATTCAGTAATGTTGCCAGGTTTTTGTTACAGCAGTTGCTTCTGGGGTTTCTTTATGGAATCATTCCTGGAAGGGAAATGAATGGCCACTCCCTATATACAGGTATTGCAAGAGAAACGATACCATGAAGAAATACCAGATACAATTAAGAGCCAGAAGCAGATTTTGCTGGAATTGCTTCCTGCCTACTGGAAGGGGCAGTGAGAGACAATTCTGGGGTCTAATGAAGGCTGCATTCCCATTACAAGCTTAATACAGTTTCCCTAAACAGAAATAATAGAACCGAATGCAAACGCGAATTTGCCTGATCCCATTACTTTCAACTTAATCACGTCCAATCCGGATTCTGAGGATCGTATGTGGCGTACGTGACTCAAGGGGGGATTCAAGTGGCTACTTTCTAAAAGCCGCTTTTTGGGGCTGCCCTGCCCTCTTCCTCCTGGTGTGAACGCGCCACCCATAATGGACCCCTTCAGGGAGTCTAGCTGGGTAGCTGCTGCTTGCCTGGATGGAGGAAAAACGGCACCAGGCAGCCAGCGATTCTTTCCCCTCCTCTTCCCATTGCCCAGGGCACACAGCAGCAGCGGCAACTCAAGCTCCCTTCGCCCGCTCACCGTCACAGCCTTAAAAACATTCACACATCTCTCAGAACCTGCAGCTGCTTTGCTTTCTTTTCCCTTTCTAAAGGTCAGAACTTTCAGAATTGCACAAAACTGCAACATTGTTATCAGGTATGAAGTGGGTAGGTTGCTACACTGTAGTAGCTGCTGTAAGGGGTGGATTTTTACAGTGAAATCACTAACTTTGGAAGCAAGCTATTGGGGGAGGAAACCCTAAACATGCATTCTCATCCAACTAAAACCGTACCGTTCCCACAGTAAGAAATGAAAAATGTTTCAAATGCACAAACCGGAGCGAGACCTGTTGAAATGAGTGTTAACATTTACAATGCATTGGAGCGATTTAACGTGCAGAAAGCATGTTAAGCCAACCTGACGTGGGGACTGCGAGGATCGAAACAGTTTCAAAACTGTTTTAAGCTTGTAATGGGAATTCACCCAAAGATCCTAGAATTTCCTGGTTCACAGTTGAGATACTTCACATGCCAGGCTGCTTGTCCCCCTCTCCTGAACATGCTAGGCTAGATAAAGTAGATTAGAGATGGGCTTGAGTGTCACATATTACCATTTCTGCTTTTTTTTTTTGCTATGTGTGAATGCAGCCTTAAAGGTGATAGGTGCCATATGCACCTATCTCACCTTTTCCACATGAATGCGCAAGTGTAGTTTCTGGCCTTTAATATGGATTAGAGGGTAGATGGGAACACTAACTTCTGCATGCTATCATCTCTTAGATGCTTTTGAGCCACTTTTTAAAATACATGCGGATGCAAATGATATATAACAATCCATGCTGAAGAAGGATTTATTAAACGGGGTGAAAGGAAAGCAGAATAAAATATATTATTTCTCCTTTTTTTCTCTAGCAACATCCAGACAGCTTGGGAGAAGCAGATCTGTGTGGGTTGTGTGGATGTCCATCTTTCTACCGCTGAGGTGAAAAATGCCCCACATACACAACTGGCATCTTCTGTTACTGAAGTCTTCAAAGCTGTGGAACCGAAGTACTGCAGCTTTGAAGCATGTGAAGCTGCTGCTTTGTATAGTTTAACGCCAGGCAAGAAAAGGTTCCAGAAATTGGCCATTTTCTGTCAGGCACAAAATCTTATCAGATGGAAACCACCCACAGTAAGTTGCTCCCACTGCCATTATCTCTCTACATGGCAGGTGCAGGAGGGTGAATCATTTTGCACGGTTTTCACAAGGGGCACCTCCAAGAGTGGGTTTCCTGTCTCTAGGTCTTCCTGCAAGCTGACTAAAATTGATGACATGTCCCTCAAAGCTTTTGAGGAATGTCCTTTTCTTGCCATCTAAGCGCAGCCTAAGTTTATTAAATCTTTCCTTTGTATGTAACAGATGCTACCACACATGCTTCATGCTCAGTGCTTGATGTGACATGGTTCAAGTTGCACATTATCGTTTATTGTTTGTTTATTGTTAAATTAAAGCAAAATATTAATAAAAATTTTAAAACTTTCTCCTTGACTAATTTTTGAATTTTATTATAAGTTACTTATTAGTTACACTTTTATGTATAAAGAATCCCAGAGGCATGGCTCAGCTCTTCATAGGGGAATCCATAGTACCCCATTTCAGATAAGTCAGTTTGCTAGCCTCTGCCTAAGTCCATTGGTTGGTTGGGGGGGGGGCACCATTTCTCTTCTCATCACTTTCACTGTGGTATTTAATTTGTTGGATGGACTCCTTCACCCCTGACATACAACCAAACCTTTTCCGTCCCCAAAACACATGCTGAAATGGGTTCCCAATGACTCCAAGGCAATGAAAGCTCATGTGAAGTGTAATGGGGATAGGCCTGGACCAGCAGCATTGTGCAAATGGTGCTGTTCCAGACCATGCCTTTCCACAGTCTGAACCAGCATGCCTGACTGGTCTGGACCCATTGGTTCAGACCATAGAGAGGGGACTGCAGAAAGTCCTCAAGGCAGATACATTAAAAGTACAGGTAACTAGAAGACAAAGCTTCTCTGTCACTAAGGGGTGAAGCCTTGGTTTTTCTTTACATCTAGAAGTATTTATTTCATGCAATCCCATTCCAAAAATTTACAAGGAGGACATTTGAGTCTGTAAACTAAAACAGTTTGAGACAGTGCCAACCATCACATTAGAGCACTAAAGTTAAACACAAACAACAGCTGCTGGGAGGAAAAGAAATAACTCTTGCCATCAAGCTGAATGGTCATTTCGAACCTCTCACACATTTCCCCCTTTTCAGTGAGCCCTCCCCATTGTATGGAGCTACAACATTGCAATTACTGAGAAAAAGGAATCAAAATCTGGTCTTCCAGAAGCTTTATTGTGTCATAGAAGTGCTATTGAAGTTGTGCTTACCTGGATGCAGGCTGAGGGAAGGAGGAACATGCAGTGAACAAGAGCAAACAATACTTCCATTGCCTGCTGTTTTCAAATGGGAGCAGTACTGAGGCATTCTGTCTTGGTCCCCCCCCCCCAAGCCTATGGCCGTGATCACACCTGGCTGAATTAGGTCATCCCATTAAGAAACTGAAACGAAGCCATCCTAATCCTGTTCACATCCAATACCTGATAATCAGTCCTTAAATCATCCTCAATTTGGGCTGCTATGCTCACACCTTTTATACTATCTCCCAGAGTTCCCTTTACATGACTCTTTAGTTCTCCACCCCTATTGATTGCGTCAACACCACCTGCATTCGATAGGAAAAGAAGAAGAGTTGGCTTTTTTACCCCACTTTTCTCACCCATTTAAGGAGACTCAAAGTGGCTGACAAAGCCTTCTATTCTTCTCCCCACAACAGAACACCATGTGAAGTCGGTGGGGCTGTGTGAGCTCAGAAGAGAGTTGTGACTAGCCCAAGGTCACCCAGCTGGCTTCGTGGACGAGTGCAAAATCAAACCCAATATTTCCAGATAAGAGTCTGGCTCCTTAACCACTAGACCAAACTGGCTCACCAAAGTTCTGCCAGTCAATAGTGGCATCAGGGTGTATTTGGAGTTGTGTAGTGCCAACAGCAAACTTTATGCTAACAGGGTACTGTTGGGGGGTGGGGACTGTGCCCCCAAACCAATGACGCCGAGGCATATCCCAGCCAGCCAGCCAGCATGCACCTCCACCCCCACAGCCATTCTGGTAGAAAAAGGACAGGCTCTTATCTGCTTTTTCCTCTAAAGCTGCTGACGAACATTCACTTCTCAGTCCCTTTCACAGCAATGAAACTTCGTTTCCCTTGCACATTGCTGAAGGGAAATGGAAGCTACATTGTCCTTAGAATTGTATCATTTCTACTCTTGCTCCATGCTTTTCCTCTCCCCCTCCCAACAGTGCTTTTCTGGCCCTTTATTTTTAAATCCCTCCCTGTTTTTCAGAAAAATGAATGATCCGTCTAGCACAAAATAGATTTATATTTTTTAAAAAACAATGGACAGTCAACATGCTTGTGATTGGAACAAAGGGAAATTGGAAAGGTCAGTTTGGGAGAGGGGACCATCCTAGGAATGGTGACAAGCAAAGTGCAAACTGCTTGGCAAGCAAAGAAGACACTACCCCCATGATAACAGGTTTCTGCCAAACCTCCCCTCTCTTGAGAATATAAAGCTCCTGGGAGTTTAGCAGAAGTGGAAAAGGATAAAGGAAGGGGATCACATGTGTGCCACCCACAGCCAGGTATTGGGTGGTAGGGAACGCTGGATCCACCTCTCCCAGGACAATTCAGCCCCCTCTAGCCCAGTTCTATACTCATACAGGGCAAGTGAAAATGGACTGGCTCCCCAAGGCGGCTTGAGTCCTCTGTAAAAGCAGACTCCAGAGAAGCTGGCTTATGGAGGGACAGCCCACCCCCAAGATAATTCCTGAGAGGAAAAATCTGAGCAATGTGAAGAGAAAATGGCTGGAAGACAGCTTGAGCTACGGGTGTGATCATGGCCATGCAATACCAGGGCTTACATATAATCAAGGCAAAGAAGGGGGGAGAAATCAGAATTCAGAAGGGTTTTCTTTTATTTTTACCTCATTCCTTCTCCCCTTTCCCCCCTGTCCTCTCCCTTTTTACTCTTACATGTTGCTTTGAAGTTCCAAAGTAATACAAAACTGCTATTACAAAGGAAAAGAAAGTGAGATTGGACTTCATGGAAACTGTACTGTGTTTTCAGTGTGGAGGGGGAGAAGGAGCAAAAGGTGGAGTTTGACTTTCCTGCCCCAATGTTGTCATGATTTGAAGGGTGGAACAGCCTCCCGTCACTGATTGCACTTTGAGAGGTATTTGGTGATGGGAGGAGAGAAAAGGATATGGTTTCTCCATTCCGGGAACAAGAAAAATGAAGAGTGATAACAAGCAAGTTTATTTTGACTCCATGTTATAACACAAATGTGGGAACATATCCAGTCCTTGTTCCCCCACAAACATGTCCCTTTTGTTTTTGGGTTTCTTTCTCCCTTCTGAGTCTGCTTTAGAAAGCTTATCCACTCCACAGGCTTTAAGGCAGATTTGAACAGTTTGTGCTGCAGAAAAATAACACTTAATGGGGAATTTTTGACAAATGTAGGTAATCTGCATTTTGATTGAATGCTTTTTTCTCTGCAGCAAAAGTGCATCCCTTACCTTTATTTTCATATTATGACCATTAATGTGGATTTGCAGAGACTTGGGTGGGGCATTCCAAAGGAAAGTGAGAAGATTTTTCCTTTCCCCTCCACCTGTCACGTCAGCTAGTCATATGCAGTGATGTATGAATGGGGTGTTGCCTTTTTTCCCTTTTCCTTTCGTGCAGGAATGCTCTTAGTCACTTGTGCTTTTGCACAGAAGCACCTGAAAAGAGATTTTGCTTCCCTCAGGAACATCTGATTTTATTTTGAGAGAGAGGGGACATTTTTCTCTGCAAGAGCCAAGGAGGGAGATTGACAGGTTGTGTGGACCAATGGGGAGTGTCAATGAGGAGTTTAGAATGGGGAGGATGGAGGAGGGCAAGGCAATATGATGTTTGACTCACAACATTTTATGAGTGTTGGGAGAACAAACATACTAGAAGTACATTATTGCCGCATCCCCATTACAACCTTATTTCGGTTTCAAACCGTTTTCAGTCCTCGCAGACCCCACGTCAGTTTGGCTTAACACGCTTTCCGCATGTTAAATCGCCCCAAAGCGTTGTAAATGTTAATCCTCATTTCAACAGGTCTCACTCCGGTTCGTGCGCTTGAAACATTTTACATTTTTTACTGTGGGAACCCTTCCGTGTTAAGGGATGAGAGTTTCCCTCCCCCAATAGCTTGCTTCCAAAGCAAGCTGTAAAATCCACCCCTCAAAGCAGCAGCCCTAGTAGCAATCCAAGCAATCCACTGTAGCAATCCAACACTTCACACCTGATAACGATCTTGTCATTGAAGGTGCTGACCTTCAAAACAGGGAAAAGAAACAAAAGCAGCTGCAGGTTTGGGGAGATGTGTGAATGTTTAACAAAGGGGGCTTGAATTGCTGCTGCTGCTGCTGTGTGCCCTGAGCAATGAGGAGAGGAGGGGAAACAATTGCTGGCTGTCCACTGCCGTTTTTCTTCCATCCAGGCAAGCAGCAGCCACACAGCCACACAGCTAGGCTCCCTGAAGGGGTCCCTTATGGGTGGCATGTTCACGCCAGGAGGAAATGGACAGGGCAGCCCCGAAAAGCGGTTTTTAAAAAGTAGCCACTAGAGTCCCCCCTTGAGTCATGTACATCCTCAGAATCTGGATTGAATGCGATTCTGGCTGAAAGTAATGGGATCAGGCAAATTTGCGTTTGCATACGGTTCTGTTATTTCGGTTTAGGGAAACTGGATTAAGCTTCTAATGGGGATGTGGCCTATATCTTGTATGTGCCTTTTCCTCTGAAGTGAAATTCAGCTGTCATGACAGTGGATTCTAGTCTGAAATGCAAAGTAACATGGCTGATGTTGTGGAGCCCTTTGGGTTAGAAGAAATTGGTAAACACTGCTTCTCCATGTTTCCAGTAAGAACCTTCCATTGGATAAAGAGTTAGTCCTATTAACAGCGGACTCATTTAGCCCAGACCTCACCTTTCAGAGGACCCATTTCAGCATTCTGTCATGCATTCTATACCCCTTTTTCCACGCACAGTCAAAGATCCAGATTTTCAAGATCTAGATCTTTGAGATGGGGTCCTCCTGGAGATCCGGATCTTGAAGATTCCTGAAGACCCCACTGTGGACACCTTTAATCAGGTCCACATGAAATCCAGATTTAAGGGCCTGAAGGATTCATTAAATCCAGATTTCCCCTGCCCTCGTGGGGACAGGGCCTTGCAGATAGGGCCTTCAATGGGGCAAGGTGGGGACAGGTCTTCCTGATTGGTACCAATAAGGCACTAATGAGATCTTAGAAGGGTTCTAAGCCCTAGTGGAAAAAGGTCCTTTGAGTAAAACCTCTTCGCTGAGGCCTTTGGCTAGATGTTGGTCATGTTTGCCCCCCGCTGCACCTGCTACTGTTTTATTTGATACTTTGTTGTTTTAAAATTTTAATATGGGTGGTTTTGTTTTGTTTTGTTTTGATATGCTGTATTTTAAAGTTGTTACCCACCCTGAGACCTTTGGGTATAGAGCGGGATATAAATATAAATAAATAAATAGAAAAATAAAACATGCCATTCTTCTTCTTCTTCTTCTTCTTCTTCTTCTTCTTCTTCTTCTTCTTCTTCTTCTTCTTCTTCTTCGCTACCAAGTCCAGTTCAAAGTATTAAGGTTAACTTAACTTACAAGGTCTAAATAGCTTGAGCCTCAAATATATAAAAGGATACCTCTTCCTATACTCCCCCCCCACTGTAGATACTATTATTTTAATATTTAGGATATTCTTTAAATCTTTTGAATTATTTTTAAAAGTGTTTTTATGTATTTTATTGTTTTAAATATATATTGATTTGTAATTTGTTGTTTTAAACGTTGTTACCCACCCTGAGACCTTTGGGTATAGGACGGGATTAATTAATTAATTAATGGGTACTGCTAGTGACAGTGGAAAAACACCCCAAGAGTGTCCTTGCCTTGGCAGCGCTCTGCTTTGGCTTGACACAGCACTCAAAGTGAGGGATTCTGGGAATATATGGCTACAGGGAATATGGACAGTATGCCATTGTTGGGGTGCTTGTTGGCACAGCAAACGAAGATTACTCCAGCATCATTGGTAGATGCAGTTCATATTTTGCTCACTTACTGTATAGGTTCCACTGTCATGTGATACCTTCTTATGTTAATAAAGCTTATAACCTATTTATTCTGAGATGATCAGTGTGATAAACTTTGATTATTTCATGCCTTTGTGCCTTTCTGCACTGACCCTGCCATGATTCAAACCAGTTGGCCTGGAGCAGCAAGGCCTACTGGTTTGGAGCATGACAAGGCATGATCTGGAACAGCACTATTCTCATGATAAAGCTGGATCAGCCCAGTCCCTGTACCAGCCCAGTGGGCTAGGAATGAATCTTCTCAGAGCCCTCAGAAACCCATTTTGGTGGCTTACTTTGGTGCAACACCAAAATGGGTCCTTTAGTAGTCTAGATTATGGAGGTGCACCTTCTGTGGACTCTGTGCTCCAGGTTGGACCCCACTGGTCTGCCAGTAGACCTTTATATTGAGGTCTACAGGTGATTCAGATCATAGACTCCTTGATCTGGATTATGCTCCATTCTCTGTGGATAGAACAGACCAGTGGTGGGCAGGGTATCCCATGTTCCACGCCAACATGTGGGAGGGAAGCCCTTATTGTACTAGGTGGTAAGGAGGAATACCAGCAAAGCCAGAAAGATCCATAGGATCTCAGTATCTTCTATGCCTGCATGGGCATCTGTGGCTGAAATTATCTGTAAACTTAAATCTTTCAGAGGTTAATTGTTTTGGCTGGAGACTATTATGGTTAATGCCTAGAAACCAAAAAAAAGTGTTTGAAGTTCCTCAGTGACAAAATATCTTCTTGTTCCTTGCATGCATAGCTGGGTGTAGCTGCTTCTTATTATGCTTCAGTCATTAAAACAAAACAACAAAACCACTTTTATAATTACCTCCTATTGCATCTGTAACTTGGAGAGAGTAATGTTTTTCTTCATGTGTTTAGGCTTTAGACCTGTCCATAGGAACACCCAGTTAAGTCCCTGGCATATGCTTATAAGTAATTTTCTCTGCTTTTCCCTAAGGGCTTGGCAGTAAGGTACGAAAACACTATAAAAACATAGAAATATAAAAGCAAAGTTGCAAACATCTGTTTGATGTGAGAATCTCTCTAACCACGATAAAAATTCCAAATCCCTGTCATCTATAAGTGTGACCATATAAAAATGTGCTTTGCTTTTGGTAAGAGGACTTGGAGGGGAAAAGCTGGTGGTAATTTGGAAGGTTACAGTTAGTGATGCTTGCTTCTTCTACTCCCCCCCCACATTTGATTCCTGCAATGGTTAGTGGTACAAATAAAGGAGGCAAGAAAGAGAGATAAGCACATTATTTGTGTGCCATTTTTATGCCCCTGACTCTAATAGGAGTTTCTGAAAAAAGGTGATTGAACTGAGGAAATGGCACATGAGAAAAAGTTGAACCCCCTTCCCTCAAGACCCAAGTTCAAAGCTGCAACATTGCTGAAACAGTTTTTACTCATATTTCCTTTTGCTCTGCCAGGTAGGTAGAGACTGGCAGGTCCTGGCCAAAATGCCCATTCCAAGAAATCATAATTGTTTCAAGCAGAAGTTGGAGTTCAGGGGCTTAAGTATATCTACACTTTCAAAATTTTAGTACTTGCTTGAAAAATCGTGAAATGGTTCTGTATCTAGGTTAAAAGAAAGTTGGCTGTAGCCCTTTCTTCATGGACCTTTAATACACATCAAGGGTTCATATACTGCATGTTCTGGGCCTCCATGTTCCCACTGGTCCAGCTCTGCATTAGATGGAGCCTAATCCAGATTAAGGAGGCCCTGGGAGGCAACTAGTGGGCCAAGTTCAGAAAGACCTCTGGTTTCAGTTATGACAACAGTATCAATTTTATTATCCATCATTAAGCATTCCAGCTCCCCTATTTTGGCATTTGCGTACAGGTGCTTGTATGTACAGGAAGTTCTCTCCTGTAGAACCATATGGAGTTAAGCTGGAACAGTGGATGTCAGTTGGTCACTGAATTTTGTGTGGAAATCTCTGACTTTTATGAGGCTCTTATGCAAGATTGGGTCTCTGTAAAAGATTGAGTCTGCCTCTGGCCAAGTCCATTTCACCCCCACCCCCCAGTGTTTGGTTGATAAGGCAATAATTTATTTACTTATGGGACTTATATTCTGCCTTTCCTCGAAAAAACCCAAGAAAAGTTTTTATATTTGGGGATTAGACATTGTTAGACATCTGGAGCTAGGAAACACTCAGACAGTGTTTTTTTTTTAACTGCAGCTGGGTGAACAGAAGCAAACTTCCCTTTCCTGTTGCGTCAGCTTGTTCTTCAAAAGAAACCATACATATTGCCACTTCCTATTTTTTTTTGCCCTGCCTGAGCCACTTAAACCTGCCTGTATAAAAGAGTTACCAGAGACCATTGCAGTTTCTGATCGCTTGTGTTTTACCAGAAGACTCTCTTTCCTGTAATCTTGATTGTAAATACATATGTAAGGCTAAATTTAAAAAGCTTGATGCACAAAGGAGAAGGACTCTGGTAACAAAGCAAAAATTATTTAATTTCTGTTTGAACTGCTGCACAGAACTCTTCATTAAGCAGATTCTGATCAAGTCAAACTGGCTTGCTGAGCTCCATATAATGTTCCGTGTTCATCAAATGCTCAAACCCCTTGAGGCTGACCCTGTGAGAGATCTCAGAACTGTAGCAGGAAGGAACAAGTGTGCTCAGGACGTAAAATCCCCATCTACAGACCCCTTAAAGAAAGCTGCTTGGTTTTAATTTAAATACTTCCAGGGATTTCTTCATATTCTTTTGCCAAAATCTGCCTTCCTTCCTTTTTAATCTGTTAATTCCAGCCCTGCTTTGTGACACATTTATATTAGTTTGCTCTGTCTTTCATGTTTCCCTTCTCTGTACTAAACATATAACCTGCTCTATGCTTTTTTGTGATCTACAGAGCCTTCCAGAATCTTCCCTAGCCTAATGGTTTAGACCAGTAATTACTATTCAGCAAGCCATTGTTTTCCAGGCTCCTGAGGAAGAAATGGATAGCTGCTGTTGGCAAAGCTGCAGAGTTTGGGCTTTGTTTATTATTGCCATGATTTGTGTCTGTTTTTGGTTTCAGTCTGCATGAATCCAGCTCCTTTGCTAGACTCCCGTCCCAGCATAACTGTGCTTGTTATTTGCACGTGCAAGTGAGGGACTTCAGCTTAACTGTAGTCATTAGCTGTAAATTGGTCAGTTCCCATTCAGCCTCTGTTCTTACCCAACACAGGAGCAGCAATGAACTTTTGACAACCATTGGCCTTGTCAGCATTCTTCTTACATGTGATGTGCCGAAAATGGACACAATACTCCAAATATTGCAAAGTGAGAATCTCTCATATTTGAGAGCCAATTGGACTACATCCAGCTGTAACATTGTTTTTGCAGTTAAAGGTAACATTTCCTGCTGGTGGGGATGTGGAAGGGAAGGCTCTGCACCCTCTTTACAAACCCTTCTGTTGTGCCTAAACTTGTGATGATGAATAGGAAGGAACAGAGAAGGAAAAAATTATGGCAGCTTAAACTGAGAGAACGGGTCTGTATACATCAACAGGCTTTAAAGATAGTTATCACCAGGATGTTATTGCTGGCAGGAAGAAAAATCCTTTTGTTGCCAACTATTCTGAATTGCGCATGATTACGAAAAGAAAGTAAATCAACAGCCCCACGTCTTTCTGGGTATTAATGTGTTAATGCAGAGGCCTATTTGCACTATGGCCTCCAGTGCTCGATTAGTGAACTTCTGGTGAAGAGCATATGTACGTGGTGTAGGCTGTTACAGCCTCCAAACGTGCCTGCCCTCACCAGAAGTGCACTGATTGTTGATTAGGTGTAGAGAACAATATCATGCTCCACACGTTAACCAACTTTACCCAAAAACTTACCTCAAGCTTCTAGGGCAGCAACCACCTGCTCTTCTTCTGCACTCTAGGGTCATCTGAGGTGCCACGAAAGTGCTCTGCCACCTTAGATGACCGTAGACACAACTGTGCATGCGCAGAGGACTGTGGCATCAAGGCGATGGTGCTGAAGTACGTGCAGTCACAGAGGGCGCCACATCTAAAATGGTGGCACCCAGAGGAAGATCAGGCCGCGGATCAAACATGGTAAGTATTCGATCCCTGGGTAAGTATTCAATCATCACCTTTTCATCACCACACCGCTGCATGATCTACAGTTCCTGCTATCATGTCCTCATTGATCCAGTATTCTTCTCACAATAAATTGTGGGTGAGAACCAGCTGCTCTAAGTAGATAGCACAGGGTATCCCTACGATAGGTTCTTTCCTTCCTTTACCCTCTCTGTATCTCTAAATTGCTGCTTTCATTGATGCTTTTTCCTGTGTCAAGCTATTGCACCTTGTCTGGTCAGAGCTTGCGCCTACCTCACCGGGATTCTATTTTGTTTATGTTTGGGACCTCTTGGAAGTTCTCCATGTAGTGCTCCTTCATTTTTACCATTATTTTATTCTTTTCATACTGATTAATCATATAATTGTTCTGCTAATCAAGAAACTGCCTTTTGTTCTGCCTCCTGCCTGCATTGTTAGCAGAGTACTAGCCAAGTTAACGCAAAATGATCCAAACATGAGTAACATCTAGACATCTCTGCTTTAAACACATGTCTAGGATTTCTACTAACAAAGCCTATTTCAGAGAAAGGACTGGCATGGAAGCATCCCAATTCAATACTTGAACTTGTACGCAGAACATAAATTAAAATGAGCTTGGAATGAACTTAATTTTAAATATTTCTCTCAGATATTCTTCAAATAGTGTTATAAAAAAACCCTCACAAACGCATCAAGATAGTATTGCAAAGTTAAATCAAGAAATAAATGAAACCATTAACTGTGATAATGTACATGCAATTCATTGCCTGTAATTCATTAATTTATTAATTGCCTATTAAAAAGAAATTAATTCAGTTAATTACAGTAATGCACATGTAATTCATTACCTGTAATTAATTAATTGCCTTTTTAAAACAAAACCCTAAGTGAGTCAAAATAGAAGATATCAACATATGAGTTTGAGCAGTTTTTGTGCCCCAAGAGCCACATAACAGTGAACATAGTGATGGATATCTACATTCATTCATTCATTCATTCATTCATTCATTCATTCATTCATTCATTCATTCTCCTTTTTGTCTTTGGCCCATCCTCCTTTCCATTTCAGTTACTCTTCTGAGATTAACAAACCAGAGCCAGAAGAAATAATGTTGTTTGTTGTCTGTTACCTAGCCCACTGCTGTGACCTTCTTCAGGTGGAAAGTGAAAGTTGACTAAGGGCGTTTTTGCACTTAGCTTCCCAGCCATGGGAAGCTTTGGGAGAAATGGTCCAGAATGCATTCCAGCCCTCCCCAATCCTAACACCTAACCTTACCTCCAATGCAAATGGCTGCCTGGACACCATCACCAGGGCAACCAAGTGATGCAGCTTGCCACATGGGCGTGTGGTGCATCATGTGACATGCGACACATCAGTGTGCGTGTCTGGCTTGTCGCACATCATTATGCATGTGCATTGCATCGCATACTTGTCCAGCACCTCTTCTACCTGGAAGAAGAACAGTAGCTTACCAGGGCTTAACTAGCCATGTACGAGTGCAAGTGTGGAGCATGTTTTAGTGCTCCATGCTTGCACTGCGTGAGGTCAACTCTGGGATTCTCTGGGAAGCACAGAACTGTTTCTGCAGCAGAAACAGCTCTGTGACATGCATATGATGCATCTTGGAACTGACCGCCATTGCACTGCAGAGGTAAGTGAAAATTCTTCCTATGTGGAACTCCCACACAGTTTCCTTAGCAGGTCACCACCTTGGCAATCACTGGTAGAGAAGGAAGCATATGAAAACTGCCCTCAAACTAATTTTAATGAAATGCTTGCAAACACACTCACGTGCATTTAAATCTGTGGTTTTAGAAACAATAGGCTGTGTGTCTATGTCTTAAGCCAAAGCACTGAAGGAAAAATATGTAAGGAATGTTCCCACTCAGCAGCGGTACAGCAGTGCAAACCCCGTGACAGTATGGCTGAGCAACATTCTTTATTATGCATCTCAGGTTTTGAAGGCTGGAACTACGTGCATCCTGTGCTCGAAGGAAACATGATGCTGGAATCTACTAAGTACAGTTTGGCTGTGTTTGGACAGGTGTCTCAGAGACAGCAGAGTGTGATGT
This sequence comes from Aspidoscelis tigris stejnegeri, assembly GCA_023333525.1. Lineage (NCBI taxonomy): Eukaryota > Metazoa > Chordata > Lepidosauria > Squamata > Teiidae > Aspidoscelis > Aspidoscelis tigris. Next base: position 77,763,760 of record JALMGA010000003.1, read on the forward strand.
TGGTTACTTGTTTGCTATGTTTGGATATTCCAGAATAAAGTGTGGATATTCTGGAACATCCAGATATAGCTGAATAAATAATCAAAGTCTATGGGGAGCCACATAATGTTCCTTGCATTGTTCCTTATTTGTTAAATATGAGGAGCACTGCCAGATCAGCCCACAGTCCATCTAGTTCAGCATCCTGTCTTGCATTGTGGCCCACTAATTGCTTTTGGGTATTCTCAAGCAGGAGACAAAGACAAAACCTTCACCACTCTTGAATCCCTGCATATGGCCTTCAGAGGCATCCTGTCTTTCTCTCCAACCTGGAGGCAGTACCTAGCATCCATTCTAGTACCCACTGATACACCTATCCTCTGTGGATTTATCTAATCCTTTCTTAAAGCTGTCCAGGCTGGTTGCTGTCACCACCACCTCTTCTAGTAGTAGTTCACTGTATGTTATGTTCTATTCTGTTTTATTTTGAATATGATTCGTATGATTTTTATTTATCACCTATGTAATTTTTTATAATGCTTTAAAACACTTTAAACAATTTGTTTTTGGAAAATTGGTATAAAAATAAACTAAATGAACAAATAAATGGATGGATGGATAATTCTGCTTTAGGCATTGTCTTGGAAGGGAGGTCTATAAATACATTTGATACATAATATGCACAGGAAATCAACACCCAATCCCTTCATTCTCTTTGAATGATGTAGGGCAGTTTTGCACTTCCTTGCACTTGTGAGCGCTAATCAGCGACAGCCTAGTACTGCACAATTGATCACTTACCGGAGATCAAACACAAGGCCGGTCCACTCCTGGGCACCGCCATCTTGAGTGCAGCACCCTGTGCAAGGACCATCACTATGGTAATGCAGATGCTCTGTGCATTTGCACTCACAGTCACATCAGGGAGTCATATGGGCTGTCAGTGTGCTTGCACGGCAATTCAGATGACTTCCTCAGCCAAAAGAAGTGCAGATGCTCACTGGCTGGATGCTTCCAGGTAGGTTCCCAGCTTTGCCTGGTAAAGTTTAGGTAGCATGGTGCATGAGGTTATTCACCACAGCTAGTTTACAATTAGGCAACATCTGGGCAGGCAGGGGGTGCTTGTAGACTAAGCACCTCCTGTAAGTCCAGATGCACCTGCCCAGATGTTGACTAATTGTAAACTACAGGCCAAAGAGTGAATCGGTGCACAGTCATACACAACAGTTCACAGAGAAAGAATGTGAGGTTTGTGCTGAAATGTTCTTCCAATGGTGGATTTACAGTGCTGTAGGAGCAGCGGGGGCATCGTCCCAAACTAAAATAGAAAATGCTATTCCTTACCCCACCCCCAGTTTAGCTGTGCTACCTAATCAGACATTTGTGACTGCATTGTAAGCCTCATTCCTGAAAAAGAGAAAGAAATCAGATCAGCTTTGCCGTGCCATTTTGGCCCCTTTTCTTTGTTTCCCAAAGCCCACAAGGCTGCTCCCCAAATGGACCCAAATGTGAGCTGGGACTTTATGATAGGGAAGCCAAGACCAGCCAAAGGATGGGGAATTTTGCATAGTTAAGATCAGGGATGGAAGGCAGTGTTTGCATTGTGAATGCTGACTCCATCCAAAAGCTACCTCAAACCTACCCTGCAGCAGTGGCCATGTCTGGCTGGCTGTTGCTACAGCCATCAGGTGATGCTGTGTGCAAGTGTGTCACCACAGCAGCAGCTGGGCTACACTGCCCCTATGCAGCTTTCACACAGAAATAGGTGTGAAGGCTGCAGCTGGGGCTAGGTAGGGATGCGCATGGATATTCAAAAATTTGAAAATCTGACTCAAATTTGACAAACATCAACATTTGAATTTGAATTGGATTTTCAAAAATCTGAATTTTTGAATTCAAATGGATTTCTGATTTTTGAAAATCCAATATGGATTTTCGAATAATTCGACTGAATAGAACTTCGTATATCTTATCCGAATATCGTGTTTATTTGTGCTTATAATATGCGGTGCAAACGTGATAAAAATGGGATCATGAATTCAAAAATCGAATATGAAGTACGGATCTGGATGATCTGGATTCGAATTGGATTTTCAAAAATCCGGATTTTTTATTTTCGAATCAAATCGACTATTTGACTATTTGAATCGACTTGAATTTGAATGCAAAAAATTCCTGAAAAAGAGAACACCCCTAGTGCTAGGAGCACTATCGGTACTCTTAGTAGAGCTGAACAGTAGAGCTATGGCGATAGCTCGGCACTCTTGGAGCCGCTCCAAGAGAGAAGTGGCTCTGTAGTGTGCAGATAGTCCATACTGGAGCATCTCTGGCCGTCCCCAAGGGCCATGTGCAGAAAGGCCCTCAATCAGTTTTTCCTTTCAATCTGGGGGGCCATTATCCCTTGTGCTTCCAGGACAGATTAGCTGTAGACAAAGCATGTCTGGGTAATAACTATGGCTAATTAAGATGAATCAAGGGATGGTGACACCCAATAACACACATCAGCAGCTGAAAAGCAGAACAGTAACTCTCTGAATGTTTTGCATCAGTCTGGAGGTGGCCCAACAATGCAGCTCCTTGCTTAATACAACCCTGTTCTCAATATAAAATCATTTGCCTTTGCCCTAGTTTTTTATTTCCCCAGAATAATGGGTCTGTGTGATCATCACTTCGTTTCCTGCTGCTTACCCAGGAGGGAAGCTGCAAAGTGCTGATCCTGGCTGGGAGCAACCCACATCTTTGGACTTCCCATTTGGGTTACATAGAGGGTATCCTGGAATGTCTGGCCATCTTCTCTTTCACAACTTCATGCAACTACTATAGGAAGCAGTGCTCAAGCCTCCCATCAGGCACAAAGAGTGGGCCTTTTAATTCCAGCCTTGGAGTCAAGCATCTTAGGATGTACCTGATCAGTAACCTTAATGCAAGATGTCAAATGCTTCAGGGCCCTGGTCGCCTATATGAGACAGGACATCCTATGCATAATTGGAGCTGAGTTCATGCCAGTTCCGTTCACACCTAGGGTGCATTCCCACTTGGTGCATTTCAGGACTATTCTGGTCTGGATGGGACAAAATTCTAGTGCGGGTTTGACTTTCCAGCTGGGAACAGCACCGAGCATGCATTGGGCTGTTCCCATTTACTTGCCAGTAAACCAGGCCTGCAAGTGTTACAAGCACCTCAGTGGCTTTAAAATGGTGCAACACAGTGTTTTTTCTCAAAGGAGATGGCAGGAGATGTCGCTGTGAAGAGATAGAATTAGGAAAAAACAGATTTCCACTTCTGGGTAGGGAAATGGAAGAGAGGTGGAGGAAGGAGCCACCGCCGCCACTGCCTCTGCCATGCTCAGTGTTGCCTGGGTGCCCCCCCCCCCTCTACTCAGCCAAGCCGCAGCTCATGGCAATGAGCCCAGGGCACCTTTCCTCCTAGCCTGCCATGTGCACACAAGCAGATTGGAGGAAACTAGATCAGGGTTTCCCAAACTATGGGTCGGGACCCACTGGTGGGTCGCGAGCAAATATTGAATGGGCCCTGCCTGTAGAATTAAGTAATAAAAAAATTGTATTAAAACTTTGTTATTTGAAAAGTCCTTTATTCATATTGGTAATGGTTAAATTTCCTAGAGGTGGGTCCTGAGTTGGTAAACTTATATTAGCTGGGTCGTAGCCCAGACAACTTTGGGAACCACTGATCTAGATCACAGATTCACTTGAGGGTTGTAAGGTGGTGCTTTCAGCAACATAATAACCAGACATTCTTAACATTTTAGCAGATCGGGGGGAACAGCTTGACTTGTTTGGGTTTGGACGCTAGCCTTTTGCCTTTTCTTGGGCATGACAGGTGTGGCGGGCATGGCAAGCTGTGAGACCCCATCCTTATGTGGCTGGCATTGGGCAGGAGGCTGCAGCTTCACCTCAAAAAGCCCAGGAGAGTTCCCAGGTACAGGAAAAAATGCGGGCTTGGCTAGAAAACTGGAAGAAAAGTACCGTTTCACCTGCCCCCCCCCCAGATTTCTGCAGGATAGTCCTCAGAAAATCTGGGGATAAGAAGTGGAATGGGAACGGGGCTTGCTGAATTACTGGCCGATGTAATGGGAACCATAGGTGCTGAGTTCCCACCCATTCCGGATTTTAGTGCCTTTGGGAACACAGCCCTAGATTGTTATAAGTCATCCTTAGGCCATCCCCGCTTTGGGCTGCATCACTCACACCTTTCTCCGTGCTCGACCTAAGCCTCCTCCACGTAACGCTTGGCTCTCCACCGCTTTTGCTGCATCAGATCTATCTCTTTTCTTATTGGGTGTCGTTGTTTCACTCAAGAGAGGTGAGGGTGTGTGGTTCTTTTTAAAGCCTGCTCCCCCCCCTCCAGGCCTCCCTTCCTTTCAAATGTGTTTTTATTCTCTGTGTGATTAACTTTTTTTTTAAAAAAACTAGGACATTTGCAAAAAAAATGCTAGATAGAGGAATCATACACATAAACTAAGGAGAACAGAGAAGGTGCTTCACAAACTCCTTGCATGCCGTTCTCCCCTAGATATTGGCCAAAAGGAAAGACTGGACCCCACTCACCACAGCACAGTTCAGCCTGAGTAATGGGATCTGAAGGCGACCTGAAGTCATCCTAAGCTAAATATTTGACCAGGGCTCAGAAGTGGGTGTGCACGTGGTCTCAGTTGCTGAACACACAGAACGGCTTTCTGCTCCATGCAAAGTGTCACTTTCTCAGGTTTGATTTTTTGCATTTGAGAATGGCTTGGCCACCATGGCAGCTGGAGCCGTTAAAAGCCACTTCTCTTTAGGGTTTGAAGCTTTTTGAGCTTGTAGGAAGATGGATGGGTAGGCAGGCAGGCAGGAAATCTAGGCAGGTGCACACGCACACACACACACGCACACACAGCTTCAGCCGGAGTGTAAGGAGGTATCAGCAAAATAATCTCCCCAGTAGTGTACTATCAAGGGCTGGGATGTGACAATGGCTTAAGCAATGGTAATATAAGCTTTTATTCATGGAGAAAATTACATGCTATGAATCCTACTAGCAAATGTGTCCGTGGGTTCTGTTGCAATCATGGCTGGGTCTCCTCAAGTGGGAAGGAAGGAAGGAAAGTTCAGTGAGGCTGAATGCGAGAAACAATGGGGGGGGGGGACACATCTTCTGAATTGCAGACGGGACAGTGACAGCCATAACTGGGTGCTGAGCTTTTAGCTATATTTGACACTGCTTGGCAGACAAATGGCTTGTCTAAGGGCTTGTCCACCACGATCTTCACCATAATGGCATCTTACTTTGGGAAGATATCACAGGCTGCATTCCCATACAAATTTAAATCTGAACTGAATTCATTTTCTGGACCAGGAGATCCCATTTATTTTCTTATTCCTGGATTTTATGAGGACTATCCTGCAAAAAGCCACAGAAAAAAAAGTCCTCAGAAAAACTGTTCTCAGTCCCCTTTTAGACCCCAGTCTGCTTCCCCCCCACCAATGGGAACTCTATTGGACTATTCAGGGTGGAGATCTACCCTTCTGGCCAATGCCTGCCAGATGTAGGTGGGATTTCACAAGCCGGGAAGTTCTCCCCCCTCCCCTTCTCATGCCTGTTTTGAACACCATGAGATATGATCGCAGAGGAGGAGAAAGTAAAATCTGTTAAAACACCATCCTCAAGAGATACATTTGTAGCAGGGCTTTCAGAGCAGCAGAAAACTTTTAAAAGCAGGGAAAATCCAAGGCAAGCCGCGATCCTCATTTTAAAGAGGGGAGGGAAACTGAAAGGGAGAGTCATAGCCTCTCTCTCCCCCCACCTCCATGCAAGCTGCTTTGTAGCCTCCAATTGCTTTGCACTGTCTGCTACTTTGCTCCTCTGCTTCAGTGCAAACTTCTTGTCTTCCCAGCAATGTGAATGGAGGTAACATCGGATCTGAAAGGGAGAGTTATTTGTGAATCAGCTGCTCAGCTGATTGAGGGAGGGAGGCAGGCTTTGCACAAGGGGCAGAGATTTAAAGATCCTGTTTCTCTGTACTGGGGACTTGGGCAGTGAGTAGAAATGGCAATATTCGGACTCAGCCCGATTTATCGTCAGGCAAATGGGGACAGCCGGATTGCGCACTCAGTCCTGAATCTGGATTTAAAAAGTCCAATCCGGATTTAAAAAGTTAGGTGGGAACACAGCCTCTCTCATTGCCATCATGAATGCTGCTATGTTAGAGGAACGTTTTGACTTCTTCACATCTACCCTCTTTTCTTTGTCTTTTCTCCCAGGCATTGCAAGCCCCAGACGTCAGGTGGTCTGCGAACATGCTGGCTGAGTAAGGATGGGGCAGAATTTTCTGAACTAGCTTTACTCTGAATTGACTGTGTGGCAGTCTCACTATGGTGTCCATAAGCTGCCACTACATTTAGCCCATCTGGAACCACTGACCCTTTTCAGTGAATACCTTTGGCACAGTTTGAGCGAATGCAGGCCCTGAACCTTATTCTGCCATAGTCTGCATATTCGTGAAGATGGCAGGCTCCCATTCCAGAATATAGGGCATTTGCACATTTACCATATATACTGTAACAAGCAGGTTCCTAGACTGAGTCCTCTGCACGTGTGATCTGCTGAAGTGTTCCCGAGCATTCTAGTTCAGCTGTGGATTGGTTAAAAGCAATACATAAGTGTATCTGTGGCAGCAGGAATAATTCATGAGAGGTCTTTCCACACCACTTATGGTGTTGCAAAGCCACGGTCCTTGGGCCCTGCAGATCTGCCTCAGGGATTGAACAGCTAAGTCCGGCCCTATGATTCTAGGTTCAGACCCTGCAAAGCTAGACCCAGAGCTTTATATTGCAAGGTCTGGACCCTGCAGGGCTCGGCTCTGCCCCCCCCCCCCCGATGTAACATAGAATTGACATGTACATTGCCCAGTAGGAGTGGGCGGAACTTCTGACAGAAGGATGGGTATCAATGAATGGAGCAAGGGATGGAATATCCTCATTGCTGATAATGCTGGACAAAAATAATGCTGTTCCAGCCCTTGCAATGCAAATGCCACCAGCTAGGCTAGAAACAGAACAGCCTGGATTAGTCTAGTAGAATTAGTCTAGTAAGGTAATTGCAGAAATATCTATATTCCATAATAATAAGGGTGACAGGTTTTGTGGAAAGCTGAGCTATAGCATCTTTTTTCCAGTTTAGCTATATGACTATTGCATGATAATCAATAGAGTGTTCAACTTGTTTGAAATAAACAGAATGCCTTGCTCTGCCACGGTATTGATTCACAGACATGCACACACAAGCAAAATAAAGTCAGAAGACAGAACTGACAGCACATAACCCTCATTTGTCAAGGTACAAGAACAGTTAAGGGTTGGAGGAGACACTGGCATAATGAATGGCAACGTAAGCTTTTATTCATGAATCAGTCCAGAGAAACAAAACTAATTCCTACTAGCAGGCACGTTCATGGGACATGTTGCAATCACAGCTGGGCAATTTGAACTGGGAAGTAGGGAAAGAAAGTTCTGTGTGGCTGAATGGGGAAAACCCCTGGTCGCTTCCCTTTATGCACTGGAAAGTCCAATCTAGAAAGATACCACACAAAGAGAAATATCAATTTAAGGGTTTACAAAGCTGCACCTGGAAAGAGACATTTCTGATTCCACTCCTGAGGCTATTAACTTTTTAGAAGGAGGAGGAGGAGGAGAGTTGGCTTTTCTACCCCACCTTTCTAACCCATTTAAGGGCCTTGCCGCATCCCCATGCAAGCCATTTGGCACAGAACGGGCATGCATGGGACCAGGAGCAGGCCTGAGATTGATCCTTGCTCGTCCTCATGCCGTTCCTGGTGATGTGGGCTGGGTGCGGGCTGGGCACGGATGCAGGCGTCCCCATGCAAACTGTGCCAAATCCTGGCATGGGAGAGCAGCGCCACCTCCTCTCTGCCTTCTTTCTCCTCATTGGAAGCCAGATTCACATCAGCCCACTCCTGTGTCTTTGCAAATGTCCCTGTGCCGCCAGCTGCAAATGCCACATCCCCCAGTCCCTTAGCAGCACAGAAAGCCAGGACTGGGCTGGGAGGCATGGACATTTTTAAAAATAAAGCTTAATAATAATAATAATAAAATTTTAAATAATTTTAAAAGACCCAAAGCTGCTACGGGGTTTAGTGGCAGTTAGGAGCTTGAGTAGTTTTGCACACCTCCACTCCACCAGGAATCGTGAGAACACCCGGCAACTTTAAAAGGGAGAAAATCAAGCCATTATCACGATTGCCTTGGCAATTGGGAGATGGGAAGAGGAAGGCACATAATTTTTTAAAAATAAAATTTAATAATAATAAATTATTATTATCTTGACTGCCTTGGCGATTGGGAAATGGGGGTGCAATATTTGCCATGGAAAAAGTAAAAGAAAAAAGCCATTATCCTGCCTCCCTTGGTGATCAGGATGTTTCCACTCCCCAAAAATGTCAGCAGCTGCAACCTCCAATGCACAGGGCAGGAACGGCGAGCACACCCCACCTTCCAATGATGCGAGTGCCAATCTCCTCCCAAAGTAGCCTGGGATTGTCCCCATGCACAGTCTTGGCTCCCTAAGCAATGACTGCCGGGACCCCAAACCATGCCCAGACTTGTTTTTTTGGGTACCAAATTTGGTCCCGGTCTGGCATGGTTTTGGGGGGGTTGGTCTGCGGAAAGCATGGGGACACACCTTGCTGAGCCTGGTTTTAGTACCATACCAAATGTGCATGGGGCCGTGCCCAAAGTGGCTGACAAAGCTTTCTGTTTTTCTCCCCATAGCAGGACACCCTGTGAGGTAGGTGGGGCTGGGAGAGCTCAGCCAGCTGGCTTCAAGGGGGAGGGCAGAATCGAACCTGGTATTCCCACATAAGAGTCTGGCTCCTTAACCATTATACCAAACTGGCCAAAGCATTTTAAGAGGATCACTTAAATGATTAACACGTTAATGCTTCAGTGGAAAAAAATATCTAGAAATGCTATTACTTAAGACTACTGAAAGTCTTTCTCAGATAATCTGGGATAAATGTATTTGAGCTGTTAATTTCTAAAGTGAATTCCTACGTGCTTTATGTGCATGGCTACTCAAAGGAAGCCCTTCTGAGTTCTGTGGAAATTGTTTCCACATGCTTGAGTATAGCGTTGCAACTTGACCTGCCTCACCAGCACAGAATTAAAAAAATCCTCTATCTCTGTGAAGGGAAGTACTGTAGCTCAGCGGTAATGGAAGCAGCCTGGAAGCAGAGGGTTACCAGTTCGATCCCCGGGCTTTCCTGGGAAGTAGGTAATGGCAAACCACTTCTGTACCTCTGCCAAGAGAACATCATGGAGGTGCCAGTGGAGGTGCCCAGCAGCCCACTTGGCCACAAGTTTCTTTGAGCCTTTCTAATGCAGCATTTGTAGTCAAGGTATCATTCATTCAATTTCATTCAATTTACTTGTACACTGCTTGTAGCCAGTTTGGTCTAGTGGTTAGGGAACTGGATCCTTATCTGAGAATACTGGGTTTGATTCTGCCCTCCTCCACAAAGACAGTTGGGTGACCTTGGGCTAGTCACAGCTCTCTTCTGAGCTCCAACAGCCCCACTTATCTCACAGGGTGTTATGTTGTGGGGAGAAGAACAGAAAGCTTTGTCAGCTGCTTTAAGTCCCCTTGAATGGGTGAGAAAAGCCGGGTAGAAAAGCCAACTCCTCCTGCCCCTTTTCTTCTTTTTTCCCAAAAAGATTGCTCAAGGTTGTATACATTTATAAAAGTTTATACAGCTCCTAATCAAAACATAAAAATCATACAATCAATAAAATTAAAAATAAAACATTATAGAACATAGCCTATAGTAAACTAATAAAACAAAAAGAAGCATCACATTCAACGCAATAGGCAGCAGTCCAAGAGGAAATGCTTTCATTTTGTCATAAGAATGATCAGCATCCCTACTTCCAGGAACAACTCTGAGGAAGTACTTTCCTCTCATGCCTCTAGTGTTGTCCCGGAACTGCTGCTGAATTAGCTCCCTATGTTTGTTCTAAGGTCACTGACAAAAAGGCCAGGTCTGGAAAAGAAACACTTTCTCCAAGTTATCCGTGCCCAGCTGGGGAGGAGAGGCAGCCAGAGGGCAGGATAGTCTAAGCTGTCACCACTAAGGCAGCATTCACACCTAAGCTTTAATCCAGTTTCAGTCCACTTTCACAGTGAGAGAACGCATCAGGAAATGGACTACTCATTTTCTTCCCACTTTATCTAGCCCAAAGGTGGATTTTCTGAGTTAAATAAAATGGAAAGAGGATGACTAGTCACTTTGACAGTGTGTTCTCTCACACTGAAAATGGACTGAAAATGGATTAAAACTTAGGTGTGAATGCAGCCTAAGCCACTCACGGGAGCAATGACAAACACTTATACCAAAGAGGACAAAGTGTGGGCTGGGAGGACTGGAACCTCTCCTAAATTTCACCTGGGGTTTGGAAGGAAGTGATCTGAACTTCCTATCACAAAATAATGTCCTGTGTTGAAAGGACTCTTGATTTTGAGGCTGATTGGCTTACTAGGAAGTGGTATCCTGGACTGTGGCAGTATATAAGATTAGGCAGCAAACTTCTGTAATTCAGTATGTCTATTTCAGCAACCCAGTTGTAGTCACACCTTCACTTTAAACCCTCTTAAATCCATCTTCTGATCACCACACCCACATTTCTATCCATTTTATTTGTGGACTTTCCACTCTGGAAAGTCCAAATGGAGAGTGGAAAGTCCACATATAAAATGGATATAAATGAAAATTTGTGAGCACTGTGATCAGAAGATGGACAGAAGTTTTAAAGTAAAAAATGTGACCATGTGGTATGGCCTGCCCTGTTCCAGGTTAGTACCATGCAGAAATGGGGTTGCTACAGAAAAGAGCAACCGAAAGACAAAAATCTGAGGCATTTTTTGGAGCATCACAATCTTGGCTGCACTTTATGGTAGTTCTTTATTAGCTTGAATGCCAGAAGAAAGCAAGGGGATTTCCCTCCTTCCTGGGGCAATTGTATTGCTTTGCATAGTTTCCTTGCTGGAAGGTCCTTTCTAGACTTCACCTGTCCATGAGGTTTCCCTATATATTTGTACTATCCCCCACCCCCCTTCACTTCCTCACAAAGACTAACACATAAAAAAGACGGGGGCTTTCTTGATTGCGTTTTAAAATGGCCATTCTATTATTTTTCTGTGCTTGGGTCTCATGAACTGTTGCTCCTCATGAATAAGAGGGAGATACCCATAGATCTGACAGGCAACCAGGGTTTGTAGAAGCATAAATTTGTCCAAGCAGGGGTTAAAAGGCACAATTATGGCATGCTATGTTGAGATTGCCTGTGGCAACCTCAACAACATCCCTTTTTCCTTTGCTTGGAAAACCCATCACTCAGTGTGAGCTTTCCCAGAAGAACATGAAATCCTACCTATCTGGAAGCTCAGGAGTGCGATCTTTGCTGAACAAAATGGCACCTTGTGCTTGTGTGTGGTTGAATCTCAGGCAAAATTGGCCCCTGCACATGTGTGGGAGCTAATGTGTGCACACTTGTGAGTATTTCATACCACTGTGTGCTGCCACTACCAAAGAAGGTGTTTTCCCCATACTGTTGCCCAGCTGCTATGGCACCAGGTGATCATTTCAGAGAAACTTTACTCTGGAATATCATTAAAAAGTGCAATTTTCTGGAGATGTCTGGAGGGTTCTCATGCAGGGGAATGGTGTGTGAGGAGAAGGGAGGATCCCGTTTCCTGCACAGGTTCAAAGAGAGGATTCTCCTTTCCTTTTTCTTTGCTTTGAATGAGCTGCTCAGGACTGAATGGGGCTAAAAAAAGATTTCCTCTGCCCATTGTCAGATTCTGCCTGCTGTTACAATGTAATGTATCTCTTGTAATTACAGTGGCACTCACAAAAGTGGACATCTATGTCAAAAAATCCATCACTTTTTTTGTTCTCCATACAGAAAAGATGAGGGGAACTCTAGCATGGCAGGGATGGCAAGAACAGGGGGCAAACCTTACTGAGCATGAAACCCCACCCATTTAATGACACCCCTACAATGGCAGCAGACATTGGCCAGAAGAATATGGAGCGGACAGCCCCAAAGGCACAATCTTCTCCTGAAATAGTCCTGTATCATTCCCAAAGGAAAAAAAAAGCAGGCTAAAATGGGACTGAGACCTGTTTTTATGAGGGTTTTTTTTACTGCAGATATTGGCGATTTAGTCCTTGTAAAGTTTGGGAATAAAAGTTGGAATGGAAACGGACTATTCCCAGAATGGACTGGATATGAATTTTTTCTTGAATGGGAACACAGCCTGTGTGTGCCTGTATAAACCCAAGTGGGGAGGTACAGGATAACGTTTCTTGAAGAGGAACACTCCACCCGACAACATTTTGCTGCAAGTCCTGCTTGCCACAAAATTTGTATCCCAAATTTGTATCCCAGTGACATTAAAGATTTCCATGATGTCTGTGTAATGTTTGCAGTCATCTCATGAGCAGGAATCATCTTGCAGTCCTGTTGGTGCTGAATTTCCAATTTCCTGGAAGGTTTTTCATTCACATCAGCAGGAACTATTCATTTGGAATGATTATGTCATATTGGTCCTTTTGCTGCCAGTGTGCTGGGAAGTCTTCAAGTGATGGAAATGAAAATGGCATGGGAAGGAGTCAGAGGGTCAGGAAAAGACTGCGGACAGGAAAAGCTTGTGTGTGTGTGTGCATGCATGCGTGTGCATGTGTGTGTGTGTGTGTGTGTATGTGCATGTGTGCGTGTGCGCACAATGGAGGAGCAGCGTATGTTTATCCTTATATGTGACATTTGTTCACACTAACTAGGCTGGCAGAAAGGATGGATCTGTGAATAGAAAGAACTCTCCTTTCCTCTGTCTCCCTTTATTCACATGTCCATAACATTTAATTGGCAGAGGAAAGGAATCTCTTACTATTTTGGATGGGAGAAAGTCAGGAAGATGCCTTATATGGTACCAGATTGTCTTCTTGGCTTGCTTGGATCAGCGACAGTTCTTGATGATACCAGGTTATGGCTACCACTGATCAGGTCTGCGTGCTGGTGGAGGAAGGCTGATGGGTGGGTATGAACTGGCACCCCTGGCACTTTAAATATGCAGTTGCTATCACTCCATCTTGGATTTGAGTCAGGGTCCCTTCTCACCTTTGGAGGTGATGGTAACTGAACCCAAGTACTTCTCTGTGCAAAGCAGTTAAGCTGAGACTGTGTGCAGGCACAACAGAAATCCCCTCTGAGTTGTTCAGAGACAGCTTAGAGATGGGGCACTCACACACCAGTCTGTGCTTTTCCTGTCACAAACATTCTGGGACAGAAAAAGTGGATGAGAGATGGCATGAAAACAGGAAAGCCACATGAAACTACCAACTCTAAGGCTGCCTCCAGGGCTGTGTGTGCAGCTACCTATCTGGGTGCACAGCCCATGGTGGTGACCAAAGGTTAGGGGGGTGGGAGGCCAGGAGGGAGGCTGGGGAGGGAGATCTGGCCTTAACAGAAGTTTCGATGAATGCCAGATCGGTTCACCAGTGAATGTTGAAATTTGTATGAGTTTCAAATCTGCCGAATATTTGTGCACATGCCTAGTTTTGTCAATTAAGATTTTGCTTTAGACAATTTTGTAATTCTTTTTAAATATATTATTAGTTAGGCCGTGGCTACATTTACTGCAGTAAATCAGCTGGGGTGGAGGCTTTGTAACTAGCCAGCACGCACTGACAATTGCTGGTGCCTGACATGTTGAAGTCAATGTGCAGGTGTAGGCAGATCTTTTAGTCAGCTTGACATGAGTCCACAAAAAGTGGCAGGTCAGCTGAAGAGTCAGGGTGCAAGGCAGCGACTTCAGAGTCTTTCCTTGCACCTTAAATATAGGACACCTTTCCTTTCACTCAGGGGCATCAGGATCTCTCCTCAGAAACCTTGGGTGCCTCTAGACATGCTTTAAATGTTACATTTGCTGTGGTGCAGCTGAACCACATGACCAGACCAGAAACAGGAGAATTGATCATCCTGCCATAGCAACACAGCAGCAGGGAAACTCCAAAGTAGAAAGCTGCTGATTTGTTCCTGCAGAGAATTGATTGTCCTGTCTGGACAATAGGAATTAGTGTGCATTGCCCCATCTGTCCAACGGGAAGTTGCTGTGCAGGGACTGTGAAATTTTAAGCATGTCTGGAGGCACCCCATGTTATGGGGATGAATGGAGATGTGCCTTTGGGGGTGGGGGGAAGATATTGACACAACCTAAAAGAGATGTGGCCTTAGTTTTTCACAATTATTTTCAGGGACAACTTACATTCCTTAGAACATTGACATTATGGTCATAAGACCCTCCCCCACCCTTAGTCTTACAGCTTTCAATGTGCATCTGGGATTATGCACTGAAAGAGGCTGTGTCCACTGGTGGGGCAGCTTGTAGCCAGCACAGAAGCAATTTCTCTGGGCAGTTGCAAAAAGTCTGCTTGGATCCCTGCAGCTCCATACTGACTTTTCTAACAGTGGCTGGAGCCAATGGTGCCGCCTGAATGGCAGTAACAAACCAGAAGGCTTTGTCTCTCTTGGTTCTATGGGCTGGTGCAATGTGCGAAACACGCCCCCCGCAGATTACATTTTGGGATGGGTGTCTGTTTGCCTTCCCCAAGCCTTGAGCAACTGAGCATCACTCTTTTAGCTGCAAACAGGGAAGATTTGTTCTCACTGAATAGGCAGTGAGTTAGGCAAGAGAGCAATAATTATAAGCTTTGGATTTTGCCTTTTGAGAAACTTTAAAATTTCTTATGTTTTAAAGTGTCTTTTACTCACAAGATGTCCAGACCATCTTATATGTCTAATCAGCAACCATTTTCAGCTAACCATATTGTCCTTTATCTATGCTTCTTTTTGACTGTCCTTCCATCCCCAGTTGATGAAAGCAAATGCCCAGTTTTGCATTTCAGCAAGTTTTCATAACAGTCTAGAATTGTTCTGCCTCAGGGGAAAGGCAGTATTTGCCTCTTTTTAATGCAGAATTGAGGCTTTCTGTGAATAACTGAATGATGAACACCCAGCATATCATATTTTCTTCAGCAGCCAGGAAGTCTCAAGATATGACCTTTGATCAAACTAACAACAAAAAATGGGAAGGGATGGGAATAACCGTGACTCAGAATGACATATTGATTGTCATTTCCATATAATGAGGAATGAATGCAAAACAGCATGGACTTAAGCCTCCTGATTCAGAGTTCCGTACGGAAAGCAATTGTGGGTTAAAGTTCAAGACCATTGCATTTTGCACATCTCCAAGGAATCAAGAATTTTGGATAAAACATCTGGTAGAGGCAAGGTTTTCTCTCATGTTTTAAACAACAACATTAATAAAATGATATGTATTAGGCTGCTTCTTCACACCTAAACTATAATCCAGTCCATTTTCAGAGTGAGATGAATTAGCAAAGTATCAAGAAGTTTTCTTTTAGTACTAACTGGGAAAATCAAACTATAGGTTAGATAAAGTAGCAAGAAAACAACCAGTCACTTTCCTGATGTGTTCTCTCACTCTGAAAGTTGGACTGTCACTAGATTAAAATTTAGGTGTGAACACAGTCAAAATTACAGAACAAAATGGAATGAATGGCTTGTAGCCTATGGGTGCTCTGTGTGATGGTTGTATTGCAAACCACAGGATGTGTAACAAACACAGCTGAAGTCAGCAGGGAAATTCCACAATGAATGCTTCAGTGAAAACCAAAGGTACATTTTTTGTGTTTCTTCAGTCTGCTTTTCAACGCCTGGAATGTATTAGAAAAGAGATTACTAAAATTTGGCCCACCAGATAGCACACCAAACTTAAAGCACCACTGCCAGATTGTCTTCTCTTGCAGGGCCTGCTGGGAATTGTAGTTCATCAACATAAAAATGGCCAAATACTACTTTATGGCTGCATTTCTATTCAAGATTTAAGAAGCTTTGAAATCGTTTTGAAAGCTCACCGTTCCCAAAGGTTCAAAAGAATCCAGAGTTTCTGAGGATTAAATGTCCTGAAACACGGATTACCTATATTTGAATCAAAAGAGGCCTCGCTGCTGAATTTAGAAATAATCCTCGCTATTTAGCAATGGGAACGCAAAAAATTTTGGGGTGTTTTTGTGGGGAGGGAACCATGCTTTAGGGGTGTTCTCTTCAGTTTCCCCTGAACCGATTAGAAGCCATGATTTCCTGTTCCCTAGCCCCCTCTCTTCTCTTGGCTGTCTGCCATTATTTGTTAATGAGATTGGGCTGCCTGAAAGACAGGGGAAAGCTGTAACATTGTAACAAGAGTTCAGTGTAATAAGCTGGCAGCTTCCCTCCTGCCTGGGGTTGCAAAAGCGTGTCAGCTCGTGTGTCCCTCCCTCCTTCCGTTCACACCTTTTGCCAGCATCACATCCCCACTACTTTGCATTGCTCTGATGTTCTGATTCAGCACAATTGTTGGTTCCTCATGTGAAAGCCTCCCTGTTTCCCTCCATTCTTCCTTCCCTCCCCCCTGCAATTTCACACTGCTTTGACCTATGGATCTAGCACAAAACACCAGAGAAAGTGATCTTTAACATGAGAAGCTATTCTGCGGCGTGCTGCGGAAGGATTCCATTGAATTGGAACAGACTTACATAGGGGATGGGGTTTGAATTGTCCATCCGGATGATGTCAGGGTATGATGGAGGAGAGGGGGGGGGGTTTCTCCCCTGCAAGTTCATATTATAAGCTAAGAGTAGGAACACCAAAAACCAGGCCTTGCTGCTGATTTAAAAAAAAACCTGCTTTAAATCTGGATTAAAATGCCCAGTGGGAACCTGGCCTACCTTATAGAACATGGAGAGAAGCTTAAATAATTTTGACTGCCAACAGAGAAAGCCAAATGTATTGAGGGAAAGATGATTTATTACACTTTAGCCAGCTCATAATTGCTGAGCAGCACACTGAGTCAAAACTACATGCTTTACTCCTAACCACAGTACTCTTTCCAAGATTGGAACGGGCATCTGGAAAAGAAGTCAAAATTGACTCCTCACATGATGTACAGACCAATGTGTATAGAGTACAATATTAAACAAACTTTGAGCTCAGAAGCCTTCCAAATGAACCAAAAGGATCCTTCCTGGACCACTGGTGAATAAGTCAGTTGCCCATTGGTAGTCAGTAACCACTGTTCCTAGTTCAGTAACCTACAGCAAGGATCTGTTCACACTTACCTGTCTGGAGAGGCTGCAGCCACACCAGGGGAAGTCTGGTGGCACGCCACACTGCCTCTGCTGACCTGACCTAAGCTTCAGTTTAATCTTCTTCAATCCACCTTTCAATCACAATGCTCAGGAAACATCTGTCACCTGTCCCAATTGTTGTGAGCTGTGTAGTAGTAAAAACCTCTCCATGGCTTTACTGGGAGCAGCTGGTAATCTCCCAGATGCTTCTGAATGCAGCATTCACACTCTTTTCTGGGTGCAAACGCTGTGAGGGCACAGGGTTGCTGTGGCTGCACAATTACCATCCAGTGAGCAAAGTCCAACAGGCCTCAAGCCTATATGGGATGAAGGTTCAGTAGAGGGTCTCAGAATACTGTACTTAGTTACCATGTAGGAATTTCAACACTGGATAAAAACACAATCAGCAATCCACACTTAAGACCTCTAGGCCTGCATCCAGATATTACTTATTTGGACATTCTGGAACAAAGCATTTATTTATTTGTTTATTTGTTTGTTTGTTTGTTATATTCTGCCCTATACCTGAAGGTCTCAGGGTGGATAACAACCTTTAAAACAACAAAATTACAAATCAGTACATGTTAAAGCAATAAGATCCGTTCCCCTCTCTGTTGGTGTTCCGCAGGGGTCAGTCTTGGGCCCATTGCTGTTTTCTCTGTATACACTGTCCCTTATTAGTTCCTTCGGCTTTTCCTATCATCTGTTTGCTGATGATACCCAACTTTATCTTTCTATCCCTGACCTTTCTGCTGGCCTTGAGCAGCAGGTGTCATCTTGTCTCACTGCTGTCTCACAGTGGATGTGCCACCGGCGCTTGAAGCTCAATATGTCTAAAACCGAGCTTCTTGTTTTTCCTCCTAAACCCTCTCTCCCCTGTTCTCTTTCTGTGTCTGTTGGCGACATCCCTATCCATTCGGTCCAGCAAGCCCGCAGTCTTGGGTTCATCTTCGACTCTTCTTTATCCTGTATCCCTCACATTCAGTCCATGGCTAAAGCATGCAGATCCTCTCTCTACAATATTGCTAAAATCCGTCCCTTCCTTTCTACATCTACTGCCAAAACCCTGGTCCATGCTCTGGTAATCTCTCGGTTAGATTACTGCAACCCTCTGCTCGTGGGTCTTCCTCTCTCTCACCTTCATCCCCTCATTGCTGTTCAACACTCTGCAGCTCGCATCATTATGCTTGCACATCGTTTCGACCACCATCTCTCCCCTATTTCTATCTCTTCACTGGCTCCCGTTCCCTCTCCGGATTCGTTATAAGTTGCTCCTCTTAACCTTCAAAGCCCTCCATGGACTGGCGCCTTCTTACCTCTCTAATCTTCTCCACCCTCATACTCCTTCTTGAACCCTTCATTCCAGTAGCCAAGGTCTTTTATCTCAGTCCCGGCTTAATACTGCTCCGTCAAGGATTCGTCCTTTTTCTTTTGCTTCCCCTTATTTTTGGAACCTATTGCCCCCCCCCTTTGCGTGCCTTCTCCTCTTTATCATCCTTTAAATCTGAATTGAAGACCACACTCTTTAGGGAAGCATTTCCAGGCTTCCTGTAGATGATCTTTTAACGAGATACTGCCTATTGTTGTTTTATCGTTTTTGTATTTTTTACTTATTTGTTCTTCTTGTTAATTGCTATCTGCTACTATTGTTATTATAATTGTTTTTTAGATTGTACGCCCTTGGCAGGTTTTTATATTTTTATATAAATATATTTTGTTTCGTGTCTGTAAAGCGCTGAGTACATGGACAGCGCTGTAGAAATAATAATAATAATAATAATAATAATAATAATAATAATAATAATAATAATAATAATAAAAAATAAAAACAGTTTTTTAAAAATTCAGCATATTTCATCTTCACAGCACTTTGTTGCTTATGCTTTACTGATATACGGACGCTGGTGGTTTCTTTTGCAAACTTCTTCCTTACAGGACTTTTCTGAAATAAATGTTTGGCTACGTTGAAACCATTATAGTGTCGATGGCTTGGATCTGCTTATTTCATGTAGTATCTTTACAGGTCGTATTAAAAATCCAGGATTTTCATGGCCATAAGCAATTCAAGAGACCACACTGGTATGTGTAGGTGGGACCCCCTGCTAAAGCCTGTATTCCTGACCGTGTCTACACTTTGCCAGCTAAAGGTGCCTCCGGGAGGTGCTTTCACTAGAGCATTACGTCTCTATTGCTGCAACCACATCTCCACTGCTGTTACCAAAGTGCAGCAGACTTTGCATATGGATATGACATGTTGCCCTAGCAACACCGACTTGAGTGTACCTGGTTCCTTCAGGTGGAGGCTGCTGTGGGGACAGGCAGACTCCAATGCCCCTCCAATATATTTAGACCACTATATGGAGGTGCAACCTCTGTCTTTCCCCCCATGTAGCTCAGGGACTATAGGGAACTTCAGTTCTGTCTATTTCAGTGATGGCTAACCTTTTGAGCTTGGTGTGTCAAAATTCACAAGAAAACCTAGCTTAACTCAGGTGCTGTGTCACTTCTAGAAATATCCATAATTTTGTGATATTTGTAGCTCTAGTAAAAAAGTTATATTTTTGATATATGTATTTATTAAGGGCAAAAACGAACAATTCTTTACACTAGTGACTTTTTGCTGCATTTCATTTGCTAAATCTTCAATTGAAAGTTGGCATTTCACACACTTCAAGAACAAGCAAGCACTACACGCCCAGGTGCCAGGGTGACCATGTGTGTCACCCAAAAGAGCTTGGCGTGTCACCTGTGACACGCGTGTCATAGGTTGGCCATCACCGGTCTATTCGGATGTTATTGAAGTTGTGCAGAGACTTTGGGCCTTTTTGCACTAACCCCACAGTAGAAGTCCCAGGGTGCTCCAGCATGGAGTATTTGTACCATTCAGAGCACATCAGTGCGTTCCAGACTGTTCCCTGACTGGATAGCGGTGGACCACTAAAACATGCTCCACAGCTATACTAGCTGTGCCTGCAAATAGTACACTCCGGTGTGCATCCTTTGCACCTCTTCCACATGAATGGTGTGTGGAACGGTGCATGCACAGTTGTGCAACATGTCACCTGGTTGCTATGGCAATGGCTGGTGTGCATGCACATTGCTCTGGCAAGGCAAATGCCACTAATACGTAGTGAAGTGCTGGATAAGTTTGGGATGGATCTGGCATTCTGAAATGTGGAATCCTCTTTCCACACCAAAAGGTTCAGAAAGAGCCCTTCTTTAGGCAGATGGACCTGAGGCTTTCTCTTAAAGCCTCTCCTTCACAGTTCTAATCTATGACCTGCAGCTGCCTACATCGGCACCGAGAATGTGGAAGCTCTAAAATACTGGGGTGTTTCAATAGTGATTTGTGACACTACACTTCTGAGTCTACTTATCTGGATATCCATTTCCAAGCAAACCTTGATAGAAGCAGGCTAATAAAATAGTTCATAAGATAAAGGGGCTCAGATATTCTTGAAGGAACAGCGTTTGTGAAAACCTGAGTCATATCACCAGAATAATCAGATGGTGTGCATGGACTTAGAAATCCCCAAATTTCTTTATGGGAAACTCAAGCATCCTGATTTCTGAAATAAACTAATGGAACTAGGGCCTTGTTCACACTTACCCTCTAGTGAACATCAGCCCCCTCTTTGGGTAAGCACATCTGCACAATACCATCTTGGAGTTCACCCCTGGTCCCAACTAACTGTGGACAGCTAAAATGCTGTTCACAGCTTAACTGGGAGCAGCTAGCTGGCTTCTGAGCAGTAGCGTTTACACCTTCTTCTGGGCGCAGTGCTGCAGATTGGCATGATAGGGCAGCTGAGCAGTTGCATAGCAACTGATCGTCATGACAACATCTAGTCATTCATCAGATGTTGCCACAGCCATTACCATGGTGATTGATCACTTAAGTGCTGGTGGCCCAGTTTGAAGCTCCAGTAGCCCACGAAGTGTAGAAGGCTCCCACTGGGGCTTGATCTTTACCTGACTGGTATTTAATCATTAGATCATATTAGTCAGGTAACTGTGAACAGACACTAAATGAGTTTGTTTTTCAAAACAACTTTACACAAGAGATGACAGTAAAGATAAAATGTTGCCTGCAGACAGAGGAAAATTATTCTCTTTAGGCATATGAAACTAATTATCTTTCACAGACCACTCTAGAAAGGCTTGAGCTAAAAGCAAATTGACTGCCATTCAAGTGATGTTTCTCCAGTTAATGGCCTGTCCACACTTGACTATATACTGGAATGTATCTCAGGATAGGGCTATTACAGACTCTAGCAGGCCTCACTTGGGGCCTGCTGTAGTCTGCATGAGCATGTGGGCAGCAGGCCCTCATTCTAGGATATATACCAGAATAAATCCAAGTGCGAACAGGCCCCAAAATCTAGTTTTTGTGACATCCTCAGGTAACTAAAAGATAAAACTAATTGCTTTCTTAAAGGTGAGTGTAAAAAGTGAGTCTGGAATTACTTGATATGCACATTTTTCTCTTACTAGACATCAGCAAAGAAAAAATAAACCAGAGGTTCCTTTGCAGGTTTCATTAAACCAGTGTATTTTCTTATTTTTTTAAAATAAATATACATTACAGAAGTACCAAAACACTATTCACAAAAATTTACAATATGTACACACACACACACACTCAAGACACTGTCCACATATTGCAAAGCACAGGGACCTGCAACGTTCAGCCTGAATTTTATTGCAACCTTCCTCTGGAATGGCACACAGACACTCTTTGGGTTGCAATATCTGTCTGCTATGAGCTCAGTCTTTGGGGATGGATAGTCATCTGACAGAAAAATACGGAATGTCTTAAGGTAACGACAGACAGTGATCTGAACAGTTCTTCTGTGGAGCATGCAATGAAAATATAGACTGCCCCTCCAATTTTCATTTTTTCTGTTTCACCAACTCTCCAGAAAAATTGAGCCTGGTCTTCTTCTGGTGTCTGACAACCCTAATTCATTCACAGTCTCAACAGCGTATCGCACAACACCTGCTGTTAGAACAACATGTTCTGGGTTGTATGCAGTGTGACAGTTCACTAATTGTTCACATTTTGTTTTCCAGTTCTTCCTGCTGCCCTCTTGCTTTAGCAAGGCACATGCCGTCCACCAATAACGCAGTCATCATATAACAGCTGGATGAAGGAAAGAAAAATAAAACAGGATCAGTGGAGTGAAAACAGCATGAAATGTGGGACATTTTTCATTCTATTCATCAGCATTCAGTAGATGCCTAAGCTGCTTCCTTAGCAGGTAAACAGCACCTGACTGTTAATACTAGGGCGCCTCCAGACGGTGCCCCTCACTGCGGCCTACCAGACATGCACGGAGCTCCCCCAGCATGTTCTGGAGAAGTCCCCTGGTACAGCGTTGCAAGGAACTTCTGGGAGCACACTGCAGACCTGGCCCCTTCGCTTTTTCCACGTGTTGAGTGAACTCCTGGAAGTCCCTTGCAATGCTAAAATGAAGATTTTATCAAATATCCAGGGACTCAAACATGCCAGTTCGTAAAAAGTAATGCTGGATATCCACCACTATTTGCGCTGCAAGCAGTCGATTGCAACAGCATCAACATAGGATTCCGTCTGCCTGGAGATCCCTAGGACAAGCTAAAGTACGCCAAGAGATGGAAAGATGAGGCAATGTAAAAGCAAATATTCCTTTACGTATTTCCATTCTGAAAACAGATTCTAAAGCCGATACGCTCTGGAACTATCTTCACCCTTCTACTCTCTTGATGAAAGAAACCCTTGGGTTGGTTTTCCATTTGCTTCCTGGGAAACTAACCGGAAATGGGGGTAGAATCTTGCCTCTTGTTACAGTGAATGAAAACTAACTACTTACTTCATCCTCTGTAAATTCCGATTCTGATTCACCGCTTTCTTCATCTTCGCTTTCTGGCAGCATTTGCAGGTCCAATGTAGTACACTTCCTCAGAAGTTCCTGTATGAAAGAATTGTTCCTTCCCCATGTAAGCTGGTACGCGGAATAGCCCTGGTAGGTTACTTTATTTACATCTGCTCCGTGTTTCAACAGGAGGGACACCAGTTCTTGATTCTGCAGATCTACAGCCAAATGTAAGGCAGTTCTTCCATTGCATGGCTCCTGCACAGAGAAAAACAGAAGAGCTTGTTTAAGAACTCAGGAACGCTAGCACAACCCTTGTTAATTTGTGAGACCAGGTCCATTTATTTAAAATGACAGATACATACCTGAGCATTGACATCTGCTCCCAAGGACAGCAGACATTCCACTATAGCCAGATATCCCTGAATGGATGCGAGATGAAGGCAAGTGTGCCCTGTGAAGCGAATACAGAAAGAGGAAATTAAGTACATGTATGTCCTCTTGTAAACCAGAGCAACCTGCACATTGACCAACTCCCATGATTTTCAAATTATGTACTCCAGAGGTGGCCAAACAATGACTCTTCAAGATGTTGATGAACATTATTATTTTGCCATGGGCTGGATTGTCTATGTATGTGGAACATTCAGCAACACCTGGAGGGCATGGCTTGTCCACCTTTTCCATCACCTTCTGTTGCTCATGCATGAAGCAGTCCGATGATCTCAACACGTGATATTACACCATAATCCCTCAACAAGACTGCATACTCCTTTTATTTGCCTGACACGTGCCATAAAATCAGGTTTCTGAATCATAAGTCAGAAGCACCTGACCTCATTAATTTGACCCAACAGTTCAACAGGAGCAGATATCATCAGTTCAGCATTTGTACTTACCATTATAGTTAGACGAGTGGAGCAAGGAGTGGAGTTGGTGTTTCTGGCAGTATTGTACAAGGACACCCACACTTCTGAGAGACCCTTGTTCACAAGCAATGTGCAGTGGTGTGTTTCCTCGGAAATCTCTGATCTCCGCCTCACATCCAGCTTTTAGGAGAACCTCAGCAATTTCTGGTTGGTCTGTGATCACTGACAGGTGAAGTGGAGTCTACAAGAAGGAAGTGAGAATGTAAGATAGCTTACTCAACGGGCAAAGGTATTCACAGGAAGATACAACTATTTACAAGCAGCTCTCCAAGGACTTGTTCACACTTGGCTTTATTCTGGAATATATCCTGGAATAGGAGCCTGCTGTCTACACGCTAGGGTACAGCAGGCCCTAGGTGAGGCCTACCAGAGTCTGTACTAGCATGTAGACAACAGGCCCTATCCTGAGATCTGTTCCAGAATACACCTGAGTACAAACAGGCCCCAAGTTAGGAGGACTTTCTCCTGAATACCTCCCAATGCTTTTCACGCAAGCTCTGAACTTTCTTGATTAATTTCTTAGGGATTCTGGACAAGTTTCACAATACTTTGTCATCAATGGCCACATTTTGTAAGTTTGGCGTATGAAAAACAGGAGTTTTCCATTTAGGTTTGAAACTTGAGGACATTTGTCCTCAAAAGCAAACGGAGATTCTTGTTCAGGTAATCATGCCAAGTGGCAAACTGATATGTGCTTGTATGTGTAAGTTAAAAGGCCATTCTGGAGAGATTCCAACTTGCCCAAGGCATCATATTTAAAACCTGCCAACTCAGGACTGGGGACGGCAGAACAAAAGGAAAAAAAAAGAGTTAAGCAAGTTACCTGGTTGAGGTTGTTCTGGAAATTCAGGAAATCCAAGTCACGTCCTGCCTGGCGAATGATTTCTAAACTCAAGGCTTTTTCTTCGTGTATAATTGCCAGATGGAGAAATCTGGAAAGAGAAATTGGGGGGGGGGGGATCCAAGATGAGTTTTGCAAAAAATATTACGGGAGGAGGAATATGGGAAACCCGGGCCTCTTCCTCTCCCACACACACACACCCCGCGGGCGAAGTGTTCAGAACAGTCATGGGAGGAAAAACCTAAGCCTGACTTGCAAGAGCAGCGATTTCGAAAGCCTGGGATTTTCAAAGCCTCGTGCCTGGTGCTTTCCGTGGAGCTTGTTGAGAGCTTAATGTTCCTGGCGCGCTGCCAGGGACTTTCCAAGTCGCTTCCTTCTCCGCCCCGCCCGGCGCCTCCTGCAAGCCCCGCCCCCCCGAAGGCGAACCAGGTCCGCCCCTGGCCTGGCTGCCACCCAAGGAGGCGCAGCGCGACGGGAGGGAAAAACCCATTCGCTCCACACCAAAATCCCCGGACTTTTATGTAACCAGCACAAAGGGCGCAACATCAAAGCTGCTTCCTTCCTCCCTTTCTTCCTTCTACCAATGCCAAACCGCTTTTCCCTGGAGGTCTCTCTGTACTAGAGCAGAGAGGGCTACCACTTTGCACACACACACACACACACCGGGGCCAGATAAGGAAAACAGGACGATAAACCATTTCTGATCAATTTAAGCACGTGTGCGGGGGAAGGGAAATGTTTGTACTTTAAAAAATGCCCTTTTTTGGCTTGCTTCGGTCACACAGCTGCGGGGGATACGCGACCCCTCGAAAGGAACGCAGCTGCGCACACCGCCTGGAAAAAGCACAAAGTCCCGGCTGCGGGAGCCCGAAGCACTAAAATCCAATTTCGATGCACGTCTATTGGGGGTTCGGCATGCACCCGTCGGTAGTAATGGGGGTAGCGCCCTGCTGGGATCGCCAGGTAGAAGCCTGGCTCCACATTTTATAAATTAGACATGCCAGCTTTAAAATTCAATAGCCTCTTTTGCAAAGAACGCAACCGATTTTGCAGGGAAACGGAGCAGATCTCTCCCCCCGCCTCGCTCGTGGCTCTTAAGAGTAACCAACCATCCCTAATCCCGTTCGGTTCGGGGAAAAAGTTCCACCAATTTCCAGTGCGAAACGTACTTCAATTTCCTATTATTTATGCTAAAGATAGGGCATGCAGTATCCTTTGGGTCTGCCTGGACAACCGCAAAGCCTACTCCTAAGCCTCCACGGGACTAGTAACTTTGTTCGGAGACGAGGGCAGAGGAGGAAGGCGCCTTCCCAGTTCCCAATCGCCGTCCGACTCTCCTCCCGAGTCACCCGACCGACCGACCCGCCGCCTCTGCGAAGTCCTCGACTTACGTGTCTCCGTCCTCGGTCACTTGTTGTTTCCACGCCGGGGTGGCCGCCTGGCAGGGCGCGCTCTGGAGCTCCGCGGCGCTCTCCGAGGGCCGGAGGTGGACTTCTTCCAGTTCCCGGACGAGGTTTTCGTAGTCTTCCTCCTTCATGGAGTCTAAGCCGCTGTCGTGGCGGTCGTCCTGGATCAGGCTGAGCTGCCTGTCCTTCTTCAGGGCATCCCGGGGATGATCGTCCGTCGTAAAATCCATCGGGTAATCCCGGGGGTTGGAGCTGAACATGGCTGTCGCCGAGGGTGCGCCGTGTGGAAGCAGCAAACCGAGAGGGCGAGGTAGATCCCTGGCCAAGGCCTCCCGACTCGCTTTGGGTCCTGCGTTACTACACTTTGTGAGAAGGAGAAGCAGAAGCTGACGGGGCGGCGGCGGCGGTGTAGCCTATACGGCCTCGGCCAGGGGATTTCTACTGAGGGCGGAGCTCCTGGGGCTGGGAATTTCCCAGCTCATACAACACTGGAGTGTCTCGAACGAGTTTGGTCGTGCCTGTGTGAGTTCACCAGAGGCTGTGGCAGCCAAGGAATTCCCTCCTGTACTCGCTGGAAAGTTTATTCTTTTTCCACAGAGGGGAAACTTTAACTTTTACATGTTTCTGGGACTGTGACTAAGGCGCCCCTACCCCACGCTGTCCCACTGGAGGGCCCTGTTCTCCTTTGGAATAAGGCCTGGGCCCAAGTTCTTTGGGATTTCCCTATATTTACTGCTTTTCCTTTCCCCCTCCCTGACCAGCAAATGCCCTCTGTTTTGCTGAATCTTCCCAACAGGTCTTCAGAGGCACAGATGATATGGGGACCATGTGCACAAACTTCTTGTGTTCATTGCGCTGGTGTTGTAAATTATAGGAGGTGGCAAACCTTTGGAGGGGGGGCTGTGGCTATTTTGAGGGTGTGGTGTGTGGCCAGGGGCAAGTGACTAGTGGGGGTAACCTAGGCCACTTCCACACCCCAGCAGCTTGAATGTGCATCCACTTTTTGTGCTTATTTCAGGATGGGTTTGGCTAATGTGTGAGCATAATACACCATTTATGTTTAGATCTCACCCTAAACGCAGAGGTCTCAGGGCAGGCTACAATAGGGTTTTTTTTGGGGGGGGGGTTGTATTTTTATCCTGCTCTATACCAGAAGGTCTCAGTGTGGACTAGAGCAATAAAAGCAAAAATGCACTCATTAAAACAACAATGCCTGGAAGGGGAGAGAAGGCTGCTGCTTCAGCTAAAGCAGTGGTTCTCAACCTGGGGGTCGGGACCCCTTTGGGGGGTCGAATTACCCTTTCAGAGGGGTCGTGACAAGTCTCCTGCCGCCCTTCCCTCCCACCTCCTAGCTGCTTCGCCCCTGTGGTTGGGGGTCTCCACAACATGAGGAACTCCATTAAGGGGTCATGGCATTAGGAAGGTTGAGAACTGTTGAGCTAAAGAATAAAGAGGGTTGTTTTCACCAGGTGTCTAAATGCATTCATTGAAGATATCTGGTGCCTCTCAGAGGGGAGGTTATTCCATAATTTGAGGTTATCAGCTGAAAGGGTCTTTCATGTGTCCCCCATCCTTTAACTGCTGAAGGTGGTGGCACAACCAAGAGGGCCTCCCCACCAGATATATATGGGAGGAGGCATTCTGAACTGCTGCTCTAGATATTTAGGGCCTAATAGGTTAATGATAATGAATTGGGTTTAGTAGCAAATAGTCAGCACAATTCTTTTAAAGCTGGTATGATATGCATCTGGTCATCAGCAGTCTGTATCAGCTGCCGCTTGTAAGCCCCATAAAGATCAAGCATAGATTACTGTGGCCAGACTGACCAAGAAGGCTGGTGAACCAACTGGACTAGCAGCAGGCACTCTTGATCACTGCCTCCACCTAATATTCAAATGCTAGCAGAGAATCCAGGTGCATACTCAGATTTTGCATTTGAACCCTTCCAGGACAGTATTCCAAGGATCTGAGCTTCTGTGTCACACAATACTTCTCCGGAGAATCCTTGAAGATTGGAGCAAATCACTCTAGAGATTCTCTGGAGCTTTGGACAAAGCTTCTTAGAAATGGCATTGCTCTGATGGGTCATCTTCGAAGCCTGTGCCATTCTTTGGAGTTTCCTTCAGAGCTGTCTTCAGAGATTATGCACAGGTTTGGAGCTTTGGGTTTCAGGGCAACCCCCCCCCCATGGGTGCCCCCCCTCCAGAGCCCATTCCTAGACCCCATTGCCCAATCGCGGTGGAAACATGCTCCATATAATCTGGATTTGATACCTGAAGACCCCATTGTAGACCTCTTTAATGAATCTACAGGAAATCCGGATTATAGGTCCTGAAGGACCAATTTAATCCGTATTTCTCTAGAACAAGTGGAAACAAATGTGGCTCTAATGGGGTCTGCAGTGGAAATGGGTGTCTTCCTGCTCTGAGCGTAATGGGTACTTAATGGGTACTTAGTGCTAGTGGAAAAATTCCCTTAATCTCCCCCCCCATACAGCCCATTAATGCTGGGTACCTCAAATACTTCTCCTGATTCAGATAGAGCTGAGTGATACCTGGATATTGATGGCATTCACCCCAGATCTCCTGATGACCTCTCTGAGAGGCTTTATGTAGATGTTAAATAGCATGAGAGATGGAATCGATCCCCAAGGAACACAACAGGTTATTTCCCAAGGTGTCAATAAAGAATCTCCCACTGTTATTCTCTGGCATTGGTCTTAAAGGTGGAAACAGAGCCATTGCAATGTGATGGATTCAACTTGCAAATTCCATAGCCTTTCCAGCTATGATCAGAGATATCAAATTGCTGAGAGATCAAGAACCAACACTTTAGCAACTTCTTGGTTTTCCTTCTGAAGAATATCATCAATCCGCATGACTAAGTAGGTTTCAGTGCCATAACAGGTCTGAAGCCAAACTGAAACCTGTCTAAATAATCAGCATTTTACAACTGGAATGGCCACAACCACCTCCAACACCTTGCCCCAAAAGGGCAAGGGTGGTAGTTACCTTTTCTGGATCCAGGGTTAGGGTTAGAAAGAGTGGATTTTAAGAGCTGCCCCATCTCCAAAGGAGTCACTGAACACTCCCTGGACCTGCCTGGGCATATCCTGCTGGCTAGTGTCCCTGTTCTTAGGCTGAAGTAATGAAACTGATCCAAAATAACTGGCACAGGCAGTTCTCTGGATACTCCCCTAGACTGTGTACAACTGTGGCATTCAATCTCGTGTGGATCTGAGCAACTTTGCCCACAAAGGGCCCTGCAAATTTGTCTGAGCAGATAGCAACTGCTTTGCTTCCCAAGGGGGTTTGGTCTCATGAGACCTTTCACTGCTTGAAAAAGTTCTCCTGGACAACTGCTTGAGGGAGCAATGGTGGTGAAGAAATGCCTTCTTTTCACTGCCACATAGGGACAGCTGAAAAATATTTGTCACCTTTTCAATTCATAAAAATTTTGAAAATTTGAAACATCAGACTGGAATCAAATATTGGCTGTATTCAAATATTGACATTTGCACAAGAAGCAAACACTTTTGTGCCTCCCTCCCACAGTATTAAACAAACAAAAAAGTCAAAATCAATTAAAACGCCCACAATCCACCTCAACCCTCCCACAATTCCCAAAGCTTGTGGGCCAAGAGCAATGGCTTTTGCCCTCATGTTCCCTGAAGCAGTTCCTCAAAGTTACGGCCTCCTTTGATGGTGACCCTGTTTGTGGTGGGCTGTTTCCACCAGCAGTGAGCTTATATAGGCCAGCCAATTGGTGTTGATAACCCCTCGCTTGCTTCCTGTAACCACTCACCCCACTGCCAGCACTCTCTGTAGCAGCGATGCCCCCCCCCCCAGATTAATGCTACAGGCAGACAGGAACTGCAGCAGCCACAGCAGCACCATTCAGGTCCCTAGATTCTCACCCTGGGGATGACTGGTCCTCTTGTATTAGATTCGTATGGAATCGAATGCAAGAAAAATCATATTTATTTTAATAGATCCCCTTCAAATGCTGTATCAAAACATTTGATTCAGGTTTGAGTGTCAGTCTTCAAATGTGCCAACATTCGATTCGAATACAAATGTCTGAATTCGGCCAAATTTGTACGAATTTCAAATGTAATGAATATTCGTGCACCATCCAGTGGAGGCTTCTGGCAAGCCACGCCATAAGCAAAGAGCATGTAAGGTCAGTCAAGCCAGTCAAACAATACTGCTAGCTTGCTTGGGCCCAGTCCTGCAAATGTCTCTGCAGAGTCTCTGTAGAAACAGCAACAACAATCCCACAGGTGGAGGTTGCAGGAACTAAGGCAACAGAGCAGAAGCAGCACTGGCCAGTTCCCCAGACTCTCATCTCGGGCTGACTGGGTGCAAATGATCCTCCCTTCAGCAATTCAGTGCACCTGGATACATGGCAAGATTTGGGATTCATCTCTCCTATGCCTTCCTGGCCGGTCTAAATCCATTTAAATGTTGGTTGAATATTCAAATCAGCCTTAAAAAGTCAAATATTCCATGCCTCCTCCAATTTCTTTTCTTTGTTCTCTAGCTGTAAAAATATATTCTTGCTTATATAATGCAGGTATTCTTTGCAGTGGCAGTGAAATCAGTCTCCTGGAAATTTTCAAATCAACAAAAAGAAACCGGCCACCGGATGGTGAATGGTCTGGAAGAGGAGTCTCTAGTTGAGTGTCTTCAGTGACACCTAGTGGGCTTTTGTAAAATAATTTTGAAAAAAATTATTACTAGGCAATTTATGCAATATTGTGATTCACCCGGTCTTGGTGAAGGGTGGGATGTAAGTTTTTACATTCTTAACATAAATATAGGATTTTACAAGGATTTCCTTTCAGTTTCTGAAGGAGTAAATAATTCTTATAATGGAGTACTGGAAAGGATATTTCCATGCAATTATTTGCTACATTTGTTGTTTGACACTAAAGAGTTATGGGCAACTCTTGACTGAATGGGCACCTACGTGGGTGGGCACCTCTATACAGTTTTCTTGGCACAGATACAGAAGTTGTTTGCCATTGCCTACTTCCGATGAGGGGCTGGGAATCAAACTGGCGACCCTCTGTTTTCCAGGCTGTTTGTGAGCCAGTTTGGTCTAGTGGTTAGGAAACTGGACACTTATCTGGGAATACTGGGTTTGATTCCACACTCCCCCATGAAGCCAGCTGGGTGACCTTGGGCTAGTCATAGCTCTCTTCTGAGCTCTCCCAGCCCCACCTACCTCACAGGGTAGTCCTCCTCCTCCTCCTCCTCCTCCTCCACCACCACCACCACCACCACCACCAAGCAGCTACAGTTCATTTTCTATGTATACTTCCACCTTAATAAAATCAAATGTGGCCTAGGGGTGCCTCCAGACACTAAAAACTTTGCAACTGCTGTGGACCCAGCGGGATACATGATTGATCATGTGCCCATTGACCAGCAGTGGCAGTGGTGCAGCAGCAGAGAAAATGTATACCTTATTCCCTTGCCTAGAGAGGGGATACCACAAAGTATCTCCTGTACCACCTCCACGAGGGACATGGCTCCTCAGGGGCTCTGCGCTCCTTGCACATCTTCCCCTCATCCGATTGGGACAAGGGGAGGTGGCTGTGCAGACAGGTGATGCTTTATGTCTGGAGACACCCTGTGTGAGCAGTGAGGTGGCTAAGACTGCAAAAAATGCCTAACTGTGGCCAAGTTATCTTTTCAGATAGTTACACTAAAATCAGAGGCCAATTATTTTTATTGAGGTGCAAAATAAGTCACCCAGTGCAAAAAGGGCTTTCACAGTTCCAAGACACTAACACCCAGGACAGAGATCAGGACAGACAGCTTTAAAAGTGATGTGGAAGAAAACCCATTGTGGCTAAGGAGCATGGGAATAGCTGCACGAGGGCAGGATAGGCCAAGAATTCTTTCAGATTTCAAAGCTGATTCAAGCCATAATCACTCTGAATGGAGACTTCAAGGCATCACAGTGAATATTATCAGTTTTCATGGAGCCACAAAGCAGCCTGCAACTTCATTTTACATGGCTTCTGGTGCATCCTGAAGCAAACTAATTCTTGGACTAATAAAAATAATTAATTATTATATCTCCCACCCTATACACAAGTGTCTCAGAGCAAGCTACAATAACACCACAATAAAAACAGATTTTTTAAAAAAAAATCACTAAAACAATGAGAGCACCTGTATGGGGAGGCCAGGATAGAAATGCATCCTCACCTGCATTCTGAACATGTACAATGAGGGTACCTGATGCACGTCCGAGGGGAGGTTATTCCATAGTCTGGAGGCTACAACCTAGATTGCCCTGCCATGTGTTCCTGCTCCTTTAACTAATGAAGGTGGTGGGACTGCTAAGAGGCCCTCATCATCAGATCTCAGAATATTGGCAGTTCTATATGGGATAATTGATATTTAGATATTTGGGGCCCAAGCCATTTAGGGCCTTATAAATTAATGTAGCAAATGAGCTTGGTAGCAAATAGGCAGCATTTCTTTTAGGATTGGCATGATGTCTATCTGGCCAGCAGTGCCAGTTAGCAGTCTAGCTACTGGATTCTGCACCAGCTACAGCTTCCAAATTGTCTTCAAGGACAGCCCCATGTATAAATAGTCTACTCTGGAAGCTACCGGAGCAGAGATCACTGTGGTCAGACTGTCTCTGTCCAAAAAAGGCTGCAGTTGGTGAACCAGCCGCAGTTGGAAATAGGAACTCTTGCCTACCACCTCCACATGAGCTTCAGGTGTCAATGCAAAGTCTTATTTCACCTGTTTGCGACACTCCAAATTATATTGCCCTATAAGGTGCTGGAAAGTTGAAATAAAATCATAAGATATACAATGGCTGTAGGCAGCAGTTTGCTGATAGCCTTTGATCTAAGAAAACAGTGATGAATTGAGCTTTGATGGGTTGTGGAAGGAAGCCAACTTCACTGAGGTTTTCTAACACCAAAAGCTAATGGCGAATTGTGGGCCAGCCTCTTCCCTCCAACGTCTGCTGGATTTTCTAAAGTTAATTATTACTTTGACAATTTTTCTTAAGATTTGGAATAGGCAGGGGACTCCCCATTTCCATCCTCTGTGCTTCTGAGAAGAATTATACTTTTTCTGTGGTTGGAATTAAAAGTTTTAAAAATCCCTTCACATGATTATTTTTCATGTAAAAAAGGCAACAACTAAGTTGGCCTTCCTACCTAAAGAGCTTCATTGGCAGTTTCTCACAGGGTCT
The DNA here is from genome assembly GCA_023333525.1 of Aspidoscelis tigris stejnegeri. Lineage (NCBI taxonomy): Eukaryota > Metazoa > Chordata > Lepidosauria > Squamata > Teiidae > Aspidoscelis > Aspidoscelis tigris. Next base: position 77,797,260 of record JALMGA010000003.1, read on the forward strand.
GATCCATACGATAAGAGCATCAATCACCTGTCTTAGCAAGATCAAATGAGGAACATGAGAGAGTTAACAAAATTATTTATTTATTAGCATTTTTATTTTGCCCAAGGTCTCCGGGTGAGTTATGAACATTAAAAGCCAAACAAAACAAAATGGTACGTTAAACTGTTGGAAATGGTGGGACTAATCACTACGCAGAATAAAGAAATGGGGAAAATAAGATCCCCATATTCATTTTGGGAGGTGTGGCCTCTGTTTATTATAGAACTGAATTATTAACTTTTTGATTTGTTAAATTAGCCCTTTTATGAATATGAAAAATTTAGATATATTACTAAGTAATGAGTGAGTATTAATGGAAGCAACAATGCTGCTTGTTTATTGTCTGTTGGTTGTTGTTATGGTTGGAAAATAATAATGTTGTAATTGATTTCTTTTTTTCTTTATTCTAATGGATTAAGTGTATTGTATTGTTTAATGTGTTTAATAAAATCTTTTCAATTAAAAAAATAAGCATACTAAAACAATACAGTACCTGACAGTGGGGAGGAAAAGCTGTTTCCTTATTTAGCTGACGGCCAGGCCAAAGAAGTACATCTTCACTGCTCTCCTCAACTTGTGAAGTGAAGATGCCCGATGCACCTCCGTGGAGAGACTATTGCATACCATGGGAGCCACCAATAAGAAGGCCCTATCCCAGGTGCCCACACTTTATGCTACTGAGGAGGAGCTCCCCTACAGATCTTAAGGGACAGGCGGGTTGGTATGGAAGAACTCCTGTAAGCAGCAATTACAAATAAACAGGTGTTCTTTTATAGTGCTCCATATTAGTTATTAGAGGCCAGCATCCCATGCTGTCTCATGGAGAGAGCAATCTTTCTCCATAACAGAGGTGCTCAGCTGTAGCCCTCCAAAGGTTCTTGATTTCCAGCAGTATTCTATGCCAGCCCCAGTGGCACCGTCTTCTTTGGTTGTGTTCTGACATAACAAAAGGTGCCTCAGAGTGACAGTGTTTGGCCCTCGTATTCCCAACCCTTCTCTGAGCCAGTTTGGTCTAGTGGTTAGGGAGCTGGACTCATCTGGCAATACTGGGTTTGATTCCTCTTACCTCCTTGAAGACAGCTGGGTGACCATGGGCTAGTCACAGCTCTCTTCTGAGCTATCACAGCCCCACCCACCTCACAGGGTGTTCTGTTGTGGGGAGAAGAACAGAAAGCTTTGTCAGCCGCTTTGAGTCCCTTTAAATGGGTGAGAAAAGCAGGGGAGAAAAGTCCCACTTAAACAGGTGAGAAAAGCAGGGTAAAAAAGCCTTCTTCCTCTTCCTCTTCTTCTTCTTCGTCATAAGGCCTCTCAGGGGGATTGTTGCCCTGAGCAGAAGCAACTGAATGTTGGTACTGATGGAGACTGGGGCCCTCTCTCTGCCCCTCCAGACCAGTGGCATCTTTCTGCAATTGCATCCCCATATCTGTGAAGCCTGCTGCTGTTGGTTGTCCCCTTGAGGGACACTCCTGGGTGTTGACTTCAGATGTTGCGTCAAGTCACACCCCATGCTGCTCTGATCTAGGTCTTGGGTAACTTCTGTGAGCTGCTCTGCCTCAGTACATGTGCCTTGGAGTCAACACACCACCACCATGTGGTGGGCAAAAATCTGAAAAATAGTTCAGCTTTGCCCAACCAGTAGGTCAGGGGCTAAAGTGTCTCAGCCCAGCTGAGCAGTCCTGAAAATCTGCACCATCTGCTCCATACCCCCAGAATATTCTTGCTAAAGATTAAGGCTGTTTCTTTAGTTGGTGTTGGCCTGGCCTAGGCAGCCTGCTCTACGGGCTGTTTGCACATTGTATTTCCAGCCCTGGCCCAGCACTGACCACCAGGATGAAAGGTAAGGACCACTTATTTTGGCTGCTCAGGACTGAAAGTTCCCAATCTTCACAGTTCCTGGCTGAAGTCTTTTGGCAATGTGCTCTAGAGTAGTGTTTTCTTATGCTGCTTCTAGGTATCCAGCCAAAAAGGTGGCAGGTCCTGTATACTCATAGTGGGTGCTGCTTGAATGTCCTTCATGGGTTGACATACCAGCAGACAGCCACTTGTGGACTACTTTTAGTGGTTCTACTGGAGAAGTGGCATAGCGCCATATCCTGCTCCATCCTGCCTCTGTCTAATACTAGTGGGGAGAAAGGCCTCCTGTACCCTGGTCCAGGCTCTAGACTGAGATACCAGGCCCTTGGGGAAAGGACCGAAGTGTTTTATTCTTAGAAACAGATTGAATGGCACTTTTTAACTGCTCTCCATATTTTAGTTGCCCTTTTTTGCTGTCATCTCAAGAGGAAACTATCCAGGAACCCTGTCACCATGTCAGTTCTGCAGTGGACCTAAATGCCGGTCCTTTTTCACTGTATTTTTGGCCATTTCACCTCCTATGTGGGATCTGTACCTGATAAATTCATGATGTCAAGTGATGCAGATCCAGGAACACTTGTAGATCAATATATATATTATTTAGTTAAATGAAGCATGGAGACAGATGGAGATAATAATGCAATTGTTGTGAGTTATAACTGGAACAATGAAAAAGTCATTTCAGCTGCTTAAAGTAGGGCCCTTTCTGCACTTACCATACTTATTCCAGATTAGTGAATCTGGATTAGCTTGATCAGGCTCAACCACAGACAGAGGCATCTGCATTTAGAGGGCTGGACGGCAGCAAATGTGACACAATGCAGATGCCTGTTCCATATCAGTGGTGGTGAACTACTGTCAACAGCACTTCCCATACCTGATGCAATTGGCCAAAGTCCCCACTGATCAAATGTTGCATCTGGATACCAAGTTGTTGTCTTGCTGTCACAGCATTTGTTCCTTGATGTCCCACCCTCACAATCTTCCTTGTTCCTTCCTTGATCTCAATCAGACCGTATGAATGTGGTACTGATTTATGAGGTCCACCACCGGTGCCCTTAGTATGGATCTGATTCGTATGGAAAGAATTACTTCTAGTCCCATGCAGATGATGTGAACTAAGAAGCTCCTCAATCTGGATTACGATACAAGCACAAAGAGGTCTTGGCGGGGGAAGGGGAGCATTTTTTTTGTTTAAGGTACCCAAAACATTTGGGCTTTCTCTTTTCATCAGGGACCAGCTCTGAACCACAACTGCTCTATGAGCATTTTAGAAGCCATGAAAGTTCCATTTAGCACACTGACATGCTTTCAGTAGCACATCATGAAATGTAATCTTTGCTAATTGCTCCAAGACAGAAGCACACTCACCTAAATAATCTTTCCTATATGTTCTGTTACATTATCCAATGTTTTTGAGACTAAAATATTTTATGTACTTAATAGTTTTATTGAATGGGGGCCTGGCTTGCAGTAAGACTTTTAAAAAAGCATGTTGCTGCTCAAATTGCTTGGTTGCACACATTTGCTACTCTTGCATTAGCTCAGTAAGGGCTACAGCTTGAACACCTGCCCCTGACTCAAGTTGATTGTTTCAGTTATTGATTGCACTTGTGGAGTAGTGGACAGCCGCTGAGAAGTCTTACTTGCTCACAGATTAAGTGGCAACCTGAACTTGAGAGATCTGATTTGACAGAGGGCAAGACAGTACTAGTATCATATAACGCTAGTAAGCAATAGTAAATCCTGGGTACAGAAAGAAGAGAGATGTAAATAGCTCAAAACAATCTTTTAAGCAATGTGCTCTTGTCACTTCTTCACGTTGTTCTCCACAATTTTTCCAGAATTTGTATAGTGGCCTTTTTGCACTTGGCAGAAAGGGGAAGTCCAGGTTTGCTCCCACATGGAATGTACACACTGCACAGAGCTGCTTCTATCCCAAAAGCAGCTCTGCATGTGCTGGATTGCTCCCTGGCCGGATAATGGTAGAGCTCTATAACGTGCTCCACAGCTATATTAGCCAGCGGCTAATAGAAGCTGGCACACTTCCATATGCACCTCTTCCAGGTGATGGCTGTATAGGGTGTGGCAGCAGCAGTTGCATGTTGCATCACCTGGTTGTTACGGCAATGGCCAGGGCACATGGCTGTTGCTATGGCAAGGCGATCACCTATAGTATAGAGGAGACCACACTTACTCTTCATTTGGTGAAGCACCAGGTAAGTTTGGGATAGATCAGGCATTGCAAAGTGCAGACACCCAATACACCCTCCATCTTCACTTCCCTGGGATGATTTCCCTGAGAAGTGAAAGTGTGAATCCATCCTATATATGCTTGCAGGACCTATATAGAAAATCATTTTACTTTTCTTTTTAAAATATCTTTTTCCTCTAACAGCTTCCTATGGGTAATAAATTTACTTGCAGCACCTTTCTGGTAAGAGAATCTGTAGTCTCCAAATAGGTGCCCTTCTGTATACACATACCCAGCAGGCCCATTTCTGCTTCCTGTAAGTTGATCTAAACCCAGTGAAACAGACTGACCAACTGGAGGGCAGGCGGCAAAAAGAGAACCAGCAGGATGTTGCCCCACCTCCACGCTGTCATCAGCTGCCCCTAACCAATGGCAAGATTTTTCTTCTGTTCTCCAAAGATCTTTACTTTTCAGCCAATGCCAAAACTGAAATGCACACTTCCATGCATGCTCTTTTCATACTCCTTTCCAGAGATGAGTATATGTAGCCATGGCTAACACCATTTGTTGCTCATGGGACAAAAGACAAGGAGATGTTTTGGGGGACAAAATACATAGAACTGATGGTAGATGAACAGGATAAAGCTGCTGTGTTATTCAAACCTACATTAAAATCGAGCCCCCTAAAGTTCAGAAGTGAGTTAATTACACAATATATGACCAGCAGACCATGAAACTGAACACGAGTAGATATATTAGCCGACCTAGGAAAAAGGAAAAATGGATTGAAGTTCTGAGCTGCTTAGGTGTGTTGGGGTGCCACCCACTTCATCCTTAAGGCCAACTGCCTTTTTTAAGTCAGTTTTTGCCTTCATTTCCATGTTTTCATACCAGTCATTTTGTCACGAATATGATGCTGGACCTTTGGGCCCTGCCACACCTATGCTTTACTCCACCCCGATCCACCTTCAGAATGAGAAAATACATCAGCAAAGTTATTAATAATTTTCTTTTCACATTATCTAACTCAAAGGTGAATTTTCTGGGCTAGACAATATGGAAATAAAATTGCTTATGGCTTTGCTTTGAACGTGGATCAAAGGTGGATTAAAACATAAGCATAGATTGGGCCAATGTGTGTCCCTAAAGTCCAGGTTTCAATTAAACATAGGCTTATGGATGGTTCAGTTGAATGGTCAGTGGGGGTGCAGAGTGACAGCTTCTTTTTCTTCAAAAATGCCACCTTGGTAGGCTCCATTTCTCTTCCATGGCCAGAAATACAATAGTCCAGGAAGTCCAATTTACTAAGATGAAACCACATTTGAAAAGTTTATTATAGAGCTTATATATTCTCAGTCTTTCTAATACTTTTCTGACATGTGAAACCATATCAGATGAGTAAATTAAAAAGTCATCCAAAAAATAGATTAGAAATGTGCCTGTCATATCTTGAAATACATAACTGATAGAGTTTTGAAAAACTGTAGGTCCATTGTTGAGTCCAAAAGGCATTAAAAGAAATGCATAAATGCCATATCAGGTCAAAAAAGCAATTTTTCATTCACCCCCCTCCCTCCCTCCCAGATTTGCACCTTATGAAATGCTTCCCAAAGATCAATTTTGCTGAACACTTTCGCTTGGTGTGTAAGCTATCTAACAAGTTACTGATGAGTGGGAGGGAGTGGCAACTTTTTAACTGAAATCTTGTTTTAAAGCAGAGTAATCTGTACAAAGAAACAGAGTTCCAACTTTCTTTTTGACAAACTTCAGTGGCTAGCATTTGGAATTCAGAGGCATAAGCAGCCACAGCTCGTTTGCCCTGTTTAATCTGAGAAAGGAATTGCACTATATTGTTTCTACAGTACATGCAGAATTGTGACTTCATGAAAGTTCCATGTCTCAGGGCTATCACATCCCACTGTTCCCAACAGCCACTGTGCTCCTTGGCCAGTAAGTAGATTAGAAATGGGTTGGCAGGTTCCAAACATGTAGCCAAACTTTAAATTGTAATCAAAGACAAACAGTGTGACATTCTAAACACTGTCCTGCACAACTAGTAATGGTTCATTTGTCACATTAGATTTTCTGCAAGCATCGAACTTCACATTGATATCATCTGCTGGTTTCCAGTTCCCTTTTACCCACAGGGACACAGAATGACATCAAACTTTCACCTGAAGATTCTCAACTTGAAGCAGGAAGCAGAGGTCTCGCCTGAGCTATTGACTCTCACTTTTTCCCTCTCTCTCTGTTTAAAATAAAAACATCCAACTTGCAATCATGAAACTCCCCTGAGCAGCCCGAGATCTCAATTTTTAGTGCTGCTGCTCCAGAGAAACCATATCGCTGTATTGACTCAGGCTACCTTTCGGCAGCTGAGAGAGAATTTAAAATCAACCTGAATCCTGGAGCACTGAAAAGAGGCTGCATGGGAAGATGAGATGTCCTCGTGCCACTTCTGTGAGCAAAAGAATTAGAAGGTATATTTCTTGATTTTCCACTCTAATACAAAGAACTATCTAGGAGCACAATGTGGTGCTTCTAATTTAACAGAAGGATCCTCCAGCTGTTATCGCCTGAGACCTACCTAATTATCCCTGTGGAGATCTGTTAACTCTGTCCTTCCAGTTAATCTTCATGGGTCATGGAGGTCACCAAACCTAGTAAAAGGAAGGAGTATTTTCATTTTCCCTTCCAGTTTGCCTATGGAATTCTGTGGGGATCAGAGGAGGGTTCCAAAGAACGTCCATTGGTTCTTTTGCTAGGGGACATCACTGGGGTGGAATGGCCCCCCTCGAGATGTTGACTGAGGCCAAAATGTTACCCATCATCATATGCTATAATTTGGTTCCTACAAAGTGCTATGTGTGAAGACAGTCTGTATAAGGAGCCACTGACTTTATGGAAAACTGGGCACTAGGGTAATCGAAAACTCTATTGACTACTCACTTAAATGGGGAATTGGTCTTTCTTAGTGCAAGTCAATGAAGGAAAGGTACTTGGATTCATTGTGCCACGTTACAATCACTCAGCCAACTTCTCCCATGGAATACGATGGCATCTCTGAACTGGCATGATTTGACCTGCAACACACCAGAGCTATTCCAGCCATGATCTCTTGATGCTCGGATGCCTGGAAGTGTGCATAATTTAAAACTCACGAAGAGAGCACCAGCCACTGTGCTATTTTAGCTAGCGAGGGATAATGGTGGGGGATCAATATCTTGTGTTATCCTTTGCTAGAGGGTTATTTGGCTGCTGTCTGGAGGCAGGGCCATTCTAAGGAGCTACTTTGGACTGCCTAAACCAGGATATACTCTGTCCACTGTGGATGCTAGCAGGGGTCATGGCCTCTCTGTTCCATAACAGAGTATGAAAGAGAAGCTCAGAAGGGTCTAGGGCTTGTGCTATACAGTGATACCGTTAAGTGTGGAAAAATACTAAGTTTTAATCTAGCTTTAGTCCATTTTTCATCAGCTGTTTTCTTTTGGCATTGCTTTTTCAGGGTTAAATAAATGTGGAAGGGAAATGACTAGTCACTTTGCTTATATTTACTCGCTCCCTAAAGCTGGGATAAAGCTGGATTTAAACTCAGGGCATGCTAAAAGTCTATATTGTGGGAAAATGAAGATCATGTCTGCGTTTCCATCATCCCCACCTCTGTAGAACAACATGGACTCAAAACAAACCCTCTTTCTCACTCTTCATTTTTCCCATGCTTGGTATGAAGAAACAATATCATTTTCTCCCCTTCCCTCACCAAATACCTCTCCAAGCTCAGTCAACAAACGGACACTGTTTTGTCCATCAAATCTTGACTTTACTGAGGTGAACAAGTCAAACTTCACACTCTGTATTTCCCTGCTGCTGCATCAGAACACAGATTCCCTTGGCAGCATTACTAGTTGCTCACTATTTGTTCCTTCTCTCCCTTCGGCCTGTATCCACCCAAGCACAGCTTCAGTTCCACATCCATCACACAGTAAAGGTTATCTATTTATTTATTGCATTTTTATCCAATCCTATACCTGAAGTGCAAAGGTTCACCATCATTGCACTACAGTGTGGTCCGTTACCTTTACAGAGGGCGCAGTTGTATCTCTGGGCCTGTTTTGGTGCTCTTTGGGTGCTGAAACAGGCCTCCTGGTTCTGTGTGTGCATCTCTCCATCTGGGGATCGTGATCCCCAGATGGAGAGCTGTGCGCGTAGCTCCAGAAGGCCTGTTTCAGCACCCGAAAAGTAGCAACCATTCCCAGACACCCCTAGACATTCTTGTGGTTCCTTCCAGCTCCAGAGTTCTGTGATTCACCTTGTGCCAGCCCTCCAGTGGTGTCATGGGAGGGAGGGATGAGGCCAGAACTGAGGCTGCATCTCCACTAAGCAGCAAAGGCACCTTAAATGAGCCCAGTTCCCACTACGCCCAATGTAGATCAGCTGCCCTAGGGCCTGATTAAGGTGCCCTTACTGTGTAATGGAAACACTGCCTGGGAAGGCCACCTTGGACAACATTCTGATGTAGTAGCAGGCGGTGCTCTGCATTCCTTAGAGTGATCAATTACACACCATTTGAGTTTTTGCACTGGATTTGGATGGTCAAGATTCAAGAGTTAGGGAAAGGAAAGGGAACTTTGATCATTTTGGAAACCAAGGGTTGGATAACTACATAGTCATGGGCCACATCCCCATTACAACCTTATTTGAGTTTCAAACCATTTTCAATCCTTGCAGACCCCACGTCAGTTTGGCTTAACATGCTTTCCGCATGTTAAATCACCCCAAAGCGTTGTAAATGTTAATCCTCATTTCAACGGGTCTCACCCCGGTTCGTGCGCTTGAAATGTTTTACATTTTTTACTGTGGGGACCGTACCGTGTTAAGGGATGAGAATCCGTGTTTAGGGTTTCCTTCCCCCAATAGCTTGCTTCCAAAGATAGTGATTTCATTGAAAAAACCCACCCCTCAAAACAGCCACTATAAAAATCCACTCCTTAAAGCTACACTGTAGTGATTTACCCACTTCACACCTTATAACAATGTTGCAATTTTGCGCAGTTCTAGCTCTTTGAAAGTTCTGACCTTTAGAAAGGGAAAAGAAAGTAAAGCAGCTGGAGGTTCTGTTTTAAAGGCTGTGGCTGTGAAGGGGGCTTGAGTTGCCACTGCTGCTGTGTGCCCTGGGAAATGGGGAGAGGAGGGGAAAGAATAGCTGGCTGCCTGCTGCCGTTTTTCCTCCAGGCAAGTGGCAGCTACCCAGCCACCCAGCTAGGCTCCCTGAAGGGGTCCCTTATGGGTGGCATGTTCATGCCGGGAGAAAGAGGCCAGGGCAGCCCTGAAAAGCGGCTTTTAAAAAGTAGCCACTTGAGTCCCCCCTTGAGTCACGTACCCCACGTACGATCCTCAGAATCCGGATCGAACGCGATTAAGCTGAAAGTAATGGGAACAGGCAAATTCGTGCTTGCATCCGGTTCTATTATTTCAGTTTAGGGAAACTGGATTAAGCTTATAATGGGGATGTGGCCATGGTTTGCTTGACACTTCCAGGGACTTCCTAGGGGTTGAAACGGTGCCCCTCTTCTTCCCAGGCAGTTAGCAGTGGTACTTTGTTTGCCAACATGCATTTCTGTGTAGAGACAGCTCTTGCAGTACCTGTATAATCCAGCAGGTGTCGCCCATACATGTGCTCAAAGCTGGGTGTCCAGCGCTCTTCAATGTGCCGCTACTGGGGAAAGGAGCTCCTCTTTTTCACGTCTTTCAATTCATTTTCACAGCCTTAAAAATAAAAATAAGAATAAATGTAAGCTATTTGCCGCAATCTAATTGTGTCTGAGTTGAATTCTTATACCTAATCAAATGAAGCAAAATGTTATTCGCTAGATTGCAATTAGCATTCACTGGCAAATTTAATTGTGGAGATTTATCCCCACACATGGTTAATGGGAAAGCATTTAGATAATTACAAGTGTCTACTGTCTTTCCACAGCTAATTGCTTTTACTGAATGATTCACTCTAAGGGCTGCAAGTGCAACTTTTATTGGAGTTGTGATAGAAAGATGGTCTTACAGTGAACACTTGGAACATTTGCTTTTAGATCTATGTGAAAATTATTTGTGGCGACTCTGAGCATTGCAGGCTCCTTGGTGCAAAGAATGTACAGACAGCACCTGAAATCCAATGATTGCTCTACATGATGTTCCCAGTTGAGGAGAAAACGGATGGTGTGTCGAAACAGCACACAGGTCGCACAGCACCATCCAATATTCTGTTCTCGGTAACACAAAGTAAGAAAAGGTTCCATAGAGTGGATCTGGTAAAGACCTTTGTCAGAAGTCTTGCACTGTTTATTTAATAATCAACAGCAAAATACCTCCACCTGGGGGAGGGGGAGTTGGTTCCTGTTTTCACTGATAGGGTAAACTTGAGATAAACAAGTTTATTTGAAATGTTTGCCCCTGTGACCCTGTGAGAAGAGAACCCACATAAATTACAGTCTCAACATTCTGGGGCAATAGGTTCTGTCAGCAAATTCATTTGCGTATGTGCGTACACATGTGTGCATGAATGAGCAAGTGGTTGGAAGAGAATAGTTCCTCTTTATTATTTCTGTACTTCTCATAGGGCGAATCCCCACGGCAAGCTTATTTCATTCAAACCATTTTCAATCCTCGCAGACCCCGCGTCAGTTTGGCTTAACACGCTTTACGCGTGTTAAATCGCCCCAAAGGGTTGTAAATGTTAACCCTCATTTCAACAGGTTTCACTCCGGATTGTGCGCTTGATACGTGTTACATTTTTTTCCTGTGCGGACAGTACCGTGTTAGTGGGGTTCGCCCTTCCCTTCCTCCCCGCCCCTGCCCCCGCCCCCGCCCCCTCCTCGCCTTGACGTGTGGGCTGCCTGCAAAGTCCAGGGCTGCTGCTGGTCTCCAGATGGGCAGCTTCACCTCGGGCCCCCCTCTCCATTGTCCCAGGGCAGCTTCCAAAGAGCCGGGAAGGAAGACAAGGGATGAGTGACGGGCTGACGGGCTGACGGCGAGAGCCAGACAAAAGCAGCTGCCCAAAGCCTTCGCTGCCACCGCGCCCGCCTGCCTGCCCGCCCGCCCGCCCGCCCCACCTCACCTCACCTCACCTCACCTCCTTTCATTGTTTGAGACATGGGGGGGGGGAGAAAGTGAGTGCAGCCGCTTCTTTTTGCCAAGCTCCAGTCAGCTGCCCCTCCTCCTCCTCCTCTGTTTCTCTTTTCCGGAGCTGTTTGGCTCCCGAGTAACCCATTGACCTCACCGTGTTCCCCAGCCATTCTGGGAAACGGAGGCTGCTCCGTGGGGTGACCGATAAGCCTCCCAGGGGTGGCACACACACACACACACACACACAGAGGGCTGCCATGCCAGCAGAGGACAGGTGAGAAGCGCTCAGCAGCGGGGAGGAAATGCGCCAGCAAAGAGCCAGCTGCAGCACCTTACCTGACCCCTCTGCTGCCTTACTGGGACTCACCTGTGAAGGAGGCCAAGTCCTGTTGGCCAGAGGCCAGCAGCCCCCCGCCAGGCCTCTGAGGGCACTGAGTCCACCCAAGGTGAGCGAGCACGGAGAGGAGGGAAAGAGCCCAGAGGTGCTTACGCTGTCAGCCGGGAGGCAGCCAGAGTGCACAGCTAAGGGGTCGAAAGGTGCGTGTGCCCCTTTGCTGCCCTACCAGGCTGGCAGGGAGCTCAGGGATGCGGGCGAAAGCTCTTGGGAAGTGGCATTGTAGGGGAAGAAGGAAAGTTCTTCCCTCCTGGCCTCTTTCCCCTTTGCATCGCACCCCCAGCCACCCCTTCCCTGTGGCCTTGTGCTCGGTTGCCCAGGAGGAAGTGGCCGCCCTCGCTGCCAGGACACGTATAAAGTTAAAAGTAATGGGAACAGGCAAATTCGCGTTTGCATCCGGTTCTATTATTTCAGTTTAGGGAAACCGATATAAGCTTGTAATGGAGATGCGGCCATAGTAACACTCCAACACTGTACTAATACTCCAACACCATAGTAATACCCCAGCACCATGTTCCCTCCTAGGCATCAACTTCTGTTGCAATCCAGTTTTGCAACCTGAATCCTTGGCTCTGGGAAACCTGAGGGGAAGGCAGCTTACGGCTACCTCGATCGTGACTGCAGTCCTGAGAACCACAGCGATACGTGGTTACAACCCAAGGGCTGTAATGATACTTGGTACCAGTAGTTACTGGTACGATCACCGGGTGTTGCGAAAATATTCCAGTTATCTGACCGGTCCAGATAACCAGGGATCAGGCCCATGTCTGGCTTGACCCTGAGTAGCTAGAAAATGGGGAAGGGAGAGAGAAGAGGCATGAGGCAGTGATGAGCTGGAAAGAGAAACTTTATTTCTCTGGAGAGCTTTTTATAGCCCCCACAAGAAGGCGGGGAAGGAAGTGACCTCAGGAGAAAATCCCGGGAGCTGATAGGTGGAGTGTATCAGCTGGGCAGGTCAGAAGTCCTTCTGATGTCATATCCTGTGGCCGGAGGAAGAGGAAGATTGTTCCCTACGCGCACCATGTGGCTAAAATCCATTAAGCCCCCAGGCTAAGAGTCCAGCCCCTGCTGGTGTTGAGTGTGCACTGCAAGCCTGTGGAGGCAGGGAGATTCCTTTTACCCTGAGGCTTGAGAAGCTGGTGGAAAACCTGGGCAAACTTGCAATTGCTACAAACTTCCCCCTCCGCAACTTAAAAAACTTTCATAAAAAATATTTCTCTAGAATGACAGTGGAGCAATGCTTCTTTGGAAGAAAAGAGTGTCCATAAGCTGAGATGTATCATCTGGAAGGCAAGACGATTGCTGTGTGCTAAATTCCCAATTATGACCACATGGGGATCCAAGGCAGCTTCCTGGGCCCATGCCTTGGTGCATGATATGGGGCAGTCTTGGATCATGTGATTCAAGCCAAGACTGGAGCGGTGGACGGCAGCACATATTAGGACTGTCTGCTCCATCATGCTCCCCTCCTGGCCTCTGAAGTTGCAGGCTGAGAAGATTTTTGTGCTGTACCAGAAGCAGGCCATTTCCACAGCCATTTCTGGTGCCAATGAAATGGCACTGAGCTCTGTGAGCCGTTTGGTCATTACAAAGTCAGCTCTATAGCAGGATCATGAACAGTGAACAGGATTGGCTGCTTCTGAACATTAGAGAGGAGAGCAGACAGACTTTTCCACACCTCTCCTTTTCCCCTTCCGTCTCTTATTTTTTTCCTCTCCCTCATTCCAAATTAACTTAAGACAAATAGATTTGGGGCTCATTTAAGCCCCACCCTTTCCCCCACAATCAATTTTTGTAATCAATTCACACCTACGTTTTAATCAAGCTTCAGTGTTCTTTCAGAGTGAGAGAACACATCAGCAAAGTGAGAATGCCAAGCAGCTTATCTAACTCGGAAAATTCACCTTTGGGATGGATAATGTGGAAAGAAAATGACTGGTTAATTTGTGGATGTGATCTCTTCCTCTGAATGTGGACTGAAGCTGGATTCAAACCTAGGTGTGAATGCAGCCTTAGAGCCTAGCCATACATAAATTTTAATGTACGTCAGATTAGTTTCATTTGTGGGGAAATCACAGTAAAATATGAGTTCCTGTTTCCAATGTTGAATATTTATTGTGGAATCTGTGTTTTTTGCAGAGCATTTTTTCCTAAAGGGAAAGCACGTTGATTCTTCAAAGCATTTTTAGTTAGTTTTAGGTATGCCCCCATATCCAGCATTAGTGGCTGGACTGGAGAGAGCATTCCAGCCAGGAGGAGATGGGAGGACATTCCTCCTTTATTCTCCTGAACAGCAGGACAGCCAACTGATTTTCAGAGAGCAACCCTTTCTGTGCCACCTTTAGGCTTCAAATAAGACATCATTCCACTGGACAGAGTCTGAATACCTTAAATTTTAAAACTTCTGTTTGTCTGCCTGCACATGGAAGCAAGAAGTGAACAGAAAGTGAGAACAAAGGTGGGAAAGGATATGAATTATTATGGACAGAAAGGTCTGGTATAGGAGAAACACCTAAACCCCTCACAGGAGAAAGTGTGGAAATGATCATACGATGCGGAAAAAGAGCTAGCACTGGAACACAAAATACCTGTCAGTTCTGCTTTTGCATTGGAGAACAAATGTGCTGGAGCACAAAAATGTAAAAGAGAGTGACGGGTTGTGTGCACCAGTCAGAGCACTGGCAAGAAGGTCTTTCAGATGAGAAGGGGTGCAGGCAGAACTACTTCCTGTGTGCTTGACAAGACTAGTAGAGGCATTTTCGCACTACATCCATTCCATTTGGAATGGGTGTAGGACGGGAAGCCTAAGACACTTCAGGACGCTTTGACCATTCACACATAGGAGCGCAGGAACGTGTGTAAACGCGTTCCGGCGTGCCTGTGTGTGAATGGTAACAGCGTTCTAAAGTGTCTTACTAGCAAACGCTGGCAAGGGGTGGGGAGACGTCTGCCGAGGCTGCCTCCCATTGGGTGCAAGCACCCAAGGGGCGGGCAGCCCTGTCAAGCCGGCTGCTCCGCTGTCTTGCTGGCTGCACGGGGCCAGGAACACGGGGCTGGGACGCAAACCCGGTCGTGGCAATGCGAATGCCGCGTCCCGGGCTGTCTTCCGCGCGCGTTCCAAAACCGCGTGTGCGAAAAGGCCTTAGTGCTCCTGTCAAGGCCCTAGTTGCAGTTTGGAGCAGGGAAGGGAATAGAGCTATTGACATGATCACTCCTCAAGTGCCCTTGGACACTGTAGAGCTCATAAAGTGCTCTGGAATAGTGGGGAGCAGTGTGTAAGAAAGCAGGAGGGCTAATGGCTAGAGCGCAAGAGGTGTAGATCTCAAAGTGAAGCTGACCAATCTCAGGTAAGAGCACATTACCCTCTGCCACTGGTGGGGGCAAAAAAGACTTACTTCTCTGCTTCCACAGTGTCCTTTCATGGCCCTCCAATATCGCTGTCCCAGGTGGCTAAAGGGCTTTTCTGCCAGAATCCATTTATGCCACCTTTGGAGCCTCTCTGTTAAATTTGTGAGGCACAAAGTCATTCAGATTCACATGCAGTTGGAAGTGATTGAATCGAGGTATCTGGAATATCATCCTGTCCTTTTATTTTGGAGTTTAACTACACTCTTATTCTGTTACAGGTTCACTCAGGTTCAACATTTTGAGATCCTTCCCTCACATAGTAGGACCATTATATATTAATTATTTTAAAACTTGAATGCAGTCTTTTCTCTGTGGAACCCAAGAAGCCCTCTTCTCCTTTTTTCCTATTAACAACTCTGTGAGAAGGTTAGGCTAATACAGACAGACTGATTCAAGGTCACCCAGCAAGCTAATAGCGGAGTGAGGATCTGGACTCATAATCACGTTGCAGGACCTTCTCTACGTTGGCACCACCCTCTGACATTTGGAAGGCACCTTCTCTTTCATCATTTAGGTGCCTACTTGAAGTCATTTTCCTGCATTCTGGCCTTCCCTGTTTGAATGGCTGTATGTCGTTAAAACCCACAGTTTTAAATAATTTTTATCCCTGTTTGTAATGGATATTTTAAAATACAGGAGGATATAAATATGTCTAGGAGCTCACTCCAATGTTTCAACGCTACCCTAGCTTTCAGTGTTCTGCTAGCCAACAGCATTTGTTGAACAGCCACTTCTAATCAACATCTTACAATTAAAGCATGCTCTCTGTTCAGGAGTTGGTACCATTAAGTTCTCTGTGTGTTTGTGCATGTGTGCATGTGTGTGTGTGTGTGTGTGTGTGAGAGAGAGAGGTTGCAGCCTTAGTGATTGATTTGGCTTCCTGGCACTCTCATTGTAAATATACAAATGTGTGTAGCTCCATAAGCATGCTTACTTGGAACTCTGAGTCATTAAATCTGTTCACTTCCAAGCAACTGCCTTTTGGGGGAGGGAGAGCATTTTTGGGTGAAATCACATGGCAAGGAGCTGCTGTCACCAATCCTCTCTTCCCAAAGATGCTGCTACTCAGTCGATGGAAAAAGCTGCTTGGAATAATAACTAATTTCTCCTAATTCATACCATCCATCTCTCTGTTCTTTTCCACTCTCCTTTTCCTGGAAGACCTTAGTCTTGACGAAGGGGTGGGGGACGCCTCATCCCTGCCAGTGAGAAGGTGCTTTAGTCCTTTGCTTTTGTCACAGCTTCCCTTTCTTTACGGGGTCATTGACTTTGCAGCTGTGCTGATGGACAGTGCCTTGTTATTTCCATTGCTTTTGGCATTCTGTGGCCCTATACTTTGCTTTTAAGACTGTATGGGGACTGCCTGGAGTGGAGATAGGGTGAGTTAAGGGAATGTTGCACATTTTGCTGTGGGCCAAGTCTGAAACCATTTTGACATGATGTGATTTGTGTGTGGCCTGGATTTGTGCATGCATTCAAGCACATGCCTAAACGATATGGCTGTGTCCCTGTACACTGGCCTTGAACAGTCAGATGTTTTGAAGGAGTCATGGAATCCCTCTTTCTTAAGGCTTTTCTTTGCAATGTATTTGCGTAGCCAGATCTGCAAGTTAATCAAAGGGAATCGATCAGTCCTGATGAAAAGGTGATGTCAGTCAATTATAACACAGACACAATCTATTAATAAGCAATTCATCTTTTGGATCCCAGGAAATGCATCTATTTCTTGTATTAAAATCTTCCCATGTTTTCCAAAAGCCATGTGACCTGCTTACAGTGAGGTTTTTTCCCCTAGTAGCATAGCAATCAGCTGTTTTCCACCTCTAAACTATCCACCTTCAATCAGCCACTGGAGTCCAAAGAACACACCGACAAAGTGGCAAACCATTTTCCTTGTACTTTATTAAATCCACAGGTGGAAAATGGCTTGACACTTTACCTATATGTTCTCTGTACTCTTGAAGACAGATTAAAACTTAAGTGTAGCTGGGGCCTAAAAATAGGCAGCTCATGAACTTGCAAAATGGCCCAGCAGTTGGTACGTTCCAGCTCCTCCCCTGTTCTCATCTTTGGCTTCTCCTTAGAACAACCCAGGATTCCATTATTTTAGAACCTTCTATTATCCAGGTTTTGTTGTTCTTGGTTCAATCTAAATACAGCCAGAAAAATGTTTCCCTCACTGTAGCCTCTGTTGCCCCGTTCACAGGGCATTATGACAGGATTAATAATATGTTTAGAAAATGTCTTCAGAGTTGTTTGATAATAAAAAGATTTTCCATCCTTTTTGTGGACTAACCCTGTTCAGAATAATTCAATGCTCTCAGTACATTTCAGGGTTTTAGTCCATTTTATTTTGGAAAGTGGGGATGGGTTAGCTTCTTTTGGGAAGAAAGCGTGCTTTTGATGGTGTGCTCCCCATTTCCTCCCATCCGATAACAGAGGCTTTTGGCTCAGCAGGCATAATTCTGAGGGGGTTGGTGGGCAGAACGACACTGAAGCAGGAGGAAGGCAGGGAGGGGGCATGAGGGCGTTCTTCCAGATGAAATATCATCCATGGCTCTGCTTCACACACATAAGATTTCAACAGCCGCCCTGGTCAGATGAGTTCAACAAAGGATGGCCTGTTCATGAGTTCAAATTCATATTGTACCAGTGCTGGTCAGATGTGGATTGATATCAGCCATCACCACCTTGAGCCACATTGGTCACACATTTCTGCAGAGATCAGCCTGGGTTTCCTCCATGGAGGTCTTGGCTCTCCACCCCTTTTGCTACATCAAATCTAATTTGTTTCTTATTGGATGCCATTCATATCACTCAAGGGAGGCATTTTTAATTGGATGCTGTTTGTGTCACTCAAAGGAGACAAGGGTGTGTGTTTGCAGTTCTTTTTAAAGCCTGCTCCTCTACCTCCACGCACACCTTTCCTCCTTTCCACACGCTAGTGTGATCTAAGGAAGGGCCTAGGAGGCTCCAATGTATGGAAAGGAGGCTCCAAGTTCACTTCCTGGTCCAGTATACTGGCCAGTGTGGAATCACTTAAACTCTTCTACTTTGTTAGTCTCACTTCATGCTCGTGACCCTTTATAATGAATCTTTTTATCTTGCATCTCCTGCATTGCTACCCAATGGGAAAGAAGTTATAACACACATTAAATAGCCAAGTTAAAAAAAATACAAAGAAGCAAAAGATACAAACAAAATGGGGAAGAAATTGTCTCTTAATAACTTGATTGTGTTCCGTTAGCAAACCAAATGGTATCTTCTTGCCACTGCACATGGTTGGTTTTTTTTTTTTAAATGTTTTGGTTTTGTGTTATGATACATATTTTAGTGGTTTGTTTCATGAGCCTAGATGAGCCAGGAGCAGCAAGTTATTTCTAGTGTTCTCTGTCAACGGTTGAGTGTTCTTCTGGCTGTGAAAAAAATAGCAGTGATCAAAAGAACAGCGAAACGGCACTTGAATTTGGGGTTTCTGATAATGCACTGTGCTGAAAAAGGGATTCTTGTGTTGCAAACACAGGTTGCAACAAAGCACAGCTGCTGCTTGCCCAATTATAGCCTTCATCCAATTGCTCCCTAAAGGGGATGGTTTGGGGGCTGCTCTGATAAGCATGCATGGGTGGGTGACCCAAATTGCAGGGCTTCAAGCTGACTCTATGGAGCCTGTACTGGATAGGGGGAACGCTGCCCAGAGTAGCCCCAAAGATAGCTAATATTGAGACTACAGAATGGAAATGTGGCATTTCCACTACATGACAGTGATTCTGGCTGAATTTTTGCCCGCCAAGTTAACCTCTGGCCATCATGTGGACGGAGTTCAGCTCCCAGGGGGAGGATTAGGGGTGTGCAGGAATGCAATTTTCAGCATTCGATTCAAATATCCAAAGATTCAAATAAATTCAAAAGTTTAAAATTTGAATCAAATACATTTGTATCTATTCGTATCAATATTCAATTTGTGTTTGAAGATACAAATGTCGCCAACATTCTTGTGTCCATACACATCCATACAGATTTGTACGCATCCCATTCTTATCCCATATGCATCCTGTTTTTGTCCTCTACGTATCTGTACAAATGCGAACAGATACGTATGTAATGCATATGTTTTCGTACACACACAAATGTCTGAACAATTTTTACAAATGATTCAAAAGATTCAAGATTCATTTGAATCTCTAAATTCGAATGTAGAGACATTCGATTCTAATTCAAATGTTCGAATTCAAACGAATTCAATCAAGTTTTGAATGTTTTAAATATTCATGCATATCCCTGGTGAGAATACCTTCTATGAGGTCACCTTTATCACTGTTCTGGAAAAGTCAGGAACTGAACAAGGGTGGCATCATATGCCTTCCCCACCCTCCATCTGACCGGGAGATTATCACAAATGAGTGAGTAGATGACAAGAGAAAAAGGGGTTAGGTGATAATGTGGAGAGTTTCCTGTGTTGTTTGTGTTCTAGAGGTAATGGATCAGTCCTAAACAGTTGCAAATGAGTAAGCCTTCCATCCACCCAACATGAAAGTCTAGGAATCAAATATCTATGACAAATATGAAGAGCAAGTGACACTTCCTAAAGGACACCTCTCAGCAGCCTCAGCCAGCAAAGCCGATGACTGATGGGAATTGTAGTCCAATGGTTTCTGCCTTCATCTGGAGTTTTATCAGCAATCTACTATAAATCTCAGGACGAAAAGGCGTAAGAGTGCTAAAGCCTCTGGTTTAACAGTAAATCCTGTTTTATTTTTACAAAATAAATTTCAGTGGCTCATACTCTGCAACTTATTAAATGCCAGTTCTGTTAAAATTCTGAATACAGAAATTTATTTATGGCTTTCTTTTGTCTGGTATTACAATCAAAACAGAGAATATTTTAGTAGCTTATTGAAAGGGGGGGGAAGCTTGGATGAGGCAGGAGCTGACACATTTTATCACCAGGTTTAGTTTGTGCAGAAAAAAACACAATTGTTAATAGGTGTGAATTAACATACAGTGGGTTCACTTGATGTTGGGGAAAGTGATAAAAAATAAGGCACATTGGGAACACACACATCAAAAGAAAGACATGGCGATTGTTAGGAATGATAGGTGGGTAACTGTTATTGATTCCAGACATTTAAATTTGATTTGATGGATTTGACTGTAATTAGCACAGGGGTTTCTAACAGCATGGCTCTTAACATGATTAACTAGGAAGACAAATTATGAAATTAAATCTACATTTGACATGTAATTTAAATGTTATAAATGTTTTCTAATGTTAACGGTTTTAATTTCCTCAACCTAGTTTCCATCTCATTTTGATCCTATTACATTGGTTATAATGAATTTCCCACACTTGGGTAATACAATGATACTAAGTTGCTATAGCTTGTGCATAGGTGTGGATGTTGGTTTTGTTAGGTGCCATCAGAACGGATTAATCTGATGACAAACGTTTGCCATTTTGACCTATTTTTGTAAGATTTTGTATGTCTTTGAAGGACATTCCAGTAGTTAAATTAAACAAATGCACATATGACGCAGATGCTGTGAATTAATTGTGCATTTTGAAAAGATGAGGCAGCATTTAATGACTATGTGACCAATTGAATATGAACTAAGGCAGAATCCATATAACAAGCAAAAAGGGCTGTGCAAAAGGCCAGGGGGCATGGTGATGGCATGTCCCTGCACCCTTTGGTCCATCAACCTGATGGAGAAGGGCAGAAAATGCCATTGGAGGCATTCTTCAAGCCGATAGTGAAAAACTGTGCTGAACACCCAAGCTAGTTTTGGTTGACTCCTTGGGTCTCTTCCTATACATTCCAAACTAGGGCTGGGCAGAAACCTTGAAGCCAAGAACTTTTGTTCCTCAGCTTCAGAGTTAACAGAGATGGGGAGGGGTGAACCTTTCAACCAGCACCCCACTC
Organism: Aspidoscelis tigris stejnegeri; assembly: GCA_023333525.1. NCBI lineage: Eukaryota > Metazoa > Chordata > Lepidosauria > Squamata > Teiidae > Aspidoscelis > Aspidoscelis tigris. Next base: position 77,818,189 of record JALMGA010000003.1, read on the forward strand.
ACCTCCAGGGTACTCTGGCCCAAAGTGAAATACAACAAAACTTGCTTCAGCAATACACCACATGATTTGCGACTCACCCTGTCCACATTTTTCTATGTTTCTTTATTTTTTAAAGTAATTTGAAGGTTGTGTTTGCTAAGGCATCTAAAGTCAGCCTGGCCAGTGCTCTGCCACTTTTTGAAACTCTGTATTTCATCACTGATGATGTGTTTGCTTTGCTGTGGCGATAAGGGTGTAACTGTCATGGTGTACTTGAAACTCGCGTAGTCTCAAGGCTGCTTCAGGCATGAAAGAAAAAGCGGGTGAACTTGAGTGCTTGAAGTGTAAACCACCCAGTCTAGATTGGCAGGAAATTGTTGAAGGATATGTGTAACTGCTGGTGCACTTTTCTGTGTGGTCTTTTATTAATAAATGCTGACGTGCTGCTGCTATATTAGTCTTCTTGGTTCTGGGCCTGACGAAGGTGACCCTGACACTAACAGACAAGCACACAACTTCCAGAGATTGCTGATGTAACTTGTGTGACTTGTAGCTCATATATAGGAAGATGGCTAGGGATGTGATGGAGTGCCATTTGCCATTTCATGAATGGCAATAGACCCATAGAACTATAACATCCTTCATCCAACTACTTTACACAACTACTGAGTAAGGAAGTGCATCCAGGAGAAGAGGGAACTCACCTTTTTTGTGTAGTGTGGATGGCAGCCATTTTAGTCCCATTTGTTGGCAGTGTGCATCAGCATGTGCCAGTTCACGTGCACATGGCCTCTTGTGCATCATTGCATGCAGGCTGTGTGTTAGGTCATGCATGTGTGTACTGATGAATGCTGCAACCTGATGAAGGGGGCTGAAATAGCTACTGGACCATGCTACACGAAAGAAGATCCTATTCTGGAGTTACATAAAGCTTAAGGAGGAAGCTGGAGCTGTTGCTTAAAGAGAACTTGCAGTCATAGAATTATAGAGTTGGAAGGGATCTCTAGGGACATCAAGTCCAACCCCCTGCCCAATGCAGGAGTTCCTAAATTATCCCAGACAGATGTTAAACCATCCAGCCTCTGCTTGAGGACCTCCAATGAAGGAGAGGTCACTACCTCCTGTGGGAACCTATTCCATTGACTGGTTGCCCTTGCTGTCAAGAAGTTTTTCCTAATATCTAATCTGTATTGACTCCTTTGAAGTTTCATACCGTTGTTTCTAGTCTTCCCATCTTGTGCAATAGGGAGATCCGTCTCCACTGTGACAGCCCTTCAGATACTTGAAGACTGTGATCCTGTCTCCTCTCAGTCTTCTCTTCTGTAGGCTAAACAGTCCTAGGTCCTTCAACCATTTCTTGTAGGATACGCTTTCCATACCACTAACCATTTTGGTAGCCCTCCTTTGGACTTGCTCTAGTTTGTCAGTTCCAGAACATCTGTAGATAGTCTCTCTTCCTGTGGTTGTGATACATTGTGGTGCCCAGTGCCCAGTGTAGCTGTTGGGAGAGAAGGCAAAACAACTAAAAGCAACAAAGAAACAAAATGCCTTTTCACACTAGGCAAAAAGGTAAGACAGGGGACACTTATACAAAAGCAGCTCTGCCTATGCAGGAGTGTCCTCTGCATGTAGAGTGGTAAAGCTCTTTGTGGTGTGGATGCTCCATGCAGGAGGATCCCTGGACCTCTCATTTCACCAAAGTGTGAAAAGATCTATAGTGTACTAGTATGGGGTGGGACACCTCTTTGACTGTACCAAGGTGTGGAAGGGGGACTCCTGGACCCCCTGGTATACGTCTTTAGCAGTAAATGCAGAAAAGCTGAGATGATGCATTATTAAAGTGTCATTTAAGCACCTTCAAAGGATCATTAAAAGGATCAAATCAAATCTGAGGTCTGCTGCGTTCTATTTTGTTCTCAGAGGAAGACTAGAAGCAATGGAATGTAATTCGAATTCGATCTTCATTAGTCATTAGGTTGAATTTCCTCTTGGGAAATTCATTAAATGGTGGGAAAGCTGTACACTCTTGCATTCTGGAGGTTTCAAGCAGTGCCTGGATGACCACCTCTTGAGGATGATTTAGCAAATACTTATACCAAACAGGAGGCAAGACTAAATGACCTCCAGGGTTCCTTCCAACTTTTATATTCTATAGTTCCATGAATGTCTGCATATCTTTGTTTTATTAATTTACTCTGTGGTCACGTTTCTACTTACCTGAGAATAATGTGTTTTGAGCTGAACGAACCTGAATTAATTTATTGTCCTGTTACTCTGTGGCAAAAGAGCAAAAATAATGGGAGCAGAGGGAAACTAAGAGATTTGTGTAAGGTCACAACGAAAATAAAGCCAAAGCTAAAAATAGGGGAGAGTGTTAGAGTGAAAATATCTTGTTTTCTTTTCTAAAATAGAGGCTACAGATGTTCCAAGGAATGGTCTGAAGCTCATGTGAAGCTGCCTTGCTGAAAGTCTAATGTTCACAAAATTGGTTCATTTCTTGTTGATGGTACCTGATTTGGCTGGATCCATTTGGACAATGTTTTCAGTTCCACAACAGGGGGTTGGCTGAAACATAAATGCAGCAAATCAATAAATAAGCATGTGAAAATCCTTGTCTTCTGGGCACTTTCTGGGGCCATTAGCACTGGTTCATACAATCCATATGGAAAAAAACTCTGTAGGTGTTCATACTCCATTTGTGAGTATCCGGTCTCAAAAAAATAAAGTATACATATATATACACAGAATGTATCAGTTCTCCAACCAGCAACAAGAGTGAAAAGAAGATGATGAAGAAGAGTTGGCTTTTATACCCTGCTTTTCTCTACCATTTAAGAGGACTCAAAGCAGCTGACAAAGCTTTCTGTTCTTCTCCCTACAACAGACATCTTGTGAGGTAGGTGGGCCTGTGAGAGCTCAAAAAGAGAGCTGTGGCTAGCGCAAGGTCACTCAGCTGGCTTTGGGAAGGAGTGTGGAATCTGAGATAGTTGGTCTGAAGGTGCGTGTGCAAACCCCTGGGCCATATAGATGATGATGCACACACATTAATACTTGTTCCAGTTCTTTTGGAGAATTCTGCTGAAGTAATGGCATAAGATACTGTACATTGTGGCACACACAATAGCAGCTACTATTGTAGACAAAGGCAGTGGTGTAGCAACTGGGCTTGATGGATGGATGCCATTTTGGAACACTTCTTTTTAAAGTTTATGAAGTTACCAGAGGCTTGCTTGTTCATACAGGACACGCTTATGTGTTTCCTGAAAAGTGAATGTCTGTTACTCAGATTTCTTGTAGAGGTCCATAGTATATGTACACTAGCTATGCACCATTGATTTGGCTATCCTTCCAATCAGCCCATGCCTTCAAATAAATGGTCTCCTAGACTCAGCCTTTAGGTGTCTTCATTTTGAAGCAATGCTAATTTTTGAGACCTGCCAGGTTCTGGCTTTACACTGATGGACTAATTAACAGAAGAATAAAAAAGGCAGGATCTGCTCTTGTTTCCCCCCATCAGGATGTTAAAAAAACAGAGTACTTCTAATTAGCAATAATTAAAAATTAATTAAGAAGCTCTCTGCAATCCCTTTTCCCCAACCTCGTAGAGTTGCGGGAGCTGTTCTCATCCCTGTGGTGCTGAATCATGGCTTAATCACAAAGCCTTAGATCATGGCTAATCCAACAAGCCAACCTTGTATGCTCTAATCACCGCAGCCCTCTGCCAGAGACAGGCATCTACCCAGGCCATTAGGAGGCAGGGCCAATTAGTATGTTTAAAGCACATAAAACGTATAGATTGCAATCCCTTCTTTTATTGGCTGATTACAGATGTAATTGCTTTATTGTTTATCCTAGCAATAGCTTCCATCATACTGAAGGGATAAGAGCATTAGCAAGTTTCAAAAAAATAATACTAATTACTTAAGCTTTCCCCCCCCCAGGTTTCAGACCTTGAAGTGGATTTAAGGCCGCTTCATATATCATTTCTTATGTTACTTCCTCACTCCTCACTAATCTTAGGGTTAAAAAATATGTATTCAATTGAAGTGCCATTTGTGTCTTTTCTCCCTGCTGTTACAACTTTTTTTCCCAGACTGGCAACATTATCCCTGCAGTATTCTTCCTTCTCCTTCTAACAACAACGGGCATAAGTTATCCATTAACTTCTTTTTTTAAAAAAGTACATTAACCATAATGATATGATTTCCTAGAACTAAAATTATGTGCATTGTATATAGCTGATATGTAACTAAACACAAACATGAGGCAAAGCAATTATAGTCCAACCATATTTCTATTCCTTTTTTAAAAAAAGTTTCTAGTTCACCTGTCATACAGCAGATCTTCCAAACTTACTTTTCATTTTGCATCAGTAACTCAGTTTTGAAAATTACAAAAGAGTTGATTACTATAATGTTGTTTTTATGTTTGCTAGAAATTCATAATGAAACTCAGAGATCATATACTGTTAAACACACATGCGCAAACACACACACACACACACACACACACACACACACACACACACACACACATTGACCAAGAAATATAAATCTCCCTGAAGCCAGGTAATTGTTAAAGGGAGGTCCCCATTAACTTAATTATGTTTCTGGAGCAAACATTATTCTAGTATGATAAAAGATGACATGACACTAAAGGTAAAGCTAGAGCAGATGTTACATGAGTAACAAGCCAATATGCCCACATTCTGGTAATTTCTCCCCCACTAGACATGTTCTCATTAATCTCTGATTAATAGGATTTGAGTATAGTAAATGATGATCATCTATTGTCTGTCTTCGTGCAACACCATGGAGAGAGCAATTTGTCAGCTCGGCTTTTGTGTGACTATTTAATGGAAAGGGGGGGGGGAGAGACAGAAAAGATGCTAATCTTCTAATTGGCATCTATAGAGAAAGGTCTAAGAACATTGCCTGCTTAGAAATAGCTTGTGAGCAATTCCTATGCCCGTGTGACTGGGACAGAGACAGATGCAGAACTCAATGTATCTTTTCTCATAATCACTCTCTTTAAAAAAGGGAAGCAAAAGAAAAGAAAGCCACAGAACAAGATACAGCTGCGTAAGCCTGCTGTTTCTCAGCTGCTTACATGCCAGAAAAACACTTTGACCGGTGTGACTCTCAGAAAGGCAAAAAGACGCTCTTATAAAAAGTCAAGCAAAGAAAATTTAATTTTAGGAAGAAAAAAAATTCCAAGCAAAACGAAATAGGAGACAGATTACAATCCATCCAAAGTTCTGCACTAAAATACCCTGTTGATTACAACACGAGAGATGTGCAATGTGATGTTAAATAAACAGTGAGAATGTACGGATGTTATTGTTTTTATTCCACTGTCTAGCAGCCTACCCTGAATGCTAAGAGGTGACAGGGTGGAGGTTTTCTTGTTAACCTGCCCTGAGACCTTCAGGTGGGACAAGAAAGAAGTATAAATAAATAAAGTGCCATTTTGGGCACTTGCTTAATTATTGTATTGGCAGCAGAAAGCTATTAAGGGTGCTCCACAGGATTATATACTAAGGCAACTCTGTATTGGCCATTACACCAGGGCAACCTTTCTGCCCATTTGTGCAATCTAGGCAGGAGGGTCCAGGACAAGAGCCGGTGCAAAATCACTTTAGATTTCCGGGACTGATGGCAGCCAAAGCAGTAAGAACTAAAAACTGGAAAACCCCAAGAAACAGAATATTAATAGTCTGGTATCCTTATTTTGGTGGAACATCTGATGTTTGATTTTATAAGGGAAAAAAGAATGAAATATATGGGAAATGTGATGTTGTAGCTGTCTGTATATGTATAGTCAAGAGTTGCAAGTTACCTTTGTCAAAAAACGGGAAACCCAGCTATACAAGGAATAATCAAAAGCAATCTGTTTGGAAAAGAATGGAGTATAAAGAACAATTGAAAAGCAACTAAGATGTGCTCACTTTGGCAGCACATACACTAAAACTGGAACAGTACAGAGAAGATTAGCATGGCCCCTGTACAAGGATGACACGCAGATTTGTGAAACATCCCATATTTTAATTTAAAAAAAGAAAAGGAAAAAAAGAGCCATCAAGACTGACCTGCTCATTTTGGGGAAGGGGAAGGGAGCGGGGGGGGGGCACTTTCTTTTTGTATACTTTCACCTAGTATTATATACTGTTTGAAAATTAATAACAGAGTATTAAAAAAAAGGATTTCCTTTATTAACTATTTCTAATGTGTGCTTTGGGTTCTGAAAACTTTGCCAAATGTCCAATCTAATTATATTTTATTAAATATCACTATAAAGAACAGTCTTTGACAAGTGAAGCCTAAGCCCTGGTGTAGTTAGCAGCATACCATTCTTAGAAACATAATTGTACTTTCCTCTTTCTCAAGAGGTATTAGAGAAGGAAGGAAGGAAGGAAGGAAGGAAGGAAGGAAGGAAGGAAGGAAGGAAGGAAGGAAGGAAGGAAGGAAGGAAGGAAGGAAAAGAAAGTGTTTGTAATGCTAGATAGTTACTGCTGCAAGCAAGAGGAACAGAGCGAATGCCGCAGATTAGATTTGCAATATTGATCTGAGAAAAGCAATACTATGGACAAATAGATTAAAACACACTGTGGAGTCTAGTGTAAAACTAGAAAAAGGGTGAAGGATCGAATATGTAGTAAATCCAAATATGTGACGGATCAACACTGTGTGTAGCTATGATTTAATCCATCCAGCTGATGCACTCTTGGAAAAAAAACAAGGACAGAGCAGGCAAAGAACAAAATAATGGTATGTACAGAGAATTAGGAATTTTATAAGGATGATTAGGGGTTGTTTCTTTAAAACTTTACTGATGTAGGAACATCTTAAAATACTAAGTATGTACAGTATTTATGTTTAAAATGGATTGGTCTGAGGCAACACTAGCATGGGCAGAATTCTCACAACTGCAGAATGTTTCCTAGGCATTTGTGAGGACCTCAAGAGATCAGGAGGACCAGCTGTGTGACTGATGCACCTCCTGCCTCTTAGGGATGTTCACGGATGTATTTTTGACATTCAAATCTGAATAGATTCAAATGTCAAAAAATCCAATTTGAATTTGATATTTAAGATCTGAATGTCATAAACTCTGATTCGAATCTGCAACATTTGAATCCGTATGTTTGAATGTTAGATTTGTGTTTAAAGATACGAATGTCGACAACATTCGTATCTGTTATACGTATCTGTGCGCATTCCGTAAAAACCTGTATCCATCCCGTATTATCCCATATGCATCCCATTTTAATCCTGTATTTTAAGTGCAAGATACGGAAAAGGTTCCCACAGATTCATATGTGACAGATACAAATCTACACATTTGAATCATTCAAAAATCCATATCAGATTTTTGAAAATCTGTATTTGAGTTTGAATGTACACATTTGGATTTTCAAAAATCCGATTCGAGTTTGAATGTTGACATTCATTGGATTCAAATCAAATATTTGGATTTTTGAATATTTGTGCAGATCCCTACTGCCTCTGCAGTGGATCCCTGCTCTCCTGTCTATCGTACATCCTTTTTCTGGTTGAGTTCAAATTCCTGTTGAATCACATCATCATCAACAACAACAACAACAAAATAGGGGTAGGAGCAAATGTAGTTCTTGCTAGGTGCCATTGAATGTATTGGTGAATGTACAAACACATGCTTCTTATCTTTAGTATATCTTAGAGATATACCAAGTTGGCTGATCATCCACATTAAGTGGAGCTTCCATCTTCCCAAAATGCAACTCTGCAGATGCAGGACTTCTCCTGGTGTGTGCAGATGTAGTTCAGTTCTAACTGTTCTCCATCTATGCTCCCTGCAACTATGCGTGGCTCCATTCGCTCCTCTCCCTGCTGGGAAAAGTTTGAATGGAGCCTGGGGAGGGGCAGTGCAAGTGCGCACCACAGAGGCACATTGCGGTGGTAACATGATTACCACTGAAATAGCAGCAATTCACACCTTGCCAAGGCTTAGGGAAGTGCTGGCAAGGTTAGGGATCTGACTACTTTCCAGCTGAGTACTTCTCATCTAGTTCCTTGCTAGTGCTCTCTAGACACCAGAATTACCCCCCCCCCCCCATGTTTGCTTTCTCAAAAGGTTTTCTCAGGGAAGTGAAGGTGCAAAATCCTCGGATGTTGGCCATTATGGCTGCTTCTGTAGCACTTCTATGGCCAAAGGTGGGAGGTGTAAATCCCTGTCTGTAAGTGCCTATAAAAGTTGCCTTATGCTTCATTGTGAAGTATCAGGAAGCTAAGCTTGAACAGGTGTGCTCCTCAAGCTGGTTTGGGAATCTGGGAACTTGGCTTGATGCAAGCCAAACCCTCATTTTCCAGTTCACTTATGCAAATGTCTAAGTTCTTCTAAGGAGCATATTTGATTCCATCTACCCATCTTATCCATTTTCTTACCCGTCTTTCTGCCTCCCTCAAACTTGCCAGCATATTATTTCATTTACTCAAAATACTTGCTTAAAATAGGTGAGGGTTTTTGTTTTTTTGATGTAAACAATTGCTTCAAAGAAGCAGAAATGCCTCATTCTCCTTTCATTTCATGATACCTCTTTCTGTGGTGTTTCCGTTGTTCCTTATGAAAGCTTTGAAGATAACTTCAAAACCTTGATACAGAGGAAGTTCAGCCCTGCCCTTGTATACTGGATGTGGCATTGGAGTGATGGGAACATGAGCCAATCTCAGAAAAGGGTGGGTGGTGCTTGCAGTGGAAGTCTGCTTCTCCTGGACTGGAATAGGGAAGGCACCTCTGCATTGTCCAGGTCCTCGCAGTGTGGATGAAACCTGCTGGGCTTGAACCAAAGGATGCTAAGTGCAGAAATTGCTTGAGATTTGGCAGCAACATTGACACATCATGACAAGGATATAGATGTGGTTTGCCATGGATTGAATCTGTTTGTTTTCCAGGCAGTTGGCCTACCATTAGTTTATGTTTACATAAATTTGATTTAGAGGTGCAATTCTTGTATTCATACACTATATGACCATAACAAGTGCCTTCATTGTGGCAGATTACCCATGTGGTCTCAAGCATGGAGTCTGAACTGGACTTCATTGCAGTCATGGATGCAACCATTCTCAAGTGGCCTGCAACACAAGGATGGCATGTTTGATTGTGGTGAGAGTCCAGTTCAGTACACAAGAAGTGCCACCTTGGAATGGCATTGAAATCCCTCTGCACACCCCCAAGAGTTCTATGGAGATTGGCAGACTTCAGTGCCCCTCTAGTGTGGCAACATGGCCCTTGTGGCATCTGAAGTACATTCACTATATTCATTTTGTTTTTTTGAGAGGGGGGACCTTAAGAGATTCACTTGTCAGCATTAGTATTATTGTTATAATGATGCCTCTAGTTAAAATTTAATGATTTCTACTCAAATTATTTAGCTGCATATTTTCACTGCATTTTTTTAAAAAAACCAAACATAAATTGCATTATTGTTAATGAATTAATCCAAAGTCACTAAAGGGATAATACAGGACATTCCCACAGGTTATAATGGGAGCTGCCAGATGGTGTAGTTGCTGGGAATCTCTCCCCAAAGCCTGCTTTTGTGGTCTGGAATTCACAGAGCTGCTTCCCTTGGCCTCTATGCCTGAGCGTGTTGCATCTGTCTATTGATGATGTTAAGTTGTCAAATATTTTCCAGCTGACTACTTCCCATCCAGTTCCTTGCTCTATTGTTTGCAATTTCGTGCTCTCATGATGTTTCAAAGCTGATATGAGTGTGCAGTGATAGTCTTGTTGTGCGGCAAATATTGTCAGCATCTCTTGGTGGGTGCGCTGCTTAAACTAGTGCATTTCCTTTTGGTGCAATTTAGAACCTGAGCTTACTTATCCTGGTCTGCAACACTTACGTGATGTAACAGGGTAAATAGACTGCAAGTAAAGTAGCAGCTTCCAACAGCAGGGAGGCACATTGTGGCAATATTAAAAATGTTTCCTGGGGGAAATACACTTTTGACATTTTAAAAAAAATTTAAATAAGGGGCCAAGGTTAATTATTTCAATAATATTTGAATAAATTTGTTGCCTTTGTTGAAACACAGCTCTCAGACTTAATTGGAAACAATAATATTACAGGATCTAAAAATTAGATCCAAAGACTGGTTTAATATACTAAGGCTTATATTATTTTAAATATTGCATCAGCTTCCTTATTCCAGCTTCCTGGGATCTATAGCAACTCACTGAACTCTGAAACAAAACTAGAAAACCTTTTCCTCATCTTTCCCTGGAAATTAGAGGATAACATTCTGGTAGTTCTGTGAAAATCAAATACAGAAGCAATTGTTAAGTGTTGATAAGCAGCCGTTAGAAGGTGTAATCTACTGGGAAGGTTTTTGATCCAAAATGAAACAGCTTTCTACCCCTGCTAGTCAGGCAGAAATCTAATTACTCTCTTCTGATCTACTATGGAGAGTTAAACCAAAGAGATGGAGGTTATGGACGGTTTCATTGATTTTTATGTCAGAAATCAACAAGTGCAGGTTTTACACATTGCAGATACTGGCTTAATGGGTGTCAGGAATAAAATGCTTCAAACTGTCTTTCTCTGCTATCAAGTCAATAAGCATTTTTGGTTGTTTTGTTCAAGTTGTATTGTGGTGGTCATTACTGAGAAACCTTTTAGACTCGAAAGGGGTTTGGGGGAACAGTAGAACTTCTTATTTGGAAATGCAACCACAGGGTGGATTGTGGTTTTAGGAACACAGTTTCAGTCCGGGAGCACGGATGGCATGAATAAGATAAACAGGCTGTGCCATTATCCTAGGAGTGCTTGCACAAGGAAAGTGATTTACACGAGAAAAACAAAAAATATAAAACATTAGTGAAAATGCACTGCATCTAGTTCAAATCTTGCACTTTGGGGGGGATTGATATTTCATGTCCTACATGAGGGACTCTAAATTATGTACTGAAGAGTATTCTATTGCACAGTCCGCCCCTCCTATCTAGAATGGTGTAATTTTATTAGTTCATCTTCTCTATAAAACTGAAGCCTCCATTGCGGAACAACTTACTCCGAAAAATGGCATCCTTGCTACTCTCTCACTGCTCTACAAATTCTGCTTCACTGCTGCTCATCCTGCAAAGCATCGTGGTTCGAATTTATAACTGGGAAGATTTAGGTTCAAACTGCTACTTTGTTCTGAAATTACCTTGATAACTATTTCTCAGCAGAAACAACCCTGGCAGGGAAAAATAGGGTGGCAGGCATATATGCCCACGATATGCGCATCATACAGTATCATATATCTGCTGTCTGTACTTCATCTTAGAGACATCATGGGAGAGAAGAGTGAAAAAATTTGTACTTCCTGAGTGCTTCTGCAGTGCCCTCTCTTCCCCTGTGGCAGTTTGGATGACCATGGAATACCCTTTGGTATAATGGGAATGGAGTAATTGGCCATATATGCACTCATAAAGCTGTAACTCAGTTGTAAAATGCCACACAGCACCCTACAGTGCCAGAGCTGCAGTGGACAGGCAGGACAGACTCCATGTGTGTGTGTGTGTGTGTGTGTTGCTTTAGCAATGGCTCACAGTCACACCTGCTGGCCCATCGGATCATGATGAGAAACGTGATGAGATCTAATAAACTTGATAAATGCAGTTGCTTGCTCTGCCAGCTCACCCGTTCCAATATGCCAGTGGATCACCTGTTGGGGCAGACTGCTGTTAACTGTGTGCAGAATGACCCAGGCCAAAGTAGGTCAATAGATTTATCCTTTTTCATGCGGAGAGTCATGCATTAAGTTTTCTACTGTGGACTGGGAAAGTCAGGCTGCCGTTGGATCTCTCTCTCTCCCCCACCTTCACAATATAGTTGCCCTTAAAAAAAATACATATTTCCATGCAGTCTTAACTGGTCTCCAAAGCTCAGCTTGTTTGCTTACAATTCCTATGTGGCAAAGGGCCGCATTTGTCATATCTATAGCTCAGCTTCCAGGCCTGCAGACAGAGACATACAAGCTAGAAGGAGTGCAGCCTTGAGATTATTTTGATAGCTTTTCTTCCTTGTGTCCTGAGAGATAAGGCCATTTCTCCCAGAGCCACATATTTTCTGAGTGACTGACAGCCCCTTCAGAGAAGATCAGCTGCCTTTTTGTGCCCTTTCAGTCACTCGGAGGTTATCAACTAAAACTGCACTCAGCATTCAATCACATCTTTCCGCTGTGGCAGTAACTCCTGTTAACACAATTAACCTTCTGATGGGATTTAGAACATAAAATGAATCAGAGGGGGAAGTGGAGGAGACGAGGCAGAAAGAAGCTGAAATACATTCCCACGTTATGGATTAAAGAGACACCTTTCACATGGCTTTTCTTCCACCAGAAGATGCAGGAAAGACACTGTTCATTGGGTGTTTGCTCGCTGTCTCTCTCTTTCTCTTGGTGTGTATGTGTCTTCAGAAGTAATAATAGGTTTTGACTACTGAAGAGTTGAAATATATGAAATAATTTTGTCTAAATGAGATTCTCAATGTGCCTATTCAAAAATAAGGTCCCACTAAGTTCAGATTAGCTCGCATGTAACTGTCTCTAGGCCTGCATCCCTGCTGCTTTATCCCTTATAGAGTTTAGCCCATTGATATCAACCCTGCCTGAGGCTAAGCAAGTAATATAACACAACACAAATATAATAATGAATAACAATGGTGCCTTGTTGTCATTGGGTGCCACTGAACTGGCTGCATAGGCACCACTATGCAGTTTTATTGGTAGAGATACAGAAGTGGTTTGCTGTTGTCTACTTCTAGAGGAGCCTGGGGATTGAACTGGCGACTTTATATTTCCGAGCAGTTTGCTTTATGACTAACTATAGCTGCTTTCAACAATAGCGCATAGGATTCATGAAACCATAACTGTAAGCCAGTTTGGTCTAGTGGTTAGGGAGTCGGACTCTTACCTGGGAATACCGGGTTCAATTCCACCCTCTGCCATGAAGCCAGCTGGGTGACCTTGGGCTAGTCACAGCTCTCCTCTGAGCTCTCACAGCCCCACCTACTTCACAGAGTGTTGTGTTGTGAGGAAGAAGAAAAGTTGGCTTTTCTACTCCACTTTTCTTGCCCATTTAAGGGGACTCAAAGTGGCTGACAAAGCTATTCTATTCATCTCCCTACACCTTGTGAGGTAGGTGGGGCTGTGAGAGCTCAGAAGAGAGCTGTGACTAGCCCAAGGTCACCCAGCTGGCTTCATGGGGGAGGGCAGAATTGAACCCGGTATTCCCAGATAAGAGTCCTGCTCCCTAAACCACTAGACCAAACTGGCTCACATGGGAGAAGAATAGAAGTTTTGTCCCCTTAAATGGGTGAGAAAAGTGGGGTAGAAAAGCCAACTTCTTCTTCTTCTTAAATGGTGGTTATAAGTGGTTGCTTGAGAATAGACCTCATTCAAATCATGTCAGAAGGATGGAATAGCCATAACAGTCTTCTAGACTGACAGGATGTATGGGTGCCTATCCATCGACAGAGGAAGTCCCATCTAGAAAAATGTTAAAGGATCCAGTGGCACAGTGAACAATATTGTTCCTGTACCCTTGTATTGTAATCAATGAAAAATGAATAAAGCTATTCACTAGGTGAGCAAGGTGTATTAAAATACCCTCAAACTGTAGTATGCAAGTCTGGTCCCTCGGTGGACTAGTTCACATTTATTGAAGACCTTGTTCTGGTGTATATTCCAAAATAGGAGCCTACCATCCACATATGGTGCAGACTATGACCTGGGACAGAGTTGCTACTGATGCTGCTCCCAGAACAGCACAACCAATACAAACAAGCATCAAAACAAAAATCTACAGAGGCAGGGAGGAAGCAATGAAAAGTCATTTTGCCTATCCTTGTTCCCACCTCCTTCAAGAAGCTCAAAGGACCAACAGATAAATCGATCAATTGTTTGAAATAAAACTTCTTCCACTTTTGGGCCTTTTCACACCTTTATTAGGTAGGTGCAATGCCCAGTGAGCTTCCTGGACTGATCAGCTGTCTGCACTTTGCAGCACTGAAACTTACCTAGCACTTTCCCAGGCATGGGGTAAGTGCAATTGTGTCAGTTGCCTTCCCGCAACAGTGTGCCTGCGCAGTGCCATTGCTATGGTGACAGGGCAACATGGCGAGCAACCACAGCTGTGCTGCTGCTCCCCAGGCTCTTTTTGCCCAGAAGAGGCAAGAATAGAGCCATGGCAGCATCTACTAGCTGGTGGCTAGCATAGCTCTAGAACATCTGGCACATGTGCAGCTGCTTCTGGAATAGAAGCAGCTCTGCCCAGTGCATATGCTTGATATGGGAGCAACCTTGCTGCCACTGGAGCAAGTGCAGAAAGACCCATAGATTTGTCTAATGACATTGGTCTTCAAATGAGATCTCTCTGGTTATCTGTTTACCTAAAGAGATCCATCTGGTTCTTAGGAATATGGGTCCAGATTGGTCACTTCTGTGTGTCTGGGTTGGTTGTACCAAAGGAATAAAAGAATTAACTCAAAAAGCACAACCAGATTTATCCAGGAGAGGCATGGTTAAAGTTTCTGAGTATTTTTCTTTGTTGGTGGCATACTTTTTTTTTATAAAAGAAGCAAATAAATGTATTACTTTGTGCAAGCCCACTCAACACCCCCATTTTAAAAATTCCTACAAATTATGGATAGGATATAAGTGTCCTTTGTCATTCCTCAAAGCGATATACATTAAACTGCCGCACAAATCCTAAGCGAACACAATTCTCAGCTCATCCCATTGTTGAAAGATTACCTCCTGAAAGCTCAGGGCATTGGGGGATTATGGATCAGCAGCCAGAAGGAGATGCACCCTGGTGTGATTTATGGTGCTTAAGGTCTTTGTGCCAGATAATAGTGCAATTCACACAGCACTTAGTACGAGTAAGGGTTCCCCTGCATTGGCTTGAGTGATTATAGATAACGAACTCTAACTCTCTATGGCTTTATTAATTCTTTGGAGGTGGATGCATAAGATGAAGGGGTTTTTGTGTCTGGGGAGTGGTGGTCTTTCTGGTGATAAGGAGCCTCCAATAATGTCATTTTTAAAGAAAATAATACCTAAGCTGCATGATACTCAGTGGGTTAAGCACTGATTTGCGAAGGTGGAATTCAAAGAGCATCTTATCCATAAACAGAGAAGATAACCTTGAACAATGTGTCACTTCAGGTCTTCATTCCTAACATCTGGATAATTAGGCTAGCATGAATCATGATGAAGAAAAATGAGCTTGCAAAAATGAGCAACGTATGTTATTGCTGTATTGCTATGACCGTATCAGCCACAGGTACATACTGTAACAGTGAATTACTTTGTCTGTCCTTGACGGCTCTTGTCTAAAGCAACTAGTGTCACTGCTGTTTATTAATGGCACATCAGTTGAAACCCCTCTTGGATATTCTGTTTTATTTCGTGGGATTTTGCCCTAATTGAAAGAGGAGATTCATTTGGGAGCTGCCAAGAGAACATTACAAGCTTGTCTTCAAGATTTATATCACAGATTTTGGCAACACAAATCTCCAAAAGCTGGGATAGAAATCTCTCAAAAAATAAATCCACAGAGGAAATTTCTGTGTCTTGCTTATTTCATTCCCCATTGTTGTCCAGAACGGTGTTATATAACATCGTTGTGTGATGTTGCTATGCAACACGTGTGAAAATAGATCATGAACTTCCATTGACTATATCCAAAATACTATTTTTCCTACAGTATTGCCAGTAAGACCATTCTATTTTTCTTGAGTTTTGTGGTGGTGGTTGAATTATTTTGAACAGTTGAAATGTGCTACAGCACTGGGGTGGAAATATTTCTAATAAACATAAGAGTATCCTTGTAACAAAAGAACAACACTGACAAAAACTGTTCAGGATGGTCCGCAACTGCAAACCATTAAAAAGACAGAATTGTATATGGAATGTGTTATAGAAAGCTATTGTTACAGTAATTTGAAGAGAAATGGACAACTTGTAGATAGGCAGCTAGGTGCTTCCCATTTTTATGAGATTAAAAACTTGCAGTTTTCTCCTGGAACTATAGGATTTTGATTTTAAGACTTGTCAGAAAAAGACAGATGCAGATTTCTGGCACCTGTTATTACCTGAATCCCTACTTCTCCATGTCTGCCTCCTGATGGTCAAAGTAAAACTGTAGTTCCTCCCCATTTCTCCAGATCTATGTTCGTATTCTGTAGTGTGGAGCTATGCTGTTTGTATGCCATTTCCTTGCCACTGTCAGATCAAAGATTGTCTTTGTCTGACCGTTGAGACAAGGAACCTCAAACTCATGAAGTGGTTCCACAGGATGTTTCCTAGGTTCAAATGGAGAACTATGAAGGGGCCCAGGAAGTCCCCTTGACCATTGCTGGCAGCAGAAGAACTATCACCATGAGGAAAGAGCCCTGAGAGGTCTTCAAAAGCTTTTGCTGCTAGTGTGCCATGAAGCATTTATGGCAGCATAGTATGGGAGGATTGTGGCATCCATGTAAGATGCTGCCCTCTGTCTAGAATCATAGAATCATAGAATGGTAGAGTTGGAGGGGACCTCCTGGGTCATCGAGTCCAACCCCCTGCTCAAGGCAGGATCTCCTAAACCATCTCAGACAGATGGCTGTCCAGTCTCTGCTTGAAGACCTCCATCGAAGGGAACCAACCACCTCCCGTGGCAGCCTGTTCCACTGGTTGATCACTCTTACTGTTAGAAATTTTTTCCTAACATCTAAACTAAATCTTTTCCCCTGCAGTTTCACCCCATTGTTTCTAGTCCTTCCTTGAGAGAGTGAGAACAGGGCTGATCCCTCTGCCTTGTGACAACCCTTGAGGTATTTGTAGACAGCTATCATGTCTCCTCTCAGTCTTCTTTTTGGTAGACTAAACATTCCTAGTTCCTTAAGCCGTTCCTCATAGGACATGGTTTGCAGACCGTTCACCATCTTGGTAGCTCTCCTTTGAACCTGCTCCAGCTTGTCAGTGTCTTTTTTAAACTGGGGTGACCAGAACTGGACACAGTACTCCAGATGAGGTCTGACCAAGGTAGAGTAGAGGGGGATAATAACTTCACGTGATCTGGACTCTACGCTTCTCCTAATACACCCCAAGATTGCGTTTGCCTTTTTTGCAGCTGCCTCGCACTGTTGACTCATGTTCAGTTGATGATCTACCAGGACACCCAAGTCTTTTTCACATGTGCTGCTGCTCAGCCGAATTCCTCCCATTGTATATGTGCTTTTTTCATTTTTCTTGCCCAGGTGCAGAACCTTGCATTTTTCTTTGTTAAATACCATTTTATTAGTTGCAGCCCATTGTTCGAGTTTCTAGTCATTGCATGTGCAATGAAGGCATCATAATGGCACAATGTGGCTCCTGCCAACATGTAGATCAGTGGGTAGAAGCCACATGGGCACTGGGTAAGAGGTGAGGTTTTGACCAGAATTATGTTTTGGAATTCTCTGAGCTGTATTTTGGTCATTTGAGAATGTACGACCCGTGTTTTCAGTTTTGCATTTTTAAGCTCCAGACTTATACTGGATTTTAAACAACATATTAAAAACAAGATACAAATTAAAATAAGGTACACAGTTAAAAACTTAAAAATTCAACACATTTAAGCCGTGCACTCAACAGTGCATTAATAATAACTGTAACTGTGGGGAGAATGGCCGCATCCCCATTAGAAGCTTAATCCAGTTTCCCTAAACGAAAATAACAGAACCGGATGCAAACACAAATTTGCCTGATCCCATTACTTTCAGCCAGAATCGCGTTCAATCTGGATTCTGAGGACGTACGTGACTCAAGGGGGGACTCCAGTGGCTACTTTTTAAAAACAGCTTTTCGGGGCTGCCCTGTCCTCTTCCTCCTGGCATGAATGCGCCACCCATAAGGGACCCCTTCACGGAGCCTAGCTGGGTGGCTGGGTGGCTGCTGCTTGCCTGGATGGAAGAAAAATGGCAGCGGACAGCCAGCAATTCTTTCCCCTCCTCTCCTCATTGCTCAGGGCATGCAGCAGCAGCAGCAACTCAAGCCCCTTTCACCCATCACAGCCTTTAAAACACACATCTCCCCAAACCTGCAGCAGCTGCTTTTGTTTCTTTTCCCTTTTTTAAAGATCAGAACTTTCAATGGCAAGATTGTTATCAGGTGTGAAGTGCTTGGATTGCTACAGTGGATTGCCTGGATTGCTACTAGGGCTGCTGCTTTAAGGGGTGGATTTTACAGCTTCCTTTGGAAGCAAGCTATTGGGGGAGGGAAACTCTCATTCCTTAACACAGAAGGGTTCCCACAGTAAAAAATGTAAAATGTTTCAAGCACACGAACCGGAGTGAGACCTGTTGAAATGAGGATTAACATTTACAACGCTTTGGGGCGATTTAACACGCGGAAAGTGTGTTAAGCCAAACTGATGTGGGGTCTGCGAGGACTGAAAACGGTTTGAAACCGATATAAGGTTGTAATGGGGATGTGGCCAATGAATCACCTTAGCCAAAGGCCAAGGCAAAAAGGTATGTCTTTACAGCCTTCCTAAATGATAACAAGGATGGTGCATGACACACCTCCAGGGGACACCATTCCACAGCCTGGGGGCCACTACCGAGAAGGCCCTTTCCTGGGTGAACACTTGCCTAGCTGCTGAAGGCGATGGGATAACCATGAGGGCCTCCCCTCCAGATCTTAAGACGCAGGCAGGCCAGTATGGATGAAGGTGTTCCTTTAGATATTTGGGGCCCAAGTCATTTAGGGCCTTATAAGTCAGAGTGAACACCTTGAATTGGGCCCCGTAGTGAATTGGCAGCCAATGCAATTCTTTTAAAACTGGTGTGATATGTGTCCAGCTAGGTGTTCCAGTCAACACTCTGACAGCTGCATTTTGCACTACCTGCAACTTCCAGACCATCTTCAAGGGCAGCCCCAGGTAGAGTGCATTGCAATATTCCAATCTAGAGGTTACCAGAGCATGGATAACTTCATGGATAAAATGCATTATTCTCTTGTGCAGCAAAATTTTATGCCATGCAAATAATAGAATCATTGTTTTGCTGTTGATGCGATTAAAAAAATTGAGTTGTAACTCGCAATAAAGCGTCTCCATGTGGTTTGGGGCAATTCAGATTAAAATCATGCTTTCCTGTCCCCATGGAAACTGCTTTTTGTAAGCCCACATCTTTTTCTCCCCAACCCCACCCACTGGAGTGATGGCAGGCTCAGTTCAGCTGTCAAATTCAGCTGCCGGCATTCCCTTCTAATAATGCAGCCTCCGATGATCACGACTCTGCTTGGGCGCTGAATCAGCTGTCCTTACGTGAATGGAGGAAGCTGAATCTGACAGCTACAGGGCTGCAAGGAGTGAGTTGCTTTTAGTTCTGCTTGTAAGCATCTCCATGCTCCCAGGAAAATCCACGGTTTCCCCCTAACATCGGATGTAGTCTTGTTTTCTGCCACGGATTTCCCTTCTTTACACCTGATGTAGCCCAGAGTAAAGCTGTGTATGGAGATGCTATGAGGCAAAACAAGCTTAAATCTGGAGTATTTTTGGCATGTAGATGCACCCTAAGCATGTTTGCTGCCTATGCAGTCCTAATAATATAATGAAAACATGGAGCCATCATAGCCAATCGGGACTGTGGGTGCAATTAGACAGTACTTTTTTCAATAATAACTTTAAGAGAAAATGTCCTATCCCCAGATGCACAAAAAAAGTCTAAAAAATACTTGTCCAAATATACGACTGAGAACCTATCTTATTTTGCCACTCTTTGCAGTCTCTATTTGCCTCCATGTCAGCAACACCTACCCCAACCATGAGTGCTACCCTCTGACTGGAGACTTGGTGAAAAACTTCACCTCTTTGTTCATGTTATTTCCTGGCCAATCCGGCTTAATGAAAGGGACACCTTCAGAGCTATGAAATCTTGAATGTTAAAGAGATGTCCTGAGGATTCAAAACAAGGTAATGTGAATGCAAGGAAAAATGCATGTTGTTACAAATTCAAATTCACCCAGGGGGTGCTTCTTTAAGCGTGTCTGATCATGCCCTGTCTCTCTATAAAATATCCCTGTTGTTAACAATAACTCTTTTTAATATGCATGAGTTCCCATATTTGATATGCATCTTTTAAGCCTTGGGTTTGGTTAACACTTCTTGGCTGGTGAGTGATACTCAGAGAAGTCAGGGGAGGGAACTGAAGATCCCAAAATTTCAAGAAAATAATTATATTTAAAAGAAAGAGCTAAAATTGCAACAACAACAAAAGTTGTACAGACTAGAGATACAAAATAAAGTTTTATATTGGGGAATTAAGCAACTGCTGTACTACAGTTAATGGTCACATTTCTATTACATGGCTGTAGAAGTCCTTCCCTTCTCCCCATGCCAAACCATCTAGAAAACACATCAGTTATCTCACTGTGTTACACTGATGGGCACCAAGATGACTGAAGGGGCTACCCCTACATACATATGGAGACCAAGTTTTGAGAAGGTTGCTGAACTTTGGTCTTTATGTAGAGGTCCTGCTGCTCCTCAACACAGGGCAGCAAATGAGCCAGAGAGACCCGGATCCTTATGACAAAAGTGTCACTTCCCCATGCCTCCTAAAAAATAAAAATAAAACCAGCTTCCTGATCTTCTCATTTCTTTCTGTGTCTCATGTTTTTGCCAATCTGTCCTTGCGTCCCCTTGGTTGCCACTAAGCTGTTCTCCATAGACCTAGGGTGTTTTTCCACTGTCAAAAAGTACCCATTTTTGCACCCATTTAGGACCCATTTGGGTGTGAGCCGGATGATCCCATTGTTATTCCAACCATCAAGGTGTGAAGTGATTCCATCGCTACAGTGTAGCGATCCCTGTTAAGTGGATTTTTACACTGAAATCACTGTCTTTAGAAGCAAGCTATTGGGAGAGGGAAACCCTAAACATGGATTCTCATCCCTTAAAACGGTACTGTCTACACAGTAAAAAATGTAAAGCGTTTCAAGCACACGATCCGGAGTGAGACCTGTTGAAATCAGGATTGAGATTCACCATGCTTTGGGGTGGTTTAACATGGGAAAAGCGTGTTAAGCCAAACTGCCGTGTGGACTCTGAGGATTGAAAACGTTTTGAATCAGAGATAAGGTTGCCGTGAAGACACGGCCTTAGTTTGGCTAAAGCAGGGAGAAGTGAGGATGTGGAACTCATGAATATCATTTGGAGCCCACCGACCTACCTTTCCCTTGATGGTTTTGGCACTAGTGCTATGTCACTTTGTATAGTCAGTTGACTTTCTCTCTTTATCCCTCGCCAGCATGAAGTGATCTAGAAATGGTCATTTTAAAAAGGTTGTTTAGGGGACAACAATGACAAATATAGGGGGTTCGGCAGCAGTGAGAAAACCCGTGTTGGATACGAGTCTGTTCGAAGAATTAATAGCTAAAATGATTCATCACATGGTTCTGTTTAGTTCTTAAAGACACATAAAAGGCAGAGATGTTGAAACATTTGTGCTAGAAAAAACATCAATAACAAAGCCTGCTGATTTAATTTTTTAGTACCTGAGGCTTCAAAAGAAGTTGTGATTTGTCCATCTTTGCTTTTCAGTGAAAGTAAAAGCTATTATACATTACACATTACCAGTGACCTGGCCTGCCTAATTGGATTTCTTCTTTTTAAAGTTGTGGAAAAAAATTGCACACATTTTTATGTTGAAAAATTTAACATATATAAAAATTCAGGCCTTTTGCTGAAAGTGGCAGTTCAACAACAACAAGAAAATTGTAAGTCTTCTGCCTTGGTGTTGATTTTTTTCACAGATATTCTTAGCATTACTGACTGCTTTTCATACTTACTATTTATAAGGATGTGTGTGTAGCTATTCAAAATCCTTAATTTCAGAGAAGCTCCTTTTTAAAAGGAATTTATCGCTGTGCCCCCTTCAAGATTTAAAGAGCTTTGAAATCATTTTGAGCACTGACCATTCCCAGAGTTTTAATAGAATACTCAGTTTCTGAGGATGAAAGGTCCCAAAACACGGAGAATACCTATTCGCATTAAAAGAGGTTTTGCTGCTGGATTTAGAAGTAATCCTCACTATTTAGTAATGGGAATGTAAATGGTTTTTGTGTGTGTGGGGGGGAATCATGCTTTAGGGCTGTTCTCAGTTTCCCCTGATCCACTGATAAGCTGTGATTTTGGCCCCTGTTCCCTGGCCTTTTGTCATTACGTGCTAAGGATATCGAGCTTGGTTGAATGGGGAGGAGGAGGTGAATTATTTTGTATCAATGAGCATTCAACATGCAATGCATGATTTTATTTGGGCCAGTTCCACCTTTCTTCTGATGTAGGTTTGTTTGGTATTTTTAAATTAATGTTGGCTGCACTCTGTGTGTGGTGTGTTTGGTGATAGATAGATAGATAGATAGATAGATAGATAGATAGATAGATAGATAGATAGATAGATAGATAGATAGATAGGTAGGTAGGTAGGTAGGTAGGTAGGTAGGTAGGTAGGTAGGTAGATAGATAGGTAGATAGGTAGATAGGTAGATAGGTAGATAGATGATACTATTAGATACATTTTGTCATTTTTGTGATTATGACCATGATTTCACAAAGTGCCTTTGGATACATTCCAATGAAGAAAACTATTAACAGGATGCTGTTTTAACTCAATATATTTAAAATCCTACTTCCTGCTATTTAAATTAGCCTGTTTGGATTGGCAACATTTCTTTCAGGCAACTGTACAAAGAGGGATTCTAAAGCAAGTGACCATCACAAAAGACCTCTTTTGGTGATGTTTTGATTTGGATCCTTGGGTAAAACATGGTGAACGAAAGGGCTGATTCCAACTCTGTGTGTCTGATGCTTCATCCATGCTGCTTCTTACCTTGTAGGAGAATGCTACAATGGGTGGAACTGCTACTGACACCAGTGAGGATTCCAAATGTCTCCCCTTTGGAAGACTGGAAATGGCATCAGCAATTGGCCATTTGGGGACCTAATGTGATTTCAAAAATCCATGCTCCCTGAGGCTGTGATCAGACACAGGAAAAAAACAAAACAAAAAGCATCTCTGAGACCACTTAAATAAGGTTTTGAAGTGGGGTTGTTCACACAGTAGTCTGCCTCTCCTAAACACTATGTGCTAGAAAAGATGGATTAGAGAAGACTTGTCAATACGGATGTGCACAAATATTCATTATTTGTATGAATTTCTACAAATTCACACATTCGTACACGAATCAAATGTTACCACATTTGTACAAAAACATTCAAATGAATACAAACGTTTTGGACATTCGTAGGAATGTTTACAGACATTCGTACCAATAGGTGAGACATGTGTTAAACTGGGGAGGTGGAAAAGCAGCTGCTCCACACATCAGCAACGGATCCAAATTGCATTTGACATGGATCAAGAGCTGATTAAAAGTTGATTCAGGTCGGATGTGATGCTTTCAGAGCATGGATTTTTTTATGGGATACTTTTCAGATATGTATTTGTTTGTATTGGATACATATTTGTTCATATGAGATACTTGTACAAATACATTCATATCAAATAGAATCCTACCACATTTGAAGGGTATCTATTTGAACAAATATGGATTTTCTAACATTCGATAATTGAATGTCAAAAAACCCATTCATGCGCATCCTTGCTTGGGAACATGAGTGCAACACTGCCTCTTTTGTTGTGCCTGAACACAGCCTGAGGTTCTTCTCCTTCCTCCATTTCTTCACATGAGAAAGGCGGCGAATACCTCTAGCTGGACTGCTGTTAGAGGAGTTGGAACATGTTTACAGTAAGGATGGTTTGGTTAGGAGCTGGAGCAGTTGTGGACAGGAGGGGCTCACTTACCCTGCTCTCTTATCACTAGAGGGTCATTAAGTGCCTGTGGGGATGGTGCTTATGATTCTGTAAGGAAATGAACCCACAACAATAGTTCAATCACTTTGCTTTGTAACATATATTAAATAGTAACAAATGGCAGTCAAACTTGATGGCATTTAAAACAAATTCATATTGAGAATAAAATTTGAAATGGTGTAGCCCGAGGACTGAATATTGTACAATTGCATGAAAATGGGCCCTGAAGGAAATACTTTACAGCCTAAAGTAAACGATACAGCGCTTGCTGCTTATTCTAAGTATTATTACAGCTATCTTTTTCACAGCTCCATTCCAAGTGCATTTTTGCTTGGTATGTCATGTTACAGAACACACTGTGCTTCTGTTTAACCACCTATTTATAGCCCAAAGAGGCATAAACATAAAATAAATGCATCTTGATGCATAGATGTGCAGGAGTACAGATGTTTTATTAATGAAAATGAATTCAGCTTTTTGTAAGTCATGGCAGTAATATAACATATCATTGTTTGGTTCTTTGCAAGATAGTCCCTGCTGTTTTTACATAGAAATTCCTGTAATACTTAATGGACATCTGGAAGAATTCAGCAATTAATCGAATTCACACAGGAGCTAAGCTAATGGCTGTCTGAAAGGCAGTTCACATTAAATCAAACTTGCAATATGAATGAAAGTACTTAATCATACATGCAACATTCATTAGATGCAGCACAGCAAGTGTTTTGATTACTTTAATGAAAGATCAGGTAAAGTGCATCAACTGAACAGATTGAAGAGACAGCCTGCTTACAAATGTTTGATTATGTGACTATCAACAGAAACAGTTCCAGTAATTTACAGCAAAACATATTTGTAGGTGGAGGACAGGGCCAGAGAAGTTAGTTGCAATGAGTGAAATTTAGGCCTCGACTTCAGACTGTTCAATAAGGAGACAGCATTTCTAAAACGCCTGAAACACATCGTCAGAAAAGAGATAAACACAAACACACATTTGTCAGACCTGTAATAATCCTTGTCATTCTTTGTTAGTTTGACACAAATCAAAAGTTAAGTATTTATGCCAACATTCTGCATGCAACTCAGGTTACTGGAAGTTTGCTCTGTTTATTTAAGGTTTGATTTGGAGAGTTGGATGAGCATTTTAGGCTTCCTCTGGAAGATGGTAGAAAATGGCCATGGCTGGACTGGAGGACTTCTTGTGTCCCCATTTGGCTTGGCAGAGCCAAGGGAAAGATAAAAGGGGTGTAGGACTATTGTGGGGCCTTTGATGACATCATAGCCGTGTGGCCTTGCCCCCGCTCAGCTCTAAGGTCACTTGGGAAAAGGAGCCCATCCACAGGAGAGACCAGAGAAAGGGCAGGTGAATGCTGCTCTTGCTTCAACTTTGTTATTTGTGTACTTTTCACTTATCTGTTCTATCCACCTTCTTCAAACCATTACATATGTGAGGGGAGGGATTTTGTTAATTCTCCACTCTCTTTGAGCACCTCATGCTCATCAAACTCATCAAACCCTAACCAAAGTGGAAGAAGCTGGCTTCCGGGTCTAGAGTACTTCAGGTCGAGGAATACTGTGTGTAGCAGGGTCCTTAGAAGCAAGAGGCCAGCCAGGAAGCTCTGGATACTTTGGATAGTGAGGGAGCCAAATATGTATTAGGGGAGAAGAAGGAAATTGCAGAGACGAATAAATTTACATCTGTCTCCACAGTGGTGTGGTTAGGGTAGGAGGGCTTTGTTTTAAATATGTTTTAGTGCTTCTATGTTTATGATATGACCTATTCTGGCTGAAGGGTGAGTTATAAACAAACAAATAAATAAATCCAAAGTCTGAGCCTGTTTTTTATTTAAATAAAAAATCAATACAACACATTCAGTTAAGAAAACAAAATATTCCTCTCCCATTCCCCCCTTACAGAGAAAGATTAAAGTGCTACTGATCTATTTCTTTGAACAATTAAGCTTACATATTTTTCCAATTCATTGCTCCCATTCTCCCTCTTGAATAATTAATCATTTTTTGCCACTTATTATTACATCATTAGTCCACATTCCAAACAACAAATTCTTTCTTTGCTGTAAATAATCAAATTTTAATTGTTCCTCAATATAATGAAACCAGTTTATTAAAGTCCATTTTGACTGGTCTTTCCACCCTAAGGCTATTGTTGCTTGTGCTGCCCCAATCATTTGTTTGATCATGTATGCATCCATACTGTTTAAATTGTCATTTTTTATTAAGTATTATCATTTCTTCATCCAGTCTAATATTTGTCCCTTGTATTTCATTTATTTTTCTTTCTATTAACTTCCAAAATATCTGTACTTCATTACATTCCCACCATAGATGCATATACATTCACCTTTGGTTACACCCATGCCAACAGTTGGGGTTTATACTGTAGGTATTCTCATATTTGATAATAGGGTTGGGGTTACGTATACCACTTATATATAATTTTCAATTCTAGTTCTTTCACTCTGTTTTCTTTTCCTCTTCTTATTTCTTTCATAATTTTCCTAATTTCATTTCTTGATATATCCAATTCCGTGTTCCACATTCTTATTAGGTAGTCCATAGTTCTGTTTTATATATTTCATCCATTAACTGCCAATATATTTTCCCCCTTATACCTTTCTTCATACTCAGTTTATCTTGTATTACACATTCTCAAACTCATTCTTTGGTCTACCTTTGTTTTTGCAGTAACAGTCTGATTAACTAGTGCAAATACTGGTGACAACGGCAGAATTAGTAGGTCTTACTGATGTTTTAAAATCACCAGGACCCATTGACATGCACCCAAGAATTATTAAAAGTGAGATTGCAGTCCTTTTAACACAAATAGCCATTTGCTGGTCAGCTCAGCTACTGTGGCTGAGGACTAGAGGACTGCCAATGTCATGTCAATTTTAAAGGGGCTCAAGAGAACGCTCAGGAAATTGTAGGCCTGTAAGCTTAACACCTTTTGAGAGAATATAGTGGGAACCATTATTAAAGATAGACTCACTAAATATTTCAGTGAGAAGGCGTTATGATTGAAGTCAATGGTCCTTCTCACAATGGAGTGCTCTAATAACTGGAGACCCCTAAGGTTCTGTATTAGAACTACTGCTTTATATCACATATATAAATCATATAGATTCAGAAGTGAGCAGTCAAGATTCCATGTTTACTCACAATACCAACTTGTTCAAAGTGATACAAATGAAAAGAAACTGCAGCAGACAATCTTAATTACAGCTAGGCTGTGGTCACACCTTCACTTTAAACCTTCAGCCCATTTTCAGGTCTGACTGTTCACACCTTTTCATTTATGTCCATTTTATTTGTGGACTTTCTGCTCTCCATTTCAACTTTTCTGTGTGGAAAGTCCATAAATCCCAGAACATTTTGGGCAGTCCTGATCACCTCAGTGTGAATAGGCATGGGGGGGGGGATTAGAGATTCTTGGGAGACAACTTTTTCCACATCAAAAGCAGTTTAGGGTTAAGTTTAAAGACCAAAGGGATTTTTTTTGCATTTACCATGATGGTAACCCAAATCAGTGGGCCCCACTGGTCTGGATTATTTGAGGAGAGGGCTGAATCTGATCTGGCTCAAAGTCTCCCAGTGGCTGCTGCAGCTGTCCACACAAACCTCCAAAAGCTAGGAACAACAGGAGTGATTCTGTGCTGGGTAGGTTAAGGTTCAGCTACTTTGTATCCCGTGCAAAACACATTGCCATGCTGGTACCGAAACCCAAGCCAAACCCATTCCATCAGCGACAATTCCCCCTTTGGGAATTATAAAGGCAGTTCTTTAGACTGGGTTTTTTTTTAGCCCTTAATGTGATGCTTTGCATTGGAAAAGATCAGAAATCAGAAGGAAAGAACACAACAGTATTGGGAGTTAATCTAAGATAAAGCCCTTTGCAAAGCTGAGAAAGACTCCAGCAGCTAGTAATACCTGGCAGTTGTAGATTTTGTCTTCATGAGGCTTAAGAATGATGGTGATTTACCTCATTATGTGAAGTAGGTCAATAAGGACTGGTCATGGGTGAAAGAGATGAGAAGAGCTATTAGGTTGTGTGTTCTTGCTAGATTTAAAAAAGTGTCGTGGAGAAAATCAGCACTAACTAGTTTTGATGCTTTTTAAACTACCCCATCTTCAAGGACTTCGACCCAGTGATGAGCAAAGGAGACAGAATGTTGTTGCACTGGGAAAACAAGACTTTGTTTCATTTGTAAAGGGAAGTAGCTGGAGCATGCTCCCAAATGCAAAGAATAACAGCTAATGATTCAATTCAGATTGCAGAGAGAAACAGAATAAGATCTCTCTCAAGTGTGACTGAGTGTGCAAATTTATCTTCAACACTGGCGCAAATAAAACATGGGAAATATAAGAAAGGGAGAGAAAACAGATGGCTACTTAATTTTGAGCAAATTTTTCTAACCTATCCAGATCAGAACTCAAGATACCATCACCTCTTGCATTGAATTTCTTTTTTATTAAATTGGTTGACACAAACACAAACATATGTCTGCTGTGTTTGTACAAATCTCTCTGTGTGTATTTTGGGCATGCATGTATCCAGATTGGTATGAACTTGGGGGAGATGAATCTTTATGCATTTGTGTGTGCTTGTAAATTTCAAAATAGAAATAAGAGCATAGAAGGATCCCTACTGGATTGGGTGACTGCCCATCTAGTCCAGCATCCTCTCTCACACAGCAGTCCACAATTGCTTCTGGGCATTCTCAAGCAGAAGGCAAAGGCAAAACCTTCACTGGGGAGTTTTTGCACTTCCCTTCCCATTCGCCAGATGGGGAAGGAGCACGATGACCCAACGTTAACTAGTGCTCACACTTGTGAGTGCTAGGTAATGACAGGCCAAGCCCTGTGCACAGTCACTCACCTGGGACCAATCCTGGGGCTGGTCCTCTTCTCAGTGCCGCCATTTTGGCTGCAGCACCCTCCGCAACTGTGCACGCATCAGTGCTGCCATCTTGATGCTGCTGACGTTCTGCACACTCTCGGTTGCATCTGTGGTTGTCTGAGGTGCCAGTGCGTTTGCATGGTACCTTAAATGACCTCAGAGCGCCAGAAGAAGAGTGAATGGTTGCTGCCCAGACACTGAAGGTAAGTGTCTGGTAAACATTGGTTAACGTGTGGAGCAGGATTTTGTGCTCCACACCTAATCAATGATTAGTGAACTTCTGATGAGGGTGGGCATGCTTGGAGGCTGTAACAGCCTATTCCACAGGCAGATGCTCCTCACCAGAAGTTCACTAATTTTTGACTAAAGGTCATAGTGTGAATAGTCTTCTGTTCTGAAATCCCCGTAAATGGCTTTTAGAGGCATCTCGCCTGTCTGTCTCAATGGTAGGATTAGCAATTGTTATCCAACCTATTAAGAACCCTATGAATATGATTGAAACCAACTAACAAAGAGACATTTGCATCCCTAAGGTAAAGTGAGAGTCACCCTAGCAGATGACTAAAGTTTGGCAGCTTCTACATTTTGCCAGTGGAGATGCCCTCGGGAGATGCCTTTGTCTCTGCCAGAGCAGGTTGTCCTTGAAGCTTCAGGCAGCCTCAGCAAGGAGCTTGATTGTTCCACTGCCATCACTGACCAAAGTCCCTGTGCATGGGTGGCATTCTTGTGCTCCATGCGCAGATGCAGCAGGTCCACACATGAACACAGCACATTTTACCGTGCTGAGGGCCTGGTTCAGTACACAAGAAGGAAGCTCAGAGTTGCTCCTTGCACACTTAACCTTTCCTATCTTAGAGGGACACTGAAGTCCCTCCAAGCACCCTCATGTCCCTTCAGTGATGCTTGTTGTGGAGATATCAGACTTCAGTGACCCACTGAGGCATCTTCCAGAGGAGGACATGGCCAGTGAGAAAGCACTGGTTACCACTGGCACAAATAGACGGAGCACCACAACTTAAGAAGCAGACTGACAGTTCCTGATGATATTTAATGTTGTATCAAAATTCAGACCTGTTCTTCTCAACAATGAGAGGAAAGGAAATCAAATCACACCTACAGCCACCAACAAATCAAAGTGATTTTCTCACCACGAAAACAACGTTTATGTCCGGAAAGATCAGAAACAAACTTTAAAAATAAGTGTAAGCAAACCATAATTGCTTAAACAAGTAACTACTATTTTTCTTTAGCCAGCACTGCATATTTCACTAAGGCAGCGGTCACACTTAAGGTTTAATCCAGCTTCAATCCACTTTCAGAGTGAGAAAATGCATCAGCAAAGTGACAAGCTGTTTTCTTTTAATGTTAAACAAC
This sequence comes from Aspidoscelis tigris stejnegeri, assembly GCA_023333525.1. Lineage (NCBI taxonomy): Eukaryota > Metazoa > Chordata > Lepidosauria > Squamata > Teiidae > Aspidoscelis > Aspidoscelis tigris. The sequence goes on from JALMGA010000003.1 coordinate 77,848,326, forward strand.
TCAGAAAATTCACCTTTGGAATAGATAATGTGAAAAGAAAATTACTGGTCACTTTGTTGATGTTTTCTTACTCTGAAAGTGGACTGAAGCTACATCTAAAATGTTGACTTGATGTAAACTGTCCCTGAAATACAATTATGTTCAGCAACTCACTTTTTGAAACCTTCTTAAAGCAAGGGTTTATTTTTCTCTTAAACTTCATAGCTAGTTAATATTTTGAGAGCAATTCAACTCTCTTCTGGCACTTTTAGCCTTTTCACGGAAAATAAAACAATTCACTTGAAAATTAAATGTTAGAATTAATGTTTTTCTTTCTGGATTACCCATCAGGGAATTACCTAGTGCAATATTAAGCTGACTAAAAATTGGTTTGTGTTTGGCTTGTATATGGAGAAAACCATGTTAACCACTTTCGGTGAAATGATGTTAAACACGTTTATTTTGAGTCATCATTGGAGGATGCAGAACCAGCTTAAGGGCTTTGTTTTTTTGCTGTGATGGGATCACTGGGTCTGAACCAGTGAGGCCTGCTGGTCCTGATCTCGGCAGGCAGGGTAATGAGCATAGACGTCTAATTCCTCAAGCCCCGTTTCTCAAAGGAATTGGGAAAAGGATCTCAGCCAGCCATTAAGCATGGGCTCCACAGGTTTTTACCATTTCTACTTCAACTTTCTACAAATGTATCAATGGATACTAGAATGCCTAAGTGCATCTTTCAGGCTGGGGGGACAAGCAGGATGCCTCTAAGACCATTTGCTGGGATTCAAGACCAGGAGAAGCTTTACCCTTGTCTCTGCTTGAGATGCCCATGGGCAATTGGTGGGCCACTGTATGGAACAAAATGCTGGACTAGATGGGCTGTGGCCTGATCCAGCCGGGCTCCTTTTATGTTTTTATTTAATTAACTGGGCAGTGAGAGTGTTGCAATGTCTGGACCTCTTCAGTCTTGAAAGGCAGCATTTAAGAGGTGACTTGATAGAAGTATATAAAATCATGCACAGTGTGGAAAAGGTGGACAGAGAAAAATCCTTTTTTCTATCACACAACACTAGATCCAGGGGTGCGATCTAATAAACTGATAGACGGGAGAGTTAGGACTGACAAGAGAAAGAATCCAGAGGCTCATTGATCTATGGAATTAACTACTAGAAGAGAAGGTGATAGCACCCAGCTGGAACAGGTTTAAGAAAGGATTATATCAGTTCATGGAGGACAGGTGTATCAACAACTGCTAGAAGGATGGCTAGGTACTTCCTCCAGGTTGAAGAGACAAGTAAGATGCCTTTAATGGCCATTTTCAGGGATCCAAGAGCAGGTGAAGTTTTTGCCTTTGGGCCAATTTGCATTTCAGCCCACAGGCAACAATAAGGCAACACCTGGGCAGGTGTATCTATACTTGCAGGAAACGTTCACATGCTAGAAGTACCTCCTGCCTGCCCAGAAGTTGTCCAATTGCTGACTAGGTATGGAGCATGAAATTGTGCTCCAAAACCTTACTAACCTTTACCAAAGACTTATCTAAAGCATCCAGCCAGCAACCATTTGCGCCTCTGCCGGACAGGGAGTCAACAGAGCTGCTGTGCAAGTGCGCTGGTAACTCCGCTGCCCTCCTGATGCGATGCGGCTGCACAGAGTATCAGTGTCATCACAGCGATGGTGCTGATGCATGCACAGTCGCAGAGGGTGCCGAACTCAAGATGGCAGCACCCAGAAGAGGACTGGCCCCAGGATCGATCACAGGTGAGTGATCAATCGTGCAGGGTGTGGGCTGTTAGTGACTAGTGCTAGCAAGTGTGAGCGCTAGTCAATGTTAGGTGATCACACTCCTTTACCATCCATGGGATGGGAAGTGTGAAGTGTGAAAAACCCTTTCTCTTTTCCTGGAGAACATCCAGAAGCAAGTGGTGTGCCTCTGTGTGAGACAGGATGCTGGACTAGATGGGCTGTGTACTGATCCAGCAGGGCTCCTCCTGTGGTCTTATGTAACTCTTCTGGTCCACTTTCCATGTATCCTCAGGCTCTGCGATATCACAAGCTGCAGGATCCCATGTGTAAAAATAGAACAACATGGAGGCATGCACGCATCAGTTTAGCACACTTCCTTCTTGGGGGGAGGGAGGTGTAAGAACTTCAGAACCTTTTTTATTTTTCTTCCCCTCTCATTTTCTAAGCAACTAATTCCCCTCATTATCTCACTTATTAATCACACAGCACTTTGCACCCATTTGTAAGTGCTTAGGCAGAAGAAGAGGCTTTTCAGGAATGAAAATGAAGGAGGAGCAGAAGAAGTGGAAGTAGCAGAAGACCAGGGCACGGGGAAAGAAACAACAGCAACCTCGTTCTATTTTGCCTAGCCTAGAAAGGCTGTGATGAATTTTTAAAGCATTCTGTGAAGTTAATGACATTTCCATAAATTTTTACGCAGATCAGAGAGGATTGTGAATTGCCCAAATAAAATTACCTTAATTTCACTCGTTTAAGACCTATTTGGAGCAGTTTGGAATAGGAGAGTGTTAAGGGAGGGGAGTCAAATATAAGATGCAAAATGCATGAATTCTGCATGACACGTACTGATTTTTTTTTTAAAAAAATAATATTAAGCATTCTACAAACCTACCTCAAGGTGTTTTGCTCCCTGGTGCAAACTGTAAAATTGAAGCCCTTCCCATTTTTTTCTTTTTTAAATGTCAGCACTTGGAACAAATTATCATCCTGCCCTACACTGCATTAGAGTAGATTAACTTACTAAGTACAGAAGAAGATACAGTTCTCATAACCTTGTCCTCCAATACCTTGTCTCTAGGTCTCCAGTTGCTATTGCTGTTAACATTTATATTCAGTCTTCTCTCAAAGGCCTCAAGGCATGCACCTCAAGAAAGCTGCCTCGCTCTGCTCACCTTGCTTTTATACTTAAGCCGATTCCCTCTCTGCTCCCAACCCATCAAATTGTGCTGCTTATTTGCAACCAAAGGAAGCTGCAACATTCTGCTTGTTGGTGCAACTCACATCTGTTAGACTGGATTTCTGCCTTTAGAACGGCTGGGCAGTTCAGGAAAACCTGAATCCCCAGGTGGGCTGCACTAATGTCCCTGTTTCTGTGCCTGTAATTCACTGAGATTAGCCATGTGGCCTTTTTACCCCCCCATCCGGTGTACAGAAACAGCTGGTTTAATTGAGCAATGAAGCAGGCATTTGCTTGTCTTTGTAATGAACTTAGGTGGCCTTAGGCTAGCTGGTCTATAATACTGAGGACAATCATGTGGACTTATCTTACAGGGTTGTTGTAAAGACTACAGCCAGATAATGCATGCAAAGTGCAATGAAGACTTGATAGGGCTAGACAAATGTTAGGTATTATTATTAGTTCTATTGGAAAGTTCCCCGTCATATATGTCAGTTCGGCTATTCTGTCACTGCCCATTAGCACTGATGTACTTCTCATTCTGCAGCAGGTTGCTGGTGAGATTGCTATTGATCTGTACATTTTCAGGTGCAGGCTGCTTCCCTGGTTGATAAACGGAAGCAATTGGATGTCACTGATGAGCTGGGATGAAGGCTGCTGTTTCCACAGTTGCAAATGTAGCCATGAAGGCATTCAGAGGCATCAACAGGGAGGTTCCCTCAGTGGGGATTCTGCATTGGCTGGTATACTTGACCAGCAGGTCTACAGGAGCCTTCTTCCACACACTGGTAGGGTCTAATCGGGGCTCTGGGTGGGGTCTCTCTTAGGCCACACTAGCATGTGGAAGTACACTTGCTGGCCTGGTGGGTGCACGGGTGAGTGCAGAATTGCCCCTGTCTGTATGTGGAAGAGAGGGAGATAGAGGATAGTGGACATCCTGTGGTCTGAATGCTGGCCATCATTGAACATGTTTTGTCTCTAAGTAAGAGATTCACAAGAATGGGATCAATTTTTTCTGATGAAACCTGGGAAGTGAAATTTGCCACAACCACATTTTCGCAATTGGACAAAGAGACAGCAATTTGGTGGACGTGGCAAGAGCTTTTTGTGAGCCAGTTTGGTCTAGTGGTTAGAGAGCCGGACTCTTATCTGGGATTACCGGGTTCGATTTCGCACTCCCCCATGAACCCAGTTGGGTGACCTTGGGCTAGTCACAGCTCTCTGCTAAGCTATCACAGCCCCACCTACTTCACAGGGTGTTCTGTTGTGGGGAGAAGAACAGAAGGTTTGTCAGCTGCTTTGAGTGAGTGAGAAAAGCGAGATACAAAAGCCAACTCTTCTTCTTTTACAAGAATCCAGAAACTCTGTCTTCCGTATTTACACTTTTTGGGTCAAAGACCAGGTACTGGGGGTGGGGGTGAAGCCAAGCAATTATTGGGAGAACAAAGCAACTCCCACCAGTTCTTGAAATAACTTCCCCATGAATGGAATACCTCTGCACACAACCATAGTATTCTGGGGAGATATTCTAATTTTTTAACTTTCCCCTCTCCTCTAAGAGTTTATTTGGGCCCAGGGCATGCTGGAAAAGCTGACATTATGCTGCATCTAGGCTGTGCATGTTTGGATGCATAGATGCACACTCTCATTTCCTGAAAGCTGACTCCCATTCTCTTTGAGGAAAAGGGATACATATACATGCAGATAGTTGCAGTTGTATAAATTATAATGGGCCTGTGATGTTTTTATAGATAGGTGATTTGCTAGAGTTTCTAGCGGGATCATTAAAATTAGGCCATTTCAAAGGACTGAGCGCTCTTGCAGATTCCTTCTTTCAGCTCTATTTTCCAAACAGGTGGAATATTAGGAGTGAATGATTGACTCTGGGGGCATTCATGATCATTCGGTGTCCCTCTTCCCAGAGGCTTGCCTCCTTGGTGATGTTGGGTATCTTCCTCCGGTCTAAAGTCCCTGCCGGGCTATGCTGTAAGCTTTCCTGAGTTCACCTGAAAGTTGCAGCACGATTTCCGTTTTCGCTGCCTTTCCTTTCGAGGACGGTCGGCCGGTGGGCATTGGCGGCGGAGGTTTGAGTCGTCCTGTTTTTTTGGCGCGCAGGAGGCGACGGTGCGGCCGGGACATTAGGAAGAAAGGCGAAAGGCTTCCCTTCCCAGCCGAATTACCTGGCCCGGCCTCGTGCGCTCACGACGTTGCCTGGGCCAAACTATCCCTCGGGGTTGCGCTAAGGAGGCGGGATGAGCTCGCCCGAGAGGTGCCTTTCGTGTAGGTACGGACAGGAGGAAAGAGGATCCGAGTGCCTAGAAAGACTGCGCGGGCGGGGGTGCTGTGCACGAGTTTGCGCGGTATCTTTGCCCCCACTTCCCGCCGTGGGCGCGCACCGGCTAGGTCTCCCTCCCCCCAGCTCAGATTCTCCCGCCTTTTCCAGCCCTCGCCCTCCCTCCCTCCCTCCCTCCACCTTCGCTCTCCCAATTCCTCATTGGCAGCCCTGGGCCGAGGGAAGGATGACGCGGGGCTCCCCAGAGGTGCCTGGGTATAAACGCCCGTCGGGCAGGCGGAGCCGCAGGTGCAAGTGGAGCGTTGCTATCCAGCATCTCCAAAAGATGCCTCGAGGATTCTTGGTGAAGCGGAGCAGGAGGCCAGGGGGGTCTTACCGGGTGCGTCCGCTAGGCGGGCCGCCCGCGACCTGCCCGGAGGAAGCCCCTCGTGTCCCTGCGCCTTCCCTAGAGCCGCTGCCGCCGCCGCCGCCGCCGCCGCAGGTGTCGCCTCAGCCCAGCTCCCCTGTGGCAGCCGTCTGGGGCGCCTGCAACTCGGACAGCTCGGACCAAACGGTGGCGCAGTCGAAGCGCTGCACCCGCTCTCCAGCCTCGGCGGAGTCTTTCCCGTTGGCGCCTGCCCTGACGGCGGCAGAGAAGCTCCCTCTGCTGCCTTGCACGCCGCTGCCCTTGCCGCTGCCCGCGGCGCCGTCTGTGCCCGCGGCGCCCCTGTGCCCGGCCGCGGCACTCAAGCGGACATCCCGCGCTCGGCCGCCGCCCGCCAAGAAGCCGAAGGCTGCGCGCAAGTTGAGTTTCGCCGACGAAGTGACCACGTCGCCCGTGCTCGGACTGCGGATCAAGGCGGCGGCGGAGGGGGCCGCCGAAGGGAGCCGCGGGGCTCGCCCGACCCTGCTGGGCGAGTTCGTCTGCCAGCTATGCAAGGAGCCTTACGCCGATCCCTTGGCTCTGGCTCAGCACCGTTGCTCGCGGATCGTGCGCGTCGAGTACCGCTGCCCGGAATGCCACAAAATCTTCAGCTGCCCGGCCAATCTGGCTTCCCACCGCCGCTGGCACAAGCCGCGCCCGCCCGCCTCCGCCGGCCCCGCCCAGGACAAAGAGAACAGCCGCAGGCAGCCCGGCCGCGATCAGCACCACAGCGCTGCGGACAGCTCCTGCTGCCGAGACCCGCTGCCCCCGGCTCCGGCGGGGCCGCAATGCTCGGTCGGCGACGTCAGCGGCACCCACGGAGACGCGGCCCTCAGCAACCCTCCAAGCGAGCTTTTCCTCTGCCCCTATTGCCACAAGGCCTTCCGACGTCAGGCGTACCTGCGCAAGCACCTGGGCACTCACCAGGCCCCTAGTACCTCCCCCTACAGTGGCAGCCCCCCACCTGCCCAGCAGATCACTTTCCCCTGCCACTTGTGTGGGGCGCACTTTCCCTCGGCGGACATCAGAGACAAGCACCGGCTGTGGCACGCCATGCGCGAGGAGCTGCTTCTGCCTCTGGGACAGCCTGAAGGCAGTGCCACTCCTGGTGAGCAGCAGCTGTTCTCCTGCAAGCATTGCCCCTCGGCTTTCTTCAGCTCCCCTGGTCTCACCAGGCACATCAACAAGTGCCACCCGTCGGAGAACAGGCAGGTTCTTCTGCTGCAGATGCCAGTCAGGCCAGGCTGCTAGGTTACCTATCAACAGTGTGCCTCCCTCCCTAGAAGACCATGCTGTGAAACAGCAGGCGAGAAGAAGAATACAGATCTGCTGGACTGTCATCTCACTTGGTCTTCATACATTCACTGGAACTGATGTATGTCATATAATTATTTTGTTCCTTAAATCCTGGTTCCTCTATACTTGATGGTGACTAAAACTAATCTTATATAAACTGTTAACTCCTATGGAAAATCCCAGCACATGGTCCAAAGGGATTGCCAGCTTTCCTACTTACATCACGTCCAACTTTTTTAAACAGGTGAATATGAACATGCCTTGCTGCCTTATGAAGGGGTTAGGATGCGTCATCTATGTTGGTGAATCCAGACAACTCCTGTGCCCTGAAAAACCGCCGTGCAGACAAAGGGTAAAAGCAAGTCAGTTTATCTTTCGGGAAGGAAATACCTCTTCCACTTTAGGACTGAAAAAGGTGGTGTTACACTATGAGAGAAGAAAGTTCTGTATATGTGGCCAAAACTACAGCCATCTGTGTGCCTGCCTAGAAGTTAGCTAGGAGACATGAGGTCCAGTTTTCTTGTGCCCCAGGTTCAAAGTACATTCCAATGCAGTTTTACAAAAAGTGTCATTACCTTTCCTAGGAACAGGAAAGCCAATCAGCCCTTACATTTGATTAATGGAATCTGCCTCCCATCGCTGAGGCTTCAAAGTGTTTTAACTTGCTGTGAAGTGTTTTGTTTGTTGTATCTTGTATCACAATACTGTCAAGACACTTGTAGAAGTCAGTGTCCAGTCCCATTATATACTGTGTTGCCATACAGATCCATGCACACACCTTGTGTGCATATCTCTGTTTATGTATTAGCCAAACTTTTACACATCTGTTATGCACAGATCAGTATGCATACACAAAAATGTGAAGGGCCCTCTTGTTTTTTTATTCTTAAAGGCTACCAAATTCTGGTTTGGAGAGTTTTTAGTTTTGGTAATTACCTTGCTTGTTCTCCAAGTACCTTCTGTAAGTGAGGAAGCCTAAAAAATTATGAAAAGTAAAAGGGAAGCAGGCAGACCCACCGTTGTAGGGGGAGCTCCATTCAAAAGCTGAACTTTTGACGATTCATAAACTCTGAAATCAGCTCAGTGAGCCCAAAACAGCTTTAACCCGATCATCTTCTCTGTGAGTAACTGATTTTGACACCAAAGATCTTCAAATACAGCTTGTAGTGTGACATATGGATCAGACATTTCAAGAACTAGTATAACACTCTATTCAATCAGTAGAGCCAGCATGTTGGTTTGAATTCCTGCCTTTAATTCCAATTTGATGGTAAAGAAAAACACTGTACTCCTGTTCAGAAATTCTGGGTGCCAAGACCATGTTTACCCTCATAACTTAACTAATGCACTTTTCAGAAGTCTCCATTTCCTGACCTGTCTGTAGTCTTGGGGTAATTTTTAAAATAGATTATTAACTTTGCCTATCTCTTTGTAAATTACTGCAGCTTTTAACTGTTGTACAGAGCTAAAAGGATAAAGGCAGTGCAATGTACCTTCTTTTACAGATGTATTTACTTATGCTATCATTAGATTAAATCATCTTGACACTGGAATAATACAGCATGCTATATGAGCAATGACTTCTATATACTTTCTAGAACTAAATTAGGCAGTGATTCCACCTTAAAAAGAAAGAAAGAAAATTAAAGCCTTGTTTTAAAAGCATTCCAAAAAAATCTGTTACAGTACACTTTAAAAGCTAGCGCAAAACAGCTGTCAATTACTTGAGGCTATTTCAAATGTGGTTCTTGTGCATTTCATTCATGTATCTATAGATATGCGTCAACACTTGTTAAAATGGAATGAAAGCATTTGATAATGAATTAATTTTGCTGAAATTCTTTATCAACCTGTGGACATACAATTTATGCGGTATGAAGATTGATTTTTTTAAAAAAATGAAAGCTGTATTTGAAATTATGAAATGGGGATAAGGTGGAAATTCTGTATTACTTCAAAGTGAGGACCACCGAATTCAGTAGGGTTTGTTTATGTAAAAGACTACATTGTAAATGAACTGCAACCCAACTGTAGTCAAAAAGTTTACTATAAAAGCTTTGCTATCTTAACAACTAAATGGTTTGTCATTTCCTGCTTGCTCTCTACTGTCGTCAAGAAAACAGCAACATTATGAGACATGCTTTCTCAGTCTTCATGATGGAATACAGAGCGTTCACAGAAGGTGGTAAGAATAATTTTATTATATTATTAAATAGCATGTCTTTTCTTCAACCATTACAAATTTGCATATACTACACAGCAAACAAATACATCAATATATATTTCTATAGTTGTTTGGGTGGGGAACTGGTATTTACACATGCAGTTAGTACCAACGCCATGCTACATTTTATTAGAGCAGAGTATGGCAAATAATGAAGTTGCATTTCCTCCTTGGTATGAAAATACCTCTGGGAGCAGTAGGAATTTGGAGTGGAATGTGTTTAGGACGACAAGGGCATCGTGCCTCTTTTCTCACAGCTCAGCGAAAATGATTGATGTGACAAAGTGCTGGAGAGTCTGTACTGGATGTATGCAATTATATATATGTGTGTGCATGTGAGAATTTGAGAGTGAGTGTGCATGTGTGCATGTAATATCTTACATGCTTAGGCTGAGGAACATCCTCAGGAAGCAATTTCCCTCTAAATGTTTAGCAAAGCACTTTTTTTCAGCACTGGATTTTGCTGTTGTGTCTTGTCCAGCAGTGAATAACAGTAAAAGAGATGGTTTACTCTTGTCACCTACCAACTCTGTACATAAATCTGTGTGAATTCTGGTGACCTTTGCAGAGGAACTGAGATACTTCTTTATATGACAATAGTACATTCATTTGCAGATAGTACTTTTTATTTTTTTTTAAGGAGTTGCACAATAAATAGAGTGAAACATGACTGTGGTCTCCAGCTCTAGAGATGGCTAGAAGTTAAAACAGACTGGACTAGTTCACAAGGAGAGGTAAAAACAGAGCAGAAACATCCCTGCACTGACAAACTATGGAAACAAGAAATAGCATAAAAATATTCTAACAAAAGCTAAAATATTTTCAGTTTGAAATAAAATTCCAATATGTTTCTCTAAAACAAAGGTAAGTGTAGATGATCGCAGGACACACATTTGGCAAGAGGAGGAGACCGATTTTTGGAATAAGAGGCTACAGGCATCACCCCTTCAGGTCTTGTTGGCTGAGCCAGAAGAGCGCCGCAGCTTCATGGACATGCGACTTTTGCTAGACCGTGGAGAAATGGGAAAGGCTAGATCGGACCCATCCATCTGTGCTGTTGCTGGAGCTTCAGACGTCTGAGTCTCGGGGTAGGAGCCTACAGGAAAGAGGAAGCCGAATGTTACAGCAATCCACTTACAGAACAGGATTAGGAAAGAGAGGTTTCCCAGGATTTCTTCCCCTTTCTTGTTTGAAGTAAAATAACACAAATCTAATGTTTAGAATCTAATGTTTAAGAAAACAGTATTCAAGCTGGCAACTATTTTCCACTCTACAACCTCACTACAAGACCTTTCTACAGGATTCAATGGGGCAAAAGAATGAATTGATCATGCTAGTTGGATATACCAGCATGGTTCTTTGTCTCTGTAAAAGGAACAAGATGTATCTGATTGGAACTTTTCCGACAGAGAGGGCCAAAAGATAAAAGGCAGTTAAGAGCAGCCCACGATTTAGGTCCATGGATTTACTGCAGTGATCTGTTGCCTATGAAAGATGCAAAACAGCACTACCTTTACCCCCTCCCCCCATCCCAGATTCATATATATATTCTTTATTAAAAGATTTTTTGACAACTTAAAAACAGATTCAATATTTTGAATTATGTTATGTTTTTAGCTGCCAGAAATCAAGTTTAACACTCCCTTAATTCTGCCTGCTGAAGGAGGCTGTAGAAGAAGAACACACGCACATACTGATAAAGGAAGTAACTGACAGAGGTTTATAATTGGACATGGATTATCTATCGGTTATATACTGTCATTTAACTTTTAGGTCATGATCCTCTTAATCTCACTAGAGGAAGCAGACACAATGTACTGTTTCCTTCTCTAAATTAAAAAAAAAATCCTTTTCAGGAGAGATTTTTCTTAAAACAGAAACGAGTAATCACAAATTATTCCTGACAGTTCAATTTAAGCTTTTCAACAATGAGGAAACCACACATCAGGTGCTGGTGCTAGAGTTAGATGAGCAGCTGTTAGAAACCTAAACCCACAATTTTATTTTTTATAATAAACACAAGTTTATACATACAGAGTAGAAGCCAAAAGATGTATTTGCACTTAACAAATTGCTTCTTATCTATTAAGATGCTTAAAAGACTAAAACCCAAACATACATTCTAGTAAACGCAATTAGATGTCAAGAACCAGAAAAAACCTGGGTACCTAAGATTGGTTTTGAACAAGAGTTTAAAATCTAGCATCAGCTCGTAGTGGACTTTTTTTGGTGAGGAGACAATTCTAGAACAGTGATTCCCACCTGCGGAATGTGTACCCCCAGGGGTATTAACAGAAACATTTAGGTGTACATGAAAAAAACCCTGAACAATGGTGGAAAAAGGCACAAAATAGCGTCTATATTGATTACAAATACGTTGCTAATATGAAGGGCATAATTTCTGGAAATGGGCTGCCAAGGGATACAGAGGTGAAAAAGAAGGTTGGGAACTACTGTTCTAGAAGATGGGCTTTAGTACTGAAAAGAACACCAAACAAATTCTATCAGAAGTCAGTTTTCAGTAGCTCATATCTGCGCTTAAGATCTGCGTCTACTGGTAGTAGAAAAGCCACTGAATGAAATCACATAAGGATTTCAATGTGTTCATATAATATTTTACATGCAGGTCTGCATTCCAAGAACAAGTGGAATGTGCTTCCACTCAAAAGGAGCTTACCATTTTTTCCTACAGCAACCTCTCCATGACCTGTACCGATATGTTGTTCAGAAAGTTTTTAAAAAACTTTCAGAAGCTATCTTTTCAGAGACATCATCAATGCATCCTTACTGCTTGATGTATGATTTCCTTTTAATGTTTAACATTAGGAATACACACAATAAATGCACAGAATCTTTTAAAAGAAGCCAGTTTTTTAAAATCAGAAAATGCAGTTTAAAAACGAGTCACATATTTTACCACTCAAACGCATTGTGGAAAAAAAGCTCTGATAGAGAAACCACTTTGAAGTAACGTTTTTACTAATTCCATCGTCAGATCATCAACATCCATTCCTAAACTGAAGGCAGATAAATCTTGGGGCACATTTCATGCTTTCATTCTGCTAGATTTCCTAAAGAGGTTATTGCAAAACATGATGGCTGGGTCAGGAGTCTAACACTGCTTTTAAAGCACACTGCCATACGCCTGATTTAATAACTCAAATGCTATTGTGTCTGCTTTGGCCAAACCTTTTCTGAAACTGACAAAATCTTTCCCTTGTGCCCTCCAGATGTTATGTTTGTAATTCAAGCACAGCAGCTCCAAGCAATCTAATGCACAGAAGCAGGAAATTTATTGTGCCTTCTGAAAAGACCGAAGAAAAAAAGTTATCTTGAATAGCAAGTTTTTTTTAAAAAAGAATCTTCTCCCCCACACTTCCCAGTGTTAAAAAATTTCTACTCTTAATCTAATTTTACAAGGAGTCAAAGAATTTCAAATGGTGAGCAGCATAAAAATGAACAACTGGCATTCTGCATAGCATATTATTCACAGCTGGTGCAAAACACCTTCCATTTCAAGCCTTTGCCCTTTACCTTGAAGTGGTCAATGTTTTCTAGTGGTGGCTTGGGAAGGAGAAGAAATATCACACCATTTCTTTCTTTGTTGAGAATGAAGAAGTGATGAAGGAGAGGTGGATAGAAGTGAGAAAAAAGGAAGAGAAAGATAAAAAGATAACAGGTGTGAGATGTGAGACACGAATAGCAGAAGTAGGAGGGCATTTACAGATGAGTACAGAAAGGAGAAAGCTAGAATTTGTTATGAGGCTAACATGCATGCTCAAGGTTAAAGAGGGATGCATTAATTTGCAAAAATGAACCAAGAGCTCAATAATTTGGAAGAATACTCACCGACTACAGGTTACCAAAAAAAGGGGAAGGGGAGAAGAAAAAGAAAAAAAAGTTCTATAAAATAGTTCTGATCCGGTAGCTTATTGCTACAGAAATGATACAAAATACATAACAGTGTTCCTGAAATCCCTCCTTTCTCCCAAAACCAACCAAAACAAAGAGCTTCTCCTAGCCAGCAATCTTTACCATTCATGCTGAAAACGAATGAAATCTCTTTTAAATTCTTCCTACTGAGAAGCAAATCCACTGAGAACACTCAATATTAAAATTCACCAACTTGCAAAAGATTTATATATTCTAAGTAACCCCTCCATCCACAAAAAAATTATTTGATATAATACACTGAATTAAAAGAAAATGGTGCATTCTGCTCTAGTGGAAAATAAGTTAATTCAGTCAGATAGCAGGGGATAAATTGTTTACGTAGCCTCAAAAAGGGCTTTTCTTCATATGTAATACACGTAGGTTTACTGAGGGCTTGCAAGTAACATACATTCCAAGCTGTGATCGGGTAATATGGACATTACTGTGGTAGTTTACTATAGAAAAATAAACCCTAAATATAATACTCTTCCCATTGAGAAAATGCAGAATCAGAACCTAAATCTGTAATAAGATTTCTTCATGTGAAAAGGAGGCAAATAGCTGGATTCTGGATTTCTTTCATTGTTTTTATGCTCCTGGAGATTCAAAGTTTTTACACAGATTTGCATCAGAAGATAATTTAAGAGCAGGTTCAGGATGCAATTTGTGTTCACTCATTTCCGGTGCACTTTTGCAGTGACAATATGCACAGATATGGTATATTGATTTTACTTTCCATGAAAAACGGTAATTTAAATAAAAAACAAATATCTGACTTAGTGATTAATATTATTTTAAGTGGATTTCTGAGTTGAATGTGTTAAAATAAAACCTCTTAGCTTATTAGTCACTGCTGTCTAGAAATGCTTGGAAATTTTGTAGAAGGAATTTCTAATGGTCTTCTCTACTAGTCAAATGTTGCTGTCATTCAAACTTCAGGTGGATTGCCTCTTCTGAACAGATTTTTAAGTACATAAGGGTAGCAAAGATCTGGTGTCCTCTCCTTGTTCCACGAACTGAACTTCTGTTGTTTAAAAATAGTTTCTTAAAGCCAACTGCTAGACAAGTTGGGGGAAGAAACAGTATATTTATGTTCTATCCATTTTACAAGAACAAGTAATGCTCCCACCATTAATTAAGGTTCTGAATGGATCTGAAATTACACATATCTACACAGTATATTTCCATTTATTTTAAAAGGACACTGAAATAAATGAGAAGCTTATAAGTTTTTTTAAAAACCCAGAGATAACTTCTTGTGGTAAAGAGTCATCTAATCAATTTCCATTCTTGAAGACTGTAAGACTTCCATACTGTTTCATAGCTGAGTTGCCCAGCATTCAAACAACATAATAATAAAATTATGAAGCTATCAGAACCACATGAGTATCTTTTACAGCAGTGTGTTACACCTATATGATTTCAGCAGCACTGCATCATTCTACTATTTAAATATTACTGCATTACTATAGGATTCAGCCATTGGGAGGCAGCAACCACTTTGCTCTGGATGCATGAACATTGGACTTGAAGCAATTAGAGATTTTTAGAAAAGGGAAAATGATAATAACCTAGTAGATAAGATGACTTGAAGGGCACAAAAGAAAGTACCATTGAGAGCAATTTTTTGTGTTATTATTTTCCAAATTGCAATTATCTTTCATACTTAAAATGTAATTTTAGTATTTTTAATGATATATAAAAATGTAATTTAAGAAGCAATCCTAAGCAGAATTTAAAAGGTTTTATGTATATTATATACTACTGCATATTACAAAAACAATCCTTTTAAAGAGAAGCAAATGAATACATTGAGAATGTGCTTTTTGGCAGTTTTAAACCCTGATAGCTAGAAGCACATTATCCAAGTTTATGCTGAGACGGATGATAACATGGTCTCTTAACATTTCTTTCTTTTTTTTTTGCATCTGAATGGCCTTTGTCAGAACTGAAACTCCTGAGCTATATGGCCCACTGGTCTGACCAGAATGCCACCAGCTAAATTATCACTACTGTGCAAAACTATATGACTGCCAACTACTTCAAGTGGCCTCCCATTTTTGCGAATCAAAAGGCTGAACGCTTAAGTTCCTAGGATTGAGGAAATATCTGTAAATTTGCCAAAAATGCAAACAGAACATGTGTTACGCTTTTCTTTTTTTTTGTGGATTCATGATGAGTCACTAATTTAAGATCAATGAATGGCAACCAGGTGAAAACATGGAAAATTTAATGATGAGATATAGCATAAAACTGACATCCATCTTTTATAAATGCTTTCCCCACAGGATCTGTGAGAGAAATACCGGCATTTACTAACAAGGCTGAAGTTTTTACTGCACACCAGCCACTGTTTTTTTTTTAATTCCCCAAATTTCCTCCTAATAATTGGCCTATTGCTTTAAGTGGTATGCTCAGCAATCAGAGACTGTAGACTGCAGCAGAACAAAGACTGGTTCTGAAATGCATGCTTCACTTTCTTGCCCTCTACTCTTATCGGCAGCATGACAGCAGAAGGCCTGCCACAGATTTATTTTTTTTTTTTTACTGCAGTGTGAAACCATCTCTAGGTGAATTCTTGCTTTGCCAAAAGACAGAGGTCTGCTGATCTATAACCCCTCAGACCCCGTCATAGCAACAATGGGGATATAAAAACTTCCTGGAAATGCTGCTAATACAGATTTAAGGAACTTACTCCCACTAGCTAAACCACCGCCATTTTCAATACTTCAGCATTCTCTGTGGCTTGCCAAAAGCCCTTTCCCAGAAAAACGTTTAAGAGATAACATGAAGTTTCTTCCTGTAAGAGTAGGAAAAACTCAATGTTACCTTGGCTGGGTAAAATAAGCCTTCAAGTTTGTTTTCCATTAGATAGGACTTCTACAAGCATTTTCCTAAAACAACAATCCACCAAATGCTTTAGAAACTAACTGGCTTTATTTCTTTTAAGAAATTATTTTAGGCAAGGAATAGTGAAAGCTTGAAAATAACATTTTTATCTCTTTTTTAAAGCCTATTTAAACTATTCTAGTCTTTAAAGAAAACAACATTGGAACAGCTAGTATCTGAGGTTCAGAATCTTTCCTTTTACAACGAAGGTTCCCGTGCCCTTCTTTTCTTATCTGGTGCCAATAGTTCTTCCTAAAACCCTCTGCAAATGTTGATATTTAAAACCCTAAACAGCTCGGGGCCCAACTATTTGAAGGAACACCTCCTCCCATGCAAACCTATCTGACAATTAAGATCTTCTGGGGAGATTCTCCTTGCTGTTGCAACTTCAAACCGGGTTTGAAAAGCAGAATCTCAAAGAAGAGTATTCTCAAGGTACTTGAGGCACCAACTGCCAGAAGCCATTTCTTTAAAGTAGAGGCCAGTCGCACCAGAACAGATTAGTCTGTTTTAGGGAACAACAGAATGTCAGCCAATTTCTGGCTTGATCACACTCAGTTATTATAGGGTTTACTCAGGTTTTTTTTTTTCCGTTTCTGGTTTCGGTCTAGTGATAAGGTACTTTCCCCCTCTTCACTCCTTCCATTTTTCTCCAACCTGCATTCTCTATCACTGGATGCACTCTCATCAGTCAAATTTTGGCTTCCTAGCCACTCCCTTCCGTCATTGCTCTCCCCACCCACTAACTATCCATGTTTGTGGAACTTATAAGATGGGGGAGCTTCTCCTTGCCCCATCTACCTTTCCTTTCTTACATATGTTTTTTAAAAGATGGGATTTTGCACAACTGCATCTTCACAAGTTCCAGGAAGCAACACAGAGTGTGGTAAGCAAATAGGGAATTCCCCTCAGCAAATGGTGGGGTGATGGGTACCTCCATCCCTGTGTATTCTTCAGGGAACTCAACCAGTCTCTTTTTCAGGATGCCCACTGAACTGGTGCAGCTGCACAAAACTGCATCTTCACATGTTCTTGGGTGTATGTTTGTGTGCCAGTGTCTTCCCTCCCTAGTCAGGCAGCATGCAGAACTGTGGTCTTGTAGAGATCTGTGAGTAGTAGTAGTAGTAGTAGTAGTAGCAGCAGCAGCAGCAGCAGCAGCAGCAGCAGCAGCAGCAGTAGAAGAAGAAGAAGAAGAAGAGTTGGCTTTTCTACCTCGCTTTTCTCACCCATTTAAGGTGACTCAAAGCGGCTGACAAAGCTTCTGTTCTTCTCCCTACAACAGAACACCCTGTGAGGTAGGTGGGGCTGTGAGAAGAGAGCTGTCACGAGCCCAAGGTCACCCAGCTGTCTTTCATGGGGGAGATAGGAATCGAATCCGGTATTCCCAAATAAGAGTCCAGAACTTTAACCACTAGACCAAGGTGGCTCACTAGTAAAAACAATTCTGAGAAAAGGAGGCACTCGCAGCTATCTCCATCCCATCCCGCCAAGGCAGAGGTAAAGAAAATGCCAAAGGAATGCCTGGAAGAATGGTGTACTGTACTATATCTTTAATTTCACCCCAAGCTTCTGAAGATGCAGACTTGCACACTTGTGAAAAATCAATGGGATAATTTTAAAAAAAACATGATAGAAATGGTGAAATTATGATCTCTCTTGAATGCTCACAAGATCAGGGATTGACTGGAGAGGGAAAGGGAAATCCTTGCTCTCTCCACTGAGGGAAGTTTGGCTACTGTTCCCAATAATTCTCTTGCACAATTACACCCTGAAAATAGAACCAGACTAAGGAACAGGAACAGTCTCAGGGCTGGGATGATCCAAATAGATTTGAATGGAGCTGGGTAGCCATCAGTAAAAATCTGAACAGCATTTTTTGGAACCAGGGATTGCTTCAGACTGCCTTATACACTTACTGTAACTGCAGCTGTTGCTTTTTACAATTAATTTACGGTATTTTATTTGTTTTGAATGTGTTTCAATTTTTATTGTAAACTACCCTGCAACTGCGATATGGGGTGGTATATAAATTAGCTAAATAAATATTGACACTGCATGATTTTGATCATGATCTGATA
Organism: Aspidoscelis tigris stejnegeri; assembly: GCA_023333525.1. Taxonomy (NCBI): domain Eukaryota; kingdom Metazoa; phylum Chordata; class Lepidosauria; order Squamata; family Teiidae; genus Aspidoscelis; species Aspidoscelis tigris. The sequence continues at coordinate 77,866,344 of JALMGA010000003.1, forward strand.
ATTATGAAAGATACACAACAAAGTGAAATCTGGCCTCCAGCATTTTAGTTTGCTCATATTTGTTGCTTCCACGACACCATCTATGCATCTCATCATCTACCTTCAACCTTTCTGAGCACCAGTCTTTTCCTGTGAATCCTGTCTTCTCATTAAGTGGCCAAAGTATCTGAGCTTCAGCTTCAATATTTATCCTTCCCATGAACAGGCAGGGTTGATTTCCTTTAGTATTGACTGATTTGATCTTGCAGTCCAAGTGACTCTCAAGTCTTCTCCAGCACCACAATATGAAAGCATCAATTCTCTGGTGCTCAGTCTTTCTTGAGGTCCAACTTTCACAACCATACATTACTGAGAAAATCATAGCGTTGACAATACTGCACTGGCATTTGTTGGCAAGGTGATTTCTCAGCTTTTTAATAAGTTGCCCAGGTTTGTCATTGCTTTCCTTCCAAGATGCAAACATAATTTCATGTCTGCAGTCACTTTCTCCAGTGATCTTTGTGCCCAAGAAAATAAAATCCGACACTGCTTCAATTTCTTCCCTCTCTATTTGCCAGGGATGGGCTTTTGAACCCTCTTCTTTCACCCTTATGAAGAGGTTTGTTTTTTCTTTTTTAAAAAATTAAATTGTATTTGTATTTATTATTTTACAAAACATCATTACTTACAAAATAAAATACAAAACACAAATTTTATATTTTCTCCCCCCTAGTGAAATTAAATTAATTCAATTCAATTCAACCCAGACTCATAAGAAATTTCTTAACATAATTGTTAATTTTTCTTCACTTTCTGCCATCACGACTGCATATCTGAGCTCACTGTTTCTCCTGTTCACTGTTCACTGTTCGGTTCTAATTGTTGCTTCCTTGATCCAGAGACAAGTAAGGTGTCTCAATATTCCCATCTCTTTAAAAGAAATTGGCACAATTTGTTGTGATCTACACAGTCAAAGGCTTGAGTGTGGTCAGTGAAGTAAACATTGCTCTCGAAATCCTTGCTTTCGTCATAATCCAGTGAATGCTAACAGGTTGATATCTAGTTTTTCTGTCCTTTCAACAACCAGCTTGCACTTCTGGTAATTCTCAGTTCACATATTCCTGAAGCCTAGCTTGCAGAATTTTGAGCATAAGCTTGCTAGTGTGTCAAATAAGTGCAAATGTTGGTAGTTTGAACATTCTTTAGCATCAGCATCTTTTAGGATTTTAAATAGTTCAGCTAGAATTCCATGAACTCCACTAGCTTGTTTGCAATGTTTCCTTAAGGCCACTTCACTCACCAGGATCTCTAGGTTTAGGTCAGTGATGGTTATCAGTGATGTTACGATCTTTCTTGTATAGTACTTCCCTGTGTAATCTTATCAGCTCTTCTTAATCTCTTCTTCTATCTTGATATCTTCGATTTAACTGAAAAGATCCCTTGTCTTTCTCATTCTGTTTTCTTCTATTTCTTTGTATTGCTCATTTAAGAAAGCCTTTCCTACCCGTACTATTCTCCTGACATCTGCATTCAGTTAGGTATCTGCTTCCCTCTCCCTTTTTGCACTGCTATCTGTAAAGCCTTATCAGGCAGCCATTTTGCTTTCTTCTTCTTTCTCTTTGGGATGTTTCTTGCTGCTGCCTCCTGCACAATGTTGCAAACTTCTGTCCATAATTTATCAGGCACCTTTGTTTATCAGATCTAACTGCTACACTGCAATTCATGAGGTATATGATTACTACTAGAAGAAGAGTTGGGTTTTATAACCCAAGTTTCTCATCCATTTATGTGGACTCAAAGCAGCTGACAAAGCTTTCTGTTCTTCTCCTGACAACAGGAAACCTCTGAGGTAGGTGGGGCTGAGAGCTCAGGAAGAGAGCTGTGACTAGCCCAAGGTCACCCTGCTGGCTTCATGGAGGAGTACAGAATCAACCCCAGTGACTACAAGATATGAGTCTGACACTCTAACAGCAAGACCAAAGTGGCTCACATATCTGTACTGGTTTCCTCTACTTTCTTCAATTTAAGTCTGCATTTTGCAATAAGAAGCTCATGATCTGAGCCACAGTCAGCTCCAGGTTTTGTTTTTACTGATGTTACAGCAACTTCCAATCTTTGGCTGCAAAGTATATAACTGATCTGATTTTGGCATTAACTAAGTGCAGAGACACCTTTTGGCTGCTGGAAAGATTTGCTATGACAAGTGAGATATCTCGACAAAACTCTGTTACTCTGTGCTCTGCTTCCTATTATTGCCTATAATTTCAATTATCTTTTGATTTCCTATTTAGCATTCTTATTCCCTATGATGAAAGTGACATTTTTTTAGCATTAACTCTAGAAGGTGTTGCAGATCATAGAACTGGCCAATGTCAGCCTTTTTGGGATCAGTAGTTAGGGCATAGACTTGGATTACTGAGATGTTGAACAGTTTGCCTCAGATTTGAACAGAGATCATTCTGCTGTTTTTGAGAATGTACCCTGATACTTGCTTTTACTCCAGTTCTTCTAAAGGATCTTTGCCCACAGTAGTAGATTTAGGGTTTTCCCCCCACTGACCTCCTTAAATCTGTATCTAACATGATCTGGATCTAAGGAATGGGTGCTTCAACTAATCCAAATTTAGTAGATCTGGATTAAGGGAGGTATCTGATGCATCCCCACGGCGGTGCAGCACCCAATAACAATGGATGCTAGCCTGCCTGCAGTGGAAACACCAGAGCACCCATGTGGCAAATTCGGATTGACCTATGTGTGGTCCGCCTGTCACCTCAGGTTTTTTGGGGGGACACGGGGTGCCATCTCTGTAGACACTCTGGAGATTCTTCAAAGATTCTCCGGAGCCTCCATAGGACTGGCATTGCTCTCTCATGGGGTCCTCTTCGTAGCCTGTGCCATTCTTCGGAGCCTATTGCCCGATTGCGGTGGAAACACGTTCCGTGTGGATTTGATGCCTGAAGGCCCCATTGTAGACCCCTTTAATGAGGTCTACAGGAAATCCAGATTATAAGCCCTGAAGGACCCATTCAATCCAGATTTCCCTAGAACTGGTGGAAACAAATATGGCTCTAATGGCGTCTGCAGTAGAAATGGGGTCTTCCTGCTCTGAGCCTAATGGGCCCCTAATGGGTATTTAGTGCTAGTGGAAAAAAACCCCTAATTGTTATCTGGATTAAACTCACCCATTCCCATCCATTTTAGCTCACTAACTCCCAAGATGCTGATGTTTAATCTTGCCTCCAACTTACCTTGGTTCATCAATCTTCCATTCCAGGTTCCTATGCAATCTCAGAGCATCAGATTTTCTTTTCATCACCAGACATTTTAAGAGCTGAGCATCTTTTTGGCTTTGGTTCAACCACTTCACCTTTTCTGGAGCTATTTGTGGCGGCCCTTCACTCTTCCTCAACAATGTATTGGACACTTCTGATCTTAGGGGCTCATCTTCCAGGGTCATATCTTTTAGCCTTCTGAAACTGTCCATTGGGTTTTCTTGACAAGGATACTGGGATGCTTTACCATCTCTTTATCACAATAAAGCTCTGTACATACCAGATTGTTCCTCTGCTAAAGCAAAGTTGCTTTCTTGTTGTTATTGGGTACTGACACATTGTGGCTGGCTCCTGATTTACTATATCAGCACCTCTACGCAGGTTCTTTGGCAGAAACACAAAAGTGGTTTGATTACTTCCAGGGAGCGGCTGTCAACTGAACCAGCAACCCTCTGCTTTCCAGGCAGTTTGGTCTAGCAATAGATCCTTGACACACAATTTAGAAGAAATATTTATAAAAGTGAGGAATATTCTGATGTAAAAATTCCAGGGTAGTTTAATTTTTTTTCTTTTTAAACATGGTCACAATTGTATCTGCCTAACGTAATTATTTATATCCCAATATTTATATCCCACTCTTCACCAGAAGGCCTTAGGGTTTGATGAGCAACATTCAATTAAAATATTTACTATAATAACATGAATACAATTGAGACAATCATATAAACAGTATAAGGCACAATTAAAATGTAATTCCTGCACTCTTGCAGGACAACTTTAGAAGGTAAAAAATCAAAGGTATGGGAGAGGGATACACGTTAACAAGAGCTACCTCCAAATGGAAAGAAGCAGCTGCCTATCTATAAAGATCCTAAGATTGCCTCTTGTTACCCCTGCCAGAAGCATGAGGCCAACTGTGGGGTTTTACCTCTGTCTACCAACTCTTTTTATTATGATTCCTCTTTATTTTTTCTCTCAGTTTGCCAGCTTCTGGGTATTTCCAGAAGGAACTGGCAGACAGAGGTGAGTGATGTGCTTCCCTGTCCCCCCTCTCTCCATATGTGGTCATATCTGGAAGGGATAAGGTGCTCCTTCAGATACTGGGTGCAATCATTTAAGCCTTTATATAGAAGAATAAAAACTATGACAAAAATAAGAGTAAAAACTCTGAACTGGGCAACAAGCACAGCTCTTTCAAGACTGGTGTGATACATGTCTGGCCAGATATTAACATCAGCGGTGTGGGTGCTATATTCTACCGTAGCTCCAGCTTCTGGACCATCTTCCAAGTGCAAGTCCTATGTAGAACCCATTAGAATAATCTAATTTGGAAATTATCAGAGCACAGATCACTGTGGTGAAGCTGGTAAACCAGTCAGATAAGCACACCAGGCTCCTACTGCTACCTGAGCCTCAAATGACAGCAATTACTCCAGAAGTATCCCCAGATCATGTACCTGTTCTTTCTGCGGTAAAAGAACTCCATCCAGAATTTCATTTCTATTAGAAGCTTAAAGGGAATACATTATACTTGTGTCTGTGCACACATGGGCACTGCAGACAAGAGTTGAGTTTCACAGTGACAGCTGTGTTTATACTAGATACCTTCCACATAGATATCTAGCAATGCAAAAGCAAAGTTATGATTTAGTAGCTTATTAAAATATTTATCTGCCACTGCTTGAATGTCTAAAGCCAATGATGACTCTTCTTTTTTTAAGCCATAAAACTTACCAGTGTACTTAACATTCAGTATTCAAAGAGAGAGATGATCCATCTTAAAGTGTTCAAGTAGTAGTTGAGGACATTCTGCATTTGAGTCATGTACAACACAGGCTATTTAATTCAGCTGGCTTAAATGATCCCTTCAAATACACAGCACACAGGAAGCGATTCTACTTATGTACTATCTGGACCCTAATACAGAGGAGAAGACTTTTCCCTTGAGTGCTAGCAGAACTGGTACCTAGTTATCTCCTGACAACAGACCAGACACTGGCACTGTCTTGCATCAGTTGCCTCTTCCATTAGTTCCCACCCCTTGGCCCCTGCAGGACCTTTAGCACCCAGAGACAAATCCTGCCAGATGTGCCAGGGAGAGACCACCACCTGGCTTTTTCATCTCTGACTTCATCTGTTGTTTCCCCATTTGGATCCTGCTTTTTCCTGTTGCTCTTGTTACTGCTCACAATAACAGGATGAGACCTCTTATCTGAGGTTTCTGACCCAAGGCCACTGATCCTGCCACAAGTTTTCCAGAAAAGCTATTTCTGTCCTCTGTATTTTGAACTTATTATGTTTATTGATATACAAAATGTCTATTCTAATTGTAATGCATTTCCTGGTTATAAACCACCCTGAACCTGAGTTTTGATTTGCAAAGGGGGCTGTACAAATAAACTACATGGATGGATGGATGGATGGATGGATGGATGGACGGACGGACGGATGGATGGATGGATGGATGGATGGATGGAAAAAAACCTCTATTTTGATTTGCATGGTTTCCACGCAGGACCTTTGGACCCAATACATCTAAAAGATGGAGGTTTTTTTTTTTAAATGGACACTATTAGTTTTATACAAGCATGTATTTCAATAATCCCTTATACAACATGGCTTTATAGAGCATGGTTTTGATATTTTAATGGTTGTGATTGCTCTCCTTTAGTGTAATACTGGAAATAGGCAATAATGTGATTTGGCCTCTGTGGCACTTTTGGATTATAATAGGAGGCTAGGTCTCTTCTGTGGAACCACTGTCTTCTCTTCATAGACTGGACCCTCCTTAGTTTTCCTTACCCAACTGTTTTTCACAAGGGGCAATTACAGTACTTGGATAACATAGTTTTGTGCAAGACGATGGTTTGCAGAAACCAAACCTGTTATACAAGGGATGGCTGTATTAAGAAATGCACCTCAAAAACTACAAAGGGTCAATAATTTTTCCATTAACATTAAACCTTTTAATGGGATCAAAAGAGATGTAATACAAGCTCTCATTTTGTTTTTTTTATACTTGACATTAATCTAGTACAATGCTTTCACCACATAAAATTATGAGTAAAATTAAAAACCTTGTATTCCAAGGCAAACTGTCAGGCATCCCTCCTTTGGTAGTACGATATGTTTCTGAATGGGTGGGTTGTGATCCACTTGTTGCCATGAATTCTGGAATTACTCACTGAATTTTTATAAAATTTATATTTAAAAAAAATCTGAAGCAAGGGAATAGGGATAGCTAGGTTGCTGACTGGTGGATTGTGAATCACCAAAATTTAGGAAACCCTATTATAAAAGATGATGATGATGGGAAAATATATTCACAAAATTAGAAGGGTATAAAAATCAACAACAAATTAGTAATTTCTTCAATATTTGAACCAAATGGTTTCAATGGGACTAGGGTTGACATCATAGACACTTCTCTATTAAGAGAGATTTAGAATGACTTTTGAAAGCAAGACAAAATACTGAAACTGGGATTATATATTCTTAGTATATAAAGGGAACTAGTTCATTTCTTCGAATACTAAATTAGTGGGTATTAGATTTTAAGAATGGGAAAGTTCTTCTTCAGATATCGGATAGTTGCTGCCAGATAATAATAGATATAATGCTACAATGCAGCATTCTGTACATAGTTCAGTACTTTTGTGTGTTTTTTACCCATGGCATACAAGCAATACAGAATTGCATTGTTTTAATAGGAACAAAAGTTCTACCAGTATAAATCAGAATTATTACCCATCTATTGAAATGTTTTTAAAATGTACTTCCAATAATTTTCAAAAGTACTTCTTGAATAAGGAAGCAAGGGTAGCCCATTCATCTATTTAATTTAGCTGTTTATGACTGACCTTAGTGGAAAGCCAGCTTTACCCATTTTAAAAAAAATGCTCCAGAGCACATTGTACTGCACTGATAAAAATATATTTCTAGCCTTTATGCCCACAGAAGCAGGATACCATATAATCATCCCTGGGGCATACAACTGGAGCATAAATATCATTTGGTTAGAGGAACTATAGTCATAAAAAGTCTGTACTTCTGTCAAAAGAGAAATATACAGACTGAACCATTCTGCAGAGTTCATGAAACTACAATAGGAAAATGATTATTGTAACAAATTTATACAATGTATATTTTAGTTATATTTGACTGTTTTAAAAATTCATTCACTCATCTGCCTTCACTCAAAAATTACTTTATCCTGGTCTCTTATTGCTCTCTTTCCTCTTCAAATAAAAATGATCAGGATAGGGATTAAAAACACCACTTCCTGCAGACTTTGTTGGACCTTAAACTTTTTAAATTTGTTACCTCTAAATCATATGAATGAATGCAATACAATTTCAGAACTTTTTCCTGTTTACTTGATTTTCCTTCTCTTTTGCAAGTAGGTGAGTAGTATCAGTGGTAGTACATTAATTTATATTATGTCAAAGCAATTTACAAGAAACAAATTAATTGCCCCTTCCCATTCTCTGATGTACTGAAATCTGAAAATATCTACTAACATCAAAAAAGACAGTACAGAGTACAAAACACACAACTGCCATCCAGTACTATTTCATGCTGAGAAACAAAAGGTCAGAAACAATCAGGTGTACTAGCTCAACAGATGCCTCTCGTATTAGATACCTTAATCCCAGAACCAGAGTGTTAGTGTTTCATGCAGACCTGGGGTTAGTAACTAAAACTTGAGTAAACGTAGTGATAATTTCTCAATCAGTGTAAATTACTCTCTTTTAATAGTAAAAATAAGGGCAATCAGGAAAGTTTGCATACAACATCGTCACAAGCTTAGTGCTTTAGTAATAGATTAATAAGAACAGAGGGGAATTTTTTTGGGACACTTTTCTTACCTTCTGATAAACAGAACTGATATTTAATGATCTAAAGAGGGGAAATAAAATAAATGAAATAATCATCAGGAGTTCAAGAAATTATTTATACAGGTAGGCCTTGAGTTATTCATATTTTTGGTGATTATTTTATTAGAAACTGAAAATGCAGTATTGTTTACAAAATATTTCAAAAAGACATTTTACAGGGGAATTGAAATTGTATATTTGATATCAACAGCAAAACTTTCATGGTTCCCAAAATGAGGCTAAAATGAATACGTCTTGAAGTAAGGTATATATCATCCAGGCTTTAAAAACTGTCTTAGATTTCTAGCAATGCCAACAATATCATGAAGCTTTACTACCAACAAACAACAAACAACTCAGTAGTTAGAAGGTAGGTTTTGGAGTTGGTAGACAAAAGGATCGAATTACATTGGCTGAGAAGCAGCTTTCTAAACATGGAAACTATGTTAACCTCCCTTCCCATGGTTAGACTTTCACACTTATCCAAAAATACTGCATTTTAAGTGTTGTTAAAAATAGAAAAACGATACTTTATTGCATTCTTACCAGTTTCAGAGGGCAAATGGTGGCAGGGTGCTGGACAAAAGACTTGAGCTGCATAGTCCTCAAAAGTTGAAGAATCTAAGTGATGCTGAACAATTGTTTGCAGATATCGAGCCCGTTCCTCATAGCTAGTTTAAACAACGTTAAGGATGCATTTAAAGGTTAGAATAAAGATGAAATAAAAAATATTGATCAATGATGCAGTTATGTTGTTTCCTTTGGAACAATTCATTTATATGTTCAAATATTTTAATTTTGGTGTACTATGGGTGTCATATATAGCCTTGGAGCTGGAAACAGTTGGAAGGGATGAACACGATCTATGAAGTTTTCTGCAAATGGCTCACACTGAAGGGTACACTGCTTGTGTTATTTGAATAAACATCATGTAATGAAGTGCAGACTCTGCTGCTTTGCCCAAATCCAGGTGTTCTGTGCTGCACTAGAGATTGTATGACCATGTTCTTTAGTCCTAATAGAAACCTAAATGATTTCTGGGAGAGAAAGCATGGACAAAAAGCTTATCTTTAACTGATCTGTTTGGATTCACTGAGGGGTTTTATGTGCCTTTGTCTGATATGGATAAGGTAGCATCCAGAAACCTTGTTTGAAGCAAAATGTGGCCCTCTGGCCAAGTAGGCCTTTAAAGAAAATAAATAAAAAATAATGAAATCCATATTTGCCTTCCTCTTCAAAACAGATGGTTCCTTAATTCTGAAATAAAAAAAAATCTTGTGTAAACACAACTAAATCTGTACAAGTAGATCTTGAGATCAATATTCAGACAACTATTTCAAAGCCTTTATCATCTGATGCCTAGTGAACCATCACTGTTTATTTCTCTGCAGGCAAAGAAATTAGCACCATCACTCCCTCTGCCTCCTCTTGCTTGCCTACTGTCCCATATTGCTGCTTGTCTTCCAAGGGAGATTTGTCTAGTCTCATATGAAATATTCACGAATGCTTCTCCCAAGAAGGGAATGACATCAAAGAATGAGTTTGATGCTGCCTTAGCCCTTGCGTCAATGATAACTGCATGTACCAAAATAATCCTGATGCCCTCCTGAATAAAACTTCCAGGATTATGAGACAAGCATTCCTACAAGAGGTGACATATTCTACTGTGTGCATATGTGTGTTTTAAGGTAAAACATCTTGAGCTATTTTCTTTGGGAAAACAGTATATATCAATACATAAGGCCTACCATCTCTAAATATTTTTTCATCTCTTTATGAAAACAGAGACAAGAGACAAGGATCTTGAGTTGTTGTTGCTTTTGAAAAACCCACCACAGGCCTCTTCTTCCAATGGGTCTGATTTTACTGTTGGCATAGATAGAAAGAGACAGAATATTTCTGCTGTTCATAAAAACAACTATAGAAATGGTTGTCTAAATGGAGAACAGCAGGCAGCATTATACAGTTATCAAGAAAAAAAATACCATGCTGATTTAGTATCATAGGTTGACTCAGTGGACTTAGAAATCAGCTACCTGCTTTATACAACTTATGTATGGTTTTACTCACTGAATTAAGTAATATGGTATTCCAATTGCATTTAAAATAACTGATTGGTTGAATCAATTACAAGTGGAGGCTTTTGAGTTAGTAGATTCTTTGTGGTACATTCTTTGGAAAAGGGAGTCTGAGATGCCTTCAACTCTTAAGTACTGTATTTTCTGGCGTATAAGACTATTTTTTAACCCAGGAATATCTTCTCAAAAGTCGGGGGCCGTCTTATACGCGGGTGTTGTTTCTTATATGGCTAGTATATTCCAAACTCTATATTTTAACTGGAAAGTTGGGGGTCGTCTTATACGCCCAGTCGTCTTATATGCCAGAAAATACGGTACATTTTTTGCTCCTTATGGAATTATCTTGGTAGATGAAAAAGCAGTCCTCCTATACATCTAAAATTCTAGTACCAGAGACAGTAAGAGGGAGAATTGGGTCAGAAGTTGGGGACCTAATTCATCATTAACAAAGAACATCACTATCTAGCTGATATGTAAATATTAATGAGTTAGTATGTAGACAGCATGCTTTGGCAATGAAGGCAGCTATCAAAAGGATCTCAAAGTGAAAACAGTGACACTGAAGTATATTCTTGTTTTTTTTTTAAAGCATAATTCCCCATATGTAAAAATATTTATTTATTTAAGAATTTATATCTCACCTTCATCAAGAGGTCTCAGGGCAGGTTATAGCAACAACAATAATAGCAATACATAAAAATAATAATTACAAAAATAGTAGTAGTACACAAAAAAATTCTTAAAGTATCTATAAACTATAACCCTCTCTCCCTTCCGAGGAGGACTGCACAAGAGGAAGCTAAGCATCAAAGGCCTGAGTAAACAGGTATGTTACAACCAGGTGCTGAAAACCATAGCATGTAGGCATCTGGTGAATCTGCAGAGGGAGGCAATTCCAGATGTACATTGTCATCCACCTTGAGGGCAGGAACGTTCCATGAAGAAAATGAGAATCTGCAACTAGTATTCAATTTGGTTTTGGGAGGCAACATTTAGCTACCTAATCTCATCTTTGTTTTTTACTTCTAACTTTCTTTAATCAGAGCTCAAGTTCAGATTCTTGACTTTGAAAACAGATGTCTACATTTTTATGTCAATCCTCTTTACTAACACTAATTGAGATCCAATAATGAAGGGTGTCATTCACTATGGGCCTTTCTGCACTTTGTTAATCTGAATCTACGAGCTATTAAGAACATATTGTCTGCACGGGACTAGCATAGATCCAGATCAGAACTCTGCTAAAGGCTTACGAATATGGATTAGCGGCAGATCAGACAAATGTGGTGTACATCTGTTCCAGCACTCTTTAATCCAGATCAAGGAAGGGGCTTCCGCACATAGAATGGATCTAGGAAGAACATGGGCATGGTGTTGAGTGACATGCATAGTTACAATGCAATTGTGAAGACATCTTTGGAACGCCTCTGCAATAGCTGCCACATTGACAGCAATGGTATCTTTCCAGTGCCCATGAAAACACCTTGCACCCATGGTGGACATGTCTTCACATTACCTTCAAAGGCATCCCCCCCCCCCAAACATGGATGTAATGTTTGATTGATGGGGACATGACCAATTGTGTCAGGTGTTAAGTGCGGTGGGCAAGGGCTTAGACATCTGCACTGCATCACTTTTTACTGGACATTTGCTGCTCTGAAGCCCAGTCAATGCAGATGCTTCTCTCTATGGTTGATCCAGATCTAGGTAATCTGGATTTATTAATATAGATTAACTAAGGTAAGAGCAGAAAGGCCCTATGTCTCTAGTGCAGGGTTTCCCAAACTATGGGTCGGGACCCACTGGTGGGTCGCGAGCGAATATTGAGTGGGCCCTGCCTGTAGAATTAAGTAATAAAAAAACTATTAAAACTTTGTTATTTGAAAAGTCCTTTATTCATATTAGTAACGGTTAAATTTCCTAGAGGTGGGTCCTGAGTTGGTAAACTTATATTAGATGGGTCATAGCCCAGACAACTTTGGGAACCACTGCTCTAGTGTATCTTGCTATGAGTGCAATTCCCCGTTTCCTTCCACAAAAAAGAATCTTCCTTAGATTCTCACTAAAATATTTGTCTTTTCCATTTAAAACAGTCAGTATTTATAAGTTTACTGGAATTTGGGAAGTACTAATGTGTCAAAAGGACCAGTACAAGTTATTGTTTTTACAAGCCTATAAAGTATTGATATTAACACAGACATCCCCCTTAATTGCAGATTTAGAAAAAAATGCATATTTTTCTCCTACATATTTCAATAGTTATGTGTCCTATGCAAAGAAAATAACTTTTTCATCTAAGAAGGAGCAAGTAAGTATATAGTCCAAAACCTCCCCTTTTACAGATCCTCATCAGATTCTTTGCTTATGCCTGTCTTTCCCCCTGAAAACAGCATTGCAATTTAGAAATTGCTTCTGAAGAGATTGTAAATAGCAACATTAGGAGAAGTAGAAAACCACATTGTTGTGAAGGTTCTTAGGTTGTGGGGCATACACAAGATTGAGCTTTAACTCAGGAGAGTAATATAGCAGAGTTTTAAGAGGCTGCATATAAGTGGTAGAGGATGAAACTGATGGTTGACGTCTAAATAATACTACATATCTCACAACTTGTTGAAAAGCACTTTTTCCATTGGGGGAGATTCACAGCTGCTGAATTTTCTGCAGTTAATAGAGTCCTTTGATTCACAGCAGTGCCCCTTGCACAAAAAATACTGGCCTTTGTGTATTACCAGAAACTAATTTTCTATTTGGCTGAAAAGGGAAAAATTGGGTTATTGCTTCTCCCTCCTACAGAGCTTTTCATTATGCCTGATGCACTCAACTTCTAAGCTCTTCTGAGAAAAAAAAAATAACTGAAGAGGCAAGAGGTAGAAAAATGAGCTTGTTAGCACATTAGAAGTGAAGTATCTTGGTGGGCCCCAGAAATTCCCAGTGGTGTGTTAACTTATCACTCTATGCATGCTGGCACTGATAGTCTCCCAATTGAGCACTCTCTTTTCTCACCAAAGGTGCTGCCAGGAAGCAAAGGCTGAAGGCCCACAGGAGAACAGCCTGCTATCAAAACAAGCTGTTTTTAAAAGTCTGTTTGAATGGGTAAAATGCTTTATGAAAAGCAGGGTGGAGACACCTACTTGCTTTTAAAATGCTCCTGTTTCAGAGGTCTCTAAATGAAACCTTTTAGGTTTATTATATATAGTGCGTATACACAAATAGGACAGGAGAGAAAAAAAGTTAATGCTTTTCATGTGACAATGTTTGGAGTGAATAAGTTCCAAAGGAAGTAAACACTGTTCTTAAGAGATGATGACTCTGAAGAACAAAGGCAGAATGCACATGAAGACTAGGCTAAGATAAGCTAACACACAACCTTTTCTCAAGTACCCAGCTAAAATGGGCAAGAAAAATGCAGTCTTAATGCTCCAGAAAACAAGTTCTTGAACATTTTGTGTTGCTTCATCAAAACTCTTTCAATAGGGAAAAGCTCAAACAGTACAGTGTAACAATATATGGACAAAGTAAACATCCATATTCCATACTCTTCATATACTCCAAGATGTAAATACATTAGAAGTGTGCACAAAACACATTTTTATCTTTGTTCCAATTCAAAGCAAAACTCAAGAAGCGTTTTGTGGGAACACCCGCTGATCTAGCTGGATGCTCTGTTTATAGGGATTTATTGGTTCAGGTCCTTCAAATGGCACAAAAGTGTTTCCTACCATACAAGCCATAAAAAACTCCCAATCAGCTGTTTACCTGGGGAAGAAGCTTGCTGCACATAAAACAAAAATCTCTTTTTTCCTTTTGGAAATAGTTGTCACTGCTGCAAGCAGAATGAGGGGACCCCCCCTCCTTTTAGTTAAGGCACAGCAAAAGAAACTGATGCCTATAAGGGCAATACGGGACCTTTCTCTCCCCTTGGGTGAAGGGACTGCCACCACTCATGTAAGGAAGGAAAAGATTATTGCCTCTATGGTAAATAAAGTGTATTACTTTCCCTTTGAGTAGAGACCAGAATTATTGCCCAAACGGAGAAACAGATTCAAAATTCAGCTGTTTGCTGCTGCAGGATTTCTCCCATTTTTGGGAGTATTGGCATCTGACAGCAGGATAGCTCTAAAGGGAATTTGCTTGGAGTCAAAAGTAGGTAAAAGTTTTGCCTTTGGGTGTTTTCCCACCATGCTCCTTTAATCCGGATCAAGGGAAGTACCCAATGTGTCCCAATGGGTGGTCTAGCACCCAATAGCAATGGGTGCTAGCCTCCCTGCTGTGGAAAAACCGCAGCACCTATTTGCAAATCCAGATTGACCCACAAGGGGTCTGCCTGTCACCCCAGGTATTTTGGGGGACAGGGGTGCAATCTCCGAAGTCCCTCCGAATTTGCCTTTGGAGGTTAGCAAAGGCTCCGAAGTCCCTCCGAAGGCAACTTCGGAGATTAGCAAAGGCTCTGAAGACAAACCCTTTGCGAAAGCTTGCATATTAATTAGCTCCTTGTGAGCAGGGATGAGTCAGCCTCATTAATATGCACCTCTTTCCATGCCTGAAGGTAACAGGATGAGTCAGCCTCATTAATATGTACCTCTTTCCATGCCTGAAGGTAACAGTCTGCTTTGTTCTCCCTTTGTTCTCTGAGGTTTGTCTTGGTATATATCTACCTCAGCACTTAACACTTCGTTTAGTGGGTCATAATTTAACCGTAATAGGTTATAATTATAATCTTAGGAGGGTGTGAGTATCGGGAATCCCTAACAGGAACCATGTAACAGGAACGCGGGGCCCCTGAGTGCCCTCACACCCTGGAAAGCCCCCGTCCCTGTTGGTACTGACCGAGCAAAGTCACAGGAAACCCACATGGATTTTTTGTGGTTTATTAAAAGGAAAGTTCCAGGCTTGAGCAAAAGTACAAAATAAGAATCTTCAGCAAAACAAAGAGGTTCCTTCATGCATCAGCATGAGGTACAGCCTTAGTTACAAAAGCATAACATCAGCAGTCCACTTGCCTCTTGGTAGCACAGCAAAATGCTTGGAGCAATAGAACATGTACAGAGTACAGACAAAAGAATCAGAGTTCAAACTAGCATAGTAGCTAGAAGGTCAGATAGCAAGATCAGAAATCAAAAGTCATATATTCTAAGGAGCCTTTGCTAATCTCCGAAGGCAACTTCGAAGTAACTTCGAAATGGCTTTGAAATGACTTCGAAGCCTAGGTTTTCGGGCTCCCCACCATGGGTGCCCCCTCCCCCTAGCCTCCTCTAGACCCCATTGCCAAAGTAACGTGGAAACAGGCTCCCTTTAATCTGGATTTTCTGGCTGAAAACCCCCATTGTAGACCCCATTAATGGGGTCTACAGAAAATCTGGATTAAAGGCTGAGATGTACCCATATGATCCGGATTTCCCCAACGGCGGTGGAAATAAATGTGTCCCAGATTGGTGGAAATGGGGTCATCCGGGTCACACGCAAATGGGTCCTTAATGCGTGCAAAAATGGGTACTCTCTGCCAGTGGAAAAACGCCTTTTGTCTTCTGCTTGAGACCAGAAGCAATTGGTGGGCCACTGTGCGATAGAGGATGATGGACTAGATGGGCTGTGGCCTGATCGAACAGGGCTCCTCTTATGTTCTTATGACAAACAGTGAGTGTTCGTAGAGGCAAATACAAAAGCCTGTAAATACAAATACAAGCCTGCTTTGCTGCAACTGAGAATGTTCAAATGAAACAGGACAGTTTTGTTCTCAGCTTGGGACGGAGACCATTTTAAAGAGACCAGACAGCCAAAACAGCCTGCTTCTATTGTGACATTTTCCCAGTGGTAATATTTTACATGCCCTTACATGTTAAACTGTGGAACCCCAAAGAAATCTGCAGTATTCCCCTACATTCAGTACTTGACTACTGGTTTGTATGCCCTTCCTGTAGCACACTTTTGGATTTCAGTTGCTACAAGAGGTGTATATCTTAAGTGGAAGCTTCCAAACATGATTATCTTTAAAACTTTGGATACAAGTGGAGAAGATGCTCATCAGTTTTCAGTCTAAGGAGGCTAGGCTGAAATATTGAGAGAAGAACCCATTATGCCCAGTATTCTGTGCAATTCAACAAAACAAAATGTTCCATATGGAGCTATGCTAAGCAGTTCATGGCCCCTGGTTCTGCAATGTGATCAGTATCTGATATTACCACTTTAATGAGGGCAAAATCTGCAGTTTTAAAGGTTGTCATTATCTGAAGCCTTCTCAGCACAACAAAACTTCTCTGTTAATGTAGTGCATAAGTCAGAAGTAGAAAACAGTGCACTGGTGCACTGGCTTTCAGGCAAGCTGTAAGGTATGACAACGTGAGCACTTGCATACTTTTGACAATATTAGCACAAGACTGCTTGAAAATATCCACTTAACGATACAACACATACTTCAAATGTTCAAAAGCAATGGGAAATGTATAAGGATTTCCAGAAGGAAAACCACAGAGGAATTCTCAATACTTATTTCTAGTTAATGGAATTTTCTTCTGCAAAGGTTTGAGTCAGGGGCTTCACAATACAATTTGCTGCCTGAAAAAGAGCAGCGACAAATCCACCTCTCTCACAGGGAAGGCTGCTAGGAAAGATCCTGGCGGTGGCTCGAGAAGGCCTTGTTGAGAAACTTTCTTGGCGGTGGCACGGGCAACGGCAGTGGCTTGCTGGTCTGGGCCGAAGCTGCCCATGCCGGAGTTGAGAATCGGCGGTAAGGCCTTGAGTAGTCCTTGTTGTGAAATGGGGCAGAATCAGCCTTTCTGCCTTGTTTCTCGACGAGGCCTATTCAAGGCCTCATTCTGGGGTGCAGCGGGGAAGGCTGCTAGGAAAGACCACGGCAGCAACTCAGAGAAGGCCTCGTTGAAAAACTTTCGTGGTGGTGCAGCACGGGCGGCGGCAGTGGCATGGGTGGTGGTGGTGATGGCAGCGGCACGGGCGGTGGCACAGGTGGCGGTGGCACAGGTGGCAGTGGTGGCAGCCTGTGGCGCTGCCAAGAATCGGCAGTAAGGCCTTGAGTAGGTCTCATCAAGAAATGCTCCACCTGTTAGCCCTCAGCCCCATAGGGAAGACAGGGAACACAGGTAAGTTGAGTGAGTCGGGGTCCCTGGGCTGGGGGGGGGGAAGCAGAAGGCGTCTCTTACCTTGTCTCATTGAGAACCGCAACAAGTAATGGCACCCAAGCTGCGCCTCTACTTGTTGTGGGTACTTGTTGGGGGAGAAGAATGGTAGATTTGTCAGCTGCTTTGCGTACCCTTAATGGGTGACAAAAATGAGGTATAGAAGCCAACTCTTGTACTTCTTAACTTCCCCCAGGAGCTTTGTAAAAAAAATAAGAGAGAGAGAGATTCTAGGGGAAGGGCAAAGGGAGAATGTCAGGATTTGTGAATATTTTAAACCAACTTCAGCCACCATCCCTGAACATCATTTGTGGGAACAGCTATTTCGGCAATTGGCTGATAAACATTAGGAGGTTCACTAATTTCTCCTGGAATACTTGTGAATAAACTACTGCCTGTTTGTGGTATTATGCCATTACTTATCATGCACTACTATGTTGGACTGACACTTCCTCAATAGTATAACAATGGTCTGTTCTTGAAGATCTTTATTACAGATGTAGACCTGAATTAAAACTCTTTAAGGTTCTAGAATCTGCTGAAAAACAACAACAATCAAAATTATGATTTATCTTTGATTCAGGCTAAATGATAACATACTACAGTACAGTCTGTTATCTTTGGTATAAAGGATAAAGTTATTAGGGCAGACTGTGATATCAAAGGGCCATAGCGGAGGCAGTGTAGATATATTTCAAACTCATCTCTTCAAAGAGAGGTGGGCCTGAAACCAAAACCTGTTGGCAAGAAAGTCCTGACTGACACAAACTTGGTGATATGTTACATAGTTCTTTTAAGAGTGCTCAGTGATATGTTTTCAGGTGGATGCCATTTGAATTCTCCTTTTAAATCTGCAACTTTAAAATAGGAATGAAGAGTCTTTAACTAATCAAAATAAGCAACCATCCTATTTTGCTGAAAATATATACTGGCAGAAGACCTCATGAGAGGAGGGGAAAGCAGAAATTTTACAGCAGGCAATTACTTAAGAGCTATCTGTATCTAAATGTGCAATAATTTGATTACTTTTCTATTTAATATTGTAATGATCAAGAATACAAAACAGTGATTTTATTACCAGAGAAAGTAGTAACAATGCACAGTAAGCCGTCATTTAAAACTGTGTCATAGTATCTATGATAAACTGAATATTGGTTTAAACTAATGCACTATATGCCCCTAGGGAATAGCAGATTCAGAGACTGGATTTTAACATCAAAATCTGTCCATTAATCTTGACTTAAATATAATCTGTCCTGTTGTAAGAGGAAGAATGGGCATTCAATGAATTACTATTATGAAATAAAACATTAATATATTTCTCCATAATTTAAGCAGAAACTTTTATTTGGACTACTGCTCTTCCCTTCCAATTGTCTAAATAAAAATGGTCCATCCACAGTGCATTTTTGAAGCTGCTGCCTAACCATGAATATTGCAACACTTGACAAAACTACAGTAACTGAACCAATAAAATTATCTTTGTTGAGGGTAAAATCTTGAGTGCTTGCAAACTTCATAAATGCTGCAATTCCAACCCTTCTTTATGCTGTGCAAAGAGGCCAATGCTGTTGAAACAGACCTGAACAGGAACTGGTGAAAACTGATCACACACTTTTGATGTTTGACTCAACACATGGCCATTGATGGGGTTACTGGTAATATAAAATGGATGAAGCTAAGGGACAATGATTCCGCTTCATGGAGTGATATTGGTAAGTGGGAGATTTAAATGAACTGTATCAGAACACAATGATTACGTGAAGAATCTATATTAACCATTTTTGGTTAGCTCAACAAAGCTGAGATTTGGATAGTGCTGAAGTCTACTTCATCATAGGGTGTTTTTCCACTGGCAGAAAGTACCCATTTTTGCACCCATTAAGGACCCATTTGGGTGTGAGCCGGATGACCCCATTTCCACCATGGCACCCATTTGGGACACATTTGTTTCCACTGCTGCTGGGGAAATCCGGATCATATGGGTACATCTCAGCCTTTAATCCGGATTTTCTGTAGACCCCATTAATGGGGTCTACAATGGGGTCTTCAGCCAGAAAATCCACGTTAGGTTGGCAATGGGGTCTAGAGGAGGCTAGGGGGAGGGGGCACCCATGGTGGGTCATTTCAAAGCCATTTCGAAGTTACTTTGAGGTTGCCTTCGGAGATTAGCAAAGGCTCCAAAGTCCCTCCGAAGGCAACTTCAGAGATTAGCAAAGGCTCTGAAGACAAACCTTGGAGAACAAAGGGAGAACAAAGCGGACTGTTACCTTCAGGCATGAAAAGAGGTACATATTAATGAGGCTGACTCATCCCTGCTCAGAAGGAGCTCTCACAAGGGGTTTGTCTTAATTCTGTACTCTTGCCATTATCCCAAAGAATTTTCAATTTCAAATGTGAGACATATATGATTCTGTAGTCTATTTTACTTACTAATATGCAAACATATTTGTTATTTCCCATAATTAGTTTTTATCAGAATTATTTGTTGTTTATAAGCCAGCAAGAATGTCAGCAGTATATTAAGTAGGCAAGAATATTCTTAGTCTTAACACCAAATTTTAACCTATTTGATATGCTGATAACAACAATAATATACTATTTTTATACTAGAATGTATATTTTTATAACGATCTTCGTAGCAGACCAACATAATTCATGGCAGCGATAAAGCAGATGTTTATTGATTACCAAGAGGCTGATAGTTTGATTTCATACCCAGCTGGGAAGGTAGAAACTGTACATGTGTGTATGCATTCACATCTTTTAAATATGCATGTGCTGTTGTGCCAAATTATTTTACGAGGAAGGAATATGTATTTTAAACATTATAATCTTGTCTATTCTGAACCAAGCCCCATTGGGTTCAACTGTTTTTATTCCCAGCTAAATGGGATGAAAATCTCTGACAACTAAAAATAACAAAGAGGTGGAAGTGACAGTAGCAGATGAGACAAATCACATGAGATAGTAACTGGTAATGTAATCTCTGTTTATAAAAAGAACCCTGATTCATTAATGGAAGTTTTATATCAAATTTGCTAGAAGAGAGGTTAAAAGACTTTGGAAACCTGTTAAGATTTTGAAGCACTGTTTGGATCCCATTGCAAAACAGTCTGTAAATATTTACAAGCTGATCTAACGTATGTGTGAGTTCATAAACAGAATGTTGTTTAATCTAGTCTTCATGTCTTATATTTTCTGCACTATTATCTTTATGCATTACAATTATATTTTAAAAGTCTTAGCAGACAAGAGGCCAATTATTTTTGTTAATTATTCAAAACCTGGTAGTCTATATGGAAAAACAGCATAAATATATCAACACAGAGATATTTTCCCATCTCTCTTTTGAACACCAATTAGCAAAGCAACCCCCTCGCCCCCACCTTGCAAAGCTGTCAAGCTGTTCAGAATAGTTTGTAACATGACAATAGTACTATTGTGAGCAGCGTCTGAGCTTTCTTCCCACAGAGAGTTAAAATGGGCAGTTCCTGTTGCTCATGATTGGTGTCCTGTGAAACAATACACAGCCAGGTTTTATCAGCTCCACGCCAAAAAAGTGAAGCCAGGGAACCCAAGCCTTCCTATCATGCTGAACCATATGCCAACACGGCTGACCCTAAAGGTTTATCACTGAGAATCAGAATCTATCGTGTCCCTTGTGAAATTTCACCTCACATACCTTCTGTGAAATGCATGGCTTTGCTGAAAATTGAACCTTTTCACAATTGGCAAGAACAGATGGATGGAAACTGTGGCTTGGCAACAGGAATTAAGAGACTATAAAGCCTCATACTGGTTGCAAATAGAAGCACTCTAAGCAAAACGAATGAATTTGTGACCTTTATCCTATTTTTAAAAAGTAGAAATTTAAACAAAAAGAAATGGAATGTATTTAAGATTGAACTGAATTCTAATAGGACTACTGTATTAGGAAAGAACAACTGTAGTACATTAAATGTACCAAATTTTGTGGTAGTTTACACATGAAAATTAAAATTAATCTCACACACTTGCAGAATGTTAAAAAAGTGTGCTTAAAAATGCTAAGATATAGTATCAAATTATTACGTAAAGTGAACACACATTTTATTAAAAATAATTAGACAGGAATGTTTGACAAACATCCATTTTTAGGCACTGTACTGCTTCTCCATGTTCTCTAGTGCTCCATTTTACCTCTAATTGCATGATCAAGCCAATAAATTGGTCCTGAGGGACAAAAAAGGACTATAAAGTACCTACCATAACAAAACTGGAGGCTGCAAGAAAATGCACTTCAGAAACAAGGCATGTCAAGACAAATGAAGGAGAGGTATCAAAGCCTGAAAGACAGCCATCAATACTGACAGATTACTGTAATTCTGGCTGTCAGGGTGATCGATTTAGGCAGCATATGCCAATCAATATGGTTGTAATTTAGTGGACCACATCAGATACATAGTTAGGCAAGATGTGCTCAAGATAAATCTCAAACTACTTTTAATGAACATAAATCACGCAATTTATGCTTTGGAATTCCAAGACTGTTTAGTGGCTATAATATAGCTGACACAGTTAGAGAATTACAGGCATCAAATGAGTCTATATTCTTTTTTTGGCTTTGTATTATTTTGAGATTTGCTATATCACAAGTGATATACTGTTTAAATATCTCCATATCTAACTACCTTCTAAAAGACTATAGACAGAAACATGCTTTTTCAATAACTTTTTTCTCTCCAGAGAATTTAAAAGCAATGTTAACCTTAATAGCATAAAAGCATAACAAGAACACATAACTAGAAAAAATTCATAATAAAAAATCTACATACCAAAATTCATTATTCCTGCATAAAAATATGGTTACATCCACACAGCATAATTATTACATTATGTTAGAATACTGAAACAGACTAAGTTAGAGATCACTTGTGGATGAATATTAGTCAAGAAATGTGGGATATAAATTTTTACTAATCCCCACAGTTGCAAGCCACAAACTATCATTTCTGGTGACTGAAAGAGAACAAGGAACATGGGTAGTTCAAATTAGCTTGTAATGTGTGGAACATCAGAACATCAGGTAGTTGGAGGGTCTTTCTGTACTTAAATCACTTAATTCATAATAGTGGAGCCAGACTAGCTAAACCTATAGGAGCTGTAGCATCTACATTAGTAGGCTGGAAGGGAGCAAATGCGTGTACTGATGCAATGCAAATGCTGCAGCATAGATCTGCACCTGTGGATGTGCACTAATGCCAAAAGTACCACTCAAACCACGCGCAATTTGTCCTGCATGTTGTTGCTCAAATGCTGCATCTAGGCAGCGGGCACATAGCAAAATGCTGTTGGATACAAAGGCATCCTAACAACCTTTGCAACAGATGCAGAGTTGATTGTGAAGCAAAAAGAGATATCAGAGACAGCGACTACAGAAGCTTTGAAGTCACCACGGAGGTGCTTTGCAGTTGCATTTCCACCACGCACATCACTCAAATCCATGCCCATATTCTTCCAGGATCCTTTCTATGTGAGGATCGGACAGTGCTAGCACAAATGTGGATTGGATTTATCTTGTCTACCATTTATCTGAATCAGTGAGCCCTTAGAAAGATTTTGATTCCAGTTCTACATTAGTTCTGTGCAGATGACTTGTTCTTAGCAGCTCCAAAATCTGGATTAACAAGCACAGGAAAACCCAAAGTCTCAGTAGGTTTCTTCTACTGCACTAAAGCGGGGGGGGGGGGGGTTCATTAGAATGCTGCACAATAAATTTAAATTTATCACATTTTTTCATGAATGTATAAGTACTGTAGTTGTAGTAATATTTGCCTACTTCTCAGAGCAGGTTCCAACAACAGAAACAAAGCACAGTTCGCTTTGATGAAAACTATACTTCATTGTTC
This sequence comes from Aspidoscelis tigris stejnegeri, assembly GCA_023333525.1. NCBI lineage: Eukaryota > Metazoa > Chordata > Lepidosauria > Squamata > Teiidae > Aspidoscelis > Aspidoscelis tigris. The sequence continues at coordinate 77,889,571 of JALMGA010000003.1, forward strand.
CTGTAAACTACTAGCCAATATAATAAATTTGTTGAATAATGGTATAAAGCTTTCCTAGGCCAAGAAAAATTCCCCGAAGAAGCTGAAATACCTAAATAAATGTTTCCACATAAATTGAAAGTATGCCATTATACTAATGAATAGGACGTAAGAAGATTAAATAGTTTAAAAGTATATGATTGGCTTACCTTAATTTCAGTGCATGTTCATACACTCCCAAAGCAAAATGTCACTGTTTCCAGCCTTCTCTAAAAGCAATACCCCCCACCCCCACCCCGGTTATAATAGCAAAGTATCATTTCCCAAACAACCCATTCCTTCTTCGAGGTGCTGGAAATGTAAAAAAAACTTCAATTCCTCTCATGAGTAGAACATAAATTGGCCCACTTCCCTCCTAAAAAGCAAAAACTACATCTCAGTAAGGAGTGAGCTACAATCATTAAACTAATTTTACATAAAAATATGTCAACAAATTAAATTTGAAATAAATAAATTTTAAATGATAATAGGTCAACAAATCTGGCAAATGGACTTCAATGTTAGTTAGTGTAAAGTAATGCACATTGGGGGAAAGAAGCCCAATCAGGTTTGCAATTTATACGAATTCATATAATTCGAACACTGGCTACATTTGAAGATTGACATTTGAATGCGAAGTGAATGCTTTTGTGCATTTGTTTAAAACTTTGTTATATTTGTGATGGTGGGGAAGACAGCAAAGTGGCTGCCCAGTCACATCTGCAATGGATTCAGAGTAGATTAAAACTGGATTCTGAGCAGATCTGGTACAGATTTGGAGAGGATTTGGAGGTGCAACTGGTAACAGTGATTTGAAGGAGAACATTCGGAGGGCATTTGTAGCAGATTCAAATGCTGCTATATTCAAATTGGCTCTATTGGCACAAATGGAAATTTCCTGTGCATCTGTTTTAATGTGAAGTGAACATGAAAAAAGGCCTGTGCACATCCCAAAGCCAAATTATGTCTGTGAACTGATGAGGACCAAGGTTTCTGTGATGCAGAGGAATATTGAGGTTCTGGTGGACAGCACAATGGAAGTGTCCACCCAGTGTGCAATAGCAGTGAAATAAGCAAATTCAATACTAGGAAAAATTAGGAAAGGAATAAAAAATAAGCCAGCAGGCATCATTGTACCCCTTTATAAATCTATGGTGAAGCCACATTTGGAATATTATGTACAGGTCTAGTCACTATACCTCAGAAAGGATATAGTGGAACTGGAAAAAGTTCAGAAAAGGACAACCAGAATGATCAAGGGGCTGGATACTTGGATGTTGGACATCCAAGGGGTTGGACACTTGGATGAAGTACTGTATTTTCTGGCGTATAAGACTACTTTTTAACCCAGGAAAATCTTCTCAAAAGTCGGGGGTCGTCTTATACGCCGGGTGTTGTCTTCTTATACGGCGAGTATATCCCAAACTCTATATTTTAACTGGAAAGTTGGGGGTCGTCTTATACGCCCAGTCGTCTTATACGCCGGAAAATACGGGTACATAAAATCATGCACAGTGTATAAAAGATGGATACAGAGAAAAAAATATCTATAGCACAGTACTAGGACCAGAGGGGCACTCTATGAAGCTGAGGGGCAGAAGAGGTAGAACTGACAAGGCGAAGTATTTTTTCACCCAGAGAATAATCAATTTATGGAATTTGCTGTCAGAAGAGGTGGTGACAGCAACAAGCCAGGATGCTGGATTAGATGGGCTGTGACCTGATCAAGTAGGGCTCCTCTTATGTATATTTCAATTAAATATATACCTTTAAACCTTTTTTTGCTAATATGGTAGCCCAACTTGATTTCACACTTGATTTCTACTGAGCACTTCATTATAAACATTATAAACTGGGTTCTTTGTGGCTTAGGTCCCTTCCAGATGGGGTACTGGAGGCATTTTGGGTACTGGAGGCATTTTGGGCATATCTTTGAGGGGAAATGCCTGTTTGCCTTTCTCTCAGCCGCATCCTTGCAACACTTTTTTGGAGGCAAAAGTACTTTAGCAGAAAAGCAGGATAAGGAACACTATTTGGGTAGGGAAGTAAATTCAGTTTACTACTCCAGCCATTCCCTGGGCAAAAAATACCCACCCATGTACACTGTCATGTCACAGGGTTTCCCCCAACTTACCTTGCCAGAAAAGGAGAATGAGTGAAGCTTTATTTCTGTTTTCTCTTCCTCCCACACTTCCTACATGCAGAATATTTCCAGCCACATCAATGAGGTAAATCAGAAGCTTCTTGGTGGTTCTTAGAAGCCTCCTTTCTTTCATGGGGAAGTGTGAAAATTGAATTATATAATCAGTTTTCTTTATTTTATATTCTGTGTTTTATGTCTGTGTTTTACTGCTGGGTGCCAACCTTTTGACTTTTGGGATGTGAGGCAGTACATAAATTTGAATGAATAAGTTATTTTTTTAAAAAAACTATAAAGGATACAAGTTTTGGTATAATGGAATGAGTGACTTCAGTGCTCTGCTTGCATTTATAGCTGTTGCACGAACCATAATAGGAAGAATTTGTCCATTAACAATAGCACCATCAAACAAAGGACCAAAGAAGGGAACCTGAATTAGAAAATAGAGAAAGTTAGTAAATGAATCCATTCTACAATTATTAGCAATCAACACTAACAAGGGATTGCTCAAACATAGCATTCTTCTCACTCCCAGTTAATAACATAAAGAAATTATTCAAAATGTTCTGATAGCAGTATATCTTATGAAGTATATTGATAAGATCATATGGTATTTTCAACAAGATTATTCTTATTTTGCTTTCAAAACTATCTGAATAATTTGTCACAGTCCTACTTAACTTTTGCCTAAAAAAAAAGTAATGATCATTAATATAATTTCTGAAGGCCAGTAGATTGAAGAAGAGGCATATTTCCTGAAATGATGGGATTAAGAACAAAAATTATTAACATATTATTCACATATTCATTAGAACTACCTTAATATGCAATTAATGCAAAAATTGTAATCAACTAACATTAGAATACAATAAATTAGAAGCAGTAATGGATTAGCAAAATGATATATACATATACACAGGGGAATGCCTCGTTATATAAGCAACCTTTATAAGAGATAGACAGATTCCTATCTATTTTTTTTACTGAACAAAGATATTTGAGGTTGCATTCTAAACAATGACAAAAGGAACTTGCTGTATACCTTCTCACTTTATAAACTGTCTTCACTGAACAAATTAAACGTACATAATGGGGGATTATTTGTTTAACACCAGGAATGAGGGTTGGGAGCGCAGCTCCTGCTTATTGAGTTTATCCTCATTGTTTAAATTAGTTTCCTTCCTTTTATATACAAAATGGAAAACTTACAATCAATTTATTAATCAATATGTTAACTCCATGTTTGAACACCATTTAGGAAAAACATTTTCAGCACTTGAAAATAGATGAAAGAAGATGGTACATCTTGTGCTAGCTGGAATTATATAAACGATCTTTAAGGGCAGTCTTACCCAAACATATTTTAGATTACTAATTGCTAAACATAATACTAACAGAGCATGGATTATTATGGCAAGCTTGTTGCTGTTTAGTAATGGGAATACGTGCCAAACCTGTTAGAGCTAAAAAAAACAACAACACTATGATTACCTAACCCTCCAACCACAAGTACTTGATATAGTAATTCACAGAAACTGCAACTTTCCATTTTAAAGTCCCCATTTTCACTATCATACAGTATCTCACATGCCCTTGGGAAGCACAGGATGTTGAAACAGACCACTGGTCAGTTTCAGCAAGACATCAAACAGTACACTTCTTAAGGAAGTACTTACCACTACCTGGACCTATCTAATTGCTCCTTCTATTAGGCCAACACTTATCAGCTAAAGAGTTTAAAGGTAGATGTTACCTTAATGTCAATAGACCTCAATACATAAAATTGATCTCAAATAACAAGAACAGATGGTAATCAAGATAATTAACACCTGGCTAAGTTCATTTACTCATGTTCATCCAGTTTCTCAAATGCTAGGAATTTGCTTACAGAGCTGTGATTTACAGAATTCATAGAATCATAGAATTACACTGTTTGTTCAGCAGAGATAACCAAAGTGGTTTGCAATTGTTTACTTCTGTGGAGATGCTGGGGATCAGACTTGTAACCCTATCCCTTCCAGTCAGTTGGATCTAATAATGAGCTACAGCCACTTTTAATCACTAGTAATTCAAGACTGTCATTACAATGATTTTCTAATTTAATATTTTCCTTTTTCTTCAACAACTCTCTATCTGTGGCTTGTCCTCCAGAATAGAGGAAATGTAGAAAACAATGTTGTTTGTTTCTGGCTCAAGAGAAAGATACTACTACTATGACGACGACGAATAAGGATAAGAATAAGAACAAGAAACTTACTTCAGGCTTTTTCATTATCTGGATGCTGAACATATAATTTTTCATTGGATATATAACAATGAGTACATCCCCAAATTCTGTAGGAATTATTCCTCTTCGGTAATCTCGAGTGTGCTCTGACCAGATAATGTGAACTTCATCATTCCCTAAATGTCTTAGCTGAAACCAGAAAATAAGTTTAAATATAATATTGTATACATAAAACGTTTATTGCAGTCCAAACACCAGAAGATAAATATAGTACTGATGCCTACTTTGAGCAGAGTATTGTGCATTTTTACAAGTTTCCTAGTTAAACATAATGCAGCAGTTTTGGTTCTTCAGCTCAATTAGCCAGAAATTGGTGTTTATATAGCATACATTTTGTGGGGATTCAAACCTTTCAAAACAAAATCTTCAAAGACTAATCCTTAGTAGCAACCCAAGTTGTCCCTTGATAATGAGTCTTACTTCTTATTTGGAACTGCAGTGAAGGCTCTGCAGTGGTGCTAGAAAATCTACATTTAATGTATAACCTGGAGAAGGTCGGACACACAACTGCTGCTCAACATTAACTTTCAGACATTTGGAAACTTTAAGGGGAAGGGGAAACATTCTAGCTGGATGTCAATGATTATGTCATCAAAATGTATTGCCATTTTTCAGTAGTTTAGTCATGTCCAACCCTTTGTCACCCCATAACCACAACACACCAAGCCTGTCTGTCCTCCACTATCTCCTGGAGTGTGCCCAAGTTCATGTCTGTTGCCTTCACAATTCTATCTAACCAGCTCGTCTTTTGTGGTCTCCTTTTGCCTTCAGTCTTTTCCAGCAATTCAAGAAATACATGAAACTCAGGGTCTACCAACTTATAAGTCCATCTCCATTTGTAAGGCCTTCATCTTATTAAGATTCAGTTTTGTTTATTAAATCTCATCCAGCTCATCAGTCAGTCTAGATGCTAGTCCAGGACTTGTACCACCTCACTTGATCCAGATGCAATGGAGGAAAAGAGCTGGGGTGTCATTTATGTACCACAGATACCAAAAGCTCTGGGTGGTTTCAAAAATAATATATATAATCATAAAAATAAAAAAATAGTAAAAAACAATCAAAGCAAAAATTATGATAGAATGTCCCTCAGATATTTTGTAGCCACATCCAGAGGCAACATATAAATACTCATCAGCACTGGGGATGATTCCTGAAGGCTGGGAATGGACCTAATACTATATATACCACTTACTCCCACTTATGGATCTAGTCTTGTAAGATCTTATTTTCAAAGGTACTAGAGCTGCCAAGAAATTAAGCACCAGCAACAAGTTCATGCTTCCCTCTTTCATAAAGGTCAGTCATTAGGGTGACCAGGATAATTCAGTGTGACAATAGCATTTGAGGCTTTGAAGAACGAAAATCTACACACTAAGCCTTCTAAGACTTGTAGTCTTCCATTCCAGAAGGCCTGCTAGCAAGCCCATAAGACAGCACGCTGGCCAGTTCTTCCAATACTACATAGCTGGGAGGAGTCTGTGGACATGATGGGAGAAGCCAAGGCACAATGTGGGGAGAACTGAATGGACGAAACCTTTGTTAAGTTCCCTTTGGTTGGGTTCCTTTTCACTCCTGGTTTATTTAGTAGAAACAGTTCTTACATATCCCTAGGTTGATTCAATTTAATCTCAAGAGAGCAAGGGATTGGCCAAAGAGCTCCAAGTACCTGGCCACATCCTAAAGCCTCAGAAGCTGAAACTGATCCTAGGCAGTGTTTTCAACACCTTACTTGGATCTTTGGAAGAAAAAGAACCATAGCATTTAAGTTATCACAGAGACTACAAATCTTTATTTTTAAAGCAAAGATTCAAAGGTTTCAGAGTAAAGCTGTTTTATTGCTCATATTGCTTATTGCTGGATGCTTCAGGCAACTTCAGGGAGAATGTCCACTTTTGAGCATCGAAGTGGATTTTCTCAGTGGACCTTACTGCTGGATTCTTCCATGAAGCCACCAAGGGATGTACCCAAAAGGGAAAAAGGAGTGGATGGAATGCATAATTACTATCTACCACCATCTGAAACCAAAGGCAGCCAAAGATAGCGTCAGCAGATTTGAACTTGCCTGATTTATAACGTCTAGTGAACGTGGAAAAAGTTGTCCCTGTGGCTATACAGCAAATTTTGTGAATAAAAGAATCTGCTGAAAATGCAGCAATGGCTGCAGTTGACCTAGCAATATTTGCCATGACACCATGTGGAACCTCATCACTCAATGAGTAGTACACCTGAGAAATATAGGCCTTTGTCCAGCAATTGTAGAAGCTGATGCCTGCTGACTTAACTTGGTACGGTTATTATAAACAAAACTGCAGTTTATTCAATCCTTTTCATTCCATTTATGCACAATCAAACTGCTATTATTTATTTGCATTTTCATCACACCCTCTACCCAGAGGTCTCAGGGCAGGTAAGGATTTTTTAATTACTTATTTCTAAGGAATACCAGATACTTTCCAGCCTGTGTGAGGCCCTCGGAGAGAAAGAAGGTAAAGAGACCTCCTGAAACACATGAAAAGTCAAATTGATTTGAGACCAGAAGGAAGGGTCTGTTCTTAGAGTCAATAATTATTAGTCCTCAATACAGAGATAAGAATGAATGGAAAATGCAGCCATCTCTGAAACTTGTCTAGCAGAGGTTATGGTGGGCCAGAAAAGCAACTTTGAATGCTATGATCTGAAGGGACCCTTCTTTTTAATGGTTCAAATGGTTCTTGTACAAGAACTGAAAGAATCCTGTTCAAATTCCACACTTGAAAATGGAATCATGAGCCTAATCTCTCTGAGGAATGGCTTCAAAATTAATAGTAAGGTGGGTTGCTTAATATTGTCAGCTGAGCTTCTCTACCACAGGACTACATCTGTGGAAATCCTTTTGTGGCTAGCTAATAATGTTGAATATAGAGACTGGCAAATGAATTCATAGTTGAAACATGGCAACAGGAGGCTTGGAGGTTACAGAATAGATAGTATGCACATTCGGCTCTATCTCCTGCTCTATCAGCATCTAATAATAGGGTTGCTACTCAGTCCTTCTTAGACTGATATATGTATTTTAAAATCAGCCAAGAGGATTTGTTTGAGTTTCTTTGCTGTTCTTTGTCTAGTAGGTCAATATGCGATGAACACATAGGTGTGTGCCATGTTATCTCATATATTTATTTTCAGAAAGCAAGATAAGTGTTTTATGTTAGAGAACTTCTATGAGATAGTGATGGATGCTTTAATTTGCAGCTGTGGAGTCTAGTCTTACCTTATTGGACTGCTGCTAAGAGCACAGCTGCTTGTAGTGTAAAGTACCTCAGCAACAAAAACAAACACCAAGAAAACAAAGTGTCAGGCTGGCAAAGAATGACCATGAGACTCTTTCTTGAAAAAGATGAACAGTGGTTTATTTCAGCTCAGCTTTAGGACATTTTTCTTGGGAGCAACTTGGAACAGAAAGCCCAGCATATTTATATGTTTCATAGCTGGGTGGGTTTTGGTGCTTAACCAATGAACAATAATTATATTTTAAAACCAATTTAAACTTGGCACCTAAACCTTCTCACACAAATGTATCACTTGACCTCAGCAGGGAGCAGGGAGTCAACTGTCAGTTCCCTGCTGAGGCAAAACAACAGGCAGCCATTACCTACTGTAATAATAATATATACATATATACAGAATCCCATAGATGGCAGAGATCTTACATACAGATATTATGGCAGGAAGCTAGCCCTGCCTGACACGAAGCCATGAACAACATGTTCATATGTTGAAATAACTGTTTTTCAAGAAGAAGGAGGAGTTGGCTTTTATACTCCTCTTTTCTCAAAGCGATTGACAAAGTTTTCTATTCTCCCCACCACAGACACCCTGTGAGGTAGGTGGGGCTGTGAGAGCTCAGAAAAGAGCTGTGGCTAGCACACGGTCACCCAGCTGGCTTCATGGAGGGGTACGGAATCAAACTCAGTGACTCCCAGATAAAGAGTCCAGCATCCTAATCACCAGACCAAACTGGCTCAAGGAAAAATGGTCTTGTTAATCATCTGAACTATGGCTAGGTACTAATTCAGCTATGGTAGGGGTAAGTTAGCAGAACTTGGTGTCAAATCATCCCATAAGAAAATAGGATTAGTGCTTCTATTTCTATATTTCTTTTAAAATTTCCCTCTTTACCTTTACACTGTAAAATGAGTTGCATAATAAAGATGAATTTGTTAAGCACTGGTGGACAGAATATAATTAAAAATATAAAGAATCGTTAAACTATTTCTTCAGCTATAGTACATGCTTAACATTTCTAATCGCTGAACAAAATGATAAATTAGAAAAGCAGAGAAATCTAAAATTTCTTTAAAAAAAAAAATCAAAATACCTTAAAACATTCTTACTTTATGATCATCACCATGTGTCAGCTTTCCTAATAAGCTTATGTTAACTGAATACAAAAGAAATGTGAAATAAATATAACCAGAAGGGACTATCAAATCTAATTCTGATACATTAATGTCATATGCTGTACATGTTACAATACCAGCCAGAGTTAATACTGAGCTGCAGGCTACACGAGATTTCTAAATGGCAGATTGTTCTAAGTGATACCAAGTATAATTGAAGTAATGAACGATAGTAAAAGCAAAGAACACTGGCAGGAAGAATTCAAGTATTTACTTTTTAAAAATTAAATAGGATTTGGAAAGAGAAGACAATTGAAATAATGCAGGGCTCAATTTACAGAAAGTTCCTTTTATTTATCTATTGCATTAACCCTTGAACTTTTGCCAGAATTATCGGCAATGTGTAGAACCTACTAGTCTTAAAAACAGATGAGGAAATACATTAAAGCTTCCTGAAGGTCATGATGTAGCTTAGGTTTTGCCTTCTTTATGAAATTCCCATTTAAAAAGCAAAATTAAACACTATCTTCTGCTAAACTGTCAAACAGATTTTTTTAAAAAAGAATATTTATTAAAATATTTCTATATCAACATGCACTACAAAGTTTAACATATTTTTTAGAAAACTTTACAATATTCTCCCTTTTCCTAATCCCTTCTCTTCCCTCCCTCCAGTCTCCTCCCCAGGCAATTGGTAGAACTTAAAAATAACTTCCCAACATTTTCTTAAGTATTTTTATTGCACTTGTTATTACCCCATTCCCCTGTCTGCTACTTCTGAAATTCAATCCTTTTACTAACTTGTTGGCGAAGATGGAGGTAAAGGATGCTATAATGGGAATTAGGAAAACAGAGTTCAAGCTTACAGGAAAGTAAAAACTGGAACTACAGAAATCTTTAAACCAGGAAGAAAAAATATTAATAGCAAGAACATAAATACTGTCAAACAACCAGTTCTGTGCACACAAAGAAGCTTGAAAAAGAAACTGACCATGAAGCCTTGTTGTAAACTATGCCTCAAACTAGCAATGACTTTTAAAACAATTTGTGACATAAAACGGAAAGTTGTCTTACTTACGTGAGCTTCCGTTCCTGACGGATGGATGCAGACTCACTGTGGGTTATCACCGGTGGCTGTAGCTGACCACGACCGCCAGGGGGAGCCCTGCAGAATTTTCTCTCTCTCCAACTGCCAACTGCCAACTGCAGGGCTCCTCAGTTCTTACGCTGGGAGTGTAGATGGAATAGAGCTTGAGCTTACCTAATAATACACAACATGATTAGTAGGGAGGGTTGAGTCTGCATCCATCCGTCAGGAACGGAAGCTCACGTAAGTAAGACAACTTTCCGTTCCCCGACGGATGGAGCAGACTCACTGTGGGATGTACCAAAGCTTCCCTCATGGGTGGGATAAAGAAAAGGAGGCATTCAAGAAGTACATACCATCCTAGGCAGCACCTGCTGAAGTACCCTTCATCCAAAGGCTGCCTCAGCGGGCCTGCAGCAGATGCCCAATCTGTAGTGCTTGGTAAATGTAGACGGTGACGCCCATGCAGCCGCCTTACATATTTCCTGTAAACTGGCCTCAGTTGCAATGTGCCGATGTTGCTGCACTGTGCGTCGAATGCGCTTGTATATGGCTGCCCTGATTCAGGCTGCTAAAACTTTAGGTAAAGCCTTTTCCCCCAGGTATGCTGGGTGGAAGCAAACAAACAAAGACAATGTCTTTCTAATGATCTTTGTCCTTCCCATATAAGTTTTAACGGCTCTTCTTACTAACAATGCAACTGCTCCTCTAAACAATATTTTGGTTTAGGGCATAGCGAAGGTACATACACTTCCTGTGACCTATGGAAGGTGGAGTTCACTTTCGGCCTGTAGGCCGGATCAAGACGTAGGATGACAGAGTCGGGAGTAAATTTGCATAATGGGAAATTTATTGAAAAGGCAGTGATGCCTGAAATCCTTTGGGCTGATGTCATAGCCACAAGAAAAAACATTTTATAGGACAACATTTTAAAGGAAATAGACCTTATTGGTCCAAAAGGTTTTCCGGACATAACGACCAAAACGAAATCAAAATCCCAGGTCAGTTATCTATGTATTACTGGCGGACAATTTGCTTTAACTTCCAACAAGAACGATTTTACGTCTTTATTGGATGGTAGACTGACATCACTGTTTACTTCATCAATTGCCACCAAGACAAAACCTGTTTATGAACTGTGTTATATCCTAGACCTTTCAATACTTCTGCCTGATAGAAAGGCTAAGACTTCGTGAACTGATGGACTCGGGGGATTCACATTATTCAAGTAACACCACCTACAGAAAACTTTCCATGAAGAGTTGCAAATCCTCCAAGTTGAGCTCCTGCGAGATGCAATGATGGTGTTAATTACTTGAGGTGAGTAACCGCCAAGGCTAACCATTGGGGGTCTGGATGCCGGATCCTGTCCTGAAGAATCAGGTCTGGACATGGAGGTAGGTGAATCAGCCCACAAACTGGCATTGCCCTGAGGAGTGGAAACCAAATCTGGTGTGGCCAAAAAGGGGGCAATGAAAATCACTTTGGCTTTGCACACCCTTATCTTCTGAAGAACTCTTGGCATTAATGAGAAAGGTGGAAAGGCATATAGAAATTTGGCAGGCCAAGTGCCACAGGATCAGGATGACGTGCAAGTACCTCCGCACTTGTCTGTTGGAATTTGATGCGAAGAGGTCCACTGCTGGATAGCCCCATGCCTGTGTGATAGATCTGAACACCTCCCGGTTCAACATCCACCCCACACTTGAAACTTCCTGACTGCTCGGCACATCTGTTCTCAAATTCAGCACACCCTTCACATGAATGGCAGATATAGAAAGCAAATTATATTCTGCCCAAATGACAATCATGGAAGAAAGTAACATAAGATCCCTAGATCTGGTACCACCCTGTCACATTATGTGCGACTTAGTTGTTGTATTATCCATCATTATAAGGGTGTGCTTGCCTGGAATCAAAATGGAGAATGACAATATGGTGTTAAAATTAGCTTTAAATTCCAGGCAATTAATGTGATATGCCCTCGCATAGGTGGACCAGCTGTTCTGGGCAGTGTCCATGCCCAACGTAGTGCCCCAACCTCTGAGGCTAGAATCTGTATAGATGACAGTTGGTTCCGGTCCAATGATAGGGACTCCCTGTTCCAAGTTTGAAAACTCAGTCTGCCAATGGATTGATGTCACGGTATCCTGATCCAAAGGTAGATCAGTTTCCTGATTTCTACAATCATACTATGGCCTGGTATGAAAGCGAGCCCACTTATGGAGATCAATAACTGAAATAAACTTTCACAACAAGGAAGCTAGAGTGGACAGTTTGACTATTTGGATGTTAACACCTGGCTGGCAAGATCTACAATCTTATTAATCCTGTTAACCAATGGATGGATCATAAAGGAACTCGAATCTATCAGGGCACCTAAGTGTACAATAGACTGAGAAAGGACTAGTGAATTCTCTTCAAGTTGACCAAAAAGCCAAAGGAGGAAAGGAGAGACATAGTAACTTCCAGGGCCAATTCCAACTGTACCCTGGATCTAGATGTCAAAAGGAGGTCATCCAAGTAAGGGAAAATTGCTATGTTCCTAAATCTTAGGATTTCTACTAGGCACAGCAGTCTTTGAAAAATAAACATGAGGTGAGGCCGGGAGGCTGAAAGGGAGAGCCTTATAGTGAAAATGCCTGCCATTGACCTCAAACGGTAAATATTTCTTGTCTTCTGGATGAATGGAAAAATGCAAAAAGTCGTGAGATCCATAGAGACCATATAGCAATGTTCTTCTAACTGAGACCTAATTAAATTCAAAGACCCTATCTTAAAATCATTTTCTCCATAAATTTATTTAAATACTTTAAATCCAGTACTGCTCTAAACTCCCCCCTTTCTTTGTCACAAGAAACAATCTTGAATAATTGAAAAACCGAAACTGATCAACGAGAACCATTCAATTGCTTGCATGTCTAGTAACTCAAGTATGGCCTCCTCCAAAGTTTGAGCTTCAGAGGTGGAAACCAGAACTGGAGTAACCAGATACTTATGCCTTGGCTTACATAAAAATTGCAAAGAATAACCTTCCAAAACAGTTTTAACAAACCAACTATCTTTAACTTTTGATGCTAAACTTCAGCAAAACTCTGTAACCTAGCTCCCACTGTTTGAGGGCTCAATACTTTAGGTGGTAAACCGCTATTTGTTAGCGGACTCTTGTTGCCCCCAGGAACCGCAACCTCCTGAGGGCTTAGAAACAAAAAGGCTGTTTCTTGTAAAAACCAGCATACGGGCTTCTTATTAAAAGAAGAGCTACTGTTATTTGTTGGCTGCTACGGTGGTTTGAAGAGGAGGGCAACAACCTCTTTTGGTTCTCTTAAATCAACAATCTTTTAAAGCCTCTTCTCTAAACAACTTTAACCATCTTGTGCATCTTGCACCTACTGTGCTGCATACTGACCTTGCGGCCAAATGAAAGACATCCAAATCTGTGTCCCCTGTGAACACAATCACTCATCTAATGTCAGTGAAATTTGATTGTAAATCAGAGGGCAATGAGGAATTGGCCAAAAGCTCCTCCACCCATTTTAGAACCATCCTATTAGCTAAAAAGCCAGAGGCAGCAGCCCTGGTGCACAATGAATCCAAATCAAAAGATATAATATATATGTATATATATATTACAAGAACTTCCAATTTTTATCAATAGTGTCCTGCAGGACACAGAGGCGATGATTTGAAGACAACTGTAACATAGGAACATTGGCATGGCCCAGATGGAAGAAGCATTATCTGTGGGTTAGAACAACTTCATAGGCATAGAAGGCAGTCTTTGGGTAGAAAAGAGGATGGGCCAAAAACATTTCCTGCATTAATGGTGGAATTGAAAGAACCCATTCCTGAGGAGGTGGATTCAACAACAGAACCTTGGCCTGACGAGCCTTATCATCTGCAGATTTGGTATCAATCGAAGTGTTGAGTGCACTCGTAATAGCAGTTATCATTTGTGAAATATAATAATAGGAGAGCAGCCTTGGAGGTTGCTGAGTGGCCGAAGAATCCACTTGTTGGCCATCTGCCTAGTTGCCTGAACCTTGATTTGGGTTGCTGAGGATTTAGCAGCACAACATTAAGTGGCTGCTGTTGCAACCCAGGATGCACAACTGACTGTGACGAGCATTGGATGGGTGATGGCTCGGATATGGCTAAGTAGCCTTATGAATCTTCTCATGATGATGAGATTGTCTATACTTTCTTTTAAGCTTGCTTCTTGGCCAGTGAAGAAGCAAGCATGATGAGTAGCTCATCTTCAGAAGTGGTAGAAGAACTTCCCAGAAGGTGAGTAACAGTCACATAAATACTTTACTATTTGTCTCTCTCTTATCAGGAGAAGATTGTCTAGCGTCAGCAACCCCATCCGGGAATGGAGATGTCAAATAGCTCCTATAACATTCTTCCTCTCTTGAGGTATGAATTTCAGCTTTAGAACAGGAAGATCTATGACACTCACGTGGCATGCACCCTGTCGAATAGCTCCAATAATGTTCTCCCTCTCTTGAGGTATGAATATCAGCTTTAGAACAAGGAGATCTATGACATTCACTGGGCATGTGCCCTGATGAATAGCTCATATCACATTCTTCCTCTCTTGAGGTAAGAATAATGGCTTTAGAACAGGATGGCCTATGAGTGCCAGTGAGCATATGCGAGCGTGAGCGTTCCTGCCCCTCAGCTCTGCGCCTGAAGCATAAGATAATAACTCAGTACCGCTAGTTGCTGAGGTGATCTCAGGGCAGAGAAACAGTAGCTGTCCCTTTCAATGCTGCACGCTGCAGGCATCATAGATGCATAGGATTGTGGTATATTGAGCCCAGGGCTACTGTTGTAGTGCTTATGGAAACTTTGCCTACAAAGTGCGCACATAACCATGTGGCTAAGAGGCTACAGGCAAATTATTCACTTTAAACAATGGCAAAATAGGGCGGCTTGAAGCCCTCATGGCATTTTCGCTAGTTCAGCGTTCTGCTGGGGCTAGAATTAATGCTTGGCCCTTTCACAATGTCCATGTGGCCAGCATTCTAAGCGAACTGGCCTCTGGGAATTGTAGTCCCTGAAGGTGACGAACATTCTGAAATGGTGGACAGCCCCTCCTCAGAGAATGCTGGGACTTGGAGTTCCTGCATGAAGCAGGGAGCACTCTCTGAACATTCCAATGGCCGTTAGAAATGCCATATCTATACTCTTACTGACTGTAAGGAGAAGTCTAACTGAGCCCTAACCAAGTGGATTAAAGGGAATTTCCTTACCTGATACCTCCTCCCAATTCAAACGGCTATAGTGCCGTTTACTGACCCGCTCTCCAGTCTCTGAGGGGAAAGCTAAGTCAGCTGGGCTCAAAGATACAGAAAAGCCTCCAAAGGAACTGCAGGACGATTTGGCCAGTAGGATTTGTTGGAGGTTTTTCGTGAGGGCAACTGGTCCAAAGGGGCTGCCTCCCACTATATGGCCCAAGGAGGAAGTAGGGGATGTCGCAATCATACCCCTGAAATCCGTTGCTTGGTCTTCAGATGAATAAACGGTGGACATGATGCCTGAGAGATATCTCAACGGTGTGGCCAGCTGCACGACAGCGGAAGAACTGAGAAGCCCTGCAGTTGGCAGTTGGAGAGAGAGAAAATTCTGCAGGGCTCCCCCTGGCGGTCGTGGTCAGCTACAGCCACCGGTGATAACCCACAGTGAGTCTGCTCCATCCGTCGGGGAATGGGAAGTCTATTCATCAAAACACTTTTAAAAGGCATCCTTAAACTCTTCAGCAAACTGGAGGCTGTTCTTGAGTAAGTAGTTTTTCAAGCTGTATCATTGTAAAGATGAAAGATTAAGACTTTTTAACAAACAAAAACAAAAAAGAGTAATGGTTATAACCAAAACTGTTTTAATTTCACAAAACATTTTAAAAGTACTTTAAACCTGCTAAATGTAGTAGCCTGGTACAGATATTCAAGTTTTTTGAACTCCGAATTCTGCCTGTATCCTTACTAAAGCATCTGTCTCTTTATTTGTAACTATCTCATCATTGACAGAATCATGTGCAGGGAAAGTACCATGTCTGAAATTATATAAAAGCTATCGAGTTGGCAATAGTTGTTCCATATGGTAGAAAACACTATGAAACCCAGTGTTTGTCAATGTGACCCTTCAGATTGTTTTGTCTCTTTTTTTTCCAGCCCAACCAGTATGATCACTGTTCACAGATGATGGCAGCAACAGTCTACACAATTAGATGGTACCAGCTTGACAGAGGCTGTGCAGCCACTGAGTGATGAATGAATCAGAGCAAGGAGAATTAAAGGAACGTGTCAGGAAGAAAAATAAATTGAATCCTTACTCAAGCATGCAAATTCTTAAGATTGCTATTTTAAGAAAAACTGTAACAGTTTCAAAAGGAAACATAAATTCGAAAGCAAAAGTAATATAAAATCTGTCCCCAGAATTTAGTTGGTCTAATGAACAGCACTATCAATAGAACTGAATGTCTGAATAATTTCTTATGTTCAAGCCCCATATATTTAACTTTAAAACAGCCACATTCAACCTCTTAACTCAGGTATTTCTGGTTCAGAATTATAATGATAAACTATGGCCTAAAATCTAAATTCAGGTATAGAATACTGCCCAAAGATTATTTCCAATTATGATCAAAGCAATTCACTTTAATAGGGGTAAGGCAGAGCTATAAAACTGATGACATTTATTCTACATATGCTTCTAAGATATATAACACATGCAGGTCTAGCATGCACATCTGTTTAATTACAATTTAACAGTACAAAAATGCACTATGACCCCTTCTTTGATGTAACAATGAGGGAAAAAATGGAATATTTTAGCCTGATCATGGATAAAGTTCACATTGCTACATTATTTAACAGGAAATGGTATAGTTTGTTGAAACAATCAAATGCAGAGTACAGGTTATAATGGTAGCTTGTTCCAACTAACCACAGCTAAGAAGAATAAGAACACTTTAGAGTCTGGATGAATTGGAGTTAATCTGAATTGGATAAAAGAATATATTCAGTATCTGTTTAATTTTTTCTTTTCCTTACTAACTGTCCTGGGGTCTTCAGTTGAAAAGCAGACTAAAAATTCAATAAATAAATACTGTTCCTCTTCATACTTGCAGTGGAGGGTGAGAATCCAAATTTATCAAGGTTCATTCTTTCAATACTGTACCCTTGTCTAGTGTCCAATCTGGATACAACTGATGACCTTATACTGCATCTGCAGTCTTATAATAAAAATTATTTAGTAGCTGAACAAAGGTTTAAGACATTAGTAAAAAATTCTAGAACATAAAGTCTGTTAAATAATAATTCAACTGAGAATTATTTACAGAATGAACATAGCACAAGAAGTCATCAATAATTGAATCTTGCCAGAGGCATAGCTATTTCTCTATACTAACTGACGGCAATCTAATTCAATTACAAGTATTAAACTCCATGCTGAGGTCAACTGGCCTCACTTCCTCCAATATTACACTTCAACCAATGCTCATTAATGTGTCTGTTGAATGGATTAGCACTTCTGAAGACATATGTACAGAATAGAAGGGACAGAGCTTAACAACAGTCAATTGTTCATTTGTAATAGGGGAAAATGTTTACAGTATCAATTTATTAACTTGGAATTAAATTTTAAAATGAAAGCAAAACAAAACTCAGTATATTCTTAAGGTAACTTTAAAATGGCATCTTTGCTGATCAGACATATTAAATATTATCATACATATTAAATATCATTTTCAAGATCTTTTGTTCAGATTGATTACTAAGTATGAGGTATCTATGTGGATATTGCAAATACAAAAGGTTTCTACATCGTACAAAAGCTTTTCATTTATTTTAGTTGTCTGGGACTTCACACATATCTATACTGACTACCTTTACTGAACCCTTTTAGTGTACGCTTTCTGTTTATATGCACCACCAACACTAAAGTTTTGAACAGATAAGACCTCAACCAAGCATTAAAATGACCAAATTTGACTACAGTGACCATATGGCAACAGTAGGGATCTGCTTATTGGTCTCTAAGAGAACATACTTCCAATCATGCTGTGCCTCATCTCTTAAGCCTATCCATACCTGGGCACCGAAGGCCTGGAATAAGGAATATACCAAAAAGAAATAAGGAACAAAGGGAGAAAAGAATATCACATATTGTTCTACACAGAATAGGCTATGTTCCACATGACAGAAGCACACTAAAGAGGACTTTATCTGTTGTATATTTCATTTAAGCAAGCCCGGGCCTTTTATGGCACACAGGAGCAGGCGAGTGCCACAGAAACATATATGCAATGACTGCATATTATGATCAATCATGATGCTGACCTACCCATGGAAGTGGAAATCAGTGTTTGCGGGGTGGAGTGAAAATGTGAGTTCTCTGAACAACTTCCATGGCACACATTTGCTTCCTAATTACTCCTAGGCACTGTGGGGAGCCTGGGCTTGCTAGCTCAAGTACTTAGAAGTTCGAGGTCTTTTTACTGCAATTCAGTCTGGTCAAACAGTGGTTCATCACATGCTTAGCACACAGAGAACAAGTCTACCACTTCAGCCTCAAGTATATGTACATTGGCAGGGTTAAAAACAGGAAGTGTGGAATTCACTCTCAGAATTAATATGGTTACAAAAGAGACAGGTCACACAGGAGGAAAATCCTTTGTAACTTACCTTCTAGTGTTTTTCTCTGTGTTAATAACTCTGAAGATAAGGGCAATCTAGTAGATATTACCTACTTATATTTTCAAAAATCTTTGATAAATCCACTTATCAAAGCCTCCTAAGTAAGTTCAGAAGTCACAGAATAAAGGTACAGATCCTGTTATAGATAAGCAATTGGCGGAGGAGGCGGACTAAATGGTGATTTTTCATAGTGGAGAGATATAATGAGTAGCATCCACAAAGTTTTGTCATAGATCAATGCTTTAAATACATTTATAAATGATCTTTAGTCAGGTATGATTGGTAAGTTTGCTGAAGACATCAAACTATTTAGAACAGTAATAACAAAAAGGGTCTGAAGAGCTCCAAATGGATCTCTGCAAGTTAGGGAGATGGGCATCAAAATGGCAGATGCCAATGAATGTGAACAAATGCAAAGTAACACACATTGGAGCTAAATGTTCTAACTACTCATATACACTTCTGGGATCAGAGCAGAGTGTGATCAAACAGAAAAAAATACATGTGATAGATTTCTCAACACGGTGTGTAAAAAAAAAGACCTAGGGATGATAACAAATGGAACTGAATAATAATAAAAAAAACATTATTATTTCCTTATACAAATTAATGGTGTGACCATATCTGGATGTAGTTCTAGCTGCTGCATCTCAAGTTGTATGTAGTTCTAGCTGCTGCATCTCAAAAAGGATATAGCAAACTTGGAAAAGAATTACAGAAGGGAGTAACTTCCCTATGAGGAATTGCAATATTGGGGGCTTTAAACTACATAGTTTAAAAACATGCGAGACATGTACAAAATACTACTACAACCAGGGGTCACCCAAAAGGGTGAATCATGGAAGAACCAAGACAAAGGATTTTGACTGCCTCTGGTAATTGGAGATAGTATGTGTCTGAAGGCCAGTGGCTGGAAGAGTATGAGCAGGGCAAGCTGGGTGCTCATGTCCTGCTCTTGGGTTTTCTTGTGCAGCTGGCCAATGTGAGAACAGCATGGAGGACTAAATGGCTTACAGATATGACCAAATGGGCTATATATATATATATATATTTGTCTGCCTGCCTGTATAGGGGAGAAAAAATATGCAATGCAGCATAAAGCCTATTTCATTATAATGTCCACCAGCAAAATACACACAGTATATTTGTAAAAGAGTTTCTTTCCATTTCATTCTTAAATTTGTATCACATTACTTCTCTATTTCTTAACTAGAATCAGATACCACGTGAGATTAAAAACTTCTCCATGACAGAGTTCATTTGTCAAAAATATGGTAAACTCAAAAGTTTTGTTCCCCCTCTTTACTCCTTGGACTTATTACTAGATGAACATGCAAGTTATTGGTTTTTAAAAAGTTACCTTTTTTGTTAAGGAGTCATCTGAATCAGAGGGCATTCTGGTTGATACATGAAACATTACTTCCAC
The DNA here is from genome assembly GCA_023333525.1 of Aspidoscelis tigris stejnegeri. Taxonomy (NCBI): domain Eukaryota; kingdom Metazoa; phylum Chordata; class Lepidosauria; order Squamata; family Teiidae; genus Aspidoscelis; species Aspidoscelis tigris. The sequence goes on from JALMGA010000003.1 coordinate 77,909,613, forward strand.
AGTAGAGGTAGCAAAATATGGAGTGGTCAAACCCGTGCTTTTATTTTTCTGTAATCCTCCCATAAAACCACAATGGTTTGTGAGATTTACCTAAAACACAAATGTCACCACCACATTCAAAATGTGAGAACTATAAGCGATTTCAGATGGCTAAAGGTACAGTAAATGTCTTGTTAACCAGCACTTAAACACAAAAAAATTCAGTTAACCAACATCTGTATAAATCTTTTTTTAAGTAAGTTGAAGTGTATGTGCGTGCGCATGTGCGGGGGTGGAGACAAAGATGAGACAGAGGCACAAATGGAGCATGCAGTAAATGATTCAGGGGCTGGAATGTCATTAATGTGTGAGGGGTGTCAGGTGGTAGATGGAAGAATAACTAAAGGAACTATAACAATAGAAAGTAGTACTATTGATAGTTTCCCACTGGTGGGGCAGAGGAGACACAAGACAGTATGTTTCCTTTGGAAATGCCTAATATTATAAACCATGATACCTCCTAGAAAATCTTATGAGTATTGTTGAGTATCACAAAACACTCCATGCTCTAGAGCAGTGGTTCTCAACCTGGGGGTCAGGACCCCTTTCAGAGGGGTCGCGACAAGCCTCCCGTTGTCCTTCCCTCCCACCTCCCAGCTGCTCCTCCCCCGTGGTCAGGGGTCCCCACAACATGAGGAACTCCATTAAGGGGTCGCAGAATTGGGAAGGTTGAGAACTGCTGCTCTAGAGGCTATTCAGGGATTGACTAATTGATCAGGAAGTTAATTTCCTGCATTTCTATCCCACATTTCTCACAACAGCCAAAAAGGAGGCCTTGCAAAAAACAGTAAATAAGGACAGACTAGCTCTGACCTTGGCTATTGTATGTAAGCATGTCCTCCCTGATTGACCAACACCTTCTTCCTACTCCTTGTGTAACAATACTGCTACTGTGCTTAATTGCAATGAATTTAATGAAACACAGGAGTACAGAAGAACAGTCTACTTAAGCCTGAAATTCCTTGTAGTTATACTGTATTGTAGTGGCAAATCTGGGTAAGTGTAACTGGTATTCTGACAGCAAGCTATCAAGTGAGCCTTGGAAGCTTTTTTCAACCTGGATGTTTCTCTGTTGTGTCTTTAGCTCATGATATACTCTGTGGCATCTCCAGCTATTTTCCAGCTGTAACATTAGGTTTTACGGTACATCCGAACAATAAGAAACAGTAACCCAACCAAAATCAGCATCTTACCACTGAATAAGGATTGGAAGATTTCACAGAGTACATACACATCAAACCACAATTCATTCAAAAACTACTTTGAAACAAATTTATCCTCTTCTTTTTCTTCCCCTCCACTCAAAAGCAATTTAGAGTAAAACTAAATCAAGAAAGACTGCAATCATAGTTATGCATCCCTGGACTGATCATTTAGTTTTCTGAGGGGAGAAAGATACCAGAAACACCCTATAGCTTTTAGACAGATGTTATATTAACTCTCACACAAAGAGAAGGCTCAACAACTCTAGCCTGCACAACAAAAGGTCTTTCTCAGTTGTCTTTATTACTACAATGGTAATATACAGTGAACTTCTAAAAAGTATAGTCTAAAATGTTACCTCCCAACCAAGACCAGCTACAAAATCTTCATAGGCTTGGCTTCCCCCAGTATTAGTAAGGATGGAGTGTTTATCTTCTTGCCCTTCAGCAACATAAAATACTGCAATTTTGTGTGTCTCTCGGCTGTAAGATACAGGACTGCAATTAAGTAGGAATGTACCGTGAAGTCACTAAAAATGAGTTATGCAAACAGAAAACAGGCTGTAACGGAAAAAACCTGCTAATACATTGCACATTGTATAATGCTGTGGCATTTATGATGAATGGTTATATAAAAATAGACCTTTTAAGTAACTAAGTAAATAATCTCTATCTTTCTAGCACATTCATATTGCTAACTATCTTATTCTCCCATCCCAGCATCTGTCATCAAAGATATGTCTATCAATATGCTATCCAGTAGCTGTTTACCTCTACATTTGCGAAAAAGCTCACAATTAAGATTAATGGCTTCTCTACAACTGGTGCAGAACACAGTTTAAGGACAAATGCTAGGTGAATTAACTCTTGTTTCTCAATTTGATTTTTATCCATGACCAAAATCTAGTTGACTAGAATGAATGAGCAGTTTTTAGTAAATCAGGAACGAAATCTGTTTTCAAACATTGGCATGAATGTGTATTGCCAATACCTTGGGATGATAGAGGCTGTAGATCAAAAGCGTTGGGGTGGGGGTAAGGTTGGCTAATGTTGCCATAGATTTAGTTTGGCTTGATTATTATTGAGGAAATGTTTTTAAAATGTCCAAATGTTTTCTACGCCTTTATTGATAAACGCATAGAGGCACTAAAGAAACATGGATGTGAATAACTGCCTTCTAAAGGAAGTCTGTTTTATTTGATTGTGTTGCTTTGTGGAAATACCTATAGTTCTCTTCTCTTGGAAAATCAGCTTCAATCAGTTGCATTACTTTTAATGCAGTGTTGACTGCACCAAAAGCTTGATTCTACAGCTATGAAATAAACTACCTTTAAGTACTTCTTTTACATCTTTATGAGTTAGACAAGCAACAAAATGAATTGAATAAAAATTAACACAGAGCTACAGTTATTGGAGCTGCAGTCCGAAAGACAATTACTTCAATGTAAATCCTACTGTTTCATCACTATATATCTTGCTCATAATCAGCTTTGCATTAAGAATGAAGTTAGCAATAATTAAATAGAAATGCATTTCAAAAGGAAATCATTTAACAACTGTAAGAAGCAGATGATAACTTGCCATTGTCTTGAATCCAAATTTCTTAGTTCTCGAAGTAGTTTTTCATTTTTTTTCAGGAGATGAAAGCTTCTCCTAAATAGGGAAATTTAACAAACATTTTCATCTTTTCTGTAATGATAGATATAGGACAGAACAACACATTTTCAATTCCATTCATGCAATCTCCTATGGTTTTCTTGCCTTTTCTAAGAACTTTCCTATATTAAAGATGAATAGATCTTTAAAAATAATATATACATATAGTTATGTTTTATCGTGGGTGGTCTTCTGCATCCTTATCACTGACTTGAACATAATCCTTACTTCATTCCACTTCTTTTTTAAAGTCTGCTGGGCTAAACAGGGCTCCCTTTGGGATGCATAAAACCTGTTCTTTATAGGCCAGGTGATTACTGCTTTACTGACAAAGGAGCAAATGCAGAAAGCAAACAAACAAGCAAAGAAACAAATTAGAACTGCAGGCTACAAAATGTAAAGGCTTTTTAAAAATTAAGTGTAAAATTCTAAATGTTTAATGATGTTGTCTAAAATTAAGTATGTCCCCCCAAAAAGAACAGTCTGCTTTGACATCTTAAGAAGAAATACTCAAAATCATTCTTCTGCATGTAAGCACAAATTAATTCTTTTGGACATGGACTTCTAGGATTTCTAAGATTTCAATTCCTCCAAAGAAGTTAATATTGAGTAATTATTTTATTTCGAGTTTTCTTTTAAACCAACTTTTTCATTTTTTATCTTATAACATGGTAATCCATATAATAACTCCACCTTCTCTTTTTGCACAGTTAGAGAAAAAGCAGTTCTATCTATTGATTTATTCACCTACTCTTCTCAAATTTTCCCATAATGTCCATAAAGAAAACTCAATAGCTGCAACGAACTACTACCAGTGGTAGCTAAGGAAAATATATGTAATCAAACTGGAATTCTGGCCAACAACGAAGAACAAACTTTCTGCCTGGCTTGCCTTTCTATTGAAATTCTAACCAGCAACTGAAAGGTGCAAGTGAGAAAGCAAAATTGTCTATAATGGTATCAAAATATATTCTGCCTCCTCCCCCCTCATACCTCACTCTTTGTGATATTTAGAAAATGGACAACAGATTTTTCTACAGTAAATGTAGCATCAAATTGAAATATTTAAACAGTTTGAATGTTCTTGTTTGGCTACTACTGAATAAGTTGCTGTTCCAACCGAATAGTATGCCAACTTATGAAAGCCAAATTATGTGAAGGCCAGCAACCCAGGTAACTACAAAAAGGTACCACGGTAGATTAATGGTTCATATAGCCATCAACAGTTACAAATCACAACTGCTAATTGCGGCTTTCAGGATCAGAGAAAGCAGATGCTGAGTACAGTGACTGAAGAAACTTCTCTTGTCTCGTATGCTCACTTCCCAGAGGCATCTGGCTGACTGCTGTACAAAACAGGTTTCTGGAACAGATCCAGCAGGACATATGTCCTGTGCCACATACTCTCTGCCTCCTTCAAAACATCTTATAATACAGCCAAAGAATGAGTTGGTACTGTACTGTGATTTTGCTTAATACTTCATTTGCTTGGTCAACAATTAGGGCAGTGATGCAATGTTTTATATCAGCTGACACTCCCAGAAAAGAGGAAAGACTTGTTGTTTTCATATAATAATACTAGTTTAGTCCATATTGTAAAATACAGGTTACATTTTGGTATTTAATGCCAACTAATAATACTCTTTTACCTTTTATCCCAAGAATTCATTCCAAGAATACTCAAAAGTAATCTGCAATAGTAAAATGCTGAGGAGGGTTTTTGTGGAGTTGGCTCATCTTGCTCCATAGCTTTCATATTTAAGTCATTGAAGTGCTTTTCAACAAAATCTCTTTCTTCTGTGTGTTGTTTAAGGATTGCATTGATAACATCATTTTCCTGTTTCTCTGAAACACAGACCGGTTGAGGAGCAGGAACATTAAGTAATATGCCTGTCCTCTGTAAGCATTCAGGGCTAGTGATTCCTATATACTGCAAGAGCTCATCAAGGGCATCCTCATCATCCCTAATTGTGTCCCATGTTGGCACAGTCTCTCTAAATCTTCTTTTTACTTGGAGTGTAAGTCCATCCTTCACACATACGTCATCCAAATACACAGTAGTTTCTGAGGCATCTTTTGGTTTCTCTTGATGGGGTGGTGAAAGAACAAATGAATTTGGTTCAGATAAGCCACAGAGAGGTGGAGGCCCATAGAGAATGGCAGAATCCCATGAATATTTGCCTGAAAGATCCCGCACTATAATTCTAACATTTGAATTGGCTGATGCAAGTCCAGCAGACAACCCTCCACCAGGCATGTTCTCTTCTGCTCGGATTTGTATACATGACACTAAAGTTGTATTGTTTAGTACGAAGAACTGGAGGTTGGGATTCTCAAAAAGCTCAGGAGAAAGTTCAGAGCTTTCAGTATATGGATTGTCATTGTTTTCACATACTTGACTTGTCAGCATAGCAGGTCCACCACTCATTGGATAATGGCCTAAATGGTTTACCAGATGAGTTATCACAGTTCGAGCTGCCACAGAAATCAGTCCTTGTTGCATATGAGATTTTACTGGGGAAAAAGGCAACAGATTGAGCTGTACATGTCAACAAAAGACTTCAAAGCAGACTTCAAGGTTTTCTGAAGAAGCACTGCAAAATCTTTGTGAAATCAGACAGTATGTGATTTATTGAAATCTAAGTAACAGTAACATTATCATCTTTAGTGGCTTAGTATTAAAATCCCATCCAAACAACAACTGTGCATGGTGACGTATCCAAATAGGTGCATCATATTATCACAAAAATTGTTTTTATCATGTAGTACTTCTGAAGTATTTAAAGCAAAGTAGTCGTTGCACAGAGGAATGTCATTTTTCACAGGTTTATAATGTAAAGGTTTATAATACAATGTAAAAAAAATGGAAAAAAGTTTAATTTACTGTTGTAAACAGCTGTGAGATGTTTGTAAACAAAATAAAAACTTAAATAAAAAGATCAAGTGCACATTCTGAAGTTGCACAATTTATGACACTCAATGGCAACCCTTACTGAATGCCTGCTCAACACCTCCATCCAAGGAAGTCTGCTTATCCAAACACATCAGCCTTATATGGATCAAGTTTCAGTTTATTTTCCATCTTTTATCCCAGTAGAGTCTCTGGGATAGCTAATGTCTTATTATAAGCAGATAGGAAAAAGGAGACAAAAGCTGTGTGTTAACTGCAAATTGATATCATGGAGGTCTAAGCCTGCAAATGGTCAATCAGCAATTCTGTGTTATAGTATGGAGGACAAATCTTACAGGCTGATGGGTCGGGTTGGGTTTAGGAAAAAAATGTCTAATATCTACTTCTTGGACTAGTTCTCAAGAAAGGATCAGTACTACGATACAGTGTTTCCAGTTTCAACCTAGATAGCTGGTCCTGAATATTTACTTATTATTTGTATTTATATCCTGCCCTATACCCGTAGGTCTCAGGGCAGGTTACAAATTTTAAAATAGCAGGTTAAAACAGTAATATCCATAACAACACTTAAAAACCAACAAACAAATGAAGAATCTAGCGTATTTTAAAAAAGTATTCTAAATATTAAAATACTAATATCTACAGTGTGTGTGTGTGTGTGGGGGGGGAATGGTCACATTAGCCAAAGGCCAGGGCAAAGAGGTGCATCTTTATCGCCTTCCTAAATGTATACAGAGAAGGGGTGTGACGCACCTCGAGGGAGAGACTATTCCATAGCCTGGGGGCCTTTACCGAAAATGCCCACCTGCCTCACTATTGAGGGTCGTGGGACAACCAGGAGGGCCTTGCCTCCAGATCTCAAGGCAGATCTCCATAGGCTCTCCAAAAGGATACCCTCGTCAATGGTATCATAAAAGCTGCTGAGAGGTCCAGAAGTACCAACATGGTAGCATTCCCCTTGCCTTTCATCAACCAGGAGATCATCAACCAAGGCAACCAAGGCGGTTTCTGTGCCATAACCGGGTCTGAAGCCAGACTGAAATGGGTCTAGATAATCAGCTTCTTCTAAGCATGCCTGCAGTTGAACAGCGATGGCCCTCTCCAGTACCTTGCCTAGAAAAGGCACGTTAGCCACCAGGCAACAGTTAAGTCCTCCAGAACCAAGGAGACCCTCTTCAGGAGGGGCGGTGGAATCACCCCCTGCCTCAGAGGCATTCACTACTTCCTAGATTCACCTGGTTATACCTTTCGACTAGCCTTTATCAACCAGGAGGGGCAAGGATATAGAGAGAACGCTGTCAGCCACACCCCCACAAACAGCTTGTCCACATCCTCAAGCCGCAATAATTGAAACTGATCCAAGCAAACTGGACCAGACAGTTCTCTGGATGCCTTGATTGGACTATGTCCAATTGTGACATCTAATCCCCTACAAATCTGAGCAACTTTATCCTCAAAGTGCTTCAAAAATTAGTCACAGCCACGATAATGTGCTCTAACCTGTGTCCGGTCAAACTCACAGCTGGATTTATGCCACCTGCACTCTAGCCGTCAACCTTCCTGTTTCATGGCCTGTAGCTCCATGGAATACCAAGGAGCTTTTGGGGCTCTACAAGCATGCCAAGGGCACTTGGGAGCGATCATGTGAATAGCCCTGCTCATCTTCTGATTCCAGAGAGAAACCAGGGCTTTGACAGGAACGCCAGTCATGCCAACCGGAACATCCCCCAGGGCATTCAGGAATCGCTCAGATTCCATAAGTCTTGGGGGGGGGGGGCGATGTTGAACAGTAGGAAGACCAAGTGAGAGATCAAGATGAATAGATAGGATTGAATTCCCATAATTCATTCTCTGCCATAAGTTATTTAGCAGATCAATCTAGAAAAGTATCTGAATAATCAGTTTAACTTAACACTACCTAGAGTTGTTTGGCCATTACCTAGCTCATAAATGAAATACTCAAACCTGGGCATTAAGGATTCAGATGAGATTCCTTTAGTAAGGCACAAGAATCACTTCATCAATGAGAATTTATAACCTCTGAGGCCATATACTCAGTTAAGTTTTTGCAAAGTCCAAAAATCAGAATGGGTAAAGCTAAGAGATACATGATTGATTTTGCCTTACAGACGGGCTATCTACATCTTGTGAGTGTAAAAACATATGATTAACAGATTGTGTATTAGTTCCAACCAATCACTTGTGACTAACTATAGCATTCTATTCAGCACTGATACAAATATCTACAAAATACAAACATTAAATCTTTTTAAGACTCCAGTAGATCTCCTTTCCTAGGAAATCCTCAACTAAATGAAAATAGAAAAAAGGGGCTATATTGAGGAAGCACAGTGGTGGTAGAGAAACAGGAATTCTAATTCCCAGTAGTGCTGACGAACACAATCACAACTCTATTTATTAGAACTCACATGCCATTTTGGGTATTTTTCAACTGTCACTAGAAGTACCCATTAAGTACTCCGATCTGATACTTCAGAAGCAGACTGAGACTGACTGGAGCTATTTATTGATTGTATGGTTTAAATCTCTAATTTGCCTTATACCCAGAGGTCTTGTGATAAAACCAATTCAAAAATACAAAAATGTATAAACATTGAAAATAACCCAAAAACAAAATTAAAATGAATTAACTAAAGCAACAAATAACAATGCCTGAAAGGGGAGGAGAAACTCTTTTTTCAGCCAAAGGAATATCTCAACATTTCAACATGACCAGGTATCTCAACATGCACAGTGAAGGTGCATGAAGTTTCTCAAAGGGGATGCTATTCCATAATCTCATATATCCTCACCCCTTTAACTTCTAAGGGTGGTGGCATAGCCAAAAGGGGCCTCCCTGGGAGATGTTAAGACAAAGGCAATTCTGCATGGGAGGAGGTTTTTTTTAAACATCTGGAGCCCATAATATGTAAGCCTTATAGACTACTGTCAACATCTTCAATTGGGTTAAGTAGAGAATTGGCCAGCAAGTGCAGTTTTTTTAAAGACAGATGTGATTTGTGTTGAGCCAGCAGTTCTAGTCATCCTATAGGAACATCCTAAGTAATTTCCTGATTAAATTGACTAAACGTAGATGAACAACCCGTCCTGAATCCATCAGCAGTTGGAGCAGATCATCATGCAGCTCATGAAATCCTGAGCTGCTACTTACACAGTGGTCTTGACATATGTGTCAAAGTCCCTAGATATTTTTGCCTTGATGTCTTAAAAACTATGCCAAAATTATGTTCGAAGTATGGCAGAGAAACTGGTATGATGAAGACCTTAGGGATTACCCATTCTCTCCAGCCCTTCAATTGGTGATACAGTGGGTTGTAGTTGCTCCGCAACCTCTCCACAACCGCTAGATGGCACAGATTTTTGATTTTTGAGGAGGAGGGGAAGAGCAAAGGTTTCTTCTTCCTACACTTAAGATGCACACCCAAGTTTACATATTGCACTAAATTTAACTGTGTTTTTCTTTTGAATAGATATGTCCCTGTTTGTCAGAAATATCCATTAAGATCTATCCTAAATTGCTTAATAACAGCTTTTGTCACATTTCTACAGAACGCCCTAGTGGCCCCTGCAACTTCTTTCCATGCATCCCAGTACATCCCAGTTGGTTTATGCTGATTTAATGTATATTTTATTAACGTGAAAGATGAGAGGTATACATGATACTGTTGCTCACATAATTTAAAAGCGAGCAAGACAGGTGCACAATTTCTTCTGTTAAGAGCAGATTGTATCTATTGGAACCTACAGGACAATTCAAGTGAACTTGCCACTCTGCCTGAGGTAGCCTCTGCCTCAAGAAGAAAACAGCTCTTACATTATCATTTCCTCTTTTCACTGACATTAGTATTGAGAATTTGACATACATATGATACTTCTGGATTTAATAATCCTGCACAGCATTTTAAACAATTTTTAGCACGTCTTTGTTGATCTTAAGGCACTGGAGAGGAAGAAGCAAGACTAAGCTTTAAAAGCTGCATTTAGTACACCTGTTAGATTCCTCTTATTTGTCACAACTTCCACTTGGCACTATTAAGAAAATCAACCACATGGCAGCTGAAATCTCCAAACCTTGTTTTTGTTTTTTTTGTGGAGGAAAGAAATCCCTTGATGCTCAGGACTTCAAGTATTTCACAGCACTGTTCATTAAAATAGCCTTTGTCTTTAACCATTTGTATATGCCAGAAATAGGGCCAAAGGAAACCACACAAACACAGGAAGAATAAATTTGATGTAACCTTAGGCAAAGAAAAATAAAATGTCCAATGCTTTGGACTGCCTAGTTTGAGTATCTTGTAATCTACTTCATTTATTGGGAATGCACTCATGCGCCTGAGGGTCTCACTCATTCATCTCACTCTTCTCTAGTCAAAACATTATACTGCAAAGAGCATTTGGAGTGTACTTCTCTTTCATCATATTATGGAGCCTTGGAATATCTAGTGAACTAGCATCAACCACAACTCCTGGAAGTAGACTATTCACATAATCAAATGAAACATTTGTACCGGGCAACTTCTAAACTAAATGGATTCAGGTACCTCTGTCTTGTCCCCATGGACCCAAGTGGATAAAAATGTATTTGGAGGAATAGTATGCAGCTGGGTTATCGATATATCCATTTATAGGACATGATCCTACTCCAAAGCAACACCTGAGCTCATCAGTTGTTCTTTAGAGTGCTATGAACAATAGGTAGCAATGGAATGGTGGGAAATACTTTATAGTTTATCAAATTGAACAGGTATACAATCCAAAGAAAAGTTATTAGCCTTGAAATTAATTAAAGGGGAACAAAACAGGTCACAAACTTTAACCAAGACAGCATAACACAGTATAGAAAAAAAATGTTATCTAGAATTTTAACAAGGAGCCAAAAGAACTAGTCCTGTGGGGAAATGCACAAATGAAGGAGAGCAATGTTTTTGTGCAACAGACATTCATTTAAAGGTGGCAGTGGTGAAGGGAACCTATTCAAGCTTGTCTTTTCAAATTGTCAGATTAAACAAATCACACAGCATTTGCTGCAAACCCATAATTACACATTATTATAGTATACAAAAGCAGCAAAGCATAAAAAGCCACAGCAATTCTCTACATGTTCAATGCAACATGTAGGGGAAGTTAATTTTGGCAAATACTTTAAATATTAGCTTTGCATAATATGTATAGGTGAAACCATAATTAGGGCAAAATGAGTCCTTCAATGTTTCTTTCATTCTGACCCAGCAGATGATTACTCTTTGCTAATAAGACCACAGCCATTTGACAAAAAGCCAACTACAGTACCTTGCTTCATTCTTCAGTAAATTTAATAATTACCGCTCCTCCTGCCAATAGTTCTCAAATCAGATTTGTTCAATCCAATACTGAGCTTATTAGAGGATAGCTCGGTGTTCAGAATTCTTTGGCCAAAAAAAGTACTTGAAGACGATGAAGCATGCCTTAGACAAGGGCACAATGATTAGCCATTTTCTCCACATAAAAAAAACAGCACGGAGTCACTACAGACCACAAAATCACCTGCTGTTAGCACACAGCTGCTACAAAAAGGTTCTGCATTTATCTAGTCCCTAATACCTTTAAGGAAGCCTAAAGGGAACTGCTTAATACAGAAGGAGAATGACACTACACAGAATATTTGCTATCAGTATCAAAGCTCATCTTTCCCAAATTTATTTTCACCAGAGCCATTTGATATTTTCTGAAAGAAAAAAACACCTTAAAACTTCTTCCTTTGGTCTTTATTTCTAGGTGCCTATTTTCAGAGAAACACATGGAGAAACCGCTAAGGGAAATTGCTAAGGTTCATTTAATATTCAGAATAAGATCAAAGCAGATTAACTTCCAACATTATTTTTATCATAACATCCTGATTGTGCTACAAGGATAAGTTAGTGATCATTCATCTAAAAATGTATATAATATTACTTGTATACAGGTGCACTGAAGGGATGAAGGATTTATAACAAACTGATTTTATATTATTTTTATATTATTTTAGTAAAGGTAGTTGAAGTTCCTTGAAATTAAACTAACTTATTTCACAATTATTAGCACTATCAATAAAGACATCAAGACAGCAATTGGAAATGTATTTTGTATGACTATAATAATATTAGAAATTCACATTATTGGTAAATAGCAGGGAATTCATCAAAGTAAACAGACCTTCTGTGACTGGCTGGAGTTTTGAGGACCGTTCTGAATCAGGTGAATGCAATGGCTCTGGTTCTTTCAAATTTTCCAAATGCATAAAAGGGTCATAATCTGAAGATGCCAAATCAGATAAGCTCACAGGAAAATACTTAGGGTTGCTAAAACACTGGGATCCATAGACACATCCATGTAGAACCTATGGACAAAAATAATACTGACTGAAGCCCATGTAGATAGATATTAAAGGTGTGAAAACCAAAGGGAGACCAGTGCACCCTTCTTTTCTCTATCTCCCATTCTGGTTTGGCATAAAAAAAGACAGGATGAAAAATACAAGTAACCTATAAGTATAGTGATTATGCTAAATATGAAACTTTTTTATACGCAAAGGTTCACACCGGAAATTGCCATTTATTTTATCTGCAAAGAAGCAGAATATTAGGCATGTGCACTACTTTGCATCTGAAACTTTTGAACTACCCTGGTCTGGAGCAGTATGGCTAATGAAAAAGCTTGAAAATTTGGTGGGAAAATTGGTGTAATCTCTCCAAACATCACGTCAAGCCACCTTTTCCCTGTCTCACTGGTTGGCCAAGCTTTCAGGCCATTTTCAGTGCCATGAACCAAGATGGCTTGGAATGTACAATTCAGACCCAGCATGTATACATACAGAATATACCTAAAATACCTTTAGGAAATTAAGTAATTATTCCCTAAGAGCCCTCAATAAATGTAGAATATGGGAAGTTGTCTTACTAACATGAGCTTCCATCCTAGATGGATGATAGCAGACTCACAAAGGGTAATTCCTTTGTGCGTTAGCTGGCTGTGACCGTAAGAAGGGGCCCACCTTGATTTTAAACTTGTCTCCTGGTGGGCCCCCAGATTATTTGCTGGGAGATGAAAACAAGCAGAAGCTGATGAAATCTAAAACACAGCAACAAGTATGGAGAAAAAGGTACATATATCCATCAATGGTGGCAGTGCCTTGAGGTTAAAATATTTTGGGAAGCTGTTCAGGAAAAGATAAGTGGCATTGTTTCCCAAAATGTTCAGCTATCGCCAGCTATAGTTTTCTCCTTTCTTTTTAAGAACAAGGGGCACCCAATCATAATAAGGATTTGAGTCGTTCTCTGATCACTACTGCAAAAGCGGAGATTGCTCTCCACTGGAAATCCACACACCAATTAAACATAGACAAATGGATTAGCCCTACGTGGTCTATACTGATTAATGAACTCATCACAGTGCAACAGTATAAGCATCAGTATAAGTAGAGGTCACCACAGATGCTTTTTCCAGATTTTTCATTTTAGGACTGCATTGTGATCCTCAGAAGTGTATATTTGGTTTACATTATTGGTTTTTGATGTTTGTTGTTATATATTAATAATATTTTTTTTAAAAAACCCACAGTAATACAAGGTAGATAACATGTCCACCATAGGAAGAGTCTGCTGTTATCCATCTAGAATGGAAGGTCACATAAGCAAGGCCACTTCCTGTTCTCAGATGGATGCAGCAGACTCACAGAGGGATGTACCAGAGCACTTATCATGAAAATAAAAACCCCAGAGGTACCACTTGTTGCATGACTGATCTCCCGAAGGATATGTCCGCTGACCTATAAATGTCTAGCTGGGAGTGTTCAGAGAATGTGAAAGGTGAAGCCTGGGCACCTGCCTTGCAGATCTTGAGGATGTTACCGTGCATATCAAAAGCAGTAGATGTGGCAACACCTCTCGTGGAGTAGGCCTGTATCCCTTTGGAGGATGGACATTCCTAACCTGATAAGCCAGTGCTATGTATGCCCTGATCCATGTAGATATTACTCTAGTTAAAGCCTTCATGCCCAGGTAGGGTAGATGGGAATGTATGAAAAGAGTAGCCATCTTTCTCAGGTCTTTAGGTCTGTCAATATAGACTATGAGGACTCATCCCAAGATCTCAACAGTGTCATTCCTCTTCCAGCCTGTGCTTGTGTTGGGAGCTGGGAGTAGGCAGATATAAGACCTGTGAACTATGAAAAGAGTGAGTCCCCTTTGGAGGTGTGAGTGAGATTCGCCCTAAAGATCCCAGTCCTGAGTGATCTCATAGAGAGGAAAGGCTATTAAAGTGTTGCCCTATCAGGCTGAAGTGATGGCAACTAAAAACAAAACTTGGTAAGAACTAATTCTCAAGGATAGATCTCTAGTAGGTTCAAAGGGAGCCCCAGACAGAGCTGCCAAAACCAATTCTAGATTCTGAATAGGAAAACTATGTATAGCTGTAGGACACTTAGGTTTCACACCTTATAAAAATGATTCAATAATCATGAGAAGGTAAAGGAATATCCCCTTACACTTGGTGACAGCCACCAATGCAGAACTTGATTCCTAATAGTATTGAACCTAAAGCCTCTTCAATGGTAGGATGGAACAGATTTACCTGTTTCACCACACTCCACCTGCAGAAGGCATGCCATATGGAATTATATATTCTCCATGTGGAGTCCCTGCAAACTGCCAGCATGGTGTCTTTTACCTGATCTTGAAGGCCCACATCCTTTAACAGGTACTGTTGAATGTCTATGATGCTAATGACAAACAGGGTGAATCTGGATGAAATGACTCTGGCTGAAAAGGTCCTTCCTTAGAGGAACGTACAAGGGGCCTTGGACTTCCAGAGCCATCAGAAGAGGGGACCGGGACCTGAGGGTCGCAAATGAAGCAACAAATACCACCTGAGCTTTTACCACCCTTATCAAGCAGTGGGTGGGTAGAAGGTAGGAAAATATAAAGCAGTCTGAGTGGCCAACACAGAGACACAGCCTTTACTGCCCACGTTCCTGGGTCCAGAATCTCTCCAGAAGCGAATAAGGTTTTTTGGTGAGGCCCTAAGATTGGACCAGCAGCTGAATAACCTGTGCATTCAGTGTCCCCACCTCTTGGGAGAGCATTTGCATGCTGAAGGAACCTGCTTGAGTGTTGAGAATTCCCTGTATATGAATTAAAGGCAAAGAACCAATATGAGGCTCTGGCCAGTCGAAAAAGTCTGCAACTAAGGACACAAGGTCTTTGGAATGAGTGTGTCTTGTCTACAAATTTGTGATGTGGCAGAAGTGCTGCCTATCATAATTAATAAGTGATAGCCCTGGATCTTGGGCAAGAAAACCATCATGGCTTTAAAATGGCCTTCAGCTCCAGCCAGATAATCATCTGTGGACCATTTCCCCTAGGCTGCTCATCCTTAACAAGTTGCACCCCAACCAAACAAACTGGCACCAGAAATGGAGAACTACTGGCAGAGGTCTGATGATAGAGACCCCTACCTCCAACACTCTCCAATAAAGTTTACCACCAATGTATGTAACCTGATGTGAGTGTCCTTCCCAGACACAATCAAGTGGGTGCAAGGCAATTAAGGCCATGTGGTGGTCTGGAGCTAATTTTAGCCCAGGGATGCCAAACAATGACAGAAATGAGTATGCCAACAGAGGAGAAAGCTCTGTGGTGGGGGTCTGAATTTGGTCTCAGGGGGAGCTAACAGAAAATGCGTGGTACAAATGCAAACCCCCAAACGACACAGTCTGGGAAGGAGTGAGAGAACTCCTCTCACAGTTAATGAGGAAACTGTGAGACTTTAGAAAATGAATAGTCTCAAACAAAGACACTTGAGTCTTCATAGTGGATGTAGAAGCCTCCAAAAAATATTCTGTGCATTCCACGTGTACTGGTACATGCAGAAAGGTTAATGGCCCCCATATACAGGCCACTCCTCCAACTGAGCATGGATTAAACCCAGACAATCCATTTTGAAATAGATTTCTTTCATTAATTAATTCAAGTACATCAAATCCAGGACAACTCTAAAGGGACCTCCTTTTTAGTGACTAAAATCCAAATGGAACACAACCTTTGGAAAGGGTCCATAAGAGGGGTTGAGTTATTTGCTTTAATGTCTAAGAATTCCAACCCAAACTTCAGATAACAAATTGCTACTTGGCCCCCATAGGGGGCAAGACAGCACTGTAAAAAGATATAGTTTTCAATGAACCACTGGGAACAGCCAAAAAACACACTGAGAGGATTAGGAAAACTGATGTCCTCTACCTCTTTCTAAGGCTTAGCAGAAGCCTGAGGCCCCAGGAGCTGTGACCTCCATGGGCTCTGGGCAAAAGGTCTGTTTCTTAAATTAATGGCATAAAGCCTTCTAAAGCTCTGAGACCTACTTTAGAAATCTGCATGGAGGTGGAAGAAAGCCTAACTTTCACCGTATGTCCTTGAGCACTTCTTCCCTCTATGCCCTGAGGATGAACACTGAAAACCTGGAGCTTTGGGAAGAAGTCAACAACCCAGTTTTAAGCGGCACTGCCCATATAGCAGCAGTAGTTGCTACACATCCAAGCATGCAATCACTGCCAAAGTTAAGCACTCTCTTGACATCAGTCAATTTAGGCTTCTGGAGCACATAGAGCAGGGAGGCATGAGCCCAAGCACTCATTCAAAGTAACATATGAGTAGATTTGTATAATGAGACTTTAAGCACTACCTCTGAATCCTTCAGGATCAGGAGAGTAGAAGACAGCTGAAGTCTGGCAAGTTGTCTGTGGGCATAGCCCAAATTGACAATGTTGGGTTTGCAGGAAGAAAATGTTTCTTAGGCATACCTGGGAGGCGTCGAGATGTAACTGAGTCTGCTGTCCCTACTGCAGTGGAGACATCAGCCTGTCTTTGTTCTGATGTACCAGACCTGCGCTTCTAGAGATAAATTAAGTGGAGTGGCCATGGCCTGAACCACTCACCCCAAGTATCCAAATCAAAAGACGAGTGGTTGGTCAAGCTGGGCTATTAGTCTGGGAGCCAACCTCCTTGCCTTTCACAGTAACAAAGTAACGCTAGCCTCCTGTTGCTGAGTAGGTATATCATCGTGGACCTCAACATGAAGGTCTAGAATTTATTTATTTATTATTTACATTTCTATCCTGCCCCATACCCAAAGGTCTCTGGGTGGGTAACAACCGTTAAAACAACAATTCACTACTGAGCCCAATTCAAGGTGCTAACTCTGACTTATAAGGCCCTAAATGACTTGGCCCCCAGATATCTAAAGGAGCGCCTTCTCCCATATCAACCTGCCTGCGTCTTAAGATCTGGTGGGGAGGCCCTCCTGGTTATCCCGCCACCATCAGCAGCTAGGCAGGTGGGCACCTGGGAGAGGGCCTTCTCGGTAGTGGCCTCCAGGCTGTGCAATGGTCTCCCCCTGGAGGCGTGTCAGGCGCCTTCTCTGTTTATGTTCAGGAAGGCAGTGAAGACGTACTTCTTCACCCAGGCCTTTGATTAAATGCTCCCTCCACTTTCCCCACTGCAGAATTTACTGTTTTTTAAACTGTTTTTGTATTTTTTAAATTATTATTATGTTGGACTTTTAAACTTTGTACTGGTTTTAGTTTTTAATACAGTTTTTATATGTTTGTTTTAAATGTTGTGAGCTGCTCAGAGACCCTTGGGTATGGGGCAGGATATAAATAAATAAATAAATAAATAAATAAAAATATACATAAAATATACATAAAAAGCACTTTTAAAAAATTGACAAATCTAAAACAATAGACAGCATGTTTAAAATGATGGTATCTGTGCTGGGATGGGATCTCAGCCAAAGGCCAGAGTTAAGAGATGCGTCTTCCTGTCTTCCTAAATATATGTAAGGAAGGGGGCATGACGCACCTAGGCAGGGTCTCCCTTAGACCTATGCAAGCCAGAACATGAACTTCTGGAGCCTAAAAACCAGAATATTAAGAAGGGGACCTGTGTCATCTCTTCTTCCTATATAATTTAGCCAGGAAAGATGGTCCTAGACTGGGAGGAATAATAATGATGAGTCATGAGTAGACGATCTCCTGGTGGTAGACCATCTCCAAGATTGATTATACAGTTGTGAAGTCCTAGAGACCTGAGAACTACCCATAGATCTTTGGGTACATCCTGCTTAAGAGCCCAAAGTGTTCCACTTGAGAGCCCTTACTTTCTGCTTGACATTCCCCAGCAGTAGCAGCTTCTGTGCCTGAGACTCCATGATTTCTGCTTGAGAGCTTGTGTTTTGTGCTAGAGACCCCAGGTTTTTGCTTGGGAGATTAACTTTTGTGCTTAAGAGCCCAGGTTTTCTGCTTGAGAGCCTTCAGCAGTAGCAGCCTCCATGTGAGAAGTCAGCAGCTTTCCCCGCCCTCAAGAAGCCGTTGGCTGCACTCAAAGTGGTGAGCACTGGCTTACGGGGCAGGGAGGAGCTTTCAAGAAAACAGCTTCTGGTCCCCTGTCCTGCTAAAGCAATCTGCTTCTGGCCAATCTCCAACCCAATCTTCATCTAGAGGAGACCTGGAGCTACAGCTGTAAGAGAAACAAGAGTGATCGCTGCTGTGGAAACTGTGCCTTGCCCTGCCCTATGGGGAGCGAAACTCCACAACTTTCAGCCCCCCTTCGCCATGGACAGTAATGGTGGCACGCAGGGTGAAATCAATTCTTAGAGACCCCAAGGAGAGATGCTCTAGGAGAAAATTTTAGGGTGCACCGAATTAGGGTGCACTGAGAGGGTATTGGAGGTATACTTCTCTCGTCTGGTGAATCAGACAATTCCTCAGACGTGATGCAGCCAGCTCAACGACTGAGGATGAATTGGGTTCCACCAGGAGGCAACACAAGTTTAAAACCAAGGTGGGCTCCCCCTTGTGATTTTGGCCAGCTAATGCATAAAGGAATTATTCTCTATGAGTCTGCTGCATCCATCTGAGAACAGGTAGCTCTAAGTGAACTCTTTAATGGTCACATTTTGATTAAGGAACGAGATGTGATACTTCCATATTTTATGTGTTTTCAAACTTTTACTTTCCCAAGTCTTTGTGTTGCTTTAACTTTGTTCACCATTGCTATTTTTTGTTTTTGTTTTTATTGTTACATTTTGTATTATAAAATGTCATTTTCATTTTTAATCAATGATATTGCTATAGGATGGCCCATTAATATTGAAAAACAATAAAAACAACTAGGTTAGGAGAAATTGACAGATACTACAAAATTCTTACATGGACAACATTTTTACTATTGTTGAGGACCTATATTCAAAATTAAAATGTTTAACATCCATTGCCATCAGTACGAGCAACATAGTACAATATAGCATTTGGGAGTACAACTGAGTTGCTCTATCTCAAAGTATATTTCCTTGACTTGAACTGAGATATACATCTGAGGTATTCACTGTTTGGAATTATCAATCAGATTTACATACATGAGAGGCACTGGTTACTTTATTAGGGAAAAACTGGCAGAGAATACATTCTAGCCTTAAGGAATATACTGAAAAATATTTCCATTTGCTTGTCTCTTAGATTTATGAACATAAAGAAAGGAGAAGAGAAGAAGCAATTACCTTATATATACAATTAAGAACTGACTTTTCGGTTTTATCATTTTCTGAACCTGAAGTGTGAACAGGTTGTAACAGTGTCTTTAAAGGCAAGGCCATTATCCAGTCCAACAGACACAGAAGAAGAGATACCACCAGCTGTAACAATAACAATAATAATAATAGCAACAACAGAAACAACAACAACAACAACAGGCTATTCTACCCCACTTTTCTCACCCATTTAAGGGGACTCAAGATATATATGTTACAGACATGATTTTGCTCATTTTCTTTTTAAAAATTTAGCCTCAGTAGTAATCTACCTCAAAAGTCAACATAATCAATTATAAAAGGAATGATTTCACCAAAAATCAAGGGTCTTTCTGTCCTTACCTAGCCATGATCTGGATCACTGGGTCTGGATCATGTGATATCCTCTGGCCCAGATTATGGAAAGGTTTGGGCTGGATCACAGACATCTGCATGGTAATGGCCCAGCCTCTGCACCAGTCCCAAAGGTGGCACATGATTTGGACCTGGCCTCAAATGGCCCTAGCCTTGGAGCCCCTGGGTGACCCATTTCAGTGGCACATTATGATGTGCTGTTGAAATAGGTCTCTCCCATAGTCCAGAAAGCATGACTTCTCCATGCCTTCAAGATCCAGACCAGCTCATGCTAGTAGGCTGGTAGACCTGTTTAGTCAGATCCACTGATAATCCTGATCTGAAGCCTTCTGATCTGGATTATACTCTGCACGGATAATACTAGGTTAAACTCTGTGCCAGCTTCTGAAGACTCTGTGGAAGTTTTTGCAGTAGGCTACAAGCCTATCCGAGCAGCCCACAGGGAGTGCTATGTCCATGAGAATGATGGGTCAACCAAGAGACCATGCTGGAATGGTCTGTCAGCACTAGATCAAGCATTGAAATGGCCCTGGCATGAAAACTGCATCAGAGCCCACTTCAAGGGGAAAGTGCCTTAAGGCATTCTCCCATTGGTCCCAGTGGTGGATCAGACTAGCTATCCATCTTGCAGTCCACTCAGTGCCTGATGCCATTTTGTCAGATTCCTGGAAATAGCCCAAGAAATGAGGTATTTCTGGGTGCTTAGTGAAAATAGTCCTGATCAGAAACTATGTGGAAGTTTCACTGTGTGGAAGTTGCCAAGTTCTCCATCTCCAGAGAGGGTTTAGGACAGTCCAAATGGCCCCTTCCATCAGTCAGAAAAAAAGCTGGATATCCAACAATTGGCTGCTGCCATATAAATGATACTCTCAGTGATAGACCGTTCCCCTGAGCTCATTTTCATGCGAGGGCCTTGTAGTTTTTTCTTCTAAAGTATCCTTAGTCGATACTATTTCAGTCTCCTTGGATAGAAAGGGCAGAAATTTACTTCCATAGTAGGTTTTCCTGCCCAGTCTCACCAGGAGTATTCCTATTGGTAATTCTGAGAGAACGGTCATGATGACGCAGGTGAGCTTTAATGGTGAGGTATTTTCTGTCAAGACACAACAGTGCAGGCTCTGTGGCAGCAAGACTCTGTAAACTGGCTAGAGTCTGAAAGCTGTTCTGTTTGCTCTCCAGTGTTTTCAGGACACGGTACAGAGGTAGCGCATTCTGATTTGCAAGGACAGTATGACTGCTAAGGCACATGTAGCCAATCAGGGAGGCTCCAAATCCTGGTTTCTTGCTATGGAAATCATCTATTGGGTGGAAAATTGCATCCTATCTATTTCTACTATTCATATTTAGGGTATATAAAACATACTGAGCAGAAGTGTTTTTTGTAACCCATAAAGGATGCTAAAATCGTAAGTGTTCAGCATTCTGGTGTAATGGTGAAGGACTCCAGTGGCACCCTTACTTCCACCATTTTACATGCTACACTGTATCCTATGCATAATTCAAGGGGAGGCATCAGAGGAGGTCATGCTGACTCCATTTTGGCCACTGAGAAGACTGTTTCCACTCTCCTGGACCTCTTTGTGGAGAAATTCCCATGGCTCCTGAACAGGCAGGATCTTCTCTCTCCAGACAGTCTCTTCCACTTGCATCTTGCTTAGCTAGCCTTGACAACCTAGAAGTTCAGTGGTGCTGCTTTGAGGCACAAGTCTAAGACAAGTCACTGATAGTCATGATGCTACCTGATAAGAAGACTGAACGCATTGTATTTACAATGTCTTGAACAATACAAAAAAGGTCTCTGCCCTGTTCTCCCTCCTAGAACAGAACACTATCGTCTCCCTTTCTACTTGCCCATGCATCTGTAGGTTTCTCAAAGTGGCAAAAGCTTCCTGTCCTCCTTCTGCAGGTGGCAAGTGAACTTTGTTTTGACAGATTTAACTCAAGGATGGTTCCCTATAATACATAAGATCATAGTTCTGCCGGAAATGTCTTCCTTCTCAGAGTCCTAAAACTAAGAAGCTTGAAATTCTCTGACACCACGATGTCTGCAGAACTACTAAAATATACCTCAAATACAAACAGCAATTTTGCAAGTCTACTTTACTGTTTGTTTGCTTCAATTCTCCATCCTTGGCTACTGCAGATTCAAGTAAGATAGCTGCTACCCCAAATATAATGGCATGATGATACATCAATAAATATTTTGCTTACTCTTTTGTCCTGCTCATAAGAAGAAGCCTCAGTGCTGGGCAAGAGGTAAGTGATAGTAGCTATCAGGATCTGTGAATAATGAATAGTTGTTAGATTTTTAAAAAACTAGAAACTAATGATTTTGATGGCAAAACAGTAGTCAGGCTGAAATATAACAAAATAGCAATGCATCATCAAACTAGTAGCACTTCAAAACCTTCATAATATAGAGCAAAAGACCAATACAGTTGCACGTAAGCATTGTTATGCCTGTCTATATTTTCTTGCCCAATACTATTATACTGCAATACAGAATAAACATTTCAGCCATTGTGGAAATTCTGTAATGATGAAGCCTGCCCAATACTGTGTGAAGCTGGGAATAGGCACAAGCACTCCTGAATAGTTGGTAGCAGAGTTGCATGCTAGCGCTTGTGCACAGCAAAGACACACACACACCTCATCTTACATAAACAATAAACTCTGACAAATACTCAATACTGATTTTGAATGCCTCATTGGGGGAGAGTGCAATATAAATCTTTCACTCTCCAGAGATATAAACCCATCCAAAATGGTCATTATTACACTCCTAATTGCAACACAGAAGCAAAAAATATCAGGGGGAGAGTTCAACAGCAATGGGAATGGAATATTGTTGCTTTCACTGTCATGTATACCTATTCTACATTGATGATAGATAATCTTTCTTACTTTCTTTCTGTGTTCATTTATTTATATGAACATTTTATTGTTCATCATACTTTGGCCATCTACATGATTTGAAACATACAGGTTTCAGGCTGCTTACTGATAATGTATAAAGCTAAATGGTTGCAGATATGATCAGAATGCAGATACATTGATCAAGAGAAGCACAAAATGTTGATCTGAAGCTTCTGAATTAAGCAGATGATTGGCAAAGCTGTGACTTGTTTGTAGTCTTGACATTAGTGCTAATGCCAGAATGAAGAAATCTTTACAACATATATTTGGACTACTTTTCTCCTGCCAAATTATTCTCAAGCTTCTTCTACCATCCTGTCTTACAAAAAAGCATAGAAAGTGTTACCTAAAACAGCAATGTCATAAGTACTCTAGCGGAAGTTTAGACTTCTTCATTGGCCTTGTCTGCTTCAGTATCTACCTATTTCAAATCTTCCTAATCCTGGAATGGATGCCCAACCATCTCTGGGTTGAGAAGGAAAAACACCTATAAATGCCATCTGCAGGGAGTTGAGAGAAGTTGAGGAAGCAAATGGTGAGTCATTGTGTGAGACACGACTGTGGCTTGATCCAACAGGCTTCTCTTATCTTTTTACGGACAACCAGGATTTTAAGGACATGGCTCTTAATAATGGTCATCTAAGGTTTCTGTGCTTTAGCTTTTATGTTTATGTTTTAGGGATGTGCATGAACAAATTCACATTCAAAAATTCAGTTGAATTTTCACATTTTCATATCAAATTGAAAGTACAGATATTTGAACATCTGGACATTTGAACAAATCGAACAATACTCCTGGTTCGTGAATACAAAAATTGATTGAATTTTCACAATTTTGCAGTATTTTACTGGTGAAAATAGGCTTTTGCAATGTGAAAAAAAGCTGCAAAAATATTTGGCCACAAATGCAGAAGTCAGGATGTTCAAACGAATGAGTGGACAAAGAAACAAATTTTTGGAAGTTCATTTCGACTGTGAATCAAATGTACATTTTCATTTGTGCACATCTCTATTATGTTGTTGTTCTAATGTCTTTTTCTGCTTTATTTTAATGTGTTATTTTTTCCAGGTTCCTATATTTACTAATTCTCACAAAATCATACAGTATTCAGTAAGTGTAATTATGTAACCATAGCAAAGTCCCTGACTCAGGCTTATAATCTGAAAGAGATATGACATATGAGGGGAAAGGGCCTGGGAGGGAACAGTGAACCTTAATAGAATTGAAATAGGAGGGACCTTCTGGAATTAATCTTTTCACAGGGTTGATGGAGTTACCCTGCTTCCTCTCTGAGAAGATATGAAGAAGGGAACTAAAAGGGTTGAATGAAATTTTCTGTTAAGTTCACTAACCATGAATTAGGAGCCTAATTAATTCAACCTAATAAGCCAGGATTCACTGGTGCACAAATTTAATAGTTTTTACAAACTCATGGAAAAAATAGATAGTGAATTATGGTTTTTTGCAGGCAGAAGCTATTATTTGTATCATTAATCATATAAATAGAACACAGGGTCAGAGACTGGAACTTTTATTTTAACAATCAGTGATCATAAATTGATACCAAGTTGAGCATATCATGCATCTTGTAGCTTGAACACTGCCCACAAGCAGCATAATAGTGCTCCTAACAGCATGCTCCAGCTGTAATACTGAATATTAGTATGAGGATGCAAATTTGATAATACTCAATGGCGCAGTCAAGAGTATTTTGCAGTAAAGATACTATGCTACAGCCAATCAGAAAAGCTGAACTTTGGGTGTTTTTCCACTTAGCACTAGAGTACCCTTTAAGGACCCATTAAGGACCCTTAATGGGTCCTTTAGTGCTAAGTGGAAAAACACCCCTAGTTACAACTTCTTTGTTAAAGTAATTCTTTAAAGAACCTAAAGCATCATAAGAAAATAGTACGACAAAAAGTACGACTGCAGAGGAATACAATAATCAAGTACGTTGTATATGCTACCTTCTACAGTCATAATAACAATTAAAGGAATAGTTATAAGAAGGCAAGACTGACAAAACAGACATAGCAGAAAATTTAACAATGAGATTCAACAGGATATAAGCCCCCCTGGATCTTAAATCTGCAGAAAGGCTCCAATCTATGGTTCCCTTCATTTGATTGTGTTATATAATTAAAAAATTTAAAGAAGATTCACTGTAGAATCATAGAGTTGGAAGGGACCTCTAGGGTCATTGAGTCCAACCCCCTCCTCAGTGCAGGATTTCCTAAACCAACCCAGACAGATATAGCTCCAGCCTCTGCTTGAGGACCTCCAGCAAAGGAGAACTCACTACCTCCTGTGGCAACCTATTCCACTGACTGATCGCCCTCACTGTCAGGAAGTTTTTCCTAATATCTAATCTATATTGACTCCCTTGAAGTTTCATACTGTTGTTTCTAGTCCTCTCATCTGGTGTGACAATAGGGATGATCTCTCTGAACTGTGACAACCCTTCAGACACTTGAAGACTGCAGTCATGTCTTCTCTAAGTCTTCTCTTCTGTAGGCTAAACGTTCCTAGACCCTTCAACTGTTCCTTGTAGAAAATGGTTTCCAGACCACTAACCATTTTGGTAGCCCTCCTTTGGACTCCCTCTTGATGCCCCTAGGGATAGTGTTTGCCTTTTTTGCAGCTTGTTGACTCATGTTCATCCTGTGATCAACCAGTACAGCCAGATCCTTTTGTACTTTAAAAAGTCTACAGAAGGCATTGAAATCTTCCAACTACAGTTGTGTGAAATTACCTAAGAGATCACACACCAACTCTTTCAAACAAAACTATGCTCATGGAAGGGAGGGGAATCACCCATGGCTCACTTGTCCACTTGTTTAACAAATATTGCTCAAATATATATCTCAAATAAGTAAATCATGCTCATAAGGGCATTTTTGCACTAGGCTTTTTGATCCCTGTAGTCATATACCCAAATAAGAAGTACAATCAAACAAAATTCACCTAGGGAAGGAACTACATGTTAAATTTAGTTTTGTGATTGTCTGTAACGAGGCCTTTGCTTAAAATACAGTATAGTCTGTATAAGTGCCATTTAAAGCAGGACAAGAGATCAAAATAGAAGTAACTTTTTAGATTTCCCCTCTGCTATGTTTTTTTAATGCCCATCATCTCTTTTCTTGCCTGTAAAAGAAGTATTTTGGATAGCAAATGCAAAGTACCTGGGCAACAACAACAAAAAAACCCCACACATAGTAATAGTTTAGCATACATCTTACAATACAAAATACAATGCTGGAAATGTTATCCAGGTCTTTTTCCATTCCCTTTAAGCAATACAGGTTTTTCAAGGACTACTCAGATGTCATTTCTTTCCTCATGGCATCTTCCATTAAAGAGGGATCTACTTTCTCAGTGGGGCTTCTGCATACCAATCTGTTCTGGCTGAAGCTGACCATCTGGCCATTGAATATGACCAAATGTTGAGTCTAGGACTCAACAGAAACTCTCTTAGTTTCTCAGTTCCTATGTATGAATATCATCTACAGTGCTACTTTGTGGCGGGCAGGCTATGGGGGGGGGTATAAGTGGAAGTTTAATTTGGTTGCTTTTATCTGATTTCAATTGTAAACTGTTTCAGGATCTTTTAGAGGATGATATAGTATATATATGTTTTAAATAAAGAATATGAACATTGACTCTCTCAAAACAACACTTTCAGCTTTGCTGGGTTTTCTGACATTGGCTCTTAAATTCTATATCAAGCATCAGATCTTGTCTGCTTTGTCAGTTCTGGATGTGTCTGGAGATAGGGCCTTAAGAAGAGATTCTACATGCGTTTTCTGAGAAGCGTTAAGTTGTTAGGAGGGCATAAGAGCTGTATGTCTTGTTTTTAGATTTCACATCTGCATCTTCCTGCCTTGGTGATCCTTAGGACTGATTTTACCTTCTAGCCCAAAGTCAACAAGGAGTTTTACAGAAATTGGAAAATCTATTCACCTTTTAAAGACACAAAACTGGAATGGCTATAATATATCCTAGATACGACAAGGGTCCTATGGTGACACTAGGGAAACAGACAACTGGGTCAAAAAAAACCATCCACCCTAAGGTTGTCTTGTTGACTGAAAGCCTGTAAAACAGTGGTCTGCAAGGTGCTCAGTCAAGCTTATTTTAGGTGTGTTTCTATTAAGACAATGACTACTTATTTGTCTGGAGTTTTATCCCACCCTATACCTGAAGGTCTCAGGGTGTGAAGATGCCTGACCCACTTCGGGGTGGGGGTGGGGTGATTATTCAATAATCCTGGAGCCATCACTGAGAAGGTCCTATCCCAGGTCCCCACACATTTTTTTTTTTGGTTTAAATGCTTTATTAAGATATAAAATGTTATATAAATTTCCATTATCCGTCCTATACAAAACTTGAACTCTCTCTGAACACAATTACAAGTTATATCTCTTACCAATTATACTATAGCATCAAAACCATTTTATTTTGTTTTACCCCCCTCCCCCTTCCCTCCCCCCTACTCATTGTTGTACACTTTGGCATCACCGGTTACATTTGAAATATTAATTGCAGTTTGACTTTTAAACAGCTTAGTCCCAGTCTAGTATTCATATAATCCTTTACTCGCGTCCACCTATCTTTACAATTTCTCAACTTGATTGCGTCGTTCATATTATTTATTTTGCAATTTAGAAATTCAGAGGCAATCAGGTCCATAATTCCTAAATACCAATTTTCCATTGTCCATTTTGTAGTATCTTTCCATCCTAATGCCACCACTGCTTGCGAGCAGCCCAAAATTTTGGAAACCACATCTCTTTGTTCCACCCTTCCTATTTGATTAAGATCTAAATTCATTAAAGCCATTCTACCAGTTAATCTCAACTGTATATTAAAGATTTCATTAATCTTCTGTTCTACTTTTTTCCAAAAAAATTGTACTTTGCTACATTCCCATAACATATGATAGAGGGTTGCCCTTTGTTGCTGACAACCATGCCAGCAAGATCCATCTATGTTGGGAAAGAAGTGTGATAGCTGGGCCGGTGTTCTATACCATCTATGTAAAATTTTTCTCCTTGTTTCCTTTAACTTGTTACTTTTCAACTTATTTATATTTTTAATTTCTTTCTCCATCTCATGTTGTGTAATTCTTATGTCCATATTCCATGCTTGGGTTAACTCTTGAATTACTTCTTCCTTCACTGAAATCATCTGTCTGTTTATATCGCCCACTATACCTTTACTCTTATTCAAATATTTTCTTATAATTTTTTCAAAAGCCGTATCTTCTTGTCTTATTTTCTGTTTGGTCTCTATTCCACTGATAAACCTTTTAATTCCCATAGCTTCCAACCACCGCCCTCTTATTTATTGTTGTATTCTTAATATATCAAAGGGCTCTTTATTTGTGTCATATAATTGCTCTAGATATTTAATACCATTATCATATAATATTTGTAATATCGCTCCCATATTACCCTCATTACTTCTATTTATCAACCATATCGTTGATAATTTTCCCATATTATTAGATCCTATTAATGTTTTCTTTCTTTTTTTCCAAATCTTCATCAAGTTCCTAAAGTCTTCATCCCATGCCTTCTCTTCTCTTAATCTCCATTCCCACACATTTTAATACTAAATAATCTCTGTCCAGGAGGGACTATGTTAGCTGTCTTCTTCAATAATGTCTTTCAAGTGAGATCCATTAGGATGCCACAAAGAGTCTACCATCTACCATTACAAATCATACATTTATAAGTGAGCAGATACAGCCTTCGGTAGGCCATTCTTAAAACAACTCACTCTAAACAATGCCTAGTCTTGCCCTAATTAAAAAGTAGCTCGGGTACATTCCTAATGTGAGGCTTCCAGTGAGAATCCATTGAGCAAATGTAGGTGTGGCTACTCCCTATGAGCATTCTCAATGGACTTATGCTAGATGATTCAATACCAACCTATTAATATTACTATTAATATCAAGAAAGTAATGGACATACCAAGAATTATATGAAGTGTTGTTTCATGTGCTTTTGCATGGGGCTATTCTATGCTTAGCCAGAGGTCTGCTTAGATTACCAAGGGATAAATTTTTAACGTTGCCTCACACAGAGATGCTTCACTGTTTTTTTCATCATTTGGGTCTGTATTATTGGAATTGGGCACGCACTGGGGGTTAGGTATTCTAAGATTTCATACTGATTTTCCTCTGGCAGAATGCTGGGGTTTTTTCTTTGTTTATTGTACTTATATCCTGCCCTTCACCTGAAGGCCCCACGATGTGTGCTCCAACAAGATTCCATTGAAAAAGAATGGCCCCAGAAAGTACTCAATTGAACAGTTTCTCTAATGTAAAAAGATTCTCAAAGCAACTCACAATACATAACATTAAATTAGTTCCTGCTCTCAGGCTTAAAATCTGAAAAACAAAAGAATACTGGGAAAAAGGGACTGAAGAATATAGATGAGCAAATATAAATAAATGAATTATATAAGTTTGATTATTTAAACTGGAATACACTTGGCAACATGTTTCAAGATCTGAGGATGCTTTAGTTTACACATAATTTTGTGTATGATATTATCGTTCTTGACAACAATCAGATCAAAAATTACAAAACAACATAATGCCCTTTTAGCTATATCATTTCTTTTACTTTCTTAACATAAAATAAGAGAACTGAATACATTTGTTGTTGTTTCTCAAAAGCAAAAGGCTACATTTCCATTTCCACAACCTTATGACAAAGCTCTGGAGATTTTCTGGAGCCGCTCTGGAGAATCTTCAAAGAATCTCCAGAGCATCTACCAAGATTTCACCTCCTGTCCCCCCAAAAACCTCGGGTGACGGGGGGGGGGGCACGTGGGTAAATCCAGATTTGCCACATAGGGGCTTCCACTACGGGCAGGCTAGCACCCACTGCTATTGGGTGCTGCATCACCCGTGGGGACACATTGGGTATCTCCCTTAATCCGGATCTTCTAGATCCAGATTACCTGAAGGACACATTCCTTAGATCCAGATCATCTTAGATCCGGATTAAGGGAGGTCAATGGAAAAAAACCCTTAAAGCACTCATTACTCTTAGCTACCAGTCAGCTTGAAAGGTACAATTTTAAGAGAATGTCTAAAGGTAAGGGGGAAATAGTGGGTGGGAGGCAACAGGAAAGAAGGGGCTTGAGTAGAGTTTCCCTGTTACTGCTTATGAATGAGCTAGGCTGAGCCTGAGCCAGCTGGTTAGTTCAATGAGCTGGCTAATCATCTTGATGAGCCACTCTGGCCAGCTCGGGTGTTACCTGACTTGGCTCAGTGCAAGCCAGGACAGGTCAACCCAACACATGCACTACCTTACTGATGAATTTTTGCTTAAAAAATGCCAGTGTGATTTACATGTAAAAAGTTGAAAAAACAACACAATACAGAAAATTTATAATTAAAAACGGTGGGAATCTGTTCACTCTGGGAAGGCCTGAGTGGAAAAAAAATGTGTTTTTAATAAATGTCTGGGAGATGACAGTCAATTATAACCAACAACCTCTTATTTAGTACTGAATATTAATATTACCTCACAAATCACAATTTTTCATGATCTGAAAACTTTAATTTCTAAAAAAACACTACATAATATTTCAAGTTTTAAAAAAATTTCCACTTACTTGAATAATTTTTAATGGTGAACCAGCCTGATATATTTGTAGCCTGTGCACATAATGTATCAGCATATTAAGCATATTGCAAGCGACATGGGCCACAGTTTTATTTGGAAACTGTTAAAGACAGAATAAAAGAAAAATCAAGATTTTCCAATTTAAAATGTATCCCTTTTTGAAGGCAGAAATAAATCTCGTACTCTTAAATTTGCAAACAAACTGAATCCAAATCTGCTTACTTCATTTGAGACTACATCCAGGAACATCTTGTGAATTAAGAGTTGTGGACAGCGGGGAAAGTGGCTATTGATAGGGTTACTTTTACCAGACCAATTGCAGCCAAAGCTGTGAGCCGTCCCCGTCAATGACTTCACCAGAGAGGCATATAAATACATATTCCAACAAACAATAATGAGCTATGAATCAAAAGGCAGGTATTTATGCTGAAAAATGAGCAGTTTTAAGAGATTTACTGGAATAACCAAAATCTGCTTGCATTTGAGCTACTCCTATTGATACTTAAAACATCTACTAAGTTCTTTGCACCTCAGGCTCAGAAAATATCTGAATGGCAAAAATATTCAAAAGTGGTATGTATACTCTTTATTCTTTCGATTATGTTGATCACCACCTTGAGACATCTGTAGTTATGTGGCATAAAATGTTACCACAATAAAAGTAAAAATATGAACTATAAAATAAGTATTTGTTGGGACCATTTCATATATTTCCCACAATATGTAGCTAATCAAACAGAACACCTGCTGGATAAATGGGAGGAGAAGTAGTGACACGCAAATTTCACTTGCTGCAACTTTTTCCTGCTTTTTCACATCACACTAAACTATGGTTTATGATGTATACACATGGGTACTGAAACAATCCAAATATTTAAATTGACATTTATTTAGTTCCATTTCTATCCCGCTCAATACCCTCAGGCAGATTACAATAAAACCAAAAGTATAAATAAAAATAAAACTTAATTCATTAACCCCCCCAAATAACTGGAAGGGCAAACTGTGGAAACTAGTGCAACAAAGAGGAACTCCTCCTCATTTTATTTTTCAGCTACTCAGTTATAACTGGTATTGTAGCCTAACATTGAAACACTTATCTTAACAACAAGACCTCTTATGATCTGCCAAAGAATCCTGAGGAAACCACAAGGCACAATACAGCAAGCAGACTCACACTGTCTGCTAAGAGTTTGGGTGGCTTCCAACATATTATGATGAACATCAAAGAAAGATTCAGACACTCAAACAACATGATCACAGCAACTAAAATCAAATGCAGATGACTGGAGGAGTCCTTTGAAAACTGCCTCTATTCAAAAAAACAGAGACTACATGCGACAAACAATAGGAAAAGAAGCTGGAGATGCTTATTTAACAATGGCCTGTTACTGGATTTATAGGTAAATATCACAAACATGAATTTTCAAAAAAGCAATATATGTATTTGCATTTTCAGCAGTGAGATGCTGCCAATTAAGAGCCAAAGTAAGGCATTCTATTTTATGGAGAGTTCAAGCTGCAGGTCACAAGTAAATGTGTTTTCCAGTAAAAATATTTGTTATATAATTTGTTATATATATGCTCTGAATCTGATTGCTACTCCTTTGGATAAACCTGAACCAGAGAATGTTCAGGCAGGCTGCTTTTGCACTAGCAATGAAGACCCCATTTGGAACCCAACAGGTATGCAATTGGTACCTTCCACACACAGGACCCCTTAAGGACCCCATTCTGAATGCACTGTACCCACGAGAGCTGGCACATCCAGATTTAATGGGGTCTTCGGACCCTTAAATCCAGATTAATGTTAGACCTCTTTAAAGGTGTCTTCAATCCAGTTTTCTGCTGTGAAGATCAGATCAGAGGCCAGGCGTCCACAGGTACATCGGGGCAATGGCATCCAGGGGTGGCCCTAGAGGCCGCCACTTGCAGCGGGGCGCCTCCGGCTTCGCCCCTCAATACACACACTACGTAGGTCCACACGTCCTTTGTAGCAGTCAATGAATCTGAGCACAAGCTTCATAGTGGCTACATAGGCAGCTACGAAGCTGTGTCTCTACCACACCCACTGTAACTGGAAGTGACCCCTGATTAACAACTAGGTGGGCCAATCACACTGCGCCACTGGCAGACCTTCTTGCTCAGGCCTAATTGGAGCATTGGGATGGGTGCTATGGCATCTGCACAGAAGCCCTCTTTAGTACCCATTGCAGTCGGGTGCTAGACGGCTAGATGGCATGGGGTCCTCATCATGATGCAGATTTTCAAGGACCAGATTAAAGGAGGACTAAATATCAAAGATTCAGATCTTCTAAATTTGGATTAACAGAGGTACGTGCAAAAAGAGCCATGGACTACTTAGTAAGTACAGTAGGCATATCCTATTTTGAAGATAACTTCACAATGTGAAATCACCAGTTTGAAAATCACAAAGTCAGGACACTTGCATGCACTGATGTGTTCTGGAAGAGATAGTATAGTAACCAATTTGTGCTTAGCAGCCGAGAAAATTCCACTACTAGCAATAATGTTATAAAAATGTTATGCAGTATTTTAAATACATGTTTCATTTCTAAGAAGTAATGTTTAGGAGCTACGAGCAAGCGTCTATATAGCTGACTTGTCATTCTGCAGTGTTGTTGGCTGAAAGAGAATATCACATACAGCGAGCCAATGCCCACTGTGCCACCAACTCCCTTCAGGAGATCATTTTTGAAAGTGATTTTAGTTCTATCATCAAGAAAGCATATGTTCTAAGCTGCCAGATATAATCTCAGTTGCATTAAAAATACCCTTAGCCCTGCAAGATTGCCATCATAAAGTTCTGGGGGTTTGATGGCTAGCTGGGTTGGCCAGTTGTTATTTAGTTGTGACCAGAGCCATAGAGGGCCATGCAGCAGTTGCTCCCGGGGATTGCCCCATAGGATTATAGATGATGATAGGTAAACTGTATTCTCCATCTAGGGCACTGTGAGGATCATGACTTGGTAGTACTTTAGTCTTGGTCTCTTACAGATGGCTGTCCCAAGGAAATGTCTGGCAATTGTGTCCTGGGACATTTCTACCTGCTCCTTGTGAATCTAAACCATGGATTTAGGGTCTGGCTTAAACCTCAGAGCTGCTTCTTGGAATGTTGGTAAATTCCTCCACCTTTGCTCAGGAATCCTCCCCAAGTTCCGCTGCTCTAGAGTGACACTGGAGTTTGTGGCTTGGCATAGGTTCCCTGGATTTCATTGTCATTTAGGGGCTCTTTGAAGTGTCTCAAACACCACTGTCTTCTCTGATTTTCAAAGTGTATAGTGTGGGCCAATTTCTACAGCAACCAGACCTCAGTCTGTGAACTGGTTTTAGCAAAGATGACTAGGGGTTTTTCAAATGGAGATGTCATGCCCAAAGTGTGTGGTTTATTATTCTGTAAGCCACCACCCTGGGATCAACTCAGAACTGACAAGCGAAGTCCTTTAGTTGAAGTCCACAATCAGCAAACATAATATCAATAATAAACCAAGAAGAATAGAGAAACATTTGGATTCTAAACACTCCAGTTATACATCTTCAAATTTATCCCTTTGATCCTTGCAACATTTTGTTTTCACCTCCCTCTTCCAATCTTGCCTAACCCTAGGGTGGTCTTGTATTTTGATATCCAGTAGAGAGTGAAAAGAAGTGAAAGAACAGCCTGAGGAAGATCACCTTAATTATCTGTGGGTCTCAGTTTTCTAAGTGTTCACATTCCAATACTTAAGCCATGTGGCCCTGAAATACTGGGAAAAAATGTCAAAACTAAAGATTCTAGGCCTGAAGAGAAACCACAGAAGGGAGAAACTGATGAAACAGATATAGGAAAGGCAACTCTGAAAGCCCAGGCAACCGCTTTGAATGCACCTTTTAGAACTTCTCCTTTATGGCACTTTACTATTGCTGGGTAGGAAAAGCATCTATCCAGGTTTTGTCTATGAATTCCTAAGGAATTCCTGAGGAAGATGTCAAGTTTCTGTGCAGCTTGGATTGTCAAAGATGTTGGAGCAAGATCAAGGCTGTTCAAGAAGCTGGCTGCACTGAAGACTTGTCAGTGCTTTATAGTTTCAAGTTATTTAAGGCCTTGCCCAAGAGCAGCAAAATATCCTTATGCTGAAAAAGTCCCCAAGTCTAAATATCATATGAAATGTTTCCTTTTTGAGCTCTGAAATCTGTCTTTAGAAGTTTCTCCACGGATAGAACACAAAAGATCTTCAGTACTGTTAGGGCCCTTAAAAGTGCAGAAGGTGCCCTAGAGGAAGTAAGAACAGATAGATTTAAGTTAACGTTGAACTTGCTGAAATCCTGCAGTAGTAGTTCCTTGAACTATAAAGCACTTAGTTTCCACAGCAAAGAATGGTTTAGCAGTGCCCCCTGGTGCAAATTCATTTGTAGGTTACAGAAAAAGAATGGGTGTAGGGGAAGAGGGTCTAAAACGGCACAAAAACACAACTCTCAGTGAGGCTGGCAGGGAAATCCGCTTTCCAATCTCAGCCCTGAGATCTGTTTTTTATGTTTCTGGGTCACTGTTGTTTTAAAGTGTCTGTTTATAGTGTTTCTAATTCTTGTGGGATGTATTTATTTTTAATTTTAGTTATCTTATGAATATTTTGTAGTTAATGATGATATGGTCGATTGACTAATCATAATAAATAAATATGAATGCTTTCCAATCTCCTTTTTGGATAAATAGTTGCCAAATAGCATGAACTCCTTGTCCTGCAGCTGCTGCTCCATATTTGGATCTGGTCTGTGCTGCCACAAGAGTTGTCCAGGCTTCAACTGAAAGGGAGATAGGGAGTCCGAGATGCAAATTCCACAGAAATGGGAGGCCCAAGATGTGCCCAGGCCCATTCAGCAATGGTAAAAAGTCTGTCAAGCAGGCTGCTTGGTATCTTTCATCACTATCTTCAGGATATTCTGAACTGCAGCATCCATGGCAAGGCCAGTTGCCTTAGGAGACTCTATGGAAGACTAGAAAGAAAGGGACTGGGAATTTTGCTACAAGGTACTCATCGCCACTGGTTTCTTTTTTTCAGAACTCATCAAGAGATAATGGAAGCAGGGATGGAAAAAACTGAGAGACTTGTTCCTTCCAACTAAAAGTGCCACATAAGAAGCTCAGAGAGAATGACAGAAGATAGTACTGGTGGAGGAAGAGTAATACAGAGTAGAGAAAAAATGAGGCCCAGAAAAAAATACAGGAAGGAAGAACATATGCCTTTCCCTGAGAAGGAAGTAAAGAATTAAATAGCTGCATCAGTAAAAGAAACAAACAAAAAACCCTTAACTTTGTTCTCCCTGTGGATACTGGCTGCCCATAACCCACCAAATAAGGTATGATATTACTCCTAGGCAAATAAATGCCCATGGTCACTGTTTGCTCAGCATCCATGATGTTGCTCATAGCAAGAGGAAACAATTAAGGCTTGAGTTACAATTAAAAAGATTGTTTTAAATGGCTTTATTCTGCTGAATTTGTTTCAGCCTAAGCCTTTGTCAGGGGACAACAATTATAAAGGTTTTGAATTCTGGAAAAATCTAATTCTGCTTTTATTTGTGACTCTGCCTGCAGCAGAAAGAAGCAGAAAGACTATTGATTTTAGGTCTGCTAAGGGTGCTAAAAAGTGACATTTTATATTAGATTTTGTTTTTTTATTGGGTGGGACAGTTTCAAAATTTCAGGAAAGTTTACAATTCAACTGAAAGCAAAATACACTAATTTTTGCTCTTGTATTTGGCAATTTTGATATCTTCTCTTGACCTAGTTTGTGGATTCAACAGCAAAAAGTTTAAGAACAATGTTACTGGCTCTAGCTTTTAAGACTTTAGAAAAACATTCTAAAGCTAAATGCTCTCTTATAAAGTGTTTCCTTTATTATGGTGCAATTCAGTTTCAATGCTAGTTCTCTGAAATCAATCAGTATAGACAGTATTGTCTTTCTTTAGTCTCAACTTTCAACAGTTGTTCAGGTACACCCGTTGCTTAAAATGGTTCAAGCAATAGAGTTTTTCAGTAATATGGATAAGGTTTTGTAGTCACTTAGAACCCAAGCTATTTTGGAACAGCACATAACATAACCTCTAACTGCAGGGGTTGAGATCAGTGATTAGGATCTTTGTACTAAATCTTTCAGCACAGCTGGGAGGCAAAAGTTATGACTTCACACTGTGTAGAGGAAATAAACACTGCCTATAGTTTGACAGAGCAGCTTGGCTGGAGTTGAGAAAGTGTTGCTTCATCTGTGTTATAAGGCTGCAATTTGCCATTGTCCAGTTCAATGGTGTACATCCTGTACTTGTCAATATGACTGACAAGAGGCATGGTTTCTAGCATCTATACTTATTCATATCTCTCTGCAAGAAAACAACGTGCTAGCAGAGTCTTTGAATAATGTGCATTTTAGCTCCAAATCAAAGCCTTAGGATTTGTTTCTTCTGCATATGAAACTATATACATGGATTTAAATTCTTAAAAAAACAATTTAAAAAATGTTTCTCCTTGACTCTGAAGCATCTGGATTTTTCTTTTACTAGGTGGAGTATATCTCATCTACACTAAACATTTACCCCTAAGTATGCTTTAATTTAAACTCTATTTACTTTAAATTAGAATGTGTCTGATAAATAACAAGCACAGTTGTAACAGGAACTTAGAAGGCTACTATATAACCTTACTCGCTTCTTTCTACTGTTCTTTCTTTTGACACAACCCTTACTCACATTTACCTGGCACTTGGCCCCACCAAACCTGGTCGGATCTGCTTCTGAATGATTGTACTGTTAATGTACTCACTCAATAAGAGATGTAATAATCAATGCAACTGGAAGGGGAAAAAAGCACATCCAGAATGGAACCTTCTGCCTTACTTATGTACAGTTTATAAGTTGGGGGCATATTTGTATCAATTTGTTTCAGAGGATTCAGGCTTCTAGTGGACACCAGCAGTTATTTTTGTGGCCTGAGATGAATTATACAATTGGAGTCCCAGACCAGATTTCAGGTACGTTTGAAAGGAGTATATGATTCCTCAAAGGCTGTCCTATCTGAAACTTCTATAAAATATATTCCCACATCTGAGAAGGAAGCGGGAGTGCTGGACATTGGAAGGTTTTTGGCTTGAAAATCAAATTATGATCAACCCTTTGATTTGTATTTGTTGCTTTGCCAAAGAGGTGAATTGGAATGTCCAATGGACTGAAAGGGCATTTGTGGTTGTGATCCTTTGTTGACTGAGTATACTGCATAAATTACTCAGGTTTTTTACCCTCTGATAACTTCTGTGGTCTATCTTGCTACAGTAAAGAATATGCTTGGCTTTTGTAGGCAGTCAATGTAACTCCAATTTTTAAAAAGGTTCTAGAGAGACCTGAGAAATCAGATTAGTCTCTTTCCAAGGAAGAAAATGGAAACCACTATTAAATGCAGAACTGTCTGACATTTAGAGGCACAAATCTTGCTCAAGGTAGCCAACAGGGCTTCTTTAAGGGAAAGTCCTATATAACTTTTCAGAGACTGAGTTTGTCAACTGACCAATTAAGAGTTTCAACAAGTTTTTCATAAAGCCCCTTACCTAAGACTCCTTAGCAAGCATAGCAGTCATGGAATAAAAGGATAGTGGCTCTTACAGATAAACAGGTAGCTAAGGAATGTAAAGCACAGGGCAGGGTAAATGGACATTTCTCAAAATGGGGAGATGTAAAAGTGGGATCTCTCAGGGTTCCATATCACACCAGGTGTTTTTCAAAACATCAACTAATGATTTGGAGTCAGGAGCAAGCAGTAAAATAATTAAGTCTACTGATGATGCAGAATTGTTCAGCATGGTTAAAACAAAAAGGGAACATGAATAGCTCTGCAGGGTACTGGGCATTAAAATGGCAGATGTCGTTCAATGTGACAAATGTAAAGCAAAACACAGTGGAGCAAAAAATGCTACATATGCATACAGACTGATGGTATGTGGTAATGACACACAGGTCGATACAATGTCAAGATAATGCTCTTCAGTCATAAAAAAAGGTCAAGAGCATGTTAGGTATATTATGGTATTGAAAATAAAGCTGTCTAAAACAGGTAAAAACAAATAATTTATTTTTCCAAGAATACTAAAATCAGAGATCAAGGAAGCTGAATCTTAGAATAGTCAGAATAGAGAAAAAGAAATATTTTTTCACATAATGCATAGCAGTTTGGTCTGGGTTACTAACTTTGATGGCATCAAAAACAGGCTTGGACAATTTCGTGGAAAATAGAGTTGTGAGTGCTTAATGATGCAGCCTTATCATTAAAAAAAATCTTTTTTTGCTTCACTCCTCATACTGCTGCTGGGTTGTTAACATGATTTCCCTCCTCAGAATTGTGAGTAGGAGATGAGTTTCGATATGGACTGAAATACATGAAATATATAAAATATGTCATATAGCCTTTTAGGCCCAAATAAACACAGACTTACTTTTAATGAGGCACAAATCACATTCAGAGCTTCTTTGATCTGAGGATGATGAGATTCATGGACTAGTTCTTCACATATCCATATACCAAGGCTACAGAGAGCAACACATCTGTAAAATAGAAAATGGCTACATTTGTGGTACAGTCAATACTGGCCAGTAGAAAACTGTATCCTAAAAACTAACACATGTAGATGAAAAATGCACCTCTATTTCTACTGATTTAAATGTAATTCTCATTCAAATAGAGTCTAATACCACTCAACACAATTTATGCAGCTTTACTGTCAGGGAGGGCTAGCTGCCTGCCATAATATTTGAATGTAAGATCACTGCCACCTATGTGATTCTGTATATATGTATATAGTAGCTACCTGTTGTTTGGAAGTGACAGTTGACTCCCCCCTCCCTGCTGGGGTCGAGTGATACATTTTGGCTCCAACTTTAAACTGGGTTTTGAAAAATAGTTATTCTTCATTGGTTGAAGGCCAAACCCCACCCAGCTATGAAATATATAAATATCCTGGGCTTTCTGTTCTAAGTTGCTCCCAACAAGAAATGCCTTATCGCTGAGCTGAAATAAATCACTGTTCATCTTTTTTAAACAAAAGAATCTCATGGTCTTTCTTTGCCAGTCTGACATTTACAGAGGTAATTTATTTAAAATAAATTTATTATATAAATTTATTAAAAAAAAATCTTCTGAAGTCTGAAACAAAATGAATTCAGGTATCTAACACTGACATGATTCTAGCCAGACTATACTGTATTATTCTGAACATTTAGCTGAACAGATAAATCAATTTATCGGATGCTTTGCAATGAACTCTTTTGTTCATACCTTGCAGGTCCAGATGGTTCCTCTTTTGCAGAACTTAATATTGTTTTGATGATCAGTTCCTAGAGTAAGAATGTTCAAAATCAAATGTACTTTGGATATAAAGTTTAATCAAAATATAGGAAGTGTTCATGGGCAGAACAAATAGAATGTATTTTGGAACTTCTTCCATCAAAACCTTTACAAGCTGGTACCCTCCAGATATTTACATGTTGTGAAATAAAGTTTGTGAACCCTTTGGTATAACTTGGATTTCTATATAACACAAATAAAAATCAAAGTAGTTTATAACAACAACAAATCAAAAATAAAAGATATATAATAAATGCAAAACAAAATCCAATGAACAAGTAATAAAAACATATAAATATAAGGGGAAAAGCAAGGAAGGGCTGGGTCAGGAAGCAAGCAGCAGCAGCCAGACAACAATGATGAGGTCACTTTGAGAAAAAGGTGTTCTTAAATGCTGAACTACTGATTAGAGTTGTGCTGAATCATGCTTCATCCAGACATCACTAACTTATCCTGCATTTTATTTGGATAATGTGGAATCAAGCATGGATAATCCAGAATAAGTAAGTGATGTCTAGATGAAGCGTTGCCTCCATTTAGAACCAGTTTGGTCTTTTGGTTAGAGTGCCGGACTCACATCTTGCAGGCACATGGTTAATTCCACACTCCTCTATGAAATCAACTAGATGACCTTAAGCTAGTCACAGCTCTCTTTCTGAGCTCTCACAGCCCCACCTACCTCACAGGGTGTCTACTGTGGGGAGAAGAATAGAAAGCTTTGTCAACTATCTTGTGGGGGCAAATTTTCTAACATTTCAGATACATAATGATGTGCTATTGTAGGTACATTATGCAAACCTTGGGGTACTTGGGCAAACTGGTAATGTTTCCCCCTAAATGTAAAAGCGAATCGTGCCCTACTTTCTTCAGCCAATGGTTTTGCAAAAAAACACTATGACAAATCTATAACTGAGTAATACTGGGCGTTAGCCAAAACTTTCCCCATTGTCTCCACAATGCTGGCAACAACATTTGAAACTGCCAGTGTTCCGTTATTTATTTCCTGAAGTCTACTACTAATCTCCAAGATTTTCCGTCACTCTTTTTGACTGGCCATAAGGGTGAATTGAAAGGACTGATCGTTGTCTCAATGATTCCTTCTTTTCCCATTGCTGTTATAGTTTCTGCTATTCCACTCTCATCCTCTTTAGCTAAAGGATGTTTCTTGGGGGGGGGGGGAATTTTCCTTCAATTACAACTTTAGCAGTTTTATGTTTTCCTGCATCATATTTAGAGGTTGCTTGAACTCCTGGTACTAATTTTTCCCCACTCTTCTTTTTATTTTACATTTTTCACTACATACTGATAATTTTTTTGAATCTGATCTTCATTACTTTATTTCTTTTCAGCAAAAGATTCTCATAGGGGTCTAACCATAATCCATATTTGGTCATGGCATCCATTCCTAAAATTAAATCTTCTGTACAATTAGGATCCAATATAAATTCTGTCTTTATAGGCCTTCTGCAATCCAAATAATTCCCAAAATTAATTGCTTTTTAACCGGAGGCCCAGAAGCTGTTTCTAATAAATAAAATTTTCCTCAACAGTTTGCTTCCCTTAAGCCACTGTTTAGTCATGCTAGCATCAGTTCAGTCTAAAAGGCATTTAAAGTCCTTTCCTTCAACATTTGTGGCTATGACATATTTTCTACTATCACTGGGTTCAGCTATCAGTTTTCCCCAATACTGCCATTTTCTCGGCTTTAGTAGATCTTTAGAGTTGGCAGCAGGGCACCCTTAACATAGCGGTCCTGCTTCCTCATTTCTTTGTGCATTCTCCTGTACTATCTGGGCCTCCTCTAAGAGCCCCTGGTAGGTAATTTTTGTGGGTTTTTCCTCATCTTTTAAACCTACATACAACACTTTCTCAATTTTCCCTGCTACTGCTCCTGATTCTATCTTCCTAGGTTTCCCTTCTTGTCTTTTTCCCTGTCCAGTTTTCTCTCCTCTTTGGGCTAACTGCTTTAAGTAGTCAGTGCTTAGTCTGTC
This sequence comes from Aspidoscelis tigris stejnegeri, assembly GCA_023333525.1. Taxonomy (NCBI): domain Eukaryota; kingdom Metazoa; phylum Chordata; class Lepidosauria; order Squamata; family Teiidae; genus Aspidoscelis; species Aspidoscelis tigris. The sequence continues at coordinate 77,951,325 of JALMGA010000003.1, forward strand.
TAACTTTCCCATATCCCAGCCTTGATCTCTTAACTTTCTCCAAACTTGTACCCTCTCTTTGGGGCTCAGAATTCCTTTTGGTTTCCATTCTTCAAAGTTTTTAATTCCTAATCTATTCTCTTTTATCCCCATCCCTTGCTTTTTTAATGAATTTAGGAGCTTTTTCCATTTGTCCAAATCTATTTTCCCATCTTCTTCTACTTCTTCAGACATTAGAGCCATTAGCAAACTCACTTGATTTTTCCATTCCGGGGTTAAACCCTCATATGAACTTACAAAAGTGCCTGGATCTTTTTCCATTTTGGAAGGAATTTCTTCTTATTTTAAATCCTTCCCATTCAATTTTTTACTTTTAGAAAGTTCTGCCAATAAATGTCGTGCCAGGACCCTAATCCAATGTGTCACTGGATCTTCTCCTGGTTCTTGTTCTCCTGGCTCTTCCCTTTTTGCACTTCCTACTCCTTGCTCAAGCACCCATTCTCGTAGGGCTGCTCCTACCCCTACTTCTTTCACTCTTTCAGCTGTGCCCATCATTCCAGGCAGCATATGCAAAAAACATAAACATTCACTAACTGTCATCCCATTATTCTCTATTTCTTTCCATATTTTTGTAGCCCATCCCACCTTTTTATTTCCGGGTTTTCCCACGTGATCTCTCAAATTCCTTAATTCTGATAACTTCATTAGTGTTTCTACAAAATAAATCCTTCCATCTCCTCCCAATCCACTAGGACTGGGGTGGGTTGGGGAATATTTTCGGAAAGGGTCAGCCTCTACCACCCTGATCCTCTGCAGAACCTGAGAATCCCCCCTTTTCTGAATCCTTTACTTCTATGTTTAGTTCTAAAATCCTCAATAGTTCTGGGTAGTGTCACACCAATACCCTTTCCTGTATCCAAAGAACCTAAGTCCAAATTGGGCATGACAACTGCTTTGAATACCCTTAAATGAGTGAGAAAAGCAGTGTAGAAAAGCCAACTTTTCTTCTTTCCTTCTTCTTCCATCCTGCTTGTAATATTCTTCCATTTAGCCTGCATTCACTCTCAGTTACGTCCAGTACATGTCACTGCAGTGGCCTGTAGCTGCAGGGCAACTGGCTTTTCGTCAGCTGATCAGCATGCTTACAAGATTTACTAGGACTTCTGGTAGTAAAGGATCATGGATCCTCTCAGTGGGCCACTTCTACTTCATAGAATGTCTTAGACACAGTTGTTTGACCCTTTTAGGAAGTGGAAGTACACAGAGTTCAGTGGGAGGAACCATGGTCCTCTACTTTCAGAAGACTTAGCAAGTTTTGCAAGTGCATTGGCTGGCTGGCCAAAAGCTGTGACTGGACTGAAAAGTGAGGTATGACAAAGTAAGTTAAATGCTTTCTGTAGCTATTGAGCTACTATAGCTCAGCTTTCAGATTTGTGATAAAAGGTGATACATTGCTGAAACAGATATTTCAGTTAAGGGAAGATACAGCACACAGCTTTTCAAAACATACCTTAACTTCTGTAAACTGAGATACAACAATATCAGGAGTATTTGGGTGCAGAGCTGGTAGCTGGCAATATAAATTTGGAAAGCAAACCAGAGATCCTAAAAGAACTTGTGCTTCTACTCTTGGTGCCTGGATGAAAAAGAATATAAGGACAGATTATATTTAGAGGTTTAATATTCATTTCCAAGCAAAAGAAGATTTAAGCCTAGCTTCCTGAGGCATTATGGCCATGAAGAAGCAATCTTTGTAGAAAACAAATACCAAGGCTGCCTAGATTCTTAATCACTTGAGAAGACCTCCAAGAGTAGAAACAATTATCTCGTAGGGATGTTGCAAAGAGAAGTTTGCCAAAGCCCAGACTGTTTTTAGAAGCCTGGCACTGTCATATGCTTTACCCGACAACCCCAAACTATTCTTGGAATCTATAAGCAACTCATGAGTAGGTGAATTGCATCAAAAAGGTGTGGGGAATTCACCATTCCCAGTAGGGTGGCCACTGCCATTATCACCTTCACTGTGGGTAGGGTGCATCAAGTGTCATTGTGTGGCATTTCACAGATGCAGATAACAAACATCTGTGCCTACACAATGATATTACATGTATGTGTGATGACACATAATGCAGTCCTGCTCACTGGAAGAGTGATATTGGTGGCATCTGCATTTCTTGGAATGGTGAATTCCCCACACCCTTTTGATGCAACCCACACATTTGTGAGTTGTTTTACGCCCCAAGGAAAGCCTGTGGCTGTCAGGCCCAACACCTAACAGTCCTGGGCCTCTAAAAGAAGTTGGTAAAAAGCAAACTTCACATTAACTGCCAATTGGTCACTTTCTCTCCAAAGCAAGTACTCTTCTTTTTTAGTCATACTGTTTTACAAGGCAGCAATACCATTCTATCAGTAACAATTTGAGATGAGGTCAGCTTATAAAATAAACTTTTAAAACTGTATGCCATTATGTAAATAGAAATGTAATCTATTTGTTTGTAAAGTTCCCTTGAGCTCAACTCCTGATGATTACATGAGCACACCCATGCAGGTTTTTTGCATCAGTAAAAAAGGGGGATAGTCATTGCTTTCTTCCAAGAAGAAGCATTAAACTTGGGGCCTTCTGAACAGAGTGCATAAGCTCTGAGTTAAGCTATAGCCACTCTCATATATCCAATACTCATCTTTATAATCATACTACTGCACAGAAATTCCCTAAGAAAAAAATTAATTCATTTATCAACCCTATTAACACATTTCATAACTGAAATGTCTTTCTCGCTATCCCAAATAATATCAATATAATTGAAAATAGTCAACTCACATTGAGAAAAGATGAAGCTGCTACTCTACCAGCTGCAACAATGAAGTCCATGACCAGCATGGTAGCACCAGGTAAACCAAGTGAAAAAAACTGTGGTGAGCAGTGCTTGATGATTGTATTGACAATATCCTTAAAGGAAAAGAAGTGACTTAGTTAAAGAAAAAGTTTAACAACAGTAAAAAGAAAAAAAAATCATCAAAACAAGTGGCTTTATTTGAACACAGTGCTAAATTATGAATTACAATATTATTGGTATACACAGAACAAAGAAACTATATAGAATAAATATGAAAAAATCAAACTACTGACAGATGTCTCAGCACAGTATATACATCTGTCGCCCCCTACTGATCCCCAGTATCGCGAGGACCTCTCTGAACAGCTGCATCTTGGAATGAGAGAAAACATTATTCCACCTCACTTGGGTGGGTGCAACTTGTTCTGAGATCCTTAAAGAATGAACCTTCACGGTAGGTCCAATGTTTCATTCTCAAAAGGATTCAGAAAAGTTGCTTACTAATGGGATGTGCCTAAGCTCACATTCCAATGGGCAGGACCAACCTACAAGCAGCATATGCCTTGAGCCAACATACCTTAAGAACATGCCATTGGTTGGAACACATGCTGCAGAATTCTCCTTCCAAAGGCTGCCTCTGCAGAACAGTGTTTGTCCAACTTATAGTGTCTTGTAAAAGTGGTCGAAGTGCTCCATACTGCCCCGTTACAAATCTCCTGGATTGAAGCCTCTCACTGAAAAGCTGCCAACACTGCCGCTGAGCGAGTGGAATGAGCCGTGATGGGACCATGAAGTACATTATTTGCCTTATATGCTAGCAAGATACAAGCCCTCAGCCAGGAGGCTATGACCCTAGGTGAGGCCTTATTTCCCATATTTTTAGGGTGGAAACACAAAAATAAACTAGAAGATTTCCTCATTTATTTGGTCCTGTCTAAATAAACTAGCATCACCCTATGCACATCTAATGTGTGCCACTTTCTCCAATGGGTGTGAAGCATTAGGACATAAAGGAGGGTATGTGAATCTCCCTTTCGCTCCAGCTGGAAACCTTTTAACATACTTATCAGAAGCATAATCAGGAACTGAATAGAACTTGAATGTGGCCGAGAAGGCAAAACCTGTTTACGTAAAGCATTCAATTTTAGGCACTTCTGGAGCCCTGCTTGTAAAAACTTAACCACTTGCTGCAATAAGGCATTCAGGGGATCTACCTTTGCCTCTCTGCACTACTTAACAAACACTTTCAATGTAGCATTATATAATGTCCTAGTGGATGGCCTCCTAGAAGCCAGCATAACTGCAAAACCCAGCTCCTTGAGGCATGCCCACTGAGTCTCCACAATGTCAAGCAGAACCAAGATGGATTTGGATGAACCAGGTCCCCCCGATTTGGAAGTGATAGGGCCTTCTCCACCAACATAGCCACTAACAGGAGAAAACATGGTCTTGGCCAAAATGATGTCATGAGAAGCACCTCTGCCCCATCCCTCTGCACCCATTGGAGTAAGCGATGAATCAGAGGTAGGGGCAGGAAGGCATATAGAAGCCCTTGGGGCCACAGAGCCAAGAGAGCATCTGCTGCCCAGGCTCCCTGAGCCTTGTGCAAGGAGATGAGTCTCTAGCTGAGCACTGAGGGGTGATGTGAACAGATCCACTGCCAGCAAGCCCCAATGCTGGACCATCACTGCAAACACCTGCGGATTCAGCCGCCACTTGAACTGCTTGTCTACCAGGCTGTTGCAGTTCCCCTATATATGGACAACAGAAACATATGCCAAATTATTTTCCAGCCAACTAAAGCTTCATCAGGGTCTGCGAATGGGTGCCCCCTGTCTATTAATGTGAGCCTTGGGCATCACATTATTTGTTTCCACAAGTACATGGCTGTCCCCAATGAGCTCCAGGAAGGACTGTTAACACAGCCTGATCACTTTTAGTTCCAGGAAATTAATCTGGAAGGCCTTATCTCCACCCCAGACTCCTTGAGCCATTCTACCATGACAGTCCCACCCGCTCATCCTGACAGACCGGCGTCTGTCATGACCTTGATATGAGGAAGATCCCCACTGGGCACACCCTTGCTTAGGGTCTCCTGACTTTGCCACTGGGTCAAGAAAGACTTTGAGGAGCACATTGCTAAAAACATCAAAAGAAATAACAAGAACTTCTATAGGTATATCAGAAGTAGGAATCCAACCAGGAAAGCAGCTGGACCAATAAATGGCAAAAGACAGAAAGGGATAATTAAAGAAGACATAGAGATTGCAGAGACTAAATGAATTCTTTGTCTCCATATCCACAGAGGAAGACAGAAGATACAGGCCAGTAGCTGAGCCTGTATTTTCTGAAGAGTTAAACTGGACAGAGATAATCAAGGAAGAGGTCCTTGCATGTCTTAATAAACAAAATGTTAACAAGTCACCAGGACTAGATGGTATACATCCAAGAGTTCTTAAGGAACTCAAATGCAATATTGCCGACCTTTTAGCAAAAATATATAATCTTTCCCTAACATAAGGCTCTGTACCTGAGGACTAGAGGGTAGCAAATGTAACACCAATCTTCAAAAAAGGATCCAGGGGTGATCCAGGCAATTACAGACCAGTTAGCTTAACGTTGGTTCCATGTAAGGTGATGGAAACCATCATTAAAGACAAAATTAGTGTGCAAATGGAGGAGAAAGTATTGCTGAACAAAAGCTAGCATGGCTTCTGCAAAGGTAAATCATGCCTCACAAACATATTGGAATTCTTTGAGACTGTCAATAAACACGTGGATAAAGGTGAACCAGTAGACATTGTCTATCTGGACTTTCAGAAGGCTTTTGACAAAGTCCCACATCAAAGGCTACTGAGTAAACTCATCAGCCATAGAATAAACGGATAGGTTCTGTCCTGGATTTGTGACTGGCTTAAGGGCAGGAAGCAGAGAGTAGTAATAAATAGCCAATTCTCAGGGTGGAAAGAGGTAAAATGTGGGCTTCCTCAAGACTCAGTGTTGGGACCAATGCTTTTTAATTTATTCATCAATGATCTAGAAGAAGGGGTACATAGTAAAATAGCAAAGTTGCTGATGATACTAAATTATCTAGGGTAGTAAAATCCGAAAGAGATTGCCAAGAGCTCCAGAGGGCTCTCTTAGCATTGGGTAACTGGGCAACCAAGTGGCAAATGTGCTTTAATCTTAACAAGTGCAAAGTAATGCACACCAGGGCCAAGAATCCAAATTATGTCTATAAACTGATGGGGTCTGAGCTTTCTGCAACACACCAGGAAAGGGATCTCGGGGTTTTGGTGGACAGTTCAATGAAGGTGTCAACCCAGTGCGCGGCACCACCGAAAAAAGCTAATTCAATGCTACGAATAATTAGAAAGGGAATAAAAAATAAGTCAGCAAGTGTCATTTTGTCTCTTTATAAATCTATGGTGAGGCCACATTTGGAATACTGTGTACGATTCCTGTCACCACACCTCAAAAAGAATATTGTAGAACTAGAGAAGGTGCAGAAAAGGACAACCAGAATGATTAAGGGTCTGGAACACCTCCCTTACGAATCAGGCTGCAATGTCTAGGCCTCTTCAGTCTGGAGATGGCGTTTAAGAGGGGACCTGATTGAAATATATAAAATTATGCATGGTATAGAAAAGGTGGACAGAGAATATTTCTTTTCTCTGTCACACAACACTAGAACCAGGGGGCACTCTATGAGGCTGATGGGTAGGAGAGTTAGATCCGACAAGGGGAAGTATTTCTTCACTCAGAGGATCATCGGTTTATGGAATGTGCTGCCAGAAAAGGTGGTGACAGCTACCAGTCTAGATGGCTTTAAGGTAAGGTTAGACAAATTTATGGATGACAGATGTATCAATGGCTACTAGAATGAATGCCTAGGTGCATCTTTCAGGCCGGGGGGGGGGGAAGCGGGGCACTTCTAAGGCCATTTGCTGAGATTCGAGAGCAGGCAAAGGTTCATCCTTGTCTCTCCTTAAGATGCCTATGACCACTGTGTGCGGCAGGATGCTGGACTAGATGGCCTGTGGCCTGATCCAGTAGGGCTTCTCTTATGTTCTTAAGGACATGAGAACATGTTCTGGAAGAGACACCATAAATATTCTGCTCCCTAGCAATCTAACTTACAAATGGCAGCAGAAACCACTGAAGGGGCCTAGAATGCTATCTAGCCAAGCAACCACATCTATGACTGAGATCATTTTCCCCAATAGAGAGGCAAACTTCTTGATGCCGGCACTAGGTGACTTCAAAACATCCAACACCACAGAAAAGAATTCTTGAACTCTCTCTGGGACTGGGGCCACAGTGTCATTGCTGGTATTCAGGAGGTGCTCACAAATGAATTAGAGACTGGGAGGGATCCAGAAAGCTATTTCCCTCATTGATGAGAAAACCATGAGAAGACACAATATGTACAGTTCGACTAACTGCCCTCTCAGCTTCCAAGAAATAATTGGCCGTGACCAGGATGTCATCCAGGTAAACATAGGCCAAAATCCCGGACAACTGTACCTGATTAATTACTGATCCTAATATCTTAGAAAACACCCTCAGAGCTGTGCACAATCTGAAGGGTAATGAGCAATACTGGAAATGTTGCTGGCCCCACTGAAAATGCAAGAACCTGTAAAATTCAGATTTATTGCAATGTGACGGTATGCAGATTCTAGATCCAAGCTGGCCAGGTAGGACCCAGCAAAAATCTGTGACTGATCTTTCCCAGACACTCCATTTTAAACTAATAATTTTAAACAAATTTATTTAAGAATTTAAGACCCAAAATCTTTTTTAGGCCCAAAAAAATAGAACAGAGTAAACACCAGAACCCTGTTTAGACAATGACAATTAACTAAATGCTCAACTGCTTCTAAAACCAGGAGTCTTTCCCCTGGGATAGCAGATAAGGCTAAGATGACCCTTCTATCCCTAGGCGTAACTCTAAAGGGAATGCAAAAACCCTCAGACACAATGCTTAACACCTGCCGGTCCATAACAGATTCCCTCCAGAACTGGGCAAAATCCAGAAGTTGCCCCCTAACCTCCATAGGCTTAATGCTATGTGGCAGATCTGAAGGATTTTGCAGGATGAAAGGTGCCCTTAGTGGGAGGACTGAAATCAGCCAAAGGCCTAGACCAGGAATTCCTTTCTTTTTCCTGCTGTCTATAGGGCCCCCTTCTCTGGGCATTGACTCTCCCAAAAGATTTACGTGGCTGACTCAACTTTCTGTTCTTGGACCATGAAGTCCCTTGCACACTTGAAACCAAAGGCATAATTTTCTTCTTATCTTTACATGTGACCAGCACATCCTTTAGAGCATCTTCTCTGAAGAGCATAGTGCCTTTAAATGGTTGAGACAGGAGCTGAGCCTTGGATCCATTATTGACAATCCAATGTCTGATCAACAGCACCCTTCAGATCACCACTGCAGATGCCAGGGAGCACCCTATCAACGGTAGGGCATCCAGACTTGCATTCACAGACAGGACCAAAGCTCTACACATATCCCTGAGAATCCCTCTGGAGTTCTGAGAGAGGTTGAGATCCTGGAGTAATTCATCAGACCATTTTAGGGGGACACGAGCAAAAATAGACAAATTAACGGCAATCCTGGCCGCTAGATAGGAGGACTCAAAAGCCTTCTTAAGAGATTATTCCATCCTCTGATCCATGGTTGTCTTTTAAGAGATTAGCACAATTTTCATTAGGCAGAATTTGAATAGATACGAGTCCAATGATAGGAATGGGCCACATGCTTGGAAGCTGGTTTGGACTCCCAAACATTTTCTTAGGAACCATCAGGATGTGTTTTGATAATGATAAAGAAGCCCATTCCACCAACACAATTTTCTCAAAGGGCTTGGCAATCGGAAGCACCTTGTCCATAGGTGGAGATACCAGCATAAATAGTTGAGCTTCCTCCTCAACTTTTTGAGGTACAGGCTCAGCAAGTTTCATTTTAAACATCAACATTAAGGTTTCTAACAATGCAGCCTATTTTTCTCTAATCTAGGGCTAGCTGAAGTTGATCCAGCCTCCCCAAAATCCAGCTAATAATCAGAGCCTGCCAAGACATCAAACAGAAGTGAAGCATTCTCCTCTGTCATGTGCTCATCCTTGGCCTTGGCCTGATGCTCCTGAGCATGGGACAGTGATTCTTCCCTGGCTCTGTCATGTGAACGTCTCTGCCTGCTCCTCCCCCTGGACAAGGACTGGTCACAGCAATGGTGGATTTTCCTGCTCCTCTTCCCTGATCGCTCTGATCTTGATGAAGAGGTAGATGAAGATCTGGAACGGGATCGCTTCAAACCTGATTCCACGACCTTGCTGCAGCAATAAGAGCCCTAATTTGCTCCAGTAACCCAGCATCCACTGAAACCACTGAAGGGGGAGCTTTAGAGACCAAAGGCATCTCATGAGGCATGTTGTCTGGGCTATCCTTGTTTACAATGGAGGGAGGAATAGCTACCATTTTAGAAGATGCCAAGTGCTCAGGCGCCCACGCCACCATGTTGCCTTCTACCTTGCTGATATGTGATGCACCTGGGACCTCCAAAGGCTCATGATCTCTCCTCAGTGATCTGTTAGCACTCTGGCCTGAGGCTCCATAAAGTTGTAGTGCCTCCACAAGATTGAGCCTCCTTGGAGCAGCTACAAATCCCTTTGTGGCCCCCAATTGTGGACACGGGCCTGTGGGTTCCGTGTGCACAATGGAGACCTCAAGAGACTGTGTCTCTAGAGCCTGCCTTAGTGCAAGCCTCCTCCTTCTCCATCAGGAGTCAATTGCTGCATAGCAAGCTGTGGAGGGGTCCTGCCCTTGTTGGCATTCTTCCCACTTATATGTTCGCCACTTGAAGCACTGCCTATGAAAAGGTGTGTTTTCCTGCATGACAAAAATGCAGGCTGATCTGAGGAAAACCCCTCCCCCTGCTGAGGGGTGAGCCTGCCCTGATGGCACAGAATCGTGCTGCCAAATGCTTCAAGTCCTTCACTTGTAACTGTGAGGGTTGCACAAAGACATAGAGCGCCAAGTCAGACAGCAGACTATTGAGGCCAAAAATCTTAACCTCAGATAGGATTGTGTTCCTGATCACTCTGCCATAAAACTTCCAAAATAAATATTTTCTAAAAGAGATGCCCCCTACAGGGCTAGGTCGTTCAACTGATTCGACCGAGTGATACTGGGGATCAATAGGGGGCGACAGAGTTATATACCATGCTGAGACATCTGTCAATCATTTGATTGTGGAGATCCGATTAACTAATTAGTAAACAAATTTTCTGAGTTCTTCTGAGAATTGCTTATTTCCAAATATAAATGGTACTTTTGAGATAAAAGCTCAAGAACATCAAAACGAAGTATTCAAAAACCAAATTATGAATATAAAAGCAATGTGCATGAGCTCCATTTTCAGAACTTGGTATAAGCTGAGCCCCAGTATCACTGAGCCTGTTTAGAGTGCTTCACTAATGCGGCCAGCTCGCTTGGACTTGGCTCACTTGTATGTGGAGGTTATTGAGCACCCTCAGCCTTTTATAGCTGCTCTGTGGTGGCTGGAACTTTCTATGGTACATGGATACCTATAATTTTGAAACAATTCCATTCATAAGGAAAAATAAACTCAGATCATGAAAAAAAGGTTTATCAATTCCCAAAGATATGTGTTTTGAAATACATATTATTCTTTTGGTGCAAAGTAATAATGATTGAACAAAAGTAACAGTGATTTTAGAGTAGCTGTCAGAGACTTCTAGCTTCACCACTCTTGCTGGAAGGGTAGGAATTCAGATTTGAAAATATTACTGGAATGGGGGAGGGCTATGCTCTTTAATTAGCAGTGCTCCAGACTGCTTCCTGACTGTCTAAAAATAAGCTCATGCTTAGGGAGAGGCAGAAAAATATCTTACCTGATCGACATGAAGTAGTCCACAGTGCATTATATTGTAGAAATGAGTTAAAAAGTCTCTATTTGGAGAAACATCTTGTCTGCGCTTCATTGTATTACAAATGAGTTTGTAAGCATGTAATTTGCCTTGTTTGTACTTATCACTCAACATAGTTGCCTGATGTTAAAAAATGAAACCAAAATATTAGTACTCTGTATTTTTTTGCCATATAAGAGACCTACTTTTTCCTCTAAGTCCTCCTAATATCCACCTGCACCTTTTATCTTGAAAGACAGGCTTTGTAAAAATCTCTGTGGTGATTAAAAGACCTTTCAGCTTGTTTCTTTCCTTACTGGTTTCATGACAGGAATTGTAGGCTACTCTATGCAGCATTGGGACTTAGTCAATTCCAGTGTGAGCTACTGTTTCCTTCGATTGCATTCATGAAAACAAAAGGATTATAAGCTGACTCTAGCCTCAGTGAGGAGACATGCTTCAGTCACAAACAGATAATGAGGCATATTGTAATGGGACAGAAACTATCAGGGTCAACAGCAACAAATCTCAGTCAAGCACAACAGAGTCAAAATATAGCAGGAAAGTAGAATGACATTTTTACAAACCACACTCAGGGTCTCCTCATGTGGCACTGAATGAAAAGACCTTCAGCATGAGGGCAGATCAAGTACAAATCATACTGCTACCCTACTTTCTCATTGATATCAGCTGCTGTCTTACCTTCCCGATCAGGAAGGTAAGGACAATGCCTACCTTTATAGCACTGAAGGGATCAAACCCTATTGTCACTGCGGCATCTGCACTAACATCTTTGCAAGAGAGGATGTTGCCCATGACAAAGCCACAATTAAGTGTGTTAGGTTTTAGTTATTCTTTGCAAAATTTTACGTGCATCTTGTGTGCCTAGGCATCTTATGGGAAATGAAATAATACATTTATTTAAAATATCAGGATACTCATATTAAAAGAAAAACCTTGAACTGATCTGTATTTTTTTTAAAAAAAATATGAGTAGGAAAAAACCCATTTACATTGGGAGAGTTTTAACAAAAAACTGTTTTCAATTAGGGATGTGCATGGATTTTTTTTTGGCATCCGATTCATATCGAATGCAAGAAAATTTGTATTCATTCAAATAAATCCCCTTCTAATGTAGTAGGATTCAAATTTGATACGAATGTTCAATCCCATAATATCCCATACAAATCTGTAATAAAACTTTGTACGAATGTACTGAAACATTCAATTCGAATTTGAATGTCAATCTTCAAATGTGCCAACGTTCTATTCAAATGTCTGAATTTGTATGAATTTGTGCAATATGCGAAAGGTATGAATATTTGTGCACATCTCTATCCCTATAGCAAGGCCACTCCAGTAAATCTTGATGAGCTATATAATGAAGGCAGTCTGCAATGGAATCTAGCCCCAAGATGTTTTGGCTTTATATGCTAAGAATATAACTTTGAATGTAACAGGAGCTGAATGGCAATCAGTGCAATTCTTTTACTATAGGCATAAAATGTGTGCAAGCAGGTACTCCATTTCTTAACCTGCTCTAGTCTGTCCTTGCAGTTGCAGTAATCTAAAACATCAGCAGAAGTGGTTATGCTATTTCTGTACAAATAGGTGTGTACTTCTAATCCTAGCTAAAGCTGGGAGTAAGCATTCCAGGGGCAATGGTACTTCCAGCTGCACTCTTAAGCTCTCTACCAGTTCCTTCTATAATTCTCCACACCCTGAATCTGGGAACCGTTTACTTACAAGGCCTTTATCTTGTTTGAATTCACTGTTGGCCCTTATCTAAGCTATCACTATACCCAAGCACTATTTGAAGACACGCAAAGCCTCTTCTGATCCAGAGATTACAGAGAAATAGTGGAGAGATTCATTGGCACCCCAAAACTACATTTTTAAAATCTTCATTTGCTGCTTTTTTAATTTAAAAAGTCTTTCACTCTCTCTTAATTATATGTATTCACCACCCAACCCCCACACATCCACCTCAGGTTATTTTATTTACCTTAAAAAGCCATGGAGTTAGAATTCTCAACGGAGGAATTAAAACTGGTGGAGATGGTGATGTCATGTTATCAGTTGAAATACCAAGATTATCTCTAATCTAAAATTAGTTAAAAACAAAAGAAGAACTTGTAAGAGAAAGAACTTACTGTTTCAGTTTTGCCATAACAGTAAAGACTTTTCTGGCTGCATATAAATATCAAATTCATCTAGTACCTTAGCAAGATTCTGCCAAAGTTCACAAAGGTAATCAAAAACTTGAGCGTGTATTTCGGGATCCATAATGGAATTGACATCTCCTAAAATGCCTAACATCCGTCTCCACATTACAGTAGCCACATCTGCATGCCATCCAGTTAAGGTTCCTCCTGCCATCACACTACAGCATTCAGATGGGAAATCACTAGTTTCTATAAAAGGAGAAAAGCACACTATGAGAACAACTTGCATGTGTGTATGAGCACATGTGTACAGTTTAATGTGAAAACTGAAGGGGTCCTCTAAAATTTATTTTCTAAAAGGAGTTCCTAAAATAAGCAAAAATGCTGAACCAATAACCAAGATAAGGGGTAAAAAGGACACTAAGCTCTATCTGAAAGGCATCCTGACAGTCTTCTCAGTACCGCAACAAAATTTCCATGACATGTTCTTCTCATCAAATTTTCTGAGCAAATTTTCTCATCAAATTTTGAAAAACATTCTTAAACATGAAATCTGGAAGTTTTGTCAGGCAAAACATAAGTTTAAAGAAAACAACAATGACAACAAAATGGGGTATATCTGTGCCCCTCTGGTCCATAGGCATAGTCTACTTTTAGCCCCTTAACTTCAAATAGATACACTGCATTCAAAAAAATAAATGTCTTAAAGCTCAGGTTCATATTTAATACTGAAAGCAAGACTGGTCATATTTCATAGACAGAGAAACAGAGTCCTGATATTGTTTTTGCTCCTAAATTTACTTAAAAAAAAATCCTTTCAGAAAGCTAGCAAGCAGTCAGGCTCCATAACTAACTATTGTGCATGTAAACTGGGACAGCATCGGAATGAGCATGATCACCAGCATCAGAACTTAGGTAGATATGAACACACTGATAATTCTAGAGACTTGGAAACATTTAATATGACTGCCCTTCGTACTTCTATTATTCAAATCAGGAAGTTTGAATCAACATTAGCTGTCAGGAGATGGGATATCAAATAATACTAACAAACCCTGCTTCCAGCTCATGAAACAAGGTCCATTTGGGGAAGCCTTGCTTATTTGGTGGAGTTGTAATTTCAAAGAGTGATGACAGCAGCCATTACAAGAAGAAAGACTTGAACTGTCCCTTCGTATTATCTTTCTACATAATTAGAAGTGGTCAGGATGGGCTTGGCACCACATTGAACTCTGTATTAGCTTGGTTTGGTATTATGACCACTTCTTCAGGCATGAAAAAGTACTAAACAGAACTTCCTCATGGTGAAGTAACATAAACAAATGGGCATGCGTGTGCACATACCAATGAAATATATGTTAATGCTACACCAAGTGAAAAAGGAAGATGCATAGTAATTCAAAATGCTTATACAGTATACTTACAGACAGTCAAAATTTATCAGACTTTTTTTACGTGCTCACCTGCTCTTCTGGAGCCTGAAGGTGGGAATGGGTGAAACAGCAATAGGTACATTATAATTTGGTGACTTAATTATAAGTCTCTCAACACACTTATTGCCACATCACATCCCCAAAGACTAAAGAAGAACAGGAGAGCAACAGGTAAATGCCCAACCCTCTTGTAGGTCCACAGTACATGTGAGCTAGCTTACACTAAGCACATGTTCTCTGAAGGCACTGGGCAGGTATGTTGAGTGACATTTTGAACTATTTTGCACATCCATAATGTGAGGCTTTTTCAGTAAGATTTACATCTTCTCTCTCTCTCATTTTTTTTACATCTTCTCTCAATCAAAATGAAAGAAAAATTAAGAAGTACAATGTTAAACATGCATCTAAGGAAGAAAGTCTGATAGCTATTAGTAAATACAGATTACTTTTCTAGGGAAACAAAACTAAAGAAATAGAATTGTTTATAGGCACTTAAAAATGTTTTAATGAAGCAGGCATATAGTAACAGGAAGCAATTTGTGCCACAGTAACAGCAGCAAAACACCCCCACAGTACTGGCAAACATGACTTTCATTTGCCAGATGACCAGTTCATTGGTATCATAAATGTATTTTGTCATGATACCAAAGAAAAGACAGAGCCTCCCTATCACTCCTTACCATGTACATTGTGAAGTTTTCAGTTCTTTATTTAGACAATCAAGGGTAGTCAAATTATGATCATGAAATTTATATTATTATAAACAATTTGAAGTAGAAAATCATTAATTCTAGCTCTAGCAACTGCCATAAATTTTGAAAATCTGAGATCCTGCAGATATTGACAAAGCTAAGATCCATAAATATGAATATTGGCACAGACAAAACCTAAGAATATATAGTTCTTATGTTACTTAAATATTATTTAAATAATGTGTGGTTGAAAGCAATGTTTGAGTTTGCTCTGAATTTATGAGATTAGAATGATCAGGGATCATGGGTGCTTGGTAAATAATTACTCCACAAATTTTACTTGAGATTTCTAAAATACCTCAATATTTTCACTGGGCTAATTATAGTATTTTCTGATCATTTAATACCATTTGAAAATAAAGCAAACTCATAATCATGTGGGCTTATCTGCATACTTCACATGTGCAACACAATTAAACTAGGCCAACAGAACTACTGTCTTCACTTGTTCTAACCAGTGACAAGTGAAGTACAGCACTGCATAACTATGTTACATGTCTAATATTCACTTCATGATGATAAATTATTATTGGCTATAAAAATACAAGAATAAAACAACATAAACATAGACACTTAAGTTACATCAAAATACCTAGTAGTAAGTTTGTAGGAACAGGCCAGATACACTTTGATTCCTTATTATCTGCATATTGTCCCTAGTTTATTGGATATTTCAGTAGCCTACATGCCTACTTTAATTGTTCATATGCTAAAAAATAAAAAAACTATAACTTCTGCTAAAACAATTTAGACACACCATAAGAAACACACTTTAACAAATTAAGTTAGAATACAAAATGCTTCCTGAAACTGCATGGCATGGCATGAACGTAATAACATAGAAAATGAAAGAAAAGCTTGTATACAGTTTGCTAACTAAGACATTGCCTAGGTCATCTGGTGTCTGTAAAACAGAATGATGGAGCTTTTCATCCAGTTGTAAGTCTTTCTGTTCATTGTGATCTGCACTCAGAGTAGCAGGTGATGGTGTCTGAGACCGTGACCCAACAGCTGACTGGACTGGTGAAGCACTTTCAGAACCTACAGAACACACATAATATATCTACTCAATCTTCATTCTGGCCACACTGCTCATGGAAAATGTTAATATCTTTTGTACAATTGTTTAGTTAACAAAGTATACTGACAGTCCTTGTGCAAGACTGCTAACTGAAAATATTTTGTAAAAACAGTTGTTTAAGAGCACACAATATAAACATACATTTAAATCTTAAAATAACTGTCACATTTTTTATTTTGCATTTTGTTTCCATCTGACTTAGCTATTCTTATTTTTCTTTTAATTACACCATGAGTGAGGTTAAATTTTCAGGCATCTATTTTATAGATTCTAGTCCATGAAAGCTTACGCCACAATAAATATATCTGTCAGCTACTAATGGACTCATGTTTGTGCAGTGGCAGACCTTTCCTGGAAATGAGTTGAATTAATACATAGGAAGTGCATTCCTCTGCATGGTTGCATTCGTGTGCTTTTTAAAAAAATACTGCATCACCTTACCTGCAATAGTTGCAGCTTCAGCAGACAGTGGTTGTTGATTGAGACTGCTTGTCTCAGAGTCAATATGGAGTGTAGTCAGACTAGCCACTTCCTGTTCTTCAGCAGTTTGCTGAGGTCCTGAACCTGTATCAGACTCTGCAGAATTTGTTGTTCCACCTTCAGTGCCAAAGCTGAAATCTACAAAAGAAAAAAAATCTCTCACATAAAGACTACTTTTAAGTGTGTGTTTCCTTTCTTCTTTATTGACTCACTTAAATTTATATTTTATACTTCATTTGAAGGCATTTTGTGGGCCTTGCCCAGAAATGTGCAATACAACATACAGTTTAAAAGAAAAGACCTGGCTGAAGAACTACATTTTAACCAAACTTGAACATTGTACAATTTTGGTATCTGATAGACACCAGTAGAAAAGCTATTCCAAAACCTGAGGGCCACCATAGAGAAGGCCTTCTCTTGTGCAGCCACCTCTCAAAACATCTGAAAGATACAGAAGAGTAAGGAAAGCTTCTTCTGCAAACCTTTGCAATTTAGCCAGTAAATTTCCATGAATTCAAGCAAAGCTATGCTTTGGGCATGGCTCAAATGGTCTTCAGTGAGCACCCTCTTCCTGTTGGTAACTGTGAGGGGAAGACTCATTGTTAATGGAGTCCAACAGGAGTGAGGTCTGCTAAAGAGAGTTAAGAATGATGAGGAAGTCACAGGAAGTTCTGGAATAAATTATTTCTTGTCACACTAACCTGTGATACACACATCTATTTGTACACTAATAAGTTAATCAAAGTTTCACAACCAACTGAGAGATCTGATACTGAGAACAAAGAAGCAGGTACTGATTAACCTGCTTGGAACTAAATCAAGGGAATCATGTTAATGAAGTCATAATCGATTCTATGTAGTTGTATAAGACACCTATCATGCACAATCATAGATTGTCCTGAGGTGCTACATATGCTTAAGTAAGGCAAAATCTACATGGCCCAAAGGAGTCATGCCAAAAATGGGCCCAGAGTGCAGTAACCCCATATGACTATGTGTCAGGAGTGCAATGACATGAGGAATCCGCACATCACTAGTGCCCGACTTGCTCCTAGGAACTGACTCTGTTACCAATGGGGCTCCAGGAAAAACTACATCGCAAAAGGTAACATAAGGCTGAAGTGTGCCTAAGCATTTTAATAAAGCATTTAATGCTAAGAAAACACATTGTTTATTCAAAGAAAGACTATAGATTTGAAGTATACTAAGTCTCAATAAACTGAATACCATGATGTGTCACCTCTTTGTTTTTCCTTCCCTGGCATCCTTTTTGCTACTAAATAAGGAGATGTCCAGGAGGCTCTGTCTGATGGCAGCTCCACAAGCAGCAGCCCACTGTCTCTTAATTGCTACTAGCCACTATAGCGGCTGGCAGCAGTCAGAGCAATGGGGAAGGTAGACTGTATCTGATCGGAGGAAGTCACAGAATCCAAATCTTGCTTAGGCAACCAGCACACCTATCATATATACTACATTGCCCCAATTGTTGTGTTTATTTGCAATAAGAAATATGCTGTACAATCACAAGGAAAGCTCAGCGAGCCAATACTTGCTTTCAAATTTGTGGCCATCATACTGGAATGCACTGAAGGAGTCTGAATGGCTATCAGAACTGACAAGATCGCTGCTGCCTGCGCTGGCAGGAGATGTCCATTCAGAGGGCACACCGGGGTCATCAACAGGGCGCATTTGGCTCTGCTTGTTCAGTATATCAGGAAGATCTTTTGGGACTTCTAGGCTTCCTGGACTGCTCCCTCTTCTTGTCACATTCTAAATAAATATTTCCAATAATGTAAGAGAACATTTTCAAACAGGAAAAAGTAATCTCTCTATTTCAAAGACACTGCCTAGGAAGGTAATGAGGCAATTACCAATTTTTAAGTTAGGCTGTCTCCCATATATGGCATTCTTGCTGAATAATTTTGTTTAGTTTACATATAACATCACTGCAACCATTTTCTCTGCTGAACTGAGTTAATTTTTTTTCCATTTGCACAGTCATTTAATACAATTCCGTCCTGACTTTACCTTATAAAGCAAGCTAATCACATTTTGAAAAAGATCCAGGAGGTACTTCAGTAGTCTTCTCAGGAGTCAAAATGTAGCAGAAAAAGATATTTACAGAACATCCATGCATTATTAACAATTAAGTAAACATATTATTATTACTATTACTATTACTATTACTGTTATTATTATTATCAATTACACTAGTAATTTATGAAATTTCTGTCTTCTCTCCCAAGAGCTCACATGAGTCTTCTTCCTTCCATTTTATATGACTGGCCAAACATGTTGAAAAACAACTCTTAACAGCTGTGTATTTGTTTGTCCTTGATCTGTCCTCTGTTTTTTGTCTTGCTCCTTACCTTTTCTTGATGTAGTGGCTGATCTACTCTGTTACGGTGGGTCTGTTATATTAGGGGATGACCATTCTCCCTATTTAATTGGTTTGGATATCACAGTAGAGTTGGAAAATCCTATTAGCAGTTACCCACATTTATTATTTTTCCCAATTATTTTGTGTTTTTGTATGTTGATCTTCTCCCATTTTACTAATGTAATAATGACCTTCCCACACAAATCCTTCACCCTATGATTTCTTAACTTAAGAAAATGATGGAATCTTTCAGGATTTCAGGTAGCCTGCTATGAACATTTACTGTAAAGACCACTTTATTCCCAGGAACCATTTATAACAACATTACCCAACACT
This sequence comes from Aspidoscelis tigris stejnegeri, assembly GCA_023333525.1. NCBI lineage: Eukaryota > Metazoa > Chordata > Lepidosauria > Squamata > Teiidae > Aspidoscelis > Aspidoscelis tigris. The sequence continues at coordinate 77,970,704 of JALMGA010000003.1, forward strand.
GCACTCTGGATACCGTTATGTACAGTGCCTGACAAAAGTTCTGTCGCTTATCCATGTTGTTGAAACCAAAGCCTATAACCTGACTTAAAATTTATCCATTGGTTTTAAAAATGACTCATATGAAAGCTGAAACCCTCCCATATGAGGTTTTTAAAAAGAAAATAAATTTGCTTCACTGCTGAAATATTGATCATTTAATGAACACAGAAAGGTCAGATTTTGGCTAGACAAAAGTTTTGTCGCCTTGTCATATAATGCACCTAATCCTAGTTTACAGCCTCACCTGTGCTCACTAATTGATCAGATAATTAGTGGGTGTGTATAAAAAGAACTCCAGCACTCCAGACCTTCACTTGAACTGCAACTTGACCTCTGACAACATGCCAAAAATCCACCCTGCGACCAAAGCCTTGATTATCAGGAGACTGAAGACCAGATCCTCTGCAGAGGTGGCTGGCACCTTTAATGTGTCTCAGCGTCAAGTACAAAGAATTAAAAAAAAGATTTGAAGAGACTGGAGATGTTTTTGACAAGCCCAGGTCTGGCAGACCCCGCAAGACGACTGCTCAGGAGGAACGTTTGTTGGTTCGAAAATCAAAAGCCAGTCCTTCTTCCACTGCAGCAGAGCTCCAACAGGCCTGGTCACCTCAAGTCCCTGTGTCAACTAGAACAGTTTGTAGGATTCTGTCTCAAAATGGCCTCCATGGTCGAATCAGTGCCCAGAAGCCAGCACTAAACGAAAGGCAATTAAAAAACCATGTGGTATTTGCCAAGGCCCACAGCCTACTAAACGGATGGATGCTGGAAAAGTGACAGAAGGTGGATTTCTCAGATGAATCTTCAGTTGAATTACACCACAGCTGCTGCAAATACTGCAGGAGACCTACTGGAGCCCGTATGGATCCAAGATATACCCAGAAAACAGTTAAGTTTGGTGGTGGAAAGATCATGGTCTGGGGTTACATTCAGTATAGGGGTGTGCGAAACATTTGCAAGGTGGAAGACAATATCAATAGCCTAAAATATCAAGACGTATTAGCTACCTCTTACATTCCCAATCATAAAAGGGGTCAAATTTTGCAGCAGGATGGTGCTCCATCTCATACATCCATCTCTACATCAAAGTTTCTCAAGGCAAAGAAGATCAAGGTGCTCCAGGACTGGCCAGCCCAGTCACCAGATATGAACATCATTGAGCATGTTTGGGGTAGGATGAAAGAGGAAGCTTGGAGCACAAAACCAAAGAATCTTGATGAACTCTGGGAGGCATGTAAAACTGCATTCTTTACTATTCCTGATGACTTCATCAATAAATTATATGAATCATTGCCGAAACGCATGGATGCAGTCCTTCAGGCTCATGGAAGTCACACAAAATATTAAATATGGCTCTAATAGCACCACAACTTCATTCACCAATGTTATGAAACATATCTTTGTACTTGAAGTGAATTATCTGTTTGATTTTCACATTACTTTTTGTGGGCGACAAAACTTTTGTCTAGCCAAAATCTGACCTTTCTGTGTTCATTAAATGATCAATATTTCAGCAGTGAAGCAAATTTATTTTCTTTTTAAAAACCTCATATGGGAGGGTTTCAGCTTTCATATGAGTCATTTTTAAAACCAATGGATGAATTTTAAGTCAGGTTATAGGCTTTGGTTTCAACAACATGGATAAGCGACAGAACTTTTGTCAGACACTGTATATTTACTGTTGCATCCAGCTCTGAACTGAGACAGTAAGAAGGGATTTAAAAAACAGAAGTGTTTATTTTGTGTTTGGACTGAACATTAGAGGCCTGAGTCCAATTAAAAATTAGTTTGGGTCCATGAAATTAAGCATCTGAACCCTGCCCTCCAGAACAGTAACATTTTTCTGATCCAATTTAATGACCTAGTATTGACTGGTGTTACATTGTACCACATACTTTAACATAAAAGAAAATGACAGAATATGAAATAAAATGGCAAGCACTTACCACAGCACTACCACTGCGCAGTCTTTCAGCTATAAATTCATCCATGAGGTCATGAATATGTGTATTACTACTGCCATTATCACTACCAAGAGGGTTCTGCTTTGGGCTCATATCCTCCCTATTGGCTAAAAGCAAATGAATGACTGTATATAGTAAAGAACAGTTTCATCTATAAATGTATTGAAATGTATTGAAACAAAGTAGTCAATGCAAAATAGTATTTATTAAACATGCAGTTAAAATATCTTCTTTGAATGAATTTAGTTTTAGAAATTAGTAATTGACACCCACTTTTTAAAACCCACCCTCACCATCACCACTGAGCAAGTGTTAGTCAATTTCCAGTGTGACCTTGAAAAGAGCAAGAAAGCTTACAGATAAGCACTACTTAAAGGTGTTAATGCTTGTTTTAAAGCATCCATTCTTCATTCCCTCTATATGATCAAATGTACAATATCCAAGACAACTTTGCCAAAGTATGCTAATAGGGAACCTGAAGGTAGAAAGTACCACTAAATTATGTTTTAATGCAGTACTGTACACACAAAGTACACCTAAGCAGATCAATACACAATGAAAGATGATGTGATACATAAAGGACTAAAATAATTTTGGATGTTCAATGGCTTATGATCAATGTAATTCTGTTCCATTTGATATTTTAAGCCTTGAAGATCTTTCCATGAAATTTTAGTGTCTCAAATATTACCCCTCAAATAACTGCAAAGCAACCATGTTAAATTGAGAAATAACATGACTTTGATATGAAAAACTTTAAGCTCTGAATTTCAAAATTTTGTTATCTAAATATTCCTAGAATCCAGACTGCATTTTTCTCTCAAAAAAGACTTATTAAACAGCATATTAAAATAAAGCAGCCTGGATATTTCAATATTTGTGCTCAATCTACTATGCTATGCTTACAAAGACTGCCCTCAAATGGCATTAACATCTCAATGCAGGATGCACTACAGAACATTCTGTTAATCATGCCAGCATACAATGTAAAAGACAAAGCAAAAAAAAACCTACCTCACTGCTGAAAATTAATTTACTGCTCTTTTAAGGTTACTTAACTTATGAACTAAGATGTGTGGTATTAGAATGACAACCAATCTTGCCCATTTTTATCAGCACATAGAGGCTTCACAATTAGCTCACGGTGAACTATCATGGTACCTTTATGTACTTCCATGAACCAGGGTGGTGCATGAGAAGCAAGGGTATATTTTGGCAGGAAAAGAGTGCATCCATTCCAGCGAATGCACACAGAAAGCAATAAAGCATGTCTTGAAATAGCTCAAATAAAAAAGTGGCAAAATCCATAGTGAATTGCAATGAGAAAATAATTCAAATATGAAATTTTGATGCTTACTTCATTTTTTTTCCATTTCCAACAGAAGGAGGAAGATAAACTAACTGAAACCACAGCTGGCTTCAAAGCAACAGAACAGTAACTAGAAGATAGACATTATCAGAATTGCTTTTTACACTGGGAAACATCTGAATGCAAAAGGTCAGAAATCAAGGTCTGTCAGGCAAACACACCGTACTGACAGGATTCCTTGGTAATCATTTATTGTCTCTTCCTCTTTCCTGTTCTTATGTGTTCAGCAGCAAAGTGGTTCAGTAAATATTTTTAAAAGGAGAATTAGTAATTTCATGTTTATACAGATATCATATGCTTGGGAAAAAAATTCAGCTGGCCATATGCGCATGCAAAACCAAACAGGAAAAGCACTGATCACCCCAAAGCCTTTTGATTGCTTAGAAGAGCTTGCTTCAGGTGCATAAAGCCAAACTGGTGCGGCCTTTCTCCTTTTTTTGTGCTCCGCACATTGTTAGTGCTCACCTGCAGCTTTCTTTCCAAAATAGCCCATTACATGACTGTACAGATCCCTCAGTGGAGCCTCTGCTGGCACTCTGCTCTGCCTCTGTGGGGAAACATTTGCCTTCGGCTTCGAAAGAGCATGTACAACAGATTTATAAACACCACCCAGGGAGCCCTGCTGTTGCCCCGACTCCTGACTCGATGATTTAGGTGGGCTACGGTTAGACATCGGATTTATTCCAATATTTTCCTTCTGCAACGCAACTGCTGGAACATCTCCTGATTCTTTAATCTGTTTAATATTAGCAGAAGCTGTACTGACTGCATCTAGAGGCCTATACATTCCAGGTTTGACCAGCATAGCCACTGTGGATGAGCTGGTGCTTGGGTTGCTGCTGCTGGTGCCGCTGCTGCTGCTACTGCTCCCGCTACTGAAACCACTCAGTTTACGAAGTCTTGCTTTCCAGGGGGGCTCTTTGTTTTCTAGAGGATTATAAAACTGAACTGATTCAGTAGATGGCCTAAATGTAACATGGACACTGTTTCGCTTTTTAGTTGCAATTTTCATAATTTTAGCCTTATGGGTTACTGTTTCAGATATGCTCCTTTTAGTTGGTGACACTTTGCTCATGCCAGTAACGTGAAGTGTTTCAGGGTTAACTAAGGTTTTATGAGGCATTTTCTTTGCATGCATAATACTTGTGCTGGTTACTGTTTCATTAAAGAGGGCACTTCTATGCTTTTCAGCTAACACTGTCTCCACAGATACATCTACATCAGTGGCAATTTGTCTGTACAAGTATCTCTTCCTCTCTTTGTCACTAGGGCTACTTGAACCATGAACAGGCAGATTTTGGGTTTGCCTGTCAGTGTTAAACTGTTTAACTTTATCACCTTGGCTTCTTGTAGAGCTTTCTATTTGTGTAGGTGCGATATTACTTATAAAGCCACTTTGGTTTTGTTCCAATTGCAGCACTGCATTATCGGCACTTTCTGCAGCAGTGATACTACTTGCACATGTAACAGTCTGGTCTGTATGTTCTACTTCATCCAGTGGCAATTTATCACTCCTACTTATTCCTGCATCAACTTCATGAGGAGAAGACTCATATTTATCTATCTCAACGCTACTGCAAAGTTCTTCTTTTTCTTTAAGATATTCTCTCAGAGAGGAAAGAAGATCATCTTCACCTTCAAGGTCAACATATTGGTTTTGTTCAAAGGCTGATTCTGCAAGTTCTACTGGGCCTACCAAATGACAAAGGTGGTCATAAATACTATCCCCAACTTCCAGAGAGGACTCTCTGCTATCGGTAATGTGACTTTCAGTGGATCTACATATTGAAGAGGCCTCTGTGGAACTCTGTAAGCTTGGAGCATGATGGGATGAACCGTCAATGACAGGAACTGCACCTTTGACTCGTTCAACTGTGAATGGTTCCAGGATATCAGATGTGCTGCTGCTTCGTGGAAGTGGCTGCTCCTCATTCAATGCATCAAAAACTTCACTGGGCGTTTCCTCACTCTGTGAAAAATGTCTGACACGAGGTGGGCGTGGGAGAATTTGAGCATCATCCATGTCTGTAGAAAAAATAAGCAGTTAGTATAAATATCGAAATATCTAACTTATCATTTTACGCATTTGCTATTGAAGTACTGTAAATAACAGATCTCAAAAGAAGTCCAAAACTAAATGCCATGTAATAGTCTCTATAAAAACTAGAATGTTGTTAAACATACATACACACATGGACATACATACACAACCACACTATCTAGTACAGTGCAAAATGTGAGTTAGATAATCAGAAATCAGTCTTAAAATATTAACATGCATGGAGACAGATAGCAAGATCATGGGAGATTTTGGAAATGTTGTTAAAGCTAGGGCTGTGCCAATTAATAATACAATGTTTAATGAATCAATTATTAAAAATAGTTACTTTACAGATTGTTTGTTTAGAGAAGCATGTAACCTCCAGACCTTGTAGTTACAAGAAAATTCAATATACATCAGTAGCAATACATTCTTGTCTAGCATACATTCTTACTTATCCTGTCCTATACACCCAGGTTTTGGGGCAGGTTAAAATAAAATCAAGACTATAAGGGGAGTTGAAATTCAAATTATATATGTATATGTATATATATGTGTGTGTATGTATATATATATGTGTGTGTGTGTATAAAAACCCAAATAAGTGTCTGAAAAGGGAGGGCAAGTAACCTCTTCAATCAGATATCTTTACCATATACTTGAGTGTGTACAGGGTTGTGACTAGACTCACCCTGGGGGTGGGAGTACTACAACATTTATAGATAGAAATACAGTATTTGCTACAACATTCAACTGATGGAAGAAAGACTTTTCCTTGATTCTAAATGCTAAGTAAAGAACATGTATCTACAGATGCTCTCTTTCACACATCATGTGATAACTTCTGAAGTGGCTAGGATCTCTGTGACAGGGAACTGGAAGTCACATTTTTAGGAAGGCCCCTGAAAGTATGCAGAGCTCTACCTCTCAAAGCATCCATGTTAATTTTGTGGAAGGGTGTCACTAAAGGACCTGGTTTTATTGGTGCTGTTTTGTATTTTAGTTTGTTTGTGGAGTTCCCTTTTAGATGTTGTTTAATTTTGTATGTTATTCTGTAGTGTTGTGTAAGAACTAACAGCTAAATTAATGAAATAAAATTACATTTCCTAGACTTGCTACTTTTGATCAGTTGCTACTCAGTTGCTGAGAATGTATACAAACTGCTTCCATGAATTTGCTGAAATATTTTCTCTGTCTTTGTTCCTCCAGACTTATAAAAGCCAACCTGGAGGCATGTAGTCATGTGAATATGAGCAGCTACTTCACTGAGAGAGGGAGAGCCATCATGAGCCCTTGAGAACGTCAAGGAACATCTGCTTCTCAAGAGGCCTTCCCAGACTCAGAAGCATTGAACTGTAATTGCCCAATCACCAATATCACCAATATCCCTTCTTTGGGCAACATTACAGCATCACAACTTTGGGAGTGGTTATTTAGGCCATTAAGCATAACTTCACTCAACATGTAGGAATTTTTTTTATTATATAATTCAAATAATAAAAGTAAACAACATTATACAATACATGAATAATATAACAATAAAGTTATACAGACATTATACTAACTAGTGTGAAATTCAGGGCAGGAACATTGTGGAAATAAATGTGGGAATATTTTTTGAAGTTTAAGGTTCATGAAAGAAGAAGGAAATGAGGAATTTGGCCTCAATTGATTATCCTTCTTGGCCTTGTCTAGAATTGGAAGCCATTTCTCCATAAACCAGAACTGTTCTTTTTCTGTTGTCACCTTTGCTGTGTGGACTGCGATCAGGTCATTTAACACTACTGTCCAAACTCTATCAAGCCATTTGTCCTTGATTAATAGATTTGCTGTTTTTAATATAAAGCAATCTCCGCTTCAGCTGCAGTTACCAATGACTTAATCAAAACTTTACGCTTAAGCAATGCATTTTCTTTGTTGGAATTAATGTTACATTTTGTTGTTTAAGGTTTATAATTGTCTCCTGTACCATGCTCCAGAAAGTTTGAATAGCGGGACAACTCCACCACATGTGGAGTTATATCCCCATCTGTTTACACTCGTGCCAACATAGTGGAGTATCAGATCTTTAAATATGGTGTAAAAACAAGGGGGTCACATACCACCAATATAATACCTTGAAAGAAAGTTCCCTTTCATTTTGTGACCTAAAGGAATGATAAATTTTCCACAGTAATCTTGACCAGAGAGAACTGGCTAATTTTATTACACAATCAGTTTCCCATAGGGACTTAATTCCTACTAACTCAGTTAAATAATAGTCCAAGGTCAGATTGTATAATTGTGATGATAAGCCCTTCTCTGTTGGTTTATCATCCTTAATTAAGCGTTCATAAACTGTGAGTGTTCTGTTTAGAGACTTGTTAGTAATCCAGGTATAACTGCTTAATGAAAGTTTTTCTAACCAACTGATTTGTAAGCGTTCAGTTGTGCTTTTAGGATTTGAGTTAACAAAGTTACACATCGAGTGGTATCCCTGTTCTTTCGTAGCCTTCCAAGTGTTGGCCGAAAAAATTCTAGGACTGTGAGGCATGGAATTAAGTGGCATTAAAAGTAAAGATGTGTGTGTGTGTATGTAAACTTTGACTGCCAATTCTTCCATGTAAGAAGAGTACATTTAATGACTGGATTATCTATATTCAGATGTTTAAGAGTTAGTTTGTTAGATAGATAGCAATGAGGTAGTTGAGACAATTCAAAGTCTTCTAACCTGGTCCAAACAGGAGGAGAAAGTGAAAAATAAGAAAGAAAGTGATGTTGGCATGAGTCATAGTATAGCAATAAAGATGAGTAACCCCAACCTACTCTTTGCAGTGGCCTCATTAGATTTTTTTTTTAGATAGTCAAGCCCTTTTATTGTCGAAAATAAAGTTATCAAGCTTTTTAGCCTACCTAGTTCTCACATTTTGTGGAACATATATGGGGAGGGTCTGAAACAAATAATGAAAAACAGGTAACACTTTCATCTTAACTGAGGCAATTTCCCCCACCAAAGATAGATGTTTGGTTTGTTTTCATTTACTAAGATCTTTCATAACTTTTGTCCAAATTGGACCGTAATTGTAGTGTAATAATTAACTGCAATTTTTTGACAACCAAACTCCAAGGCACTTTATCTTTTTATAGGCTATTTGGAAACCATAACAATTGTGAATTTGTTTTTAAATTTTGGGAGGGGTATTTAGGAAAAGTATTTCACATTTATTGTAATTCACTTGGAGTCCAGAGAATTGTTCGAATAATGCTAGTTCCTGGGGCAAAGCTTTCAAAGTGGCATCGAGATTTCCTGTAAGGATTAAAATATCATCTGCAAACATGTGGAATTTGATTTCCTGTTTTCCAAATTTATATCTCTTAATAGAGTTGTTATCACATAATCTAGTGGCTAAGACTTTCATACTTTCAAAACGTGATGGAGAAAGACGGCATCCCTGCCTAGTCCCCCTTTTTAAGAATTATAGTTGCTTAATTTGTGTTGTGGATGAACTATATACATTTTTGATAAAGGAAATAAATAGTTGTCCAAAGCCCATAAGATCAAGTATTGAAAAGAGACAACGATGGTCCAGTCAGTCAAAGGCTTTGTAGATCTCAAGAGAGATGACCGATAGAGGCTAATCATGTCTTCTTGATGAGAGATAGTATTCAAAGCATTTCTAATTCGATCAACAATTGATCTGGTTGGCATAAAGCCATATTACTTTGCCCCTATAAGTTGAGCCACATAAGTGTTTAGGCTCCTGGTCAAAATCTATGTAAGAAGCTTAAAATCAACATTTAACAAAGAAATTGGCCTATAAGAATTAATTTGATCTTTTGGTTCTTTCCTTATCCTTTCTTTGTTAGATGGTCAACTGATCAGAGCTGGGTTAAATCTCCAAAGCCTGACAGTTGGTGCCTGTATTCCCAATTCTAAATCCATAATTACAATAGCATGATCTGGGATTGCATTAGGCAGGATTTCAGAGGCAACATATTAGATGAGAAAGAGGAACTAGTTAAGATATAATCAATTCTGGAATAAGAGGAATATTTATGAGAATAACAGGAATATTCTCTAGAAGTTGAAAGGACTCCATAAGATCAAAATTCATAATTTTACCCAATGCTTTAGCCTTTCTCAAACTTCTCAGTAGAGAACAGCTGTCTTTATCTATAGCCAGATTGGCAGTGATGTTGAAATCACCTGCCAAAACAATATTATTAGAAGCAAAACAAACCAGTTTTGGATCACATTATGTAAATATGTCAATATGTAAATAATATTTTTTTCCATACAGTTCTCGGTCCAGAAAGAGATATCTCCTTTTCATATCTTTTAAAAATGTATTAAGTTTAAAGGGAGTGTTAGGATCAATGTTGGTCACTATACCTCTGGCCTTAGAAGTGCCTGAGGACATATAAGAGCGAGAGAGACAAGGATGAGAAAATATTTTTCTACACTTGCTGTCCATGGGGGTTTCCTGAAGAAAAGCCACTTTAAATTTTGACTGGACTAAAGTTTGTTGAACCTTATTACATTTTATGGCATTACTTAGACCTTTTAGATTCCATGCTAAAGTGTTAGCTACAACCATTTTAAGAGCATAAAATTTATTGAACAGATCGCACTTACTTACCAAATTTTATCAACAGAACTATCAAAGAATATAACTAACTAACCAGTAGAATAAGCTTAAGTTAAATTTGGGAGGATTTGACTCATCCTCCCAAACCTCATGCCCCAAGCACAGCAGGGAGATTAAAAATCTCTCAGTCTAGCACCATCAAGGCTATCACCCTTGGGGCCATATCAGAGGGAATGCATCTCGCTTTTTGAAAATTTTATAATTTTTCTGCTCTTTTCCACCAGACCAAGCTGCTATTTATTTATTTATTTATATTTCAATCCTGCCCTATACCTGTAGGTCTCATGGCAGGTAACAAAATTCAGTGCATTAAACAAGACGTATCTTAAAACAGTAATTTCTACAACATTTAAAAACTGACATGTTAAAACAAAACAAATATATATTAAAAAACAGTACTACCTAAAAGTGGGGGGAAAGTGTAACCGTATTTAGCCGAAGGCCAGGGCAAAGAGGTGTGTCTTTACCACCTCCCTAAACATATACAGAGAAGGAGCCTGACACACCTCAAGGGGGAGACTATTCCATAGCCTGGGGCTATTATTGAGAAAGCACTCTCCTGGGTGCCCATTCGTTTCATTACTGAGGGCAGTGGGACAGCCAGGAGGGCCTCCCCACCAGATCGTAAGGCACAGGCAGGTCGATATAGGAGTGGATTATCTAAGATAAGCCCCTAATAGTGGGCCTGCAGAATCACAGTTGTTGTCCCCCCCTTATTAGCACTCAAAAGTGTTATGAGAGTATCAAAAAAAGTAGAGAGTATGATGAGTAGATGTAGAAAACAGAGTTTTAAAATTAGAAATCAATTTAAAGTCTCTGCTCCCAAGCTAGGAAAGAGTATATTATAAACAGAACTTGTCAAGATGTCTCAAGTGTGCCTCAGCTGTGTATAAACTGAGATTACACTGAGTATTGGTGCTCCTTTTAAATTTTTCTGGGATCCTCCTTTCCCTTGGTGGAGGCTTGTTCCTGTTTCTGGCTGGAGGAGCCTTTGTGATGTGCCAGTTGTCGCCATCTCCTCTGGTGGGTGAAGTCAGGTTCTGTTCAGCCTGGGATTCAATATTAGATTAATTTGAAGAATTTGAAAAAGATGCCAGATTAATTAGGTTCAAAATATGTTCTATTTCATCGCGTGCATTAGCCCTATATTGTCTCCTGTTTTCCCATAAATTATGAGGAAACTGTGATAACCCTATTGGTAGCAGTACCGGAGCTTTTGAAGCTGGAGTGTGACGCTCTGGAAGGTTCTACATCTGTCCAACACCTCTGGTGCCAGGTCTTGAAATAGCAAGACTTTTTGACCTTTGTGCTGTAGTTGATCCGGTAAATGGGAGAGAGTCTGCATAACCTGAGTTTTAATATGAAAGCTTTCAAAAGCTTCTATGAAGTCAAGAGGCAGTCTATCTGTAGGGGGCTGTGGGTGCAAACTATGATGGGCTTTTGCAGTATCAGAGCCTTTGATGATCAGGTGCATTTCTTGCCCACCAAGATACTAGGAACTCAGTTACTGAGGAGCCTTCCACACCCTCAAGTAAGCCTCTAAGCCTCAGATTATTACAAGAATGACACTGTAGGTCCAATATTTGCTCTTGTAATTTTTGAACCTCTCCCACCCCAAACATCGAGGTCTGTTCTAACTTCAGTGGCCCTATCTAATGCAGCTGAAGCAATTTCTTTACTTCATTAAGTGCAGATGAGAGACTCTCAATCCTGCTATCTATTTTGGTGAGCACTACATTAAATTCCTGTTTAAAAAGAGTTCTAATATGCTCCTGAGTCAGAGGTAGTTGAAACTCACTGTTTGCTCCTTCCTGGTTGATTTGAAATCCATTGTCATTTTCTTGTCTTGGTTCTTTATTTTGTTGGTTTGCAGCTCTGTTTCCTCCCACCTTTGTTGCATCGTCCATTTTGTTTTCTTCTTGCTCTCCTAGGCCATTTTGTTTTTTTGCTTTACCTTTTTTCAGGCTCCTGTATAGCTCCTGTATCAGAAGACATTTGGGGAGATCTTCCCCTCACGTCTAAGTGTTCTGGGGAATGCGGGGGGGGGGGGGCATTTAAAAGCTTTATCAGCCCGTTTAGTCTCCCATTTAGTCTCTTTCTCATGAAAAACCAACCATAAGAAAATATAAGTAGAACAAAGCATCTTCCTTTCCCCCAAGTCAGGCTATGTCAGCTTCTACGTTATAAAACATATATGAATTGGGGGGCTATGAAGGGAAGGCTGGCTTGATATGTGACAATACTGGCAGGGAATCCAAGTAGATAAACTGGCAAATAAACTATGATCAAGAAAATGAAAATCTAGTGTTTCTAAACATAGGATTTGAATATCTGGAGCACCTCAATAACTCTTGTAAATTTAGGTGAAATTCCTGGAGAATGAACAGGTACTTCTTGCAGATATTTGCTGGTAAAACATTAACTTAGTGCTGTGGTAAAACCAATATGATGCTTCTAGAATATCACCGGGACCAAGGTGACATTTAAAAATAAACAAATAAAGTCAGACCAAAAAAGAAGGAATTCTAAAGTAAGAACAATTTTGCACTGTACTGCTTCTGCAATCTGTCCATCACAATTGCTATGTTCCTTAAACAGGTTGGACAGTTCAGTTAATTTTTAGAATAAGTTAGTTTCTTACAGCAGGACTTGCTAGTATAGTTCACAAGGATTGTCCTAATCATTGCTCATGGGAATCAGGCACTCAGTGAGTTCTGCCACAGGTTGCCCTCTAATTTCCAAATATGCCCACGGACTCAAAACAGAAAAAAAAAATGAGCAGATTGTTTTTAAATATTAGGAACAAGTAAAAAATATTGCATTCTGTCCAGTTTTACTTAAGTATGCCAGCTGAAAACAGGTTTATTTTGGGGGAGGACAATCCTTCAGGAAATACACTGGAAACAGTTCAAACTTTTCTGTATATTCTCATTCTGAAAAGTGCACAATGAAAAACGCCAGGAGGGAAGGGGTGACAGAATTCAAATTTAATTGGCAAGATACTGGGGCTTTATAGAATTTAACTTGCCTTCCCTCCGTCAAGCATCAATAGCATAATATGCTTTTAATTGCCCTTCAGTTTGTGGCCACATGAATTTCATTTGTTAAACTATGAACAATTCAGGATTTTCTATTCAAAATAAGACTGTTACCCAAAAGATTCCCTATATGAATAAAAAGCATTTTTGATAGCCTAAGTGGAATGAGGATGTCCTTGATCGCCCCAGTTTTCTGAAACAGTTTTTTAAGAGTTCATCAGGGAGCTAGGCTGTCCTCATGGGACAAACAAAAATGTTAAAAACATATTCTTATATATTGTTCATTTTTACTTATTTGTGTTTTTATCCCATCCTCGCCCTGAAGGTGTCAAGAGTGGGTTACAACTATAAAAACAATAAATAAAATGAACCGAGTGCCTGAAAGAGGAGAAAGGAATCTGTTTCCTCAGCCAAAGGCAAGAGTAAATAAGTGCCTCTTCACTAAATGTATATAGGGAAGGCGTCTGGCGCTCCTCAGTGGGTGAGGCTATTCCATAAAGTAGCCTACATAATTTTGTGCTTATTTGATAGCTCAAAGATCTCCAAACTTTGTGGTCCAGAGAGGATAACTAGAATTCTCAAAACATATTCTTACAAACTAAAAGATACTGGTCCCATTGCAAAAAACAAAATGAAATGAAATGAAACCAGCAGTCTTACATAAAGCTGTTTATCTTGGTAACCTCTGTAAAATCATCCATCTCATAGTACAGTATTCTGAAATAAATATCTTGTTTGCTTAATAAAATCTTTAATAAAAAAATTAAGTGTCCAACATAGCACCCACAAATGTCTTCTCTGGAATCTAAGAGAAGTTCTGAAATACTAGGGGGTGGGGAAGTAAATCTGAGGATTTATCATCTCCTCTTTGTGCTCAGAGGAACCTCTTAAAGAAACGGATAATTTCCCCTTCAGAAATGTAGCTACCACATATCTTTACACATCTTCTTTCAAGGTGTTGTCAGAGTGGCTTTCAGCAGCAAATACATATCTGTAAAACATTACTATTACTATTATACAGATTACTACAGATAGAATTGGCACCAAAGGATGTTTCTGGACACAGTTAATGATCTAATCTTAAACTAGCACTCCACACATATTAAACATAGGTATTCTGAAAGCATGCTAAATATGTTGTATTTTGGCAAATTTAAAAGGGAATTGTTTTCCTTTGTTATCAAGGACAGAATCTTGTTACAGTTGACATATTTTGATATAATACAAAAGAGAGAATTCTCTCCTTTCAGTTATGATCTCTTGAGATTATTAAAACAGCCTGTGGAATGAGGCATTTTAATATTAAAATATTAGATGAAGTTGAAGAAAACCAGGAACAACAATGCAGTGCAGCTAGTTTCACTGGCATTCCACAATGGTGGCTTTTGTGACAGCAATGATTTAGCTAAATTATACTTTGGGGTACATTACTACTGTATATGTTTACAGACATATCTTGTAGCATCAATTAAACAGCTTCTTTGGAGAGTGTAGAGGTTAAGGAAGAGACTTCTTTGCTGCACCATAACTATTTTCTTCTAGTCTAAGCTGGTCACAAGAAACATTCCAAAATAATCATAAAGATATTGGGAGTGTGTGCGTTGGTTCTGCATTTTGAAATATCAAGTGCAAAAAACCTCCTTACATCAAGTTAACATTGTTTAGTTGACTGCTAGTACTTAAAGAGAAAGCTTTCAGTTTTTCTATGAAATATGCTCCCTGATTTCATTACCCCAAGGAACTCTTTGCGTGGATATATTGAAAAGAGAACAAAATCAGCAAAATAGGAAGTTAAAAGAAAATTTCTTTTTAAAAACCCAGTAGGTTTTTACAGAGCGTTGCTGATGCCAGAATAATGGCTACTAGGGAAGACATGTCTGCAGAGGGTGGGAAAATTGATAACATTGTTGCTGCTTGTTACTATGATTCAACTAGCAGATTCAACTTCTTATATAACTATCACAGACATATTCTCACAACAAATCTTTCAAACTGATAGGAATTATAATCACAGATTAATTTGCATGTTTAGAAATATAGCAGACAGTGCATAATTAGACTAGTAAAAAAAGAAAATACCTACATTCTAAGATAAAGTATTAAAAACAATCCACACCAAAGACACTGACTATAAAAATATATGGAAAATAACCTCAACTCCTCTAAGATTTGCTTATAATAAAGTTTATCTTTTTCCAGCCCTGCCATCACATCATGAAAATTTAATTCAATAACTTGTGTCAAATGAAAATTCAGCTGCAAAAGCAGAACATAGCATTATGTTCACAGTAATTGGCACAGCACTAGCTTCTCACAGTTCCAGAATGAGCTGTAAATTTAGCATATCAGGTAACTGAAAATATTCATTTATTCTTCCCCATTATCTCCCCACACCTAAATATTTTACTCTGAAAAAATGGAATGATTATGCAGATTTTTGAAAGCAAGAGGATTAAAAAAGTGAAAGGGGGGAGGTGCAGAAATTAGCAGAGGTGGCACTACCTGAAAGCTCATCAGAAAGGGGAGTGAGAACAATATCAGGCAAGAAGGGTTTGGAAGGATGGATCAGAACAGGAGCACTTTTAGCACTGCGAATATAGGCCGATGGCAGAGCACATTCACCAATGGATCGGCTTCTCATGGCTTTAAAAAAGGAAAAGAAAGAAGTGGGGAAGGAAAAAAAAGAAGAGTGACTGTAATGAAAGGCTGTGTCACAGAAAAAGCAGCAACAGAGAAAACAAAGATAAAAAGGAAGAAAATTTAAATTAAAACATTTCAGAATAGCAGATATTGGCAGAGCTGTAAAGAAAAAAGAATAATCAGTGGGCACATAAAACATTCTAATTTTTTTCAATGCAAAACAGCAATAATGCTTATTTTTACAACTACAATTACTTTATATTCAATTCTATGTTTGTTAGAAGTAGCTGCTGGTAAGTTTAGTGGAACTTACTTTTGAGTAAGCACAGGATTGCAGCCAAAGACATATTATTTTCACTGCATCAGGGGTTGAAAAATATTAGCAAGTCGAAAGCTATTTCACAGGGGAAATTTTAAAGAAGTT
The DNA here is from genome assembly GCA_023333525.1 of Aspidoscelis tigris stejnegeri. Classification (NCBI taxonomy): domain Eukaryota; kingdom Metazoa; phylum Chordata; class Lepidosauria; order Squamata; family Teiidae; genus Aspidoscelis; species Aspidoscelis tigris. The sequence continues at coordinate 77,986,844 of JALMGA010000003.1, forward strand.
TTACTTCACATTCAAATACTGAAAAGCATTGTTACTTTTCCTCTTACAGGTGCCTAAGTAATCATAGGCTGGTTCAAAACCATAAAAACATTTCGACATGTAGCACTAAGAGATGTGCCAAACTTGCATTCGTTGAAACACAAAAAGGTGTTTAGAGACCAAGTCTTGTTATGTGACCTCTATGGCATCAATCACTATACACAAGGAAATGCATGAAGCAGGGAACTTAACAGCTTGCTGCTTAATCTTTGGCTCCATTATAGGAACCTTTGTGGGCAGGCCTGCAGCACACACTATTATTGCGTGTACACAGAGAGCATCCACACGTGTACGATGACATCACACACATGTATAATGATGCTGATAATGAAAGCAGCAAGCAAGATGTTCCCCACTTCATGGGTTTTCTTGCATGTAAGTAAGCAAAGCTTAAGAGAACCAGAGCTGTTAGGTAGAGCACTTAATAGTCCTTGGCCTCTATTCAGTTCAGACAGGCATGGGTTTCTCGGTCCTATGTAAGACCATCTTTGTCTTACTGTGTTTATAAAGTGACCATGATATGATTAGGGTTGACCACACATGTTGCATTGGATCCATATTCTGAGTGGAATTTTATACATGGTCTGCTTCTTATTGGTGCTTATTTCCTGGATAACTGGTATACTACTGAAGCCTTCATTTAGCAAAGGATCTACAAAACAATAGTTAACTAAATATATATTTTTTAAACTGTCAAAGTTACTTAGAGTTGGTCAGGGTTATACACTCTTTTCTCCAGAAAAATTCAGGTCTTTAAGTACTTCTAAAAGCAAATGGCATCCTAAAGCTACACATTGTACAGATTTTCCTACTGAAATTATCTTAAGTGGTTAAGGAAATATGGTTTCTGAATTAAAATATTTCAGTAAAATACAAGAGTACTATCAATTAAGGATAAAAAATGTACCAGTACATATCTGCATTAAAATTTGAGGTAAAAACCCAGAAACAGGGGTGCTTTTAGATTAAAGATAAAAATTGAACCATTTTGTTTCGCACATAGTTTCCCTGGGTACATATGGCTGCATTGGTTTCCCCTCTTTTACTACGAATGCCACCACTAAACAACATGGTGTATATTCACTCTAAACAAGGCCCTGACTGTTCAAAGGCTTACACATTTATATAATGCAGTAGAAACCATCTCTTCTAATCATATGAAAATTTCAGAATTGGAAAAGTGCGACATTAGATTATAAATTCCATCATATTTTACCACTGATCACAGTGTTGTTTACCTCTGTTTTAGTGATTTATAAAAAATCAACTCATATTACCTTTTCAGGTAACTTAAATGGTTCAGAAAAGAAAACCTAAATTTTTTAAATGTGCCAGCAGTCAACAAATCTGCTGGCCTTTTTAGGGCACTAGTTTTTAGTAAGGCTGACTCTGCAGACAGATCCAGTAAGAGAGATATCACTGAAATAGAAACGTATCAAAAGTTTTCTTCATACTAGCAGGTATGTGCAAAGCAAGAAGCACACATGATATTGAATTATGTAGGATGAGATTAGACATGGGGTCAATAATATGTTCATTCTTCAGGTATATGGCTCATTCAGGTATAGAACAGAGGCTGAAGCTCTAACATTAAAATAACATAAGAACATGAGGAGCCCTGCTGAATCAGGCTATAGCTCAACTAGTTGAGCATCCTATTGCACACAGTGCCCCATCAAGTGTTTATGGACATCTCAAGCAGAAGATAAGAACAAACCCTTTACCTGTTCTTGAATACCAGTAATTGACCTTTGGAGGCATCCTGCCTATCTTCCCAGCTGGAGGATCTACCTAGGCATCCAAGCTAGTAACTACTGATACACCAGTCATCTATGAATGTGTCTAACCCTTTCTTAAAGCTGTCTAGGCTGGTTGCTATTACCACCTCTTCTGGCAGTAAATTCCATAAACCAATGATCCTCTGGATGAAGAAATACTTCCCCTTGTTTGATCTGACTTTCCTATGACACTCGCTGACTTCTTTTCTATTCCATTCCTAATTATTCTTAGCACTGAATTAGCATTTTTTGCTTCTGCTGCTGGATACTGGGATCACATCTACATTAAGAAGCAACATATCTCTCACAAAAAGCCCTCTCTTGCTCTCCTGCAGTTTACTTTTGTAGTATTAGGAGCGAACATTTCGAGCTATCTCACAGTGATCAAAATCTACAGAGAGCTTATGTCTGTGCTGTACACTGTACATTCATCTCATTCATCCATCTTGTTCATTTTATGCTTGAGATGAGGTTTTTGTCTAAATCAGTGGACACAACACAAACTTTCTCTCATGATTTCTGTCTGGTACTGAAACTAGCTAAGGTAAGGAATGGAGGTTCTAGATGGTGAACCACAAAAAGGTTGATCTACCATGAGCTATAACCCTTAAAGACACTGCCTGCCTGCCACTTGGTAATCTGCAAAGAGTGAAATTTTATAAATGATTCTTTGCATAACAGAAATTCCAGGGAGGACTAACTAATTTGCATATCAATTTTTGCCCACAGGTAACAGTAATAATAACAGAAACAAATTATTTATCTATTTAAGGCAGTTCTGTACCACTTCTAATTAAGAGCACCTCAAAACAGTTTACAAAAAGAAAAAGTAAATGTTTAAGAAAGCTAGCCTTTTGTTATTAACTACACTTGCTTGCAATTGTGATTTGTTTCCTGCTGTCAAAAGGCTTTCTTCCTTGAGACACTCTGCAAATTTACTTAAATGTAGGTTAGCTAGAAATTGCATTTATTTTTTTGTTCTGCCTTCTGTGTTTTTCCCATCTATTTTAATTCCTTATCCAATAATTTTACTAATATAAGATGTTTGCTGTTTGCTTTTAAAAAATATACTTAAAAAGCTACAAAGCTATAGAAAAGGGAATCAGATGAGCTCTTTGGACACCAGAGAATGTTATGTCATTTGATTGGCAAACCTCCATTTCCTAACAGTTTGCAAGAAGAGGACAGATTATCTGACACATTGGCGGAAGGAAGCTGATAAACAAGAAGAGTCTCTTTTGGTGTTCAGAGGTCTTGAAAGGCACCCTCTCCTTTGAAAAAGTGGCATACTCCAAGTCCATTTGCTAAGGGACTCTAATTTCCTTTCTTTTGTTTCATTAAAATATTGGTTTCATCTAACCAGATTCTACAGCACTATGGGTGTTTTTCCACTGTCACTAAAAGTACCCATTAAGTACCCATTAATGGGTACGAAATGGCATTTTTGTACCCATTAATGGGTACTTAATGGGTACTTCTAGTGACAGTGGAAAAACACCCTATGCGTACTCAAAACTACTCTTACTAAAATTATTTATACCAGCCAACAAGATAGTGCCAAACTAGTTCTGTTTAGAACCAGTTTGGGATGAATCAGGGGTGTTTGAGGGCCCAATAGTAAACAAAACTCAACCCCCTAAAATTTGAGGAGTTTGGTTTGGTAGCTGTTCACTTGCTCCTTTGTTATTAACTTGGAATACTTATTCCATCTTGCTTTATAAGGTTTTTCATGTGAAGGGGACAGACATCTGAAAAACAAATGCAGTTTCTGAAGTTTGACAGCTATATAATCCTTAAGTTCCTTGGACGGAACACTTTGCAGAGTAAAACAAAAAAAAAGGAGAAAGGAGAACAGAAGTCACCTTCTATAAAGGAGAAACTTGCATGGCTATCTGGAAGGTCTTTGAAAAAATTACTTGAAAATTTCCAGAAATCTTCTTTCTAGCCTGTAAACAAAGTGTCTTTGGCCACGTATGCCTACATTCAAATTTCAACCCTAACCCTTGAAAAATGGATATATACTCTCATTTAAGTTTATTCAGTGAAAATCTATTGCCTGGTTCTGGGATTCTTTTACGGACAGGAGTTTGAGCCTGGACTCCACATTCTTTGAGCCTGAATGCCACTTAAGGATTGTTTGCTTTTCAATCCCACTTCCCATTCATTTCAGTATTAGAAAGCAAAGGCAAAAATATATTGTCCCTTTAATCTAATAACTAAATGGGGATAGATATGCAGGTAGTGGTATTTTTTACTGAGTGCCACAAGTACTATTATTAGCTCTTTGAGTATTTATACTCCCTGCAATGAGCTCTAGACATTCAGGCAATAGATGGAATTCAGGCAATTATTTGGCTGTTCAGGAGGAGGAGAGTCTTATTCATTAACGATCTAGATGAAATTAAATAGAAAATTTCAAATTAAAATAGAAAAGTTTGTGGATGATATTAAATTATTCAGGATAGTAAAAATTGAAAGAGACTGCCAAGAGGGACCTTGGCATTGGGTGAGTGGGCAACCAAGTGATAAATGTGCTTTAATCTTAATAAGTGCAAAGTAATGCACAATGATGCAAAGAATCCCAATTATGTCTATAAGCTTATGGGGGTTGAGCTTTCTGCAACATACCAGGAAAAGGATCTTGGGGTTCTGGTGGGCAGTCCAATAAAGATGTCAGACCAGTGTGTACCAGCTGGACTTGGAGGCCCATGATGACTGCTGTGTGGAAAAAAAGTTGGGACTTTTGTGCCTAATCAGTGAATAAGGATGCAGAGCATTTTGAGGGGGATCATTTCAAAATTAGGTGCCCCTTTGTAAAAGTCTGTGGCTTTTGATTTATCTGCAGCTTTTGACACTGTGGATCATGGTATTTTGGTTGGTATTCTATCAGACCTTGGCTTTTTGAACACTGTTTTGGATTGGTTTGTCTCTTATCTGTCAGGTAGGTCTTTTGCTGTGACCTTGGGAGGTCAGACTTCATCCTCTGTTTCTCTTACTGTTGGTGTCTCCCAGGGTTCAGTTTTGGGTCCTCTCCTGTTTTCTCTTTATACGCTGTCCCTTGGTTCTCTTATTAACTCATTCGGTTTCTCTTATCATTTGAACGCTGATGACACCCAATTCTATCTTTCTACTCCTGACCTATCTCCGGGACTTCCACAACAAGTCTCATCCTACCTGGCTGCTATCTTGCAATGGATGTGTCATCAGCGCTTGAAGCTCAATACGTCTAAGACGGAGCTTCTTGTTTTTCCACCTAAGTCATCTCTCCAATATTCCTTTTCTGTTTCTGTTGACGATATTGTTATTCGTATCCAATAGAAATGAATCTACTCATTTGAATTATTTGAAAATCCATATCGGAGTTTTGAAAATCCAAAATTCGGATTTTTGAAAATCCAATTCGAATTCGAATGTCAACATTGGATGGATTCGAATCAGATTTTCAAATTTTTGAATATCTGTGCACATCCCTAGCACACATTTCTTGCTGCCAGGGGGTACATTCAGTGGTTATCAAGCCAATCTTCTGTGGCAAGAATGTTTGCTGACAGTAAGTGTGAAGCTTCTCCACGCTGCTACAATCGTATGTCTGAACCAAGGCCTGGTAAACTGTGCTCAGTATGGAACCCTCCCTGCACATTCTTAAGTTTTATCTTAAGTGAAATGTGATTCATAGGTAACTGGCAGAGGAAAACAGGAATTTAGCATGCTGGCAAAGCCTGTTTCTGGTCTTCAAGACCACTATGTTGAACTGCTAATAACTTTCCCACCTAAACTGTAAGAATCTGGGCAGGAAAGCTTCTTTTGATATCGATTAGGGAAGACTGTGCTGAGGAGGAACCATAGCATACAGACACCCCAAGTATAAAGTGGCTAAGTGGCTAATGCCGCAACTTGTAATCTGGCTTATGAAGAAAAGGACAGAAAAATAGCTTTCTTCTACTGTATACTGTGTATAGCAGCATGATTTCTGAGGCAAGGGATTCTGAAAGTAGGAAATCATAAAGGGTATTCTTAACTAGTGCACACTGATTGTCACAATAACTAATAATTTTTTAAAAAGAAAATTTAGTGTAGATATATTTTCTAAACATAATCAATAACTTTGTAGAAAGACTTTTTGAATAATGCATAGACAAGTATATGCTTCTTACAAGGATGAGAAAGAACAATGCTAATGAATAACATTATTCCTAATCTCAACACAACAGCAAACAGTAATTATTCCTCGATAGAATGCATTAAATTTATTAACATGGAATGCTATCTTTAGATTGAAACCTTTTATATGATTCAGTATTTTGAGGAAATTGAACTAAATGTCTAAAGCTGTTACATTAGTAACAACAGCAGAATAATAAGTGCTCAGGAATTTATATTTTGTTAGCTGTGCATAAATATTTAATATCAAAGATTGTGAAAGCAGAAGGCAAGCTCATGCAGCAATCCTTCCCTCTTTCCTTCTATTGATTTCTATATCCCAATGAAATGTCTTCCTAGTTCGCTGTGCAGTAGATAGGAAAATTTTCTAAAGTAAGACTGATGAAAAAGGAAAAATTTATTAGATACGACACCTTTTGCTTAGGCAGTGCTGGATATAACCATTAGTAACATTTTTTTCAACCCATGAGCAAAAGTTAGGAGAAAATCTGTTCAAATCAAATGTCACATATGAGCAAACTAAATATGTAAGCTGCACACCAAGGAAAATGAGAAATGTAATTTAAAGTTGCATGCAGAAGCACACATGCACAATGTTTAACTTGAGCTGGGGCATAATAGAACATTAAGTGAGACTTCACAAATGCAAACAACACATATGAAGTTATCTTTACCATCCTAGAAAATTCAACGTGTGCTCTTGTTTTTCTACATTATCATTCACACCCAGTCATAAAGCTTAATAAAAATTAATTGCTGTAAACAATCTTGATCACTGTTAAGTTACACTGGTTTAGATTTTTTTAAAAGCTCTTAGGATTCTACCACATTGAAGTCACGGTTCTTGCAGAGATAAAAATTATTTAGGTCTCTTAACACCAGTTGTTTAAGAAGGTATTCCTCAAGATCTAAAGGGCGGAAATGCTTCATAAGGGGCTGTAGCCAGAACCGAAGAAAAAAATTATAAAGACTTCCAGCTCTTTCACATGACTTCATGAAAGAGTATCAGCCCTTTGACATTCATGAGGGATAGATTCCTTCAAAGCATTTGTAACACTTAATCAGTTTTAAGCTAAAAATACCCCTCCTTCTCCCCTTTTTTCCACTTCACATCCTCTCCAAATGCTTTATCAGCTAAGAAAGAACGTTTGAATGGGCAAAGAACAGGCACTTGCTTCACTGTTTTGGAGCACTGGTGAGGCTTTTTTAGAGGAGAAGGGGACTGTGAGAAGTCTCCAAAACTGTTTTTGCATTCATGAGGGGAATATTCTTAGGGTCCTATCAGTACATTTCAGGAGAAGGGAGCTAGACATCTCCTGAAAATCCTTACAGGCCTGAGGAAACTGGCTGTAAAGGACTGAACAGATTACCTGGAGCTTCCAAAGAGTCTGCTAAGGCTTCTTCAAAGGAAGGGGATTAGGGAGCCTGTTAGCACTCGACCACATTTTGAGATATATCTCAGGGTAAGGGTATGTGGTCTGCCTGCTAATGCAAACTCTGACAGGACCACCTGGGGCCTACTGTAGCCTGCAGTAACATGAGGACAGCAGGCCTCTATTCCAAGATATTTTCCAGAATAAAACCAAGTGTGAAGAAGCCCCGGGTATGTTTTGAAGGTCTTAGAGACACTTGGTGATGAGGAACATGACATAATCCCTGCAATTTTAGATAGCTTATGATTACTGAGATCTTATACATTTTCCCAGTTTTAAATACATTAAATTCATATTTTGGGGGCAAAAAAATGCTACAAGTAAGGATTTAGTGTATGTGAACTAACTTATTCCATTTTGTATTTGTTAGCACTTCTAAATTACTGTAGCACTGACCATTTTAAAATATATTTAGGCAATTTTTATTTGACATTTACTACAACTGTAACAAGGAAATGCTTGTTTTTGTTGTGACCCATCCTGAAACCTTTGGGAGAAGGGTGGGATATAATTAATGCATCCCAAACAAGAAACAATATGTGGTGTCTTTTCAGTATTAGGACACTGACTTCTTTCATATTATGATCAGGTAGAATTAGACCATAAAGGCAGGTTGAGGCTTCTACCATTATTCCAGTGAACATAATATATTTAATCCAGAAATAAATGATAAATACAATCACTAACTTTAAACACAAAATTACCTTGTAGGACTTAAGTAAGCATTATAAGCAGGTAACATGTTGCTTGAAAGCATGATTTGAGAATATAATTGTTACATTAATAATTAGTTTTTTAAACTAGTATGACTTAAAACCAAAATCCCAGCTGTCTAGGGTCCAGAGGAGTGTTTTCCAGTCCTATGTGGAAATGGTGGAGATGGAGCCGAATTCTGGTGCAGACTCTCAGATGTTAGAGATGCGTACAAGGTAGAAGATGAGGACTTAGCTTATATCAAGCTGAATCCACTTGAGGCACTTTACCACCTAAGCAGCTAGCCTGCTTAAGCTGGGTTTACCCAGCAACATTATTGGCTGCTTCTGCAATACTTTTACAACCATAGATGGGCCCACAGCCTATTTAAGGCCTCATTTGGCTGGGTCACCTGTGAACATAAAGCTGGCTCAGCACATCTCTGTCAGATATATCTCATTCTCAATTGATATAGCATAGTCTAAGAATCTTCTGTGAAGTACTAGTTGGCAGGATGTCTCAACAGATAGGACCTGCAGGACTCCACACAATGATTTAATCTGATACAAATGAACATGAAGAAAACTAAAATAGGTACATAGTACACTGCCAGTTCAACACAACACAGAATTGTTCTAAAATTTCTGTAGTGAAGTAAAAGAAATAAAATACTTATAGTATCTATTTTTTAAGCAACAACTCTAAATAGAGACAATTCTGAAGTGTCATACCAATCACCCACCCAATTTGTTGAACAACAAAGAATGACACCATAAACTTCCCTATGACAATAAAAGAAGACACGGTAGTCTTTTTAATTACCATAGGCATGCTTAATGCACTACGCTGCTGCATCAGGATGTGGGTACCTCCACACACAAGAGCAGTTACGGGTGCCTTGCTTATAGTAGGACTAGGATGTCACCGGTTTGGTCTAGTAGTTTAGGTAGCCAGACTCTTATCTGGGAATACCAGGTTTGATTCCGCACTCCTACATGAAGCCAGCCTGGTGACATTGGGCTAGTCACAGCTCTCTTCTCACAGCTCCACCTAATTCACAGGGTGTCTGGTGTGTGAAGAAGAATACAAAGCTTGGGCAGGTGCTTTGAATTCCCTAAAATGGGTGAGAAAAACTGGGTAGAAAAGCCAACTCTTCTTCTTTTACATAAAGTTGCCAGTTGTATTTAAGCTCAAATACTTATGGGCCTACTTGACAGTTTATCCGATGAAGGAACTTGAACTATATACTTGAGTACATGCATCCAAACTATCAAAGTTAATTGTTTCTTTTTTTTTAACAGCAGATAAAAGTGCTTAGATATTTTGTGTCTCACCATGTAAGACACACTATCATATAAGATGAACCTGTAATTTGATAAGGAAAATTTAAGAAGAATGAGTTAAAAACACAGGATGATTTTAGGAGAATTTTTCTCAAAAACAACAACAACAACAACATGGCAGAAAATACAGTTTATGCACTATTATTCTACCTTTATGGTATCCAGAAAGCATACAGAGGGAGAATTATTTGTGACTGGAAATAAATGCCCAATTTTCCTTCTGAATATGTTGAACTAACATTTATGCTTTTTAATACATACCAACTGTTTTTTGTCTCACAATGCTTCTGGCCTTTTCTGTCCCTGGAGATCCTGTAGTTGTCGCACTGCGCTGCCTCATGGGGGCTTGTCCAGGTTGATCACGACTCCACCCTCTAGAGAATGACTTATCAACGGAAGCTTTTTGAAACTCATGCCCTACACCTGAAAGGCATGGAGAAAGTCATAGAGAAAAATGTGTTATTGGTAGAAAATCATGATAATTATATAACTAAGCCACTTCGTGAAACAGGTTGAAAACAAAACCAAAACATTCACAACAAATTTGGCTAAGTGAACATTTGTGGGAAATACAAAGACGGAGCTGTGTTAGTCTGGTCAGTATTAAAGCAGGGGGTCTAGTAGCACCTTAAAAACTAGCAGAGAGAAAAAGTTGTGACATGAGCTTTTGTAGTCTTTAGGGTGCTACTAGAACACCTTTAAAAAAAATTGTGGAAAATGGAAACTTTGCAGCATGTCTATGTATCATTCTCCTCCCATTCACAGTGTTCTTTTTGGCGGTACCCAGTGCCACATCTAGGATCCCACATGCTCCATCAGATAGCACCCTTCTAACTTAATTTTCTTTGCTTCCCCTTCCCCAATACTAAATGTAAAGTGTCATTTAATAAAGCAGCCATTTGAATTCACCAACTTGTTCCTAAAGGGCAACAAATGAGGGGAGAAAAGGTACCTTCAAAATGAAACAAGTAGTTTTGTTTAGAGATTTCTTACTGGCATCATTCTGGTTTAGCTGATACCAGTAGCTGCTGGAAACACAAGTGAAGATAAACCAAGAAGGGAACTTCCCATCTTTTGTCAGCCTGATTTTCAAGACAGCAACTGGCTGCTTTGGTTCTTTCTCTCTCTCTCAGCAGGATGGACAAAGCTTCCTTGACATTTAAACTCCTTAGCTTGTAAACTGTTTACCAAGTATAACCAGCTTCCACCCCCCTTTTTTTCCCCCGGTGAAGGCTGGTCCCCCTCTGCAAGGAAGGGCTAGATAAAGCAGAAATTATTGCCATATGGTGAAGTTGTGTCTGATTTGTCTGATACAGATAAACTGGATTGGATTTACATTGGCCCAGCAAATCAAAGCAGCTCCATTCAGTTTCCATATTTTTTAAAGGAGGAAGAAGTTAAAAAACAAACAAACAAAAAACCCAGCAACCACATTGTTCACAGTCAGGCCAGAATCTGGAAAACTAGATTCCAATCCCTGTTTAGCCATAAAGGTCACTGGGTATTCTTAGGTCAGTTATTATCTATCCCATAATGTTACTTTGAAAATTAAGTTGGGATGACTATATCTGTCACTTTGAGGTCCTTGAAGGAAACCAGACAACTAAATAAATATACATGCACCTTTACCTGCAGAGACAGTGGGGATTATGGCATGCTTTGCCAAAATTATTTATACCTGGAAGTGGTAGTGAAGGCTATTAAATCCACAGTCTATAACTGCATAACTTCCCCTAAGATTAAAGAATTTGAAGTCAAACACCTGAAGTATGAAGTTTCACATACCGCTAAAAGTTCTTACAATCATTGGGTGGATCTTTGTATCAGATTTTTTCTCAAACTCACACATGTACATCTTCAAAGCAGATAAAAAGAATGGCGGAACAGACATTACTTTTTATCTGTTTCTAAACAAATAAAAAGAGTAACCCATCAGGGATTGCTATGGATCACTGAACAGCATGTGGCATCCACATTTTGCCCAGGGTGGAAAGGGTGGGAAGGAAGGTAGGTTGCTTTCCAAGCAGTAGGTCTGCTTTATCTAAAGTGTTGGTTTGCAGATTGAGATTTTGAAGTAAGTGAGGCAAGACAATGACACAGTGAACAGAATGAAATAAAATCTATACCAATAAAAATAAAGAAGAAAGAAAAATCATTACATACATTTCATGAAACAATGAAGATGCAGGAGAAGTAAACATTCATCATCCAATGCCAGAATGAACATTTCCTTGTTGAAGCACAGAAGGCCTGCTTCTATCTCATCCCATCAGTGACCAGACTTCATTATAGCTTTGACTTGTTTCTTGATCTAATCTTAATGGTACAACCTTGCTCATACAGTTTTCTTCATAATAACACAAATGTCTGTAACTTTCTTCCTCAAGGAATCTTTTCAACTTCCAATCTGATCACGGAGTTCCTTTTTCCCTCATGCCCACAGAGCCCCATCTGCCCTTACTCTCACTCGATTATTCTTAATAGATGTGGTCAGACCTGACTGTCCCACTCAAGAGCCAGCTAGTCTGTCCATGGTTTTCCTTCACAAAATAACTAACCATAAAACCTCTGTTCTGAACATCACAAGGAGCACTTATAAAAGCTGCCTGTTGGGAGTATCAGGGAAATAGACAATGTATTTTTTATTACTATTCAAACTTTGAAAGACATTGATTATTTGAACATTGTTTACCATTTACAATTCAGTTAACTCATTTGCTAAATACCAGATGACTTACCTTTGCCTTTATGCTTCTTTTGTTTCTGCTCACTTAATTTATCTAGTGGCAAGTCACTGAGATCCAAGCTGTATAAATTTCTAGCTAACACCTTTGTTAGGGTTTCCATAGTCAAAGACCACTCTGTAGCCAATTCTTCCCAATATGTTAAAGAAGACAATACTGACAATAGGTCATCCCACAGTTCTCGAGAGATGTACACATTCAGATTTGCTTTGATCCATGCTACTATAAGAGTCTAAGAACAAACATGCAAAAGTGAAAATGGAGAAAATTATCTTTGTGTAAAAGAAGGAACAAAAATAAAGCTGCAAAACTATGTTCAAAGTTGAATACAGACAAAATTACATTGTTTTCTGAACTCCTAGTGCACTTTTCCTTCTTTGTTCCATATTACAATTAAATTTCAAAACTCAACTAACTCTTCTTTTCTTTCCTTGTGCTCCACAACTCACTCATACTGTTTTTCAACAAAATTTCTTCTGTTTCTCCATTGCTTTGTTTCTATAGGGTTTCTTGTACTCATATCTTTCAACTACTTCCTTCGTCTGTCCTAGCGATCTTTCTTTATGCATTATTCCAAATCTATGTACTAGGCAAGTGCCAAATTGTAGTTTTCTAGGAGCAAACTTCCCAAAGAGAACCAGGTAATAAAAGGGTATAGAGAATATTGTACAGAAGGGTAATGGAGGTGTGCATAGTAACATGTGCAGCACCGCAGTTTGCATCCACCAGATTCACACGGAATTGGATACCACGGTTAGAAGTGGACTACTAAAGGTATCCAAAGCACAATCTGGCCCAAATATGTTGGATCAGGTTCAATTATTGTGGTCTGAGGAAGTGGACAAGCTGCTTACAGGAGTTTAGATAACTACTTTTTACCTAAATTCCTGTCCTTCGTTGTTAAATAAAAGCTAGCTGAGAGGATATGGCTGGGTTGGTCCAAGGAATGATAAATGCCTCTTTGTGGGAGGGAGAGGTGTCAGTAGTGCTAAAGGAAGTTGTGGTACACTCCTTGCAACCAGAAAAAGTAAGGTGTACATAGTAAATATGATGAATTGCACTTTGCTAAAAATAAACCCATTAATCAGATCCACACAGAACTGAATACCACAGCTGGAAGTGGCCCACTAGAGGACAGCCCGGTCCTATTATAGTGGGTCAGTTTCAATTGGGCAAAGTAGTGGAGAAGTTGATGGCTATGTAACAGCAGGCGTGCTTGTAGGAAATGGTATGATGCAGACCTTAGGAATCATCCATTCTCTCTGGCCCATCATTTGGAAAACAGTGGGTTATTCTTGCTGTGCAACCCCTCCACAACAGCTAGATGGCACTCATTTTTTCAGCCCATATATAGGCCAGCATCATCCTACCCTTCCCAGTATCTGAAGCGAACAACACTTCTCAAGACCAACTCTGGAAAATAAATCACATCATTAGTCTTCCTGGGAGGGCCCAAATGACAGGCCAGAGAGAATGGATGATCCCTAAGGTCTTCATCCTACCATTCTCCACTGGCCCTCACAGTGGGATATATCCAAGCAACCCCATTGGGCTGGAAGAAGATACCACCTCCTTGCCCAGCACCACAGCCCCCTGGGCCCCATGTATCTTACTACCGCTGGCCCCAAAGAAGCCAAGACACGGCAACCAAACAAAGTGTCAGCCGCCCTGGAGGAATCCAGTCTGTAACGCCTCATAAATGTCAACAGTGAACTCCAAGCCATCGCCCAACAGATCTCTTCCAAGGAGGGCACCCGACCAAAAGCCGTATTTGTTGAGAGGGCCATCACTGATCCAGGCAGCTCCACGCTCTCCTTTTGATAGCAAAGAACAGTACATGCCTGGACCCATGATGCCTAGATCTTGGCAGATGCCTTGAATCCTTTCCTACCAGAAGCAAAACAGACAAATTTGAGGACTTCTGCCAAGAAGCTGTCTTTCCCATATTCAGCCTCACCACTGTGCCTGCATCCAGCGCAGTCATTCCAGCCAGGCTCAGACTCCAATGAACCATCCAACACGAGAAGGTCAATCTCCTGATCCCTGTGAAATGGAGTGTCCACCTTTGCTCAAAAGGCAGGATCTAGCTGGAGCAACAGACTGTCACGTGGAAACTTGCACAGTGCCAGATCAATTGAAAGGGATGCTAACTCTGAGGCTCTCCTGAACAAATGGCCACCAAAACCACCACTTTGTAAGAGAGCAACTTTAATTTAACTGTAGTTAAAGGTTCAAAAAGATCCTTAGCGAACCAGATACAACCCCACCAAGGCAAGCAGTTTCTCTACACATTCTGGGGAAGGCCGTATGATACAGTGAACCATGTCCATGAAGGTTTCCAGATGCACAATGGAAGTGGATGGCACTAGGGAATTTTTTTTCTAGATTAAGAAGGAACCCAATGTCCTCTTGTACCTGTAAGGTAGTTGGGACTGCAAGCCCCGCCTCCTGAATCAACTGTTCTACCAAGAGGAGGTCATCCAAGTAGGCATAAAACTCCACGCCCAACATCCTTAGATGTTGAATCACATTCAAAACCAGCTTAGTGAACATTTGAGGGGAACTGCAAAGCCCGAATGGGAGAGAATGGAACTGAAAGTCCTTCCTCCCAGTCAGTACCTGAGAAAAGGCCTTGATGCCTCTTCTACCAAAAGAGGATTGTAGGTGGAGAAAAGGTCCAAAGAACTCAGCACGGTTCCTCTATCCAGAAACCCTCTGTTACTGGACGAGTCCATTTTGATCCTTTTTCTAACAAATTTATTAACAAATTTGAGATCCAGAATCGCCTTAAGTGAACCATCTTTATTAGTTACAAAAAACAAGATGGAATACACATTGGAACCACGTTGGGACTCTGTGACCAGTTCAATGACATTATCCTCCAATAATTTCTGTATTGCCTGAACCACCCTCAACCTTTGAACTGGGTCAGAGGATAAAGAAGAAACAACCAACCCGGAACCTGGATGAACTCAATCTTATATCTCTGAGATATTACAGAAAGTGCCCAGTGATCAGAACAGTTCTCCGCCCAGAATGGGTAAAAATGTACAAGGGTGATGCTTTCCCTGGGTTAGTTTGTTTGACCAGAGGGTTTAGTGGTGTGAAGGGACCCCTTACCCTGAGGCTGTTTGGGTTGGAAATTAGATCCCCATGACTTCTGCCTATCTTTATGCTGGAAGCTAGGCCTTGATGACCTCCTGGGGACAAGCCCTTTCCTCTGCTTACCTTTCCTGGCTTCTTGCAATTGGAACTGTGGAGCCAAAGGATGGGCCGTTTTCTTATCTTTTGACTCCACTAGGATGTCCTTCAACACCTCCTCCCTAAACAGCTTTTCACCCTTGAAGGGTAGGGCTTAAAACTTTCATCAGGGAAGATGATGATGATGAAGAGTGTGGAGAGGCCTCTGCCCTGGAGCATTTACGCCGCTACTTGATGTGTTACTCCACCATGGAATGGAAGATCTCCTCCACGTCCCTCTTTGACAGCATAGCGTATGAGGGACCTGCTGCCATAGCTTGCTCTTCCCCTCTGTCCCACTGAAGCTCGTGGCATCCAGAACCCCCGGGAAATCCAGCTTCCATTTCTGCGGCTTCCCTGCTGAGAGGGGGGGGAAAGGGGGAGAGGCTTAGAGATCCAGCCCTGCCTGCCCTCATAGGAAAGCGGGGGAGGGGCAAGAAAGAACAATGCCAAAGAAACTGCAGTGGGCATTTCCCCTCTTGCCTCACATCTCAATACCAGCAGGGACAAGGGTTGGGGGGAAGGGTGTCCTGTCTCCCAACCGGGACGGACAACTGCTTCTCACCCTGAGTCCTCTATGGAATAGGCAGGAACGGCCTCCGATGCCCCTCTGTCTCTCTGCACTGGTGGCTCTGGTGCATGGTTGCTGAAAGTGGCCGCTTCCGGTTTTGCCACTGTGCCATGCCTGGCAGTCTTCCCCAGAGCTTTGGGTGCTCTATGGAGTTATCCCCTGAGGGAAAGAGCTCCAGAGACGCCTCCAAACGGCGCTTCATGAAGAGTCTGAAAATCTTCACCCCCTCCCATCTGGGAGGGGCTAAAAGGACCTCCTGAATGTCCACTGGCAAAGGTAAATCCCAATGAGTCAAGCCTGCCTCATAAACATCATCCACAGGGCTCGCTGCCATCCACGCAGCCCCTGTCATGAAGAAGTGAGCGACCAAAGATACTGGGAAGGAAAGGATGGGGCTGGCCTATATATGGGCTGAAAAAAATGAGTGCCATCTAGCATTCATGGAAGGGTTGCACAGCAAGAATAAACCACTGTGGCCTTGTCCCCATGCTAGCTGTTTGGCACACTTTGGGCACTGTTTGGGTATGAACGGGCTGGGACCAGGACTGGATCTTGGGCGAATCATGACATTCTCGGCAATGCAGGGCAGGTATGGGTTGGGCGGGGATGGTGGTGTCCCCATGCAAACCGTGCTGAACCCTGGTATGGGAGAGCAGCGCCCCCTCCTCTCTGCCTCCTCTCTCCTCACTGGAAACCAGACTGACATCAGTCCACCCCTGTGCTGCATCACCCCTCCCTTAGCAGCACTGACAGCCAGGACTGGGGTAGAAGGCACGGAAACAAGTAAAAATAAAGCTTCATTCATAAAAATAACTTTTTTTTTTAAAGCCGAAAGATGCAATGAGGTTCAGTGGCAGTAGGCGCTTGAGCAGTTTTGCGCACCTTCGCTCCACCAGGGACTGTGAAAACACTTGTAAACCGAAAATCAAGCCTTTATTTATGAGCGCCTTGCAGATCGAGGAAATGGGGCTTGCAAATGGAACAAAAATCAAGCCATTATGCAGCCTGCCTTGGCATTCTTGAAACAGGGTTGGAATTACCTCCATGGAAATGGCAGAAAATTAAAAAACCAAGCCGTTCTCCAGCATGCCTTTGAGATCAGTATTTTAAAAAGTCAGCGGCTGTGACAGGGCAGGGACAGCAAGCACACCCTACCTCCCAATGACGTGAGTGCAAATCTCCTCCCCGTTAGCCCACGACTGTCGCCATGTGCATTCCCGGCTCACTGAATAATGCGTGCCGGTCTCCCAAACCATGCCGAGACTTGTTTTTTCAGGTACCAAATTTGGCACCCTTCTGACACAGCTTGGGAGGGTTTGGTACGCTTTTCATGGACCAAATCCAAAACACATGGGAACAAACCTCACCGATCCCACACTCAGAACCGCCCCAAACTTACATGGGGACATGGCCTGTGATCCAAATATAAGGGCTGGTGGAGAATGGATTATCTAGACCCTTTCCAATCTGGTTTCGGGGTGGGGGTCACTGAGACTGGTTGTCCTGATGGATGCCCTTTATTAAGAGTGGGAAGAGGTCATCAGGAATTTTGCAAAAAGTTACCATGAGTACACTGATGACATCCAACTGTACCTCTCTGCTCTTTCTGAGGTACAGGAAGTAGATCAGGTACTTGGTAGCTGCTTAGAGGCAGTAATGGACTGGGTGTGAATCAGTCCAATTCTGGATGGGGTTGTTCTATTCCTATAAGAATAGGTGTATGATCTCAGGATACTCAGATTCATCACTGTCATTTGACACACATGTGGCAGCAGAAGCCAGGCCTACCTGCATCTCTGACTTTGGCCCTTCCTGGATAGGAACAACTTGGCCACAATGATACATGCCCTGGTACTGTAATGTATTCTACATGGGGCTACTATGCACACCTTACTGCTCTATCTCCCGACCCTAGCATATTCTTTCTAGCCAATAAAATACCCTCTATACCTTTTTACCCTCAAGCCAACTATCTCTGCAAATTTATAATCTTCACTGAGTCTAATAACAAAAGTGCACATGACTATTTCTCTCCCTTAATTCATACCAATCACAACAGCTGTGCAACATGTCTGATTAGTTTCATATGCTAGACGTTTGGCATTAATGTCACAATGTATGTAGAGCAATGTGTGGATTCCTTCTCGCTGTCTGAATTATTTTCAAATCTACAAACATTAAGTGGCCATTGACATACCTGGAAATTATAAAGCGCATGTTTCTATAATGCACCACCACTTGAATGAAGTTGGTTAGAAAGAATGCAAAACTAAAACAAAACACCCATTAAGCTTCTTTGTATACTACAAGGTCTATAATTGCAGGAAGGACTTTTCAGAATTGCTTTCCATGATGCTTGTTTAAAAAAAAATGGGGGGGGGGAACAGGCATCTGGTAGGCAACCTGAAATATCCTCACTGTAATGACAACTTGCATTGTGCAGAAAGACTGTGTCTCTGCTTCCCCCCTAGCTTTCTGCAAAGACTTTCCATCACGTGAGCTATTAATTCTCTGTGTCTGATTTTAACTCTTCGAGTGTTTTTCCATCGCACTCCTTTAATCTGGATCTAAGAAGATCTGGATCTAGGGAATGGGTACTTCCCTTAATCCAGGATCTAGTAGATCCGGATTAAGGGAAGTACCCAATGTGTTTCCATGGGTGGTCTAGTACCCAATAGCAATGGGTGCTAGCCTCCCTGCTGTGGAAACACCGGAGCACCCATTTGGAAATCCGGATCTACCCACGAGGGGTCTGCCTGTCACCCCAGGTGTTTGGGGGGACAGGGCGTGAAATCTCCAAAGCAGCTCTGAAGTCATTTCGAAGTCACTTCAAAGTCTGTGCAAAATAGCTCTGGAGCATCTTTGAAGTCTGTGCTGATCTTCGGAGTAAACTTCGAAGTCACTTCGAAGCTTAGGTTTTGGGGCTCCCTCTCCAAGGGTGCCCCCTCCCCCTAGCCTCCTCTAGACCCCATTGCCAAACTAACATGGAAACAGGATCCCTTTAATCTGGATTTTCTGGCTGAAGACCCCATTGTAGACCCCATTAATGGGGTCTACAGAAAATTTGGATTAAAGCCCAAAAAGTACCCATATGATTCGGATTTCCCGAGGGGCGGTGGAAACAAATGTGTCCCTAATGGGTGCTGTGGTGCTCTCACCCAAATGGGTACTTAATGGGTGCTAAAATGGTACTAAGTGACTGTGGAAAAACACCCTTAGGCTGATTTTATCTCTAAATAGTAACTGATGCCTTCACCAGATATTCTGCTTCCTTCTACATTTTCCCCAAAGCTGGGATAATTTCTTGGCACTAAGAAAGCTGTCCATTCTGGATATTATCCTCTTTTGTCCCTCTATATTCTCAGACACTATTTTAGAAGGTGCTAAAACTGTGAAATGATGAAAAAGGGAGTTCACTAAGAGGGGATGGTTTGTAAATCATGTAATAGCAAAAATGTGCCGGGTGAAAATGCTTAATATAAGGTTGCACAGTGTTTTGTTAAATCTACTTACTGGCAGTCAAAGAAAATATTTTACTGAATGCATAGCTTGGCTTTTATATACAGTATGTTATCTTTTTAATAAAAATACCATAAAATAGGACTTAAAATAATTTAAGAAAGACAGCTATATAATTATTACTGCTATTATTACAAAGAGTAGAACTGAAAATGTACTACTGACTATTCAGACAATACGATACATCTTCACATGTAAGGCAGAAATTATGAGGTTTGGTTTTTCTTTTTAAGAAGTTATACACTATTTTGAAATAATCTTTCCACCTTAGGAATAACATAAAAGCCCTCTTAAGTTAACTGACAAAGCTTAGGCTATATATAGTATTCATAAGAACTGGTTTACCTGGAAAAGTGGTCCAGCAAGTCTTCCTGCTAAAGTTGCATTCTTTCTTCCTTGATATTGTAGAAAAATCTGAGATGGTATTTTCAGTACTGATTCTGTGACCCTGAGAAGTACAAGCAGCATCTGTTCCCTGTAAGAAGCAGCATTAGTTTCAATAGATGATCTGGACTTAGTCTTTTCTTAAAATAAGGTTTTCTACCTTCTGTTTAATTTTAAAGACCACACTTTTTTCCTCTTTAGGCATTGGGAAATTTAGTTTACAAATTATAAAAGGTCTGAGAAATGGATATTCACAAAGTACTGAGATGCTTTTTTCAGTGTTCTGATTAGTTTTCATCATCTCCAACATTGCTGTTGCCTCCTTCCATATCCACATTCCTTCATTTCCTTCCATCCCATCTTTTCCCTGTCCCAGTTGCCAACACTGCCTTTCTTTCCAGTTCAGTCTCCATCCAGTGTTTTAAGACCTTTTGGGGAGAGTGATGGGAATGATATGGAAGAATTGAGAATATGTCCACTAACCCCAATATATTTTATGTATTTAAATATTTATTTCCCACTTCTTATAAAGCATCACAACTTTGTTTTACTATTTAATATAAAAGAAGATTGAGACAGGGTGGGAATACTATCAATCTAACTATTCACACAGCAAGTTTCAGGTAAAAAAGCACAAATTCAGAAGGCATTTTAAAGGCCACAATAGTAGGCCCCTCATGGATATCAGAGGAGAACATTTCATAGATACTATGACAAAAAACTGCTGAAAGTAGACACATGATGACACTCAGTTGTCTGTAGTGCTCACAACAGAACCTTATTGGGTGATCTTAGAAATAAGGAAACGTGACCTCTTAATTAACCTGGTCCCATGTTTTGGGCTTACACAATAATAGTGCCTCCTTTCCTATAAACCAGTTAAGTCTGCTGAGGAGATCCTATCAAATTTGCAATGGGAGGGCTGTGGTACAATTGGGGGAGGGGGAGGTGCACTGAGAGAAGGCTGCATTCATGAGAGGGTTTTCAAACTCTTCAATAAGCCAGCACAAGTCAGTTCAAGAATGAACACTTCCTATGAACCAAGTCTGGATTGTATATTTATGCACATCTCTATCCTCATTCCATGAAGAAATAAAACTCCTAAGAACAGTGTCTCAGGACTAAAAAAAAAAATCTGATTCATATTTAGTTTTTCATTTGGGGGCATAAGCCTCATTCAAATACAAATGTTGCATGCCGTATATTAATTGTTTCCTTATTGTATTTATACCCTAGTGCTTTTCCTCCAAAAATAAAAGTCATGATGGCATATATCCTCACAGAAATTTCCTAATCAGGCTAAGAGAAGATATTTGCCATGCAGGAGCTCTTGACAAAAACATAACTTGACATAAATACTTTACCATGTCTTCTTGTCCATAGATACTTGCACCACCATGTAACGGTAGATGTTTAGAACGCGTTTACACATATCAGTATGTTCATCCAGCAGTATTTTAATCTCATTGGCTGGCTCAAGAAGAAATATATTTGAGGAATTGGATATAAAAACCTGCAGCAAAAGAAAAGTAGTCTAAGAATTCAGCTGAGGTTTGCTGTGTTAATTTATCACACTATAAACAAAACACTAAATATTTAGTTTACTTACCAAGTGAAAAAAAACCTTAATAATTTTTTATAAAATCTTACGACAGAATATTCCTTTAAAAATATTCAAAGCTCTCTGTGTTTATTCCATAAAACAATATTTGACATCATAGGTGTAATTTAATATTGCCCAAGGGTACCCCAAACCCGTCTACTATTATAGTGAAACAAACGGAGCTGAAGAACATTCAGAGTCATTAGAAACTAGTAATCAGAGCCAGCAGAGATGAACACTGCGATCCCAAAATTATACTGTAATCTGCAATCCTGTAGTTTTGTAATGACACATGTGCTGTAATGCTTGCTTACTGCAGACGCAAGTAAGCACCCTACTTCAATGGCACACAACAAAGAACAAGAACCGGACCAAACTCTTGCAAGGGTTTTTTAAAAAAAAAAATCAAGGAGTTAGACAAATAATTTGGTAACTGGGAAGAAGGGGGCACTTCAAGCATCAGGTGAGCTTCCTTGAGGACAGTTTGCCATAACCCTGAGAAGGCGACAGGTTTCGTCTATGTTCCCTTGGTGCAGACAGAGACACCACTGTTTGGTATTATTCATTCTTGCCTCATGCCATAGTGATGGAGCTCCACTGCAACCAGATACATAGTTAGGTGGGGGAATCCCAGTAGGTGTGGAGAGAGATCTATAAATCAAAATCTTCCAGACCTCTGTGGTTCTGTACTTATGATTGCAGTGCTAATAATATGAGTGAGTGTAAGTTTGTTAGTTAAACAGTTCAAGGAAAACAATCGGCTCAAAGAACTTGTTTAACAGCATATCCCTCCTCATGCAGCTTCCTCAAGCTTGTGTGGTGCTCCATCTGTAACACCACCGTTCTAGTCTTTCCTATGCTGTAAGCTTCCCATCCTTTTTATGGCTTGATCAGCAGAGATTTCAGTGGAGTTTGCCTTTCTGAACACCTGCAGTGAGGCTGTGAGCTTCCCACTCTTTTTGCAGACAGCAGGCTCAGCTTTACTTTCATGCTTGTTTGCATTTTTGTCACCTTATTTTTAATTTTATTCTGCCACTATGCCATGCTTGTTGCAAAAGCAGCACATGAGAGTACTGTATTTTCTGGCGTATAAGACTACTTTTTAACCCAGGAAAATCTTTTCAAAAGTCAGGGGTCGTCTTATACGCTGAGTGTCGTCTTTTTATACGGCGAGTATATCCCAAACTCTATATTTTAATTGGAAAGTTGGGGGTCGTCTTATACCCCCAGTCGTCTTATATGCCGGAAAATACGGTAGGTCTTTTTCAGTCATTTTCCTTGGGTAAACGCAGCAAGAGGAAGTGTCCACCATTTTGAAGTCTGCATGCGATCACCTAATAGATCTGGTTCCCATTCAGCTCTTGTCTTCATCCTTCCTGATGCCAATAAATGGCTGGCATCTTCAGCTACAACAGTTCTCTTCTGTAAACTCCTTAACTAATCAGACTGACTCTTACTTTTATTTTTACATTTACTTATTCATTTATTTACATTTTTAACCCACCCTATACCAGAAGGTCTCAGGGCAGGTGAGAACAATAGAAAATAAAATATAAAATGAACAATTTAAAATAACAAGATACCAAAATAATGTGGGGGAAGGGAAGACATTGATTATTTCTTTCAGTACCCAGGGTACATAAATGTGCTTTTAATAATTTTCAATAATGTATTAATTTCCATTAATGTCTTAATGATGTATTAATTGAAAGTGCCTGGTGTACCTCAGAGAGGCCGTTCCACAATCTGGGGGCCATCACTGAGAAAGACCCATCACGGGTACCCAAATTCCCTCCCCAACTACTGAAGCAGGTGTAACAACAAGGGACTGTCCTCTCCCACAAATCTCAAGGCACGAGCAGTTGATACGGGAGAGGGTGTTCCTTTAGATATTTAGGGCCCAAGCCATTTTTTAATTGGGTTTGGTACTGAATTGGTAGTCAGTGCAGCTCTTTTAAGACTAGCATAGTATACATTTGGCCAGCCATTCCAGTCAGCAGCCTAGCTGAAACACAGGGATTCCCCAAAGTTCTGGAATATTCTAAGGGTATGGGAAGGTACTAAGTCACTTAGCCTTAAGCACACTTCCAAGAGCAAGGATAGAAGATGTTGACAGAGGTATAACTGTTGTTTCAATTTAGTTCTAGTCTAATCAAGGTCAGGCCAATGTTATTGATTTCTACAGTTGCTACACTTAATCCCACATTTTCTCTCTGAGTCAAGAGAGAGATGAAGAGGTAAATTATCCATGTCCAAGATGGAAAGATCATGAGGTAGCATAAGCAAAAATATGCACAATGGGATTAAATTAGGCTTCAAACTGATTCTCCCTTTTTCTTCTCTATTATAGTATCAAGAATTCAAGGCTCTAGACTGCTCTTCCTTTGCTTTACTGGAGCTACATCTGGACTCTACAGTGTGAGACAGCTGAGTTCTGTTAGTCAAAATGTGAGAAGTATACAAAAGAGATGTCCATGAATATTCATCAGGTTCACAATTCGAATTGAATATTGGCTATATTCAAAGACTGACATTCAAATGTGAAGCAAATGCTTTTGCACATTTGTTCAATGCTTTATTATATTTGCAAAGTGCCTGCCCAGTCACATCTGCAGCGGATTCAGAGCAGATTAAAAATGGATTCACAACCGATTTGGGTGGATTTGGAGGTGTAACTGGTGGTAGGAACTCAGAGCATTCTGAGAGGATTCGAATCCTACCATATTTGTAGTGGCTCTATTCACATGAATGCAAATTTCCTTTGCATTTCCTTCGATGTGAAGCGAACATGAAAAAATGTGCACATTCCTAACATACAGGGAGAGGGAACAGGCACATTTTGATTACCTGCAAGTTATACAGATCTGTCACAGTCAAGTCTTCTTGTACTAATACTGTACTTTAATAAAAACTGACAAAATAAAATGGTCCATATGTTTAGAAAACATTTAATATATTGAGTATTATGCAGCAAAATGAAAGTATATCCTTTACCTGCAATACTGCTTGCACTCCAGCTCGTATGTCATGTTCAGTGGCATCCAAGTCAGTTATTTTATGGGGACCTTCCTGGTAACAACCATTTCTTATCCAATTTGAATTTCGAACAGGACCTGAATTACCAGTGTTTTCCTAAAACACGCAAAATGTATTATTTCCTTCTAAATTCCAACGGACTTGCCTTATCACATTCTGACCTAGTTTTATGAAACATGGCTTATACCAGTGAGTGCTGCCTGTATGATACTTTCTTTCAAGTTCTGAAGAAGGTATAATTCTTGAGCTAAAGCTACAACTTAAAATATTAGCTAGACTTAGTAATAAGAACTTGTCTTTAAGAACTAAAGTAAATGGAACTCGCAATGTTACCTACATCAAATTACTCAGTACCTATACACAGAAATTGCCATCAGGCCAACTGCTTTTAGACTGGATTATAAATAGATAATCTTTCTTAAACAAGGATAGCTAATTCCTACAACAAGCATACTGAAAATACCTTTGATTAGGGAAAATGACCCAATGATAATGAATGAAAATGACCAAACTTTTATTATTTATTTATTTATTTATTATTTATTTATATTTATATCCCGCCCCATACCCGAGGGTCTCTGGACGGCTTACAATATTTAAGAACAAGCACACTAAAATTGTATCACACAATAATAAAACCAGCGTAAGATTTAAAAACCAACATGATAATAAGAATAAGAATAAAAACAATACAAAAACAGTTTACAACAGTGGTGTTTGGAAGGAGGGAAGAATAAAGAGCATTTAGCCAAAGGCCTGAGTGAAGAGGTGCATCTCCCGGGTGCCCACCTGCCTAACCGCTGAAGGCGGTGGGATAACCAGGAGGGCCTCTCCTGCAGATCTTAAGACATGGGCAGGTTGATATGGGAGAAGGCGCTCCTTTAGAAATCTGAGACCCAAGTCATTTCGGGCCTTATAAGTCAGAGTTAGCACCTTGAATTGGGCTCGGAAATGAATTTGCAGCCAGTGCAGTTCTTTTAGAACCGGTGTGATATGCGTCCGGTTAGCTGTCCCGGTCAGCACTCGGGCAGCTGCATTTTGCACTAGCTGCAACTTCCGAACCGTCTTCAAGGGCAGCCCCATGTAGAGCGCATTACAATAGTCCAACCTGGAGGTTACCAGAGCGTGGATAACTGTGGCCAGGTCATCTCTATCCAAAAAAGGTTTCAGTTGACGTACCAACCGTAGTTGGGAGTAGACACTCCTGGCCACGGCCTCCACCTGAGCTTCAAGTGTTAGCGCAGAGTCCAGGAGTACCCCCAAATTTCGCACCTGTCCCTTCCAGGATATAGTAACTCCATCAAGGACAGGGTATCTCCCAACTACTTGGACCCGAGAGCCTGTAGCACACAGCACCTCTGTCTTGTCTGGATTCAGTTTCAGTTTATTGGCCCTCATTCAGCCCATTACCGCCTCCAGGCACCTGTCAAGCACATCTACCATCTCTCCTGAATCAGATGGCACAGAGAGATAGAGCTGGGTATCATCTGCGCATTGATGACACCTCACTCCAAAACTCCTGATGATCTCTCCCAGTGGCTTCATGTAGATATTAAATAACATGGGAGGCCTGGCAGTGTGCTCTAATCCATGTTTGGTCAGACTCACAGTGGGATTTATGCCACCTGCGCTCTAGCCATTGGCCTTCTTGTTTCATCACTCCATGGAACACCAGAGTGCTTTATGCCAAGGGTACTTAGGAGCAATTGTATCATAGCCCTGCTCATCTCCCGATTCCAAAAAGAGACCAGAGCTTCGACAGGAGCACCAGCCATGCCGACTGGACATCCCCCCCCCCCCCCCAGGCTTTCAAGAATCACACAGATCCCATAAGTCTCTTGGAGTGGACCATCTCAATAGGTCCCCCATCCTCACAGAGGGGTTCTGCCACTGTAAGCCCAAATCTCACCAGTGAATGGTGAGTCCACAACAATGGGCTGACAACCAACTGTCCTATCAACAAATTCTCTCCACTGGCTCCGAGGCAAAAATCAAATCTAGAGTATGACCTACTGTATGAGTTGGACCTGTTACATGTTGAGACAGCCTCATGGTTGTCACAGAGGCCATGAAGTGTTGAGGTGGCCCACTAAGGATGGCCATGGAATGGATACTGAAGTCCCCAACACTATTGTGGCAGCGGCTTCCAACACCACCTCTGAAACCACCTCAGCCAGCTCAGACAGAGAGGATGCTTGCCAGTGAGGTGGATGGTACATCAGCAATACCCCTATTCTGTCTTTCTGGTCCAACAACAGAAACAGCCCCTCAAACCCTGTCACAGAGCAAAACGGCCATCTGGTAATAGAGATGGAGGTATTATGGACTACAGCAACACCCCCTTCCCTCCTCATGAGTCTGGAACAGTGCTGCACTGAGGAGCCTGGGGGACAAAGCTGGGTGAGGCTAGGTCCACCTAGTTCATCCACCCAGGTCTCAGTAATACATAGCAGATCAGCCCCTTCATCCAGAATCAAGTCATGGATGATTGATGTTTTATTCTGGACTGACCTGGCATTCAATAGCAGCACTACCAGAGCAGTGGGCAAGTTGGCAGGCCTCCCCAAACTCTGCCAGTTGTGAGGCAGAAAAGAAGGAACGATAGCTTTAAGACATCTAACATCCCTTTTCCTACTTTGTTCCTCCTGCCTCCCAATGCCATATCTCCCCTTGTCCTACAGTCAAGCAATAGTGGCCTCACAACGCATGTCTCTCCCTCCTGCCCCACCTTGGCACATGGTCCCTGC
Source organism: Aspidoscelis tigris stejnegeri (assembly GCA_023333525.1). NCBI lineage: Eukaryota > Metazoa > Chordata > Lepidosauria > Squamata > Teiidae > Aspidoscelis > Aspidoscelis tigris. The sequence continues at coordinate 78,014,135 of JALMGA010000003.1, forward strand.
CCCACGAAACAGAACACGATAAATAAATTAAAACAGTATTAAACAGACAAAAAATTAAAAATACTGGTAATAGTGCTACCCCCCCCCCCCCAGATTTTAAGAACTCCCACTATTTCCCCACACTCCCATTAAAACACATAAAACAAAGGCAGGACAATAAAAATTGCCTTGGCCCTTGTTTTCCCCGAAGAGGCTCCCCAAAAAGGCTTCCCCCTTTGGAGTCTCCCCTTCGGTGGCAACCCTGCCGATGGTGGGCCCCTTACACCGGCAGCAGCCTAAATAAACCCAGATACTACAGGTGGTGGCAAGCAAGTGGCTCTGGCCACCTACGGCTTGGTCCTGCAGCTACTCCCTACTGCAGTTCCTGAGCAGCTCCAGTCAACAGTCCCCCGAAGTTCTTTAGCCAGAAACAGCAGCAGCAGCAACAGGCAAGGCTCTACCAGATTGAACCCTAGCCTTGCACTCTGGGGTGCCTGGGAACAGGTGGTATTCTCACAGTAAGAGCTTCTGTCCATCTGATTTTTTTTTTTTTAAGGAAGTGATACACTGTCACTCCCAACTTGTCTCTATAGTATTCAAACAGACTCCCCCTACCCATGGCAGGTTAATGGAAACAAAACCGCATTATGTTGTGAAATAATATTAAAATTAAATGTTAATAAATAGCATTTGTATCTTGCCATTCATCTGGACATCCCAGAACTGGTCACAACACATGACAAAAGAATTACTAAAACATATTTAAAAATATAATCCAACCAACCTCTCTCGCTCTCACCCTGGCAGACTACAATCAGAAGGATATTTATCTACAACCAGAGTAATATTGTTGGAGCTTAAGTGGTGAAAGCCCCTGAAACTCTGCAGAGCCCATCTACATTCCACTGGAGTAAAACATATTGGTTCTGACTCAGAAAGGAGAAGTGTTTTCCAGATAATGATCCCTATAGACATCTTGAAAACAAGCAAGGTAAACAATAATAGCACAATACTCCTGATAAATCTTAAGAGCAGCATCTATTTAGGAAAAGTACTTGATCGCGTTATCTCCTGTTTTACCCAAATCAAATATAGTTCATATGATATCTCAGTACGCATATTTGTGTTCAAAAATCCATAATGAAGAAAATGACTTTAACTGAAATTAAGTACACTTGCTACCTTGACAAAAGAGAAGCCAAATAATCTGAATGAAGTCTAATATTTACCTCCTCTCTTTCTTTTCCTTTTTCTGATGAATTAAGTTCTGCAGTATTTTCATCACAGTCTATATTTATTGATACTATTTCTTCAGGTTCTTTCATAAATAAGGGTTTCTCCTCTTGCTGGATCCATTCCTGATACACTTTTACCACCTTCCTCATCGCTGCTGCTTCACATATTGGTAGTAAAAATGCCTAGGGGGGATGTAAGTGGAAGATCATAATTTCCGGTTTCTTGTAACATTTACAGGGTTCAAGCACTTCGTTTTAGAAAATTATTTTTTTTTAATCAAATAAAACTGTCAAGTCCAGTGACTGCTGGAATGGGGGTTCACGCCTGAAAGCCCTTCTCCTGCATGCCTTGTTAATACATAAAGAGAAACCCCTGGTGGATCAGATCACAGCCCATCTAGTCCAGCATCCTGTCTCACACAGTAGCCCATGAATTACTTCTGGGTATTCTCAAGGAGAAGACAAAGGCAAAACCTTCACCACCTTTGAATCCCTAAAAATGGCCTTTAGGGGCACCATAACGGCAACTTTCCTGCTCTACTGTACATAAGAACATAAGAGAAGTCCTGCTGGATCAGGCCATCTAGTCCAGTGTCCCGTCGCACACAGTGGCCCACCAAATGCAAATGTACTGTAAATGAGGGGAGTTGCATTTTGGGGACTATATCATACAAAAGATGACTCCACAGTGTAATACAGTTACAGATTCTGGGCACTGGTAGCAAGTCTTTCCTAGAAACTGCTAGGAACATCAAAGCAATAGAATCAGAGCACAAAAGTTAATAAGCTGAGCTGCAATATTCAAACGTAAGTGCATTCATTTCAGAGGTACTTAGTCTCAGGAAAGTGGTCAAATGGTAGCATAAAGATAAAGCTTCTGATACTTTCACATGACTCTATGCTAAGTTTCTTGAACATACTAAAAAGGTGCAGTCCAGGGACTCAGTGAATATCTTTATAAGGAACACAGTAATCTGAAAGTGGTCCTAAGGATTTTTTTTTAACTGAAGCTAGTTCATGAACTCATAGTTCATGAACAGACTTATCATCATTTTACCATCATTTTATGCATTTTTATTATTATTATTATTAATTATTATTACAGTCTATTTCTAAAGCACTGTATATGTACTCAGCGCTGTACAATATTATACTAATCTTAGACAGGTCCCTGCCCTCAGGCTTACAATCTAAAGAGACAAGAAACAAAAGGAAAATGGTGTGGGAGGGAACAGTTCAGGGTCATGCTGGTCTGCTGATAGATCTGATTAAACAAGCCTACTAGTGATCTAGATTAAGGCATCTCTTAAGCCATATCATGCTCTGTCTAGAGCAGACAGGGCAGATCATCAAGGAGCCTAGAAGTGAACTACATGGACCCTTCATCCATATTAAAGGTCTGTGCAGAAAGCTCTCCCCCCCACAAAACATGTTCTAATTTGAGTATCTTAGGTCACAACCACTGCTGATTAGTTTATTATTCATTTATATTTCTATCCCACCCTATACCCAAAGATCTCAGTGAATGTTACAATAAAACCATAATAAAAACAGAGGCAAGAGTGAAGAAGTGTGTTAATGCATACAATAATACATTTCAAACTTCTGAAGAATATAGTTGTTTTGTTTAGATTTTTATCCAACATGTCACATAAAACATTAAATAAAAAAATCACTGAATATCTTCAAACAGGCTTGCCCATGCCCAAATTGCATAACAATATATGGATGGAGTTTAAATGTCAAACGTCAGGGTTCCAAAAGTTACACATGTGAGTACCTGGTATATCTCAGTGGGGATGCTATTCTTCAGTTTCAAATAGAGACTCATAATGAACTTAGTCCCTACTGAAATTGCCCAATGATCCTACTGCTTGAAATAGCAGGTTTGTAATATATTTTGGAAGCCATAGGTCACTTAAATAATGCTGGATTGTAATGCTTTGAGGTAGGTTGCACTCAGCAATCCATAAAGGGGGCATCTTATCACATCACCTCAGCTAACAGAAGTCTGAGCATCCATCAATGACAACTATCACAAAATCTTATACAGACTGAAAATGTCATCTGTGGCCTACATAAAAATGGAGGTGTTCTCCAAAATCAGCATAATTTCATACTATAATAAAATAAATTTACAGGAAAAAGGACTAACATGTTTACCTAATTTTTTTTAAATTACCTGACGAAAGATTTCTGTAAGAAAATTAACATTATTTCTCTTAGAAGAAAAAACTTTGCGAACTATTTCAATATCAGTGAGATGCTCTTCATCAATACTGCAAAGACTGGAGGAGCTAGGCTCTCTTTCAGTTAGTGTGCTTGTATTAGAATGAGATTGTTCTGGTTCTGTACTTCTATCAGGTCTATCAGTACTATCATTTCTGCTGTCTTCTCTAGAAGCCAGGTTAGCAGCTGCTCTCTGAAACCAAAAGTACAAAGATGTTATTCCTTCATTCATCTTGGATCTTCTGCATCAATTGATTTCATGGGATTGCATAATAAAGAATAGCAATATGTACCATCATGCAAGGAAAACAACATTCAAATAACAAGCAATGCCATATAAATAATTTCAAAAGCTTAGTGATAGTGTAATCTTAACCGTATCTGCTCACTTTAAGTCCCAGTGTGCTCACCGTAACTTACTCTCAATGTTATGATAGTCAGGTTCAATATATTAATCTCCTTCTTAACCAGTAATAATAATTCACATGGTGATTATCCTCTTGCCTTGCTGAAAGGGCTTACTATTTTTAGTGAGAATGAGAACAATTCTGTGTAGGACCAACTCTACTGGGACCATGCTTTCCAGTACAATTAAAGGAGGAGGAGTGACGCTAAAAGTAATCCACAATGTGGTGAAGACCAGTGGGGTTTTGCATGCATGAAGAAAGCCAATTCTAAAATTATGCCTAAAATTTTATGCAATCAAACAAATAAAATAGAAATGGAGAAGTGTAATTCAACCCAGCCAAGATAATTGCTGATGTAGATTGCAGAACTTGCTATGAATTACTTGGGGCCAACACTTAAAAAACTAAACAGAGTAGTGGTAAGAACATACAGCTAAGAATATGATAATTTGAAGAACAAATTCAGTATGTAGAAGAGAACTCGAAGAGCTATTAGAAAACAGGTATTATAAAAATAAAGATCCCTCCCCCAAAGATTTTACAGAAGATCTAAACTGGTCGTTGCTATGACTATACACATGGTCATATGCATGTGGACAGAGGAAGAAGAAAAGTTGGCTTTTCTACCCTTCTTTTCTCACCCATTTAAAGGGCCTCAAAGCGGCTGACAAAGCTTTTCTATTCTTCTCCCCACAACAGAACACCCTGTGAGGTAGGTGGGGCTGTGAGAACTCAGAAAAGAGCTGTGGCTAGCCCAAGGTCACCCAGCTGGCTTCATGGGGGAATGTGGAATTGAACCCGGTATTCCCAGATAAGAGTCCGGCTCCTAACCACTAGACCAAACTGGCTCACAAACTGACAGGTATGCAGACCCCCTGTTTACCCAAGCAGAATGGTTTAAGTGATGCAAATATGCTTCCTTCCCTTTCAATAAATTATTAACCTGCCATGAGGAGTGAGCAATATGACTTCTCAATATTTTTTCTTTCTTCTGCAAAATACAACAACAATCTCAATATTGTGCAGAGGTATGACTGTTTTCACTCCTTTTTCATGCTGATCTGATAACCACAGGCATTATTACTGTTGCACTTCTCCAATTCCAGCAGGAATTGAACTGTGTATCTTTGCCACACTGAGAACATTTTGCTTCTAATGTTTATTTTAAAGTAAGTTATATAAGTTGTGAAAATTTAACATTCAGGAATTTTGTTATTGGGTGTTGGGGGGATGTATGGGATCAATTTAATCCTGTCTCTCACCCAAGAGAGGGAGAATTATATGAAACGTAGGAGTGATGTAAGTGCCCCTGAAACAGTACATGAATGCACTTTGGCCCCCGCCCCAAATGTAAACTTAGGGCAATAGACAGTACTCTCAGTACCTCTGCATAATTCCAAAGCAGAGGGCAATGATTCACATAATGCCATGTTTCCATTCCCTAATTTCAGCAATGCAGGAACAATGACTTCTGCTTCAGAATTCCACAGTTCCATAGAAATCAGCAAAGTGTCTCTCTTCACCCTAATTCAAACCACCTTCCTGCTTTACCTGAATATTCTTTGGCACAACTTCACCTTCCATTCCAGGAATCTGAGGTCCTGTATGTGGTTTTGGCTCAAGCCAGAAAGATACCAACCATCGGATGACAATAACGCGAGCTTTGAGGAATGGTTCCTTCGTGCAATATACTGCTTCATTGGTTTCAGCATCTTTCTTTATCATTACATAAAGTGGCTTTGGTCTCATTTGTGGTATTTCTATAGCAAAGAAAACATTTTTTAAATAATGAGGGTCCCAAACACCCATTTTCATTTCTGGGTACTTTCTATTCAGACTCAATAATACAACTTGGTATGCATTATAAAGGACACTGCTGAAATATTCTGTATTATTCTTTGAAGCAATAACATGCTTTATAGAAAGGACCAGCAAAAAGAATGACAGAATATAGAATAGAATTTGCCTCAGAAAGAAAAAGTTTCAGAAAGAGAAAGTATATTTTATATAAGCAGAACTCCTTCCAAGTAAATGTGCTGAGGTTTGGGACCTAATTTTGCAGCCTTAAATTTCAACAGCATTAAATTCATTTTACTGGAATGTCTTCATTTGTGTTTGTTAAGATTGCAACTTGAATAAAAACCCAGATGTCATAGAGAGTCTCACAAAGATAAATGGCTTAAGAAATGCATCCTAATACTCGAGGCACTTCTGCAATCTCTAGCGTAATTTCCTATAATATAGCTGTATGGCAGAATAGATCCCAATTCTCTCATCTAATAGCTTCATAATAAGAACATCAGGTTCAAGCCCAGCTCCAAAACATTAAACAGACAAAGGGGAAATTACCAAAATGCAGATTTAAGAGAGCTAGTTTGAAGTACTTTTTCTCAACAGTTTCTTTATGTACCTATTACTGAATAATCAAAAGATTTTCCCCATTCAGATCCTAGTAAACACAAAAGCACATTTTTGAAAATTCCCAGAGGTTGTGCCAGTAATCTTAACAATCCTCTTGCTCACACTCCATACCACATAAAGGGCAATAAAATGGAAACTGCTTTATTTACAAACATTAGAACCACACGGCAAATAAACTTAGCCAGAATACAATGAAATAGTAATTCTACCAACTGTGGGATGTCACACACTGATAATTTCTGACCAGTGTTATGAAGATGCTAGAAGCTCAGGAGTTTGTGGGCAAGATAATCAGTATGCAGATGATACTCAGCAGTACTTCTTCCTTACATAAGAATCAGGAGAGGTTGTCAATTTTCTGAACCAGTGCCTCGAGGCAGAAATGTGTTGGATTACGGCCAATAAACGGAGGCTAAATCCTGACAAAACATGATGGGTAAGAAACTCCTAAGGGCAAAACTTAGGAAAGTTGCTTATTCGAGACTGGGTTGTACTCCTTTTGAAAAAAAGGGACACAGCATGGAGGTAATTCTAGAATCACCACTGTTACTGGAAGCCAAAGTAATCTCTGTGACTAGAAGTGTCTATTACCAACTTTGGCTGGTGAACCAGCTATGCCTCTATCTGAATAGAAAGAAATTGCCCTGCAACTGTTGTCCATACATTGTTAACTTCACATTTGGATTACTGTAATCATGGACAGATGAAGAGAGAGAGAGAGACCCCCATTGAAGCTCATAAAAAGCTATCTCTTCTCTTTGTGGTCTAGTGGTGGCAGCCTAGACCACTCTGCCCTCTGGATGATTCTCCAGCCTGGATGGGCACGAACATCATGGAGGAGGTGATTCTTTGTGGGACTAGGGCCTTTGGCCATCTGCTCTGGACTCCACCTGGTCTCAGCTTCACCAGAGGCCATAAAAGACAACTGCTTATAGTTTTCAGTTGCCGGAAGCCCTGCCTGAGGAGGAGAACCCTGTCATGTCTCTAGTGGTGGCAACCTAGACCACTCTGCCTTCTCAGTGCCTCTCTAGGCATGAACATCTTAGGGGAGGTGATTCTTTTTGGGGCTGGGGTCTTTTGTCAGCTGCTCTGGAGTTCACCTGGCCTCAGCTGCCTCATTTTTTGGGTGTGTGTGTGTTATTTTGCAATGTTATGTATAATGTGCAATTTTTATAACGTATTTTTATTATAATGTTTTGATTATTACTTTGCATTGTGTGTTTTCAATTTGTTGTAAACTGCTTTGGGCAAATTTTCTTTTGGAAAGGTGGTATACAAATAAAATGGAAATGAAAAAAAATCTGGAACGGAAACTGGCACAAAATACAGTGGTCAGGCAATTGAGTGTAGTGTTGTTTCGCACTCAAATTACATACATGCTTAAGAAGCTGTACCAGTTAAGTACTAAGTACCAGGTTAGGTTTGGGTTCTGCATTTGGCATACAAGGTTCCAAATAACTTGGGACTTGGGATACTCCTCCAATCAGATCAGAAAAAAGTTTATCTGGACAGGTTCTTCTGCAGGTATCAACAATTACTGAATGCCTTCTTGCAATGCCCTGCAACCAGGTCCCTTATGGGATAGTGTCTACACTCTGTAATGGTCTCCCCTCTAATGTTCATGAGGTGCCTACTAAATACTTTACTACACTTAGGCATTCATGGTATGAATGGCTATCTGCTCCCTTACCCAGTTTTTAACATTGTCCTATGAGTCAAGTCCTATAATTTGGTGTGATACACCAAACAGTAAGATGATGGATGTTACTGGCAGATACCAGAATGTAACTTACCAAGTACAGGGTTATATAAGCTGCTCTCCTTACACATGTTGGGGAAAATATAAGGCAAGTAATATTTCTTAAAATGTGAAAATAAGAATGAAAATCCCTTTTCTTGATGTTCTTTGTTCTTCCACTCCAGACTTTTGACCTACAAAACATATATTGGATTAGAAAAAAATAGTACACTACGTTTTAAAGATATGAGATATTTGAAATGCTATCAATAATAAATTTTACATCTGCTTCCTGACATACTTTAATGTGTCTCAATTTTAAACAGTATTAGATAAGTAAGTAGCCTAGTGACCATTTCAACATAAAATACGTCCCATGAAATACCATACAATAGCTTCAATTAAAAATACAACTGGGGTATATAAACAAAACAACTAATATAAAATATTTACCTTTTAGAATCTCTTGTGCTTTTCACTCCAATTCTAGCCAATTAAGACTCTAGCCAAGAACTAGTAATCATAATGTTGTTGCAGTCTAAACCTCTGTTTTACAATATATCGTGGTGATAATTAATTTGTATTAAATTACTGTACTAATGCAATCTAAATACTATTTTCTCTGAAGCCCTAAAAATACCGTCAAGAGAACATGATTAAGCAAAAACACGCACAGTATAGTACTTTTGCCTGTCAGTAGAGATCAGAGTGAACCAACATATTAGTAGAAAAAATATGTGAATCCACAAAGCTTAAGGCTATCAATAGTCATGAAGGCTACTGTCTCAGGTGACATGCCTCTGAATATGGTTGACAGAGAAATCACAGCAGTATTATCTAGTGTCTAGTGTGACTATGTACTGCATTATGAGGACAACCTTTTGTCTGACTCAGTAAGAATGTTCTCATAAGACTGCTAAAACTGAAATTTCTTAAAAAAATGTTTAAATATTTGGAGGGAGAGTTTACTAATACAAACTAATTTTGCAAAATTTCTGAGAAAACCTTAATGATAATCACCAACCCAAATTTATAAATTGCTCCTCATAAGAACTAATACAATAAAAAATTTCCTATAAAGGATTCTGAATTATTCATATATACACAGAGGAGGACTCTTAATTTTCACTCATTCTGACTCTTCTGTTGTTATTCAGTTGCGATTCCTGAAAATTCATAGTGGAATAACACAGGAACTGTGTATTCAGAACATTTTGCATTCAGAACATTCCCCTTTTCAAGTTGGGGCTTGTTCCAATTCAGAAGAAAATTGAGGTTGTTTTCATGGAAAGTTCCAAATATATATATATTAAGTCTTCTTTCGCTTTCTATTCACTGATTGCTGTTGGCTTTGTAGTTTCATTCTTTCTCCTATAATCAGTGGCCTTTCCAGAGGTTACTAGTCCATTAGTTTGAGTCACCTAGCTTAAAATTATCTCCATTCTTCTTCCTTTTACATCTGTGAAGCTGCCACTTCTATCTGCAGAAACATATCCCATGAAATGCAGCTTTCTGTTTGGTTTGCTTGGCTAGCATACCAGTCATTGAGCCTCTACACTGGCTTGGCTCCAGTGATGCAAGGAGGAAAGTTCTGATGAACAGGGACAATGATGGTATGATGAGATTCCCCTTTATTTTCCAAGTGCTGCAACTGGGCAGCAGGGGCATGGCAAAACGCCATTGGGCGTGAAGGCCCCCTGATAACCTTTGTGACAGACGTGGAGGTGACTGTGAAGTGCAAAGAGATATCAGAGACAACGAACGTGGAAGCTTTAAAGTCACCATGGAGGCGCTTTGCAGTCTAATCTCCACCATGCATGACACTTGAATTCATATCCACATTCTTCTAGGATCCGTTATACATGCAATGCCCCTCACTGCCACAGATGTGGACTAGATTTATCTGGTCTACCACTAATCCAGATTAGGGAGCTCTTGGCATGGTTCTGATCCATGGGCATTTCCACACTTCTTTTCCCATCCCATGGATGGGAAAGGTGTGCAATGAACTAATATTAACTAGCACTAGTACTTGGGTGCACTAGTAGCTAACAGCCCACCTACGCGCAATTGAACACTCACCTGTGTATGATCGCCCAGCTGTTCCTCTTCTTGGCGCAGCCATCTTGAGTGCAGTGCCCTCTGCAACTCTGTCACTCTGGGTGGTCACAGTTACGTCAGGGGGTCATAGGAGCTGCCAGCACGCTTGCACAGCAGCTCCGATGACCTACCCAGCCAGCAGAGGGGCGAATGCCTTCAGGCTGGATGCAACGGTAAGTTTCCGGTCGTGTTTGAACACGTGTGGAGTGCATGATTAGTGTACCGCTGGGGAGACAGGGGATGCTTGCAGTGTGTAAGTGCCTCCTGCAGGTGCTAATGCACCTTCCCAGATGTTCACTACTTATGTATTAAGAGTCCAAGTGCAAATTGGCCCAGATCTACACTAGTCCCATGCACACAATGTGTTCTTAAAGCATTATCTTTGCTCTTCTGTTTGCAGGCAAACGGGAGAGCAAGGCATGATTGTAGCCAATAATGCCACTATTTCCTGCATTTATTCAGTGTATGCTGCAAGTAGAGACAATGGACAATAACCTATCTGTGACAATGCAACAACAGCTGACTGGATGGCTGTCCAAATAGCTAATCCTCTAGCAGAGGAGGAGAAACTTAGGTTGTTGACGTGACTGTAAAGCTTTATGACTGCGCTTCAGCTTCACTATCTTTGGAATCTCATGCAAGTATTAACCTTTCCAGGTGTGGTGACCTCAGTGACTAAATCCAGTTAGAATACTTTTAATCACATATATTTTTGTTTTGACTATTACAAAGTCTTTACATAGATGTCTGCAACCAGAGTAGATTTTATGACGCTAGCAACAGTAGAATTATATATTTAGTAAGAGACAAACTGTAACTATTGCAACATACCTGAATTACTATGTACTTCAAAAGTGCTTCTAAAAAATAGCTTGTTAGATCATCCTGTCCTTTGTCTCCAGATTGTGGAGGAACAAGTGGAGTAATCTCTTCTACAGTCACTTGTGCTGTTCAAATAACAAATTTTCTTTCTGTCAATTTTACAATCTTACATCTGTTTTAAATAATTAGTAGAAATGAATACTTCATGAAAGCTAAGATAAATCAATTTAAATTCTACTGAAACATGAACCAATCTGAAGAAATATATTATTCATGACATATTCTGTAGTTGCTCACAAGTGTGAACATTGAGGGATTACTCTTTCCCTCCCAATTCCACCTTATATGTGCACAAGCTACAACATGACAGAAATGAAACAGATATGTGTTCATCTCTTCTAACAGCATCTCTATAGCAGTTAAGTTATTTCCTGGATGGAAATAACTTGAAAACTAGGACTTTCAGAGTCCATTACCAACAAGATGGATGGAAACTAGCCTTATCTTGCACATAATGGCTGTGAATACTGAAGACCGGATGGTAAATGGACTCACTGAGCCACTAGACAATTCCTTCCATGCACAAAAAACTATCTGAGTTACAGATCGCAATACAATATATTTTTGTGAGTGAATATACTTTGGATTGGTTCGGTAAACAGAAATACAAAAAAGAGCATCTGACTATTGTGTACTTACTTTCTTGAACATTAAGTATAGGGTTGATAAGATTATCTAGTGTTCGAGGCCCATGTTCTGATTGTGGTGGTGGAAATCCAGGAATTAAACAAGAAAACATACACAGCTGTTCTTTGCTACAATTATTCTGAAGTGCTTGCAACCACAAAAGGAAGAGACGTACACCTTCACGACGAATCTTAAAGAGATTACAATGTTTTAGTTTCACATTTATAGATTAAAAATTGCAATTCAAAAGTCAATTAATGCTAATGGTAACACTGAATTTAATATAAAATAAATAGAACAAATTTGTGTTTCCAAACTGAATACATGAGGTCTGCAACACATGACAGCAATACAAAAGATATCTTTATTCTAAGCTGCAATGACACAATATAAATATTTTGATAGGGCATATTATCCCACAAATAATGGAAGCCAAAAGGTTATTAGCCATACCTTTAAAGAATTTCCTGTGTGGAGTAATTTCTTTAAAATCAAGCCTGAAAATAAAACCATATTTTACTGTTTCATGGTCAGTTTTTGGTGCAAGACAGATATGTGCATGCACTGCTAGAAATTTAACCTGATCCCAAGTCATAAAACCTCAAACATGAACTGAACCAACAGGGCAATGATCAACATCAAACTGAACATTTTCAAAATTTATTTATAATACAATTAAGTCAAACATAAAACAACCACAACAAGATACAATGATCAAATAGGATAACAATGCATTGCATTACAACATAGGACAAACTGTAATCCTATGATTCTTGTACACAATAGTGAAATAACTTGCACAGATAGTATATGCTCTATTTGCAGGGAGTTGGCATATATTAATAGCGGATTCCAGGTGTCAATAAAAGAAGATTATACTTTTAGGCAGCACAAAATTGATCTGGATAAAGTTTGGTCCAAAGTGGTTTAGCAGCACGGCATTTGAAATGGGGGTACACTAATTTCCCTCAACCAGGGAAAGGCCTGGCTGGGTTCTAGCAGGCAAATTCTTTCCACTATTCATCAGTTGGTTGGTAGTAGGCATTTTCCCCTCTTTTCCCAAACAGGGCTGAATAATATCCTTACTGGCTCAGGGCTGAGCAAATCATTTATAGCAACTTGTGATTCCAACTGTAAGAGCTCTCGGTCAGACTTGATAAAGTCTTATTAACAAGTCTTTGGCAACCTCTAGATTATTCTTGGTGATCTTGATGACTTCTGGCAATGGACTCAATGCCAAAAGTGAGAAAAGATCACCTTATTTAATCTGTTTCATTAAACCATAACTATACTTTTTCCACAAAAACAGCAAAATACGAACACATATTTTTCATAAAAAGTTTTTAATCTGCTTCAAAGGAGGAAGAAACTGCAGCATTAATACATTTTGGGGAAGTCTAAAACAAACGCATGATTGAAAATAATGAACTATGCAGAATTATTTTATATTACTATTTTATGAAGCATATGCTAGCACTCTTATTTATTAATACAAACAATAGACCACATATTAATTTTTAAAAACTTACTTTGATGAAAGAAAACTAGAAAAGATTTCTAAATGTAAATATTCTAAGCTGAAGTGACTAACTGATTTTAGTCTTGAGAGCAACAATTACCTAAATCTTTGGATGCTGTAAAAGAGCATTAGTTGTGACTGCTGAATGATCTTGCAATAGTCCATCCAATAATCAGAGATAGACCAACTTGCATTCCCAAAAAGGTGCAGGACTATTTACCAAAGCCTAACCACCTAACAATCTCCCTTCCCCTTCTCTGAGAGCCCATAATATTTGCTTGCATCAAAACCAAAGAGTTAAGCATCACTGCTCAAAGTCATGGATGCCTAGTTTCTATATTGCTGCTCTTTAGCCTGGGTCATGGGGTGTTTTTACACTGCATTCCTTAATCTGGATCTAGTAGATCCGTATTTAGGGAAGCACCCAATGTGTTTCCATGGGAGGTGTAGCACCCATTAGCAATGGGTACTAACACCTCTGCTGTGGAAACACTTTTGCACCCATCAGGGGAATCCGGATCTACCCCCAAGGGGTCGGTCCGTTACCCCAGGTGTTTTGGGGTGCAGGGGGGGGGGGTCCAGTCTTCGAAGTCACTTCAAAGTCACTTCGATGTCACTTTGAAGTCATTTCGAAGTCACTTCGACATTATTTCGAAGTCAACTTCAAAGTTACTTAGAATTCGAAGTCAATGTTGGGGGGGGGGTCCCAAAGGTGCATCCCCTCCCCCTAGCCTCCTTTGGACCCTATTGCTTTAATCCGGATTTTCTGGCAGAAGACCCCATTGTAGACCCCATTAATGGGGTCTACAGAAAATCCAGATTAAAGGCCAAAATGTACTCATTAGATTCAGATTTCCCCCATGGCAGTGGAAACAATTGGGTCCCAAATGGTGCCATAGTGGAAATGGGGTCATCCGGCTCACACCCAAATGGGTCTTTAATGGGTGCAAAAATGGGTACATTTTGACAGTGGAAAAACATCCATGGATAAAAGGTCAATCCCATACCAAGATAGTGAGGTGAAATCAGCAAGGTGTGAAAACCAGAGATGACTTAGTATACAACTAATACTTTGCCACATTAAAAATACATACCAATACTGTGAAATTGCCATCTTTGATGAATTCTCTCTGGAAGAAGTTGTAAAATTTTCTATAAACAGAGGCAAATATATAATGTGATTATCAGAGGCAAAACTGCTCATGAAAACAATACTCCCGTATTATTATTTGGGGACAACTGATGTTCATGAGTACAATAATTGATAGGAGGGATGAATTGGGGAAAACTCAGTGAAGCCTCTCCAAGCCATGGTACATTTAAGAAATCTTACCTCAAAAATAAAAAGTATTGCATCTAGTTCCTCCCTCTGTGATTTGTGACCTAAATAATAAAAAAATAGCTTTTCAGAAACAAAATATAGATAATACCTAGTGTTCTAATACACACAGGATTTGAAATAAGTTTGTTTTCATGGTTGCCTCCAAGGAAGAGCTGAGGAAAGATATTTATTCTGTCCTTCCAAGAATAACACATAGCTTCTTCATAGATGTAAGGGAGGCAACAACATTTTCTCTGTCATCATGGAAAGTGCAAGTGCCTTTTGGTTGTTGCCTACCCAGGATTTGTTTTCTATGGAGATTATGCTATGTGGTCATTATATCAATAGTCTGAAAGAAAATGTAACGAAATCTTAAATCATTGAATTGTTCTGTCAGATGACAACTATATTCTGTAATTAGAACTTTTAAGAGCACACTCATAATCTATTTGTACTATCTGTCATAGTATATTCACCAAGTTTAATAAGTGCCATTGATTCTTTTAATTCTCAGTAGGACAGGTGAAAATCATTGGTGAATGATATAACTTTTTCATATCCTACTTGTTTTTTACTTTATGCAGTCAAACCATACCACACCAAACCCACCAAACAATGACACAAACATCACAGCCCATCAAACAATGAGAAAAACATTTGGTGATCTACCTATATCTGCCTCCTTATTTTGGAAAATAATTTGGCTATAGCGAGGCTGTGTGTATCTTGCTATATCCCTGTCGCCAGCCAGCAGACACAAGTCAAAATGTCAGCAGCTTAGCATCAGGGAAGGTGGAAAGGAAAGGAAAGAGACAAGAAAAGTAGGGGAGAAGTTGCAAAAGTTTTGTTTCTAGGTAGCCACTTGGTAGGCTAAGGCTGCAGGCTTCCCAAACAGCCCCTGCAGTCGGTGCTGCAAGTTGGCTTCATGTATCGGCTCGAAGGAATGGCTGCATGGCTGCTTGTGTCCTTGCTGGAACCCATCTAAACTTCTCATAAGTGGTCACACAATCCATGCTTTGGGGAACACTGATATACTGTAATGGCCACATATCCCAAAATTGCACAATACAGTGGTATTTTCTGAACTGGATACAAAAAGTAAATGTGTACTTTCAATTAGCAGGGATACTAAGCTATCACATCCATGCTGATAGTTAACTTATTAATTTTTTGCATCTTATAAAGAGTATCTACGCAGTAATATATACATAAGCACAAAACATTCTGGAAAAGGTTTCAGGTTATTTCAGAAAAGACAGAAAAACTAATTCTCAATTGAAATTAAGAGTATTATTTTATATTCATGCTTGGCATTTACAATTACAAAATATGAAAGCAACTGAAATAAGAAGTAACATTATGTGAACAGTACATACAAAACTTTGTATTTTTCAAAATCCAGGAAATATATAATAAGAGCACATACAACTAATTTTAAAAATATATTCATAAAAATCGAACGATCTAATGCAAAAGATATTTAAAAAATCTTACCTTTTTGTTTGAGACCTATTTCTATAGTCACAAAATTTTCAAAGAACACATAATATATGTGTGAAAAATGAAGGTCAAAAAATTGTTTTAGATCTATAGATTCTGCATTCTCTGAAAAACAAAGCAAAATAATTCCAGTGTTACACAATACTATAAGACAAAATTAATTACTACAGTATAAAAGAACAAAAATGTAAGATTTTTAGGAACTCTTCTATAAACATTCTTATTTAAACACATATCTTTTTATCTAGGCTTTTGGCTAAGCTGGCACCTTCTCTAATGATATTGCACTGCATTAATTTGTTAATTCTATTTTTATGCATTTTGCTTGTTGTAATATAGCTGGAAACTAGAAGACATATGGCATAAAATAAATGTAAATAATAAACTGTAATACATTGTACCCATTGTTATAGACAGGCTTATCGTCACAGCCAAAGCCTTCAAAAGAATAAATCTGTAGAATATTCAACCTAAATAAAACGAAGCAAAGTTAAACCCGATGCAAACACTCCATCTGGCCATTCCCATTTTTTTGCTTTTAATCTGCAGTCAAACACGATGCTGTTCCCACAGAAAACACTTCAAAAACGCAACAGGGAAAGCGAATCTTTTTCTCCCACCCTTTGCCAGGTAGGGTGCCCACCCCTCTTTCCCGATTGGGTTTGATCCCACGATGACATGGCCAACGGTGGGGAATCCCAGCTCCCTCTCCCCTCCTGCTTCTGCTCCTGCCATTTGCTTCCCCATAGGAAAGCCAAACCTTTCAGTGAGCACTACCATGGGATCACTTCCAGCCTCACAGCACAGGAAGCTGCCTTGAATTTTTTAAAAGAAATATGGAGGGGAGAGAGAAAATCCTTCTATAGCCCCCTCACAGAACCTCTGGATTTGGCAGGGTAGAAGGTAGGCTTGTTAGCTAATTAACTCTCACTTCCTCAACATAGGAAGAATCGGGTCTCTACAGCAGACTGAAGTTTTCTGCTTTGGGGACCAGGGTCCACCTGGGAACCAGACAGTTGCTCACTAAATGCCTGTCCCAAGGGACCCCCACAAGCTCAGAGACCCCCATACCTCCTCCAATGCCCCATTTTATGATGTTGTGCAAAATCACCTCCCTAAGCCTCCTCGCCTATGCCTTCCCCTCACTTTCTCCTTTATCGCACCTTTCTTCTGCCCACCCACACAGGAAGGAGCCAGCCGAGCTGAAAAAGGAGAAAGTGAGGGGAAGCGTGGGTGAGAAATGAAACTTTGTTACCAGTGTGAAGTGGGTGAAAATGAAACCGTGAAGTGGCCTGCCAAAGGAAACTTTAAACTCCTCTGCAAAGGAGGGATGGGTGTTCTACAGGGTGAAACCCCACCCATTTCATGACGCATCTCCCCCCAATACTGCAGTACCGTTCCCAAAGGAATGAAGATAAAGTATTTTAGCAGCAAAAACAAGGAGTGAGAACTGTTTTTTCATGTTTTTTTATTGTGGTTTTTGGCCATTTACTCCTCGGAAAGTGCAGGAAGCCGATCTGTAATGGGGACAAACAATTTTCAAATTGTTTTCAGATTGTTTTAAAATGTTACTGGAAACGCAGCCTATGTTGTCGAACAATTGAAAGGTGATTTTCTTTCAGAGGGCACAATGAATTACATGGAGCAAACAAGGATGGTAGACATGGTCAAGAATTGGGAAAAGACATTTATTTTTGCTGGTCAGAACAGGGGGAGCACTGAATTTAGTGAATATATAAATATGTTAATTCAGTGGAATCAAGAAGGTATCTTATTTCATTTTCCTGGGGAATATAAGGGGGAGGGAAGGAACAGGAATAAACAGTTGGCTTTCAGGGGGGAAAAGAACTCTGGTTGAGAAAGAGGCATAAAGGGTTTTGTGTGGTATATTTATACTATAGGAATGATATTTTTTCTCTCCAGAACTAATGCAATATTTACAACAGATTGAATGGTGAGGTAGTGGTTTCTTGTTTTGCAGCAGGAAGAGATAATACTCCTCCTGCTGGTCACTGAAGAGAAGTTCACCACCAAAATGTACATCATCAACTTGATATTGTACAAAATATAAAGGAACACTAATAAAAAGAAAAGTTGGCTTTTCTACCCCACTTTTCTCACCCATTTAAGGGGACTCAAAGTGGCTGACAAAGCTTTCTGTTCTTCTCCCCACAACAGAACACCCTTTGAGGTAAGTGGGGCTGTGAGAGCTCAGAAGAGAGCTGTGACTAACCCAAGGTCACCTAGCTGGCTTCATGGGGGAGGACAGAAGCAAACCTGGTATTCCCAGATAAGAGTCCAGCTCCCTAACCACTAGACCAAACTGGTTAGTTTATGTCAGGTAGTATAGCAGATCTGGACTGGAGTCAGATCACTTGTCAATCTCAGAGAAAAGCTGGACAGTAATTCAGACAAATAAATAGAGGCAAAGTATTTCTTTCCTCACTGGAAGGTTAGGTGGCTTTATTTCAGAACCTCTCTTTAAATAGCAAACTAAAGACAAAAACCTTGTTCAACACAGAGCTACTTTTATAGCCCACAAACTGCAACTCATCATGAGGTTTCAGAATGATGTCATCTAACTACTGCAACAGCATCAGACTGAATCACAAAACTGTGAGTCATGACTTGCTGATTCATTGTGACTCTTCAGTTCCTGACTAACAATTCAAACTGTTTGACAGTTTAGAGGGTCTGTAGTATTGCTATAAGTAGTAAAAGGATCAATAAAACCCATGTTGCCTAAATAAATAAATAAATAAAACAAAATAGTGGTAAGGAAGTTAAAAGAGTAGTTTTAAAAAATTGTAAATCTCAATAGATTTTCCAAAGAAGAACAAAATGCAATGTAAGTAGCCTGTCAGGGAATTTCCACTTTCCAGCACAGCTATTGCATCTGGCCCATGCAAGATATATCAATAAGCCAAATAAAGCTCTACGATACCAGCTGCCATGGCAAATCAGACTGTGTAAGGGTTACTGCATGCCCATGTTGTTTTCTTTTTTTGTAATTAATTTTTATTAATTTTAAAAGCAACATAACATAAAAAGACAACTGAACAATATCATACAATTTCTTGTATCTTCTCAAGAAGATTGCCATATTATTCTGTATGACTTCCCCCGTTTCTCCGGCTTCCCTTCTTAATATTGCTTGTTCCTTTGCTTCTTCTTCTTTTTTTTTTACCAATTTTGTTGTTTTCCGACTGTCTTCTTCGTTTTTAGTCAAAGCCTTCTGTCATTACTTGCAATGTTGTTTTCTTGCTTCTTGCATTCCTAACAGATCCTGGGTTTCTTTTGGTCTCAGCATAGCTAGGCCATGTGAACTATCTTAGGAAGGATACTGCTAGAAGGATCTTGAATGATAATGGGGTTGTGGGAAAAGCTTGCTGGTAGCCTGTAAGATATACTCTCTCCAAACTTTCACACCCTGTCTTCTGTTATCAACAAACCACTGACTCTTTACTGACTTTCAGAACGGTGTTTCTGACAGACTGAAGCAGGGATGGGGAAATTAGTAAGTCAAGCCACCTCTTGTTAGGAGCATCCTTAAATTATACACAATTGTACTGTGGATTCTTCCCACAATTAACAAAATTATTACTTTACAAATGTGCCATATGTTGTCCTATAAAAATATGACAGACCTATTAAAGAACTACAGAATATTCTGTAATGGAAACATAGCAAGTCCCAGCTTTGTTGCTGTGACAAATGTGGATGACCCTCACTGGCACCAGTTACCTCACCTGTCCTGGTTGCAGCTGATGGGAGCTGCAGTCCAAAATATTTGGAAAGCACCAGGTGAACTGATGCTATAGTGGCATCTTCTTAATCTCAGCTGATTGCTGACACAATTACAGTAATATACAATCAAGTTGGCCCCTGCTGGAAAAAGAACAAGGCACACCAGGTCCTGCCAACTGACTATTCTCCAGATGCTTGAGCTAAGTACATTTTCTTGGACTCTGTAGATAAGCTTTATAACAATAATCAAGAATATAAAAGCCAGTTTAATAATGGCATACAGTCACTCCACACTACTCTTGAATTTGTTATCAGCGACTTCCTCCTCGGCTAAATTTAAGGTCTCCTTGGTTTTTTATACTTTTTCCTTTCTTCCTCTAAGTCTCTTCTTCTGGCTTTATGTAACAAATGTTTTTATAAACCAATGATATCACACTCAGCTTGTTAATTTAAAAGATAACAAATAAAAGATGACAATAACATAAAGAAAAAGGATATCCATAGAATACATCTAAAATCATCTCAGGAAAACAAACAGAAACTTTACTAATAAAGTAGTCTCTGGATATTTGCAAGGTTACTCTCTTTGTGCACATTAAATTAATGAATTTCAAGCCATAGGAGATTGCTGGGGGAGACAAATAAGGAGAAACAGCTATTTAAAGTTATCTTTCCCACAGGCTACCATTGCAACAATAGCAGTTGTGGTCCCAGTGGCTATCAGTACACCAAAAAGCCTTTATAGGCACTTAAAACATTGACCAATGCAGATTTTGTCAATATGCCAATTGCAAAAGGTCACACTGCTCAGATCTGTACACATCTTCTGCATATATTAGTCATCCTAATTTGTTGGGAAGAACTTGATGCAAAATAAAAGTTATCACCAACTAATATGGCATCACATTGTACAACAACAACAACAACACAGTACTGACAACTCTGATTATCCTAGGCCTTTGGGGAGGATCTGATGATCAGAGTACCAGATTGGTCATCAACAACTATCAGACTGTGTTATAACAATAATGATAACAATAATAACAATTTATGCATGCTTTCAGAGACGGGAAGAACTGCGAAGATCTGTGGAAATATTTGGAGACTTAAGAATGAGTGTAGAGGGATCAATTTTAGAGACTGCAGACAGAAACTACTAAAACAGAAAAATTCTGAATAAAAATATACAGGAACTTGGAAAATTACAAATACGCATTGTGAATTCCAGGAAACTTCATTTTTTCCCAGTCACGAACAAATAAAACTTGTATGGTTTTTAAAACCATATAAAAGGGCTAGTGAAGTCATTTTTACAGCCATTCTTTAACTCCTTGAAATCAGACCTTTCCCTCCCCCTTATACACAAACTAATAATGACTTCGGAATGCCTTTGGAGCCTTTGCTAATCTCCAAAGGCAACTTCAGAATGACTTTGGAATGACTTTGAAGGGACTATGGAGTTTTGATTTTGCTCCCCCCCCCATAGGTGCCCCCTCCCCCGAGCCTCCTCTAGACCCCAGTGCCCAACTGCAGTGGAAACAGGCTCTCTATAATCCGGATTTTATGTAGACCTTTAATGGGGTCTACAGGAAATCCGGATTATAGGTCCTGAAGGACCCATATGATCCGGATTTCCCAAGCTATGGTGGAAACAGATGTGTCCCTAATGGGGTCCGTGGTGGAAATGGGATAATCCGGTTCTCAGCCAAATGGGTCCTTAATGATTGCTAAAATGGGTACTTTCTGCCAGTGGAAAAATACCCTTATACTTGTGTTTGAAAAAACATTCCTCAACTGACTTTTTTGAAAATTCTTGATTTATTTCTGTACCTCTGTTGTTTTTATTTCATGAGGTTTTTAAATATTTCTGTTCTTCCTCCCATTTTTCCTGTCATATAATAGAACAGAAACCTAGACAATATTATTATTAAAGCTGAATTATAAGAACTTGCCTAAAAACAGATTAGAAGTTTTATTGATTTATTATATAAAACAATTTGCGTTAAGAATAGAAAATGACAGGAAAGGAGTTCAAGCATCATAAACAATAGAAAAGCCTACAAAGTTGGAGAGTTATTGCATTAGGGAGCTGTTAACAGGATCACACACTGTACTTGGCAAGAGCTTTTGTTTACCCTTTCAGAAGTCATATTAGTATCTTCATAACTGCTTTCTTATGATTGTTGTGCAGCAAGAGGCAACCTTCTACCTAGATTTTATTATATTCTCGTTTATTTCCATAACATGGTTGATACCTTCAAATAAAATTTAAAAATTGAACGCCACAATGATTAATACTCTAAGGAATGAATAGACTTGTTGACTTTACCAATTTTATGGACTTGTTTAAAAAGTCATAGCAAGTAACACATAGTCCATACATGCTTTTCCCCTTGTTGAAGTTTGTCATAGGTATCCAAATAATCCTCATGTTCCTGCTGCAATAAAGTATATCAAAAAATATTTTCTCATATAACATAGTGGTCCTGCTGCAGGAATTCACCAGACATTACAGCATTCCACAACTGCTGACTTGACTATGGCTAACAATAGCCTTTTTACAAATGGTTTTGCAAGATGAAGTGGTTTAAACCACTGTGTTAAGCAAGGAGTGTCACATTTTACTGGCTGTGTATAAGCAAAATCATATTGCAGAAACCATATTACAGAAGGAACAGCTATAAACAGAAAATTATTTCTAAGTATGATGTGCAGTCATTTATCCGTATTAATATTATTTAAATGCTGTGAGCCACCCAGAGACCTTTGGGTATGGGGCGGGATATAAATATAAATAAATAAATTTTGTATAATTACAAAAGTATGATGTAAAATGTACACACAAATGCAAATATAAAGAGCCTCCGATCATCTTTAAAATCAACATAACATAGAGCCTCATTGATATCCAGCCTTCAGAGGCATACTACCAACTACGTATGCCTCCCTAAAGTTACAAAGCCATCAGAGCTACTAACCCAGGACAGCCCTAACTTCCATAAATTGGCCCAAGATTCTTTGGAAGGCAACCAAGGTGATTTATTTATTTAATTATTTCCATTTCTATCCCGCCCCATACCCGAAGGTCTCTAGGCGGGTGATGGAAAACACATCTTGTGATTCTCTTGATCCATGCAATTTAAATCATGACATGAAACAGATATTTCCAGACCTAATCTGCAACTGTGCAATTAGCCCTGCAACAATATTATTTACATACTAATTGTGCAATTAGCCCTTCTTATTCTTGTCAGGCTATACTTGTTCGATCAAATGAGGAATGTCTCTAAAATAGTTCCTCATATGTAAACAAGCAGATATATGTATTTGAAATACTGACATTCCTCATTATTCATGGTTTTAGTATCTGCAGGTTTTATGCAGCTGTGACTCCACAAAATATAGAGTTTGGGTATATGCAACTTCCATGCTCATGAATTGGCACCAGAGAAAAACACTTAACCACATTTTTTCCAGCTGAGGGAGGCTTAAAACTGAAAACTTTGGCTTGAGTTCTGAGACTTTTTACAGTTCTAATTTCAGGCACTTCTGATGGAGTCTGAGCACTGTTGATTTTGGCACTTCTGAAAGAATCTGAGACACAAACAAGTTATCTGCATCTACTTGGCTTTAATTCCTGTATCCCTAGGAGACATAAAACCAAACTGCATTATTTCTACACTTTTTCCCTATGGAATTTTCAGAAGCAACTCTCTCAATCACCATTTTTCCATAGGCTTGCTGGTTGCTGTTGGGTACCATCAAATTGCGTCTGACAGCAGAGGCACCTCTATGAGATTTTCTTGCTAAAGATAAAGAAATGGCTTGCCATTGTTTACTACTATTTCAAGAGAGCTAATGACTTTCAAATTTGAAAGTCATGAGGTTTTCTAGTAACCTGGTGAAAAACAAGGGACCTCTGCACTAGTGATTTTTTAAAAAATCTTTTCCATGCTGCTGCTTTATGTTTCAGCCAGTTTTGCTCCTAAAGCCCTACCCAATCATAACATAACGTAAACATAAAATCTGTGCAAGTGACATATTGCCTACACTATCAGAGTTTAGTAGAACCCTAAGAGGGATCTGCTAAGATTAGAGGGCTTCAAATGTGGCATATGCCCTTAGCTGGAAGATTTGCACTGGCCCTGTTAAAACTGCTATTAGAGATGCGCAGTTTGCTGAAGGCACTCCATTAATTGGGCCCAGCAGATTTCAACCCCTGCTGACAGGCAATACAGAGTAGGAATCACAACTTTAAACATGTCCTGAACAAGTATCAATGTCAATTTACTTTTATCTATGGAAAGCAATACAGTATTTGTTTTATTTTCAAAATATAATCAAATATACTTGACAAGTTTTATCTTTATTAATTTAGGACAGCACGAAAAGTTGTGGTGTACTCTTCTGGTTCATTTCCAATTATTAGTAACCACTAAGATTTTACTACAGCTTCTGTCAGCTAGTCTGTGCCTTATTTCTTGGACCACATTCTGGATCACAACCTGCATCACAACCTGTCGGCTGAACCTAAAATATCAATTGACCTCCCAAACTGATGAAAGGGCACCCTAACATCTAAGCAAAGTTGTTTTTGAGAAACTTAAGTACTTCGGTAATGGAAAATATGAAACTTTATGTTTCTTCAGTTATTAAATAAATAAATAAAAAGGCTCCCTATTGAATAATAATCAAGCCTAGATGGCAATCTATAATGTTCAAAGAATCTGATGCATGCTAACTTGATCCTCTCCAACAAGACAATTTTGAACCAGGGCTGAAATCCAATGCAATAGAAGCAAAACTGCTCTTGAATGAAACTTTCATTAGTCTCCTTTCCCCTTTTAAATATCTGGATCCTTTAGAGACCGCAGGAGACCCAATAGACGTATTGGGTCTGAATATGACCTATCGTGAAGTCACAATTTATATATTTTATGTTTTTAAAAGGTTATTTGTTTTGAGTGCATAGTTTTTCCTTAGAAGAATTTTCATAACAAATATCAACAGGTCTGTAAAACCAAGAAATTTTAATTGCTACTATCTTATATAATTTTACTTTTGCTTTAATAGTAGCTCCAGATTTATTTTCTTGCTAAGCATAAAATAAAGTTTTTTTACCACTGAATGCTGTTAGCGACATAAGGAATGTTCATACTTCTAAAAATACAGTATACCTATCTCAATAAATTAGGAAAGCTAACATCTTACTTAACCATATTTTTTGTGCCTGTAGCTTTCTCTTCAACCCACACTCAAGTACAAAACTAGAAACTGGCTGCAAAATAGTATTCTTACTAGAATTATTTTGTATAGTCTCTACCCTCTTCTCTCACCCAAGTCAGGGGACTGAAAGCTGCTGACAAAGCCTCTGTCCCTCCCCCTGATGGGCCCCTGACATCATATGCCATGGGTGGCACCCCTCTGGCAGTCTCTGGGGAGTGTGAGGCAGGGGTGGCTGATCAGCTGTCAGGTAGCTCTCGAGCCCTCTCCTTCCCCCTCCTCCAGGCTTCTGACTTCTTCTGATATGTCAGAGGATGATGTATTGGCAACAGCCAATAGGTGAGGGCAGAGGGCAGGAGCCATGTGCTGCCGGGAGGCAGCAATGCGAATCGTCCCCCTGTGGATTGCAGAAGGTAAGTCTGGGGATGGGTTGGGGTGGGTGGGGACGGGTGTAGAGCACAATTAAGTGCTCTACACCTGGAACACATCTAGAATGCTTTGGGATGGGCTGGCGTAGTTCTGAACGGAAGCACCGGCCCAGCTGTGTGTATGCTCTGTCCCAAGGCATTCTAGACGCGTTCGGGAAGGGCTAGTGCAAAAAGGCCTTAGGTGAGGACAATATGAATGGTGCAAGAGGATTCACCTCTTTGAGGTCCCTCTCCAAGCAACAAGGCCACCGCCATTACTGTCCTCTTCACATGTGGTCCACATTACATGTAAATGCAACATAGTTGTGCAGGCATGATGAACTCTTTGACAGAGTCTCTGTGCCTGCCTGAGCACAATGCAGCCCTTTACGTGAGAATAATGGGGGCAGCTGGAGAACATGCAGAGAAGCTCCAAGAGCCCAGACCACTCAACCGTCCTAAGCCTTTCTGAGCAGCTATTCTCAGTTCTGCGCATCTCTACAAGCCAGTTCTGTACTATTGTCAAGAAAACTATTGATTTGTTCATGAGGTCAACAGGATTCAAGCTTAGTTTGGTGACACCCTTACCATTTTAATCCAACTCAATCTGTTTCTCTCAAGAACTGCAATAACTGAAATGTCACTCGCTATGCAAGTTTATAGTGAGGGTTTAGTTTATACAGAAAATGCAATAATCATAGAAGATACAATATAGTACTCTTTCTCAGTCTGTACTCCAGATATTGTGGACTGTAATTCTCATTACCCTCTTGGAGCGTGTTATGCCTGCTACAGCTGACAGAAGCTGCAGTTCTAAAAATTAGGCAGGCACCAGCCTGCTGAAAGTTGTAATAATGGCAGATATTCTGAATTCGTAAGACTGTATTGTCACATACTGTATTTATTTTACCACCTGTGTAGCAACTTGAGTTTACACTGACGAAGGCCTGAACAGTTTGTTTGCAAGTTAACACAGACTCTGGCGCGACTCACTGTGTTAACATGCAAACAAAAGAATCCCATCCTGAGATATATTTCAGAATACGGCCAAGTGTGAAAATGCCCAGAGTAAAGCCTTGAACTGTTGGTAGCAAATACACAGACAAGGCAGTTCTTTTAGGACCAGCATGATGTACATCTGGCCAATAATACCAATCAGTAGCTTTGCTGCTGCATTCTGCACTGGCTGTAGCTTCCAAACCATCTTCAAGGCACCTCTACACAGAATGCATTTCAGTAGTCTTGCCTCAAAGTTGCCAGAGCAGGGATTACTGTGTCCAGAAAGGGATATAACTGGCAAACCAGTCATAGCTTGAAATCAGCACTCCTGCCATC
This sequence comes from Aspidoscelis tigris stejnegeri, assembly GCA_023333525.1. Lineage (NCBI taxonomy): Eukaryota > Metazoa > Chordata > Lepidosauria > Squamata > Teiidae > Aspidoscelis > Aspidoscelis tigris. The sequence continues at coordinate 78,040,805 of JALMGA010000003.1, forward strand.
ATCTCCACCTGAGCTTTACCATCAGTCCTGAGTACAAGAGAACCCCTAGAGTACGCATCTGTGTCTTCCAATGCTTAACAACCCTAGCAAGAACAGAATGCCTCCCTACTTCATCGACCCAAGACCTTGTAATACACAGCCCCCGTACCCCCTTAAGTCCAAATACTTTTTTTGTACAACATGCTCTGGAACAATTTTTTTAAAGAGAAAACTTTTTATTATTGGGCTACTATAGAGATTCTATTAAAAACTAATTAAAATATGCAAAACAAAAATTTGAACAACCAAAGAGTAAATGCAGGTTAAATTATTTGTCTTGTTTGATCTAAACATAGCCAATACCTCCTATCTCAGAAAAAGATGACAGATACTTGTCTCTTCTCAACTTATAATAAAGATTTGTGCAAAAGTGTCCATTATTCAACAAAAATTACAATCCTAATTCATAATTAGACTTCAAGGGAAGGGGGAGCCAATGGCAGAAGAAGCGACCCTCAGTGTCCATCAAGGTGGTCGTTATAACTGGCAGCTGGAAAACCATGAATAAAGTTTCTCAGAGACAAGGTCTGCTCCCAAAGCCTCTTAAATTCAGCATAAGCAACCAAACTGCATGCACGCAGTTATGCAGATAAAATAGCGTATGTCCCTTACTAGGTTGAGTGAAACAAAACAAGGGGAACACAATACAGGTGGATAGGATTAAACAGAGAACTACAATATCTTTAGAAGGGCTATGAGACCATACTAAAAAAACATCATTAAGGTGATCACCCCCAACTTTGTGGCACCCAATATCAGCTGTACATACTGACAGAAAACAGAGAAGCCTCAGATATTCCAAAAGCAATGACTGCTGGATATGGAGGTTCGATCCAGAGATAATAAAATGGAAAGAGATAGAGAATGGAAAGGGCAATAAGGGAATATTTCTTACTTAATGATAAGGGGGATGTACCACTGAATATACCATGGGATGGTTTTAAGGCAACAATAAGGGGACAATGTATAACAGCTGAAATAAATATTAAGAAGAAGAGAAGGAAAGAATATACACAGTTATGTGGAGAGGTGGAAGATTTACAAAGGAAATATATGCATACTAATTCAAATAGGATGAGAAGAGAATGGAAAGAAAGAAGAAGAACGAGTTGGAGGATTTAGAGGAATATAGGATTCAAAAACAGATTCTAAATGTGAAGAATCAGTTTCTGACGCATGATTCAGTAGGAACAAAAGAGATCGGTGAGATGTCTGAAAAAAAGAGAAGGTAAGAGATATATAACTTGATTAATGAATTTGGCAGGACAGGAAGTTATAATTAATGATCAAATAGCTGAACCTATAGCAGAATTTTATGAACAAATCTATATGAGTAAACAAGCGGAAGAGGGAGATATAATAATAAATGATAAATTTATCCAGGAACAGCAGGAAATGCTAAATGGAGAAATAAAAAAATAAAAATAATAAAGCTATACATGATATGAAGACAGAAAAAGCACCAGGCCCAGATAGGTATACACCCTTTTATAAACTATTTAAGTTTAGATCTAACTAGTATCGTTTAACACTGTACTACAACACCAGGTGATACCTTGGAAATCCCCAACAATAATCACAATCCCTAAGGCCCAGAAGGATCCACAGCTACTGGGCTCTTATCATCCAATTACATTGGCTAATTACAATTATAAGTTATTTATGAAGATCATAATGATGTGTATAAAGGGCATCATGACCCATGAGATAAACGAAGATCAATATGGTTTTATTCAGGGACGTACTACTGCAGATCCAATTAGGAATGTCAAGAATGTGATTTATCATGCAAAGAGGACCTCTTCTAAATTAGCTCTTCTGAAGCTCAATGTTTATAAAGCATTTTACAGTATTAGTCATAGATATTTAAATAAGATATTAGAAGGGTTCAACATTAGTAATAATTTGGGCAGAACACTGAATGCCATGTATCAGAGAAATACAGCAAGAATACAGGTTAACAGTATGCAATCTAGGAGCACAATTTGGGGGCAAGGCGCAAAATGGGGGTGCCCACTGTCACCAATACTGTTTGCAATGGTGATGGAGCCGCTTGCTAATATGTGGAGAGAAGACGCAAATTGGCATGGATATCAGATAGGCCAAGAGGAATTGAGAGTTACTCTTTGCCAATGATGCAATTGTAGTATCAACAAAGTCAATTGATAGGTTAAAGGAGTGGTGGCAATGACTGAGCCACAGATCAGGTCCACATATTAATATAGATAAGTCAGAAATTATGTTTCTTAATACATCTCCAGAGGAACGGAGAGAGGTGAGACGGTTGACCAGCCTAAGCAAGGGGTGTAAAAGGATGAACTATCTAGGAGTTTTCCTAATGAAGAATACTAAAAAGAAAAAAGGGGGGGAATTCAATTTTAAAATGGTTTGGGAAAGAATAAACAATTGAAAGGATGGAAACAAATATTTGGCATCTTAACTAGAATTAAAGCTCTAAAGATGTTCAGAATTACCAAAATATTACATTTATTTCAAACTGTTCCCGAATTTATTTCACTCAAAACACTGAAGGCTTGGGATAGAAAGATCCTGGAATGGATCTTTAAAAAGGGAACACGGATTAGAAAGTTCCGCATGCGACAAAAGAAAATGCAGGCTGGGGCATGCCATCCTTGGAGAAGTATTATGAGGCATGCCAGATAACAAAACTGTTGGAATTAGATTATAATAGATCGGCCAAATGGGTCAGACTGGAAAGGGCAATGGCTAAGTTCGGTCAGTAGTTTTAGCTAAAATGGTGAATAAATTGGTAAATAAGGTATATGGCCCCATGCAGGTAACTCTGAAAGTATGGAAAAAGTGGCAAGGAAAATTGATAGACAGATGGTCAAGATTCACCCCAATAAGCCATATTAATGACAGGGTAGAAGTACTAAATAGTGGTGAACATGCAAAGAAGCTGCAAAATTTTGGGACAGAGTAATGTTGGAAATGCAAAATATTTTTGGAATTAACATAAGTCCCTATCCTGGACTGTGTCTTTTGCAAGTTTACAAAGATCATTCAGCATTGGTACCATATAAATACATAGTTGATAGAATGTTATGGTTGGCTTTAGTAGTTATAGCTGGGGGGTGGAAAGACAAAACAAAATGGTCTTGTGAGAGGTGGTACAGTAACATTCTTGACGTGCACAAATTTGATGCCCTTAGACATCAGCGGCTTTTCCACTCTGGTGAATGCCTTCATCTAGATTTATGAAAGGCTTGGAGATAAAAGAAGGATTATTGAAATTATGGACATATTTACCTGTCACCTTTGAGGCTTAAAAGATGGAGAAGGATTTGCCCGTGTTGTTAAGAGTTGGGTTAATGTGTTATGTTAGAGGTGGGCAATGTTTGTCTGCTTGTTTTTTCTTCTTTACTCCTTCCTTTCTTTTATAGAAGCAATAAATAAAATGGAAAAACCCCAAGCAATGACTGCTGAAGATAAGAAACAATACATTTGTCCTCTATGAAAGCTAGAAAGAGCCAAAAACTTCACTGCCCACGCCTATGAAGCCTTTATTCTACTTTGTGAGAGGCGGGATCTACAACCATTTGACCAATGCCACACAACCCAGAGTGGGAGGCAGCTGTTCACCTTGACAAAGTTAGCCTGCGTTTGTGTTCCAGTGGGTACAAGGCGCCACGGACGCTTTCAGCACCCCACCCCAGTTATCTGCCTGCTGTCATTCTGTTTTCCTCTGACATCCGTGTCCAGGTTGTCATGCCAACCAAGAGTTGGGATGGCGTTTCGTTCGCTCCGGTCCTCCATCCCCACCTTGAGCGAAGCTGCTTTTGTTCGCTTCAGGGCACTCTAACCCCCTTCCCCGTCCCGCCCCCATCCTTCGAGCGAAGACCAAGTGGAGGCGGAGCAGGCACAGCTGAAGTGCCCGGGTTAAGACTCACTGCAGACTGTTTTCCGGCTTGGGCGTTAAATAACGCGATTGGGGGGGGGCGAGGATAAGACCAGCCTTGACACCCACTTAGCCACCCCCACCCCCACCTCCTCCTCCTCCTCCTCGGCGCCCTTCTCACCGATAACGATGCGCAGGTGCTTGAGGCGGGTAAGGGCGTCCTTGCGGGTGTCCAGCACCTTTTGCGTGGATTTCCGCACATCGCCGTGCGGCTTCTTAGAGAACATCCCGCCTGCGGCCCTCCCGGGGCTGGCCGCTGCCTCTTTCTCGTCGTCCTCCTACCGCAGTCGCCTCCCGGACACACCCGCCTGCCCGCCCGCGAAAGCTCGGGGCGAGCCGCGTTGCGGCCTCTGGATCCGCGCGCCTGCGGGCTGCCTACATCGTCAGCAGCAGCAGCGCCGCGGCCGTCTCGAGGCCGCGAAGGGGCGGGCGGGCGGGCCGGTCTGTCTGGAGGAGGAGGGGAGGGGGTTATGGCGGCGAAACTGGCGGCAGGGCCGGCCTTGGGCTTTTTTTTCCCACCCCACCCCACGACGTTTCTCCTCCTCCTTCCTCCTCCTCGCCTGCTCGCTCAATTCCGACCCATCGTTTCGCGACAGCCGTCACGCGCTAATTCCATAATCACCATGGCGACCGGCTGCGCTGCGACGACGTCATCGCTCGGGGACTGAAAGAAAGGGAGGGTTTTCCGGGTGCGAGCGAATCCGGACCTGGATGATGAAAAGGAAGGAAACTCTGGGAAGTGGATAGTGGGCTGAGCGAAGTTTCCCGCGTTGGTGGATGGGTACGTGTATACATGGTAGTGGGTCAGCGCTTTGAAGGGCAGAGAAGGATTACGGCGTGTTTCTGTGTTTCTTTTTTTAAGACTAGGAATTGATGCATTAAGTGGTAATTGCTATGACGTTTCCCGGGAAACGGTTGAACGCAGAGATGTAGTTTTGTGAATAAGCCTAATTTTGTGTGCCAAGGTTTTTTTTAAAGATATTTTAATAATAAACAGGTGTAATCAGACTTGAAGACGAGCAGGCGATCCAGAAATATTTAGTAATGGTAGAATTTATTCAGTGTGCTTCTGAAGATGAGCACCGAAAATCGTTTTCAGAGTGCCTTGCAAGACTATTAAAATATTAAAAATTACCAAAAAATTCCAGTAAAATTAAACTAGTACAGTAAATTAAAATGCACTAGGGTATTATTTCGATTTTGCCTTGTTTATATTAGACCAATGCATAATACAGTTAGTCCTAAAGCTGCTGATCCTAGATGTGCTGTATACTTTGCCATGAATTTTGCATTTTAGCCATATTGGCAAACCTTGTCAAGCTACAGGTCGGTACATGAATTCGTGTTTTGTTTCCAGTTTTGTGCTTTTTCAAATTAGGCTCCAATTAATACAGAAGTGATCAGTTTCTAAGAGGGACAGATATGTCTGAAACAGGCCAAAGCAAAAAATATACTTTGGTAATCTTAGTAAAAGGCTTGAAAATGATTTTGCTGATTTCATAAGAGGCTACTCTATTATTAGTCTGAATTTCTGAAGATACCAGAATGTTCCTCTGATAAGGAAACATCTGAAATTTACTATTCTTACTGATGTAGGATGCTGCCTCTAATGTAATTTAAGGAATGCCCTTTAATGGTGCTATTCTAAATGGTTTTATTTCTTTGAATACCTTCTAAGCATTAATTGTATTGTGTATTATTTAGATTATTTATATATTGCCTTATATTGTAGTTTCAAGGTGGTTAAAACAATGTTTTAAAAATGTTAAAATATTAGAGATCAGCCTCCTTCTTTTAGACTTTGCTTAAAAACGAAACCTAAAATTGATTTTCTTGTTGTTCCAGCTTGTGAGTGCACAAAACGGTGCTAGACATCTTCATGGCTGGTGTAACCCCTGCTTCCCCAGTTGCAAACACCAGTGGCCCTCATCGCCTGAATGTGAATGTGGGCGTGTTAGGCCACATTGACAGTGGGAAGACAGCATTGGCCCGGGCCCTCAGCACAGTGGGTTCCACCGCTGCCTTTGACCGTGCTCCACAGAGCCGAGCAAGGGGCATCACCTTGGACTTGGGCTTCTCCTGCCTCTGCACTGAGCTGCCTCCACACCTGGGACCTGGGCCTGGGGAGCTCCAGCTTACCCTGGTGGATTGTCCTGGGCATGCTTCCCTTATCCGTACCATTATTGGAGGTGCACAAATTATTGACCTTATGATGCTTGTAATAGATGTAACAAAAGGAATGCAGACACAGTCAGCAGAATGCTTGGTGATCGGACAGATTGCATGCCAGAAGATGATAGTGGTTCTGAACAAAATAGACCTTCTTCCAGAAGGTAAACAACAGGCTGCCATAGAGAAGATGACCAAGAAAATGCAGAAAACCTTGGAAAACACTAAGTTCCGTGGATGTCCTATAGTTGCTACCGCAGCAAAGCCTGGTGGACCAGATGCTCTAGATACAGTGGCTCCAATAGGAGTATCTGAATTAATTGAGGTACTTAAGGCAGAGGTATGTCTTCCAAAAAGAGACCCCTCAGGATCTTTCCTCATGGCAGTTGACCACTGCTTTTCCATTAAGGGTCAAGGCACTGTAATGACAGGAACTATTCTTTCAGGTTGTGTTGGCATTGGAGAAAGTGTGGAGATTCCTGCTCTAAAGGTGACAAAGAAAGTCAAGTCCATGCAGATGTTTCACACTCCAGTTACCTATGCCATGCAAGGAGACAGATTAGGAATCTGTGTCACTCAGTTTGACCCCAAACTGTTGGAACGAGGTCTGATCTGTACACCTGAATCTCTTCAGACAATTCATGCTGCTATCATCTCTTTAAAGAAAATCCCGTATTTCCGAGGGTCCCTTCAGACTAAGGCAAAGTTTCATATCACGGTTGGCCATGAAACTGTTATGGGAAGAGTAATGTTCTTCAGCCCTGGTCCTGATGACTTCAGCAAAGAACCTCTAGAGAATGACTTTGATTTTGGAAAGGAATATCTTTACCAAGAGGAATATCTTACCAGTGACTTAAAATCTTCAGAGGAAAACAAAAACAGTAACCAGACTGAAGAAAAACAGATCCCAAAACAGCAGTGGGCTTTACTTGAGTTTGAAAAGCCAGTTACTTGTCCTAAGTTGTGTCTTGTGATTGGCTCAAAGCTTGATACTGATATACATGCAAATACTTGCAGGCTGGCTTTCCATGGAGTTCTTCTTCAGGGAATGGAAGACAAAAATTATACAGAAACATGTCTTCCAAAGCTCAAAGTTTACAAACTGAAACACAAGGAAGGGCAAGTGGAAAGACTCTGCGATGATTACAGTGTGATTGGTCGTTCACTCTTTAAAAAGGAGACCAACATCCACATTTTTGTGGGGCTGAAGGTCAAGCTATCCACAGGAGAAGAGGGTGTAATAGAGGGTGGTTTTGGGCAGAGTGGCAAGTTTAAAATCCGTATTCCAGAGGGGGTGAAACCAGAAACAAAGGCTCTTTTAACTGCCATCTCCAAGAAGAAGACCAAGGCAGGGAAGGGGGATGTAGCAAAAGAGGATGAAAGCAGCAAGGCTGACTCACTTCAACCTGTTCTTATTACTCTTCTCTTCAAAAGATATGTCTTTGATACTCAGAAGAAAATGATTCAGTCTTGAAACATATGAAATTCCTGTTGACTATGTTGGCTTCAACTGACTATGAATATAATAGATATTTTTCACTTTGTTATTCTAATCTACTTGCTGCAGTTAGATGACATCTATTGAAACTGTTTATTCACAGCTAATGCAAATGCTTTGTGTTTTAGATAAAAAATATTCATGTAAAGCTTCACAGAAAATCATACAAGTATTGAAATTTTGCTATTCTAGCCTGATGAGGAGCCAAAATATTTCTTTTGTAATGAGGTTTGTATCTTGAGTATCATTTATATCTGGCTTCACTGTCAGAACATCTTCAGGGATGTATATAATTTCATGACATATACTGTCAAGAGGCACAGTTTGGAGACTGTTTTCTGTAAAACTTTTCTATAAGCTTTCTACAAGCTAGGTAACATACGGCTGTAAGAATGATGAGAAAATTAGAAATTCCAGATTAATGTTTAAGAACCAACTCAAATTGAATGCTGCCTATCTGCTCTAAAAGCATCCTAATTGTTATTACAAAAATGTGATTAATAAACTGTGACAAGTGGTTAAAATGAGACTGGTTCCTTGGAATGTGTTTGAATCCTTGGAACAGATCCAGATTTCTAGCTTTCAAGTAGAGGTTAAATAGTAAAAGCTTAAGAAAGCTGGAAGCAACTGTTAAGAGTGTATCCAAGTACAGTCCTTGTATCCAACTCATTTAAAGTGTTCCTTGCATTGAAACAAAGTTATGGATACTCTAATTTGTTTCTTCTTGCCACCTGGCAGTCCCCTTTTTTGGTTCTTTGGGTTTGTTGAGTGGCTTTTAAAACCATTTGTAATAATGCTCTCCTTTATTTTGGTTTTAGTCAGATCCTTTGGCCCTCCCTTATTGAAATAGGTTTGCATATTATTATTCATTTCTCCTTTAACATTATTATACAGTTCATACTTATTTCCACATGGAGCTCCTGGACACTGCATCCATACCTCATGGAGCTGTTTCTTAACCAGAAATGGTCTCGCTTATCTTGGAGCTTCCAACAAGCAGTATAAGCATGGAGCACTACACTTACACTAGTGGCAGGGCTGGTGAAGCCCTGGGTGCCTCACCCAAACATATTCCAACAGCACATGACTTGTGGTTTATGCCCTGCATTGCCAGGTTGCCCCGGTGTTGCATTAATCCATCCAGGTATTCAATTTAGGCATGTACTCTTGCAAATGCTCTCATCCAGGGAATGATCTCTTTTAACAGTTTAGGCTTCCTACACAAAATTAACAGCATGACTTTGTGATGCAAAAGCAACTTTAACAGAAAGACAGCAGAGCTTAGATGGGAGCAGGATATAGTATGATGGTGTGATTACCAATCATATTGCCTTGAATGGGATTCTGACCTGAATGCACTGTTCTATGACAGTGGCTGGTGATCCTAAGGTCATGATATGGGCAATAAGCTCAATATATAACTAAAAATTATGCACTTAAGAATGCTGTTCATAAATTTAAAACATTTTATTTTTATTAAGTCATGGCGCTTGAAACATGCATGTTCATAGTAAGACAACAAAGCTCCAGAGCCTCAAAATAGAAAATCTAGAACTAAAATGCAAGGAACCATTCAGAGCACATTCAGGGTGAACCTTTGACTCTATCGGTGTTTTTCCACTGTCACTAGAAGTACCCATTAAGTACCCATCTACCCGAGTGACAGTGGAAAAACACCGTTTGTTTCCAATTTGATCAATGGCATGCTAATAAGGGTAAAAGTAAATTTGTATAGAAATGAAAAGGAACATCCTTAAGGTACAGATGAGTGAGGTTGTCGTTTCAAGTTGACTTGCAGCACCATCACATAATGTGTATCTTCATCCAGACAGCACTTAATCTGCATTATTTGGAGTAAAGCGCATCGAGACACATTTTATTCTGATTATCCCTGCTTTATTACAGATTATCCAAATAATGAAGAATAAGTATGTGAAGTCTGGATGCAATGTAAGAAAACTGGTACCAATATAGAGTGCGACAGACCAATCACTTGCTATAATCCCATTGACCCCTGACAATTGTGTTAAGACATAACAAAAAGGGTGCCTCAGTGTGTGGCCCTCCTGTTCCCAGCCCTTCTCTAATCCACCTTTTCTGGTACAGAATGGTCAGGAGGGAAGCAGCAGACTAGGGGCCAATTTGCACTTGGCTTTCTTCTGGAATAGGTCCACATGCTAGTGCAAACTACAGCAGACCCCAAGTGAGGCCTTCCAGAATCTGCATTAGCATGTGAACTACAGGCCACTGTCCTGAGATATACTCCAGAAAAAGTCCAAGTGTGAATAGGCCCCAGTATGTGAACAATAGCACCTCGAAGCCATCTCTAAGCAGCCTCGGAAGCTGTTTTTTACTGTCTGATCACGGCTAGTATTGACAGAAGAACCACTAAATGAAGCTATATTCAAACCAAACAAGGCAATTTTATGTAAAATTCATCCATTTTTAAAATTTGAACTGCAGTACTACAAGTGACGCTCAAGCAGGACTTCTCGCTTAAAAACCGCCGACCTCTGCGTTAGGTTAAGTCCTCTCTAACGGCAAGTTGCTCACATTCATAGGCCAAGCTACCTAGTCCCTCCCCTCGCTGCCAATATTTCTCGAACTAGGTCTAAACTCTTTCCCCGCTTCCCAACTCTGAGCCTCGGCTCTCTAGTCCTGCGATCCCGTCCTAGTCCCTTTCCAATAGGACTACCAGTCCCGAAATGCTCCGCGAGACGGCAAGCTCCGGCGGCGCCAGCAGGCCTAGCGTGGGCTCGTGGTCCCCCTTTCCTCCAGCCCCTTTCGGCGGGGCGTCCACCAATGAGCTGCAGCGAGGAGTGCGAGGCTAAGGGGGATGGCGGGGTTTCGCTGAGGCGGAGCTCAACGAGAGCGTTGGCGGCGGCGCTGGGCGCGGGCGAGGCAGGCTGCGGTTGCCGCCGGCCCCGGGGAGCTGCTCCCGCCGCCGCCGCCGCCGCCGCGAGCGAGCGGGCGCGATGCCGGTGCATTCGCGGGAGAAGAAGGACAGCAACCACGATGAGATGGAGGTGGACTATGGCGAGAATGAGGGCAGCAGCTCGGAGGAAGAGGAGTCCGAATGCTCCTCCGTGTCTGAGGAGGGAGACAGCTCCGGTGAGACGAAGCGCTCAGGGCACCGCAGGTTTCTGCCCTCGGGCGCTGCTGCTTGCAGCAAGGAGCTTGGCGCGTATGCCAGCCGCCACTTGGGCTGCGGGCCACTGGCTCTGGAGGACGGGCGACGCGGCCCCGCCTCGTTCCTCCGGCGGCCCCGCCTTACCTGCCAGCCCCGTCCGTGTGGCTCCCTAGATTATACCTGCGCGCCTCTACCCTCACGTCCTCAGGCAGCCCTCTAGTGAGCGGGGGAGGTCTTCTTCTGACCTAGCTCCCTGGCTGCGTGCTGCCCATGTGGGCTGCTGGCAGGGTCAGGATGCGGCATTACTTGGCGAAAACTAGCCGCTTGCTGGCTTGCTCGTGCGCAGGCAGAGACAGGATTTTTCCCCTCCCACGAGCATTCAGCCTTCCTCTTGTCTCCGCCAGGACTGGCAGTACAGGGTGGGTCTCTGGGGGAAGTTTTAGCTCTGGGGTGAGGTCTGCCTGCGGAAGGAAGGAAGGAAGGAAGGAAGGAAGGAAGGAAGGAAAAGCTGGTTCCCAGGAGAAGAGCCATTGTTCCTTGTTGTGTTTTAGGATGTGGCTGCGCTAAGGGGGTCGTGCAAGGAAATTGGGACAGGCCTGCTAGCAGAGTTGTGGTTTAAGCTAAATGCTCTGTAAACTAATTTGCAAAAGCGTCCTGGCATTTTGGAGGCCTCGGTCTGTTCTGTGTCTGGCCATTTTGGCTTTCAGCTCATGAAAAAAAATGCATGGTTGTTAAAAAAAAAAGTTAGATTTCTGTCTCATACACCTGTGCCTTAGGGTTGCCTACTTTCATTCCTATGCAGGAAGCTGAAATATTATACAGCCATGAGGAAAACAAGGTACACACTCTTTGAATTGAATGGTTTTACACACCAGAACATAATTTTAAAACATCTGGTCCATAGAAGGGCTTAAAATACAACCTCAGATGAACACCCAACAGATTCCAGTATTTAATTATTTATTCAACGAAAACAAAGTCAGAATTGTAAAACTGTATGAAAGACTCTGTGAATCAATAGCTCATACAACCACCTTTAGCAGCAATAAAAGTAATCATTTTCCGTATGACTTTACTAGCGTGTCACATCATTCTGGAAGAATTTTGGCCCACTTTTCTTTACAATATTGTTTCAGTTCATTGAAGTTTGTGGCATTTGTTTATGCACAGTTCTCTTAAGGTTCCACCGCAGTATTTCAACTGGGTTGTGGTCTAGACCTTGACTGGGTCATTGCGACCTTCTTTTCTTTTTCAGCCATTATTTTGCAGATTTGCTGGCATGCTTGGGATCATTGTCATGTTGCAGGGACCACTTATGTCTTAGCTTTAGCTGTTGGATAGATGGCTTCACATTTGACTTTGGAATACATTGGTATACCGAGGAGTTGATGGTCAACTCCATAATGGCAAGATGCTCAGGTCCTGGGGCTGCAGATCTTGCCCAAATAATCAGTCCTCCACTATCATGCTTGACAGTTGGTATGAGGTGTTTGTGTTTGGTTTGCACCAAACATGGCGCTTTGCATTATGCCAGACATCTCCACTTTGTACCCAAAGGACATTGTTCTAGATGTCTTGTGGTTTGCTGAGATGCAACTTTGCAAACTTAAATCATGCTGCCATGTTCTTTTTACAAAAGGGTGGCTTTCTCCTGGCAACCCTTTCGATAAGCCAGCACTTGTTTAGTCTTTTTCTAATCATGAACTTGAACATTTAACATGTTGAGACCTGTAGAATCTTAACTGTAGCCTTGGTTTTTTTTGTTTGTTTGTTTTGCAATTTCTGAACATTGCACAATCTGACCTTGAGATGAATTTGCTGGGACATCCACTCCTGGAAAGATTGTCAACTGTCTTAAATGTTTTCCCCTTGTGAATAGTCTTTCTCACTGCTGAACAATGGACTTCACATTGCTTGGAAATGGACTTATAACTTCCCAGATTGATGGGCAGCAACAATTGCTTCTCTAAAATCACTGCTGATGTCTTTCCACTTTGGCATTGAATTAACACACATCAGGGTGCTCTAGACCAGCAAACTGCTAGAACTTTTGCTTTTATATAGGTGGTCACATTTGCTGATAATCAATTAATCAAGCTGGCTGCTTTTGCCCTCTTAATTTCTGTGGAAGCAGGAAGGATATATTTAATTTTTCACACACTGCTTCTGCATTTTGGCCTAGATTTTGTTAACAACAACATGTTTAGTTAAATAATTATTGTGTTAAATAACACATTTGTCATGTGTTCTTGTTCATCTGAGGACATACATACTTAATTTTAAGACCTTCTGAGAACCACATGTTTTTCATTATGTCCTGTATTGTAAAAATAGAATAGAGGGTGTACTTTGTTTTTCTCATGACTGTATGTTGTATTGTTTCTCATTAGTACAGTAATTCCTCTCAACCTTTTACTCTTTTTCCAGATGAAATATCTGTTCAGACAATTGTGCAGAGCAAAGCACTTTTTGTTCTTTGCTCTCCTGACGTGTAAACTTTCTTGTTATATACTTGAGTTTAAGAAGCATATTCTGGTAGTTAGGCCCTCAGTCAAAGTCAGTATTGTCAGACTTCTATTTGATCATCTTTTAATATGCCAACAAGAGATCTCTGCAAAAAAAAAAGTGGCATTGGTTTCATCCTTATTTATTTCTCAGAAATGTCTCAAGATAATGGGAGTCAGCATATTAATATGATTGTTTGGCAGGAAACCAAGCTTTCCTGAAGGAATCACTATGGAACTCAAGACTACAGGATGAATTATCTGCCTCTAGTTTTAACTAATCAGGTGTGATTTTTTTCATGTAAGTGAAAACCACTGAGTTGAATTCAACTCAACATTTGGTTTTCTTGCCATTCATTTTATTCTTCATAATTATCTCCAAAGCCATAAATGCAACAAGAGCAATATTTTCTCTCTCACTCACTTTTCCTCAGTGTTCAGTTTTTGGCACATATTACCATAGGTAATACTATTGTTTTAACTATGTGTCAAGTAGTTCATGTCCTTGAAATTCTTTTCAAAGCTTCTAATGCTTTCCACCATGATGCCTATCTTTGTCTGGGAGGTAAAATAATAAATTGTCCACCCCTTCCACATTTTGATCAACAAATGTAAATTCACCAACCTTTCAGATTGGCATTAAATTTCCCATCTTAATATTTAATGTTAGCCCAAATTTGAACTTTCCATTTTTATTTCCTTTGTGCCTTCTTTTAAGCCTTTTAGATTTTTCAGAGTACAGAGTTTTCTCATACCTCAAATTGTTAATGTGTCAACCTACTTGGAAGGCATTTAAGGTAGGGTATATCTCATAGGACATATATAGTAGATTCTTTACAAGTTAAGACAGTGACTAATCCACTCTTAGAAGCAAGGTTTATAACCCCAAGGACATCAGTAACTTTATCACTGGGAGCAGAAAATGGAGGTAGAAAATAGTGGTAATACAAATCACTTCCTCCATGTGATTAGAGCAATTATTAGGATGGCAGGGTGGCACACAGTTCTTAAACTGATCTACTGTATTTTCTGGTGTATAAGACTACTTTTTAACCCAGGAAAATCTTCTCAAAAGTCAGGGGTCGTCTTATATGCCGGGTGTTGTCTTCTTATACAGCGATTATATCCCAAACTCTATATTTTAACTGGAAAGTTGGGGGTTGTCTTATACGCCCAGTCGTCTTATACGTCATAAAATATGGTACTAATGTGCACATGGGGTGGTCAAGAATTTTTTGGCCATGCCCATCCCTGCCATGCATTCCTGAGAAATTTGCTGAATTGATATGTAGATCTTAGGCCAGTGACACACCAAGCCCTTTTGGGTGACACACCTGGTCACTCTGGCACCTGGGCGTGTAGTGCTTGCTTGTTCTTGAAATGTACAAAATACCAACTTTCAATTGAAGATTTAGCAAATGTAAAGAATTATTCATTTTTGCTTTTAATAAAATGCATATATCAACAGTATAACTTTTTTTACCAGAGCTACAAATATCACAAAATTATGGACATTTCTAGATGTGACACAGCACCCGAGTTAAGCTAGGTTTTCTTGCAAATTTTGACACACCGAGCTCAAAAGGTTCACCATCACTGTCTTAGGCTGAAAACCTTTAGCTATTCCTGATGTACTGTTAAGGATCCCAAAGTTACTAATTATATTCTGTATGTTAAAAATGCAGAAAACACTATATTGTTATTGTTGCTGTTCAGTTGCTAAATAATACCCAAGTCTTTGTGACTCCATGGACCATAGCACACCAAGTCAACTTGAATTCATTGTTTCAATGATACTTTCTATCGGTCTTGTCCTCTGTCATTCCACTTCTCTTTTGGCCTTCATTTTTTTCCACTCTCAGGGACTTCTCATTGTATGGCCAAAGTGTTTGAGCTTCAGTGTTTGTCCTTCCAGTGAACAGTCAGCTTTGGCACTCTTCTCTTCTCATCTTCAGCAAAAGGCTGCATAATTCTTCTTTACTTTCCACCATCTGTGTATCTGAGGTTGTTGATATTTCTCATGACATTCTGAATTCCAGCTTTTGATTCATCCAGCCTGGCATTTTGCATGATGTACTTTGCATGAAGTTAAATAAATAGGGTGACAATATTGGGTTCCTTTTGTTGTATTCCTGTTGTATTCCTTTTTCATTCTTGAACCAGTCAGTTCTTCCATGTTCTAAGAGTTGTTTCTTGATCCACATAAGATTCCTGAGGAGATTGTTAAGGTAGTCTAGTTCTCCAATATTTTTAAGAACATGTAACAGTATGTTGTGATCCAAGGCTTTAAGGTAGTCAGTAAAATAGAAGTAAATGTTTTACTGGAACTTCATTGCTTTCTCCATAACCCAGTGCATGTTGGCAATTTGATTCCTAGTTCCTCTGTCTCTTCAAAAACCACTTTGCTCTTCTGGTAGTTCTCTGTTTGCATATTCTTGAAGTCTGGCTTGCAGGGTCTTGATTACAACCTTGCCAGTGTGTGAAAATTGTGCAATTGTTCATAGTTTGAACATTCCTTGACATTGCCCTTCTTTGGAGTTGGAATGTAAATTGATTTTTTCTAATCCAGTGGCCACTGCTGAGGTTTACTAATTTGCTGGGATATTAAGTGAAACATTTTAACAGTATTATCTTTTAGAATTCTAAATAGTTCAGCTGAAATCCCATCCCCCTTATTGTAAGGCCCTCTTGACTTTACTCTCCAGGATACCTGGCTCTAGGTCACTGACCATACTATCATGTCTATCGGTGATATTAAGAACTTTCTTGTACAGTGCTGTGTTTTCCTGCCACCTCTTCTTAAGTTCTTCTGCTATTAAGGGTTTGGGGGGGGGTGTCTTTTATCATGCCTACTTTCACATGATACATTCCTTTGATATCTTAGATTTTCTTTTATTTCTTTGTATTCTCATTTCAGAAGGCCTTATCTCCCTTTGCTATTCTTTGGAAATCAGCATTCAACGGGTTATATCTTTCTTTTTCTCCCTTGCCTTTCCCATTCCTTCTTTCCTTGGCTATTTGTAAAACCTCATCAGAAGAGCCATTTTGCTTTCTTCTTCTTTTTCTCTGGAACGTTTTTCATACAGTGTTAAGAACCTCTGTCCATAGATCTTCAGGCAGGCACTCTGCCTACTAGATTGAATCACTGCCACTGCATGTTCATAAGGGGTATTATTTAGGTCATACTGGTATGGCCGGTAGTTTTTCGTATTTCTTCAGTTTAAATCTGAATTTTGCAATAAGAAGCTTATGATGTGAGCTGCAATCAGCTTCAAGTTTTCACTTCCTGTATAGTGCTGCTGCATCTTTGGCTGCAAAGAATATAATCAAGTTAATTTTGGTATTGACCATTTGGTCATATCCATGTATAAAACAATATCACATAGTGCCAAATTTGAGAAGTCCTCTCCGTCTGTGTTTATGCTTTGATGTCATAATGCTGTTTTAGAGCAATGTATCCACTGTACAGTGCTTCACTGAAGCTTATTTCAAGTGGCTGCTCATCAACACAAGCAGAATTCTAGGGTTGAGTTTGGAAGAATGAGTAACATTGCAGTGTTTGTTGATAGCCACACTATAGGGAATGTGACTATCAAGTCCAGAGCAAAATTACTAATTGCACCATTATTCTGCCCAGTATAAGGATTTTTTGTTCTACAGTAAACACTAGATTGCTTTCCCCTTTCGTACAATTTGCCAAGCTTTGCTTCTGCTTCAGCTCGCAGAGGGCAGAACTAAAGAGTGCACCTTCTCTATCTGTTTCTGTTGATTTGTGTGGTAAAAGTTCTCGTCATCTGAAGAAATGGGCCTTTGAGTTTCTGTTGTCCTACAGCACTCTGCAGGTTTATAAAGAATAGTCTACACTTTTTATGTTTCTCATATTTCACTTTTTAATAGAACTGACTGGCCTGATGCTCCTGCTTTCTGATAGCTGCTCTAGAGCAAAAATACTTTGTATTAAGCTTTATTTTAAAAAGGCTAGTGGCTTGGCTGATGCCTCACAAAGGGACTTGTATTTCCCTCTTATTCTTAGCCTAGATGGCATCTTTTCTTACCCTTGTTCCATTTTCCTTCAACTGACAATATACATTTTCTCTGACTTTAATGAACAAAAGGGCTGCTGTTCTATCTGGTCTCTAAAGGAGCAACAAAGAAAGTAAATTTCTCCTGGGTGAGGAAGATCCTGAAGTAATATTAAATAAAAGTCATCCTAGCTTGCCTAGCAGTTTCCAGTTGTGTTATTTGTAGTCTGTTGCAGCAAGAACTGTAAAATGTCCAGTAATGGCTTAAGGGAAAGCTGCTCAACTTTGATCCCCTAGATGTACCTCAACTCCCATCATTCCTTGCAATTAGCCAGGCTGGCTGAGGCTGATGAGAATTGTAGTTTAAAACATCTGGAGGGCCAAAGTTGAGAAAGCCTGGCTTTAAGGCCTAATAAGACAATCAGACCCTGGTTTTCTTAGAATTACGTACCATTGAGCACAATAATAAATTATGGAATGAAGTTTTCTGGAGCAGACATCATAGATACTTGGTTCATGTTAATTTTTTGGCTAGAAATTGCTAGTTTTCTGTAGCTAGATAATTTTCTTGGATAAACTAGTCTAGACCAGTTCTGGCTTTTGTTTTAGTAGTGCTGCTTTTGGCTGATAACTCATGGAACCCAGATTGAAATCTGGAAGAAATAAATGAGAGGCAACTTATGCCTGTGAACTGCAGCCGCAAGCAGGGTGAGGTACATAGGAAACACCTGGAACTGCTCTGCACATATCAAAAACAGTTTTCAAGCATGCTTGAGGAATGGGTTGCTTCTAGGTGCATCCACTTTAACCATATGCTACTGTCTGTAAACATGTAGGCTAGAATGTGAGGATATTTTGTGCCTGTACCCACATACACATATATGCATATAATCACCTAGTATTAGCATGGTATACTCTGTTTCATCTCTATCCTTTCAAGTAATTATTTAAAAAGAGACTCTCATTTTAATACTTAGTGGTTAAGTGTGCTGGCTGAATTTGCTTGCAACTGACTTCAGTTATTTTGGTTTGTGCCAGATTCAGGAAACAGTATTACAGTAAAGAACCTCTGCTGCCTCCCTCCAGAATTATACTGTAATATATGTGTTTATAGTAATGGATATGAATTTGGATGAAAACTCTATACTGATGTAGTAATTTGGCACAGAATCAGGATTAACAAACATTTAAAAATTTTTAGCTACTGTTTTGAAGTAAGCCAAGTGTTAACACTGTGATGTGGAGATAGAAAAGTATTGGGTGAAGAGCAAGTGTCACAACAGTATGATCTTGTTGTTCTGGCAGTCTTTTCTTCACATGTCAGAAACTGAGTATATCATGATGCTTTTCTAATATGGCATTTAAGCAACATAAAACTCCTTATTCCTTTGAGATTATTTTCTAGGCAGTGCAATAGTATGGGAGCAGATGAGTAAAAACAGAGACCCAAGTATGTTGTAGTTTGTCCTAAGGTGCAGAAGAAGATCCATAGGCATTGTTGGATAGAATTATTCAGATCTGATCATCTATTGGGTAAAACTGGGATGTGCCCCCCCTTTTTAATCAGGGAATAATATTCTTTCATGGACAGTTTTACAGGGACTTCTTGCCAGTGATACATGAAGCTTATAGTGCAAATGGGAATGGGCAGAGACATAAAGTGAGTGGTGCACCATATGAGATTCCAGTCTTTTTATGCTAGGTGCTGTTCTGCCATTCAACAATCAGAGGTTCCTGCACATGCATACAAGCACATACTTATCTTTCCATCATCCAGGTAAGCAGAAGTTATTACAGTTCATGTGAGGCACAAACTCACCACTGTTAGGTGTTCTTTAGCCAGATAAAGTGGCCAGAAGGGATACATTTAGTCATTGGAGTTGAAGCTCATCATCTTCAGACTAAACATTTTGCACTAATGTACTTGGATTGGTGAACTTTCACTCCTCACTTTTTCTGAATTGAGTGAGCAGTTAATCTTCTATTCGTTTGTCTCTTTCTAAAAAAGAATGTCACTTGGTAAATAATATTGACAGCAAAGCAGTCATAAATTTATAGAATGCATGAGTTATATGTGATCTTGGAGAGCATCTTGTTCAGCTCTCCTTTCTCTCAGAAACAGTTAAACCATCCTCTAAGTCATCTATCCTGTACTTGGAAACCTTCAAGCAAGAGGGAACGGCAATTGAGTGGGACAGACTGTTCCTCTGCTTAAGGAATTTTCCTTTACCAGCCAGTAAAAAAAAACGATTTCTGGTTTACACCGTGATTTCTGCTGCATTTAATCAATGGTTGTTGCTCCAGAAATATTTTCTTGATATTATCAATTCACAAGTGAAATATTACTGTAAAATATTCCAAGAAATGTTGGATTCAAGAGTTGTGTAGCTTGTCCACAGGACGTTCTCTCTCACTCAAATCCTGCCACCTCAAAGGATTCCCAGAAGGTTGCTGAAGACTACCATACCAGCCTCAGCTTTCCATCTAAACATCATTGTGTTGACCTAGTTTAGAGAACTGTTACAGGAGAACAGTACTGACCTACTTCAGCAAACTATTATAGAAATTACTCAAATACTTGTGTGTCTGGAGATTACACAGTTTACATGATGTTAATCAAAGTTTTTTAACAACAGTCACAAAGCTGCGATAAGAGCAGAAGTACAGGTTTTTGTTCCTAATTGTAGCTTTTTTTTTTACTAGTATTTCAATTGAATAGGAGCTGCAAGGTTCTTTTTGCTGCCTGAATACAAGCTGCTGAGGAGGCAAAAATCCAGAAAGAAGCCTTAGAAAATAATATAAACCCTATAAAGCAGTTATTACAACTATTCTCTTTTGACATTTTGGGGGGAGTTTAAAGGCAGACTGAGTACATGGGCAGAGGTGCTTCACTGGCACAGTGGGTAGCCTTTGTATTCTTCCTCATAGTCACAACAACCTGGAATGTTTGAAAAGTGAAGGATGTGTTTTCTGGAAAAGGCTGTAATGGAGTTGGTGTAATGGAGACTTTCATACCCACAGATGTATGCTTACAAGTCATTGTGTAACCTTCTTCACTGTTCACTTGTGATAACTTTATTGGTTGCTATTCCTCAATTTTTTAAGAATTTATAATGTGTGTAGGAATCTTGTAAGTATAAACGTATACACAACTGAAGTCCCGTCATGCTCCTGAATGTGTGGTGCCAAGGATGAAGTTGTGAGTTTCAAGCTTTCTAGAATGGGGTTAGCAGTGTAATCCTCTCCCCTTCTCCACCTATGTAGTGAAAACTTGGAGAAGACACTTGAATAGAACAAATCAGAGTAGTCTAGTGGGAAGTAATAATTTGGATAGCAATATCTAGTACAGTGATGGCAAACCTTTTGAACTTGGTGTGTCAAAATTTGCAAGAGAACCAAGCTTAACATGGGTGCTGTGTCATATCTAGATATATCCATAATTTTGTGATATTTGTAGGTCTAGTAAAAAAGTTATATTTTTGATATATGTATTTTATTAAAAGCAAAAACAAATAATTCTTTACATTAGTGACTTTTGTTGCTGAATTTCATTTTCTAAATCTTCAATTGAAAGTTGGCATTTCGTACACTTCAAGAACAAGCAAGCACTACATGCCCAGGTGCCAGGGTGACTATGTGTGTCACCCAAAAGGGCTTGGCGTGTCACCTGTGACACGTGTGTCATAGGTTGGCCATCACTGATCTTGTAGTAAGTTGGGTATCAGATCTTCCACTTAATAGAGCTGTGCAATTCCTGGACTGTTGCTTTTATTTTATTTTAAGGTTTCTCACATATATTGCAGTGGAATGTGCTTTGCCCTGAACTTGGCTTATCTGTCAAAGAAAATCACTATTTTCAAGTGTAAAAATCTGTAAAAACTACAGTGCAATGTCACCTCAATGCTTAAAATGCTCTAAGCAAGTAAAAATGTTTTCTTCTGAATAAAAAACGAATAAGGGCAATGCTAAGTATGCCTTTTAGAAAAAGAATCCCAGCAATCGAAGTGTTGCAAAAAATAAAATAAAATAAAAATCATATTATGGACACTTTGGCTGTCCAATTACTATCAGTCTTTGCATCTTGACCCCTCTCCTTCAGTTTGCAAGCCTAGATTATCAGCCTTCCAATTTTATATAGTCCCAAAGAGAAATCTATCCTGTTTTTGAGTACATATTTCACAGTGTATTTAGCTTGATGACCAAAAATCTAGGATTATGTTCTTAAATTGTCTAATGGCTCTGCCTAGAAGCAAAGGCATACAGTATGCTATTTATATTCCTTAAAATGTGTTCATATCCAGCAAACAAAAGAATATGATCAGGGATGTTTAATTTTAAATCGCTTTGCTGAAAATTTTCTGGCAAGAATCCTTGGATAAGAGCGTGGGATATAATACTATAACAAATGAACTAAATAAAAAAATATGTGATCAAGCCCCTGTAGAAACATAAGAATTCCTTATTTAAGCTGGCAAAAATCATTCCACAGTTCATTTATAACTCTTAATACAGGAAATTTGAGGTATGATACCAATTTCATACTGCTGCGAATAGATTCAGATTTTTATGTTGGACCATAGTTTTCTGGCTGCAAAATGTAATGCAGGTGTGACCAATCTGGCTATGCTCAGGGCCAGTTGTGGAAAAAATAGACACAAACTAATTTTTTTTTCAAACTTCACCAATGCACTAGTATTTTGTTTTAATTAACTATTTCAAACAGCTCTGAGCAACAGTTTGGGGAAAATCAATTCTTCTGATGCATTTCTAAAAATGAATAATTATCTCCTCAGAAATGGATGATGAGGACTGTGAAAGAAGAAGAATGGAGTGTTTAGACGAGATGTCAGATCTTGAAAAACAATTTACAGACCTCAAGGATCAGTAAGTAGACCGGTCCAACTTTACAGTTGTCATTTACAACCTCTGGATTATTTTGTCTAAAGCAGGTGAGGACATAAAGTAGATCCAGGCCCATTGGCGGATCAGGGGGGTGGATTGCAACAGGTAAGAATGGATTCCTGAGCATGTTACAGCAACCAGGCTTCTCTCCCTCACTAAATTCAGGTGATGAAATAGAGCTTTGGAAGAGAACGAGGAGCAAGCTTTTGCGTCAGAGTTCTTCTTAACCCTCTGTATGCTCAGATTTACAGGCATCCTGCTTTTATCTTTATTATGTTGCTTCCTAGTCCCAAGTTCCCATTTTGCATTTTATTCCAGCTGGCTGTAATTTTCTAAAAAATGCAAGGAAAATAAGAAGCTGTCAGACCATACCAGTATTTCAGGCAGAGTTTTTCAAGCTTTTTCTGGTGATGTCAGTGACTGAAGCTCGCATCTTTGATGAGATAACACTCCTCCCTTTGATTTAAAGGTGTGTGGAAACAAGGTTAGGATTGTCTTTCTAGGCCTACTGTGACATGTGTGTTAGACAACAGCATTGAAACTATAAGAAATGGAAGAATTCATCCCTGCATTCTCAGGTTATAGATGAGGTGGGAGAGGAAGATATTGCACCTGAATATTGTAGAGGATTCTAAATGTTAAGTTTGTCTTGGATGGGGAATGCCTTGTTTCAGGAGGGGCAGATGTCACTAACTCTTAAAGGAGACCACGGGATGCTTCTCTTTGAAGAAGGCTTCCTTGAACTCAAAAGTGTTATATAATCCTAACTGTCCCTCAGTTGCTAATACCCCATACCACAATATGTCTCTTCCCACAATATGCCTCTTTAGCTGCAAGCATGCATGCAGGAGATTATCTAGATCAAATCCAACCCAGCTACAGGCTGGGTAATGGAATTAAACTGCTTTTGTCTCCTTTGTCAGAAGTGGAGATGGAGCAGAGCAATCCTGTTAATTTTTTTCAAGCTCCCTTTGGCTTTTGATACCATTTGTCCTGGTATGTGGCAGGGGGCTTAGAAACCAAATGAAATACCTTATAAGGATGTCATCACTCTGAGTAGACTCCATGAAAGAACACTAGAAACTCACATGTAGCATTCCTATAGTGTTGGTCTTGTGCCTCACATTCTTCAAGGTCTACATGAAGCCACTGGGAGCTGTCATTAAGTGAATTAGGGAAGTGCCATCTCTTTCAATCTAAATCTAGTGATTCAAATGTTGGATCACGGTATGAAGATGATAATAGGCTGATTGTGGAATCCAGTCAGGGTAGAGATACTGTATGTTAGATGGTCTTTGTTGAGAAAGTGGGAAAGCATCTTGTTCTTAGCAAATTCTTATTCCCTTGGACAGAGCAGGTATATAATGTGGGATTCATCTTTGTCACTTGAAGCTTAGGTAACCTTATTGAGTGAATATGATTATTTCAAGTTACAGTTGATTGCCAGTGAGGCTCTTCATGCACAGAGTTAACTTGGCTACTGTCATCCATGCTTGGGGAAGATTTTGGGTGTTTTTCCACTGTCACTAGAAGTACCCATTAAGTACCCATTAATGGGTACAAAAATGCCATTTCGTACCCATTAATGGGTACTTAATGGGTACTTTTAGTGACAGTGGAAAAACACCCTTTGATTACAGAAATATGCATTACATGGAACTATCCTTGAAGAGGGTTCTGAAATTGATGTTAGTGTAGAGTGAATTAGTACTGAGCCCAGTTCAGGATCTGGAATAAAGTGGCCTAAAAAGTTTAGTCCCTTAATATCTGAAGGAGCACTTCCTCTCATATAGATCTTCCTGGCTGTTAAGGTATTGCTACCATCCTCTGACACAAGAGCCTTTGGTGTCAACTGAAAAGTTTTGAGTAAAGGGATTTCTTACTCTGCAATTGTTAGGCTAGGCATCCTGCCTGTCTCTCCAGTTTGGGGGCAGTACCTAATCATACGTTCCAGTAGCCATTGATACAGCTTACTGCTTTAAAATGCTACTTTTCCAGTTTAAAATATTGGGCTTTTATCTGTTCTGTTTCACATTTTGTTACTGACCCTGAGACTTCTGGATGAACGGTTGTTTAGGAATTTAATGGTTTATTGAATAAATTAATACTTTGTGCCTATCCAATCCAGTTCATGCACAGGGAGTTAACACTCTCTGTGCTTTAAGCTTTTTCAAGTGGCCATATCGAAACAAGAATGGAACTCACATACCTTTGGCATTTGCTTGAAGAGGGAATTCCAGCAAGAGTTTCCAGCAACCTCTTCTGTATAACTGTGAAACATACAGGAGTGCTGTCATCTTTTCCATAGGGCTACCCTAAAAAGTTTATCCTGATACAGCTTTTTATTCTGTTCCTAGCTAGGCAGATACAGAGCTGAAATGGTGTTTGTCAAGGTAACTTTGATAAGTGAAGTGATATGTACCATAGTTTTTGCTATATCTGATACATTGAGGTATTTTTATCTCTAAATATTCCTTGTTAAACAGACACTTCCTGGAGTGCCAGGAGTGTGGTATGGGGGTTCATGGGTGGTCAAGCCACATGAGCATCTTGGTCACTCCTCTGGGTCCTGGACACAAAACAGTGAGAGGCCTGTAGGTAATATGGGCCTAAGTGACAAGAGCCACACAGTTGCTTTTCAGGATGTCCAGGATGTGTGTCTGACACAATATGAAACTGGATGATGCAAGGCCCAAGCCGCACCGGCTTCCTCACCACATATCAGGCTGCTGAGTGCTGCATGATGTGTGGTCTCAGGGCAGTGAAGGAGGTGCAGGCCTGACCATTTTATAAAATGTGGGATGGTGGCATTTTTATAGAAAAATTTAATAAGGGAAAAGCTAGGGTACATTTCACTTCACTTTGTTGCAGATTCATTTTTGAGTAAAAAGAAGAATTCATAGTCATACTTCATGGGTGAATCAGTTAAATGGATGTGGCTGCCATACTGCAACTCGTTTGGGCCTAGACTCCAAGCCAGAGAAGAGCAGAGTCTTAAGAACTTTGCCCAGATAATTCACACAACTGTGATGTCTGAAATGTTAGATACTGGCTACTAGAGTAGAATTCTTGATGGATCCATAGTCTTTTGGTACACGGAAGCAAAAAGTGAAGGAATAGCATTGTGAAAACTAATAAATTGTCAAGCAGCTTCTCTTGATTTGAATTTTTGCAGACTTCAAGGTTTCTTAGAACTTGGCCAAAGGTGACTGAAGAATTCTTAGTAATGTTAATATACCATACACTGTTCTCTGCATGTCTTCAACATAATGCACTCCATCTTTATCTTCATTTTGTTCAGACTTTACAAAGAGAGATTAAGCCAAGTGGATGCAAAACTACAGGAGGTCATTGCGGGAAAGGCACCAGAGTACTTGGAACCGCTGGCAGCTCTGCAAGAAAACATGCAAATTCGAACAAAAGTGGCAGGTAAGTGCATGAAGTGGTTATTGTTGACTCAATTAGGTATATCCTGCAGGGCTTAGATAGAAATAAAATGTTAGCATTTAAATATGTTCATTTTAAACTCTGAAATGCTTGGCTTTGAATGTACCACTAATGCATTCTGGCCCTACATCTGTTCACTGAAAATACAAAGGTTTAAAAAAAAACAATTAGGATCCCAAAGAACTGTGTGTATTTCTTTTATGGTAGCAATAATCTTGAGAGAGTTAATTTAAGGTGTAACCATAATTTATTAAGCTGTGAATCACTATCAGACTAGCATTTCTTCTACTTTGTTTCTTTCCTTTTTCTTATGCACCAGCTTTAATACTTCAGTCCTGACCTCATTAATCCAAACTGCTTCTAAAATGGGAGAATATGGCTTAATGTTAGTTATTAACTGGGGTCTTAAATCAAAACTGAACCATAGCTTCAGATTCCATTTAGTGAACTGGTTTTATATTGGAAGTCACAGTTTTAGTTATAATCAGCAGATACAGTTTAAAGAGAACTTCAGGTCTGAAGCACTGATGCCGGTACATGAGACAAGAGAAGTGCAAAGTTTTAGTAGCTATATTAGATCTGAATGTGCATACTGGGGAGGAGGTTGCAGAAGGATTCAAGAAATGCAACATACACTAGTGTCCTGGGTAAATGAAAGTGAGTTCCTGCTTTCCATCTCCACTGCACTTTCAAGGTACTTTTTAATTAATAATATTAGCAAAAGAAGACAGAAGTCTTCCGTTGGTCCTCTTGATTCCCACCAGCACTACAATATATTGTGGAGATACAAAGGACCTATAAAGCAGTTTGATGTCACCTTTCCTATTCTGTCTGTTTGTTATTTTGAGATTTAAAAAACTATTCAAGCAGACAATCTAGTATTTCATCATAATATTCAACAACTAAGGTAAAGTGAAGGGATTCGATTGGAAGCTATAACATATTTTAAAATAGTGGATTTATTTTTGAGCCTCATCTGTGAGAGGGAGCAGGGAATTCGATGTGGTCTGAAGGAGCAAATGGGCTGGTCAGGGAAACAAAGGAATCTGGGTCCCTTGAGCTGAAGAAAGAGATGGAATAAAGTATTTTGCGTATATTGTCTTTTTTTGGAAAAAATTACAGTAGTGTTTATTTGTAGGAATCTACAGAGAACTCTGCTTAGAATCTGTGAAAAACAAATATGAATGTGAGATGCAAGCTTCTCGTCAACACTGTGAGGTACTGTTTTTTGGCTGAACAGCATTTTCATCTGTAACTGATGGGTGCTTTCTATCTGAAAATTTAAAAAATTCAGCATAGTTGGTGTGCAGTTTTTTTAATTTTAATTTTTGGTATTGTGTACCACACCAGACAGCTTCAACTAATTCTCAATAGGCTTGGAGTTTATAAAGTCTGCATAAACCATGCAGAAGGTGGAAAAAGAAGAACAGTAGGCTTTTCTACCTGCTTTTCTCATGCATTTAAGGGGACTCAAAGCAGCCGACAAAGCTTTCTAGTCTTCTGCCCGCAGCAGAACACGCTGTGAGGTAGGTGGGGCTATGAGATCTCTGAAGAGAGCTGTGACTAGCCCAAGGTCACCCAGCTGGCTTTGTGAGGGAGGGCGGAATCAAATCTAGTATTCCCAGATAAGAGTCTGGCTCCCTAACTACTAGGCCAAACTGGAGTGGTGAAATTATTGCTTTGTGTTGCTTGAGCACCATTTTTTATTATATCTTATATGTGATGTTCTAGTTTCAAGAATCACAGCTGTAATATATTTTAGGGGACACCAAGAATAAAGGCATAGTTTAACTGACAAATTTCATGATGACCTCCACATTGTCAAACTGATGTGAACCATTTTCTTATTGTAATAATAAATGGGCAGTTACTTTGAACAGGTACAAGCCTAGAGCTGCAAAAGAGGTTTATCTAGTTACATCTGGTAATACAACTAGAGATGTATCTAGTTATATCTTGTAATTCTTTATTTAAAAACCACAGGACACCTGTTTAGCAGCTTTCCCACAAGCAGAATCTTAAAAGACTAGAAGTTTGATTCAACTTGACTGGTTTGGAGCTGATCCTCAGGAAGTGGGAAATGACTTGAAGGACTTAGATACAAAGTTTACTTTTATTAAGAGTAAAAGGCACATGGGAGTTAGTTTTATTTTATAGGAAACAGAAATAATGTCCCAGTGTGGTGAATTAGCCAAATAGTAAAACCCACTTGAAGTGTGAGGTTTTTGAAGCAAATATTAATTTGTGTCATGCATGGTGATTTTAACTTTAACCACAGCAGAAAAAGGAAGTAGTAATGGTAGTAGTAGTTCACAATTCTGAAAATTAAGGCAGAGAAACAGAATGAAAATCCTGCATTGAGCAGGGGGTTGGACTCGATGATCCTAGAGGTCTCTTCCAACTCCATAATTCTATGATTCTATAAAGTCAACGAGGCTCAGAGAAATGTAGGGGATTTTTTAGCCAATCAGGCCTTGTTACTAGGAGTGGAAGGGCAGATTATTGGAAAAGTTAAGGCTTAGTTTAACAACTGGGGAGAGAGGTCACACTCCGGATTATAGCTCCTCAATTTAATGAACTCTTCCCTGTGATTTGCCAGTCAAATTAAAAACTGCTTTGTGCTACAACACCTAATCAACAAATATATCAACAAAAGCAGACATTTTCATAGTACTTTCACTGATTTAACAGCAGCTATTGACTCGATAATTACAGATCTCTTGTGGGACAAATTGGTTTCCACAAACACAGACCTCAGATTTCTGGTGTTGATCATAGTGCTGTATTCCAAGGCTTCCTTGAAAGTTTGCTTGGACTCTAGTGGTGCTTTGGTGCACAAAATTAAAACGACTTTAGGTGTGTGTATTAAGGATATATTTTAGCACCTTTTTGTTCAGCATTTACTTCAGTGGCCTGGTGACAGTTTGTTTTCAAAGTGAGCGTACCCTCTAGTATAAGAGGGCTTGTCCAAAAATAACATCAGTGTCTCTAGTAATTGAGAGCCTAATTCGAAAAATAGAAGAAGAAAATCTGAACCCTTCTCCTCAAAAAAATCACACAGTAAGCAGGTGTTTTGTTTCCATATTTTTTAGCCCAAAGGTAGATTTGGGGGGGGTTAGATATGTGGAAAGAAGGCTGCAGGTTCTCTTATTCAGAAGGTACATTAAAGGTGGATTAAAACATAGGTGTAGCTGGCTCAGCAACTATGCTTTCTCAATATCCACTATCAACCTTTCGACATTGCCTCTGGCATTCTGCGCACTGGTAGAGAAGGTCTCTTCATAGGAATGTCGTTCCGCTTGTTTTGAGTACTCGAAGAATTAGTAGATGTATAAGTTGTTCATAGTTGTCCAATGTCTGCCTACCTTGTTAACCTTTCCTTTCAGAGTGAAAAGCTCTTGTTGTATGACACAGTTCAAAGTGAACTAGAAGAGAAAATCAGAAGACTTGAAGAAGATAGACACAGCATTGACATTACCTCAGGTAACTAAGAGCTTGTAGTGGTTCAACATGCTGTTTATGAAGATTGTAGTGAACTATAGCATGCTGTTGGGATTCTTTGCCTACAAGTAGGAGTAACTAAGTAACTAAGTGAAAGTATTAAAAGACCCTCTCAGATTTCAACTCTCAGTAACCCTTCTATTTGAGATTCCAGAGGTTTTTAAAAGGGCAAAGCAATCTCATTGAATGAGGTTTAGAAGGTTAGGTATGGTGGTGGGAGCATCATTAAATAAACTTCCGATGGTGCACTGTATAATATCTCAAGAGTAAGGTTGAATGATACTGCTATTTTGCATTATCCTTCCACTAGCTGGTTAGCATAGTGGTAGTTCTAGTTCTTGAAATACCACATCTATAAACTTGCTTCCTGATGCTGCTGAATTTGCAAACTGTGTGCTATGAAAAAAAAAAACCTTTTAATTTAAATACTCTTGTCTTTCCACAGAGTTATGGAATGATGAACTTCAATCTAGGAAAAAAAGGAAAGATCCTTTTAGTCCAGATAAGAAGAAACCTGTTGTTGTATCAGATATCCTTCCTAAAGCTGATAACTGTATATAATATAACTTTAATCCCCCCTCCCTGACAGGACTACATTTAGAGAAAGCTAAGCATGAAAGGCCTGAGAGAAGAGAGATGTTTTAACCAGGTGCCAAAATTCATATAATGTTGATCCCTGATGTATCTTGAGAGCAAGTCTGTTCCAGAGTCTGGAGGCCACCACAAAAGAGGACTTTCTCATGCTACCATCACTCCCTTGCCTCTGTGGATGGCAAAACTACAAGAAGGTCCTCCCCTTCTGATCTTAATGAATGGGCAGGTCTGTATGGGAACAGAACAGATATTTGAGGTAAAAGCCATTTACATGTCAACATCAACATGTTAAAGCTAACTCAGTAGCAATCAGGTAACTGATGCAGATCTTTTAGAACCAGTGTGAGACTCCCATCAGCAGCCGAGCTGCTGCATTCTGCACTAGTTCCAAATTGCAGACCATTTTCAAGGATAACCCCACATAGAATGCATTATAGTAATCTAGCTTGAAGATCATCATAGCCAAGTTGACCTTATTCAGGAAGGGCCAAAGCTGGAAAACTGTGTGACCAGTATGGAAGTTGAAAGGTATTGGAATGACCATGCCCTGTTTTTGTGAACCTCAGGAGGTTCCATTACTGCCTCCAGGTAGTGATCAAGCACCTCCAATACCTCCCCTAACTCAGAAGAAGTGGAGAGAGAGAGTTGCGTGTCATTATCATGGCATCTTACTCTAGATCTCCAGATGACATCCCTCAGCAGCCTCACATGGGACTTTCCAGGAGATTGCATGGAAATTCCCCATAGCTTTCTATTGGAGTCTGTCTCAGAGATAGGAAGAAAACACTGTCAAACAGTGCCTTCAAGCCCCAATTCCTGGCATTGCTCCAGCAAGATACCATGTTTGATAGTATTAAAAACTACTGAGAGGTAAAGGAGATCCAACAGGGCCACATTGCCACTATCGTTCTGCTTAATGGCTAATTCACAATGATAATAGTGTCATGCATTTTGTGCTTGTGGTTGTCTTCCTTTATGCAGAAGTGCATCTACTGTGGTTATCAAACTTAGGAAAGTCTTTAGAACTTGAAAAGATATTCACCAATTTTTAAAAGCATTAAAATTCTAATTTAGCGGCATAAACAAGTGGCATCAGGTATAGTCCATTTCACAAGTTCACTGATTTTTAAAATGTTATTATTTAAGTCTTACAATGCATATATCTTACGTATACTTGGAACACATTCTGTTGACCAGACTAGAGGTTCTTCTGAACAAATGGTATGCCATTGGTACACAAATTGCCAGCACCAACATGGGACACTGAAATAATGCATTTTGCTATTAAATAAAAGCATTAATGCTTTGAAATAAAATGGGCAAAGGAAAGAATCTGTTTATAAATTAAATGGCAGCAGAAAAGTGCACTATTGATCAACAACCTTTTCTTCTCCTTGAGAAGTGCCCTACAAAACAAATATTTTTGTGTTTCAATTTAAAACTCTTGTAGAGTTGCTTTGACTCACTGTTATTGAAGTTGAATGTATAGTTTGATAATACTAGGAAGAGGTTATGAATATATGAAATTTATTAAAGCATCCACAGGTTTTTCTTCATTGGCTATTTTTATCTAATTCAGAACAGGATTTGGATGGGGTGACTGCCTTAGTCTTCTTAAATCTGTCTTTCTGACACTCCAAAGCTATTCCTTTCATTAGATCTGCAGGAGTAAGGCCACAGGAGACTTGCAGTTAGGTGGAGTCACTGTTTTTTTTACCTACATACTTGCAGCTCTGCAGAAAGGTGTGTAAATTTTCTACAATGTAAATACCGCCCAGGAAGTGGGTTTACAATTAGGCTTTTGATAGTGCTTTGTTTTTGTTAAATTAGCTGAAATATGCAAGTTCCTTAACATACTAACGGCCCTATATTGTGTATATGCTACAAGATCTCGATATACTCGAAGACTGGACAACAATAAGAAAGGTATGTAGACTACATCCCTACATCGTTAAATGGAAAGGCTTGCAAGTATGCAACCTTGTGTGGTGTATGCATTATAATACTGTCAGAATCAGCCCACATTCAGGAATACAGGCAGAGAATAATTGCAGCATATAATTCAAGCTTTATTGATAACGGAATGCAAAGAAGTTAGGTATAAAAAGCATTCTAGTCTCACGACATTCTGATGCCTTCACACTCTGCTGAAGAGCTCAGCAGAACCCAATCTTGAGCTCAGAATAAGTGCACTTTCCCAGACACCTTATCAGCTTACTAGAGTTAACTATAGAGAAGGAATGCAGTATTTGTAAGAAATGCCAGCAAGCTGGGTGAAATTGAGGCCCTTTTTGCACTTATCTGCTCATAATAGACAGGATCAGTGGGTCTGCAATAGCCAGGCTCATTGATCCTGACCACAAGAAGGCATAGGCAACATCAGTGTTGTCTGCACCAATGGAGCTGATCTGGATCAGCCCACGCTGTGAGCTTTTCAGCTATATCCCCACACCTTGAAGGGCTAGAAGCAATAGTTCCTAGATCAGAGAGCTCCTGGGTGTGTGTGTGCATTTCAGCAGTACATTATGGTGCACTGCTGACCACCCCCACCCCCAGGTAGTCCCAAACATGGGAGGTCAGGTTCAGTCTAAATCCAGATTAAGAGCCCATGCAGAAAGGGCATGAGGAAGAGATAAAAGTGGCTGTGCTGTGCACGTAGTGTTGTCAGATGCTATGGAAGGAATTGGAATACTGGATTATAATACTGTAATTTAAGTTCTGAATCTCACACGCAGGATATGTAAGATTTTTGACATAATGTCCCATGTTTTTAACTAGTAAATGGTGGACTCACACTGAAATATTGTGTCCGCAAGCAGTTACTGTTACTGTTATATAAAGCTGGAAAAGATGCCAAAGTTCTTATCAGACTAGAGTAACTTCCATATAAGACAAGGCATCTAAGCGTTATGACAGACTTGTGCAAACTTAGACACAATAACCCTAACCCCAACATCCATTTTGAATAAGAATAGTGAGGGCTGCAATTCTAAACAGGATTTTTCCCCACACACATTTTCCAGATCTATTCTTCTGTTCAGTTTGCATCAGACATGGAACCCCCAAATTATGTGAAATTTCCAACCCCTCAGTTATGTAGCTGCACATTCCTGATCGTACATCTGATGTGATTGTTTTTTTCATATTTTATGAGTGAATAAGCCTTTCAGTAGCCATGAGTGTATTGTACAGAAAAAACTACTAACCTATGAACTAGCCATTACAATATTCTAAAGAGAGGATATAAGAACATAAGAAGTGCCCTGCTCAATCAGACCCATAGCCTATCTAGTCCAGCAGTCGGTTCTTGCAGTAGGCAAGCTATTTGCACACAGAAGCTCATCAGCAGGACCTGAGCACATAACTTACTCTTCTTGCAGTCTCTCAACAGTTGACCTTTGGAGATGTCCCACCACCCTCAGTGGTTCTCAACCTGGGGGTCAGGACCCCTTTGGGGGTCAAATTACCCTTTCAGAGGGGTCGCGATGAGCCTCCCGCCACCCTTCCCTCCCACCTCCCAGCTGCTCTGCCCCCATGGTTGGGGGTCCCCACAACATGAGGAACTCAATTAAGGGGTCGCGGCATTAGGAAGGTTGAGAACTGCTGCAGGGTTTATAGCCATTGATAGCTTTGATTTGTACCAGTTGCTTCAGCCCCCCCCCTCCTTTTAAACCATCTAAGCTCATGGGTGACACAACTCTGCAGCAAAACATTAAATGTAGTATTTTTCAACAACTGGTTTTCGGAAATTAGAGAGATAGAAAGGCCAAGCAGATAGAAATGTCTCATGTAGTATACTGTCACAATACAAAAGGAAACTTGCTCTATAAATAAGCATCACCAAAAAATAATGCTGTCATGAGCCTGCATAGTACAAGACTAGCAGGCTGAGATCTAGCAGAGAGGAACATTTGGCAGCTGTACTGATATGGATTGGCTCAGTAATCTTTGAGCACCGTGCTGAATGTAGGTTGTTTAATGAAACTTCAGTGCTTGTCTGCTTTTGCAGCTCTTAGCTGAGTCCTGTGAGTCTGGATTGGGGATATTTGTATGGACATTACCACACCCTTTCCTAGAATCAGTCCTGTATGCTCGGGGTATGCTTCAAAACATTAAGACATATATTTACTGCAGTATGCTGTTTGCATGTATGTCATTTGTTT
This sequence comes from Aspidoscelis tigris stejnegeri, assembly GCA_023333525.1. Taxonomy (NCBI): domain Eukaryota; kingdom Metazoa; phylum Chordata; class Lepidosauria; order Squamata; family Teiidae; genus Aspidoscelis; species Aspidoscelis tigris. The sequence goes on from JALMGA010000003.1 coordinate 78,074,693, forward strand.
GAATTTGTAGCAAGCAGGTCCCTGCGGATTGCTTTCTTAATCAGAGAAAAGTTCTTTATTTTGTTTTCATATGGGTATTCTGGTCTGGACAGAACAAAATTCTCAGTTCACCCTTCTATCCTGCTGTAAAAGGAAACAACTGAAAGATATCCCTAGGTAAACATGGTTCCTTGGGCCCATGGCTTAGGGAAGCACAGTACATAAACATGCCTTACCTCTCCCATAGTTGCAAAACAATGATGAAAATCTGTTATCAATAAATAATTGGGATCCTTTTAAATAAACAGGGAATATAGCAGTTTTAGAGTCACAAATACTTTAACACACAAGAAACAAAAATAAGTTGAAGAATACTGTTTTGACATTCTTTCCAGTAAACATCTGTGAAGCTATTTCTACTTCAGGCTTCCAAGCTTGTCTTTTAAGCACTGAGACCAAATGATCAAAAGAGGGCTGGGGGCTCTTTCAGTCTTCCTCTGCCAAACTCTGATCGGTAGGTGGCCAGACGATTGCAGCCAATTGCTGGGGTTTTTAGTCTCCTTAAGACTTCTCTTACTACAGGAGTGTTACTGCAATAGAATGTAGTGTGAACTTCCATCCATCCATGTCCTTGTCAAGAATTTACTTTTCAACTCTGTTTAAGCTATGCAGGAAATTGGCAGGCGTGAAATAATGATTGATTTTTCATTTTATATTTCAGGCAATGGCAACATTGGGGCCACACAGAGTGAAAGCAGAACGTAAGGAGAACCTAGTTTATTAAAGTGACTGAAATATTTTACCTTGTGTAGCTTGGAGAAACATCTTGTACAGTTATGGACAGGCAGAACTGATCAGGGCTGCATTTGGAAGCTTGGTCTTTGCAGCACATTTATTGGTGGGCCTTCTCCCATATCAACCTGCCCATGCCTTAAGATCTGGAGGGGAGGCCCTCCTGGTTGTCCCACCGCTTTCAGCAATGAGGCGTGTGGGCATCCGGGAGAGGGCCTTCTCAGTAATGGCCCCCAGGCTATGGAATAGTCTCCTCCTTGAGGTGCATCAGGTCAGGCCCCTTCTTTGAGCATGTTCAGGAAAGCGCCGAAGACGCATCTCTTCGCCCACTGCTTTAATGTTTGTTATGTTTTTCCCCCACTGCAAATACTGCTGTTTTAACTTATATTGTGTTGTTTTTCAACATGTTGGATTTTAAATGTTTTGATGACTATTATTGTTTTACTATAGGTTTTTTTTTGATACGTTGGATTTTAAAAGTTGTTACCCGCCCTGAGACCTTTGGGTATAGGGCGGGATAGAAATATAAATAAATAATTAAATAAATAAAAGCCAACAATTGTCCTAGGCTGATAGCAATTTTGTCTGTTCTTAGATGGATGCCAGCAGACTGAGAGGGCGTTGTTCTCTGTTCTCAGAAGTTAAGCAGGGTTAGGCCAAGTTAGTACTTCGTTGGAGGACTTGATGGTAATACCAGGTGCTGTGGCTTAAAGTGAGAAGTAAAAGAAAAAGATTCCTGGAAGAAAGCAATGATAAGTGCTTTTGTGATGCTAGGAAAATAGCAGTAGGAGTTCCATGCAAGTAGTAAGAGTTCACCTTCATGGCACCTTTAACTTTACTCTGTGAGCTGCTTTTCTTAAAAAGAAAGAGAACGCTTCTGAGTGCACTTGCTTGTGTAGGAGCTAGAGGGGAAATGAACATCTTCTGTTTACTGTTCTTTTTATCTGTATTTTTTTCATTGAACTTTTCAGCCCCTGTCAAATTGGAGAAACACCTACATAGTGCACGATCTGAAGAAGGAAGATTGTATTATAATGGGGAATGGTATGGACGTGGCCAAACAATATGCATTGATAGGAAAGATGAATGCCCTACAAGGTAATGACAGCATACAGCTCTCTTTTCAAATAGGTAGGGCTTTGTTGTATGTAATTTAATCCATTTGTTTTTAAAGCTAAGAATGTGCAAAACTAACATAAAATGTGTTTTGAGTTTCTCCCTTGTAAGGAGAACAAGAGTAGCCTTGGCTTGGAAGTAGTATGGCTGTGGCGAAAGCCTGGCTAACGTGGCATTTTTGTAGTACCACTGAGTTGGACCTTTTCTCCACACTTATACTACTCCTAAGCTCGGGCTACTTTCCTTCCAGAAACAGAGGTAAAATGAAGACTTCCTAGCAACATTTTGTAATGTTTTGAGTTAGTTTTACTCATTCCTTGGGCTAGCCACCATTTCTTTTTCAGTAGTCAGTCTTCAGTAGGTTGCTATTGACTCTGACACCATTTTGATTGACAAGTGGAAAGGAATATTCATCTCACTGTTTTGTGGAGAAGATGCTTACAACCCAACTACCACCACTGATAACCAGCCTTCAGGCTATTCCCATCTTTTGCACACTTCTGTCTTAACAGGTGCTTGCAAAAGCTTCTCAGATATCCACATTCCCCTTGACAGTTCTGATAGAAGAAGAAGAAATATTGCTAGTCCTTGGGCTTAGCCTGAAATTAGGGTGGAGTAATAAACCTTTAACTTCATTGTCAGTTACTCCTTTTGCTGTTCAATCTATGTGCATGGGTATCTTTCCCCCTTTCAATACAAGGGGGGTATTAAAGATGTAAATATTTAGCATACTTTCTGTGTTGGTGTTACAGTATTTTATTCACTGTCCTGAATTTAATGAGGCACTTGTTACAATGCTTGTGTGTTCTATCGCCAATAATTACAGTACAGTTTATAAATGGCAATGTAGCTTAGAATGATCCTGTAGTTTTATATGGACACCAATGTGCTCCTGATTCCCTCCTCCTTTCTTTTCAGTGCCATAATTACAACAATTAACCATGATGAAGTGTGGTTTAAGAGGCCCGATGGAAGCAAATCTAAACTGTATATTTCTCAGCTACAGAAAGGAAAATATTCAATCAAACATAATCACAACTGACCATTAAACTAGCCAGACAGTGTTATTTTGCTTGATGTGCCATGAGATGAAAGATGTATTTACTGTGTGTCCTCATCTATTTTTGTGGCAGTATCTGTGTATTTGTAGTATTGTAAGTAATCTTCATACAGATGTCTTAGAATAAGCAACACATATTTATGCTGACCATAATGTCTTACCTCTAATTTGGCTCCACCACTTCAAAGAGAAACTATTAACCTTTTTGGAGAGTGTAAGAGCATCTGACGTGTTTTAGAACTGAGAAAAATTTAGGGTGCAGACCTAAAAAAAATTTAAAAAGCTGTGTTTGCATGGGAAAGAATTGTGTGTGCAGCTGCAAAGGCCTTTCAAGTTTCTTTGGCAGCTGCTTGCAAGGCTGCACAAATGTGAAGCCAATTTTAATATTGTCTATTGAACTCCTGTGGGAGGGGCAAGGATGCTGTTGAAATAGACTGCCGGGCTGTGCATTTGGTTTTCTGACATACAGGCACACAGGCTTCCAGGGTGGTAGTTGAAAAACCACTTGTATCAAATGAAAACACGGTGGTATTTTATTTTTCTTTTTTAAAAATAGATCATGCAGCAATTGAAAAGTTTATCACTACATATAAATAACTCACCTTGCATTTTACATAACATGTCATGCCCGCCTTGCAAATACGTTAACTTGCACAACTGTTACTTTAATGTAATATAAGGAGGCTTATAAGGACAAGAAAAGAATTGGAGACCACAAATAGTTGCCCTGACACTGTTACTTGACATCAAATATTAACAGCAGTGACAACAAAATTAGCACCAAGCAAGAGGTTTGCTGGAGAATCTGGTGTGAAGCAAATGGGATTTTTTTGTTTGTCTTTCATCATCTCTCTGAAGAAGTGTTTTTCTGGTAAATGGTAAAACAGTAACGTAAAGTATTTCTGCTTATTGGTCCCCAAAGTGACTCTCTACCGAAATGAAGTGTAATCCTTTGAAATTGCATTTTGGACAGGAAAATAGTGCTCACTGCTTTACACACTTGGCATTTGTGAGCTTAGTATTAAGAGCAGGATCTTTTAATTTTACTATATGTATTTGAGGCATGTAGAAGAGATTATGCTTGGCACAAGGAGATGTTACTTGGTGGTTTTGTGCACTTTACTATCCATTAAGATGGGCCTTTGAAGAAAGTCTGCATCTGATGGAACAAACTGCCAAAAGTGTTTTTATGGCCTAGGTTCAATTGGTACTAAATCTGAAATTTTAATGTGCATCCTGCCACTGTTTCAAATTCTGAGTTATATTCCCAATATATAAAATAAATACCTCTCTCCATCTGCAATAATCCAGCTTTACATACTCAACACAGAAAATTATTGAAAGGCATGGATGGAGGTAGTTTTGTAATTTTGAAAATGGCAAATTTAGAAGAGTATATTTTGGACCTGGATTGTTAAGAGCAGAACCATCAACAAATAGGTTGCACAACCAGCAGCCAAGAAATTTTTTTATATTCATCTTACTAACTTCATCTTAAAATGTCTTAGAGGTAAGAAGCACTAAAATGAGACTCATGGGTCTTGATTCTGCCTGCTTGGTATTTTAATAATCTTACATCAACGACATTTTTTGCATCCAGAGTCCTTTCAGCTCAGTCTTAGCAGGAAGAACCTGCCTTTCATTAGAGAAGACTTTCTGGGTTTTGGGAATCCCCTTTAAAAATAAAAATAAAAATGAAGGATTATCAGTATCTACCCTTGCATGAGTCTGCAGGTGGAAAGCACATCTGTCTCGCACTCAGCACTCTTGTATACACATATTGCATCAATCTGGATAAATAACTTGGGTGCATATACAGTCTTGCGAGGAATAGCCAAGTGCCATTTGGTGCTACTTAAAGAACCATGTGTTATGTCCTTGAATTGCTACACTTCATTTGTGGGTTGGAAGTATTGTCTCTCGCTTGCCAATTTAATTGGTTCTAGTTATTGGGGCTCAGAGTAATGTCTGTAAATTAACTGCTTTCATATTTGTGAAAATGTATTGCTGATATTGGAAAATCATTTGATTATTGCCAAAAGGGGCTTCTGGAATTTAGTCCAGAGCAGTACTCTTGTTATAATGCATGTGAGAAATATTAGCCAAATGTATATACAATGATGATGATGACAGGTTGATTTTGACAAAACCTACTGTATGTACACAGTTTGATAATGCTTTTTTGTAAGGAAATATTTGTATTTTTTAACCTAGTATATAAAATAAATGAACCTGTCTTCAAGAACCCAAGTTGATGTACGTTGTGTGTATGGTTACAGTAGAACAGTGTTTTAAATACAGACATGTAATAAAGGGCTCCATGCAGAGATTATTTTAGAATTACACTGCCGGCAGACAAAGGAGTTGTAACATTACAGACAAAACTTTGTCTGCTCTGGGCATCTCAGTACAAAAAGGCCTTTATTTTATGAAAGGAAAGCGAAAATTTCAAGACTTTTCATCATTCCTGTATCAGTACAAATCATTGCTTTTACATGCTGACTGCAGTAGCTGTTGCATCAAGCTAAAAAACCATTACAGCTTCCCTATTGTTAGTCACTGCTGGCGTAAAAAAAAAGACAGGTAGAAAAACCTGCACACGTTTTATAAGAGAATAGTCTGCGATTGAGGCCCTCTTTGCACCTTCACTTCCCCAGACCTCTCCCTGAGGCTGTGGGATGGATCAGGTTTCTGCACGTTGGAGTACCTGAGCTGTCCCAAATCTGGCCCTTCACCAAGGCTGTGTCCGGACACGTTTAATAATGCGCATGGAATGCACAGTTCCACATTGATCGATCATCGTGACACCACATTATGCAATTGGAACGGTCAGTTTTCCTTAGTGCGGGATGAACAACTCCCACTGCGCAGTATATGTTAAGACCGAATTATTACCCTAATGCAGGCAGGATGGTGAGAAACAGTGATGAGATGCCACCTAACCCAGGAAGTGCAGTTCAAAATTCAATTGGCTGCCTCAACCCTCTTGCAGCTCTTGCGGAAACCATGGAGCTACTTTCCAGTCGGGACGACTGGTCTTCCCTGCACAGTGAGTTTACTGTGCTTTTAGATTAAATTTTGGATTCATACTGCAAGTCTGGAGACAACCCAAATGTGATGTAAGTGTGATCACCTCTGTACTAGACGCAATCACTTCATTTTGGCAGCGGCCATGCGCACTGCCTATTGCCATGGTGACTGAACAATGTGGTGTGCAGCTGCGGCTGCACCACTCCACACACCCTGTGCTCGAGAGGTGCAAAGGGTATGCAAAAAAAAAAGGTACATAATAGAAACTCTAAATTGCAAAAGTTTTGTTAATGTGAAGGGAACCAAGAAGAGGTAAGCAAGTGAAAAATGCTATGGAGGCACTGCACTATGGGAAATAGAGGCAGTTCTCAGATGGTGCACCTTGGTGATCAGGGTCAAGGCTGGATCAATACCTGATAGTATACGTCAAGGGCCATCTTCATTGACACAACTCTTCTTGGCCCAACTCTGGAGCCAGGAATGAACATTTCCAGGTTCTGAGGGTGCTAGCCAGGAGTATTTTTGTTCAGCGCCTCAAAACAAGTTTGAGTCATCCAGCTGTCGGCGTTGCAGATGGTTGGTTCTGGACACCCCAAGCAAAAGACAAGGGCAAAACCTTCACCTGCTCTTGACTCCTAGCAAATTAGTGGTATCCTCAGACTGGAGGATGTACCTAGGTATCAATTCTAGCAGCCATTGATACACCTGTCATCCATTTTACTAACCCTCTCTCAAAGCTTTCTTAAAGTGCCATGAAATAAATTGCCATGAATGGTTTGAAGCTTGATCACATGGAACTGAGGAAGTAGCCTTTCTGGATCTCTAACTCCTCTGAATCTGCCATTCCACATTCTATTCCATACAAAGTCTCTGCATATATATCTCTATTTTCCTTATATACAATTATTTTTATTATTGATATAACACAACACTAACACATAACAAACAAGATATATATGCTGGTTTGGGTAATTGTTATCACTAGTCAGGCCCTTCCGAATGATACGAGCAGATCCCAACAAAGTGGCTTTCTGTACCTGGCAGATGGATATTTTGTTGATGCCAATGCTTTTCAAATGCCCACTAAGATTTTTCAGCATCGCCCCTAGTGTGCCAAGAACAACCAGGACCACCTTTACTGGTTTATGCCGGAGTCACTGTAGTTCTATTTTCAAGTCTTCATATCTGGTAAGTTTTTCTGTTTTTCATCAATCCTGCTGTCGCCTGGAATAGCAATGTCAGCAATAAACACTTTGTCTTTCTCCATGATTGTGATGTCTGGAATGTTATGTTCCAGTGTTCGATCAGTCTAAAGTCCCACAGTAGTTTAGCTTGTTCATTTTCAACCACTTTTTCTGGTTTATGGTCCCACTAGTTCTTTGCCACTGGCAAATGGTAGTTCTGGTATAAGTTCCAGTGTATCATTTGCATCACTACATTGTGCCTCTATTTATAGTCTGTGCTATATTTTTGCAGCAGCTCAGAATGTGGTCGATCATTTCATCAGCTTCTTTACAGAGTCTGCACTTTGGGTCTTCCATTGATTTCTCAAATCTAGCTTTGATGACATTTGTTCTGTTGGCTTGTTCTTGTGCAGCAAAAATCAGTCCCTCTGTCCCTTCAGTGTTCTGTTGGTCAGCCACAACCAGGTCTTTTCCTTATCCACTTTGTCTTCAATTTTCTCCAAGAACTGTCTATGTAGTACCTTGTTGCCCCAACTATCTGTCTGGCAATGAAGTATAGTTTTTCGGTACTGGCTCTTAGTTTGCTGCACTTTAAGAAGTTTCCTGTTGTTCACTTCAGTCAGGGCTAATTCTTGGCTTTCTTTCACATAGTCTGCCAATGCATGCATCTCTTCTTCTACTGTCTGCCTCACTTGCAAAAGTCCTCTGCCGCCTGTTCTTTTGGTCGAGTACAACCTGTTGATATTGCTGTAGGGATGCAATCCATAGTATATCATCATCAATTTCTTTGTTTTTTCTCTCCAGGTTGTCAAGCTCTGCCTATGTCCAGTTCACAATTCCAGCAGTGCATTTATGGCCTTGATAGTGTTGCCACCATTAATTTTTTTCTGGTCCTCTGGATGTATTCTTTACTGACCGTAGTTTTCACATACTCATGCTTGATGTTGTCTAGTTGCAAAATTCCCAAGTATTTGTAGGCTTCCAGCTTGTGACACTTAATGGCTTGTCCATTTGGAATTTCAATGCTTTCACTTTCAGTTATCTTTCCCTTCTTCAGTGCCACTGTGGCACATTTATCCATGCCGAATTCCATGCTGATGTCAGTGCTGAAGATTTGGACTGTATTGGTCAGTCCACTGGATTTTGGTTTCTGATTTTCCATAGAGCTTCTGGTCATCCATGTACAGAAGTTGAGAAATTTTCTGCGAGTTGATAGCCCAGGTTTATTTTTTGTAAAATGATTGACATCAGGATCATAGCAATGATGAAAAGCAGTGATGTTAACTAGTCTATAACTTTCATTTCTGACAAACAGTTCTGTCTTCCAGTTTTCCATTGCCTTCTCTGCCAAATTCCTGATGTTTTTACTGATGCCAATTATTTCCAGGCACTTTATGATCCTACTGTGTGGCAGTGAATCAAAGGCTTTTTTATAATCAATCCATGTCATGTGCAAGTTAGTTTTCCAGCTTTTGCAGTTATCCAAAATCATTTTCTTTATCAACAGCTGGTCTTTCGTCCCACAGCTTCTTTGTTTGTTGCTTTCTTGCTCTACTGGCATGATGCTATTTTCTTTCAAGTAGTCCTGAATTCTATCTGCTATGATGCCTGTCAACAACTTGAACATTTATTTATATTTATATCCCGGCCTATACCCAAGGGTCTCTGGGCGGCTCACAACATTTAAAATCAAACATATCAAAACTGTATCAAACAATACTAGAACCAGTACAAGGTTTAAAAATCCAGCATAATAATAATAGTAATAATATTTTTTAAAAATGATACAAAACAGTTTAAAAAACAGTAGAGTCTGCAATGGGGGAAGCATAGAGAGCATTTAACCAAAGGCCTGAGTGAAGAGGTACATCTTCACCGCCATCCTGAACATAAACAGAGAAGGGACCTGACGCACTGCCAGGGGGGACCATTCCACATCCTGTGGGCCACTACCAAGAAGGCCCTCTCCCGGGTGCCGACTCACCTAGCTGCTGAAGGTGGTGGGATAACCAGGAGGGCCTCCCCTCCAGATCTTAAGACGTGGGCAGGTCGATATGGGAGAAGGGGCTCCTTTAGATATTTGGGACCAAAGTCATTTAGGGCCTTATAAGTTAGAGTTAGCACCTTGAATTGGGCTCGGTAGTGAATTGGCAGCCAGTGCAATTCTTTTAGAACCAGCGTGATATGTGTCCGGCTAGTTGTTCCAGTCAGCACTCTGGCTGCTGTATTTTGCACCAGCTGCAACTTCCAAACCATCTTTAAGGGAAGCCCCATATAGAGTGCATTACAATAGTCCAACCTGGAAGTTACCAGAGCATGGATAACTGTGGCCAGGTCATCTCTGTCCAAAAAAGGTTTCAGTTGACGCACCAACCATAGTTGGGAGTAGGCACTCCTGGCCATAGCCTCCACCTGAGCTCCAAGTGTTAGCGCAGAATCCAGGAGTACCCCCAAATTTCACACCTGTCCCTTCCCGGGTATTGCAGCCCCATCAAGGACAGGGTATCTCCCATCTACTTGGTGAGCACTCATGTTATCGGCCTGTAGTTTCCTGATGTTGCCCCTTTTGCTGCATCCTTCTGTATGAGGTACGTTTTTCCAGTTGTTAGCCGTTCACTGATGGTTCCTGTGTGCAGCATTTCGTTGAACAATTCAGCCATTTTTGCATGCAGACTGGTCAGGTATTTGAGCCAGAAGCCATGGAGTTGATCATTACCAGGGGATGTCCAGTTCTTGACTTTTTTCACTCTGTGACCATGTCAGGTTTTATTTCAAGCTGTCACATCTTGTTCTTGGAAAAATTTCTTCTAAAAGTCCTTATCCATCTGTCATCTTTGTTGTAGTCTTTTTCAGTCTGCCAGAGGTCTTTCCAGAACTTTGTCATCACATCTTTCTCTGGTTTTTCCACTTTCATATGTGTTTGCTGATTCAGGCTCTGATAGAACTGCCTCTGGTTGGATTGAAACATTTGATTTTTCCTGTATTGGATAATCCTGACCTCATATCTTTCCATTTTTTCTGGCTGTCGCTGTTATATGCTGTTTCACAATTTCTTTTATTATTATTATTATTATTTAAAAACCTCATATTCTACGAATATGCCTGAGCTGTGGGAAGTATGCAGTCTTGAGAGTTAACATAACAGATTGCTATGCTTTGTGTTGCATCCAATTGTAAAAAAATTGCCAATATTATAGCTGCCTCTTGATCCCCAGTGCATTAACAGGAAAGGATTGCAAAAGAAGATAAAAAGAATAGGCAAGATGAGTGAATTCATTTCCCACCCGAGCTATTGGAATTCACTATGGTCTTCATTAGTTCTCTTTATGATTGCAGTTCAACCCAAAGTTCCAGTTTCCTCAGGAACGTAATTTACTGAGTGCTGTGGCAGATGAAATCAATCTTAAGTTGTCCTCCAAAAATGCATGGTGAATTAACCTGCCTGCTGAAAAATTAAATTTGCTCTCAGATATACACAAAATACAAATCATCCCTGATAATAAGGAAAATGTGTTTCTCCTTCTTGGTAGGCTTTTTTCTTCCTGTTACATAACTTGATTTCTCGTGGTTGAAGAGGATGAAGAATCAAATTAGTTCATCTCGTTCATGTAAAGGAATCAAAAGGAGGCATAACATGAAGATGCACTTTGTTGAGCCTGAAGATGGCAGCAAATTCCTGCCACAGTGATAAAGCAGCAGATTTGAAGTTTCACACTTCCCCAAATCTGTTCAATATTGGTTATTTAGCTTCTTGTAGTTGCAAGATTATATCTGAATCTAATCCTATGGCGTACTAATTAAGGGATATTCATGAGAGAGAGAAAAAAATCCATAATTCTAAAGAAGGATTAATTTTACTACTCTTTGCTGAAAGAAAATCGCTATGCTAAGCTTAAGAACTGAGAATGATTATGTTTATCGTTGCCATAGTTACAAGTATGTAATTAAAAGGAAAGATATTGAAAGAGTTACATTGACGAACTAAGGAAAGAGTAGAAAGAGCTTATTCTGGATCTGATCTATTATCTATCAGATCTTCGAAGCTTCTATGGCAATCTCAAACTTCTAAAAACAAAAAACAAAGTTGTATGTAATTGTAATGGCAAAGCTGAGGTCATGTCTCCACTTCACCTTGGAAGATGCCTCTGTCAAGCATCTGGGGTATCATGTCTGTTTTTGGCAGCAAAAGATACCCAGAAGTGGGACTCCTGCCTGAGGCATCTGTGGGCAAGGACATAAAACAGTCTTCATGTGGAAAGTGGAAGCAAAAAAGGACACACCAAAGTGCCCAGCAACTTAGTGGAGGAAGGTGCTTACATGGAGATGCCAACTTCCAGGCATCTCCCATATCAGATGTTTCGAATCTGAATAAAAGATTCATTTGATAAGGGTTCTGAAACTCTTTTGTTTTAACTTATTCTTTAGACCATTGATGGCAAAACGTTTGAGCTTGGTGTGTCAAAATTCACAACCCCCCCCCCCCAAACCCTAGCTTAACTCAGGTGCCATGTCACATTTGGAAATATCCGTAATTTGTGATATTTGTAGCTCTAGGGAGGAAAAAGTGATATTTTTGATATATGTATTTATTGAAAGCAAAAACAAATAATTCTTTACATTAGAGACATTTTTGTTGCTGAATTTGCTAAATCTTCAATTGAAGGTTGGTATTTGGTACACTTCAAGTCCAAGCAAGCGCTACTAACTTCATCTGTCAGAGAATAAGTTCTTGCAAAAGTACGTAGAGGGAAAATTGTGAGTAAAGCCATCGCTGCCACACACAGGTCTTCAGTCCTTTAGCTGTGACGGCACACAGGTCTTCAGTCCTTTAGATGTGACTCCATTGAGCCTCCTATTCCAGGCACAGAAAGTGCCTCTGCTCCTGGTATCTTGTAGACCACAAGCCATAAGCAGCCTGCTACCTACAAGATACCGAATGGCAACAAGATATCCAGGCACCAGGGTGACACATGTGTCACACGAAAGGGCTTGGCGTATCACCCATGACACACATGTCATAAGTTCACCATCACTGCTTTAGACTGCGCCTATTCATCTTCCTCTAACGTGACTCTTAGAGTCCAAGGGCTTAGAGTAAGCCATGACACAAGACAGAATTTTTCACCACCCCAAGCCACAATCCCCAAGCTGCTTGTTTTTGTATTAAGAAATTGCAATAAAACTGCTTAAGATAAAGATGTCCATGAGCTTTGCACTCCCAGTGACTTTGCAGACATATCCTTGTGGCTTTCTGGGTGACAATATGGTGGTGATTTGTGATTGTCTTCTTTCTGGGATGCAGGGCAGATTGATCTGAGCCCCTCTGTATGCAAAGCAGATCATGCAAATTCAAAACAAAATAGGAACTCAAATGTACCTATCTTTCAAAATCACTATGGAAAACGACCAACGAAATATTGCACCACGTAATATTGTGTGTAAGTACCAAGGACCTTTTTTTTTTAAAAAAAATTATGCATTAATATAGAAATGAGGCAAAATAAACTTCTGATAGCAAAAAAATGGGAAGATAAGCTATCAAACCTGCTTCATTTTTAAGGGCTTTTGCTTGATTGCAATGTGCCTTGAGTGAAGAGTTTGCCCGCGTATAGAAACCATTGACCCCACATGACTGAAAAGCTGTCCTTCTGTAAGAACAAAGCAAAACCCCAAAACAAAACCCTGGAAATGAGCTTGGGGCAGGGACCATGCTTCAATGTTCTCATAGATGCCTACCAATAGAACACCTGTTTCAGCCTATTTCAAAATGCAGTGGGCTACCATGGAAGACCTGTTGACACCATGGATGCCTTTGCACACATTAAAAAAAAAAAAAAGATCAAGAGTGGCTTGCAGGTGTCTGTGGGGATGCTATTCAGTGGCATGCCATATTGTGCCACAGAAAAACATCCCTCCAAGTGGTTGTTTGGGGTAAATCAGGCCCTTACCTGGGAAATTAAGCACTCAGGCAAGGGATGGTGGTGGGATTTGCCATGGTTTTCATGGGGACAGAGGCCTCCACTTAATCACCCAGGTAAGGCTTTATTTACCCCACAACTGCCTGTCAGCTGCCCTGCAGTCAGCTGGGCAGGCTGTCAAGAGCAGGGCAGAGCTCCAGTAAGATTATTAAAACAGACGCAAAAGCCGCATCTGTTTTAATCATTTGCAGAGCTCTGCTTGTGTGCATGACAGCTTCTCAGCTGTGCAGGGCAGCTGTCAGGAGAGACTGTTTGGGGCAAATAAAGACCTTACCTGGGCAATTAAGCGCCCAGGTAAGGGGGTGATGGTGGAGAAAACCACAGCATCCTGATGCAGGGATTTGCCGCAGTTTTCATGGGGACGGGCAGGTTCGCCTTGAACCCGCCCTATCTTCCATTGCCATGGGGACTCCTTAATGCAAATTAGATTTGCATTAAGGATCCCCCAAATCCACTGCAGGGCATTGGTAGCCCCATGGGGACACAGCCTATAAAGATGGCTTCATAAAAGTTTCCCCCTTCATTCCCTAACTATCTGATGAAAAATCCAGAAACATTAGTGGTTTTCACTAAAACAAATACTATCCTAATACATACTTAGTTATTTTTTTGTGGATCAAAGAGCTGTTTTTCATTTTTTGTAGCAGTTACTACCAGCTGCCAGCAGAGGACACTTTCAGGTTGTTCCTGGTTAAGTGCCAATTCAAGTTAAAAGTTACTAAATGCATTAAGTTCCTTATGTTTTCTTTTTTGCTTGCATTTTTCAAATGTAGTTACAAAAATGTTAAACCAAATAACCTAAAAAGAATTCAGTTTTGATTCTAATTGGCAGCAATCATGAAAGAGATTGGGAGTCAACTTTTCATCTATTTTTTCTATCTTACATATTACTGTTCTAAGTATTTCTTAATATAATATGGTATTTTAATATTTTGGAATCTAACAATTTTTTAAAAGAATCCAATTCTGATTCAAAAACAAAATTAAATATCTTCAAAATTATATTACTTTAAGTATGTTTGTGCTGCCCACATGAGCACCACACAAGGATACATAGTTCAGGTATGGCTTATATTATTACAGTAGCAGCAGTAGCATTTGCACCATCTTCTAAGTCTGATGCATCCTGATTGCCATTGCAATATTCAGGCATGTGCAGATGTTGTCAAAGCTATTGCCATGGCGATCTGCCCTGCCGGGGCCTGGCCATCTGTGTTTCAAGTGCTGGTGGTCCAATTTGGAACTGCGTTAGCACTTGAAGTGCAGATGGCTCTCTCCACACTTGATCTTTGCATTACTGGAATGGTATTATTATAGCATTCCAGCGACGTAAGAGCAAACAGACCCAAACTGAGAGTGCAAGTCTAAACAAGTAAAATTTCAGGAGCTGCCATGTAGAATACAAAAAAGAAAAAGAAAAAAGAAGAAAAAGGTTACATGAGTCACTTGCAAGCTATGTGAAAATGTATAAAATTAATTATGATATTGTACACCTTTAATCTCCAAATGCCGCATTGTAAACAGTCTTTTAATTTTCAAATTTATTGTCACATGTCCTTGAGACATAATTTTACATTAGTATGAGGTACAAATCACGGTCACAATCCATTCCTTTTCATTCAGTTCTGTTTCTCAAGCTAGTAATAGTGCCAATAATGCATTATCAGTTTCTGTTGTATCTTGTTGATTCTATTTTTTGAGAAGGGAAGGCCTTAACAGTTGTGAGGGCCAATCAAGTCACACCAGGACAGCTTAGGCTTGAGATCAAATCATGGTGGAGCAGCCCAGCCTCTGCATGATCAAACACTCACCTGTGTTAGATTATCAGGCTGTTCCTTTTCTGGGTGCTGCCATCTTGAGTGCAGTGCCCTCCACACTTGCACATGCATCAACATTACCACTATTATGACACTGACGTTCTGCACAGTTACAGTCACATCAGGGGGTCATCAGAGTTGCCAGTGTGCTTCTGTGGTATCTCTGATGACCTTCCCAGTTGGCAGAGGTGTGAATGCTCACCAGCTGGATACAATAGGTAGGTTTCTGGTCGTGTTTGGACATGCATGAAGCACACTTTGCTTTCCATGCAGTTTGCTCCACCACTGAGCCACAGCTTAATTTGCCCCATATGCAAGATTTGGATAAGTTGACTTGTCTGAGCTATCTTTTGGCATTCTTCTGATGGAAAAGTGGGATATAATTAGACTAAGAAACCAGAAGTGTATTTTAAAGTTCTAACTCCTTGTCAAAATTCTACACATACCCATAGACCTGCAGAGACAATTGTGGCATATTAAAAAATTAAATAGGTAATTATTATTGTTAGTTTTATATTTTCCAGGTCCCTGACAACAGTGGACATAGCTAGAAAATGTAATAGATATTATTTACTTCCCTAGCCCAGTTGACCTAAGAACAGTGATGGCTAACCTTTTGAGCTTGGTGTGTCAAAATTCACAAGAAAACCTAGCTTAACTTGGGTGTTGTGTCACTTCCAGAAATATCCATAATTTTGTGATATTTGTAGCTCTAGTAAAAAAGTTATATTTTTGATATATGTACTTTATTAAAAGCAAAAATGAATAATTCTTTACATTTGCTAAATCTTCAATTGAAAGTTGGTATTTCGTACACTTCAAGAACAAGCAAGCACTACATGCCCAGGTGCCAGGGTGACCAGGTGTGTCACCTAAAAGGGCTTGGCGTGTCACCTGTGACACGCGTGTCATAGGTTGGCCATCACCGCCTAAGAACATCAGTTTTCAGATTGGATAGCTCTAGTAGCATTATCAAGTTCTTCATCTTTAAAAGATTAAAGGTTTAGTTTGAAAGTTGTCAGCTAATCCTCAGGGAAGGGAAAAGACCAGGCCAATTTAAACACAAAGTATACTTTTTTAAAGCATACAAAATAACATGCAGCAGCCAGAGTGCTGACTGGAACAGCTAGCCGGATACATATTACGCCAGTTTTAAAAGAATTGCACTGGCTGCCAATTCGCTACCGGGCCCAATGCGAGGTGTTAATTCTGACCTATAAGGCCCTAAATGACTTGGGCCTCAAATATCTAAAAGAACACCTTCTCCCATACCTTCCTGCCCATGCCTTAAGATCCGAATAAGATGCCCTCCTGGTTGTTCCACACCTTCGATAGTGAGGTTGGCGGGCACCCGGGAGAGAGCATTTTCAGTGGTGGCCCCTAGATTGTGGAATGGTCCCCCCTCTGGGGTGCGCCATGCCCCTTCCCTGTTGTCATTTAGGAGGGCTGTAAAGGCATATCTTTTTGCCTTAGCCTTTGGCCAAGGTTGACTCATTCCCCCCTTGGTCACAGTTTTATTAACAGATCACTAGATGTAGGGCTTAAATCAGAGCTTTTAATTATGTACCTTAGCTTAATCTGTGCCTTGTTTTTAATTCCTTGTTTTAATACCTTGTTTTAATCATCCAGTTTTAATATGTTTTTTTACCTGTGTCTTGTTTTTAATATGTTTTTTAAATGCTGTTTGATCTGTTGTTACCCACCCAGAGACCTTCGGGTATGGGGTGGGATAGAAATGGAAACAAACAAACAAACAAACAAACAAACAAATAGAAGCAATGAAAAATGGGGAACATTAAGTCAGTGGTAGCAGCGACTTGAAGTATGAGGCAATCGAAGCCAACAAACACTATAAAATGTTGCCCTTAATAGCTGAAACAAAGCTAAGGAAGGCAGAATAGAGAAGTTTATCAGGCTGCTGAGGTCCAGGGAATTTTCCATCCAATCATAATATGTTAATAGGAGAGAGGAGGATTAGTGGGTAAACAGCTAAAGGTTCAGAGTACTCAGTTTTTCAGCTGTGGAGAAATAGTGCAAGTGTGAGTGCCTCAATAAAGCAAACTTTTCCCTTGTGACTCCTGAGTCCAAGCTTCTTCTCAATTGTTGCATACATGCTTTCCACAGAAATATCAGTTAGAGTCCCTAAAATTCATTGAGGTGGCCTAACTAAGCTACAACTCCCTTTTCTTACAGTATGAGTTGAGCTTTTCAAAGTTTGATAGTGAGAGGAAGATAGTGAGAGGAAGATTGGGAGGGATTATATTTTTCTCAGGGACCTCTACACCAGGGACGAATTTCACAGCACAGGGGCCAAACTAATGTGGCAAACACACACACACATGCACACACACCTGGGCTAGAATAAGTTTGGTAATGGCAGTGATAGGTTACTTCAGTAAGAGTTTCTAGCACTCTGCAAAACTTCCTTAGCATATCTGTGGTGGTTAAATGAAGGTCCAAAACCCTCAAGAATAATCAGCCATGCATGTCTCCTTGGACAAGCTCAAGCAAGACATCATGAATGGCTGGTTAAACCCCAAAGTGTAGTCCTTGCTACCTTAACAGAAGCAATGTAGCTCAAAGCCTTGAAATGGAAGAGACAGCTCAAACTCCTTCCTTCAATTAGCAGTGGATTCAGCAACAATTGTAGCCCTTGTGGCAGTAGGATCCAATTCACATTGGAAAAATAGGGCACGTCTCCATGGTCTCTTTTTGCTTCTCGCATTGGATTTTAAAAATGCGTGTTGTAATTTGAAATAAAGTGTCCCCATGTGGCTTGGCGCAACGTGGATTTAAAACATACTTTCCTGTCCCCATGCAAGCTGCTTTTTGTGAGCCCGCATCTTTTTCTCCCCCCCACTGCAGCGATGACAGGCAAAACCCACAATTCAACCTCTACAACACAACACAGATCATCCCCTTACTTGTCTGCAAAGAGTTAAAAGCATAACTGAAAGAAGCTAGCTCTCTCCATAACTAATGAAACCAGCTCACTCCCTGCAGCTGCCTGCATAACTGAAACCAGCTCACTCCCTGCAGCTGCCTGCCTGCAGAAGCTGTCCAGCGAACTCTCTTTCTTTCACATTATTGGGAGGGAGAAATTCTGTGCTTGCTATCCGGGGAAAGTGATGCTAATTATCTTAACAATGGAGGGGGAAACATCTATTTTAAGAAGAAAGAGATCGGTGGTCTGTTTGTGCACTTAAATGGAATGGAGGGAGGTTGGATGTGACAGCTGGCTGGCTGACAGGCTGCAGGAAGCAATTTGCTTTTAGTTATGCTTGTAACTATGTTATATGTATTGGTTATGCTTTTAACTCTTGGCTGGCTGGCTGGCTGGCTGAAGGGAGTGATTTGCTTTTAGTTATGCTTGGAACTATGTTACAAACATTGGTTATGCTTTTAACTCTTGGCAGCCAAGGAAAGGAATATTTTCACACACACACACAAAGAGCAAGATTAATGTAGCCGGAAAGACACTTTAAAGAAATACGTATGCATCTCCATGCTCCCAGGATAATCCACGGTTTCCCCCTAAGTCGAATATAGTACTGTTTGAAGGGGGGGGGGGTTCTGCCACAGATTTTCCTCCTTTGCACCTGATGTAGCCCAGAGTAAAGCTGTGCATGGAGACACTCCGAGGCAAAACAAGCTTAAATTCGGAGTACTTTTGGCATGGAGACACGCCACTACACATGTTGGAAGACAGCACCTACTCTTTCCCCAGGGCTTGGGATCAGATATTTGGGAAGAAACAGGATAAACAAAATATCTGCATACATTAAGATGTCCCAGGAGAGGTAAACAAGATGCAGCTATTAAGTAAGCTATTATACTCAGGTTGGTGCCTATATTTAATTTTAAACTTGCATCTGACTTGCTTGGGGGATGAAATGTGCTAGTTTAAGTATTGATCTTGTGGCACAATTAGGTAAACAAAGGGATTTTTTTTGTGAGAAACAGGCAATGTTGAGGATTCCTGTATAGTGAGCAGGTCAAGGGGAGAGGCAACTGCTATAGTCAGGTCCTCAAGTGGCCAAGATGGATCCTCATATAGCCTCATGTTTCAATGGTCACTCATCTCATCCAATTCAGATTCCCTGTACATTAGTTGGGGTATATGAGAAACAGATGTCACAACAGTGGTACTGCTGGCTTTCATTACACTAGTCTAAAATCCACTGAAGACAATTGCTGTCTCCAGATGGTGGCTGGTGTGACGCCCACGGCTGGTGGCCACCAGTTGCGAGTCCCCAGCTGGGCATCCAACTCTCTCCAGTCCGGCCACTATAGCCATGGACTTCAGCACTGAGCTTCTAGCTCTAGTTACACTGTTACTGTTACATTAGTATGGCAACACTTCCCCCCTCCCTTGAGCGTCTGAGACAGTATCGGGCCTCAAGCAGAGTGTTTTTGAAACATATGTAACTTTATTTGTTCACAACTCTTATGTTAGTACAACTTCACCACAAGCAGTTCACAGTAACTTATTTTCTTAGCTCAGGACCCTGACTAATCCCAATCTAGATTCTCCTCAGGACCTCAATCTGCACTGTCTAACTTCTTCCTAAGGCTAGCCCCAGTTACAGAACAATGGCTCTGACAGGAAGGCCCTTTTTATAGTCTCTGCCAGGGTTCCATCCCTGCTGATTGGCTAGTTTTCTCTCTGGGCTGCCCCCCTTTTTTCAATATGCTAATTGAGCTGGGTTTAGCCCTTCTCTGTTTACTAACCTTCCTGGTCAGTGCCTTTTACCCTCAACACGTTATATAATATTTACACATATGCAGTTAAAGCAAAACAGGTGTATTAATCAAGCTTGGGCTCAAGGGGAGAGGCAACTGCTATAGTCATGTCCTCAACTGGCCAAGATGGATCCCCATGTTGCCTCATGTTTCAATGGTCACTCATCTCATCCAATTCAGATTCCTTGTACATTAGTTGGGGTATATGAAAAACAGATGTCACAACAGTGGTACTGCTGGCTTTCATTACACTAGTCTAAAATCCACTGAAGACAATTGCTGTCTCCAGATGGTGGCTGGATATCACAGCAGGAAGCACTAATGTGACGTATTGCTCCCACACCATTATTGCTTTCATGCCTAGACAGCTCTGTGGCCAGCACAGTCTTTGCACTTTTTTTGTGATGTGCAATCTAGGCAATTTGGCTTCTGACAAATTCACAGATGTGTGCATCAGCACAACTGTGCAAGCACGATTGGCTGTTCAAGCCTCCATGCGTATCCACTGGATGGAGCTGTGATGGTGGCAAGCAGCTAGTCTAGAAAGCGCTATTGCTGGAAAACCTTTTGATCTTTTTTGGGTGGGGGTGAAAGGGTGCTCTGGTGAAAGGGAGCCTAGGATATGTGAGGTGACCCCACTATAGTAACACTGTAATGCTGCTATATCCACCCTATTTGGATGGGTCTCGACGTAACTCTTCCTCAGGAAGGCAGAGGTGCCACATCTGGATTTAGGGTACTGGATTGTCCTGAAGTTGATTAATCAAAACTGTTGTGATTTTTTTTTTTAAAAAAAAAGTTTGCTTATGGCCCTAGGCTTGTTTTTTTTTAATGAATCATTTTGGCTATTTAATTTTTAAAAAAGTTTTCTTTTTTTACTGTCTATATTTTAATGTGCTTTAAAGAAATGACATAATGAACAAAACACAAGATAATGCCAAAATGATCAAACATCTCTGCCAATTATATTCCATGCATAAAATTTTAAATAAGGAATGCATTTCTACTTAGCAGAGTCTGCTGAGCATTAAATTGTAAAAGGGCTTTGAACCACAGCTTGATATTTTTCAGTGTCAGTTGAAAAATGAAATGAAGAGGTTCAAAATCATTGGACAATGAAAATTCAAACACAAGTCTGTTGCTTTGTACTTGGTATTTCACTCGTTTATAATATCAAGGTTAAATATGTATGTTTGAGTGAGAACTTAGCTCTTCTGGCAGTTACGTTGTGTTGCCACTGTGTAATTCACACCAATATGTTAATGCCTTGAGTATGCTCAATTGTTATTTACATACATTCCTAACTTAATAGAAATTTACCCACTGTGACACTATTGCCCCAATTAAAGATGTACTTCATTGTTCATCTTTAACCTCTATGATTTAAAAAAACATTAGAAAGACTGGGGAACAGGCATTAAATAGCATATGCTTTCAATAAACAGGATCCCCCCCCCCCCCAGGTCAGACAGTAAAAATAATGAAGACTTTTCAAATCATTTTACATATTTGATTTTTTTAAAATAGTATAAGTCATTGGAAAATTATCAGTTGATCAATTGAGGAACTCATTTTTGCTGAGCTGAAATAGCAGCAAAGATTGTTTGACCTGGATGAATGTGGGAAATTGCATGACCCAACAGACTGTTTAATCAGCTAAACTAATAGTCAATTAATGTACAGTAAAAATAGGCAAATTCTTTATTTCAGTCAATGACCAAAAGACATGATATATGAAAAAAACTAATTAAATTTCCTTGGGCGAGGAGGAGCTAGAAGAATTGGGTACACCTAATCTCCTGCAAAAAAAAAAAAAAAAAAGGGGGGGGTTACAGAATATTTTAGAGGTGAGGTTCTTTTCTCATATCAAAAAAAAATCATAGATGTCTTGGGAATTATCTTAGAATCTTAGAATCTTAGAATGGTAGAGTTGGAGGGGACCTCCTGGGTCATCGAGTCCAACCCCCTGCTCAAGGCAGGATCTCCTAAACCATCTCAGACAGATGGCTGTCCAGTCTCTGATTGAAGACCTCCATCGAAGGGGAACCAACCACCTCCCGTGGCAGCCTGTTCCACTGGTTGATCACTCTTACTGTTAGAAATTTTTTCCTAACATCTAAACTAAATCTTTTCCCCTGCAGTTTCACCCCATTGTTTCTAGTCCTTCCTTGAGAGAGTGAGAACAGGGCTGATCCCTCTGCCTTGTGACAACCCTTGAGGTATTTGTAGACAGCTATCATGTCTCCTCTCAGTCTTCTTTTTGTTAGACTAAACATTCCTAGTTCCTTAAGCCGTTCCTCATAGGACATGGTTTGCAGACCGTTCACCATCTTGGTAGCTCTCCTTTGAACCTGCTCCAGCTTGTCAGTGTCTTTTTTAAACTGGGGTGACCAGAACTGGACACAGTACTCCAGATGAGGTCTGACCAAGGTAGAGTAGAGGGGGATAATAACTTCACGTGATCTGGACTCTATGCTTCTCCTAATACACCCCAGGATTGCGTTTGCCTTTTTTGCAGCTGCCTCGCACTGTTGACTCATGTTCAGTTGATGATCTACCAGGACACCCAAGTCTTTTTCACATGTGCTGCTGCTCAGCCAAATTCCTCCCATTGTATATGTGCTTTTTTCATTTTTCTTGCCCAGGTGCAGAACCTTGCATTTTTCTTTGTTAAATACCATTTTATTAGTTGCGGCCCATTGTTCGAGTTTCTCTAAATCTTTTTGAATCCTCTCTCTCTCTTCTCTGGTGTTTGCAATCCCCCCTAGCTTTGTGTCATCAGCAAATTTGATCAGTTTCCCTTCAACTCCCTCGTCCAGATCGTTTATAAAAACATTAAACATAACTGGGCCCAGGACAGAACCTTGTGGTACTCCACTTGACACTTCCTTCCATTTGGATGTGCAGCCATTTAAAGCCACTCTTTGAGTACGATTACTAAGCCAGTTTTGAACCCACCTTATAGTTGCCTTGTCAAACCCATATTTGATCAATTTTTCAATGAGGATCGCATGAGATACTTTGTCAAATGCTTTGCTGAAATCAAGAAATACTACGTCTACTGCATTTCCTTGATCAACCCATTCAGTGATTTTGTCATAAAATGAAATCAAGTTAGTCTGACACGACTTGTTTGATACAAACCCATGTTGACTACTGTTAATTATTGAATTCCTATCCAAATGCTGGCATATGTGTTGTTTAATAATTTGTTCGAGAATCTTTCCTGGTATTGAAGTCAGGCTAACGGGCCTGTAGTTCCCTGGGTCTACCTTCTTCCCTTTTTTGAAGATAGGAACAACGTTTGCCCTTCTCCAATCGTCTGGGACTTCTCCTGTTCTCCATGACTTCTCAAAGATTACAGCAAGTGGTTCAGCAATTACCTCTGCTAATTCCTTCAGTACCCTAGGATGTAATCCATCTGGACCCGGGGACTTAAATTCGTTTAAGTTAGCTAAGCGTTCCCTTACTCTCTCAGTGTTGATTTTGTGTCTTGATTCTCCTAGTCCTTCATCAGTACAGTGAAGGACTGTTGCATGTACATTATCCCTCTTGGAAAAAACAGATGCAAAATAGGAGTTCAGAATCTCTGCCTTCTCAAGATCACTTTCGATCACTTCTCCATTCTCTCCCTGCAGACTTCCCAAAACCTCTTTGACTTTTCTTTTGCTGTTGACATATCCCCAAAAACCTTTTTTATTATTGTTTTTAGTCTCTCTTGCAAGCCTCAGTTCATTTTTAGCTTTAGCTTTTCTGATACTTGCCCTGCAGATTGTACTGATTTCATTATATTCCTCCTTAGATATGTATCCCTCCTTCCATTTCTTAAACATTTCTTTTTTCTTTTTTATCAAGTTTTTAAGTTCTAGGTTTATCCACCCTGGTCTCTTTAGATGTTTTCCATTCTTCCTTCTTTGAGGAATTGTTAATGATTGCGCTTCTAATATTGCATTTCTCAAAATATCCCATCCTTCTTGGACATTTCTATCCTTTAGTACATTTAACCATTTGATCCCTCCTAACCTCCTCCGGAGTCCATCAAAATCCGCCCTTCTGAAGTCCAACTTTGAAGTCTGAGTCCTCTCATGCTTTCCTTCCCTTATTATCCAGAATTCAAGGATAACATGATCGCTGCCTCCCAATGCCCCAGAAACTCTGATATCCTCCACCATTTCCTCTCTGTTGGTAAGAATTAGATCAAGGATAGCCAATCCTCTTGTTTCCTCCACCACCTTTTGGTACATGAAATTGTCAGCGAGAGAGGATAAGAACTTATTAGACTTGTGACTTTTTCCTGAGCGAGATTCCCAACAAATGTCTGGGTAGTTAAAGTCTCCCATAATCACTATGTCATGCTTTCGTGAAAGTTTAGCCATCTGGTCTAGGAAGAGGTCATCCATATCTTCTGTTTGTCCAGGGGGCCTGTAATAGACTCCTACAATGGTATCCTTTCTGTTGCTCTTTCCTTGAATTCTTACCCATACCGATTCTACTGAGCTTCCACTCTCTGAAACTTGAACCTCAGAGGAGACAATTTCTTTTTTAACATACAGCGCAACACCCCCTCCTCTTTTGTTAAGTCTGTTTCGCAGAAACAAGTTGTAGCCTTCAATGTTTGTGTTCCATTCATGTGTGTTATCCCACCAGGTTTCCGTAATACCTATGATGTCATATTTATCTACCTGGGTCAGGATCTCCAGCTCCCCTTTTTTATTTCTCATGCTTTGGGCATTGGTGTAGAGGCATTTTAGTTTGTAATTGCTATCTATTGCTAGCTTGCCTCCTCTGTTTTCCTTACAAAATTTATGCGTTTGTTCATTGGTACTATTTCTGGGAGTAAGAATATCGCCTGGTTTGATTGACTGAGTATTTTTGCTTGACTTTTTGTTACCCTTCCCCTTTTGTTTTAGTTTAAAGCTCTCCTAATAACCGAAGCAAGGCGCTTCCCGAATACATTCTTTCCTGTCCCTGTAAGGTGCAACCCATCTCTTGCAAGGAGTCCGTCGTATAGGTAGTTTTCTCCATGGTTCAGAAATCCAAATCCTTGCTGCCGGCACCACTGACGTAGCCACTTGTTCACCTCAAGAATCCTATCCCTTCTACTTTTATCGTGACCATCCACCGGAAGGATAGATGAAAAGACTACTTGTGCTCCCAGTTCCTTTACTTTTCTGCCAAGGTCTTCAAAGTCTCTGTAGATGTTTTCAAAGTGCTTTTTTGCCGTATCATTTGTGCCCACATGTATGAGTAATAATGGGTAGTAGTCTGTAGGTCTGAATAGCCTCGATATGCTATCAGTTACATCTTTGATCCAGGCCCCTGGGAGACAGCACACCTCTCGTGAGTTTCTGTCAGGTCTGCAGATAGTTGCCTCTGTTCCTCTGTCTCTTTACCACATGGCACCGACCAAAACAAAGCACCAGGACCATTGATATAAAGATCCTATTGTCTAATTACATACTTAAGGCATTGTTAATACCCCATTAATAGTGGCTGCAACCATTACAGACAGCCCAAGTAACAGGGCATGCCAAAAGGGTGGCACCAAGGACAGAACAGGTCTTGGTAGAAAACCATAATTACTATTTGTTAGGATCCAAGGGAGGCTTTCCAAGGGAGTCTTGCGCCACCACACAAAACCAGTTTGTGGACCATAGGTGCAATTTCAATTGGACATTAAGCTTAAACAGGCAAAGAAATTCTGCCAACCTCAAGGTCCTTTTCCTAATCCATCACACAGAAAGTCAGTGCTTATCAATTTATAAGTGTAATTGGGATTTTAATTGTATCTTCTTGCACTTACTAATATGAAAGGGTTTGCCTAGATGTTGGAACTGGAGCCTGCTCTAGCAGCTCAGGGGCCAGGAACCAAGTGGTCGTGCCTCATTCCCTAGGGCTGGGGCAAAGTGAAGCCTAGGGCCCATGGGATGGGGCAAAGTGAAGCCTAGGGGCAGGGCAGGTAGCACCTGGGGTAGCCTAGTTAAGCAAGCAATGTGCTCAATCAGCTGCTTCTTGGGGTGCTGGGGTGACACTGATTGGCAGCTGAACCACCCTAAGGCCATCCTAGTTGCAACATGTGTCTTCTGTTCACCAAGGCTAATGCCGGCAGATGATACCTTTATGGTAATTGCCTACTGTGCTTTCTCTGTGTAAGTAGATTTTCTTTTACTCATACTTCTCTACAGTTTTACCTATTTTTGCTTTCAGATGATGTCTGAAGATCACAGATGTACTGGACATCTTGTGGCAGCAGTAGCCCTCAAAATAAGTGAACCAGAATTAGAGAGTAAAAAATTGACCATGCTAATATCTGCCTTGATTAAATATAGTTGTTCCTCTGCTATCAGTGTCTCTTCTCCACTGATGAGACTCTTTTGCTCATAAAGGAAGATGCATCAATGGGGTCAGCTAGACGGCTGGCAAATGGGTTGTTCAAGGAGCAGGTGTTACATGATAAGCACCCCTTGGCTTCTGATGGCTCACTGCTGTACAATGAAATTTTATAGCTTGCAAGGTCATGTGTCAGATTGGAAAAGGCCCCAGAAGTTGGCTGTTTTTGATCCAACAGATAACCAGATGCAGACAGAAATCACCTCCAGTGATTTACATCCTCCACTGCTGTCACTCTACATGGTGGCATAAGGTGCAAGTGAGAGTGCTATCCATCTCAAAGTTGTTTCCGAGAACTTCCAAGCACCTCTGAGAAGAGATCTTGCACCATTTTGTTTCATTTGGATGCAGCCAACATCAGCTATGTCCTGATCTGCAGCCATATTTTGGTATACTTCTCTAGTTGCCTAGATGGGCAAATCATGTAACCAATAGGGACTACAGTCCTACATATCTACTGTGAAGTAAGATTCAGAGGGACTCAGATATGAAAAAAGGAGAATAACAATCTATTATAGAAAAATCAGGCTTCATCAGAGTAACCTGGAGATCTTTGAATGAGGTTGGAATGAAACCTTCAAGTGAATCTTACAGGCTGAAAGATCACAGGCCAGCTCTCATCCTCAAATCATTACCTATTATGAAAGAGCTGTTTTCTGTTGAGACAGAAGGTCAACTATACAGAGGAAATGCAGGAAGATTTCCCATTGTTATTCAACATTCAGAAATATACATTAAAGATTAGGTGTCATGGAGGGGGAAACTGTCTGACTTCAGTTAGAAACCCATTCAGCTTCAACCTAAATTCTGTTGCTACATTAACTATTTAATTGTAATGGTTTAGATCTGTGCTTGATAGGGCCCCATCTAGAAACATAGGGAACATCAGTGTCCTTGAATGTTAGTGCTGCTTCACACATCACGTTTCTCTTCAGCAAAGATCTGCTTCTTGACCTGTGCTCTTAGGGCAGGATAAGCAGTTGTGTATTAGTAGACTTAATGTGCATGTATTTAATATGTAGGTGGGAATGTGATGTGGTGGTTCTTTTAAGTATGTAAAATGCAATTTTTGTGTCCTGTGGGAAGAATGCCGGCACTGAGGTACATATGCCAAATACATTTGATAAAAGCTTATGTTTTTACTTTCATTGCTCTCTTCTCTCTTTCTTTGTGGCACAAGAGATCATAGACGAGATCCAGTTTATTTGTTCTGGCTTCTTTTGTACAAGCATCTGTAAAGAACAAGAATTCAGGACTGATGTTTTGGGTAGATATTTCTTCCATTCCCTGTACAGAAGATAATTCTACTTCAAGTGGATGATAGCATGAGGGCTGAAAAAGCAATCACTTTTTTGAGTACAACTCCCCTGATTCTAGCAGTCATTTCTAGACTCTGAGTAGGACAGATTCCACCATTGCAAGCTAGACTGGGATAATAATGGGCACCTGTCAGCTTGGCTCTTTGTGGCCGTCTTTGAACTGTGTAGTACCAGGCTGTGCCGCTCAACTATTTTACTAGTCCTGCTTTTTCTTTGTTGTTAAGATAAGCTTGTAACAGTCAGAAAGTAATGAAGTTTGTAGTTGTTCCAAGACCCTTTCTGCACTGACTGGTGATACAGACTATGGAGCAACTTAATCTGGATCTGTTGCAGACTCCAATTGGGTCTATGAACAGACCAAAGGCCTTGTTCCGGATCACGAGAGGCATGCTAATAGCATGCCTCCATGTTCTGGAACTACTGGGGTGTGTGGTGTGTGTGTCCTTTTCAGCAGCAGGTGTCGGTGTCAGAGAGGGCACAGCAAGGGAACTGCAGGAGCGAGAGAGGGCGAGGCGTGGGCACCATATATTTTGTTTGTAGCATTCCCAAAGGAAAAAATAAAGCGTGTTACTGAGAAAAACGGGAGCGGCAGTTGTTTGAACTAGTGTGTTTTTTTTAAAATTCATTTTTCCAGATTTACTCCTCTTTTTAATGCAGAAAGCCACTTTTCAATGCAGACAGAGTGTTTTGAAAATGGTTTGGACACGCCAAAAAGTCCCAGTGGGAATCTTCTGAATCTGGGGATGCCTGGCTTGGTGGCCCTGCTCTAACGTGGAAGAAGAAGAAGAGGAGGAGTGGGAGTGGGAGTTGGCTTTTATACTCTGCTTTTTTCATCCTTTAAGGGGACTCAAAGTGGCTGGCAAATCTTCTGTTCTCCCTACAACAGACACCCTGTGAGGTAGGTGGGGCTGTGAGAGTTCAGAAAGGAAGCTGTGACTAGTCGAAGGAATCAAACTGGATGACCACCAGATCAGAATCCAACATTCCTGTATGTCTAGTTCCTTTCTCTGTTTTGAGCCACAATATGAGTCTCTTCAAATTCAGTACTTGCTCTACCTTACTGTTTGTTGTAAATATATTTTTTAGAAGAATAACTAGATGTTCTGGTACACTCAGTAGCCTTAATATGTCCTACAATCTGGTGAGTTCTAGACAGTTAATGAAGCAAAGGTAAACCACCTTCTGGTATTCTTTTATGTTCTCCATGATCCATCTAACTTTAGTATACTGATCCCATGTTTCTTTTCGATTGTTATCCTATTCCTGTGGCAAATCTGTCTGACTGCATTTACATCTAGATTTTGATGCAGCTTCAATGCACTTTCAGAGTGAAAGAACACATCAGCAGAGTGATGAGCTATTTATTTTCAGCATTGTCTAACTCTGACTATTCACCTTCAGGTTAGATAATGTGGAAAGATAATGACTCAGCATTTTGCTAATGTGTTCTTTCACTCTGAAGGTGGATTGAAGCTGGATTAAAATTTAGGTGTAAATGCACCTTCCATGTATTGCTCTAGTTCTCTTTGAAAATGTTAATCCTCCAGGGGGCAGTAATTGCACTAGTTGACATTTAATATTCTTAAAGCTGCTGGTTCCAGAAGAAATATATATTTCCCTGTATATCTAATATTCTGTGAGATTAATCCATCCAGTTCTGTATTTGTTTTAATGCTGATAATTTCACCGAGCTTTGTGAATGCTTTATAAATCAAAGATATCCTGGTGAGAAGAGACAGAAAAATAAAAAAAATTAAGCTTCACTTTATTTATCATAGATTTTTCAGAATTAAGATTATTTATGCAGTCCTTGGACCAGAACATAATTCAAACCAAATGAAATTAAAATAAACACTAATATGTAAAATCAGATTTCTGATCACAGTAATCACAGAGGCTTTTATTTTTTCCTTCTCCTAAAATGGGTGGGAAGGATAGAGCAAGGATTATACATATATGCATATATATCCGAATTAAAAACATAATGCATTTAGCATGGATTGTGGACTGCTGGTCAGCAATTTTTCCCTACCCACCATCTCAGTTATATACATCATTTGGCTAAGTATGATGAGAATTATAACTTAAAAAAGAAAATTTCCAAACTTTCTGAACTTAAGTGCCTGAGAACCCTATTAAACTCAGTGATGTATAAAAGATATGTTTTAGAAGACCTGCTGTGGATACTCACCATTAAAGTACACAATACAGTCAGATCTTCTACATACCTTGTTCTTTGTTGGGTATTCACAGCAATTAACACCTGCAATTAAGAAAAAATTGTTTTGAACAATTGAAATAATTTCAGTACTTGGTGGGTATGGGAGGAGGAAATCTGAGAATATCCTGCCAAAGTGTGTTAATAGACATTTGAATATGGGGGATGTGTAGACATCTTTTACTTAGATGTCCAAAGGACTCTTGATAAACTCCCTCTCAGAATTCTCCAGAAAATGGTACTGAAAACAGAGATGCTAATATTCTAAAGCCCCCATAAGCCTGGAATAATAGGTGCAGTTTTGGTTGCTATATCTCAAAAAGGATATAGCAGAGTTGGGGAAGGTTATATGGAGGGTGATAAACCCTTTCTGTACTTACCTGTTAATCCAGATCAAGGAGCTGCATAGTACATGTCATCTGCATGGGACTAATGTTAATCTGGATCAGATCCATGCTAAGGGCTCAGTAGTCTGGATAAGTTGTAAACCTGACAAATGTGGTCTACATCCATGACATGCACAGTTACAGTGCTACTGAAAAAACATCTTTTGCAGCACCTTTGCAACAGTAAAGGCGATTTTCCATTACCACTTTAAAAAGGTTTCAAAACAGTTTGGATCCTCTTCATCCCTATTCCCAATCAGTTTCAGGGGTATTTTGAGGATTATTTGGCTTAAGAACAGAAAAAATAAGCACTGGAATTTTCCAGGGTTTTTTCCACTTTTGCTTTAAAAACCTTTCTTCCTTAGTGCTGTGGGAAAGCTAGAGTATTCCCCTATACAACAGACTGTTTCATTGTAACAATTCAGCCACTTCACACCTGATAACAATATTTCCTTTCCCTTCCACGCAAGCCTAAAGATTGAAAGAGGCAATCCTGTACAATTCTGGCTGTTTCCCTCCTTCCTTGATCTTTAAAAAGGGAAAGGGGTGAAGCTTTTGCAGGAACTGGGAGATGTGTGTATGTTTAAGTGTGTGCGTGCAGATGGCGGTGGCAGCAGAGTGAGCCAGCCAGCCAGGGTGCTTTTTTCAGAGGGAACCCCTGCTAGGGATGGTGGCTGTGGAGGTGGAGTGGGCAAACAAGGCTTGAGTTGCCGCCGCTGCTATACACCCTGGGCAATGGGGAGAGAGAGGTGGGGAAAGACTGAGGAGGGGAAAGAATCACTTTCCCCAATCCATTTTTGGAAGTGTTTTAAGTGTTTAAGGGTGGGGACACAACACTGAGGTTGAATCTGATTGCCAGATGCTCCTTTGCTTCCTTTTAACGTGCTTTACATATCAATGTAAATCCCGAAATAGCTTTGTATATAGCGCTTTATTCCTTGAATGGGAACTCGCCCTAAGTATGTTGATGGCAAGTGTTGTCATTGCAATGCCCATGAAGAAACCTGGCATTCATTTACATTGCCTTCAAAGACAGCTTGGCCGCACTACCCAGATGCAGTGTTTGATTTATGGGGACATGGGTCAATTGCATTGGTTGCTGGAGGAGCTGTGGGCCAATTACATTGTGGTTTGGGTGGTAGTTTCCATCCATTGATGCAGAACAGGGCTTAGGAATGTGCATTCCATCGCTCCTTAACAAAGATTCGCTGCTCTAAAGCTCATTCAATGCAGGTGCTTCTGTTCTTGGTCATTCCAGATCTAGCTAATCTGGATTCACAAATATAGATTAAGTGAAGTAAGTGCAGAAAGATCCTGAGATAATCAAGGTGCTAGAGGAGCTTCCCTAGAAGGAAAGGCTAAGAAGACTGAGAAGAACCATAACAGAGTTGTATAAAATCATGCATGGATCGGGAGATGTTTTTCATATTTTCTGAGGCACTAGAACCAGAGATCACCCAGTGGAGTTGAATCCTGGGCTAATGAGGACAGACAAATAGGATTAATTTTTTAAAAAATAATGTATAGATGAACTTTCCTACAAACAGATGAGGTGTTGGTCACCAGCTTGGATGCTTTCAGAAAAGATTTTGACCAATATGAGGAAGTCAAGGTTATTAGAGCCTATTAGCCCAAGTGGCAGCAAGAGGTGGTATGTCTCCAAAGCCCAGCTCTTGGGAGATTGTAGGTAGAGCAAGCTGTGTCCTGCTGGGTTTTTTTGTTCTGCTGACGAGCCATAAGTTCAATCCAGTGAGGGCATTGCTTACATTTTTATGTTCTGTTATCATCTTTCACTTGCTGGAGGTCTGTACTCAGTTCCTGAGACCATTGGTACCAACACTGGCACTATTGTGGGTAGGAGAAAAGACCTTTTAAGATTAGCCAAAACAATTGCATTACTCTGCACTTTTGGAGCAAAATTGACAGTTTGATTTCTTTTTAGTTCCATTACATCACCTTGGCTTTTTGTATCAAAGCTGTTTTGCCAAAATAAGAGTCTACATCCATAAGCAGTGGGGGAAAATAGTGGCTTAAAAGTAGCTCAAGACCTTTCTACACCCAAGGACCATGATCCAAACAAGTGGGCTAGAGGACTAGTGATGCCCTCTAGTTTGGACCATAGCAATGTGTGGTCTGATACCAATGGCTAGGGTAGAAAGTTCCTGACCTTGGAGCCCCTGGGGAACCCATTTTGGCAGCACACTTTGGTGAACTGCTGAAATGGGTTACAGAGTAGTTCAGGCTTGCCCCCATATTCACAGGGAGGTATGTTCCACCTCCTAGCATGGGTAATGAAAACCACAGATAATATAAACACATTTAGGCCATGTTCCCACTTGACCATTTTAATCTGGATTGGACTATTTAATGTGTATTCAAAATCAAGTGCACATTCTGGCTGTTCCCATTTGCTTGATGATAATACACACTCAATTTGAATACTGCAGTTCCCATTCAAAGCACCCAAATCCCCAGCATGGTGAAACAGGATCTTTTCATCTCTGCCCCTTGTTCTTGGATCCTCCCACTCCTTTCCCTGACAGGGACATCAAGGACATCATGGTTCCTGCACAGGTTCAATGAGAGAAGAGGGGATTCTTCCTTCCTTTTTCCTTGCTTTGAATGAGCTGCTCAGGACTGAGCGGGGCTAAAAAAAGATTCCCTCTGCGATTGTCTCATGTCCCATTTCTCGCTGTTGCTTTTTTCCACATGCTTACTCATTCTCCCACAGACCAACCAACTCCCTCTTTTCAACCCCCCCAGGTGATTTCCTTTTTAAAAAGTAATGAAATTAGCCAGAGAAAAATCAATTGCTGTGATCCGTTTGTTTCCTGAATCTCACAGCAAGCAAGCAGCTCAGGAAGAGAGGAAAGAACCAGCCGAGCTGATCATCTCAGGCAGCCCTATAGAGCAGCAGCTGTTACAATGTAATGTATCTCTCATAATTACAGTGACATTCACAAAAAGGAGAAATCTATGTTCAAAGACCCAACACTGTTTTTGATCTCCATATAGAAAAGACAAGGCAGGGCAGGGATGGCAAGTACAGGGGGCAGACCTTCCCAGATGTGAAATCCCACCCATTTAATGCTCCACCCGCAGCAGTGGCAGGCATTGGACAGAGGGATATTGGGGGGGGGGCAGCTTGAAAGGCAGATCTCCTCCCTGGATAGTTCTGTACCATTCCCATGGGGGGAAAAAAGGGGGACCTGTTTTTCTGAGGATATTTGTTCTGCAGATTTTAGTGGTTTAGTCCTCATAAAGTCCGGGAATAAAATTTTAGATGGGGACGGACGATCCCAAAAATGGACTAGATTCAGATTTTTCCTTATATGGGAATGCACCCATACTGTACTGTATAAACCTTTTGGTTAACCATGGTTGAGTGGATCAGTTGATGGTGAATCAGCTGATATGGGGACACACCCCTTTTATTTTCTCCTGAGGTCAACAGTGGTTGAAAGCTAACAATAATCCAGATCAGGACCACCCTGATGAGGATTATGTTCCATCTTGTACAGAAAGTGCTGTACCAGTTCATCTTATACCAGCGCTGGGGGAGGTCTCCCTTATTGATTTATTTTAAACATCTATATACTGCTTCCCATTAAAATTTAATTTTGAAATGGTGCACAAATAATAAAAACATCTAAAAGACAGGTCTTCAATTGTTGTTCAAACTCCAGGAGTGTAGGTGCCCTATGAAGCAAGGCTCCTGGAAGACTTGTTGGAAAGGAACACCAGTAATTGAACAGAGGTGGTAGTACCCATATGGTAGTGCCTCTAATCTATATTCAGGGCCATAAAATGCACTTCCAAAGTGCATTGTCTGGCCTTTAATGAGGATTAGAGTTGTAATGGGAACACTAGCATCCACAGTAGGCCTGTTCACACTTATTTCTCCACATACTGTGTCACATCCACTGACACTTATTTCTCCACATACTGTGCCACATCCACTGACCTGACCAGGAGCATCTGCTAGCAGCCCTAATCTTGGACAAGGCATTTACATGCTCTTTTGGCTGCCAATGCTATGTGGATGGAGTAGGGTCACTGTAGCTGCACAGTCACATGCCACATCGTGATTGCCATGGAAACATCCCACATGCACTGGATATTGTAGTGGCTGTTGCCAAGGTGATACAGCTGGGCTTGGACTGACTATCTGCACTTCAAGTGCTGGTGCTCAGAATCAAGACTACCTTAAGTGAGGAAACATCTTTGGCCAGTCTTAATTTCAGTGGGATAGTATTGCTATATCACCCCACAAAGTTAAGTGCAAATGCACCCATTGTTACCACTTCTAACTCCTTTTTTAATGTATGTGGATACATCCTTAGTCTTATATTTCACAGTTTTTTGGGTGGTCATTTCTGACAGCATTTATGGTTCTAAATAATAATTATTTCGACCTTTGCCTTATATGCTTCATGCTTGTGATGTCAGGTTAACAGTTGTTGTTTAGGCAGCCTGATGTATGATTCCTTTTTCATTTTCTTGGAACCCACTCCTAGCGTTAAATGTCAATTCCTTATTCAAAAGTGCTGTAAATATGCCATTGTTCGTATATAAAGGGTATTTTAAAGTTGTATTATACAGTTATTGTGCAGGGTGACCTCTGTCACACTTTACTTGTAGATGTCACTTTTTCATTTGTATTACAGTCGTGCTTAGAGTAGTTTCATTTTGCTATGTAGGGCAATGAATGCACAAAACCTTCAAACATGGAGCAGTAATTAGTGGAGGAAAGATCAAAGTGTGCTCTTTTAAATCCAGCCAATTTGCTGTGGTTGTGCAAAACCAATACTCTTTCTTTTGCCTTAGTCTCTTATTAATTTTCACTCTCATTTGGTGCAGTGCAGCTGCTTTCCTGTCAATCCGCTATATCACTTTTTAAAAAATCCATTTTGAAGTCACAAATGCAATTTCAATAGGCCTTAGGAATAATAACTAGCTTTCTAAAGATTTCATCTCTTTGAAATGGAAACAAAAAAAAAAAAGAAAGAAAGAAAAAAAGAAAAAAAGGAGAAATTCTTCACATTCTGTATTCATTTCAGCATGGAAGAATTCTTATAGCCGACAAAGAGAAAACAGCATTCAAATTTTAAATTCCATATCTATCTTCCTCTTATTACCCCCCCCCAAATTCTCTTTCTTTTCAGGTACTGTCTCTTACACCTTGTGTTTATTCTTCTATATTCTTTTAGATATGGTTGATCTACAGTAGCTGCCATCTGTGACCCTTGGACAAACTAGATAGAGCTGATGGGACTTGAAGTCCAACATCCTGAAGCCTTCATATTATGTTGAAGGCAGTTCTATATTGACCTGAGGGTACATAGTTCCTAACAGTCTTCACTGATCTCTTGAACATATAAAGTGAGGGTGTTTGGCTCACTTCAGAGGGGAGATTATTCCATAATCTGGAGGCTACAATTGAGCCTATACTGGGTTCCTATTGCTTTAACTACTAAAGGTGGTGGTACAACCAGGAGGACCTCCCCTGCAGATCTAAAGGCAGACATGATCTGGAAGAAGGTGCTCCTATAGCTATTTGGGACCTAAGCCTTAAGGCCTTAAGGTTAACACCGTGGATTCGGTAGTAAATTGGCAGTCAGTGCAACTGGCATGTTGAGCATCCAGCCAGCCATTCTGGTCAACAGTCTAACTGCTACATTCTGAATTGTCCTGTGACAGCAGGAAATTCAGGGCAAATAGCATGTAATCCTTAATAAACACCCCCGCCCCCCACAATTGCTTGCTCTTTTCTTCCATTTACAGAAATGGTTTGCAGCAGTACTATTTTATTGCATGTTATTTGCATAAATATCAAGCAGCTTCCACATCCTTCTCTCCCTGAATATATTTTGTGGGACATGGCCAGCATGCATGTAGGCTGTGTGGTTTTTCATTTTTTCAATTTGGCAAAATGAAGGGGGAGAGGGCATGCAGTTCAAGACTGATTTTCTTATTTTCTCCTCTGGTTTTTCTCGGTTTCTCAGTATTCAGCCCATTGCTAAGACATATTGCTTCTGCACATACCTCAAACTTTCACCCTTAAAGTGAAAGTTTAACATCTTAGTTAACATCTTAGTCCCTGCCACTACCAGGTCTAGAACACTGCCAAAGAATGAAAAGAAGGAAAGAAGGGTGGGAGGAGAGAGGGAGGGACAGATGAATGGACAGAAGGGAAGAAGGGAGTGTTTAGTAAGGTTTCCTTTCCAATCAAATTTTGCAGCACGTCCTCTCCTCTGAAGCACTTGTCTACCACCAGAAATAATGGGACAGATTTTTAAAAAATTTAACAGCAAGTCCAAATAAATGGTTAATTGACCTCCCCCCTTTTGAGTAGTTTAGCTACAGTAGGGTAGATGTGATGCATATTTCTCTGACACGAACTATGTTTGCTGTTCCCTTTGCCATGCAAGAAAACTGGATGCTCCACTTTTGGGGGGCCATGTGATTTGTTCAGTTTCCAAAAGTGAATCTTCAATCAAAGCAGTGCATTCACTTTGCTAGAATACCAGAGGCACTTCTTATTTCTTCACCTCACTAAACCATCATGCACAATTGCATTGGAAAGGTAGGTGGTGATGGGGAGATTTTTTTTTTACCAGTTTATAAAGTATTATGTTTTGTTGTCTGATACCAGATAAGCATCTCCCCCATGAATAGCCAAAGAAACAAAAAGTCTCTAGGAATTTTGTTCGAGGAGGTCTGTGTGTGTAGGGGGGGGGGGGAGGAACTGAGGGGAAGTGAGGGAGAGAGAATTGAAATGGCATCTGTACAGTGGAACTAGAAAGAGGATGGAATTGCCAGTAAATGTTGGCCTGTGGTTTCCGCATTGAAGTGGCTGTGTCTGGGCCACCTGTTGATGGCATGATTAGAGCATTAGTTCTTCCTCTCCCTCTGCACTATTGATAACTCTGCTTAACATCACCACAGGGAAGGCATTGTTGGAAGGTGCAGTCACTTTGCCTGAGCAATGGTGTACATTGGCTCCTCCATTCAAGCCTCTCCCCCCTGACATGAGCACATTTCAATGGGCCACCGGTGAAGCCATTCAGTGAGAACATGTACCAGGGCTTCTGGGTGGCCCAGGGCTGAACTGAAAGTACTTGTTAATGGACTGCAAGTCTCAGCCTATTGATGTACATGAACTCGGTGACCAAAGAAAAGTGAGACAAAGATGCCCCTCACAGGAACATGGAGGTCACCGCTGGACAAAGGCAGACATTGACCAGTCGGAGCCATTTGGTTATTGAATGAAAAGCAGGATACCTAAAATAGGAGGACTGTTACAACCATTGTTTTATAGCGGGTCGAGGTGTCATCCTACAGCATGTACCTGTGCGCTTAGAAATTTATTCCTTATCAGGCATTCCTTTCATTGGAACTTAACTCCCCCTCCATGCAGTTTCGTAAAATGTATTATTTGTATATTTCGTTAGTTGTTATCATTTTATTTGTCTGTTCAGTGTCTGCTTAGAAATGCTTGTGGCTGTTTAAAAGTTCCATACATCACTGAACAATCGTTGAAAAAGAATGCATATGCCTTGTACTTCAGCATAATATTTTATGCCTTTTTCCGACTCTTGAGTTTATAAAGCAGCCATTCAGTCTTAAAACAAATAAACGTCAGGTTGATGAAGAAATAAATACTTTTGGGCTAAGTGTGAATTTAATATGTTCTCTAAAGATCTAACAGATTTGGGCAGCAAATAATAAGCTACAAAAGAACAGAAGACAAGGATCATATTCCTTACTAAATTTGACCAAACGTTTGCTATTTTATTTCTAGCATTAACAAGCCAAATGTCTTTTCTTTTCTTACATTGTAGCTCCTTCTCAAAAATCCCCCAGACCTCAGATTTTTGATCTATGAGCATGCAGATCTACATTATTCTGGGATTCAGAATAGTGCTGTTCTTAATATGTTAGACATATCTTGACATTATATTGCATTGTTGTATCTTATACTTCAACCTACCAAAACTTTGTAACTCAGTCTATCGTAATATAATGCTCACCAGATTCTGGGAAACCATCTTGTTTAGTAACTTTCAGTAGGTGAGGCATGCAACTACATGTTATACTGTGTTTTTTCTATTAGCCTTTATTAACCAGGCAGACTCTCTGAGCCTTTCTGTAGTCAAGGCGGAGGGAACTCACCTCAAGGAGCCATTTCTTAACCAGAAACAGCTCCATGTGTCTAGGAGCATCCTCAAGGCGGTATAACCATAGTCACACTTATATTAGCCACTGGGATGGGATATCCTGGCGAGCTCCCATTTGCACCTTTTTTGGGGTGAAAGAAGGGCAGGGGTAACATGTGACTGATGATGCATGCATGATTACACGCTGCGTCGCCTCATTACATGCTGGCACCATTGCTGTGGCTCTGCAATGGCAACTGTCTGTGTGGCCATTGGCACTATGGGTAAGTCTGGAATGCTCTAGACATCCTGAAATGCAGATAGCTAGAGTATCCTAGCTCTATGCCTCCTAGTCAAGGAGGCATAGTGTGGATTTCCCGTCTTTGCAGGAATACTCCATTTGACTTAGTTCTCTAACTTAAAAATAAATGAATAAATTAAAATACATACATGCATACATTCATACATTCATACATGCATACATACAAACTTGTTCACATTTTGTTTTCAGTGCTTGGATTTTGCCCTCGTCTCTTTTCCATAAGAAAAAAAAATCTTGTGTTCATAGTGCCATTATACATGCATAAGAACTTAGAACGCATTCACACACATTAAAAAAAGCCATTCAAGTGCAGCATACAAATTTCAAGCTGTGGGAATTTCAGTGGTGTACTCTGGGGCCATTTTTTGAGTCTGGCAAAATGCTGCTAGGCTTCACACGTCACATGGGCTGATCTAGCCACTCACACAGCGGATGGTTGGGACAGCCCATGGTCCATGAACAGGTGATTTTTGTGCTAGGGAGCACTCCAACCTAAATGCCAAGGTAGCCAGAGCATTCCTTCTGGTGAGCAGATGCCATGTTCCTGGGCAGCAGCCAGCGTGCTCCAAATGGACTAAGTGAAATTGCCTAAATGTACCTGGCATAGAACTAAGCTGACTACATCACAATGCTGCAATTGGTCCCAAAGCCACAAAAGCTAAAGACCCCAAATACGGCACCAATGTAACAATTCCCACTTTTAAAGCTTGTAGCACAACTTGTACTCCTAGTTATTCTGATATGTTTTTCTTTTTCAATACCTAAAAGAAAAATATTTTTTGAAAAGATCTCAAACAACCTTGTACACTAAAAAGTCCATTAATATCTTCTAACTGTGCCGAAAATACTAGTTGTCTCATAACCCTTGGATGTTTGAGGCTTTAAGATTTATTGCATCAAAACAAAGCTTTATTTTATTGTTTAAAATTTCGGCTATAGTAAATTCATCATATAAGATCATTTTGGCATTGTCTGCACTTTTATATATAACCTTATTTCACTTTCCCTAAACCGACATAACAGAACCGGATGCAAACACGAATTTGCCTGTACCCATTACTATCAGCTTAATCGCATTCAATCCGGATTCTGAGGACGTACGTGACTCAAGGGGGGACTCCAGTGGCTACCTTTTAAAAGCCGCTTTTTGGGGCTACCCTGTCCTCTTCCTCCTGGCGTGAACGTACCACCCATAATAGACCCCTTCACGGAGCCTAGCTGGGTGGCTGCCTTGCCTGGATGGAGGAAAAACGGCACCAGGCAGGCAGCGATTCTTTTCCCTCCTCTCCAGATTGCTCAGGCCGCGCAGCAGTGGCAGAAAGTCCAGCCCCTTTCTAAACATTCATACATCTCTCCAAACGGCAGTTGCTTTTCTTTTCCCTTTTTAGAAGGTCAGCACTTTCAATAGCAAGATGGTTATCAGGTGTGAATTGCTTGTTTGCTACAGTGGATTGCTTGGATTGCTATTTGGGCTGCTGCTGCTTTTACAGCTTGCTTTGGAAGCAAGCTATTGGGGGAGGGAAACTCTCATCCCTTAACACGGGAGGGTTCCCACAGTAAAAAATGTAAAACGTTTCAAGCGCATGAACTGGAGTGAGACCTGTTGAAATGAGGATTAACATTTACAACGCTTTGGGGCGATTTAACACGCGGAAATCGTGTTAAGCCAAACTGCCGTCTGGACTCCAAGGATTCAAAACATTTTGAATTCGGAATAAGGTTGCCGTGGAGACACGGCCTCTGTTTCTAAAAGGAGCCTGCACCTGTTTGGATGGATGCATTCTTGGTAAAATAATTTATACTCCTCAAGGGAGAAAAAGATCATATTGTGAAAAGTAGCAATGGTATTGGATGCTGTTGCAAAATTCCTCCTCTTCTTGTTTTCAAAAAGTGAGATTTTATGTGAAAATGTGCTAGGGAAATACATTCCTGATAGTAATTTTCATAACTTCCAGAGGTGGCTGGTCTGTGCAAGTGGCCAGCACCCACAACACCCAGTGACACAGAAACAGAACCTGCATTTGTGTTCCTCTCGATTTTATGCATGCTTCAATTTAGGGTTGGCTAACGTGCACTTCATCTGCAGCTATATGGGGCCAACTTCAGATAGGTTTGCACAGAGTTACAGCACTGTAGAATCTCACCTACCATTAGTTCTTTCTATTCTAACCCCTGGGCCCCTACTACACTTACCTCGCTTAATCCATATTAGCATATCTGGATTAGCTAGATCCTGAACAACTGCAAGGCAGAGGCATCTGCACTGAATGGTGCAGCGGCAAATGTGTGCTAAGGGTTGACAAAATGCAGATGCCTAAGCCCTGTTCTGCATCAGTGGATGTGAACTATTGCTGAAAGAGCCGCTCAAAACTGCAATGCAGTCGGCCCAGAGCACCTCCGACATTTCAGGCAATGGCGACATTGGGGCCACACAGAGTGAAAGCAGAACGTAAGGAGAATCTCGTTTATTAAATGCGTATATTAAAGTGACTGAAATATTTTACCTTGTGTAGCTTGGAGAAACATCTTGTACAGTTATGGACGGACATAACTGATCAGGGCTGCATTTGGAAGCTTAGTCTTTGCAGCACCTTTATTGGTGGGCCTTCTCTCATATCAACCTGCCTGGAGGGGAGGCCCTCCTGGTTGTCCCACCGCCTTCAGCAGTGAGGCGTGTGGGCATCCAGGAGAGGGCCTTCTCAGTAGTGCCCCCCAGGAATATTTTGATGGCTAATATTGTTTTACTATAGGGTTTTGTTTTTTGTTTTTTGTTTCTGATACATTGGATTTTAAAAGTTGTTACCCACCTTGAGACCTTTGGGTATAGAGTGGGATAGAAATATAAATAATAAAATAAACGCGTGATGCAGTTGGTCCATGTTCCCATTGAGAGAGCTGAAACCAAGTTAAAACATGCAGCCTTGAGGCATAATCTGATGTCCCTCATGTGGAATCTGTCCTCTGATGTGAACTGGGGCCTATTCGCACTTGGCCTTTTTCTGGAGTATATCTCAGGATAGGGACCTGTGGTCCACATGCTAATGCAGACTCTAGCAGACCTCACTTTGGGCCTGCTGAAGCCTGCACTAGCATATGGGCAGCAAGTCCCTATTCCAGGATATGTTCCAGAATAAGGCCAAGTGCAGAAAGGGCCCTGTTCTGTGAACTGAGTTGCTTAATGATGAGGCCAGGGCTGGACGAAACAGCAGCCGGTGCTTGTCAGACGTAGCTGCAGAGATTCCACTTCTATCTGAAAAGTACTTAGGGCCAAGATTATGAACATTGGATCTACTTTATTCTGAGAGCTAGGAAAATTACATATATAAACATGCAGCAAACCCTACAGCTATTCAAGCATGACTATCAAAACAAATATGTACTTTGGCAGTCTTGAAAACTGTGGGAAAGCATGTGTTCCCCCATTTTCCTTCTGCTGTTAAACATTAGGACTTTGATCTCTTAGGCCATCAGCATGTAGCCTATGGTGAGGTACATGCTGTCTCCTGCTGCCTCTAATTATAATAGTTATTTGAACCATTAGAAAAAAAGAGTTTGATTTCACAGTGAAATTCTTCAAATGTGCTGGATTTTTGAAACCCGTTATATACACTTATTCTCAAACAGCACATTTCCCTCCTCTCCATTTACTTTAAGCAAGTAAGTCATTGTCACAGCCCACCACTTTGACTTGCTTAATGGCTTCCACAGCAAACTGATCAAGGCTTTCAAACAGGGGAGCATCAAGAAAAAAAGTTAATTTGAGTTGAAGCAGTAAGCCAACTAATGATAGAACTCAGAGGTCATCAGTTCTGTGGACCTGGGATAGGGGGAAGAATATGTTATGTCAGTCACAAAATGGGTGCCATTTAACATAAACAAAAACATAGGCCATTTAAGCTCCTGCAAGGGCTGGACCCCTATTGGAATGGTCCAGCTGTCTTGGAACTTGGACAGCATGTTCCTAAATAGATCCCTGGCCACCCAGCACAACTCTGTTGGTGCCAAAAGGCTCTTTGCCTGGCATGGTATATCCCAATACGTATGGCAAGGGAACTGAATATTCAGTTGCTTACTGAATATATTCAGCAAAGCTGTGGTGTCCTCACATGAGAAAGTGATAAGGAGCCTCTTAACACTAAAAGCAGACAGTTTTTATAGACCTACACTTACAGGGTCTCATACTGTGTGCATATCTACTGGAATGCACCGATATTACCTGAGTTTCAGTGTTTCACAAACCTGTAGTTCCAAGAAAGACTTGGAACCATAGGTGCCCATGAATGAATGTTGGGAACCCTATGCAATTTACTTGCAAATACCTATTTTTGTGATGGATTTTATTCTGGGTTTGGGCCACCACAGAAAAGGCCCTCCTGCATGTCCCTGGACTTTGTACTTTTGAGAGAGGTAGAATTACAGGAAGAGCTTCTCCTTGAGATCTCAGTACCCAAGCAGGTATGTATGGGAGAGAGTCATGAAGTCTATTTCTCCCCCTCGATTCAATGTGAATTGAAGGAGGGAATATCTGGCTTCATGCTAAGCCCCTCCCCAAATGTCAGAGGCTTTAGCTTCGTGTGTGAACATTCATTGAATGTTTGTGCATAAAGTCCCCCCTCACCTGTTTCAGCTGCAGCCGCCATGCTCCTCTGAGGCCCAACTAGGCCTCCTGGAAGTGTGCACAAACCTCCTCTATCCGGGAATCATGGAAAATTTCACAAGATTCCCTAAGATTCGCAAAAGGGAGAGGTGTACATGCACTTCTAGAATGCCTAGCTGGGCCTCGGAGGAGCACACAATGGTGGCAGAGGCTGTGGTGGCCATGCCTGCATTTAGAGGTAAGGGGACACGGCCAGGGGACTGAAGGGAAGGATGGACAAATCTGTCCTTCATCAAAGCTTCTACAAACTATGAATCTCAGATCCAAATGTATGCCTTTTTGATTCACCAGCGAATGTTGAAATTCATACAAATTATGAATTTGTACACAAGTATTCATGAACATCCCTAATTGTGAATTGTGCTGGGTAGTGAATGGGCAATCTGTGCAGATTTTTTAGGACTGTTGTGATGTGGGTCTGGGCAGAAACTCCCATCAATTGTTTTCAAGGGCAGCCCTACTAGAGCGCATTACAGTTGTCCAGTCTGGAGGTTACCAGTAGCAGGGATCACGGTCCACATCCAGCTCATCATTGCCTCCAGGAAGTAATCAAGAACCTCAACTGCTTCTCCTGACTCAGAAAGATACTATAGGGGACAAGACTGAGCCCTGGGGAACTCCACAAGAGAGCCTCCAGGGCATTGAACAATAGCCCTCAATTGCTACTTCCTGGAACCTCCAACAGAGATAGCAAAAGAACCACTATAAAACAGTCCCTCCAGATCCCAATCTGCTTATTTTTGAACAACTGATGGCATTTTTGGGAGATTGACACAAAATTGTGAGATGTCTCTTTGCTTTTAAAAGTGGCTGTGGAGGTTCTGCAGTTATCCACACATTTCCCTCCCCCACACATATTTTGGCAGTTTATGTATCTTTCACTGTATGCAGAATGTTGTGATGTTGCTGTGCAGACATCATTGTTTTCGTTCCCCCCTCTCATACATGGTGTAGCTGGATCTCTTCTTTTTGTGTTTGGTCTGATTCTATTTCTGGTCTGTGATATTCCTGTCTGGTGTACTGAGACTTCTTTGGTCTTTAAGTACAGCAAAGGCAAATTTCTCCAGAAGAAAAAAGATTCATCCCCCCCCCAATATTGTCACAGTCCTGATGAAAATTACACACTCACACAGACACACAGGGTTATGTAACAAAGAACTCGCTGATATGGCTTCTAACCATGCAATTGATGTACAGTTTGACCCTGAAAGAACAGATGCTTTATACATTAATGTTTGATACATTTTAAAACCTTCACTTACCCTGTTTGCTCAAGGACTGATGATACTTTCACAAAATCATGTAAGGGGAAAACAACAAACCTATTATTGATTAGATGTACACACGCTTGCTCTTAATGGACATAGAAAAAATAACATAAGAACAGCACTGCTGGATCGTCTGTCTTACTCTAGCGTCCTGTTTCCCACAGAGATCAGGGAAGCTCATTTT
The DNA here is from genome assembly GCA_023333525.1 of Aspidoscelis tigris stejnegeri. Lineage (NCBI taxonomy): Eukaryota > Metazoa > Chordata > Lepidosauria > Squamata > Teiidae > Aspidoscelis > Aspidoscelis tigris. The sequence continues at coordinate 78,119,295 of JALMGA010000003.1, forward strand.
TTAGACCGATTTGTTTATTTAAAATAATTCTATACTGATTCTCATTAAAAATATTATCTTGAAGCAGCACACAAAACACCAATTAAAACAACTACAAATGTCAATTATATAGAAACATCATTAAAATCCCAACGTCTTTAGCTAAATGCCCAGTCCTATCCATCCCGTACTCTTCAGTTTGAGAGTGAGTCTTAGGCCACATAATGACTCAAGTGTTCTTCTTTTAGCATTTGTTCCATTTTCCCCCACCCCTTTCTTTGCATAATATATCTAATCTGATGGATTCTGTCGTTCTCTTCTTCCAGATGTGTAGATATTGTTTTGCAATGAAGTGGAAAGGAAGGATCAAAGCTTTCTCTCTGAAAGATATGTATGTGTGCATTTCTGTTTTTCTTTTTAAACTTGCATTTATGGTTACATGTAGGAATGTTGAAGTCCAGTGCTTTGAAACACTGCCACCAACAAAAATATTAGACCCTACACAGTCGCCTTTGGGTATGTAACTTGCACAGTGGTAGAAAACATCAAATGTAGCAAGTACATTTTTAAATGAAGTGACTATAAAGAAACTGGACATGTCAGGAAAGGAGCATTTCTGTCACTCTGTGCACACTGGATTACATAAATGGCATGCTTTGGTAAAAATATGTGGAGGAAATCCAGGTTAATTAAGATGTTTTGCTTCCCTTGGAGCTTTGCACTAATGGTGATTTCAGTCATAGGAAGTGCCCCACTCAGTTGGACCCATGGACCATCTTGTGCACCAGCATGTTTTCATAGGTGTGTAAGCTTAGGGCTGGTGGACCTGCCCAGCAGCTTAACTGGAATATCTCGCCTGCATCGCAGACCAGTTCCCAGTAGGACACTGTGTCCATGAGGGACAAGGTATTAGGACTGGAGTATGGTGCAAAAACAACATTACAGTCCATGTCAAGTGTGAACAGCTTTTAAGAGGCTCACACAACATTCCGGGGTTGTATACCAGAGCAGCCACTTGTTTGCAGATAGCAAACAAGCTGCTGATCCAGTCTACCAGGGTCCAGGAGCCCAGTGTCATTTCACTGTGATACCCAGAATTAGCTCTAGCACTCAGCTATTTCTGAGTGCCTGCCTACCATAGCCCTTGGAAGACAGTGAAGACACACCTCTTTGCCCTGGCCTTTGGTTAAAAGGGGATACACTTTCCCCTTCCCACTTCCAGATGCTACTGTTTAAATAATGTTTGGTTTTAAATGTTGTTACCTGGCAAGAGACCTCCGGGTATAGGGCCGGACAAGGAAGGAAGGAAGGAAGGAAGGAAGGAAGGAAGGAAGGAAGGAAGGAAGGAAGCAAGCAAGCAAGCAAGCAAGCAAGCAAGCAAGCAAGCAAGCAAGCAAGCAAGCAAGCAAGCAAGCAAGCAAGGTAAAGTTAAGTAAGTAAGTAAGTAATGCCATCAGGGCACAATCAATCCACTGCAACTACACATAAATTCTGTTTGAAATGAAGATCCAACCCATCTCCACCATTTATTCTCTTCCTTTTTCTTTAATAACTGCACTGAATATTTGGTGGCTTCTGGGGCCCAGTGAGCATAGTTCAGCATGCTCAAAGTGCAGCCTACTAGAAACTGAAGAAGTCCAGTCCCCATGGTGAAACATTCACAAAGGAAAGTAATAGACAGCATTTGGTAGAGTGAAATGGCTATTTGCTGCTTGCTCCTGAAATGTTCAAGCATGGTCATCAGGTGATATGTAAATCTCAACCTCCAGGTTTCTCCATAGCCTGATTTCCCATGAATGCAACACTTCAGAAGCAAGCACCAAAGATTGAGACAAATCACCATCTCTTACCCTTTCTTCATGGACCCTTAGTTTGGATTGAGGGCATAATAATTGAGCATCTAGATGCAGATCTATGAGGCCATGGCCTCCCACTGGTACATTAGATGGAGTGTGGTGCCGAAAAGGGGGAGGGGGGGCTTGTTCAGTATCACTGGCAGACCTGTTTTATCAGGTATGCCAGCAGGACCAGTGGCCTAGATCCAGAACACAGGAGGCATGCTGAAAGCACATCTCCCATCTTTGCAAGTAGCAAGAAATTTTTTTGCTTAGCTCTTGGAGATGTGGAACTGTGGTCACAAAGTTCAGACAGGCCTTGAGGCCATGGGATTGGCTTGTCTAGACCAGTGTTGTTGTGCAGACTGTCCTGATCCTACCCACACCTTTCCATGCTCAGAATCAGTGAGCCTGACTGTTCTAGAGCCACTGATTCTGAATGCAGGTGTTTCTGTGCAGAAAGACCCTTTCTTGCTCCTAGGGGCTCTTACTTTGACATCAGCAGAGCCATTAGTCCTTCAACATCTGGCAGAGCTGCCCTTTGAGAACTCTTACCTTAGTCAATGTTTCTTTGCCTTAGCTTTTTGTTAAAAAAACTATTTGATGAATCTTTGTCTGAACCCATTTTAAGCTTTCAACAAAGAGATAAGCACGAGATAAAACAGTGAACCCATGACACAGAATCCTGAAGCATAAATGAGATTACCTCTGAAATGCACAAATGACATTCCTTCTATGTATCTGAACAGACTGAAGTACCAACTCCTCCCTTTAGAAAAACTGAGCATTGATCTCACTTTTGTAGCAAACAACTACCATGTGTTTTGTTTTCTTCCATATAACTGCTAGGTTCTTGTTTCTCTCTCTCCAGGAGCTTCACAAATGCACTCTCTTAACAAGCAATAAGCAACCTATTGATTCCTTTCCTCATAATTTACTTTGTGCCAAAACTTTTATCAGTCTTAGCATCGAAACTGGTTTGACTTTACCGAAATGAGGTGAGTCCTGGAATAGAGCCAAACACGTATGCAAGATGCCTGTTCCTCATCACTCTGAGTACTTTGAATTTGCTGTTTTGTTGCTTTGAGCTCATGTAGATAAGCAGAATTTTCAATAATAAGAATAAATCCATAGTCCTGCTTCCTCTTTAGCCCCTTTTCTGTTTTATTTCATCATTCCAAGGCCACAAGATGATTCCTCCCTCCCTCAACATTTTTACTTAAGAGAAAACAAGGGGATAGCTACATACAAGTATTAACATGTATCAAATCAGAGGTGAAGTCAAACCAAAATGTGAATTTGCATGTCAAATGTGCAAATTTTTCAAATGAATCCACATGTTTAGCAAAGTAATTTTTCCACCACTCCAAGTACATTGCTTCTTCCAATGCATTTTTAGATGTGACCAGATGTGGGTGCTCTGGGGGAGCTCTGGGGGAGGGAAAGGAGGCATTTGGAGGGAACCAATCATTTATGGTGCCACGGGTACTACAGCTCTTTAGAGTTCTGTAAGAAGGCAATGAGTCAAAGCTCTGTACACATAGCTTTAGCTGGAAAAGTTGGGGCAAAGAATTAAACAGCTGGGGTGGCTCCTATAGCTCTGCATTTTAGTGATGTGCACATACCCAAGCAGTCAGGTGTTGCGGAATATCCGGAAGTGTACATTGCCACCATCACACATGCACGTCCATCTGTTTCCGCCCCTGCACATGCAGTGGACAGAAATTATGGTGGTTTCCTCCACACAGTTAGGCAATAGCACTTTTGCTGGAAAACCCACCACCAGCACTGGGTTTTCCAGCAACTATCTATCACACGTTTTAGGGGAGATTCATCAGTACTATGGTGAGGGTGCCACAGGTAACCCTAATCGTGCTATTTCCCCCCTGTCAGGATGAGGCCCTTCATAAGACAAAGATCAGGACAATTAGATGAGAACTGTACATCCTTGCTTCTGGAAGATACTGAGCCAAATGGAACAAGAGAAGCTGCTAAATTTTGTGCTAAGGATTTTGAGACAAGAGACAAGCTAAATGGCCTTTTTTGCACTTCCCTTCCCTGGGATAGTGTCCCAGGGAAGTGAAGATCAGGGACGGCAGCAGACAATCATATTTTGAACCCCTGCCCCATCCCAAAGTTGCCCAGCACTCCACTAAGCAATAATCTCTCTGCAGCAGCAGCTATGAGTGCAGGGCTGCTTTGATTGGTGGTGCGTTATGTGCCTATGCTGCCGTGCCCCCACAAACCTCCATATAGACACAGTGCAAAAGTTGCATGCTGGAGCTACCTAGGATTGTGGCAGCTGCATAGCTGTGGAGCACTTTTTAATCAGATAGGTTAGGATGTTGCTAAATCTATTTATTTCATAGGAAGTGAATTGTTCCAATTTGATACCGATTTGGCCATTATGTGAGACACTGATTTTATGTTTTCTTTTGTTCTGATTTCTAATAAAGACACATGTTTTCCCTTCCTCACCTCCACTTGGACTTAACTCCTTAATGCTAGTTTAAATGTGTTTGTTACAGATTCTTGTTTAATGAATAGAGTGTCTCTGGGCATGGAAACCAAGTTTTATTCAAAAGTAGTTAGGTGAACTTGGTGAGAATGATTGTAAGGGCAACTGAAGAGTTGCTGTATGCAAGAAGTGCTGGAGATTTCTTCACTGCTACTCCTAATGGTGGACTAATATCAGTGGCATGAAATTAGGAGATTGAGGCTAGACATTAAAGGTATGTCCTGATTCTAAGGGCCTTTCTGCACTTACATCTAATCAGTATTAGGAACTCTCATGGTCATCTTCAGGGCATCACCTGTCTGCATGTAAATCAGAGAGGCTCTTGACACAGTTGATATGCTCCATCTGAACAGGATGGAGCATGACCCAGATCAGGAGGCCTCTGAGCTGGTAGACCTTGATATTGAGATCTACGGGGTACTAGCAAGCCCTAATTTGGAACATCAAGACATGCAGAAGGTGCACGCCTCCATGTTCCTATTTAGAAGGGGATTTACTTTAGTGCCATGACTTATTTTAAGACTGAAATAGTATTCTCAGTGGTTCCAAGGCTAAGAACTTTCATGCCTAGCTACCAGAGTCTTCACAGACCAGTGCAGAAACTGGGGCTTTTCCACACTTGGCCCCATAGTCAATCCACAGTGCGCTCCCAGATGAAGCATCCGGTTCCAACACAGAAACGGACCCTTCTATGCAGGAGTGTACTGTGGGTTGACTATGTGTGAAGAATGATAAAGTATTCCACATGTAGACTTACCTAGTCTAGCTGTGCCCTTCCTGGGCTTGGCAGAGGCCCATCCACACCTCTATGTTGCACAGAGGGGCACGTGATGAACCATGCAAAGGTGATGGCACATCACATGATGTACCAGCATCAGCGTGTGCACACAGTGCATCACTGTTGTCCTGTTGACAATGCATGCACACTGGTGCTGGCATCCAGAAACAAGATAGCAGCACTTGGACATGCGTACACACTGCAGGTAAGTCTGCAGATATGTTGGGAGAGGAAATGGGTCTACGAGCATTCAGGGGCTAGTTCATCTTTTGCATCCTCTGGAATGGACAGGAAGTGTGAATTTGCCCCTGGTTTGGAACAGTGTCACCAGACAGACAGTACTGTCACAGAGCACAATCCGCCATGATCTGGAACAGAGGCTGAGACCCACTGTTCTGGATCATAGCAAGGTAAGTATAGAAAGGCTGTAACACTTTTGAAGGCATTCCCTGTTTCTGCAGACTAAATGTCCCAAAATCCAGGAATCCCTTTTTGGATTATAACAGGACTCACTGTGGAATTCTGGAATAATCTGAATATTTCTTAATGGGAACACTGCCACCACGCCAATCTCCTCCATTGCCACCCACCGTTTGCCTCCCCCCTGCCCATTCATCTGTCCTCGTCTCCCACTGCAGTTTGCCTCCCCCACCCTGGTCCTCTGCCTTTCATTGTCTCCCGCTGCCATTTGCCTTCCTCCGCCCCGTTCCTCCTCCTTTTTTCTCCTGCTGCCGTTTGCCTCCCCTCTGCCCCGTTCCTCCTTCTGTCAACATCTCCCACCTCCGTTTGCCTCCACTGCCCCTTTCCTCTATCTTTCATTGTCTCCTGCTGCCATTTGCCTCCCCCCGCCCCATTCCTCCGCCCTTTGTCATCTACCGCCACTGTTTGCCTTCTCCCCACCCCGTTCCCCCATCTTCTGGAGAACAGTGGGGAATGCAAATGGCGGAATGACAATGAAAGACAGAGGAACGGGGTGGGGGAAGCAAATGGTGGCAGGAGACAATGACATATGGAGGAACGGGTTGGGAAGGCAAACAGCGTGTGGCAGTGGAGATCGGCGTGTCTGTCATCAGCTCCCTCTTGCTGTGGACAGCGACACCACTGCCACTTCCCTGCTGCCCCAATACAGTTGGGATGGCTGCAAGGAGCCCTCAGTGGCTGGTCAAAAACATCCAGGTTAAAACCTGGAGGTTTTTGACCAGTTGGAATGAGTCCCTATGCATACTTACTGAAGCAAGTCTTCCTGTCATCCTTGGAGCTTTCTTCTGAGCAGATGTGTAGATGAATCAATTATAAATGGACTTCTAAGGAATAGTACAATACCAAGGTTGTATTTCATTTTGAATAGTCTTGGGAAACTAAACTATTCATCTTTCTCCATGAAGAGGTCATATCTTTACCAGTTTCTTCAAATTTGCAAGATGCACCCACAGTACAACTCTATAAAGAGAAATATTTCCATTTTAGCATTCAACTTCTGTAACCTTTGGCAACATGTGTTATCAACGGCTCTTTGTTGTTAAAAAAATGAAGGGAAACCATAAGCTATCTACAAGGATATGCAGGGCATTGCTATAGCAACACCGTCTGCTTTCCAGCACCATGAGAGAGCCTATGAATAAAAGATGGGGGCCTAAAGACAGCCAAATAGAAAAGGGTGTTTCAACCATTCTAATACCTGACATTTGCAGTTATTTTGTTAAATGCAAAACCACAAAATCTTGGGACAAGATGTGGCAAGATTAGATGTGAGTGTTCACATACAGAAAACTGTCGCAAGCCAATGCAGTTAGTGAAGTTAGCCTACAGAAGAAAGGAAAATAAATAAATCAATGACTAGAACAGTGTGCAGTTAAATAAAGAAGTATAGAAATTCATTTATACTGGAACTAAAAACAAAAAAATGTTTAATTTATAAACATTAAGTAATATTCTTTGCAAATATGAAAGAAATGCACATTCAACTTACGAAACTTAGTACCTTTAAAAAGAGGATACAGTTAATAGCACAGTTGATAGTTAACAATGATTTATCTTGGTAAGTGGGACCTGCAGATTGTCTCCCTTCTAGAGTCTTCTTACCAGAATCTCATCCTGAAATATTAAATCCTAGTAAGAAGACAGTTTCCTAATGTCAGTTATTTGGGGTTTCTGTACTATACCTATATCTATATACTATGGATGTTTATATGTGCCCCATCATGTGCACTTAGGGCTGAGAGGAGCATTAATTCTATTCAGATGTTAGCAATTGGTAAGGTAAACAAATGGCCCCCAAGTTGTGCCTTGAGGAACAAGTCAGGTCAATTGGTAATTATCCATGGTTCAGCCATTTTTGCAAGGAAATCTCTGGGCTGCCTCTGGTGAGAGTATAAAAACATTTGTGATTGCCACAAATGGCCATAGCAATCCCAACATATCCCTGGGATAGTGGGGTAATATACTGCAATAACATTATTGTGGGAAAATCATCTAATAACCCAGGTTTTATCTAAAAAGCAAGAGCACTTACCTTCTCTGGATGCTTGCTTGTACAATCCATCATCTTTAGAATGGCCACTGTGCATGTACAGGGCCAAACACATCCAAAAATGGTTTTTTCCCACTAGCAATAAGTACCCATTAGGGACCCATTAAGACCCATAAGGCTCAGAGCAGGAAGACCCCACTTCCACTGCAGACCCCATTAGAGCCACATTTGTTTCTACCAGTTCTAGGGAAATTCGGATTGAATGGGTCCTGCATTGAATCTGGATTATACTGAGCATGTTTCCACCACGATCGGGCAATGGGGGGGGACTCCAGGGGGGCGCACCCATGGGGAGGTGATCCCAACCCAAAGCTTCAAAGCCTGTGCACAATCTACGAAGCTGGCTCCGAAGAATAGCATAGGCTCTGAGGAGGACCCCATGCAAGAGCAATGCCAATCCTTCAGACCTTTGTCAAAGGTTCCGGGGAATCTTCAAAGTTTGTGGCGGATTACTCTGGAGAATCTCTGGAGCTTATGACTAAGCTCTTTGAAGAATCTCCAGAGCGTCTACCTGTCCCCCTGAAAACCTGGGGTGATGGGCAGGCCCCATGTGGGTCTATCTGGATTCACCACATGGGTGCTGCGGCATTTCCATTGTGGGCAGGATAGCACCCATTGCTACTGGGTGCTGCACCGCCCATAGGGACACATCAGGTCCCCTTAATCTGGATCTACTAGATCTGGATTAGTTGAAGGACTCATTCCTTAGATCTGGATCATCCTAGATCTGGATTAAAGGAAGTCAGTGAAAAAAGCCCCAGTGGCAGCTGTGCATGGGGCAGCAATTGCACACTTCTGAATATTTTGTCAAAAGACCAGAATTTATATGTTGCACCACTGCAGGAGCCTGTGTCCACACTGGTAAATGCTTCTGGTGCTGCTGCCCTGCCATCTGGGCAAGAAACAATAATTCTGGAAATACTATACTAAATAGTGGATTGAGACACTAACATCTGGAGGTGGCCTAATGAGGAATAACAAAGTGTGTATCAAAACAGAGAATTATAGATGTGCAATTCGATTTGGTTACTTTATCTAGATTGAAGGCCTTGTATTGGCTACCTGGTACCAAAAGGGACTTTTGCTCTGAAAATTATTTACAATTACAGTAATGGGAGAGAATTAAGAAAGGCCTCAAATGACTTCAGTTTGATTAAATGGAATCTGTCATGAAGACTGAGCAGTACCAAAGTCTTCTCATAGTCACCTTGGATCTTGCTGCACTTACCTCTATTATTTTGTATTAACTAGATCTGTATTAGTAGATCCAGATCAACAACGGTCCTTGATCCAGATTGCCGTGCATATGACATATTCTTAGCAGTTCCTTGATCCGGATTAACAAGTAAGTGCAGAAGGAGCCCACATTTGCCACTGGGAAATGGATTTAACAAAATCTGTTTCCCAGCGATCCGGCCTCCTAAGGATCCATCTCAAGTAGAGATGGATCCCTGGAGGCCCTGTGCGTCTGCACACAGGTGGGAGGGCCGGATCCATAGGGCCGGATTTGCGTGGAAGCCGCAGCACCCATGGTTGAAGGCAGCTGGCTCTCACACTGCCAATGTGGCCTTCTGCGCTGCCGCCCCCGCCCCCAGAGCAGCGAGACTGAAGCATAAAGCTACCAGTCACCGTGTGTTTCCGGCAGCACTCGATGCGCAGGGGAAGGGCTTTGGAAGCAGGCAGTCCTGCTTCCGCCCTTTTCAACATGGCGGCAAGAAGGACATCCATCCCTTCGCCTGGCTGTGTGCGGAACCGTCCTGCTTCTGCACACATCCAAGCGAAGAGACGGATGTAAGACCTGATTTTTCAGGTCTTACATTTAATCCGGATTTCAGTGGCAAAACTGGTTTTTAAAACTGGTTTGCATGCCGAAATGTGGAAGCGGCATCCACAAGGAGTCTCCAATCAGGTCTGCAATGCGGAAGCCGTTTAAGGTAAGTGTTCTTATTCTGGTGTGTGTGGGGTGTTAAAATGGTTTCTGCAGCTAGTGCGGAAACACCCCATGTATCTGTGGACAGCATAGAAGTGAGGATACAGTCCACATTGTCTTAGAGGGGCAATTATATTTAGATTTAAGAGATAAAACATTTGATACCCTTACTAAAGAAGAAATCTTACTGAGATATAACATACAAAGTCAGTTTACTACTCCATGGGAATGGAAGTTCGTAACTAATAGAGTTGACTTGTTTCATATACACTGAAGACTTCTAAATTGAGAGCATTTTACTACACAGCATTGAGTCTCATGTGTAGGTGATACTGAATTTTAGGTTTTGTAGCTTATTATCTTGATTATTGTCTTTATAAATTTCTTTTTATTCTTATTTTGTGTACTAATGAATAACTCTGAATATGAATCTTCCAGTCTAAGGTATGTTCTGCACAGATTGCCATGAGATCGCTCTGTCTGCGTGTTAAGAGTCCTCCTAGGGCACAGGATATGGACAATGCTGTTCTCTAGAAGCACTTGCTGAGGCCTTAGTTTTTATTAGAATGCTATAAAGGTAAATTGGTGGAGGAGCCTCTTTCCTTCTTCTCTGGAGAACACATGAAAGAGATGACTTCTGCAGCCACTTCCTGTGCTCCCTGAAGAAGCCTCCAGATAGAATCAGTGAACTCGGGAATTCAAGTTTCACTGTTCCCTTCACTTGGAGCAGTGGCAGGCATGCAAACAGGAAGCTGCCACAACGCTTCAAACATCACCAAGGACAACAAAATTCTAAGTGCAACCTTTGTTTAAGGCTCAGGGTCTGCCTTTGTGTGGAACCTGCCTGAATCTTGAGCTACTGTGTAGCTTTCAGACTTAGGTACTTGTTGTTTTCCTTTCTTCAGCAACAGGAGTCAATTGAAGTCACATTATTATATTCAGACAATTGATTCATAAACTTAAGGCACTTCCACGCACTGCCCAAGAGGGGCTGGATATTCATGGTTGTATTCATACATTTCCATGTTAAAATGATATTTCTAACACATTATATGCAAGGAAAAATGTCAGATTGTGCATATTGGGGAAGACTAAAAACATTGTTTCCTTAAATATTTGTAATACGTGTAACATATAGACTGTAATCCATGCCAGGACTGAGGGTGGGCATTTTTTTAAAAAATCTCTTGTCAAATTCTGTTCCTCATTAAATATTTAATGCTTAACTGTTTGAAATTTAGCCCATTATGTTTTGCATTTTCCAAAAGTACGACTTACTTCTTGTTTTCAAATAATGACGATGATTCTTTCCTCCAGTTTGGTCTAGTGGTTAGGGAGCCGTACTCGTATCTGGAAATACTGGGTTTGATTCTGCACAATCAAACCCAGTTGGGCTAGTCACAACTCTCTTTTGAGCTCTTGCAGCCCCACCTATCTCACAGGGTGACTGTTGTAGGGAGAAGAATAAAAAGCTTTTTCAGCCACTTCAGGTCCCCTTAAATGGGTGAGAAAAGCACAGTAGAAAAACCAACTCTTCTTCTTCTTCCTCCTCCTCCTCCTCTCCTGTTGCACTGTAGGTTTTTTCCTCCACAAAATCTATGTATTTGGATATCCACATCTTTGTGAAAAAGGAGCTATTATTTCAAATTTGTTTGTAGTTGAACATATTAAGGGAAGAATTTGACCTTAGCTTCAGCAGGATGAACATAATGTAAGAGGAGCCCTGTTGGATCAGGCCACAGCCCATCCAGTCCAGCATACCATCCCACATAGTGGCCCACCAATTGCCCATGGGCATTTCAAGCAGAGACAAAGACAAACCTTCTCTTGCTCTCAAATCCTGGCAAATGGTCTTAGAAGCATCCTGCTTGTCCCTCCAGCCTGGAAGATGTACCTAGGCATCCATTCTAGTAGCCATTGATATATCTGTCACCCATAAATTCGTCTAACCTTTTCTTAAAGCCATCTAGGATGGTAGCTCTTACCACCTCTTCTGGCAGCAAATTCCATAGATTGGTGACCTTCTGGGTGAAGAAATTCTTCCCCTTGTGTAATCTGATTCCTACCCATCAGCTTCATAGAGTGCCCACTGGTTCTAGTGTTATGTGATAGAGAAAATAAATTCTACTGAAGTTAAGGGACAGTGGTAGCACTATCTCCAGCTTACCGCTAGGCACTCATGGTGAAGACAGTCTGTCATAGACTATCTGAATCACCATAGCAACAGCAGCAGCAACATCTGCCATGTACCTGGCCACTGCTATGGTGATTGCAATATGGCACATGACTGTGCAATCCCATGCAGCATCTGGGAATGTACCAGATGCTCCTGGTCAAGTTGTGGAAAACTGTCTGTGACAGGTAAGTGCAAAAATACCCTTCAAGTGTGAGAAACCTTCCAGATAAGTTAGGAAGGCATTTTGTGCTGCAATGCTTGTCTGAACTTATATATAAACTACTTACAAAGTGTATGGTTTCGGGGAGTGCTTTATGCCTTGTGGTGTGAGAGGATTGTTCCACTGGTTCTAAAAGAGGTGGTGGCCTACTGCTCCCTTAAGGTGTTCTCCATATGTTGTTACAGGGACTGCTCTTCATATATGTTTTAGTAATGCTCCTATAAACAGCAGTTTTAAGTACGGGCAATTAATTGGAACCGATCCCAGGAACTGGAAAATAATAGGACTGATTTGGATAGGAATTTTTTTTTTAATTAAAAGGCATGCATGCACACACAAACCCTCCATCATGCAGCAAATAGGAACAGTCTTCCACATTGAATGAATTTTTACAAAATTGGGTGAACTGGACAAAATAACTAGTGTGACCTAAATAGTGAGCTTCTCAAGATAAATACAATGGGTGTTTTTCCACTGCAGCCCTTAGATCCGGATCGAAGAAGATCTAGTAGATCCGGATTAAGGGAAGCACCCAATGTGTTTCCACAGGAGGTATAGCACCCATTAGCAATGGGTGCTATCCCCCCTGCTGTGAAAACACCTTTACACCCATGTGGGGAATCCGGATCAACCCCCAAGGGATCCGTCCATTACCCCAGGTGCCTCTGGGGACAGGGTGTGTGTGATCTCCGAAGACCCAGTTTCGTAGTGATTTCGGAGACCGTGCGGACTCTCCTCCGAAGTCCCTCCAAAGAGATCGGCAGAGACTTCAAAGCCACTTTGGAGTCCCTTCAGAGCGCCTCTGAAGTCTGCGCTGATCTCTTTGGAGAGACTGGCGGCGAGACTCTGAAGTCTCTGCCAATCGCTTCGGACGGACTTCAGAGTCTCGCCGCCGGTCTCTCCAAAGAGATCAGCGAAGACGAAGTCTCTGCTGATCTCTTCAGAGGGACTTCGGAGTCACTTCAGAATTATTTCGAAATGACTCTGAAATCACTCCAAAGCTGCAACTTCGGGGCTCCCCCCCATGGGTGCATCCCCTCCCCCTAGCCTCCCCTAGACCCCATTGCCTGTTTCCTGTGGAAACAGGCTTCCTTTAATCCAGATTTTCTGGCAGAAGATCCCATTGTAGACCCCATTAATGGGGTCTACAGAAAATCTGGATTAAAGGGCAGAAAGTACCTATTTGATCCGGATTTCCCCCACGGCAGTGGAAACAATCGGGTCCCAAATGGGTGCCGTGGTGGAAATGGGGTCATCCGGCTCACACCCAAATGGGTCCTTAATGGGTGCAAAAATGGGTACTTTTTGACAGTGGAAAAATACCCATCGCAAAAGAGAAACTTTTCACTGTAAATGCAGCAAAAACTCTAGAGTAAAAATCCCTAAAGTTTCTCAGGCTTAGAGTTAAACAGCAGAGTGATCAATGTTTCAGGGAAATGGAATAGAAAGCTTAACTTGGAATGTCATGCATGAGGATTTTCAAACCAAAGTTTAATCAAAATCAAGGGGAAGAAGTGGGAGGAATTATATCTTTCCCAGGGTCTTCTCTTGGCCAAGAATGATCTTCTCAGAAAAAACAGAAGCATTGTCACAGGCAGTTTAAAGAAGGGGAAGTAGCTGATTTTCTGTTAGGTGAAGAAACTGACAGTGAAAGACGAGGGAAGAGGAAAGAGGAAAAAGAGTCCTCTCTGGAAGGATTAAGGCCGTGGTCACACCTAAGGTTTAATCCAGCTTCAGTCCACCTTCAGAGCGAGAGAACACATCAGCAAAGAGACAAGTAATTTTCTTTCCACATTATCTTTCCCAAAGGTGAATTTTCTGAGTTATTTAACACTGAAAGAAAACAGCTTGTCACTTTGCTAATATGTTCTCTCACTCTGAAAGTGGAGTGAAGCTGGATTAAACCTTAGGTGCGACCACAGCCTAAGTCACTTATTTTTACAGGATGGAGACTGTAAAATCTCTCAAACTGTAACTGACAATCTGTCTTGTTACCAAGCAACAAATGAAGCAGCAAGTCACCACTCAGGCTGTCTGATGTGCCCCTACCTGCCAGTGGAAATGGAAACTTTTCTGTAAATATATATTTTTTTCAGTTGTATTAAAATCAATTTTCATTTAGTACTTTAAAAACAAAAAATGCAGTGCCAAATTTGACATAACAAATAGACAAAATTCACTTCCAAACTTACCCTCCTTATTAATGCACCTCTTGGAATTTTGGGAGTATGATAGCTGCAAATATATTAGAGCTGTACTTCAGACAAGGCAGTAGGACTGGTCTTCAGAAGACTCGTTCTTTGCTTCACTCCTTTCTTCCAGAATTGCATTATGCATATATCTGAAGAGCCTGAATGTAATAAGCATGTGAAACTAATAGCCACAAAGTTAGTGTGATAGATCTAAGGGGAGAGGAAATACCATTAGACCCTCAGGTCATGTCAGCATTGATGGCTTTTATTCAGGGACAAAGGATGTCCTGTCCTGGGATTAGTAACTTGTCCCAAACTGGGATAGGTTGCTTCTGGCATGGGACAAAGCCATCTGCTTTGGTATGGCCTGTCCAATGCCAGCCCCTGTACATGCTTTGAAGCCTGCATTAACTTTAGAGCCAGCATGAAGGCCCCTGAATACTCCATTTTGGCAGTGTGTCCTGATATGCTGCCAAAAAGAGTCCCCTGTGGTATACTGGCTCATGATGGCATGCAGTCTTCATGGTCCAGTATACTAACCCTAGTATACAGGTAGACATTGCTGTTGATGTCAACCAATGAACCTGGATAGGACCAATTTGAGAGCCCTAACCAGAGGTCCTTTCGAACTTGGCCTGCTAGTGTATGTTGGGAGTAGGTTCTGGGAAGAACCATCTGCACATGCAGGAGGTGTTTCTACACCAGAATCATGTCTTGCTAGGAGCTACTGGTGATGCATGGAATTGTGCACCATGCATGTCTGCAGGCTTACCTGTTCCAGATAGCAAAGAGAGCATTCACACCTCTTCCAGTGCCGGGGGTCATTTGAGGTGCTGCACAAGCACACTGGCATGTCAGGTGACCTGGGATACTAGTGTGCACGCATATCACATCACCATTGTCCTGGGTACGTGCAGAATCACACTGGCCATCACTTGCAAATGAGAATGCTAGTGCATGCCAGTGGGAGAGCACTATTCCCATTCCCCAGATGGGATGGGAAGTGCAGAAAGGCCCCAGGTCTATATACTGTACTCTATGGATAGACTACACTAGGAGGGGGCAAGGTCTCCTGTATTTTCCACTAACATGTGGAAGGGAGACCTCCTGATTCCACCCTATCATGGTGCGGTCCCATGTGGAAAGGACCTTAATATTACAAATGAGATTGAATCTGGCCATGAAAGCCTACATAAGTCTGACCTTAATATTAGTTGACTGTTATCTTTCATTAGCTGATGCTAATGATATTAAGGTTTGTGGTAGAACATCTCTGCATGCTTAACTATCTCCAGATAAGGCCAGAGTTGCTCTAGACCATGTAAGAATATTTGTCGCGGACTGACAATAGTTCCCTAGGCCCTCATTCTTTTAATTAGCGATGATCAAATGGAGATACCAAGGATTGAAGCAGAGACATTCAGGATCACAAACATGACTTCTACCACTGAACTAGCTTGTATTATCCACCAAATCGGTGACTGTTTCATTGTGCTTGTTTTGAGCTTTCTATTTGAATCTGGTTATCATAGTGTGAAGGAAAAGTGCTGGGTATTTTGGCCTCCAAAATCAATTCAAAGCAATTTTTACCTGCTTATCATCTTGACTTCTCCTCAGGCAACACATCCCCTAGCTAATGGTTCCTTTCATAGCTGAACTGCCTCCTCCATCAAGAACTCCCTTTGCTCTTTCCCTTTTAGCACAGCTCACTTTAAAAGTGACCTTAAACCATTTTCTTTTATTTTAGCCCACAGCCGACACTCTTTATGAAGTGTTTTGGGAAGCTTTATAAAGAAAACTACTTCAAAAATTAAGAGATGATAACATGGCATGACTGTTAATGGTCCATCGGACAAGTGAATCCAGTTGGGGTGGGGATAGATTGAGGGGTAGGCTGTAAGATACTCCTTTTTTTAAAAAATGTATATTTATACTCCCAAGTCATGTTGCAGACCTAAGAAAAAGATGCAAAAGTCAAGTGATTAATTTTCTTTCTGCTGAGCCAAGGGCTGTCCTTATAAATTACTCTGCTGACCTTGATCGTTGTCACCACAACCTTCGCTAATTTAAGATGAGATATAAAATGTTATTCAATATGCACATAAAATTGAAGTTTATTAAACTTTTGACCTTCTTTCATCATTTAATGAAATAGCAGGGGCTATGGACTGAAGCATATGCTGCCAAAATGCAGCATTTTGAATTCTACTCTATCCATGGGTCTTTGTGCTCCTGCAAATCCATCTAAATTGACTTTTGTCATGCTCATGCATGGCTCAGTGTTTTCAAATGACTTGCAATCAGCCACAGTTGTTGGTTGAAACCAGCAGAAAGAGATTGATATTGTGTTGCAGTTTGTATATATAAGAAATCTCTATGATCAGTGAAGAAAAGACTGTCATTCAGTATAATTGTGGCCAGTACAATATAACAATTACCAGAATGCACAGGGGGATAAATTAGTATAGTAATTTCTTTTAGGTTATTTTGTCTTCTGAGACGCTTTAGAAAGGAGAATGGAAAGATAAAATTATTTCTTGCAAAAATGAACTAGATTTTCCAAAGAATACAAAATTCACAAACACAAAGTGCTAATGGTTTAAAATAATTCCTGCAGGGTCACTAATGTCAGCAGCAACTTTCCAAATTGCTGTGTTTGGAACTAGAAAAATTTGCCAAGACATTTCTGCATATATGAATACCAAGGTTTGTCTTCTTTCAGTTTTCTCTTTTTGGTTTATATTTCTAAGAAAACTTCAGAAGTGAGCAAAGCAAAATGATCTTGAATGGTCTTATATTTTAATAGGTCCATCTCTTGGTAGGATCTGCCAAAACAATGGAAATCTAGAGAGCTTTTGTTTCAGTAACCTGCCAGTAGGCATCCAAACTCTTATTCGTTTTCCTTGCTTAAACAAACAAACAAACAAACAAAAATAAATAAAAATGTGAGAACTTTTGTTGGAATATATGGCTGTATTTGGGTTGCACTCTACCAGAATAAATAATTTGCCCCAAGCTGGTCCCAGAACAAGGCAAAGCACATTGGGTTGGGCTGTTCGCCTGCCCAAACACCAGCTCTGAAGGGGCTGGATCAGCCGTCTGCACTTTGCAACACCCAATGTATCCCAAAGTTACCTGGTGCTTCATCAAGGGAAAGTGCGGCTGCCTCTAAAGAGGAGGAGGAGGGCAGTTTCTACAGGGAGGATGTTTTAGCCACCAGCTCACACAATCTTGGCATATTTTGGTTTAATGACGCAACTATGAAGAGGTAACAAGAGGGAGCCCAAGCTTGTCTTGAGTTTCCAATATCAAATAATTTATTAGAAAAATATCAAAAAGAATTATTTCATTTCTACACAAAAACAGTTAAACCAGTCTCTCGTACTAGGAACAGCAGTTCTTAGAGCCAAAGGAGGGACAGGAAGGACTTATTAGTTGCCAAATGAGGTCCAGCACACATCTTAATTGAATAAACTCTTTCTCAAGTTCCCATTGGTATGAACTGGTGCCCAAAATGAAGATTCACATCATCTCCCACCACTCAGCCTTTTGCTTGCTCTTACTTCCAAAAATAATGACTTGTGTAGAATTCCAAAGAAGATTGACCAATATTTATCTACCCTGGATTACAGAGAAAGTAAGAGAACAAGAAGCAGGGGAGGAGAAGCAAGAGGTGCAGGAAGCAAGGAGTCCAGGAGGTGAAAGAGAAGATTTTTCAAAATCAGGGACAATTATAGCTTTTTGTCTTATGGGGTTAGGTGGGGTTAGGATGGGGAGGGCAAACATTCATAGGTGGTACCGAAACTGGGCTCGGCATGGGGTGTCCCCATGCATTTCCGGTTTCTGTGGACCAAATCCCCCAAAACCATGCCAGACCAGGACCAAATTTGGTACCCGAAAAACCAAGTCTGAGCACAGTTTGGGATCCCAGCACACATTTGTTAATGAGCTAAGACTGCACATGGAGATGGTCCTGGGCTATTCAAGGGGGAGATTGGTGTTCACGTTATTTAGAGGTGGGGTGTGCTTGTTGTTCCTGCCCTGTGCATTGGAGATCGCAGCCGCTGACATTTTGGGGGAGTGGAAAAATCCCGATCACCAAGACAAGCAGGATAATGGCTTAATTTTTGTACATTTTCCATGGAAAATACTCCACCTCCGTTTCCCGATCGCAAAGGCAGGCAGGATAATGGCTTGATTTTTGTTCCAATTCCAAAAATTTTCAACCCCCATTTCCCAATCACCAAGGAGATCATGAAAATGGCTTGATTTTCTCCCTTTTAAACCTGGCGGGCGTTCTCACAGGTCCTGGTGGAGCAGAGGTGCGCAAAACTGCTCAAGCGCTGCTAAACCTCGTAGCAGCTTTTGGTCTTTTACAATTATTTATAAATTTATTATGAGCAATAAGCTTTATTTTAATTTTTTCCTGTGCCTCTCAGCCCAGTCCTGGCTTTCTGTGTCACTAAGGGGCGGGGGGAATGCACCATTTGCAGCTGGTGGCACAGGGATGGGTTGATGTCAATCCAGCTTCCAATGAGGAGAGAGGGGGTGGATAGGAGGGGGCACTGCTCCCCTGTGCCAGGGTTTGGCGCGGTTTGCATGGGGACGGGCGCATCCACACCCAGCCCGCATCACCATCAAAAGCATGGGAATGGACTGGGATCAATCTCAGACCCAGTCCCAGTCCCATGCGTGCCCATTCAACCCCAAACGTCATGCATAGGGACATGGCCATTGTGTCTCGTGCTTCATTATCCAGAAATGTCCAAGTTTTATGGAGGCATTCTCCTTGTACACACACGGTACCTGAATGGGGGAGGGGGTTGCAGCTCAGCCTGAAAGTATAAACACAAGTTTTTCTTTTCTTTATTAGCCTGAGTTTCCATTATTCCATTGGAGACCTATTTATGTTCACACCACACACTCCACAGCTTTTAACATAGCAAAGTAGCAATTCTGCACATAAGGATTTATTAATAACTGTCTGTTCCATATATCAACATCATGCCCCCTAGACTGACACAATGATCCTCAAAGACCACTCTGTCAACGAGCGTGAGGATTTGCTCTGCGAGTACATTCCTCGTAGGAGGAACAATACTGAGTTTTCCTGGGTGCTTCTTTCTGAGGGTAGATTTGCCTGAACTGGTGGGCATTGTGCATCAGGAGTACAAGTATTTGAATATCAGATTTGTGGGGTGAAGCTGGAAACTCACATTCTTAAAAGGACAAGTAATGCTCAGGTTGGAGAAGAAATTCTCAGACAGCCAATCAAGCACTGTAACTTCCAAAAAATGAGTCTAGAGGAAGGGAAAGAGAACGAAAAAGAGGAGCCAGATGGACTTTCCTTGGGGCTATCATGTTCAGTTGGTTAGCTGCTGCGTAAAAAGGACTGCAGTCAGAAGCACCATTGCAAAGAGGCTTTGGAAGGTCACATACACATACTTCTTCTTTGGAAGCCATAAACATGGTTTTCTCCTCCTTATCTTTACCTTATGTAGCTAGGGGTATCATTAGTATAACAGTATGATGCCCACGTGTCTTATTGTTGTAATTAAGGCACCACCCCGATGGGCACTGAAAGTGCTGGGATCTGGGCTGGGAGACTGACAATGGGCAAACGCCAGACATAGCACCTCCCGTGCTTCTGCAAGGGAGTCCTCACAGCAGTAAGTTTCCTATCCAAGTTGTTTCCTGGCACACTAGAAATGTAACAAGAAGTCAGCCATTGACATTGCTCTGTAAAATCACCTAGGTAGAAATCAAGCCCATTGAATTGTTTATTTTATTATTTGTATTTCTATTCTGTCCTCTACGGGTGGGCAACAACATTTAAAATCAACATATTAAAACAGTAACAGTATTCTTTAGGAATGGGACTTTTTAGTAATGAGACTTGTATCAAGGCCAGGCTTCCATTCCAGGA
The DNA here is from genome assembly GCA_023333525.1 of Aspidoscelis tigris stejnegeri. Lineage (NCBI taxonomy): Eukaryota > Metazoa > Chordata > Lepidosauria > Squamata > Teiidae > Aspidoscelis > Aspidoscelis tigris. Next base: position 78,139,379 of record JALMGA010000003.1, read on the forward strand.
TCCCTGACCTAAATATGCTAGTTTTTCTGTTAAAAAGGTCATTTGTATGCCACAGCATAATCTTATCAGCCAGGTGCAGGAAAGCAACACTAAAGATATCAAGGCCCTGGGTAAGAGCCACTGCAGGATTGGCACAATAATATGAATGTTCAAAGTGAATACTTGATTGGGTTAAGAAAGCCTGTTTACATGACCTGGTCAGCCTGAATGCTGGCAAGCATCCATGTTTACTTCATTTGCCCAGCAAAACAGCCAAGTTTCCCTTTTGCCCTGAGGGTGGGATTTATTTATGAATTTTTATCCATCTCTTCACCTGAAGGTCTCAGGTCGAGTTACAACAATAAATATGTAGAATATAAAAATATACCTAAAACATGTTTAAAATATCTGTTTCTAGTTTACTCTAGGGTTCACTATATGTCTGTTGTTCCACCACCAAAGTCTTCCTCACCTTTACGTGTCTTTGAATGTCTATCAGTATTCTTTGGCATTCTAAAGTCCACCTCTATTTCATCATTGCTGGTCCTTCAATGAAAGCTGTATTTCTGGCTGTCCATACAAGAAGGTGAACTTTGTATGCTGTCTGTTTAGGTCCCTGAGAAGTGCAAGCTGGAAACCATTCAAGAGGCGCTTCTGTAGAGACTTTTTGCATGTTGTCAGATCAAGCTGGCAATAGTTAACTTGGAGTAAGGCAGATTATCAAACTTACTTGATGTCTCACAAGACTGAGCTGCTGGAGCAAGCAAGACTGATTAACATACTGAGTTCTAGAACGCTGTATCTCACTTTGCCAGTTCTGAAAGATGAGAATAGTTATCCAGAGTGCTGGCACTTCTGCCCTCCCTTTAAGCCTGTCCTTCTGAGCACTGCAATCCTCCCCCTGGCATATGTTTGTGTGAAAGAGTGATTGTGTCTTGATATTTTTATTAAATACTGAGAAGTTGTCTCTGAGCAAGAGAAGCCTTCAGAAGAGGTATATCTCACTTGCTTCCCAAAGTTAGTTGCCTATCCTTTCCTGTTCATTCTTTCCTTCTCAATTCTAATTCAAAGGTATTTCTGTCCCACTCTCTTCTTAAAAGACTTTTTAGTTAAAGAAACTCTTTCTGTTGTGAAAAGAGGAGATTGTGACTTAGCATAGTAGCCCTAATTCATTCTGGGGGTGCTATTACTGGGGTGGGAGTATTGATGCATTGAACAACAGGAATAATCAAATTGCAAGCTTCAACCTATGGCACCACCTCTCTTAGTTGCTAAAGCACTCAGAACATAGCCTTATTATCTCATTAAATTCTACCTAGCAACAAATTTTGACTGGCTAATTAAAATCCCCTTAAAGTATGTTTTCATGATTCTTCCTCTTTCACTTGTCTCGCAATCAAGTGCTTCATTGCCAGACTTCAAGCCTAAGAATGTGGCTGACAAGAAAACCTTGTGTCCCAATGATAGCCACAGTTATTCCTCCTCTCAAAGAGTTACCTACTGTAGTCTCTCTCTGGCTGCGTCTTCACGGCATGCGTTATTATTTCAGTTTAAATAATTCGAAATAACTGAACCGGAACAAAGCTGTCTACATGACTTGCAAATTGATCCGGTTCCGAGGGCATTCCGATTGCAGCCTTAACGTGGAATCAATACTCGGAGTCCACATGGCAGCATTGTCCTCCCGCCCATTGCCCACTCTCTCTCTGTGATTGGTTTTCCCTCCCAGGATCCCACCCTCCCTTCCCTGTGCGTCATGCATGCCTTTTTTGCCTCTTTGTTCTGATCAGCTGTCATTGGGACGCCCCCTGCCCGAGTCCCTCCGGCGCACTCAGCTCCGCCGGGGACCCCCTGCCCGATCCGTCCCCTTCTCTCCCCTCCCTTCCCCTTCCCAGCAGCAGCAGCAGCAGCAGCAGCATCCATCCATCCATCCATCCATCCATCCATCCATCCATCCATCCATCCATCCATCCATCCATCCATCCATCCATCCATCCATCCTGGTGGGCATGGGTGGCTTCGCCCTGGGGCTCCTCGTTGCCCGGTGGCAGAGCCGCTGCGGCTTTGCCCCGCTCCTCCGCTGCCACTGCTGGCTGGAAGAGAAGGAGAGCCGAGCCTCTTGGAGCATCCTTTCCGGCCGGCTGGCCAGCCGGGATGGCGATCGTGGTCGCTCTTCAGCCTTGGGGTGGGGGGGACCCTGAGAGGGGGGGCAGCCTCCTCTCTCTCTCTCCCACACACGCGCCCCCTTTAAAGTCCAGCAGGAACTCCGGCCAGCCGCTGTCCCCTCCCCAAAAGCGGCAGCGAAAGCGTCTCCTTTCTCTCCAGCCCTTGGTGTGCAAATCGGCCTGAGAGCGAAGCAGCGGGGAGGGAAAAAGGGGGCCAGCGTGCAAAAACAACTGGCCTGCTCGCCTCCTCTCTTCCTTCCTTCCTTCCCTCCTTCCTTCTTTCCTCGGGGGCTCCGCTCAGGGCTCGCGCCGCGCTAGGTCTGGATTGGTGCCGGCGGCCTGGGAGCGCTCCATGGCTCCGGAGGAGAAGGCGAGCCAGCGAGCGATGTGTCCGCACTGCTGCCGACTAGATCTCTCTGCCAGCAGGAAAGAGAGGGGGAGAGAGAGAGAGAGGGAAGGAGGGAGAGCCAGCCAGCAGTGCTCTGGGGAATTTTTTCTTTCTTTCTTTTTTCTCCCCCCGCAAAAAAAAAAAAAATTAAATTAAAAAAATCCTGGGATGGTCCGGTGAGGTGGATGGGGCTGTGAGAGCTCAGAAGAGAGCTCAAGGGGGCTCAAAGTGGCTGACAAACCTTCTGTTATCAGCCATTTAAGGGGGCTCAAAGTGGCTGACAAACCTTCTGTAATCACCTGTTAAAGGGGACTCAAAGCAGCTGACAAAGAAAATGAATGGTCACTTTGCTGATGCATTCTCCCGCTCTGAAAGTGGACTGAAGCTGGATTCAACCTGAGGTGTGACCATGGCCAGAGAGAAAGATGCCCCAGAGGTCAGAGATTTTTGGTGGATCGGGCTCCTAATGGGGTTGGAGTGCTGTTCAGGACATAGAGAAAGTTGCCTGGCAGGGAGGGACCGATCTGCCTCCAGGCTGCAAAAGCTTTGGATTGTGTTTTTCCAGCCCTGCATCCTTCAGAGCAGGGACTCCAGGGCTTTCCTTTCCCTTTTTAAAGTTTAGAATTTGTGCAAAACTGCAACATTGTTATTAAGCTACATCGCTACAGTGTAGCTTTGGAGGTAGTGGCTGTTTCGAGGCTGGATTCTTTCAATGAAATCACTCTTTGGAAGCAAGCTATTGGGGGAGGGAATCCTAAACATGACGTGCCTAGAATACGGACAGCCCATTGGTTACAGTGCGATTGGGGGAGGGGCAGCCTGAACACGGAATCTCATCCCTGAAAACGATACTGTCCACAAAGTAAAAAATGAAACACGCATCAAGCGCAGGATCCGGAGTGAGACCTCTTGAAATCAGGATTTATTTTAAAATGGTTTAAGGTGGTTTAAAACAGAAATACCGTGTTAAGCCGATCTCCCGTCTGGCCAAGGAGAACTCAAAACGTTTTGAATTCGAGATAACGATGCAGTGGGGATGTGGCTTCTCATTCTTTGCTAATCGTTGCAAGCTGAGTTGTCTAATTTGACTAATTTGTCCCAACTTGAAGGTGTTTTATGTCAAGGCTAAAAAGCCAGTGGAAGGAAAATGTAGTGATGTGTGCAAAAAGAAGTTAGAATAGATAACCAGGAGCTAACTTAGTATTTAGTCAGGAGACTCCTGGAATTGCATCATAAGGTGATGTGTGCAAAACACATCACCAGTTCTCCTAAGACTGATGACAACATCAGAGGGATTGTGCAAGAGTTGTGTAAGACTGTGTAACACTTGCGAAATGCCAGGATATGACACTCCAACTCAGATAGTGGAAAGGTATAAAACTGGGCACGGCTGTGCCTTTGCTTTGCCTTGCCTAGCTGGTCGGGAGCTGGAAGGAGAATGTAACTTGCTATGCAATAAACCTCTTCGGAGAAGTTACGGCGTCCCTGACTCCTTTGTTTACACTGGCGAAGAGGGGGAGAAGGAGGGGCCAAGCCTCAGCAGGATCGGAGATCCAGATCGGGAAGCCAGGCCTTCAGCACCTTGGACAGCTGAAGCTGACAGGCCTTGGAGCCAAGACACAGAGAGGCGAATTGCTTGCTTTTCCGGGAAGCAGGAAGCAGGACTTTGTGTTTCCAGCACGAACCAAGGCGCGACTCTGCGAATGGAACGCTGATGGAGATTTATTACCACAGGGGGGGCAACCAGTTACCCCCTGACAAGGGTTATGGGCCCAGAGCGTTAACCCCGCGCGTGCTGGAAAGTTCAACTGACTGTGAGTGCCGAAAGGCTGAGTGAAAAGAGAATCGGACGGCTGTCTGATTGTCTGTTTTGTGTGTCTGTCCTTTGTCACGTTTGACAGAAGAAGGAGGGAGGAAAGTGCACTGCTTGAGAGGTGGAAGCTGCACGTTTTCTGACACTGGATGAGACGAACTTTTCTGTATGGTGTGTTTACACTGAAGCGGCGCTTACCAGAGAACGAGTCTGAAGATTGTGGCAGATTTGCAAGTTGCAACATGGGGAGTCGAAAGCCCCCCAGTGCAAAAGACATTTGTCTTGTTAGAAAGTTTGACTGATGAGTTTGAAAATATCCTGTGGAGCCTACAGTGTGTTGACCAGAGGCAGCTGGCTGCAAAGATGGTGGCATCACGAGTCTTGGAGGAAAGCCAGCGTAAGGACTACGAGGCAAAACTCCGGAGACAGGAAACAGGGGTGACTCAAACCCACTCAATCGAGACTTTCAATGATTTTGAGCCTGAGAAAGCATTTGTGCCCAGAGGGAGGAAATGCTTCCACGGTGGTGGAAAGGATCATTTCATGAAGGACTGGAGAAAGTTGGCTGAGGAAAGAGCCAAGATGGAACCCTGGTGTGCTGAAAGCATCAGAGGGGTTGTAAAGAACTGTGAGTCTATAGCCTGTGTGGCTGCAAGCCCTAGTTGGGTGTTGGACTTGGGGGCAAGTTTTCACATGGCCAATTGTGAAAAGCTCCTGAAAGATGAGATGCCTCCTAATGCAAATGGTGCATTGGGGGGGCGGGTATCTGCAATGGAAACTGGGAAAATACCATGTTTTGAAAGGGATTTTTCAAATGTATTGTGTGTTTCGGAATTGCAAGACTGTTTAATCAGGGAATCTGAGCTAATAAACAGTAATTATGCTTTGTGTTTCAAGGGGAATGATTGTACTTTTAGCATAAATGATGGAATTTGTGCTAGGGCAGTCAAGGGAAACAAAGTGTATGTGATGACTGACGGGCTTGAATGCACGCTAGCTGATAATGTGCTGTTGCACTTAAACTGCGCCCATTATTACCAGAAAGTCATGGGACATGTGAACTTCACAAGTGTGGTGAAACTAGAGGGAGTGTGTCCAAAATTTCAGCTGAAAATTTGTTCAAACCGTTGGGATTGTTCAGTTCGCAGCCAGGTAAAGCCTGAGGTTTTTCCTGTGGCCAAGTTTAGCAGACGCACGACAGAAAGATTGTTTCGGACTGTGCAGGCAAATTTGGCTGGCCCTTTAGCAAAGACTATGGGCAAGAATCAGTATTTTATAGCCATTGTGGATCAACATACAAAGTATCTGTATATGATACTAATGGCAGAAAGAACTCAAACAACACAGAAAAGGTGGGGAGGGGCAATATTGACTGTTAATCATGTTGCTAATCGTGTTTGGAATTCTTTTGTAAAGGAAATGCTTTATCATATGCTGTATGGTAGACCATCAAACCTTAAATGTATAAGAGGTTGTGGGCAATATGCAAATGTATATAATGTATATGTACCTGCAAATTTCTGGAAAAGGTTAATGTTTGTGGAATATTCTGGTAACAGCTATAGATTTTGTTCAAGTCATGGAAAAATCTTACTGTCCAGGAGTGCCAACTTTGAGAGATATTCCAGCAGGGAAAGACTCCACATTAATAAGGAGGTTTTTCTCAAGCTAGGGCAGAGTGCCACAGATGCTGGAAATGGAGGGGCACTAAAGCAAGAAGGTTCTACAGATAGTGAGACTAACACTTCTGCAAATGAACAAACACAAACACAGCCTAGGTCAGATAGTGGAGATGGAAAAGGAAGGACAAAGGTAATCCTACCAAGGAGAACTCAGAGAGTTAGAGAGCCCCCAGATTGGTTTGGGACACAGACTGCAAACACTTGCATAGTGATAGCAGGAGGCAAGTGGGTATTCAAGAGGCAGGAAATGCCAGATGAAACCCAGAAACACGGGGATAGAGACAGCAGAAAGGTGAAGGATCCTAAGGTACCTAAAGAGGACCAAGGAAAGAGAGTTAGTAATCCAGGCCAAGAGCTGGAGTGCTGTGTGGCATAGTTCAAATATTATAGCTGCACAAATCAATACATTTTGGAGGGGATTGTCAAGGCTAAAAAGCCAGTGGAAGGAAAATGTAGTGATGTGTGCAAAAAGAAGTTAGAATAGATAACCAGGAGCTAACTTAGTATTTAGTCAGGAGACTCCTGGAATTGCATCATAAGGTGATGTGTGCAAAACACATCACCAGTTCTCCTAAGACTGATGACAACATCAGAGGGATTGTGCAAGAGTTGTGTAAGACTGTGTAACACTTGCGAAATGCCAGGATATGACACTCCAACTCAGATAGTGGAAAGGTATAAAACTGGGCACGGCTGTGCCTTTGCTTTGCCTTGCCTAGCTGGTCGGGAGCTGGAAGGAGAATGTAACTTGCTATGCAATAAACCTCTTCGGAGAAGTTACGGCGTCCCTGACTCCTTTGTTTACACTGGCGAAGAGGGGGAGAAGGAGGGGCCAAGCCTCAGCAGGATCGGAGATCCAGATCGGGAAGCCAGGCCTTCAGCACCTTGGACAGCTGAAGCTGACAGGCCTTGGAGCCAAGACACAGAGAGGCGAATTGCTTGCTTTTCCGGGAAGCAGGAAGCAGGACTTTGTGTTTCCAGCACGAACCAAGGCGCGACTCTGCGAATGGAACGCTGATGGAGATTTATTACCACAGGGGGGGCAACCAGTTACCCCCTGACATTTTATTGTTACCAGTTGCATGTGGCCACTTGCTTATTTTTTCACTTGCATTGTAGTAAAGCTATTTCCTGTATGGCTTTTGCATTTTCAGCTGTTTCTCCTCCCTTGGAACTACACCTTTTTCTGTAAAACTAAAATCAAAGTTCTAAAGATCCTGTTTGAACAGTGCTAACATGCATGCAGAAGCAGTTCCTGTAACAGGGATTACCAGTTGATTTAAGCAGCACAGGGGGCAGTAGGTGGTGGGTGTGAACATCCAGGTTCTTGTGTAACCTGCTGGTTGGAGATCCAGCTCCCGGGCATCTGGAGAGGCTTCCAAGGCATCTGTGTGGATGCAGCCTAAATCTGAACTCCACTAACTGGAGATAGAGGTGCTAGTTTTGTACATTCTCCTTAATTAGGGCTTGTCCCCTTTCCACTCTTGCTGGTAAACCAAACCATGGTCCCACTTCTGGGCCTCTTTTGTCTGCACCTTACAGCAGAACAGAGAAACCCCACCTTCTCCTACTATAGTCTATCCACACAGGATGGAGCATAGACTGGACTAGGGTCCCCAAATGAAATCCTGGTCTGGTATATCAGTAGGCCTCTTTTTTGAGGCCTACTGGTCTACTGGAGGTGATGTACTGGAACATGGTGAACCACAGGGGACCTATTTTAGTGACACAAAAAGGCAACCTGTGACATAGGTCCCAAGGAGCTGTGAAGACCAAGAACTTTCATTCCTAGCCTTCAGAGCATTCAGAGGTCACTTCCCTGGGACAATTTCCTAAGGAAGTGAAGGTGCAAATTTCCTCTTAGTGTCTAGACCAGTGGTTCTCAACCTGTGCGTTGGGACCCCTTTGGGGGTCGAACTACCCTTTCAGAGGGGTTGCGACAAGTCTCCTGCTGCCCCTCCCCCATGGTTGGGGGTCTCCACAACATGAGGCACTGCACTAGGGGGTCACAGCATTTTAAGGGTTGAGAACCACTGGTCTAGATACAAAGCCAAGCATGTATAAAATCTGCTACATTTTATCAGTAAAGTACCACACTTATCTGATGGAGAGGTACTGGTTCTTTTGGCCAAAAGAAGTATGTGTTGTTTTTCTTCTTTTCTGTGAGATTCAAAGTTTCTCTCATTGAGCTCCACACTCACCTGAGGGGTTGGGAACTGGTAACAATTACACTGTATCATTCTTGTATTCACATCCCACATTCTTTTCAAAGAGTGCAAGGAAGCAAACAGGACTTGTTTCTGTTTCTTTATACTTCCAGCAACAAGGTCCCCAACCCTAAACCTCAAAATGCAACATTCTACCATATAAACAAAGCATACCATTCAGATCCTTAAAAAGATCCTTAAGCATTAGTTTGAAGAAACAGCAGCTCTTGCTGGCTACTCCAGTGAATGTGGCAAACACGTATATAAAGCACAGACAATTGAGGCACAATCAGGCCAACTGTTAAAAAGTACTAATATCCAAGAGAGAAGTCACTCTTAAGGTTGTTATAGAGACAACAGTATAAAACATGATGTTCAATACACATACAAGGTCAGCATCCTAATGGGACATTTGAATGTGAGCCACCAAGACATGCTGATGACTTTGTGTGAAATCTTTGGCTTGTTAATGGCTTTTTAAGGGAGCGGAAGATTAGAACAGAATGGATTTTTCTCTCTGATTAAATAGCAGGTGTAGAATTCAGCTGGGTGAGGAACAGAAAAGTGTTAATGCCCTCTTCCTTCTGCAAACCAGGTCAATCAAGATCATTCTTCAAATCCTGTACATTTTAATTTGACAGTCATTGTATAACTGAAAATTGCTTAAATGGTATTTCATGTAATGTGGCCTTATTGGCCCAGGCCCGCACTACTCTGAAGAGGGAGGAGTCAATGAACTGATTTCTGTAGTTTATCCACCATAGAATGAGTTGCTTATGGAACATTACCACTCTTTATAAAAGTAAGGTCTTGAGAGAAATGTAATGAATGTTTTAAGATGCCTTAAGACCTCTGATGAAAGATTCAATATGCTGACATATGCTGACATCTCTGCCATTCTCCAAAGACCGTGTATATATAATTTTCTATTTCACAGCTTCACAACTGCTTTTGTCTAGTTTCTTTTTCTTTTTTACTTACCAGTCTTGTTTACAGCCCAGGAATTTCTAGGTGGTCTTCCATCCAAGTTCCAATTGATTCTGAATTGGCTTAAGTTCTGAAGATCAGCCAAAGTCAGCTACGTGCTGCCACCTGCTGTGGCACTGCAGTAAAATGTACTTCTAGTTACAAATACATTGGTGATACTAATAAAAATGAACAAATAATTGGACATATTTGATTGGGGAAATACTGGTGAAAAGGCATTATTTTTGGTCATGAGCCCTTAAACTGATTTGATTTGATCAGAGCTTTGAAATTTGGCCTTATAATTGGAATAACAGAGGCTGGAAATATTAATAATAAAGCCTTGGAAGAATTAATAATCCAAAATATTTCTAAAAAAGCAAGAAAGGCTCTGCAAGATTTGGAAGGACAGATTCCTTCCTTTTGGTTAAAGATTGCTAAGGGAGCAGAGGGAATATTTGGGTTGTTGATGACTCATCTAACAAAGTTAAAGGGATTATGCCTTGGATGCCAGAAGGAAAAGAAAACAAACTTAGTCTATTTATACATGGCTAAAAGAATCACTGAGATAAGAGGTAACTTTTGTTTAAGAGAAAATAAATAAAAATGGAGTTTTGAGGTAGATCCTGCTAAATATGCTGAATTTTGAAATTTGGTCTTTTAAGGATTTGCCAAAGCTTGCATGGGCTCTTAACTAGTACATATTAACTTGAAGGGAGCAGGAAAGAGAAGAGATAAAGGATTTCTTTTGGAAGTTAGGAGTTTTACAGCTGGCTCTGGGAAGAGACAATGTCAGTAATTAACATAAAAAGAATAGTTTTTGGTCAGCTTGCAGCAACTTGAAGGACTAGTTTTCCTCAGGAAGAAGCCACAGGTTAATCTTTAATCTTTTGGAAAGAAAGAGAAGTCAGGAAAATTTTAGGATCTTTGAAACTGGAAACATGTAGGCATTTTTACTCATTAACAGGGAGTAATGGAGAACAGAAAGGAACAATCAGCAGTTTTATGGCACAATTTTTGGCATAAAAGGGACAACAAGGCAGTATGGTGTGTGTGTCATATGATTTCCATTCATATGCACACAAAGACTTTGTTTTTGTGGTCAATCAATTCAATTTTGAATGGATGGCAGTAAAAGTATTATGCCTTTGTGTTTTGGGAACTGAAGTCATAAATATGATTTCTCTTCAATTTTTAGAAACTTTCTGACAATGGCAAAGTTCTGCTTTTTAGGAAAAAAAACATTCTTTTGGGGCATTTTGAATTCTTCCCTCCCTCTTCCCCCTCCTCTCTTTCAGCTTTGCTCAGGCTGAAGAGATTAAGAGTTGGGCAAGAACTCTTTTGCTAGGGAGAACCTGAAATCCTGGGGTTTTTTCCTTTGGAATCAGAGGAACAGTAAAGAACTTTTCTGCTCCGCCATCTCCTTTTCTTTCTGCCTTAACAGGAAGTGGGTGTTTTTCCTTGTAAGAAGGCATTTTAAATTTTGCGCCTTGTAGTTTGGATCTCTCTGGTAAAACAGTTGAACAAGTCCATTTTTAATAGCACTTCTTTTTTTTTTTGTTATATTTTGTTATTTTTTTCAGTTATTTTTTGTTCCTGAGGAAACGCGGGCCTGTTGGAATCCCACATCTACAGTTTTGGGTTTCTGAGCATTAAGAGATGTTGATGAGAACAGATTTGGGGGGTTTTCATTCCATTCCTCCTATTTTTCCTTATTTCTCCATATTTTCCTCAATTTTTCTTAATTTTTGGCTAGGGCTAAGGAATCATCTCTAGTATTAGGAATTTACTATTCTCTTTCTGGCTTTTTAGATTGTGCTTAGGGGAATTTTATGCTAATTGTCAAATTTTTCCTCCATGAAAAGAGCATAGCTACACACTGGTTGACTCAATAAAAATAGGATGGGTTTAGTTTAATGCATAAAAATATTTTAATGGGAAATGCTCATTTATTTAGCCATGTATGGGATCTGCGTGTTTATATTTTGTTCTTTTGAATGTCTAAATGAAACATTTTTCTGATAATTCATTTTAACTTTTCTTCTGTACTTCTAATAAATTCTCTTTCACTGATTTAAGAAGAAATACTGGCTTTTTGAGTTTGAAATGAGTTTTGTCTCTGTTTATGGTATTTTTTGTTATGTAAAAACCTATGTAAAACGATTTGTCTCCAAATTCCCTGGGAGTTCAAATCTGGGATATTTGGGGGTTTCTAGTTAATACAAAGTATCCAAAATTTTACTGCACATTTGGTTACAGTTTATGGCTGCAGAAATGTTTCTTTCAATCATAACAAAAAAGGGGAAATTGCTATATACCATAAATGATTGTGTCCTTGGATAGTTTGTTGTGATGCCAATAAAAAGCGAATCAATGGTAGACAGTGAAAGATGTTGAACCAGTTGAGAATGATAGTAACAGTGCTTTTAATCTGAGATGTATAAAAAAGGAACAATTGCAAGGTATGTCTAGCACAATCATGTTTGACTTCAAAGAGAATTCCCCCCCCCGCAAAATGAAAGGACTAATAAGATGGAATTGAAAGGGGGTGTTAAAAGGGTCAAATCTCTCAAAATGAATGGTAGTTATTCAAAACTATCACACTGTAAGTGAAGCACAATTATAATGTATATCACAGATCAGGAAAAGTACTATCAAGGCTGATGATAGTTGATGAACAGAGTCAAGATGCTGGGTGGTGGTGGTGAACAACAATTGCTAGAGAAGTTTGACAGCTTTAAGAAATAGGGAGAGGACCTAGAAGAAAATTGTCTTGAAGCTTTATGGAAAATCTGAAATCGAGATCCAGTCACTGACCAACACAGTGCGAATATTCAGCAGTGACATCAATATGGAATTTGGCCTGGACAAATGCACCATGGTGGCAGTGAAGAAGGGGAAGATTACTGAAAGTGAAGGCATTGAAATGTCAAATGGTCAAGCCATCAGGTCCCATCAGCCAGAAGCCTACAAATACCTGGGCATTTTGCAACTGGATAACATTAAGCATGGTCACGTGAAATCTGTGGTCAGTAAAGAGTACATCCAAAGGACTAGAAAAATCTTGAAAAGTGAAGCAAACTGTGGAAGAAGAGAAGCATGCATTAGCAGATTACATGGCAGAAAGCAAAGAATCAGTTTTGATTGAAGCCAACAACCAGAAGCTTCTCAACGTGCAGCAAACCAAGAACCAGTACCAGAAAACTGTAATTCAAGGCCGAATGGACAGCTGGCACAATAAAGCATGGACAGTTCTTGGAGAAAATTGAAGGCAAAGTGGACATGGAAAAGACCTGGTCTTGGCTTACAGAACGAATGGAACATTGAAAAAGGAAACAGAAGGACTGATTCTTGCTGCACAAGAACAAGCAAAAAGAACAAATACCATCAAAACCAGAATTGAAAAAAATCAGTAGAAGATCCAAAATGCTGACTATGCAAAGAGGTTGATGAAACAATCAACCATATACTCAGCTGATGCAAGATCGCACAAAGGCCCTGCCCCCATGCAATTTAAAGTCTGCCAAGACTCTCCTTTTGCCTCTGAGCGCCCCCATGCCAAGGTTTTTAAAGAGGTTCCAGTGCTAAAAAAGCGGGAAAACCCGCAACAAAAAATACATGCACTTTAAAGAAGATTACAAGCAGAGACACAATGCTGTAGCACAAATGATCCACTGGAACTTGTGCCAAAAGTATCATCTGCCAGTGGCAAAGAACTGGTGGGATCACAAGCCAGAAAAAGTTGTTGAAAATGAACAGGTAAAACTACTTTGGGACTTCAGACTGACCGAAAATTGGAGCATAACACCCCTGATATTACAGTTGTTGAGAAAGAGAAGGTGTGGATCATCAACGTTGCTATTCCATGTGACAGCAGAATTGAGGAGAAACAGATGGAGAAGCTCACCAGATATGAAGACCTGAGAATTGAACTTCAGCGACTCTGGCGAAAACCAGTGAAAGTGGTCCCAGTCATCCTCGGCACACTGGGCGCGATGCCAAAAGATCTCAGCGGGCACCTAAAAACCATTGGCATTGACAAAATATCCATCTGCCAACTACAAAAAGCCACTTTACTGGGGTCTGCTCGCATAATTCGCTGATACATCATGCAGTCCTAGGTGCCTGGGAAGTGCCCGACTAGTGATATAATGCAAAATCCAGCATAGTGATCTTGTTTGCTGTGTGCAACTGCTGTTTTTACACAACAACAACAACAATTCATCTGCTACACAGAATTGTTGCAATGTATAACATAACTGAGGTAATATACTTCAAGTACTTTGAACTGTGTCTGTTTCATGGGCTATTACAATACCAATGCATTAAGGTGTTAGACTGGTCACAACAGTGCCTATAGAATTACTTTCCTTAACTATGAGATACCAGAGTTAGTGCCCTCACAACTCTTTCTTTTACACACAAAACAAAGGTAACTCTATTGCATCTGAATGTGATGTCACATTTGATCAAGGAAGGTATGAATAAAATCTATGCTTCTTTAATCATCTGGCAAACCCTTCAGTTGTTTCATATCATCAATGTTTTTAGTCTAGAAACAGGCAATTGGTTTAACAAGTGTTTTCTGGTTGAATGCATATGCAAAGAATGTCAGGAATGCAAGTCTACACATAATAATTGCTTTACAAATTATATTAATTTTCCTTTATTTAGCTGGAAAATGCAGAGTTCAGTGCAGTTCAAGGAAAGCACAGTTGTAAACAGACAGATTAAATGTGAGCTGTGTAAAGAGCAGCAGCTCACAGAAATATAGCTACAGAGGCTAAGGCCGTACATTGCCTTGCTACAGATCCTGCATAATTGAATCATGTTCAATAGAAAGCCATTAGAAAATGGAGATCATTTGCAATGCTAATGTGATGAAGACAGCTGTCACTGTGAATTAAATATGTTTATTGAAAGTCTGAATAAATAAGGTATCTATTATCTTCTGGCTTTGCTGCTATCCACTTAAGAACACAAATATATTTTACTGTCACAATAACCAGCTCTGCTTTTGCCTTTTGGCTGCACAAATATCAAAAAGACTGAAAACAGAAAAAATATCGTATAGAAGTTGTTTCATTGAAGGAAATGGGCAAGCAATGCTATGATGTTTTTTTTAAAGAATAATCATTAATCAATTTTTAAAAGGCTTTTTGACTGAAATTTAACAGCACATATAAGCTAGTAAATGCAGGTTTTCTCCAGTGCAGGCCTCTCATTCTCTTGTTAGAGCTGGGCAAGAAACTGTTTCAAGGTAAGTTTTCCCAAAATACTACTCTCAAAATGTCTATTTCTTCAGATTTTGCACTGCAGTGCTTCAATAACAAAACAGCTTACAAAATATTTACTTTGGGGGAGTCCCCAAAAGACTTATTTACTTCTCCACTGTCACTCTACTGTGACTCTACTGAAGTGGACTTTAAAAGTGCCATGCAAATCAGGAATAAGCGTCCGCATGAGGCTCAGGAAAATACGTGTTTTTAACGCACCTTCCGTCCCCATAGGATCCCTGTTTTCTTTGCGCGCATCTTTTTCTCCCCGCCCCTGCTCTTGTTCATAGGGTGCCAGCGGGAATGGGGAGGGACTGCGCTCGGTGTGGCCACAACCAGGAAGACAATCCGATCAAATGCAAAGGAGAAACAGCAATCTGTTCGTCTCCCAGATCTCCCCCCCCCTTAAATGGCTTCTTGTGCTGGAAAACATTCACTCTCACCACTTTCCCTGTTTTTGCTTTCAAAAATCCACCCTGCCCAGCGCACGAGCGCTGACAAGTCCAAAGGAAAAACAGCGATCGGCTCTCTGCCTCTCCCCCCCCCCCAAATGGCTTCTCATGCTGGAAAACATTCACTCTCACTACTTTCCCTGTTACTGCTTTCAAAAATCCACCCTGTCCAGCGCACGATCGCTCATTCACTCATCACTTTCCCTGTTATCGCTTTAAAATCCACCCCTAGCAATAATCCACCCATTTCACACCTCATAGCGATTGCAACAATGTTGCAATTCTGCGTGATTCTGGCTCTTTAGTTCTGAGCTTTAGAAAGTGAAGCTGCTTTTGTGTTTCTGCTGTGTGTGTGCAGGCGGCAATCCCCGCCCCTTTTGCCACGGAATGTCCTCAAGGTAAATGTAGCGAGGAAAACCCGCGACTTACAGAAAGAGCGCTGGAAGAGTTGTTTAAAGTGCATGTATTTTGTCGCGCGATTTCCACGTTTTGTAGCGCTGGAACCTCGCTAAAAACCCTGGCTTGGGGACGCTCAGAGGCAAAAGGAGAGTCTTGGCAGACTTTTTATTCCTTGGGGACAAGCCCTTTAAGAAAAGATATGCACAGAAGTGAATATATAAAAGAAACCTAACTGGCAAAATGCATGTGCTAGCAGAAGTGTCCTGAAGATCAGACTAGTCAGGGCAATGCTGTGTTAGAAACTTTGGTCCTCGCTACACTTACCAGTACATCTTGATCAAAGGGCTTCTGGTCTGGGTCCTGGCCCCTTTCATCCGCATGTGCATACTGATCAAGGAGCCCCTAGCCTCTGTTATTTCAGTTCTGTCTGCAGAAGACAGAGCCAGATCTGGATTATGAGGTTCTTAATCTGGATCTATTGAACACTCATTAAATCAGGTCAACAGTTGGACTTGATATGGATCCTCTGTAATCTGGAATTACTGGGGGCTGCTATTCAGTGATGCAGCATAGTCCACCCCTGAAAAACAACCCCCCTCCAACTAGGAACATTTGCTTCTGCAGTCAGGATGTAGGTGGGCAACCGTGAAGCTTGCATGAGCTTTGCAGTCTTGGGGAGGCATAGGCCAGATAGGAATGGTAAGTGCAGATGGCACTGGTCCAGCCTATGCATCTTCATGATCTGGATCAGTGAGCCTAGTTAATCCAGAACTACTGATATGGATCAATGCTAGATAAGTGCAGAAGGGATCTTTGCCTTGATCTTATCAAATGGTATTTTATCTGTTGCTGGTCAAAACACAGCTTGGTCACAGTTGATCTTCCAAATAGACACTTCTATGTTCCTTCCTTTCCAGGCACACCTGGTTAGTACTGCCTATTAGGCCAAATTACATACATTTTTCATGCCAAATTGTAAATGGATGAATAAATAAATATCTGCAATTTGATAGAGAAATGGGTAAATTTTGGAAAACAAAAAACTGGAAGAAACATGGACAAATTTGTACCTTACTAATTTCTACTCCTTTTAAAAAATTCTGTATCTTCACTTGACTGTGTCATGAACTAACATCTTTTAATTTTTTTTAAAAAAAATCATTATTAAAGTTAGACATGCACATATATAAAGGAAGTGAAGAATGATTAAAACTATATGATAGTTTTATGAATTCTGGTGTTTTGTGAATTCATGAATTTTGGAACAACGTCAATTCTACTGGCAATTCAATGCAATTTTACAATAGAGTTGTGCACATTTCACATGTAGAAATAGAAATTTAAAAAATTAAACATAAAAAACTGCTAAATTATATAAGTATGAAGACCGTACATAGACAAAAATAAATGGACAAGAGGAAGGTGTTATGACAAAATTATTGAATGATAAAAAATGACTTTTTAGGGAAGGATATCTTTTGTATAGGGGGAAAATCCACAGCACCAAATAGATGAAAACTGGAAGAAATTAACAGACAATGAGAACAATTCTGTCCCGTGGATACCAAAGGATGGGATCCAGATTGTAAAGCAGCAAAAATTGTAGAGAAGTTTTGGAAGGTTATGGGAGGGACGTTGTGAGATGACTGTTGTCACATTTTGTTGTGAATTATGGGCAAGTTTCTCTTGTTTGTTTGCGTCTGTATTATTTGAAATATTCAATAAATAATTTTTTTTAAAAAAGAAACTGCTAAATGTTATGCTGATCACAGTCAGACAAATCATTACAAAAAGCTAGAAGAATAAAGCAAATCTAACTGTTATGGTATCACAAATTAATAGAATCGACAGTATTTGAAATGATTACCTACCATATAATGAACAGAATATCCAAAAGCTTATGTGGAAACATGACAACCGTATATTGATATTATTATACTACCAGCACCAACTGTATCATTATTAATTTAATATTAAGTTATTATTCTTAGAGTGAACAATGTGGACTGACAATTATTAGAATATTTTGCAGATCAATTTATTATTATATTTATTATATATGTAAACTATTTGTGCTTTACATAAGCAAAGTTAAATTAGTATAAGTGTTTTATAGGGTAAACTGGTATAAAATTATTGTTGTAATTTTGTAAATTAACTAAAAAAAGAACAGTTTTTTAAAAATATATAATATATGATATACAAAGCAATTTTTTTTAAAATCTGTCTTCATGTAAGAATATATGGAGGAAAGAAAAACAGAAGGAAAAAAAAAGGAAAAGCTAATTTTTGTAACCATATTTTGATAAGGAACTGCACCAGAAATTTCAAAGCAGTGTAGATTTCTAAGAATACTTAAACTTCAGATCACATGCTGATTCAAGATACTGCAACATTTGTAAATTTGCATTTATAATTAACTAAATGAATTTCTACTCCTACATACCTCAGATGTGTGGCATTCCTGGGATCCAAATAAAAATTAGGCTTATAGATATTTTTTCTGTCAGATGTTTTGAGAAAAACTTGTGAAGTAAAATAAACTTCAACAAGGTCAATATTTTAAGTTTTCTTATCTATAATTTGGCTGCTCTGTGATTTGAAAGCTATTTAGCTGAGAATAGCAAATAGAAGGCATGCTGTGAATTTCTACTACAATGCCTTTAATGGATCTGGTATTTCCTTAGTTTCATTTATGGATTGGTGGCTTTTTTCACTTTCCGTTTCTTTCTTTTTAAGCATAGAAAAGAAAGCATTCATTCTTTGCTGTAGGAATGTGTGGGCGCTGTATGCCACCTATATAGTTATTCTGTTCAACAATAATTATTTAAAACTGATTTAGGTGTAATGTTTAAGCCCTTTGCTTCAGAGAGCCTTGTTGTCCTACCCCCAAGTTATAGTGTTAGAAACTACCTTTATTTCCTCCGGTACCCACATTCTCTGAAGACTTTTTTAAAGTATCGAAAATTTAAAATGATTTTTACAAAACACTCTTTGTGTGTTGTTTCCAAGTTTTATTGTATTCAATGAGTGCAAGTAACTCAGATGATTATAGAGTTTGCTTATAAAAAGTTCTTATGAACAATTGCATTGACTTTGTGAACTAATGACTCCCCGAAATGAAAACCTTTAAATGTCTTCTTTTCCTTTTCTCAGTTCTAGCAGGTTTTTGCATCCGTCAGTGATATACGCAATCCACGTGTGGATCGTGTCTGCAATTAGCATTGGAGGTGCCCAGTATCTACCACTGTGTTTCCACTTGCAATGGCAGGAAACACCTCATGGCAGTAGCACCACCCAGGTATGAGGGGCGGTTGCCATTTGCGGCACCATTTTGTCAGGGTGTGATGTTGCTGCCCTCCGTGGAGGCACTGCGAAGTGCTGCTTCCAGTAACACTTCCTCACTCAAAAGTGGAGCTGAGGAGGTGCCATGAAAATTGCTGTCTCAAGAATAGGTCTTTGATATAAGTACATGGAAGTGAATGTTCATTTTGACAAATAAAACATAGTTACAGTTAATTCTGCAATTTGATGTGACCCATCTTTGGCATAAATTGAATCATGAGTAATTTCTTTACAGGAAAAAGTGTGATGAGCAAACCCCAAGAGTTCCCATTCCCAGGCCCACTTGCACAATTATTATTTTAGAAACATTCTGATATCTCTGCAGTGAGCAAACTTGCTGTTTGAGTTTTTTAACTTCAACAATTTCAATATACAAGCATTCTTAACAATGCTTTCCGCCATCAGGTATCTGGCTATAGTAAATAAAAGTGCCTCCAGATGCTGTTTAAAAATTACAGTTTTCCTGGTTGGCATGGCATGTGCTGCTGTTGAGGCTCTCCGGAACTGAAAGATGAGCAGGACTATTGACACAATCACTCTGAAGTGCCCTCAGCATACCTGTAGAGCCTGTAAAGCACCTTGGTGTTCCATGGGGCTATGGGCAATGGAACAAGAAGGTTGACAGCTGAGTGCAAGAGGCATAAGTCCCGCTCTGAGTCTGACCTAACATGGGTTAGAGCACACTTTCATGCCTGCTATGTGGCCAAAAGAGTTTTTTATCTGCCACCATTGCTTCCTCAAGTAGCCGTACAGCAGAGCTCTTCTGAATGGTGAATGGCCTTATAGATCTAGTTAGAGAGAATGGGCAAGGGCTGTGTAATATCTGCTGTGATAAATTTGCAAGGCACTTTGAGGGCAAAGTTGCTTAGATGTCTGGGGGATTGGACACCACAGTTAGGAATAGTCCAGAGGAAGTACCCAGAGAACCGTCTGGTCCAGTTATTTTGGATCAGTTTCGGTTGTTGCAGCCTGAGGATGTGAACAAGTTGCTTGTGGGGGTTCAGTCAGCAACATGTTTTTTGGACCCTTGCCCTTCCTGGCTGATAAAAGCTAGTTGGCAAGGTATGACTGGGTGGGTCCAGAAGTAGTGAGAGATGAGGTGGTCCTGCCAGCCCTTAAACAGGCAGTGGTAGGTCCCCTCTTCAAGAGGACTTCCCTGGATCCACAAGAGTTAAACAACTATCACCCAATGGCCAATATACTATTTTTGGGCAAGGTACTAGAAAGGGCTGTGGCTGTTAAACTGCAAGCATGCTTGGAAGTACCTAATTATCTAGATATATTTCAATTTGACTTCTGGACTGGTTATGGCATGGAAACTCCCTTGGTTGTCCTGGTTGATGACATTCTCTAGGAGAGAAACAGAGGGAGCACAACCCTGTTTGTTCTTCTGGACCTCTCAGCAGCTTTTGATGCCACGGACCATGGTATCCTTCTAAAAAGACTATGGAATCTGGAGGCAGTGTGCTGCGTTTTGGCTGATTCCAGACGGTTGTGGGAGATTCTCACTCAACACCCTGGGAACTCACTTGTGGGGTTCCTCAGGGGTCGATCTTGTCTCCAATGCTCTTTAATATCTATATGAAGCCACTGGGAGAGGTCATCAGGAGATTTGGAGTGAGGTGCCATCAATATACAGATGACACACAGCTCTATCTTTCTGTGCCATCTGAATCAGGGAAGGTGGTTGAAGTGCTTGACAGGTGCCTGGAGGCAGTAATGGGCTGGATGAGGGCCAATAAATTGAAGCTGAAACCAGACAAAATGGAGCTGCTGTATATTACTGGGTCTCATGGCTGTGAAGTTGAGAGGCATCCTGTTCTTGGTGGGTTTGTAATGCCCTGGAAGGGACACGTGCAAAATCTGGGGGTGCTCTTGGACTCTGCACTAACTCTTGAAGCTCAGGTGGAGGCCATGGCCAAGAGTGCCTATTCCCAACTACAACTGGTTCAACAACTAAGACCCTTTCTGGACAGCAATGATTTGGTGACTGTTATCTATGCTCTGGTAACTTCCGGACTGGACTACTTCAGTGTGATCTGCATGGGACTGACCTATTGAGATGGTCTGCTCCCGGAGACTTATGGAATCTCAGCAATTCCTGAATGCCCTGGGGGATTTTCCAGTTGGCAAGTCTGGTACTCCTGTCATAGCTCTGGCCTCTCTCTGGAATTGGGAGATGAGCAGGCCTATCGACATGATTACTCCCAAGTGCCCTCGACATGCTTGTAGAGCCCGAAAAGCTCCTTGGTATTCCATGGAGCTATGGGACATGAAACAGGAAGGTTGACGGCTAAAGCGCAAGTGGCATAAATCCGGCTGTAAATCTGACCAAACACAATTTAGAGCAGACTATTGTGCCTACCACGTGGTGGTGAAGGCGGCGAAACGTATTTTTTTCTCTACCGCCATTGCGTTCTCGAGTAGCCATCCAGCAGAGCTCTTTAGAGGAGTAAATGGCCTTATAAAATCAGGCCCGAGGGAGCATGAGCGATGGCCATCCAATATCTGCTGTGGCAGTTTTGCAAAGCACTTTGAGGACAAAGTTGCTCAGATTCATAGGGGATTAGATGACACAGTTGGACCTAGTCCAGGGAAGACATCTGTTCCAATTATTTTGGATAAGTTTCAATTA
This sequence comes from Aspidoscelis tigris stejnegeri, assembly GCA_023333525.1. Classification (NCBI taxonomy): domain Eukaryota; kingdom Metazoa; phylum Chordata; class Lepidosauria; order Squamata; family Teiidae; genus Aspidoscelis; species Aspidoscelis tigris. Next base: position 78,160,686 of record JALMGA010000003.1, read on the forward strand.
TTGTGGCCTGAGGACATGGACAAGTTGCTTGCAGGGGTGCGGCCGACAATGCGCTCTCTGGATCCTTGCCCTTCCTGGCTGATAAAGGCTAGCTGGCAAGGTATGACTGGGTGGATCCAGGAAGTGGTAAATGCCTCTCTGAGGGATGGGGTGGTTCCATTGGCTCTTAAACAGGCTGTAGTTCACCCCCTCCTGAAGAAGGCATCCCTGGATCCAGAAGAATGAAATAACTATCACCTGGTGGCTAATATACCTTTCCTAGGCAAGGTGCTAGAGAGAGCTGATGCTGTTCAACTGCAGGCATGCTTGGAAGAAGCTGATTATCCAGACCCATTTCAATCTGGCTTCAGGCCCAGTTATGGCACAGAAGCCACCTTGGTTGCCCTGGTTGATGATCTCCTCCGGGAGAAAGACAGGAGGAATGCTACCCTGTTGGTTCTCCTGGACCTCTCAGCTGCCTTTGATACCATTAACCATGGTATCCTTCTGGAGAGGCTAGGGAGTTTAGGAGTTGGAGGCAGTGCTTGGCTTTGGTTCCACTCCTATCTCCAGAGCCGATTTCAGATAGTGGTTGTGGGAGATATTTGATACGACATCCTGGGAACTCATTTGTGGGGTTCCCCAGGGGTCAATTTTATCTCCCATATTATTTAATATCTATATGAAGCTGCTGGGAGAGATCACCAGGAGATTGGGAGTGAGGTGTCATCAATATGCAGGTGATACCCAACTCTATCTCTCTGTGCCATCTGAATCAGGAGAGGCGGTTGAAGTGTTTGACAGGTACTTAGAGGTGGTAATGGGCTGGATGGGGGCCAATAAATTGAAGCTGAATCCAGACAAGACAGAGGTGCTGTGTGTCACAGGCTCTCGGGCCCATGTAGTTGGGAGATACTCTCCTTGATGGGGTTGCAATACCCTGGAAGGGACAGGTATGCAATTTGGGGGTACTCCTGGACTCCGCACTAACACTCAGAGCTCAGGTGGAGGCTGTGGCCATGAGTGTCTACTCCCAACTCTGGTTGGTATGTCAACTGAAACACTCTATGGTTCAGAAGTTGCACCTAGTGCAAAATGCAGCCACCAGAGTGCTGACCGGGACAGCTAGCTGGATGCATATCACACCAGTCTTGAAAAAATTGCATTGGCTGCCAGTTCACTAATGGCCCAATTCAAGGTGTTAACTCTGACTTACAAGGCCCTAAATGACTTGAACCCCAAATATTTAAAGGATTGCCTTCTTCCATATAGACCTGCCCGTGTCTTAAAATCTGGAGGGGAGGTCCTCCTGGTTATCCCACCACCTTCAGCAGCTAGGCAGGTGGGCACCCTGGAGAGGACCTTCTCAGTAGTAGCCCCCAGGCTATGGAATGGTCCCCCCCTGGAGTGTATCAGGCCCCTTCTCTGTTTGTGTTCAGGAAGGCGGTGAAGACGCACCTCTTCACTCAGGCGTTTGCTTAAATGTTGCTTACATTTCCCCCCACTGCAAACTCTACTGTTTTAACCAATTTTGCATTGTTTTTATCATGTTGGTTTTTAAATGTTGTATTGATTACTATTGTTTTGATATAGTTTTTGATATGTTCGACTTTAAAGGTTGTAACCTGCCTGGAGACCCTTCGGTATAGGGCGGGATATAAATATAAATATAAATAAATAAATAAGATGGCTTGGAAGCTGGACCTGGTGAAGAATGCAGTTGCTAGCCTGCTGACTGGAATAGCTGACCAGGCACATATCACACTGGTCTTAAAAGAATTTCACTGGCTGCCAATTCTCTACTGAGCCCTATTCAAGGTGTTAACTTTAACTTATAAGGCCCTAAATGACTTTGGGAACTAAATAAGGAATGTGTTCTTCCATATTGACTTGTCCATGCCCTAAGATCTGCAGGGGAGGCCCTCCTGGTTGTCCCACCACCCTCAGCAGCAAAAGGGGTGGGTACCTGGGAGAGGGCCCTTTCAGTGATGGCTCCCAGAATTAATAGTCTCCCTCCTGAGGTGTATCAGGCACCTTCACACTTTGTATTCAGAAGAGCTGTAAAGATGCACATTTTAACCTTGGCCTTTGGCTAGGTAAGGGAAGAGCTATCCCTCCTCACATTCAGGTACATTTATGGTTCTAATATGTTCGATATGTTATGTGTTCATGTTATATGTTGTAACCTGCCCTGAGACCTCTGGGTCTATGGCGGGATAAAAATTTAAACAAACAAACATGTCTCCTTTGAGCTGGACAAACCAAGTCCAAACCTGGGGAGGGCTTTGCTAAGCAACCCTGGGGCACTTCAATGCTAAGGAGTTCAGCTGGATACAAGCTGTGACCATGTTTTCTGGCTTGTTGACCTTCAACTATGGTAGTTATATGAGATGTTCCAAGACCCTTTCTTCACTGAGCCTTATTCTGGATTATATAGGGACCTGCTGTCTGCATGCCATAGTTTGTACCAACATGTGGATGGCAGGTCCATGATCTGGGATATAATCTGGAATAAAGCCCAGTGCAGAAAGAGCCCAAGACAGGTTCACTTCAAGATGGATAGAGTTGAGCACCCTAGGGCCCCAGAAGCTCATTTTTGAGCTGGGTCAGCATTAAAGATATAGTCAAGGCTTGCTTGGGAGTTCTGGCACGCATCGCATAGTTGCTTTTTTTTTACTGTTGCGTTGCTACCATCTTGATACATGCAACATTACAAATGATTGGGTTTTTGTTCTCTAACTCTATTGGCTTGCTTTACTTGTTTACTTCTTGTTGTTGACTATCTGGTTTACAAAAGTGTGATGCCCCTGCCGGCTGCCACCAATTGTGAAGCCCAGCCAGGCTTGCCTTCTCACCTGAGGCTTGACTTTTAAAATAACAAACAACTCAGCCTCCGCTTCCCTGGCCAATGTAACCACAGACTCTAACTAGCCTTCCTGGTTACAAAATAACACTCTTTGGGTGAGTTCCCACTCAAGGAACAAAGCACTATATACAACACTATTTACAATGGGATTTACACCGATATGTAAAGTGCATTAAAAGGAAGCAAACAGCATCTGGCAATTGGATTCAACCCCAATTTTCTGTCTCCACTCTAAACACTTAAAACGCTTCCAAAAATGGATTGGGGAAAGTGATTTTCCTCCCTCCTCTCCCCATTGCCAGGGCACATGGCAGCAGCGGCAACTCAAGCCCCATTTGCCTGCTCACCTCCACAGCCACCATCCCCTCTGAAAAAAGCACCCTGGCTGGCTGGCTCGCTCTGCTGCCTGAACACACACACATTTAAACACACACACATCTCCCAGATCCTGCAGCAGTTTCCTCCCTTTCCCTTTTTAAAGGTCAGAATTTTTAAACAGCCAGAATTGCACAAAATTGCAACATTGTTATCAGGTGCGAAGTGGGTGGATTGCTACAATGAAACTGGCTGCTGTACATTTTAACTGAAAGGGGCTGACCTGCAGGGTGAAACCCCATCCATTTCATGATGTATTTGCCCAAATACTGCTCTAGCGTTCCCACAACAATAAGGAAGAAGCATTTTAAAAGCCAAAACTGGAAAAAAACACCTGAAAAGTCAGGTGTTTATTTATTCTGTTTTAAAGCCAAATAATCCTCAAATACCCCTAAAACTGATTGTGAATGGGGACGAGGATTCAAATAATTTTTAAACAGTTTTAATTGATTGGGGGTGGGAACGACGAGGATCCAAACCATTTTTAAACTGTTTTTAAACAGTTTTAAGTGGTAATGGGAACATGGCTCTTATTGGTTTACACTTCTTTAGGTCAGCTTAAACACAGCACAAACAGTTTCCTTAACTTCACATTAACTCATTTACTGAATCAGGACCCTGCCTAATCCCTTTCTTAGATCTATACAGGACCCAGATCTTTCCCCTAAGAGAAGCCCCAGTTACAGAACAACGGCTCTGACAGGTAGACACTTTTTATAGTTTTTGCTAAGGTTCCATTTCTCCAGACTGGCTAGTTCTCTGGGCTTCGCCCCCTTCTTCAATATGCTAATTTGTCTGGGTTTAGCCCCTCCTTATTTGTTCACTATCTTCCCTAGTCAGAGCCTTTTAGCACATTTTATAATACATCCTCATATTCAATTAAAGCTACAATAAGTGCATTAATTAAGCTTGGGCCTCACAAAAAGCACTGTAGTCAGGGCTAACCAACCCACCCTTGACTGGAGGAACCCAAAGGGTGAGGAGAGCCTGAAAGAGAAGATTTTCAAAGTGTGTATAACTGAGGAAGAGGGGAGGCCTCTGAAGAAAGAGGAGAGCTGGTGTTGGCTTTCAGGATATTTTTGCATGCATTCAGGTGAGTTTTGCTGTTGGAGTATGGAACTACACAGGACTGCTTGAGGCATTTGCTGTGTAGCACCCCAACACCTCTGTCCCTTCTAGAAGCACTTGGCTGAGTGTACCTTCCTGGCACAGGGATTGCAGTTTTTGTTAGGAAAACAGAACAATCACTCAGATCATTGTCTTATTACCTGGACTACTGGGGAATTGCTCCAGATGATCATGTGAACGATCCTATCTACAAACTATTTCTAAGTCACCTCAGAGATGCCTTAAAAAAAAACGCATGTGAACACAGCCTCAGGAACCAGCTTCTGTCTCTTGTTGCTTCTCAGCTGTGTACAGCCATGGTTGCCAACCTTTTTGAATCTCTGGGCTCACTTGAAATACTGTAAACATAAAAACATAAGAAAAGCTGGATCAAGCCATTACCCATCTAGTCCTGTCTCACAGAATGGCCCACCAGTTGCTTCTGAGTATTCTCAAGAAAAACATAAGGGCAAAATCCTCCTGTGCTCTTGATTCCCTACAAAGAGGCTTCCTGCCCTTCTTTCCAACCTAGAGATAGTATCTAGGCATCCATTCTAGTAGCTATTGATATACGTAAGAATATATGTGAGTACCATCTCTAGTTGCTTATAGGGATGGGCAAAAATGTTTATTGCCTTTGCAATTTGTACAAATTGTGAATGTTTGAAACTTCACATTCAAATTGAATATTAGCTATATTTGACAAATGACCTTCGCATGCTAAGTGAAAGCTTTTGTGCCTTCATTCAAAGCTTTGTTACATTCAAAGCAGCTGCCTGGTCACCTGCAGAGCAGATCTGGATAGGATTCAGAGGCGTGACTGGTGAGTGTAGGGATTCAAAGAGAATTCAAAGTCAGCTCAAAGTGTACTATACGCGAAGTGGCTCCATTCACACGAATGTGAATTTTTGTCCTATTCAGTTTGATGCAAGGTGAAGGGGGGGGGGGATTCATGAACATTCCAAATTGCTTAAAGTGTTTTTTTTTTAAACAAAATCATTGTATCCTCAGGTGTCATGCTACTAAGCCTGTCATATACTTGTGCTTGGCTATTCCGAGTGCAGTCTAAGGCACTAGAATCTGTAAATGTTAGACAAAAATCTTTGAGCTAAAATTTAACACATCATTTCAAGTTTCAGAACATGTTCAATATTGGCCACATCCAATCATCACTTACTTTTTTGGATATTCTGGAATAAAGCATGGATCTAATAAAGCTGCAATTATTCCCCATTCTCCAGTTTGGTTTCTCTCACAGAAGCATTTTTGTGGATGAAGTGTGTGGCCCTTTTCTCCTCACATCACAAACCACCAGCCATCTTCAATATGTGTACGGAAACACACTAATATAAATTAATGCCTTTTACTATCACTGTAAACTCTGTTTTCTGTAATTACAACAAGCTCTAGAGTTTTAACCATGCAATAGTAATTTTTTTAGCCTGCCATTATTGTTCTTTTGATATTTTTAAAAAACTACATCTAACTTGAGCAAACAATGTTAAGTGGGGAAACAGATGTGATTAAATAGCTTGTAATTATGTCTTTAGTCATCTGTTAGCATCACAAGCCTTTTTTTGCTAGTATGACCAGAAAAAGTGACCTAACTGATTTCCGAGTAGCTTTGCCAGAGACTAATGTAGAATAGATGGCCTTATTAAGCAATCAAAAGGGAGAGGGGGAGAGGGAGAGAGGGAAGGAGGGAGAGAGGGAGGGAGAAATAGAGAGAGAGAGAGAGAAATACTGCCGTTACATTGGGATAGTAATCAGAAGTGTTTATACTATTCACACACTTGCCCCACAATACACAATCAGGCCCATGAATTCTGCTAATTGGGTACCTTCTGCATCCAGAGGTGACAACTATAGGAGACAAAAGGAACTTGAAAATTAGTGTTTGTAGCAATTAGTTGTTCTATCTAAAGGCTTAGCCCATTTAAGGGAAGACCTGATTCAGACATAGATTATTTAACAACTGTGGCATTCAGACATCCTACCATATATTCAGGGTAGAATAACAAGCCTAATTTGCTACTTGCTCTTACAATAAAATAATTAAAATAAAATAAAATAGTCTTGTTTTGAAATTGCATTTAAAATTTCCAACCAAAAGCCATTTATTTATTTTATCTTTCCGGTGCTCAACATTCCTCTCCTATGGTTTTGCATGAAGCCAGCTGCGAGGGTTGAGATAAACAAGTTTGTTATTCAGGAATAGATAGTTAAATAATAATATAGTTGGACCATGTTTTGCCATTTTTGCTTTCAAAATAACCCCTGCAATAGTGGAGGAGTTTACAGCTACGTGGAATAAATAAATAAATATTTTAAAAACATTAAGGGCCCAAAGCATCTTAGATGAGGCACATCTGTTTCTGATAGCATAAAAATTCTGGAGGGAAATGTAGGTATTAATACATTCTATTTGAGTAAACTTGCAGTATATTTACAAATGGATGTCCTTGAATGTTCAGTGGATTATGTTAAATTGGTTACAAAAGCTTTCTTCCCTTTGAATCTTTAGCATTTTTGACATAATAATCTGATAGGCAAATCTCTGTGCTCAGCTTTTTGCCATTATAGGCTCCCCGCTGTAGCTGCTTAAAGGGCAAATTAACAGTAACACAATGAAAGTAACCTCTTCGCCTCTAGCACAAAGCTTCAGCTGAACGTATTTGCTCTGCTAAACCTCTCCATATGCTTGTGCTGCAGGACCTTAACAAAAGGATTTTTTTAAAAAAAAAAAGGACTTGGAACCTAGAAAGGAAATAGAAAAAATAGGAAGAAGGAAGCAAAAAGTCTTGAAGTCAACCCCCAGCTACAGTTTCTGTTATTTGAAGGTTATGTTGGAAAATATAGAGTTGCTGCCTGCAATTTATTAATGTGTGATAATCTTCATTAGTTAATTTTTCCTCTGTGCAAATGTGATTAAGGATGTGACCTTCAGATGATGGTTATTAATACCAAATATTACATTATGAAACTATTAAATTGTAGGCAAATATTGGTACTTTGAAGACAATCAGAATGATAAGTGCGATAGTTTTCAGAAATACTCTACCAACATTTTCCTCTGACTGATTGCATTGCATATTGATATTAGCAAGTATCAGTATGTAGTGCAATCAGTCAGCACAAAATGAGTGAAATGTAAACTAATGAGAGCTAATTGTCTCTTATAATAGCAAGGACACAGAATTCTATCAATTAAATTAGGCTAAGTTGAAACATTGATCAATGTAATAATGTTGTGATATCAACCAAATTAGATGCAGTAATGAAACGAATGATATGCTAGAGTGACAACATGAGAAAACCCATACTTTTATTGGATCTTAAAGTCAGAAACACACCTGTCCCCTCCTATCAGGCCCACTGAGAATTCATAATGCATGACAGCATGGCAGAGGTCAGCCTTACATCTCTGACCCTGCAAGATTCTCCCTGCCCTTGATTATTGCAACACAGTACTTTAATGTTACACAACTATGCAATAAGCTCACCATTTAGTAGGCAAAATAAAATAAAACATTTAATGGAGGGTTAGAGTTTAGTATTATAGGAGTTTTCCAAGCTGGATGCTCCTGCTCCTGCAGACATTTTGCTACCAGGTTAAGTAGCAACTTCAGTGTTCACTATTGTTTGCTCTGGTGATCATCAGGACCACTTTGCAGGCTATGCTAAGCCATGCTAGCAAGACTTTATTTGATAAAGGATCACAAAGAGTGCATCGCCGTTCAGTGTATATATCCAACATCCTTTCCAACCTGATTTCTACAGTCCAGATCTTGCTCACATCACAGCAACTTGAGTTCTTATAACAATCATGCAGTTCCCAGCAGAGTGCTGTCGGCTCACACAGAATTCAACCACAACACAAGGGAAAGGTGACATGTATAAGGAAAGCTTGTATGAAAGACTGAGTTTGGGATAGTAACAAAAATGTCAGCCCTGAGATCTAATGATGCATACAATGCATTGCGACTGAATCCCCAAAAGACTTATTTGCCTCTCTGAGTTCCCTCTGCTGTCACTCTAATCAAGCGGACTTTAAAAGTGCCATGCACTTCCACAATAAGCGTCCGCATGAGGCTCAGCAAAATGCGTGTTTTTAACGCACTTTCCGTCCCCAAGGAAGCCTGTTTCCTTTCCCCACATCTTTTCCCCCACCCCCTCTCTTGTTAAAAGGAAAAATAGCCAGATCTCCGTCCCCTGAAATGGCTTCCCGTCCCTGCAAAGGCAAATGATCGCTCACTCATTCACTTTCAGCACTTACTTTCACTCAGTTCTCTGTTAGAAAAGGCTTCCTGTCCCTGCAAAGTCAGCGGCTGCAGGCATCGGCAGCGCGATCCTTCACTCATTCACACTTTTAACACTTTCACAGATCACCTGATAACAATGTTGCAATTTTGAGCAATTTTGGCTCTTTTTACAAAGGAAAGGAAGGGAACCTGCTGCATTTCTGAGATGTGTGAATGCTTTTTTTGGCTGTGTGTGCAGGCAAGCAATCACCGCTCCTTTTGCCATGGAGTGTCTCCAAGGTAAATGTTGCGAGGAAAACCCACGACTTCCAAATAGAGCCCTGAAAGTCTTCTTTAAAGGGCATGTATTTTGTCACGGGTTTTCCCCATTTTGTAGTGCTGGAAGCACCTTGAGAAGCCTGGCATGGGGGCGCTCAGAGGCAAAAGAGGAGTTCCAGCAGACTTTAAATTGCTTGGGGATGCATCCATAGTTATTTATTAGCTAACAACACAACACTGTCTTACATAAAGCCAGATAGTTTCTTTTTTGAGTGGCAGCACTTCAGCAGAGATTCAAATGGAGAACTTTTCAAATTCCATCTGAATCTCTGCAGGAGCTTACCGTAGGTTCTTAGCAGAAACCTGGAACATGGCACAGAAGCCCCAAAACTGCTTTAAATAAGATTGAAACTGTCTGTGAAACCCTACTTATGACCATTCCAGTGAATTTACAGTGTGTTGGTTGGTTATGAAATAGTTCATTACATTTGCATGCCCATTCCTCATTCTAGAGTTGTCAATGGCATTATAAGAATAAATTTACAAAATATTGTAAATCACAACCAGAATTAGAACAAACTAAACTAGCAAACAAAATGGAAATAGAAACATGATATGATGCCAGATCAAACAGCTTTGTACAAAGAGCTTTTGAAAAGTGTTCAGTGATGGGATGGACTTTAAAACGAGTACTATAAATATACAGAGAAAATATACAGAATAACTTAAAACATATTTAAAATGCAACCCTCCCTTAATTAGCTTACAAAAGCAAAGGGGAGACTAGTTTCAGATGTGAGGAAAACAGAAATCCTGGCAGCACTGAGTTGAGCATTCCATACATCTGTGTGGTCTTTTCAATGCATAGTTGGTTTTATCGTAAGGAGAGCTCATTGCGATGGGATCCCAGGAATGCTGTTAAGAACCATGTGGTTTTACCTCACTTGGAATTTTCCAGAGAGGTTGATGTGTTCAGTAACAATAACAAACAGTCTAAAATTTTTTACCCACACCTGTTTTGAACAAATAGACTATGGCTAAGTTGGAAAGTTTCAGCATTTCCTGTACAGGGAGAGAATCTGCATCTGAGAATCTGCATCTGAGAATCTGCATATGCACTGCTCTTGAAATTAAAGATACAGCTCACCTATCACTAACCTGAAACCTGTACACCTCTGTGAGAAAAAAAAAATCTAACCGCACTTCTTGGAAATAGGGAATTTTTGGCCCTCAAATGCCAACTCTTGCAAGGATCCAATCCATATATAACTAAACGGGTTGCACTTTTCCTCTTGAAATCCATCCAGATCAGGAAACTACACCTGGTGTATGCTGAGGTGGAATGCTAGGTGGATGAGTTCTCATGAACTGATTCTTGGGGAGAACTGTTGTAACCTGCCCAAGGATCTCTCAACTTATTTTAATTTCTGGGTATCATTACTGTTTCTTCTGTTTCTTTGTTTGCATATAATGATATAGTCTCTGCACTAAATTCATTGATTAGCTGATTGATTGATCAACATCAAAACACATACAGAAAGAGGCAGGTATGCTTCAAGAACCTGGAAATTCCCAGCAAGCTAATGCTTCAGTGACAGATGTACCAATAAGCAGGGTTTTTTTTTTTCCTGAGGGAGCCTACATGAGTCTATCTGGGCACAGCAAGGGACAATATGGGATTTCCTTTTATATTCCACATTTCCCCCTTGCTGTCTGGAGACAGATAAATGTATCCAATGACAAACAAGCAGTCACAATTAAAGTGCTTCCATATTGATGTATTGCATGCTTACTGAAATCCATAGATATGAAAGACTACCTAGATCAAAAGGAGCGTACTAGGGGCCAAAAATACAATCGATACTGTGAATTTTGTAATGTTATATGAGTGTAGAGCAACAGAAGGGCTAAGTCCATTCTATGTGTGCAAATGACTTCTCTGTTTCAGTTTGTGAATCTCCAGTTTGAAAAGGATCAGGGAAAAAGAGCTGAGCAAAACTGAGCTAGATGGGCATAGTCTAGCATAAAGCATCTAACTGTGAGGTCTTACTTGAACCTGGCAGAAATGAAGAATCTATTTTAAAGAAAATGGAGGTGGAAGACTATAAGATTATTGCAAAACTATTGGCAAAGAGACTGGAAAATGTGTTACCAAAAATAATTCATCAAGATCAGTATGGATTTATGAAGGGGAGGCAAATATTCTTAACCTATAACAATAATACTTAATGTAATGCATCATGCAAAGAAAAATAATAAAAAGTCAGGCCTCTTGAAGCTAGACATTTATAAGGCTTTTGATTTGCTGAATCATCAATATATAACAAGAGTATGTGAGGAATTTGGATTTGGAGTAAACAGTGACAATAAAAGATCTTTATCAAAATAATCAAGCTTGTGTGAAAGTAAATAATGAACTATCAAATAATGTAAGGATTGAGAACAGGGTAAACAGGGGTGTCCCCTCTCTCCCTTCTTGTTTATATTGGCAATGGAACCACTGGCAAATGTTATATGTTCTAGACAAGAAATTATTGGCTATAAAATAGAAATGAAGAAACAAGAATAAACTTGTTTGCAGATGATGGAATGTTAGTAACTAAAGAATCTGATCAATTGATTGCCCAAATTAATCCTATATTAAATAGATTCAAAATGGTATCAGGCTTAATGATAAATGTTCCCAAATTGGAAATTTTGTTGATAAATACTAAATAGGAAGAACAAAGAAATATAGCAAGATTATCAGGCTTGATGCTTAGTCAGAAAAAAATGAAGAATTTGGGAATAATAATATCTTAAGAATCTGGCAAATTTAATGCCTATAAATTATAACTGAGTATGGAAAAAAGTAAATAAGTTATTTAAAAGAATTGAGAGTAAAGGTGGAATATTTTGATGAAGATAAGAGTGTTAAAAATGTCAGTTCTACCAAGGTTCCTGTATCTCTTCCAAACTCTTCCAGTCAACCTACTAACAAAATCTATGAAGACACGGGGAAAGAAACTGAAGACATGGGCAACAGGAAAAAAATAACAGTATCTCCAATAAAGTTTATTACACATTTGGAGAAGAAGGAGGCTGGGGCAGATAATCTTTGGAATGCTGTTTTGAAGGATTTCAATTAGTAAGGATGATGGAATTAGAGTAAGAAACTAAAAAAAAAAGGGTTCCTATTGAAAGAACAGCAAATAAGGCCAAACTTTGGAAAAAATGGAAGAATACAATGAATATGGACTGTAATAAAATATCATCTATTGTTATAGCAAATCCAACAGGCCAGGCTACATATGCAAAAGAGACAGGCTACAAAACGAAAGAGGCAGGCCACAACATCTTATTGGATTTACTGACTCATCAAATAGGCCAATGGATCGAAGCTAAGTTTGAACAATAATTGGATTGAGAAATTGGTTGGAAGCAATGTCATTGTGTTATCTCCCCCTTGAGGTGCGTCAGGCTCCTTCACTGTATATGTTCAGGGAAGTGGTGAAGCCGCACCTCTTTGCCCTGGCCTTCATTTAAATGGGGACACACTTTCCCTTCCCACTTGCAGATACTGTTGTTTTAATATATGCTGTTATTGTTTGATATTTGATTTTAATTGTTGTTAAACATTTAGAATGTTTAAAAACATAAACATTAGAAATATGAATAATAAATAAGATAAGATAAATAAAATAAAATAATAGATTGGAACTGATTGGAAAGGTACTAATGATTATGCAGAATACTAATATTAAAGAACAAGAAAGTTATGACTAGGTGATACCTAATTCCTACAAGATTGGCTTATATGATACCAAATTTATCTCCAAATTGTTGGCACTGGTGTAGGCAGAGAGGTTTTTATATACATATGTGGGACTGTCCAAGAACAAGGGCATTTTGGCAGCTGGTTAATATAGAAACAGACAAAATTATTAATAGCCAAACTAGACGGTATAAAGGAATGTGTATTACACAACAGTTAAATATTCCTCATACAGCTGTCTCTTTTTTTTAGCACCACATCCTCGACATAATAGTGCCGGTCTTCCAGCTGGCGTTTCTGTTTTTTCATCAGAGTGGGTTTTGTCTTGAAAGTGTAACTGGCCAAAAGCAGAAGAAAGACTGAGAGGAAGAGCAGGCCGGAAAACACAGTCAAGTTGTGTTCTTCAGGAACCAGGCTCCAGATAGAAGCAACCGGGTGCACATATAGCTCCAAAGCTTGTCGTTGTTCTTCTCCCAAGACAAGAGTCCACAGCAGGCAAGTGAATGTTGTACCAAACACCAAAGTCAGAAGAAGGAAAATCGGCAGCAGAAAGCCAGCTATCCCTAACAAGGCCCCCCAAAAGCAAGCCCCAAAGTTGTTGTTTCTGGCCTCATTGTCCTCTTGGAGCAGATGCTCGTGGCCTCACTAATGAGATGACAGTCACGCTCCAAGGCGTTAAGTGTGCGCTGTACTGTTTGGCTGATGGTCTTCTCAATTGTTCTGTAGATCTCCTCAATCTGATTGACACACTGGCTTGGCTTATTAGTGTTGGGGATATTAATAGTAGGCATGTCAAAACCACACTTATTCAGGCCTGGATGCTTGCAAAGTTCCTGGACAATTTGCATTAGCACCCTCAGCACCTTCTTCATCAGCCTTGCTTAGGTAGAAATGTAGCTTGTCTCCATGACTCTCGTTTAGCTTCTCTACACTGTTGAGGGTCCATTTGCAAAGGGCCTGCCAGGATGAAGAAAACCAGGATGAGATCGCAAAGTTGGCCAAACCAGATGAGGGATACTTCAACATCAAAAGGGTATTTCATGTCACCATCCACCAAGCTTGATGTATCAAGAAAGGTGATCAGGAAGAACAGCTTCTGTTTGGAGGTATAGATCTCAGTGCTCAGATATTCTGGAATCGCTTTGAAGTTCTGCAAGGCCTGGAAATGGAGGTGCTGCATTACCTGTTAGAGATTCTCGCTTCTTTCCACTAGTGATGAAGGTAAAACCTTGTGTCTAAATAGCAACACCAGTTCGTTGAATATGCTCCTCAACAATACCAGTTGATGAAGCTGCTCTTGCCAGTACTCTGATTGCCCATTACCATGACTTTGCATCATGGAGGGAGCAGAGTCAGGCCCAGGTGTGCTCCAGTTGATAAAAGACCATGACCCAGATGAACATGCAAGTGGGCCTCCTGCAAGACCCGCTCCGTGATTGACTCGACTGCCCTCCCTGTGGCTGGGTTGGTGACGTCGCAGGCCTATCCCGTGGACATGGTGACTGTCAAGCCACTACCACCAGCCAGGTGAGGGAAACGCAAAAGAGCTGCCACCATCAGCCTGGCCGGCAGAGCAAGAGCAGGCTACCCAAATGGTGTTAGCAAAGGGATAAAAAGACTCTAGCCTATGGACATTAAATAATTGGGAGGTCTATATGTCATATGTCATATGATCTTATCAGACAAAGAAGTTTGTTTATAAGGGGAATAAAACAAATCTGGTTGGTTTAGTAATCAGAAAAAATTTATAACATATGGTTTGGGCATTGGGGTAAGCCAGGCATTGAGAGGAAAAATAAGTTTGATTTGACATTTAATTTAAACAATATTAATTAAGGGTTATTAATGTTTTGCTATTCCATGCAGGGGAGGGGGAAGGATATCTTTATTTGTTAGCTTGATATATTTTTGTTAACTGATGAATAATTGAGCTATGTTATGTGATATTACTATATTTTTTCATTGTTGTATACTGTTCAATAAAATTAATTTTTAAAAAGGCAGGTGCATCTTAAACTTGTGGAAATCACAACAGGGTAGACCTTTCTCCATGTTGAACTGGCATATAAATATTGAGTTGGAACTTGATTGTAGTTATACAATTAAGCAAGTAAAGCAATGGTGGATTCCCTTATTTAATTGTAGAGTACTATAAGAGTTGATTCAAGGAGATGAGATAAGATTGGGATTTGGTCCTTCATCAGGTCTCTCCCCGCCTCCGTTATCACCAGGAGGCAATCATCACAGCTATTTATGGAAGCTGGACAGAGGGGAAGCAGGGCCACTGTATCCACTCTAGAACAGTTGCAGTGAGTCTGGGGCTGTTCACACTGATGTGATCAGGGTGACTTGGCACACCCTGTGATGAAGCATTTACCTGTGACCCACAGTGTCCCAGAACTGCCTCTGGTCACCCAGACCATTGTTAGCCTTGGTGTGGTAAAGACTGCTCTGCAATTGTACTAAGAGTGCCTAAGATGCCATTGGTACACACCTGCCTCTGTGCAAGAAAAGGCCTCTGGCACCAGATACAAGTCTATGTTCAGCTGTGCTTCAGGGAAAGAAGAAAAGTGTCATTCTAGCTGAGTCAAAGCAAGAACCCCAAACAATCAGTTTGTTATCCTCCTGAGGTCAATTTCAACACAGATGCTGCAGGAGCATAAGCAATACATATACAGAATACAACCTCACTCTAAAACATTAAAATATTTTATTTGAAATATAATTTTGTTGGTGTAAACCTTTCTGGAACCTAAAGGGTGAAGAGTGATATATAAATTTGAACAAACAAATGAACAAATGAATGAACAAGCAAACAAGAAATAACTTGTTCAGTTGGACTTATGGGCCACATAATACAACATCCAGTTGCATATGAACATCAACAATCAGGTATGAAAACACATCTTGCCTTTGGTCATACATCTTCCAAGAGCTGGCATTCAGAGATGCACTGAATTCATACAGCCATCAGAGCTAGAAGCCTGGGATAACCTTGTCTTCCATGAATTTGTCCAAATGGTCAATATTAGATCTTTTAGCAGTGATTTTCAAAGTTTAACTATGTGCTGTGTAGAAAAACACAAAACAATCTTCCCTGACTTTTCTGATTTAATTTTATTTGGTGACCTAACATTCTGTTGTTTTGGAAAGGTGAGAAAACTTCTTATCCAGTCTTTCACTACCATGTGCAATTGCATATATCTCTGTAATGTTGCCTCTCACTTGCCTTCTTTCCAGAATAACCCCCCCCAACCATTTCCAATTGCTTCTCACTGTTTCACTGTCTGCTGCTATTGTAAGAGTGCATCAGCAAGTATACTTAGGTTGGTAGATGAAAGTCTGTAGATATATTGGTGTATTTTCTAGTGGTTTATGATCTGGTCTTACAGAAATCTCAATGGCCCAAGATATATTGTAAGCCATCTGTGTCATTGTGTGTGCTGTTTCTTAAGACTTTTTTGAAAATTGGTTTAAAAAGATAATGCATGCTGCAAGTTAGTATTACACTTGTAAAAGGTTATGGATTAAGCCCAACTGGGATCTGTGGTAGATACAGGATGTGTGATTAGGAGAATGAAAACAAACATAGACTGAAAATGTCAGTAACCTTTATTGGGTCCCTTGAATCTGATTCTGCAAGACAGGAGGCTTTTCTGTTTTCAACAGGATAAAGGAGGCTGAGACAAAACAGTGCAGATCTTGGCCATTTGCATCTTTTAATGAATGCTCCTCACGTTTGGGGCACTTTGTAAATCTCCAGTTTTCAGGGGTTTAGTGTGGATAGTGCTGCCTACCCTCATAAAACACAGAGAGACATTTGTTGGGGATGTTTTTTCCTTGAATTATGAGGAGTGTAAAGGCCACTTTAACAGCTTCATTTATGGCTGTGCATATATGGGGGAGCCAATTATTCTATCTGGGTGTGTCCAAAATGAAAAGCTTAAGGAAGCTTAATTAATTCATGGAATCTTGCTCTAATTACATTATAGCTTCCTTAATAAATGAAAAAAAATAAAGTTTTGTGATACTATCGTTCAGTCACAGCTATACATTTTTTAAATGGGCTTGATTTCTCTGTTGCGAAAATCAGATACATAAGGGTAGAAAAACTCTTAACATCCATATTACTGATTAAAAATCCACTTTCTCTCTGTTAACATGCAACATAGCCATAACTATGGCAAAGGCATTAATGACTCTGTTAGCAAATTTTCAACTGAAATCAGCAAGTTTATTCTGATCATTTTAGATGAACCAGTTCTCTTATTTCCTTAGTTGTGCTTACTGAATATTTTTGATGGTGAAACGAGCTGTTAGTTAAAATTTTTAATGATGTTACTTGCATGAACCAGCTACATTTGGATCTAATATTAGCTATTTTCAAGGATTGGCATTTGAATGCTAAGTGAATGCTTTTGTGCATGCATTCAATGCTCCGTTATATTCATGAAGGTGAGGAGGTGGGAAAGCGGCTGCCCAGTCACATATGCAGCAGATTTAGAGCAGATTCAAAGTGGATTCAGAGATGCGACTGGTGGCAGAGATTCGAAGCAGATTTGAATAGCATTGAAAGAGCATTCACAGTGGATTTGAATACTACCATAGTTGAAGTGGCTCTGTTTGCACGAATGCAGATTTTCTTTGCTTTTGCTTCAGTGTGAACATGAAAAAAAAATCATGCACACCCCTAACTGCCTGTATTGAAGTCCCCAGCATGGCAGCAAAATTCCCTTTGATCTTGTTGGATCAAAGATTTACTGCCCTACCATGGACTTTAAATGGAGTCAGTGGAGCAGCATGGAGCAGGTTTGGGTCGTGCTTCTGATGTACATAGTTTACCAGTATAATCAAAATGGTATGTTCTTTGAGAAAGACATTAAGCTGTTTTTTTCTTTCCCATATGATTTTTACTGCATATATAAGATGATGCATGGATATAATGGTTGGGTCACCTCTGGCTCCCATTTATTTGAATGACATGTTTTTAGCTGGTTTTATTCCATTTGCTACATAATGACAGAGTAGTCTTAGGATGACATGTCAAATAGCTGCTATTGATGCTTTACTTCTTGAAAAAGCCTTCTTATTTAAGAATGCAATAATTCAATAATGATTTCATAAGGAAGACATGAAGTAAACTACGCAAGGTTGACCTTTTTCCCTATGTACGTCAGCTAAAAAGTACATCTTGGTATAAAATAGTTCACATTATTTACATGTTTGGGTCTCCAGGCAAATTTCTTTTACAACTGAGTTGACTGAAGAATTTTATTTTTTAAATTGAAATTTGTAAAAATACAATAAACAAAAACCACATATTGAAAAACTTTTTCATCAATCATTATGAGTCAAAAATTACAGACTGAACAATCATTTATCCTCCTCAAAAGAGTACAGTTAAACCCAAAATCACATCAATGATCTAATTACAGTAGTAAAAGAAGACTGAAAACTAAGCGAGGAATTGTGAGGAAACATAGAATTTCAAGTGTAGTTAAAGAAAGAAGATTCAAATAGGGGCTTTGGTCTCAGTGAGATGTTTGGTTTAGCCATATTAAGTAAAGGCATCCGCTTTTTTTGAAACCAACCATAATTATTATGCCCTACATCTAACTGTTTTTAGAAGTTATGAAAGCATTTAGAACAATAGTTCATTAGGACTTCCTCTGTTAGGACTGGCTACAAAACAGAAAAATCAAACAGCACATAGAAAACCAGTACTGTATGTTTCAAATGTGTCTACAGAAGAATAATTTTTCATAATTCTGTCTGACACTATCCTGGTCAAGTATATGAAAATATGTGCATATAGATTTTAATTGTGCTTAAACCTGTGCATCTGTATTTGGGTGTAACCACTTAAACATACCTGTAAGTCTGCAGTAACAGAATTTGATAGAAATTATAAATTTCCACAAGTGGAAATGTAGCCAGCATAGATGGATAAACTGAAACTGATTAGGCATTGCACTACCTCATTCCTTTTTTTGGAATAGTTGCTTCATTTACAAATATAAAGCAGAATATAAAGAAATAATTCTGGGCATTGTCTAAAACACAGGAGATGTTCTAGAATGGAAAGGCTGCCTCCAGACATCTCTTATTTATTCTGCAATTTATTGATTTACTGATATACATTACATCCGGAACTATCACTCATAGTCTATACATTCAATCCATGTTTTAGCATTTCTGGATCAGTGTAATGGCATTATAGCTGTGGGAGTTCCTTTCCATGTGACCCAACCATCGAATAGTACCATGTGAAGTGTTCTGGGTTCTGACCTCTCAATCCAAACTCTTGCTACAATCCAGACAAAGCTACAGTTATGGCATAAAAGGATATTGCACTATGATTGTTCATTTTACCGGGATAATGATAACTCAGTAAGTTGGGTCTATATTCTGGGACTGTATTGGGAGCACCATAATCATGTCTGGAAAATCAAGTACAATTATGAAGTAATTATGGGTTTTTGGCCCTTTCTGCACTGGCCCTTATTCCAGATTATAGGCATTTCCGCACTGCAACGCGTTCCAAACGGAACGCGTTCAGGCGGAAAGCTTAAGACAGCTCCGGGCGCTTTCCCCGTTCACACACAGACGCGCCAGAACGCGTGTAAACGCGTTCCGGAGCGTCTGTGTGCGAATGCTCAAAGCGCCGGGAGCTGTCTTAGCCGGCAAATGCCGGCCAGGGGCGCGGAGACAGCCGCGGAGGCAGATCGACAATCAGCTGATTGTCAAACAGCTGATTGTCGAAGCCGCGCCGGCGTCGGAGGCGAGCCCGCAGCTGTTCGGGAGACAGAAGCAGGCGCGAACGCTTCTCCTCCCGAACGCCTGCGGGCGGCTCGTCCGCGTTGGAACGCATGTAGAGCACTTTAAAGTGCTCTACATTTCGAACGCGGAAAAGACAGCTGCGGACACGTCGGAGCGCAAGCCGCGCTCGGGCAATGCGGATGACGTGTCCGCAGCTGTCTTTTTCGCGTTCCGTTCAGCCCCGTGCGAAAACGTCTTATATCTCAGAATAGGGACCTGCCATCCATGTGCTGGTTAAGACCAAGGTAAGGCCCACACAGATCTTGTCGTAGTCTGCAGGAGCTGCAAATGGCAGGTCCCTATTGCAAGATATAGAGCAGAATAAGGATCAATACAGAAAGTGTCCTTGATACTATCTGGGGCAATTTCCCACTTCCTTCCCATCAGCTGGACAGGAAAGGAGTGTGATGAACCAACGCTGCCTAGCGCTTGCACTTGGAGTGCTTATCAGTGTTGCTTGTTGTGAAGACCCGGGCAGCTCTGGTACCACCTGCCTCCTTTTAGCGTAGCCTGGCAGGCTAACAGACAGCCCAGGTGCCCATTCACTCTGCCAGATCCTCTTAGATCCTCAGCACAAATTGGATCTTCACTGGCCCTCTGCTTGCTAGTTCTTTCTAGTTGTTACCACAAGCAGAATACTGACTCTTTAATTAACCAAACTCAAAGGTTTATTGTTACAGAGTAAATAGAATAAAAGGAATAAAATGTATGATTGAATCAGTTATGAGTCCTATTGTACATGTGAAAGGAACTAAAATGGTAAGGGAACAGAGTAAAGTCCTTTGCTTGTTCATCCAACAAAAGTTCTCATTTAATACCGTGGTTTCCTGACTGAAAAATGGCTTCCCTCTCTTAGTCTGAGGTAAACTTCTTATGCTAATTCACAGCCTCTTAAAAACTTCTAGCCTTTGAAACCCTTTCCTTTTGTTTTGTTACAGCTTTGTTTTTCTCTTCTTTATATCTCTTAGTGTTCTGACTCAAAACCTTGTCAGTTCTTTCTCTCCCTCTTTCTAACTTAGAGGTGAGGCCTACAAACACACAGAGGCACACTGAGCAGCCCTCTTCACTTTTCAGACCCCAGCAGAGACTCCCCTTTAGCAGTCACAACAGCAGCTAATATTCATCCTCAATCCTGGCTGCTGATTGGCTGGAGAGCCTTGCTTCTTGGTAGGCAAAATGGAGCTTGCTGAGTCTCCTCCTCCTCAGCATGTCAATCAAACACAGCAGCAGCAGGTTAACTGTTTCCTGCCCTGGTGGCTGCTTAGGGGCTTTACACTTGTTCCCTACCCCTCCCCCCCGCCCACTATCAAATACTTACCTTGATTCAATTGTGGGACTGGTCCTCTTTAGGGGCCGCCATTTTGGCTGCAGCACTCTGTGTGACTGTGGATACATCAGTGCCATTGCCATGATGCTGCTGATGTTCTGCACATGTGCAGTCACATTTATGGTCATCCAAGGGGCCAGTGCACTTGCACGACACCTCAGACGACCCTGGAGCACTGGAAGAGGTGCAAATGGCCACTGCCTGGACTCGCCAGGCAAATGATTGGGTAAGGTTAGTAAAAGTGTGGAGCATCATTAGGGAACTTCTGGGAAGGCAGGAAGCACCTGGAGGCTGTAACAGCTGCCTTAAGGTACAGATGCTCCTCCCAGAAGTTTCCTAATCATGCACTAGGGGCTGTAGTGCATATAGGCCTATGGATGCAGCCAAAAACAGTTATTCTTTTGTTCTTTCTGCTTTCCAGCAGCAATCCAAGGATTGGGACTGCAAATGAGTAAGGAGGAGTAAGGCTGACAGTCAACGATTTATTCCTCTTTAGCCCTTGGCCCTGGAAATCTTGAATAAAATGCCTGGGAACAATCCTGAACTATTTGCCTAACAAATGAACTTAGCCTGTTGTTGTTGTTGCTGTTGTTATGTGGTTTGGTACTCTGACTAGCAGATCCTTTCTGAGGAGCTAGAATAATCAGAGGTATCAATGCAGAATGTGTATTTTCTCAGTATTGCTGAATTGGTACTGCTCTTATAGTGCCTGGTAGACCAGAACAGGTACTTGGTGCCACCTTGTCAGATCCACTATGATTGAATGTTTCAGTGGCTGCTGATACCATGATATGATATGATATAATATGATATGATATGATATGATATGGGATATAATTTATGGATTTATGGAGAAATAATAAATCTGTGATTTCATGAAAGACTTAAGTGTCATTCTGGAAAACTACTGGCTCTGGGAAATGCTGACAAAAGGCCAGGAAGAAGAGTTGACCTCATCTGCTGTTTGTGGTAAGAGATAAAGACAAAAGGTTTACTCCTAGCCTTGGCAACAGGAAACCTGAAGTTTTGCATCTGTGTCAGCAAAAGGATGCTATCTCTGGCTCTCTTGATAAGAACATGCCAGAAACAATGGATTTTTTTTACAAGCTCGGAGCTGACCATTAACGTGGAATTTCTGAGTTTGAAATATATACATTTCTCCATTATTTTTAATTTCAAACTTTGATGGGTCTTTTGGACATCTAAAAGTTAAAAGAGGAGTTTATGTTTATATGATCAAAATACTAAGATTTCCAAGCATTGGCTAAGAATCTGTTTGTCTGTGTGGATGCTACTTTTTACAAGCTGGCTTTCCAGTTTGCCTAAGTAACAGTTCTGTTAATGGGATGGTTATCTGCCTAGCAGAATTCCTTCTCCATCCTGTTTTTGAGCGGAAAAGACAAAGACCATGTGCTTTTGACTCCATTGCTTTGGGTTTTCTTCTTCCCAGAAATACTTGCATTTCTTGAATCATTTCCTATCGAGTGTTTGGCCAATCTGAAGTAATTTCCTTTGGACAACCTCCAGGGATATCTTTTATAAGCACTGGAGATGTTTAGCTTCTTTCTCTTTTACTCTTGGTCTTTTTCTCATGGGTTGGTAAGGATGCTAAGTCTTTATCCTTTCTACCCCCCCTCCTATTTCTTTTCTTTAAGAATGGCTTTGCAGGGGAAAAGTTTTCCTAGTTGTTACTTTTACTAATAGAGTGAGAAGCTGAATTTTTAAACCATTTTAATTCTGCTTTTGGGTTTTTTTTTCTTTTCAGTTTAATTTGGGCTTGCAGAGATACAATGCAGTTCTTTTGCATTCCTTTTAAATTGTTTTAAAGAACTTTATTCTCTTTTTAATTGTTCTGAGTCTTAAACATTTTTGAATTCTTTTTGCAGTTTTACTAGTTTTAAAGAGCTTTAATCAGATTTGCTCCTGAATTAGAAGCATACCTATTAAAGGGGTATTTTTGTTTCTTTTCAATTTTGGAAGAATACTTCTGAAGATATTCTGATATTTTCTGGATATCTCCATTTTTTAAAAATTCTTATGTGGAGTTAGGATTCTTTTCCATAGATTAGGGGTTTTTCTTTATTTCTTTTTCTTTCTTTTTGCTGGTTTTCTTAGTTTCAAACTAAATAAGTTTTATTTGAAATCTGTTTTCGTTTTTGAGTCATTTTTAAGAGTTTTGCTGCATTTTAGTGCATTTTTTTCAGTTTTGCTACATAATATGAAATGCTAGCAAGATAATTGTTAACCTTTGCACACATTTGTGTTCTTTTCGTATGATTTGTACATCATATGAGCTATGTGCAATGGAATAGCTCTACCCCAATTTCCGGTTTTCTTTTCTGTACCCTAACAAATTGTTTTTTTCCCCATTTTCTCTCAAAATAAATGATTTTCATTGTTTTAGGTGTGTCCAATATGTCCAATTTCAGCTATTTTTCATTTTTAAAGCCTTATCAAAAGATCTTGCTCCCCTCCTGGGATACAGAGTTTGGGGTATTTCTGGTTTTTAATTAATCTAGATTAATCCAAATTCACTTTCCTGGTCAAGACTGCTTTCAGACTGTCTCCTGTTGGAGTGAGCTACATTTTGTAGCTCATATTTGCATCATCATGGGCTGCTCCAATTCCTTGTCCCATGATCTCCCAGTAAACTGTTCTGCAATGTGGACAAGGCACTCCACCAGTGCTGCTGGGCTGGTTCACAAGCCTAGTGCAGATGAAACCATTGTCTCTGTCAATGAAGTTCTGTAGCTGCAGATCCAGCTGTAGGTAGTAGTTTGGGTGGAAGGCTATATGGATATGTCCTTGCTCCCCCCCCCCCCGCCCCCCGTATCTTAGCATTTTTGTAAACATTTTTTTTTATTGCTGCTTCACCTAACAGATCATCTTCATCAACATTGGTTGATGAAAGAACAATAGAAGTAGGCAAGGAAACTAAATTATTTTTGAGTATGCTCACAAGGGGTTCAGTTCAAACTCAATTGCTTCCATAGCAGTACTTCCACAAAAACAGTGCAATCAAGCTGCAAAGGGAAAATCTGTTTGTAGACACTATCCTGCAAATTATTTTAAAGTGATGAATAAATTTCAGGGAATCATAATCTGTTTGGATAATATGAATACAGCAGCATAAGCAAAAAATGGTCAATAAATGATAAGTTATGAATTGGCTTTACACCTCTCATACTATAGACTCAAGATGCATCTTGACACAGGATTTAGCAAAGAGTAGGCCCTTTGTATAGAAAGCAGATGAGGTCACTTTCCTCCTAGCTTGTCTCTACTACAAGAAATAAACTAGATCCTCTAGAGGCATAGTGGTTGAGAGCACTAAACTAGAACCTAGGGCCCTGTCTGCACTGGACTGGGTGGCTGGTCCAGGAGAATCTGTAGAATGTGTGATCTACACTACAGAATAGTCTACTGGGAACCCACAGAACCTAGTAAACTGTATTGTCCACACAGGACTAGGCCTTGGAGTGGGATATAGTGCCAAAATGGCACCATATCCTACTCCAATGGTGGCCTGTTTGCAAGCATTCCAAGAAGGGGTCCATGCTGGTATACCAGACCACCAAGTCATATTGCCAAGCACTAGAAACCTCAGTTGGCAACTCTGCAGGATAAGCTATCTAGAGCAGGCCATAATAACAATGTGGAAATGGTCTAGGAGTTCCTTGGTTCAAATCCCTGCTGTTCCATGAAAGTTCACAGGACTCTCCCTGCTTTCTGAACACCTTGGTATAGGGGTGTGCATGAATATTTGAAGGTATTCAAAATTCTATCGAACTCGTCAACATTCGAATTCAAATCAAATGTCCATAAATTCGAATTTAAAAATTTGAATAAATTTCAAATTTCGGATCTGTTTGTTCAAATTATCTGGACATTTGCATGTGTATAGATCCGTACGGGACGAAAACAAGTTGCATACGGGATAACTACAAGATGCATATGGACATGTACAGATGTGTATGGGATGCGTAATGATGCATACGGGCACATACAAATGTTGTCGACATTTGTAAGTGCAAATTTGAATTGAAAATTCGACTGAATAGATCGAATTTGCTTAATTTGAATTGAATTTGGTTAAATTCAAATTTTAAAGATTCAAATTGAATTGAATTTTCAGATATTTGATTAGAATAAAATTCAATTGAATCCTGAAAATTGCATTCATGCACACCCCTACCTTGGTGAAGGCAAAGGACAAACACAGAAAATCCGGAATGTAGCTCCGAAGGCCATCACTTGAACAGCTCCTCCATGTGATAGGGTGTGCATTAGCATGTATACGGCAGGCTCCCATTCTGGGATATATTCTGGAATAAGACTCAATGCAGAAAGGCCCTGTGACCCTAAAATGCGATGAAAACTCAGATGTCTTGCAGGCAGGCATTTAGTGAACTACTACAAGTATGGAACACTGAAGATAAACCCTTTTGCCTGATCAAACAAAACTGATGCTTTGTTCTTATTTTATCTTGTTTTTATTTTGCTTTCAGAAGAGTAACTATTTTAGAAACCTATTGTAGAAGAAGCATAAGTTTTTACCATAAGCTTTTATTTGTTCTAAACTATTTTAAGGGGGGGTATTCTGTGAAACTGCTGAAAAACATCATTCTACCTGCAGGAATTCCATGCAGTTAGGTCTCGATGACATTCAGCAAACTAAATTTCTTCTTGAAATACAAGAGTTAAGATGTGATGTGGGGTCTGGCTCAAATAATTTAAAAAGCTTTCTACCAGGAGTTGCTTGCATTGCCTATGGAGTTCAAAATGACCTTTTATTTATTTATTTATTTATTTATTTATTTATTTATTTATTTATTTATTTATTTATTTATTTATTTATTTATTTATTTATTTATTTATTTATTTATATCCCGGCCTGTACCCATAGGTTTCTGGGTGGGTTACAATAATATCCATAAAAACAGTTAAAGGCAAACAAGCGCAGACAAACAAATGAAAAATCCTGCATATTTAAAAAATGTATTCTAAACATTAAAATACTAATTTATTTGCACCTGCTCTTTATTTATAAAACTTTTCTTTGACCAATACAGATCCCTGCTTCCAAACATGCATGGTGAGCTTTCATTGGGTTACTCCGTTCTTTTTAAGACATTTTCATAAGAAAGCACTACTAGCGGAAATTCTGTTTTTAACATTTAGATGCCAGAAGTATCTCATGCATTGTCTTGTAGAATATTCTGATTCTTTTCCCTATTTTTTTACCCTCTCTCTGCTCACCACATTTGTTTAGCAGGTAGGAAATAACTACTGAACACACCTGATGGCTCTTTGAGGGAGGGGGGAAGGGGGAGGAGGCAGGAAGGAAATCAAGCAAAGTGTTCCTTGAAACGGAATGGCAATAGTTTTCACATCACTGCAAGTCATTCTATGAGCCGCTCTCGTTCCACAGAGTGTGCCAGAGCACCCCAGTTAATTCCTCACAATTGCCACTGCTAGCTATGTGCCTGGACACACTTGTAATCAGCAGCTTGGAAATTACTCCTTTCACCGTGAAATGGGTTTTATTTATTTCTTTATTTAAACTCTCCGTCATTCTCTCCCCATTCCTGCCCCACATTTTGACATAACGTTGACCTTCGGGAGTCAGCAACGGGACTGTTTGTCCAACTGGAGATGTTCTGCTTCTGCCCCTGGATAAAGGAAGAAAAACGAAGGAAGCATGTTGGTCGCAACCTGCTCTTTTCCACTGACTGCCTCACTTTATCCCCTGGCCTGTATTAAAAAGTGACAAAATATGAACAATCAAAGCACCTTCATGAACAGAGTATTTTTTTCAGATGTATCTATTTATACTTGTTGCACCGTACTTTTCAATAAATTTCATGAACATAGTTAGGATCATGCAATTAATGAAAATGGCACTATAGCCAACAACCTTGGAAGAGGGAACTTTTCTTCCTGGCCTTTGAAGCAGGGCTGTGCATAAAATGCATTCCAGCAACAACCTGGCCCGTTGTGGGCCAGGTTGCCTTATGCAGGATAGCTCACACAGTGTGGATAGGCCCTCTCTCTCTTTGACTATGTTCATAATTCCACTTATCTGTTCACTTACTTACGTAGTCTCTGCTGTTTTTAAATTCTGCTTGGTAAAGTTTACAAAAGGACAGAGGAGCCCTTAAGTTGAAAAAACAAACACCCAGCCATGCTTCATTTTAATTGCTTTGAGAGTGTATCAGTTTCAATTATTGGGGTCCAAAGATGAGAAATTTGACTGACTACATGCTCTCTGAACCCTTGCCCTTCTTGGATGAGTTAGGGAGTGGTGAATGACTGGCCCTTTCTGTACTTGTCCTTATTCTAGAATATAATTTGGGATAGTGGTATGCTAGTCACAAGCTAATGCAGGCCTCACTTGGGGCTTTCTGTAGTCTGCACTAGCATACAGACAGCAGGTCCCTATTCTGGGATATATTCCAGAATAAGCACAAGTGCAGAAAGGCCCCCTGTTTGAGAGATAGTGTGGTCCCAGTGGCTTCTAAAGAGGCAGTGATGTGCCCCCTTCTCAAGATGTCCTCCCTAGATCCAAATAAGCTACCCAACTAAGACCTTCAGGTATAAGGAGTGATAGAAATATAAATAATAAATAAACTACTGATTGGTGTCTAATATACTGTTTTTGGGCAAGGTACTGGAGGGGGCTGTGGCAGCCCAGCTGCCAAGCCAGCTTTTTTTTGGAGAAAAGCTGGCTTGGAGGAAGCTGATTACCTAGGATCAGTCACCCTGATTAATGACCTTCTCTGAAAGAAAGAGGAGAATGTCACCCTTTTAGTTCTCCTGGATCCCTCAGTGGCTTATGATATATTTAACTATGATATCCTTCTGGAAAACCTACGGAGTTTGGAATTTGGAGCTGCTGCACTGAAATGATTGTGGGAATTTTCTCCTTGATGTCCTGGGAATTCAGGAATAGATTACGGGGTCTTTATGAAGACATTGTATGAAGACATTGTAAGAAGTCATCAGGAGCTTTGGGAAAGATGCCATCAATATGCAGGTAACACTCAGCTCTGTTTCTCCATACCATATGAATCCAGAGTGGCTTTAAGAAAGGATTAGTACATTCATAGAGGGTGGGTGTATCAATGACTACTAGAAATGATGTCTAAGTATTGCCTCTGGGTTGGATAGACAGACAAGGATGCCTATAATGGTCATCTCTAGGAAGTCGAGAGTAGATGAGGTTTTGCCTTCCTCTTCTGCTTGAAAACGTCAAGAAGCAATTCGTCCTTTGAAGATACAAATGCAATACATATGGCATGGGAGTGTGGAGAAGGAAAGACTGAGTGTTTGTCTGAGATATATTGCCCTCTTCAGAAACTCAATACATATGTGGATAGTTAAGCATGCAAGGAGGTGAAGCTGCCTGTTTCATCTTGACTAATACATATTTATTAATATATTTCTAAGGTCTTGTATGAACACACTTGAATACTTGTAATAGGTTTAGGCAACTTTTAGTATTTATTGGTACCTAGGTTTTGGGGCATTCACAGTTTTCACACATGAATATCAGCATTCATAAAATTTTAAACATCCTATGCAGTCCCAATAGTTAGCTTGAAAAGATGAGGTAGATAGTGAAATGACTTACAAGATTATAGCAATACAGGAAAAAGAGAGCAAGTTTAAATAATTTGAATGTTAACAGGTAGGATTGAGAGTTATAATTATTTCATTTTGTAAAAAATCCCTATCTTCTGGCTTTAAACTTTAAGGCTTAATTTGTTTTGATTGAGTTTTAATGTTAATTAGTGAGGATGACACAATTAAATGCACTTACAGCATATGATTACATTCCTTATAATTATGTCAAAATGGTTTTAGTATATTAAATGATCGACTAATCGATTTATTTTCTATTTAGACAGCAGCTTTATGCCTAAATCTGTTTAAGGAGATAGAATATAATGTGTCTTTGGGAGGATACTGTATTTGCAAGCATATTCAATAAACTTTTGATTGAGGTTCATGGACTAATGAAATATTCATGCTTCATATTTTTCCAAGTGACTTTTGCCGAAGTACAGAATGCTTGTTCTGCTTACACAAATATAACATTCAATCAAACTAACAGATACCTTGGAGTGCTCTTGTGTTGGATATTATTAAGTCAAACACGCCCTTGACAAATACTGAACTGTGATGATAAACACCATTTCTCACATGAAGTCCAGGTAGTAAAACAATGTATTCATTTGGGAAAAAAATATTTTTGGGGGGACAAGCCATAATGTAATTATGTGGAAAGCCAAGTAAGTCTACCTCCTTAATTCTCAGAAATTATTGAGCAAATCACATCTACTGTTTTAACCCACTGTTTTGACAATCTATTGAAAGAACAGACAAGTCTGATAGCTTGAACTGAATTTATGCAGTTCATTCAAATTGGCTGTGAGGGACCATGAGAGGCACCATGAATAACATTAAGTAAACAGAAATTAATAGTGTTCTACTCTAAGGACCGAGCAAAAACAAGTTAAATGTTGCTTTAAAGATAATTAGAAGACCAATTTCCCAGCATTTGGTAAATATTAAGATGTACTGTGAACACAAAGAAATTGCCCTCCCACATTATAGAACAGTGATGGTCAACCTATGACACGTGTGTCACAGGTGACACGCCAAGCCCTTTTGGGTGACACACATGGTTACCCTGGCACCTGGGCGTGTAGTGCTTGCTTGTTCTTGAAGTGTACGAAATACCACCTTTCAATTGAAGATTTGGCAAACGAAATTCAGCAACAAAAGTCACTAATGTAAATAATTGTTCTTGCTTTTAATAAAATACATATATCAAAAATATAACTTTTTTACTAGAGCTACAAATATCACAAAATTATGGATATTTCTAGATGTGACACAGCACCCGAGTTAAGCTAGGTTTTCTTGTGAATTTTGACACACCGAGCTCAAAAAGGTTCACCATCACTGTTATAGAATGATGATGCCAGATGCAAATGACAGATTAATAATAATTTTATTAATAGTTAAAGCCATGCAATAAGTAATTCTCCCATGTTTTTGTCTTTTGTTTTTGAGATCTGACAGTCTTATCAAGAGACAACCTAAATGCTGAAGCCATAATCACAAAGGTAAACTGAGAAGGCAAACAAACAAATCAGATCTATAAGTATGAGAAAGGATCTAGGCAAACAAATCAGACCTAGTATGAAAAAGGAGATATTAGAATCTTGTGGTCTGTCTATACTTACCACAATTCTGGAACAAGACGATGGTGCCCATCTGCATTTTAATCTGGTTTAAAGAAGGTTCCCTCCTCATTAGTACCTTGCACCTGCACCAGATGAAGTGTACTCTGGATCAGGAGGCTCCTGATCTGGTCTGGATCTGGACTACCTGTGGACCTGTTTAAACAGGTGAACCAGTGTCTTAGGCAGTGGTATGCTGGATTAGAGAGGCATGCAGAAGTCATGCTTCCATGGTCTAGTTTACCATAGGGGACCCATGTTGGCAGTGCAACAAGGTGCACTGAGTGCTCCAAGCTGAGGAACCTTCATTCCTGGACATCAGAACTTTTGAAGGCCAACTCTGACCAAACAGTGGTCCTAATGTGGACAGCTCTGTTCTGGTTCACAGCAATCCATCCCAGCTTAGGACAGGTGCTTGATTTGGACTATGTTGGACCAGTAGGGGTAAGTGCAGAAAAGTACTTAGTTTTATGAAGGTAAAACAACACTTGGGTTCCCATACAGTAAAGTGGTATTAATCAATGTGCAATGTTCCAAATGCTTTTGTATGACAACTATAATTTCTGACCATTGACTGTATGGTTGAGGCAGAAGGGAAATAGAATCCAGCAGCCTTTGGATGGTCATTGCCTTCTCATCATCCCCAGTACCTACTTACCTGGGGGGGGGCACTCCAGTGGCATCCCGGGTCTCTTCCAAGGCCCTCTGGAACTGCAAGCAGGCTTTCTGGAAGCTAAATACAGGACTTAACCGGAAGGCCTGTATTTAGCTTCTGGAAAGCCTGTTTGCAGTTCTGAGGGGCCCTGGAAGAGGCCCAGGGTGCCACTGGAGTGCTCCCACCCACCTTCATGGCACCCACTTACGTAGGGAGGTGCTCCAGTGGCACCCCAGACCTTTTCCTGGGCCCTCTGGAACCCTGGAAGAAGGTGGTGGCGGCACAGAGAAGGCGGCGGCATGGTGTTCAAGTAAGTGGGAAGGAGGTGAGAATGGAGGGATGGGAGGGAGGGTTTATTCATTACGGGCACAGACATTCAATAGAATATCTGTGCATGGATATGAATACCCCCACATCCGTGGGGGGCGGTATTAATCCGGAGCCGAATTTTTCCACATTCTATTCAACTCGAATAGAACGTGGAAAATGGCTCCATGCACATCCCTAGAAATGATTACTTGAAAGCTGTTTTTTGTGTTTATTCTGGTGGTCTTTATTTCATATTGAACTTTGTTTGCATATACAAAACAATTAAGTGTGGCAAACATGCAAAAACAGAAGAAACCAGGAAAGGGATCTCGTCCTGCAACTCCTCCTTCTGCAGTTTCTTCTCCCAAGGAATTTTGTATAACCTTATTGGTTGTTTGTCAGCAGCATTTGTTCCTATTCTGTGATTGGCTACAGTTCCCTCTGTGCTTATGTAGCTTCCTATCCAATCTGACTAGAAGAAAGAGCCACCCTCAGTGTTATTTTACTCTGACTGAGGGAGAGGCACCATTCCCAAGCTTAAACACAGCTTATGGTGAATTTAAGGAGAAAACATCTGTTCTCAGAGCCTCAGAGTTGCTCAGGGTGCCTCTGTGGGCATTGAAGTTCATGCCCTTTATGTCATGAGCTGTCCTTTGTCAGAAGAACCTACTTCCTTAAATATACCATTTCCTCTTTCTTATGCTTTTCCGGCTTTGCAGCCCTTTCACATTTTTAACAGTTCTCTCGAGAAAAGTGCCACTAATGTATGACAATGGCATAGAGAGTACCTTTAAGAACTGTTAAAGAGTGACCCTGATGGGAGGAAATGTTTGTTGTGCATTTTGGTCTTAAAGTACAAGTCTTCTGAAGGTCCCCGCTATTAAGTACTGGGATGTATATATTTAAAAGTAGCACAATGCTTCAGAAAAGTGCTTGGGTACTTTATGAAGCAGGGTTGCCGTGGAAAGCACTCTTTTCTCCTTGAATACTCCAGCAATCCCATGAAATCCCATGTAAGTGGTCAGAGGACAAGTAGAAGCTGCCTGTGGGTAGTCTTACCCTATTCATGAGCTACTTTCCTACTTTTTAAAATACTGTTTTTGGCAAATACTTGATACTTGAAATACAAAATGTATGGATCACCCACAGGGATTTGCACAGTGTGTGACTTATTGAATTTAGCTAAATTGTGAGTCATCCATCAATAGTCTTCCTGGTGAACATACTTGTAATAATTTCACACATTACAAACAAAAGTAGGTATGATTTTCAAGATTTTTGAAGCATTTTCACCCTTGGGGATTTTATTCATTTTTTTTTATTATTATGATGCTTGATTTGCTTCTAGAGGAATCTATCAACCTGGAAGCAAGAGTTAGAAGCTATGAGAAAAGAAGTGATTATTGGCTCTTTTAAATCACATGGTCTGACAGTACGATGATTGCTTGTGTTTCTAAACAATTATTTATACCTCTAGTTAGTTTGTAATCCTAAACATGCTAATTAGGGAAAAGCTGGATTGAGCTAAATGGGATTATCCCCTTCTCCTGATGGAACATGCTTTGGATTGTGCTTATTTAATATATTTTGTTTAAACAATTTATTATCCACTTTTCAAAATGCAAATTTTCTGACATGCAACGTCTGATAATCAGTCCAAAGGTAAAATGTAGCTTGACTTCTGGCCATCCTATGGACACATCAGTGCATTTTATTGAGGTCAGAAGTCACAAAAACAATATGGAAGCAAGATTAACAGTAATAAAAAATGTACATCTGCAACATAAATTAAATATATTAGAAACAGAAAAAGATAAGAACAAAACACTTCAACAACCCACAGATTCATTTGGAAACATCAAATACCCCTGGTAGTTCAAACTTGTAGCATGCTAAATATTTGCCATCTGTTATAAACCCAGTGGTGACTCTTGAGGCAGCAATATTTTTGGACGCAACTGTTAATTTGAGAGATAAATTATGTAATGATATTTGCAAGTAAACCTTTCATATTTTTCTGTTTCAGATGGTTTACTTTGCTTTGATCCTAACTGACAGTCTATAACAATAAACTATACAGTGTCGTGCCTGTGGTGTGCCAGTTATTTCCTCTCTTATTGCAGTTTTATGTCATTGAAAAATTCTGAAGAGGACAATATATCTCAGACAAAGTTTGCCCTTTGGAGAAGATATGACGCTTGCAGTGAACTGTGCCAATCAAAATAATACACATCACAAACCTCCCTCTAGGAAGCCCAAGGAAAGCAATAATCCCACATAGAGATATGCACACATTTTTGTGTTTGATTCTAATAAAATTGAATGTGAGAAAATCTGCATTCGTTTGAACAGAGCCCCTTTGAATGTGGTAGGATTCGAATTCAAAACAATTCAATTAGAAAGTATGATATGAATCCGATTGGAGTCCCTGTTGCCAGGCATGCCTATGAATCCTGTATAAATCTGCTCTGAATGTGGCAAATCTGCTCTGAATCCACTTTCAATCTGCTCTGGATCCACTCTGGATCCGCTACAGCTATCAGTGGTTCAAGAATCAGGAGTTCATATTTCTACGTCTTTCACTGTAGATTCAAGGATGCAGAAAAGAAACAAGTAAAGAAATGAGGGTTTAGAGACTATTTTTTTTAATTGAGGGAGATAAGGAGTTTTGCTACTAATACAGGCATTCCATATTCATCTTTATTTGAGTGCCACTACTGAAATCTAAGAATTCACACCTTGAAACAGGTCTTAATTCAGAATTCAAACACTCTAGCCTTGGTAAGGGTCATATTATTTAGTGTGAATTGCCAAATGCAGCGGTCAGTGAATCACAACTCTAGGCAGCAGGCATGGGGTAGGAGTAAATGAAAGCCTTGATTTCAGTTGGCTCAACATTTATTATACACTCAACATTTATTAAAGCTGTTACTATGCTTTCCTTGCATTCTGTATTAGCTTTCAAATAGTATTAAACTCTTTTTACACTTCTGTCATAACTGTCAAATACAGGCAGATATAAATACCAGTGTCTACCAGCTGTCAAGTACTAAATGCAATTTCCTCTTACCTAGCAAATTACAATGGTCCAGTATAACAGAGAGAGATATCAAAGTCCCAGAGTGCTGGATAAAAGGCAGTTAGTTACTTGTAAAAGTCCAGTTCATTATTTGCAAAAGTCCCTTTATTTGTAAAAGTCCAGTTTATGATTTTTAAAAGCCCAATGCATTTCAGTAAAAAAGGCTTCTTCAAGGACTCTATAAAACAGGACTCAATATAATTAAAAATCGTCTTTGGAATGAACCTCAGTTTGTTTGCCTGCAGCCCTTTACTTCCTCCAAGAAATAATCAAGCACCTGAACTGCCTCTCTTGATTCTGATGGAACAGAGAGCAGGGTTTCATCAACATATTGACAGCAACTTACTCCATATCTCTTGACAACCTCTTCTGGTAGCTTCATATAGATGTTAAAAAATCATAAGATCAATCCCTGGGAAAACCCACAAGATAGCTTCTAGAATCTCAAACAAAAATACCCAATGACTTCCCTCTATTATTGGCCTTGAAGATAGAAATGGAACCATTTCATTTCATTGCCTCTGACTCCCAAACCTCATAGTCTTCCCAGTAGGATACCATGGTCAATGCTATCAAAAACCAGTAGAGATCAAGAAGAATGAGTAGGACTGCACTCTTGGCTATCTTCTGATAAGGTAATCATCCAAACCACCTAAGGTCTTTTCTGCATTTACTCGTAGAATGGGACAGTGTGAGGCCTAACCCTCTTCTGGGTTTCTCTGTTCTGCTCTTAGGTGCAGAATAGAGATGCCTCCACTCCCTACTAAAATACTGAAACCATATTGGTTTTGGTGTAGCTCAGTCTAGGTTGTGCAAATGACTGCCTAGATCCTAGGTCTGAAAGGAAACAGCAAGGTATGAGCCACTGAAACTTGTCTCCCTAGAGCTCTGAGGACTCCTCACAGCAGGCTCCAAAGCTCATGCTTGCCCTGGATTGTTTTTAATTGTGGCAGCTGAATCCATGTGGATCTAAATGAATTTGATCCCAATGTTTAACAAATTCATCCTAACTGGTATTAGATGGCATTTTTACTATGGTAATGCCGAAGCCACAGCCGTCATATTGATGGCTTGCCTCATCATGTAATTCCATAGCAATACCAGACCTGCAATAGAAATGTCCTCCATGCCAACAGGGGGAGGAGAATCCAGTGCATTCAGGAATCACCTGGATCTCAAAAGTCTCTAGGTGCAAACCATCTCTAGTGATATCACCCTGACAGAGGAGCATTGCCATGTTAATCCTATATTGTTGAGATTTATTGATAAGATTACAGAGTTGCACTTGGCAGGATGCAAAGCATAACATGATTAGAACACTGGAATCACAAGTAGAGGCTGTGGAGACTTGGTTGCATTCTAAACAGAAGGCACATTATTCTTAGTGAGTGTAAAAGTACAGGTTGCATGCATATGAGAAATAAAATACAGGTATACAACTTATTCTAATGTGAATACAAGGATACAGCTTCTTATATCTTAGCTAATATAAGAGGAGGTACAGGATCACTTAACAGCATTGTTATAATCCTTGGCATTGTTAGGCAGGAAGCCCGTATAAGGAAAATGCACGGA
The DNA here is from genome assembly GCA_023333525.1 of Aspidoscelis tigris stejnegeri. Classification (NCBI taxonomy): domain Eukaryota; kingdom Metazoa; phylum Chordata; class Lepidosauria; order Squamata; family Teiidae; genus Aspidoscelis; species Aspidoscelis tigris. The sequence continues at coordinate 78,196,302 of JALMGA010000003.1, forward strand.
TGTGATGGCAAAGGTAACTAAGAGTCACTAAGACTATCAACAAGTGCTCAAGGTTGGATTGAGCAAGGTTGGATTGAGCAAGAATTGCGTAAGACTGTGCAACACTTGCAACACAGGCTTGTGCAACACTCAGGAAGTGAGTCACCATCTATGATAAGGAAAAGGTATAAAAGTGCCTGTACACTGCTGGTTAAGTTGTTATTCTTGTTGATGGCTGGTCGAGAGCTTGGATGGAGAAATGTATACTTGTACATGCAGCAAACTTTAAGAATAAACCTCTGCGATGAGAGAGAACTCCTGTCTCATTCTGTTTCTTAAACTGCGGGCAGAAGAAGGAGGGAGTTCCTGAAAGGCTGGACAGCTCCGGAGATGCCAGCAGAAAGTTTTCCGAGAAAGCAGAGCTTGTCTTTCCTACGCGGCCGTGCATCTGCTGATTTAATAACAACGGGGGCTGACACCCCCCCCATCAGACTACTGGATATATTGCATACTGCTATTCTGTAATGCTACATATCCCACAACACTAAGATGGATGCATAGAAGCAGTTATACTCATGTGAGGATCATGACAACATAGGAAAAGGCAGGTTAGTGTTAAGCCCATATTTGGTCAATTGGTAACTACAAGTAAACACAGTAGTTTCTCATGGCTTTACTTATTGTCTCACACAGAAATAGCAATTGTTATGGCTGCGTAGCAAAGCGTGATAAGACAGCTGGTCTTATTGTATTCTAGTGTTATGCAGTGTTATGCAGGCCGATTCCCAAAACACATTCATATGCCCCAGTAGATCACAACGTAAATGTCATCAACAAATTATCTGTCCATGGAGCCCCATATAGAGCATCCCATAGTCTGCATCAGCATGGGGCTGGTGGGTCCCATGAAAGGGCCAAAGATTCCAAAGGTTGGAATTCATTTTAAGCAGGTAACTGTCTGTACTTATACAGCTTGCCAGCACTACTACAACTTATTACAAAAGGGAAAATTATTCTAAAAGCTGGATGCTAAGTCTTGATGAGTCTGGGGTAGCTTTCACTGAGTCCCTAGTCTCAGGAAAAAAACACATTAGTTTTCTCTTCATAGCATGTCCTGGATGAACCTGCCCAAGTTTTTAGACTTGCTATCACAACTCCTACTTGACATGGCTGCCTATAAGATCAGTCGGTACTCAATGGATTTTTTCGCTTTTTGGCATCTTTTTTCATATGCATGTGTGCTAATGCACACCAGTGCACATCATAACTCTGCCACACAGACATGACCTCCTGTCCTGCTTAAATGTACATTCGTGTTCAATAAGAGTTAGTGTTAAACCCAAATGCAAAATTGCTGATCTTCTAGCAAAAATATTTAATCAGGCTCTGTCCCTGAAGACTGGAAGGTAGCAAATGTAGCATCAATCTTCAAAAAAGGATCCAGGAAGATATAGGAAATTGCAGACCAGTCAACTTAACTTCAGTTCCAGATAAAGTGGGCTGGGGCAGCTGTGACCGCACAACTGCATGCTGAATTGTGTTTGCCTTGGGAACAGCTGGGTGCATGATGAATATTGCTGTTGCTGTAATGATCCAGACAGTCTGGGCCAGATCATCTGCACTGTAAGCGCTGGTGGTCTGGTTGGGGACTACACTATCACTTGCAGTTCATATGCCTCCCTCTGCACCTGATTGTAACTGCAATGGAATGGCATAGTTATACCATTCCATGCAGTTAAGTGTGAAAAAGCCCACTGTGTGAGACAGGACACACGGCTGGATCAACTGTATCCTCTTCCAGCAGGGCTCCTCTTATGTTCTTTTTACCTCTAGAACCCTTTCCTCTCTCCATTAGCTTTAGAAGTGGTTTTGTTTGATTTGTTGAATAGGACTCACATGCCAAATGTAGGGGACATTCTTCTTCCTGCTGTTTGAGTACAACATTGCACTCCATGTAAGATGTTGGCTGGGATGCTTGTGATGTGACACATTAAATCCAGACAGCCTTCTTCCTTTGAGACATCAATTGCATGCTTAAGTCTATTTGATGAAACAGAACCCCATGCTGAATTCACTCATAGAAAAAAAAAGTGGATCAAAATCACCCTAGAGAGGATAGCATGGGGCACTCATGTTCATACTTCTGGCCTAGAATGCTCATGAGAAGGGGGAAGGCCAAACTGGCTTGTGAACAATCCTGCCTTCAAAACATCTCTGAACTTTATCTAAGCCATCTTAGAAGTGATTAAAACAAAAATTATATTTGAATGTAATGCCAGTCTCCCCAAGGTAGTTTAACAGACAATGCAAGTGAACTGTGTGTTTAGATTTGGTTCTCCAACCCATGGTTTGACGTTAAAATCAATTGCTTCTGATAGATGTAAGAACCAAACAGGGATTATATTGTAAAGATTTTTGCTTCCCCTTCTTGCAAAACCCACCAGAAACATTTTATCACTTTGGGATCCGGAGCTTGCTTCCAAAGATAGTGATCTCGCTGTAAAAATCCACCCTGTACAGCAGCGGTTTCACTGTAGCACTCCACCCACTTCACACCTGATAACAATGTTGAAATTCTGTGCAATTCTGGCTCTTTAAAAGTTCTGACCTTTAGAAAGGGAAAGGAGAAAAAGGTGCTGCAGTTCTGGGAGATGTGTGAATGTTTAAGGCTGTGTGTGCAGGCAGCAGCAGCGGCAGAGCCAGGGTGCTTTTTTCGGAGATCTTGTGAGTAACATAATGAATTGCTTTCACAAGATCTCCATCCGCCTACTGTTTTCTTGCATTCAGTATAGATCTTGAATACTGGCTGTGGATGAGAGGCAAAGAGAGAGAAAGAGATTATTTTATTTGAAGAGAAAACGAGGGACAAGGGTGAAAAAAAGAGGAAAGATGGGACTGCGGCTGGCAATCCCCGCCCCCAAATACCTCTATTGCCACAGAGTGTCTCCATGCACAATGTTGCTAGGAATACCCACAGCTTCCAAAAAGTGCATTGGTAGTCTTGTTTAAAGGGGGGGTCTTTCTTCCATGCATTTTCCTCCTTTGTGGCGCTGGAAGCCCGGAGAAAAGCTCTGCATGCAGATGCTCCATGGCAAAAGAAGCTTTTTAACGGGCTTTTTATTGCTCTGGATTATCCAGATAATGTGGATTAAGTAAGTGCTGGATGAAGTATTACTGTTACTCCTGTCCTGCACAGAGGAGGCACCATCCCAAGGCACTTCCTCACTGGAAAATGGAGACCAGGAAGGTGCCTTTTTTTCTGTAGCGCTGCCCCTGCCCAAGCAACCTCCACCAGGAAATAGAGAAACAACCTCTGTTGATATTAAAAAACCTTTAAAGGTGTGCATGAGCTGCTTCTGGTAGCTTGTGGGCAAACCAGAAGTGCAGTTCAGGTTTGACTGGACCCAGTATCTCCTCTTGACTGTACTGTGCCTCCCTCTCCTCTTCCCCTCCTTCATATCCTTGCTTCCATCCTAGCTTCCAGCCTGTACTATACTGCCTCCTACCAGCCAGTCTGTGCAACCAAGGCTTTCTCTGATGTCATATTGACCACATTGCAGTCTCCTTTCAGGTGCTTCTGCTTTATGAGACTACAGGTTCCAGCAGACCGGGCTGCTCACACATGCAGTGTTACCACTGCTGGGATTTGTACTGCAGAGCGGGAATGAATGTTGACCTTTGAATTCGGGATGTGCATGAATGGGGTTCTTGCATTTGATTCATATCAAATGTAAGAAAATTCATATTTGTTTGAATAGATCACTTTCTATTTGATACAAATGTATTTACGAATTCATACAAATATCTGATATGAACGCATACGTGTCTGATACATATCCTGTAACATATCCACTCTGAGAGCATCAAATCTGCCCTGAATCCACTTTGAATCTGCTCTCAAACCATAGCAAATTCACTCTGGCTTTGTTGCAGGTGTGGCTGGCGGAGCCACTTCCCACCTCCCTGTTTCACGAATGTTCTGAAGCTTCGTACGAATGCTCCAAAATGTTCGTATTATACGAATGTCAATGTAGGAATGTTGTAACATTCGATTTGTATACGAATGTGTGAATTTGTCTAAATTCGTTCTAATAACAAATGTTACAAATATTTTTGCACATCTCTACTTCAAACCATCTGTAGACCAATATACAATCAATATACACTCTACATTTCTAGGGGCTTTCCCTTCAAAATAGTTTTATTTAGTTTGTTTCTACTGTAACTATTCTATTGCCTTGAGATGTTTAGCTGAGTAAATCTATAATAATGAAACAAAAAAGTAAACATAGGTGGGCCTATGGTGAGGTTGCCACACATGTGTATGGCAATCTCACCAGAGGAGAGGAATAATTGTGTTATCGATACCTCGTCTGGATGGGACCAAGGTTCTTGGGGGTGTAGAGAATTAGGACTTATCTCTTTACCCAGACATCCCTCCTGTGAATGATGGTCTTTTCTCTGACTCACTCAGTTTTTAATAGTTGATTTTTCTCTGTATGCAGTTTTGACCCTTGTTTTTAATCTTTATTGTAAGCTGCTCCCAGTGTTCTTTAATGAGAAACTCCATTCACAATCAAATTATAGTCACTGCCCTCCTTTGGGAAAATGCTTGTTAAAGAAAGGGGATTGTAGATGGGTGCTTCTGAAAGTAGCAGCAGTTTAGGCATGCATGATCCTTAATACAATCACACTCCCTTTTGGTAAATGTGTTATCAAAGACATAAGCGATAACATTTCTCAGTGAAAGTAATTGTCTCCTGTTAGGAATTGCTGCCCTTTCAGAAAATACATTACACCTATGTTCTAGAAATGACAACTTTTTTGTGAGAATGAAGAGGAGGAGGTGAAGGAAGAAAAGAAGAGGAGGAGGAGGAGGAGAAATATTCTGATTGTTTCACAAAAATAAGTAAATATAGTGGAAGGTTTTCATAGTAATTCAGGCCTTTGACCAGCAGATGGCACACTTGCATAATTGACTTTGTTCTACCCCGCCAAGCCCACTGAGAAGTCTAGGAAACAAGCTGTGGTCTCTTTCAAGTCTTCTCGATTAAATGAAACCGCGTTAGTACAAACTATATCCCAGCTAACAAATTATTGGGATTATTTAAAGACTTCTGGTCTTATGGCTCAAGTGTGTCTATTTGTGTGCGTGAGACAGAAAGAAAGGAAGGGGGGGGGAGATTGAAAGAATGGTCTCTTAAACTCCCTCCTCCGAATAATCAGCACTGACAAAAATGTGAATATTAATTGATAGAAGAAAGTTAATAAGGATATTACAGGTTTAGTTTTGGCATTAGAACCCTGTGATTTACTGGCATGTTTTCTGGAAAGTGGTTTTCAGGAAAAAAAAATCGACTGCCCTAAATCAATAGATATTTGAAACAGATGATTTCCAAGAGATGCCCCCAAGTTGCACTTTTCTCCCAGTGATGTGTCTTTTTCTTTAATTATGTGGATAAAATATTTCTGGACTGAGTCTTTAAAAATTTTGAAGCAGGTTAAATGTGAATTTAAAAGCAAGATTAAAACTGAGGAAATTAATTTGAAAATAATATCTGAAACAATATTTAAACTGCAGGAGGATAGAAAAATGAAAGAAATGGGTTTTCAGTCCGTGATTTAATGATGTAATAGAAGGCAGGCGCCTCCTGAACAAAATATTTCTGCCTCTGCCTTTTTCAAGGATGTTTTGGTAATGCCACAGTTTAGATGACAGCCCTGAAATCTCCTGGCAGTCTCCACCTAAATATTAATGAGGTCTGACACTGTTTAGTTTTGAGCAGAGCTGACACTTGCAAAGGTTAATATTAAGTAATCTTTTTCAAAACACACACGAGATTTAAATATTATATTAAAAGAAATAAAGGTCATTTTATAGTAGTATACTGAGTTTAGCTGTCTTAAAATATATTTCTGTGAAATGACCTTTGTTTCTTTCAATATAATAGTTAAATCACATTGTATTTTTTTAAATGATTGCTTAATATTAACCTGATTTAGGCTTAAGGGGAGGGAGAAAGAAGGCACTGAAACTATTGCTAACATACTAATTTTAGCACACCTGAAGTGCTATGAGCATAAATATGCATGCTTTTTAAAAACAGCCAGTTGAAATAAAGGTCATTACAACTTTGATTTTAGATTTAATCAGTGGTGCATTCATTTCTGTTGCCCAATGGGACTAGAATTTGGAATTATGCTACAATTTAATTTTATGAAATAATATATTTCTAAAAGTACCAACGCTTTCCCAAAGAAAAGTAGTGTCTATCCCCCCCTCTCCCGCACTGCATCACCGAATATCAGATGCTGGTGAAAGTGAATAAACAATAGAAGAGGGGTACTCTTGGCTTTATACATTCTATGGGTCCCTGCTTGTTCATTGTTTGCAAACAATATGAGGTACAAGGTCATAAATAGCATGTTGTTCATTCTACCTGCCACCAGCCTCAACTAGTATAACTAGTGGTCAAGGGCAATGGGGAGGATCCTGTTATACCTTGTGGTTCAGACGCTGAGTCCAGGATTTCTGTAAACAGGTGCTTAATGTTTGCATAATCCATTATGTTCAGTAGAATCAATTTCTCTTTTCATTGCCTTGAACTCTGTCCCATTAGCAACAATGGACACCAGTCACCACTAACAGAGGTCAGAAACAACAGGACTTACAGTCTAGCAACATCTGACACAAGAACAGAAGAGACTTGCAAGATCCTAACTGGAAAGTTATACAGAGAAGTGAAATATAAGAGGAGCCCTGCTGGATGAGGCCACAGACCATCTAGTCCAGGATCCTATCTCACACAGTGGGTTACCAACTGTTTCAGGACACCTTAGGCAGAAGACAAAGGCAAACCCTTCACCTGCTCTCGAATCCTGCCTGTCTCTCCAACCTGAAGGCAGGTTTTCCTTCCTGTGGATCAGACATACCTTTCGTTTGATGCAGCAGGATTTTTGGGCCACATCCCCATTAGAAGCTTAATCCAGTTTCCCTAAACCGAAATAACAGAACTGGATGCAAACACGAATTTGCCTGATCTCATTACTTTCAGCCAGAATCGCGTTCAATTCAGATTCTGAGGACGTATGTGACTCAAGGGGGGACTCCAGTGGCTACTTTTTAAAAACCGCTTTTCGGGGCTGCCCTGTCCTCTTCCTCCTTGTGTGAACGCGCCACCCATAAGGGACCCCTTCACGGTGCCTGGCTGGGTGGCTGCTGCTTGCCTGGATGGAAGAAAAATGGCAGCGGACAGCCAGCAATTCTTTCCCCTCCTCTCCTCATTGCTCAGGGCACGCAGCAGCAGCAGCAACTCACGCCCCCTTCGCCATAAACATTCACACATCTCCCCAAACCTGCAGCTGCTTTTCTTTCTTTTCCCTTTTTTTAAAGGTCAGAACTTTCAAAATGGCAAGATCGTTATCAGGTGTGAAGTGCTTGGATTGCTACAGCGTAGCGGCTGCTGCTTTAAGGGGTGGATTTTACAGCTTGCTTTGGAAGCAAGCTACTGGGGGAGGGAAACTCTCATCCCTTAACACAGAAGGGTTCCCACCGTAAAAAATGTAAAACGTTTCAAGCGTATGAACCGGAGTGAGACCTGTTGAAATGAGGATTAACATTTACAACACTTTGGGGCGATTTAATGCGTGGAAAGAATGTTAAGCCAAACTGACGTGAGGTTTGAAATCAAAATAAGGGCCGCATCCCCACGACGTCGTTATCTCGAATTCAAAATGTTTTGAGTTCGGGCAGTTTAGACGGCACTTCGGCTTAATACGGTATTTCCATGTTAAACGACGTTATCCCGATTTGAAATAAATCCTGATCTCAACAGGTCTCACTCCGGAACATGCCCTTGACACATGTTTAATTTTTTACTGTGTGGACAGTATCGTTCCGGGATGAGATTCTGTGTTAAGGCTGTCCTGCCCCCAATAGCACTGTAACCAATGGCTGTACGTATTAGAAGCACGTCATGTTTAGGGTTTCCTTCATTGAAAAAATCCACCCTCAAACACCCACTATAAAGCTCCAGTCCTTAAAGTTACACTGTATCAATCTAGGCACTTCACACCTTAAAAACAATGTTGCAGTTTTGTGCAATTTCAGCTCTTTGAAGGTTCTGAACTTTAAAACAGGGAAAGGAAAGCCCTGGAACCTGTATTTTAAAAGCTGTGGGTCTTATCCAGCAGTACGAGGGGTGAACGGCAGGCGCCCCCCACCCGTCATCCATCTGACACCTCTCTCCTCCTTCCCCACCAGACCGCCACCCCGCCTCGGTAGGGGATGTGCGGCCGGTGCCTTGCCTCAGCCGCCGCTCTACAGGATCCCGATGTCAGCACCAGCGAAATGGCTGCTCCTTTCTCCACCACCGCCTCCGTCTCCAACCGCTGCTGTGGAAATGAAGCAACACCCCGCATCCTGCTGCGGGCAGGGGGTGCCTGCCATTCACCCCTCGTAGTGCTGGATAAGCCCCGTGCTGAATCAATCCCGCCTGCTTCTGCTCCTGCGATGGCGGCAGCGGAGCATCTTCCTTCAGTTGGAGGAGGCCGATCAATCATGCACAGGAGCAGCAGCAAAGGCAAAGGGGGGGAGGAGGGCAGTGAGAGGGAGGAGTGGCGGGCGGCATTGGCAGTGGAGCCCCTTCTCTGAAGGGGTGTTCTGTTGTGAGGAGAAGAATGGGAGGTTTGTCAGCTGCTTTGAGCCCCCTTAAGGGTGAGAACCGGTTTGTCAGTCGCTTTGAGCCCCCTTAAGGGTGAGAAGGCTTGTCAGCCGCTTTGAGTCCCCTGAAGGGTGAGAACAGAAGGTTTGTCAACCGCTTTGAGCCCCCTTCAGAGGCTACTTTGCCTCTGCCTGTGGTCACACCTAAGGTTTAATCCAGTTTCAGTTCACTTTCAGAGTGAGAGAATACACCAGCAAACTGACAAGCTGGTTTTCTTTCAGGGTTAATAACTCAGAAAATCCACCTTTAGACTAGATAATGTGGAAAGAAAACTACTGGTCACTTTGCTGATGTGTTCTCTCACTCTGAAGGTGGAGTGAAGCTGGATTAAACCTTAGGTGTGACCACAAGCCAAGGTTTTAATCCAGCTTCAGTCCCTGTGAGGTGGGGGGCGGCTGTGAGAGCTCAGAAGGGAGCTGTGACTAGCCCAAGGTTACCCATCTGGTTTCATGGAGGAAGAAGAGTTGGCTTTTCTACCCTGCTTTTCTCACTGATTGAAGGGGACTCAAAGCAGCTGACAAACCTTCTGTTCTTCTCCCCACAACAGAACACCCAGTGAGAGCTCAGAAGGGAGCTGTCACTAGCCCAAGGTCACCCATCTGGTTTCATGGAGGAAGAAGAAGAGTTGGCTTTTCTGCCCCACTTCTCACCCCCATTTAAGGGGACTCAAAGCGGCTGACAAACTTTCTGTTTTTCTCCCCACAACAGACACCCTGTGAGGTGGGTGGGGCTGTGAGAGCTCAGCAGAGATCTGTAACCAATGGGCTCTCCGTATTGTAGGCACGTCATGTTTAGGATTCCCTTCCCCAATAGCTTGCTTTCAAATGATTTCATTGAAAGAATCCACCCACTACCTCCAAAGATACACTGTAGCAAGTAGAAGTTTCACTTTTGCGCAGTTCTGAACTTTCAAATGGAAAGGAAAGGGGAGTCCCTGGGGAACTTTCCCAGCCCACTCTCCCCGTTCTTGGAGAGAGCGAGGAGCCCCCTTCGCCCTCCTGGTGGTGGGCACGCTGAGCCCGCCCGCCCTCTTGTCCACCCCTTGGCTCTCCTCCTCTTCCAGCCAGTGGCGGCCGCGGCTCTGCGGGGCAAAGTGGCGGCAAAGTGGGGGAAAGTGGCGGTGGAGCCCCAGGGCGAAGCCGCCAGCGCCACAGCGCCTGGATGGATGGATGGATGGATGGATGGATGGATGGATGGATGGATGGATGGAGTGGTGGGCGCTGCGAGCGTGCTCCGGGCGGCGGCGGCAGCGGGCAACAAGGAGCGCCAGGATGGATGGATGGTTGCTGCTGCTGCTGCTGCTGCTAGGAAGGGGGAGGGGAGAGAACGGGCTGGATCGGACAGGGAATCCCCGGCGGAGCATGGATGACGCAAGGGAAGGGAGGGTGGGATCCTGGGACGGAACACCAATCACAAGGGAGGACAGGGCTGCCGTCTGGACTCCCAGGATTGATTCCGCGTTAAGGCTGCAGTCAGAATGCTCTCGGAACCGGATCAACTTGCAAGTCGTGTGGACAGCTTTGTTCCATTTCTTTTATTTCGAATTCTTTAAACTGAAATAACGCATGCCGTGAAGATGCGGCCAAGGTTGTAATGGGGATGTGGCCATAGTGTCCTCAGAAAGAGAGGTGGCTCGTTTTTCTGTATAGTATCTCCTGACACCAGTTCTTTGTTCTGTCCTTTGATTTTCCCCAACCAACTCTTCACATGATAACAGACATGGGGCATAGCATGCTTGATTGGGCCCAAGTCAGTCAGAGTTAAAACCTTAAATTGGGCTCGGTAGTAAATTGGCAGCCAGTGCAGCCCTTCTAAAACTGGTGTGATGTGCATCTGGCTAGCTGTCCCAGTTAACACCCTGGAGGCTGCATTTTGCAATAGCTACAACTTCCAAACCATCTTCAAGGGCAGCCCCATGTAGAGTGCATTACAATAGTCCAATCTAGAGGTTACTAGAGCATGGATAACTGTAGCCAAATAATCTCTGACCGAAAAAGGCTTCAGTTGACGCACTCCTGGCCACCGCATCCACCTGAGCTTTGAGCATCTGTGTAGTATCCAGGAGTACTCCCAAGTTACGCACCTGACCCTTGCAGGGCATTGCGACCCCTTCAAGGACAGGATGACTCCCAATGGACCCGAGACCCTGTAACACACAGCACCTCTGTCTTGTCTTGATTCAGCTTCAATTTATTGGCCTTCATCCAGCCCATTGCCACCTCCAGGCATCTGTCAAGCACGTCTACTACCTCTGGTGATTCAGGTGGCACAGAGAGATAGAGCTGGGTGTCATCTGCATATTGATGACACCTCACTCCAAATCGCCTGATGACCTCTCCCAGTGGCTTCATATAGATATTAAACCTATATGGGAAACCCCACAAGTGATTTTCCAGGGTCTCGAGTCTCTATCTCCCATGACCATTATCTGAGATCAGTTCTGGAGAGAGGAGCAGAACCAATGCCAAGCACTGCCTCCCACTCTTAAACTCCATAGCCTCTCCAAAAGGATACCATGGTGAATGGTATCAAAAGCTGCTGAGAGGTCCAGGAGAACCAACAGGGTAGCATTCCCCCTGTCTCTCTCCCAGAGGAGGTCATAAACCAGGGTGACCAAGGCAGTTTCCATGCCATAACCAGGCCTAAAGCCCGATTGAATTGGGTCTAGATAATCAGCTTCTTCCAAGCATGCCTGCAGTTGAGCAGCAACTACTCTCTCTAGCACCTTGCCTAAAAAAGGTATGTTGGCAACCAGGTGATATTGTTCAAATCTGCCAGATCCAGGGAAGTTCTCTTCAGGTAGGGGCATACCACAGCCTGTTTAAGGGCCAGTAGAACCACCCCTTCCCTCAGAGAGGCACTCACCACTTCCTGAATCCAGCTAGCTTTTATCAGCCACGAAGGGCAAGGGTCCAGAGAGTATGTCATCAGCTGCACCCCCACAAGTAGCTTGTCCACATGCTCAGGCCGCAATAACTGAAACTGATCCAAAAAAAATTGGACTAGACAGTTCTCTGGATGCCTCCCCTGGACTATATACTGTGTAGGACTGAAGCCCAACTTTCATTGTTAATCAGAAGGTCCTTCCTGCCTTCAAAGAATTAAGGCATGCTTGAATTTGGAGGCTTAATCATGTGAGACAAAGGAAAACCTTTGATGAAGCACCTCCTCATCTATACAACCTCAGTTCAAATTGACTTTGTAATTAAATGGCTGCTTGACCTGTATGGCTCATCCTGTGTTGTATCTTAGGCATGCTTTTTTGAGATTGCTGGGAGCTGCTTCATGTATTGGCTTATCTAGCTCTGAACTGGAGAACTTGTGGTATTTTTAGTCACAGGTAGAAATCCACTATCAAAATATAGCACAGTCCTAGCATAGAGAAGGTAGTAGCCCCCCCTACTCAATGTAAGACCTCAAGTATATAAGAGAAGCTTCTGGGCATTTTCAAGCAGAAGATGAATGTAATACCTCCTCATTCTCTTGACTCCCTGTAAATGGAGTGCCTTGACCACAACTCCAGTTTTACCTGCCTGTGTTATTGAATTGGGCTTTTCATGGCACAGAGAGAAAAGAGAAGATGTTTGACTGTCTGAAGTGTAAACTAGACTTCCATGGTGGGAAGGAGGGAAAATGTAGCAGGAATGTTTGGAGAGTTTGCTAGCTAGCTGACTCTGGGTGGGAAGGGCGTCTTGGGGTGGCGGTACATGACATTGTCCCTACAATTTTACAATATGATTTCTAAGCAATAGAGCAGTATGTTATTCTTGAACACAGATTTGCTCTGCTATCGTTTCCTTGTCCTGTCTGCACTGGGGTCTGAGATGGTCTTCTTCGTTAACTATGCAACTAAATATGATTTGGAAGCAACACCTCGAATCAAAGGACAACCTTGGATGCCTTTTCCAAGTTGATAGTTTGGGTTGTAGTGTGGAAACACATTTTTTTTTAAAAGAGAAACATTTAGAGGAGAACTTCCATTTGTAAGTAATTGTTGGCACTCCCCTTCCCACCTTTAAACAGTTTTCCTAGATTATTTTTCAAAAACAGAATTCGCATCAACTTTTTTTCTTGCTCAGAAGTTCCTTACTAATATTTTTTCTGTAAGAGGCTGTTAAGTCATTTCCTAACTCTGTAGGAGTGTTGGAATTTAAAAATAGAAATGATTCATACATCCTTAACAATATAGACTTGTTATATAAAAAAAATATGGACATGTAGGCTATATTCACACATAGTAAAAACAAAAAAACAAAACAAAGCAGCTCCAAAGAACCTCAGAGACAGCAGATGCCCTCCTCTCATCTCTAATCCACCTTTTCTATCCTAGGTTGCTCATGAGAGGAGGGCAGACTGGTCTGTGAACAATCCCACTTGTCACCTCAGAGATGCTTTCTTTTTAAATGTATGGCCGCATCCCCATGGTGGCCAGTCAGCACTCTGTGGGTGCTGTTTGGGCATGTAAGGGCCGGATGCAGTACCAGGCATGTCATTCCTGGCAATGTGGGACAGGCACTGGTTTGGCACTGATGGTGGCGTCCCCATGCAAAGCGTGCCAAACCCTGGTAAGGGGGAGATGTGCCAGCAATTCTCCACCCCCTCTCTCCTCATTGCCAGCTGGATTCTCGTCAGCTCACCCCTGTGCAGCCTCACCCCCTCCCTTAGCAGCATGGACAGCCAGGACTGGGGTGGAAGGCACAGAAACAAGCTTCACTTGTTAACTACACTTTCATTCATAAAATAACACTCCATTCATTAAATAAAACTCCATTGACAAAGCCTATTCATAAAAGACCAATGAAATCCGCTAGTGACAGTAGGCGCCTGAAAACTTTTGCGCAACTTTGCTCCACCTGGGACCGCAGGAGCGCCTGTCAATTTTAAAATCAAGACTCTTTTTATTATTGTCTTCACGATCGGAAAATGGGGGCTGCAAGTGCAACAAAAATCAAGCCATTATGCAACCTGCCTTGGCATTCTGAAATGGGGTTGGGATTACTTCTGCTGAAGTGGCAGAAAATTAAAAAAAAAAAAATAGCTGTGCTCCAGCCTGCCTTTGTGATCGGCACTTTTAAAAATCTGTCTGTGATCTTCAATAGATGGACTGTAAGCATCCTCCACTTCCTAATGATGTGTGTGCAGATCTCCTCCTTGTTAACCCACAAGTGTCCCCTGCGATCCCGGCTCACTGAGCAAGGCGTGCCAGCTCCCCAAACAGCGCTGAGACTTCTTTTTTGAGGTATCAAATTTGGCACCCAGTTAGTGCTGTTTGAGGGGACTCAGTATGCTTTTTTGTGTGCCAAATCCAAAGCCCGTGCAGACACCCAGCGCCAAATGGGTGCTCGGCACCACACCAAAAGTGCTTGGGGATGGAGCCTATGTGAATGCAGCTACAGACTCATAGATGCTGATCAGATATAACAAAAAACAAAAACCCACCCCAAAAAACAAAAAGCAGAAATTGCTCAGAGACGGTTTACAGATGGGATTGTTCACACACCAGTCTGCCCCTCCTCCCTCTCATAAACATTCTGTGCTGGAAAAAGTGGATTAGGAAAGGGGTGAAACCCTAAAGGCCACACGCTACTGCCTTGTGATTACTTAGACATAGAGATAGATGTGATTCCTGAATGGAGGTGGCCGCTCCAGCTGCATGTGAGCCTCCGGGAAGCCTGTCTTGAGCCTCTGAGAAGGGTGTGATCATGGCAGCGGAGGTGAGCAGACTCTAAGATGAGGGGGGACAGCTGTGGGGGATGTGAAGTACTGAATCTGCGGTAGGTCTTGGAATCTAAACCCACAGGCATCAGGGCACACCTGTAGAACTATAAGAATTTGTTAGGATAGTGAAAAAGAAAATATTACAAAGGGAAGCAACAAATTAAACTTATTTGGTCCTTGACCAGAAACAGAGATATCCTATGTAAATATTACATAAGTAAAAACACTAACATCAATTAAAGGGAATAAATTTTAAAATCAACATTTTAAAAGAAACTAATCTGAAACTGAGCACAGGAATTGTGTTCAAGTTGAACATGCAGTTGGTTAAATAGCCTGATTTATGGGGTGTGCCCAGATTAAGATGTGCACAAATTATTAGTGCATTTGGAATCTTGATTCTCTGCATCAACAGATCAGCCTCCCAGGAAAACTCAGAAGTAAAAAGTTGCTGATTGATCCTGTCCTGCTTTGGAGGGACAATCAATCGTCATGTGACTGGCTATGTGTTCAGCACCAGAGCAGCGACTCTGAAGTTTTACGTGTGTCTGGAGTGTATCTCTGAGGCACCTCTGAGGTACCCCTATTGTTACGCCTTGGTTTGAGACTAGCCATCAATGACTCCATGATCATTTTGAAACAAAAGATCCAATAGTTGCTCTTTTACCACTTATTAAGGTAGGCCAATTATGATTAACTTCTTTGCCAAGATTTTCCCCCAACTAGAATGATAGGTATCATATAAGAGGGCCAACTTTGCTGGTTGAAAAATAAGCATAAACAAGTACTTGATTTAATGAGCCACGCTCTAGATTTTAGGGAAACAAGACTAGTCTCCAATCATAAGATTGCATTTGGAGTACCAGAAGGAATCCCAACTATTGCTTGTAGGTATTTGCTTTGCAGTGTTTGTTATGTTGTGAAATTTTTAAATGTTCATGTCTTGGAAAGATATAGCAGCTGAGGGACAACTCTCCCTTCAAATGGCAAGAACAAATGACATTCATAGTCTGCGGGGTTGTATCAGCAGCGTAAGCACTCTGTGCCTTAATTGACCAGTTTCTTGAAACACCATGGCTGCCTACAGATGGAGGTCAGATACCTTGGCAGGAAGCGATAATGCAGCATACTGCTTCCCCAACATTTTTGGTTCCTTCCTAGACAGTGCTGTGATCCATGCTGTCTTTGAACACATTTTTGATGTGCAATCCAGGCATTCAGCTAGCATGGAATTCCTAGACATATTCTAGCACCTCATGGGCCAGAGTCCATGGGCTAGACCCAGAGGCTGGAGGCACAGTTTCTCTCTCTCACACTCACACGTATCCCTCTTGTACCCACAACGTTCAAAGTTAAGAGTATAGCCCTATTCCCGGACACACAAGAAATGGCCCCAGAAGTCTAACTTTGTGTGTGTGTGTGTAGAATAGAGAATAGAGATGTGTAGACAGTAACAAGTAAGCTATTCATGCCTCTGTTGTCCATCTTCATGGTGGTGATGTGCCTGAGCATGGGGAACACCCTCAAAGACTTAATTCCCACTCTATGGGAAGGATGCCTCTAAGGACACTTACAGACCCTCGGGGATCCAGGAATGTATTTCATCTTTCCTTTTCCCCTTTCATTCTCCAAGAGCCAGGCTTCTCCATCCCCTCTTTCCTACAATGCCCCTGTTATATAACATGCATGCCTATAGGATTTGCTCAGAAAAAATTAAAAACATTTGTGGATCACGTTGCATGAAAGAGTGAGTAATGTTTATTTTTCTTATTTAGTTTGCATTGCTTTGCTTCTGCACGTATGCTTTACAGCTTCATGTATACACTTATTGTTTCAGATATTTTAATATTTAACGTTGCCCTTGATTTTTTAAAACAAGAGCAATCTAGTTATAACTGTATAACTTATATATATAAAACTATGTATATATATTTACGAATCTTCGTTAGTTTTACACAGCAAAGAATAAAATATAGTATTAAACTATTAGATAATTACTTCAAAAAAAACTGATAAAGGACAGCATTAAACATTCTGTCTCTAATAAGGAAAAAGAAAACAGACAAAGCAAAATGCAGTTAATAAGAAGAG
This sequence comes from Aspidoscelis tigris stejnegeri, assembly GCA_023333525.1. Lineage (NCBI taxonomy): Eukaryota > Metazoa > Chordata > Lepidosauria > Squamata > Teiidae > Aspidoscelis > Aspidoscelis tigris. Next base: position 78,212,813 of record JALMGA010000003.1, read on the forward strand.
ATCACTCTTTTTGATTTTTAAAGTGATTTTTAGGGGCAACAACAACACGAAGAAGTAAATAAAGTAAATAGAGAAAAGTAGCATTTCAAGTAAACTGGTGTACAGTTCAGGCCTTTAAAGCAAAGGTTCTAAGTTGCCAACCTTTAAAATGTTTTTGAACTCCTGTCTGTCAATCCCAATATTCTCCACTGTAATTGGGTAAAAAATAACACACACACACACCCAAAAAACTGTAACTTCAACTCACCAGTCTTTTTTTTTTTTTTAGCACAGGCAAGTTTATGTGAGGCAGAGACTATTGGGGCAAGGACTTGAGCAGTAATGGTTCCTTTTCATGTGCTGAACTAGGAGCAGCAGAACCATCATTGATCAAAGCCTGGTTGACTGCAGGAGGAGTCACTGCCCCTCCTGTGAGCTGAAATTCACTTGAACCTGTCTATTATGATTATGATTGCAATTATCATCATTTGTTTATATAGGGCCATCGATGTACATGGTCCTGTATAGATTAGGTAGGTAGCTGAGAAGGTAGGTGAGTTCCAATGGCTTCATGAAAAATACAAAAAATATCTACAGAATGTATAAAATACACTTTACATAATCCTAGCCACTAAACCTTGGTTACTTATTGCACTATATTTGGATATTCTGGGATAAAGCATGGATATTCTCGAATATAACAGAATAAATAACTGATGTCTGGATGAGAATAATTTACAAACCGATTTCCACACTTGCAGTGGTTGTAGAGGAACTGTTCCCAACTGGAGCAATCCCATTGACCCAGAAAAGGATGCAGCATGCTAGCAAGTTGGCGTGGCATCTCTGTACAGAACTGGAGTGCAGAAGAGGAGGCCCAGAAGAGAGCTTTCTGCCATGATTTGCCAAACTATGGTAAGTTCAGAAAGGCCTTATGTCATGCTGTTTCTAATGGTGCCTCTATATACTTCACAGTCCCTGTGCTGCCTCTTCCCATTGTCCAGGTGGGATGAATGCAACATGTGAGGGAAACTGTGGGTGCCTCCAGACACCTGTAAAGCTTTGCAGCTCCTGTGTGGCTGCTAGTCATGTGACTGGTCATATGATGATTGATCATATATAGCAAATTCTGCTGCATGCCCAGATGCTGCCATGGCAATCATGATGCAGCACATATTTGTGTAGCTGCACCGCACTGCACTGGACCACCCCATCCCACCCTGTCCCCATGCAGCATTTACACTGGAAGAAGGTGTGAATGCTGCATCCAGGAGCTTCCCAGCAGGTCCTGGTGAAACTGACAATCAATAAAAACTTCCCCACAGCTTTGGAAGATTGTGGATGCATTGAAGGTCAATGTACCCACGTGCGTCCAGTCTACCAAGGGGTCCCACAGCCCCTGGCCCATACACAGCGGCAGATCAGCCTCCCTCCATCCCAGAAAGGGGTGACGAGAAGCCAATCTGGCTGTCTCCCTGACTCCAGCAGTCCCATCAGGACTAATGGTAGATCTTCTGAGTTAGAGAATGCTGAAAGAAATTAGCTTGTTGCTTTGCTGATGTGTTTTCTCATTCTGAAAGTGTCCAGAAGCTGAATTAAAACTTAAGTGTGGAGTTTTCTTTCTAATTGGGGAAAGTCCAGGCTCATAAAACCAATGCTTTCTATGCCATTAGATAGTTAAAGATTTTGTCAAAAGTTCTTCAAGTTACTTAAAAGTTCAGCATTCTTTTGCTCTGACTTCCTTCTCCTCTGCCCATTTGTGTATATTATGATTTAATCTTAGATAACTGTGCAGAATAAAAGAAACAAATGGTGCCAGAAGCAAACAGAAATGCTTCCTAGTTTGAGTTCCTTCTGTTCATTTTCCACATTCCATTTCTGTGGCTGCATGTTTTGTTACCTAGGAAATGCTGTGCGTAGGGAACTTGCTGCACAATTTCAGTAAATGCTGGAATTATGGATGGTATTCAGATGATATTAATTGTACAACTAACCTTTTTTAATAAGCATTTTGAGTATAAGAACACATGACAAAGGAAGTACCTGAAACAAACCTGTAATGTAAGGGAATAGATATTTCCAGGAAGAACTTGATTTTTTTATTCTGGAAAAACAGAAGTATTTAGGTTCCTCACACTGAATCTGATCAAGCCAAAGAAAGCCCATGTCAATTTCAGTAGGTATTTGGTCTAAGTGGAACTGAAGTGACAGAGACTTGTTTATACTGCACAGCGGAATGCGCAGTTGCTATCAGGGTGTCACATATGACGATTGATGGATCATCATGGCGACGCATTGGCTGATTGATACTGCACACTTATCTTAATGCTGATCTAAGGACATTTGCTATGCAGTAGAAACAAAATTCAAATCTTCCTGTCAATCTGGGCAGAATGGTGAGAAGAACAAACGAGAGCAGGAAGGGCAGCTCAAAACTAATTCGTCCCCTCAACCCATGTGACCGCATGCGCCAACTCAGCTCTCACAGCTTCTGACAGGAAGCTATGGAGCTGTGTTTTGGGTTGGGATGGGCAGTCATTGCTGTGCAGCAGGTAAGCTGTGCTTTTTACTTCTAACTGCAGATTTATTCCACAAGTCTGGAGGCAGCCTAAGAATGTTTCCACATTGTATGGGCTATCCCATGATACATTATCCTGTGCTAGATAATCCATCCCATGCTGGGCTGGACTAGTTATAGCATGGCTAGTTGCCCTCTGCATGTGGGGCTGTCCATACTAGCCCAGCCTGATCTGCCAGCTTCAAAGGCTGGACCTAGCTGTCAAAGATGGCACCTAGACTCTGAAGGCTGGGGACTTTCATTCCTAGCTTGTATAGTTTCTGGAATTGCCCATTATGGGGGCCCACTGATTTCTGGCACCCCGTTTGGCAATACTTTTTGGTGTGCTGCTGCAATAGGCCCTTATTGTATTCTAGCCTGCAGGGATGTGCTGTCCAGACACCTGCTTCATCCTGTACTAGTATGCAAATGGCAGGTTCCTGGTCCTTTCCATAGATCACTCTGATGTTAAGAGTGGAAACAGCTAAATTTTGGCTGATGGTATTATTGATGGTGTGAAGCTCAAATTATTTAGATGTTTACTGAGTTGGAACAGGTAAACATCAAAGTTTCTTTGATGGTTTTTGGTTATTTTTAAGATTAGGTGTGTAACTGCCTTCTGAAATAAGGATCACACAACACTAGAACCAGGGGGCACTCTATGAAGCTGATGGGTAGGAGAGTTGGATCTGACAAGGGAAGTATTTACAGTGTATGGAATGTGCTGCCAAAAGAGGTGGTGACAGCTACCAGTCTAGATTGCTTCAAGGTAGGGTTAGACAAATTTATGGATGACAGATGTATCAATGTCTACTAGAATTAATGCCTAGGTACATCTTTCAGGTTGGGTGTGTGTGTGTGGAACCAGGACGCTTTTAATGCCATTTGCTGGGATTCAAGAGTAGGAAAAGGTTTGTCCTTGTCTCTTTTTGAGATGCCATGAGCATTTGGTGGCCCACTGTGTGCAACAGGATGCTGGACTAGATGGGCTGTGACCTGATCCAGCAGGGCCTCTCTTATGTTCTTATGGATCGTGATGTCTTCTATATAAACTGCATTCAAACACAGTAAAAAACAAAACAAAATGCTCCAAGGCAATTCAGGGGTGGTATATGCCACATGCTACTGTGGCCATACCATTTCTAATGCTCATTAAAGGCTAGAAATGCTCCTTGATGGGATTAGAGATGGAATGAGCACACTGACATCATGTATTGCTACCTCTAAGACGCTTTTGAGATGTTTTTATTCTTCTTGCTGTGCGTACATGCAACCTTATTTGTATTTTCATGCATTTGCTTGCCACTTTGAGATGGTCTTCCATAGTGGAATTACAACTAGGTAACATCATCCTAAGATCTCAAGATGGATCTAAGTTGTGTCTTTTGTGACTCCTTTATTGTATATGCAAAGTTAATTTCTACCAATAAATAATAGTAAATAAAAACCAACCTCAGCATGCAGGCAAATGCTCTAAGAGGACCAACTTTGATTCTTGGGCACATGACAAAATACCGGGCTCACCTAATAGCAGCTACCCTCCTGAATTACTTGGATCCTTCAAAACTGAGGATTAGGAGAGAGCCCCTTGTAGTACAGGCATTAGAATTGCCAGTTTATTCCAGAGTTACAAATGTAACTAGTGGATATATTTGAGTAAGTTCTTTATCCACAAAGTGATAATGAAGATTGTTTTTAAAACATTTGGAAAAAGTTGAGAAATTATTTATATTTGCAGCAACATCTCAACAGAAGTAGTTTGGCCAAGACTACTTCTTTGAAAGTTTGGGGAAGAATTTGTGTCCTACAGTATCTACTTGAAATAGTATAATTAGTCACACTACTGGTGGGTGGGTGGGTGGGAGTGTCAATGTTTTTAATTCTCATTCCCTCTTTGGAGACATTCCTACCTCAACCTGTCTAGAAATCTGATTAGTCTTTAACCCTACAGTTCTATCAATTTGGAATATTGTCAGGAATTCCCTTGGAAGTAAACTCTGCAAAAATCTCCCTTCTAGGATATATGTTATGCCCTCCATGAGAAAAGTAAACTCTGGGGTGGAAATCCAACTGCAATATTTGTACTGTTCAACAGCATATCTTTTTTTGTTGCTGTTGCTGTTCTTTTATGCTTATTTCAGATTTTATGCAATATTTATTTGGAGATTTCAATTCATCCAGGGGGTTGGGTTTGCTTTTCTACCCCTCTTTCCCCACCCATTAAAGGGGACTCGAAGCCGCTGATAAAGCTTTCTATTCTTATCCCCACAACAGCACCCTGTGAGGTAGGTGGGGCTGTGAGAGCTCAGAAGAGAGCTATGAATATGAATGAAATTTTATTTGATCAACCATATAGCCATTTCAACAAACAATACAAATAAAACAGAAAATACAGGAACAGAGGGCAAAGGTAAGTGACTGACTTTCTATTTCTCCTTTTCTTTCAGAAAATATGCTCTTTTGTTAATAGCTTTTAAGATAAAAAGACTGACTCTGATTATGGAAGCTCTTTCTTGACTTTGTAAAAGAGAGTTATGAGCAGCGGCGGCTGGTGGACTTCAGGGCTGGGTGTTCACAGCCCTAAGTCCCAGGGGGTGGGGCCACAGAAGTTTCAGGGGGCAGGGCCATGGAGGTTGTGGGGTGGAGCCACAGAGGTCACGGGTGGAGCCAGAGGTCATTGGGCGGAGCCAGAGGTCACGGGGGCAGAGCCACAGAAGCTGCAGGGGCGGAGCCACAGAGTGTGTGACTTCAAAAGTGTCTCTTTTTAACCTGTCTCCTGCATGGGTGGCACTAGCAAGCATATAGCTGTTTGCCATCTTAGTTTTATAAAGCGCCACTCAAGAAAACCCCTGCAGAAATCTGGGCAATGCCATAAATGGAAATGCCCCTCTTCCTTCCCTTCTCTTTCCCTCCCCTGTTTCTTCACTTCTTCCTCTCTCTGTTCCTCTCTGTTCTTCCTCTCGCGCTCTTTTGACCTCAAACTAGTGCAAGCACCCCTCTCACGAGTTTTAATCCAGCTTCAATCTACATCCCCCTTCCTTAGCTCTCACAACCACATGGGCTTCACAGTGTCTGCTTTAGGGAGGACAGGACAGATTGGCAGCCTCCTTCTTCCCGTAAGGGTGGCAAAGCAACATAAGACTTTTATGCCGGTTAGGAATCCTGAAGGGAAGGGGACTCAAAGCGGCTGACAAACCTTCTGTTCTTCTCCCCACAACAGAAACCCTGTGAAGTGGCTGGGGCTCTGAGAGCTCAGAAGAGAGCTAGCCCAAGGTCACCCAGCTGGCTTCAAGGGGAGTGCAGAATCCAACCCGGTATTCGCAGATAACAAGAGCCCAGCTCCCTAACCACTAGACAAAATTGCTTTTTTATTTTCTTTTAAAGGCCATTTTTGCAGGGAAAACCAGAGTGTCCTCCTCCCTCACCGTGTGTCACAGGGTCTTGGGTCCGGGTAGTTGGGAGACACCCTGTCCTTGATGGGATCGTAATGCCCTGGAAGAGACAGGTGCGTAACTTGGGGGTACTCCTGGACTCCGCGCTAACGCTTGAAGCTCAGGTGGATGCCGTGGCCAGGAGTGCCTACTACCAACTGCGGCTGGTGCGTCAACTGAAGCCTTTTCTGGATAGAGACGACTTGGCCACAGTTATCCATGCTCTGGTAACCTCCAGGCTGGACTATTGTAACACGCTTTTCATAGGGCTGCCCTTGAATACGGTTCAGAAGTTGCAGCTAGTGCAGAATGCAGCTGCCAGGGTGCTGACTGGAACTGCTAGCCGGATGCACATCACGCTGATCTTAAAAGAGTTGCACTGGCTGCCAATACACTACCGAGCCCAATTCAAGGTGTTAACTCTGACTTATAAAGCCCTAAATGACTTGGGCCCCAAATATCTCAAGGAACGCCCTTCTCCCTTATTGACCTGCCCGTGCCTTAAGATCAAGTAGTGAAGCCCTCTTGGTTATCCCTCCACCTTCATCAGTGAGGCTGCTGGGCACCTGGGAGAGGGCCTTTTCAGTGATAGCTCCCAAATTATGGAATAGCCTCCCCCTCAAGGTGCGTCATGCCCCTTCCTTACTTATATTTAGGAAGGCGGTAAAGACATACCTCTTTGCCATGGCCTTTGGCTGAAATGATTATACTTATGAGTAGCCCAAGTTCACCCAGCTGGTTTCATGGGGGAGGGCAGAATCAAACCCAGCATTCCCAGGTAAGAGTCCAGCTATTCCCAGGTAAGAGTCCAGCATCTACTCATCTACTAGACCTCATCTACTAAAATACCTCATCTACTAAAATAATAAATAAATAAACACATAAATTGAAGTTCATTTCTTTGCAGACTTGCTGGCTCTGCAGGGCAATAATTTTATCAGGGTCAGCCTTTTTAAGTGTCCAGCAATTAAAAAAAATGTTTTTTAAAGCTTCACCTCTTGCATACTCTTTCAAAACTTGTTAAATATTTTCAAGCACTTTTATTTTTTATCCAGAGATTGTTTATTTGCCTTTAAGCTTTAACAGGCATGCCTGAATTAGTTGCAGGTCATTTTCTTGGGCAGCTGAACTGTAACAGTCAAGGGGAGGGGGAAGAGAAGTACAGTATACATCTAGTTCCCAAGACTGAATTTCTGATTTTTTTTATTTTTTATTTACATTTCTGCCTGAATTTGGTCAAATAGGGATGCATTTAGATAACCTGAATGCATTCAGAGACATTGCATTAAAACTGTCTTTTCAATAAAAGTGAAGATCCAAGGGAAGTGGTATATTTGAGGAAAGTTGGGAATAAAGAATGCTGCAGTTCTGTTCACAAACTCCTTAAATTCCACTGGCTTTAAGTAGAATTTGCAGCTTAAGGTGTAACCGCATATGCCTACAATAAAGCGTTTCTTTCTGATAAGTTATCCTTTTCTTGAGCCACTCTCAGAGGCCTTGTCCATAAATCAACAGAATAAATCAGCCAGCCTCCAACATTTTCTTGTTCTTTTCTCTCTTTCCCCTTCTTCCTCCCCACCTGCTTTGTAATGATTGGCTGAATGCCTTCATGTCCTGCCCCCTAAGTACCACTCCAGTAATCCATCCATCCATCCATCCCTTCCTTCACAGAGGCTTTTTTCTATGCATGCATGCATGCATACATGCTTCTTTAAGGCAGACAGCCAAAACAAGACTTGTTACATCAGACCCTAGGAATATTGTAATATTAAGATGCTTTTAAAAAAACCCACCTACTCCTATTGCCCCCTGTCTTCCAGGCTCTGGTCACACAAGCCTAAGATAGGATGGCTTGTTCATTAATTCAAAATGAGGTTGTACCAGTGCTGGTCACACCTAGATCGTTATAGGTCAGTGATGGCGAACCTTTTGAGCTTGGTATGTCAAAATTCACAAGAAAACCTAGCTTAACTCAGGTGCTGTGTCACATCTAGAAGTATCCATAATTTTGTGATATTTGTAGCTCTAGTAAAAAAGTTAACTTTTTGATATATGTATTTTTTGAAAGCAAAAACAAATCATTCTTTACATTAGTGACTTTTGTTGCTGAATTTCATTTGCTAAATCTTCAATTGAAAGTTGGTATTTCGCACACTTCAAGAACAAGCAAGCACTACACGCCCAGGTACCAGGGTAACCAGGTGTGTCACCCAAAAGGGCTTGGTGTGTCACCTGTGACACGTGTGTCATAGGTTGGCCATCACCGGGTTAGGGTTTCGGTTAGGGTTAGGATTAGGGTTAGGGCTGTGGTTGCGGTTAGGCTTAGAGTTAGGATTAGGGTTAGGCTAAGGGTTAGGGTTAGAGGGTTAGGGTTAGGGTTAGGGTTAGGGTTAGGTTAGGGTTTTGGTTAGGGTTAGGGTTAGGTTCAGGGTTTCGGTTAGGATTAGGGTTAGGTTTAGGCTTAAAGTTAGGGTTTTGGTTTCGTTTAGGGTTAGGGTTAGGGTTAGGGTTAGGGTTAGGGTTAGGATTAGAGTTATGGTTATGGTTATGGTTATGGTTATGGTTAGGGAAAGGGTAAGGGTAAGGGTTAGGTTGGTTAGGGTTAGGGTTAGGGTTTCGGTTAGGGGCAGTGGTAGGGTAGGGTAGGGTAGGGTGAGGGTTTCAGTTAGGGTTAGGGTTACAGTTAGGGTTACGGTTAGGGTTAGGGTTAGGGTTTGGTTAAGGATAGGGTTAAGGTTTACGGTTTCGGTTAGGGTTAGGGTTTCGGTTAGGCTTAGGCTTAGGGTTAGAATTAGGATAGGGATAGAGTTAGGGTTAGTTTAGTTTAGGGTTTCTTTTAGGGTTAGGGTTAGGTTAGGGTTTTGGTTAGGGTTAGGGTTTCAGTTCGGCTTAGGCTTAGGGTTGCGGTTGTGGTTGTGGTTAGGCTTAGGCTTAGAGTTACGCTTACGGTTAGGTTAAGGGTTAGGTTTGGATTAGGGTAAGGGTAAAGGTTAGGGTTTCAGTTCGGGTTATGGTTATGGTTATGGTTACGGTTTCGGTTAGGGTTAGGGTTAGGGATTCGTTTAGGGTTAGGGTTACAGTTGGGGTTAGGGTTAGGGTTTGGTTAGGGTTAGGGTTAGGGTTTCGCGTAGGGTTAGGATTAGGGTTATTGTTAGGGTTTTCCGAAGGGTTTGGGTTAGAATTACGATATGGTTAGGGTTAGGGTTTCAGGTAGGGTTTCGGTTAGGGTTAGGGTTAGGGTTAGGGTTAGGGTTAGGGTCAGGGTTAGGATAGGGTTAGGGTTAGGGTTAGGGTTAGGGTTAGGGTTAGGATTCGGGTTAGGGTTAGGGTTTTGGTTATGGTTTTGGTTAGGGTTAGGGTTAAGGTTAAGGTTAAGGTTAAGGTTAAGGTTAGCGTTAGGGATAGGATTTTGGGTAGGGTTAGGGTTACGGTTACGGTTAGAATTAGGATAGGGTTAGGGATAAAGTTAGGATAGGGTTAGCGTTCCGGTTAGCGTTTTGGTTCGGGTTCGGGTTCGGGTTAGGATAGGGTTAGGGATAGGGATAGAGTTAGGATTTTGGTTAGGGTTATGGATAGGGTTAGGGTTTGGTTAAGGTTAGGCTTAGGGTTTCGGGTAGGGTTAGGGTTTTGGATAGGGTTAGGGTTTAAGTTAGGATAAAGTTTAGGGTCAGGTTATTGTTTGGGTTAGGGTTAGGGTTTCGGTTAGGCTTAGGGTTGCACTTTCGGTTAGGGTTAGACTTAGAGTTACGGTTACGGTTAGGGTAAGTAATAGGGTTAGGATTATGGCAATGGTTAGGGTAAGGGTAAGTGTTAGGGTTACTGTTAGGGTTAGGGTTAGTCGGTTAAGGTTAGGGTTTCAGTTCTGGTTTGGGTTTGGAGTACTGTTATGGTCAGGGTTAGGGTTATGGTTTCGGTTAGGGTTAGGGTTTCGGTTAGGCTTGGGCTAGGCTTAGGGTTAGGGTTACGTTTGGGGTTGGTGTTATGGTTAGGGTTAGGGTTTGGTTAAGGTTAGGGTTTGGGGTAGGGTTAGGGTTACAATTGGTGTTAAGGTTAGGGTTAGGGTTTGGTTAGGGTTAGGGTTTCGGGTAGGGTTAGGATTAGGGTTTGAGTTAGGGTTTTCCGAAGGGTTTGGGTTAGAATTAGGATATGGTTAGGGTTAGGGTTTCAGGTAGGGTTTTCGTTAGGGTTAGGGTTAGGGTTACGGTTAGAGTTAGGATAGGGTTAGGGTTAGGCTTAGCATTCGGGTTAGGGTTAGGGTTTTGTTTAGGGTTAAGGTTAAGGTTAGGGTTAGGCTTAGCATTCGGGTTAGGGTTAGGGTTAGGTTTACGGTTACGGTTAGAATTATGATAGGGTTAGGGTTAAAATTGGGATAGGGTTTCGGTTAGCGTTTTGGTTTTGGTTTGGGTTTGGGTTAGGATAGGGTTAGGGATAGGGCTAAGATTTTGCTTAGGGTTTCGGGTAGGGTTAGGGTTTCGGATAGGTTTAGGGTTTAAGTTAGGATAAAGTTTCGGGTCAGGTTATTGTTTGGGTTAGGTTTAGGGTTAGGGTTTCGGTTAGGCTTAGGTTTGCACTTTCAGTTAGGTTTAGGCTTAGAGTTACGGTTACGGTTAGGGTAAGTAATAGGGTTAGGATTACGGTAATGGTAACTGTAATGGTAAGTGTTAGGGTTACTGTTAGGGTTAGGGTTAGGTTGGTTAAGGTTTGGGTTTCAGTTCTGGTTTGGGTTTGGAGTACTATTATGGTCAGTGTTAGGGCTACGGTTTCGGTTTGGGTTAGGGTTTCGGTTAGGTTTAGCTTTAGGGTTACGTTTGGGGTTGGTGTTAGGTTTAGGGTTTGGTTAACGTTAGGGTTTGGGTTAGGGTTAGGGTTAGAATTAGTATATGGTTAGGGTTAGGATTATGGTTTCAGTTATTGTTTCAGTTAGGGTTAGGGTTAGGATAGGGTTAAGGTTAGGCTTAGGATTTTGCGTAGGGTTAGGGTTAGGGTTAGGGTTACGGTTACGGTTTCACTTAGGGTTAGGGTTTCAGTTAGGGTTAGGGTTACGGTTAGGGTTAGATTTACGATTTTGGTTAGGGTTAGGGTTTTGGTTAGGCTTAGGGTTAGAGTTAGAATTACGATAGGGATAGAATTAGGGTCAGGTTAGGTCAGGGTTTCATTTAGGGTTATGGTTATGGTTAAGGTTATGGTTAGGGTAAGGGTTAGGTTTAGGTTAGGGTTTCGGTTAGGGTTAGGGTTTCAGTTCGGCTTAGGCTTAGGTTTGCAGTTGCGGTTGTGGTTATGCTTAGGCTTAGGCTTAGAGTTACGGTTACAGTTAGGGTAAGGGTTAGGTTTGGATTAGGGTAAGGGTAAAGGTTAGGGTTACTGTTAGGGTTAGGGTTAGGCTGGTTCAGATTTGGGTTTCAGTTTGGGTTAGGGTTAGGGTTATGGGTACGGTTTCGGTTAGGGTTAGGGTTAGCATTACGGTTAGGTTTAGTTTTAGGGTTATAGTTGGGGTTAGGGTTAGGGTTTGGGTTAGGGTTTGGTTAGGGTTAAGGTTTCGGGTAGGGTTAGGATTAGGGTTAGTGTTAGGGTTAGGGTTTCCGTTAGGGTTTCGGTTAGGGTTAGGGTTAGGGTTACGGTTAGGGTTAGGATAGGTTTAGGCTTAGGCTTAGGGTTAGGGTTAGGGTTTCGTTTAGGGTTTTGGTTAGGGTTAAGGTTAAGGTTAGGGTTAGGGATAGGGTTTCGGGTAGGGTTAGGGTTATGGTTAGAATTAGGATAGGGTTAGGGTTAAAATTAGGATAGGGTTAGCGTTTCGGTTAGCGTTTCGGTTTGGGTTCGGGTTAGGATAGTGTTAGAGATAGGGTTAGGATTTTGGTTAGGGTTAGGGTTTGGTTAAGGTTAGGCTTAGGGGTTTGGGTATGCTGCTCTTTAAGAAAGATGCTTTGTCACATTGTTGACATGTGGGTGTGGCTAATTGATGCATGTGGTCTATTGCTCCTCTGTACGGCCCCATATAACACACGTGCATGTAGCCTTGAATGTATATCTGACACTAGGGACGGACACAGATGGTTTTTTTTGTCATTCATAATTGAATGTTAGAAAATCTGTATTCGTATGAATAGATCCCCTTTGAATGTAGTAGGATTCTATTTGATATGAATGTATTCATGTGAATTTGTACGAATATCTGCTAAGAACACAAATGCATACATATCCAACATAAATTCATACATATCCAATATGTATCCCGTAACAAATACACTCTGAAAGTGTCAAATGCACCATGAATCCACTTTTAATCCACTCCTGATCCATGTTGAAAGCATTCTGGATTCATTGCAGATGTGACTGGTGCAGCCACCTTCCCTCCTCCCCGTTTAATGAATGTCTGAACTATTCAAACAAATCTTAACATTGATTTATGTATGAATGTTTGAATTTGTACAAATAACAAATCTTACGAATATTCATGCACACCCCCATCTGACACTCATTGGTTCCCCCTCCTTAATTTTCACACCCTGCCCAACTAAGACATTTTCCTGCCCTTGAATCAAAGTGCATACTATACCCAAATCCAGCTGTTTTTGGCATCTCAGATACAGAACCCTACAAACCACAGTTATAATTAAAAATAATAAATGACTATTTGCACTTGACATTCAAAATCTATTGCTTGAAGAAGCTAACTGTAGGACAGAGCGTCATAAAATACAGTAAGCAGGCACGTGTTGCTTTTTGCATGGTCTTTCTGCTCCCCCACTCTGAGGTAAACTCAGATCAGTTAGGAGTGGATTTGCTCTTATCCTCTACCTATCTGTAATGATTTGAGGCTGCAGCACTAAGAAGGATAAAGAGCTGCAGCTGTTCAACTGGATGCTGTAGGGCAGCTGGACTCCACAGCCCAGAAGTGAGGCTACTGGCTAAAAAAAAGAAAAGAAAAATCTTTCGCTCTTAACCGTCAGGTGAGTGTGGGTGCAGCTGTGAAGGTCACTTGTACCAGATCAACATTCTCAGGGCAGACAGCTCTGATATGGCCCATACCTCCCTATGATTTGGATCAGGAGGTTCAATGAATTTGGATTTCCTGATCTGGGTCTAAATCTGGTAAGCGCAAAAGTGACCTCTGTTTCTCACTGGACAGTTGATCCAGGAAAGCTCCTTTCTCAGTTTATTCAGTCTAGCGGTGGAGCACTCTGTTTGTTTGGGTTCTCATAAATGTCTGCTTCTGTCTAACACAGAGCTGTAATGCTATCACTTACAGTTAATATGCACCCCACAGTATTTCCCACCTACATTAAAAGGCTCTCTGCTATGACACTCTTTTTTTTTTTTTTTTTTTGCTTGAAGGCCATTGTGCACTGGTCTTTACCTAGTCTGGCCCTTATCATAATCACCATCATTATAAAAGCTCTTCATACATCTCAAAATGATTGGCTTCCAAAGATGAGGTTGCAGAGACGCTCAAATGAATGGATTTATTTGTTTCTAGCATAATGCAGCCAATGTGCTTTTCTTTTTAATCTAATTTTGGAATGAGCTGACTACAATATTACATTGACCCCATTTCTGCACTTGCCTTTGCTATCCTGGTACAGGGTAGACCATCCTGTACCTGGAAACACAGGTCCCATTCAGATTAGTGGAATAAATCCACAGCTGTTGGGAAAATCTGCAGCTTACCTGCTGCAAAGTGGTGTCCCAGAGTCCTCACTAAAGCAGCCTCCCCGTAGCTTCCTCATTGGAAGCTGCAGGAGTTTGCATTGGAGCACACATCACATGGGATGGGGTAGCCCAATTGGAATTGGGCTACCCTTCCATCTCTCATTGTCTGTTCTTGCTGTCCTGCCCGGACTGGCTGGAACATTCATATTTTCTTAATACTGTGCAGGGAATGCTGCTATATCAGCATTAAGTAAATTTGCAGTAGCGTCACTATAATGCAACCCCACTATGAAGTATCAGCTGTTATGTGTGATGGCGTGAACTTGGTTGCACATTACAATGTGCAGTATTAAGAAATCTGGATGCACCCACAATCTGTCCCAAGCTGAGATGGATTGCTCCTTGTGCAGAACAAGCCCTTCTGCATTGGAACAGCATGTTCCAAGCCAGCTCCTATGCAGGGTCCAAAACGCGTACCAGCTTTGAAGAAGGCACAAAGTGCCTCTGAATACTCAGAAGTTCCTGGTTTTTGGAGTTCAAGGATGGCTCATTTCACCAGCATGCCTTGCTGTGCCTCTGAAATGGATCCCACATTGTATACAAGATCAAGGAGATGTGCCATCTCCGCGCTTCAGTGGCCCAGCGTGCTACCTACTCAAGATTGGGTTCTACTGGTGAACTGGATTAGGATGCCATTTTGAGTGCCCTAGCTCAGTCTATGCTTCTTCCTGTGTGTAAAGAAAATACTAGGAGGGGTGGGGTCTCCCTTATCCTGCATCAGCATGTGGAAGGGGAATCCCATAGACCCCTCACTGTTCCATAATTGCAGCAAGTGCAGAAAGGCCCTGAAATTCTGCTTCAATTTTAAATGTTTGCTGCAACACACACACACACACACACACACAGAGAGCTGCATCTTAGGGACAGTTTCCTCTCCTCAACAGTACAACTCCAAACACACCCCATTGCCATTGAAGAGGTGGTGACAGCAACCAACCTGGATAGCTGTAAGAAAGGATTAGACAAATTAATGGAGGACAGGTGTACCCATGGCTACTAGAATGGATGCCTACAACCTGTTTCCAGGTTGGAGAGACAGACAGGATGCCCATTGCGAGAATCTGAGAACAGGTGGATATTTTGCCTTTGTCTTCTGCTTGAGATGTTCAGAAATAATTGGTATGAGATAGGATGCTGGACTAGATGGGCAGTGACCCAGTCCAGCAGCCGTTCTTTAATGTTCTTATGTAAACGAATAAAATAAGGTTGACTAACCCTCCCCCCCATAAAATAACACAAGTGAGATAAAATAGTCAAATAAAAAATGTAAATAAGAAGCTTGTAAAAATTTCAAAAGGGTCTCATTTACTGAGACATACTTCAGGGTATGCTCCTTAATTATTGGACTACTGCTCATAAGATGTCTCTCACACTGAAGATACTCATGGAGTGGCATGTCCTTTGAGATCCCTGGGCCTAACAAAATAGCAACAGGACCAATTCACGTATCATTTCATGCACACTGGACACATCTTGGTAGTGCTGGTGATCACAATGGACTTCAGGGGGGGTGAGGGACTCAAGTGTGATTGATAACTTCCTTTTGATCCCTCCAAATCATAAGTTGCCACTCTGTCTCTCCACATTACCCTGCCAGGACCATTTTACCAGGCACTGCTGCACCTTATGATATGATGGTCACTTGAAGTATCTTTTTTCTCAATGGGTGATGAGACTCCATTATCTCTTACAAATTGAGATTTTGTTATAGAGAAGTAGTAGACATATACTTGTTAATCAATATGTAGCAAAGCAGCTATGAAGTTCAAGACAAGTTAACATGATTATATGTAAATATCCTAACTTCACAGTAATTTAGAGATTACAAAACAATTGCAAACCTAATTAGGAAAAGTGTACCAATTTAATTTGTTGGTTGTTCAGTAAATTATGCAACTGACTACTGGATAAACAATCATTTAAGCAACAGAGTTACAGGAGCTGATAAAATATTTGACATGTAGGTATAAACGTATATAAATATTTATATACAAATAATAAATAAATACATAAAAATATATCAATTTATTAACATAAAGGATTTATTTGTATTTTCTAGGTTTTCTTTCAAAAAGAATAATTCACAATGCCAGAGGTAAATTGTCCACCAAATTCAATCTGCCATACAGACATACACCTTCAGAAATGCAAATTTTGAGTGGAGAGAGGATCAGTCCATCAATAAATTACTAGTTCTGGAGATTCTAGGAGTTGCACTCTAGGAGAAGCACTCTAGAATTTCCATTTTGACTTTTTGGAACTAGAGGCCATCTCTTCCAAGCATAAAGTAAAAAGGGCATTCTTAGAACATCATTTTCAGCAGCTAATGATCCATATCTGAATTTGCTGAGAAATGGACAGGCAGTTCAAAATTTGGCCCATTGAGAGAGAGGGAGAGAGAGAGAGTCTGTAATATTGCTGTATTGTGGCTACAGAAAGATGTTTTAGCTAACAAGCTGTGGTATAAATGTACTTGTTTCATTAGTAAGGTGCAGATATGTGTTTAATTGTGTTGAAAGTAAATCATATTTGGCTGAAATGGGACTGTGAAACCTACTCCTGATTTTTCAGCTGATGAATGACTGTGTGATCTATTTCTGTACATTGATGGCATAATTGCATAAAACAGTGCACACAGATATTACAGGATTGCTCAGCTATTAATGAAAACAATTTCAACAACAAAAACCTAATTTTCCTTTTTTTATTACTGAAATGCAATGCTTTTTGCTTTTTTAAAAAGTGAAAATAATACTGAAAGCTCTCATTTGAACTGTTTTACTTCTGTGTTGATCAAGAAATCATATTATTGTCTTTGTGGCTATCCCATTAAAAGATAAAGTGTGTCAATTGGGAACATGGTTTGAAAATGTTTTGCCTTAACCTCCCTGTCGCAATAACTCCTGATCCCCATTTCATGGGGATCATGTTATATTATGGATATTAAGTTTAAATCGGCCACCGATGTTAGTAGACTGGAAAAACTGAAAAATGGTCCGAGTGCTTTTTAAAACAAATTTTAAAATTATCTCCTTTTCTTTGCATTTCTAACCACCAATAGCAATACAAATATTTAACAGAGCCATTCATTGTTTATGTTCAGTGAAAAACAAACAAGAATACTACTAAGGCAAAACAGAGAAAGTTTCTACCTTGATATTAATTTTCAATGAAACTAATTTGGTGAAGTTTATAGATATTATTCCAATTTCAGAGATTAATAAGATTGAATAATGTAATATTAAATAAGATGTTTTGTGTTTTACAACAACAACAAAAATGCAGTATTCCACTCTAACTGTACAAGAAGAAAAAAGTGTTCTTTTAGAAATTAATATAAATTTTAAAATTTCCCAATAAATTAAAGAGAATAAAACGTGCAGCTGTAGACAATATGCCTTGAAGTGCTTGGTGAAATCAGCATTACTTATTGTGAGATGAAATATGGTGGATTTTTGTTGTTGTTAAAAAAGTCTCTCACCTGCATTTACTTCTTTAGGTTTCCAATCTTTGTTTCAAAAGATTGTCATAATATTGTGTTTCCAAGAATTCTTTCCCACACAACTAAGTTTTACCATTACATACCCTTTTTCATTCTTTAAAAAATGCATTGATAAATAAAGCTGATGATAAAAATTAAAATTTTTGGATAATTAGAAAACAAATTCAATTTGTACTATGAATGTTTCATTCAGTAGCCATTCTCAAGATATTCCATAACTCCTGAAGAATGGCTACATAATTTATTGCAACGGGTCATTCAAAGCATCTGAGACCAGTTTTAAGTTAATTTCAAGAAATTCATGCATTCGTGTGCAGGGAATATAACATAATTTTATATAAAGAAAAGTTTCTAGTACATACCTTGAGACAAGAGCTGGAAACTCTTTCATCTGCTTTCACTGTCTTATTGTCTCTCTCCAAGGCACACAGAATGCTTTAGTAATTTGTTCTGACCAAGGCAATGTAGAGATCTTAAGTGGAAAAACTATTTGCATATCTTAGAATCCTAAGAGCAGAGATCTACTTTCGTTTATACCATTTTTCTCTGCTCAAAGAACAAAGAGCGTGTTATAATTGGAATGAGGATTCCATGAGAGTTTCAGTTCCCATCAACATTTTACAAGGTGGAAAAAAATACATGTTTCTTAGAAATTTTCCCAGAAGGAAAGTCCTATTACGTTCAGTGGAGCTTACATCAGGATAACTAGATTGCAAATTACAGCCCTTATTCTGATTTTTTTTAAAAGAAAAGCCTAAATTGTGAAACAAACAAACAGAAAAGATTCTATATGGAATGAATCTGATCTCCCACAGAACAAAATGTTTACAGTGGTGGATTATATTTAAAAGTTTGTCTTCTCTGAAAGTATATATATCAGAAACATCTGTGGTCTTACTTAGAATCTTCTCTCTAATTAGAAGACTGTAGAACTCTTTGAAGTCTTACAAATGAAGAAAGCTGAAGAAATGTGTAGCACTTTGTCTACTAATATGCCAAATTCTAGCTAGGAATAGTAGCATTTATACCAGTATAAGGTTATCATTGGAGTGTGGGATTAAATTGCAGTGGTTGGCCACTAATTGCTCTTTTCAGACCAAAGCATATTATTACTTTTAACATTTGGTCAGACACTGTAGGGATAATCCGTATTGTTCAGCATAGAGGAACCGTTCCTTTTGCTCTCTACCCCTTACTAAATTCCCCTCCCTTTGTGGTCAATGACTGGATGCAGTCCCAGCATTCAAATGTCAAATCCACCTTCCATGTTTCCCTGGTGCAGCATCAGAATATGGATTCCCTTGGTGGCATTGCTAGCCATTCATCGTTTGTTCTTTCTTTCCTCCAGCTGTATCCATCCAAGCATGGCTTCAGTTCCACATCTGTTACATGGTGGAGCATTTTTAAATCCCAGCCTCTTTTTTTCTTTGTATTTGCACTATTGCACTACTTTCCAATTTCAAAACAGCACTCAGTGGGGGAGAATTCCGTGAAAATGGGGGGGGGGATATGTGAGGGGATCAGTACTTAAGGTAATGAAGCTAGTGGTCAGCAAATGGACTCTACCTCACTTCCTCCTGAGACATCCATGGTGGTATGTGTCCCTCAATGAAGTTGTGCAGTGCCTATGGCAAACTTGATGGTGAAAAAGGCCATTGCTGGGGTAAGGGGACTGTGTCCTGAAATAGGTGCAGCTGAGGTATACCCCAACCAGCATGCATTCCCACCCCCTGAGCATTCTTGAAAAAGACTGAAAGGCTGTATTGTGCTGCTTGCCTTAAGCCACTGAAACTCAGTGCTGCTTTTGTGCAAAAGTCCCTTTTAATGAATGGAGCCAGTTTGGTCTGCTGGTTAGGGAGCTGGACTCGTATCTGGGAATGCTGGGTTTGATTCTGCACTCCTCCATGAAGCCAGATGGGTGACCTTGGGCTAGTCACAGCTCTCTGGTGAGCCCTCACAGCCCTACCTACCTCACTGGGTGTGTTGTGAGAAGAACAGGAAGCTATGTCAGCTGCTTTAAGTCCCCTTAAATGGGTGAGAAAAGTAGGGTAGAAAAATCTACACTTCTTCTTCCTCTTGTACACTGCCAAACAAAAATGGAGCACACATTGTCCATCTACTTGCAGAGATAGGATAGAAAGGAAAATGGAGAATACAATGTCCTTGGAGGGACAGGAGAGAAAGGAGGATGCAGATGAAGTGTAACTTTCACTGAGTTTTCTCCTTTGGTTCTGTCTTTCTACCCAGTCAGTGATGCTGTCAACCCCTAGAGTACCATGCCCACAACAACACTTGTCATTGGGTGGGAGGAAATAGGGAATGTGATGCCTACAATTGTTGGATGAATTTATTGTGGGTCATGTTGTATAATTATTGTAAATGTTGGCAATGTATTATTTAAGATATTTCAATGTATAGCAATTAAAATATTTAAAGTAATTTATTTATTGTAGATAAGGGGCACCAGTTAAGCAGTGAGCAGAGCACCCAAATTAGCACAAGAGGAGGAGGAGAGAACACCCACAAGCGCAGCCAATCAGAGGCAGCCCATGCCAGGCTGCAGCCATATAAAAGGCACAAACCCAGAAGTACAACTGTTCTATGCTTTCAGTTTTCAGGGTGGGAAGGTTCTGAAATGACCGTTCTTCACCTGAGGGAGGGAAACCCACATAGTTCCAGCAGGGTCTAGGGCTTGGGAAGAGCCAGGGAGAGACCTTTAGGCTGTCTAGATTAGAGTAGGATGCTAATTGCTGTGTGAATTCTTGGAAGCCACTGATTTATTTATTTATTCTTCTTCATATTTAACTATGTATTGGTTCATACCAAGTGTTATTAATAAAGGTCATCTTCTTGTTATATAAAGAGAACTGAATTTGAAGTGCTATTTATTACTACATGGGGATCGCTAGAAAAGGGGTTCCTGTGACTTTAAATTTAGTTAAAGCTAGCGGGAGAAAGCAAGCCATGGGAGGCTGATAGAGATGCTTCTCCGCTAGGAGGGTTTACTTGTGGAAGCAAGGGAAGTGGCAAACTCTTTGGCACGGGGTGGAAAGCAACACAGCCAGTGCTAAGTAATATTTATCAAGCCTATTTATTTAACTATTTATTTGAGAAGCCAAGGAAGGAAGGCAGTTAATGAAGGGCAGAGATCCACCCCAGCTGAAGGGGTGTTACCACAGGGAGCATTCCCAAAAAAGTATAGTTTCCTCCCAAAATAGTCTACTTGTATGTTCTCACTTTCCAAAATAAAACTGGCTAATTATCTGAAATAGGGGTGTGTACGAATGCAATTTTCAACATTTGGTTCAAATCAAATTGAATATTTGAATATCCAATTTGTACAAATAATGAAAAATGAATGTCTGGACATTCAAACCAATACAAATACATTTGTATCTATTTGTTCAAATATTCAATACGTATCCAATGATACAAATCTCATATGCATCAGTACACATCTCGTTTTTATCCTGTACGTATCCCATTTGCATCCTGTACAGATCCGTACAGATAAGCACAAGATGCATACGGATATTTATGCATTGTATGTATTTGCACACATACGAATGTCCAAATTATTCATACAGATAACTCAAAATATTCATATTCTTACAAATACTAAAAGTGAATGTCTGGTCACTCGATTCGTATACAAATGTCAGAATTCATCTGAATGCATCCAAATAACAAATCTTTTGAATGTTTGGGCACATCCCTAATCGGAAAGCCAGAATCTTCTCATGATAGAACTAAAGATGGCCTCTAAAGTGAGTAAATGTGTTTGACCACACACTTCGAAAATAAGAAAACTAATTGCTCAACTCTCTCATGAAAAAAGTACATAGGATAGTCATACCTTCCTTCCCCAGGAAGTTTCCAAACCTAATATGAGTAGTGTGTGCTTGTAATAGCAAAAATGCTTGATATAATCTGCTCTTATAGGTTTACACCACATGACTGGAACACAAGCAGGTTAATTCTTCAACAGGATCACAAAATATCATGAGCCCACCTCCCAGATATAGAATAATCAGGCACCAGCAGAGCAGCAGCAGAACTACAAGTGAAGTTTGCCAGCTCAATAAGGCTTGATTGACAATACATATGCCATGTGACCTCATCATTCCATGTGCAATCCAGTGCTAGGCTCCTCTGAAAATGAGCAGATCTATGCTTGCAAACACACACAAACATCAATGCTATAGTTTTTGTCTAAACTGCATATTTTCAGGGTAGAATAACGTATAACTATGGCTAAATTCAGTAGGTTTTAGTAACGTTGTATAGAATAATGTTACAAGTTTGGGAAGTATGCAGCTTTTGTAAATGTGGTGACATTATTTGATACAAGTCAGAAAAGGGTACTGTATTACAAAAATCCTTCTAAAACAAGTTGCTGCTCATTAAGGGGCCTTTTTGTACTGGATCTTATTCTGGATTATATTCCGAAATAGAGACTTTCCATCTGCATGTTGTTGCACACTATGGCAGGTCCTATTAGGGTAAAATCCAGAATAAGATCCAGTGCAGAAACATCAGGGTCTTTCTGTACTGTAAAGCTCATGATTAGGATCAGTGGGTCTATAACAGCCAGACCCACTGATTCTCACTACAGACTGGTGTGGGCTTAATAAGCACTGTCACTATGGACAACATTCCTCCAGACCAGTCCACACTATGGGCTCAAATCTCACATGTTTTTTGAAGCTGAGCTCTGACACTTCTGATGGTCTTTGGGAGATATATTTTGGCTGTGGCCCCAGGTAAAGGGCCGCTTCACGGCCGTTTGGGGCAGAAGCCAGCTGAATCCCAACTCGAGAAGCTGTTGAGGAAGGTGGGCAGACACCTGCTTTTCTCAGGGCCACTGTGGCCACCAAGCAAAGCACATGTTGACCAAAGATTTAGGAGCCACTCAGTATGAGAGGCTGTAATCTCTTCACTTGGAGTGGCTCCTCTATAGGTGGGCAGGGTGCCACTTTGCAAGCTGGCTGCAAATATCACAAAGCTTTGGCCAAATGGCTGAAGGATTTGTTTCATAATTGAAGACAGGCTTTGCAGGACCCATGAAGTTCTTCAGTGTGGCGGTGATGTGGTGGCAGCAGCATGGGTCCTCCTCCCTGCTTTGCAGGATCCACTTCAGCTGTCCTGCCCACAGTCCAAACACAAGTATGCCCAGGTTGCAGACAGACTGAATTCCCTGTTCGTAAAGGGATGGGCTATCTTACCTAGGGTATGATAGCACCCCTAGGGTGTTCTTGGAAGAGTTACAAGACCTGACTTGATGGCACCTAACAACAGTATTGATAGCACTCTATCAATATTGTTTATTATAACTTATTATAAAAAACATCATCTCTTCATTGTTTTAAACTCCTAAAGTAATTTACAAAGTAAGTATGTTATTAACATGACCAGGAGCCTATTTGCACTACAGCCCATAGTGCATAATTAGGCAACTTCTGGGGAAGAGCATCTGCACCTTGAGGAGGCTGTTACAGCTTCCAGGAACCCCCTGCCTTCCCAGAATTTCCCTAATAATGCACTAGGTGTGGAACACAAAATCGTGCTCCACACCTTTCCCAACCCTTATCCCAACTCACCTGATCACATCCAGCCGGGGAGAATTCACTCTTCAGCTGGACGAGGAGGTAGCTCTGCTGCCCTCCTGACATGACTGTGACTGCACAGAGTGTCAGCATCATCATGGTGATGGTGCTGATGCTTGTGCAGTCATGGAGGGGGCCACACCTAAGATGATGTCACCCTGAGGATTGGTCACAGGATTGGTCACAGGTGACCAATTGTGCGTGGTGTGGGCTGTAGTTACCTAGTGCTTGCAAGTGTGAGCACTAGTTAACGTTGGGTGATTACACTCCTTTTCCATCATAATCCAAAAAATCCCAGTGGAAAAACATTATCAGTTTCATTCTATAGACTTTTGTAAACTTGACGTGATCAAATGACTAATCAATGAAGTTCAAAGTCCTATAGACCAGTATAACATTGTGGATGGTTTTTGATAGGAGAAAGAGAAGCTGTTTTTTAGACATTTTCCTCTTAAATCCCCACAGCCCCTAAATTTGTTACGCAACATCCTCCTGCAACTTTAATGCATATGAGAGCCAAGAGGACCTCAAGGAGAGTGAGATTTCTACAGAGTGGCATCATTATGATCTAATCTAGGGTGTCCTTACTCAAGTGGACCTGCACCATTTGCTTGGGACATTCTTTTTCCCCAGAGAAAACTCCTGATCATAAGTTATGATCATCAAACAAAAATACAGATCAAAGCCTACTGCTCTTCTTTTTACTAAATTAAACAATTTATTTACAATGCTGTTCTTCACTGAATCATTGGGAGGTATGTAATATGATATAAAATAATGTAGTAGCCAAATGATTGACAAGTAAAGTCCTATGGACACAAACAAATTGCCGAAACAATTGCCTCACTTCTCTGCACTCCCCTCACACTGTTCTTGATGGTCCTCAAAGCTTCTGAAACAGATTTGTGAGAACTGAGGGGAGACATTGTTTTCCCTTCTGTTAAATCCTTGGGCACCTCTGTTGGGCCCAAATTACTCTGCAAAGGAAAGATTTTGTATGTTTCTGGAGTATAGCTGTCAGTCACTAGATCAGAATTTGAATAATATTTTAAATAGGAATGCTATGCAGTCTAATTTGGGAGTATGCATAACAAAGTTGGACTTATATGCCCCTGCTAACATAGCTAGGACAGAAAATGTTTGTGTCTTTAACTTACCTCCTCCAGAGTGGGCAAGAAAAGATGATCATGGGCTAGAATAGGAAGGCAGGGAGAAGATATAAAGTGGCAATTTGGATAGACACTTTTGGTTGTGCTCAGCAAGGTGCAGTAGTGCTGCAGATTGAAGCCCAGTTCAGTGCAAGCAAAATTGCTTCTATTTGTTCCCTCCCACTTGAACTAGCATTAATCGAAGGCTCTTTCTGCACTGAGGTGTTCTAGATCTGGATCACTGGATCTGGATTTGCCAGATCTACTCACCTGGGTCATGGGAAGGCAAGGGCCAGATCAGCTGGTGCTAAACTGTATCAAGCCTCCTGGGGCTGTGAAGGTTCTGAAAGCTTCACAATTGTCCCTCCTGCCGGCTAGAAGTGACAGATCCTAGCCCTGAGGGGTGTATGTGTGATTTTTGGATCACAGAGGCTTGCTAACTGCACACCTCCATGATCAGATTACAGCCCTTAGGTTGGATCTATTGATCCAGATGAAGGGCCTGTTGATCTGCATCTGTCTCTGTCTCATGCAGACAGAGCAAACCAGATTAATGGCTGAACATGGAGGGCCTGGATTCAGATCAGTGGCCCTTTGATCCAGCTCAAGCTGTTAGTGCAGAAAGGGCCAGAGGGTCAGTGCTGTGAAAGAAGCAGATAGTGAAAGAAACAACCATTTTGTCATTCTTCTCTGGCTCGGTTCACTTCATTTGAGATTATGTTGTGCAGGTCAGTTTTGTGCAAAGAGATCCAACACTTTAGTGAAATGACCCATAAACTGGAACAACACAGTAGTGGAGAAGAGGACAGGCTTCATTTTCATCTTTCTGAGCCCCACTTTGATTTTCTAGGGATCAAAATGCAGTTTAGGGGGATGAAAACTAGGTTTCATCTCACAGAAAGTGAGTTCCACTCAAGGAATAAAGCGCTATATACAACTCTATTTACAATGGGATTTACATTGATATGTAAAGCGTGTTAGAAGGAAGCAAACATCATCTGGCAATTGGATTCAACCCCGATTTGCTGTCCCCACTCTAAACACTTAAAATGCTTCCAAAAACGGATTGGGGAAAGTGATTCTTTCCCCTCCTCTCCCCATTGCCCAGGGCACATGGCAGCAGTGGCAACTCAAGTCCCATTTGCCTGCTCACCTCCACAGCCACCATCCCCAGCAGGGAGTCCCTCTGAGAAAAGCACCCTGGCTGGCTTACTCTGGTGCCGTTACCGCCTGCACACACACTTAAACATACACACATCTCCCAGATCCTGCAGCAGTTTCCTCTCTTTCCCTTTTTAAAGGTCAGAATTTTTAAACAGCCAGAATTGTACAAAATTGCAACATTGTTATCTGGTGTGAAGTGGGTGGATTGCTACAATGAAACCGGCTGCTGTACAGGGTGGATTGTTACAATGAAATGGCTGCTGTACATTTTAACTGAAAGGGGCTGACCTGCAGGGTGAAACCCCATTCATTTCATGATGTATTTGCCCAAATATTGCTCTAGCGTAGGAAGGAAGAAGCATTTTAAAAGCCAAAACCAGAAAAAACACCTGAAAAAGCAGGTGTTTATTTATTCCATTTTAAAGCCAAATAATCCTCAAAATACCCCTAAAACTGATTGGGAATGGGGACGAAGAGGATCCAAACCATTTTTAAGTGGTTTTAAATGATTGGGGGTGGGAACGATGAGGATCCAAACCAGTTTTAAACAGTTTTTAAACAGTTTTAAGTGGTAATGGGAACACGGCTAGGAGGGTTTTAAAAAAACTGTTTCAGGCTACTGCTATTATGATTAACATCTTTGTCTAAACTAAGAGAGGTCCCTGAATATGGTGCACATTATTATATATGTGCCTACTAAGTCCTTCTCATGTACACAAGAGAGAATCTGAATTCTCTGGAACAAAAAGGACAAGCGGAGGACTTATTTTCCACTTTCCACACAGAAGCACTTCTTTCTCACTTTTTGGCCTCTGCAAGAAGTTTAATATTACCTTCCTATCTCATTGGTACTTTTCCTTCCTTTTGGGCCTTTCTGCATGAGGTCTTACTTTTGATTATATCCTAGAATAGAGACTTACTAGTCACATACTAGTACAGATTATGACTATGTAATTGGATGCTAGCTGTTGCATCAAAGCAAAATATTATTCCCAGATGTGGAAACTTGTGCAGAACATCTACTACTGATTCTGATTTTCCTGTCTATGTATTTTAGCTGCTGAATCAAATTGTATTGTGATTCTGAACAGGTTTCTATTTGAGGCTTTGAAGTAGAGCAGAGCAAAACATCAACATAGTCTGCATATTTCATGAGTTTTTATATTCTTAATATTTTGAACTTACCCATCTGATGTCCAGAAAGGTCAGGTCTCATGTTTTGCATAGTACTGCAAAAACAGATGCTCTCTATTTCAGAATAAATGTTTCATACTTAGACATTTCCTGATGTATTAGTTCTGTGCATCACTAAATGCCTCTGAAATTTCATGGCTCTGCATTTAGGAAGTCCAGTGTCACTTTAGTTATTTTATTCTGTGCACCCCACTCTGTCTTTTGTCTCTTATATTCCAATGCATTATTCATTCATTCATTTTTCCAGTTACGGCTTGTTATGGAAATACAGCAAACATCTTTGCTCAGGTGGAGAAACAGTAGCCTACTAAAGAAATTGAGTTGGGGGTGAAAAGGCATTTATTTATGTCCAGTTGCTAATCATATTTAGCAATACACTCTGTGCTGATGGCTGATGACAAAGCATATGGGGTGGAAAAGAATGATTTTTTTTCTTTTCTCCAAAGACTGATATCTTCAACAATTGTCAACTTTCTCAAACAGATTTTGTTGCTGATAAGAAAAAGGATAATGATTTGCAATTGTTCATTGTGAATATATTTGGTTTACACAGACAAAACATGCATGAAGTGCAATTACTGCTAGTGTTGCTGTATTAGTATGAACGTTAATAGCATGTTTGTTTTTGAAATGGGTTGTGCATTCTGATAAATGTCTGCTTTAATCTTGTCATCTGTGCATCACTTGTCTAAGTACTCTCATTTAAGATGCCATATCTCTTCTGGTAGCAATAAAGGGGTAAAGCAACATTAATATTAAATAATTAGAAAAACAAAAGGGGAATGATTAAACATATTTACATAATTGAAATAACACTGAGTCGCAGTGGGAAATCGGGACAATGTTGTCTCCATTCAAAGTAATTCATAATTCAGATTTTTAATTATGGCATATTCATTCATTTAAAGATGATTCTGGATGAGAGGGCCACTAATGAAATACAATCATTAGCATCTAAACAAAGTAATTTAGAAAGTCTCCTTTAGGGGAAAAGATTTTCTAGAACATCATCAATCACACAAGATATGCAAAAACAAGCAATTAAGTCACACACAAGAACTACAACAACCTTATATATCAATAATGTACACATGAAAACATAACTGATTACAATGACTAGACTAAGATGATGTGGTTAATTTGTATTTTACATTGCAATGCCATGGGAGATTCTACCAGGGAGGGACAGAAGCATCCTTTGCCAAGTGCATTCCATGCTATTGACATAGGCTTCTAAACAAAGGGCTACAATTTTGCACATTGTCCAAATCGCAGCCTCAAAATACTAGAAACATCTGGAGCTCAAAGCCACCATGTAATGGATAGGTTGTCCACTACTGTTTCAGACGGTTCCCTCCTTTTATAGCATATTTGATTTGGCTAAATGGCAAATGTGGGATTAGCAAGATATTTTATAGAGAAGCAGGTGCTGCATTAGTTTCTCATTAGTTTCTGAAATCCTACATTGGGCTTATATTGACAAAGTCCTTCGAAAACTAAATGGGCACAGGGGCCCTTTCCAGATATACAATTGTTGTTCATTAAACATGCAGGCGTTGTAAATGGAGGGTATAATTCCACATGACTTTTAATGCCTGTGTACAGTATCCTGTGAAATGGAGACATAATAGGGTTTTTTTTTAACACCCTTCTCTTCAAGGCTAAATTATAATCTTGTTGAAAACCCACACCACTTTTGTTTACCGATCTCCCCCCCCCCCCCTTCAATTTCTATTTTAAGAGTCTGGATTTTACAGTTCTGATGGCGGGTACCTTTGCCTGGCACCCTCGGATGCAGCAGTCTGAGTCGCCTTGGGTAACTACCAGTTTCAGGAGCCAAAATACCTTCTATTGGGTACTTAAAGGACAAAAATACTGGTTAATTTTGAACAGTGCTCCTTCATTTGACTTTACAATTTACAGCAGTGAGCATTAATGCGAGGATAGCTCGTTCGAGGAGGAATTTAAAATTAGAGCACCTCTTCTCATTAGCCCTGGCAGCCTGACCCAGGGTGAACTGAAAAGTAATTTGCTGCCAGATCCTCATTTTGCTGCTGTTATCACTTCTTGTAAATGAAGCGCAGCAATTTATTGTAGCACCTCGAGGAGTCAAGAACATAATGTGTAAAACACATACAAAAAAAAAAAAATTCTTCCTTCACATTCATTAACACCCAGTGCATAGAAGCTGTTCATTTTTCACTGTAATGAAGGAGGGGTGAAATCTTAAATCTAAAGCTTTCTGTCATGTGAAGAAGCCCTCTTCAGGCCATTAGATGCTGAGCTGGACTGACGAAAGGTCATTGACAGAACAAGAGAGAGAGAGAGACAGAGAGAGAACGGCAGTGTGAAGAAGAACAGAAAAACAGAGGAGAGGCTGTAGCATAGGCCTCAAAGTAGAAATTACAGTTTCCACATCACCAATCAACCATCCTGGTGTCTATGTCCATTTTTGCCATCATTCAAGAAAATAATATATGCCTTTTGACTTAATGGCAAATTATTCTAGGATTCTGTTATTTTTACCAGCTGATCACATAGAAAATAGTGATACAGGCATATTTTATATGAAATACAGCCTTTGGGGCTTGTAAACAAGTTTATATATACATTTTAAAAGAATACAACATACTACAGTTTATTTTACAATACTTGTCGAAGTGTTGGCAATTGTGCTCCTTTTCCATCTGGAGTCTATTTATATTCTTTTTTAAACACTACATTTTGTAATATTCGAAATCTGTAATGAAATTGTTTTTTCATATTACCAGTAAATAATTGGGGGTGAGGGTGACCATAAGAAGGTCTCTTACAGCATGTATCAAGGTGAACACAACTGTAAACTAATTTTGCTAAACAAATAAAGCAGATAGCTGCTAATCGTCATCAGTGACCATATTAAAAATAAAAAAAAATACCAGATATTTTTCTACTGGGAAAAAAAAATGTTTTCAACTTGTATGTCACAGCTTCTTGAGCTCTAGATTTTTTTTTCTTTCAACCAAAAGGGTGGGATAAATGGCCCACAGAGTATTCTCCAATGATTCTAATGCAAATTGGACAAATTTACATGCATCTGCTTATCTGGTATTCTTCCCCCTTGCTTCTGCTAGTGTTTGTGTTAGCATAAAACCATGTAACTCAGCCTGGATACCAAGATTTTATCAAGTATTGTCCAAATTTCCTCTGGGAGGAGAAGAGAGGGGAGATTATGCTTTTGTCATTGAGAACTATTTGTCTATTAAACTTACTTTTAGCCATTTCTTGCATCATACTCTTCCCAAACAGACTCTAGATGTTTATTGGTGCTACCAACACACCCCAGCTTGGGAGAGCACTCCACATATAAACATTTGCCAGTTGAGATGTGCTAGTTTTGTATCTGCAAACTAACTCTAGCATGATAATAAAAGACCTTCTATACCTCCTACCAAAATTTGGGGATAGGACATTTGTTTAAAGAATGTGCAATAGCTAGCTGGATCTTGGTTTATGTTGGGACTAATGCTTTTGGGGTGTGGAACAGGATGGCTGACTGTGGCTTGGCTCTTCTATCCATGTACTGATACAAGTAGAGTAACATAAGTAGTAGTAGCAGCAGCAGCAGTAGTAGATGATGATGAAGACGACGACGAAAAAGAAGAGTTGGTTTTCTACCCTGCTTTTCTGACCCGTTTAAGAGGACTCAAAGCAGCTGACAAAGCTTTCTATTCTACTCACACCAGACACCCTATGAGGTAGGTGGGGCTGTAAGAGCTCAGAAGAGACCTGTGACTAGCCCAAGGTCACCCAGCTGGCTTCATAGAGGAGTCCACAGTCAAAGAGTCCGGCTCCCTAACCACTAGACCATGGAGTAATTTTCTAGGCTTCTATTCCTGAGTATCATGACTGCCATGTTAATTTTATCAAAAATGGTTTAAAAAATGATTTTGAAGGCAACTACAATGTACAGCATATCTAAAGATGGCAAATGGGTTCTAGTGATAGATTCTCTTTTTCACCACTACCCTCCTGCCAGTGGATTGTAATGAATGACTGAAGTCAAATTTTCAGAGCAGTTATGAATGGGTGTTTCTTTTCACCCCACAGAGCTATCAGGTAGAACTGAAACCTCTGATTGGTTTCCTCAGGAAAAGGATATATACAATCTAATATCAGGAGAACAATTAATTCAGTTATAAATGCAAAATTACAAACTTTGTAGCATCTAGAGCTAATATGCACATCAAAATGCAAAATAACTTAGAAAGTCTGTATGGCATTTAAGAAAAATAGGATTACAGAATATGAATATTTTAGGGACTTAAATGATACAAAAATAAATGTACTGTATAAGAGAAAATAAGATATGAAATAATATAAAACAAAATTCTGTATATTATGCAATACACAATATTTGTTAGCCTATGGCCCTATCCCCAAAAGACTTATTGGCCCCTCTCGGCTTCCTCTGCTGTCACTCTGTTATAGCTGACTTTAAAAGTCCCCTCCACTTCCGGAATAAGCGTCCCCATGGTAGCCGCGATCTAAACAGACTTTCCGTCCCCAAGGAAGCCTGTTTTCTTTCCCCGCATCTTCCCCCCCCGCCCCTCTCTTGTTAAAAGGAAAAATAGCCAGATTTCCGTCTCCTGAAACGGCTTCCCGCCCCTAGCAAAGGCAGATGATCGCTCATTCATTCACTTTCAGCACTTACTTTCACTCAGTTCTCTGTTAGAAAAGACTTTCTGCCCCAGCAGTCAGCGGCTGCAGGCATCGGCGGCGCGATCCTTCGCTCATTCTCTTTTAAGGCTTTCACAGATCACTGATAACAATGTTGCAATTCTGAGCAATTTTGGCTCTTTTTACAAAGGAAAGGAAGCGAACCTGCTGCATTTCTCAGATGTGTGAATGCTTTTTGGCTGTGTGCAGGCAAGCAATCCCCTCCCCTTTTGCCACGGAGCGTCCTCAAGGCAGATATAGTGAGCAAAACCCGCAAATCGCCGAAAGAGCACTGGAACTCTTCCACAGAAGCAGTGTGGGTAAAAATACCAAGTCAAAAAGGAAGTCTAACAATAGGGACATGCTACCGTCCTCCCAACCATACGCCCGAAGGAGATGAACAATTGGAGAAGGAGATAAAGGAGGTATCCCATAAAGATAGGGTGGTTATAATGGGGGACTTCAATTATCCTCACATAGACTATGCAGTCCTGGACTTGATCCTAAGTAATGCTCAGGACCTGGTAAAGGATGTCACTGTAGCTGATCCAATTGGGAACAGTGACCACAATGCAATAACCTTCAACTTAAATACAGAGAGTAAGTTCTTAATAAAGTCTAACACAGAGACCTTAAACTTTCATAAGGGAAACTTCCCCAAAATGAGGAAATTAGTGAAAAGGAAATTGAAAGGGAAAGTCAAGAGAGTTAAATCACTTCAAAATGCATGGAGACTACTTAAAAACACAATAATGGAAGTACAACTGGAATGCATTCCTAAGAGAAGAAAGGGGACTTCTAGGTCCAAGAAGAAACCAATGTGGCTCACAAATGCAGTAGATGAAGTCATTAAAGACAAGAAGAGTTCATTTAGGAAATGGAAGGCTTGTCCAAATGAGGAGAACAGGAGGGAACATAGACACTGGCAACACAAATGCAAGACGGCCATTAGGAAAGCTAAGAAAGATTTTGAGGAGCACATTGCTAAAAACATCAAAAGAAATAACAAGAACTTCTATAAGTATATCAGAAGTAGGAATCCAACCAGGAGAGCAGTTGGACCACTAGATGGTAAAGGACAGAAAGGGGTAATTAAAGAAGAAACGGAGATTGCAGAGAATTTTTTGCTTCCGTATTCACGGAGGAAGACAGAAGACACATGCCAGTAGCTGAGCCTGTATTTTCTGAAGAGTTAAACTCTACAGAAATAACCAAGGAAGAGGTCCTGGCAAGTCTTAATAAACTAAATGTGAACAAGTCACCGGGACCAGATGGTATTCATCCAAGAGTCCTTAAGGAACTCAAATGTGAAATTGCCGAACTTCTAGCAAAAATATATAATCTTTCCCTAACATCAGGCTCCGTACCTGAGGACTGGAGGGTAGCAAATGTAACACCAATCTTCAAAAAAGGATCCAGGGGTGATCCAGGCAACTACAGACCAGTTAGCTTAACATCAGTTCCATGTAAGGTGATGGAAACCATTATTAAAGACAGAATTAGTGTGCATATGGAGCAGCAAGCATTGCTGAACAAAAGCCATCATGGCTTCTGCAAAGGTAAATCATGCCTCACAAATTTATTGGAATTCTTTGAGAGTGTCAATAAACATGTGGATAAAGGTGAACCAGTAGACATTGTCTATCTGGACTTTCAGAAGGCTTTTGACAAAGTCCCACATCAAAGGCTACTGAGTAAACTCATCAGCCATGGAATAAAAGGACAAGTTCTGTCCTGGATTTGTGACTGGCTTAAGGGCAGAAAGCAGAGAGTAGTAATAAACGGCAAATTCTCAGGGTGGAAAGAAGTAAAAAGTGGGGTCCCTCAAGGCTCAGTACTGGGACCAATGCTTTTTAATTTATTCATCAATGATCTAGAAGAAGGGGTACATAGTAAAATAGCAAAGTTTGCTGATGATACTAAATTATTTAGGGTAGTAAAATCTGAAAGAGATTGCCAAGAGCTCCAGAGGGATCTCTTAGCATTGGGTGAGTGGGCAACCAAGTGGCAAATGTGCTTTAATCTTAACAAGTGCAAAGTAATGCACATCGGAGCCAAGAATCCAAATTACGTCTATAAACTGATGGGGTCTGAGCTTTCTGCAACACATCAGGAAAGGGATCTCGGAGTTCTGTTGGACAGTTTCATGAAGGTGTCAACCCAGTGCGCGGCAGCAGCGAAAAAAGCAAATTCAATGCTGGGAATAATTAGGAAGGGAATAGAAAATAAGGCAGCAAGTGTCATTTTGCCCCTTTATAAATCTATGGTGAGGCCACATTTGGAGTATTGTGTACAATTCTGGTCACCACACCTCAAAAAGGATATTGTGGAACTAGAGAAGGTGCAGAGAAGGGCAACCAGAATGATTAAGGGTCTGGAACACCTCCCTTACGAAACCAGGCTGCAACGTCTAGGCCTCTTCAGTCTGGAGAGACGGCGTTTGAGAGGGGACCTGATTGAAGTATATAAAATTATGCATGGTATAGAAAGGGTGGATAGAGAAAATTTCTTTTCTCTATCGCACAACACTAGAACCAGGGGGCACTCTATGAAGCTGATGGGTAGGAGAATAAGGTCTGACAGGGGGAAGTATTTCTTCCCCCAGAGGGTCATCGGCTTATGCAATGTGCTGCCGGAAGAGGTGGTGACAGCTACCAGTCTGGATGGCTTTAAGGTAGGGTTAGACAAATTTATGGATGACAGATGTATCAATGGCTACTAGAACGAATGCCTAGGTGCATCCTTCAGGTTGAGGGGGGGGAGGAACTGGGGCGCTTCTAAGGCCATCTGCTGGGACTCGAGAGCAGGAGAAGGTTTGTCCTTGTCTCTTCTTGAGATGCCCGTGAGCATTTGGTGGGCCACTGTGTGCAACAAGATGCTGGACTAGATGGGCTGTGGCCTGATCCAGCAAGGCTTCTCTTATGTTCTTATGTTCTTAACTCTTCTTTAAAGTGCACGTATTTTATCGCGGGTGTCTCACTTTCCTAAGCTCCCTAAGCGCTTTGTAAAGCTTGGAATGGGGCCGCTCAGAGGCAAAAGAAGAGTTCCAGCAGACTTTAAATTGCATGGGGACAGGGCCTATGAAAATTTTCTTGTAACTGTTAAAATACTACAGAAGTATCTGCTTTAAGAAGTTTAGGGACTAGTCAATCTTGTGAGTTAAACAAAACCTTTCAGAGCTTTTTAAAGTTGTCCTTTGCACAAGGAAGATGGGGATTCCATTCTCTTGGAATCTGAATATATATAGCATTTATAAAATAATAAGTTATTACACATACATACACTATTGTTGAATTTAGGGCAAATTAAATGCTCAGCTGCAACTACATTGCTGAGATAGCTGTAATGCTGGGCCAATTTGCAGCAGACAAAAAGGGTGTGATCAGACATGCTTAATGAGATGCCCTCTGGGAGAATTTGAGGCCATGAGGCTCCAAACAACTTACTCCATCCCGAAGCCTAGAAATGGGCAGGAATGATTACTCCTTTCAGTTGCATTGGGAGGGGAGCTTCATAAGTATTGAGGAGGGAAATCTGCAGCCAGCCATTGGCCAGTCAGAGCCCTGGAAAGCAAGGCAGGCAGCTGGCCAACCAGTGGTGAGCACTTGTCAGGAAGTTGCTGCCAGACTTTGAGGTGAAGGAAGAGCAAAAATGCTAAAAATGTAATCATCTTTAATATTCCTGAAGTGCTTTGGCAAAGCCTTTATCAAGGAGGATGATGTCCAAAGGAAATATATGTGACTAATTTTTGAATTGCTTTAGAAATTATCAATTACGGCTTTACCAAAACACATCAGAATAATTAAAAACTGTACCATTTTTGGCATATTTTTTTCTTTTGTCCTTTGATAGATACTTCTCATGTTTCCTTTCTATAGCTGGCAAGAGCAATCTGTATGTCTGCTTTATGCAAGCTCCATCCTGCAAAGTCTTTCCCATCAACCTAATCAGCCTCTAGTTACAGCCTCTCATGATCTTCAGCCAGCATGGGCACTGCTGTGGAATTATGGGATTTGCTGTACAATCGTGATGCATCTGGAGATCTGTTATTAATTATTAATTCTGTTTTTCAATCGTAAGATATATAGGATACATCTAAGTATCTCATACCATACTGATTGAAAAATTGATCAAATAGGGGATCGACAGGACAATTGTTGGGTGGATTTGTAACTGGCTTAGTGATTGCAGCAGTAATAAATGGCTTCACATCCAATTGGAGGAATGCTTCAAGTGAAGTGCCAAGGGTGTGTGTGTGTGTCTGTCCTGGGTCCAGTGCTGTTCAACATTTTTATAAATGATCTGGATGAGGGAGCTGAAGGGATGTTGATCAAATTTGCAGATGACACAACACTAGGAGGGGTTGCTAAAACTAGGGAGGAGAAGGAGAGGATTCAAAATGATCTAGATAAGCTTGAACAGTGGGCTGAAACTAACAGGATGATATTTAATAGGCACAGATGCAAAGTCCTACATCTTGGTAAGAATGATGATAAAAATGAATACAAAATGGAAGGAATCTGGCTGAGTAGTAGCACAAGCGAAAACGATCTGGGTGTACTGGTTGATTACAGGATGAACATGAGTCAAGAATGTGATGCAGCTGCAAAAAAGGCAAACACCATCTTAGGCCCTGTCCCCAAAAGACTTATTAGCCCCTCTCGGCTTCCTCTGCTGTCACTCTGTTATAGCTGACTTTAAAAGTCCCCTCCACTTCCGGAATAAGTGTCCCCATGGTAGCCGCGATCTAAACGGACTTTCCGTCCCCAAGGAAGCCTGTTTCCTTTCCCTGCATCTTCCCCCCTGCCCCCTCTCTTGTTAAAAGGAAAAATAGCCAGATCTCCGTCTCCTGAAACGGCTTCCCGCCCCTAGCAAAGGCAGATGATCGCTCATTCATTCACTTTCAGCACTGACTTTCACTCAGTTCTCTGTTAGAAAAGGCTTTCTGCCCCGGCAAAGTCAGCGGCTGCAGGCATCGGCAGCGCGATCCTTCGCTATTCTCTTTTAAGGCTTTCACAGATCACTGATAACAATGTTGCAATTCTGAGCAATTCTGGCTCTTTTTACAAAGGAAAGGAAGCGAACCTGCTGCATTTCTCAGATGTGTGAATGCTTTTTGGCTGTGTGTGCAGGCAAGCAATCCCTGCCCCTTTTGCCACGGAGTGTCCTCAAGGCAGATATAGCGAGCAAAACCCGCAAATCGCCGAAAGAGCACTGGAACTCTTCTTTAAAGTGTACGTATTTTATTGCGGGTGTCTCACTTTCCTAAGCTCCCTAAGCGCCTTGTAAAGCCTGGAATGGGGCCACTCAGAGGCAAAAGAAGAGTTCCAGCAGACTTTCAATTGCATGGGGACAGGGCCTTAGGATTCATCAAGAGGAGTATTGAGTCTATATCACAAGAAGTAATCATTTCTCTTTACTTTACCTTGGTCAGACCTCATCTAGAGTACTGTGTCCAGTTCTGGGCACCCCAATTCAAAAAAGACATTGACAAACTAGAGCAAGTCCAAAGGAGGGCTACCAAAATGGTTAAAGGTCTGGAAACCATGTTCTACGACGAAAGGTTAAAGGATCTAGGAATGTTTAGCCTACAGAAAAGAAGACTGAGAGAAGAAATGAGAGCGGTCTTCAAGTATCTGAAGGGCTGTCACAGTCCAGCGGGATAATCCTCACTTGCACAAGATGTGAGGACTAGAAACAATGGTACGAAACTTCAAGGGAGTCAATACAGATTAAATATTAGGAAAAACTTCCTGACAGTGAAGGTGATTAATCAATGGAATAGGTTGCCACAGGAGGTAATGAGTTCTGCTTTGCTGGAGGTCTTCAAGCAGAGGCTGGACCTAGATCTGTTTGGGATAGTTTAGGAAATCCTGCATTGAGTAGGGGGTTGGACTCAATGACCTTAGAGGTCCCTTCCAACCCTATGATTCTATGATTCATTTGCACTGTCTTTATGAAAATTCACAATATAGCTGTGTTCCATGTAACATTTCATGCTTATCCCTCTAAATAATATAGGACCTGCAGGTCTGAGTACTAGCTGACCTTTAAAAACAAAACAAAACTAATGTCTTTTCACTTAGCTAAAAGTGGAAGCCTATTATCATATGACAATATTCTCTTCTGCTTTAATATTTCTCATTGAAGAGGTGATAATCATTTACATAAAGAAGAAAATAGAATTACTTGTTATATAAATGAGGTACTGAGGGAAAAAACATGAACGGTTGAATATAACAGCATGACCTATCTTTAATGATGTGAAATAATCACCTATCCAGAAAACACCATGTAGTAAAACATGCTTTTGATCCCTCTTGATAATCTTTTTGATAATCTAGATGAAAATATTCACGATGAAGATCAACATCCATATACTTAAAAATACCTTTTCACACAGAGTCAGGGTTGTTTTCTTTGTCCTTACCTTTGAGTCTAATTGGAGATTAATGAGTTCAAGTTTTGCATCGCTCTTGAAGCGATGTCTCTATCTAAATTAATAAATGTAACTGTAAAAAAAAGGTTATGGTGTGAGGGTTCAAGGACGCATAACACAATGGGTGAAATTACAGCTTTTAGTAATTTTAAAATTTATTTACCAAACTATGGCATCTGTGTTCTTCTAAACTTTAAACTACAAAAAATTATGAGTGCAATTTGCTCAATCTGTCACTGACCAAATGAAAGAGATGCTTCAGTAACTACCACTGAAGTAAACTTTATTGCCTACTTTGGCTGCCTCATGCCTTGGGCTTTCATGATAAATCAGTTTTCTTAAAGATGTTTTGTCCTTATAATCTACTTTACTGAAAGTATCCCAAGGAAGGGAACCATATTAAATATTACAGTAATCTATATGAAACAGTAATCTGATTGGGGTTTCACTCTTCCAATGTGTCCTTGAGTAATAATAATATGCAATGAAGAAAAGGAAGCTTAGACTGATTTCTTATAGTTATTAATCTTGATTCTGTACTATCCTAAATTATTTACATATAGGTAACATGATAAATAATAAAAACTCAACTAAGGCTGCGTCCCCAAACAATAAAAAGCTCGTTAAAAAGCTTATTTTGCCTCTGAGTGCCCCCATGCACGGCTTTTCTCTGCGCTTCCAGCGGCACAAAAGGTGGAAAATGCGTGGGGAAAAAAGTGCCCAGAGCACTTTTTGGAAGCCGTGGGTATTCCGAGCAACATTGTGCATGGAGATGCTCTGTGGCAAAAGGGGCGGGAGTTGGTGGCCAAGATCTTTGAAAAAAGCACCCTGGCTGCCTGCACACACAGCCTTAAACACTCACACATCTCCTAAAACTGCAGCAGCTTTCCTTCCTTTTCCCCTTTTAAAGGTCAGAACTTGCGCAGAATTGCAACATTGTTATCAGGTGTGAAGTGGGTGGATTGCTACAATGTAACCGCTGCTGTACGGGGTGGATTTTTACAGTGAAATCACTATCTTTGCAGGCAGGGGAGATGAACAGAGAACTCATAAACTCTCTCTCTCACTCTCTCTCTCTCTTTTTTTTTGCCTCTCATCCACAGCGAGCATTCATGATCTATGAAAACAGTAGGCAGGCATTCCAATTGCATAAGATACATTGTAATGAATTGTTTCCTCAGGAAATTGAAAGTGTTGAGAGAGTGCATGATCGCTGGCTGGGGGAGGCGTGTCGGTGGCTGGAGATCTTGTAAATAGTGTTATGAATTGCTTCCTTCTGAGCGCTGGCTGCAGCCCGGCCACCTTTGCAGGCAGGGGAGACGAACTTGTAAATACTGATGACTATTTTTCTTTTGGACTTGTTGGGGGTTGTCTCCCTGGTTGTGGCCGTGCAGAGTGCAGTCCCTCCCCGTTTCTGCCGGCACCCTATCAAAAAGGGAGGGGGCCGGGAGAAAAAGTTGCGGGCAAACAAAACACGCTTCCTTGAGGATGGTAGGTGCATTTAAAATGCGTGTTTTACCAAACCTCATGGGGATGCTTATTCCGGAATTGAACAACACTTTTAAAGTCTGCTGGAATAGAGGGACAGTAGATGAAAACTAGAGAGGCAAATAAGTTGCTTGGGGACACAGCCTAAACAGTAGAAGGCTGCGTCCCCATTCAACTTTTAAAGACCTTTGGATTAGTTTTCAAATCTGGCAATTCCCACAGGATCAGATGAATCTGCAGTTTCTGGGGATTAAGGGTGTGCCCAGACTTACAGATCCTGCACATTCTGATGCACAGTTGGGGCTTGCACGTCACACCTGACGCCCAATACTGTGTAGCAGCAGCGCATTATGTGCTGCTACTTCGAATTTACCTACTGAGGAACGATGAGCACTGGCTCCACAGTATCAGGTAAATTTGAAGTTTCCCACTGCCCTAACAGGATGGCAAGAAACAGTCAGCAAGAGCTGAGCCTGCAGCTCAGCTCCCATTCGCTGCCCCATCCCACATGACGCAACCAGCATAAGATAAAAGAGAAAGTTCTTCTCCCTCCTCTTCAGATAGCCATGTGTGTGAGGGGGGGGGGGAATCACTCTCTTGCACACACTTTCAATTTAATTCAGTTTTTAGAATGATGGGGGTGGGTGGGATGGATTCTGCCTTAAGGAAGCAAATGGGGGAGATCAGCAGGAGGCAGCTGCTAGCAGGGGGAGTGGGAGTGGGAGAAAAAAGTATAAACAAGATGGAGGGGGATGGGAATTAACAGGGAATGGAAAGTGCTGCCAGGGGTTTCTCCCCTGCCGGACACTGAAGAACGGAGAGTGAGTCCACATTTTAAGTTAACAATGGAAACACAAAATATCTGACTTCAGTGCTGATTGAAGAAAACCCTAACTTGAATCCAGGTTAAATCGCCCAGTGGGGATGTAGTCAAAGTGGCTTTTTTGAGTAACCATGTAAGATCAATTGTAATAGGATTCTGTCAATTAACAGAAACATGTGGAGTATTTCTTCAAAGGTTCTGGGAAAGAGATGAGGTTGAATGACATTTATTTATTTATTTATTTATTTATTTATTTATTTATTTATTTATTTATTTATTTATTTATTTATTTATTTACATTTCTAAACCGCCCCATACCTGAAGGTCTCTGGTAACAACAATTTAAACAACAAATTAATAACAGAATATACATTAAAAGCACTTAAAAATCAACAAACCTA
This sequence comes from Aspidoscelis tigris stejnegeri, assembly GCA_023333525.1. NCBI lineage: Eukaryota > Metazoa > Chordata > Lepidosauria > Squamata > Teiidae > Aspidoscelis > Aspidoscelis tigris. The sequence continues at coordinate 78,252,950 of JALMGA010000003.1, forward strand.
AAGCAGTATACAGCATGTTTAAAATGATGGTATCTTTGCTGGGATGGGAAATATAATCATCTCAGCCAAAGGCCAGGATAAATATATGTAAGGAAGGGGCATGACACACCTTGAGGGAGAGACTATTCCATAGTCTGGGGGCTATCACCAAAAAGGCTCTCTCCCAGGTGCCCACCAACCTCACTACTGAAGGTGGTGGGACAACCAGGAGGGCCTCACTGCTTGATCTTAAGGCACGGGCAGGTCGGTATGGGAGAAGGTGTTCTTTTAGATATTTGGGGTGCAAGTCATTTAGGGCCTTATAGGTCAGTACCTTGAATTGGGCTCGGTAGTAAATTGGCAGCCAATGCAGCCCTTTTAAAACATCTGGTTAGCTGTTCTGGTCAGCACTCTAGCGGCTGCATTTTGCACTAGCTGCAACTTCCGGACCATCTTCAAGGGCAGCCCCATGGAGAGTGCATTACAGTGGTCCAATCTAGAGGTTACCACAGCATGTATCCAGAAAAGGCTTCAGTTGACGTACCAGCTGTAGGTGGGAGTAGGTGCTCCTGGCCACAGCCTCTACCTGAGCTTCAAGTGTCAGCACGGAGTCCAGGAGAACCCCCAAGTTACACACCTTTCCCTTCCAAGGCATTGCAACTCCATCAAGGACTGAGTATCTCCCAACTACACGGACCCGAGACCCTCTGACACACAGCATCTCTGTCTTGTCTGGATTCAGCTTTAATTTATTAGCCCTCATCCAGCCCATTACTGTCTCCAGACACCTGTCAAACACTTCAACTACCTCTCCTGATTCAGATGGCACAGAGAGATAGAGCTGGGTATCATCTGCATACTGATGACACCTCACTCCAAATCTGATGACCTCTCTCAGCAGCTTCATATAGCATAGGAGATAAGATCAATCCCTGAGGGACCCCACAAGTGGGTTCCCAGAGTGTTGAATCAGTGTCTCCTACAGCCACTATCTGGGTTCTGTTCTGGAGTTAGGAGCAGAACCAGTGCCAAGGATTGCCTCCCACTCCTAAACTCCATAGTTTCTCCAAAAGGATACTGTGGCCAATGGTAACAAAAGCCACTGAGAGGTCCAGGAGAACCAGCAGGGAAGCATTCTTCCTGTCTCTTTCCTGGTGTAGGTCATCAACCACGGTGACCAAGGCCATTTCCGTACCATAACCTAGTCTGAAGCCAGATTGAAATGGGTCTAATCAGCTTTTTCCAAGCATGCCTGCAGTTGAATACCAAGAGCTTTCTCTAGAACCTTGCCTAAAAAGGTATGTTGGCCACCGGGCAATAGTTATTTAAATCCTCTGGGTCCAGGTAGGCCCTCTTCAGGAGGGGGCCCACCACACCCTCAGAGCCAGTGGTACAACCCCATCTCTTGGAGAGGCATTTACTACCTCTTGGATCCACCCGGTGATACCTCGCCAGCTAGTTTTTATCAGCCACAAAGTGCAGGGATCCAGAGAGCACATCGTTGGCCACCCCCCCTCAAGCAGCTTGTCCACATCCTCAGGCCACAGCAATTGAAACTGGACCAGAAAGTTCTCCGGATGCCTTGTTTGGACTCTGCCCAACTGTGACATTCAATCCCCTATGAATCTGGGCAACTTTGTCCTGAAAGTGTTTTGCAAATTTGTCACAGCAGATAATTGGCTCTGGCTCATGCTTCTTTGAGCAGCTCAATTTTATAAGGCCATTTACTATTCTGAAAAGCTCTGCTGGATGGCTACTTGAGGATGCAATGGTAGGCACAGTAGTGTGCTCTAACCTGTGTTCGGTCAGACTCACAGCCAGATTTACGCCACCTACGCTCTAGCCATCAACCTTCCTGTTTCATAGCCGGTAGCTCCATGAAGTACCAAGGAGCTTTTCAGGCTCCACAACCATGCTGAGGACACTTGGGAGCGATCGTGTCAATAGCCCTGCTCATCTCCTGGTTCCAGAGAGAAACCAAGGCATCGACAGGAGTGCCAATCATGCCAATTGGAAAATCTCCCAGAGCATTCAGGAATTGCTCAGATTCCGTAAGTCTTCATGGGTGGACCATTTCAATAGGTCCCACCCCATAGATGGGAACTGCCATTGCAAGTCCAAATTTCACCAGCGAATGATCCGTCCATAACAATGGGTTGACAGTCAGACCTCCTATCAACGGATACTCACCAGTCCGCTCTGAGGCAAAACCCACACCAAGGGTGTGGCCTGCAACATGAGTTGGGTCAGAGGTAAATTGAGACAGCCCCATCGGTGTCATGGAGGACATGAAGAACTGAGCCTTGGCGTGGACACTGACATCCCCCAACACCACTGTGGCAGAGGTTTTCAACACCACATCTGAGACCATGTCAGCCAGTTCAGATAGGGAAGATGCTAGGCAGTGGGGTGAATGGTACACCAGCAGCATCCCTATTCTGTCTATCTGGCCCAACAGCATAAACAAGCCCTCAACCCCTGTTACAGTGTGAATTGGCCATCGGGTGAGGAAGATGGAAGTCCAACAGACTACAGTGACACCTCCTCCCCTCCCCCCTGGTCTAGAACAGTGCTGCACTGAGTATCCTGGAGGACACAGCTGGGTAAGACAAGGCCCATCCAGGTCTTGTTTATACAAGGCAGATCAGCCCCCTTCTCTAAAATCAAGTCACATATGACAAATGTTTTATTCTGGGTTGATCTGGCATTCAAGAGCAACACAGTCAGAGCAGGGGGCTGATTGGCATGGCTCCCTAAACACTGCTAGTTGGGAGGCAGAACAGAAGGGGCAATAGCTTCAAGGTATCTAATACTCCTTCTAAACTGTCTCTTCTGCCTTGCATTGCCATATCTCCCCCTGCCCATTACTGCTGTGATATTTGCTCCCTGTTCCACTTCCATTTAGATCTATTGTGGAGAGATCAAAGTGAGGCTTCCAGTTAAAGCCTCAATGCTGAAGCAGCAGCCTGATGGTCCTGATCTACATTGCACCACCACTATCAATCAATTTATATCATGCATCTTGCTTGTTTGGATACTCAACCAACCAATTTATCATTTTTATATGCTGCCTCTACAAATACTGCTCAAGTCAATTAGGCAATTTAAAAGATATAATTAGTGGTGGTGGTGTGATAGTAGTAGTAGTAGTAGTAATATTAAAAAAAGAAAGCAAAGGCAAATCCAGCATCAAATGAAAGTTAATCCCTTATTTCAGCCCAAGTCTAAAGAAGCTATTCTTCTTATATCTGCCTGCAGGAGGCAATAGAGGTTTTTTGTTTGTTTGTTTATTGTCCACCATTGCCGCTATCTCAGTAATTGGTTGCAACTGGACATTCTGTTTGGCCCTAAATTCACATTTTGGCATGCAAACAATGTAAATATTTAAATGGTCAGAGAATGGCTTCCCCGTTTTCCTTGTACCAAGGAAGACAAGAACAGCTACAAAAGGTTCTTCTAGAAACCACAAGACTGACTTGTCTCTAAACTTCTTGAAATAGTCCAAAATCCTTCTATGGAATTTTCCACTGTTGGGATAAGGATAAGGGTTTTTTTTTCTTTCCCAAAATACTATAATCAGAGGTTATCCAATGAAATTGTTGTTGTTCACTTGTGTGTGACCTCATGGACCATAGTATGCTAAGCCCTTCTGACCTTCAACATCTTCTGAAGTTTGCTCCACTGATTTTTTTAAATTAATAAATCTCAAATTTTGTAATTCATAGTACAAGTTGTGGTGTTGTCCACCAGCTGGATGATATAAAAAAAAGGTTGGATCAATTCATAAAATTGAGGGCTATCAAGGACCATTAGCCCTGATGGCAGCAGAAGGTGGCACTACTCTAAAGGGCCAGCTGCTTCAGGGCAAACTATGTGCAGGAGCTGGGGGACTTCTCTGTGCAGCTAGTTGGCCATTGTGGGTAGAGACTGCTGGACAAGATGAGCCATAGAACTGATCTAGTGGGGGGATTTCTAATGTCCTTTTGTAATAAACTTCACATAGTTTAACAAATGTTTTATTTCTTTATTTGTATTTATTTCCTATTGAGTGCCTGAAGGTTTCAGGGTGGGTTACCACTGTAAAAACAAAATTAAAATGAACACATTAAAAACAAACCTGTGCCTTAAAAGTAGAGAAGGGAAGCTGTTTCCTCTGCTAAAAGCCAGGGTAAATAGAAGAAGAAGAAGAAGAAGAAGAAGAAGAAGAAGAAGAAGAAGAAGAGTTGGCTTTTCTACCCTGCTTTTCTCACCCATTTAAGGGAACCAAGCATCTGACAAAGCTTTCTATTCTTCTCCCCAGAGCAGAAGAAGGTAGTGAGGTAGTTGGGACTGTGAGTGCTTAGAAGACAGCTGTGACTAGCCCTAGGTCACCTGACGGTGAAGTGTGGAATCAAACCCAGTATTCCCAGATAAGAGTCCTGCTCCCTAACCACTAGGCCAAACTGGCTCACAAATAGGTGCATATTCGGCTTCAATGAAAGCCAAGAGAAGGTGTGAACAATAAAACTTGGAGAAGTTCTACAGTGGAAAGGAAGGAGAACTCAACTTCTTTTGTTTCTTTGTCTGTGGGTGATGCAGCATTGCGCTTGTGCACCTCATGTGCACCTCCCTAAAATCAGAAATAATTGTGGTGTCTGCATAGTGGAGCAAGAAGTTGAGTTTTTCACCTAGTTTCCTCAGCACTCAACTGGTCCCTATTTATTCCTTGGCATTGGACATATTGGCAAAAACCTAATACTGAAGTATTGATGTATAATCTTGTGGATATTAACATGTTGATTATAATCTCCTCATAGAAAAGAATAAATGTCACAGTATTTATTAAAAATGCAAGTAGTGGCAGAAATAACATGTCTGATTCTAATAATGATTTATCAATGAATAATAAACTGTCTTTTTTCTGTTTAACCAGAAGCCAATTACTGAGGTTAATCTGTTTTGATATTTCTTCATAAAATTCAGCATAATGGTCGAAGCAATGTGGTAAATCATACTCATAACCTTTCTCAATTGAAATGCGCTGTGCTTCAATCAATAGTGCTTTTTTAGCAGCAGTGTTTTAAAACTAGCTCATAAAAAACTCCTCATACTTTCCCATAAACAAAATTTTCTAATAACCAGTTTTAAGATGTTTCTTGGTTTGCCACTTATAAAACTTTAATCTTCTTACTTTAATCTTCTATGTCTTTTCTTTTACAAAAGTCAATCCTCTGTTTGTAGACTGTCCAGGACAAGAGTGGGGGTCTTTTCACACTTACCTGACTGGTAAAGAAGTAGCACAGTAGCGGCCATCCTCATATCGAGTGCTGTAAAAGCCCCACGCCAGGCCAGCACCACGTGAAATGTGGATGGCCAGGGAAAGTTGGATTACCATGGCAAGATCCACAGGTTAGTCTAGTGAGCAGACCAGTAATCACTAACAGGTAAGTGTGAACAGGCCTTGGCTTTAAAATAATAATAAACAGCCCCATCCAGTTGAAAAACCTTGGAGGAGATTGAATAGGAAAACTGTGAAGATACTAACTAGTAGTACGTTGCTTCACTTTGGAGTCTGAGAACCTGCTTAAGCTATTCAGTCATTTCCTATATGGCACAGTACATTATAGCTGCATTTTCAGCAGGTTTCATGCACACTCAGTGAGGGCCTGTGGTATATGACATCCAAAGCATGGTGGTGTGAATATTGGAAATAAAATTCATGGAATTTATGCCTTAAACCTTAAAGTTTGGTCCAGACTAAGGCCCTTTCTGCACTAGGCATTTACTTTCATCTTTTCTTACTCTTCTCTTTATGTATCATCTCTGCTGTGAACTGGAAAAGTGAGGTCAAAACAGCAGAAGTAAGGCTTTGTGAGAGAACAATGTGCAGGAAAACTCTTGTAAGCCTGTAAGGCTGATTTTGCACATCAAAAAAGGCTCCCATAAGAGGCTCCCGTAATAATGAGCTTGAGTCTATCTTACACATGAGACAACAGTAGTATTTAAAAGTGCTGTTAAAAAGTAATATTGATGTATCTTTCCCAGATGACATGATTTGTATTTATTTTGCTTAAGCTATCAAAGAGCTGACATTTCCAACTCAAGTGAACATATTTATAAATAACTTTATTCTGTTTCTTGTTCTCATATTTTCTCCGTCTCTTTCCCAGTTCTCAAATGTTTCAGTTTTTTAGCCTTTTCAGAATGATAGCTAAAAAGAACATTGAAGGAAAGAAAACCAGCAGACAGTGCTACAGAGAGGTAAAGGGAACATATATCAAAAACTCACCAAAAACAAACCTTTCTGCTGTGTTGAAAAACATATACTGCATCTAGACATTGGTTACTAAGTTTGGATATTTTAGAATACAGCACCATGTCTACTCAGCTGCAAAATTTAGCCTGATTTTGGTTCTACCATCCTTTGCCTAGCACAGAAACTTTATATCTGGCTGGAGTTACAGATAACTCCTTGCCTCCTGCTACAACAACAGCAACAACGTCATTTTCCGAAAGGGTGGAACAACAAACACATGCAATCAATACAAACAAAACAAAAAATATATATAAAAGTTAACATTATATACACACCCAGTTCTCATTACATACTACAGGTTACAATTTGACTCACTCACCCCAACTTTGAAAGTGTTTTCCTGTTGTTACATATTGACCTTTGACGAATTTGCCCAATATTGAACAGATTTCACACACACTCTTTAAATTGCTGCTTGCTGATTATTTTTACAGCTTGCCTTGTTGTAAAGTTATTTCTTGTGTGCCTTTTGAATTTCAATAAAGCAACTTTGTATTAAGATCAGCCTTGAGATTGACTCCCATGGGCCATCAGTTAAACCAAAGAAACCTTGCATCTGGGAATGCTGTCAAAAACCTGTGTCTAGGGGAGTTCCTGTGACAATAATTTCATGTACAGATTACTCTAATGTGCGCCTTATGGAACTACACTTGTATCTGGTCTAAAAGCTGCAACTGGTGCAAAATGCAGTGACCAGACTATTGAATGGCATGCTTGTTCACAAACTCTTTCATTTAAGGAATTACATGAATTGCCAATCAACTACCAGGACAGATTTAAAGTCTTCTGCTTGCAAAAAACTTGGAACCAGGGCACTTGCTAGATCACCTTCCCTGATGTAGACCAGTAAGATCATTGAGATAATCTGGAATAATTATTTAAGCATCTGTGGTAAACTTAATTTATTTTCCCAGGTACTTTTCATGTGAATGTCTGACTGTCTCATGGTCCCACCTTGTTTTAAGTGTGTGCACACACACAACTAGTTTTTCCTGGGGAGCTGTGCAGATAAACATAATTTAATGCCAAATTTCTTACTGGAAGCAAGTTACTTTTTAAAACTCTTTTAATGTGCAATCTTCCTATTTATTAGCAATATCTTCAGTCTCAGACTGTGTCCCTTCAGGTGTTCCTGTACTACAACTCCCAACATTCATCTCCCAGTGTTCTGTGCTGTGAGTCACCAAGAGTCAAACCTGACTTGATGACACAAATAAACAGTTTCCCAGCATCGTGCATTTGTAGTGGTCCACCAATGCTGGCCACGGTGCACGCAGGTGCAGTGGAAGCCAGACTTCCCCGTGCCAGAAGCTGACGCGCCATGACTAGGTAAGCACCCAAGCGCGAGCCCGCGGCCCTGGGCGGGGGGTAGGTGGCAGCTGCAGCTTCCCTCTCACTCAAGAAGGGCTGATCGGCCTTTCTCGGGCGAAGGGGAAGGCAGGGAAGCCGGCTGCTGGCCGTGCCATGGTGGAGGCCAGTGGGTGTGCCCACCTGTCAAAGAGGCAGAGCATGCGCTGTGCCTCTTTGACAGCTGGGCATGCACTGGCAATCTGGCTCTTTCCCGCTGCTTCAGAAGCATTCACTTCCGAACCGGTTTAAGGGGAAAAGCCAGATGTAAGACCTGATTTTTCCGGTCTTACATCTGGGTCGAATGTTGGTGGCAAAACCGGTTTAAGCAACTGGTTTTGTGTGTCAACGTGTGGATGTGGCATCCTTAAAGGGACCCTAATTCTGGCCTCTGCGCAGAAAGGTCCTTAGTCAACCTTAATCTTACATGTGAATATGAGATATGCAGTCATATTTGCTTTATTTATCCTTCTTTCTTTTTCTGGTTCCTTGTTTCTGACATTTCCTTCCTTTTAAAACAATGTTGTCAATAATTTCTGTCTGGAAGTTCTTACGATGACCATTAGCCCAGATAGCTGTAGGGAAGCCGAACATCTGTAAGAAAGAAAGTGGAAACTAGATTGTGGTAGCCAATCAAAGTCTGCCATATGGAAATAGTCCAACAATTGCCTTCAGTAATTCCCAGACTATTTTTTGATGCTAAAATCCTGACAGATTGCTCTTGTGATAAAGATGTTAACAAGAGAAGAAAATGGCACTAATTTAATCTATTCTTACAGGTCATGCTGAAATGAAATGGGGATGACACAAAATTATAATAATAAATACAGGCGTAATTTCACAGTTCTTCATAAATGCAGTTCCTCTGTCTTTTCACATGCAAATTTACTACCCTTTGCTTCATGACTGTGATTTGTGAGGTGCTATCTTGCCCTCCACTTGGGAAATGTATTCTATCTGATCCCATAATTATTTTTATACTACTAAAACAAACCCTTATAGATTACTACTGCAGTGCAGTTCTTGAGGTTTTGTACCTCCTTCTTTTTATGATTTTGAGACTCTTTAAATCTGTATTAGCTTCTTGATTTTGACTTTAAAGTTACCCCCTTCATCTCTCACTGGACAAGAGTTGTAAGATCAATATGCCAAGGAAGATGAAAAAAAGAGAGAGAGAGAGAACTGGCACTGGCAATTACTAACTCAGGCTGTTTCTGTACTTGGTCTGTAGTCCAGATCAATCAGCTGCTTAGTACACTTTGTCCACATGAAACTAGTGCTATTCCAGCCCAGAACTGCCCCAAGAGGTCCCTATTACAGATCAGAGGTAGACCTCTTTGAAGAGCTCTACAGCCACAGTAACTGTTGGTCCAGGCATTGTGTTTCTGCATCTGGTCTGGTAAAATAAAAATGCCACAGCCCCAATTTTAAAGATTATGCTAGCTTCAAAAATATTTTTTGAAACTTCAACATGGAGGGTGGCACACTACCCTCGGAGGCTGTTCAGGCCCACCCTTGTGCACCAGACACAGTGCTTGAGTGATTGGTCCTGGGCCAATCATGGGCAGGAATGGGTGGTGCCTTGGGTAAGGAGTCAGTCTGGTGTGGACTGGAACAGCTATGGTGCTTCTGCCTTGCTGCCAGTGTTGGCCTGGGATGGACAGCATTCCTGCCCTTGCAATGCTGATGGCACCACTGTACTTGGTCTGGAAAGGGCTGGGGAGAAATAGTTAAACTGATCCAAGCAAAGTGAATGTGAAAACAGCCTCAGCTGAATACTGTTGTTGATCACCAAAAGTGCTAAGAGGTCTCAGCTGTGACTAGTTGGAGCTAAAAAGCTGTTATGTTTGGGAACAACAGGCTACACTAAGTGATAAATGAAGATGAGCGAATTGTGGCAGTTGTCACAAAACAATGTTAATGAGAATTGTTATGCCAACTCCTTTCTAACAAATATCTATGAATTCTCATATTCTCCAAGGCCCTGGTCACACCTATATGAGACAAGATGTCCTATTCATAATTCAAACTGAGGTCATACCAGCTGTGTTCACACCTAGATCATTATAGGTTGTCCTCAGGCCATCCTCACTTTGGGCTGTATCGCTCCCACCTTTCTCCACAATTGATCTGAGCCTCCTCCATGGAACTCTTGGCTCTCCACCCCTTTTGCTGCATCAAATCTATATCCTTTCTTATTGGATTACTCAAGGGAGGTGAGGGTGTGTGTTGGCGGTTCTTTTTAAAACCTAATCCCCCACCTCCATGCCCCCTTCCTTTTTTATGTGCTTTTCTTTTCTGTGCAATTAAAAAAAATTTTTTTTGCATAAGAATGCTAGATAGAGGAATCATACACATAAACTGAGGAGAGAAGGCGAGGTGCCTCATGAACTCCATGCGTGCTGCCCTCTCCTAGAAATTGGCTGAAGTGAAAGATTTGATCCACCACCACCACAGAATGGTTCAGCCGCGTTTAGCCTGCCCGCATTCACGTTGAGGAAGAGAAGATGGCATGGAATGCCAGGACTGGCTGAGTACTCTGGAAAAGAGGACTCTGGTTAGAATGATCTGATGTGGATAAGCTGGCTTGGAAAATGAACTGACTAAAAATAATGTGACCAGAAGATGATCTGAAGTCGCCTTAAACTAAAGGTGTGACCAGGGCTCAAGAATCTTTAAGCCTTGGGTCTGGCTCCAATATACTTGGCTTGCAAGTGAAGCTCAGGGAAGGTTGAGGAGGGAGAAGATGATACCCAAAATAAATGAATTTATTTTTTAAAAATGCAAAGATACAAAATGAAAGTTTTACAAGCTACAGGCAAAAAATAAAAATGTAATACTCTGGGAAACTACTAACTACTACAGTACATGTAATTTGTTTCAGTCTGAGTACAGCATAAATTGGCAAAATAATACTTTTTAGCTTAGCTGCCAAAGAAAGATTGGCTTTTGATAGAATGTGTCATTTTACATGGAAAGTGGAAATTTGGAGAGAGATGTAAAGCAACCAGCCTGAATAACTTTAAGAAAGGATTAGACAAATTCATGGAGGTCAGGCATATAAATGGCTACTAGAATGGATACCTAGGTACTGCCTCCAGGGGACTTTCTGCACTTCCTGTTCCGTTTGGGGGATGGGAATAGAACACTCCCACTGGCATGCAATTCCTCCCCCCACATGTCCGCAGACCTACTGGAGATCCAGACTCATGTCTGGGTGCTACCATCTTTGTCCCAAGACCAGTGTGACAGTGTGTGCACCATCACCAGGATGACGGTGATGTAGCACAAACGCGCACTCATGTTTGGTTTCATCTGAGATGTCAGCGTGCTTGTGCAGCACCTCATATGACCTGCCCAGCACCATAGAGGTGTACATGGGCTTTAGCAGAGACATCAAAGGCCGTCTCTGGTCAAGGTAAGTCTACATATGGAGCACAAAATCATGCTGCACAGGTAGTTTGCATGCAGTACGTGCCTGCACAGAAGAGGCTATTTCTAAACGGAAGCATCTGCATATCTTCAACTGCAGATGCGCCATCTGGGACCTTACTACATGCAGACAGGCCCCAACTTGGAGAGATCGGCACAATGCCTTTAAAGGCCATTTGAAAAGGCCTATTCGCCCTAGGCCTCTGGAATGCAATTAGGACAGCCCTGGGGCACAGCATTTGCGCTGCTGGGCTGGCGGTTTTGTCCAGAACCGTTCCAGCTCATCCCAGGGCAGCCTAATTGTGTCCTGGGTTCCTGGCTGTCCCAGAGTTCTCCGGCATTCACACTCTCCTTCCTGGACAGCTGTGGGCCCCACCCCCTGGCTGCTGCCATTGGGCCATCAGCTCAGTGCGCATTTGGAGGGTAGGGTGGCGTGAGCCCCTAGGTGCGATTGGGCCTGCAACAGTCGGCGGGACACCTGGATACCCCTGGTTTGGTCTCCCCCTGCCCCTTTTGAGGGCAGGGCAAGAGTGGACTGGTGGTGTCTTCAGCCTCCATGGGGCACCTGGGCATCCCCACCCACCAAAGGGCCCGTGCTACCCACCAGGCCCGCACACAATGACTTACCTTGTTGGACCCTCTGGTCTGATGTGGTGGTTGCGTGGCTGGCTGGATCGATGTGTCACTTTGTGAAGACTGACCCCACACTGTCAGCGCATCAGACTGGAGTTGCACGCAGCAATAGACTGACCCCACACTGTCCATGGGGTTCGTCTACCAGTGCGTGCACCTCCGGTCTGATGCACTAACAGCATGGGGTCAGTCTACCGCTGCCTGTGCCTGCGCCTATGTATGGAGCAGAACATCACCTCGGCCAGCCGTGTGACCACCACATCAGATCAGAAGGTCTGACAAGGTAAGTGGTTGTGCAGCTGGGGGGAGACTACAATCCCCCTTGGTGCTGGAGGGCACCTAGGGGGTTTATGGCAGCTGGTGCAGCCCGATCTGGGCCTTGCCAACTGCCAGTGCACCAGGATGGGTCTTCAGCCTCCTTGAGGTGCGAAAAGGCCTCAAGTGAAGGTTTTGCCTTTGTCTTCTGCTTGAGATATCCAAAAACAATTGGTGGCCGGTGGGATAGGATGCTGGATTAGAAAGTCATGATCTGTCCCTCCAACCTGGATGCTAGGCATCCATTCCATTCTAGTAACCATTGATATCCCTGCCCTCTCTGAATTTCTCTAGTACTTTCTTAAATCTGTCTAGGCTGGTTGCTGTCACCAGGCAGCAGGGTCCTGGGATATAAAAAGCTAATAAACCAAAAGGCAGTGGCAGGTGAACAGGGGTCAGAGCAGACTGGCTGGATTTCATGCATCCCAGCTGGATTATTGCCATGTAAACCTTTAGTTCAGCTTCTCTTGGTTCTTCAATTGCCTGCCTGTTGGTTGAGTTACCATATCTAGATTAGGACTAACGTGAAGCGAGACCTCAGGACTGCAGTCTCCCATAATCTCACACGATTCTAAGCTCAAATAGTCAAACTGAGAAATTCATAGGAGGTCCATGGGACTGAAGATTGCTTATTACATACTTACAAATGGCAAAGTTATTAGAGAAAAATAGAAGCTACTTTAACAGTAAGCATAAATGGTAAAAGCTAGTTTCAGAAGCTTCTGTATAAATGCTACAACAAAGGGCCTTTATGTGTCACTAAAATGGGAGGAAATTACTTTTTTATTTAGAGCAAGCTAATGCTAAGGTGACATTACTATATGAGCGACGGAGAGGAACTGAACATTTTCCTTATACTGTAATAAGAAGACATAGGTCACTCACTCCTTTCTTTTGCAAGGATGATTGTTTAATGTGTAGCACATGAAGTCCTGCTTCTCCCCATAATCACTTTAGGAAGCAGAAGACATAGAATATGTAAATATATTCATGTCAGGATAGCATAGGGATGAAGTTGATGCAGGTGATTTTGCTTTACTGTTACACCGAGTGAGTAATTTTACTGATGAAAGGATTTTTTTGTCCCTCAATGGTGATATCAAAAATGGCCTTTTCTAAATCATCCTTACAACTGAACTTTAATATTGGGAAGTGGGGCAGTGCAAACAGGTTCATTTCCACCTTGACATAGTTCTGCATTTAGGACATTTGTTTAAAGTATAAAGCAAGATATGTGTAACTCCTTTTAAATGTTTCTATTTGTATTAACAGCAGAACATAAAAGAAATTGGGGGCTGTTTGCACTTCACCATATTATGGAACATATCTCATGATAGAGAGTTGTTGTCTGCATGATAATGCAGACTCTGGCAGGCCTCATCTGGGGCCTGATGTAGCCTGCACTACTATATGGACAGCAGGTTCCTGTTCTAGGATATACCCGTATTTTCCGGTGTATAAGGCGACTGGGTATATAAGACGACCCCCAATTTTTGTACTTAAAATGGAGATTTTGCAAAACTGGGGTGTGCAGCCTAAACCAAGCCTCGGACTTGGGGAGAGATGGCAGCCTTACCTGCTAATCCCAAGAATGTGGCTTGTAGCTTTCCTTCTGACGGAGGGAAAAACCTTGCTCCGATAAAGATCTGTGGCTGCAATGCAGCTTTGGAGTCTGCCGCTCTAGCACAATTCGTCTATGACCCTGAAGGGGAGTGGGTGTTCCACCGAGCGAAATATGAAGAATCCTGCCATCATTTTCTCTTCAAAAGCCTCTCTGCTTTCAACCCTCCCCTACTGGGTCATAGATGAATCGCGCGAGAGTGGCAGATTCTTCTAAAGTAGAGAAGAGAAAATGAGGGCAGGATTCTTCATATTTCGCTTGTGCAACACCCGTTTAGCAAGGTCTTTTCCTTGTGAAGGTGCCAGAAGGAAAGCTACAAGCCACATTATTGGGATTAGCAGGTAAGGCTGCTGTCTCTCCCCAAGTCCAAGGCTCGGTTTAGGCTGCGCATCCCAGTTTTGTGCTGGCAGCTGTGGCCAGCAGGACCCGGGTGAGGGTATTTCTGGTGTATAAGATGACCCCCGACTTCTCAGAAGATTTTTCAGGGTTAAAAAGTTATCTTATATGCCAGAAAATAAGGTATTTCAGAATAAAGCCAAGTGTGAACAGGCCCATAATCTCAGTACAGATCAGTATTAGCCTTCTTACCTGAAGTTCATTGCTGGAGCATTCAAGATGACAGAGAAATCATTCCAGAGAGGCCAAGAAGTTTGCCAGACTTCATTAACGAGTAGATTTTTTTTTTGGTTCATTTGTTTGCTACCCCTGACCACCTCCTTGTACTTAGGGCAACTTACCAAATCTTAAAGCTTTTAAAGCACAAGAGAAAGAGGAGAAAGGGCAAGCTGGGAAGATCCTCCATAAGTACCCATTCGTGACCCCTTCCTCCCTCAACTGATGTTACATCCAGATGTTAATTACTTATTCTGCTATTTGGATATTCTGGAATAAAACATGGATATAAAGCATAAGGCTAGGGCTACTACAAGGAGGCCTTCTGGGTATACGTGAAAGGCTCAAACAATGTTATTCTATGTTTAGTTAGGGGTTTGACTACCATCAGATGAGGCTGACTCTTTACTGGAGGGTGAGAAACCAGTAAGACTCCAGAAACAATTATAACTGGTTGGACAGCATCATATTTGTTTGGATACTGAACTTAGTGCTTATTACTGTGTGCATGATTTTTTTTTGGTGGCAGACATTGCTTTCTTGGGCCACAGTTCATGGCTGCAGTCACACCCTCACTTGAAACCGTCAGCCCATCTTCAGGTCTGACTGCTCTGACTGTTTTATTGCGGACTTTCCACCTTCCGTTTTATCCAAATAAAATGGATAGAATTAAAAAAGTGTGAGCAGTTGGGCTAAAGAAGGACTAAAATGAAGGTGTGACTACAGACCATCAAGTGAGGAGGGCTGGAAATATGCAGAAAATGCTGAACTAAGTGCGGGATTAGTTTCACATGTTCCTCAACGGCAGAATTTGGACAAGAAGAGTGAATATAAATGTATATATGCAAACACCAGGAGCCTTCGAGCCAAAATAGGGGAGCTAGAAAGCTTAGTTATGGAAAATAGGATTGATATTATTGGCATAACTGAAACCTGGTGGACCAGTGAAAACCAATGGGATACAGTCATCCCAGGTTACAAACTGTACAGGAAAGACAGGGAAGGGCGACATGGAGGTGGTGTAGCCTTGTATATTAAAGAAGAGATAGAATCTTATGAACTGGAATGTCCAGGTGAGTCTGACTCTTCCACAGAAGCAGTGTGGGTAAAAATACCAAGCCAAAAAGGAAGTCTAACAATAGGGACATGCTACCGTCCTCCCAACCATATGCCCAAAGGAGATGAACAATTGGAGAAGAAGGTAAAGGAGGTATCCCATAAAGATAGGGTGGTTATAATGGGGGACTTCAATTATCCTCACATAGACTGGGTGAACTCCTGTTCAACTCAGGATAGAGAAATAAATTTCATAGACCTACTTAATGACTGTTCCATGGAACAAATGGTCATGGAACCAACCAGGGGAAATGCAGTCCTGGACTTGATCCTAAGTAATGCACAGGACCTGGTAAAGGACGTCACTGTAGCTGATCCAATTGGGAACAGTGACCACAATGCAATAACCTTCAACTTAAATACAGAGAGTAAGTTCTTAATAAATTCTAACACAGAGACCTTAAACTTTCATAAGGGAAACTTCCCCAAAATGAGGAAATTAGTGAAAAGGAAATTGAAAGGGAAAGTCAAAAGAGTTAAATCACTTCAAAATGCATGGAGACTACTTAAAAACACAATAATGGAAGTGCAACTAGAATGCATTCCTAAAAGAAGAAAGGGGACTTCTAGGTCCAAGAAGAAACCAATGTGGCTCACAAATGCAGTAGATGAAGTCATTAAAAACAAGAAGAGTTCATTTAGGAAATGGAAGGCTTGTCCAAATGGGGAGAACAGGAGGGAACATAGACACTGGCAACACAAATGCAAGACAGCCATTAGGAAAGCTAAGAAAGATTTTGAGGAGCACATTGCTAAAAACATCAAAAGAAATAACAAGAACTTCTATAAGTATATCAGAAGTAGGAATCCAACCAGGAGAGCAGTTGGACCACTAGATGGTAAAGGACAGAAATGGGTAATTAAAGAAGAAACGGAGATTGCAGAGAGACTAAATGAATTTTTTGTTTCCGTATTCACGGAAGAAGACAGAAGACACATGCCAGTAACTGAGCCTGTATTTTCTGAAGAGTTAAACTGTACAGAAATAACCAAGGAAGAGGTCCTGGCATGTCTTGATAAACTAAATGTGAACAAGTCACTGGGACCAGATGGTATTCATCCAAGAGTCCTTAAGGAACTCAAATGTGAAATTGCCGAACTTCTAGCAAAAATATATAATCTTTCCCTAACATCAGGCTCCGTACCTGAGGACTGGAGGGTAGCAAATGTAACACCAATCTTCAAAAAAGGATCCAGGGGTGATCCAGGCAATTACAGACCAGTTAGCTTAACGTCAGTTCCATGTAAGGTGATGGAAACCATTATTAAAGACAAAATTAGTGTGCATATGGAGGAGCAAGCATTGCTGAACAAAAGCCAGCATGGCTTCTGCAAAGGTAAATCATGCCTCACAAATTTATTGGAATTATTTGAGAGTGTCAATAAACACGTGGATAAAGGTGGACCAGTAGACATTGTCTATCTGGACTTTCAGAAGGCTTTTGACAAAGTCCCACATCAAAGGCTACTGAGTAAACTCATCAGCCATGGAATAAAAGGACAAGTTCTGTCCTGGATTTGTGACTGGCTTAAGGGCAGAAAGCAGAGAGTAGTAATAAACGGCAAATTCTCAGGGTGGAAAGAAGTAAAAAGTGGGGTCCCTCAAGGCTCAGTACTGGGACCAATGCTTTTTAATTTATTCATCAATGATCTAGAAGAAGGGGTACATAGTAAAATAGCAAAGTTTGCTGATGATACTAAATTATTTAGGGTAGTAAAATCTGAAAGAGATTACCAAGAGCTCCAGAGGGATCTCTTAGCATTGGGTGAATGGGCAACCAAGTGGCAAATGTGCTTTAATCTTAACAAGTGCAAAGTAATGCACATTGGGGCCAAGAATCCAAATTACGTCTATAAACTGATGGGGTCTGAGCTTTCTGCAACACATCAGGAAAGGGATCTCGGGGTTTTGGTGGACAGTTCCATGAAGGTGTCAACTCAGTGCGCGGCAGCAGCAAAAAAAGCAAATTCAATGCTGTGAATAATTAGGAAGGGAATAGAAAATAAGACAGCAAGTGTCATTTTGCCCCTTTATAAATCTATGGTGAGGCCGCATTTGGAGTATTGTGTACAATTCTGGTCACCACACCTCAAAAAGGATATTGTGGAACTAGAGAAGGTGCAGAGAAGGGCAACCAGAATGATCAAGGGTCTGGAACACCTCCCTTACGAAACCAGGCTGCAACGTCTAGGCCTCTTCAGTCTGGAGAGACGGCGTTTGAGAGGGGACCTGATTGAAGTATATAAAATTATGCACGGTATTGAAAGGGTGGATAGAGGAAATTTCTTTTCTCTGTCGCACAACACTAGAACCAGGGGGTACTCTATGAAGCTGATGGGTAGGAGAATAAGGTCTGACAGGGGGAAGTATTTCTTCACCCAGAGGGTCATCGGCTTATGGAATGTGCTGCCGGAAGAGGTGGTGACAGCTACCAGTCTGGATGGCTTTAAGGTAGGGTTAGACAAATTTATGGATGACAGATGTATCAATGGCTACTAGAACGAATGCCTAGGTGCATCTTTCAGGCTGGGGGCGGGGGAGGAACTGGGGCGCTTCTAAGGCCATCTGCTGGGACTCAAGAGCAGGAGAAGGTTTGTCCTTGTCTCTGCTTGAGATGCCCGTGAGCATTTGGTGGGCCACTGTGTGCGACAGGATGCTGGACTAGATGGGCTGTGGCCTGATCCAGCAAGGCTTCTCTTATGTTCTTATGTTCTTATCCTAACAAGAGGTATGCTATGGTGATTACAGGCAGACATAATGGCAGCATGGATACTATATGGTTGCAATCATATGCATACCCACACCAATGTCTTTCTCTTTGACTATACTGGATCTACTTCTGAACAAAACGTATGGCCTTTTCTATAGGTCTATTTTGTAAAATGTAGAAAGTGAATTGGGGAGTGGGTTCTGGCTAGGAGCTACTGAGTATTGTGTGGTACTATTTATTTTGTCCTTCAAATGAATGTATTTTTGACATTCGAATTCGAGTAGATTTGAATGTCATAAAATCCAATTCGATTCAGCTATTTAAGATCCAAATGTCATAAAATTTGATTCAAATCCACAATGTTCGAATCCGTATGTTCGAATGTTAGATTGGCATTTAAAGATACAAATGTTGACAACATTCATATCTGTTATATGTATTTGTATTATCCCGTATGCATCCCCTTCTAATCCCATATTTTATGCGCAAGATGCGTATAATTTTCATGCAGATTCGTATACGACAGATACGAATCTACACATTTGAATTATCCGTAACGGATTTTCGAAAATCTGGATTATACTTTGAATGTTCAAATTCAGAGTTTTGAAAATCCGATTCGAGTTCAAATGTCAACATTTGACAGATTTGAATTGAATATTTGAATTTTAGAATATTTGTGCACATCCCTAGTCTGAATCCCCACTCAGCCATTCAAGGCCACTAGGTGTCAGTCAGCACCTCTCAGCTTAAGGTACCTCACAAGACACCTGTAAGGATAAAATGGAGAAGTACGGTAGTACATATACCATCTTGAATGTCTTCAAGAAGGGGCAGTGTCTACCATTAAATGACAGATAAATAGATGCAGATTTATTTATTTATTTATTACATTTATATTCCACCCTATAATCTAAAGTCCTAGGACATGTATCAACAATTAGAATACATAAATATTTATATTAAACAAATTAAAACAGTGCAATACCAATAGGAGGAGAACTACTCCTTCAGCCAAAGGCATGGGTACAAAGGTTGTCTTCACATGGGAAGAACATGGTGCCTGGTGATATAAAGGAAGCGGAGAGAGTTTTTCAAGAAGCATGGGCAATTATAGGTTTTCGTCTTCTCGGGTGGGATGGGGGGAGGACTAGGGGGACAAACATTGAGTAGAAATCTTTCTCTTGCCAGCCTGGTCCCATTGAATCTGTGTTTCCTGGTTCTTTGTGGGCTTCCAGCTGTGTCAGCAAGTCATAACAGAACCATCACAGACAAGAGCCTGTTTTTTTTTCCACTGACCTCCCTTAATCCGGATCTAAGATGATCCAGATCTAAGGAATGGGTCCTTCAACTAATCCAGATCTAGTAGATCCAGATTAAGAGAAGTACCCAATGTGTCCCCAAGGGCGGTGCAGCACCCAATAGCAACAGGTGCGAGCCTGCCCACAGTGGAAACACCAGAGCACCCATGTGGCGAATCTGGATTGACTCACATGGGGCCCACCCATCACCCCAGTTTTTTGGGGGGACAAGGGGTGCAATCTCTGGAGATTCTTCGAAGATTCTCCAGAGTGGCTCAGGAGAATCTCCAGAGCTTTGTCATATGACCCCATTCCCCGATCGCGGTGGAAACACACTCTGTATAATCCGGATTTAATACCTGAGGACCCCATTGTAGACCCCTTTAATGGGGTCTACAGGAAATCCAGATTATAAATCCTGAAGGAACCATTCAATCCTGATTTCCCTAGAAATGGTGGAAACAAATGTAGCTCTAATGGGGTCTGCAGTGGAAATGGGGTCTTCCTGCTCTGAGCCTAATGGGTCCTTAATGGGTACTTAGTGCTAGTGGACAGTAATGACATCTGTTGTGTGGATAATAGTGTGCACTTAATTTCCATGGGGCTCACCTGCACATTATCTGGCAGTTCCAGGAAGAGGAGGAGGAGGTGGTTGTCATTGTCATCGTCTTGTTGGGGGAAAGAGACAGTGGAAGATGGTGGAAGGCAGCGCTAGCCAGTTCCTCCATGGAGCAGTGGGCTTCTTGCTTGCAGACTATGGCTGGTACATACTCTTCAGTTCTATTGCTCATTACCTGCATGAACAAAAGCTTTCCAGAAACCTTTGGTGCACCAGTGGATCCCACTCGAAGGCAACAGTTGTTGAACCTGATGTGTTGGTCAGACAGCAGGAAGCTCTGCTAGCATCCTGCCTAAAGATGCAAGAGGAGTTGAATGCACAAGCAGAGAAATTTAAAGAAAAACAGAAGAAGCTTGAAGAAGAGAAGAGAAGACAGAAGATAGTCATGTGGAAAAGCATGCAGGAAGGAAAAAGTTGCAAGGAGACGCTTAAAAAGAACCAGAAACCAGAATCTCCAGCCTCAACATCCACAGCAATCCCAAACCCAAAACCTAACAGAAAGCCTTTATGAGGTGGTGGTTACAACCTCTTGTCTGGAGAAGGCAGAGAAACTTGCTTGTGGTGACCAGGATGGAGAGGCCCATCCTCTGGTGGATGAGGCTAAGGCTGCTGGCCTCCTTTTAGGACACTGGCCAGCCTCAACTGAAATCCACCATGGTGGCTGTCTAAAGGCTGCTTGACTACAGGGATTCGGGGTGGGGAGCTTTGGCCTAGGCCTGTGGGCACTGGGCTGAAGGATGCAGGGACTGAAAGATTTGACTTGTGGAGCACACAGGATGTCATGAAAGTAGGGAATGGGAGAGGACAGAAAATAGTGTTTGGTGGTGCCAGGCAGGTGTTGGTTGTTTCTCTCTGCAGCTCTTTAGTCAAGAGAGCCGGTCTATTTAATTTGAGAACGAAATCTCATTTCCTTTCTTTCTGGGAATGCATCTCTGCGTGCAACACTGCAAGAAGACATGAGGCTGGAGCTAGAGCAGAGCATCCTTGCTTTTCTTCTTTTTTGACCTCTCTCTCTCTTCTGTGAAAGGAAGACTCATCTATGAGAACTGGAACAGAGCAGGGAGAACCAGACAATGGAGGAGAAAATGTGCCATTGAGTCAGTACAGTTGTATGAGGCCGGCGGGGGAAATCATATAAGGCAAAAACTTGCTTTGATATTTGGTACCCAGTTTGGTCTAGTGGATAGAGAGCCGGAGTCTTGTCTGAGAATACTGGGTTCAATTCCGCCCCCCCCCCCAAAGTCAGCTGGATGACCTTGGGCTAGTCACACCTTGGGCTCTTCTGAGCTCTCAACAGCCCCACCTACCTCACAAGGTGTTCTGTTGTCAGGAGAAGAATAGAAAAGTTTTGCCAGCCGCTTTGAATCCCCTTAAATGGGTGAGAAAAGTGGGGTAGAAAAGCCAATTCTTCTTCTTCTTCTTCTTCTTCTCTAGGTTCCATAAAGAGCCCAAACTTGTTGCATGAAGCACACAACAATAGCACTAGGCTTCAAAACGTCATCTGCATTTGGTTGCCAACTGACATGGGCCAACCTTGAACAACAGAGACCTTTGATTTTCATCAGATCTTCAAGACTAGGGAGTTTAAACTTTTTTCACTGCACTGTTTCCCCATTTAAGTCTAGCTACCACACATGACTATTAGGTCTGCTTGGAGAAAGAAAGGGGGGAAGTTGCAGAAATAACTGAGTTTTTTCCTTTCTTGGACTTCTAACAACTTCAGGCAGAATTTAGTTTGAGGAAATGCCTTGGAGAGGCTGAGTGAAACACAACATTTTCAGGATTGTTACTCAGGTAAATAAATAAACAAACAAAGTCTCCTCAGCTGTTATAAATATTAAACAAAAAGATTGAAAGCACCAGCTGTAGCTTACTCCCTTTGGTTTCTCCCTAAACTGATTTGCTAAAAGCAAACAGGAATATTCTTTCTAAAGAATGCAGAGTAATCATAAATAGACTAAGTCCATATTTACTAGTATATGGTTAGGCTTTATGTTTAATGTCAGCAATGCTACTTACCTTCTCTCATGTAGCATTCTGAGTTCATAAATTTTTTTCCCAATTCCACTTTAGCAAAGCATGGTGCATTAACCTCACTGTGATACCTAAACAGTCCTACAATTAAACTGCCTCCTTAAGGTTGTTTTGTACTCAGTTCCCTAGATGACTGCTAACATTTAATAGATTTCTGCTGAGCATCTGTGTAAAAGGATGTTTATGGACAGGGCCTAATTTATGAGCACAAGTACCATTATACGTCATTACTTTCATTATGGCACAAAAGACTTATCTTGACCTTTAAAGTAACACAATTTGTAGATGCATGTAGAAGATTACAAAGAAATACAATCCATTTCTCTAATAGTATGACTGCTGAAGTTAATGGCAGCTTCAACCATCAGAGAAATGAAGAATAACTTAAGTGCGGATTTTAAATATTTCTGCACAGAAGCCTCAAGCAAAGCAATATGAGAAATTTATAGGAAAAGGTTTAGTTTTGAACCAAAGAATCGGAGTGCAACACCTTTATTCAGCTTTCTTAAGCTACCTTTATATTTATATATGAAAAAGCACACAGGTTTCCCATTCTAAAATAGAACTTGTTGAGAAAAAGTAACCCCCAAATCATTTGTAGGGCAGATTTATGTACTATGTTTAGTCGATTTCTAGTATTAACATTAAGGATGTACATAAATGAATTCACACTAGAAAATTCAGTTGATTATGGGAATTTGCAAATTTTTTGCATCAAATTTTTTGCATTATTTTTCGAATGTCTGTTCTAAGTAGAGTTGTTCATCTCTAATCTTCCAGAACTTTTTTCCTCCATAAACCGAGTAAGACTTGACTGAATGATGCTTTTGTTGCATATTTACATCCCAGACAAGCCCCTGATCTTCCAATTAAATAAGCTAAGACTAAAATCATCAGACTTTGATGTGATTCAAGGGCTCAAATTAAGAGATGTCTGCATCTTAAAATTTATTCTGAGAAGCGATGTGGGGAAACTGCAGGACCGAGGATCAGAAGAAGCTGCTTAACCTTTTCTCTTTTCTATTTTCAATGAAAACTTCATACACATAAACACACACACAACACTGTACATTTTGCTACTGAGAAATGGCAACTTTAGGAAAGATTCTCACTGGACCAAGGTGTGTGTGTAATTTTAAATTATATCAATCACAACAATACATCCTGATTAACCCAAAACAGTTTAATCCAAATGTCAGAATAATACTATAACTCTCTGCATCAGGAATAAGAACATAAGAGGACAAACAGTCACCTGTTGATAATTCCTTGTGAATGGCCTTTAGAGGCATCCTGCCTGTCTCTCCCACCTGGAGCCAGTATCTAGGCATTAATTCTAGTAGGCACTGACACACTTGTCTTCCATGAATTTGTGTAACCCTTTCTTCAATTTATCTAGGCTTATTGCTGTCACCACCTCTTCTGGTAGTATATTCCACAGTCCAATAACCCTTTGGGTTAGAAAACAAACACCTTCCCCTTGTCTGTCCTAACTCTCCAGCCCATAGAGTGCTTGTTGGGTTTTGCAAAGGTGTCCACTGGAATTAAGGAAGGGGGTGCTTAGCAGCAGCAGAGGTGGTGGCCATGCTGTTGGTGCATTGGCAGTTTAAAGAGCATTTGGGCTTCTAGAGGTACTTGGTTTACTAAAGTGCACCATTAGCCAGAATCAAGCACAGTCCCTGGGGTATACTGGATGCATTCAGGTCTAGATAGTGCCACTTGGAGATGTTCCCAATGCCAGATTTGGGACATCTATTAAATGAAAAATAGGCAGAATAACATTTAACCATGGAGGTTTTTGAGATCAGGGACATTTTCACATTTTCCTTTTTGCCCACTGGGAAAGGAGCACAATGGCCCAACATTAACTAGGGCTCACATTAGCACTAACCACTAACAGACTAAGTGCCACACAATCGATCACTCACCTGTGACTGATCCAGGGACTGGTCCTCTTCTGGGCACCACCATTTTGGTTGTGGTGCCCCCCACCACTGTGTATGTATCAGCACCATTGCCATGATGATGCTGACTGCACATGCACAGTCACATCTATGGTTGTCTGCAATGCCATCACACTTGCACCCCACCTCAGATGACCCCGGAGCACTGGAAGAGGTGTGAATGGCCATCGCCTGGATGCACCAGGTAAGCTTCTAGTTAATACTGATTGACGTTAGCAGCCTTTTCCAATGTTAGTGGATGTCCTTCCCCAGAAGTTCCCTAATCATGCACTACTAGCTATAGTGCAAATAGGCCTTAAGTCAATAATTCTGGAATCCATAGGTGGATGTTACCAGTAAGAATGAGCATGAAGATCCCATGGAGTGCTGGTGGGACTAGCTATTTCAACTTGGTTAGGATCATTATAGAATTGTGGGAGCAGATGGCTCCAGTACTGTAGGTACTGTCAGATGGACATAAGGTCTCAGGGTGGGTTACAATATATAAAATGAATATATTAGAACCATAATGTGTTAAACATATAAAAACCATAACAGTGCATGTGGGGAGGAAAAACATCTAGTGGGTTTGGAATCAGCACTCATGGAACAACTCATTACAGCATCTTGTTCAGCTCTCATAGTCACACCAATTCAGTTTGAGACCATTTCAGAGCATAGTCCTGCCAGGACCCACTCCAGAACATCTCAATTGAGCTTATCGGGACACTGCATCAGGACAGTTCTCCTCATGGGCTTTGGCCATATCCTTGGTTGGTGGTGATCTTTTTATTCTGTCAAGATCACTCAAGAAAACAAGAGATTTGAGTTAGCAGCAGTTTGACAGTGTTAACTTATAAAAGATCACATAGAAAACAGGACCAAGAGACACATATATCCCCAAACACTTTCCAACCTTTGTTGGCACAGATGGGCTCACATCAAACAACCAAGCAACTCCTCATTTATTCTCAGGTGCTCAGTGGTACTGAGGTAACACTGGGTCCAAAGGAAATGCTGCCTTACTAAAATATGCATGCAAACATGGCCTGGTATTAACAGAGTTTCAAAGATGGCAGCACAATGGCCAGGCTGACAAAATCATGGGTTCCGGGACAAATGTGATATAGCTTAACCTTCCAGAGACATATTCAAAAGCTGGTTTTTCTTTTTGGAACTATTTCCCAATCACATCTTCACATTCTTGGTTTTCAGTATTGCATCACTGGTTGGATCTATCTGCTTAGAGCTAATACTATAGACCATTGCTCCTCCTTAATTATTGAACTGATCTGTTTTTCCTCATGTTGTCATGAGACTGACAGGAAGACAAAATTACTAATATTCAAAATCAAGAGACCATCATACAGAGGAAGCAAAATGACTGAATCTAATTTTTCTTTTTTAAAAACATTAAGAGTTCAAGGATTCAGATTTCCTGACATTCAAGGTAGTTGGCTCCTGGGACCTCACAGCATATAACAAAATTAAGGTGGTAGAAGAAAAAAGTTTCTGGGGATTTATATTTCCCAATATCTTGTTTTATGTTATGCCTTGCTGTAGTATCTACACAGCTAAAGGGAAGGCTGAAAATGTTTTAAACAGGCAAATAAAGGAATAAATAAATTGTCAACTTTTTTTTTTAAAAAAAGAACCCCTTTACAATATTGATTAATGATGGTGGAAACTGACTCATACTAATTGTAATCTGGTTGCAAAAAATATTTTTATAAAAAAGAATATAATGTTAATCCAGAACTTGAATATGTAGTCCCTTCATATCCCAGGTTGTTAAATAAGCACGATCTTTCATTTTAAATCTTTTTTAAAAAAATAAATAATGAGAGTAGGTAGGTTTTTGGAGAAAATGCTCTTACACTTTTTCTGAACATTTAAATGCTCAATTAAACACATCTTAAATTAATCAGTGCACCTAAAAATGAATAGCAATAGGTTTAAACAATACAGAAAATTTGATTGTCTTATCTATGGAATGCAGCTATTCAGTGAAATCTTCCAGTTGTGATCATTTCTCTCTCCTGATTACAATTACTTGAAAGCAGTAGTGAACATCTTTTAAATATGTCTGCAATAACTGTTATTCTGTCTTAATTTTTGTCCTATATGTCCTTAAAGGAATTTGCATTAACACCAAATTTTGAACAATAAGACAAAAGAACTGTTAAAAACTATACATATTTATTTAATGCATTTGAATGATGCTTTACATAAAATTATCCTAGCACAGCTCACAAAATAGCCAAATCAACCACAGCAATAAAGTATACAAAAACATCACAGTTAAGTAATCATTAAGTAATCATTAAGTATCAAAAGTTAAGTAAACATTAAGTATCAAAAGCAACTGTTTTAAGCAGCATAAGTCTTACAAAGTAGACAGCTAGTTCATAAGGACAAAGTGGATTTCATCCTATCACATCCTATGTAGATTTTCTCCCTTCTTACTTCAAAAGTTTTAGTTCTTAGTTCTATCTATTCTGATTCCTGATTCCATTTAGTTTCAGATGCCTTGTTTTCCACTCCCAGCCCAAATCCCCACAAACTAACATTGAAATCACAAGAACATAAGAGAAGCCCTGCTGCACCAGGTCACAACCCATCTAATTCAGCATCCTGTCTCACACAGTGGCCCACCAATTTGATTATGATGCAGTTCATTATTGGGCTAAGGGGACCGTACCCCAAACTGATACAGCCAAGGGGTGGACCTCAATCCATTGGCCATTCTTGAAGAAGACTGAGGTTGTACTGTGCTGTTTGCTCTAAAGCTGCTGAAGCACAGTGCCAGTTTTGTGCAGATGTCCATTTTTATGAAAGGAAACATCATTTCCCTTGTGCATTGCCAAAGGAAAATGAAGACACATTGTTCTTTTACTTGCAGGACCAGGGGAGAAAGGAAAATGGAGAATACATTGTTCACCTTGGAAATATGGGAGAAAAAGGAGGACACAGATGAAGCATAACTTCCACTGTGCTGTCTCTTTTGTTCTCTCTTCCCATCCCAGCAGTAACATTCTCACCCTATGATGCATGATAGGATACGATGCCTTCCGTCTACCATTGAGTCCATGAACCAGTTGGCCAGCCTGATTATTGGTAAGGAATTGTAATATTTTATTAAAACTCTCATAGAAAACAATGGAATTCTGGGGAAAGTTTTAAAAATTTATTATTAGTATACAACAGTAACACACAGCAAACAAGATATTTATGCTGGTTTTGGTAATGGTTATCACTAATTGGGCCCTTCCCAAGTGCCTAGGACTGAGTGACGTATTGGCAAATGATAGGAGCAGATCCCAGCAAAGTGGCTTTCTGTAGCTGGCCAATGGATATTTTGTTGATGCCAATGCTTTTCAAGTGCCCACTAAGATCTTTCAGCACTGCTCCCAGAGTGCCGAGAAGCACTGGGACCACTTTTGCTCGTTTATTGAGTCACTGCAGTTCTGTTTTCAGGTTTTCATATCTGGTAAGTTTTTCTAACTGTTTTTCATCAATTCTGCTGTTGCCTGGAATAGCAATGTTGATGATTAACACTTTGTCTTTCTCCATGATTGTGATGTCTGGTGTGTTATGTTCCAGTGTTTGATCAGTCTGAACCTGGAAGTCCCACAGTGGTTTGGCTTGTTCATTTTCAAGCACCTTTTCTGGTTTATGGTCCCACCAGTTCTTTGCCACTCGCAGATGGTAGTTCTGGCATAAGTTCCAGTGTATCATTTGCACCACTACGTTATGCCTCTGTTTATAGTCTGTCTGTGCAATGTTTTTGCAGCAGCTCAGAATGTGGTTGACCGTTTCATCAGCTTCTTTACAGAGTCTGCACTTTGGGTCTTCCGCTGACTTCTCAATTCTAGCTTTGATGGCATTCATTCTGATGGCTTGTTCTTGTGCAGAGAAAATTAGTCCCTCTGTTTCCTTCTTCAGTGTTCCGTTGGTCAGCCATAACCAGGGCTTTTCCTTATCCACTTTGTCTTTAATCTTTTCCATGAACTGTCCATGCAGTACTTTGTTGGTATTATCTGTCGGGTATTGAAGTACAGTTTTTTGGTACTGGTTCTTGGTTTGCTGCACTTTAAGAAGCTTCCTGTTATTTGCTTCAGTCAGGGCTAATTCATTGCTTTCTTTCACATAGTCTGTCAATGCATGCATTTCTTCTTCTACTGTCTTGCAAAAGTCCTCTGCTGCCTGTTTTTCCAGGCAAGTACAGCCTGTTGACATGGCTGCAGGGATGTAATCCATGGTGTGTTGTCATCAATTTCCTTGTTTTTCTGTCCAGGTTGTCAAGCTCCGTCTGTGTCCAGTTCACAATTCCAGCAGTATATCTGATACCAGGTACGGCCCAAGCATTTATGGCCTTGGTAGTGTTACCTCCATTCAGTTTGCACTTTAAAATTTTTTTGGTCCTCTGGATGTATTCTTCACTAACCACAGTTTTCACATACCTATGCTTGATGTTGTCCATTTGCAAGATTCACAGGTATTTGTAGGCTTCTGTCTGGTGGCACTTAATGGCTTGTCCATTTGGCATTTCAATACCTTCACTTTCATGCCGAATTCCATGCTGATGTCAGTGCTGAAGATTTGGACTGTGTTGGTCAGTGACTAGATTTTGGTTTCTGATTTTCCATAGAGCTTCAGGTCATCCATGTACAGAAGATGGGAAATTTTCTGTGAGTTTCTGGCTGTTTGATAGCTCAGGTTTATTTTTTGTAAAATGATTGACATGGGGATCGTGGCAATAATGAAAAGCAGCGGGGACAATGATTCCCTCGGAAAATGCCTCTCTTGATGTTAACTAGTCTGTAGCTTCCATTTCTGACAAACAGTTCTGTCTTTCAGTTTTCCATCACCTTCTCTGTAAAGTTCCTGATGTTTTTACTGATAGCAGTTATTTCCAGGCCCTTTATGATCCAACTGTGTGGCAGTGAATCAAAGGCTTTTTTCTAATCAATCCATGTCATGTTCAGGATAGTTTGGCTTCTGCAGTTCTCCAAAATTATTTTATCAATCAGCTGCTGGTCTTTCATCCCCCTTTCATCACTATGCTGGATTTCGTATTATATCACTGGTCGGGCACTTCCCAAGCACCTAGGACTGCGTGATGTATTGGCAAATTATGTGAGCAGACCCCAGTAAAGTGGCTTTTTGTAGGTGGCAGATGGATATTTTTTCAATGCCAATGGTTTTTAGGTGCCTGCTGAGATCTTTTGGCACCGCGCCCACTGTGCTGAGGGTGACTGGGACCACTTTCACTGGTTTTTGCCAGAGTCGCTGAAGTTTTCATATCTGGTGAGCTTCTCCAACTGTTTCTCCCCAATTCTGCTGTCACCTGGAATAGCAATTTATTATTATTATTATTATTATCATTATTATTATCATTATCATTATTATTATTATTATTATTATTATTATTATTATTATTATTATTATTATTATTATTATTATTATTATTATTATTATTATTATTATTATTATTATTATTATTGTGATGATGTCAAACAGCAGTTACACACAGCAAACGAGATGACTATGCTGGATTTCGTATTATATCACTAGTCGGGCACTTCCCAAGCACCTAGAACTGCGTGATGTATCGGCGAATTATGCGAGCAGACCCCAGTAAAGTGACTTTTTGAAGTTGGCAGATGGATATTTTGTCAATGCCAATGGTTTTTAGGTGCCCGCTGAGATCTTTTGGCACCACGCCCAGTGTGCCGAGGACGACTGGGACCACTTTCACTGGTTTTCGCCAGAGTCGCTGTAGTTCAATTCTCCATCTGTAGTTTCTCCATCTGTTTTTCCTCAATTCTGCTGTCACCCGGAATAGCAATGTCGATGATCCACACCTTCTCTTTCTCAACAATTGTAATATCAGGGGTGTTATGCTCCAGTTTTCTGTCAGTCTGAAGCCTGAAGTCCCAAAGTAGTTTTGCCTGTTCGTTTTCAACCACTTTTTCTGGCTTGTGATCCCACCAGTTCTTTGACACTGGCAGATGATACTTTTGGCACAAGTTCCAGTGGATCATTTGTGCTACAGCATTGTGTCTCTGCTTGTAATGAGTTTGTGCGATCTTCTTGCAGCAGCTGAGTATATGGTCGATTGTTTCATCCACTTCTTTGCAGAGTCGGCACTTTGGATCTTCTCCTGATTTTTCAATTCTGGCTTTGATGGCATTTG
Source organism: Aspidoscelis tigris stejnegeri (assembly GCA_023333525.1). Classification (NCBI taxonomy): domain Eukaryota; kingdom Metazoa; phylum Chordata; class Lepidosauria; order Squamata; family Teiidae; genus Aspidoscelis; species Aspidoscelis tigris. The sequence goes on from JALMGA010000003.1 coordinate 78,283,107, forward strand.
TTCTTATTGCTTGTTCTTGTGCAGCAAGAATCAGTCCTTCTGTTTCCTTTTTCAGTGTTCCATTTGTAAGCCAAGACCAGGTCTTTTCCATTTCCACTTTGCCTTCGATCTTCTCCAGGAACTGTCCATGCAGTGCTTTATTGTGCCAGCTGTCCGTTCGGCATTGAACTGCAGTTTTCCGGTACTGGTTCTTGGTTTGCTGCACCTTGAGAAGCTTCTGGTTGTTGACTTCAATCAAAGCTGATTCTTTGCTTTCTGCCACGTAATCTGCTAATGCATGCTTCTCTTCTTCCACTGTTTGCTTCACTTGCAAATGTCCTCTACCGCCTGCTTTCCTGGCCAAGTACAACCTGTCGACATCACTCCGAGGATGTAGTGCATGGTGGATCGTCATCAGTTTTCTGGTTTTTCTGTCTAAGTTGTCCAATTCCAGCTGAGTCCAGTTCACAATTCCCGCAGTGTATCTAATGACTGGTATGGCCCAGGTATTTATGGCCTTAATGGTGTTACCGCCATTCAGTTTACTTTTCAAGATTTTTCTAGTCCTTTGGATATACTCTTTACTGACCACAGATTTCACATGGCCATGCTTAATGTTATCCAGTTGCAAGATGCCAAGGTATTTGTAGGCTTCTGGCTGGTGGGACCTGATGGCTTGACCATCTGGCATTTCAATGCCTTCACTTTCAGTAATCTTCCCCTTCTTCAGTGCCACTGTGGCGCATTTGTCCAGGCCAAACTCCATACTGATGTCACTGCTGAATATTTGCACTGTGTTGGTCAGTGACTGGATCTCAATTTCAGATTTTCCATAATGCTTTAAGTCATCCATGTACAGTAGATGTGAGATTTTCTGTGAATTCCTGGCAGTTTGATAGCCCAGGTTTGTTTTCTTTAGGATGAGTGACAGTGGGATCATAGCGATGATGAAAAGGAGTGGGGACAATGAATCCCCCTGGAAGATGCCCCTTTTGATGTTGATCAGTCCGTAGCTTTCATTTCCGACAAAAAGCTCAGTCTTCCAGCGTTTCATCGCACTTTCTATAAATTTGGTGATGTTCTGACTGATCCCGATGGTTTCCAGGCACTTTGTGATCCAACCATGTGGCAGTGAATCAAAAGCTTTTTTATAGTCGATCCAAGTCATATGCAGGTTTGTTTTTCGGCTTTTGCAGTTCTCCAGAATCATTTTGTCAATCAGTAGCTGGTCTTTTGTGCCCCTGCTTCTCCGTTTGTTTCCTTTTTGCTCTACTGGCATGATGTTGTTGTCTTCGAGGTAGTCTCGAATCCTGTCTGCTATTATGCCTGTCAGCAGCTTGAGCATAGTAGGTAGACAAGTTATCGGCCTGTAGTTTCCTGGTGTGGCTCCCTTTGCTGCATCTTTCTGTATTAAGTATGTTTTGCCAGTTATTAGCCATTCACTGATGTTTCCTGTTTGCAGCATTTCATTGAACAGTTCGGCCATTTTTGCATGCAGGCTGGTCAGGTATTTGAGCCAGAAGCCATGCAACTGATCAGTGCCAGGGGATGTCCAGTTCTTCACTTTCTTCACTCTTTTCGTGACCATTTCAGGTGTTATTTCCAGCTGCTGCATTTTGTTCTTGGAGAATTTCTTCTCGAAATCCTTTATCCACCCAGCAGTTTTGTTGTATTCTTTTTCAGCCTCCCAGAGATCTTTCCAGAAGTTGGTTGTTGCTTCTTTCTCTGGCTTTTCCATTTTCTTGTCTACTTGCTCATGCAGGCTCTGGTAGAACTGCCTCTGATTAGACTGGAACATTTGGTTCTGCCTGTACTGGATGATTCTTGCTTCATATCTTTCGATTTTGCTGGCTGTAGCTGTTATCTGCTGTTTCACGATTTCCAAAGCTTCGTCAATTTTCCTTGTATTCAGCCAGTATTTTTTGATCAGATGTTCTTTAGTCTTCTTGTTGTTCAGTTTCTTCTCCTTCATGTTTTTTAGGTTGCTGGCATCTGATCTCAGGCTTTTTATTTTCAGTTCCAGTCGAACTTTCCACTTTGGCTTTCCAGTTGATTTTCTAGTTGGTTTTGGTTGCAGTAACCCTAGTTCTTCTGTTAATATCACAGCTGTACTGTAGGCGAGCTGGTTCAGTTCTTCGATTGTTGCTACCTGAACAGTTACAAGGGCAGAGTTGATGTCATTCATCAGTGGGACAAGTCGTTTTCTGCCTATAGTTTTTAGGGTTGGCAGTTGCTTTCACTCTGTACTTGATGCTGTATGAGCCATTATTCTGTCCTTCAGTTCCTGCTGTCTTTGAGACAATGTGCCAGGTGTTTCATCCATGACTTCATGCTGCTGTTCTTCCTCTTCTTGCAGAATTTCCAGATTTTCATCAGGTTCTAGGTGATCAGTGACTCCTGGTCTTGTTGGAGCTTCTGTTGCTGCCACAATAGGCTGCGGTGCTTCAGTTTCATTAGTTTTTCGTATTTCTTCGAGTTCAGCTTCACTGAACATTTTAGTCCCGCTTATGAATCTTCTCTGATCAGCTAGCCGCAGTTCTGTTATCTTCGAATCTGGGTATTCTTGTTTCCATAGCTGGTGCATCCGTTTTTGATAGCCTCGTTTTCCAGGTTCTGATTTGTAGTAACACTTCATGACTACACAATTCTCTGACCTTGAGAATTTCTGCCGCTTCCTTGTTTGTGGATTTTGTTCCTGTAGCCCATTTGTCGACGATTGCCCAGGTTCCTCAGCAACCGCCGCGGTCCTTTTTATCCTGGGCGACGACCGAGCCAGTATAGACTTCTTTTTTGTTTGTGTCTCCATTGTGATAAATGGGTTGGGTGCACTTAGTCTGGCTCCTCTGCTTCAACCACTCCGGCATGGTTGAACTTGCCAGTAGTTTGCACTACTGCCGGCCCAGCTCTCAGCTTCATTGGAGCACTCAAGCCCCACCACCACGACAAGGCCACACCCATCGGGGGGATTATTATTATTATTATTATTATTATTATTATTATTATTATTATTATTATTATTATTATTATTATTATTATTATTATTATTGTTATTGTTATTGTTATTGTTATTGTTATTGTTATTGTTATTATTATTATTATTGTTGTTGTTGTTGTTGTTATTGTTGTTGTTGTTGTTGTTGTTGTTGTTGTTGTTAATATGGGGGAGGTAGAAAGAACTTATCATGCAACCATTCATCTCACTTGTGGAATTCTGGGAGAGGCATCTGAGTTTAGGAATGTTTTCTTGCATTGTAATAATATAAAAATGTTAGGATGTGAGCATTTATACCTACTACCTAGTCCATGAAGTAACACTCTGAAACAGATGTGTTAGGAATAACATCCCTGTTTCTTCTGATATCCTCATGATTCAGATCACTGGCAGACTTGCCAAATAATTTTGTCCTTTTGGAACTGGAATGTTTTCTTTTTTAAAAAAAATCAACACAATAAATTTAATCAAAGATCATTAGAAAATCAAAGATCATTAGAAAATATGAACAATAACTTCAATCTTTTAATAAATGGATCAAAGTGCAGAATTGTGTAAATGAAATATGCAGCGTTTACATTAGGTACATATAGCTGATTTTAAAATTATTTCCCCCCTCATATTTACATGTCTAATCCAACACTAGGTAACTAGTAAAACACAAATTCAGATTGCAATCCAGCTACAATGCATGGCAAGCACAAAGGCTTTCTAATGATCTTTGATTAGTTCTTTATTAAATTCATCAGCAGAGCAAAGAAAATTTAATAATCTTCACCATTTGTCATCTTTCTGATTAGAGTTTTGATTAGAACTTTAGGCTTTTATTTGCCTCCCTTCTATCCACTGCTACTACAACTCTACTTTTCCCCTCCCATTGAAGGGTAGGATGGTGGAGCAGACGAACGTATGCTTGATTGGTATTCATCTAGAAATCTACAAGTTGGACTAAAGCTAAAAGCAGTTTTTCTGCATGTTGGTTGGAATTTCATTGGGAAATCTGAATATTTCTTCTGACTTTTGGTCCTCTGAATGGCTTGTATGCTTGCTAGTAAAATTATAAGAACCCAGCTGGATCAGACAAAAGTACCTCTACTATCAGGGGAACCCCTTCAGGAGAACCCCATCAGCCATAGAATATTAGGAAAAAACCATCAGGAGAACCCCATCATGAATTGACTGCTAGAAGAACCCCATCAGGCACAGATGAAAACCTCATTCAGTGCTTCTCTTCTCCCCCACTTCCCCCATGAGCCATCTAATACCAGAGCATGTCTGCATTGAAGGACTCAGGCAAGTTAATGGTATAGGTTTTTTCACTTATTTTTGGACTCTTCATTTTCTTGTTAGAGATTCTGTTATTTCCCAGGGAATCTGAGACGTACGAAAAGCTGTGACTTGATAGTGCTACAGGAAGAAAAAAGCAATAATCCTCATTTAATTAATTGGGAAAATTATCAGAATATAAAACTTTTTAAAAAAGCATTAAGCATATTTGAAGCAAAAAGTAAAAGCATATCTGAAGATGCATTCAAATAAAACCTTCTGCTGGGACCATTGGACACATGTGTTCTTGGCACAGATACAAAGAAATGGTTTGTCATCATGGTCTTTAGAGGAGATGCCAAGAGTTAAAATTGTGGCTCCCTACTTTCCAGGCCCAATACATTTTTCAGATGCATATATTGTGAGTAACCAAAGCAAACTCACATGTGATTTGGAGGTAATCATGCATTCAGAGTCAGATTTACCTTGCCTCAGTGAGGTGGCATCTTCATGCGCTTTCAGAACACTGCTGAAGATTTTCTTTTTATTTCCTAAGCTGTAACAGGAAAAAAGAAAGGTAAGATGAATGGGGAAATGTTGTAAAAGTGTTGGTAAACTTGCATTAAGAACTCAAAGATTTACTCCGGGAAGTTTCACTATATTGGAAACTGCTTAACTCAATGGAAAATAGATCTGTGAGAGGATAATGGGATTAATCATCTTGTTAGGAAAGAAAAAGTATTGCAATAACTTCATGGTTGACATGACCAGTTTTCAGATCAACTCTTCTTTTCACAGACACTTGTCCTAACAGGCAGGGGGTTAACCTTTCAGGCATTTGAGTTAATCAGTCCATCTAGCACAGTGGAGGAATATATTTGTTCTTTGCCAGTCCATCTCTAGCCTTTTTAGTATGGATCATGATATTTATACTGACCACATTTACAAACATAAGCATCGTTGATGACTTTAGTCCTTGCAGATTTAACTAAATTCTTCCTTTGAATAGTTTTAACTTTTTGAAAAACAGGTTGTTCCCTGATCACAATAAGGGCATGTAACTGGAGATAATGCTGCAGATTTAATGAATTAAAGTTCCACAAAGAAGCTAAGGCTATGAATATAATTGTCCATATGATGCTTGGGAGGAATCAAAGAGGCACGGTTCTTACATACAACTTTGCATAACAGTGCTTAACTTCAGAACTTTGTAAGACTTTGAAAATCAGGACTCCGTTGATGACACCAGATCTTATCAGTGTGAGAGGAATTAGCATATGCTCTCACATATATTGATGGCAGCCCATTATATTGCACCCCATTAATCCATGTGTACTAGTCCAATACACATGAGGTCAGTTGCCCAATAAAAAGGAAAGGAAGAAATGCCTCTTTCTCATTTCACAAAAGCAGATGTTTGTTCAATTAGTTATATTAATTGATGTACCTGTTTCATCATCAGCATTTTATTTTCTTATGATGACAGACGCACGTGAGAAGTAACACTCTTCGCAGAATCTAGAACAGAAGGGAGAATGGGCTATTGGCCTTAATGGCTGGGGCAGATGGAAGTTGGAATCTAAAATGTCTGGAACTTTACAGCTTCTCATTCCAGTGTTAGGAATAGTGGCTGCATCTGTACTATGTGCTTTGGCATGTTATGTAGGCCAAGCATTGGCAAAGATCACTTGGTGGTTGGTAGCATGTGCCAGGAACAGTCATTCTGCCATAGCTTGTCCTGGTCTCACTCTGAAGGCTGGGAACAAAGGTTCCCTGGCTTCTGATGTTACAGAATGTGCTGATGCTGTACCTTCTGTTCCTATCACAGGAGCAGACTGTGGTATATAAAATCATGCTATGGAAAAGGTGGATAGAGAAAAATTCTTTCCCCTTTTGCACAACATTAGAACCAGGGGGCACTCTATGAAGCTTATTGGCAGGAGAGTTAAGACAGACAAAGGGAAGTATTTTTTTACCCAGTAGAGGTCACCAATCAGTCACAAATTGAGGGGGGGGGGCTGTCACATTTGGTGGATTAAAAATTAAAAATTTTGAGGGGGAAAATTTGGGAGGCGGCCCCCATTCTGCTGCCCTGGCTATGGGCCTGCATCAGTCTATGGAATTTACTACCATAAGATGAGGTGATAAAGAAAGGTTAATTAAATTCACGGAGGACAGGTTTATCAGTGGCTACTATAAAGGATGCCTAGGCATTTTCTTCAGGTTGGGTACATAGCCAGGATGTTTATAAAGTCCATTTGCAGGGAATTGGGAGCACTTGAAGGTTTTGCCTTTGCCTTCTGCTTGTGAATGTCCAGAAGCAATTGAAGTGATAAAAAAATAGTAGACTGGATGGGCTGTGGCCTCATCCAGCAGAGCTCCGCTTACATTCTTATCTTCTTAATGGCCATGTCCTCCATGCAGCTGCCAGTGAAGCCGCCTCTGTGCTCATCTCCATCTCTACCTGCCAACTGTGTGCAGAATGGATGGACTTTCTCAACCCCTTTGGGTTCACCTGTTTTATGTACCATCACAGAATGGAGTCGTCGGAAGCTACTTTCTTATCTTCTTGTTAAAGTAATTAGCTATTTATTGTTCAGCCGCAGAGAAAGTATGTAAAGCTGCTTTTTGTACTCTTATCACTTTTTAAACATCCCCCCCTCCCAGCACAAATTACCCAGCCTCTCGCTTATCAGACCTTTGATCTGCTGCTTTGTTTGGGAGTACACTCACCTCAAGAGACTACAAAGTACATAAGGTGACTGGCGCTGCAGTCTGAGGACCAAAAAAGAAGGCTCTGCAAAGCCACTTGTTAGCAAAGTCAGTCAATATTGACATGATGTGGGGATAATGCCTTCTTTATTTTAGAGGCATCGGCAAATGTAGCCGGGAAGAAACATCCCTTTAAAAATACAAATAGGTTTCCTGACCCCACCCTGCCATATGAAGAAGGTTTCATTTCCTCAGATATTCAAGAACCTTCTCACTATAAATATTTTAGTCACTTCCATGAATTGCATTGCATTCCATGAAGTACCTTGAGTTAAAGATGTGTTTCTCTTTTGTGTCCCATGCAGAGACAAGTGAATTAACCACTGAATTCCTGAGGCCTTTTCACTCTTGGCCCAGTAGTTGCCTTGCAGTGTGCTCTTGAGACGGAGCCTGTGAACTTCAAGGAGCCGTTTCAAACAAGAAACAGCTCCTTCAATGCACGAGCACATCACAAGGTTTGAGTGCACTACTTACCTTTACCTGCACCAGAGCTGGAGCCAGTAAGGTTCTGGGTAGGCCCACTTGCTCTGCAATAGCCATGTCCACATCATGTGATACACTGTGCAAGCATGCTTCCATGTCACATCACATGGTGCAGAAGCATGCGTGCACAGCACATCACAGTTGCCCCAGTGTACGTGCGCTGACATCAACATCAGGAGAAAAAGACGGCGGTGCCCAGGCACCATCTGTACTTGGGTGAGGATCTGGATATGTTGGGGTGTGGGTGTGGGTATGTGCATGTACTAAGCATTCACTGCTGCGAATGCTTAGGACATGCAAGGGCAAGTTTGGACTTTGCTTCCCATGGATGGGAAACAAAGTGTAAACTTCCCCCTTGTATTTTGTGGCAAAACACTTTATTGAACTGGGACCAGAGGCATGATAGACAGAAGGAGAAGAGGAGTTGCAGCTACTGCAAGCTTTGCAAATGCTCACCTTAACCGACTGTTACTCCACAGCAGACTGGGATCTGGGACCTTTCTGCACTTGACATTATTCTGGAATATATCTCAGGATAGCGGTCTGCTGGCCACAAGCTAATGCAGACTATGGGAGGCCTCACCTGGGGCCTTCCATAGTCTGCACTAGCATGCAGATAGCAGGTCTCTATTCTGGGATATATTCCAGAATAAAGCCAAGTGCAGAAAGGCACCTGGATTAGATTGGCAAAAAAGAAGGATTTTAATATCTGTGCCCTGTATCTTCCTTCTTTTCCAACTTGCAATCCCATTCAATAGAATGCTTCAGCAACAACAGAAACTCTACAGGTTGTACTGTATATCATGGATTTTTGCAAACACACAGTATAAGCCCATCACTGCCGTACAAATTAATTTTTAAAAATGTGCATAGTTTAATTTTCCAAGATCCTCTCCATTTTTCTTTCTTTTGTGGTGTGATGGAAGCCCAGTAGGAGAGTAAAGAATGTTAGCTTCTCAGACTTCCCAAGGTGAGGCTAGTGTTCCCTCTGTTGCCTGTCTGCCTAACTTGTCTCCCGAGACTGTGATCTCCTGAGGTGTCAGTGGTGTAAGTGGTGGTGGCGGGTGGCAGCACTGGGGCAGCAATGGAGATGGTAACAGTGAGGGGGCAGCACCAGTAATGGGGGTGGCAACAGCAGGGGGCAGTAATGGTAATGGGGAGACATCAGCAGTGGGAGGGGGCAGGGGTGGAGGAGAGGGGGCACTGGCAGGGGATAAGGGGGCAGCAGTGGTGAGGCAGTGGCAGGGACGGTGGCAGCATTGACGAAAGTGTGGGCAGGGATGCAGGGATGAAAGGGCAGTGGCATTAAGGAGTGGGGTGGTAGCAGCAGGGTTGGAGGCAGCAGAGGTTGTGGCAGCAACGAGTTTGCCCACCACCATCCTGAAGCTATTTCTTACCAGGCAAAGGGATCCATGATGAAGCTACTTTTTCCAGACAAGGTCCTCCCTGCTCTGGTGTGAATCTCTGGTGTGCTCTTTGCCTTGGTCTGTTTCTTACAGCAAAAACGGACTCAATGCTGGGATGATCCACACAGTGGATACTTTCAATGAGGAATCACCTATCTCTGGCCCTTTTTGGAGAGAGACAGTCTGGCTATAGTAATCCATGCTCTGGTATCTTCCAGATTGAACTATTGTGATGCACTCAGTTTGGGGCTGCCCTTGAAAATAGTTAAGAAGATGTGGCTGGTGGAGAGTGCAGGAGCTCAACTTGTAACTGCCACCTCTGGCTGGACACACATCACACAGGTCCTAAAAGAACTGCACTGGCTGTCTACTTGCTACCAGGCACAGTTCGCATCAGGGACTATCTGAGCCATCAGTGCGCTTGCCCCCGTTGCACTCGGAATTGTGTAGATGGTCACTGCTGGACACTTCAGCTAAGCTTTTGGTGATTAAGCAACATCTGGGAAGGCAGGGGCACTTGTAGTCTGTAAGAGCTGCCTGCCAGTGCAGATGCATTTGCCCAGACGAAGCCTAATTATAAACTACAGGCTGTAGTGCGAATTGGCCTCGGCCTCAACAGAGTGAGCCATCACACATGCCTAGTGAGAATCTCTCCTAAAAAAACTCATAATCTTGTTCTGAAATTCATACAGAGATAAATGTTTGAAAAAAAAAGTATACCTTCACATGTTGTGTAAAGGGTACAGCCTTTATATATGATATGATAGTCAGAAATCCCTTGCTATTTGCAGAACTTATTTGCAGTTTTGTGATGGAGGGTTTGATTGAGACTGTTCTATTCATGAAATTGCTGCCAAACTCAATCTAGGGAATTTGAGAACATTCATTTCGGTGGAACCTAGCACTTGCATTTTAAAGTCTCTGTCCTTGAGCTTCCATACAGATATTTACTATTTTGATTGTTTGCCATATCCCCCGCAAACACTCCTTTTTCAAAATCAAACAATCATTATTCGGCATCCTTTTTAAAAACATGCATAATTACTCCTATTGCTAACAGCTATTGCTTTGGAAATCATGTTTCATTTGCTGTGTTTGGTTAAACCTCCTCAGCACCAAGATCAAACCTGGTGACTCTCCTGCTGCAATCGCGACACCTTCACTCCCTGCCATCAAGATCACAGCTGAACTTGACTGTGGGAGATGGAGAAGCTTCCAGCAGCATCATAGCCTTTACCTTGACAGGCTATGTGAAAAAAATGTCTTCAGTTAAGCACCTAAATAATGCAATGTAAGATGCCATGAAAATGTCTGAAGGGAGAACATTTCAAGAGAAGCCAGATGCATTTAGCTACAACATGACACACAGTAATTTAAGGCACCATCACAGGATCTCCCCAGATGCCTCTGGAGACCTTAGAGATCTTACAGATTTATGGAAGGGAAGGTAAACTGTGAAATGTTCTGCTCCCACATTTTTGTATCTTATTTGCCAAGCATAAAACCTTTAATCTGACCCAACAATAAGCAGATGGTATAATTGCACAAGCACGGGTGTAACATGAGTATGAATGGGTGACCTTTAGCACAGCTGCCACATTTTGTGCCAGTTACAGCCCCATATTCAGTGCATGGGAGTAAACTAAGTGAGAGGTTACCAATGGAGGGACCACAGTGGACAGCTATCCCTGTCCGGCAGGTATGTTATTGACAACCAACTGAACCTCATAATGAGATTCCTAGGCATGCAATCCTGTGAGCCTATAGTGAGAACGAGGGTGCCAGGAGCATTTCCAAATGATGCATTGGTTCCTTCTGAAGGAGTGCAGCCCCTTTAGATCAGTTGGGCTAGTCTTGTTGGGAGAAGAATAGAAAGATTTGTCCGCCACTTTGAGTCCCTTAAACGGGTGAGAAAAGTGGGGTAGAAAAGCCAACTCTCCTTCTTCTTCTTCTGTCAGATCCCCCAATTCCCAAATGTAATAGCATCTTACCCACAGTGTTCAACTTCAGTTTGTAACATCAACTTACTTTCAGGGTGCCTCCCTGGCTCATGTACTGATTGCAAACTAAAGGGTTCATATGGCAGAGGATGTTTTCCTTCCAAGGCAAGTTGGGTGGAGTTCATTTATTTATCTGCACTTCAAGCACAAAAGACAAATGTCCTGCATCCAGCCTCCTGCGATTTGGTGGTGGTGGCTTCTGTACAAGGACGCTGCTCTGCCCACGCTAAGCTCTGTCACCGACTCATTCCCACTTTGCAGTCATCAGACTCCTGGGGCCTGAGGATGCCGTGGAGCCAATGTACTTGATTTTAAAGTGGAAAGGAGCGGCAAGATCCTCTCTTCAGACAGCATCCCCTTTGTGAAGTGGCATTACTGTTGGCTCTAAAAGGAGCATGTTCTCACACTAAGAATTACGCTAAAAGCTACCATGTTTTATTTATAGAAGAGCTCCCAGGGAATATTTCCTGGGTCGTAGGGAAAGCCTTGTGCCTTTTCCCCCTCCCCTTCCTGAAAGCAAAGAAACAGCAGCTGAGCACAATATTAAACTACAGCATCCTTTTTATCTGCTTTATCAGTTAACTTCCAATGCATCCTGAGAATTAAACTGGCCAATTAAACGTTATTCTTAGCAGTTGTTGAATTCAGGCTTGTTTCTTTATAACAGATTAATTTTAGTTCTCTGATCTTTTATTCACTTTCTAGGTTTTTTGGGGGGGATTAAAATTAACCTTATGAATGCTGTATCAAGATGAAAGTAAACGAGTATTCATTGTGGATGAGAAAGAAGTTTAATTTTAAAAAAAAGCTATTGGGAGTTTCCAGTGGAAAGGGAAATCTGGATTAGACTGAGAAATATTGGATGAGGGTACAAGAAAGACATCGATGATCCTTGGATGATGCTAGAAACTCATGTAATGTGAATAATTTTGGGTTCCGATGTGTTGGTTGCTTCTGGGTACAGAATAACACTGGTCTTATAATTTTCTGGCTCATGTCAAACACATTGTTGCTTTCTAGATTTTGTTTTGAAATCATCTACCTGGATATTTTGGTTTAAAAACACACACACAAGTTTCCCATTCAGCCATATATGGCCATCTATATTCTTACCCTATAATTCAGTTCCCACAAACAAGATGTAATGAAACATTATGTTCTGTAAATAATTGTCACTTATGGAAGCCATGCTGTTAAGAAATCCACAGAGGTCCAGCCTGCTGATGTAAGTCAATGGCATTGCAAAAATTGTTGTTGTTGTTGTTGTTATCATTTCTATGCCACCCTATACTCAACAGTCAGGTATTTAACCAAAGGCCAGGGCAAAGAGGTGTGTCTTCACTGGTTTCCTAAACATGAGGTTCAGACTACCAATGAAAATCAATGGAAATGTGGAGAGGAAGACCCAACCAACCATAAACCACTAAGGCTGCAAAGAAGAGACCTAGGCCCTTCCTACACCTTTTCAGCACTGCATATCAGACTGCCCGCGTGTCGCATGTCTCAGAAGAACATCTCATCTAATGTTCTTATTAGCTACTAGAATGGATGCCTAGGTACTGCCTCCTGGTTTTGCCTTTGTCTTCTGCCCAGGAATGCCCAGAAGCAATTGGTGGTCCCTGTGTGAGAGAGAATTACAGATTATCCAGCTGGTCTTTTCTTATGTTCACCTGCATCAGTCAGGGTATTGGAGTAGGCTGTGATGTGAAAAGGGTGTTCTGCTTTGCTCCAAGTGGGCCACTTGCAAGTGGTCATGCAGCTTTCCCACTGGTATACTGAGCCATTCACATATTTACAAACAGTACATGTGAGTGATGCATATACCACCCCCAAGTGCCAGGCCCCATTTCACCAGACACCTAGAACCCAAGCTGGAAGTGGGTCACTTCTGGGTGCCCAACCAAAATAGCCCTAGCTAGCCACTTTGGAGGCCAGGAACATCAGAGGCACACCAGCAGCCTGGCCCAGATTGTGCGATTTGGGCCATCATGGGACAGGATATTCTGTGCCAGTTGGAAAGGCCTCTAATTTAACTGTATGTCAAAGATACTGTGATGTGGCCCATCAGCTATTATTAAGTCAATATATATAATAAAATACTATATAAGCAAAGTCACTTGTTATCAATTGATGGATTGTCGTCACACTCTGGCCTGTCTTCAAGGATCAGATGCCAAAGTGTGCTTCTTTTCTGGGGACTTTCCCACCCTGATTGGGACAATTCTGCATTCATATAATCCCAACACGGAGTCCATTTCAGCCACAAAAAATGGACCGGGTGCCAAGAGGTTATGGCTCCTGGAGCCAGAGGGGGCAATTCAAGCTGGCCACTGCTAACTATGTTCTGGCTGTGCTGCCTATGGAGGTGCCTCAACTCACCCAGTGAAGGATGTCCCATTCTATGGGACGCAGTCAGGGGCTCAGGGTCTTATAGTCAGAGGGGGCGACCCAAGCTGGCCTTCTTGGTGTGCCCTTGCCCACCTAGTGCCAGCAGCGATGTGGCTGAACCATCCCTGGAGTCACTTTGCCTCACCTTCACCCTAAGCTAGAACTAAAACAGCTTCAGTTCACAGTCTGTCCTAAGAAGAGCTATCATGTGGACATGTAACCATGGCCTTAAAAGCAAATCCATGCTATAGTAAACCAGTGTTTAAAAAGGAACTGTGTAAAGCTAATGCAGTTTCCTAACAATACATCCTAGGTATATAAACCTCCCCCATTTCCCCATTTTATTTGTATACTGCCTTTCCAAAATAAAATTTGCCCAAGGCAGTTTACAACAAACAGAATATATACAATACAAAATAATAATCAAAACTCTATAATAAAAATACATTATAAAAATTGCACATCATAAAACATTGCAAAATAAGCCAAGCACACACGCACACACAAATTGAGGCAGCTGAGGTCAAGTGGAGTCCAGAGCAGCTAACCAAAGGCCCCAGTCCCACTGTTAAATCCCGTTTGAACTTATTAAGATACACTTGTAAAAAAAAGAAATCAGTATTCTTTACAAACATTTGTTTAAAAAGAAAACAAAAAGGGAATGTTTTTTAAGAGCCTAAATTTTAATCCAGATTCAGTCCACCTTCAGAATGGAAGAACACATAAGCAAAGTGAACAGTCATTTTCTTTCTTCATTATCTAACTCAAAGGTGGATTTTCTTAGGTAGGCTGAAAGAAATCAGCTTGCCACTTTGCTGATGTGTTCTTTTCATTCTGAAAGTGGACTGAAGCTTAGGTGAAAAGACTGGATTAGATTTTCTAGAGACAGATTCAGATAACACCTAAAACTTAGGTGTGAATGCAGCCAAAGTTTCAGTTTGCCTTGGCAAGCTGTAATTTCTGCCTGCAGTCATTGCATGGAAATTGCCAGGAAATTGCCCAAGGCTGACAAGCCACTTATTCCTAATCCCTCTTCTGACAGTTGGGATGGAAGATGCTAGAAGTTATTTGTGAATCTTAAGAAAAACATTATGATGCCAGTTGGGAAAAGGGGATTCCATCACTTGGAAGAAGCAAAAGGAATATCCAACAAAAAATTATTTGCGACATAATTTGTGAATAAAATTATTTGTGACATAATTTGTGAAATAAAGTAAAAGTTTGTTGAAAAGTTTTACTTGTATTATGAAAGGAAAAACTGTAGAACAGAATTTGCTGCTAGTGTATGAATGGTAGAAGTCACAAATTGTGATTCAGAAAGGACATGAAGATTAATTGGGTTACTTTGTGCTCTATGCTAAAGAATAGTAGGATATAAAACCTTCTGAGACCACCTTCCCTTTGAAATTATAAAAGCCAGGAGTTATCTGAATCTGTCTCTAGAAAATCTAATCCAATCCTTTCATAAATATGCAAATACAGTCACTGTGAGCCTTAGCAAATAAGAAACAATTGAGTTATCTTATCATGGGATTTTCTTATGAGAAACTCTCAACAATAATTTAGTTCTTGTCTTCCTCTACAAATGGTTTAAGGAAAGGACTCAAGTTTGGTTTGTTTGCTGTCTTGCTGTCTCTCAAATAGCTGCAGGGGAGACCAAAACAAACAGCAGACTAGAAGTGCTATCCTTCAGAAGGTTGCCGAATCTTTACAATGTACCAATTACCATAACCAAAAATAAAAGAAAAAAAAAGTAAAATCCCAAACAAATGTATTTATGTCTTTTTCTTTGAAATATGACCACCTCCATATATTTAACGAAGGAAACAGAAGGTGGCTCTTTTGATGACAGTTGAGGTAAGAAAGGACTGTCACTGGGAGATAAAGGATCTTTCCAGATTGTTCTTTCTCCTCCAGTCCATTCTCTCATATAAGGTGGCTCTTCTGATGCCAGTTGAGGGAGGAAGGGGCCACCATTGGGAGCCAATGGATGATCTTTCCAGATTGTTGTTCTTTCTCTTCTGTTCTCCTCAGACAAAGTGATTCTTCTGTTCACAGCTGAGGGAGGGAGGAAGGGGCCAATGCTGGGAGCTGATTATCTTTTCAACTTGTTCTTTCTCCTCTGCTCCACTCAGGCAAGGTGGCTGTTTGATGACAGTTGGGGAAGGGGGCAGTGGTGGAAGGTGATAGAGGATCTTCCTAGCAGTTGGAGGGACTTCGCAGTTGGCAATTATATTGCTAATCTGAAAAGCAAGGGTTATGGGATATTGGCATCATCATGCTGGAGAAAAATTGTTGATGTATATGTTATTCAGAATTGTGGCCTGTATTTTGCTCTCCTCCTTATTTTTTAGTATATATGTTTGGGTTGCAACCAAGGTTGTTTTGACTGATTCAGATCTGTTAAGCAGGTTTACGAAACACTGATCTGAGGCATACAGTTTTCTTAATGTCATACTGATATTGTTTACTAAATACTTAAAAGTACTAGTTAAAGGAGCTGAATTAGCAGGCTACTCTAGAGTACATGCTTTTCATAGTACCTCCAGATGGCAATAGATAGTATGGACTCTAAATAAGATCCTGCCATTTAACTTTACTGTTCCCTATCTTGTGAGGAGCATCCTCCTGCTTATCTTATGAGTTGTCATGACTGGCCTGATTGAGGCCCCCAGGAGCCCGCAAAGCACCTCATCACTTCCATTTTTTGCCTTTCAAGTGCTTGCTGACTTCTGGTAGCCCAGCATCATTGGTGTATTCTAGTAAGAGTATTGCAATACACTCTTGAGCTGCGTTCACATGGCCCCATAGACAACAATAGGTTAATATCTGGGCAGATGCATATGCTGTTGCAGGAGGCATTTACAACCTAGAAATGCCTCCTGCCTGCCCCGATGTTAACCTAACTTCAACTAGCAGTTGTGCACAAAACTGTGCACCACAGTAGGGGTGTGCATGAGTATTCAAAGGCATTAGAAATTTGATCAATTTTGTCCAAATTTCAACATTGGAATTCAAATCAAATGTTCATAAATTCGAATTTAAAAATTCAAATGAATGCCAGATTTCAGATCTATTCATTTGAATTATCTGGACATTTGCATGTGTACAGGTTAGTACATGATGCGTACCTGCAGATCCACATCTTTCCCGCGTCCATATGCATTTGTACGGATCCATACAGGATGTATACGGGATAACTATGGGATGCATACGGACATGTACAGATGCATATGGACGTGTACGGGATGCATAATGATGCATACAGGCACATAGGAATGTTGTCAACGTTTATAAGTGCAAATTTCAATGAATACATTTGAATTTGCTTAATTTGAATCGAATTTGGTTTAATTCAGTTTTTAAAGATTTGAATTGAATTTTCAATTTTCAAATTTTCAAATCGAATCCCAAAATTTCATTTGTGCACACCCCTACACCACAGGCATAATAACCTTAAACTAAAGCTTACTTCTTCCGGCACAAGCACGCTGGCACCTCAGATAACCCCAAACATAACTGTGTGTGCACAGAGCATCACCGTCATCATGCTAACGGCACTGGCACACATGCAGTTGCACCAAGCTCCAGCAATTGGACACATGCTTGGACACAGTTAAGACTCTGGGTGTGTGGGGGTTAGTCTAATGTGTACTAGCATTCCCAAGTGTGAATTCTAGTACATGTTAGTCACTGATGCACTTTTCCTGTCCAGTGGACAGGAAGCCCTGGTGTGCTCTGATTAGCACTATATTAGGAATGCTGGGAGTGCAAAGTGCGAATAGGATCCCAGCATGTATCTTGATGTTTGGTCTGATGATTCTGACAATGAAAGAAAACGCGAATGTTACTTAACATTCTGAGGGACTGGAAGAACTCTTTAATAATGTTTTATCCTTTTTATTTATACAGTGCCTTATTTGGGGGAGAGAACAATGCACCAAATGTTGTTAATTATGTTCATATTCACCCCGCTAAGGTAATTTTATTTTTCATTCTTTTCTGTCTTTTGAGTTTCATATTGCATCTCTGCTTAGGTCGTGCCAATTTTTTCTTTATAACATTGCCAATATTTGACCTTTTCTCATATCGCAAATACTTTGGCAATTGTGTTAATAGATGCATTCATTCAATGTATTAAGTGTGATGTAGCATATTGCCAACAGATTAACACTGGATTTGATGCCACTGTATGGATCAGAATAATTTGTGTAGCACTCCCTCCTCTGCTGCGTCACCATTTCTGGATCTCTGGCTATCCCTGCAGAATGAGAGACTTTGCTTTTTCTCATTCTCACCTACCCAATCAGTCAGATGTCCAAGTGAATCACTTCAATGACCTATTTGTGCTGGTAATAACAAATTGTGCTAGTTGTTCCAATTGTCTGACACTCCAATTTCTACCCGACCATTGTTGCTCCTGCCTAAAACTATACACTGTCAACAATAAGGAGGCAGATAGATTGATGATCCAATTCTGTATGAGGCAGCAAAGTGAATTCCTAGGTTATATGACTAGCATTCACAATCATTGAATTCACAGAAGTAAGAAATCATTTCAGATTTTTCAGGAAGCTATTTTCTACTTAACCCTTACTTAATCAGATTGTGAGGTATCCTTCTTACATTGGACTCCTAGTTTCCTTTCAATGTTATCTTTACTCTGGAGAATGCTCCTAGTTCCTCTGAATTTAAAGCTACCCAGTGCTGAATGAATGTTGAAATCATTCTAACAAGACCTCCCTCAAGGGTGCTCCAGTGCAAGGAAGCCAGTTCAAACGTTTCTTCATAGGAACCAATTACTTCAATCAGCCATGTCAGATCTATAGTTAGAACATTGCTTTTGTCTTCTTCCTTTGTCTGCAATGGCCTTTGCTTTCTCCTGCTGTATGGAGTAGCTTCCCAGGATTCAGTGCTTTTTGAGAGGACACAAGGGGGAAAATTGGCTAATTAGCTTTGAAAAAAGAGCATGTGTGTGAACAGAAATGAACTAATTAGTGCAGAGTCAGTGTACTACTAGATTTGGCGGTATGAAATCTAACAGGAAAAAGTTAACATGTGACTATGGAGAAGGTTGCAGTAATGATCTAGAGTTGGAAATTTAGCTCCAGATTCAGACTTTGAGTTGATTGAGAACCTAGTATTTGGAACATAAAATAGTGAATTTGTTCACTGGTTGTAATAAGTCAGGAGACCATTCTAAATAACTGGCATTTCAAATAGGAAGCAAAAAGTGGCATTAGGAAGTCCTATGGCTTTCAATCTTACTTTGTGTGTGCCTGTGATGCCTTTTACTATAAAATGGCACTATGGAAAAGTATAAAATAGAACAGAGTTTAGAGAGATTGGCATTGTACTCATTTTACTGTATATGTCCCTGTTCATTTCAGCTGCAAGTGCTAATACAATATTTTTCAAAGGCTATAGCTGAAACTTTCTATGAAACTATAAATGTCATATATTTCAATACTTAAATCACCATCATTAAAGGTTCTCCTCACTGCAAGGAGGTTGTAGCATGTGTTTACATGTGCTCTTCAACTCACTTGTATTGGTTGCTGTAGTGCTTTGTGTTCTCATTACTGATTTGCATTGGTGAAAATGAGGCATGAGATTATGGCCCATAACTTTGTTTCTGCACTGCATGTTTTGCTTTGTAGATGCGCAAATAGATTTAATCTACTGCTTTATATAAGCAGCAAGTTGTAGCCAAATCCTCTGCTAATAGAAGGCTGTTTGACTAGTGGTGACTTCCCCAGATGCAAAATGGCGAGGCAATTTTTGATAACATTGATTGATTGATTGATTCATTTATTTATTGTATTTCTATCCTGCCTTACACCCAATGGTCTCATGTTCCTCTGCAGCACCTGTCCCATAAAATCTGCTTCAGAAATTGGATGAACTCTGTGAAACCACAAAGAATAGAGTATGATAGAGAAAAAACAGTGGTATGGCAGTAGGTAGCATTTGTATAAAATCATTTTTCTCCTTCAAGCTAGCCTTCACTGGAACAACAGTGCTTAGGAGGTCAGATGGAGGAACTCAATAAATAATAAATAGGGGTATGTTACAAAACAATTTGGTACAGTGACTAGAAAGACTAAAGGCAATATTTTCATGATGCTATTGCCATACTGTGAAGGCAACATGAGTGTGCAAGATCCACAGTGTGTGTACTGGATGAGTTTGAGTCTCCACTGTCTTGCACTCATCTAGTACTCATCCTGCCCTAATTACTGGTTTGATCACTGTAAAGCTGGAGTGGGAGAAAGTGCTCTAGCTTGCAGCACTCTAACATGTATTTTATTTTATATTGTATATCAACGTGTATTGTATTTTGCTTTTGTATTCTGTTTCACAATTTCTCTGTATTTTGTTAAATGTTTATAAATGGCCTTGAGCATACAATGGAAAAGCAGTATATAAATAAACTGATGATGCCACCGTTTTCATCCATGCGGCACTGTCTGGACATGTGTGTTGCATGGGAAAATTAGCCTAGTCAAGCCACAAACTGAAAAAGGAACATCAGTGCTTCCTGGTTTTAAAAACAATAAATTGTCACATGCTTCTGTTAAAATCAAGGAGGCAGGAAGCAAGATAGCCTTCAGGGACAGTTTCTTCAATAAATTTTTTTTTTCATTAACAATGCAGCAGCAAAAGAAAAAAAATAGCAATTCCAGGTGGGCACTGCACAGAGCACTGTCAGAATGGATCAAAGATACAAACGGAAGGGAATCCCAACAGCAACATAGGTACAAGGCTGACCAAATAAGGAGCAGTATCTTGATACCCAGGAAAATGTGCATAAAAGGTAATCTGAGGCAAACTCTGGTAATTAAAGTAAAAGGATGGGAAAGAAAATAAAAGGACTTTATCCTAGCAACACCCTATGTCAGTACCTAGCCAGGAGCAGCAGGTTCTCAGTGACATGAAGAGGACTTGAGGTCAACACTCCAGTAGATAGTGAAACTGGAGCAGGGAAAATGCTCTTTACTGGAGCCATGGAAAAGAAGTCTGTGCAGAAGTCAAACTTCACTGATGTACTGTAGCACAATTTGAAGAGTGGGCAAGTGAGTTATCTATAGGCAAAGACAGCAAGCTAGTGAGAGTTGTATGGTGCAGCAAATGGCTTCATGGTAGCAGCTGGATCAGAGACAGTTCTTCAGCAACAAAAGGATACTGGATCAGAAATGATGAGCATGCAGAGAACAGGAACCAAAGTTGTGGATATGGTGGAAAGTGATGTAAACCACTGGGGCAATAATGGAGAGCTGTATTACTCCTGGTGTGATATTCTTACACATTACTAATATGGGGGCAGAGACTCTTTCCCTACAGTGCACCCCAAGGGGTGAAGTTTGGGAGGCAATGACAAGTCTGAGTAGTAAGGTTAAGCAAAGAAATGGTGTAATTCATGTGTGGGGCCTGAAGGTTTCATTCAGGTAAATGGAGAAAGAAGGGGCTAGGTGAATGGCAGGAAGGAAACAAAGGAGATATGTAACTTGAGGGGATCCTATTTATATCATATCTAAGCTGATGATCTGGCTTCACTGCAAACAACAATCTAATTAAGTAGGACAAAAGATTCAATAAAAACTTTCTTAATCCTACTTAACAAACCTGAGAGGAGCTCTCTATAGATATTTACGGTAAATAAAAGGTTGGTCTCTGTTGCAGACTAGCTTATATTTTCTATGTCTTGGAATATAATTTTCGGAATAGTGGCCAGTCTTTGAGGTGATGGAATTTTCCTTCTTCCTTGGTCAATCTTTGTAAATGCAGATTTAATCAGCTACTTGCTTGCTTCCTGAAACAAACAATTTTTCAAGCAGAAGCCATTTAATATAGCCTGGTACAAAATTGCATATTTCATGAGAATCATTCTGCATATCCAGCTTGGATACCAATAACAATATGTCAACCATGACTTCATATCCAGTCTAGAAGTGTCCATTAGAGATATGCACGAATGCATTTTTTGCATTCAAATTTGATTCAAATCAAATATTAAAAAGCTCAGTTCTATTCGAATTTCAAAAATCTGGATTTTTGAAAATCTGATTTGTATCTGGATTATCCAGATACATACTTTTGAAAAACCGATTACTATCCAGATATACAAATGTCAATAAGATTTGTATCCAATATATGAACTTGCACAAATACATATTTATCCTGTATGCATCCCCTATGCACCCTGTTTTCACCCCACATTATATACGCAATATGACAGATATAAATCTATTCATTCAAATTATTCAGAAATCCATAGCAGATTTTTGAAAATCTGAAATTCGTCCGAGTGTGTAAATTCAGATTTTTGAAAATCTGATTCAAATTTGAATGTCAACATTTGACAGATTTGAATTGGATGTTTAATTTTTGAATACCCATGCGCATCCCTACTGTCCATGCCTTGGCAGAGCCCTGCCTTGGTTTGGTGCAGTACTCAAAGTGAATGATTCTGGGATGTATATGGTTTCATTGTGGTCTATGGTACCACTGTGTTGCACTTTGCCAGCCCAACTTCAGATAACACAGGAAATGGCCTGTTTCTGGGATCATTTCCTGTGTTCAAAGAAACTGTCCCAGACAGGAACATTATAGTTGTGGAAGAAAGGTTCTCTGTCATGTTTATGTGACTGGGAGAGGCAGCAGACAGGCAAACAGCACACTGCCATTTTCAGAACAACGAGCACGTGCTGCCTGTAGTTGTAATCTGTATCTATGTGGGTTCAAATCACCACTTGGCCATGATATGTACGCTGGGTGTCCCTTGGGCCAGTCACTCTAACCCATATCATAGGACTGTTGGAAGGAAAAATTCTCCCCAAATTCTCATAAATCATTCTGAAAACCTTTTAGATTTTTCCTAATTTGTAAACTGATAATCTGCAGTTAAACCTTTCCTTTTAATTAGCTTTGAACTCAGCACTGTGGTCTTACAGCATTTATATGAGATTAGAGTAACCTGGAGAAGGAACTTGGAAGATATAAATTTTCTAGAACCCAAATTTAGCAGGTTGTAAAATAGAAATTTTATTTCAGTACGTTGCTTTTTTAGCCATTTGATCAGTGCTTAAATTATGAGTTGGAGTTCATTACAGTAATTTCTTTACCTTATACATGTGTTACTTCATGGAAAAAAAACAAATAGAAGATGAACACAAGACCAAAAAAGAAAAAAGGAAAAAAAAGCCACACACAAATAATTGTAAAAGAAACTGCATTTAAAAAAATGGATTAAATCTAAATCGCAAAATGGCTGGTATTTGTATTCTCACATTCAAATTGTAGCAATTGTTCTCATAATAAATATAATATTCTACAGCTATTTTCTTACTGCTGTGTTACCCCTTTTACAATAACATGCACTTTCTTTTAAAAGGGAACTTAGTTATTTCTTTGGTTGGGGCCTATTTGCTCCTTTTTTATGTGAGATTTTCAATACTCTGAAATGATGTGGAGCAAAAAAGGTCCATCCACTTCACTTGTGATGCCTCCTGCATTACCTAAACCACAACAGAACAATGACAGACAACAGAGCTTTTCTCCTCTCTAACAATTCAGTCACCATGACAACTAGCAGAAGAGCGTTTGGCCAGAAAAAGCTTGGAGATTGGCGGACCAGACTAATCAAAAAAATGGAATAACATGACAACAATTACACTGATGAGTGAGTGGGGAGCTACGGATGCATTCAGACACCTATGGCACTGCTGACTCAATGCATTCAGCATTTTTTTGTTTAGCATCTTGTGTTTTTGAGAGCAGGTATATAGACAAGATCGAATTGTGTAACAGAGTGTCAGCGCTCTACTTAAATAGAAAATTCCTTTCATTTTGCTTTGCTACTTCAAGTGTGTTGAAGAGGCTTTAGGCAAGAGATGAGGTTTTGAAGTGAAATATGTAATAGATACAATATGAGTGCCACAAGGTAACTTTATTTAGCCTAATAATAAGTGAAATATGCAAATAAGAAGACAGACATGTCCAGGTGGTAAAAGGAGGCAAATGAACTCTTCTCTACATCTGGACTCATGTAGCTAAAGGGGGATATGTCTGGCTGTTTCAGAGGTATTCAACTCCATGCTGTTCAAATTCAGTGCTATTAAATACAAAGTTAAAGAACGAGGCTAAGGTCATTTAAGCACCTAAAAAGCAGAGGAAGTGTAAAATGGAACAAATTCCAGGCCACAAAGGGACAGCGTGCAAGACGTCGTTCATTGCTGCAACCTGAAGTAATCAAAGGAACAAAGGTTGCTAAAAGCAGGACTCTTAAATCACTCATTAATTGGATAACACATTTGAGGTTTGGAATTATGGCTAAATAAAAAAGATCTTTACAAAACATCAGTGGCATAGATTTTGAAGTCATTAGGAATGAGACTTCTAAATCATAATTTTGCAGGGCTTTTTATTCTTTTCTTGCCTTCTTATTCCTTTGACTATGCA
This sequence comes from Aspidoscelis tigris stejnegeri, assembly GCA_023333525.1. Taxonomy (NCBI): domain Eukaryota; kingdom Metazoa; phylum Chordata; class Lepidosauria; order Squamata; family Teiidae; genus Aspidoscelis; species Aspidoscelis tigris. The sequence goes on from JALMGA010000003.1 coordinate 78,306,854, forward strand.
TCCTTTGTTTATAATGTTTAATCAAATTAAGGTGGTGACTTTCAACCATCGCATTATAATTCCCATCAAATGGGGCAAATTAGGGATGGACATGCTATGCAAACACAATTTTGTTTCTTTTTGGGGGGATGAGCAAAGTTCTAATGCCTTCCTGTCTAAAGTGTTTTGATTTTGCAAGCTGGTTTTATTGTTCATTGTGCTCTCAATAGTCTAATGCACCTTGAAGAACACACATGGTCAATTTTCTGCCACACTCAGGCTGCATCCAGACATTGCTTATTTATTCTGCTGTGCTTGGATATTCCTGAATAAAACATGGGTATTCTGGAGTATTTGGAATATTCAAATATAGTAGAATAAGCGAGCAATGTCTGCATGCAGCTTCAATCACAGCAGGCCCTGCTAGCTATATGTCTCACATGTATATGTTCCCACCATGGCATGCTTCTGCAGACTAGGCAACTGTGTGCTTAAGTAGTTAGTTTTTAGTGACTTTGTTATGGAGTGACAGCAGGTAGCGAATGTGAACAGTTTAAAAGTGTGCAAGGCAGCATAAATAGTTTTTTAAAACAATAAAAACACAATGAAAATATCCAAGCAGCTAAAGTATCCTTTTCGCACCTTAAATTGGGGATTGTTCAGTGAAAAATATCTTAAAAAAAAAAATCATTGCTTCCTAAAAGTATTAGTTCCCTTGCAAACAAGTAAATGCACAAAGCAGAGAACTTACCTGCTTGTACTACATCCCCTTGCTGGCTTACCATGTGTATCAGCATGTATGTGCATGACATCATTGTGGCAATCTGGCACCTCCCTGGTACAATCTAGTAATGGGTCAAAAAAAAAAAATCCAGCTCCTCCTCAGTTTCAAAGGATTTCCCCCATTCATATTGAAATCCATTTACGCATAATTCCTTATCCCACAGACTCTGTATGCACTTTGCTGTGTGCATTAGGATATAGTATATATGGACCTTTTTGTTGTGTCTCAGGCATGCGAGGGCAGCGAGGCAAACACATGTGCATCCTTACAACAGTCTTTGGGGGCCCAAGAGTAGTCAGCATCAGGTCAGCCCAAAGTCAGGGTTCCAGAAGTCTGGCAAAAGTCATAGCAAGGTCCAAGAGTCAGGTCAGTCTAAAGTCAGGGTTTCAGAAGTACAGCAGAGTTACAACAGTGTCCAAGAGTCAGGATTATGGACGAAGGCGTGGATGGGGCTGCACAAGTATTTTGTCTGCAACGCCAGCCCAGCGTGTGCTGCTCAGTTAAGTAGTGGAGGCAGCACCAGGCCCTTGCTAGCACAGCTGTGCCAGATGCTCTGATCTGTGCCTCACCTGTTTCTGCTGTCGAAGGAGCAGAGGAGAGTGGTGCTCTTGGGGCTGACTGTCTGAACTCTCATCCCCAGAGCTATCTGTGTGCTCCCCCAAAACTGGCCCCTGACTCTCAATATCCATGCTGTTGTGCCCCGGTTGCTGCCCAGACTGTTGTGCCAATGAAACCGCACTCTCCTCCCCTGAGGAAACTGGATTGGCAGGATGGGGCATGACACTTTTTGCACTTGGGCAAAAAGGCATGGTCTGGGTTTTCCCCTATATGGAGTGTACATACTGCACAGAGTTGTTTCTGTTCCAGAAGTGGCTCCACACGTGCCAGATGATCCCCTGGCTGTATGGCTATGGAGCACTAAAGAGGGCACTTTATGGACCGTGTATGAGCAAAACCACTCTGTACAAAACAATATAGTGTGAGCAATGATTGTGTCTTTGTAGTCTTACACTCTTTAATTAGCAAAGGCATTACTGAGTGTTGCTTTGAGTCCAGCAATCTGTGGTACTCCATATTATTTTTATTGAATAACTATCCACCTACTAGGGGTCGATTCCTTGGGCTGTTTTCCCCCTCCCCACTGGATTATACAGGCCATGCCTCCATCCACTCTAACAACTTTCCGCAGCCCGCAGTTGTTACCAAATCTACTCCAGTAATAAACTGTAAGCAAATGTGGATAATCTGGGCTATTTTAAAACCCAGAAACACCAAATTTAACTTCACTAGGGGGAATCAGTAGCTGGATCTTTCACAGGTTTTAATAACGAGGAATAATCAGAAAACAGAGACAAAACCCATTTTAGACTCAAAAACCAGTTTCTTATTAAATCAGTGCAAATAATTTATTAGAAATACAGAAAAGAAGTTGAAATGAAATATAAAGCCATATCAGAAGCGTTTCTAGAACAGAAATAAACATGCAACAACTGCAAAACGACTAAAGAAATGAACATTTCCCACTAAGAAATCTTTGTGAATTCAACTGAATTTATCCCTCTTTTCTTAAAACAATTGATTTATAGTTATTCAGCAAAAGCTTCCCCAAAAAAACACCAAAACAAATTGCTTTTCACAAGTATGAATTAAGGAATGAGAATAAAATTCTCATTTAAAAATTGCAAATATAAAACAGCCAGAAAGGGAATGGAAAACTCCTAATACTAGAAAGATCCCTTAACCCAAAAGTTCTAAAGAAAAATAAGGGAAAGTGAATAGAGGATACCAATCTTCTGTCTCACCAATGATGTCTTCTCCATGTGCAGAAGTTTGAAGTTACAGAGATGCATGACCACAGCAAACTGCATCTCTTTCAGGAACCCGAAAATGACTTAAAAATTGGGAATCCCTTCAGTCTCAGTCAGACTGATCCCCAAAATGGACAAAAATCCAAAAGAAATACATTAAAAATAATCTTTATAATTGCCTTTACCAAACCAGCCAAATCCAGAATGCAAAAGTTTTAAACTGCAGTTCTTGCAGCAAAACTCTGCCCACATTCTGTGTAGCAGAAAGAAGAAAGGGGGGAGGGAGAAAAATTTCTCCAGGTCTCTTTAGCATCCCATGATGACCAGAAGAAGAAGACCTCCCTCCTCTGATGACCAGAAGAAGAAGACCGTAAAACCATCTCTTCTCTGCCATTTTTATAGCAAAAATTGGAACAAAAAAAACTGCTGATGTTCTTCCCTTGTTAATGAATAAAAATGTGTATGTGACTCCAGTCTTCTCAACATTTCCAATCAGTGCATCTCCTGACCTCTCCTTGACACCCTCAGACAAAAGGTGTAAATGGTGAGTCAGCCCAGTAATCCCTGTTTGATTTGCAAAAGTTTACCTTAAATTAACATTTTAGCACCTCTACTGACTCACTTAATCCTTTCAACTAGACCCAGTGTATGTAGATATCTGCAAGCTCTTACCCAATTCTTTTAGGGTGTAAACAAAGGTGTAAACAGTGAGTCACCTCCAACATCCTGCATCCTAATACTGGTGAAATGGGCCATTTGCAATTTAGATAGTCATTCCAAATTCTGGTATACTTACTTTACCCATATCTCTTCCAAAAATCCATTCCATTTTATTCTTTATTATTTTATTAAAATTAGACAAACCAATCTCTGTCCCAGATTCCATGGTTTTATTTCTCCTTCATTATTTAAAAATCTGTTACCCCAAAAAGAGAAAACAAAGACTTTTTAGGTGCTAGGACTCTGTCTTGACTCAATCAAGATTAAATCTCAGGCTGTGTTTCTTGCATACAGACTTTTATCTTTTGCAAACAGCCAGCTTGTGACTTGAGAAAACTATGTCCTTTTTTTAAACTCCAGGCTTGTCTTTCTCCCAATATGGCTATTTTAAGGCCTTTCCACGTTTCATGGTCTGCCTTTAGCTTTTAATTATGACAATCATAAAGCCAAATTCATATGTCAAAACCTGGTATATTTCAAGTTCCGGTTTTGTAACATTTCTTATGATATCTGCACATCCAAAGTTGATCTGGTAACACAGTCTTCTTTACTGGTCTTGGCACCTGTCTCATTCTCTTGCACACCTTGCTTGTTTGTCTCTGCATTGTCCCTGGCTACCTTGTCATCCTTCAGTCAGGCAAGTTCTTCAGGGGCTGAAATAAGGGCTGGATTCAGGGCTTGGTGCTGATGGAGGCATCCCCAAGCAAGTCGTGCCAAGCTCCGGCACGGGGAACAGCTCTGCCCCCTCTCTCCTCCACCCACCTCTCTCTCCTTCCTCCAGCACAAGCCCCCTTCTCTCTCTTTCATCTCTCTCTCTCTCACACACACACATTCGGGTTTGCCCTGCGCTTAGCTGTGCAGGTTTTGAAGTTTCAGAGCTGCACAGTTGGTCTTGAGCATCGACTTCCATACTATAGGTGCACACGTAAACTCCTGTTGCAACTGTTTCTGTTTTACTGGCAGGCTTAAGCTCTATTCTCTTTGGTTCTGACATCCTCTCGTGACAGCTCCTCTATACTACACCTTGGATTCAGACCTGTCTTCTGAGTCAATTCATTTCCTACCAGGACCCGGTTGGGTAGGTCCTGGCATATAGCAAACTCATATTCACCTTCCCATTGCCCAATTCTGACATGCAGCTTGGCCACCAGTGCTATTACAACATGGCCTCCCAGACCTCTCAGTCTTACTAGCTTCTCTGGAACATAGTCACAAAGCTTAGCAGGTCTGGCTTCATCAAACTGATTTTTGGTCATGAAGTCCCCATTGATCTCTTCTTTTCACCTTCACCTGCCAGAGGTAGTCATTCTCGTGGTTTGCTGCCAGATTTACCAGCATGGACCCCTCTGCCATGTCTCCCTCTTGTGCAGCATGGTTCCATTTGGGCTGCCCAGGCCAGCAATTTTGTCTTCTGACAGCTCCTACTGTTGCTGCCCATTGGCCACTTGGGTTTTCAGCTTGACTAGGTGACTTCTGAATATAATAGCTTGTATGTGTCTTGTACCTCTCTTCTCTTGGCAGTATACTGGCTTCCCCTTCATTCCTAACAACACCCCTGAGGGCTCTCCTATGGTGCTCTGCTGTCAAATTAAATCATTGCTTCACACACTCCTTGAACACCTCATAGGATTTTGCTTCTTCATCCATCAATGAGACATAAAGATTCAATAATTTGTCACTAATCTTGGGTCTGAGATATACCATTCTCTGTTCCATAGCTATTTCAATACTCCATACAGACCCATAAGGTAGGATTATACATTATCTCCTTTTGAAAACTGGGGAAATCTCTTTAAATCAATTCTCCCTGAGCTAGAGTCTGTGCCCTCACTCCTAACGACCCTTCCTGAGCCTATTGTCTCTCCCTAGCCCTTGACTGCATGACAGCTAATTCATGCGCTCTAACTTTCTCACACTCAGCCAGCTCAAATTCCATTTTCTTAATTTCCTTTTCATAATCTAGTTTCATACATAATATGGCAAGCTCTCTGTCCCTGGGTGGTGCTTCAATGCTCATTTGCTCAATGCTGTCACCCTCTACCAGCGCTGCTGCCTCATGCATGCTCCTGGTCTCCATACTGTTACTTTTACACTTGTCCTTCACACCCTTGCCTTTGATCTTCCTGCCCCCTAAAGCAGTAAGGCTTTTACAATTTGCTTTAATCCTTTGACTCCTCCTCATGCAACCAGACCACTGCACCACATCCGTTTATGTTTTAACATTAAGTTCTAACCCTCGCTGGCTCACACTGGGGAAAATATGTCTTTAAACACAGTTCCTTACAATACCAGTCTGTTTACCTCAGAAACCATGATTCCCCAACTGCAGAACTTAACTGACCACAAGGCTAAATCTCTTCCTGGTCGTATCAGGGAACCGTACTTTAATCCTTGCACACAGCTTCTTCCAGAACCTTGACTCAATACCATCAGGGTCCGACCAGGGACCGTACATTACACCAAAACATCTACCCCGGGCCTAGCTGGTATCCCTGTTCCCTATCCTATTTTCCTCTTTGATATATCTATTTAACCTTTCACCCATGCTCGGCTTCTCTCAGTGTGCCCTATCTTGCAACCTTTGGTTAACACATCTTTAAACTATGTTCATTGCTTGCTATATGGCAACAATCCTCTCATTTTCACTAAGTAACCTCTGAGCACCAATCAAAGCCTCCCCTGGTGAATACCTCACAAATCTGCTCTTTTCCTTTTAACACACAAAACTAGTTCATCCGTGTTGCCCTTTTTATATTTTATTTCTTTCCCCTCCTTTCAACTCCTGCCGTTTCCAAGGAGGTGAACAAACAGAACCTCAACTCGCTCCCTCAAACTGTCTAATGCCTCTACTGTACCGTCAGCTTTTACTTCGAAGTGTTTAGTTCCCCTGCTTAGATTTCTTACAACACCCAATAGTGTACCTCAGGAACTTGTTCTAAACTTTCTTTTCTTTTTTACCACGCTTTATGTTTGCTCTTTTAAAAATCAGCTCCTTTTACTTCATCCACAGTGAAAGGGCTGTGATGCACTGTGATTTTCGTATCCCATAAGCTGCCACCATTTTGTGACGTTTGGCCAGGGCAAGCTGCTCCCTGTCTGACATCCGAGGCTTATCTTCCCTCCTAGGCACTAAATACACGATGTTAATGGAGTTTAGGTGTCCTTGATCATCCCCAGCCACAATGCCATCTTCCCTCCTATCAGCTTCTTTCACTGATTAGGCTACCGAGCCCTTCATGAGGCCACCAGGTGTGGCTTTCTCCAGTTTCGGTTTCACTTTCAAAGAAACAGCGTGGTAGTTACTTTCCCTTGGCTGATATAGCCAGAGACTTTCACTGAGCACTTCTCTTAGTTGAAAAAATAATGTTTCTTTATTAGATTATAGCACTTTGTTTCAGACAGTTTCTGTTGCAGTACGATAAAGCCTTCCCAACTTTCCTTCCTAAACTCCTAACCAATTCTTGGGACCCCTGCCTATTTTCCTTATAGGACTAACGGAACCCAACTTTAAAATCCAACCCACACACCCCTCCGACTTGTGTTCAGATTAAAAAGCCCTCACTTTACTCAGACATGTCCTTTTACCTCTCTCTCCCAGGAATTTCCACTCCCTCCTTAGTCAATTCTTTGGGCTGTTTTCCTCTTCTGCACTGGATTGTACAGGACATGTCTTCATCCACTCGAACAGCTTTCCCTTACTGAAAGCTGCCAACTAACTAATCTGCTAACTTGTCCCAGGGTTATCACATCTCCTTTACCCTTATGGAAAAAAAATTATAATTTTTCTTTTGAACACTTCCATTAATCCAAACCTTTCAAATCTTATTAAACCTAAATTGCAACCATAATGCAAAGTCCTTTAACTGTCTTTTCCGCAGTCCGCTGTGCTGTGCACCTCATCTTCACTGCTTCTGTTCCTCCTGGATACGTCGTTGTTTGTCCCCTGCTTTTTCCATCCTCCTGTCTTAGATTTTCGGTGTCCTTTCTAGGCTATGCTCTGATCTGGCATTGTCACCCCATTACCTTTGGCACGATCTCTGTCTCACTCCCTTCCATCCATTCTAACAACTTCCCCTTACTAAAAGCTGCCAACTAACTAATCTGCTAACTTGTCCCAGGGTTATTACACCTGCCCTCCTGAGTAAGAGTGTGCATGAATGGGCTTTTTTGTATTCGATTAATAACTAATCGAATGTTAGAAAATCCATATTTGTTTGAACAGATCCCCTTCAAATGTGGTAGGATTCTATCTGATATGAATACCATACGAATTGTGTGAATTTGTATAAATATCTGAGACATTTGGGTATAGGGCAGAATATAAATATTAAATAATAAATAATAAAATAAAATGTATCTGATATGAACGAATACATATCCAATACAATATCCAATACGTATCCGATACGTATCCAATACATATCCCGTAACATATCCACTCTGAAAGTGTCAAATCAGAACTGAATCCACTTTTAATTTGCTTTTGATCCATGTCAAATGCAATCTGGATCCATTGCAGATGTGACTGGTGCAGCTGCTTTCCCACCTTCTCAGTTTCAGAAACGTTAGGAAACATTCATATTTGTACGAATGTTAATATACAAATGTCATAACATTCAATTCATGTATGAATGTCTGAGTTCGGCTGAATTCATATGAATAATGAATGTTATGATTATTCGTGCACCTCCCTAGTCCTAGGATGCCAGAATGTATGCAGTTGTCTTTTAAATCCCTATTTTCTCCCAAACATCTGTTCTCACACTCTGAGTGCCTTCTCCAATGTATGTTGTTGCTCTTGCCAAGGTTGATCAGAAGACACTGTCTGTGTATGTGTGCTAAACCAGGAGACTGTCTCTTTGGACCTTGCTTTTGCCAATGTTGACCAAGAGCTGAGTTTCCATGTGTGCCTGAGTGAGTTGCTGCTTCTACCATGACTAAGTCCTGTACTGAAATCACTGCTGAACTGAAGGAAGAGGTCTGAGCTGCCTCTTCCACTCTCAGGCTTCAAGCTGTTTTGCTGTTCTTAAGATCTGGGGTCGGCTGATCTTGCACCCCTAGGCATTAGTGGCTATGTTTAGGTAGATTTCTGAGTATTTAAACAGATGTTCATGACGTCTCACTTCAGCCTAGCCAAAGAGACATGTACAGATTATGTATGCAGATTTCTGGACCCTTTGTCTTTATTTTACCAGCACCATCACATTAATTAAATTCTCTGGGAATGCTCACTGAGCTGAGGTATTACTGCTAGTGCAGAATTTATTTTAACGCATTCTCTTATGTGAATGTGGGTGTAGATGGTTTGGCAACACAATCTCATTTCCAGAGCTATGAAGCGCATACCTGAGAAAGTTATAGGGTTTTTTCCCCACTAGCACTAAGTACCCATTAAGTACCTATTCGGGACCCATTAAGGACCCATTAGGCTCAGAGCAGGAAGACCCCATTTCCACTGCAGACCTCATTAGAACCCGATTTGTTCACACTTGTACTAGGGAAATCCGGATTAAATGGGTCCTTCAGGAACTATAATCTGGATTTCCTGTGGACCCCATTAAAGGGGTCTACAATCTGGTCTTCATGCATCAAATCTAGATTAGACGCATCACCCCCCCCGAAAAATGTGGTGTGACAGACGTGTCCCACTTGGGTACAGATGGATGCTCCACATGGGTGCTCTGACATTGCCACTGCGGGCTTGCCTAGCACCCATTGCTATTGGGTGTCGCACTGCCCATGGAGACACATCAGGTACTTCCTTGGATTCAGATCGTCTAAATCCGGATTAGTTGAAAGACCCATTGCTTAGATCCGGATCATCTTAGATCTGGATTAGGGGAAGTAAGTGGGGAAAAACCCATAATTTCTCTCACTCCTCTTCCTCAGTCTATTTCCCTTTTTGTCTTCACTTTCATTTTACCAATTCAGTTTAGAAAAACTGTATTCCTAGTTTAGAAGAAGTGAGCTATAGTGAGGATGTGCACAAATGTGTTTTTGACATTTGATTCAGAATGAGCTGGGTATCATGTGCTTTTTGATTGCACCTCACAGCAAATCTCCTGATGACCTCTCCCAGCAGCTTCATATAGATATTAAAGAACATAGGTGATAAGATTGACCCCTGAGGAACCAGACAAGTGAGTTCCCAGGGTATCAAGTCAGAATCTCCCACTACCACTTTCTGGGATCATCCATACAGAAGCAGAACCAATGAAGCACACTACCTCCAACTCCTAAACTCTATAGCCTTTTAAAAAGGATACCATGGTCAATGATATCAAAAGTCCTTGAGAGGTCCAGGAGAACCAACAGGGTTGTACTCCTGTCTCTCCTGGAGAACGTCATCAACCAGGGCGACTAAGGCAGTTTCTGTGCCTGAAGCCAGATTGAAATGGGTCTATCAGTTTCTTCCAAGCACGCCTACAGTTGGACAGCCACAGCTCTCTCTAGTACCTTGCCCAGGGAGGCCCTCTTCAGGAAGGGGCTTACCACTGCCTGTTTAAGGGCCAGCAGGACCATCCCATCCCTCAAGGAGGAATTCACTACACCATGGATCCACCCAGTCATACCTTGTTGGCTAGCCTTTATCAGCTAGGAAGGGTGAGAGTCCAGAGAGCAGATTTTTGGCCAAACCCTCACAAGCAGCTTGTCCACATCCTCAGGCCACAACAGTTGAAATGATCCAAAAGAACTGGACCAGGCAGTTCTCTGGACTATTCCCAGTTTTGTCATCTAAGCCCCCATGAATCTGAGCAACTTTGTCCTCAAAGTGCTTAGCAAGTTTGCCACAGCAGATATTAACTGGCCATTTCCCACACTTCTTTGGGCTAGATCTCATAAGGCCATTCACCACTCTAAAGAGCTCCGCTGGACAGCTACTTGAGGATTCAGTGGTGGCGGAGAAAAAACTCTTTTTAGCCACCACCACCACCACCACATGGTAGGCATGATAATGTGCTCTAACCCATGTTCTGCCAGATTCACAGCTGGATTGATGCCACCTGCACTCAAGCTGTCGACCTTCCTGTTTCATCACCCGTAGTTCCATGGAATACCAAGGTACTTTTCAGGCTCTGCAGTTGGGAACAATCATGCCAATAGCCCTGCTCATCTATCAGTTCCAGAGAGAGACCAGAGACTTGACAGGACCACCAGCTATGCTAACCAGAAAATCCCCCAGAGCATTCAGGAATTGGTCAGGTTCCACGAGTCTCCGGGTGATGGTATATTCGTATGCTAACATTTGAACAAATATGAATGTTTCCGGATATTCATATGAATAGTTCAGACATTCATCAAGCTGTGGAAAAATATCAGATATGTATTTATTCTTATCAGATACGTATCAAATGTTTGTACAAATACATACGAATAGATTTGTATTGAATAAAATTTTACCACATTTGAATGCAATCTATTTGTACAAATACAGATATTTGAGCATTTGATTCATTTCAAATTGAATGCCAAAAAAATATTTGTGCACATTCCTACTGGAGAGCAATACCTTGAATTAGGGTACAAATATTCATAGGCATTTGAAATCCGATCGAATGTGCCAGATTTTGACATTCGAACTTCAATAGAATGTCCCAAAATTTAAAGTAAACATTCAGATTGAATTTCAGACTTTGGATCTATTTGTTCGAATTATCTGGACATTCGTATGTGTATGGGCTCATACATGATTCGTACTTGAAGATCCGCATCTTTCCCTCATTCATATGCATTTGTACGGATCTGTACGGGACAAAAACAGGTTGCATACGGGATAACTATGGGATGCATACAGATGTGTGTGGATGTGGGAAAGATTCAAATAAAAAATTCATATGAATACATTCAAATTTGGTAAAAACAAATTGAATCTTGTTAAGTTTGAATTTAAAATATTCAAATTGAATCAGATCTTTGGGTATTCAATTTGATTCGAATAGAATGTCAAAAAAACATTCGTGCACATCCCTACCTTGAAGCAGATTCCCCCTTCAATTTGATTCGATTCAAAGGGGTAAAACGTTCAGCTTTGTGCAACGCTCCCCTGTGAATGTAGGGGGGGGCTTCACTTTCATGAGCAAACATCTGTTGAATGTTCGCATGTGAAGGGAATGCCTCCCTCACCAACCCATTTACCCTTTGCTGTTTTTGCATCCTCCGCCACCAGTGAATCCTCAACAGAGACTCAAGTAGGCCTTCTGAAGATTGTGCACAGCTCAAGAGGGCACCCCATTCAGGAATCATTGGAAATCTTATGGGATTCCATGGGATTCACAAATGGGGGCAGCCTCTGGAAAGTCTAGTTGAGCTTCTGAGGAGGGTGCCATGGCAGTGGCAGTGGCCAGATTTTAAGGTAAGGGGGGTGGATGTGGGGGGCACAAGTTGGAGGGGCAGATCTGGCCTTCATTGAAGGCCAGGTACATTCACTTCACATACAAGGAGGAACTACGAATGTAAGCTCCTTTTGCTTCACTTGCAAAGTGCTGAAGCATTGAATTCGAATACGAATTCAAAGTGGACAAATATTTTCCGCCCATCCCTACTTCTTACTGCAATATTCAGCTGCTGTCTGGAGGCAGCCTATCACTTTAGAGATTCAGCTATTTGATTTTTTTTTTTTTGTAATTTTCAAGTGGGGTGAATCTCTGTAAAATCTTGTTACCTAACAAATGAAAAACCTTACAAGACTATGGAAATTCTCATGTCTCAAGCAAAATTGTTTTTAAAAGAAAATTATTTTTCAGGAAAAAAATCAGTTAGATCTTCATAGCCTTGGAGGGCTGATAATGCACTAATACAAAATAAGACTTCTTTCATATTAAAAGAGAAATAGATCTACTATTGATAGCATTGAGATATGGTATACTTTGGTGATATTAATAAGCAGTCAAGATGAATTGGTGGTACACCTGTCAGAGCAAGGACTTTATACTTGTTTGGACTTCATCTGATGAACAGGAATATCTGCAGAGCAACCAGCTGGAAAATGCTTTTTTCTGTGAATTGAAACAATTAGTGTGAAAAGTATAAGAGTTCTGAAGATGAACACTACATCCATTTTTCTCAAAAACAGGACTCCCATTGAGTACGATGGCCTAGATTTAGGCCATTAAAAGAACATCATTTTATAGCTAGCATGGTGTAAAAATATGGATATTTCTTTCAGAATATAAACAGAAATCTTAAGTAAAGTTTGATACAATGAAACAGCAATTTGGAATTCTGAATCGTTTTCCAATAGCTGAAACGTATAATCAGCCATGCTGCATTCTTACATTGTATGAAATAGAACTTTAAATAAGATAGGCAAAGAAATAATCTCCAAATGGGGACCAATGGGGAAAAATAGGATTATTTAAGGTGACTTTGGTTTCATATGTGGGATAAAAATGGAATGTGCAAGTAATTTTCCAAATGCAAAGCTATTTTGTACAAAGAGGACAGCATAAAAAAAACCATTTGCTAGCCTGTGGTGAGTGATTTATAGTCATCAAAATCCTGCAGGTAATTGTGGAAATCTGCATGAGACTGCTCTATAAAACGGTAAGAACCTTATTATAATAAATTCTCTCTCTCTCTCTCTCTCACACACACACACATACACACACAAAAACACTGTTTGCCCTCTACTGGACAGATGTACAATACAAGCTAGTGTCACAGCCCTAACACCGGCAGAATTTAATAATATGTTTGCCTTATTCACATGGATTGAGGATATGGGTAAGATGAATGTCCAGCTCATTTTAAAAACAAGAAGTATTTCAACCAAGAACTTAATAATGTATGTTCCTGCTTCTTATTATGAATTACTCCTAATGTTTTGACATTTCAACAGCAGAACAGAAATTGCAATTTTAAAGGGGGATTGGTTAAATTCATGGATTGGGGTTTTCTAGGGATTTGGGTGAATCACTTCCATCCTTCTGCTCCATTGCCGTGGTTTACAAACTGGCTGAGAATGTGATGTGTCCAGAGCTTTAGGCTTGCCAGCCACTGGATCCCTCTTTGCTTATGAAAGGCTTTTGGTTTTAAAACTAATCAGCTTCGCAATTATTTTTTAGTGAACTTCTGTATATGTTTGTGATCCAGAATGTTTAGTGTCTTTAAGGAGGGTCACCTACATGTCTCTCCCTGGAAGTGCCCCAAATTCTTCTTTTGAGGCTACGTTTGACTTGAATGGGACCAGGATTTCAAACTTTCATCCAAGCTTGAGACAGAAGGCAGCTTTAGATTTTCATGTGGTTGGAGCGGCATATGACACCCCACCTAGAGGACAGGTTTTGTTCCAGTAAGCTAGTGTGATCTTCACTGCATTCTTGGCTTCTGGGAAGAGCTTCTTCCTCCAATTACTTAGGTGCCTCCAGATACTATTAAAACTTCAAAGTCCATGCACAGCTACGTCCCATCATTCAGACAGGATGACTGATACTCTGCTGTATTCTTACAGCATACAGGGGAAAGCTGCTGGTTAATCAGCAGCTTTTTACATGGCATTTCCCCTGCTGCTGTGGATGATCAATCATCCCATTTCTGGTCACGTGACCAGCAGCAGCATACCAGCTGTGTAGCTTTAAGGATGTCTGAGGCACCTTTGGTCAGGGGCAAGAAAACAGCAAAGACCATACTGCCTTGCCAGAAAAAAACTTTTTCACTTGTTGCAGCTTAAAGATGGTGGGGAGAAAAGAGCAACAGAAGTTAGATTCTACCTTTTAACCCTGTCCTATCATTTTATGTTTGCTCTAAGAGACTATGGGTGCATCCCCATGCAATTTAAAGTCCGCTAAAAATCCTCTTTTGTCGCTGAGCACCCCCATGCATGGCTTTTATCCGGGCTTCCAGCGCCACAAATTAGGAAAATGCACAGAAAAAAAAGTGCCCTTTAAAGAAGACTACCAGCGCACTTTCCAGGAAGATGCGGGTATTCAGAGCAACATTTTGCATGGAGACGCTCCGTGGCAAAAGGGGCGGGGGTTCTCTCTGAGGTGGCAAGCTCTCTCTCTCTTTTTTTGCCTCTTATCCACAGCCATCATTCACGATATGAAAACAGTAGGCAGGTATTCCAATAACAAAGAAAAACAGCAAAGATACATTGTAATGAATTGCTTCCACCCGCCCGCAAGTGAAAGTGTATGAGCAAGATCGCTGGCTGGGGGAGGCATTTTGGGGCCAGAGATCTTGTAAACTGCCTTTGCAAGGAGGGGAGACGAACAGAGAACTTGTAAATTTTTCTTTTGGACTTGTGAATAAGCGCTCGATCATATGATTGCTGGCTGGGGGAGGCATTTCGGCAGCTGGAGAACTTGTACATAATGTAATGAATTGCCCGGGCACCCAATGAAACAGTGAGGGGTGGGGAGAAAAAGATGCGGGTAAGCAAAAGACCCTTCCTTGGGGATGGTCAGTGCATTTAAAATGCACGTTTTGCTGAACCCCATGGGGACACTTAATTCGGAATTGAACATGCATTTGTTAGATCTGCTGCAGTAGAGGGACAATAGCGACACAAAAAAGTACCATCGGATGTACCCTATAAGTATAGAGGGTTTTAAAAAGGTTGAACAGGTGATATGGGAGGCATTTTCAAATGGTGACTGCATGCTGTCTTCATTTAACAGCCCCATTAAAATATTGTCCCCTTAGATTTTGATTCCTCTGATTAGATTGTTTGGTTTGCACCCCCCTTTTTAATTTTTTTTCTGTTAATGACACTTTTTATTATCATTATTACTCTTCCAAAAATACATTAATTTTGCAATAACTACCCATAACATATTTTGATAATTTATAACAAGATAGCATTTCATCACCCTTAATCTTATTTAATGTTTGATAGCAAGCAACACCCTCTTTGCGCATTGCTGTGAAATCGCAAAGCAATGCAAAACTGCAACGAGAAAGGAAAATCAATTGAGACCGGTCTTTAAAGAAGCTCTGCTGTGTGGCTGATGTGGAATTGAAGTTGTGTGTTGATGGATATAGGCTGATGTTGATTTTTTCCTGCTAACAGTTTGGCAAACAGTTTTGAATGCTCTCTATCTTGAGAATACCTGTTTAAAATAGAACTGAAGTTTTGCCTATTGGTTAATTTCCAGTGTCTCTAGCTACTTGCACTTTCATACTAGCACTCTCTAAAGGTCTTTTATGAAGGTCTTCTAATGTTTATTTCTTTTTGAAGTTTTTCTTTGGCATCTGTTTGTGCTCTTGCTTGTCATTTATTCTCTGTTTCTCTGGTCACCATTTTGTCTTTCTCTTTCTTCTCCACTCATTATAGATGTTTTGCTCTTCTCCTTGTCTTACTGCCATATTTATAACTTTGAATGCCTTACCTGGCACCTATATTTTTTTTTAACTTTGTCAGTGTGTCTGGAAGGGCCAGTTGCTCAAGTGCCATAGGCAAACTAATCACTTTGACTTCTATGAGTAAGCACCTCCTATGTTCTTAGACTTCTTGAACATGTGAGACTTAAATCCTGAAGATGGCTTTGCTCTAACCTTTATCTAAATAAGGGAACAGCTTTTTCTCCCCACTTTCAAGTAGGGATGTGCACGGATATTTGTAGGCATTCAAAATCCAATTGAACGTGCCAAATTTCAACGTTCAAACTTGAATGTCTCAAAATTCTAATGTAAACATTTGAATTGAATTTTGAATTTTGGATCTATTCGCTCGAATCATCCGGACATTCCTATGTGTACGGGTTTGCACACGATGCATACTTGAATATCTGCATCTTTCCTGCATCCATACATGTTTGTACAGATCCGTACGGGACAAAAATGGGTTGCATACAGGATAACTATGAGATACATACAGATGTGTATGGATGCGTATAGATGTGGGGAAGATGCATATGTGCACATATGAATGTTGTCGACATTTGTATGTGCAGATTTGAATTAAAAATTGAATTGGATTTCTGGGAATTCAATTCTGTTAGAACAGAATGTCAAAGAAACTCATGCACATCTCTACTTTCAGATACTATTATAGTTTCAATATGTTCATTTGTATATTTGGTTTTTAAGGTTGTACCCAGCCCTAAGGCTTTTGGGTACAGAGCAGGATGAAAATGCAAATAAATAATTCCTTCCTAACTTCCTTTCCAATTCAACTACTGATAATGAATTCCCCTTCGTTAAATAAATGTTCCAACTTTATAAGACTTTGCTCCTTCATCTTTTCAACCATCCTTTCCTCAGCTACTTTATTCCTACTATTCACACCACTTATCAATGAAAATTTACTATTTGCTTCTGCCAAAATTCTTTCCAATTTTTTCCATAATTCCTTATTCCATACACTGTTCCATTCTCTCTCCATTCAATACCTTTTCCTATTAGTGTTTTGTAATTCCATTAACTGTATAATCTGAAAGGCATTGTGATTCTACTCCATCTGTGTACTGGTATAGATTACTGCAGACCCTGAGTGGGACCTACAATAATCTGCACTAGTGTGGGGAAGGCAGATCCCTATTTCAGGATGTAATTTAGAATAAAGCCCAGTCAAGGAAGGACCATATATATCTTAAAAACTTATGACATGTAATATGATCCCACTGTGAACAAAATATGTTTTAGAAGTATTGTATGATTATAGACCAAAAACTATTGATAGTAATTGTGGTCATTTGTGCAAAAAGAATTAGGAACTTGATGCTCCACATAAACTTCTGCAAACAATTGCACCTGCCCATATCCTGGTGACATCCCTAACTTTAGGATTAATAGCACAAGATAATCCCATTGTATTAAATGTGGTAAAATATTGTCAGGCTTTATATTGGCTAGTTTGCATTGATCAGATTTAAATTTGTTACAAAGATTATTCAAGGATAATCCTTTTGACTTTCTTTTCTATCCACATTCAAATAATAATGTAGAAATTATCCTACATGTACTGTTACACTGCTCCTGTTATTCTGTACTTGAGTGAAGCTGAATAGCATCTTAAAGAAATATTGTCTTACTTTACATCTGTGGAAGATAATACATTGCTGATACATTTTTCAGTCAGCATTAAAATGGAAAAGGAGGTGCCCAATATTTACATTTTTCCACATACAGCCTATGTTCATTTCAATTTTGCTCTAAATTTTATTTCATTGTCTGTGATAGCAATCTTATAGGCATGTAAAAAGCTTGATGAGAAGCTGCTGGACTAGATAGGTTTTTGGTCTAATCCTGATTCTTGGGGAATCAAGCCTGATTCACGGGAATTGCACAAGATCCTGATAAACTTGAAACAGCAACTGAGGGCGCCTTCAGACATAAATTTAAAAAATGCAAAGTTTACCTTTTCTTCAGTGTTAAGAAAATTCAAAGGGAGAACAGACCATCCCCACATTATCCCAATGCTCTGAAGAAGCAGGCAGGGCTCTTCTGACCACACGGTCAGCCTCTCACTTTCTGTGAGACCTGCTGCTTCTCTGAGAGGCCTACTGTTTCCTGCTGAGGGCAAGATCGTGTGAGATCTCTCCCAAACTCTCAAGACAAACAGAGGCATAGTTTAGGAATGGTTTAGGAAATCCTGCATTGAGCAGGGGGTTGGACTTGATGACCCTAAAGGTCCTTTCCAACTCTATGATTCTATGATAGTCATACTTTGTCCAGCCAGTAAGCAATGACTTTTGCTAAGAACTTTGATACAATAACTCCTGAGGTTTGACTGAAGACAATCTGTTACTTTATTTTGGCTGAAAAGCTGATCTGCAACATCACAACTGTGGAAGTGCATGGGGGCAGAAGATGATGGCTATTTGGCATCTAAAGGGTGAGAAAAGATTCATGTGAGTAAGGCTTAAAGGTTTTAATGGCATCCCTGTAGCAATCTGAGTAGATTTTAAAAATAAAAGTTAGGTTTTTTAGCTTTAATTAAGGACTTTGACAGGAGACTTAAATGACCCCCCTTACACTGAGTTTTACTATAGAGGGTTTGCTGCGCTGAATGAATGGGTTGATATATGTGCAATGAGAAACCAGGAGGTTTTTAGAATACAGTACAAGCTTTTCTATTGCTGGTAAAACTTTCTGTGTTTTGAAAGTCACCTGCTTATCTGTCGTTTTGAACATCTGCTTGATTTTCATGCTACTTTTTGGTTTTTTATTGTGTTTAAATAAAAGTTTTGGTTTGTTTTGGAAAAATGATTGTCTCTGATGTATTCCTTTGCATGGTATGTTTGGTTTTATGGGTGATTTTATGTTTTTGAAGCCTGGGTTAACAAATCCCGTGTGTGTGTGTGTGTGTGTGTGTGTGTGTGTGTGTGTGTGTGTGTGTGTGTGTGTGTGTGTGTGTGTGTGTGTGTGTGTGTGTGTGTGTGTTGAATCAAGATGTAGGTTTTGGGGTTAAATCCACCCAAAACATTAATCCTAGCATTTAGTCTCAGTTTCGGTGAGTGATGGAACATTTTGATTATTCTGGCTGCATTCACCCAGCAAAAAAAATGTGTCTCAAAGCACCTTACAGATAGTAGTGTGTAGCCTTAATGTTCTCATCCCATCCCTAATTCACATTCTCCAAGCTATTTCTAAGCTATATTATCGGTACTTTTTTTTTATCTGCAAAAGAACACAGTCACTATTTCTTACATTGTTCTAGGGCCAGAGATGACAGTCTTCACTTACTTATTTATTACATTAATAACCCACCCTATATCATGAGGTCTCCTGGGACCAGGAAAAGGTAACAGGAACTTGAATTAAGTGTAATCATGTGTATGTCATATAATTGCCAAATGAAATTTATCCAAGTTTCATTTCTAATATTTTGATTGTGATTATTATTACCATCATCATCATCTTCATCATCATCATCATTTGTTTGTCAACCATGGTAGTGGTGACTAAAATGTTACAGTATTTTTACATGTTCTATTAAATATTGTATTGACAAAAGGAATTATGAACTGAAAATCAGAAAGACAACAAGATAATTTTTAATATTTTGACAGTAAATTTAAGAAATGCTACAAACTCTTTTCCACTTTATGTGGTTCTCTAGAGAAAATAGCAAACAGTTACAAAACTGTTATCAAAAAATGATGATAATAAAATATTACAGCTGACCAGGTGGTGGAGCAATTACATTTCCCTTCCCTTGTACCTTGTGTGGGCTCCTAATTAAACCAAAAATATACCATAAAAAACTTCTGTCTATGAAACCATGCTTGAAAGAGGAAAAAGTGCAAACATTTGCATAAAGCAGGTAACACACATGACAGTAAAATTAAAATGGCCCCAATAAATTGCAGAACTTTCAAACACACTTGCAAAGCAGACAAAACAAAACACATATCAATCAAATAGAATTTTGGTGCTATGAGAAGAAGCCTAGAAGTGAGCTGGGTTCATGTGAGAGTTAGGTTCATGTGATACCTTATGCACCCTTGTATGGTGATTTCTTGCTGAGGTATCCTGGTTGCAAGCAAAACCTGTTTGTTTCAACATACAACTAATCATCTTGCAAATTAGGATTACAAGGCCTCTTTGGCACTGAAACTTGGTCCATTCGAGAAAAAGTTCAAAAGGGGCTATCTTACACATGCTGTTGTTGTGGGACAGTGCCTCCCTGGAATGCACCATTTGCACTGGATGGAGCATAGAACAGGAAAGGGTTCCCAAAGTGGCATCCTTCCACAGTCCACAGGAGATCTGTTTTGGTGATGCTCCAGGAAACACTGTTAGAAGCACCACTGGAAGTTGGCAAATTGCCAAAATAGGGCATTTTGGCAAACTTTGAAGACTCTGCAATGGCTTTAAGAGTTGGGTACAGCCTTTGAAGCCGGTGCTTGGGGTCTAGGACAAGAAGGGCCATCCAAACGTTGAGGGCCCCATCCTGTTCTAGCATAGGACAGGTTGCATATCCCCTGGCTGGTGATGGTGAGAGAGTGCGGAAACATCCTGTGTTTACTTATTATAATTTATTTATACATATATTTTAGAGTTCTCTTAAAATAAAAAACACTCAAATATTTTGTTTTATTTGTTTTATTTATTTTATTTGGAATGGAACAAAACTTTGCTTAATGGAATATAGCTATGATTTACCAACTGTGATTTTACTGTTCAATAAAATGCAGTATTGTTGATATAACTTCATGTTGCAAAACAGTGGATTTTGCAATAGTGCACCGTATGAGTAACTGCAATCTAATGAAAGGCAGTGGTTAAGGAAACCATGGTTGAAATTACTCATGCAGTACAGTTCTACAAAACACAGAAATTTGCTGGAACCAAAAGACACTAATATATTCCAGTTGAGGGTTATAGCCAGCTACATCCATTTTCTACACATTTCATGTCACTTTATAATTGCCCTCCACTCCTAGCAGTTTGGAGTTTTTTGTTACATACTGTACATTTTTGAAAACTTGGGAGTTTCCTCAAACTTCTTGATATTTTTTGTAAGTGGAAAATGTTGTTTAAAACAAAACAAAACAAAAAGATTTGCAATGAAATTATTGAGTTCAGAAGTATCCAGTTCAGGGAGAAGTTTGGAGCATATACTCATAAATCTAGTCTGTTTAAGCATTGAGCTTTTGAGCATTTCCAAATTCAAGTTAATCTGGAACACTGGTCTTTGTCGGGCAGATGCCAGTTCCGATCTAATCTGACCCAGTCCCTCAACTGGCCCCAAAGCTCATACGAGCTTTGGAAGCTCTGGGAAACCCATTTTGGTAGCACAACAAGGTATGCCATTGAAATGGGTCCCCATGGCCCTAGTATACCGATGTACCTGTTTAATAAGGTCCACCAGTATTCCAGCCCTGAAGACCAGGAGACCATTTTTTTGGTCTCTTGATTTGGAATATATTCCATCTTGAGGAGTTAGAGTATTATCAGGGGGACAGGGTCTCTCTAGGACAAAAGAGGCCTAGAAGAGGATCACATTCCAAAATAAAGGTCTTATGATAAGTTCATATTATTTGCATCTTGATGTTTGCTCTCATGCAATACATTAAATTCACCTACAAAAGGTTTATAACAGGTCAGTCCAGGTTTTGCTATTGTTATTTTTGTGAAATGGTTTAAGGATTTCATCTAAGTACTAATCTGAGACAAGAACCTAGCAGTAATTATCGACACACTTAGGAAATGGATTACTTATTATAATATACAGAATTTAAATGTAGCTTGCTTACATACTCTTGGTTTTAAAAAATGAGAAAGAAGGAGGGAAAGGGAGAGCACTAAGACTTTTCAGGAAATGAATTTTAGGAATGTCTTCCCTTTCAGCAGAGACACGTAGAGCTCTGTTGCTGTCATCCTTCACAGATTCCTAGACTCTACTGTACAAGTAGTTCATTTGTACAACATTGTTGCACTTTGCTAGAGATGAGAGCTCAGCAGGAGACTTGTCAGTGCAGTGAACAAGTGCACTGCTCTTTTAAAGCAGAGATGTGATACCCAAGTTCTTGTACAGCTCTCAGAGCAGCAAAGAAAAATAAACAAAGACTGTGAGTAATCAGCCACAACTACCTATAGGCAGCACAGTTCCGCAATGAAAACACAAAGTGTTCATCCATTCACCAGGAGCCAGGAAGCAGCCTGCTGGAGGAATGGTGAACTTCCCTTTCTTCCATGGCACTGACAACCTAAGATGACAGCACAGCCATTAATATGGACAGCTAATAAATTCATGACACCTACCTGTGCTGATTCCCTACACCTTTTTACAAGAACAATAATTCAAACAGAATTATCCTCCACCTAATAAGATGTTCATAAGAACATAAGAGAAGCCCTGCTGGATCAGGCCACAGCCCACCTAGTCCAGCATCCTGTTGCACACAGTGGTCCTCCAAATGCTCATGGGCATCCCAAGCAGAGACAAGGACAACCTATTCCTGCTCTTGAATCCCAGAAAATGGCCTTAGAAGCGTCCTGCTCCCTCCCTCCCCCAGCCTGAAAGATATACCTAGGCATTCATTCTGGTAGCCGTCTATACAACATGCAAAATACCCTTTTCAACCAGACCAGTGGTCCATCTTATCCAACAGTCTGTTCCCACAGTGGTAAATTGGTTGGATATGGAGGCACTTGAGAAAGATGTGAGCACAACAACTTGGGCCTTTATGCACTTCACTTCCTATCCACAGGATGAGAATAGTGCATCCCCATTAGCATACACTAGCATCCACATTTGTGAGTGCTAGTGCATGCCAAACCAACTTCCCACACACCCAGACATTAACCTAGGTCCAGATGCATGTCTGGGTGCCACCATCTTCTCTGTGGAGCCCAGTGCAACTGTGGATGCACTGTTGTCATCACCACAATTACAGTGATGTGCCGTGCATGCGCAATTACATTTCCGGTCATTTGAGGTGCCAAAGTGCTTGTGTAGCACCTCAGACAACCCCCAGCACCAGAAGAGGAGCAAATGCTCTCTCTAGTGATAGGGAAAGGTAAGGAATTGGACACAGGTGGTGCACAATTTTGTGCACTACCTCTAGTAGCCACTAGGGTAGCTTCTAGTATAGCAGGGGATGTTTCTGATGTGGAAACCCCTCCTGCAAGTGCAGATGGTGCTTCCCAGAAGCTCCCCCAGTATGCACTGGCAACCCAAGTGTGAACTGTATTGCTCAGAGTCAGCATCTGGCATGTGAAGACTTCAACTTGTCTGATAGGAGACACCAGCAATTCCTCTCAGACTGTAGTCAGACATAAAAAAAACGTCTTGGGGGAACTTCTGAAGTAGCTTAGAGAAGGCTTCAAGTGGGATTGTTCACGCCTTAGTCTACCCCTCAGCTTGCCCTCTCTCCTGTCTCCTGAACATTCTGTACTGTAAGAGGCGGATTAGCAAATACTTATTAACACAAGGGGCACACGCTCTCTCTCTGAGGTGCCTCTGAGGTGCTGCTTTTGTTATTTCTGAACACAGTTTTATCTCAGGGGCACCTCAGGCCAAGCAGGTCAAACTACACTTCACTGACAACCAGTTGCCTCCCCTTTGCAGTTCAGGGGACCAATGACTGCAGACCTACACTGGCTTTTGGTAACTTAACCCTCATAGCCTGCATATTTGTAAGTTATGAACAATGACTGGCACTTTCCTGCACTTCTGTGGGGGTGGTAGACTGAAGCTGCTGTCTCTGTCCCATTTTTTATATGCAAATTTTTACAGTCATGAGGTTTTCCAAAATGAACCTTTCAAAAAACAAAAAAAGGACTATATTACAAAGCAGCTGTACCTAAATATATAAATAAGGAGGACCAGCCTAACTGCTGATTTTCACTTCCTGAGATCCTAATAGAAGACTGATAGCTCTACATTTTTCTTTTTCCTTGTAAATCTAGTGTGTGCATTTTTGTGCACTTACTTGACTTTTACACATGAAACCTTGAAAAGACTGCCACTTCCAGTCTTTTCAGATTGGCCATTCCGTGGCCAATACTTCATGGTGGATCTTGGCCTCTGAAACTGTTGCTGCTTTGGAACTTTCATGCTACAGCAGCAGGTTTCCATCTGTGCAACAGATGACAGACGGGCCCAGAATCTGGCCATTTTCAATCCAGTGGGAAACCTACATGGTCAGAAACTACTTGGTTAATTTGCCTCCTCCAGACATTTTTTTCTTCCACTTACCCTATCCATAAAGTGTAGACATTATCCCTTTGAATGGTCTGTAGAATGTCATTTGTAACAGTTTTTTGGGCTGTTATGTCATGTTCCAGGTTTCTTCTGAGAACCTAAGATTTTGAATATAGCTGTGATATCCATCTTCAGGGGATTTGCTCTTGGAAGGGTCGAAGGTGACTCTCATTAGTGGCCTGGAACAGTGCCATCTGTACAACAATGCTAGTCCAAATGAGCCTCTGCCTCAAAGCTCATACAAGCTTCAGGGGCCAGGGCCAGCCCCCAAGGGCTCTGAAGGGCAAAGAAGAGTTCCTCGCTTTAGAGTCCCCAAGGAGTCCTTACTCTGCTGTCCTGGAAAGCAGGCAAACAGGTTGGGCTCATATTTTTCTCTGGAGAGTTTGTGCGCGGGTGCCTTCTGCTGGGTCCCCAAGGGGTGAACCCTCCACTAACAAGGGAAAAAGTATCCTGCCCATTAAGTAGAGGGGCCCACCAGGCAATCTTGAACCCGTGTTTTTCAGCTTTCCTTCACAAGAAAGTGCCTAGTGGTGTGGGGAGGGCAGAACCCTAGCAGCAAAGAAGAGAAAAAAGCAGCCCACCATCCAGGGGGATCAGGGTCAACAAAATATCCAAATCATCCAGCTGTGTTGGAAATGCTTTATGCCCTGCCCATTCTGTTGATGGAACAACAGGAAGCCACCTGTCCTTCAAGGAACTGGGAACCACCAGGTGATACAGGGCTGTAATGCAGGAAAGTGGTTCTGTCCGCTTCACGCCAGAGATGGAGGAACCACCATGGGAGGCAGGGAAAGGCACCTGTCCAATGGGTGGATGGGGACACCAGCTTTCGCAGACCCCGGCAGGGATGGCATGAGTGACCCCACATGAACCACACATCCATATAGGTGATTCATATCAGAAAGTGGGCCTATGCATCTCTGTGTAACAAAGAATCCCGTGGTAGGGATGTGCACGAATGTTTTTTTGACATTTATTCAAATAGAATCAAATACCCAAAAATCCAATCCAATTCAAATCTTTTAAATTCAAATTTGACACGTTTTGATTCATTTTTACCAAATTTGAATCTTCTCCACATTCGTACACATACGTATTCATCCAAACATGTTCGTATGCATCTCATAGTTATCCTGTATGCAACCCGTTTTCATCCTGTATGGATGTGGGAAAGATACAGATCTTCAACTATGCATCGTGTACGAACCATTACATGTACAAATGTCTGGATAATTTGAACAAATAAATCCAAACTTTTGAAATTTGATTCAAATGTTTACATTTGAATTTCAGGAGATCCTATTCAAGTTCGAATGTTGAAATTCAAATTTCAAATGCCGATGAATATTTGTGCACATTCCCTACCCCATGGAACTGGATGGGCAAATATAGCTGCCAAAAACCACCAGCACTTGTGCTGTCGTGTAATTGCGCTGCAGTGCAAAAAGGGGGGCAGACCCTGGTAAACGCTTTCTGTCATAGGAAGTGTTCATGGTATCACAGGAATGGGTGGAACTGAAGGGTAGAGCTAAAATTTCCAACCCTGGCTAAGTCATGATTTGAAAGACAGGAGCAAATCCAATCAGTGAGCTGGGTGGGAAAGGTTCTTGAAGAGGAAAGAAGAAAAAGGATACTGTTTCTCTATGCCAAGGACAGGAACCATTGTCAATGGGAGCAAAGAAATTCAAATTCAACCCATTTTCTCACTAACACGTGGGAATGACCAAAATGTGTACTCAGGCCACGTTACACCATTACTTTAATTCTTCTTCAACTCAAATTCCAGCTGATCTTTTCCCTGGATTTTCCTCCCTCTATTCGGGTTTTCCTTCATTCAGGCCAACACAGCATTAACGTTTTAATCCTCTTCCAGGAGACTACTGTTCTGGCTTCCTGGCTGCCCAGAAAATGTTACCTATACAAGCCTCTGCTGTGATTCTTGCCTCTCCCCCTTACCATGACAGTCCTTCTGCTGCCTCCTCGCACCCCTTGCTGTGATTCCCTTTACTCTGTTGTCAGATCTGCCTCCTTGCCTCCCTTGCTACAATTCCCTTTCTTCTGTTATTCATATGGCAAGGAAAGAAGCCGAGGATAAGATTTAAATTAATGCAAGACTCTAAGGAAAGAATACTTAATTTTAAGTTGTACCATGCAGCCTCGTGCATGGGATGGATTGCCAAGTGGTTCTGGTTGAAAGATCAAAGACTACTACAATTGAAGGGAGAAGACTTAAGATATGGATGGCATGGCTACTTGTGGTATGATAAGGCGAGAGTTAATGCTGATTTCAGAAAACATTTTATAAGAAATGCCTTATATAAAACCTGGTTGAATGATAAAAACAAACTATACAGGAAAATACCACTATGGGTATCACCACAAGAAGGGTTATTAAAAGAGTTTCTTGAAAGAAGAGTATGGTTGAAATATGATGATGTTATATAAAAAATGATGTTAATGAATATGATATTAAAACAAGAGAACAATTAAATCTAGAAGGGAAAAATATACAGTGGTATACATATGTGCAACTTGTAGATGTTTTTAGAAAAGATAAAGAGAATAGAAATTTTGAGTGGGAGAAGCAACATTGAGAGGAAAAACTGATCAAGGCGGAAAGGGGTATGATAGGTATGATGTATAATGTATAATGTATTACTTCAAATTGAAATGGAACATGAACAGATCAAAGATTGTATGATTACACGGGCAAGGAATTTTGGATATAATATACAAATGGATCAATGGGAGAAATTGTGGGTAAAAGATTTGAAATTTATGGCCTGCATGTCATTGAAAGAAAATATAAATAAAATAATGTACAGATGGTATTTAACACCACACAAGCTGGGTAAAATGTATCAAAATATGTCAACGAGATGTTGAAAATGTAAAAAAGTAGAGGGTACTTTTTACCATATGTGGTGGACACGTGAAAAAGCAAGAAAGTACTGGGTGACAATAGGTAACTTGATGAGACAAACTTTGAAGAGTAATATTATGTTCAAACCAGAATTGTCTTTGTTGGGAATTGTAGATGATAGTTTAAATAGCATAAAGACTTTGATACTATATATGGTGACTGCAGCCAGACTGTTATATGCACAGAAATGGAAGGAAGAAGAATTACCTACAGAGGAGGAATGGATAATTAAATTGATCGAAATGGCTGAAATTGATAAATGGACAAACCTGTTAAAGGACAGAACAGTGAATAAGTTTCTGGAAGACTGGAGACCCTTTACTGAATTTCTACAGGACTTGGAAGTGATGACGGAGGGTTTTGGCTAACACATATGGAAAAGAATAAAAGGCATATATGAGGAGCATAGAACTAATTAATTATAAGAAGAGGAGTCGGAAGAATGGAGGAAGTCACATATAAAATTGTTAAAGTATTGTAACAATGAGATGTGGAGAATATGCTTGTTGTAATGATTGAAAAATTCAAAAAATTAAAAAGAGCAGACTAAAAGTGGATTCAGGTTGGATTTGATGCTTTCAGAGCAGGGATATGTTATGGGATGCATGTCAGATATGTATTTGTTCATATCGGATATTGTATTGGATATTTGTATGAATTTGTACGAATACATTTGTATCAAAAAGAATCCTACCACATTTGAATGGGATTTATTCAAATACAGATTTCTAACATTCAATTTGTTATGAACTGAATGTCAAAAAACACATTTCTGCACATCTCTAGTACCAGCACAAATTTTGAGGCCCAGATTACATAAGCCAAGCCAGCGTCGTGTGCCTCATTGAGGTGGCCAGGCAACTCAAATTTAGTCCCTTTGTCTTGACTTGTTGTGTATGTGTATGTGTGCATGTGTATGTGCATGTGAGTGTGAGTGTGCATGTGAGTGAGTGAAGTAACAGCACCTTCATGGCCTCTGTAAAGCCCTGCAACAAAAGTACCTTGAAGGGACTATAAAGACCACCAATATTGCACAAGAATAGCATTTTATTACTGCCTCATGCTGCTTCTATGACAAATGGCAGCCCTTTAGGATTCTGTGGAATGCCAACAGCATGGTACAAGTGGTGCAAATTGGGCATAAAGACTTTTGCCGCTTTTTATGGGGTCCTAGTGGGGCTTCTCACAAAGTCTACAAAGATTCAGCTTATTTTTGAGCCAAGGCAATAATCTCTAAGCTCTACTCTGTTTAGAGGTACACCAGGCTAGCTTGTCTGTTCTCCATGTGCCCAGCTTGACATACGTCTGTTCTGGAGTACTTGCTTTCCCTCACAGTCTTATTTAAAGTGCAGATTTAATAAAAACTTCAAGTACCTCATTCTGTATATGTTAATAAGAGTATGTGGCTCAGGACCAAAACTGCACAAGAACCGTTGGTTATTCAGAAAACAATAATTCTAACTAGCAATATAGGCTATCCAGTCCACACCTAATCAGCTAAAAATTCTCCCAAAAATTCTAAAATTTTATGAAAGGACTACTAAAAAAACTCACTAAATGCATGCCAGGCTATTGCTATCGTGATTGAGTGATGCGGCACATGTCTGCACAGCTACAGCCTCCTCACACAGCATTTGTATAGAAGTAGGTGTGAAGTCTAAGTTTGGGGTTGTTTACTGGGCATGCCATCAGCACTCCTCATATAGTTGTGGAGCAGTTTCTACCAAATATGGGGACAGCTATATTTATTTATTTATTTATTTATTTATTTATATTTAAATTTATATGCCGCCCCATATCCGAGGGTCTCTGGGTGGCTCACAGCATTTAAAAACAGATGTATAAAAAACAGTATCAAAACAAAACAAATTTAAAAATGCAGTTTTAAAAATACAAGAAAAGTTATATATGCTGGGAGCTGCTCCAAAATGGAAGTGGCTCCACCATGTATGGATGCACTGTGGGCCAAGTGCAAAAAGACCCCGAAGCTCAAACCTGTGCCTAAAATGATGTGAAGATGAGTCTTCCTAAATGTGGTTGCTTGTTTTTAATACTCAGCAAAAAATAATTCAATGAATTCTTTAAAAGTAGGTAGGTAGATAGAATTCAGAAAATGTTTTGCAGAAAAGTGGCCCTTTCAAATATTACCTGGGATTTAGGGAAAGCAAACTCTGAAATAAAAGACATTTCACTGGTCTCACTCATAATTGAGTGCAGGGCAGCAGACACAGTCATCACATTCAGAAAGATATTGGCAGGAGATATGTGGTTTTTATTATTTTAGAGGAATATGCACCCAGCTGGCACACTTCCCATTTTTTTGTTGACTTAATGCAGGTGTTGCAAAAAGGCAATGGCTAAAAATTTTTATGAAGTTTGGGAGATGGTTCTGGCTCCTAATGCAAGTGAAACCTGTGTATTGATTACTTTAAAAAAGTTGAAATAAAAGCAGTTTCTCTTTCCATTTCTACACATTGCAGCTTTTGGCCTATCCACTCATAGCTAAAAAGCATTCTTTCCTGATAATCAAGCTTCAGCTGCCTGAATTGCAGGCCGGGCCTCTCATCTTGAGCTCTGCTGAAGAGCTTCTTTAATTAACCATTATACCACAGATGTTATTGATTTTTTTTTCAAAATCTGGTTGAAACATCATTGTGCTGGATCATCGCCAAGGCTAAGGCCTCAATTTTTTTTGTGTTCTGCTTTTTACTCCTTCTGCATACCTTATTAGTCTCTATGTCTGTTAAGTGCAAGCCATAGTATTAACTCAGAAAATATGAAATTGATTTTTAGCCTTACAGCCCTGATCGAAGGGTTTCTAATTTGAAATCTGAAAACCCTGAGTTGTTAGGACTACATGCTTCCTACAAGTCAGATCTTCCACTCTTTCAATTTTCTTTTACACTTTTCATGCTGAACAAAGTTTACAGAAGTGCTTGAGAATATGAATACCTTCTGCAAATGACATACTATGGCACACATCTACAATAGGTCAACCAGTTTTGGACATAGTCTGCTGGGATGGTCTTCAAATTATCATATCTGTTCATACTATGTACCAGGTCCAGGGAAGTATGGATAGGATTATCTTTTATTGTTTAAACCCATTATCACAGTACATTCAAAATAGTTGTGCCCATTTGTTCATGGATGTTTCCGCACTGGCCCTTAAAACCCCATTAAGCACACAATAAGGATACATATGGCACACATGAGCAAGGTACCTTCTGCACAGCAGGGCAGATTAGGGCCCCTTCAAGGACACAGCTTCCGCACAGCCTCGCACAAGATTTGTCTCTAATGGGGTCTAGAGGCTGCCAAAACCGTTTTCCGGGAAGACCTGAAAAATTAGGTCTTCAAACTATTCCTGCTCGCAAAATCCGCATCAAAGGAAGATGCTTCCACAGAGGGACAGGAGAGGGAATGCATTTGGGTGGGACAGGAAATCGCCATGTTGAGTGAGGCAGCAGGAAGTCATCACCATGTTGAGTGAGGCAGAATCACCACAGCAGCCATGGGATCTCAGGCATGCCGCTGATTGGTGGGGAAATGAGCAGTGACTGACGGCTGAGCGCTTCAATCATGTGGCTCCTTGGGCTGCAGGGCTGCAGAGAAGCCTGATTCTTCTGGATATCGGTGCTGCGGCATCTGCACTGCAAACAGATGAAGTGTTCCTCATTATCTGTGCTTCCCACGCAAGTGTGGAAGCGTTAGACCTTATTTGGATCCATCCCTTTTTCAGATGGATCTTCCCAGGGACGGATTTCAGAAATCTGGATTTCTTTAATCCGGATTTCAAGTGGTAAGTGCGGAAACACCCCATGAATTCTGGAACAATATTGCCAATAAAGCCAACAGAATACTGGTAACTGAATGTAATTTTACAATGGAGTTGTGCATACTTTGTATTTATAGTGATATAAATAAATAAACAAACCATAAGAAACTACTAAATTACAGGCTGTTTGCAGCCAAACAAGTCATTACAAAATACTGGATGGATAATGAAATTTTAACTCTTCAGTCACAGTACCACAAATTAACAGAACTGGTGGTTTGTAATGGATAGAATATCTAATAAAACAAATAACAACTTATTCATATCAAAACCATCAGAAAATACTACCAGCACCAATTGTATCATTATTAATTAGATAAAAAGTGTGATTCTTACAGTGAACCATCTGAGCAATGTGAACTGACAATGATTAGAATATTTTGCAGATTAGTCTGTTTCATGTTTAAAATGCTTGTATTAGTAACTTTATTGATAAGTGTTTTATTGTGTAGATTGATAGAAAGTAATGTTGTAATTTTGTTTATTGACTAAATAATTTTTTTAAAGGCCCATGTAAACTCTTTGATCAAGAATAATCTGTTTAAAGGATTCTTTATGCTGTCCATGGTTTGCCATCTGAAATCCAGTTCTATGCTCCTATACCTTTTCCTGTTGCTGAAGCAGACTCTTGTACATATTTTATTTAGGTGTCCTGACCTGGATTTCATAAGGAAATCCTACTAGAAACTAATTTGGCATCAGTTCACATGTGATAATTTTATACCCAAGCTGAGAGAAAGTGTAGAGATGTACTTTTTGTATGCAGTTAAACAAAATGCTTATGTAGTACAATTTTTGGACAGCTCTCTAAGGGAAAAATTTCTGGAGAAAATATGCCAATACCACGTATGCTTTAGTTGCAGGGATTAAAAACATGTGTGATAGAAAACAATGCCCACTGTCCATAAATTGCATAATTTTTCACTCACAGATCTGTTTTCCAGACCACATTGAACTTAACTCTTATCAGTATGAATGGAAAATTAGGCAGTGTGTGTTATTTTCTAGATGCACCCATTGCTAAGTCAAAGAACTAGTCCCCAAAAGATTTAAAAGCTGTACGTCTAGTGGCAGCTAGTACTGATGAGGCAGAGGGCAAGTCACCTAAAAAGCCATCTGTTATGGCTGTGAATGTTGCTAAACTCCAGCTTCCAAGAATTCCTTGCTGTTGCTCAAAGTGACTGGAATTCATGGGAACTTGAGTTCAACAACTGAGTCATCTGAATTGCTATAATTTGGTTACCTCTACTGTAGAATGTGGGAGTAGCAGGTTGTTGTTTTTTCTTTGAATAAAAGTCCTGTGAGTTTCAGACATAAATTTCTTTTATGGAGTAGTTCTGTCAAAAATAAATTTTAAAAATCTATATCCTAATGCCCCTTTGGGCATAATATGTGTAGATAATTGTATTACTTTATCTGGTGTTGCAGAAATAGTGCCTGAGAACAAAAAACACCAGAGAAAAGGATATGGTGTGTACTGTATCTTCCAGAATCTCAGGGTCTCTCCAAATGGTTTATTTTCAAAAACTGGCATTTTCCCTTTGCAGTTTTAAAAGAGGCCATCAGCTTGGCCTGGCAGAAGGTGCAGCTTTATGCCATTTTATGGGTCCATGTTGCCATTTCCATCCAAAAATCCAATCCAAATCCAATCTGTATTGCTGGCACAGGTTGCTCCTAACACAGCCTGCACTGGAACAGTGGGGGAAATGCCAGCTTTTCAAAGAAAGTATGTGAAATCCTACAGTTTCTTCAATCCAATGCACTGAAAGGATAGGCTGGCAGTGTACTTCACAGCATCAAGCTTGTCTGCCAGCCTAGCCCTCTATTCAATTAGATGTTGACTTTTTACCCCCTCTGGAGTCTCTCTGAATGAGTTTATGAACAGACAATCCTCAACATTTGAATTCTGTTCCCATAAACTATTGTAAAAGCTTGAGCTGCTTGGTTTTAGGCCATTTCTGCATTTAAACCCTGCTTGCAGCAAGTATAATTTGATTTTCCTAGTCAAGCATAAGTGAACTACACAGATAAATGAACTATGAATAACTAGGTTTCCCTGGGCATCATAGAGAACAACCAAAACAGAGTTTTCCAAATTTTATGATTGGGAAATGAGCAGTTGCAAGTGAAGTTGAAGGTACATAAGTGTAAGAGATGAACATTAGTGGGAACCGTGTCGATTTCAGTTTATTTTAATTAACATTTGCTTGCAGAAATTGCTGATAAAATGACATGAATCCAGAATCCAAATATTCCATTTTGCATTTCAACTTTTCAGATTTTGAACCAGACATCTGAATGGAAATGCAAGCTACCAATCTGAACCTAGGCCACTTTTGTATTACCTTGCATGGAACAGTAACTATTCTGCTCCAGCCTGATCCAGACCAAGCACAGTAAATTCTTTCCATTTGTGAAGGCAGCAATGCAGAAGAGCCATAGCTTTTGGGGACCACACAGCTGACTCCACACCCAAGCCACCACCCACCCCTGCCAGTAATTGTTTCAGGCCTTATCACTCATGTGATAGGCAGGGCTAAATATAATAGTCATCAAAGGCAACGTGCTTTCTTGACGATGCAGTCCCTTGTCACATTTTATGAGGGTTGAGATTGTCTGAAGTCCTCAGAGACCAGACACCATAGTGGACATCTGTTTTTTTCCAAGGATTTTCTTGGCTGGAAAGGGGCTTTCCTGTAACCAGATAATCCCAGTGCTGAGTTCATTTCAGTCAGAAACAGACCTATGGGCAGGCATAGACCTGTTTTCTGACTCATCTGGAAAAGACAAGTTTTGGCATAATAGTAGCTATGGCAGTGGTGGCAGCAGGGGGGCTTCTCTTGTCATCCCACCCCCACGCTCTTGCAATGCCCCATCACATTACCCCCTGGCATGTAGAGCTTCCCCCTAACACCCGTGCCCTCCCACAATGCCCCTATTGTGTTGTCCCTTGCTGCCACTGCCACTACCACCCCACCAGTCCCCTCACCCTCCCACAATACCTCCATTGCATCACTCACCACCACTGCTCCATTATATCACCTCCTGCCACTGCTATTGCCACTACCCAACCCCTTTACACTCCTGCAATACCACCTACAATACTCTGGGAGCTCCCTATCAGCTGAAGTCTAACTTATACAATGAAGGTAGCAGGTAGGTTTGGGCAGGCCGTTTCAGGCCAAAAATGGCCTGGCTGTGGCTGACTTCTTTGTCCATACCTGAGACAGACTAAGAGGCTACAGTGTGACTGCAGCCTCAGGGACAGGGAGAGTTTTTGCACTGATGTTATTAGTAAAAGCATAGTAACTGAAAAGACCTAACTGACTTCATCTTTCTGTTTAAGGAATAATAGCACTGAAGTTAAAAAAAAATCTTCTCATGGGAAAACAGATGACTGTGTAAAGATCTAAAGAAGAAAGGAAAGTTTGGCTTTGAAGATGTACCATCTACAACCAGTTGTAGCTGGGAACTCACTCCTTAGGTAATAACACTAATTGGCTTCAGTGATGGGAGGGGTAATTGTTCCCCTGAGGGGAGGGGGTTATTCACTCATTTTCCAGAAGGCCCTGAGTTTGTTGGTATCTTATTGGCTAATGTGTAGCATCTGATGCAGTTATGATTTAGGTCATTGTTGTGCCTATATCAGCATTATTATTCTCTAGTCCACTCTCTAGCTCATCTGCAAGCTCAGTTCTATCTTTGGTTCCTATGTTTTGTCCTGATAGATTGCTTGAATCTATTGAATCGAATACAAGAAAATTAATATTCATTTGAATAGATCCCCTTCAAATGTGGTAGGCTTCTATTCGATGTGAATGTATTTGTATGAATTCATACAAATATTCAATACAAATGCATATGTATCCAGTACATGTCCCATAACATATCTGCTCTAAAAGTGTCATATACACCCTGAATCCACTTTGAATCTGCTCTCAAATCATGTCAAATGCATTCTGGATCTGTTGCAGATGTGACTGGCGCAGCCTTTTTCCCACCTCCCCATTTCACCAGTGTCCTGAAGCATTTGTATGAATGTTTTGAGACATTTGTATTAGTACGATTGTCAATGTATGAATGTTGTAACATTCAGTTCATATATGAATATCTGAATTCATAGAATATTCATTGTTATGATTATTTGTGCACATCCCTATATTGATTTAGGGATGCGCATAAAGCCAAATTTCCCCAGCGTAGTTCAGAGGGGGCTTTTATATTTATTAATGGGAGGACCACAAAACAGACTCCAGGAGAAACATAATGATCAGTACTGGAAAGGGTGAAGCCCACACATTAGTATCCACCACGACCTTCAAATGACCATCACCCCTTTTAAGGACTTGGACATCCATCTAAAGGAAAAAATACAAGGGCACACTTTGCAGAATGGGGCCCAGAAGGTAAGAGACACAGATGGAAGAAAGAACAGTTATGAAGGTTAGAAACAGAGGAATTAGCAGCCAAGGAGATGAAAACGGTCCCTGTAAGCTAATGACCTTGGAAACCACTAAACTAGCCAACAAAACAATAATTATTTACTGATTTCTTCACCTACGGCAGTTGGTGGAGTACCTGGTTGAAATTTAGATAATGAGTCCATTAGAATGGAAATAGATTGCTGCTGCCTTTCACCTTTCAGGAGTAGGAGAAGTAGAAGCTGGAGCAAAGAAAGTTATGGCCCCAGTAAGGATTCCAGTTGCTCATTTCAGAAGTCAGATTTTCCCAACAGCTCCAGTCACCATTTCTTACCTAGTCACTCACCTGTAACCGATCCTGGGACCAGTCCTCTTCAGGGCTCTGACATTTTGTTTGTGGCACTCTTTGCAACTGTGAGTGGGTCAGTGCCGTTGCTATGATGACACTGACACTCTGCACATACGCAGTCACATCTATGATTGTCCAAGGTGCCAGCATCCTTGTGTGGGACCTCAGATGACCATGGAGCACTGGAAAAAGTGTGGGTGCTCACGGCTGGACACACCAGGTAAGTAATCAGTTAAGGTGTGTGTAACGTCTGCTTTGAACAGGTAAGGTTTTAGTTAGCTGTTTGACTCCAGCCTTGTTGCTGGATAGGGGTTGTTAGAGTGTGGGCGTGGCTTAGCTGCAGTCCTAAGGGTGGGAGCAGTTGCTCCTAAGTTCAGCCAATCATATTCTGCCAGCAGCCTGGCTGGAAGACAGTTTAAGCCCACTGAGAGGAGGTTAAGGGTTCTTCCTGGGGCAAACTCACGGGGGTGTGGATCAGGGAGAGAGGGGAATTTATTAACTGTTGCTTGAGGGAAGCAAAGTTAGGGAGCTCTAGTGTTATAGTGAAATTATGAATCTTGGACAGTTAATAAAAGGCACATAAGTTGTGGCGATTTAAGGTGCCTGGGATCGCAATGCTGTAAAGAAGTATTTTTCCCTTGTGAGAGAGTATTCGTTGAAAAATGTTTTGTTTTTTAAAAGCCTTGTTATAATAAACTTGTTTTCTTCTGTTTCCTTGAAAACACATGGAAGTCAGTCCTTTACTCAACACTCTTACCTAGGAGGCTGGTGAGACAGTGCGGCTGTAAGGAAAATTGATACATTGTAGCAACAGACAGCAGTGAGCTGAAAGAAAAAGTCTCTAGTAAGCCAGTTTGGTCTAGTGGTTAGGGAGTTGAACTCTTATCTGGGAATACAGGGTTTGATTCCGCCCTCCCCCACAAAGCCAGCTGGGTGACCTTGGGCTAGTCAGAGCTCTCTTCTGAGCTGTCACCTCACAGGGTGTTCTGTTGTGGGGAGAAGAATAGAAAGCTTTGTCAGCCACTTTGAGTCCCGTTAAATGCAAGCACCCAGGTCATGCAATGGCCCCTTTTCTTCCCTGGACTGTGTCTTGACAACTCTCAGGCCTGTGCCTCAACATTCTCCCATATAATTTGTGACATCTAGTTCCCAAAGGCCTGTGCAGGTCTGTTGTTGCTGTCCATGTGGTCTAGAGAAGACTGAGGCATCTACTAGGCCATCTGGAACAAATAACTATGACATCTCAGAAGACCTGTTGTGAGGATGTTTCTGTGTCCATTTCTGAGGAGCCTAGTAAATTAAGACTTAGTCCACCATCGAGTCAACAGCCAAAGCCTGTGATTTCCATTTGTTTAATATCCACAGAATGAGAACATTTTTGTCAGCCAAAACAACCCAGGCACTGGTTAGCTCCTGCCTTGATTATTGTAACAGATTACTAGCAGGCCTTCCCCAGTGTTCCTTAGTGCCACTGACCTCAGTGCAAAATACAGCTATTCAGGTGGTTCTTAACCTACCAAAATACACACACATCTCTGTCCAATGCAGATCCCTTCATTGGCTAAAGCCAGAGCCCAATATAAAATCCTAGTAGTGGCCTTCAAGACTCAGATTAAATGCCCCAAATTACTTGGCATCCGGGCTATCTTGGTGGATGTCAACTAGGAATTTATAGTCAACAGATAAAGCTCTCCTGGCTGTCCCTGTGACATGGACTTCTTCCTCTAGTCTGCAGGCATTTCAAGACCTGAGGCATTTTCGCACACGCGGTTTTGGAACGCGCGGAAGACAGCCCGGGACGCGGCATTCGCATTGCCGCAGCCGGGATTGCGTCCCGGCACGTCCGGAGATGTCTTCCGCGCGTTCCAGATGCAGAGCACTTTAAAGTGCTCTGCATCCATTCCCGCGCGTACGAAGCGCCCGCAGCTGTTCGGGGAGAGAAGCATTCGCTCATGTTTCTCTCTCCCTGACAGCCGCGGGCTCCCCTCCCCCGCCGGTGCTGGCTGACAATCAGCTGATTGCCTGCTTTGCCGGCTGCGGGAGCCTTGGCAGCCGTCTCCCCGCCCCTTGCCGGCATTTGCCGGCTAAGACACTTCAGAATGCTTTGAGCATTCGCACACAGGCGCGCCGGAACGCGTTTACACGCGTTCCTGCACTCCTATGTGTGAATGGTCAAAGCGTCCTGAAGTGTCTTAGGCTTCCCATCCTACACCCGTTCCAAATGGAACGAGTGAAATGCGAAAATGCCTCTGGTTCTAACTACCTTCTGTTAGAACTAAGGCTAGAGGAAGACTTAGTCCATTTCTGGAAGAGCTTAAAAATCTTTTCAGCTCTTCAGAGTGAATGTTCTATCTGAGCTGTTAATAGGATAGATTTTAACCCTAATATTTTTGCATACCACTTATATGAATTTTAAATGATTATGTATTAAGGTTGTTTTACTATGTTTAGTATTTAAGCTTTTTTTTTTTATTTGTACCACCCTTTGGTGGAAAGGGTGCTATAAATAAACTATTATTATTATCATCCTCATCATCTAGTACAGTTCCTTTAAGAATATAAAAAGAGCCGTGTATAAAAAAAGCCATGCTGGATCAGGCCACAGCCATCTAGCCTAGCATTCTGCCTCACACACTGGCTCACTAATTGCTTCTGGGCATTTTAAAGCAGAAAACAAAGGCAAAACCTTCACCTGCTCTTAAATTCCTGCAAATGGCCCTAAAGGCATCCTGCCTGTCTCTCCAACCTGGAGGCAGTACCTAGGCATCCCTTCTAGTAGCCACTGATACTCAGCCTCCATGAAGAGGCTGCTTAAAACCTAAAGTAGTCAGGTGATTTTGCCACCTGAGCAAAAAAGGTCACCTCTTCTGCTTTCTGCTTAAATAGGGAGTACTAGTTAATTAAATGACTAAAAACTTTCTGGTCTTTCGTAATGTCCCATAACAGTTGTCTGAAAGGTTTATCTCACTCTGCCTAATTATCGTCTAGGCCTTTAAGCCCTGTTGATTTGTACAGATCTACTTCTGAGGTGGCTTGTGCAGAACGGCAGCCTAACTGCTTCCTCGGATTTTCTTCCTTCCAATACCCCTTTCTTATGGATGCGGAATTGAAGAGCTAAGACTATTACAGTGGGTCCTTACATTTCTGATACAGATTTCTGTACATTTTGTGATATCTTATGTAAACACAATTTGAGGCTTTTAAAATAACAGCAACGGTTGCCTCTTGACCTTTTTTTAAAAATCACACTGAGCAAAAGGTGGAGTAAAATGTTTATTTATACTGCTAAATCCCTGTTCCTTCCTAGACCCAGTAGTTCTTTTTACAACAGGGAACTCATGCATGTCGCTTTCATTCTTCAAACAAGAGCCAGACAGGGCTACTTGAAGTGAAGAAACAATGACCTCCAGTCTATCCTATGCTTGAGCGATAAACAACAACGGAGGCCTCTTGACAAACTCTGACATGAAAAGTGGAATCTCACCACTCAGTATGTCTGCCGCACATAAGTTAGAAAAAGAAAAGATCATCTTGTAAACAATTAATTAATGTTTGCCATGAATTATCATTTTTTACTTCCTCCTCGAGGGGCTCAAAGGGAATAAAAAACGCATTTTTGCAGGTGGTGGCATTCAAACGAAGGGCAATCAAACGTTTGAGAGCAACGGCACAGCGCTCTGAGTCTCTAACAGTGAATGATGCTAGGATTAGAGCGCCGCAGGGGGTTGAGGGTTTCAGGTGTGAAGCTTAATGTTTGTGATCAGCAAAAAAAGTCTTGAATTTATCTAAACTGCTCTTCTGCTAACAAGACTTCTAGCACATAAATGTTCTGAAAGTGGCAAGTGTTCTCATTGCTCTTCTAAGGCAAACATGATCTGCATTTGAAAGGCACATCCTTCTTGCCTAATTTAGAATGTGCATCGCAAAGAGTTAGATGATGACCCCAAAACAAACCTTTGATACACACACAAAGAGAGAGAGGCATATAATTCAATTTTATACAGATCTCTTTGTCTAGATACCGAAATATTAACACAGAAAGAAATATATATTGTGTATATAAAGCATATACATGCTCTTATACACATAAACAGGTAGGTACATTAATCACTTTTTTTACATGGTTACCAAAAATAGCTGATCAAATCAGAGCAAAGTTCTTATCCACCGTACTTTCAGCTTGTATATTATGCTGGAGGATTTTATGTAACTTTATTTTTGCTTTCCTTTAAAACAATTTTTTGTTGAGTTTCATCATTTTTGTTCACCACCCTGGGACTTCGGTGTACAGAGTTACTTAGATAGATAGATAGATAGATAGATAGATAGATAGATAGATAGATAGATAGATAGATAGGCAGGCAGGCAGGCAGGCAGGCAGGCAGGCAGGCAGGCAGGCAGGCAGATACATACAT
Organism: Aspidoscelis tigris stejnegeri; assembly: GCA_023333525.1. Classification (NCBI taxonomy): domain Eukaryota; kingdom Metazoa; phylum Chordata; class Lepidosauria; order Squamata; family Teiidae; genus Aspidoscelis; species Aspidoscelis tigris. Next base: position 78,346,687 of record JALMGA010000003.1, read on the forward strand.
ACATACATACATACATACATACATACATACATACATACATACATACATACATACATACATACATACATACATACATACATACATACATACATACATACATACATACATACATACATACATACATACAATTAAGCAGAGAGAAAGGTATGGCTGTGTACAACCAAAACTCAATCTAAGTTTTGTTATTTATAACAAAATTTCTGAACTATAGATGATCTGCTAATGGTTTTATTTTCTAGGCAGCCAGCAAGAGATCTCCTATTCATTCTGATGGTTTGGTCGTTCATCCATTTATGCAAGCAAAGCTGTTCCCTCCATTGAAATTAATGGCATCCTGCAAGTATGTGATCCTTATATGAATACTGACAAATGTACTGGGGCGCTTCACCTGGAACTCTGGCTGCAATCCATGTAACAATTAGATCAAAGAGCTCATGCTTCAGTCAAATTTAAGGGTGTGGGATCTAGCCTTTTAGATCAGTGCTTCTCAACCTGGGGGTCGGGACCCCTTTGGGGGTCGAACTACCCTTTCAGAGGGGTCGCGATGAGTCTCCTGCCGCCCTTCCCTCCCACCTCCCAGCTGCTCCGCCCCCATGATTGGGGGTCTCCACAACATGAGGAACTCCATTAAGGGGTCACGGCATTAGGAAGGTTGAGAACCGCTGTTTTAGATGAACTAAGTTTGAAACTAAATGCCTATAGTTGAGCTCTTGGTAGATGATTATCAGGAAGGAACCGGGGATGAGGAATAGAATTCTTGATTCTCTAACATTGCTTGTAAGCTGTTTCTTGACCTAGCCACACTGCCTTAAAAGACCGCACAGATTTCATATGGATCCATGATGATATCCATGCTTAAAGTGAAAATGTGTTTATAAATTCAGTGTTGGATGCTGGTCCTAAACATTTATATAACAAACAGAATGATGTATGGCACCATTATAGCACTTGAGCAATAGCAACTTATCATTACAGTATGTCTTGTAGTGCTGCATTTATACAACATTGCACTTTGGAAATGCTGACATTTTCCTTCATGTTGACATGGCAAGACATGGGGTATAAAAGTGAAGTCTCCAGCAGCACTATCTTCCCTTTCTTTGCTCAGGAGTTACTCTCATGTAAAGAGGATTGCAGCTGCTTAGCACCCATGATTTTAAACTTACTATTTTATTTAAATGTGTGGGAGAGAGAAAGGGGGAAGTCTGGATGGCGGATGGAAGGTGCATGTTGCCTTCTGCCTCTTTTATTTTCCAATGGCCAATATTAATTTCTTACTCCAAAAAGGGGCACTTAAAGTAGAAGGCCCATTATTATTTCTATGGAAAGAGGAAGCAAGCTTTCTCTCCAACTCCTTCTTCTGTTGTGATGGAGCCTGGCTTCAGCCAGAGAGGGAAGCTCTACTTAGCCTTGGGACTTCACTGCCAGTCAGCTGCTGTTTGAACTAAGCCCTGACTGCAAAATCAAAAGTGGGCCCAAAGAAAGCTGTAAACAGTGTGCAATGAGCCTTCCGAAGGCAGCTGATGCCTCATTTGGGGTGACATGTTGTGGCTGATGAGTGTGGATGATGTGGGGTTTCCGATAAGTGCCTCATCAGTATCCTCATCATGATCGTGTTGCTCAGCCACGGCGTGTGCCCTGACTTGATTGTAATTGCTTGAATCTGCTCCTGCTGCTTAGGAGCACAGAGTAATATGCAATAAAACAGCAAGAAGCGAATGTTAACCATCTGCGTTCTGACATGGCTGTTTTTCAGTTCATGCTCTCTAGATAGATGGACAGAAAAAGAGGATCTTATATTCAAAGGCATCTTTACAGAACACATATTACATACATAAAATACGAGCCTCTGATCATTTTTAATGCATTCATCTAATCTATGTGCATTTTAAAAAAGCAGGAAACAATATTACAGTACTTGGAAGGAGCGATTCTGGCGAAATAAAGCAGATTGTCAGTCCTGACTATTTTAAAATCTTCTGGGTTCATGGTACAATATTTATGCTTTATCTATGTATTGCACAAGTACTGCATGCAGTGCTATATAAATCTCTATGTTATACACTTGGATGCTCAGTGCTTCATCGTAACTTGTACATTCATAACTTTCCCCCCACATCTTCAGCTGGGCTGAATGGGCAGTTTTCTCACTCTAATCCTTTAAATTTGTATTTCATTCTTTTATTTTAGTTTTAGTCTGCATCCATATGTATGGTGGCAGGCACCCAGGAGAGCTGTGTCTGGCTGCCCAAGGTACCTGCTGGTGTACAGTGCTCCACTAGGGCACAGGAGAGCTAGGAAACAGCCTCTGCAGCTATCTACCCTCTCATTTGAATGATATGAAGTTCTCTGAGGACACTTGGCATGCTCAGAGACACAGCAGGAATGGGTTCAACTTTCCCTGCCTGCTCCTCACAGGTGTTGTACCAAAAGTAGCCCACTTCTAACACTATTTCCGTCATGACCTTTTCTTCGAAGCCATGGACTTGTGACATTTTGAGGGTCCTAGGCTACAGAAAGAGTGTGGCATAGAGCGGGGCAAGCACTTCTACTTCCCTGAGAACTCCAGGTATAAGGCAGGATGTTAATGCATATAGTAAATAAATGAAAGTAGTCAGTGCCTAGAAGAACCATTTATCTGGGGTTAAATTCCATTGAAATTGTTTTTTTATTTACTTCCAAGTAAACAGAGGTAGCATCCTGCCAGCAGTGAAAAGGGCTATGTTTGTGGTGTGATGCTTGGATCCTGCCACTGGGATGGGTGGCATTCCATGTGCATAGCAGGCACCTCCTGGCCTCAGAGTTCACAGAGGTGCAGAACAAAGGTTATCCAGCTTCATGCTGGACATGAAATAGCACTGGAAGCTGGCCATTTTCTACCCAGTGTTAAATTGTGTTGTGTGGGAATTGCTCCAAGTAAGTTACAAACACCATTACTCCAGATGGGACCAGTGGTGAATCAGGTGAAAGCCATCCTTGGTAGGAATGTGCATGAATATTCATCACATTCAAAATTCATTTGAATTCATCAGCATTTGGACTAGGGGTGTGCACGGAGCTGAATAGAATGTGAAAAAATTCGGCTCAGGATGAATACCCTCCCCAAATGTGGGGGTATTCATATCCAAACACGGATATTCTATAGAATATACGTGCCCAGACCGAATGACCTCTCCCCCACCCCCCATTCCCACCTCCTCCCCCCACTTACCTGAGCACCTTGCTGCTGCCACTGCTACCGTCTCTACACCAATGCCACTGCCGCCCCTTCTTCTGGGGTAAGTGGGCCCTGGGGAGGTGGGCGGGTTTTACCAGAAGGCCTTTATTTAGCTTCCACGAAGCCTGTTTGCTGTTCCAGAGGGCCCTGGAAGAGGCCTGGGTAGCCACCGGAGCAGGTAAGGGGGCCACAGGGAGGCCACAAGCGGAGGTTTGGGGGAGGGTGGCCAGGGGAGGGAGGCATCTACCGAAGCTTCTACAGATACTGAATTAGTGCAGATTTTGAAGGGCCCTATCCAACCATGGATCTCAGAATCCAGATTTATTTGTCTGGATTTCAAATGCATGAATAATTCATGCACATCCCTAATTTGGAAATTCAAATTCAAATAGAATGTTGGCTACATTTAATGATTGGCATTCAAATGCAAATCCAATGCTTCTATACATTTGTTTGAAGCTTTACTATATTCATGAACCTGGGGAGGCAGAAAAGTGCCCCCCCCCCAGTCACATCTGCAGTGGATCCAGATTCGAAGTGGACTTAGAGCAGATTTGAAGTGGATCCACAGCAGATTTGACACGTTCAGAGTGGATTCGTAGGAAATTTATAGACACAACTGGCAGCAGGGATAGGATTCAAATAGCATTAAAAGAACATTTGTATCAAATTTGAATCCTATCAGATTTGAAGGGGCTCTCTTTGAATGAATGTGAATTTCCTCTCAGTCAATTTGATTTGAATTGAACAACAACAACAAAAACACATTTGTGCAGATCCCTAGTCCTTGGAGCTGATTCCTGGGGTTTACTGGTAAGTTGCCTTTGGGGCCAGATTTTCTGCCTCAGAGAGTGGCTGCAGGCCCAAGGAGGGGCAGTGACATGTAGGGGCAGACCCAAGGGGCTCTTACCTGGTACATTGTATTTATTGTCTGGATGCAGCCTTAGTTTAGGTTATTTAAAGAAAAACACTATCAGATCATTAATTTGATTTAAATATTTATTTTTTATTTGTTTGCATTTTTAACCCACCCTATACTTTGAAGCAGTGATCCTGTAAATGTCATTTTTTATTTTTTATGCATTATTAATTTTATTATTATTATTTTGCAAAGTACATGCAGAATGGTAATCTACTTTTCAGTGCTGGCAGCAGTGGAAATATATATTCCATGTCAGGGAACATTGCAGAAGGGAATTCAGAATCAAAATTGACCTTACCATGTAATAATGCTTTCTTCACAAATCTTTGAAACAAAGTTCTGCTTGCTGTGTTTGTTGTAGAACTTGAAAACAGGTTTAAACCAAGCGGACCAGAAAATTACAGAAACTCTTTGTATTAAATATTCAGGGCTACTTAGTTTGGAAGAAATATAGGTGAGCCTCCCCCCCCCCCCCCCGTCCCAAGGCTAGGAACTTAAATTCTTAGCTTTTGGACCCATGTGCATGTGGCCACAGCCGTGGTGTGGGTTTATTTGAATCAACACCATCAGTGCAGATGGCACTGATTCTGCCCACACTGCTCTGCAATACAGATTAGTTGGCCAGTGTATTCTGGACCCACTAATCTGAATCAACAAGTCATAGGGGCAGAAAGGATCTACAATTGCCAGGAGAAATATCAGCAACCTCAGAAATGCAGATGGCAGAAACTGAAGAAGAAATGAAGAAGCATTATTGATGAGGGTGAAAAAGAAAGTGAGAAGCTGGCTTGAAGCTCAACATTTAAAAAAACTCAAAAAATTAAGATCACGGCAACTGGTATTATCACTTCCTATCAGACAGAGGGGGAAGAAATGGAAGTGACAAGATTTTATTTTCTCGTCTTCAAAGATCACTGCAGAGAGTGACTGCAGGCATGAAATTAAAAAATGTTTCCTCCTTGGAAGGAAAGCGATGGCAAACTGTAGCAGAGGCATCACCTTGCTGAAAAAGGTCCACATAGCCAAAGCTATGATTTTCCCAGTAGTAATGTATGGCTTTGAGAGTTGGACCATATGGAAGGTTGAGTGCCAATGATTCTACACTTTTGGTGCTGGACAAGACATTTGACTGTCCCCTGGACTGAAAAATAAATAAATCAAATTTGTCAATACTAAAGGAAATTGACCCTGACTGTTCATTGGAAGAACAAATACATAATGAGAAGACAGGGGAAAAAATCCCTGATGTTGGGAAAGATGGGAGTCAAAAAGAGAAGGGGATATCAGAGGATGAGATGGATAAATAGTGTCATGAAAGCAAGAAACATGAGCTTGGGCAGACATTGGGAGGCTATATGTCTGTGAGAAGGAATTATTAGCATTATATGATTGTAGAATGAGGCATAATTACCTGGTGATGGCATTTCATAACAGGGGACACAACATAGAAAGGTGGCTTTCTTGTTACTGCCTTCTGCATTTCATATGGTGTATGGATGCTGTATCAACATGAAATTTTGAAAAATAAAAAAGGCAGTTCAACAGTAGTTTACAGATTATAGCTGTTATTCTCTTGTGTTTCTGTCTGCATTAAACACCATAAAAAGCACTCCTCTTTTGTATGGATTTGAGGTGGGATAAGAATACTAGCTGTTACATACTGTCATTGCTAAGCTGCCTTTTAGCCACATTTTAAAATGTGTGAATCCAAAGAGAGATCTTAAGCCCTTTCTCAACATACCCAAAATCTGGATTAAGGGTCCATGTAGACCATATTCTGGGCCTCCCTTCCATACATTAATGTGGACCAAGGGGGGGGGGCATCCCCACTTCCATTAGTCCAGCTCTGTCTACACTAGACAGAACAAGATCCAGATTAAGAAGTGGGCCATTTCCTGTGCTTATTAAAGAGCCCCTTTGAAGAGGAAGTCACAAGCAGATAATCTCACATGAAGCATGGTGGTACATTAGGGCATTGTAACTGTGTTGAGCATTTCTTCTGTATTACCTTTACAGTGTTTTGGCTTATGGCAGGATATGTACTGGATGAATGACTGTGGAGACACCACATTGTTCCGACCTAACAACCGTTTTATCAATGTGCAGGGGTGTGTGAGCCCATTACACTCATGGCATTGTGCAAATATTTCTTTTGGACTGGGTTCTAACAAAATAGCTGTTTCTTGCTCTAAGATATGAGACAAAGGATATTAAATCTTGTCAGTTATTTAGGATTATTCTTTTTAATCTCTTCATATTTGGTTCAGAAATTGAGGCAAAATCCAGAGTGGTGACCTCTAAATCTACACTGAACCTCCATCAAGTCCAGGCTATCTGAAGAAAAGTGACAAAGCAATGCAGTAATAGAAATTAGCGTAAAGATACTGGAAATGTATTTGATAAGGAACAAAGGGGATGCAAAATTAAATTCTTGATGTGAAAGGCGGGACAATGTAGCTTTCTCTAAGAGATACCTTTAGAGAGAGAAATTCAATTTATTGGCTTTCTTTCTCTCTGGCTTGCTTTCACATATATATATACAGAGAGAGAGAGAGAGAGAAAGAGAGAGAGAAAGCAAGGGAGAGTGGTACTGAAATATCCTGAAAGCCTTTTATTACTTCTCTTCCTTTTTAATATGTGATATAAGTTCTGAGTTCTCCCCTCCCTTCCAACGGTAAAGCAGTTCCCATTTTTCTGTTTGTTTCGGACACCTAGCTGTGACCAACAATGCCTTCCATTGAATCATTTCTTTCATCTATTCAGCTTCTTTTATTCCCTTTATCTCATCTCCCCCTTCACCAGCTTACCTCTCATTAACCCTCAGGGTTCCAAATACATTGTATCAGTCTTAAATATACTCCCGTCCCCCTTTTTTTAACTCAGACATAAGCCATTTCTGCTTGGTAGATTCAGGTTCTGTGATTCTGCAATACAATAGTTAAGTGCACAGTACATACTCTTTACATTGCAATGAACAATAAGCACGTAATTTATACTGGCACATTATATACTGCTCAATTGTATACCACTTTTCACCTTGTAGGTAAAGCAATGTAAAGAAAACCTTTTCTCCTTCCAATAGAAAATATCTTGGAACCCATGTGTAGAAATATGCTCAACAATCAATATAAGGTATCTTAACTCATTGTTTTCTGTAAGTCACCTTGGAGAATGATAAAATAATAATCATGCTTCCATTTTAAACTTTTAAAAACATTTTTCTTCTTACTTATAGTAAGAAACCTTGGGAAAAAAGAGGTGTATATTTGTGTCCTGCACAAAATAAACAGATTATTAATTATAAGTTATAGATGATTAATTAACTAACCACTTTGTTAATTTTAGACATTTCAAAGTGACCAAAAAGTCACTCTTGATTAAAATATTTATGCTTTATTCAAATATTTGCACTTAATAATAATGAAAAGTAGTATATTTTCTGCCATTTAAGGCATACCTATATTTTGGCAGAGAATACTTAGGGAAAAATAAATAAAATAGGATGCAGGGTGATTATAAGATTTGCCCTCAAAATAAGCCCTAGTTCAGTTTTTCCACTATTTTCTGCTGCTCTAAAATATAAGCCCTACCCTGAAAATAAGCCCTCTCCTGTGGGGACTGCAGGAGTTGGTCTGGGCACTGGCTAGACCCCTCATGACTGCCTTAGTGCTCCCTCACCCAGACTGAGGTTTTAATGCGGACTGGGGTCATGATGCCGCTCTAGGCAGCACAGCTCTATGCCCTTGCTGCAGCTGCCTTGTGTTGAAGGCCTGCCTGCTGGTTCTACTTCTCTTTTCATGCAGTCCAAGCCTTCCAGTGCAGCACAGACCAGGCAGTAGGCGTCTGTGGTGTCTTCTAGCCCCCTTTTAGCCAGTCCTGCTCCTGGCGTCCTTGAAGGTCAGAGCCTTCTTGGTGATTCGGGGCGCTCTAAGCAGCTCACCTGACTGCTCCAGAGCCTGCTGTGGCTGACAGAGGCTCTGGAGCAGTGAGGCAAGCTGTGTAGAGTCCTCTGAATCACTGAGAAGGCTCTGGAATTCATGGATGTGCCCGGGAGCCTTCTCGGCATTCACGGATGTGTCCGGGAGCCTTCTCGATGATTCAGGGCGCTCTAGGCATTTGCCTTGCTGTTCTAGAGCCTGCCATGGCTGGCAGAGTTCTTTCACCCCAGGGATAACTCCACCAGCCACAGCAGGCTCTGGAGCAGTGAGGCGAGCTGCCTAGAGCACCCAAAATCACTGAGAAGGCTCTGGCCTTCACGGACACACCTGGGAGCAGGACCTGGTAAAAAGGGGCTAGAAGATGCCACTGACAGCTACCGCCTGGTCCCTGCTGCACTGGAAGACTTGGGCCGCATGGAAAGAGAAGGCAGCAGCAGCAGGGGCATAGATCTGCACTGCCTAGAGCAGCATCGCAACCGCAGCCCGTATGAAGCCCCCAGTCCTAAGTTAATATTACCTTAGGAAAAGGGATTTTTATATGAAGTCACAAAGAGGAAACACTTTTTTCTGAAAGTGTTGTAAGATCCACATGATCCTCTTGGATGTGCCAGCAAGATTTTGGGCATAGAAAAATCTGCTTTTCAAATACAGTATGAATCAGCAGAAAGGTAACAGCAGAAGGTGTGGCCTACCCTACAGGTCATGATGATGTCTAGTGATCTTTTGGCAAGCTCTAAAATTCCCACTTCTAGAACCTGGTGAAATATCTGATGTGCAGCTTTCAACCACAAGGAACTTCTGTTAATAGCCTTGAAGCTAGCCCAGGCTGGTCTGTCTGGCCCGGTTCCCATTACAAGCTTAACAGTTTTCCTAAACCAGAATAATAGAACCGGATGCTAACACGAATTTGCCTGATCCTATTACTTTGAACTTAATCAGGTTCAATCTGGATTCTGAGGATTGTACGTGGTGTATGTGACTCAAGGGGGGACTCAAGTGGCTACATTCTAAAAGCCACTTTTCGGGGCTGCCCTGCCCTCTTCCTCCTGGCATGAATGCGTCACCCATAACAGACCCCTTCACAGAGCCTGGCTGGGTGGCTGCCGCTTGCCTGGATGGATGAAAAACAGCACCGAGCAGCCAGCGATTCTTTCCCCTCCTCTCACCATTGTCCAGGGCACAGAGCAGCAGTGGCAACTCAAGCCCCTTTGCCCGCTCACTCCACAGCCACAGCCTTAAACATTCACACATCTCCCAGAACCTGCAGTTGCTTTCGTTTCTTTCCCTTTCTAAAGGTCAGAACTCCAAAGAGCCAGAATTGTGCAAAATTGCAACATTGTTATCAGGTGTGAAGTGGGTGGATTGCTACAGTGTAACCGCTGCTGTAAGGAGTGGAGTTTTACAGTGAAATCACTACCTTTGGAAGCAAGTTATTGGGGGAGGGAAACCCTAAACATACATTCTCATCCCATTAAAACGGTACCAAAACATAAACAAACTTGACATTGATGGTACACTTTCTGAGAGAGGTATTTCCACTTCATGACCAAGGCAGCTTAAACAGGCCCTCGGGGCAGTTGGTTTCCATTGGGAATAATGGAAACTGGCCACACCTAAGATGCGTTGGCTGCATAATGAAGATGCAGCAAAAGAACCTAAAGTTCCTGGCTTCAGAACCTTAAGGGGACTCATTTTGACAGTGCAATTTGGTGTGCCACTGAAATGAGTCCCTGTGCTAAATTAGCCCATGGAAGTGCACCCACTAGACCACCAGTAGATATGTATCCCAGTCTAGGCAGCCATATGAGAATGGAACAAGTCTAGCAGGCTATGGCCCCCTGTGTACTACTGAAGAATGTGGAAGGTCACTGCTGGACCCCTCGCTGGAACAGTACACAAGTAAACATGGAAAGGCCTTTCTTCTAAGATACTGTTAGCTGAGTGGCTTCCATATGCTGCCTGTTTTCCTTGAGGGCTTCTCCCTCTGCCCTCTTCAACATAAGGTATCAAGGAGGATCACATTTTACAACTTGTAAAGTATGAAAAGCTGGAAAAAGAGAGATGCAAATTCTTCCAGATCAGCAACATATAGAATCACAGCTCTGCTTTAACTGTCCATCTGCCATAAAAAAAGGATCCTTGTGTCTGTGATACACACGAAGATGGAGGAGTGGGAAGCAGCATTGGTGGAAAAAACTATCAGAAGGACTAGCCTTTGAAATTGCAAATGGACTCCCTACTCCAAAAAGGTTTGCAGCCTCTGCAGTAACTGCAAGCATGCACTTGCACCAGTGGGAAAGAAAGTTCTGACTTTTCTTCAGAGTTGTTCTTTTAACTAGAGTTCAGTTTAATCAGATTTAAGCCATGGTCACACCTTATCTTTAAACCTTCTTTGGTCCATCTTCCAGTCTGACTGCTCACACCTTTTCATTTCTATCACCCTCCATTTGGATTTTCCTGAATGAAAAGGAATGCCATACCTTGGCATGGCCTGTCATAGTCTGCACTGGCAAGCATGCGACTGGTCCCTATCCAGAGATACAGACTGGAATAAAGGCCTTTGTATCCCTTCTGTTTGGGATTTGCTGCCCAGCTCCAAGCTGACCATTTCCTGACTTTGCCTTTTATCCTTCTGGATGTTTGATTCAGTTCTGGGCACTGCATTTGGCTTTGCTCTCTCTTCAAAGTCTCCAACACCTCACAACTTGATTGTTACATTGGCAATACCCAGAATCCTATACCCTCACAGGTTTTATACATCAAACCTTCTTTTATATTATTGAGCTTGGTCTGCCTGTATGCGTTCACACCTAAGCTTTAATCCAGCTTCAGTCCACTTTCAAAGCAAGAGAATGCATCAGCAAAGTGACTCATGATTTTCTTCCACATTACCCAACCTAAAGTTGGATTTTCTGAGTTGAATGAAGCCAAAAGCAAACAACTTGTCAGTTTGCCAATGCGTTATATCACTCTGAAAGCAAACTGAAATTGAATTAAAATTTAGATGTGAACACACAGCCCCTGTTTTCCTATTGAGATGATGCATATACTGTGGTTGCAAAAGTTCTATTGTGTTCCAAGCTAGGTTTGCTCCTACACCACAATTCATCTGAGTTGCTCCTATGACCTTGTTTTTGTTCTGCAAGAATGCAACAACTATGATTGCTTCTCTATTTACTGCTGACCAGGCATTCCTGCATATGCACCATGCATTGCATCTGTTTGCTAAGCCTTTTTGCTTTGCAGTTTATGGCACAGTGAACTGGCAATTAGTTTTAAAACACAGTTCCTCCTATTGGATAGAGACTTTTTTTTTACAGTACATAGATTGGCTTGTTATAATGCAAATATGTAGTCGGGGAAAACATTTTTGTTTTACCATTGGTTGGAAGACTCAGAAGAAGAAGAGCCTGAAAGGGGAATTAATTAATTGTATTTCTATCCTGCCCTATACCCGAAGGGCTCTGTACGATACTGGCTCGGTTGTTGCCCAGGATAAAAAGGACCACGGCAGTTGCTGAGGAACCTGGGCAACTATCGACAAATGGGCTACAGGAACAAAGTTCACCAACGAAGATGCGGCAGAAATTCTCAAGGGCTGCATCCCCAAAAGACTTATTTGTCTCTCTACTGTCCCTCTACTGTCCCTCTGTTGAAGTGGACTTTAAAAGTGCCATGCAAATCAGGAATAAGCGTCCGCACGAGGCTCAGCAAAATGCGTGTTTTTAACGCACCTTCCGTCCCCAAGGAAGCCTGTTTCCTTTCATCACATCTTTTCCCCCCCGCCCCCTCTCTTGTTAAAAGGAAAAATAGCCAGATCTCTGTCCCCTGAAATGGCTTCCCGTCCCTGCAAAGGCAGATGATCGCTCACTCATTCACTTTCAGCACTTACTTTCACTCAGTTCTCTGTTAGAAAAGGCTTCCGGTCCCTGTAAAGTCAGCGGCTGCAGGCATCGGCAGTGCAATCCTTCGCTCATTCACACTTTTAACACTTTCACAGATCACCTGATAACAATGCTGCAATTCTGAGCAATTCTGGCTCTTTTTACAGAGGAAAGGAAGGGAACCTGCTGCATTTCTTAGATGTGTGAATGCTTTTTTGGCTGTGAGTGCAGGCAAGCAATCACCGCCCCTTTTGCCAGGGAGCGTCCCCAAGGTAAATGATGCAAGGAAAACCCACAACTCCCAAAAAGAGCTCTGAAAGTCTTATTTAAAGGGCACTTTTTTTGTTGCGTGTTTTCCTCGTTTTGTAGCTCTGGAAGTTCATTAAAAACCCTGGCATGGGGGCGCTCAGAGGCAAAAGAAGAGTTTTAGCAGACTTTAAATTGCTTGGGGACAGGGCCAAGGTCAGAGAATCGTATAGTCATGAAGAGCTACTAAAAATCAGAACCTGGAAAATGGGGCTATCATCCTTGTAGTGATGTACTTGCCCAGGAAAGCAGGTGGTAGAGGACTTTTGCAAGTGAAGCAAACAGTGGAAGAAGAGAAGCATGCATTAGCAGATTATGTGGCAGAAAGCAAAGAATCAGCTTTGATTGAAGTCAACAACCAGAAGCTTCTCAAGGTGCAGCAAACCAAGAACCAGTACTGGAAAACTGCAATTCAATGCCGAACGGACAGCTGGCACAATAAAGCACTGCATGGACAGTTCCTGGAGAAGATCGAAGGCAAAGTGGACATGGAAAAGACCTGGTCTTGGCTTACGAATGGAACATTGAAAAAAGAAACAGAAGGACTGATTCTTGCTGCACAAGAACAAGCAATAAGAACAAATGCCATCAAAGCTAGAATTGAAAAATCCGTAGAAGATCCAAAGTGCCGACTCTGCAAAGAAGTGGATGAAACAATCGACCATATACTCAGCTGCTGCAAGAAGATCGCACAAACTGATTACAAGCAGAGACACAATGTGTAGTACAAATGATCCACTGGAACTTGTGCCAAAAGTGTCATCTGCCAGTGGCAAAGAACTGGTGGGATCACAAGCCAGAAAAAGTTGTTGAAAATGAACAGGCAAAACTACTTTGGGACTTCAGGCTTCAGACTGACAGAAAACTGGAGCATAACACCCCTGACATTACAATTGTTGAGAAAGAGGTGTGGATCATCAGCGTTGCTATACCAGGTGACAGCAGAATTGAGGACAAACAGTTGGAGAAGCTCACCAGATACGAAGACCTGAGAAATGAACTTCAGCGACTCTGGCGAAAACTGGTGAAAGTGGTCCCAGTCATCCTCGACACACTGGGCGCGGTGCCAAAAGATCTCAGCGGGCACCTAAAAACCATTGGCTTTGACAAAATATCCATCTGCCAACTACAAAAAGCCACTTTACTGGGGTCTGCTCGCATAATTCGCCGATACATCACGCAGTCCTAGGTGCTTGGGAAGTGCCCGACTAGTGATATAATATGAAATCCAGCATAGTCATCTCGTTTGCTGTGTGTAACTGCTGCTTTTACATCATCATCATCATCATCATAAAAATAAAAATAAAAACTACATGGACTTGAGACCCTGTGAAACATAGTACCTCTATCTTGTCTGGATTCAGCTTCAATTTATTGGCCCTCATCCAGCCCATTACCTCCTCCAGGCAACTGTCAGGCACTTAATGAATTTTAATTAATTTTTTAAGTGTTTCCCCAACTACCTAATTGGAATTCTGGAAACTATTTTTCTCAAAGCCCTTTAAAATCACCCAGTTGTCCAAATGCTTTGTGGCAGTTTGGAAGCATTTTGTCTTATCATCCACCCTACCTAACCTGTCCACTAGAGATGTGCATGAATATTCCCAACATTTGTTATTCGTATAAATTTGGGTGAATTCGGACATTTATACATGAATTGAATGTTATAATAGCCGTACATTAATATTTGTATGAATATGAATGTTTTGGACATTCATACGAATAGTTCAGACATTTGTTAAACAGGGAGGTGAGAAAGTGGCTGTGACAGTCACATTTGCAACAGATCCAAATTGCATTCAACATGGATCAAGAGCGAATTAAAAGTGGATTCAGGCCAGATTTGATGCTTCCAGAGTGGATTTGTTACGAGATACATATGGGATACGTGTCGGATACATATGCATTCATGTCAGATATGTATCAGATATATATTCATTTGTATCAAATATTCATACAAATTTGAATAGAATCCTAATGCATTTCAGAGGGGATCTATTCTTACAAATATGGATACAGAGCAGAAACAAGAAGAAAGAAGAAATCTTTTACTAACCTCATCTCCTATCACCACTAGTGATTAGTTACTATCTTAGATTTTAGATGTTGTTACCTGCCCGGAGACCTTCGGGTACAGGGCAGGATAAAAATGTAATAAATAAATAAATAAATAAATAAATAAATAAATAAATAAATAAATAAATAAATAAATAGTAGTTCAGAAGGTACAAAACATTTAAAACTTCTGGCATATCTTCTCCAACTGATCCAAGTTTTGATTGTTCATTTATCTTTAAGGTTACTAATAAGATGGATGAAAAACAAAATATATTTTGAGACAAATGATTAGCCAATAACTTGATGTTGCCTTTCCAATGTCTACTTAAAATAGTTATGAATCATAAGGGTCAGGGTTTGAGATCTGTATTTTTCCCTATGGAATTCCTGAAAACCACTAGATCCACATAATCAAGAGTTTTTTGGTTTAACAGTAACTGTTTAAAAAAGTATACAATTCTGAAAGTATTTGCTTTATTGGCTCCAGTTTTGAGTGTTTGTACATTCCTCTTCCTCCTCCTCCTCCATCTAGCCCCCATCTCTTCCTCCCAGTCTTCCATGTTACTTGCCTTCCCCTTGTTCCCTCTTAAATATGAATTTTGTAAAGAACATTGAACTGAAAACTAGTTTTTTTATGTCTCTTTAGTAGCACACCAATGTCATTTTGCATTGTTGTGTTATGATCTTTTCAACAAATCAGTCTCCTAGCAATGATGTAGCTTTGCACTGATGTTACGTTTTTTTTGGCACTGGGCACCCAAAATTTATAAATATGCCTGGGTCTCTATTTATGGAGCAAAGTGGATTCATTCTGGGAGGATGGCGGAGGCACCTGATCTGAAGAAGATGTCTTCAATTCTCAGTTTTAGAGCACAGATGCACCATTTCCAGTGGCCTGTCTTGGCAGTCTGTTCAGGCAACAAAATTGCACCCTGCAAACATGTTGCCTCTGCCAAGATCACTGCAAGAAACCTGCTGCTAATGCAAATGGAGGTGTGGGCTCTCTCTCCTCCAGAGCAGGCAAGTGCAGATCAATGTGGATCTTCTGTGGATGAAAATTCCATTCAGTGCAAGAAATGGAGCCCTGCCTGTTGCTCTTCCTTCACCTCCCTGCACAAACTGTTATTTACCTGCACCTGCCTGTTTTTGAGAATGCAAATTAGTTCAAGAAACAAGATTTTTTGTTTTAACAATATTTGTAGGCTGCTTTAATAGCCATGAATATAAAATTCAGAGTTTTCTATGTATCTAACTCTCACTGCTGTGCGTAATTTCAGGCAAGGGCAGAAGATCATCACATTTTCTTAAAGGGTTCATTCTTATCTCAGTTTCTAACCAACCAGAAGCAGGCATATTTGTCTTTCTTTTTCTCATGCTTTCTCCAAGTTACCTTTGTCCCTTTTTTGCTTCATGACTTGGCTTCCAGAATCCAGATCTGAAGGATCTTCCTCCCTCCCTTTTAAATTTAATTAAAAACTTTGCTGTTCTGGTACAGAGTGGGGCACCTTGTGCCAGAATACTTTGTCCCAAGATAGGACAAATTGCTTCTGGCATGGAACAAGGCTGTCTGCATTGGGACAGCTTTTCCCACAACTAACATCATGTCGACTCCAAGGGTTGCTGGCACATAGTGCCTCCAAATGCTTTGAAATTCAGGAATGAAAGTTCCTGGTCTTTGGAGTTCCCAGGGACCTCATTTTAGTGCCCCACCCACCATGGCATACTGGACCATGGAAATGTGCTATCTGCATGGCTCCATGGTCCAGGATACCACCCCCTAGTAAGCCAGTAAAGTTCTACTGGTAAACTGGAGCAGGATGCCATTTTGAGCACCGTACCATGATCCATGTTTCATCCTATGATGATGGAACAAACTGTGGGCCCTCTACTATTCTGCACTAGTGTGTGGAAGTCAGAAGCCTGAAATGGACTGTGGTCTGGTCTGTTAACCAGTGCAGAAAGTCTCTTATATTCTCAATATATCCTGGTGTTACAGAAATCCAGAGGTGGCAAAGCAATCTGGGAGACTTTGTAAAATAATTTGAGTTTAACAACGACAGTTGATCTCTGAGCTAGGGAGTGTTTTTTCTTTTTTTTCTTTCTTACCATTAATTGCTGAGGTGTAAAATGAAATCCGCTAGACATAAAAGGGTAAAATGTACTTCACACTGGAATGCATAGTAACATTACTGAATAATTTGACAGCAGAACTCACTCTGAATGAAAATGTGCATGTATAAACCAGATTAAGACTGCTATTTATAGTAGCTGTGGAATCAGTGTAATGACCTCTGTAGTACAGTTTCCCATGCAAGATCAGTTAGAATGGATCCCATTTCCATCTGCAATGCTAAATCTAAGATTCTGCACATAGCAATTTTATTGCTGTTCCATCCACCAGCTTTGAAACTTTTTTTTCCAACAGCAGATTACGCAAGCATAGTGTACCAAATTTATTTGAGAACATGATGAGGGAAGCAAAATGAAAGATTAAAAAGAAAGATTTCCATTGAAGCATTCGGCATTTCTTGATCTGGATCTACTTTACTGTAACACCTCAGTATTATATAGAATTCATCATAGTTTTGTGTCCTATGATTTTCAGGGGTGGAGGATTTATGAAGTCAGTTTTTAAGCTCTTGTTGGTTCTCAATAGCTGCAGATTGCAGATATTTTACAGAAAGGGTTATTATCTCTGCCTTTTAAAAATAAGATACAAATACCTATATACTAGCATTTCATTGTGTTCATTACCACCCAAATTAGCATCCCTACTTCATGTCTACTGTTCATAGAAGTTTAGCTTTATGATGCACAAGCCTTAATTGTCTCATCAGCTTTGCATGAGCTGATGTCTAAGCATCATGCTTGTGACTATAACATCATGCATCTGCAGTAAGTGTGCATTTACTGAGCACATACATCTTGAAACCTAACTGAAGGGGGGAAAGACCTACACTTTACAGCAGTTCTTGAATGCACATTTACTGTGAAATAAGTGAATAATAATACTAGGTTATTTTGGAAAGTGTTCTTTTATGCAATCACTGCATTTAATACATTCACAAAATGGGAACCCAACAGGTGGTCTTTTCATAGTGTTAAGCCACAACAATTGAAACAAAAAGGAGTAAAAGGACACCAGAATCTAATGTTCTTCAGAATTTAAAAAGCTGTTCACTTCCTTTTGTGAATTTTCAGATTTAGCCATGTTCATTGTTGTTGAGCCACAAATGCAGGACATTCTTTTTTTGACATTTTGCCATAAATAGACACTGACTGAGGCTGGCTAGCCAGCTAGCTGTTTTGTCACAGGCTAGCGGAAACGAGCCATTTAACAATGAGAGTAGGCACTCTTGGGTCTTCAATGGCCAGGGAAAGCACCCTTTTTGACATGCTGCAAATCTAGCAAAGTCTATGATAACAAAAGTATATTTGACAAAGGATAAAGTTTCCTTTCCGATATTTCCCTCAAAAGTAAGCATTTAATTCTGGCCTAATGAAGTTGCAAAGACGATTTGGCATCACGTTGACAGCTCTTGAAGGCCTGAAAATATACATGGGCATTGTGACTGGAACCATTCAAACAGGCTCCTTTGGGAGGGCCCATTATTTAAACAGTAATTATGAACTTCATGGGGCAGGGAGTGGGAGGCTGGAATCGGATACTTGCTTGTTGGATTTTTAGAAGCACAAAGTATCTTGCTCCAGTGACCGTGCAATCCAATATAAGCATGCTTATCTAGAATTAATTCCAATAGCTCAATTAGCTTTACTGCCAGCTAAACATACATTAGATTGCAATAGCCTTAGACCCATATAGACATGATGTGCCTCATCAATCCCACACCAGAATTTAATTCATTAACTTGGGAAGCATAGATTTCTTTAATGGACCTGCTTGTGTAAGAACCAGACACAGCACTGAAATGCAAGCAAAGAATAATTAGCTTAGCCCAGTGCCTTCTGACAAAAGCTTTCCAAGGTCTTAGGTACAGACATCTTCTTTCTCTTCCACTTGAAATCCTTCAATTGAAAATACTATTTCTTTCATTAATCTAAAACAACTTAATTATTTGCATGCTGCTCTTCCATAAATACATTTGCACTCACAACAATGCCTACATTAGATCTTAAATAATTCAACAAAAAAATCATGAGCAAAGCAATTTTCTAAAGAAAATAACACAAAGCAAATGATTAATAACAATGTTTCATTGATATTGTAATAAAAATGTCTGCTTCAAAAAAACTGATATTTCTTTATTCCCCCTCCGACACCACAAACATTACAATGAGTAACTAACCATTATTTACCAGTCTCACAATAATGCCACTCAGTCCAATCAGCATAGGAGATTAGCCATGGCCTTCTTTATGTAAAGCCCCTGATATTTGGTTGAGGATTTGCAGGTATGTACCCATAGTCCATGAAAAATATGTTGTAGTACAAAGAGAAACGGATGAGAAATAGTGCATTAACAGGAAAAAAGGGAAAAAAATACAAATCAAGTGTTCATAGCCAAAGAAGGGGAACTTTCTTAAAGATAAAACATGTATGTATGTGCATGTATGTGTGTATTGAAGCCACAATATGTATGTCTGTGACCATGTACACAGGTGCATATAGATCTAAATAACTCCAATTCAAAGAAGTAGTTTGAGAACTGAAATATCGTTGTTTATAAACTGCCTTTCATGAAATTATGGGTGTTTTTCCACTGTCACTAGAAGTACCCATTAAGTACCCATTAATGGGTACAAAAATTCCATTTCGTACCCATTAATGTGTACTTAATGGGTACTTTTAGTGACAGTGGAAAAACACCCTATATATCACTATGGTTGTTTTAAGAAGGACAATTTGTAAGTAATTAACCACTAAGTAATACAGAAGAATAAAATCCATAAAACTTTACAGACTATTTTAAAATGATTTTTTAAATTGAATTGAACTGTACAATTAATTATACAAGTATACATGAAATTAGATGAAAGCTTCTGTTAAGATACCTGGGGCCTGTGTAGTTAAGATAAAATAGTGACTAGACTATGACTGCCCCTAAATAGGGATGTGCAAAAATGTTTTTTGGGGGTTTGATTCATATGAAATTGAATGCAAGAAAATTCATATTCATTTGAATAAATCCCTTTCAAATGTGGTAGGATTCAAAATCAATACGAATGTTTGATACAAATTTCCTATATACTCGATATGTATCCCCTACATATCCACTCTGAATGTATCCAGTAGGCCCTGAATCCTCTGAATTTGATCTCAATCCACTTCAAAGCCACTCTGGATCCATTGCAGATGTGACTAGCACAGCTACTTTCCCACCTCCCCTGGTTCATGAGTGTAATGTTCCAAAGCACAGTCAATTCGAATTCACATGTCTGAATTCTGACAAATTCATACGAATTTCAAATGTAATGAATATTTGTGCATATCCTTACTCCTAAATGGACATAGGAGTGGTGGTGTCAACATGCAGATCTTTTTTGGCACTTTGTAGCAGTTTTAAGCAGCCTCACTGTCCTGGATATCAGCAGCCTGTTCAATGGCTGGGATACCTCCATGCCTGAGCAGCAGCATAGCAGGTTCTGATTCTCTGGCCTTGAACTATATACATATCTTGGAAATTAGGCAGATGGATGTGAGCAAGAGATATTTGGCAAAGTATCACTTATCCTTTGAGGCAACAAGCAAAGCCAATAAATGTAATTAGCTTTATTTAGATGTAGGTCATATGAACATAAATGCATAAAAACTGGGCCACAATCCATCCTGTTTCACCCAGTAGCCCACCAATTCCTTCTGGGCATTTTTAAGCAGAAGACAAAGGCAAAAGCTTCCCTTGCTCTCAACTCTCTGCAAATGGCCTTTAGAGGCACCCTGCCTGTTTCTCCAACCTAGAAGTGATACCTAGGCATTGATTCTAACTGCCATCAATACCTCTGTCCTCCATGAACGTGTCTAGCCCAGGCTAGTTGCTGTCACCACCCATTATAGTAGTATTTTCCTGATAACCTACTGGGTGAAACAATATTTCCCCTTATCAATAACTCTTTTGCCCATAAGCTTCATAGAATGCCCCTAGTTCTAATGTTGTGTGACAGAGAAAATATTTTCTACACCATGCATCCACCTTTTCTACACCAGACATGATTTTTAATCAGTTTACCTCCTAAATGACTTCTTTCAAAGATGAAGAGGTCTAGATGTTGCAGTCTGATTTTGTAAGGCCAATGATTCTGATTGTCTCTTCATTTTCCCCCCCAATTTCACAATGTCCGTTCTGGAATTGGCAGACCAATTCTATGTACTTCCTAGTTATCCTTAGCATTGAAATTGCTTTTTTCACTTCTTCTGCACACTGGGTTGACATTTTCATTGAATTGTCCACCAGAACACCAAGATCCCTTTTCTGGACTATCACAGAGGGATCAGCTGCCATCAGTTAATAGGTTTAAACTGATTTGCTGCAATGTACACCACTTTTCACTTACTAGATTGAAGAGCTTTTGCCATTTGGTTATCTGCTTACTTACTGTCAGAAGGTCTTTCTGGAACTTTTCACAATCTCTCTCAGTTTTTACTACCATGAATAATTTAGTATCATCAGCAGACTTTTCTGTCTCACAGCTTAACCTTATTTCTAGGTTATTTATTAATCGGCTTAAAAGACCAATCCAGGACAGGACTTGTCCTTTTATCCCATAAGTAAATGGGTTTATTCAAGAGCCCTTTGTCTTCCTCAGTGAAAACAAAGGGGAAAAAATTTTCTTTTGATTTTTTTTTTAGCAATCTGCTTCTTAAAATCATATTTAGCATTCCTGATCTTGCATTTGTTCTGCCAGTATTTATGTTCCTTTCTTTTCTGCTCATAAGGGTAAGATTTCCATGTTGTAAATTATCTGTTCTTGTTCTTAATGATTTATTATACTGCATTTGCAAGTCACACAGGTGTCCTCTTGAACTTGGCAAAGCTGTTTTTACATATGCATTTTAAATGAGCTTCCATTATATGCAACCATTAATAAGACACTATTATTGCAAAAAGTCTCCATGCAATTTTGGATGATTGGTCTCTTCTAACTCTCAATTTCCTTTTTACTAGTTTTCTCATTTTGGGGAAGTTTCCTTTACAAAAGTTTAATGTCTCTGTGCTAGATTTTAACAGTAACTTGCTGGCTCTATTTAAATTGAATGTTATCATATGCTGGTGTGAAAGGCATTCACTTGTCTATGCTTTAATTAAATAGTTAATTGTTTAAACTAGTAGACTTCAGGGATTACCATTTTGTGATAGGCTTTGTTATGTGATAAGCCATGTATACCACACTGGGACCGAGGTGCAAAGTGGTACAGAAACTGAATGAATGAATGAAATGACTTTGGAAAATATAGCTCATATTTTGTTAGAATGCCATCTCTACCTAAAGCCTTTAGTGAGAAGGAAGGAAAACTGAATATTAAACCTAAAATGTTACTTTTACTCAAAGAAATCTTGCAGTGCTCCTTGTATAAAATAAAATATAGGCCAGAACAGTTTGCTAGTCTGAGTACTAGGAAGGAAGGAAGGAAGGAGGAGGGAGTTGGCTTTTCTACCCCACTTTTCTCACCCATTTAAGGGGACTCAAAGTGCCTGACAAAGCTTTCTATTCTTCTCCCCACACCAGACACCCTGTGAGGTAGGTGGGGCTGTGAGAGCTCAGAAAGAGAGCTGTGACTACCCAAGATCACCCAGCTGGCTTCATGGAGGAGGGCAGAACCAAACCTGGTATTCCCAGGTAAGAGTCCAGCTCCTTAACCACTATACCAAGCTGGCTCAAAGGGAGGGAGGGAGGAATTATTTAAATATTTGTTTCTTAAGAATAAAACTACTGTGATAGATTCACACTTCACATTTGGCCCAGTAATCAATGCGATGTGAGCTCCCAGACAGAACATCCATACGTGAAAGAGCCATTTCCTAACAAGAAACAGCTTCTTCCACACAGGAGCTCACCCCACATTGACTACTGAACCTGCACCACACGTGCATAGACCCGTAAGGCTCCAGCAGGACCAGTCACGTATCTTCCAGTTTGGAAGGCATGCTGGATGGTTACACGATATGCCACGCAAGCATGCTGGCATGGAATATCATGCGATTACTCTGGTGACAGTGCCGTGTACGCGTACTAGTGCTGGCACTGGCAACTTAAGATGGTGGAACCTGGACACCCATCCACATGGTGTCTGGATGGCTTAGGTGGGAGGTTTTTGTGTGTTAAGCATCTGTCAAGGCTGATGCTAGTGCGTTTGTGGGCAAGTATGAAAGTGTGAAGAGACCCTATGTTTACAAACTGAATTTGTTAAAATGACCCACTCTTCAATAGCTGAAACACTTCAGTTATGAAAATCGTTTCATACACTAAAGCCTCTCTGCACTTGCTAGTACTGCAGAATAAGTCTACAGGCCTCCCTTCCTCATACTGGGATATTATAAATACTGGTCCTAGTACATTCCACCCACACAGGCAGAACATAGGACTAGGAGGCCCAAAACGGCAACCTGATACAGTCTGCTGGTAGACCTCTTTTTCAAGATCTACCAGTGTACTAGTATACTATACTAAACCATGGGGGACCCATTTCAGTGGCACAATAAGGTGCACCACCAAAATGCCACCCAGGAGTTCTGAATACCAAGAACCTTCATTCCTGGAGCATCCAGAGGCACCTTGTACTGGCTCTGAAGCTGGAGTGAGCCTTGAAGCCAGCAAGGGGACTGGTGTGGAACAAGTTGTCTCAGTGTAGAAGGCCTTGTTCCATGTCAGGTACAATCCATCTCACCTTGTACCAGAATAGTAATAATAATCTAGGAAATGGCCTAAATGACAACTTGGGTGAATAAAACTGTAACTGGCTGAATGAACAGTGTATGGCAAGGAGACAGGATGAGGAGCGGCAAAACAAAACACCATGTTTAATTCATGAAGCAAGCAGTGCTTTTTCCAAAATCATAAAATGATACAAACTTTCTGGCAGATTTATGAGAAGCTGTGCACCCATCATGAATTATTCAGTGTCACAGAGTCTCCTTGTTTCATGAACAGTTGCATATTTTGACTACCACTCTCCTAAATGAGATTATGCCTCAAATAGAAAATTTTACAAGCCAAGCACAAAATGTGGCGGGGAGATCAAAGGCAAGGCTCCAATTGGCCTACTGGTCCCATCACAGGTTTTTCAGCTATAGCTCCCATCAGCCTTGGCAAGCATAGCCAATGGCAAAGGACAATGGAAATAGTTTAACAAAATCTGGAAAGCTACATGCTGGCCGCTAATGCCAGTTTGAGACTTCTAGTGAAGATAAGCTGGAATAAGATGAAGACAAATCTATTTAGTTTGGAAAAGGGATTAAAGTTGAAGAACTGGGTCCCTGGATACTTGCACATACTTGTTACATGAAAATTGCTCAACAGCATGGGAGACAAGTGTGATGCTGGTATTGCAGTGCCATAGCACTGAATGCCCAGAAACAATTGGTGGGGTACTGTGTTCTCGTGTGGGGTCCTCTTAGGACCCTGTGCTATTCTTCGAAGCTGGCTTCGGAGATTGTGCACAGGCCTTAGAACTTTGACTTTTGGGGCACCCCCTCCCATGGGCGTGCCCCCCGGGACCTCCCCTAGATCCCATTGCCTGATCGCAGTGGAAACCTGCTCTGTTTAATCCAGATTTGATGCCTGAAGACCCCATTGTAGACCCATTTAATACATGAAATCTGGATTATAGGTCCTGAACAACCCATTCAATGTGGCTGTAATGCGGTCTGCTGTAGAAATGAGGTCTTCCTGCTCTGAGTTTAATGGGTCCTTAATGGGTCCCTGATGGGTACTTAATGGGTACATAGTGCTAGTGGGGAAAAAGACCCTACACTGCCTTTAGGTCTGCAATCCACCTTGAAGGGCAGAAAGCAGCCCAGAGATACCATTCTGATAGTATGGAAAAATAAAATTTGAAAGCACTTGCCACCCTTGGAATGCCTATCAGCTATCATGCATGTGCAACAGGACAGGCAACCTACTCTCATTACCATCCACCCAGGCCTGTTTCGGAAAGCACAGAAAATGACATGGGGTTTGCTGTGCAGCTCCCATGTGACTTCCACCTCCAGAGGCAGAGCAATTACTCCAGCCCATAGACTAAAGAGACATCTTCTCCTCAACAGTTCTGCTATTTAATGCTGATAAACATGGCTTCTTCTAACCTTCCTGAAGTTGGTAATGGTAGCACTTTTGAATTTTGTAAGTTTGTAAGTTTGTTTGTTTGTTTGTTTATTACCTGTTCCTAACTGATGTAAAAGAGACTAGGACAAACACCTATTGCTGAGCCTACGTTTAGCATAAATGGCTACCAGCAGCATTTAACAGAAAGCCAAACTGCTGAAGTGGTTACTACTGGCAAACAGAAGTAGCTCTGGATTTCACTGCTAAATAGTAAGGCGGAACAGTATGAACAACTAGGGAACAGATAGGAGGGTCTTTCCTTTCCTCTGCTTTCAGAATGTAATTTAAACATTGGATTCAAAGTGAAATCCTGAAAATGAATGACAAAACAGTTGACCAGTGTGGAGCACAGATTTCATCCATTGTTGCTTATATGCACAGAGAAGGGTATAATAGGGAATAATTCTCATTGACAGCCCAAATGAGTCTGTAGCAGCCGATTTAGCCTGGCTGCTAGTTTAAGATCTCCTAATAACAGAATACATTGTGAAATGGATAAATAGACCGCGAAGAAGAAGAAGAATTACAGACAAATGTATTGATAAATAATTTACTTGTCTTCATTGTGGGTTTTCTGCACAAATCTATTTTAATCTTCCAACAAAAATGAATCGTTCAAGCCATTGTTATGTTCCCCTCTGTTTGGCATTGAATAAAAATCAGTACAATAATAGTATAAGCAGCATACAAACAGTTATCAACAGTAGACCATCTGTATTGGACAGAAATCCGTGCCTCAATTAGGTGGTCATAAAAAGCAAAACAGATGTGGGTGAATCAGCAGGGAGGGGTGAGCGAAACAGCCTGAATACTGATGTTTGTTGTTCGCCTACAGACCTTTTCAATAACCCGAGATGGCTAAATTACACTAATTAACCTTTAAAAATTAGATGATTTCTAAATAATAGGTTTTAAACAAAGCCTGTTCTTTTCATTGTGTCTCTAAGTGTTTTGTCCATGACAAAGCCGAGTTTCATCTGAAGATGTACAAAGGTGATTACCTAACTCTGGCTGTCTTTCCTTGCTAATTATTTTATGCCATACCCACACCCACTTCCCTAGGGAGCACAATTCAGGCAGCTCTGAAAACAGTAATGAAGAGCTGAAATTTAAATAACCTGCTTAGTTCTTGCACTGAGTAAAGATGGAGGAGGGGAAAATGGATTTACAAACATAAAGTTTAGTTGGCTACTACTGGAAGCCTTAACAAAGTGCTTTATGATAGTTTATGGGACTGAATCAAGTTTTCCAGTTGTCCATTCTTCGTAGAAATGGCTAGTGATGTTGGGGTTGGGTTCAACAATACTATATGGCTTTGCTTCTCAAAGAAGTTGTATCCTACCCTGAATTGCTTTTTATCTAGTTAGATGATTGCATACATGATTATGATGCAGTAAATGAAGTCCTTCTTGATGTTTTGCACTGAAGGCGGAATCTAATTGGTTTAGTACTCCCTGCCAGAAGCACCTGTCCTCTCCTGCTTTTCACTACTGCTGAGCATCCCAGTGCATAGTCTAGTGCTCACTTCCTAAAGCACTGGACAGCTAGGAACTGTTGCCACTGGGGCTGGGTGGCAAGATGCATAGGATAGGACAGTGTAGGTTTCTTTTAGGTGGCTCAGTGAAGAACACCATGACTAGTGATACTATAGGAAAGAATCTTCTCTGAAGTCTTGCCCCCAATCGTGAAATCCCTTCCGCTTGGAAGCTAAAAATGAAAATGAGTTGCCTCTGATTTTTTGGAACTGAGGTTTATTTTAGAACTGCTATGTTCTCTAATTTCTTATTGTAGTAATTGCTAGGCTACCCAGCCTCTTTTCCTAGCTCCCATTCCAATCTTCAGGGTATAAAGGGCTAAAAGTCAAGCCTCAGAATAAAGTGCTTCAGGAGAAATTTTCTCCCATAGACTTACATGGTATATGCTCCATGCCACCAGGGTGCTGAATTCTTTCCATTCCGTGCAACTGCTCTGAGGGAATGTGGAGTCCGCTAAGCACATGGTGATAAGAAGCACATGGTCCCTTCTCTTCCTGTTTGAGGATTTTCCCCGCCTCTGACTAGCAGATGAGACATCGCCAGGGACCTCTGACCTGCCTGCCTCCAGCCAATCACCTCCCCGGATTCTCCTCCTTTGTCATTTCCCTCACACCCCCGTTTTGGCGGCATATTTAAACCTCTGCAAGGAAATAAACGAGAATATTTTGCCTTTCTACACCTGTCTCCACGACTCCTTATTCCGCCCAATCCCCCATTTTCTAGTCTGTTCAGGGTCAGCCATTATCTGGGCCGGTCAGATAATTGGAAATATCTTTTGTAATACCCACCATTCAGGGGCAGCAGCCATCAGCTGTTGCTCCCCACTTCCTGGAACCCTCGGATCAGGCATGGAGCTAGACTGTGTCACTTGTATTATGTGATGTTATCCATTCTAAAATACCATGATTTATATATTCAGAGGAACAGGTTCTCTGGTCCATGTAGCTGTGAGGCACCCTGCCGTTGATGGGGTTGTGATGCCCTGGAAGGGAGAGGTGTGAAATTTGGGGATACTCTTAGACTTGGCGCTGATGCTTGAAGCTCCGGTGGAGGCCGTTGCCAGGAGTGCCTATTCCCAACTATGGCTGGTACACCAGTTAAACCCTTTTTTGGACAGAGATGACTTGGCCACAGTCATGCTCTGGTAAACCTCTAAGTTGGACTACTGTAATGCACTCTGCATGGGGCTGCCCTTGAAATTGGTTCGGAAGCTGTAGCTAGTGCAGAATGCGGTCTGGAAAGAGTTGCACTGGCTGCCCATTTGCTACTGAGCCCAATTCAAGGTGTTAACTTTGACTTATAAGGCCCTAAATGACTTGGGCCCCAAATATCTGAAGGAGCACCTACTCCCATATTGACCTGCCCATGGTTGTCCCACCACCTTCAGCAGCAAAAAGGCTGGGCACCCGGGAGAGGGCCTTCTCAGTGATGGCCCCCAGGCTATGAAATAGTTTCCCCCTTGAGGTGCATCAGGCTCCTTCACTGTATATGTTCACGAAGTCTGTGAAGATGCACCTCCTTGCTCTGGCTTTCAGTTAAATGTGGATACACTTTCCCTTCCCACTTGTAGACACAGTGGTTTTAATATACTGTATGCTTTTATTGTTTTGATACATTTGATTTTAAATGTTGTTACCCACCCTAAGGCCTTCAGGTATGTATGTATGTATGTATGCATACATGTATGTATGTATGCATGCATGCATAAATTAAATAAATAAGAAAGAAAGAACTAAAACAGGCTGGGTTGGGTAGATCAAACACAAAGTTGCCCATGGTCCTACCAGTCTGCTAATGAACCCAAGCCACATGGCCTGGTTTTACAAACTGGTACAGCAGTCCACAAACAATTTTGGAGGTTCTATTGGATTCCTTTTCGCCTTCACGTTTCCCCTTATGTATGGCCTATTCTGATTACATCTGTGGCTTCCTTGCTTCACCTTTTACCTTTCCATGCCCCAGTCAACCCTCCATTGGTATGATTGGTTATAAACCATACCCTTCAAACTCGTAGTTCAGTGTGGTTAACCACCTTGGTTCATTGCACACTGGTTCTAAATAAAGCAGTCTGACACATCTCTACTTATATGTGGCAGCTCTTTTACAACATTTCACTCTCCATATTAGGATACAATCTGAAGGATCAAACTACTGCCTATCTGAAGTAAAATACATGTTTGTTTGGTCTTTATCTAAACTGGTATCTTCCTAGAAACTTGCTGTATGGCACTGTACATTGCCTTGAGTCCTAAATTAAAGGAAAGCAGAATAAGAATGTAAGGGAAGCCTTTGTTTGCTTTTTTTGCAAAATGGCTGCAGTAACATGGCTTGATCCAGCAGGACAATTCTATAGCATGGAATATGTAGTAGAATGCTGCATGAAAGGCAACATCCAGCTGTGAGATAACCCTATATTGTATATGATAAATTTACATGGTGCTGTAAAAATCACTTCAGTGTCCTTTCCTTGGAAAATGAATGCAGTTACTAAATGTGTCCAGAAATGTCACATGCAACTCTTCTTATAATCTAAATAAAGACTAATTCAATCCCCAGTAGCATTATTATTACAAATTCCATTTTGAGATTAATCCACTAGACCTACCTGAGGATTGCTGACTTGTTTTATTTGAAACTATCTCTGAATTTTTGTGCTGGATTGGCCATGAGTGCAAAGTATTTCTCCTGAAATATGAGTTTTTGTGGTTCTGAATGTTCACTTATTTTTTTTTTTTGCTATCACTTCGCTTTTACATAAACTGTAATTTTAATAAAATGCTCCCTTTTGAAGGATTACAGATATCAGATATACATCCAGCCTCATCAGATAATCAAGTTCATCACAGAAAAATGCAGATTTATCATAATGGCTGTTATGGGGGGGAAAAAGTAAGACTTAGGTGTAAGTCTGCGAACTTTAAGAGTCTATCCTTAAAATAAAATAAAAACAAAGTGGTTGTGTAAAGATTTCCAGATTGCTATATTTCTATGTGTACATATCTAGAAAAAGCACTAGGCACCTTTGTGAAGGTTAAGGTTATCTGAGGTGATTAATTATGATGGGCATGTTTTACCTCTACTCTGAACATCAGTTGCTGAAAACACAAACGAGAGAATGTGCTTGAGCTCATGACCCCATTGAGATGCTGGGTTTATATTTTTTGTAGAATATTTTCTCATGGTGTATTTGTTTCATGAAGACATGGAGGCCTCTGAATAGAGGTGGCTTTCTTTGTACACATTCAAGTTATCACTTTCCTCCCAAATATGTGTTTTCCATACAATAAATAATCCTTATCACATATAGCATCGCTCCCAAACCTCTTCTCTTCAGGAGCTAGATTAGCCTTTTTATCAGTTACCTATTATAGTCAATTTGGAGATTATTTCCATAATCCCTTGCTGGACTTGTCCCACTTTCTTTGGTCCATAAACTCCAACACACTTTCCCAATTATCCATTATTGAACTCTTCACTGGCACACCCATATAGCACATTCTATGTTCCCTGATAAAGTTGTGCACATTCAGGTTTCCATGTTAAACTGTATATTAGGACTGTGTTGACATCACAAAAAAAGGCACCTCAGACAGACTATGCATGGCCCTTGTGTCCCCAGGCCTTCTCTAATCCACCTTTTCTAGCACAGAATGCTTAGTAGATGGGAGAGGGGCAGACTGGTGTGTGAACAATCCCACTTGTGTCTGTTCACTGCCTAAGTTTAAGTTATGTTAGACTGTGCAGAGACTAAATTGAACTTTGTAACCACAAAGCAAACATGGCCTGTTCAAAGTCTACGCGCATCTAACTTTATCACTTTGTTGTTTTGTAATATACTTGGCATGGAATTTGCTTTAAAGCTTCTTCAGAACAGAAGCTTCAGATGTCCAGAATGTAGAAACTAAAAAAAACAGTTATGTGAACATATGTTTAGAACATCTGGGCTTACTCAGCATTTCATTGTAATCTTTCCTGTCTCACATACATTCAAAAGTTGATTTCAGCACTTAACAATATCATCCACAGCTTTAATATGGGAGAGAAGATTGTGTGCATATTCATGTATGGAAAAGTAGAGGCATGCAGCGGATTTTGCTCCATGCCAATCCCCCTCTCCAGTTAACAGTGTTTGATCTTGAACTAAGCCCTGCAAAATCAGTTTGTAGCTTTGCTGAACAAACCCTCAGCAAGCATATCTTGCTGTGTGCTAGGGGATGCCCAGGTACTATATTCAGAAGCTGACAAGCTTGATGCATGTTAGTGCACATGCATAAACACATGCATAAGCGCATGCATTTGGCAAGCAACAAGAAAGCTTATTCATACTTCCAAACAACTTTCATTTTTCCAGGGCTTGGTTCAGCATTGAACCCCAGGTATATGTCCCTCGTGGAACTTTGACTCAAGTTAAGATTCTTAAAAATTTATCTCATTTAGAACAGGATTATGTATCAGAACAATTACATGTCAGGAGGCTGCAGAAGGCCCCTACCACATTTTCCTGAAGCCTCATCAAACTGGCTCATCAAACCTGTTTTGAGGCCTGGGTCAGTCTGCTAAAATCTGATTGAGCTGAGCTTGTTCACAAGCTGGATCACAGCAAACCTAGCTTGGTACCTCACTAGACTTAGAGTTTTAAATATCAAATGGGATCCTGAAGTTATACTGAGTGCCTTCACATTGCAGAGAAAGCAGGACAAAAATAGCTTGGTTGTATTTAAATGTTTAGAAGAACTTTAACTATAGAGTTGTGTTGGCTGCATTCTCTGTTACATTGCATTTTCACTTAGCAAAAACACTTCCTGGCTGAACCTGGAATTTCAGATCCCTATGCATGGACCTGATATTGTTATGGTGCCATAGTTTTACATGGCTCCCCATTGGGATAGCTGGTCCTGTGGTTTCAAAGCAAACACTCGAAACAAAAATTAGTTTCTGGAGCTTGCACATTATAGGTTATTCTTTATTACCTGATCACTGCTGAGCTAGTAGCTCAAATACCACCCTTTGGTGCAGCAAAGAGCTACTCAAGAAATCCTTCCTTCAGCAAACTACTATGGTGGCATGTGTGCCATTGTTAGTGTTCATGTTTAGAAATCTCCAACACCTTTCAACACACTAGAGTGCCTGTGCAGCTGTCTGAAGTGGAAGCTGACAGTTTTCTTTTGGATTTCTTTTTGAAAATCTATTTCAGAATTATCAGTCTGCCTACTTTCTGGGTTTTTAAATTTCAGATTATTTGCCTAGCATTTCGGAGTTAAAACCCCTCGGTGGTAATGCAATTCTTTAATTAAAACCAAACAAAGAGATCACTCATGATTTATTAAGGGAAAAAAACTATTATGGTTCTAAACAATGTTAAACAGAATAGTGAAACAGTTCAAGTTTCCTGAGCCACTCATATTTCCTGCTGATGTGAGGACTGTTCAAAAAGGCACTTCACTTTTGGGTTTGTTTATTAAAATCCTGTACTTGGCTACAAGAAATTAACCTCCTAGAGATGAATCACTCCTTTCACAGAAGAACTTAAGAGTGAAAGCAGACATTCTGGAATCAGACAAGCAAATAAGATGAGCCAGTGTTATCATTGTCTGTCTGGGCATAATATTAAGACAGCAGAGCTATTTTGAAAATGAAAAAAGAAGATGGCAATTTTTATGGAATTAAGTAGTTCTAAAAAGGTATATAAGTTCATTTGGCTATACAGGATTGTGTCTATGTACACAAAACCTTTTGTAGAAATTGACTATTTACAGGTACACCACATTACAAACTTCAGGGATTCATTAAGCATTTTCTATGGGTCATGGAAAATTATTCCATTTTAGAGATCAGAACTAGCTCTTTTTAAAGAATAAAATAGCTATTCTTCTTTCCACTTCTTTCTTGTACAGAGGCAAAAAGCACCCCTTTCATCATTTTCTCATTACATGCTCACTGGCATTTCCAGTAATAGTATAGAGGCCATACACTTTTGTTTCATATTGGGGATTGACGGCAGTTTTATTGCTAGGTAAAAATGAAGTGAATGAGATTAAGTAAGGATGAACAAACCAGAGCTGAATGAATAAAATAAAAATCATATAATGCACAACACCATAACAAGGGGGCGCTCTATTAGCCGATGGACAGGAGAGTTAGGACTAAAGAACAGTACATAAGAGGAGCCCTGCTGGATCCCACACAGTGGCCCACCAACTGCTTCTTGGCATCTCAAGCAGAAGACAAGGGTAAAATGTTCCCCTGCTCTCAAATCCCCGAAAATAGCCTTTAGGAGCATTCTGCCTGTCTCCCTAGCCTGGACGATGTACCTAGGCATCGATTCTAGTCACCATTGCAAAAAGGGAGCATTTTTTCACTCTGAAGGTCATCAATTTATAGAATTTATTACCAGAAGAGGTGCTATAAGTAACCAGCCTGGATAACTTTAGGGAAGGGTTAGACAAAAGTGTGAAGGATGGCTACTAGAATCAATGCCTAGGTACCATACCTCCTGGTTGAAGAGACAAGCCGGATACCTTTAAAGGCCATTTGCAAGGAGTCAAAAGCAGGTGAAGTTTTGTCTTCTGCTTGAGAGTGCCCGGAAGCAATTGGTGGTCCATTATTTGAGACAAGATAATTGACTAGATGCATTGTTTTGTGGAAAAGAAACCTTCATGCTATAGTACCAACTCTGGTAACCTCCTATACAAGTCCTGTAAAGCTCTATTTGGATTATTTCCATAAATCAGAACAGCACAAACAGCTTGGAAAATAGTTATTGAAGTGTTGTCAATACTATAAAATTTCTGATCATTTCTGAAATTAGAGGCACAAAAAATGGGTTCTCTACATTTTAGGGTCTGTACATGGATAGACCAATCCATGCCTGACTTCTTTTAACAATTTCTATTCTGAAGTCAGTACTTAATTCTCAGTACTAATAGATTTAGTTATATTTGTATGTGATCTGCTATGTAGATGGATGCAGGTTAGAAAGTTCATCATTTGCATTGAATTTAACAAAAAATGCTAGAATTCACTGTTTCTAGAGAGATCATTTCAAACCTTCTCACAGTCCCAACAAACCTGGACCCTTTCCACACTGGGCCCTATTCCAGGATATATCTCAGAATAAGGGTCTCCTATCTACATATTAATGCAGACTACAACAGGTTCCAGCCATGACCTGCTGATCTGCTACAGTTTGCATTAGCTTGAGGACTGCAAGCCCCTATTCTAGGATGTTTTCTGGAATAAAGCCCAGTGCAGAAAGGGCCTTGGCCAAACTATTCACCTTTATCTTTAGATAATTTATGAAAAGCAGAGGTTCTACTATGTATGCTGGGGACAAATCCATGTAATATTGATGCACACGATATATCCCATGAAGTGTGTTTTGCAAAAGAGCTGTTGATGAAGACGTTGGTAAAAGCCCCTTAAAAAGTCTAAGTATAAAGTTAACATTGGTACAAGATTCCTATCATTCTTTTTCACCCCTGAGAATGCTAAAAAGTTAAAGATCCAGGACATGCAGAAATCATATTCCTGCTTTTTTTGAAGTTAAGAATTTTGAACAGAACTTTCCATCAACATACTAAGAACAGATCTAGTCTAACATTTGCTGCATCTCTCACAGATTTCTTTCTAAAGTTCTAAAGTTCTTTTTCTTTTTAGTTCTCAAGTTCTTTAAATTTTTTAAATCTATTATCTCATTTGCTTTGGTTAGTAACTGAGTGTATGTGTGTATTTGCTGCTTCCTTTTAATTTCTTCTAAGTTTTCAATTAATGTTGAAGGATAATCATGGTTGTTAATCCTTCCACCTGGAGGTTATTTTGAAGGAATGCACCAAAATACCAAATGCCCTCAGGGTTATTCCAAGTTGTCTTTATTTTTCTACAAATTAATTAACAGAATTACATTTGCATATTTAATTTCAGATGTAACTATATGTAAAGATATTTCTATACACAAACAACACTAGAAAAAGAAAAGTCACATACTATTACCAGTGCCTAAACCAGGTTTTTTTTTGTTTTTTGTTTTTGCCAGAATGAAACATATTTACAGTGCTATAGCTGAAACTTCCTTCATTTGAAGAAACAGAACTCAATTCACCAAGGTCTCCATAACAATCAGACAAGTTTGAATGTATTGTTCTATTACCATACCTCACGGTATTCAGAGTTTAAGCAAATTGTATATACATAAAAACATGATGAAGTCACATCACTCTATTCAAAGAAGCTGGCCAACTACCTTGGGCCTCCCTTCGTTTGCTTTTCTCAACAATGTTTGTTTAAGAGCCTTGATCTTCTCATCGAGTTCAGCCAGAGAATAGTTCTTTTTAAAAAAACCAAGAAAAAAGAGAAGGGTTGAGAGAAGAAAATAGTTTAACATACTTGGTTTGTTGTATAAACTTTTAGCACAGATTTTTTTTAAAAAAAATCTACAAGCTATTTGGATAAAACAATCTTGGGAATGAGCATCATACTCATGTATGTTTCTTCCCCAGTCAAGAACTAGCTACAATGTCCCAAGGAGAAAAGAAGAGAGACCTAATCCTTGTTCTTGCAAACTGTGAAGCAGAGAATCAAGGCCCATATTAACAACTTAGGTTGTACTGGCACAAAGCAAAAAAAACTATCTCAAAAACAAATCAGAAACAGTAGTGTGTAGCTTTCATGTTTTCCTTTCTAATTGGCCTTTTCTAACTTAAAATGTCCATGAGAGGCAAGAGAGGCAGACTGGCATGTGAACAATCCCACATGTGAACTGTCTTTAAGCTATATCAGAGGGGTACATGCACCATTACAGCATTCTCAATATTTCATTTTAAAAATACTTAATAAAATTTTATGTTAAGCCAGATTCAAATATCTTCTGGAATGGTAGTTCTCCTGACATGTGAATATTAGATTTCATTGTCATGGGAATATTAGATACTGCTTTCCATTTGGATTGCCATTTGAACACAACACTGCTAGCCTTTCCAGATATGTGCTACCACTGCTACCCACATGATGGATTTTGTAGTAGTTGTTCAGTCACTTACTCATGACCGCATGGACCACAGTACGTCAGATCCATCTGTCTTCCAAACTCATGTTTATTGTCTCTACAGTACCATCTACCCATCTCATCCTCTGCCATCCCCTTCTCCTTCGATCTTTTCCAGTATCAGGGTCTTCCTAAGGCCCACATGACTTCACTCTCCAGGATGCCTGGCTCAAGGAAGCTCTTGCACAGTTCTTCTGTATGCTCTTGCCCCCTTTCTCTTACTTCTTCTATTTCTATTAGGATCCTACATTTTTTGATACCCACTTTTGCAAGAAACATACTCTTGATATCTCCAGTTTTATTGAAAAGATCTCATCTTTTCTATTCAGTTGTTTTATTTTTCTTTGCATTGCTCATTACTTACCCCTCCTTGCTATTCTCTGGAAATATGCGTTCAGTTCAGTATGCCTTTCCCTTTCTTCCCTGCCTTTGTTTTCCTTCTTTCCTCAGCTCATTAGACAGCTATTTTGCCTTCTTTCTCTTTTTTCTTTGGAATGTATAACACTACAAATCTCCTTCTACAAATCTTCAGGGACTTTGTCTATCAGATCTAATCCCTCAAAATCTATTCGTCACTGTCCGCCATGGCATTACTGTGGTCCAATGGAGCAGACCATCTCAAAAGCAAATCTGAATATTTTTACACGTTTGGGAGTTGTGATCATGAGGAGAATTATTTTTGGTCAGAGCTACACATAAATGTGCAAAGAGACCATATCAGGGCTGCAGATAAAGAATGTTTAAACAAGCTGATTATACGATACACCATATATCACAAATCTCTGGATTTATCATTACTTGTACTCACATGGTTTAGGTGATTTTTTCTCCTTTTCACAGACAAGTTCTAAAAAAAAGTAAAACATTATTACTAGACTTTGTCTCAAATAGGTACCCATAAGAAGAAATCTGCATATGCCTCATACTAATGAAAGAGGTTGCAATTCAGAACTCATCTATCATAAACCCTGTGTAATTGCCACAACTAAAGTGTTAGGGAAACTCAGCCAAAATACCCTTTGGATGACCGTAATGAGATCTCCTCTGTCTCTTGGCTGCTTTGAGTCCCCTTAATGGGTGAGAGAGCTCAAAAGAGAGCTATGACTGGCTTCACAGAGAAGTGCAGAGTTGAATTGGGAGACTACAGGATAAGAGTCTGACACTCTAACCATAAGATGAAATTGATAAGACCTTGTTGCTCACTGCATGTTCTTTTAGACTGAAGCACCTTTATACAAAAAAGCAAAGAGAAAATTCTTCATTTGGTATTCACTTTAATATGCTGATTTCCTAAATGGATCAGAGTTTTATCTGAAACATCAAGGATAATTAAGGTACCTAGTTTTCTACACAAGCTCAAAATTATAGGAGTTAGAGCAAACCTGTAGGCAGAATTTATTTTGTCCCACTGAACAGAAAATGAAGTATTGGTATTTGCACCCACATAAGACGGAAGTAGTATATGAATCTACCACTTTAGAATATAACTTAAGCACATTAGACCAGCTTACTATAGGCTGAAAATATTCAGGAGAGATTCCTTCCAATTCAAGAATTTTATCTTCAAGCTTTTTAATTCTTTGATAAACATCTTTTGGCACAGGTCCACCTGTGTTACAATATAAAAAAGAAATTAGCATATCTAAATGGACTATAAAATGCCAATATTGTATTATGGTTAAAATTAATATTTGAACCAAGCTGTGAAAATAAAAATAAAAAGAAACATAATATACACAAAATAGGACACATTGGTCAACGTTTGCTAACAAAAGTTGGCTGAGACTGATCAGTAGTCAATATCACACTTGACACTGTGAAAGGCATCCTTGTAACCAAACAACTATTTCCTAAGTAAGTTTTCCCTTTCTGAAACTTTATCTCTCAAAGCAGAAATCAGCATTGCGTGTTCTGACCTTTTCCATCAAAATGTTTAAGTTATATTCCATTCAAAGAGATACATACTGGTATGACAAATAGAATACAGTATTCTCGTTCCGATTTACCAATTATCGATCCAAATCTAGGAATTATTTTTTGCAGAATTTGAGGAATTATTCCACCTACTCATAACCTGGGTATAGCTGCTTGCACTGAGTTTGCAGGTCACAGTAAATTTGTGTAACTCCATGAACTAAGCTCAGTCCATCCAGCCATTCTTTCAACGTACTTATTCTATGAAGGCACTAACCTTGATGCAGAGCAAAATGTAGAAATGGGGTGTTTTTCTACTGTCACTAGAAGTACCCATTAATGGGTACTTAATGGGTACATCTAGTGACAGTGGGAAAACACCCAGAGAATACTATTCACTATATAAATAACTTTAAAAGGTTTTAGTTTGAATGGGTTATCAAGTCCAGTATTCAGGAGGCCCCTGTTAGATGTTAGGTGCTTACTGCAGGCTTTTGCTGTATAGTTGTGTGTCATCTGCTGTTTTAAATAACTCAGTTATTTACTGCATTTCTATCCTGCACTATATTCCAAAGTCTCAGGACAGGTTATTATAAATTAATACTATAAGCAACTGAAAGGCGAGAGCAAACTAATTCTTCAGCCAAAGGCTAAAGTAAGGGGTTGCATCTTTACTGTCCATGTGAAAGCAGATAATGATGGGGCTAGACCACCACAGAGAGATAATTCCACAGCTTGGAGGCTACCCCAGGGAAGACCCTCACACAAGTTCTCACACCATTAACTGCTGATAATATTAGGACTGCCAAGAAACCTCTCTTGCTGGGCAGGTATACATGGAAATATGTGTTTCTTTCTATATTCCAGGCCCAAATTGCTTAAGCTTCTGCAACTTAAAACCATGTCAAAACCATGAACAGGTCTTGATAGCAAACTGTTACCCATTGCAGTTCCTTTAAGACCAGAATGATGTGTGTGTCAAAAGAACATAACAGCCTTGTTTGATGGGCCATGGCCCATCTCGTGTAGCATCTTGTCTCACACAGCAGCCCATCAATTGCTTCTAGGCACGTTCAAGCAGAAGATAAAGGCAGAACATTCACCTGTTCTTGAATCCCTGCCGAATGCCTTTAGAGGCACCCTGTCTCTTGAAGCGAGAGGCAGTACCAAGACCCTAAACCCAATGGTCTCAGAGTATGTATACAGTTCATGACTTTGGTTTTATCTGAATCAACATGTTCTTGTCAGTCCAGGCAACTAATGATTCAAAGGACAACAGAATGACAGATCAAAGTGTAGTTCCCATAGAGTTACTCTCTGAATTTACATTTAGTTTTTGCTACACTGAATAAATTACAGTAGAACCACAAACCTGCATGCAACCTTAAATGTGTTTCAATATTCTGTAGTCTCTCTTCTACAGCTTGATTCCCACAGTCTTGGGGGATGGTATTAGTTTTATGACTGGATCCATGAGCATTTTCACTCTGAGTTTGAGGACCATAGGTATTTACAACTCTGGAAACTAAGATTTAAAAAGCACAGAATTAACAATTGTTAACACAAAAAGATTAATAGGGACCTACCACTAGGATACATTAACACTTTCATAAATTTCACTAGAAACAGAATACTGAATATTATGTTCAGAATTATTCCCAGACAAATGAGTACAAACTAACTAAAAATGAAATGCAATGTTAACTGGTCTCATCCCATATTTACATCTAATTTATACTGTACTATGCCATAACCTACTTGGCGGTTACTAAATTTTTGTAACCAAATTCACATTTGTACTCTTCCCTACTGACATATGCAATCTTGTTCTTTGTGTCATTCGCAAAATTAATGTTTTTATATTGTTCATATATTTTTTCTCCCTTAACACTGCAATCTGTACAAGAGTCAAGAACTGTGCCTCTTTCATCCCAACCTTTCTGGATTACTGTACCCAACCTCCCTGGAATCCAGCATCTTCAGGAATCCAACATCCCCATCTTTGATTGAGATACTTATTCTGGCCAAGAATATTGCTGAACTGCACTTCTGCTTGCTGTTGTTCTGTTCTTTTTGTTTAATAAACAGTCACTTGTTCAACATTTTTACCTCACTGGTTCCTTCCATAATTACAAAACAGACACACTCAGAAAACAGTTGTTTAAACTGCTAGGTAATAAACGGCAATAAAGTAATCGTTTATTGATTTACACCTTACTACTAGCACCAAATTTTAGTGTCTGACACAAAATAAAAGCCTATTTCATTAGACCCATAAATTGACTTAATCACCCATCATGTGGCAATTATTTTCTCAATAACAGCTTGTGCAATTTTACTCCTTTTTAAACTACACTAATTTGACTGTATTCTGAAAATACCTGATTTGTCTAAAGGGCAGATTTAAGATATTTTAAAGAAAAGTATAGAATATAGCAGAGCAATACACATATACCTAACAATTTATAAGAAGTTAAACACAGCAGTAAAAATCACTTCAAATATCCCCAAAATGGAAAGTTGTAATAAATATACACTAAAAATCTTTTTCTATTCCAGAATTCATGATCTTTTCCTGAGTTACTGAGAAGCTGACCAGAACACTTACTCCACAAATATGTCTTGAATTCTGTTATTTATTTCCTAATGGCTATGCTTAGAGCGACAGCTGGAGAGTTTTCTTCCTTCTTTTTTAATCCACCCATACTCAAATCTCTAGCATTTGCCACCTGACAGTTACATTCCATCAGAATAAAAAACATTTTAAATACTGACAATGTTGACTACTGCAATGGTTTTGAAACTGCATTTAAAACTCAATCTGATACAAACATACCTAGACATTAGCCTCACTGAACTTAGTGAATTCTTGAACAGTGAAACTTTGACTTCTAACATTATACACACTGATAAAAAAATTTTGAAGTACTTACCTTTTACATGACTTTTCAGTCCTGGATAAGGTGTGAACACTGCATCAGTCCTAGCACAGCTGTTTTCTAAGGATGTTTTTTAATAAAAGAGTTCAGTCATTTATGAAACCTACAACTTCAGAAGCTCAGAACAGGTTAACACAGCTGAACAAGGAGCAGGGTTGGGGAAAGTTTCTCTGTTTAGGAATCCTGACATGACTGGCTGAAGATCAAAGGAGTTCAAAAACAGAACTTCTGTAAAACCTACAAGAAGCAGACCAGAAATGCTAATCCAATCCTCAGTTTTAGTTCTGCTTGCTTCA
This sequence comes from Aspidoscelis tigris stejnegeri, assembly GCA_023333525.1. Taxonomy (NCBI): domain Eukaryota; kingdom Metazoa; phylum Chordata; class Lepidosauria; order Squamata; family Teiidae; genus Aspidoscelis; species Aspidoscelis tigris. The sequence continues at coordinate 78,387,014 of JALMGA010000003.1, forward strand.
ACCCAGAATTATGATCTCTCCCCGACAAAAGAAAGTGTCTTTTAGGGTATTTATGCTTTTGGCCTTCCATTTTAACATTTTTAAAATGGCTATAATTAGTTGTATAGTTAGGAAAACATAACTTTTTCATGCATGTCAGGTAGCTGTTAAAAAAGGCAATTAGGGATCATAGTGTTGAATTTAATCAGAAAGATGTAGAAAAAACAACTAGAATTGTTTTTGCACTAACAATGAAGACTCCACTAGGAACCTGATAGGTACTCGATCGGTATGGACCTGTTATGTACCGTCTGCACACATGACCCCTTAAGAACCCCATTCTGAACATGCTGTACCCTTGAGTGCCAGCAAAATCTGGATTTAATGGGGTCTTTGGGCCCTGAAATCAGGATTAACAGTAGACCCCTTTAATGGGGCCTTCAATCTGGCCTTCCACTGTGAAGACTGGACCAGAGGCCGCGTGTCCGCACATCTACCGGGACAGTGGAATACAGGGGCGGGCTTAGAGGCCGCCATTTGCAGTGGGGCAGGTCTGGCTCCGCCCTACCACTCACAGCTGCATAGGCCTGCACATCCTTCGTAGCTGTCTATGAAGCTGAGCACAAGCTTTGTAGCCTCTACATAGGCAGCTACGAAGCCTTGTTACAGTAGCCGTGGCAGAGTGACAAGAAGTGACCTGATTGATGGTTACGCTGGTCAATCACGCTGCGCCACAGTGGGCCTTCCTGCTCGGGACTAAATGGAGCCTCAGAGTGGGTATTGTGGCAGCCACATGGTGGTCCTGTAGCACCCATTGCCATCAGGTGCTAAATGGCCTGTGCAGATGCATGGGGCCCTCAGCTTGATGCGGAACTTCAAGGACCAGATTCAACATGGACTGCATCTCAAAGACCCGGATTAATGGAGGTACATGCAAAAACAGCTTTTGAAAAATGTATTAATTAGCCTTCAAACTACCTTGGGATGTTTTTGAGAAGCAGTATATAAATTTTTTAAATACAACAAAATCTGCTTTTTAAAAAAACCTAATAGTTTTGCAGTGAAGGGCATTCAATATTCTGTCATGTGTCATATAAACAAAGGCAAAATATAAGATGCTAAATGAAGATAATACTTGTTGGTTAATCTTCACCACCTACTAAAATCCTAATAAAATATATGGCCTGCAGGACACAGAGAAATCTTTTTCATAATCTGGATGCTACCAACTAGGAATGTCCTCTCTTATGATTACTTGGTGCACTTTAACTGCCAACAGAAGTCACAGTCTCTACAGCCAAACACTTCCTTGGCATGACAAGGTTTGGAAAGTAATTGGTCACATATTATTTATATTTGCTAACTTCAAAACCAAGCTCTCAGAATGACAGTTCTATGGAATTTTTAAATCCAGAGACAAAGGGGGATTCTGCTATCCACAATACTTTGTTGACTACTAGGAAGGCAGGGCTGATTTAATCCATCCAGTCATACACCACAGTTTTGCATCATTTTATACATATTCACTGCAAGCTTGACTGGCTATCTTTGATTCTATAATATCCCATTAGCATGTTGCATATGAAAAGTCTGCTTCAAATAATCTTCTTAATATTCAAACTTCTCTTTCAAATACAAATAAAATTAAAATAATGATCTATGTTGCTCATCCGCTCCATTAACCTTTAACTTGTACCAATTTCCATAAACACTCAACATTCAAAGATAATGAAGATGTTCAGAGTTACATCCCTAGATAATGAGACCAACCAAAATACTGACAATAAACGTGAGAGCTCAGAAGAGAGCTGTGACTAGCCCAAGGTCACCCAACTGGCTTCATGAAGGAGGGCAGAATCAAACCCAGTATTCCCAGATAAGATTCCAGCTCCCTAACCACTAGACAAGCTGCCTCACAAGAATAGTTCTCACAAATCTCCAAAATACATAATCAGCTTTTACAATTATGCTTTTAAGCGATCAAACATTGCTGTTTTCTTTGAAAGGAGGTTTTCTAAATAAGGGGGAAAGTAACCAATATTTCCTGATTAAAAAACAATGGATTTGAAGAAAAATGGGTAGTGATACAAAGCATTATAAGTACATTAATACATTTTTCAGTATATAACAGCACTTATGCATAATATACTGATCAATTTATATATTGCCTTTCCAAATAACTCAAAAGAAGAAAAACATACATTATATACGCATATATGCAATATGCATATGTCCAAATTCACACAATGTATGCAGACCTGTAAAAATATGTGGACAACACAGAAGTGCTTGAGTAAAACCATTATGTTATACTAGAAAAATTTTAAGATGTACTATAGAACAAGAAAAAAACTTTTTTAAAAATTATGTGCTGTGGTATAAGATCCCAGATAATTGACAAGAGATACATTTGTTATAAGAATTCTAGTGATGTTGACAGTTCCACTAATGTCTCTGATAAATGATAACATTGGTGAAAACTGTTTTCTTCTGTGTAAACATTACTTGCTCTAATCATGGACAACTGTGTAGATAACCAAATAAGCCTTTGAATGTAAATTTGCATATAAGTGCTTTAAAATAATTGATGAATAGTAAGCTAATTTTGGCCTGAAATGAAATTGTTTCCAAGCATAAAATATAAAGTATCTATTCAAGAAAGAAGAACTAAAGCTACATTCTTATAAAAAGTGTGGAAACAAAAGTCATTGGATTCAATTACCCTCCCTTCTATGGAGATATGTATACAACTATAACACAGAGCAAACACTGTACTTCTTAGATTATAATAAATGGATAATAAACATCTATTGTTTCAAATGTATCTCTGAATACTAAGAAGCATAAAACAATGAAAAAATGGGTCTAAAATAATCATTTTGAAGACAGATGTGTCCTTTCAACATGAACATTACAAAGTTAACGTACCAGGAAAAGAAGTCCATTTCATCTAAATTATTCAAGCATTTTATACAACTTCCCATTTAATAAAAAATCCTGTAACAATACAGAGCAACATAATAAAACAAGGGTAAAACATCTTCAAACTGGGTCAAAGTAGCTATTTAAACCTATATGGGACTGGAAAAGCAGAAAAAAATTAACATGGGAACACAGGTAACACCAAAAAAGTAAGTTCTAAGTAGGTATCTAAAACATGTGTCTCATAAAAATCAAATGGGAGGACATTCCAGAAGGTAGGTGCCACCAGAGAGAAGGCCTTTGGGGAATGTTCAGTAACTTGTGGTACCTACAGCAGTTCATTGTTCCCTGCATAGTTCTCTATTATCTACTCACTCAGAAGAGAACACTTATGAGAAACACAAGTCGATCATTAGAAGGAATGAAGGAGCAATTTCCCATAAAGTAAGGTCATAATAGAAGCAGCACACTTGATAAATTGTTTATGGTTTGACACAAATAAATATTCTTGTCCCAAACTTTGGAGCTTCTGTCACATTTTTAGCTCTTCTGTGGATGAGTTGAATAAATTTTCATCGCTGTCACTATTATAACAGGAATAAGCCCCACAACTGGCTTCTGCTATAAACAGTGAGCCTTGAGGCATTCTTCTCTTGTCTGGCTCTATGATCAGTCACATACACAAAGGAAATGGTTCAAAAGATCAGTCTGGAACCATCTAACATCACTGTAAATATTTAGATATCTCCACAGGTTGAAAGTGGCTTCTTATAAGGAAATTCTAGGTTTATGCAATTCTTCCCATCCTTCTTCCGAATGGTTCCCCACACTAAGAAGTCCATAAGGACACACTAGGATAAACCTCAAAAGCTTTTAAAAATGTGTTTTCAGGTCACTGGAACGTAACACTGGGAACAGAATGCTATTTAGTAAGCACAGTATAAGATGGCTTTGTAGATTTTGACTAATAACTTCTACATTTGTTAATAACAACTTTAGCTTTTCTCAAGAACTTTTTAAAGACAGCAGCAAATGGAGACTGGGAGAAAAAAAATCACATTTAAAAGACTAAGAAAATTAAAGCCCAAGTGCATAGCTACCTTGATTACAATCAATAACATTGCAAAATTCCCTGACGTTGTTTTCATTGATCTCAGCTTGTTTCCTTTCAATGAAGGCTGATATTCGTCTTTCAATCTGCAGGTAACAGGAACAACTACTTGTATTTAGATTGCATTATTACTATTCAGAATGAAACACAGGTCTATACTAGAAGTAAAAATGGGCGAAGATTCACTTACTTCAGCTTTCCCAGCTTTAATCTGGACCACTTCTGGATCAAAATCAAAGGGAGTCTCTTTTAAGGTTACAGAACCAAGAGCATCTTGATTTTCTTCTACCTGAACATCCATATCTGTCACTTCTGAACTAGATTTGAAGTTTTTGTCTTCTGTCTTATTGGCATCATCAGTATTTCTTTCTTTAATCAAAAGCTCAAGATTTTTTATAAATGGCTGAGTGAGGAAAAAAACAGAAATGCAAACCAGTATAACAGTGGTTTTAGCAGGGTTTTTTTTAAAAGCTTCTTAAAATAATTGCAGGGGCCATATGCTATCACCTCTGTGTATGTAATCCAATCACATTAGAATTAAGATACAGCATCTCCAAGTGTCACTATCCTTTTGATCAGTGGCTTTTATTAATCTGCATATTAAAAAAGCCTCTGGAGGGTCCAGACTATCTCAGCAAATCTGTCTGTTACTCATCTGTTTTGTACTAAATCAAAGCATCAGCCTTTGGCACCAATGCCACTTAATTTACATGTAATTCAAATGCTTACTCAGAACATTTAGGCTTAAGTATTTTTCCTCCTTAACATAAGAGCCAAGATTCATTGGTTTAACACCACATCAGTGGCAGAATCTCCACTTGAAAAGGCACCTACCCCAAATTCATGAGAGAATACAAACACTGTGTTCAAGACTCATGGATTTATCAGCACAGTCAATGCCAAAAGACAAACTTTATTTTTATTTTTTAAAAGCACTATTTAATTTCTTTCACTTTTACATGCAAGTCATACAACACATACAGAGAAAAGTCAGTTCTAAAAGCATATTGTTTTAAAATGAAGGGACCTGTAAAATAATCCCTTCTAAATAACCAAGAACAACAAAGAATACTTCACATTAACTCCATTCTACTACAATTGATAGTTTTTATCAGGATGTTATACTTCTGCTAATACTTATTTATATTTCTACCTCTCCCTATGCTCAAAGATCTCAGGGTGTGTTAAAATAAAATCAGTGCAAAAAACAAATAAAACGAGTTAGTTAAATTAATACAGTTAAAGGGCGATTTTGGGTGGGCCAATATATCAGACCAGCAAGCACAGTAGGACCCTCCCTTCTGCACTCTGGTGCAATCTAAGGGAGGTACCACCTGAGGCCCGTCCTAAATCACACCAGTGTGCAGTAGAGAAGTTCCTGGTATGCTTTCTGGTCCAAGTAAATTGGCCATGGCAGAAATACTCAAAAGTTCTACAAAGCAAAAGCTCTACAGTTGAGACAATTAATTTATAATGTAAGGAGATAGTGTTCTCTACATTTTAGCAGTCATTGCATAACAGGTTTTAGCCATTCCCATCTTCAAAATATATATTAAATGAAAATGACTGCACAGTTATTTGAAAATAACTGGTGTTCAAGCACATACGAATCTGCAGAAAACGAATAAACCATGTTGTTTTTCCCCAAGGGGTTTTCATGAGGTATTCTGCAAATGACTTCACCCTAATTCAATAAAAACCAATCCATTACAGATACTCTTCCCCCCAAGGAATCATGTTGGAAGGCAGAGGATTTGCACCAGATGCCAAAGTAAAGCAACACCCAAAAACAATGAACAATGCAAGTTCATTAGCTCAGCATAATAAAGACTTGAAGCTATCAAATGAAAATGATGCAACAGCGAAAATGATTACTTGACAAGATGAAATAATCCCAAAGAAGTTACTTTTTAAAAACCTGTGCTGGAAATACAGTTAATTGCAGACGTACACATCAGGATGTATCATGCTGTGATAATGCCACTTCTCGATCCACTGAAAGCACTCCAGAAACTGCAGAACTAACCCAATGCATGGAATCATTATCATAGCATGACACACACCTGCCGTGTTATTGCTTAATTATAACCCACCACAGATGGAAATGTACTGCATTTACAATGAAAGCAAAGAAATCAACAGGATAGCATTTACACAATTTACTTACATATCATACCCGCATTACTGTTTCCATAACTTGCCCCACAAATGTTAAGAGGCTTAAGCCTTTTGGGTTACTCCTGAATTGTACCAGTTCTTTATCCAGCCATCCTAGTACCGGAACTGAGCATTTTTATTTGAACAATTAATTTTGTTAATAGGGTTTTTACAAAGTATCCTTTTTAATTACCTGTAAAGCTGTGATATGCTGCTGTAGAGCAGTAAAGAGAAGCACAGGTGACGCAGCTTGAAGCCTGCTCCAGTCGATGTTAATTTTCACCACATCCTCTCCAAGATTAAGCTTCAAAGGCCAAAACAAATCAGGTCACAAGAGGCCTTAAATGCAGGGGTCTTGTCAACCATTAAAATGCACCAAGATTCAAATAAGAATTTACCTTCATTTATGAAAATGTTAACAGAACATCCTGACTGGATCAGACCAATGGTCCAGCAGCTGTTTCTCACAATGGTCAAGTTAATGCTTGTGAGAAACTTGTAAGTTTAGCAAGAGTCATTTTCCTCTGTAGCTTTCAAACTCCTGGTAGTCCACAACTTCTGCTCAGTACTTCACAGTCAATTTTTATTCAGTCAATATAGTTCCCAATAACTTCTGTTTTATAAAGTCATCAAGAAATTTTATTACAGTGAATTATTTAAATTAAGAAACCAAAATTAATATCTGCAAGTCACAGTATGGCACCTGTTCTGAAATGCAATTGCTTTGAGGACTTTTGGGAACTTTTACACTTCTCTAGGACTTGTTAAAATCACACAGATTTTGACCCCATTATTTGTGATCATTACTACTGCTTTTTCTCTATGTTATCCAGCATACCTTAAACTTCAGGGACTCATATGAACATGACGAGCAGGCAGAATCATGACATAAAATTACTATTAGGTAAGGACACTGTACTTAAGACATGACCTGCTAGATTGGACCAGAGACCTGGTCTCACACTGGCAACCATATCCATAAGCAGAGCATAAATTTTATTTATTTTTATATCAAGAATTTATATACCCCTCCCCTTCACCAAAAGGTTCCAGGCATGTAAATATATATATTTCTACAATAATACATTTAAGTATAATACATTTAAAAATATTTTAAATACAACATTTCCTTCTGTCCTACCCATCCAACCTCCCTGGCAGTGGTCAAAGCCTGTTTGGGGGTGGCTCCCCTCTCCCAAATGCTCACCAGTTAGCATTTACAGTCATTCTACTTCCTATGTCTGAAACGGTCATGCTGGAATAGGGGCTAACCACTGTTCATCATGAACTGGCCCAAACTCTTTTTAAAATCTTCTAAGCTGCTGACTAACACAGTCTATGTGCTACTTGAAAAAAAAATATTTGTCTATCATGACATTAGCATTCACTTTCATTAGATGACTCCCTAGTCCTGGTGTTTTGTAAAAAGGAGAGAAAAAAATCCTTATCAGTGTCTAAGATGTGTGTGTCAGCCTTTCCATTATTTGAATGGGACATAGGCTTGTGCTAGGCTTTACAGAGACAAAAGTGATGGCCAATCTCCTGGGTAGGGAAAGAAGTATAAATTATAGTTCAAGTTAAAATGAAATACACAAGCCAAAACAGAAGTGGGAACTGAATATCAAATACATTCAGTTTTATGGATACAATAAAAAAAAATCCAGCCCAGATATAAAATGCTAGCAAAGAGTCAATCCCCAGTAAAATTGCTAAAAACTACAAGACCCAATAAGACCCAATACCACCTCACAAATCCTATAAAGCAGAGATCATCCAAACTGCACAAGGAAGAGAGACAAAAGAGCACAGACTAAAAAACAATACAAAAAAATTGACCTCAACAAAAAACATTCACGTACCCCACTTGATAAAGCTTTCCACTGTGAAAATGTCCATCAAGCACTACCATCTGCTTTTTGTTTAACCAGTTCCACCAAGGATTTTGAAAAATATCCATCCATCCATCCATCCATCCAATACCTGAAAGTCTCAGGGTGGGCAGCCATAAAATTATGATAAAAGCAGATAAAAAAAGTGACTAAAACAGATACAGCTTTCAGTGGGATCACCCAAGGTCCAGCTGACTCTGTCTCAGGAAGAAAGAGTTTGGTTCAGTCACTTTCCTCAAGCTGTGCAAGGAAGGCCACTGCTAGTCTCTCTGGGTTTTATACAACAAAGCTGTAAACAGTGATGAAAGAAAGGCAGGCAAGCAAGTGTACTGTGTACCAACTTGTCACTCACCTTAGGACAGGAGCAGTAGGAAAAGGAGTAGATATAGGAAAGAAATCACCAGGAGCCTCCTGAAGTTTCAACCAAAGTTATAAATTGGGGAGAGACTCACTGAAAGGCTTCTCCCTAAAGAATACCCATTCCCAGGGGGGCAGTTTTATAACTTTTCTGTTTCCATCTTTGGGTTTACCACAGTCCTGATTGGCTAGACATTTGCCAATTACTCAAAGACCCAAATGTCACATTAGCGTACTGCCAATAGTGGTTCCTGAGATGATTGGATTTTGGGTGTTCTTCCTTGTCAGGAGGACCTTCTGATTGCCCATTAGATTATGTAAATACAGAGCTGATCACTGGAGTGAGAGGATTATGATTAGGCATTTGAAAGTCCTCTTTTACTTTACCTCTGATTGGTTCATCCAGTTAGGAGGGGAACAGGTATTATTGTAGGTCATGCTAAGCAATATGGCTTCGGTCATGCCTTCCTAGGCACAGCACCTAAGAAAGCCAATGGCTTCTTTTAGCTCAGAATGGTAGCCCCACTTTCTAGCAGGCACCACACAATCCAACACTCTGCCACTGCTGTTTCTCACTGCCTGCATTGCCTGATTTGGCACCCATGCAGTACTAACTCTGACCACATCGCATAATTTTATATACCCCATTCATGCCTCTTCTCACTTGGCTGGTTTCTAAACAAAAAGCTACAATCACTTAAATCTTTCCTTGTTACGTCTCTACCATTTTTGCTGCCCTCCTTTGGACTTTTTTGAATTTTTCTATCCTGTTTTTGATATGCTTCAAAATTTCGTATGCAGAATTCTGGATGTGTTAATGCCACTACTTTGGATAGGAGTAATATTATATTGGCAGTTTTATTTCTAATGTCATTTACTATCATACAGTATTGGCCTTTTCTACTGGTAAAACACACTGAGTCAATATTTCATTGAGCTGTCTACCATTACAGAAGAATCTCTTTCCTGGTTAAATCCCTATCAGCTCAAATCCCATTAGTTTGTATGTGTTGTTAGATATTTTTTAAAACATATTTTGCCTCATATGCATCAATTTACACTTACTCGTATTGAACTGTATCTGCCAATTGATGTCCGTTCAAAGAGATTTAGTTGGAATTCTTCACAATTACCTTTTAAAAACCTCTCTGTACATTTTGGTGTCATCAGCAAACTTGACTAGTTGACCGTTTACTCCTGACTCTAGATCATTATGTATACAGAATGTTTGAATACTTCACTTGTTACAGCTTTCCTTTTTGGAAATATCCATCAACTACCACCTTCTGTCCTCTGTTCCTTAACCAGTTCCTTATTCATAAGATGTGTCTTTTAATTCCATGGCTGTTTTTCTTAGAAGTTTTTAATGAGATGCTTTATCAAATGATTTTTTGAAAATCCAAGCAATCTCTATCCGATCATATTCATCCACATTTTTACAGATAAATCAGATAAACTATTCCCTGTAGAAGCTAACCTGGCTATCCTAGAGCAACACCTGTGACTCAAAACAACTGATGAATCCCACATGTAGTTCTAACCCCTTTAGATAAGTTATAAGAGGAAGCAGTGCTTGGTTCTATGCTGCATTTCTGTAGTACAATGCTGATGGAAGTTATTTTTTAAGGCCAATTTAGAAATATATTTAAGGGCAACGCATTTTCAGTTTTAATTAAGAGGTAATACAGAATCGATTTGTCATATCACTTTGCTTCTTTTAGCTGGAGCTAAATATCCCACAAGGATCAATTGGTTTTGCCTCTGAATAGATAGGACTGCACTGATAATTCAGAAAACAGTCCAATTATATTCTTAATAGTAACATTTTAGAGACAGGCCAAGGCAGAGGTATGGTCAAGACCATACAATAAATGCAGAGTGAGAGTCTGAGGCCTTATTTCCCAGCACTGAATGCTATCATTTTTCTTTTGGAGAAAACATCACTTCAAGTAGTCAATCAACTCGTTTCCAGCCATCTCATTTCCATCCACTAGATATATCTTGTCAAAGCCTCACTGTGACCAGTTCTGTTTCTTCCTTGAAGTTCCTTGATCAACCGACCACTTCTTGAAACTACAGCTATTGAATCTTTTCATTACCTGTCATGGTAACAATCCTTCCAATGCTGTAAAGGATTCTTATGGCTTTTCTCTTCATCCTCTCCAACTATTCTACTCAGTTTTTGAAGTTTGGGCACTAGATGTAATACTGTACTCCACTAGCCATCTCACCAGCAATATAGGCAGAAATAAACCACCTATCTACTTTGGATCAATATGTACTTAACTTTAATTGAAATTCATGTAGAGGCTTGAAGATGCAAGACAGTTTTAAGGACAGATCTGTATTTGTTACGCTTTGTCTAGGTTAAAAGCTTACTGAAAGCCACTAAAATCTAAGCCATAAAACAACAACTAAAAATACATGTGTCTGGTTATATTCATACATAAGAAGATACAGATTTGGGTTTTTTCATGTTTCATTCCCTGTATTTTAAGGAGGGGGTTATAAAGCTGGGATTCAGTCTTCCAACTATTAATAATGTATTTGTTTCCAGCAGGCTTTAATCTATATGAAATAATGCAATTTCTAATGAACATGGAGTTTGGTTTATTTTTGAATTTCATGGAAAAGATCCTGCCCCAGATTCACAACACTATGCATTTACACTGCCCACTGGAAAGAACCAGTACATCAAAAAGAAAGCCAAATTAATGATACATAGTTTTCCATTCTGCTATTTGCTAAGAGAAACTCTGAAAAATCTCACCATTTTTGTCATTGTCTCTAATAAAATTGAACATAGAATACACTAGGGTATTGAGTGCTTCACAACAAAGATGGGTTATATTCACAATAAAAACAAGCACCCATGACAATAAATAGCAACTTCCACCTACTTAAAAGTAAACTGCTAGCAAGGCTGTGCCCACACTTAAGCTTTAATCCAGCTTCAGTCCACTTTCAGAGGGAGAGAACACATTAGCAAAATGACAAGCTGTTTTCTTTCAACGTTAAATAACTCAGAAAATTCACCTTTGGGATAAATAATGTGGAAAGAAAATTACTTCTCTCGCTCTGGCTGAGGCTGGATTAAACCTTAGTTTGACCACAGCCCAAGTATCACGTCGTAGACTATAGCAGCAGAGTCTGAAACGCGAAATCACTGTAGATGTCCTGCTGGGCTAGGTGTTAACTTAAAACTAACAGTGGGTTTAAGCTTAAAGGGTATGCGGAAGGGCACAACAGCTACTATTTAACAAGTTTCTTTCCTAAATCAAAGTGCTACCGGTAGTCGCTCTCTTAAAATCTGATTTTTCAGGACAATCTCTTTTGCCGGCGACTGCTTCGGGACAGCTACAGCAGAGAAGCCTTCCCTCTGCCCTCTCAAGAAGCCTCTGATCTCCTCATGCCAACGCCCCCGCTGTTTGCCCGCTTCTTCCACTGTGATACTTCCCCAAACGTGGGCAGCGACACCGTTCTTCAGGGAACGGCCGTCGTTAGAGCTCCTCTCCCAGAAGGTTGTCGGTCTCCCCGCCCCCGCCACTAACCTGCCCCACTAGTGTAGGAAGCAAGGATAAGACGTCCCTAAGCATCCCTCCGACCGGCTCTTGGGAAGAATCCGTCAGCGGAGAGCAGACCTCCACCGGCGGAGTCGAGCCAGTGCCACCTCCCGCGACGGCAGCGTCCTCCATCGCGGCACACAGGCTCAAACCGCCTAGGTGAGGAGGGGCGAGCGCTGTGCGACCCTCTCCCTCCGCCCCTTGCCTCGCGTCGCTTAGAAATGACGAAATCGCGCCTCCGGGGAAGCGGCTAGAGGAGCGGCCTTTTTTGCGCCCGGCTAGTTTTGTGACTGTCAAGGGAAGCTGCCAATCCAACGTAGGCAGGAGGACTCAGCGTGAGGCTTTATAGTGCCACGTGTGGTTCGACCGCGGTTTTAATTGGGAAGACTGCGTGTGGACGTGGACGTGGGCGGGCGGAGCTTTCCTTCCTCTGAGGAAGTAGCGAGACTGCCAGGACGACAGAGACGCGCCGGGCCCGGACTCTTCAGGATGAACGATGAAGGTGTTGCCACGGGAGAATCTTAGGCTGCGTTCGCATGTAAGTTTTAATTCAGCTTCAGACCGCTTTCAGAACGGAAGAAGCTGCTGGCAAAGTGAACAGTCATTGTCTTGAAGCCGGCTTGTCGCTTTGCTGTCGGGTGCCCTCATGCTGAAAGTGGACTGAACCTGGATTAAAACTTAGGTTTGGACACAGCCTTAGACTTAAGAACTAGGACATATTGAAGAAAACAGATCCCTGGTCCACAAAACAACATTTTTTGGTATAGTTTCAGTAAGGGATATGAACTAACAAGTGTTTTGAAACGAGAAAGAATTGAATCATCTGGGTAATAGCAAGAGGCATAGCAAATAAAAGCACGTCTGAGACGTATCAGAAAAGACTTCAAGATGGGATTGTTAGAACATAAGAACATAAGAGAAGCCTTGCCCATCTAGTCCAGCATCCTGTCGCACGCAGTGGCCCACCAAATGCTTATGGGCATCTCAAGCAGAGACAAGGCAAACCTTCTCCTGCTCTCAAGTCCCAGCAAATGGCCTTAGAAGCGCTCCAGTTCCTCCCCCCACACTAGTCTGCCCATCTTCCCTGCCCTAAACAGTCTGTGCTAGAAAAGGTGGATTAGAGAAGGTTGGGACCATGAGGGCCACATGCTGTCTCTCTGAGGTGCTCCTTATGTCTGATAACAGCTTAATCTGAATTGTGGGGGGATACATTTGGCAGGGTTACATTTGCATGTTAATCTTCAATCTGCCTTCCACAAGAAGGTAAAAGGATGGGTTTTTTCAAAAATGGAAAATAAGATGCCACAAAATAAAATAAAAAAAATTGAAAACAACACCAAGGAGGCTAGACAGCAACTGTCAATATATTTTTTTCTTGTCAGAATCAAGTGATACATTCAACTGTTGTCAAAATGTAAACATTTCAATGTGACAGGTTACCCGTACCATACATGAAAAGATGTGAAACACTAATATACAGACCTACTGTAATTATTGATAGCAAGGTCCACAAAACCCCACTTGTCTCTGCAAATTTGAACACTGCAGGTACAGTAATACCTCATTCTTTCCTAAGGTTAGATTCTAGAAGATGTAGTGAATTTCAAGTTCATAAATAATTACAGTGCCTCTAGGACAATGAGAGTTAGGGGGAGTAGCATTTGAAAAGTCAAGCGAAAAAAGGGGCAAGTTGATCCTAATGCCTCCCAAAGCCATAGGAATTATGCCAGATAGATGGATCTGACTTCCAAAACCCAAAATCAGCAGTGTCAGAACTCACCAGTTACCAGCACTCAAAATTCTGAAATGACCAAAGGTTGCACATGTTATCTCAAACTGTAAGTTTGTTGCTAACTTGTGAATATGAATAACATGAGGCCTCTTCACACTATAGCGAAAACGTTGTAGAACGCTTTGGCCCGAATGCGTCTAAGACAGTTTCCCATCCACGCTGGCAGATAAAGGATGCGTTGCAAACTGTCTGAGACACATTCAGGCCGAATGGCTGTCCCAGGACTACCTCAGAGGCAGAGGCGGGGAGGCCTGTTGGGTCCCTTCCCTGGGGTCCCGCACTCTCCAGGGGCCTGCATCGGGGCCCTGCAGCTGGCGGGACCCTACCCCAGCCCCCCACCTGCCCTGGGGCTGTGCCCACACGCACACTCCTTACCTGGTGGTTGCCTGGTCACTACTGGCACAATCAGGCCGGCTGCGCTTTGGGCCTGCGTGCAGCATGGTCCCTGATTGGCCAGGCACCCGCGCCTGTGCAGATGGCAAAAATTATACATATCTTGTGCTTAAAATGCAGGATTAAAATGGGATGCATACAGGATAATACGGGATGCATGTGGATTTTTACAGAATGCATACAGATACATATAACAGATACAAATGTCAACATTCGTATCTTTAAATACAAATCTAACATTAGAACATATGGACTTGAATGTTACGGATTCAAATTGGATTTTATGACATTCAGATCTTAAATATCCAAATTGAATCTGACTTTATGACATTTGAATCTACTCGGATTCGAATGTCAAAAATACATTTGTGCACATCCCTAATGGATACTAAAATTTCTCTGATTCTGCAATTCATGAGGGTGAAAGAAGAGAGTGCAAATCTGACCTGAAGTTCATTAAAAAAGCAAACAAAAAACCTAACTTCATGGCATATGGCCCTATCACTTTCTGGTAAATATAGGGGGAAGAAATGGATTGGGTACAAAAATAACTGCATATAGTGACTGCAGCCTTGAAAAGATGCATGCTACTTGGGAAGAAAATTAATGGCAAACCTGAACAGCATACTAAAAAGCACAGACATAATCCTGTTGGCAAGGCTCTATATAGTCAAAGCTCAAATACACTATCTATCTATCTATCTATCTATCTATCTATCTATCTATCTATCTATCTATCTATCTATCTATCTATCTATCTATCTATCTATCATCTATCTATCTATCTATCTATCTATCTATCTATCTATCTATCTATCCCACCCTATACCCTAAAGTCTCAGGGTGGGTTACAGCATTTAAAAATAGACACATTAAAATAGAGCAGGCATGTCAAACATACGGCCCGTGGGCCGGACCCGGGCCTCGAGGCGTTTCAATCCGGGCCGCGGCGGCCCGCCTGTGGCTACGGCTCGCCACCGCGCAACGCCGCCGCCGCCGCCGCCGCTGTGGCTCGCCTGCTTCCGCCACCGCCGCCAAAGCGGCCCGCCTGCGGCTGAGGCCCGCCACCACGCAACGCTGCCGCCACCGCCGCCGTGGCTCGCCTGCTGCTGCCGCCGCCGCCGAAACGACTCGCCTGCTTCCGCCGCCGCCGCCAAAGCGGCCCGCCTGCGGCTGAGGCCCGCCGCTGCGTGACGCTGACAACGCGGCCGGCCTGCCGACGCGGGACGCGCGCCACTGACGCACACCGCGCGGCGGGCCGACGCGCGGCGCCGCCTGCCGACGCACGCCGCCCTCCTTGGGCCGGAAGGAGGCGAGGCGAGGCGAGTGAGCGCGCGGGCGCCGCCATGAACAGCCAGCCCCTCCCTAGCCACGCCACGGCCATGCCCCTAACCCTCCTCTTTGCCCTAGCCCCGCCCCCAACCACGCCCCAACCATGCCCCAGCCCCTCCTCTTTGCCCTAGCCCCGCCCCCAACCGTGCCCCCAGCCCCTCCTCTGTGCCCAGGCCACGCCCCCCGCCACGCCCCCCGCCACGCCCCCTGGCCCTCACTTTTTTTTTCTTTTGAATCCGGCCCTCCGCCGGATTGAGTTTGACACCTCTGAAATAGAGCCATATATATAAAACAATATAAATCAATAATGTCTGCGGAGGGTGGAAACTATACTACATTTAGCCAAAGGCCAGAGCAAAGAGGTGCATCTTCACCACCTTCCTGAACATATACAGTGAAGGAGCCTGACACACTTCAAGGGGGAGACTATTCCACAGTCTGGGGGCCATTACTGGGAAGGCCCTCTGTCATTAGCCACATAATGAGAAGACTGGACTCACTGGAAAAGACCCTGATGCTGGGAAAGATTAAAGGCAAATAAGAAAAGGAACTACAAGTGCCTGACAAAAGTTCTGTCGCTTATCCATGTTGTTGAAACCAAAGCCTATAACCTGACTTAAAATTCATCCATTGGTTTTAGAAATGACTCATATGAAAGCTGAAACCCTCCCAAATGAGGTTTTTAAAAAGAAAATAAATTTGCTTCACTGCTGAAATATTGATCATTTAATGAACACAGAAAGGTCAGATTTTGGCTAGACAAAAGTTTTGTCGCCTTGTCATATAATGCACCTAATCCTAGTTTACAGCCTCACCTGTGCTCACTAATTGATCAGATAATTAGTGGGTGTGTATAAAAAGAACTCCAGCACTCCAGACCTTCACTTGAACTGCAACTTGACCTCTGACAACATGCCAAAAATCCACCCTGCGACCAAAGCCTTGATTATCAGGAGACTGAAGACCAGATCCTCTGCAGTGGTGGCTGGCACCTTTAATGTGTCTCAGCGACAAGTACAAAGAATTACAAAAAGATTTGAAGAGACTGGAGATGTTTTTGACAAGCCCAGGTCTGGCAGACCCCGCAAGACAACTGCTCAGGAGGAACGTTTGTTGGTTCGAAAATCAAAAGCCAGCCCTTCTTCCACTGCAGCAGAGCTCCAACAGGCCTGGTCACCTCAAGTCCCTGTGTCAACTAGAACAGTTTGTAGGATTCTGTCTCGAAATGTCCTCCATGGTCGAATCAGTGCCCAGAAGCCAGCACTAAACAAAAGGCAATTAAAAAACCGTGTGGTATTTGCCAAGGCCCACAGCCTACTAAATGGATGGACGCTGGAAAAGTGGCAGAAGGTGGATTTCTCAGATGAATCTTCGGTTGAATTACACCACAGCTGCCGCAAATACTGCAGGAGACCTACTGGAGCCCGTATGGATCCAAGATATACCCAGAAAACAGTTAAGTTTGGTGGTGGAAAGATCATGGTCTGGGGTTACATTCAGTATAGGGGTGTGCGAAACATTTGCAAGGTGGAAGACAATATCAATAGCCTAAAATATCAAGACGTATTAGCTACCTCTTACATTCCCAATCATAAAAGGGGTCAAATTTTGCAGCAGGATGGTGCTCCATCTCATACATCCATCTCTACATCAAAGTTTCTCAAGGCAAAGAAGATCAAGGTGCTCCAGGACTGGCCAGCCCAGTCACCAGATATGAACATCATTGAGCATGTTTGGGGTAGGATGAAAGAGGAAGCTTGGAACACAAAACCAAAGAATCTTGATGAACTCTGGGAGGCATGTAAAACTGCATTCTTTACTATTCCTGATGACTTCATCAATAAATTATATGAATCATTGCCGAAACGCATGGATGCAGTCCTTCAGGCTCATGGAAGTCACACGAAATATTAAATATGGCTCTAATAGCCCCACAACTTCATTCACCAATGTTATGAAACATATCTTTGTATTTGAAGTGAATTATCTGTTTGATTTTCACATTACTTTTTGTGGGCGACAAAACTTTTGTCTCGCCAAAATCTGACCTTTCTGTGTTCATTAAATGATCAATATTTCAGCAGTGAAGCAAATTTATTTTCTTTTTAAAAACCTCATTTGGGAGGGTTTCAGCTTTCATATGAGTCATTTCTAAAACCAATGGATGAATTTTAAGTCAGGTTATAGGCTTTGGTTTCAACAACATGGATAAGCGACAAAACTTTTGTCAGGCACTGTACAGAGGATAGGATGGATAGTTAGTGTTATAGACCCATTTCAATCTGGCTTCAGGCCCGGTTATGGCATGGAAACCTGGACCTCTCAGCGGCTTTTGATACCATGGACCACAGTATCCTTTTGGAAAGACTACGGAGTTTAGGAGTTGGAGGCAATGCTTGGCATTGGTTCCACTCCTGTCTCCAAGGTCGATCTCAGATAGTAGTCGTGGGAGATACTTTTTTGACATCCTGGGAACTCCCCAGGGGTCAATCTTATCCCCCATGTTATTTAATATCTATATGAAGCCTCCAGGAGAGGTCATCAGGAGATCTGGAGTGAGGTGTCATCAATATGCAGATGATACCCACCTCTATCTCTGTGTGCCATCTGAATCAGGAGAGGCAGTTGAAGTACTTGACAGGTGCCTGGAGGCAGTAATGAGCTGGATGGGGGCCAATAAATTGAGGCTGAATCCAGACAAGAGGTGCTGTGTGTCACAGGGTCTCGGGTCTGTGTAGTTGGGACACACCATGTCCTTGATGGGATCATAATGCCCTGGAAGGGACAGGTGCATAATTTGGGGGTACTGCTGGACTCGGCGCTGACACTTAAAGCTCAGATAGATACCATGGCCAGGAGTGCCTAAACTACGGCTGGTGCGTCAACTGAAGACTTTTCTGGACAGAGATGACTTGGCCGCAGTTATCCATGCTCTGGTAACCGCTAGATCGGACTATTGTAATGTGCTGTACATGGGGCTGCCCTTGAAGATGGTTAGGAAGTTGCAGCTAGTGCAGAATGCAGCTGCCAGGTTGCTGACTGGGGCAGCTAGCCAGATGCACATCATGCTGGTTCTAAAAGGGTTGTATTGGCTGCCAATCAACGTCCAAACCCAATTCAAGGTGTTAACTCTGACTTATAAGGCCCTAAATGACTTGGGCCCCAAATATGTAAAGGAATGCTTCTCCCATATCAACCTGCCCATGCCTTAAGATCTGGTGGGGAGGCCCTGCTGGTTGTCCCACCACCCTCAGCAGTGAAATGGGTGGGCACCCAGGAGAGGGCCCTTTCAGTAGTGGCCCCCAAGCTATGGACTAGTCTCCCCCTTGTCATGGTCAGCCAGGAAGAGGACGAGGATGATGATGATGAGGCACTTCCTCAGGTGCAAGGGGAACCTGAGGTGGTGCCAGAACCCAGCTCTGACCTCCCAGCCCCTGTGGAGCCTGGAGTCCAGCAGTCCAGGCTTGCCACGGCCGAAGTGCAAGACTTGGAAGATTTGGGGCAGCAGAGCACTGAGATCCCTAGCTTCAAGCAGAGGAGAGCAGAGAAGGAAGGGTTAAGATGCTCGAAGAGACTTGCACAGAGGCACTCCTTAGTTAATTAGCAGCTGTGGTCTGGAATTGCAAGAGAAAACACCTGGCAGATGCCTAGGCCTATTTTCAGAGACTATTGGTTTTCCTAAGAGAAGGCTGCTGTACCTGACTCCTAGACCTTGACTGCTGAGAACTCCTAGACCTTGGAATGTACCTGCTGACCATTCTTCTGGCTGCCCTGACCTCGGACTGGACTGGTTGGATTGCTCTCCTTAATCCTGAACTTTGGACTGGCTCTTGGCTTATTCTCTTTGGACTTCCTCTTTGGCCTGTGCTGCTGGAGGCAGCTTAGTAAGTACTCTTGCTGAGCAGTCTCTTATCAGCCGTGTGTTTGTAGGGTGTGCTGGCAGCCTTCCCGGACACCCCTTGAGGTGCGCCAAGCTCCTTCTCTGTACATGTTCAGGAAGGCAGTAAAGACGTACCTCTTTGCCCTAGCCTTCGGTTAAATGTGGTTACATTCTCCTCCCCCCAACTTTGAAGTAGTACTGTTTTTAATAGATATTTGGCTTATTTTAACATTCTAGATTTTAAATGTTGTTGTAGATATTACTGTTTTAATATATACTGTTTTGTTTTAATGTGTGGAATTTTTAAGCATTGAGACCTCCGGTTATACAGCAGGATAGAAATACAAATAATAATTAAATTAAATTAAATTAATTATGGAAGCAACAGACTAGGGCTTGGTCCAATCCAGGAACAGCAGAGGATCACTGGGGTCACAAGAGTCAGGTATGACTTAACAACTGAGCAACAACAATAACTGCAATAACTGTGATGTTTACATGTCAGATGTTTGCCTTCTTGTGTACCTTTCATAATATGAGATAAATAAATGCCATATACTTATTTGATGTTTAAGCTTGTAAAGCTTCCTGCATTAAACAGTTTTTAGGTAGTTAGTAAGTTCTGCCTTCGCCTGGCAGTGAGCCCTGATCACCAGAGAGGAGGGGAGGCAGATGGCAGCTGCCTCCGTCTCCCCCCCCCCGCCACCACCGAGACAGGGAGATCGAGGGCGGCAGAGCCGTCTCTGCCGCCACCCGATCTCCAAAGGCTGGGCATGACAGGTGGCGTTGTCCGCGGCAGGGCATGGAGGAAGCAGCTTGCTCCTTGCCCTGCTACCACCACTGCCACCACCACCTCCCCAGCGACGGAGCAGTCTTTAAGACCCCATTAGGAATTCAAATGGTACCTAATTGGTACCATACTTCTAAGACCCCATTTGGAACCCAAATGGTACCTGATTGGTGCCAATCGGGAAGGCCCTGTCGCCATCTGGACCCACTGAAGGCCTCATCTCCAAGGCCCTGTCCACACAAGGGCAGGGGATATCCAGATTTAATGGGTCCTTCAGGCTCTCAAATCTGGATTTCGTGTGGACCTGATTAAAGTTGTCCACAATGGAGTCTTCAGGCATCTTCATGTTCTGTATCTCCAGGAGGACCCCATCTCAAAGATCTGGATCTTGAAGATCCGAATCTTTGACTGTGTGTGAAAAAAGGGGGCAAATTACTGACCCTCTAGGCACAATATTATTTACACTGATTTGTTGAAAGACGTCCAAAGAGGTTCTCCTGAGCTTATCTAAAAGATTCATGTGAGTCTTTTCCTGGATCACAGGCCAGATCATATACAGTGCTGTATTTTTAAAATCACTGCAACTTTATTACATACATAAATATTCCTTCTTTTAACTACCTCTTCCCAGGGAGGTTTGAACTTTTTCTTTAAATATTGATCCTATTTATCCAGGAGATGGTTTGTATGTCTCTTGTTCCCTTTATATTACTTTCCCCCGATTTTTAACCCAACTTCTTTTCCACTTTGCCCATATATACTGGTCTTCTTTCTTGTATAAAATCAACCTTCATATAATGTCCCCATTTAGTAATAGTACATTTCATTACCATATTACTGCTGCAGTGGCCCTTAGTAATTACTCAACCAGTATATATCTTTATTTCCATTACTCCCATTTCCATTCTTCTCCACCACACAATATGCAACCTCATTATTTCATTCATCTTAAACTTTCTCCCAAAAAATTATTACCACCATTGCTATATGTACGTCCCTTTCTGACTGCAACTGCGCCAGCAACTGGCCACAAGTTTTATTATGTATCAAATGACTTGAGGTCTAGTACCAGTTCTAGAGTTTCATTTACAATTCCTTGTTTTTATTATATTTATTATCCTTAAAATTTGAATCAACAGATTTGCTTTCACATTGTCAATCTTACTATCCATTTCCCACAGACCCATTACCGTATCATTTGCCTTATGTTATGTTTTATTCAGCATTCTATATATTTTTCCTTCAATATCTTTTCCTCTGCTAATTTTCCTGATTATTTCTTCTATACAAATTGCTGAAGAAGCTAAAGCCCTTGTCACTTTCTCTCCTTATAATTACATATAACCCCCATACTTGTAACCAACAATTTTCCAATTTGAAAAACTTTATAATATGTCTCTAAAGACCATATCCCCCATCTGCCATCATCTGATTTTGCATGCTGTATTCCTTTCACAGTTCTTGACTGCATTTATTATTATCTCTTTTCATTATAGAAACCAAGTTTTTCAGCTATCAGGTTTCCAATCTTGGAAAAGGGGTGGAGATAGTGCTGTAATTCAGAATTCTGGTTTGGATAATGAAATGTGGAAGGCATCTGGTCCATTCTGCATAAGCTTAAACCCATAATAAGAACCTAAGAGAAGCCTTGCTGGATCAGGCCACAGCCCATCTAGTCCAGCAGCCTGTCGCACACAGTGGCCCACCAAATGCTCATGGATATCTCAAGCAGAGACAAGGACAAACCTATTCCTGCTATAGAATCCCAGCAAATGGCCTTAGAAGTGCCCTGGTTCTCCGCCCGCCCCCCGCCCCCAGCCTGAAAGATGCACCTAGGCATTCATTCTAGGAGCCATTGATACATCTGTCATCCATAAATGTGTCTAACCCTACCTTGAAGCCATCTAGACTGGTAGCTGTCACCACTTCTTCCGGCAGGACATTCCATAAACTGATTACCCTCTGGGTGAAGAAATACTTCCCTTTGTCAGATCTGACTCTCCTATCCATCAGCTTCATAGAGTGCCCCCTGGTTCTAGTGTTGTGTGATAGAGAAAAGAATTTTTCTCTATCCACCTTTTCTGTACCATGCATAATTTTATATACTTCAATCAGGTTCCCTCTTAAACACCGTCTCTCCAGACTGAAGAGGCCTAGACATTGCAGCCTGGTTTCGTAAGGGAAGTGTTCCAGCCCCTTAATCATTCTGGTTGCCCTTCTCTGCACCTTCTCTAGTTCCACAATAGTTCCTTTTTGAGGTGGTAACCAGAACTGTACACAATATTCCAAATGTGGCCTCACCATAGATTTATAAAGAGGCAAAATGACACTTGCTGACTTATTTTCTATTCTCTTCCTAATTATTCCCAGCATTGAATTTGCTTTTTTCGCTGCTGCCGCACACTAGGTTGACACCTTCATTGAACTGTCCACCAGAACTCCGAGATTCCTTTCCTGGTGTGTTGCAGAAAGCTCAGACCTCATCAGTTTATAGACATAATTTGGATTCTTGGCTCTGTGCATTACTTTGCACTTGTTAAGATTAAAGCACATTTGCCACTTGGTTGCCCACTCACCCAATGCTAAGAGATCCCTCTGGAGATCTTGGCAATCGCTTTCGGATTTTACTACCCTAAATAATTTAGTATCATCAGCAGACTTTGCTATTTTACTATGTACCCCTTCTTCTAGATCATTGATGAATAAATTAAAAAGCATTGGTCCCAATAATGAGCCTTGAGGGACCTCACTTTTTACCTCTTTCCACCCTGAGAATTTGCCATTTATTACTACTCTCTGCTTCCTGCCCTTAAGCCAGTCACAAATCCAGGACAGAACCTGTCCTGTTATTCCATGGCTGGTGAGTTTACTCAGTAGCCTTTGATGTGGGACTTTGTCAAAAGCCTTCTGAAAGTCCAGATAGACAACGTCTACTAGTTCACCTTTATCCACGTGTTTATTGACACTCTCAAAGAATTCCAACAAGTTTGTGAGGCATGATTTACCTTTGCAGAAGCCATGCTGGCTTTTGTTCAGCAATGCTTGCTCCTCCATGTGCACACTAATTTTGTCTTTAATAATAGTTTCCATCACCTTACATGGAATCGACATTAAGCTAACTGGTCTGTAATTGCCTGGATCACCTGTGGATCCTTTCTGGATCCTGGATTTTTGCTAGAAGGTCGGCAGTTTCGCATTTGAGTTCCTTAAGGACTCTTGGATGATCATTAAGTTTTGTTTCAAGTAATAATGTTGCTATTGCTATTCATTCTATTTTATCCTATGAACTTTTTTTCCTAGTAGTATTAGGATTTTATAGTGATTTTGGAATGGGCTTAGAATAATAATTTTCCCAGCTTAAATTAATGGAATAATTGTTTTTGTTTTGCTGTAAGGCCATTTTTTGGGGAAAATAATTAGGTACAAATAGAGTGTTGATTCAAATAAAGTTTAAGACCATGGTCACACCTTCACTTTAAACCCTCTTCAGCCCACCTTCAGATCTGACTGCTGCTCACACCTTTTCACTTCCATCCAATTCATTTGTGTCAAAATGGAAGATGGAAAGTCTACATATAAAATGGATAAAAATGAAAAGGTGTGAACAGTGAGACCTGGAGATGGGTTGAAGAAGGTTTAAAGTGGTTAAAGTTTAAAGCAAATCTGAGGCTAATATAATGTGGTAATTAAAAGTTGAACTAAAGCAGAGTGGGTCAGTTTGCATTTTCCCCAGGTACATTCAGATGTTAGACTGTATATTTTGTGTGGGTTGTGGTGCCTACACTTGTTTCAGTTCAATCCTCTGCTTGGCTAACTTCTTCAGCTCTTCTTTCTACCACTGGCAGAATGTCTCTTTGCCCTATCAATCAATTACTACCACAAAGTTGTAAATATATGTAAATGTAAATATAAATAAATAAAAGTTGTTCTTGTTCTTTCCTACAGCTTGGCTTCACAGCTTCTTAAATGTACCTGCCCATCATTATTTCCCCCCTTGTTTATGGTTTCTGGCATGAAGGGTTTCTGGTCAGCGGGTAGGGCTAGATTGATCTTCCTCACATTCTTCCTGAAAAGTGGGGTATCTCCTACTAGCTAACTCTATTGGGTTCAGTGTTGTTTACTCCAAGAAAGTATGAACAGTGTTTACATATGAAGTGCTAGATGCTCAATTCAGTATTTCTGTCCCAGAATGTTAATCAGCTTAGAAAAGTCATTAATTTTAAAAAGTGAAATTGAATTGGGTATAGTAAGAACTTGCTTTGATGTGGGAGAGGAAAGACATCAAGGCCAGCCTTCTTTCCTATATCCTAGACTTGACTTGCAGGATTCTGCCAACACTGCAGTCTTTAGCAGAAACCAAAGAGCGAGTAAAGTTCACAGAGTGTGGTTCCACCAATTTAGCTGAACAGTTGATTGCCTGCCTATATTGTACAGTGCATCAATTATATCCCAGAACTGTGAGTGATTATAAAATGGTTCTCTGTACTCCACCAAAATTTTCATACATCCCAAATTAAGGTTTTCAACTTTTGCAATAAATATAGTAATGCAGTAGCTGTTACATTTGGGGAGAAAAGTGAATCAAGTTCTTTGCAATATGTGATACTATTCAGACAACTTGTATAAGTTAATGTTTTCATTAAAATGTTCTAGATGCCTCTAGGTTATATTTTGGTGTGGCTTACTTAAAAAAATATTCAAGTGGGCTGCATAGTAAGACAGAATCTGGACACAAACTAAACTATTCTCAATGAATGCAGATTATGTGATTGGTCTTTAGCATAATACAAAGATGTTTTGTGAATCATTCCCTCAGAGGGAACCCCAGTACTTCTCAATTTTGTTTAAATATGAGCTTGAACTTATGGCTGGGCTTTTGAATCCTACACTTTTTTAAAGTTTAGCAGTTCAGTTTTAAGTCCTTTATGTATCCTCTCTCTCTCTCTCTCTCTCTCTATATATATATATATACACACACACACATATATATATTATGCATGCAGGGAAAAAGATGGACATCTGACAGGCCACAATAGACTGCTCCTTTCCCAGGTATTGCCTGCTTGTTTCCTTTATCTGTGAATAGGAAATGGCTTAAAGGCACCTGTGTTATGAAGGTCCCAGGGGCAGCTGCCTGGTTAGTGAATGCGTGATTATGTGTTAACATGCTTTGTCAGATATTGGCAGAATCTGTTCTCTTCTTTTGCCTTTTCAGCAAGGGTGCCATTGACAGACTGACTACCCATTTATAGAAATGTTGTCCATCAAACTGTGAGGAAGGACAATGGTGTTTTTCTGTGGCCAGTGACTGTGGGAAACTTTTCTTTGGCTATTCAGGCAATTTTTGTAGTTTGCTCTGAAGAGGAGAGACTGATGAGTGCAAAAAGTACAATTAAGCAAGGCCAGACTTCAATTGAAGCCTGTAGTGTAGTCTGCTGTTCTCATTTTTTTTATTGAAGGAGGGAAAATCTATGGGTTTTCACTTTGCTGTGTGGCATTCAGCAGGGGGCTATTACAATCCTAATTTTTTTTTCCTGGACCACCTAATTCTATGTAAAAAATTAAATGTAATGAGAGCCACTTGGAGTTCTGAATATTTTAAGGCATAATTCCCACAGAAGGGATTCGACCTAAACTGCAGTGAGCATCAGTTGGCTAATTATAGCAGCATTTATATTACAGCAGGTGTCAGATGCAGTCATCTCAATAAAGTCCACATAATACTCAAGGGAAGGAAATAACAAAGCTTTTCTTTGAATGTGGGTACTAATTTCTTCTAGGTGTCATATGAGCACTGATACTTCTCTGCAATAACAAGGGCTCCATAACACTCAGAAATGCATTTTCCGTTTAGACGAATTGACACTGCAAAGCACTTGCTAGGCAGACGTGGCAGATGTCAGTAGTTAATACTAGCATTGCAAGGGATAGAACATAATGTGGAGAGTCTTATGTAAATACTTTTGCAGACATAGGCTCCTAAGCACTATTCCAGCCCACTTCACAAAGTCTAAAGAGCCTGTAGGAGGAGATCTATACTTCCTTTCTCTATTAATAGAGGATCATCTTAGATCTGCTACAGCTCACAACAGATCCTGAGGACTATGAGCCTATTGGTTCTATGAAATAGACTATGGCTGGTTTATTATTGGGATGCAGGGCCACCATTTGTAATCAAATTCTCAGTAACCCTTGAAGCGGATACAGTGGCTGTGGCTTGGTAAAGTAAAGCAAGCAGTTGGCATGTAGCAATCTTTACAAATAATATATTGGCAGACATGGCTAAAGACGATAAATTGTGATCTTTTAAATTCCTCCATTTTCTTTTCCACTAGTTTGGAACAGCCAACACAACTAAAAACTTAGTCTACTTTTGACACTGTTTCTTTAACTATCAATTATGAGGGGAATGGATGTTTTGAAGGGTGGTCTCAACCAAACCTTTTTTTCCTTTAGGAGAAGGGGAAATAAGGAGGAGGAAAATGACTTGGGTGCAGAAGATTTTGCATGGTGTGCAGAGAGTGCATATGAAGATGATTTTGTTACAAAATACCAGGATTAGTTAATGAAATGTGCATTAATGAGATGGCAATTGGCACAAAGCGTATGGCAGTATAACCTCTGAACCATCTCTACTGCACTTTTGAGATGCATTTTTACTGCATGTGAATGAAACCTTAGGAGAAGAAGTGCTTCTTTACATGTCTTATAGACAAGCTTTGGAATTGAAAACTATGTTGATAGCTACCATTCTCAGTGTCTCCTACTGCCAACCCATCAGATGCATGGAAAATTGGGCTGTGACAGCCAGTCACATTAGAAGGTGAGGCCTGGAAGGTGATGAGGGGGTCTAGAAAAGTAAGAAAGAGGCGTCTTTATTTGTGTGTGACTCACTTATTTTTAGTGTGTCTATAGATGGGCATTCATTGATCAAAGAACACTCCAAAACTGATCTCTGTGATCACATCCTAAGCGTCCTCAGAGATGCTCCTCAACACATGCTGCAGATGAATGCAAGCTACAGTATGTTATTGGTCAGATGTTTTCTTCCAAAATCTGATTTTCTGTAGCCAGAAAAAAATATGGGAAATTACAGGAACATAAAACTATGTTCCTTATATTGAATCAGTCCTTTGGTCTGTCTAAGCTAGTCCCTTGACTGATAGCAGTGTTGCTGTGTTTCACATACTTTTTCAAATGTTTTTCAAACCTGAAGGCAGATGTCAGGGATTGAATGAGAGGTTTATTTCTCTGAGAAGAACAATTCTCAACAGAGATAGCCCATGAAAATATGAGTTTAAAAAAATGGCTCCAGGAAAGTTCTAATGTAGAGGTATTTCCCAAGAGCCTGCTGAACAAAATACTCCCAGCAGTTCTGTCTCATATTTGCTTCCCTTCCTTTTATCCAGTTCATCTGAGATCTGCACAGAGCAAAATTACAAAAGAGCAGAAGAAATGAGGCTGCTCCCAATTCCATTACATTTTTGTATCATTCCTCTGGGTAGCCAAAATTAACAGAGGTTGCCTAACATGAAGCAATTCACTGTGGAATCTCATGGTCTGTTCCGGAGCAAGTGGGTGATTGGGCCGCTTTCTGCTTTGCAATCACTATATTAGATTCTTCAATTACTTAGAGTGTGGATGCTTTAAGATTCTGCACCCGGTTCAATTGATCTTCTGCCAAATAACAGCAATGTTGCTGAAGCCAAGCTAACTGGAGTATTGCTCCATTCTGTGTCGTATTTGCTACTTTTCTGATATTAAATCCAGCACGGTTGCCAGTAGGTTTTCAGAGAAAAATGTATTTGCTGAATGTGTAGCTTTCTAATGAAAGTGAGCAATTTCATAATCTGTACACTTTTCAGATTCCCCCCTTCCCAACCAAAAATATCCGTGTTATGAATGAGCAATTCCGTTAGCATTTGAGGGATTATGGCAAAATGACTGTACTAAACTCATGAACAGGCTTGTTGTATAGACTGTGAGTTGCCTTGAGACATTTCTACTTTTTGAGGATGGAATCCTAGGTCTTCAAAATGACTGCAAAAAGATTCAAATTCAATACAAAGTTATAATGGAACTGTTCAAAGATTGGTAAAGCAAGCCTGTAAACTGAAGTAGTGACCTGCCCATAAAGAAACCAACCCAGCAAGAATTAGGCCAAATCATAAGCACATTCACGAAGGACCATTAGCGTCAATGGGATAGGGAAGCTCAATGTTTTTTTTCCCCCAGCTGCCCCAGCCATAGCCACCACTTCAGGCATGAGTCATGAGCCAACAAGAGTTCAACTTCAATGGATAGCCATCATGCTGCAATTTCCTACCCTCCCAGAAATGTCAGTTCTGGAGTGGCTTCACTGCAGAAGTGAAGGACATCTGCTACCAGCTAGCATTGAGCAAAGTTTCTATTATGTATTTGTTATGGCACAGCTGCATGGGTACTTCTATAAAACATTGAGTCTGCTTAGCTTGAGCCTGTTTTCCTTTCTTCCTTTTTGCACGTTTCAATCAGGAGTAACTGATGTATACTCAATCCATTATGTGCACACATATCTCTGTGCAGCATCATGATTTCTCTGCCTTATATTGTGGCACTGAACCTACCTACAGGAGTAAATGAAAACAGCTTGTTTTGTTTGGGACATGACAAAAGACCTTGCTGGCAATATTCCGTAGCAAAAAGCCTTCATATCAACAAATGTGCACCAGCAGTGCCATAATGTAGAGGACCAGCAGTCAGATCTAAGGCAAAGAAGGGCATTGTGTTGTCTTAGGAGCCATGCCTAGGAAAGATGGAGCATGGCTGAAGCCATTTTGGTCTTTTACCTTTCTTCATTTATTTATTATTTATTTTAAAAATGTATATCCTGCCCTTCACCACATGGTCCCAGGGTGAGTAACAATAAAAATAAAACATGTAAAATATTAAAACATAATAAAAATATTACACACACACACACCCTCACTGGACAGCATCCCGAGGAAGCTAATTAAACAACAAAAGACATAGTATGTTTTCACCAAGTGCCAAAAACTGTACAGGGAGGCTGTTCCAGAGTCTAGGGGCCACCACAGAAAAGACCCTCCTGCACATCCCTATATTTCATGCCTCTGTAGGAACTACAAGAAGGGCACCTCCGTGAGATTTTAGTGCATGGGCAGGTCTATATGGGAGAAGGTGCTCTCTCGGATACCCAGGATCCAAGCCATTTAGGACTTTAAATGTTAGTGTCAACACCTTGAATTGGGCTCGGTAGCAAATAGGTAACCAGTGCAGACTGATGTGATGTGAGTCCAGCCAGAGACTCTGGTCAGCAGTTGAGCTGCTACATTCTGTACCACTTCCAACTTCTGAACCATCTTCAAGGGTAGCCCCATGTGGAGTACATTACAGTAGTCTAATCTGGAGGCTACTAGAGTGTGGATCACTGTAGCCAGGTTATCCCTGTCCAGGTAATGCTTAAGTTGGCAGACAAGGTGGAGATAATGGACGCTGCCACATGGGATTCAAATGACAGTGATGAATCCAGGAACACTCCCAAGTCATGCATCTGATTTTTCTGGGGCAAAACAACCCCACTAAGAATTAGGTGTCACTTAACTTTCTGGACTCAGGAACCCAGTGTCTGGATTCAGTTTCAATTTATTGGTCCACATCACTGCTTCCAGGCAGCAATTGAGGACCACAACAGCCTCTCCTGGCTAAGAAGTAATGGAGAGACAGAGTTTAGTGTTATCATCATACTGATAGCACCACACTCCAAAACTCCTGATGACCTCTCCCAGTGGCTTCATATAGATATTAAAGAGCAGAGGAGACTGAACCCTGGGGAACTCCACAAGAAAGTTACCAGGGCATTGAACTGAAGTCTCCCATTGCAGCTTTCTGGGACCTGTCTCAGAGATAGGAAGAGAACCACTGTAAAACAGAGCCTCCCAGTCCCAGTCCCCAAAGCCATTCCAATAGGATACCATGGTCAATAAATAAAAGCCGCTGAGAGATCAAGGAGAACCAAAAGGTAGCACAATCCCTGCTCCTCTACAGATAAAGGTCATCCATTAGGGTGACCAAGGCAGTTTCAGTGCCAAACCCCCACCTGAACCCTGATCGAAATGGGTCTAGATAATCTGTTTCATCCAAGCATTCATGCAGTTGTATAGCCACCACCTTCTCCAAGACCTTGCCTGAAAAGGGGATATTGGCTACTGGGCAATATCAGTATATCTGGATCCAGAGAAGTCTTCTTAAGGAGGGGGTGCACCACAGCTTCCTGAAGAGCTTCCAGCACCTTCCCCTCCTGCAAAGAAGCATTTATAACTCCCTGGATCCACCCAGCTACTTCCTCTGCTAACTTTTATGAGCCATGAGGGGCAAGGATCAAGGAGACATGTAGTTGTCTGGGCCCCTGCAAGCAGCTTGTCCACTTCCTCAGACCTCAACAACTGAAACTGATCCAAGATAATCAGACCAGATGGAGCTCTGGACACCTCCATCAAACTACTTCCAACTGTGGAATCCAATTCCAATGCCATATTGTTTGGCATGACCTCCAATGACTTCCATTTGCTTACCCTACCAACTGGATGAATCAATCCAGTTATCAATTATTCAGTATTCAATTCAAAATCAATTCAATTCAAAATCAATTATTCAATTCAAAATCAATTATTCAGCACCTACTTAAATAATATAACATTAGCCAGAAAGCCCTCCTAACCCCCCCCCCAAATCTAATCTCACAATCTACTCAAGTCCAGAAACAACTATTGTCAAAATGCTAATGCATTTTGGGTCAATGTGTTGAGCAAGTCTCTCTCTACTGCTGTTTCTGTGAGTCCAGGGCCCTTTCTGCACTTGGCCATATTCTGGAATATATCCCAGAATAGGTGCCTGCTATCTGCATGCTAGTGCAGACTATGGAAGGCCCCAGGTGAGGTCTGCCTTAGTCTGCATTAATTTGTGGCCAGCAGACTGCTATCCCGAATTATATTCTAGAATAAGGCCAAGAGCAGGAAGGGCCCTGGTGCCCTATAGAAGCATGTTTACCAGGAATTCCCTTCCTCCCTCCCTCCCTTCCTTCGTGAGACATTGAGCAACAGCTGTCTTTGGATACTACAAGGTAGCCTAACTGCCTAGATCAGTGGTTCTCAACCTTCCTAATGCCGCAACCCCTTAATCGAGTTCCTCATGTTGTGGAGACCCCCAACCACGGGGGCGGAGCAGCTGGGAGGTGGGAGGGAAGGGCAGCGGGAGACTCTTCGCGACCCCTCTGAAAGGGTAGTTCGACCCCCAAAGGGGTCCCGACCCCCAGGTTGAGAACCACTGGCCTAGACTATGTAAAAAAATTAAATAAATAAAAATAAAAATCAACCAAAGTTGCACTGTACCTTCTCTTGCTAAAGAAAGCTCAGGAGCTACCTATTCCAAACAAATATCCAGAGGATTGCAACATACTTACAGATATGAATTTCTGTGCAGGGACTTTTTTCTTTTCCTAACCTCAAATGACTGAATTTTATTCTGTAGCTTTTGTCCTCCTTCCTTTTGCAGTTTGGAGGCCTGTTGCTTTTTCAGGAGTTGTGTGGGCTGTATTGGACTGTAGTATAGATTTGGTGATATTTTTCTAGAGGTTTTGCTATGATTCAGGAATTCTACCTCTGGGCTGAAATTCTGTTTAATTGTATTGGCATGACTGAACCAAGTGCAGTTCACCATTAATGCTCAATTCCCATTTCTGTTTTAGACTGCATATTATATTTTAATTTGAGCTACATTTTAATTTCTATTTCTATGAAAACCTTCCATTGAGACTCATAATTCTGACTTGAATTGCATTTTAATAAAGCATATAGTTTATACTCCCTTCCCCACTATGAATATTAAGAATCAGCTCTGTTTCTGTAAAACCTAACCCAAGTCTATGCTTCATGCAAACAGTGGAAAGGCTGGCACACGTGTCTTAAACATGTATCCAGCCCCGGATTTCCCATAACAGTTCACAAAAGCTTCAGGGAAGGCAAATACTTTTGCATATTCAAAAAGAGTTCCACATTTATACTCTTAAAATCAATTACTGTAATGCTTTGGTGACTACAAGAACAAATATTGGCTTTATTTTTCTGATTTGATCCATAATTTCAAGGTAATTTCTATGATAACATGGAAGCACTTCCATTTTTTCCCTTTCAAGCCATATGCAAAGCACCCAGACACTACAAGGTTATGTTAAAGCACATTTAAGAATCAAAATTCATTGCCAAACAAATTATATCTGCCTACCTAATACACAGTAATTTTCATTAAGTGAACAGTATAAAAGGCACAAGCTCAGATTTGCTTTGACCAAGAGCGCAATAATATGCAATCATATACTTTGTTTTAAAAGCCAACTTGGAGTTCACTGTGTATTTCAAACATAACCTTTTATTTCTATGATTCCTAGTTAGTTTTACCCAAGCTACTTTCAGATGAGAATCTTGCTGTGAGCATGACATTCCTTCTCACAGTCCTCTGATGGCCAAGTACCTTATCAGAAAACAGTCCACAAACACAAGCAAAATTTAGGGTTAATGAACAGGAAAGCTAGTACTTTCACTACCCACTACATAGCTTTTCACGACCTCCATTCTGTGGGTTTTGAGGTACAGAACAAAGACCAGCCTGTCCCATGAATATTCGTGGCCAATAAGAGATCTTTATCTCAGAAACCTGAAGCTTCCCATGAAGAGAGGGGCAGCAGGACGTGAGATTACCGCTAGACTAGCATCCTTAGGATACATACAAAATGAATGGGATACCAGATTACAAATTGTACAGGTATGACAGGAAATTCTTATGAACTGGCATGTCTAGATGAATCAGAAGCATCGCTGGTACAAATACCAGGTCAGAAAGTAAATCTAATAATAGGGATGTGCTATCAGCCTTCTACCCAAACTCCAAAAGAGGATAATTATTTGGAAAATGAGGTCAAGGAAGCATCCAAAAAGGAAAAGCTAGTTATAGTGGAAGACTTCAATTATCCTCACACAGACTGTTCAACTTATGAGAGGCAGATGAAATTCCTAGATATACTAAATGATTGTTTCCTAAAGCAACTGGTTGAGGAACCAGCTAGGGGAAAGGGGCTCCTGGACTTGATATTGAGCAATCTGGTATAAGATGTCAATATAACTGATCGAAGGAAAACTGACCCAATATAACTGATCCAGGGAAAAGTGACCAAAGTACAATTGCCTTAAACTTAAATACAGGCAGTATGTTGTCAACACATTTTAATACAGAGACTTTAAATTTTCATAAAGGAAACCTCCCAAATAGGAAACTAGTAAAAAAGAAATTGAAAGGGAAAGTTAGAGTCCGTGGAATCTATTTACAGATCCACTGATGGAGAATGCATTCCTGAAAGATGAAAGGGGACTGCCAGGTCCAAGCGGATACCAGTGCAGTAAGGGAAGTCATTAAAACGAAGAAAAGTTCATTTAGAAAATGGAAGGTTTGTTCTAATGAGGAAAACAGTAAGGACACAAACTCTAGCACAACAAATGCAAATCAGGAATGCTGAGAGGTATTTTGAGGAATAGATTGCTAAGGACATCAAGAAAAATAACAAGTACTTCTTTAAGTACATCAGAGGTAGGAATCCAACCAGAAAAGCAGTTGGACCGTTAAATAATAATGGACAGAAATGGATAATTAAAGTGGACATGGAATCTACAGAGAGGCTAAATGAGTTATTTTTACGGAGGAAGACAAAGAGCATGTGCCTGCAGCTAAGTCAGTATTTTCAGGGAGAAATCAGAATTAAACTGGATAGAGGTATCCAGGGAGGAAGACCTTGCATGTCTTAATAAACTGTATGCTAACAAATCATCAAGATCAAATGACATTCATCCAAGAGTTCTTTAAAAAGTCAAATGTGAAATCACTGAGCTTCAAGCCAAAATATTTAATCTTTCTCTAAGATCGAGCTCTGTGCCTTTAGACTGGAGGCTAATAATTTTTTTTTTCCCATGGGAAAAAATTATGTTCCACATGCTGAATTGGATCATATAAATGGTATACAAAGGATCCAGGGGAGATTCAGCAATGGTATACAAAGGATCCAGGGGAGATTCAGCAATGGTATACAAAGGATCCAGGGGAGATTCAGCAATGGTATACAAAGGATCCAGGGGAGATTCAGCAAATTACAGAGCAGTCAGCTTAGCATAGGTTCCAGATAAAGTGATGGAAACTATCATTTGGATAAAATTACTGCACACATAGAGTAGCAAATGGAAAATCATGCCTTACAAACCTATTATTTGAGACACATGGATAAAAGTGATCAAGTTGACATTATCTGTTTGGACTTTCAGAAGCCTTTTGACAAAATCCGTTGTCAAAGGCTCCTGAATAAACTCTTCAGCCATGGAATAAGCGGACAGGTCCTGTTCTGGATTGGTAACTGGCTAAAAGTTAGGAAACAAACAGTAGTAATAAATGGCCAATTCTCAGAGTGGAAAGAGGTTATAAGTGGTGTCCCCCAAAGTTCAGCATTACACCTGTGCTTTTTAATTTATTTATAAATGATTGAGAATTTTTGGGCTTGCTGATGACACTAAATTGTTCTGAGTAGTAAAAAATGAAATGTAAAGAGCTCTAAAAGGATCTCTTGGCATTGGGTGAGTGGGCAATGAAGTCACAAATGTACTTCGGTCTTAGCAAGTGCAAAGTGATGCACACTGGGACAAAGAATCCCAAATATACCTAACTATAAACTGATGGGAGCTAAGCTTTCTGTGGCAGACCAGGAGAGGAATCTTGCCATTTTGGTGGACAGCTCAATGGAGATGTTGAGCCAAAGTGCAACAGCAGCGATAAGTGTGTATCAGAGGCACAGTTGTCCTATGCCCAAGTTATGGGTGAATTTATTTAAGCACACATGTAATGGATTTGAATCTTTTGGATACATTATACCCTAAGCTGGTCACTGATTGACAAAGTGCCAGTGTAACTGAATTACAAAAACCTTCTATTGACACAATTAGAGGAAACTGGGAATCTGACTTAAGTGAAATTATAGCAGATGACATTTGGCAGAAGGTAGTGGGATTGAAACAGAAATGATACTCTACAGCCTTGAAGATGAGACAGTTATATGCAAATTGTTTTATGTGGTATAAAACACCTCTTCGGTTGGCTAAAATATCAACGAGGAACCTTATTACCATCATCTGTGGTGGAAGTGTCAAAGTAAAAAAACTTCTGAAATGAAACAGATCAATATATCAGGAAAATAATCCCCAGTGTACCTCAAAAAATGCCCAGAACCTACCTATTAACACAATTTTCAGATGTTAGAAATCAGTGACTATCAAAAATACCTTTTGCATTATTTACTACATGCCACTAAGACTGTAGTAGTGAAACACTGGGAAAAAAATAGAAAATGTAGCAATATAAGACTGGTACACAGTGCTTATCAATGATTGTATAAACATGTTCAGAGCTGGTATGGCATAGGAAGCTCTAAGCACAGAGGTATTAAAATATGCTCACCATAGTTAGACAAGATAACATGAGAAACGAATGTACCTGAAAAACAGTTTATCAAAAAAAAAAAAAAGGATTATATAAGGCAAGTATTATTATGAATACAAGAGGAGAAGTATTTTTTTCTTTATATTTTTTCTATCAATTCTTACTTTGACAATTGGAAAATCTTATTTTATTTTTTATGTGAAAGTTTTACCAAAATCTCTTACTCCATATT
The DNA here is from genome assembly GCA_023333525.1 of Aspidoscelis tigris stejnegeri. Classification (NCBI taxonomy): domain Eukaryota; kingdom Metazoa; phylum Chordata; class Lepidosauria; order Squamata; family Teiidae; genus Aspidoscelis; species Aspidoscelis tigris. The sequence goes on from JALMGA010000003.1 coordinate 78,422,939, forward strand.
TACAGAAGAAGTCATTTGAGCAGAGGTCTGATAGGAGCTACTCTGCACTACTTTCATAAGGAATTTGGAGGACAAAGATCCAAAAGCTTCACTGTTAGCAATTCAGGTCCCAGTACGTGAGTATCATATTCATCTACTGAGTATTCAGAGATTTTTAATTCCAATTTATAATCCCAGTTTTATATTGTATTGAAACATACATACTGTAGCTTTTGTTTTTGCTAATAATTTTTTTTCCATGGGAAAAAATTATGTTCCACATGCTGAATTGGATCATATAAATGGTAGACTTTGCAACTATGTATGTAGTTAGCTACAGAATTTTAAAAGTACAGTATAATTGATGTTTCACTTTAACTTGCCTGTGTATTAAAAATGACTTAATATTAGCATGAGTTTGCTAACCAACTTTAATTTAATCTATGTATGACATTTTAAAACTGAATTTGAAAATTGCATGGAATACGTACTAATGGGCAAAGTTGTGGTGTAGTTCTTTGGCAAGAATATTCATGGATAATGTGTTTTCCTAAGTTGTGGGTTCAGATTCTAGCCAAGATGGCCTGAGAAGGGGCCATGGGAAAGGAATGCTGCTAAAACTACAACCAACATATGGCATCACAGCAAATTTGGGAAAAAAAGATTTGTTTTAACAATTTGCACATCTCTCTCTCTCATTGTTAATTTAATTCCTGTTTAAAATTATTGTTCATGATTGTATTTGCTGCCATTTTAAAGTATATGAACATTCTGTTCCAGAACACTAGATGTTTTTTTAAATAATACAATGTTGCATCTTTGTTCAACACATAAGCTTTTTAAATACAAAATTATTCTCAAAGTCTATGAAACTTTGTTTTTAGAAGTCTATGGAATCTACTTCATTCCTCTTGTTGTTCTTATCCTTAGAGAAACCCAGGAGTTACTGAAGCATGTCCCCTTCATTCCTGAGACTGCACTAGCTATCCTTAATCAAGCTGTGCCTTTCTAAATGTCTCCATTTAATCTCCTAAAATGCTTTTTAAGACCTCTCCCCCCTGCTACAAAGGAATCAAAACTAAATGGTCTGTAATTTCCTGAAGTGTTCCCAGATCCTATCTTAAATAATGACATTCGGTTGGCCACTTTCCAGCCATCAGGTCGTTCCTGAATGCAGTGACATTGTAAAACCTCTGCTGAATCTTGGATAAACTCTCCCCTACTGTCTGCTGCAATATTAGATGGAGGTTGCTTGACGCTTGTGTTCCATGCTTTCCTGTTCTTAAATCCACTGCAGTGGTAGATGTTTGTGTAATGATTTCAATAAAACTGCTTTCCTGACAGTAAAAAACTATATTCAAGATGCACATGTACAAAGTTGTATATGTATTATAAAGTACACTGCATCATTTACAGAAAATATTTAAAAACCTTTTTAAAAGACTATGCACATAATTCATTTTATTGGTTCTTGTGCATTTTAAAAAAAAGAATTTAGATTAATTTATAAGCTATTGTGTAGTTGTATGAGACAATGAGGCACAGACTAGAGTTTATTTAGGACATGGGAAAAATATAAAACATAAATACGTCTGTGTGAGAGAGCAAGAATTCTAAAGAATGTGCAATGGCAATTGCATTGGCAACAATTAAGGGGGTGATAGTATAATAATAATTAGAATAGGGTCTGCTCAACCTCAAGCTCCCAGAGTTCTGTTTCCAGCATTCCATGCCAGCTGTGGATCAGGAACATCTGGAGCAGTACAGGTTGGGTAGTCCTAAATAAGAATCAGTCCTCACAGGACATCCGTTGTTTTTCATGAAATCCTAACACCACTTAATACCAGCGTTCTAATATGCAGAGCATTCAAATTCTAGCTGTATGCAGAAGATGGCTCTCATCACAAATGTGAACAGAGAGATTTATTTACTTACTTGATTTATTTGTATGAAGCCCTTATGCCTAAAAAGACCCTCAGAGTAGCATACAATGTATGATGTCAGAGATACCTCTGTTCTCAGGCTTATGATCTAGAAAGACATGACAAGAAGAAAAATAGATTGGGATGGGGTAATTTCATAGTAGTATGAGTCTGTTGTATGGAAAATAGGAGAGTTCCTAAAATGTTACCTATATTATGTACTATGTATGTACATACGGGCAGTGTTGAATTTTTAATGGCTGTTCCATTTGAGAAGCATCACCATTCTTATAATTTTCACATAATTTTAACTGGATTTTGTGACACAAATAAATAATATATAGTGTATACTTATAGTATTATTATTACATAAAAAAGGTTGATAATAACAACCAAAGGAACTACTCGAAGGTCACATAAACAGATGGACAAGACAATTATAAACACTGGATAAATTAGGTAAAAGGTATAAGAATGTTTCAAAAGTATGTTTGGAAAACGAAGGGCTTTTTTATCATATGTGCTGGACATGTGAAAAAGCAAAACAAATAAATAAAAGGAAACAATTGAATGTGTTCATACATTTTTAAGAAAGATTAATATACAGCAAAACCCAGAAGCTTTTCTTTTTCTGTTGAACTTGATGGATCCACCATTGGATAAGAGCTATGGAAGATTTTCACTACTTGATTACAGTGGCAAGGTTGTTATATGCTCAAGGATGGAAGAATTCTTCAATACCTATGATGGGAAATTGATTAGAGAAATTGTTAGACTTGGTGGAAATGGGTAAACTGACATGCTTGATTAGCAGAAGATAATTGACATAAAATTTGAAGAATAGGCAATCCCTTATTGACTTGCTGTGAATGGAAGAAGGTGATCTATTAACTTTAGATTTTGAAGGTAATAAAGGCTTGAAGATTATTAAGTTTGTTTGTTTTTTAACAAGTGAAACTGTTATATTGCTTATGGAGATACATTAATATACTGCCTTTTCACACTTACTTTTGTAATAAGTGCAGGGGACGATACTTCACAGAGCATCTGCACTGCATGGAACAGTTTCTTTGCCAGAAATGGCTCCATGCATGCCAGAGCATCCCCTGTGCCATGCAGGCACGGGGCACTCAAAATTACTCCATGCCTATACTAGTGGCAGGGCTAGTAAAGCCCTGCAAGCACCTTCTGTACCTCATCCTGGTGGAAGAAGTGCAGGGGAGCATGCGACTGGTGGCATGGGCACAATTACACACTGCCATGTCACCCTGGAATGGCATCATCCAGGTGGTACACTAACACCATCTCCAGGGTTCCATGGTGGCCACCGTAACAGCAGCCATTTGCACCTAGATTACACTTAGGTAAATGCTGGCTAAGTTTTGAATACTTCTGTCATTCCCAGTGACAGAGGACAAAGTGTGAATTCATCCATAGAGCTAAAATCACCAAGGAGAAGATCAGAAGTCATTATGTATACTTTGGTTGTGCTCAGACATAACAAAGGGATCACCTCATAACAACCTCAGAGGTGCCTCAGAGGTTGCCATCTCTGGGAGGCAAAGTGCTGGGATGCTTTAGGTGATTGGAGAGCCCCAGCAACCGCAGCAGTGTGCCTGTGCAGTGCTATTGCCAGGGCAAGCAGGCAATGTAGTGCATAATTGTGCCTGCTGTGCCAGTCACATGCTCAGCCTGTACCTCTTCCACCTGGAAGAGGTGCAGATGCAGCACTCAGGGCTATACTAGTTCTGCCACTAGTATAGGTGTCGAACAGTCTTAAAAGAGGTGCACCGATTGGCAATTTATTATCAAACCCAATTCAATATATTAACATTTAAGGCCCTAAATGGCTTGGGCCACATATATCTAAAGAAACATTTCTCCCATATTGACTTGCCTGTGCCTTAAGATCTTGCAGCTAAGGGTTGTTAAAGAGGTGGGGATCCAGGATAGAGCCTGCTCAGTGGTAGCCCTGAGACTATGAAACATATCTCCCCTGAGGGGTGCCAGTCACAATCGCTTTGTTCATTGGCCCTTCTTGAGTCACTCCCTCAGCTTCTGTCTCCATTCTCCACTGTCTTGCAGGTGAAGACCTCTGCATAAAATAACTGCATGGACCAAGGATGCTGGTGGGATGGGGGCAGCTCAGTGGATTCACCTTGGGACTGTTTGTTAGTCCTAAATGTAAAGCTAATGTATATTTACTGTATTTATTGCTTTTTACATTTCATTTTTTGCTCTAAGGAATTTCAGCCTCTCAGGTCAAATATGGTAAATGGCCCAAGAGCACCAAAAGAAACCCACATAGATAACATGACAACTTAAACTTAGATCTTAAGCCAACGCTGGGTGGCTTTCATAGGGAATGAATCTGCTGCATTCCCTCATCTACAAAAGGAGGAGATGACTCTTTCCTTACTTGATAAATTAGCACCAAAATTAATTAGATTAAATATACAGAATGCTTTTTATTGTTCTTGCAAATTAACAGTAGGAACAAAAACAAGGTAATGTTTCTGCATGGAAAGCAGAGGTGAGAAATAAAGGGCCATAATGTCTGCTGTTGTTTGTGCGTAGGGTACAGCATAATCTTTGCAAAAAAGAAACTAATCTTGAGAGAAGCTATCTTCGGTAATAGTACTAAGGTTATTGACAGGTCTGGCTATAAGTGCAGGTTCCATTTAGGTACATCAGCCTCAGTGTGTTCACAGTAGATCTCACTGATGATTGCCCACCCGCAGAGACAGTGATAAGGCAAACTATGATTGTGGTAAAATGTAAACAGTTTCAAAAGGAAGAAAGATGGGTACAGAATGGCTTATACAGACGATCAGTACAAATGCATTGCTTTGCTATCACATTTGAGCCATAGCAGGGGAGTACTATAAACTCCCAGCTGACCAATGCCAGTTAGATAGCCTTGGCCTGAAGAGGTTACATGTGCTGCTCCGAGAAAGGAAGGAGCCTGAAAAGTGGACTGTGCATTATGCTCTCTCTCTCTCTCTCTCGTGTGTGTGTGTGTGTGTGTGAGAGAGAGAGAGAGAGAGAGAGAGAGAGATATTCAGGGGCTAATGGCTCCAAAGTTCTAGGAACAAAAGAACTAGGAACCCATTTTGGTGGCACACCTTCTGCATGCCTCCGCGTTCCAGCACAGGCCAAGCTGGCATACCAGTAGTCCTCATCGGGGGCATTTTTGCACTTCCCTTCCCATCTGCTGGACAGGAAAGGAGCACTGTGGTGAATTCAGGGTGCAGGCTGCAGAGGGCAGGAATATTTCTTAGGCCCTTTGCAAACTACTTCTGCAAGCTGCAAAAAGGGTGGGAAAATATTTCCCAGGCTCTTTGCAAGCATTGGCTGTTAGCTGAAAAGAGTGGGAAAAATTCCCAGGAACTTTGAAGACTGAGTGACAGGAGGGAAGAGTTACCTCAGTATGTACCAGATCTAGCCAATCAGAGCACACAGGAGCTCGCCATATTTAACTCAAAGATCTAGAGCTCTCCGCACTCTTTTCTCTGCATCTGTGTCTTGTGAACTTTTTCTCTGAGCAGAGCTGGCTAGAGAATGATCTGTGGGGAGTTGGCTTAACTCCCCAGTCTTCTAGGCCTTGTACTCTCAGGAGGAGAGGCAGAGGATAGAAGGGGAGATCTCTATCCACTGGAATAGGGGAAGATCTCAGAAGCATACCTGAGTTTTTACAGGCATGTTGGAGGGGCTGTTAAGTTCTGGATTGAGCTAAACAGGCACTTAAAAGGCAGTTAGGTTTTACTGCTGGATTTATTCTATTTGGGCAAAGAGGAGTTCAAGGCAGGAATTGCTTATTTGCTTTCAGCAGAACTCTATGCTGCAGGTTGGACTTCACTTTACTTTTAAGCATATTAAAGACTATTGAGCAATCTTTATCCTTTACCATGATTTATTTCCTTAATTATTTGTTTATCTATTTGCTTGTAAATAATAAACAGTTGGTCTTACATTATACTAGTGTTAATTTTGCTGCTTCAAGGAGAAGGCTTAACTTTAACCTGTGAAGTGGGACGCCTGGGGAAGGGGGGTGTCTAATTTATATACAGACAGCAGCCCATTGGCAGGCAGTGGATCTGTACGGCTCAACTGCTGCTTTCTCACCTGCATTGTTCTGTCAATACTAGGCCATGCAAGGGAGGAGGGGGATCGAGTTGCCACAAGCATGATTAACCAATTTTGACTAGTGGTCACATTTGGAGTGCTAGTCAGCTTTGGCCATTCCCTCTAACCTTATTCGATCCAGGGCCTGGTCCTCCTCTGGGTGCCACCATTTTGGATGTGGGACCCTCCGCAACTGCACGTACATCAGAGCCATTGCCTTGATGGAGATGCTCTGCGCATGTACAGTCGCGTCTGGTTGTCTGAAGTGCCGGTGCACTTGCGTAGCACCTCAGATGAATGGTGGCTGCCCTGGATACCTGAGGTAAACTTTTGGGTAAGGTTGGTGCTCCACACATAATCAACAATTAGTGCACTACTGGTGAGGCTGGGCACGCTTGGAGGCTGTAACAGCTTAGTCTGCCTGTGTATGCTCTTCACCAGAAGTTCATTAATCATGCACTAGAGGCCGTAGTGAATATTCCGCAGTATGTGGAGAAAGTGTGCACTCCGGGCTTTCAAACTAACATATAAACAAACCCTTAATGTTCTTGCTTATAACACCAGCAAGTGCAGAAAGGCCCTTTGTCATTTATTAGATGTTAAGCAATAGCTTTCTGTGAAGTTCAGACATCCACATTTCATGAAGTGGTCCTCAGCACCAATAAGGAAAAATGTTAAAAAGAAAAATAGAAAGCACATGTAAACTGTGAATGTGCCATATGAGGCAGAGTCTACACAACTATGCTCTCCTATGATATAGTAGGGGTCCGGAGAACTATCTGGTCCATTTATTTTGGATCAGTTTCAATTATTGTGGCCTCAGGACATGGACAAGCTGCTTGCAGGGGTGTGGCCAACAACGTGTTCTGGATCCCTGTCCTTCCTGGCTGATAAAAGCTAGCTGGCAAGGTATGACTGGGTGGATCCAGGAAGTGGTAAATGCCTCTCTGAGGGATGGGGTAGTTCAATTGGTCCTTAAACAGGCTGTGGTCCACCCCCTCCTAGATTCCCTGGATCCAGAAGATTTAAACAACTATTGCCCGGTGGCCAATATACCTTTCCTAGACAAGGTGCTAGAGCTGTTGCTGTTCAGCTGCAGGCACACTTGGAAGAAGCTGATTATCTAGACCCATTTCAATCTGGCTTCAGGCCCAGTTATGGCACAGAAACCACCTTGGTTGCCCTGGTGGAAGGTCTCCTCTGGGAGAAAGACAGGGGTAATGCTACCCTGTTGGTTCTCCTGGAACTCTCAGCGGCTTTTGATACCATTGACCATGGTATCCTTCTGGAGAAGATATGGAGTTTAGGAGTTGGAGGCAGTGCTTGGCATTCATTCCGCTTCTATCTCCAGAGCCAATCTCAGATAGTGGTTGTGGGAGAGACTGATTGGACACCCTGGGAACTAACTTGTGGGGTTCCCCAGGGGTCAATCTTATTTCCCATGTTATTTAATATCTTTGTGAAGCCACTGGGAGAAATCATCAGGAGACTTGGAGTGAGGTGTCATGAATATGCAGATGATACCCAGCTCTGTCTCTCTGTGCCATCTGAATCAGGCGGTTGAAGTGCTTGACAGGTGCTTGGAGGCAGTAATGTGCTGAATGGGGGGCAATAAATTGAAACTGAATCCAGACAAGACAGACGTGCTGTGTGTTACAGGCTCTCAGGTCCATGTAGTTGGGAAATACCCTGTCCTTGATGGGGTTGCAATACCTGGGAAGGGACAGGTGCATACCTTGGGGGTACTCCTGGACTCTGCGCTAACACTCAAAGCTCAAATGGAGGCCGTGGCCAGGAGTGCCTACTCCCAACTATGGCTGGTGCTTCAACTGAAACCTTTTTTGGACAGAGATGACCTAGCCACAGTTATCCATCCTCTTGTAACCTCCAAGCTGGACTACTGTAATGCACTCTACTTTGGGCTTCCCTTGAAGATGGTTCAGAAGTTGCCGCTGGGGCAAAATGCAGCTGCAAGAGTGCTGACCAGGACAGCTAGCTGGATGCATATCACACCGGTCTTGAAAGAATTCCATTGGCTGCCAATTCACTACCGAGCCCAATTCAAGGTGCTAACTCTGACTTACAAGGTCCTAAATGACTTGGGCCCCAAATATCTAAAGGAACACCTTCTCCCATTCAGCTGCCCGTGTCTTAAGATCTGAAGGGGAGGCCCTCCTGGCTGTCCCACCACCTTCAGCAGCTAGGCAGGTGGGCACCCGGCAGAGGCCTTCTTGGTAGTGGCCCCTAGGCTATGGAATGGTCTCCCCCTGGAGGTGCCTCAGGCCCCTTCTCTGTTTATGTTCAGGAAGGTGGTGAAGATGCACCTCTTCACTCAGGCCTTTGGTTAAATACTGCTTATGCTTCCCCCACTGCAAACACTACTATTTTGTTTTTGTATCACTTTTATCATGTTGGATTTTTAAAATGTTGTACTGGTTATTATTGTTTTGATATAGTTTTGATATGTTCAATTTCAAAGGTTATTAGCCACCCAGAGACCCTTGGGTACAGGGCGGGATATAAACATAAATATAAATTAAATAAATAAATAAATAAATGAGAGTTGAAATGTCAACAAGTGAAATTCATGCTCCTCCTCTTCCTCCTCCTCCTCCCCACGGGTGCTGCCCTGTTGGGGTGGTGGGGCTTAGTTCTTCCTGCACAGGTCCAATTTGCAAAATGCATACAGTTTAAACTGAAAAATCTTCTATCAAAGGAATTGCAACTTTTCACTTTTAGTTAGATAGACAAAGAATTTTGCAAAGAAGGCTGACCATTTAAAATGTTAGCAAGTAGTAGGGATTCTGTTAGAGGAAAGAAATAATGCACTTTCTGCATGATTATTTGTTTCATTCTTCAACTTCCTCCATGCTTATTCATCACAAGCAACAGAAAACTTGAAAGCCTCATTGTTACCTTCTTCACTTGTCGGAGTGCGTCAAACAGTTACTCCTGTGTTCTATAGATAGCACAATCACTTATGCTCTGAAAAAAAAAAAATCCCAAAGCTACTGTTACACTCACAGTTCACTCCCGTTCTAACTTTAGCGTATCTCTGCATTCTAACTGTAATAGAACCAGGTGCTGTATAAAGAAGTTTCAGGAAGGTCTGGATTGGTCTGTAACACGAGTAAACAGGCTTTATGCTGACACTCCTAAAATAACCATTCACAGAGAATGCTGTTACAATATCTGTTGGGTATTGTGATTCTGCACTACTGCTGTTCCCTTTTTATTCATTCCTTTAACAGAGAAAGAGAGAGTTTAAATGTAGTGTTTTCATTATCAATTAAATATGATTAAATAAATCTATCTTTACCTACCAGTACTAAAATTTGTTCACATTTCAGACCAAGCTTTATAGACCGAAATATGGGAGAAAAGTAAACAAAAATACCTGCATTTCTTTATGAGACTGTAATTTTTGTGATGCCCCCAAATGTTTCATTTTAGTCTCTATCACTCATCAACTTTCTCCAGTATTGCTCCAATCCGCTGATACTTATCTCAAAGTTTGTATTTGTGCGCCTATGTGAACTCCTTATAGAAGTATAATCCTGCCATTAAACTGCCTTTTAAAGGCTTTGAACCATTCTTGCCATCACCCCTTGTCATTAATGGGCAAATGACTAATTTATTTCCTATTAGAATTTATATGGTTTGCCGCAATTAAGATAAAAGATATAATTGCTGACAAACTCAGGGCAGTATTTAAATCACTTCCTTGTTGACAACATATTTCTCCTTCTTAAAAGTGAATGTCTCTGAAATTTGATTTGTGCAGAACCCTTGTGGACTCATCATTCAAATGTACTGCACCTGTCACCTGTGTGCTAGCATTCTGCTTAAGGATCAATTTACATAACCTCATTTAATGGGTTCATAAATCATACCCATTAAGCCCAGCTAACAGGAACCAAGGGTTCTAATTTATGCTGCCTTTCATAGCAGAAAATTGGGAGGCTGGAGCCTGTGGATAAAGAACCCAGGTCTTGCCTTTGATTGTTGATTGTGATGGTAAATGTATGGATGATGAGAACAGATTTTCACTTTATTGATTTCCTGCCAAAGCACAGCATGCTTTATTGTGAAAGGGGGCCTTTTGGCAGCAGTGCTAAAAGTGGCAGTTGTTTAGGAGCCCTTTGCCAAGATGACATCTAAGACAATGAAGATTGGTAAATACTAAAATAATATCAAGCTGAAATGTTAACCTTTTTTTTAGGAGCCTTTCCGCACCATCATGAAATCAAGGGAGTTTTCTCAGATTCAAAGATCAGACTTGATGACACATTAGAAGCAGAATTAATGTATAGGATTAGGAAACAAACTTTGCATTTTACTGACTTTTTTTTGTTAGGCCTTTTGCACTCCTTATTGCTTATTGTTACTGTAATTTGATTTATCCTCAGATGTGATCAGCCAGATCAGAAAGACATCCATAGATAAATATACGTCCACAATTGTTTAGATGCTTTAATTGTTCCATACTGAAGTGTAATAAAAGTAACTTCCTTTACTCAATTATTTTTTCCCCAGGGTTCATGATATTATGCGCAATCCTGGCCTTCTGCCCAGAAACACTTCCATGTTACTTATTCCCATGTAAAATCAAGACAGTGATCCAGATCTCTCTTTAGGATGTGTTCCCTATCTGACCCACCCACAGTTTTTGGGAGTGCTTTTATATATTGGCTTATATGTTTTAATTGTTTTTGTTCCTGATTTAAATACATTTGTGAATCACTTTGAGATTTTCAATACAAAGTGCAATATAAACAAATAGCTGGATTCACTGCAGGGCACCTAAAATGATGGCAGAGGTCCTTGAGTGTTTCAATTCCCCTCAGTAATTGTGTTTGTGTTTCTGGTCCCCCCCCCCCTGCCCTGAGCTCACCTCTGGCTGCAGTGACTTCTCAAAGGGCTGTTCTTGTTCCTCTGGAATTCCCAGGGTGAAAGAGCATAAAGAATTTCTCTTAGGGGCCTGTAAAGTTAGGTTGTATAATCACATGTGAAGGGTACTGGGGTGATTCTGCACTTCCCTTCCCGTCCTGTGGATGGGAAAGGTGCACAATGAACTAACGTGCACGTGCTAGTTGATGACAGCTCAGACCCCACACAATTGTTCACTCATCTGTGTTCAGTCACTGGGCTGATCTTGAGTGTTGCACCCTGCCTTATTACACATGCACCAGCGCTGTTGCTACAGCAATGCCAACACTTTGCACAGTCGCAGTGGTGTCAGGAGGTCATTTGAGGTCGCAGCATGTTTGCACGGGACCACCTCCTCAGCTGGCAGAAGTGCAGATAGTCGCCAGGTGGATGCTTCTAGGTAGGTTCCAGTCGCATGGGGTAAGGGTTAGGTTTCATGCACCGCAGATAGTTCATGGTTAGACAGCATCTGGGAAGGCAGAGGGGTGCTTGAAGGCTGTGACTCCTGCTGGTGCAGATGCACCTGCCCAGATGTTGCCTAATCTTGAACTATGGGCTGAAGTGCAAATTGGGTCCTGGTTTGGTAAAAACTGATATAAATCCATAATATTCTGCTTCCAACTTGGAATTAGGAATAGGAAGATCCTCCTTTAAAATTCTACTTGGCTTGTTCTCGGCTTCTGAACCAGCTTGGTCCTGTGGTTAGGGAGCCAGGCTCTTATCTGGAAATGCCAAGTTTGATTCCACACTCTTCCACAAAGCCAGCTGAGTGATCTTGGGCTAGTCACAGCTCTCTTGCTGAGCTCTTACAGCCCCACCTACCTTGACAGGTGTCTATTGCAGGGAGAATAAAAGAAAGCTTTGTCAGCTGCTTTGAGACCCCTTAAATGGGTGAGAAAAGCAGAGTAGAAAAGTCAACTGTTCTTCTTCTCTTGATGATTTTGGACAAGTTACAATCTCAACAGAACGTTCCTCATTAAATGGTGTAAATAAATTTGGTGAGGTGAAAAATGATATATTAGTACTTCGTACTCCCTGGGAAAGGGGCTCCATAAGCATTCTTGTACCACATCAGTTCTGCCAATAATGAGGAAAAAGCAATTAGAGTGGCAAAGGATCATATGATGGAGTACAACGCTTATTGGATAGACAATGTCATGAAGTTTTCTTGGCATGATGACAGAAATTGTTTGCCATTTACAACATTTTTTCTATTTTCCATTCTAGCTTAAAGTACTTGGTATTGCCAGGCTGTTTGCCATCCAATCTAATACTGAAGCAAGGAAGAAGCTACCTTGTTGTCAAATTCAAATTCCTAAATATATGTCTATTTGAGAAATACAGAGAATCCCAGGCTTTGCCTGAATCAAAATGTTAACTTTATATCTATTGATATTGTATATTCCGTGTTCACGGATTTGCCATTGTAAGAAGCTTAGGTGTAATACTGACATTTTTAGACCTTACAATAATGTTAACTATCTTGACACAAGATGATACATACATTTCTTTTTGTAAATGAGTATCACTTCATTTGGTAGGTAAATGGCAGTGGCTTAGGGAGATACTTAGCTACTGTGTTTCTCCTATATTTTTATATTTATTTTTCGAATAGAAAAAATTAACAAATTCAGTTCCTATTTACAAAATCATATAACAAAAACTGAGAATGATACTAGTAGTATATTCAGGAGTCGTACTGAGCACACATTTAAAGAACTCACTGGCAGATAAAAAAGACAAAGGCTCCGTCCCCAAGCACTTTTGATGTTGTGCCGAGCACCCATTTGGTGCTGGGCAGCTGGATGGGCTTTTGATTTGGCATGCAAAAAGCATACTGGGTCCCCTCAAAAAGCACTAACTGGGTGCCAAATTTGGTACCTCAAAAAAGACGTCTCGGCCCTGTTTGGGGAGCAGGCACACATTGCTCCGTGAGCCGGGATTGCTCATGGGGACACTTGCGGGCTAACAGGGAGTAGATTTGCACACACGTCATTAGGAGGTGGGGTGTCCTTGTTGTCCCATCTATTAAAGATCACAGCCAGAGTTTTAAAAATGCCAATCGCAAAGGTAGGCTGGAGAATGGCTTTTTTAAAAAAATTTCTGCCACTTCAGCAGAAGTAATCCCAACCTCGTTTCAGAATGCCAAGGCAGGCTGCATAATAGCTTGATTTTTGTTGCACTTGCAGCCCCCATTTTCTGATCGTGAAGGCAATAATAAAAAGAGTCTTGATTTTAAAATTGACAGGCGCTCCTGCGGTCCCGGGTGGAGCAAAGGTGCGTAAAAGTTTCCAGGCGCCTGCTGCTGCTAGCGGCTTTCATCGGTCTTTTATGAATAGGCTTTGTCAGTGGAGTTTTATTTAATGAAAGGAGTGTTATTTTATGAATGAAAGTGTAGTTATTGTTACGAATGAAGCTTGTTTCCTTGCCTCCCACCCTAGTCCTGGCTGTCTGTGCTGCTAAGGGAGGGGGTGATGTGGCACAGGGGTAAGTTGTCGAGAATCCGGCTGCAGCTGTCGAGAATCCGGCTGCCAATGAGGAGAGAGGGGGCGGAGAGGAGGTGGCATGGCTCCCCCTTACCAGTGTTCAGCACGCTTTGCATGGGGACACCACCATCAGTGCCAAACCAGTGCCTGTCCCACATTGCCAGGAATGACATGCGGATGCATGAAATCCACGCACGGCCCTTGCGTGCCAAAACAGCACCCAAAGGGTGCTAACTGGCCACCATGGGGACACAGCCAAAGTAAACTCTGAAAACTGTTCTGTGCTCCTTTTTAACCAGATCTTGGATTAAAATTTAGTCCCTTCAAAGAAAAAGAAAAAAACACAAGTTTGTTTTGTTCAGGGAGGACAATTCCATATTAGGTATGTGCCAAACTAGTTTGGGTTTGAACTTGTTCAGATCAAACAGGCAGTTTGAAGGCTCCACTTGTTCAAAAACAGAGTTCAAATTCAAACCAAACGAAGGGTTTGGGGGTTTGATTTAAACCAAACAGCCAACTTAAATTCATGCATATTTCTATTCCACATGCTTTTAATCTTGACTTAGCATGTCCTGAATCAACGTATTTTTTAAAAAACAGATTTTTAAAGGGTATGTTGTGTGAAGCACTAGTCTTGAAGACAAACATGTTAGAATTAAACTATTTACATGATATTTCTTACACAACCTTGAACCTCAGTACAACCATTACAACAAGAATTAAAAAATTTCGAAACACACTTAGGTCTTAAAGTAAATTTAAGTAAATCCAAAGCATTCTATATGAATACCCCTCCAACTGTTATTACAACAATATTAAAAGAAACTGGAATAACCACAGCTGTAAACAGAATAAAATATCTAGGTGTATTCATTCCAAAAAAATTGACACATGTATTTAAATATAATTATGGCAAGCTTTGGAAAATTTTTAAAGAAGAAATAGCCTCTTGGAAGAAGAAAAATTAACAATTTTGTGTAAAATTGCTGCTATAAAAATGTTTATTGTATCTAATTTATTATTTGTATTTCAGGCAATACCAGATATCATTCCCCTTAAAATTCTAACAAAATGGTCCAAAATCATATTAAAAGAAGTATTTAAAGGAAAACATAATAAAATCCCCCACACAATAATATACTGGCAGAGAGACAGAGGTGAATGGGGGTTACCAAATATAATCACATATTATAATGTACAGTATGTAAAATCCGCCATCTATTTCTGATACAATCCAAACAATGAGAATGGTGGGCACGACTGGAACTAGAATCACCATAAATACGGTCTTATAATCCACTATTCTCGGATACAAAAATCTTATTTAAAAAAAAAAAATCTCCTTACTTATTAAGTAACTTAATGGTTTGAAAAAAGTAAGAACTAAGTTGCTTCCATATCTATCCAAAACTGTGCCTCTCCAATTTGTAACCGAGCTTGAGTCTATAAAATCAGAGGAAAAATGGGATACATTTAAGCAACAAGGTCTTCATAAAATAAAGGACTTTTTTAAACCCCAAACATCCCAAATAAAAGAAGAAATGATAGATTCAGTTCTTAACCCCAACTCAGATACATGGTTTCTAAATAGAGCTCTAAAAAGTACTTTAAAATCAGCAGCTATTCAACAGATGTTAAAAAGTGATGAAAGTAGACTTGAAACCTTACTGGAATATATGGTGTCTCTACCAAAAAAAAACTAATTTCACTTATATACGAAATACTTTCAGAAGACAAAGATGTATATATGGACCACTACAAAGATCTCTGGGCAACAGATATACGCTCCAGCATCATCTCCACACAATGGCAAACAATTTGGTCGAATACATTTCCATGTGGTAACATATATTATAGTAGATAATTTTTTCTTAAAATAATTACTAGGTGGTATGCAACCCCTATTTGGTTAAACCACATTTCATCTCCTCATACAAAAAAAATGTTGGCATAGCTGCAGGTTTCCAGGTACCTATATACACCTCTCATGGTTCTGTCCTCATATCAACAAATTTTGGATGCAAGTAAATCAGGAGAGTGCCAAAATATTAGAAATACATATCGAATTTTCTCCATATTACATATTTTCCCATTAGAAAATATTACATATTTTCCCATTAGAAAATATATCCAAAAATAATGCCCATCTACTACACTTCCTGTTATTAGCAGGAAAAAATGTTATAGACAGAAACTGGAAGAAGTTAGAAACATTAAAAAATCATACCTGGTATAATAAAGTAGTAGAATATGTAATAAATGAGCTTATTACCTCTCAATACTGCAAATATACAAATAGAAAAGAACAATATGTGTTTCTAGAAGTTTGGAAACCATTGTTAAACTTCTTAACATATAGGGCATGTCCCCATGGAAGCTGGTTGCTTCTTTGGTGACATGCATCATAAAAATCTGTGTTGTAACACGCAATAAAGCATCACCATGTAGTTTGGGTCGATGCAGATTCAAACCGTAAGCGCCTGTCCCCATGGAATGGTGGCAGTGGCGATGGCGGCGAGAGGAGCATTGCAGGATCTCCTCATCTGCCCGTCGGCAAAGCAAGCAAGCGAGCGAGGTTATTTTCCCATTCATCCCCTCATCTGCCTGCCGGCATATCGAGTGAGAGCAAGTGAGGTTATTTTCCCATTCATCACCTCCTCCTCTGCCAGCCATGTACAAGGAGGGGATGATTGGAAAAATAACCTTGCTTGCTCTGCCGCGAGCAAGGAAGATTTTAAAAAATAGACATGAGAGCCCTTTAAACAGACTTGGCTCTCATTGACTGAAAAATCTCCTCTGACTATGGTGGTAGTGTAGTGGCATAGCGGCAATGGAGCCACTACTGCATGAGTAGGATGTGACAAAGAGATCTTATAGGCTTTTATTCTACTCTGCCATTGAATCATTGCACCAGCATTTATGGTGGCATTGGTGGGAGATTAGCGTGGCATTCATACAGATGCTTCACACCTCTTGTGCACAGCGGCATAAAGGTGATGTGCATACCCTGCCTAATAAGCACTGATGGCTACTTAAAATAACTTGATGCAATGAAACATAACTTTCCTGGTTTGGTTTACTAAAAGCTCCTCTGTGCCATTTGTGCTAGAAACTAATGGCTAAACTAAGTCTTGTGAATCCATGGAATCCAGAAGGTGCAGCAATAGCGAAAGACACAAGACCAAAAATTGGAACTTCTGGACCCACTAGTTAACTTGATCATGTATCTTTGAGATTTTTGGGAGCATGAAATCCACTCTGAATTTGCTTTGAATCCACTGTGAATTTGCTTTGAATCTGCTACAGAGATGACTGGTCTGCCACTTTGCTGCCTCCCTACCCTCATGAATATAACAAAGCTTTGAACGAATGCAAAAAGGCATTTCCTTCACATTCAAATGTCAATTTTCAAATGTAGCCAATATTTAACTCCAATGCAAACATCTGAACTCGTATGTATTGGAACGAATTGTGAACCTGACAAATTTTGTGCTCATCCCTAGTGGTTGGCCATTGCCTACTGCCAGAGGGAAACTGCAGAACTTTAGAATTTTCTAAATATATATAGTCAAGATGGCAGATATCCCTCAGGAGGGAGACTATTCCACAGTCTAGAGGTTAACAGTTACCACTAAAAAGGCCTAACATGACCTGCCTACTCTTTTAGCTACTGAAGGTTGTGGTACAACCAGAAGGGCTCATATGCGAGGAGGTGTTGCTTTAGATATTTGAGGCTCTGGTGATTTAGGGCCTTACAGGTCTAAGACAACACCTTGGCCTGGGTTAAGTAGCAAATTGGCAGCCAGTGTTCTATATCCCATTTGTTTTTAATTCCTGAAATAAAACCATATATGGCATTAATGCCTTATTTCTATAGGCATTTTCTATAGACCCATGTGTATGTGGTACCATAAAACTGTAAAATTATCTTACAGTTTTTAGATTGCATGCAAAAAGAATATACCTAGCCATTCATTTTGCTACCAAAATATACCTACACAACATTCCCCACTCATACTAATGAAAGGTAATGCATTTTAAGTTTCATGCTCACTGACATTAACAAATAGTTTATTTTTATATTTTTAGAAAATGTAAAGGCTAGTGAATAATTATTTCTGCCTTCAGATTGCTATGAGATTGCACTGGAGATGTACTGGCCACATACTGTATCTGTGTGGCCGAACATCACACTACTGCTGAAAGGAATGATTAATTGGGAAGTGAAGATCATATATACTTGTGTATACACAATTTGTATAGAAACTGGGGTATTATTTGCTTTCTATAACTGTTACCTCCATCAGATCCTCAGTAACTAGGTTTGAATTGTCCATGAATTTCTTTTTTCAAAAACTTTTCAATGAGCTTCCTACTTACATAACTATTTCCATAACATTCTAAAACTTATTTCTATTGATTTCAGTATGCTGGACTAAGAGATCTATGAGAGGGTTCTGCTCATTGAATTGGCTTCTAGTTCCACAAATACAAGTGCAGAGGGGATATTCAGTGATTTCTGTTCTTACTGCAACTACTTGTTTTATCTACCATTGTGGTAGGAGATGGGGCTACAGATGAATTGCCCTAATAATGTAGAAGCAAGGGGAAGAAAGCCTTAAGCAAGGGATGAATGCAGTCAACATATGAAGATCAGCTGAGGGAGGGGTTATCATATTTCCCCGATTGAACTCATGACTGGTGAAAGGATTAATGATTACCCCATCATACTGGTAAGCTCAACAGAAAACCTCTTCACCTATCCCAGCATGGATGCTTTTTACTTTATTTTACTTTATTTTCTCTCTGTTACTACAGCCAAGTTGGTGGGGGTTTTTGGGGGGGTGGGGTTTGGGGTTTGCATATATAACAAATAATTAGCAACAGCAACAACCTGAACAATCAGTACCCCAAATGTTCCATTGTAAGTACTGCATTTCTTCCAGTTATATCATGACTGACTGTTTAAGTTCCAAATGCTATGAAAGGACTTCTATAGCTTCCACAGTTTGCCAAGGGAAAAAAATGAAAAGAAAAACAAGAAAAGTCAGTGATGGAAACCAGCAATGGCTATTTTTTTCCCTCCTAACATTTACACCCACATCCACATTTCAAGTAATTGACCATTAATTATAGTATCAATGGACTGGCAGAAAAGCAAAGCAGAGACATGTTAGGACAACATTTCATTTGTAACTGTTTTGTATATATCATAAATCCCTAATATTGGGCTATTGTCAGACATGATGAATTATTGTAAGTATGTCAGCACATAGTGGAAGTCAAGTACATTCAAACGCTACTCAGTCAGAATTGAATTTGGCATGATAGTCTCATAAAAGGGGACTCAATTGAGAGTTTCCACTTGCCTGCTCTAAACTTGTCACTTGTAGGTGCTAAAGAGCTTGTTGTGTTGGTTTAATTAGTCAACAAATCGGTCCTTACTTGATTGCATGGTCGTATCACATATGTTAACACTTCAGCGTTTGATGGAGATATTAACAAGTAACAAGAGTCTCTTGGTCTATGGACTTTAAAGAAGAGAAGCGCTTCTATATTATTTCATTTGGCCCTGCCAATATTTATTAGATCATGCAGCCAGCAGGCTGCCAGTGAGAAAAAGACAACACAAACATTTTTCAGGGTTATGCTCATCTGTATCCAAAAGAAGGGTCACTAGACAATCGATTTTAGAAGGGTATAAGTAAGATAAGTGTTCTCTGCTGCAGCGTACAAATTCATTATTTGATACAGTTTGCTGCAGACCTCCTTTCAGCTTTTGTCACTTAAAGATAATTTATGACAAGAACAGAGAGGTTCTTGAAAATGCTATAGCAACTGGAGCTGAATGATGCCACTCCGGCATTAGATGCAGAGTCACCAGAGGCCAGGAGAAAGGAAGTTTGCATTTGTATGAAAAACCATGTGAGTTAAGCAGCATTCATCGCGGTTGGATAAAATATTCCTATTAATTGTCACTGTAAGATTAAAAAAAAGAGGGGGGACAGTTCCATAATTAAAATGGCTTATTCCCAGCAGTGGAGTGAAATGAAAGAAAGAGAAAGAAAGAAAGAAAGAAAAAGAAAGAAAGAAAGAAAAGTTGGTCCTCTGTAGTTCTGCAAAAGGGCTCATTTATTCAGGATTTGTATAGCAGCAGACAAAAGAAGAGTACATTCTTTACGCCATCCATTCACTTGGCCACCATTTGGGAATAGCTTTTTATCTGTGCTGCAATAACCAAGTCTGCAAGCCATACACTGTAATAAAAGAAACAATGTAGAAAATCTCATTTCTGATTTTCAGCAGCTCCTATGACAAGGTGCACCACTGCAAGTCTCAAGCCACCCATGCTATCCCTGTTCTGGAGAAAAGAAGATGCACTACGTAAGGCACTGCAACCTGGTTCCCTCTTCCTGAATAGATTAAATTTCTCCCAGAAATGTAAGCATCCAGATTCGAATGGATATGTAGGAAGGAGTGCCCCTTTCCTGTCATGTCACAGTAATGTGTACAGAAACGACAGCTGTTGAGGCTGGCATACTGTCTTATTAGATACCTTGAAATGAGCTGATATGTCAATAAATTAAATTCTTGTCATTATAATAATGCAAATGATTGCTTCCCCAACCCACCCAACTTTTAAAATGTTTAATTGATTGTACAGTTTGGGTTGCTTTAATCCCTGTTTGAATCAAAATGCCTCACGATTCTTTAATGACAAGCAATGTATATTTTTATTTTTATTTTCAAGTACATCAAGAAGTAATTTGCATACTTGTTTCATGTTATATCTACTAAACAACAATAGTCAACCCACAATACTTCTTCACTGTTACATATTTAGGAAAGTTCCCTTGCATGGTCTTTAGATAGTCTGCTAAGGGTACCTGGGAGAATCTGCTACCCTCAAACATTTACTTGCAGTGAATGTTTGCTATTTCCATCCACGATTTTAATTATTATTTTATCTTAATTATTATTTTATATAGTTTATAAATAAACTATTTATTACAGTTTAATACGAGGGCACTTCTTTTATTTTCCATGTCATGTAAACACTTCTTTTGAGGTGCATGGGGAAGAAAATGAAACTTATTTGGGTCCAGAAGTGCCTTCATTCAGGTGGAAAATCACATGATATGAAAATGGCATCCATGACAGCAGTTACGCCTGGAAATGGGAAGCACAATCTCCACACGGTGTTTTCTGGCTCTCTGAGTAGAAATGTGACAGAGGAAAATGTGCTACAAAGGGCCTCACCCTGTTAAGTGGAGATATGACCTTACTTTCCTGAGTTTATCTTGCTTCAGTGATCTATATCTTGAAGTTGCTGACTATAACTGTATTTCAGGGAAGAATGGAAATGAACATTCTTATTCTTGTTAATGGAAACTTGGCTAGCGATGATAGAATGTACTCATTGGTACTTGATAGATATTACTTAATGTTCAGGATCAGTTTCTGCTGGGTTAGCACATTCCATAGTTCCAGGTTTTCAAAGTTTCCAACTGAACTTTTTTCAACTAAATTCCCAGTAGAGGCTCTTGTGGACTACTTCAGTAAAGTCTACCAGTGGAATAGATTACAGCAACATTTTGACACTGTATCCTGTACTCTGTTCCCATCCTCTTTGGATTGGGTGTATCACTCTCCAGCATGTGAATAGAGTGGCCTACTCAGTGGAGAGTTCGCTGATTAAACTGACTTATCTGAGATGGTTAAATTGACAAATTTAATGAAGAACACGCCAGTGGATAACTTTGTTAAAGACTGGAAACTTGTTATTAGTTTTCTATGAGAATTACAAAATGGGTTTATAACTGCTGGATTTGAAGAATAAGAGACTTAGGATGGCAGTCAAATAAAGAAAGGTTGGTTAATAGGGAACATTAAAGAAGAAATACAAGAGAAATCTCAGAAGAACGGCAGGTCAACAAAATTTAACAATTTAACAGTATGAATTACCTGTATAAGAGTTGCATTAGGGGAACCCTAATTTGATGTTTTATGTTTTTATTATAAATTTATTATTATTATTATTATTATTATTATTATTATTATTATTATTATTATTATTATTATTATTATTATTATTATTATTATTATTATTATTATTATTATATAAAAAATAAAGTGGCCTAGCACAGTGGTTCTCAACCTGTGGGTCACAACCCCTTTGGGGGTTGATCTACTCTTTCACAGGGGTCTTTATGAAGTAGCAACGAAAATAATCTTATGTTTGGGGGTTAGGGTTAGGTTGGGGGTCACCACCACATGAGGAATTGTATTAAAGGGTCATGGCATTAGGAAAGTTGAGAATCATTGGCTAGCACATCCTGTGTACCAGTCCACTGGCCCTGTGTGGAAAGGGCCTTCCTCTTAGCTTAACTCACCCTTGACAGCTTCTCTTCTGCTCCTGGAGCCTTTCAGCATGGACCCTTAATGCAGAATAAGGGTCCATGTAGTTCACTTTTAGGCCTCATATTGCGGATCTATGAAGCCACACAACAGAGTGCAATTCAGATTAATCCAGCCTAGACAGTGATGTGGTCCACACTATTTTTGTGCATTTTTGTGATGCCCAATCCATGTGTTCACCCAGTCCCAAATTCTTGGTTGTTCACGTTGCTGCCACTGTGCATGCATGGTCAGCTGTTTCACCCTCTACACATGTGGTGGATAGAATAAGGAATGCCACTTTCTTTAGATAGTGAGTAAAAAAGCTATTGCTGGAAAACCCACAATCAGTGTTGGGTTTTCCAGCAATAGAATTTAGCACATTTTTAGGGGGGAGGTGCAAGTGGGGCTATGGTAGGGTTGCCTCAAATACTTGATGGAACCCCATCAAATTGGTGTTGTAATGGAGCTTTAATACCCATTTGGAATGGGGCCAAGGTCCACATTAGTAACACTGATGTTTGGTGTTTGATAGAAAAAGACTTGCTGGACTTTTGTTCCTTGTTTTATGCATTAAAGGAGGTTTCTGCTTTGAACTTCAGTATTGTGCAAAAATGTAAATTTCAAATTCTGTTTGTAACATCATTATGCATAATTCATCAGCAGTATATATTAGGGATTCCCCCCCCCCCTAAAATCTCTTGTACCATTTAGCTTAATGGCATATTTGGCAAAAGAGAACAGCAAGAATGTGTCATTCCTGGGCTGGATTTTAGCCAGCCACCCTCTTTGCCAGGATTTCCCATTCTTTTTTCTTTGCCTCTTCCACCCAGATTTTAACATTTCGCTAAAAACACTTAATTCTCATTGGATTTTTAAGAGAGTGTTCTCTTTAGTTTTTTCTAAGTTGTTTGTATTTCTGCAGATCTTGAGGTTCCCTCAAGCCTAAAGATGTATCTGTCTTGTGAATGAATGACTACTTAAGATTAGCTGCTTACAGACCTGAGTATACAATTAGTGTAAGCCACAATGAGATAAATGCAAATATGCTGGAAGCAACTGAAGAGCATCTGCAGTTTCTCTTTTAGATCTAAGACTTAAGGTAGGACCATTTGGCTATGGAATCTTCTTTCAGTTTGTAAGACTGACAAATCTAAATGAAGTCAGTATGGGAAGATATTGACTAATTTCCTTAATTCATTAATTTATGATCTGTCCTTCACTGCATGGCTTTTGAACAGATAATAAAGCATTAACACTGTCTGTCTGGACTTTCAGAAAGCTTTTGACAAAGTCCCAGATCAAAGAATATGGAATAAACTCATCAGCCATGGAATAAGAAGACAGGTCAATATCACTACCATCATCATCATCATCATCATCATCATCATCTCTGGATAAAGGATACTGCTGAACATCATTCTCGTGCCATTTTTTTCAGCCTATTCATTCCAACTGTGCTACACTATCTGCCTATAATTATGTGAGCAGGCTGGACAATGAAACCTTGGGCCTATTTGCACTTGACCTTATTCTGGAATATATCCCAGAACAGGGACCTGCTATCTGCATGTGGCCAGGATACTGTTATCTCGAGATAATTCTGGAACAAGGCCAAGTGTAGAAAGGGCCCTTCCCTACTGTTCTCACTGAACACTTCAGGGTGGAGGGAGAGGGAAAGGAAGGTAGGATGCTGTCCAGGGAGAAAAGCAGGGAGGATTAATTTTGGAGCTTTTCGCTGATCACTTATTATTGCATTCTGGTCATGTTTTGGTCTCAGTCTGATTTCTTTTATATGAATCCCCCCCCAAAAAAAAAACTCTGATGTACCCGGGTTGGGGGGGGGGGAAGCTACTAAAATACTAAAAATATTTTTTTAAATAAAAAATGTTAAGATTGAGTTTATAACACCCAAGGTACATTATAACACTCAAAGTGTTATGTTTTAGAGTTATGAAAGAATGGAAGTTCAAGAAGGATAACCCTTACTTTGTTTCATTTACTAGAAAAAGTAACATAAGAACTTATTGTTATATTTGCAACAGTTTCTGAAAGGGTTAGGTCATTTGAGAGAAATGTGGAATTAAAAAAAAGCATAGCTATTAAACATTTCTATCACCTCTGGACCCCTTTTGGGAGGAAAAAAACTGTGTAAATTTATATGCTAACTAAATAATAACTTGAATAGAAGTTCAAGTTATCTCAGAGTTTGAGTTGCTATGGGGTACATGTAGGAGAAAGGCCATGGCACAGATGCCTTGTTGCTAAGATAACTGCTTACACATGAAGCCATGAGGAGTTAAGTTCAATTCAATGGCACCTTTACATTTACTTTCCAATTGAAAGGATTCAGACTTGAACCCAAGACGTATGACCTATAGCATTCACTTCAGGCCCCTCACTTTCTGATAGATTTCTGTACATTTACAGTTGTTAAACACATGATTCAAAACTATTTCAGGTTAGTCCATAAGCATAATGACTGAAATATGTATTTTTCAGGGCTTTGAGAAATTTTATATATAAATGGAGAAAAATCATATTCATACCCTCAGTAATATTTTTCCCCATTTCTGACAGTATCTATGTATCCAATGCTAAAACTCCATAGTTCAGACCATACACCTGAACGGGATTCATTTGGGAAACGTAGGGAATACATAGGGAATTTGTAGTGGGGATTCAAAGGGTGCTTCTGCACAGGGGCAAAGAAATACGGGTCTACTGCACCCAGATTTAGTAAAACCGGCTTCCAGGGGAACCGGTTTCACCAAATCCGGATCCCCGGTAGATCCGGATTTAGGGGGTAGATCCACCTACCCTCGCCCCGTGCCTCCGAACACATGGCATAGATCCAGATTAGAGGCAGGTGCTGTGCGGACGCACAGCACCCACCTCCCATCCATGACCCAGGGCCCTTCTGCAGCCCGCCATGATTGGCTCGCTGGAGCCAAGCCTGGCAAGCCGGGGGACCTCGCTGCCGCGGCTTGCCCTCACCCCAGAAGCGACGGATCACCGCTTCTGGAGCCAGGGCGAGCTTCCCTAAAGCCCACCCTAGCCCACCCGGGGGAAGCGCGGCAGATCCCCTCCTTACCTATTCTGCGTTGCCCTGATTCTGAGACGAGGCACCCAAGATGCAGCGCGCCTGCGTCCTGGGTGCCTCGTCTCAGAATTGGGGTGATGCTGAACAGGTAAGGAGGGGATTTGCTGCGCTCCCCCCAGGTGGGCTAGGGTGGGCTTTAGGAAGGCTCACCCTGGCTCCAGAAGCGGCGATCTGCCGCTTCTGGGGCGAGCAGAAAGGTAGGAGTCCCCCGGCTAGCCATGCTTGTCTCCGACTAGCCAATCATGGCGAACCGGGGGAGGCCTCCCTAGGCACACTTGCGCCGTGCGGACACATCCTAAATGGATGCGTTTTCACAGCGCAAGACCCATCAAGCACACTTCAAATGTGGTGTGCAGTTAGCACCCATTTAGTACACTTTAAGTACTGATAGGTGCGGACGCACCTACTGGAAGTGTGCTAAATAGACCCCGCAAATGTGAACACGCTGTCGAAAACCGCTTTCAAAGCGGTGTTGCTGTATGGACACACCTTACCGGAAGTGTGCCAAACAGCAACACGTGTGCGGAATAGCCGTGCCAGAAGTGTGCTTAATAGGTGTTAAAGGGCCTTTGCGGAAGCACCCAAATTGAACTTGTATCAAACATTTGTATTGAATTCAAATCCTACCACTTTCAAAAGTGATCTATTCAAATGAATACAAATTTTCTTACATTCGATTTAATAAAAATTTACCACCACCACCACCCCAAAAATTGTGCACATCCCTAATCCTGAGCAAAGGGACAGAAATATTATTTTTCTTAGTAAGCACCTTGTACAATGAAGACAAGTATTGTTATGGCTATCGTTATGAAAGACAACATTTCTATCCTGTATTTCTTTTTCCAGTAAGTCTGGAGCCAGGAAATTGGTAATGCCAGTGCTTTTAGGATTTCTGTATGAAATTTGTGTTTATTTAAATGACCAAATAAAGATTGCAGCTTTAAACTATCACTGTAGTAACTTATTTTTTGAAAGTGGGAACATGTAAATAGTTAAGACCAGCCAGGAACTTAAGAATGAGCAACTTCTTGAAATAGAACAGGTGGCCATGAAGTTTATTTTTAAAGTGCATGTAATAAAGCTGAAATGTTTAGTTCCTATAAAAAATTGCTTGAGCTGTTTATTATGGCATCTAATGCATTAATAATCATGGGAATACTTTTGCATGGTGCTTTCTACGATCTACCCATTTCAGTTGTTAGGTCTCTTGGTTATTTTTTCTAATTTATTTTAATCTGTTCTGTTGTCACCACAGGTGTTGTTACATCTACAAAAATGACTCTTTTTTATTGTTGTTGTATCCAGTTTACTATATCCTGCATCTTGATCTGTTTGTATTTAAAAATGGCATAAAATCTTTACATCCTCATTTTTTACTTTTTCCAATTTTATGCTCACACCGTATTTGGGAAACTCAGAAATTATAGCTTTTGCACAGGCTATTCTGTCATGACATTGTTTGTTGTCAGTTGGAGAAATTTTGCTACATCCACCAATTAAGTGATACATGGTTTTATCTTTTCTTTATGAAGTTTGCATTTGCTGCAGCTTGATACACATTAAATTTCATTAAATTTGTTTGCAATGCTTGTTCCTGAGCTGCAAAAATTAGTCATTTTCCTTTTTGATTGTGCCAGCTTGTAACCACTGCCAATTCCTGGTCCTATCTACTTTATTTTCAATTTGTTTTGTATATTGGCCATGTAATGGTTCGTTTGTCCACTTTTCTAACCATTTTTGCAACAGTGCACTTTTATAGTCACCTTTTGCTTGTACTGTTTTTAAGGTTTGTGGGGGGTTTGTAAAATCTGATGAGCATTTTCTCTTTAGTTGCCTTGATGTAGTCATTTAATTCAAGTTTTGTTTTTTGCAGTTCTGTTTTATCGTCAATAAATCATGACCTCCAATTTTTCATCCTGAGCATAGTCAATCAACATCATTTTGTGGATTCCATGTATAATGCATTGCCATAGATTTTCATGGTTTTTTTTTGGTTCAAATTATCTAATTCCAGTTGTGTCCAGCTAACTATACTAGGTTTGTAACTGATTCCTAGTTTGTTTGTTTATCTAACAATTCATAACCCACTCTACCAAAAGGTCCCAGAGCAGACCACAACAATAAAAAATACATACAATAACCTAAAATATACTTAAAATATACCCCCCCCCCTCCTTGGCAGGACAGCACTCAGAGGATGCTGAACATCAAAAGCCTGGATGAAGATGTGTGTTTTAACCAGACATAAACAACCATATAATGCAGGCACCTGGTGAATCTTCAGAGGCAGTCTGTTCCAAAGTCTGGAAGCCACCAGCCATTGCACCTCTGAAGAGGCAGAACTACATGAAGGCCCTCTCCTTGAGATTTCAGTTCTTGTGCAAGTCTATATGGGAGTAGGCACTTCCTCAGTTATTGGGGCCGAGGCCATTTAGGGCTTTTATGTTAAAATCAACACTTTAAACTGGGCTTGATAACAGACCTTTCAAGACCAATGTGACGTGCATCTAGCCAGAAAATCCCATCCGCAGTCATTCTGCATTAGTTTCAGCTTCTGGACAGTGTTCAAGGGTAGCGCCATATAAAGCACTTTACAGTAGTCTAATCTGGAAGTTACCAGATCACTGTGGTCAAGTTATCGCTGTCCAGGAAAGGCCCTAACTGGTGAACTAGTCAGAGATGGAGGTACATACTTCTGGCTAGTGCTGCCACTTGGGTCTAAAATGATAGTGATGAATCCAGGAGCACCTTCATATCTGTTCTTTCTGTGGCAAAACAACTCCATACATTTATGACTTTGGTGTATTTCCACCATTTAGTTTTGAATTAGGTTTTTCTGAACTCTTCAGATATTATTATGAACTGGTTTTCATTTTAACTTCAACATTGCTGTCATTCACTCATTCAGTCATGTCCAACACTTTGGGGACCAAAACACACTAAGCCCTGTTGTCATTTACTGTCTCCTGAAATTTGTCAAGTGCATGTTCATTGGTTCCATGACACTGTCTTATCCACCCCATCCTCTGCTACCCCGTTCTTCTCCTGTCTTCAGCCTTTCCCAGCATCAGGCTCTTTTCCAAATAGTCTTGTCTTCTCATTACGTGGCCAAATTCTTTGGACTTCATCCTCACCATTTGTCCTTCTAATGAACAATCACTCTTGATTTCCTTTAGTATTGACTGATTTGATTTCCTTGCAGTTCAAGGGACATTCAAAATCTTCTCCAGCACCACAGTTCAAAAGTGATGATTCTTTAGTGCCCAGCCTTCCCTATAGTCCAACCCCCACAGCCTTTCATTACTACTTGAAAAACTATAGCTCTGAACATATAGACTTTTGTCTACAAGGTGATGTCTCTGCTTTAATTTCAGCATAAAAGATGTTATTTATCTCTTATATGTCTAAATATTTGTAGAATTCTTCCACAAGCAAATGTTTTATATTGTGTTTGATTTGTACACCTCCAGTTTCTTCAATTTGCAATTTATGAAATGCAAATTCAATTTTGATTTCATCACTGTAACTTCACACAATATTCAGCAGAGATGCAATTTCATTGTTTGATTTTCTTTAAAGTTTTAAATCATATGAAAGTGGGAAATCATTTCACCTAGCTTTGACACATCATATCCAAGGCTGTGGTCACATGTTCACTTTAAACTTTCTCCAGTCCCTGTTCTGATCACAAGACTCACATCTTTTAATTTCTGCCCATTATATTTGTAGACTTTAGAACATAAGAACATAAGAGAAGCCTTGCTGGATCAGGCCACAGCCCATCTAGTCCAGCATCCCGTCACACACAGTGGCCCACCAAATGCTCATGGGCATCTCAAACAGAGACAAGGACAAACCTTTTCCTGCTTTTGAATCCCAGCAAATGGCATTAGAAGTGTCCTGCTTCTTCACCTGAAAGATGTACCCAGCCTGAAAGATGTACCTAGGCATTCATTCTAGTAACCATTGATACATCTATCATCCATAAATTTGTCTAATCCTACCTTAAAGCCATCTAGACTGGTAGCTGTCGCCAACTCTTCTGGTAGCAAATTCCTTAAACTGATGACCCTCTGGGTGAAGAAATACTTCCCCTTGTCGGATCTGACTCCTACCCATCAGCTTCATAGAGTGCCCCTTGGTTCTAGCATTATGTGATAAAGAAAATAAATATTCTCTGTCCATCTTTTCTATACCATGCATAATTTTATATACATCAACCAGGGCCCCACCCCTGGAAACTTCAAATGGAGAGTGGAGAGTTCACAAATAAAAAAGATGTAAATGTTGCGATCAGAAGATGGTTTGAAGAAGGTTTAAAGTGGTGTGACAATGGCTCCATTTTGTTTTTTAGGCTATGCATAATGTTTTTCAATGGTGGCTATATATATAATGCTTTTCAGTGCTGAAAAGCAAAGGCAATTGTGTATCTTCTTGAAGAAGTCTCCTTATGATATTAACTTTACCAGGTTGTTCAACATTTACAGTCAGTGCTGTTTTCCATTGCTTTGTGGCTTCTTTTAATAATTTTGAATGTTTTGAGTATATTTCCAAGTATTTTTGAATCCAACTGTGTAGTAGGGATCCACATGCTTTTTTCTAATCTAGCCACACCGTTTATAGAATGAAGGTTTTGAGGATCATTTTATCTGTTAGTAACTGTTCTTTTATTCCTCTAGGTTTTGACAATTACCCTTTTGTTCTGCAAAGTACAGTGAATTTTTGAACGTGTAACGTGAAATTGCATTTGCTGATATTCCAGTTTGTGGTTTGAACATTGTTCACAAATACGTGATCAATCTGTAATTCTTCCAATTGCATTTCTTCTTTGCCTTTTATTTAAAATGTTTTGCCAGTTGTCACTCCATTGGTCAGATTTTCCATTCTGTTGCAGCTGATTAAATCGCAAAAACAATCTTTCAAGTACAGTCATCAAGCATTTGGACCAAAGTCATCTTCTTCTTCGCAGCTGATGGATAGTCACTCTATCAATGCCCAAGAGGTTAAAATGTTGTGCCCAGTTCTTTTAGAACTACCCCAAGGGTACCAACAACTATTGATGTTAGATTTCAATTTACACATCACTGAATCATGTAACTTTCCTTGAGTTCTACTATCCCCAGGCGCTGCCATACTGATAATCCATACAGGTCTTTTTTTCAATCAATGTTATGTCAGAAATATTATCGGTTTATCATCATCATCACCACCATCATCAATATTTACATTTTCACTGTGTTATCCATGAAAGAAGTGTCTTAAATGCAGATGATTAAAAGCTTGGATGTAGGATTTCAGAAAGGTACTGCTTTTCTGGGATCCCATGGGGAACCACACTGGGAATTCTAATAATCAAGTGTTTTTGGTTAACCAAAGTGTATACAATAAGATTCCTACAGTGTATCTTCTTATGTGATCCTTCTTTTGTATTCCAAAGAGCACTTTGCCTTCCTGTGTCCTACTGTGGGAACATTACAATAAAGAGAGTGGCTGAAGGAAGCTGACTTAGCAGGGAGCCTCTCCATCGGGAGTGGGTCAGCTAATTTTGTTGTAGCTCTGAATAGGATATTACCAGCCCCTCTGGGGAATTTATATTAATGGCTGATCCTCCAGTTAAAATTGTGTCTAAGTATGTAACACTTTAAAAATCTGTCGGGCCCTTGATTCAAGTGCCACGTCTTCCATTAAGAAGGTGAGATTTATCTCTTTATAGTGTCACAAATCTTCACTTTAAGCTGTGTAGGATCACAAGATATCAGGCGACAAGTACGTCACTGATCCAGGATTGCATATTGCCCTCCTTGAACCCCACACCGTTGGGATTTGAGTAGCGATAAATAGAGGAAAAGGGGGGAAATGTTTTTCTCTCTCACTTTCTTTTGTGACTTCTAGACAATTTGTAAGTATTCTCATAGTTTCATGCTGGAAGTATAATGCCCTGGATATTTCAAAAATGCAAACTGAGGATCTGAAGAATACTTTATTCCTCTCATTCCTTTTTCTCTTCTAGTTACATTCTCTTGTTATGCATTCACATGTTTGGTGTGTTGCCCACACATCAAACTTCGTTTTTGTGAGGCAAAACTAATGAATGTAAAGTGTGCAATATCTGGTAAGATAACATTTTCTCTCTGAAACCAGACCACAGAACAATTTAATGTAGGGATAGGGAATTGTGGGCCTTCCAGATGTTTGAACCAAAACCACCATCAGATGAAATATTTAAAGGACCATAGGGTTCCGTATCCTTGCTCATTCCATTACTAGCATATTGTTGTGTAGGAGTTTCACAGAGGGTTTTAAGTCCATGATTTGGGCTGCAGGGTCTCAAAATTCTTAGCTAATTCTGTAACTATGAATTGTGGGTGCTGTAGTCTTAAGGTAGTTTTTTCAAGCCTGTCAAACCACTGAAATAGTGTGGTGGTGGCAAACTCACTTTTTGATTTCTTGTTCTTTTTTCTTTTTTATTTATAACTTTCTCATTTTACAATATTATTTTACAATATCAAACTTAATGAAATTTGCAAAATAATACAGTACAATCAAATAATAAATATAACAATATAGCAGATAAAAACAGTGAAATTAATATATATTAAAGATATATATTAAAGATAATCTACAATTGAAACTAATGAAAGGTTAGCTAAGTTACAATTTAAAAATGTGAGGTACAATAGATGATAGTGTAGAGTTTGAAGAATCAAATGATAAGTTCTTTCTTAAATACTTGTTTATTTTTGCTGTTTCCAAACATTTTTCTGAGAAAATGTTTTTATCAGTTATGGCTTGCATACTTTGTTATTGAACAGTTATTAGGTCCTTAAGGACCATTGACCATATTTGCAACATACAGTTATCACAAGTGAGGTTTGCGAGAGTTCTCCAATTATCAGTCATTTCCTCCTTGGCTGCTGTTATTAGTGATTTAATTAAATATTTTTGTATCTTTTTCTAATGCATAGTGAAGTTTCTATGCTGGTAACTATGGGAACAAACTGCTGGACTAAGTGGGTCCCTGGTCGATAAGCTGCTCACAGTCGAACTTTATCAGTTGTAGATGGAAGGGGAAATGTTTTCATTGCATGGCATCTAGCAAGTTTGCATTGCTTTTCTTTGTATGTAATCATTTTATAAACCTTGGCATAACTAACTCAAAGAAAAATTTTAAACCCTTATATTTTATTTTCACAGGACCTGGAATACAGACCTATCTGAAGAATGTCGTGGAATGATAGGACCTCTAAAGGTTTTTGACAGGGATTTGAGAGCAGATGAGGGTTTGCCTTTGTCTTCTGCTTGAGGATGCCCAGAGAAGCAATTGGTGGGCTACTATGTGAAGGAGGATGCTGGACTAGATGGATTGTGGCCTCATTTAACTGAGTTCTGCTTATGTTCTTATATTCATAGATTAGCACACATGACCTATAATTATCCTTGATTGTTTCATTAATTCCTACTACTTGGTCATGGTTCACCTCCCAGCCTGTTAAGTTTATCTTAGGAACAGACAAGGACACTAACTGTAGGCAGGCAGTTTTTGGCTTGGAATAGCCTGGACACACCTGGCATGTTGCCACTGTTGCTGTCCACACATACCTATAGAAGTCCATCCAGTTGCAGTAAATTGGTCAGGGGAGCACAATTCTAAGGAGCATATATCTGGTAGCAGCCTTCCTCAGCAGTTCCCTGGCCAGCAAACATCCTTTTCAAGAGTGACCCCCCCCCCAAGCATTAGCTAGTCCAGTCTCTGCTTTCCTCAGCACCCAGTGGCATTGAACTTTGACTTTCATCCAGGGCTTCATGGTAAATGAAACCACTGAGCTGGCTTCTCTGACCAGGGGCTGCATGCCATTTTCATGCAGTGTGGGTCACAAGACCATTGTTACTTTCATGCACCACTAGACTGAACTTCTGGAAGCTTAGCGTGCCTACTGATTTCTTTATGTTTTTTCTCTGCTTTCAACAAGCTCCCAGAAGTTCAATCTGGCAGATATAGGCCTTACTGTGATCATGGCAGGAAGCTGATATTTTTAACATATCTGGAAACTCCCATAGTTGATAACTTACTGCCTTAGTGACCGTGTGCAAAAGGAAAAATAGGAGTAGATCCTGTATGTGCTGGGTATTCTCATTCCTGCTTTCTGGATCACCCACACCCACCCTGTTTTCTAAAAAGCAAAAAGCCCTTGCTTGGGCCATTTTTTTCATCTGCAAAGATTCTTTGGGTTAGAGCCCAATTGGGGGAAAAAGTAAGAAGCAGCCAAATTCAAGATGCATTTTACTGAAAATGACTCAATTCAGAATTAGGGTTAGATTACAAAGATGGGTTAGAAACCTCTAAAGAAAAGCTTAATAATCCCATTTATCTTTGTTGACTTACCCTTAATTATGACTAGTATTAGACATAAAAGAGAATGGAATTGTGGGTTATTAAGTGTTCCCCTGATAAGGTTGCACAGATAAGGTTAAGCTTTGCAGAACTTTGTTAGTGACACAGGGTCAGCCATGCAATTCCTGTATGTGACAAGGCAATAGCTGAAGGGCAGAGAACTGCTCAATTTGAACAGGACAACAATTTTTATAAGGCATCCTGGATATCGTGATACTACCCTGGCTAAGAATCATTTTAGCCATTCATTAAATGTGATCGTCTGTAAAGGAATTCATTCAATCTTTTTTGGATTGGCCAGGGACTCACAGACAGACAGAAAAAAAAACCACCCTGCCATTCTTCCATTTGATAGCCAGACGCTGCCAGTTGTTGCTAGGGCAGTCATGCTGTTAAATTAGGTCTAATGAACGAGTAATTGCCTTAGATATAGTGAACCATTTGAAAGAAAACAAGGATTCTAATTGATTTGCAATTTGTTTGGTGCATTGCTTTGTCTGAGGCTATTGATTAGTCTTCTGGATTTCACTCTGCATGTGTTTCCCTTTATTAAGGGAATAACAGGTTACTGATTACTTTCCTTCTGGGTTTAATGTAGCGGTTAATGTCTACTTTGTTCTTGTGTCATGTCATAGGCAAGGAAGGAATAATATGCAAGTGGGTGGTCCTTTGCTAAGAAACTCCCCTGCTGCTTAGAGCTGTGTACTCTAAGACGGTCTGAAAAGCAGATCAAGAGACAGGGTTAGAATAGCAGGACTCACAAGTTACAGCCTCGGTCAGATGAGATCCAGGCTGGCAACTTAGCTTTCCATTACAGCCGATGCAGAAGACTAGCATATAATAGTGGGTAGCAAATTTTGTGCTTGCAGTATTTGGTAATGTGCATGTGTCCATGAGTGCACACATGTGTACACATTACTAAAGCGTGTACGAACATGTCCAAAAGGACATCTACAGTGAAAGAGATGCCATTAATAACAGAGTCTACTGCATCATTACCTAATTCTGCAGTATTATGTACAACTCTTTGGGAGTTTTGTAGCTGTAGAATCCAAAATAAGGACTGTGGCTAGATGACCAATTATATAAGCATAGCTTTATGGGAAGTCATCTTGCACTTGGTACATGCCCAAGAGTTACCCAACACTGAAACTAGGATTGTAACATACCTACTAACCTGGAGAGTATACAGAGAAAGGCGGGGAAGACTCAGACATTTCCAGTAACTTTTATTAAAGATCAGGAAAGCAGGAAACAGAAGAATCAGCAAAGAGCATTGGTAGGAGAATTAGCTTCAAACAAAACCATTTACTTTGTGTATTTAGCAAGATGCCTTAATGGGAGAACTTGCAACCAGCAAGGGTAGTCATTTTACATCCACAATTCACTTTGAAAGCAACAGTGGGCTTCTTGATATTGACAAGAGAACATGGAACATATGAGGAACAGGGGATTTCAAATTACAGTCCTAGTGTTTATTTATTTATTTATTTATTTAATTTCCATTTCTATTCCGCCCCATACCCAAAGGTCTCTGGGTGGGTAACAACAGCTCAAACAGCATTTAAAAAACATATTAAAAACAAGACACAGGTAAAAAACATATTAAAATCACGTATTAAAAACAAGGTATTAAAAACAAGGCATAGATTAAACTAAGGTACATAATTAAAAGCTCTGATTTAAGCCATGCATTCAATGGTCTGTTAATAAAACTGTGACTGGGGGGGGGGTGAGTCAAACTTGGCCAAAGGCTAAGGCAAAAAGATATGCCTTTACAGCCCTCCTAAATGACAACAGGGAAGGGGCATGGCACACCCTGGAGGGGAGACCATTCCACAGTCTAGGGGCCACCACTGAAAATGCTCTCTCCCAGGTGCCCACCAACCTATCGAAGGTGGTGGAACAACCAGGAGGGCATCTTCTTCAGACCTTAAGGAAGCCTAAGCCTGTGTCCATGGAAGCCTACAGCAGAAGGAAAGAAAAGGAAAGTTTTATGGGGATTAGGAAGAAAAGAGGTACTGTATTGGGTAAGCAGGGCAGAACAAGGCCTCCTTGGCACCATGGGACTGCACTGAGGGTGCAGGAATAGCACATTCCAGTGCCCTCTTTGCTACAGCGCTCAAAGGCATGAAGTCAATAAATAGCAGGGACAGAGAAGTAAGAGCTCTTGTCACTAAAGGCTAGGCATGGCACAGATAGAAGCAGATATCAGACAGTGGGATAAATCTGGAGCTTGAAATTAGACAACTAGACTTACTAACTACAGTTAGGAGTCATTCTCACAGCCACCAAAAAGAAACACTAAGTGCTAGGGATGAGTATGATTTTTGTGTGTGTAATTCAAATAGAATCAAATACGAGGAAATTTGCATTTGTTTGAACAGATCCCCTTTGAAGGTGGTAGGATTAGAATTCAATACAAACGTTCTCTGAATGCACCAAATCCACTCTGAATCCACTTAGAATCTGCTCTGAATCCACTTCTGTCCAATAGATCATACCTCAGCTCTTTTAATAGGAAAATACTTTTTGCTATGATCATAAGTTTGTTAAACTTCAGACTTGGATTTTTGGGAATTTTTCTTTTACTCTTTCAACGAACAACTGTTTTTGTGTTTTTTTGCTTTTATATTATGAATAAATCCTGTGTTCTTTCTCCTGAGCAAAGCCCATGGGTGAGATTGAATTTTTCATTCCTGACCTACAGAGTTTCCAGACTGGCCAAAATAAGTGTAGTATACCAGACCCTGGTCCAGAGGCCTTTACGCACTACAGCAATTGGACTGTAGTGCACTAAGGCTGGTACACTCCAGATACAAGAGGTGCATATGCATTTCTGGCTGTTGAGGATGCTTCTCAGCAGCCAGAAATGCAAACAGAAGTTGTGTACCCAGAGTGTATCGGCCCATGCCATCGCCTCATATGCTGGGAGACCCACCCCTGACTGGTGCAATTTGCCACCGCCAGCCATGTCACACATTCTGTGACATGATGGCTGGCAGCTGATCCGGGGGGAGGGATTGATCTGACCCGGTGGCATGCCTCACCACCTCTGGATTGTGCCCCCTGCTGACCTGCCCATGCACGGCATCACCTGGAGGCATGCCTAGATGCCCCCCTGCCAGATTCCCTCCCTCCTCTTGGCAATTGCAGGGTTTTTCCAAGTGAGGGGGGAAACACCTCATTTGGAAAAGCCCCATGATCACCAAGAGGAGGGAGGGAGGCTGGCAGGTGGCCATCCAGGCATGCCCCCCAGGTGATGCTACGCACGGGCAGGTCAGCAGGGGGCACAATCCAGGAGTGGTGCCAGGCGGGGTGGGGGGGGGAGGCTCCTGCAGAAGTCCTGGATGAGGAGTGAATGCTCTCACCACTGGACACTCCCAGTAAATCTGGGGTAAAGGTTGGGATAGGTGTGAAGCACAATTTTATATACAAAATCTGTACAAAACCAGGACAGCTCTGGTGAGGGCAGACACGCTTCTAGGCTGTAGCAGGCAAGTGAGCATGTGTATGCTCTTCACCAGACACGCCCTGATTGCATACCAGAAGCCTAAATGTGAATTGGCCTCAGTTGTGGACCTTAACGTTGAGGTCTACAACTATACTGGACTAGGGGGGCATTTTCAGAACCCTAACCAGGTCCATGCTTCACCCAAAGGACCAGACAAGATGCTAGCGTTCAGACTGTTGCCCCGTATTCCAAAATTTGTTCCAGAATATGGGGCAATATCCTGTTTCACTCACCAGGGAAGAGGTACTAGCAATTACCAAACTAAAAACCAACAAGGATTTAGCATAAAGGTTAGCATTGTTAATGTTAAATCAGGCAAAAACAGAAATCAGATTGTTGGATAAATCTGGTGCTTGAAACTAGGCAACTAGAGACAGGTTATAAGGTTTGGAAGCAAGATGAAGAAACACAAGAGAAGACCTCCCTGTATCTCAGATACCTGATTCTAACGCAAAGAGCTAACAGTTAATCCCCAGATGTGTGCTCCAGGCAACACCTTGCTGCATCTCTATGGGTCTGCTGTCTACACCCATGACCACTAAATGGAGCACTAGACTATTGCTAGCTGATCACTCCAAAGCCTGACAATCTGCTTTGGTTCCTTAATGTTCTGTGTAATCAAGTAGAACTTTATAGGTATATACCATTTTAACTTTATACCATTTTAAAATGAGTCATAATGAAGGCTTACTAGTACCAAGTGGACTTCAAACGAAGCCTGCAAAATGGCACAGGGGCTGGGAAGGAGCTTCTGCCTGCCTTCACACACACAGGCTACTACTGCAGAGAAAAGAGGCCTTCTTGTCTTCAAAAAAGCTCTGCCACACGTAAGGTGAAAGATGGGGTTCCTTGTCTGTCTAGCACAGTCTTATCTCCTCTGACAGTAACTTTTCAGAGTATTTTCAATCAGAAGCCAAGGCTGCCGGACCTTCAAAAGGAAAGTTCAGCAGCTGGTGCCAGAGTACTGTGCTAAATCCACTGAAATTCCCTCTTCTGTGCAACTGTGACTGAATCTATATGATGCCATTAAAGAGTTTGAATACACCACAGTGACACAGTGTCTGCGTGATGCTGCCCTTTCCTCATGCATCTAGCAAAAAGGAAGAGTGCCCACCATACCAAGGTAAGCAATATACCACTCCAGAATTGCTGCAGGAGAAACAGGTCTTCAGAGCCCTTTCTCCTGCCTGCCTCTTGTGGCAGCAGCCCTGGTACTTGAAGGGCCTTACCATCTCCTCAGCAGTATTCTGTGTCCTGTGTTCAACAGTACCTTCAGCTGTCAATATCCAATGAGCAGGGAGGGTGGCTTGCAAAAAGCACTTCTTCACATTAAGAATAGTGCTAGTCGCATAACCCTATTCTTAATGCAAAAAGAGGAGGTATTACACTTATATCACTTCCTCCTCTTCTATGCAGATTCTACTGTAAGGTCCACTTTGGCAGTCTGCTCATTTAAGGGTGCATCTCCATGGGAGCTAATTGCTTCACTATTGATGTGATTTTAAAAAGTCTGGGTTGTAATTCACAATAAAGCAACCCCACGGCCCCACGGAAACCACTGTTTGTAATCCTGCATCTTTTTCTCCACAACCCCGCCTGCTGGAGCAACAACAGGCTCTGTTCAGCTGTCAAATTCAGCTGCCGGCATTCACGTAAAGGACAGCAAAAGCAAACCAGCAATCTCCTCTTTCTTTCACAGCGTGTGTGTATCTGTCTCTTTCCCTCCCTTGTTTCTCTGCCCCCATAAACTTCACTCGTGTCTGTCTCTTTCCCTCTTTCCCTCCCTTCTGTTTCTCCTCCCTGTAAACTTCACTCATGTCTGTCTCTTTCCCTCCTTCCCTCCCTTCTGTTTCTCCACCCCATAAACTTCACTCGTGTCTGTCTCTTTCCCCCCTTCTCTTCTTCTGTTTCTCCCCCCCTGTAAACTTCACTCATTTTCTCCATGTGGATTTCTCCCCACCCCCCATGCCTGAGCCTGCAATCGCTCAGGCAAGGGCTTCCTTTAGCCCAAACGAGTGCCTGACAAGTCAGCTAAAATCATTAAAAGCGGCTGCTTTCACTCTTCTCAGCATTTTAGCGGGGCTCTCTTGCTCTTGCTCTTGCTCTCTCTCTCTCCCTCCTAATAATGCAGCCTCAGTGATCATGGCTCTGCTTGAGCACTGAATCAGCTGTTCTTAAGTGAATGGAGGAAGCTGAATATGACAGCTATAGGGCTGCAAGGAGTGAGTTGCTTTTAGTTCTGCTTGTAAGCGTCGCCATGCTCCGAGGAAAACTCGCGGTTTCCCCCTAACATTGGATGTAGTCTTATTTAAACGGGGGTTTTTTCTGCCATCGATTTTCCTCCTTCTGATGTAGCCTGGAGTAAAGCTGTGTATGGTGACTCTCTGAGGCAAAACAAGCTCAAATCTGGAGTGTTTTTGGCATGTAGACGCACCCTTAGTCAATTAATTCATGGAGACAAAGGACTTTTATAACAGCCTTTATTGCTAGTCAGAACAACAAAAGCTGGGTAACAGCTTTCACACCTACAGAATAGAGAGAAAATTGCCACACCCCCTTGTCATGTTGCATATCTTTATACCCTCCTAGATCCTCTCACCTAGGTGATTAGATTATACCTCATGGCAAAATCTCAACATTGCTGAGGCTCTGGTTCCTCAAGAATGTGCTCTGTGTGGTCAGCCTTTAGGAAAAGGAGACAGGATGTTAGCACAGGATGTCTCCAAAATGGTACTTGTTTTCCAGAGCTTAGCTGGTTTGCAACATTCTAGCCACAACTGTTTTGCTACACCTGCTAATTTGTCAAAGTTCATTCTACTAAGGCTAGGCAAGCTCACAGAAGCAAAAAAAATGGCTTAAGTCAAGCATCAAGCTACACAGGCCTTTTCACCCTGGGTCCTATTTCATGTTTCTCCCTTGCAGAAGCACACTATACAAAAGCAAAATAGCAAAGGTTAGTCAACCTGTTTTCACTACCTATTACATGAGCAGGAGCCCTGGCCTCTTCTCTATCTGGCCCTGCCTGCTCACAGAAAGGTGATAAGTGACTGCAGTCAGGACTTCCTATATGCAAAACTAAATGAAAGATCTCCTTGATTATTTCACACCTAGCCAGAAGCTCTGATGCTCATGGACCTTGGATTTCAGGTCCAAACTGGGCCTTGTTTGCAGGTCACATGTCCTCCACTTTAAGCTGAGGTGGGTGTGTTTCTATCTAATGCCATGTTACCAGTTAATTCAGCTGTGGTAGGCAATGGTAATGACATGGTTTTTTAGAACTTGGCTGATTAAATTGTCTCCTTCAGCACCAGGGAAATATCTTGCTCCTGCTTCATCCCACGTGATGTGTGTGCCAACGCAAACTCCCACAGTTTCCTCCTCGGAAGCTATGGAGGGCTGCTGTAGTCTGCACACTGGATCCCTGCTTCACAGCAGGTAAGCTACAAGATTTTTTATACCTGCAGATTTAACCCACTAATCTGGAAGGGGCCCATTTGTGATTTTGGTAAGAGTGGTCTTGTTAGAATGTAATGGACAGAAGCAAGACTGAAGGGGATCAAAGAGTGGGAAGGCAGAGAGAAAATCAGGGTAGCGTGAGTAGAATGTACTATTCCTTTCCTTTTTCTCGTTAGTTGTCCTCCATTCTAACCAAAATCTCCCCCTAGTATCAGGTGAGGTGATGTTCACATAACCTGGTTCACATAATCAAACCAGTATTTGCCCATAAGATGTTAGAGGAAATCTAACTATTCAGTTAGATGATTTGGAATGATTTGTTGACACTGGAAAGTGTGTGCATCAAGAAAATAGATGGTCATTCAAGTACTGTCTTTC
Source organism: Aspidoscelis tigris stejnegeri (assembly GCA_023333525.1). Classification (NCBI taxonomy): domain Eukaryota; kingdom Metazoa; phylum Chordata; class Lepidosauria; order Squamata; family Teiidae; genus Aspidoscelis; species Aspidoscelis tigris. Next base: position 78,463,623 of record JALMGA010000003.1, read on the forward strand.
TAAAGTGCAAGCAAACATTTCAAGTACAGCATGTTCATGGAAACTTAAAAAGGCTTAGACTTGAACCCTCAGGTTGGGTCAGGGAAAATTGAAGTCACTAGCTTCATCTACATCAAATTCCACTCCATCCTTGCAGCAGCCTGCAAGTGAAACAAGCCTAGAAAGGAAAAGTATTGGAGAAGCTCAGATTCATGCATATGTCATGCTTCTGGATTTAAGCCAGGTCATTTGTGTTGGCATCAGAGGATCTGATGTCTCAGATGGCTTATCCACCAAGGTAAAATCTTCAAGTCAGTTCAAAAGTTCACACTGGTCAACTTGCCCTCTGGAATTGTGACCTGTGACCAAGTGGCTTCCCATTGCCTAATGTTCCAGTCAGCCCTGTTGACTCCAATAAGCAAACTCGGAGCCCTGGACAGACAAGTCCAAGTCTGCCACAGACTATGAGAGAGTTTGTCGCTACTTACCAACTCCTTCTGTGAGGGAAAAACTCAGAGCATGGGACTACTTCATAAGTTATGGTTATTTTGATAGCTGAGGCTCTTGTAAATTCTTATCGTTGGATTGTGAAAGAAGAAGGAGGAGGAGGAGGTTGGCTTTTCTACCCTACTTTTCTCACCTATTTAAAAAGATTCAATGTGGCTGAGAAAGCTTTCTATTCTCCCTGCAACAAAACACCCTTTGAGGTAGGTGGGGCTGTGAGAGCTCAGAAGAGAGCTGTGACTTGCCCAAGGTCACCCAGATGCCTTCAAGGAAGAGTGCAGAATCAAACTCAGTGACTACGAGATATGAATCCAACACTCTAACCACAAGACAAAACTGGCTCACAGATGGGTAGTCCATCTGCCTTGCTGCAGATGGATGGGTGGGTTTGAATCTGTATATAGTGCAAGCAGTAGATCTTCTGGGGTGAAGCTCTGACACCAGCACCATTTTTCCAAATTATATTGTACTTCACTGCATAGAAAAGTAACCACTTTGAGGCATCAGTGAAGTCTCACTCCTCTCCTACTGCTCCAGGAATTCTTGCGCACTTTTGTATTAAAAGCAATCAGTCTCACAGTGCATGTTCCTTCTCCCTAAACACCTTAATCACCATCAATGACCTACAGCAGTGGTTCTCAACCTGGGGGTCAGGACCCCTTTGAGGGTCAAACTATTCTTTCAGAGGGGTCACAACGGGTCTCCTGCAACCCTTCTCTCCCACCTCCTAGCTTCTCCGCCCCCCGCCCCCTGTGGTTGGGGGTCTTCACAACATGCGGAACTCCATTAAGGGGTCGCAGCATTAGGAAGGTTGAGAACCGCTGACCTACAGGATCATAAGCCAGGCATAAGTCCACAAATGCTGCAACATTTTTCTCAACCAATGTTTTCAATGTTAGTATTTTTTCTTCCCAATATTTTAAAGAAATGTTAACCTTCTATATCTATAATGCGGTCTGTTCACTGAAGGCAAAAGGATTCCTGCCCTCATACTATAATAGGATTACAGAACCTTGAATGTCATTAGACCATAAATGCAATCTTGTTTGCCTCATTATGAGTATATTTATTTCTAAATGTTTTGAGCTCCATTGAAACAGGGTTGTGTAAAGAAGCTCAGGCTGAGCCAAGAAAATATTAAATGGAAGGCTTTCACACCGATCCATCACAGCAGTGACAGGTTAAGTGCTTCTAACTTATTGCACTTTGCTATTGTCTAAACCCCTTGCTAAATGTTCAGGATCATGTGCCATATCTATTTCTCTTCACTGCCAAAGTCATTAGTTGCAGCAATATACTTTTTTTCCACCTTACAAATCGTGATTATAACATTCAGTATTATGTATTGTATAGTAGTAATCAAATCACTATTATATATAAAATGAGATCTTAATAATATCTTTGGTGCATAATTTATCTGTTCTGTAAATAGCATTCAAAGACGGAAATATGGGCTTCTCTATTAATCTGAAAGCAGAAACTTTATTTCAGTCATATCAGACTGAGTTCCATTATGTTTGCAAAGGGGGGAATGAAAAGTAATGGAAGTATCGGCTCTTGAAGGCGTGTGCAGATACCTGCACCAGGCACCTTCCACTTCAGTGGAGTTCCAGGTGAGATTAATGTGCATAATCTACAAGTAAGACACAAAATTAAGCTTGGTGACTTTTTCCTTTTGCAACATGGAGGGGGGATGGCATTACAATCGAAGCTAGCAGAAATCACAACAAAATATTGCAATGTGGAATACTTCAGTCTATTGTTTACGCTCTTCTGTTTTTTAATTCTCCGTTTAGTTTGTGCTTCTTCTTCCATCAGTCATACTTCATTTTATTTTTGACCTTTCTGCATGATGTAGGCTATCCTGTGCTGTTAGTTCAGGCTACCACTAGCTCATGTCAAGGGTTGTACTCAAAGCCAAAAACCCATCCTGGCCCAGTATTGAAGGCTGGAAGCAGAAGCTCCCAGGCTTCAAAGTTGCTGGTTGAGGCTTTTTTGTTTTGATGCCCAGAGGTGGTACACTTCCTGCACTGCTTCCAAATGCCCATCCACAATGGCACTGGTTTCATACACCAACCCACAGATGTGTACTGTCTACACATTGCCTGCATACTTCTTGCATGCTGTCCATGGACCATAGGAGCATGATATGATACCATTTAGGTACCTTATCCCACTCCAGAATTCTGTCATTTGTGTTAAAGAAGCAGCTTAGCTTGCCCCATGAACTAGTCTACTGATCCAGTATGGAAAAAGCCTTAGGCTGCTTTGTAGACTCCCTTTTGGGATGGGGAGAGATACATAATGCCAGCCTAGATCCAGCTCCCACAAGCTTAGCTCACAATACTTACTTTCATAGGCCAGGCCCCTTATAGGAGCCCTAATAATTTGCATCAATTCAGATTACTGTTGTGGAGCAGGCTTGTCCTATCGTTTCCAAACCTTCAGTATGGAATTGTTAACAGGCTTGTATTAACATGCTGTCACTGATCCCAGCATGTATAACTGAGACCTGGATGGATGAACTAGGTGGGCCTGGTCTGACCCAGCTTTGTCCTCCAGGTTACTCAGTGCAACACTGTTCTAGAGTAGTCGGGAGAGGGTGTCACTGTGGTCTATCAGACTTCCATCTCCCTCACCAGGCAGCCAATTTGTGGTGTTAACGAGTTTGAGGACCTGTTTTTGTTGTTGGGCCAGAGAGACAGAATAGGGATGCTACTGGTGTACCATTCACCCCACTGCCCTCCCTATCTGAGCTGGCTGAGGTGGTCTCGGAGGTGGCACTGGAAGCCCCTGCCATGGTGGTGTTGGAGGATTTCAACGTCCATGCTGAGGCTACACTCAATGGACCAGCTCAGTTCTTTATGGTGTCCATGACAACCATGGGGCTGTCTCAGTTTGTATCTGGTCCAACTCATATAGCTGGCCACACCCTAGACTTGGTTTTTGCCTCAGAGCGAATTGATGATTATCTGTTGATAGGAGGGCTGACTGTCAGCCTGTTGTCATGGATGGATCACTCACTGGTGAGGTTTGGACTTACAGTGGCAGTCCCCCTCTGTGGGGACGTAGGACCTATTGAGATGGTCCGCCCCTGGAGACTTATGGAATCTCAGTGATTCCTGAATGCCCTGGGGACTTTCCAGTTAGCATGTCTGGTGCTCCTGTCGAAGCTCTGGCCTCTCTCTGGAATCATGAGTTGAGCAGGGCTCAACATGCTTGTAGAGCCCAGAAAGCTCCTTGGTACTCCATTGAGCTACGGGCCATGAAACAGGAAGGTTGACGGCTAGAGCGCAAGTGGCATAAATCCAGCTGTGAATCTGACCAAGCACGAGTTAGAGCACACTATCGTGCCTATCACATGGCGGTGACGGCAGTGAAAAGTAGTTTTTTCTCCACCGCCATTGTGTCCTTGAGTAGCCATCCAGCAAAGCTCTTTAGAGTAATAAATGGCCTTATAAAACTGCGCCCGATGAAGTGTCAGCCATGGCCATCTAATATCTGCTGTGACAGTTTTGCAAAGCACTTTGAGGACAAAGTTGTTCAGATTCATAGGGGATTAGATGTCAAAATTGGACTTAGTGCAGGAGAGGCGTCTGGAGAACTGTCTGGTCCAATTATTTTGGATCAGTTTCAATTATTGTGGCCTGAGGACATGGACAAGTTGCTTGTAGAGGTACGGCCGATGACGTGCACTCTGGATCTCTGCCCTTCCTGGCTGATAAAAGCTAGCTGGCAAGGTGTGATCAGGTGGATCCAGAAAGTGGTAAATGCCTCTCTGAGGAATGGGGTGGTTCCATTGGCCATTAACAGGCTGTGGTACACCGCCTCCTGAAGAAGGCTTCCCTGGATCCAGAAAATTTAAACAACTGTTGCCCGGTGGCCAATACACCTTTCCTAGGCAAGGTGCTAGAGAGAGCTGTCACTGTTCAGCTGCAGGCATGCTTGGAAGAAGCTGATTAGCTAGACCCATTTCAATCTGGCTTCAGGCCCAGTTATGGCACGGAAACCACTTTGGTTGCCCTGGTCGATGATCTCCTCCGGAAGAAAGACAGGGGGAATGCTACCCTGTTGGTTCTCCTGGACCTCTCAACGGCATTTGATACCATTGACCATGGTATCCTTCTGGAGAGGCTACGGAGTTTAGAGTTGGAAGCGGTGCTTGGCATTGGTTCCGCTCCTATCTCCAGAGCCGATCTCAGATAGTGGTTGTGGGAGAGACTGATTCGACACCCTGGGAACTCACTTGTGGGGTTCCCCAGGGGTCAATCTTATCTCCCATGTTATTTAATATCTACATGAAGCCGCTGGTAGAAATCATCAGGAGATATGGAGTGAGGTTCATCAATATGTAGATGATACCCAGCTCTATCTCTTCGTGCCCTCTGAATCAGGAGAGGTGGTTGAAGTGCTTGACAGGTGCTTAGAAGTGGTAATGTGCTGGGTGAGGGCCAATAAATTGAAGCTGAATCCAAACAAGACAGAGGTGCTGTGTGTTACAGGCTCTCGGGTCCATGTAGGGTGGAGATACCTTGTCCTTGATGGGGTTGCAATACCCGGGAAGGGACAGGTGCATAACTTGTGGATACTCCTGGACTCCGCACAAACACTCAAAGCTCAGGTGGAGGCTGTGGCCAGGAGTGCCTACTCCCAACTATGGCTGGTCGTAAACTGAAACCTTTTTTGGACAGAGATGACCTAGCCACAGCTATCCATGCTCTGGAAACCTCCAAGTTGGACTATTGTAATGCACTCTACATGGGGCTTTCCTTGAAGACGGTTCGGAAGTTTCTGCTGGTGCAAAATCTAGCCGCCAGAGTGCTGACTGGGACAGCTAGCCAGATGCATATCACACCGGTCTTGAAAGAATTGCATTGGCTGCCAATTCACTACTGAGCCTAAGTCAGGGTGCTAATTCTGACTTACAAGGCCCTACATGACTTGGGTCCCAAATATCTAAGGGAACGCCTTCTCCCATATTGACCTGCCCGTGTCTTAAGATCTGGAGGGAAGGCCCTCCTGGTTGTCCCACCGCCTTCAGCAGATAAGTTCTGGATTTGTGGGGTAAGGGTTGGTGAGCTTGTGGTGCATGATCTTGTGCATTACAGATCGTTCACAATAGGTGAACATCTGGGAAGGCAGGGGGCACCTGTAGGCTGTAAGCACCTCTTGCAAGTGCAGATGCACTTGCCCAGATGGTCACCTATCATTAACTGCAAGCCGAAGTGCAAATTGGCCTCTGTTCATTTGTAAACAAGTCTTAACACATCTCTATCCAAGGCCCTTTCAGCACTTGGCCCTATTCTGGAATATATCTTGGGATAGAGGTCTGTTGTACACATTCTAATGCAGGCTATGGTAGGCCGTGCTTGGTGCCTGCCATAGTCTGCATGATTATACAGATAGCGGAATCCTTTTCTGAAATATAATCCAAAATAAGGCTAGGTGCAGAAAGCCTCCCCCCATCCCACAGTTCACTTCTGTTGGTCAGTCATGTCTAATGCAAGACAGTAAACATCCCAAAAAGTGGATTATGTGTATATGAATCAAAAGAACTCTGTGGGATTTAGGAATAATCCTCTTTTTTGCAAATGGAAACACACTTTTTTTTAAGGGCTTTTCCTCAGTTTCCTTCAACCAATGAGAAGGTGTGTTTATCGGCTAAAGGAATCCTCCACTGGCTGAAAGGGAAGGGAATGGAGGGGAAGAATGAACAGCAGGTGTAACAAAAGATCATATGTATGGGCTGTGATTTTACAAAGTGTCTGATTTTACAGCTATTGTGAAAGCCTGCTTGCTCCCTCCCTCCCTCCTTGTTCCGCACCTTTTTGCATCTTCTCTCTGATCTGCTATAGCGATCCTGCACTAAACTCTGTGAAAGCCTGACCTTCCTTGTGAGAGAGAAATCCAGTCAGCAGCTCCGTAAACTGTGTTTTCCTCTTTAAATTGCCGCTATACTGCTTCTTCAGAAGATCGCAGCCAGAGAAAGAGAAAATTCTCCTCTTCAGACAGCTGTGTGTGTGTGAGAGAGAGGGGCACTTTCTTTCACACATTTTCCCTTTAATTCAGTTTTATAAATGATGGGTGGGATGGGTTCTGCCTTAAGGAAGCAAATGGGAGAGATCAGCAGGAGGCAGCTGCTGGGGGGGGGGAGTGGGAAAAAAGTATATACAAGATGAAGGGGGTGGGAATAAACAGGGAATGAAAACTACTGCCATGGGTTTCTCCCCTGCCGGACACAGAAGAATGGAGACTGAGTCCGCATTATTAGTTAAAACACAAAAAAATCCAACTTCATTGCTGATTAAAAAAAAACTGATTTAAATCTGGATCAGATTTGCCCAGTGGGGATCCAGCCCAAGTCTTGTTGATTTTTCCAACCTGAAAAAAGAGCCTTTTTAAAAAAACTGAAAATGTAGACTTCTGTGAAGGATGGACTAACAATGGATATATCATATAAAATAAAACAGAGATTCACCAGACTGCCAATGTAGTGCAATATCCTGTTTAAACTACTTTGTTACAAAAAATAAAAAAATGCAATACCACACCTATTTTTTTTCAATATCAACAAATAGGCGTTTGAATTAAGAACATGTTATAGATTACAGAATTAGAGTAATTAAATAATTTGCAAACTTAAACGGAGGAGATTTTGGAATTCTCTAAATTCTCTTTCCTCCATGCACATTGCCTTATTTTATCACACTAGAATCTTTGAAATTACTGTTGTTGATTTTATTCTCGCATCAGCTAAAGTAGGGTAAAAAAAAAGTATCCTTCCACCATTTCTAACAGGCCTTTGTTACTTACTGGGTGATGTGATCGTGAAAGGATATAAGGAGGCAACTCTTTTCTTATATCTTATACATTATTGTTTCAGAGCCATGACATTCCTAGTGTGTGAGCTTGCCCTACTGGCCCCAGCTGCAAAGGCATTCTTTGGATTGGTCATTCACAGTTTTCCTTTTATTGGCTTTTGTCCAGCACATAAAGCCTCAAGAGGCTGCAGTGATCTGTTGAATGGACTAGTTACCTGGCTTATCTAGTCCTGCTGTGAATAAAGCAAAAATGAACAGACTGCTTTCATTTTGTCTGAGCATTTATGTGCTCCACCAAATACCTGCCTTGGTATTCTTATTTGAAAAAAAATGTTTCAGTTATTTTCACCATTATTAAATCTGCTCATTTTTCAGTAGTATTCTTTTAGTTTGCAGACTGAACATCCATTGCTGCAGTCAACCATGATCCCTCTGGGGATGAGAATATGCATGTATGTAAGGCATATAGGAAGCTATGGACTAGAATGAGAGCCAAACCTTGGTCTAATGACCTCTGCTGATAGTTTAAGCATACATCAGTGTCAATTTTTTGGGAAGAGGTGTCTCTGCCTTTCTGAGCAGTGAACTGTGGGAAGCTGAAATTCTGAAAGGCCATTGTACAAAGTGAATGGGAAGAAGGTGCAGGGCCTTAAGTCACCAATGACACCAATGAATCACATGCACGTGTGTGCCCCTGCTAGGCCCCAGCATGGGGGGGGTGCCTGATCAGGTCACCTAGGGCCCACAGGAACTGAGGAAGGGACGGGACCAGCCTGCCCACCCCTGGGTCCCGCCCACCCCCACCAGCCTTTTCAGGCTGGGCCATGCAAGGACGGATTCCCCTTTGGCACCTAGGCAGGTAGGAACACCTAGCCTTCATTCACTACATCTGTTCAGCTGTAGTATGAAAAGGCCTCAGGTCACAGTAATCCATGTTCTGGTAACTTCTGTAACTGCTCTTGAAGATGATTTGAAAGCTGCAGCTGGTGCAGAACATAGCAGCTAAGCTGCTGACTGAAACAGCTAACTGGATACACAATATGCTGGTCTTAAAAGAGCTCCGCTGCTATTTGCTACCAAACACAATTCAAGATGTTAACCTTAACTTAGAAGGTTTTAAGTAGCTTGGGCTCCAAATATCTATAGGGAGGCCTTCTCTCATATCAACCTGTCCTAGTTATACCACTACCTTCAGTTCTTGAGGGGATGGGGATCCAGGATAGAGCCTTCTCAGTGGTGGTCCCCACAGACTATGGAATAGTCTCCCCCCCCTAAAATGCTCCAGTTAATACAGAAAATTGTTAAAAACACATGTACCCTACCCTTTCACTGAAATAAGGAAACATCTTCCTCCCCTTACATTCTGTTATTATTTTAGTATCGTATTATATTTTGTTTTTCTTGCTTTTACCTATAAATAAATAAAGATCAAATTCGTAACTGCAGAAGGACACATGTGACATGAGCAGACCAATCTCTCCACTGCTGATTCTACAACACGAAAGCTGTAAAAAAAGAAATGGAACCAGCAGTGTTCCGCTGTTCTCCTAACTTGAGAGCAATCAGATGGAGGAATGAACAGCTGAGTAAGATTCTTGGCAAGCTCTCCTGTAGCTCTGCATGTCCACAGATTGTGCAAAAGCATTAATAAAATTGGTCCATCAGCTTTTTAAAAACTTCATTAAAAAGAAATGTACTTCCTTATCACTTGTTAAAAAAGCAATAACAACAAAAGCCCAATTTTTAGGTTTGAATACCACTTGTGTCTTCCCTGTTTATAAATGAGACGGGGCCGTCTGATCAAAGATCCCGCTTTTGAACAACACCAAGTTATGAATAAGAAAAGTTTTGATGTATGGCTTTGAAACAGCCAAGGAAAGGCCATTGTTTCTTAAAGCCTGTTGAATATTTGGGCAGACTGATTCAAACATTAAAGCTGTGCTCAGACCCTCAGGGACGAGGGGGAAAGCTGTCAGAGTAATTGCTAAGAACATACAAGGATTATCCAAAGTAAACTGCAGCCTGCAAAATGAGAATTGCATGTTAGCTAATTGTTAATTTTAGCAATTGCAATGGCTAATTAGTGTGGCACATATTGTCTATTAGCATGGTGCCCCAGCACCTGCTTTCCCCAATGAACAGATTTCTCCATTGCTCGTGCAGAAGCCAAATGTATAATTATTGGCCATCATCGGGGCGATTTTTTAGTGATTCTTTTGTGTGATGTGAATAAAGCATAATGACATTTTTTATTAGAGGGCAAATAGCTGTTTGTTAATGGAAATTATTTGAAACCCAAGAAACTCAGAGCTGGGAACGTGTTTTCAGTATCAGCATGAATTCAAATGTATTTTCTTTGAACTGTATAAAAGAAGCATAGAAATCAAATCTAAAGTTAGTATAATATATTTAATGGTATGTGCAAACACAGTATTGATTAGCTACCTCAGAAGCAGCTCCGACCTATGCCGTTTTGGGTCAATTTGGAAGCTGTTGAGTTTCTATTTTCCTTGTTTGAAACTCCTTTCTTGGGAATAGTCACAAAAGTGGGCGTACATTCCCTGCTTTTAAAATGCCCAAATGATTTTTGTCATATTAAGCGAAATATCAAAGACTGACATCTTTAGCACAAAGGGATACGGTACATCGCCTACATGTCCTAGAATGCACATTACAGTAAAGACATGCACAGATAGGTATAGAGGGTGCTTCCAGACATAGGTTACAACCTGTAATTGTCCTGGGTCTATGGGTGCCTCCAGAAGCACGTTCACTGCTTTTGTCCCCCGCAGTAGGACCACAGCATTCACCACCCACCACCACCCAAAGTAAAAAGATGCCGGATAACCAGCATCTTTTTACAACGTGCTTACCTGCATTTTCTGCACTCCTACTGCTGGCAACACAGCTTCCTATCTGCCCAGTGGGAAGCAGCTGCGGCAGAAATTCAAAGCTTCCAGTCCTACAGATTGGAAGACTGGAAGGAGCTCCTCCTTAAAAACAAAGCTTTTGGTCCTCAAGTCTGGAGAACAGAAGAAGCTTCACATTTAAGGCAAAGCAAGGAGCATGTTTGGAAGCACCCTCTATTGGTAATACCAGAGGTAATTCTGGTATTCCCAAATGGTCCCGAGAGTTAGTCCGTCAATAACTCATAATATCACTAGTATGGGAAACCCAGCAATGAAGCTGGATTTCGCATAACTGTGATGCTTATTTAGGTCTGGAAGCCTGTTTCATTATTATCCTGCTTAGGGCTACTCAGAAGTAGGCGTGTGCATGAATATTCAAAGGTATTCAAAATTCTATTAAATTTGTCCAAATTTCAACATTTGAATTCAAATGTCCATAAATTCAATTTTAAAAATTTGACCAAATTTCAAATTTTGGATTTATTTGTTTGAATTATCTGGACATTCACATATGTGTGGGATTGTACACAATGCATACTTGCACATGTGCATCTTTCCCACATCTGTACACATTTGTATGGATCCATATGTGACATACACGAGTTGCATACAGGAAAACTATGGGATGCATACAGATGTGTACGGATGCATATAGGATGGGTAACGATGCGTACGGGCACATACAAATGTTGTCAACATTCATAAGTGCAAATTTGAATAAAAAATTTGAATGAATAGATTCGAATTTGCTTAATTTGAATCGAATTTGGTTAAATTCAAATTTTAAAGAATTGAATGGAATTTTCAGGTATTCGATTAGAATCGAATTGAATCCCAAAAATTGCATTTGTGCACACCCCTACTCAGGAGCCAGCCAGGTGCAGGAAAAAGAACAAAAGGAAGTGTGATAGTACTTGCTTGACTTCTGGGTACTTCCATGCAAGATAATAACAATATCTTGTGGTTTTAATATATATTTGTTTTAGATGTTGTTACCAGCCCCGAGACCTTCAGGTATAAGGAGGGATAGAAATACATACATACATACATACATACATACATACATACATACATACATACATACATACATACATACATACATACATACATACATACATACATGCATACATGCATACATACACACATGCATACATGCATACATGCATACCTGCATACACACACACACATACACGGGCCAGCAGCCAAAGAAGGCAACATAGAACTGTTCTTCACACCTGGTGTAGGGCCACAAGAGGCAAGTGTAGCATTTTAATTTTTAGATCCTGCATTACCTTTTGCTGCCCTTTGCTGCCTCCAGATTCTGGCCAAAAATCCCACTAGAAAGCAATAGTTTGGAGCATCATCGCTTGTGAGCTAGACAGCACAGGGGCCAGCACTGTCTTTGCACATTTTAGTGGCGCACACTTCTGGATATTCAGCCAGCATGAAATACCTAGAAGTGTGCATCACCAGAACTGCACATGTGTGACTGTCATCTTTGGCAACTGCATGTGCACAGTGGCCAAAGCAATAATGGCAGCTCTCTCTACAATGTAAATATTAGCACTAGTTTTGGACAACCCAATGCCAGTGTCATGTTCTCCCACAACAGGTTATTACATGTTTTAGGGGGGATATAGCAGAGCTATGGAGAGGTTGTCACAGATAAGTGTGACAATCCCAGCCATAATGGCACTATATTTACCCAGTCAGGACAGAAGGACCTTAGATAACTACCACATTAAGCAAATAAAATGTCCACAATTTTGTAGATATATCACGCCCCTTCCTTCCTTGCTGGCTTCCCTTGACTAAGAAAATATTTCCACTTTTGCAATGGGCTAGAATTTGGACAATGTCTTGGACATGATGTCATGATCACATATTCTTCACCTATGGTTGGAGAAGGAAATTATCCAATATACAACAGAAGGATTCATGAGTAACAGGAAGATCAAAAACATGAATATATATATGACAACAAAACATTTTCTGGACCTGTAAATAGGTGTGGCACTAAAAGTAATAGAAGACAGAGGATTTACAGTTACTCAAAAACAGTTCTGAAGAGTTCAATCTCTTACTGGTCATGTGATAATATGACATATCACATGAAGGATGCTTTCTGCCAGCATATTTGGATAAATGTCACCCATTCAAAGCACAAAATTTGTATAAATATCACCCAGCAAAGCACATTTGCAAATGCTGTACAATCCACACCCTGTGAAATGCGACCTTGGTCCAAATGTGAAGGAGACCCAAGTCTGCATCTTTGCTTGCTAACTTTAGTTTCTGTTTCTACATAAAATAAGAGTAGCAATTTCTATTGCTAATGATACTGGAAGTATTAATTCTGACTGTGGTCTCAGTCTGGGAGTCAAATATAATATTTGCACAAGACATAGTCAGCTCAGACTCCTTCTGTGTGAAGCCTTGGAAGCTCTCCGGAAGTGTTCCTTTGGAGGGAAAAAGGGAGAGCAGGTTTACTGACTCTGAATGCACCTCTTCACGTGAAGGTACATTTGGTTATTTATGTGTATGTCTGATTGGGATAAGACAGTGCAATCTAACTGCATTCTCTTCTCTTAGAGGGCTTTTGCTCTACTTGCCTTGTCAGGAGATGAGAATGTCGTGCAAAATATGCCCTTTCCAGTTTCTGCCAATTTAGAATTAGAAAGTATATACCTAACAGAATAGTGAGGGACAGAATATCATTTCACCTTTCCTCTATTTCTTCCTTCCAAGCTTTCTGCATTAATTCTGAGGAGACATTTTGTGCCTTTCTGTGCTTGGCTTCATTCTGGGATATATCCTAGAATAGTGGCCTGCTGTCTGAATGCTTGTGGACAACAAATTCCTATTCCAAAATATATTCCTATCCCAAATTATATTCCACAATAAGGGCAAGTGCAGAAAGAGTCTTAGTTTGCTTCTACAAGTGCCTCCTACAGGAGGTACAAGAATCTGTAGCTGCTTTGGGCTGGGATGGAGAAAGAGAAAACAGCATATTTGCCTGTTTGCATATGAAACATAAGAACATAAGAGAAGCCCTGCTGGATCAGGCCACAGCCCATCTAGTCCAGCATCCCATTGCACATGGTGGCCCACCAAATGCTCATGGCATCTCAAGCAGAGACAAGGACAAACCTTTTCCTGCTCTTGAATCCCAGCAAATGGCCTTAGAAGCACCTCGGTTCCCCCCCCCCCAGCCTGAAAGTTGTACCTAGGCATTCATTCTAGTAGCCATTGATACATCTGTCATCCATAAATTTGTCTAACCCTACCTTAAAGCCATCTAGACTGATAGCTGTTTCCTCTTCCGGAAGCACATTCCATAAACCAATAAGAACATAAGAACATAAGAGAAGCCTTGCTGGATCAAGCCACAGCCCATCTAGTCCAGCATCCTGTCGCACACAGTGGCCCACCAAATGCTCATGGGCATCTCAAGCAGAGACAAGGACAAACCTTCTCCTGCTCTCGAGTCCCAGCAGATGGCCTTAGAAGCGCCCCAGTTCCTCCCCCCCTCAGCCTGAAGGATGACCCTCTGGGGTCGGATCTGACTCTCCTACCCATCAGCTTCATAGAGTGCCACCTGGTTCTAGTGTTGTGTGATAGAGAAAAGAAATGTTCTCTATCCACCTTTTCTATACTGTGCATAATTTTATATACTTCAATCAGGTCCCCTCTTAAACCCCCATCTCTCCAGACTGAAGAGGCCTAGATGTTGCAGCCTGTTTTCGTAAGGGAGATGTTCTAGCTCCTTAATAATTCTGGTTGTTCTTTTCTGCACCTTTTCCAGTTCTACAACATCCTTTTTGAGGTGTGATGACTAGAATTGTACAATATTCCAAATGTGTCCTCACCATAGATTTATGGAGAGGCAAAATGACACTTGCTCACTTGTTTTCTATTTCCTTCCTAATTATTCCCAGCATTGAATTAGCTTTTTTCGCTGCTGCTGCACACTGGGTTGACACCTTCATTGAACTGTCCACCAGAACTCCAAGATCCCTTTCCTGGTGTGTTGCAGAAAGCTCAGACCCCATCAGTTTATAGACATACTTTGGATTTTTTACCCCAACGTGCATTTCTTTGCACTTGTTAAGATTAAAGCACCTTTGCCACTTGGGTTACACATTTCTGCTTTGAATGATAGGTCATCATACCTCAGTTATACCTCACTTTACATGGATTCCTTACATGTGAATTCACTACTCTATTGGTCTCATAGTCAGTTGCAACAAATTACAGCACCTGAAAGGGAAATGCAAGCTACCACTTCAGTAAATGTCTATGGTAAAGGGGAACCTCTTCACTATGCATGTCACTGTGCCCAGTAATAGGGCAAGATGAACCTCAGAGGAGAGATCATTCTGCAGCTTCCGGGCTATCACAGAGCTAGCCCTTCCATGTACCCTTGCACCAGTTTGGTCTAGTGGTTAAGGAGCCGGACTCTCATCTGGGAATACTGGGTTTGATTCCACCCTGCTTCACAAAGCTAGCTGGGTGACCATGGGGTAGTCACAGCTCTCTTCTGAGCTTTCACAGCCCCACCCACCTCACAGGGTGTTCTGTTGTGTGGAGAAGAATATCTCTGTCAGCCGCTTTGAGTCCCCTTAAATGAGTGAGAAAAGCGGGGTAGAAAAGCCAACTCTTCTTCTATAACCACTGTTAGGCATGGTTAGAAGTGATGGAGATCATTTCTTCCTTGATTCATGTCCTCTGTCTAAGAATGTTCATGAGAAGATGGGAGGGCAGAATGGTGGTTGGATGATCCCACCTGTGAACCATGGGCCTTTCTTCACTTAACTGATTAGGCTACCATGAACTAGGGCTGGTAAACTTCTGGTAAAGATGGACTATTTGCATTTGTCACAAGAAAACCTTCCCCAAAGCGTCCATTATCACCCAGAAGAGCAAATGATCCTCCCGTTTATCAGCCCATGCTGCTGCATCTGAAATTCCACCTTGTTGCTGCTGCAATTGGCCATTCCATGACATGCTCAGACGCTATTGCAGAGGGGTGTGTTCTTCGAGCAGAGGGATGCATTGCGGCCAATCATATCAGTGCCTGTGATTGAACACTCCTTTTGCAACTCTATGACCAGTGATCGATCATAGCTGCCAACACCAATGTGCTACCTCCCCTGCCTACCGACCACTGGGTACTGGAAGATGAGCAGACGGTTGCCCGCTGGAAACTTCAGGTAAACCTTTGGTCAGTGTTGGTAATCAACAATTAGTGAACTTCTGTGGAGGCAGAGCAGACTTCAAGGCTGTAATAGCCTACTCCACATGTGTATGCTCTTTACCAGATGTTCACTAATTGTTGACTACTGGCCTAAGTGTGAATAGACCTCAAATGTAAGCTGCCTGTGGGGTACTTCTTTCTTTCTTTCTTTTTTGATCCTTGTGAATACAGTCTCATTGAATTAAATTGGCCAAGGGCAGGACCTCCTTCTGAATGAGTTTTGCTTATTGCCAGGGCTCTAAGAAGCAAAGAGAGGCAATTCTGTGGCATTTTCTTGACTTCTAAGCTTGTTGTTTATTGTACTTTGGACATGCTTGGATCTCTGTTCATTTGATATGATGGATCCAACTTGTTCTGTTTCCAGGGGCCCATGCTATTTTAAGTTGCTTAGACAGACAGTATTACCATCTTTATCTCCCTTGATCTGATTGGAAACTAAGGCTCTGTCCCCATGCTGGTCATCTGGCACTGTTTGGGCTCGCATGGGCCAGGCGCGGGACCGGGAACGTATCTCAGGCGTCCCCATGTCATTCCCATCAACGAGGGCCAGGTTCGGGGTTTGGTACGAATGCAGGCGTCCCCATGACAAGTGTGCCGAGAAGTACCACCTCCTCTCTACCCCCTCTGCCCTCATTGGAAGCCAGATCAAAAGCCACAACTCTCAGTTGTTAAGCGCCTACTGCCACTAAACTGTTGCTGCTTTTGGTGTTAATTTTTTTTTTAAAACAAGAACAATGGAGAAGGCGATATTAAGGCGTGATTTTCAGTTTATGGCATTCTCTGTTGTTCTCATTTGAGCAGAGGTGTGCAAAAGTCCATGCCTCCTGCCAGCAATCAGAACTTCTCAGCTGTCAAGTGCCTACTGCTGCCATCAGCTCACCTCTCTACCTCATCCCCCCCCCTCCCTTAGCAGCAGAGACAGCCAGGGCTGGGGTGGGAGGCATGAAAAGAACCAAAATAAAGCTTCATTACTTTAATGTCGAAAGCCACAATGATTTAGTGGCAGTAGGCGCTTGACAGCTGAGAATTCTGATTGCTGACAGGAGGCACGTGAGCACAAATCTCCTCCCTGTTAGCCCGCAAGCATCCCCATGTGGTCCTAGCTCGCTGAGCAATGTGTGCCAGCTCCCCATACAGCACCGAGACTTCTTTTTTCAGGTATCAAATTTGGCACCCTTCTGGTACTGTTGGGGGGGGGGGGATTTGGTACGCTTTTCATGTGCCAAATCCAAAGCCCATGGGGACGCATAGCACCAATTGGGCACTCGTTACCATACCAAATGTGCTTGGGGACGGGGCCTAAGAACATCCACAAGCAAAATGTGAGCTTTGGTGCTGAGGAAAGGATACAGAGAGTTTCAGGAAAGCAAGAGCACTGGGTGACATCAACCCCCATTCATTTTTTTCAGCCCATATGTGATTGTCCTTGTTGTTAGCTCAGTGCTCCAATGCAGTAGATTAGTTTAAAAAAATGTGAAGGATGCACATAGCTTCACTTTTTAAGGGATAGGATTGTTAAGGAAGAGCTGTATTTTACTGGTATAGCACAAGGTTTCCTGAGGTTTCCCAACCATTATGACCAAATATTTGATTCAATTTAAGGTGTTTCCCTACCTTTACCTTATGCTGAAATCCTGCTGTGCTTAGCATAATGTATCATTAACAACTTCTAACCAGTGATATTTTCCAACTTACCTATTTTTATAGCCCTTAGAGGATTTTTGCACAAACTCTCACTATCCATTTGTAAAATAAAATACTGTTCCAATTTCCTTTGTATCCAATGCACTGGAAAATCCTAGGCTTACCTTATTTAAAATATATATTTACAAACATTAGACAGAAACCATGAATAGAACTTTTTTCTCTCTCTTCAAGGGCCTATAGCTTCTCTACTGTTTCAAGATGCAGATATATCAGTATTCAGTTTCACTGTTTGACCCATTAAACTAGTATTGAGGAATAATTTGTGTGTTTTCCCAGTACGGCTGAATGTAGAATGGGGCTCATTTCCACAAGTTTGAATAAATTTATCCAGTTCAGTGAACCTGTTGTTACGCTTAGCAAAACTCACTAGGTGGCTTTAAAGTCCTGTAATTAGCCCATTACATAAAATCTGTACTTTAGATTTTTGCACATTGGTTAATAAGTATAACATGCTTCATATATATAAATAACATTACACTAAATGATGGCGCATAAAGGAATTAAAGGCCAAAGTAGTTAAATAAAATACTTGAAAGAGACCTTAAATTAGTATGTTTAATTCCAACTCAATGAACAGGAAAAGATTTGCAGCCTTACTGTACCATTTCAAGATGACAACATGAAGTAATTGACAGAGCAACAGAAATTTGGCCTTCTTCTCATATAGACAATAGCTATATGAGCTTAAGAGTTATGACTCTGGGTGGATTTTATAATTATATTAAACATTCCAACTTACATTGAGTATAACACTATCTGCAACAAACACCATTGCATATTGACTTGAGATATTGATTATTTAAACAACTTTCAGCAATTCAGATAACTCTGACCATTTATTAGGGGGAAGTCTGAAGTTCAGGAAAGTACTGTATTGAATGCCCCCCTCTTTGCTTGACCAAACCCTGGTCTACTACACACATCAAAATTGGCTCTGGGCAAGTGCCATTATTATCCCATGATCTTGATCCAAAGGCTACCTTCTGTTTGAAATAGCAGTACTCCTCATGTTTACTCTGAAGCAGGGGTTGCTGGCCAATCAGAGAATTTAAAGCTGTTTTCCTTTTCTTATTCATGTATATTTTAATATAGGATTGACTAGTGTGTACATCAGCCATAATGCTCAGTGGGGGTCAATGCTCATCTACCATTCACTCTTCTTGTCCTAATCCCCTGCCTTGCCTTCTAGAATACAAGCCACTTCCCCATTGGTTAGTATACTGGTCCAGCCTGAGGCCTTGATCCCTTATTCTTGTTTCACAACTCTAAAGAATGATTTCTTCCATACTGACCTGCCCTAAGCTCTGTAGGGGAGGTCCTCCTGGTTGTATCATGACCCTCCACAACAAAAGGGGTGGGCACTTGGGATAAGGCCCTCTCAGTGATCACCCCCCCCCCAAGCTATGCAATAGTCTCCCTCTTGAGGTGCCTCAGGTACGCTCACTTTACATGTTTAGGAGAGCAGTAAAGATGCACCTCTTTTCCCTGGCCTTTGGCTAAATGGAGATATAGCTTTTTATCCCACTTTCCAAACACTTTTTTAAAAATATGTTTATATTTGGTTTTAAATGTTGTAACCTGCCCTGAGACCTTCGGGTATAGGATAGGATAAAAATGCAAATAAGAAATAAATTACATGAACTCTGGAGCAGAATTAAGAGTTAATTCTAACCCCCTGTTAGGCTGCTCCATCCACAATGGATAGAGTATAGCAGACTATGCCAGACTGGGATACCAATAGACACCATGGCCCAGGGGCCCCTGCGATGGAACAGATTCCAGTTTCACAGGGGACCCAGTTTGGCAGTGCACCAAATTTCATTCTTGGCTATCATTGCCCTCACAATAGGCTCCAAAGCTGGTTGTTGACATGAGCTTCAGAGTGTGTATATATATACACACTCTGAAGCTCATGTCAACAACCATATATATATAATTTTATTGATTAGTCAATTGACCATAACAAAACAGACATACGCAGGCTACTTAAAACCAAATATAAAGCGAAAACCACTTAAGCACAAGTATCAATAATCATAAATAGCAAGACAGAACTATGGGGGGTGGTGGTGTAACCAATAAAAGGAGAAACTCTCAAAAGTCAGTGCCAAGGGTAATGATATTCTAGTTCACAATATTTCAGGTATAAGAATCTGGTAGATATTAGAACTCTTTCAGATTATCTTAAAAGGGCCTAAAAATCAAGGATACTAGATACTGGCTGGTAGAAGAACTATTGGCAATGAGGGTCAGTAGTCCAAAGGTGGCAAAACCAGGTGAGTCGAAAGAGTTGCAATGCATGCATTGATTTATGGTGTGTAGATAAGTTGTTCTAAGCAACAGGTCTGGCTACATTTGAGGAAACACAGGAGTAGAACCAAAGCTGGTGAATGATGTCTGAACTTCAGTTAGCTCTTGTGCCAGTGATTTGGCTGAGCTGTTATGGAGGTCTTCAGCACAAAGCAAATGTGATGGTTTATGGGCATCCAGCTCATAATCATGCAGATGTAGAGCAGTGGCTATGGCAACTGTAAGTGGAACCCCCTCATGGTCAAGAGCGGAATTGTGTTCTGAAGCCCTTTGTTCTGTTTGAAAAGTAGAAATAGGAGGGCTGCCTACATCTGAGGATATGCGATCAGGCTGGGGCAAATCTGTGTCTTGGTCTTCATTCATATGATGATGAACCTCTGCAGTTACCAGTTAGTTTTTCGGTCTTTGTATGTTGACTCAGAGTTAAGGGTTTTCAGGCCCAGAGACCTATTCACACTAAGGCTGGTACACACCAGGGACATTGGCTGGGGAGAGAAAGGTACTCAAAGGGTTTTTTCCACATAGCACTAGAGTACCCATTAAAGACCCATTAATGGGTACTCTAGTGCTAGTGGAACCCCCCCCCATTGTGCTCCTTACCAGCCAGAATGTGAATGGTCATCCTGTTCCTAGCATGTACCAGCCCACACTGCCACCACGGAAGCCAGGAATCCTGCTCCACGGCTGGTGCGATTGACCACCACCGCCACCAGTGTCATTTGTTCTGTGACGTACTGGCTGCTGGCAGGCACCTGATGGGATTGGTCCAAGGGAGGGGAGGGATCGATCCGACCGGGCAGGGTGCCTTCCCACTCATGGATTGTGCCCCAGTGCCACTGCAGCATTGACTGGGGGGTGATCTGTGGGGTGTCCCTTGGATCACAGAGGGGGGTGGAGGATGGGAGGGGGGAATCCAGGCATTCCCTGGGTGATGCCCTCCATGAACAGGTGTCAGGAGGCTTGATACAGGAGAGGGGAGGCAATATTTCAGGGCTTTTCTTCTCCCGTCTTGGGGTTTCTCCCCTCTTCTTGGAAGAAGTTCAAACCCTAGCAGTTTTGAGACAGAAACCTTTGATTGAAGCTTAGAGATCTTCTCGTGCCTTGCCGAATGTCAGAGGAAGTGCTGCAAAAATCTTGCTCTGTTGATAATACAAAGTTAACCATTCTTGATGTCTTTGAAGGCAAAGTGGGCTGAGGCACCAAATCCTGTCCAAAGGTTGTTTCCTTATGAACTTTATCTTTAGCCAATTGAGAGGAGTCAGCCTTGTGAAGCCCCTTATCTTTAGAAGGATTCTTGTTATCTTGTAGTAAAGGCTGTACACCTGCTCTTGAGAAAACTTGCCTCATTTCAATTTGAAAGTGAGTAAGGGAACTTTGCATCTTCTGTAGCATTAAAGGAATAGTAGGAAACCTGAAATCCAAAAGAATTCTTCACAGGGACGTCTACTGGGAAGCCAAAAAATGGATTTCAAATCTATGAGGGAGGACTGACCAAGTGAGTACACTATATCTTTGTGGGAGGACCAACACCCAGCATTAACTCCATTAGATAGATAGATAGAGAGAGAGAGAGAGCTGTCTGAAAAACTTCAAATTGGACTTAGAGGGCAAGAGTCTGTCAATTAACTGGTAGGCAGCTTGCTCATTATTAGAAAAGGAATTAAGCTGAGAGAACAGTATAGATTTAATGTTTCATGTGTGGCATTCATGGAAAGTTCTGAGGTCCTCAAAGTCTGATTTAAGAAATGCCAAGTCTTTAGATATATTATGAAGGTTCTCAAAAATTATTGTTACTGTGTCTGCCACAGGTTTAGACTGATCTAAGAAATTGTCAGGGTTGGGGAGAGGATTGTTACTTGCTGACTTAAATGGTTAGCTTGAAGACCCAGTCACAGGGACTGGGTGCTGGGCTGATCGTCTCAAATTGAGGAGTCTGGAGGCAGTGCTTCTTCATGGTCCAGTACAGCATTTCTGTTCGCTTGCAGAAAGGACTTGGTCTTTTGAGTTCAGTCTTTTAATAGATTGCTTTGAAGCTTTAATATCAGAAAGGCCCTCAGGTTTGTCTGCAGTCTTTTCTTCTTATTTCTCATTAGTCTTGTAAGAATGATAAGTGTAGAAAGGTATAAAAGCACCAGCTATAGCTAGGCACTATAGCAGACCAAAATAAAGTGTTTGTCCTTGTTCAGACAAGTGGCATTGGTTTAAAAAAAAAAAAGCAGCATAAAATCAGGAGCTGCAAAAAAACATGTCTCAAGCTTCAGAATGACATGGAGCCTATCCTGGAACACGCTGTCCAAGTGTGGACTGCCTTGCTCCAAGACAACTGGCCTTCTCCAGCAGGAAACTGTTCCAATTGGAGTGGATCTAGCTGGAGCTGTCCAGCACAAGTGAACATGAAAATGAGTAAGCCTGCTTATGGCTACAAATCTGAATTAAAATACATGAGGCAGGTAATCTGTGTCAGAGAACCAAATCTTTTCCAAATCTTTGCAAGGTTCATACTGGCCAAGGCAGAGGGTGGGAGCAGGTATACATGTGCATGCATGTTGGGGAGTAGGGGTTTGCTGAAGATCACAGTGCAACTTGAAGAGATCAAAGACAAAGTTCAGTTTGAGCACCTCACTTCACCCACCACCCTACCAGTTTCCTCTTGTGAGCTGCCACTGCACTGCTTTTACCATGCTGAAGCACCACCTGTAAGCCAGTGTAAGTGACTTCTTTATAGAAGAGGGAAGCAGACAAAATAACTTGAATGTCTTACATTATCAGGCAAAAAAATTATGACATATGGTGTGAGAGGGGGACAGTGCTGATATATTTTTCCTGATTTGCTGTTTTATTATGTTATCTGATTGTGTATTTTGAACTTGTGGATTTATTTATCTGAATGTAGTCTGAAAGTTGAATGTAATAAACAATGAAAATAATAATAATAATAATAATAATAATAATAATAATAATAATAATAATAATAATAATAATAATAATAATAATAATAATAATAATAATAATAATAATAATAATAATAATAATAATAATAATAATAATAATAAATGTTGCTGAATGTTGATTTTTAAAAATGCTATAAACCTACACATTGTGAAGCTCAATATACAGTGCTTGAGAAACCAAAACTAAAGCGCCATCCAGGCATCAGTTACTTATTCCACTATATTTGGATATTCCAGATGCATGCTGTTTGTTGAAACAATTATCAAACTAAAGTCATTCCTCATGTAGTAGTTACAATCCTAGAAACTGCATTATACAAAAATTTAAGAAAAATTGTGGGCACTGGTTCTGCCCAACCACAGACTTTTCTTTTCCAGTAATTACTTGTATATCATAGACCTGAAAACTATGTTTATATAAGGATCAGCATATTTTGCTGACTGCACACAAGCAAAATTGCAGTCAGCAAGACTGCACCATATGAGGACAAATTGAGTTGCTCCACGTGTTCTGGGATATATATATTGGAAATGCACATTTGTGAAAGCTCAAAAGGAAAGAAGTGAAATGATTTTGAATTATGGATTTTGAGATCATTACTAAGAATACTATGGAGTGCAAAAAGAGCTAGTTGATCAGTCCTGGACCTAAATCAACTGCTACTTCTGAAGCAAGGACTTTGATGCAAGCAGATGAAGGATTAGAAGAGAATTATTATGCTTAGCTTAGCAAAGCAGAGGGAAAAAGGACAGGGGGAAGGCAAATAACTAGGCAAGTAGGATCAAACAAATCTTTAGAAAATCTATGACACCATACTAAAGGCAGGTAAAATGGGCATACAACTATCAAAAGTCAAATTCCAACTTAATGGCACCTAACAATGATCATTTGGGCCATCTCCAGATGGCACAATATTATTTAGTGCTATTCCAGAAGAAAGCACTGCTGGAATAATCACTAATTGCCCAGACACAGGGCAAACAAAAAGACTTACCTGGTGTAGAAGCTTCCTTCTGTGATGTCACAATGAGTACAACTGTGTATTAAATACCCAAAAGTGTGAGATTACCACCCTATGTAAGTCCTTCTGCTATATCTGTAAATCCAGTTGGGAGTATTTTCCTGCATAAAAATGGTTTACATTTCTTACTGTGGGAATGGTACTGTTTTAGTGGGATGAGAATGCGTGTTTAGGGTTTCCCTCCCCCAATAGGAACTCCCCGCCCTTGTCACGTCAAAAATTTTGTGGCAGGAGGAACCCCAATCAGAGAGAGGGGGTGGGCACCATGACTGGCAGTGGGCAGGGAGAAAAAGATACGCTTTCCCAAATGAAGTTTTCAAGCGCTTTCAGAATCAGAATCAAATGTGATTAAAGTTGAAAGTAATGGGATCAGGCAAATTCGTGTTTGCATCCGGTTCACCATTTTAAGTTGTAATGGGAACAGGGCCCTCATCTACATCAAAGCTCAGCTCCTTAGCTTGTTGTGGCTTTGGGACCAGTGCAGTGGCTAGATTTAATCAATGCTGATGTGCAGACAGCACTTTCTAGGCCATGCCTCACCTGGACTGGTTCAGATCAAAACCTTTCAGTGAAGAAAGCATCTTAGTTTAACACTGATGTGCAAACAATTCTGGTCAATGTCAAGGAGAAGAATTAGTTGTACACTCAGAAAACAAATTCTGGACTGTCTTCCTTCAGATTGCATATTTTAAAAAATGGCCAAGGATCTCCAGCTTCACTGTATTTTGTGATTTACAGAAAGATACAAACTTGACCCTGTGGCTCTGTGTCTAATTGTAACAGGTGGCTTACCTTCATAAGATGGTAGAAGAAAGACATTTCTCCCTCCTCTAATCCAGGGATTAACTGGGTGTTTGAAAAGTAATCTATTTTACATTTTGTGGATCAGTCAGACCCTCTCTAGCATCTTTTGCTTTCTTCCAAGTTATATCTGTGGGGCTAGTATGGAATGTTAGCAGAAGAAGTCTTGGAGGAAGTTCTAGTGATGACAGCCTGAGACCTCTTCTCTAGACAGATGGCTGGAATACATTTATAGGACACAAGGTTAGTGCAGTTTTAAAAATCAGAATAAAAATTTGAACAGCATTTTCCTTTTCAATCTAGATATTCCAGATTTCAATCATCAGTAGTATGGCATTTCAGGGGGAAGACGGGGAAATAAAGAAAAACATTTGTGATCTTTAAAAAGTTCCCCTTCACATGCAAATGTATGTCACCATTATTATAATGATTCCCTATCTATATTGTAAGGATCAATCCAGTATTTTCCTCTGTTTGTGTGCATAAGCAGGGACAGGTACAGGTGTGGGAAGCTGGAAGTCTTCCTTTGAACTTCCTACACTATGTTTTGTTCTCCAACTATCAAGCTACAGTGTGGAAAGATCAAAGGAAGGCTTCTACCTTGAGCCTTATTTCAATCCCCCACCTAAAAAAAACCTTCTCCACTGATGAATATTAGTGTGGCTGTTTTACTGTGGTGAGCAGTGACAGGTTTGGCATTTACATAGTTGGCAAAATGACTTTCTTTTTTAAACCTTATTATTGTATTCAGTTTTTTTTTTAAAAAAACATAGTTGGTAAAATGTGGCTTCCCTTTTAAAATTGTTTTTTTTTTTAATAGCATGGTTTTGGTTTTGCATGACTGGTCAAGTGTGATTTTACTTGCTGAATGCAGTTTTGAAAACTTTCAAATGATTTGGCCTTTGAAGCATCATTGGTTTCCTTTGTCTGCCTTCACCTCCTAATGCTACTGAAACGCCAGCAAATGAGGTCTCCTCTATGCAGTCTGATTGGCTTACACAGGTTGATCCTGTGTAGGGTCATCCACGCAGGCATAAGAAGTGCCACCTTGGAAGCCCTAAGTGCTAGCCATCCAGATGTGGCTGATATTAGGGAGTTCCTAACCCAGTCCGAGAGCCCCCGGAGCTCTCAGGCCACTTGAGTTGGCATAATTACTCTTCCTCTCCCCTGAGTGGAAGCACAGAAGGGAAAGAGCCAACTTACTAGCTTTTTCACTCCAGTGGATCCTCTAATGGACCATAAATATGTCCTTAAGTTGACAATTTTCAGTCCATTGGAGGACTATCCACTGCAGAGGCAAGGCAGCTGCATTTCAGGTCTTACACTAGAACAAATGATATTTATATGTTATGCCATTCAAACCACCAAGGAAGACCAATACTTCCCACTCAGGGACTTGTTTCGTTTTTGCTGCTCTAGTACTATATTGTTGGGTTTTGAATGTTAATGGCCATATTTTATTTATAAAGCACCCTGAGAGCATCAGTTATAGAGTGGTATAAAATTGTAAACAAATTATGAAAGCCCTTTGATTATGGTAAATGATATGGTGGGGGGGGGCAATGGCAAAATAGTGACATTTAACCAAAGAGATGAAAATTGCTCAGTCAAAAGTGAAACACTGTCAACCACAGACCTCTGATGGGTCAATGTTAAATTCGGGAGTTCTGTATATGTTATTTTTGTGCCACTTTGAAGAGTATAGAACAGAGAAATATAGAACCTTTCTGTTCTTTCTGGTGTTTATTTTCAGCAGTGCACTACCTTTGGCATGTTAATGTGGAATATGAGAGGCCCCACCCACCACTGGTGCCCTCTGTCCACACATCAAGGACTACCACCATACCAGCTAGGCCCAGTCTGGATCACAGAGGCACGCAAAAGGTACGCCTCTGTTCTCTGGACAACATGGACACCCATTTGGTGGCACACTGAAGTGCTCCACTGAAATGGATTTCTAGATGCTCTGAGGCTAGGAACTTTTGTTCTTAGCTATTCAGAGGCTGACTTTCTGGACCAGCACCACTATGAAGATGGAGCTATCCCAAACCACACCTTGTCATGGTTTAAACTAGTGGGCCTTGCCGCTCCAGACTCACTGGTTCAGATGAAGCAACAAAAACATGTAGCACACCTCAAGATATCACTGGCACAATACCCACTGGTAGGAGTGACACAGTTTTTGGGTAAGTGCTTGACACAACAACAACACTCACTCTTTCACACACCAATGATGCCAGGTTGCTAATGACATGGGGGCATGCTCAATGCCCTTGGTCAGTGCCCAAGGGCCAATCTGAGACCTTGACCAAGGTGGGAAAAACACACAGGTGACACAGCAACTCCATCATTGACCAGTCACCCTTTTACATCTTTCTTAGACATGCACCTTTTTTAAACAACACCAACAGCAGAATATGTTATACTCAGGTAAGGGAGAAGGAAAAGTTTTTTTTGTTTTTTCATGTTCTTTGATGCTTGTGACTGTGGGCAATAGGCATGCATGCACACTTATTTTTTTCCTCGGGTTTTTCTTTCCAGACATCTGAAGAATGAACAAACAAACAAATGAACTTCAGTAATTGGAAGTTTCTGGAAAAAAGAAAAAACTTTACAATTGGAGGCATAAGAGATTCTTTCAGGGATGGGCATAGACCTTCCTGCTGGCCTTCCACTCACAGATCATAGGTCCAGGGGAGCAATGGAAAGAGCCCTGCCACATTTCAGGATGCTTGGCTGTACTCTTGATATCCTAGAAGGATTTTTTTTTTCAAATATCCAATTTGTTCCTGTGGTACAAGTAGGTTTTTTCAAGACTTCACAGGGGCCTTCCTGGTGGCTCCTCCAGTTCCACAGGCCAAATTTGGAGGCTCCAGCTCTGTGGAACTTTGGCCCTGCTGACCTATCTGACAGGGTAGTTGTCACTGCAGTCAGGTCTGATGTGGAGTCTTCAAAACTGGCATGTGGGTCTGGAGATGGTGATGGCAGAAGGCCCCTTCCAGGTGGCGCAATGTTTAGGTGCATTCTTGATTTAAAATCATCTACTTGGCCCCATAGCTTTGCAAATTGATAAACATTGTTCTCTGTGAAGAACAGCTTAGTGAATGTTTGAACCAAACTTCAAATATCTCTGAAACATTCAAAGTTTGTTTAGAACATCTTTGAAACTCATGGGGTTCAGTTTGAACTGAACTGAACCAAGCTAGGAAAGCATTTCTCGGGAAATAGTGCTTAAACTGTTGCCTTGAGAAGATTCTTTATTTGTAGAAAGTTCTACAGTTAGTTTGTAACTGTTATTATTCTGAGTACCATCAGTTCAGAGCCAACTTCTGGCTGATTACATGAATGACTCCATAGATTTACCATTTCCTACTTCCAAGAGAGACTGGGAATTGAACCCATGGCCCTCTGTTTCCCATACAGTTCATTCTCTCATAGAGCTCCAGCCATTCCTCTTTGTAAAATCTGGTTGTGAATTAAATTTCTTCTGATTACTATCAGATGCATAATTATCTGACATTTGGAGTTTGCTCTTATTTTATTTTCTGAAAACAATAATCTACC
Organism: Aspidoscelis tigris stejnegeri; assembly: GCA_023333525.1. Classification (NCBI taxonomy): domain Eukaryota; kingdom Metazoa; phylum Chordata; class Lepidosauria; order Squamata; family Teiidae; genus Aspidoscelis; species Aspidoscelis tigris. The sequence goes on from JALMGA010000003.1 coordinate 78,491,448, forward strand.
AGAAGGACATTATCAATTAGTATCCTTAAGTAGTTAAACATGATTTAGAAAAAAATAATCTCTCAGTAATAGAACTACCTACCCTTTTGTAGGGTTCTGTAATGAATTGACAGTTTTACAACAGTGTTTGTCTTCAAGAAGTGGCTCAATTGATTACAGTGATATACTATTTCATTCTTTGAACATGTCTTGCTCAATTATTTGTTTTGTCCGTTTTTAAAAACTTAATGAAGCACAAGCAACTAGCAATATCACAGAAATACTTTTCACCAGGTCCATCTGCCATTAACATATTCACATAAATAGAAATCTGTATTTTTAAATTCCACCAGTTAAAGATTGAACAGATACCTTCAGTGCTGATGGAAGAGATTTGAGGAGAATAGTATGTAGGCATATACTGTATATCCAGCATTTCTTTCTCTCTTGAAAATTATAAATGATAATGCCGAGATCCTTCAATTCCAAACCTTTATCCTCTTCTAATACAACTAAAAGACATTCTGAAGTATTATAGTAGTTTTTGATGTAGGAAATTTTAAATGTACTGGTCATTTGAACTTGTTCAGCTATCACTAAGGCCTAAAAGCTTATATGTTTTGCATGTTTGCTTATTTGCTGTGATCTACTAGTGCCTATAATTACCTAGAAAATGAATGAACAGGACTTTAAAAAAACTGATTAAATAAAATATTATAAGAGTTTTAAAAAGACCCCACTGTTATAGATAGCTGCTAAAAAAACAGGAGCAAAACCATTTAGCAAAGAGGACAAAAGAAGGAAACTGGAAATCATATTTGTCAATGAAATGTACTCAAGAAGCCACACACTGCAAAATTACACATCACTTGATCCAAAGGTTTTTGCAGAAAGAAAGCGAAGAAGAAGCTGAGATATGTCTTTGTACAGAAGGAAGAATAGGTTGTTCTTAAGGTTTTCTCTGAAAAAAAAAATCTTTACTTCCCCAGAAAGAGAAAAAAAATGTGTGTCTGTGTAAAATTACTAACCTGTCCACTCAGATTTATGCCCACCCTGTCTGGTGGGACAAAGTTAGCAAGATATGATTCAAGCAGGGATGTTGAGGATTTTTGGTTGTCATTGTCAAGTTAAACTTCTGGAAAGTTAAACTTAAAAAAAATAATCTCCATCAAACCCTAATTAGGCCATCCATTGCAGAGGACCACAATTACCCACTAAGCACACTGAATTATTAAAATGTATTGATCTGGGAAGGCAGATTTAAAATACTGGAGCGGTTTCAATGGGCAGCCTTTGATTGTACTTGTGTGTCACACACAGCTCTAATTGGAAGGCCCCCTCATCATGTGCACACTCGCTTCCAGGCATACAAGAAATGATCAATGGGGGAAACAAGGTCAATCGAGCCAGACTGTGAGTAAAATTAAAATAGTCAAATGTCTAAACATTTGGCTGCAAAGAGGAAATCTGTAGATCCACCCACACTGTGTTCTACAGCAAAGAGAGCTCAGGCAACCATTATTCACATACCTCTGAGCAATTTTCAGCCTTTATACAAAAATCTAATTTCCAGGAAGAAATTGCTATTTCTACACATTTATCTGCCATCCTCCTCTCTCTCTCTCTCTCTTCTTTCTATCCTCCCCCCCTCCTCCAATGCTGCCTAATTGCTGCAATGGCCATTATAAAGAATAATTTTCACTTAGTGGGGAAAAAAAGGGAAGAGAATGAAGAGGACATTTTCTGGTTTTGTTCCTGTGCAGAAGCTCTATTCAGGCCCGCCTGAATGCACAGCGTTTCACTGCTACATTTATTATGCTGGGAGGTCAAGTATTACACAGCATCTTGTATGACGCTTTGCATGCTAAGTATTTCACTTCACAAATTGACCCTTCGGTGTACTTACTACATAATGCTTTAAAAACCCTGCTAAAATGCAGGACAATTAGCAATACTTTGCCTCTTGCTTAACAATGGGGACACCAATGTAGGTGATTGCATTTACAGTGGTGCTTTCTCTCCCCCCGCCCCGCTAAACATTTTTGACACATTAAGGTACTCTGGAATTGTGCAATCCCAGTCGCCTGGCGGTTCTGAATGGCTTTTTCCAGCATGCTGTTGCTCGGCAGAAAATCGCAGGCTAGAGTTTTAGGAAAAGAATTGACAAGAATTTCAGGCAGAGCCCTATGAAGCACCAATTAAAGTGATATTATATCATAAAAAGCAGTCATATCCATTCTCAGCCTTTTGCAGCAGCCAACACAAAATAGAGTGTGATTTTAAAAGGGGAACTTGTGGTTTGAACTCTGAGAGATGCTACATTTAATTAGAAGTTCAGGGAGAGAGAAGGAGAGGAGAATTCCTTGATTAGGGCACGTGACCTGGACAGCCGATCTACCATAAGTGAAAGGGAGGTCACTGCACAGAGATGTGCTTATCATTTCCCAGTGCCTGCTGGACTGCAGAGGGAGGTGGAATATAGGAAGAAACCTGTGGGGCCAGACCAAAGGCAACCTGCTGTTTTCACAGTGACCAGTCAAAAATTGGAGGATATCTCTGCTCACATTCCACAGCTCCACAGTAGCTAGTTTGCAAAGGAAGACTGCTTCTAATGCTGTGCATGCAGTACAACAATCATCAAAGACCCTATCATCCATAAATGTATCCAGTCTGCTTTTGAATCCATCCCAAAAGAGAGCCATTTCCACTTTTTGTCATTTCTCCATGGGCATGTGTGGCGGCCCTTCAGCCCAAGTGGATCTCTCTCTCCCACTTTACTGCACTGCTCAGAGCTTTAAAAAATATACTTTTGTAAATAATGGCTTCCCCTTAAAGTTGCATCAGCCGGGCCAGTCTTCAGCCCTTCACCAAAGAGCACACTACTTTCCCTTGCCTCAGCAAGTAAACCCCCTAGCGGCCTCCCTCAGCTCACTTTCTCCAACTAGCTTTCACTAGTTTTGAAATCACAGAGGCTGTGTCCCTATGGACTCCAGTTATTTTGCGGCTGAATCGGGGCATCTGTAATCCTCATTGTAGTTCAAATTAACATGTCCCCATGTGGTTGAGTAGAGTGCGGATTGAAGGCGAATCCACCTTCCCCAAGCAAATGCGGTAAACCCCTGCATTGGGGAAACTGCATCCTTTTTTCTCTACTCCCTCTGCCCTGATAGGAAGCCTGGCTGACATCACCATGCCCTGTTCCGCCCGGTGCAGCGATGACAGGGAAAATCCCTGGGAAACATGTGCAGATAGCACCTCCAAAAACACAATACACACCATAAATAAGAAAAAAAGATAAAGGGGGGGCATAATAGGATGGCAAAAGGGCTCATGGCTTGAAGCTCCGACTCTGACTTTAGCAGATGTGCGCATGTCCGCATGACAGCAAGCACACCTCCACTTGACAGCCTCGTGTTCAGCCTCCCTCTAAACCCTTGCAGCTTGGATCCATTTTCTTATCTTCTGTTAAACAATGCCCTTCTGGTCCCCCACACCTCCAGCTACTACCCTTAACAGTCTCAAATCCCAGCATTGAAAACCATAGCTTTTGGCAGAGAATGAATTATCCAGCACTCGTGCAGAAAATCTACCCCTTTACCTACGCGTGCCTTGCTTTTAGCTGGAGAGGGCAAATGAGAGCTCATTTCAGCTTAATTTCTTTGCTGCCTTAATTTCTTTCCCCAAGTAGCAGCGATCACAGCGCACACAGCAGAGACAGTGAACCCCTGCCTGCTAATGCTCCAATCGCCAAACTCCTCCCCCAATAACCCAGGAGCATCCCCATGAATCAAGATAATATGTGCTTGCCTCCTAATTCAGAGTGAGAACAGTTGGAAAGGGTGGTTTTTTGCTGCAGATTTGTGCCATTTGTCCTGTAGCCCAGATTAGAGGCTGTTCATGGGGACAGTTCGAGCCAAACTCAGGTTCGCCTCAGACTATTTTGATCATGGGGACGCACCCAGAGTTCCTTTTCCTAGGAATCCCCTGTATAAGAAATAAAAGCACTTCAGGCTCCAGTCTTCTCAAACAAAGTATTTCTTCTTTATTGGTAACAATTGTATGAATAAATAAGTCAGTGAAATAAATAAACAAAATGTCCAGCTGGCACTTCAAAGAGAAATGTTAAATGGTTTTGCAGATAACACACTGCTTTAGACAACCTACTCTAAACTAGGCTATCTATAGGTCTCTCCCTGGCTCTTCCTAGCCTAAAACCATATGGAACTATATGGAACTATCTTGGCAATTTTCCCCTCAGGATGCAGAGCGGTTTTACCCAGACCTCCCACCCAGAAAAATCCCAAGCATAGAACAAACTCACTTCTTAGAAGGTGCCTTATATACCTCCCACCTGGCATGGGCCAACCCTGGATTGGCTGAGCCTGTGGGCTTTCTCTTCCCACTTTAATATGCCAATTAGGGAAATCTAACCCCTCTGCTTACCTGTTCTTACCATAGTTTCATTAAATACAATAAATAATTTTAAACACATTTGCAAAATTCCATTTTAAATACAATAAATAGACACAAGGCATCACAGCATGCCTTTAGCATTATCCCTTACTTCCCTCTAGGAAGTATTCTGGACAGAAAGATGTTCTAACTCAAATCGAAAGAGTGTATGTGTAAGAGAGAGAGGGGGGAAGCTTTTCTAACTTTCACGGGCAACAGGTGTATCCTTGGCTATTAGAATGGATGCTTAGGTACTGCCTCCATATTGGAGAGACAGACAAGATGCCTCTAAAGGCCATCTGCAGGGAGTCAAGAGCAAGTGAAGATTTTGCTTTCATCTTCTACCTGAGAATGCCCAGAAGCATTTGCTGGTCCACTGTGTGTGAGAAAGGACTCTGGACTAGATGGGCTGTGGCCTGATCCAGCAGGTCTCCTATTTTCTTATGTTCTTAACTTATATCTAGCTTGTGTTTCATGGAGGACTGGCATGTTGTAGTGTTCAAACTTCGACTCTTCAGCAATGATACACTCTGTTTCCTCTTTCCAAACTATTTCTCCCAGTGCTTTTTGAAAGGCCTTGCAGGATACATGGCAGCCAGGCTTGTCTCAGGAACATCTAGGAGGGACCACATCACTCCCGTTTTGAGGTCCCTCCACTGGCTGCCTATCAGCTTCCGGGCCCAGTACAAGGTGTTGGTTATCACCTTTAAAGCCCTAAATGGCTTGGGTCCAAGCTATCTCAGGGACCGCCTCCTCCCGTACAATCCTCCCCACACTCTCCGGTCCTCTGGGAGGAACTTACTGCAGCCTCTAAAATCTAGGCTTGCGGCGACCTCCCAGAGGGCGTTCTCTGCTGTCGCCCCCAAACTCTGGAACGACCTGCCGGATGAGATCCGTCAGATAACATCATTAAACAGCTTTAAAAAGGCGGTCAAGACGGATCTCTTCCGGCAGGCCTTTCCAGATTAACCATCCCGGCCCAGATTCCCTGATTCCTCCCGTGGCCCCATCTTAGTGATGGTTGAGGATCAGTAGAGGGACATCAGGGTTTTTAGTTTTTATATGTTTTATGCATTGATATTATGTTTTAATATGTTATACTGTTTAATACTGTCTTAAGGGGGGGAGGGATAAGGTGTTTTTAATTGTTATATTTTACATTTTACTGTTAACCGCCCGGATTGGTTTGCCATAGGGCGGTATACAAATAAATATTATTATTATTATTATTATTATCTGTGTGAGCTCCACTGTACATATACCATGATACCTTTGATAGCAATGATGGCCAATAACACAGCTCTCTTTTGTGTGCCATTTTGCACATGAGTTTTCTTCTTATCCTTTACAACCTTTCAACATTATTGGCAGTCTCAAAGTGTAAATGTTTTGTCATAGGGATAAGAATTTTGTTATTCTTTTCTGTTTATTAATCATAATTATGAATACTTAAAAATCTTATTTATCTGTATGTGTGTTACACATTTAAGTGGCCCTCATGCATGCCTACATTTCTCTTGGTTCTGGTCTGCAGCCAACTCATTTTTCTGCAGCTTAGGTGTTTCCACTAAAAGTAAAGGTGCTTTCTCATCAGTAGTATTGCATCAATAGATCAAATCAGAGTGATGTACTGTTACAGCAGAATGGCTAATCTGCATCCTTCCCAAATATTGTTTGTTTGTTTACTTACTTACTATATTTTTATCTAACTCCTCAGCCACTACAGTGCTTTCAGAGTGGCTTACAGTTTGATGGTAAGATGGGTCCCTGCCCTCAGATCTACAAACGAAGAGTGTGGACACAACACACAAGGAAGGAAGAATAAAGTGAAAAGATAAAAGAAGCCTCTTTGTACCCCCACTTCCCACAGGTGTGATGGTATGCAAACTTGTCATGGCAGCGTAACCCTAACCCTCCCTTACTGGTTTTAAGTCCCAACTTAAAAAGTTTCTTTCTCTTCAAGCCTTTGGTGGTATACCTTAATTTTCATGATTTTACAGTTTTAGTCTTATTTTATTAATAATATAACTTATTTTTATCTTTTTTAGATTGTAAGTCATTGGCAAGTTATATTATATTGTCTGTTTTTTTATCTTAACTGTAAAGCACTATGTATATTAATGGTGCTATATAAATAAATGGTTCAAGTCGGGGCGGGAGGGAAGGCCACCACTTGAAGCAAAATGGTAGAGCTCCTACTATGCTGTTTTTTGTCTGCTCTCTTGAAGCAAGATGGTTCTCAGCCTTATAGTGACAGTTGGAGGAGGGAGAGGTTCCTTTATTAGACTCCATGGTCATCAGGATTGTTTTTTATCTTTAACAAACTTTTAAGCTATGCCTCTTAAAAGTAGCACTTGCTCATCCTGAATCACAGCAAAATGCATCTGACTAGGGATGTGCACGGACTTTCATAACATTTGTAATTTGACCGAATTCAGACATTCATTCTTGAATCAAATGCTACAATATTCATATGCTAACATTCATATGAATAGTTCGGACATTTGTTAAGCTGGGGAAACGTAGCAGATACATATCTATTCATATCAGATACATATCTGTTCATATCAGATACGTATTGAATGTTCATACAAATACGTATGAATACATTCATATCAAATAGAATTTTACCACATTCGAATGCAATCTATTTGTATGAATACAGATTTTCAAACATCTGATTCATTTCAAATTGAATGCCAAAAAACCTTTGTGCACATCCCTACATCTGAGAACTAGCATCATATAGGGTGTTTTTCCACTGTCACTAGAAGTACCCATTAAATACCCATTAATGGGTACTTAATGGGTACTTTTAGTGACAGTGGAAAAACACCCATAGTGATCAAATTTACAAGGCCAAGATTCAAATCCATCCTTGGCTATTAAAGTTTGCTTGGTGATGTTGAGCCAGTTGCTGACTCAGAACCTAATCCACCTGTTAGGGGACCTGATCTATGCTTTGAACAGCAATTCCACAAGCTTGCAAAAATTTAAAAGACTGTTGGTTTGGTTTAACTGATGGGTGGGGAGCAAGGATTATATTTTATGTTTTGATGTTTTATATATTTTATTTTTTACTATTGTGACTCACCCTGGGACATTTCTGTGAAGGGTGAGATATATATTCTTAAGGACATAAAATAAAATAATGGAGTGGATTGAATCACTTAATACCAAGTTGGTTGATTGAAATCTGAAATCCACACAAGAAATAACTTTATTATAAGGTACAGGGTAAAAAAAATTAAGTGAGCAGTATAATATTGAGAGAATAAGTCAAAGACATAGCCAAATGGCAATATGTAACTAATAGAAGGGAAACACTTTAACTGATAGCAGGAAGACACTTTAAAACACTGCCAAGGTGAGATGAATTAGTCAAATGGTAAAATGTAGCCAGAGGGGTAAAAGTTAGCTTTTGGCTATAACACAGGACACACAGTTTAGAGTAAATTTTTCTTCTGCTGCTTGAGATTAAAGTCAGGTGACAAAATGCATGATTAAATGACTAGATAAGTGAACCAGAGAGCTCAACAAAGCACATTGCGTGGGTATTTTTCTCAGCCTATCAAAGAAAAATTATCAGCGTATCAAGCAATAGCCAGCAGAACTGAAATAAGGCACTTATTTCCAGCTATTTCTGCACCTAGGGAGAGGTGGTGCTGTGGATCAGAACCCCTCAATTCAATAAATTCTTCCTATGGTTTATATACCATCCATTTCTGCTTGCCACACATTCATTATGTCATTTCATTTCATTTGTATATCACCTTTCCAAGGCAAAAGAAGGCTTAGGGTGGTTTACAATCAGAGAATACAAAGCAATTAGAATATGCATTATATGCAAGAGATCAATCAATATAAAATATCAAAAATAAATAAATAAATAAATAAATATGGAGAGGCAGAAATAGCTCTTTCTTCTCTTCAAAATATCTGGCAGGATCAGTGGCCTTGGGTCAGAAGTCTCGGCAAAGAGTTCTCAGTCGGGCAGTTGGTACTATGAGCAGCAGCATGTTACAGGGCAAAGCAGGATCTAGATGAAGAAGAAACAGAAGAAGCCATGGTGAAAAAGGAAAACTGGTGGTCTGGTCTCTCCCTGGCAGATCTGGCAAGATCTTTCTCTAAGTGCTGAAGGTCTGTGCACCAAACAAATTGGGGTGGCTGTACCAAGACACAATCTGACTTTTTCATTGTAAACTAGTTCTTTAACTGAAAGAAAGGACGAAAACAAAGACAAAATGAGGAGATTGGTCACTTGGTATGAATAAAAAAGAAAGGAAAGTGAGAGTAAGCCTACTTAGGATAGAAGGAGTTATACCTTTTTCAAGGTCTTCTTTTGGTCAGGAAATAACTTCTCAATGGTGAACAAAAGTAACAAAGAACAAACATAGTTTCTCTCACATTCACACAGTAGGTAGATTTTGACAGCAGCAGCTCCCTTGCAGTGATCACGCTGGCCCCTTTTCTAGCATGATCATCACCAGAGTCACCTTCTGTGCAAGATGGTTTGGAGCACCTCCACTCCCCACAATGGAGATGAGTTGGGTGACTTTTTTACCATAGCACCTGCCTCTTCTGAGACACCTCCACCTGGAAGTGAAGATGCAGTAGCCTGACTCACTTTACAAATGAATAACACAGCAGTAAAGACATCAATGTACTAAAATCAATTGCATAAAAGAAACTTTTCTATGAATATAACCATTTGGTTCAGAGTTCTGTAATATCTGATGGAATGCACCAGTTCTTGGCTTCAGGCCAGAGTTAGAGAAAAGGATTTTATCTCAAGTTAAGATGCCACGGGAGAAGAAATAAATCCAGTTTGCCATTATCAGTTGTCTGCATAACTTCACCAAATTTGTGTGTTTATCCCACTGCTGTAAAAGTCTGTTGTTTTCCAGAAAGGTGCTGCTGGAGCCAACTTGCCTTTGACAGCATAGTGATGTTTGCATCATCAACATGGGCCATGGTCACACCTTCACTTCAGTCCATTTTCATGTCTGACTGCTCACACTTTTTCATTTCTATCCATTCAGGAAAGTCCAAATGGAGGGCGGAAAGTCCATAAATAAAACAGATAGAAATGAAAAGGTGTGAGCAGTCAGATCTGAAGATGGACTGAAAAAGGTTTAAAGTGAAGGATGGATGTAGGGAAGCAGAGGAGCAGTAGTGTGGCATATTTGCTTCTGAGAATTTGGGTTGGTCTTAACCTATGAGCCCCTAGAGAGGATTGTATTAGTGAACATCACTCTTGCTGACTAGTTTTTCCTTCTAGGATCTGTTGCTAATTTTATATCTTTTATTTTTCCTCCTGGTTGTATTTTTTCCCTTCTGTGCTGTGTTCTGCAGGAAGATTCTCAAGATCTGAGTCAGCCAGCAAGTTTATTTCTCAGTGACACAAAGAATTTGAAGGAATCCACTTCTTAACGTTCTAGATATCTGCTGGTACTCAAAGTGCCAAAATGAAGAGACCCTTGTTCCAATAAGGGGGAAAGATTTCTGATTAAGATGCCACCACAGACTAAAGTTTCTCTTACATTAGTGAGTAATGAGCTCTAATATGTCATAAGAAGCAACTAAACCATATCTAGAGCACTACTATTTATAACAGAGTTTAGAAATAAAATGTTTTGCTTGAAAAGAAAAGAAAGCACCTCCAGCGGGAAGTAATGGGAAGCATGCATAGATAGCAAGTAACCTAGGAACAAATGTAATAAAAATATACACACCAGCAGACATTCTTGGCAAATGCAGTGCAATGGCATGAAGGTCTTCTTGCATTTAAACTATATCAGAAAGTCTTTGGAAAATGCTATGTAGGCCTTTATTGAATCCCACACACATACCTCGGGTCTATGTAGTGTTCCTAGCAGTTGACTGTCTGTTTTGGTGAGGGTGGATTTGGGGAAGCAGAGGAGTAGTGGTATGGCATATACGAGCCTTGTTTTCATGTGCTTTCTGTCATGGTCTTACTTCCAAAAGTGAGCCTTCCACCGCTCTCAGGATGTTTAGTAGAGATGAGAAAGCAGAGTTATCTCACTGTGGCCATTTGCAGCAATCCAAGAGCAGGTGAAGGGTTTGCCTTCATCTTCTGCTTGAGTATGCCTAGAAGCAATTGCTGGGCCACTGTATGAGACAGAATGCTGGATTTAATGGGATGTGTCCCAGTCCAGCAGGGCTTCTCTTATGTTCTTATATTCTAAAGAGGAGTGGAGGAGGAAGAAGAAAAGAGCAGAGTGTCATTTCTGTTCTCTTCTTTGATTTCCCTTCCATCATATTCAAAATTCACCCTACAGTGAGAACAAATCCTTCAAGTAGCTTTGGGGCTCAGAAATAAGGGCAGTGGCTTTCTGTCTTTGGTGAGAAACCCTCTAAAAGATTGGGGGCTGGTACTGAAGACAGCCTTCCCTGCTAGCAGCATCTAATGGAACATTATGGGGAGGGAAGAACAGAGGCCTAATGCAGTTAGGCTAAGACAGTTTGGGATGCTTGCCCCATCTGCACGTAGGCAGAAAAGGAACACGTCTACACGCATTCCTTCCTGTGAATGGGAAAAGCGTCCCGAACTATCTTAGCTTGAAAAGGCCAAACAGGGGCAGGGACGCCCCTCCCAGGCCTGCCCGTGACTGGGTGAGGGAAGACCAGGGGCGGGCAGTTCTGAGAGGGCCCTTCCCCAGTCCCTGCGAGTTCTAGAGGATAGGATTGTGTCCCCTAGAGCTTGTAGGAACCCACCCCAGCACCCACCCATCCACCCCATGGCCCGGGGATGAACACTCGTGCGGGGGGCCCACGGGGCATCTGCTGGCTTCTTCCACCTAGATCCAGGCAGCTAAACCCCACAGAGGCCAACGATCTACCCCTATAGGCCAGGTACAGTAGACTGACTGTACCCATTCAGCGCTTTGGGTAGGGTTGGTTCACCAAGGGAACCCACATCCCCTTGACCCATAGACAGCTGCAGTCTGACCCCTCCTTGCCCTGGAAAGGGGTGAGGGGAGGTCGAACTGGGTGTCTCCCCAATTCCTGCAGTCACGATGGGACTGCAAGAGCTGGGAGTGAACCCCCCTCCCCCCCTCCATGTGCACGATCACTCACCTTGCCAGCCCCGGGGTGCAATCTGCCATGGTCTGCGCAGGCACGCATGCTTCCAATAGATGGGACCCACCCCAGATACAGATTTTTGTTTGTTTGATAAATTGGTTGGTTGATTAAATACCACAGATTTCAGAAGATTCAGAACTCTCTGCCCAAGAAAATCACAAGAATAGTCCCAACTGATGATGTCACTCAATTAAACAGCACCAATGACACAGGTTTTAAAAAAACATGTTTTTAAAGATATTAAACAACATCAAGTGGAGGACTCATCCATATCTCAGTTGGCAAAGAGTTCCAGTGAGTGAGGGCTGCATTTGAACGGGCTCTCTTCCTAGCCTTGCTTCCAAATGTCTCATGTACATTACTGGAAGGTATACATGATGTCGTGGGTAGTGTAGGGGGATGTAAACTTCCATCCAAACTGAACTAGAAAATAGAAAAAGGGGAAACTGTGGTTGAAAACTGGAGTAATTGGGAGCTTCCATACTGACCCTGAGAAATGAATTAACTTTCACCAGGGAATGCCAAATCCACACACTAGAGAAATCCCTGGAGAGGCTGTGTCTCCCAGATAACGCTCTAGGCACACAGGGCTAAATGTTGCAGCAGTTTCCAGCATGAAAATCACACAGGAGACTGCTTCAAGAGGAGAGGATCATTGAAATTTTGCTTTAATCCCTTCCTCTAAACCCCCAGCAGCTGAACAGTGGGATTGCTGGGAAGATGGTGGCCTCTGGTAAAGCATTACAGATACTGTGTTCTCTGCATTTTTTTTCTCTTTTTATGCATTTCTTTCCTTAGTACTTAAGACTTGTGAGTTACAGTAGTTAAAGTATTGGGTCTATTTACTTATATTCCTGTTTTCTTTTTCCTTGAGTGCTTTCGGCTGTGTGCCTGCAAATTGAAGTAGAAGTTATGGTTTTTGGTTTCCTTCACGCCTCAGAGATAAGAGCTCCGGCAGTCCCTACTGTCTGCAAACAGCTGCGGTGATGTTTCTTAAAGGGGATGGGCACTGTTCTTAAAGCAACACACACAGCAACTTATAACAAGGAAATGTTGTTTGCTCAGTCAGTCCAGAGACTTTGTGGTCTATTTTGCCATTATTGTTTTTCTTTTCCTTATTTCTTTAAGTATTACTAGTGCAGCCTCCATTTGCAAAAGTGATCTCCCCACCAGGGAAATTGTCTATCAGGGAAATTGGCCCAAGAAACACATTCTGTAATCTTAGGGCCTTTCTACACAGGCCGCCAAAAAATGGATCTAAAAAGATCTGTTTTTCGGCGAACTGTTTTTTCTGAGGATCTGTCCCAAATAGGGACAGATCCTCAAAGCCCCACGTGCCAGGATCCATCCCAATCCAGCCTCCAAAGGCCTTCCCCCGGCCTCCCTGGGCATGCACCGGGAATCTGGCTCTTCCCCTGCCATGAGCGGAAGTGTCCTGCTTCCAAAACGGTTTCAGGGGAAGGGCCAGATTAAGACCTAATTTGTTAGGTCCTGCAATAGGGTAGGATTTCGGCAGCAAAACCAGTTTAAGAAGCCGGTCTTGCACGCTGAATTGAGGACATGGCTTCCTCAAAGGGTCCCTAATTGAGTTCCCTATGCAGAAGCTGCGTCTTAATCCCTCCCCAGTCTAGCTCTAAATCCATTTTTCGAGCCAGTGTGGAAAGGGCCTTAGGAACCATTAGCAGTCCAGATTAACAAATTAATTGTAATGCCTCATATTTTATAAAATCTGTGAGCCAAAAGAGGAATTTAAGAAGTAATAATTTCAGTATATACTTGGGGAAACTACATATTCTACGCCTTGTTTCTCAAGTACAAGGAGTTCATCAATATTTATAATGGTTATTTGCTATCTCCAACATTGCACATCCGAGAAAATGCTGATGTTGGGCTATTGTGGTATGCAACTGTCACTTGTCTGTAGAAATGACAGCTTCCCCTTTCAAATACCTGAATGCTTTTAAAATGGCTCAAGGGAGTTTCCACATATTGTAAATGCAGCAGGAAGGACTCAGGATGGTGACCACATATTTACACATAAAACTCAAAGCTGTCCTGAGTTTTAAGAAGGATAGTCCTTGCTGCAAAAAGAATGGTTTGTAGAACATTGGACACAGGTATTTCTGTGGTGTGCATCTGACATATCATGTGAATTACTATCTGCAAGATTTCCAAACCCACCTCTATCTCCTCCCCCCCCTTTGTTTTAACCCCTAAGGTAAATTTGGGTTCATGAATATTTGCATCCTATTAGATAGATGGGGAGGGCACTGCCTGTTCCCTACTGGGGAATGATCAGTCCCCCCCCCCCCGCGCACCCCACACCATCTGTGGCAGTATTTGTTCCTAGGAAAGAGCGAGTTGGAGGATTGAGCCACCTCCATCATAGCAGCTAAGCAGGACGTGTCAAGCAAAAAACAGACCAACTCCGCTACATTCCCAAAGCTCACGTGAGCTTTGGGGCCGAGCTCCAAGTGCTTTGAAAAGGAATGAAAGTTCTTAGCATCAGAACTGAGCATCAAGGAACCCATTTTGATAGTGTGCTTTCGTGCATTACTTAAATGGGTCACCCAATAGTTTAAAAGATGGAAGAATGCCTTCTGCATCCCTCTGTGGCCTGAAACAGCATGGTCTGGAATAGTGCAATCCAGGTCAGCCCCACCATGTCTTTGGGGTTTGTATGAGCTTTGGTGTCAAGCTCTGAGTGTGGTGAAGGGCTAGGAATGAACATAAGAACATAAGAGAACATAAGAGAAGCCCTGCCGGATCAGGTCACAGCCCATCTAGTCCAGCATCCTGTCGCACACAGTGGCCCACCAAATGTTCATGGGCATCTCAAGTAGAGACAAGGACAAACCTTCTCCTGCTCTCGAGTCCCAGCAGATGGCCTTAGAAGCGCCCCAGTTCCTCCCCCCCCCTCAGCCTGAAAGATGCACCTAGGCATTCGTTCTAGTAGCCATTGATACATCTGTCATCCATAAATTTGTCTAACCCTACCTTAAAGCCATCCAGACTGGTAGCTGTCACCACCTCCTCCGGCAGCACACTCCATAAGCCGATGACCCTCTGGGTGAAGAAATACTTCCCCCTGTCAGACCTTATTCTCCTACCCATCAGCTTCATAGCGTGCCCCCTGGTTCTAGTGTTGTGCAAAAGAGAAAAGAAATTTTCTCTATCCACCTTTTCTATACCATGCATAATTTTATATACTTCAATCAGGTCCCCTCTTAAACGCCGTCTCTCCAGACTGAAGAGGCCTAGACGTTGCAGCCTGGTTTCGTAAGGGAGGTGTTCCAGACCCTTAATCATTCTGGTTGCCCTTCTCTGCACCTTCTCAATGAAAGTTCCTAGCATGAGAGCCACCAGAGGACCAATTTGGAACCAATTTGGTGCATCACACCTTTACCAACCTTGACCGAAAGCTTACCTGAAGTGTCCAGCGGCATGACAATTCGCTCTTCTTCCCATTGTCTGCGGTTGGTGGGCAGGCGAGGCAGCATCCACGCAGGCATGGTAGCATTGATTGATTGCTGAACTCTGACATGATCGGAACAGTGATCCCTGGGAGTGGTGGCCAATCATTGGGTTGTGAAAGGGGCATTTGATCAGCAACTGAGTAGTGGGCACTGCATGTTCGATCATGGACACTGATGTGATTGGCCGCAATATGTCCCTCTGCTCAAACATGCCCCCTTGCAATGGAATCTGAGCATGTCATGGAACAGCCAATTGCGATGAGGAGGTGGAACTTCCAGCTTCGGACATATCAGCGTGAGCTGGTAAATGGGAGGACCATTTGCACTTCTGGTCGATAATGGATGCTTTTGGGAAGCTTTCCTCATGACAAGTGCTAATGGCCCACCTTTACCAGAAGTTCACCAGCCCTAGTTCATGGCAGCCTAATCAGCTAAGCACAGAAAGGTCCCTGATCCTGATCTTCACCACTGTGGGATGGTATTAAGTGTGAACAGGCCCTTAAATTCTTTTGAGTTCAGAACAAGAATCGGGATTTTCATTAGCAATCTTTCAGAGTGCTTTGGAATGAATCCTCTTTTTTTTTCTTGACTTTTCTCTTCTGTGCTGTAACCTTGTTTATTTTCTTCAAAATCCCTTTGTGTGTGGGGAGAGAGATGGGCAAGTGAAGCTTTAATGGAATACATCAAGATAAGAGTGGTGAATTAAACTCTATTTTTGTGAGCTTATAAGATTTACCAGCAAAGGCTTGAAACAAGCTAAAAAGAAAAATAATCTTATCTGAAAGAATTAAACATGGGCTGAGCTGACAATTGGCAGATACTATTTTAATTAAATCGATTCATAAGCCTGAACTGAAGTCCGGCTTTCTTCTAATATTGCTAACTCTTTTCACTTTCCCTGAATATAAAAGCAAAGTCTGTAGTCAGTGTTTATGGTATAAACAGAGCATTTAGCTTATTCTGAACTCCTTGTATTGATTATCTTTAAAGCCTCCTTTGATGAGAAGTAAATTACACAACTAGTACAGTGTTGTTGTTTGGGAAAGATTCTTAATTAACAATATGTATGATTGTTGTTGTTTTTTTAGCTATTTCTAATGGTGGCTTGTCACTTCCATTTTCTTTTTTGGACTAATAGGAGGAAATTGAATGAATGACTGATGATTTTATAGATTTACGAGAGCTTTATAGAACTACAGCTAGCTAATAGTGGAAAGAACTTTGCTCCTGCTTTTTGGGGGGTACACTAAGAAACTTTAACTGACTTTCAAAGTTAAAACATGTAATCTTCAAGCTTTGATCAAAAGGGAAAACTAAAAACTTATTCACACTTACCTGGCTAGTATAGTATAATAATACCACGTCAGTCCGGTGGAGACCAAGCATGGTGGAACCACTAGCATTTAAAATGTGGATAGTGAGGCCAGACTAGGGGCACGTCTCCATGCAAGCCAGTTGCTTCGCTTGTTGTGCGAGTTTAAAAAATCCACATTGTAACTTGCAATAAAGAGTCCCCATGTGGTTTGGGGCAACACAGATTAAAATCATACTTTCCTGTCCCCATGGAAGCCGCTTCTTGTGAGCCCGCATCTTTTTCTCTCCCCCTCCCCCACCTGCTGGAGCGATGACAGGCTCCTTTAGCTGTCATATCCAGCTCCCTGCATTCACGTATTTAGCGCACAAGCAAACAAGCGGAGGCTGCATTGTTAGAATCTCGATTTCTTCCTGGGTTTGCTCTTCTGTTTCTCCCCTCCCCCCTTGAAGGCTTTACTCGTGTTTGCGTCTGTCTCTTCGCCTTCCTTCCCTTCCTGATAGCAGCTGTCAGACAGAGATAGGGGCTGTTGTGCGCATGTACAGAGCTTCGCTAAAAAGATTAAAAGCAGCTACTTTCACCATTTTAGTGAGGCAGCGTCCACATGACCCTAGGATAATCTGTGGTTTCCCCCTAAGTCGAATGTAGTACAGTTTGAAAGGCCAGGGAGGGGGAGGGGGTTTTGCCGTGGATTTCCCTCCTTTGCGCCTGATGTAGCTCAGAGCAAAGCTGTACATGGAGACGCTCTGAGGCAAAACAAGCTTAACTTTGGAGTATTTTTGGCATGTAGACGCGCTCTACGTGGGATCACCATGACAAAGCCTTCCAACATGTGTCCAGGCATCTCCATGGTGACTGAGATGTGGTGTGCAACTGCACAACTGGAGCCGCAACACCATGCACACCTGCAGCATTTACCTGGAAAACACTGCTGCCCAGGAGCCTCATAGCTGTGAACTGAACTCTGGGATGGCCACGAGTGAGGTGGGGGTGTAGATGCACTTACACAGTGAGCAGACCAATAGTCACTAGAAAATAAGTGTGAAAAGGATTTAATTACCTTGAAAAAATAAAAAGCTATTACAATGATTATCGTTTGGAATAGTTGCTGGGCCTTTTATACTCAAGTGTTGATATATTCAGATAAGAAATCAGAAAGGGGAAGTGACTACTAAAGAAATAAATATTCAACAACTAATAAATCACAACCTGGAGAATTTTGCAATATATTACAAAAATTGCATAAGAATTTACAAGAACTGGACAAGAGTATGGAAAACAACTTAATTTATTTTTTTAAGAAACATAAATCAAGATATACAATTAATGCCAAATACCCTGGATAGCTTTAAGAAAGGATAAATTCAAGGAGTACAGGTGTATCAATGGCTACTACAATATCTCTGGGTTAGAGAGACATGCAGGATGTTTCTAGGGGGCATTTTCAGGGATTCAAGTGGTGGAGGTTAAACCTGTATCTTCTGCTTGAAAATGGCCAGAAGCAGCTGATGAAGCAATATGTCAGGCAGGATGCTGGACAAGATAGTCTGGGTCCTGATATAGCTGGGCTCCTCTTATGTGCTTAGGCAGATTCAAAAAATATAAGGGAAAATTTTTCTCATGTAGGAGAAGCTTAGCGAGCAGGAACAAGTTACTGAGATGTTAGGTAGTATTCCTATTAGCGGAATAAAATCCACTGTTGGAGAAAAAAGTGCAGCTTACCTGCTGTGAATCCACGACACGCTGTCTGAACTCCAGCAGCCTCCCCGCAGCCTACCCCTTGGCAGATGCCATACTTCTCAGGCACACACGGTGAGGTGCGCATCACATGGGATGGGAGAGCCAATGAGAGCTGAGCTGCAGGCTTAGCTCTTGTTCACTCTTCTCACCGTCCTGTCTGGACTGGCAGGAACATTTGAATTTACCTGATACTGCAGAGCAAGTGTTGAAGTAGTGGTGGCATAATTCGCTGCCAATGCCCTGACTGCGCATCAGTACCTGTCAGTCTGGACATACCATTTTCATCATTTGGTTGTGATGGCTTGGAAATAGAATTTTTTAAAAACATTATTTAAAGATAAATGGGGAAGTGCATGAACTGACTATATATACAGGATAAATAAATATTTTGCTAAAATTTTCACATAAAAACTAAAAGATAAGATTTTCCAACTGTCAAATCAAGAATTGGTTTTGAAAAATACTTAGAAAAATAATAATATAAGAACATAAGAGAAGCCCTGCTGGATTAGGCCACAGCCCATCTAGTCCACCATCCCGTTGCACACAGTGGCCCACCAAATGCTCATGGGCATCTCAAGCAGACACAAGGACGAACCTATTCCTGTTCCTGAATCCCAGCAAATGGCCGTGGAAGCGTCCTGCTTCCTCCCCCTGAAAGATGTACCTAGGCATTCATTCTAGTAGCCCTTGATACATCTGTCATCCATAAATTTGTCTAACCTTACCTTAAAGCCATCTAGACTGGTAGCTGTCACCACCTTTTCTGGCAGCACATTCCATAAACCGATGACCCTCTGGGTGAAGAAATACTTCCCCTCGTCGGATCTGACTCTCCTACCCACCAGCTTCATAGAGTGCCCCCTGGTTCTAGTGTTGTGTGATAAACAAATGTTATCTATCCACCTTTTCTATACCATGCATAATTTTATATACTTCAATCCGGTCCCCTCTTAAACATTGTCTCTCCAGACTGAAGAGACCTAGATGTGGCAGCCTGGTTTCATAAGGGAGGTGTTCCAGGCACTTAATCATTCTGGTTGCCCTTTTCTGCACCTTTTCCAGTTCCACAGTATCCTTTTTCATATATGGTGACCAGAACTGTACACAATATTCCAAATGTGGCCTCACCATAGATTTATAAAGGGGCAAAATGACACTTGCTGACTTATTTTCTATTCTCTTCCTAATTATTCCCAGCATTGAGTTAGCTTTTTTTGCCACTGCTGCCGCACACTAGATTGACACCTTCATTGAGCTGTCCACCAAAACCCTGAGATCCCTTTTCTGGTGTGTTGCAGAAAGCTCAGACCCCATCAGTTTATAGACATCATTTGGATTTTTGGCCACGATGGGCATTACTTTGCACTTGCTAAGATTAAAGCACATTTGTCACTTGGTTGCCCACTCACCCAATGCTAAGAGATCCCTCTGGAGCTCTTGGCAATCTCTTTCGGTTTTTACTACCCTAAATAATTTAGTATCATCAGCAAACTTTGCTATTTTACTATGTACCCCTTCTTCTAGATCACTGATGAATAACTTAAAAAGCATTGGTCCCAACACTGAGCCTTGAGTGATCCCACTTTTTACCTCTTTCCACCCTGAGAATTGGCTGTTTATTACTACTCTCTGCTTCCTGCCCTTAAGCCAGTCACAAATCCAGGAGAGAACCTGTCCTTTTAATCCATGGCTGATTAGTTTACTCAGTAGTCTTTGATGTAGGACTTTGTCAAAAGCCTACTTAAAGTCCAGATAGACAATGTCTACTGATTCACCTTTATCCACCTGTTTATTGATACTCTCAAAGAATTCCAACAAGTTTGTGAGGCATGATTTACCTTTGCAGAAGCCATGCTGGCTTTTGCTCAGCAATGCTTGCTCCTCCATGTGCACATAGAACTAACGTTAAGATAACTAGTCTAAAATTGCCTGGATCACCCCTCGATCCTTTTTTGAAGATTGGTGTTACATTTGCTACCCTCCAGTCCTCAGGTACAGAGCCTGAGTTGGAGAAAGATTATATATTTTTGCTAGAAGGTTGGCAATTTCGCATTTGAGTTTCTTAAGGACTCTTGGATGAATACCATCTGGTCCCAGTGACTTAACATTTAGTTTATTAAGACATGCAAGGACCTCATCCTTGGTTTTCTCTGTCCAGTTTATTTCTTCAGAAAATACAGGCTCAGCTACTAGCATGTATCCTCTGTCTTCCTCCATGAATACAGAGGCAAAGAATTAATTTAATCTCTCTGCAATCTCTGTGTCTTTTTTAATTATCCTTTTCTGTCCTTTACCATCTAATGGTCCAACTGCTTTCCTGGTTGGATTCCTACTTCCGATATACTTGTAGAAGTTCTTGTTATTTCTTTTGATTTTTTAGCAATGTGCTTCTCAAAATCTTTCTTAGCTTTCCTAATGGTCATCTTGCATTTGTGTTGCCAGTGTCTATGCTCCCTCCTTTTCTCCTTATTTGGACAAGCCTTCCCAACATCAGTGGTACCTACATGTACCATGACCACTGGTTCCTCCCCAGCACTGTCTACTAACCTATCTAGATGCCACTTGATGTCTGCAACCTCAACATGCCCATCACAAACCCGGCTCTCTATATTCTTGATAATTGAATCGCCCACTACAAGAAGCCCCCCTCCTGCTACCCGTGGAGGAGTATCCTTGGTGCAAGAGGATACAGGCACATCCACTAAGGATGGGGTCCCAACTAAGGGAGCCTGTCCCTCTTCCTCAGCTTGATGTCCTCCCTGCCTGAGGCTTCCACTCTCTGAGGCAGCTGGAGGGCTGCTTGTCATGGAGTGGGATGCTCCTACTGCATCCTGGAAGGCCACACCCCAGTTACTATTTATTTACTTCTCCAGGTCCACCACCTTGGCTTTGAGGGAAGAGACATGTTCCCTGAGAGCCCAGAGCTCATTGCACTGAACACAGACCCAGGACTTCTGCCCAATGGGCAGGTAGTCATACATATGACACACAGTGCAAAACACTGGGAAGCCCCCTCCCCCAGTTGGCATGTGTGCAGCTTGGCCTGTGATTGGCCAGGCACCCACCTGGCTTCAACAGGCGATCTGCACAGGTACAGGTGCCTGGTGAATCAGAGGCCATATCGTGCACATGCACACAGTTGCTTGCCCCAGTTGCTGCCCAGCGCTGAACAGGTAAGCCCTGTTCATGTGCAAACATGCCCCTGGTATGGCTTGGGAGGTGTTGGTGGGGGTCCCGCCAGCCCCGGGAGGCCAATCTGGGCCCGTGGAGTGTGCAGGACTGCAGGGAAGAGACCCGACAGGCCTCCCTGCCCCTGGGTCCACAGGAGCCAAGGGGGGGGGGAGGCCAGGGAAGGGGCCCAGCTGTTACAGAAGGAGACCATGCAAATGCTTTCCCTCTGGTACAGCTGGGAACACCCTGGGGTGGGCCAAATGCACCGGGACGGTTTTAGAGCAGAATTTTGTGCTCTGAAACCCAAACACATGTAGACACGTTGGGATAGGCTGGGGCAGCTTGAAATAGAGCCGCCGGCCCAGAGGAGCGAATGCTCTGTCCCAATGCATTCTACACGTTCGAAACTCCCTTGTGCAAAAAGGTCTCAGGCAGCTAAGTGAAAACAGATCCATTCACCGCAAGCTATAAAATGTGTGGCTAGCACCTCTTTGTTCCAACAGTGCTCCTGTATCTAAATGCAAGATGAACAATTTCACAAGTAAAGGTTAAGGCTTTCTTGTTTGTTTATTCTGAAAATGTAAATAAAGCAACATGGGAAGGTTTGTGTGCTAGAGTTCTGTCTGGCACACAAAATGGTTGGCTGCTATACCTGCCAGGGTAAGAGAAAAGGGATTATACACACATACTTGGAAAAATAGCTGCAGAAGTTGACTTCTGTTGCCCATCACTGATTTATTTAAATGCAATTTATTTTAAATACGTCCTTTCATGAGGATTTCCCCCCATTATTATTTTTGGCAAAGAAAGAGACCAGCCTACACACCTACCCTTGTACCAAAGTGGTACAAAAGTGGGTACCTAGTTTGTTCTTAATGTTTAAATCACTGAACTGTACTTGGAGGCCATTATACAAAGGTAATAATAATCAACACATAGTCTTGGAAAGGTGCGACGTGTTGGGCAGGCTTTCAGTTTGCCTAATTACCAGGCTTGTTAATCTGTTTCAGGCTGCTTTAATATGTGCTAGATTCATCGGCTCATTTCCCACTCTGCTAAGGGACCTGTAATTTGCATAACATGCAATATACAAATACACATTGCACCTTAAGAAAGGGAGACTCAGAAAAGGGAAATGCTGAGACTCAGAGGAAAACTGCAGTAAACAATACTTCCCCTCCCGCTCCATCAACACCCATAGGGCAAAGTTGTTTTCTTATTTACAGCAGCAACCATGGAAAGAAGTAAGCTGACTATTAAAAACTGAGTTTTCAACAGAGATCGGAGGAGGAGGGGAACTAATCCAAGTAAACGCAATTGTTACAAATCCCGCACCAATGCACAGCTGTATGAGAGCCCTACAGATTTAGTATTCTGCTGTCTGTGTTTTTCAAGGAAAATCCCTCAGAAATATAGTGGCAAACAGTCTGAAAGCCCCGTTAAGTAAGCAAGCTGCATTTCTTATTAAGTATCCTTTCCCACTTCCCTAGGGTGTATGTGTATAATCAGTCTGCAATGTTTTCCTTCATCTTTCCCTTTTTAAAAAAAGTTGGTTCAATTTTGTAGGTATTATCACTGGCTAAAATTCAACAGGTGAACTCTGTTTTGGAACCACCTTCCTTTGCCCTATGAGTCTCTGGGCAAGGTTTGAAATGGCATCCAAAGCTGGTCAAATAGATTTCACCATTCTCCTTTTCTCCCAAACAAGAGTCAGATGGTTTTGATGTGTACCTGGTCTTTTATCAGTTATATATCCCTTTCTCTCCTTATCTGAATGATTATTGTTTAGGAAACATTGTTAACCAGTGTTTTCTCCTTTCTCTACCATTCCTTATACGAGATTCTTTGTTTGCAAACCTGCTATGGAAAAGCAAGTGTGAATGTTTCTGTCTGACAAGGGAGTAATCTGTAGGAAAGAAACTACAAGAGTGCCTGGTGCCCACAACATGCCCTAAAAATTCCAAATGTGCATGGTTTCCACTGATGCATCCCAGTTTATGTTCAGGAAGCAGCTGTCTTTGGTAAGCTCAGTTAGCATCGACAGAGTGTACGTTAATTTGACCATTGCTACAAAACAGCATGGGGAATGTGGAAGAAAATGAAGAAGAAAAGTAAGTACATTAACATGTAGGAATCTCTTTCTAAGCTCATCTGAATTTTGTGTTTATGTTGATAGTATTGCTGCTAAGTCAAGACATTCATTGATAAAGTATTTCAATTAACGATAAAGACTCACACAGCTAATCAGTTACAACTGACGTACATTTGGGCTAAATACCTATAATTATAGTTGTTTCACACCTGAGTCCCTGTTATTGATGTTGTGTAACAAGCAGTCCTGATTGCTGACATCAGCCCACTTAATGTGCCTGCATTTATGTCATAATCAGATAAAATCAAATATAGAGTTAATAGTAAAACTTCTAAAACACAAGGAAAAACCCTCTTGCAATGTCTTGTATACAAGCTTCATTGAAACAAATGAAAAAGGGTTGCAGAGAAGTTGATCAAGTTGATTGTGACTGCAAATGCTAAAATATTTAGGAAGACCTATAAACACACATACCTTTCTCTCTCTCTTTGTAAATAACACACACAAATATATATTCATTTTTCCTAATTACATGTAATGGGAATTTTTTTTAAAAAAAATCTGTAGCATATGTTCAGCAGCACTTTTGCTGCTCTTTTAACACATAGTAACTTGTTATAAATAAGTATGTGTATATATGTGTGTGTGAGAGAGAGACTATCCATGAATAAAACGCCAGGCACTTTGTTCTCTTTGGTGCCTGAAGCCACCATCTCTGGCTGTTTAAAGACTGCATGCAGCAATGCAGGATCTAAAAAATATCCCATGATTGCTTCTTGCAGTACTTTGCCAGATGTGAAGAGCAAACTCAAGCTAACTTTCATATCTGGTGGCCTGTTTTGTTATAATCTTCTCTTGAGCTACCAGAAGTCAGACAGCTCCCTGCCCACTTCATTTGGTTGTTTTTGGCACACCTGACAGGTTTCCAGAAGCACCAAGTAAGATTCAAACAGGCCAGCAGAAACAGAAGGTAAGCATCCCTATAATGGGGGAAATCCAGCATCGTTATGGGCTGGCACTTCACTAACCTGGGACTATAATAGGTCTGGTATTCCCAATATAATATCAGAAAATCTTGAGTTTTAACCTCCATATGAAAGCGCCTTCTATCTATATTCAGTAGAGATGCACAGATTTTTTGTGTTTGTTCAATCTGAATTGGATTGAAGGTGAGGAAATTCACATTCCTATGAACAGAGCCCCTTCAAATGTGGTACGATTTGAATTTGCTGTGAATGTTCTTTAAGTCTGATTCAAACCACTGCCGCCAGTTGAGCCTATGAATTCCCTACAAATCCACTCTGAATGCTTTGAATTCTCTCTGAATCCACTTTGGATCTACTCTGGATCCACCTTCAAATTTATTTATTTATTTATTTCTATCCTGCCATATACCCAAAGGTGTCAGGGTGGGTAACAACATTTAAAATCAAATATATTAAAACAAATAAAACATATATTCAAACAACAGTGTGTGCAAGTGGGAAGGGAGAGTGTGTCATTTAATGGAAGAGGTGCGTCTTCACCACCCTCCTAAACATATACAGTGAGGGATCCCAATAAACCTCAAGGGGAAGACTACTTCATAGGCTGGGGGCCATAACCGTGAAGGCCCTCTCCTGGGTGCCCACCCGTTTCACTGCTGAGGGTGGTGGGACAATCAGGAGGTCCTCCCAGATCTTAAGGCAATTAAAAGTATTTTTGTGCACATCCCTAGTGGTGAATATTCATGTGCATCCCCAATATTCAGGTTTGCTTTGCTCACACAATTGGTCTTCTCCTGATACTAATCAATTTATGTACAGTACATGAGGGTGTTACATGTGAATGTTAAAAATAAACAGGTGTGACTTAATTGGCATCCTAGAAAAAGCCAGATAAAAGATTTGTTGATTTAGCTAACTCAATTCACATTGAGTTACTTAGTTCACATATGTTCATCATTGTAGTTGATGGAAACTTCATCAAATATTATGCTCCGTTTCTAGGGATCTGTTGGCACTTAACTCGGTTGGTGTAACAAAACCATCTCACTGAAGTGAAGATCAGCTTCCAGAGGGAGGAACCCATACTTCAAGTGCTGATGCATTCCCCATCTGCGCTTGAAATGCAGATGACCCAGCCTGGCCCGGTTGAATCATGCAATGGCCATGGCGATATCTGGGGTGCACCAGCACATTGCTGAAGCTCCCTTGACCCACCCACTCACGGGTTACACATACCTGGAAGAGAGTGCAAATGCTGTGATTGGGAGCTCACTAACAGCTCCCTGGAAACCTGTGGACAAAATTTTACTTGTCTACAACTAACAAAGATCAAGACAGCTGGAAGGAGCTTTTGGATGGTCCAGAACAAAGACAGTGGCACAACATGCAAAAGGACCTCCCCTGGAGTGGCCGAAGCCACTCCAGAGTGGCAAGTAACAATAGTCCCTAGGTCAGACAATTTTTATTAGAGTCACTAGAGACGTTTTGACTAATGGGTCAAGAATTTCCTGCCCACCCCAAAGAACCCTATGATTCTTATATCCTGTTTCCTGAAACTTTCATTTTTAGGGATAAAATTGGTTCTGAGCGGACAAAGTGCTTACACTTTACTCCTGTGTAAACAGAGTTTGTGGCCTTCTTTCAGACTTTTTCATGGGCCTCCTACTGGATTTCTCTTTAACAGCCCTTTTACTACTATCCCGGCCAATATCCCTTCATACCCATCCACACTTAAATGTCAGTATAATTGGCACTATCACGCTTGATCCTACTAAGGAATTTCTATTGCCTCTGATATCTTCCCCTGTAGTGTTTACTTTGATTCAAGCAATCAGGAACTCTTTTCAAACTGTGGTCTCTGGCAGGAGCCACATGACAGCACTATCTGCTGCTTCAGGTCTAGAGTGCTTGCAAGACAGTGATCCAGCCCTTAGAGTGGCAAGTGTGCTCTTCACATGTGCATCACTGCTCCGAGCCACTCAAATGTCACAGCTAGAAAACTTTCATTCCATGGCTTTGGTGTATCTGGCCACAGCTATTTTCTCTAACACAGAAAATGGGCTGGTGGTGGAACAGGAAATTGGGAGAAAGTGTTATCAGGCTGCTTTCTCCAGATCTATCATTATAGCTCCATTAACAGAGTTTATGGGCAGGCTGCTTACTCAATGAGTGTAGGGCTGTGTTGATCCTATGCCATTTGAGTGAATCCATAGCACCTTTAGGTTGTTGGGTGGACCCTATTTATGGCTGAAAGCAATAGAGGTTTAGTCAACCATGCTAAGGATTTTCTTTCAGTTTGCCATACCACACACTATTTCCATGCACAGATGGCCAGTTGAAGCCAGGCGGGTGCCTGACTAATCAGGGAGGCCCCACACGCATGCACAGAGCGCACCTGACCCAATCATCTCAGTTGCTGATCAGCACTGAACAGGTAAACTCCATTCGCGCACATGTGCGCCCCAGGTGTGGGTTGGGGGGTGTAGGATGTGGGTCCTTTTGGCTCTAGGATCTGCAATCTCGGCTCCTAGAGACAGCAGGAGCTGAGGGAAAAGAGGCCCCTGGGCTGCCCACCCCTGGCTCCAGAGGAGCCAATCAGAGCAGCCTGGGGGAGGAGCCCAGCTGTCGCAGAGGGAGAGTGTGTGATCCAGCCACCCCTGAGGTTTGAATGCGTTCGAAAACCCCTCGTGCAAAAAGACCTAAGGATGTAAAGAAGTGTTCCTTTAACAAGGGGATTTAACCAGAAGACCAGTGCAACTGTAAAATTGGTATATACTTTGGAAATCTGTTTGCTATAAGACATTTGTATAGTTTAAGTACCTGGAATTTATAGGAAATCTGGATAAAATTGATAGCAGTGGACTCTGCTGCTAGAAGAACTGGAGCATTTGCTCCAGTCATTAAAGAGACAAATCAGTGTGTTATCTGGTCACACAGCCACAATAATGGCTAAATCAGAGAATTTTCATTTCCCTGATTGGCCATTTCTGTACAGAACTATTTTTGAAGACACAGGGAGGGCCCAGGAAGTCAGCCATTTTCTGGGCTCTCGTAATTTTTTTTCTGTGCTTACCAGTGATCTGGTACAGTGCACCCCATAGACCTCTTTTAGGATCTCTTTATTCCACATGCTGACGTGGACCAGAATGTCCCCACCCCCTGCTAATAATGCTCCATTTGCATTGGATGGAGTGTTGACTTGACCAGGGGGCCCAAAAGGGCTGTCTAGTCCAGGGCACTGGTATCTACGGGGGGTTTAGCAACTGCTAAACCAAGCCACTGACATATGCAAGTGTGGCATCTGTCTCTGTGCTCCAGTTTAACAGCATGCAAGAGCATTCTGCCAAAAGGTGTCCTCTCAAGGCTCCATGGCTAGGAATTTTCATTCATGGCCATCAGAAATGTCAGATACTGACTCCAAAACTCCTGCAAGCTTTGGAACCTGCATAGCAACTGTCCTTGAACAGCTATCCAAATGCAGATGGCATTTTTCTGGGACATGTGGACCCTTCCAGGTGATGGAGAACTCCAGCTGATCTGGCCTCACTGGAGTGGTCCACAAAACAGTACGTGCAGACATGTCTAGTGCTGTGCTCACTAATGAACATGCTAAAGGGGGCAAGGAGTGAGAGCAAATGCAATGCTGAAGTGCTTTCTCCCCATTCTATGAGGAAAAGCACTTCTGACAGTGCTTTTCCACCTCTCTGTGGTGAGATGGGAACTTGATAGGTGCAGGATTTTGTGAACCCCACGACCTTTGAGTTAGCCCATGTTTCTATTGCAGTGCTGTGCAGAACGTGCCATTGATTAGAGCACTATTCTTGATATTTTGCTAAACGCGTGCAATCTCAGTCTAATCCATTCATTTTAAAGCAAAAATCTAACAATAATGGACATATTTTCATTTGAATTCTGCACAAAATGTTTTCTATTCTCTTCTGTTCTTTTTAATAAAAGCTATTCTGACTCCTAAGCCTTGGAAAGTGACTTTGTATTCCCATCGTTCAAAATGATCCTGCACTATGTGTCTTTCTGCTTCCTAACTATACAAGGCTGCCTTTTGTGTTTTAATGTCTCCCTCTCAACCATTAGCAGTAAAATACATTTTCATGCAACTCTGACTTTATTTCTCTTACTTTCTTTCCTGATTTTTGACTACAGTTATGTTCATTGATTCTCTTTAATTAAATGTTGCATACAGGAGAAGGGAGAAGAGGAATACATCACAATTAGTGAAAGAGATTTCATTTACCCTTTGAAAAAATAATAATGTTTATTAGCTCTCATTTGTCTAAATTAATCATCATGAGATTGGATGTATTCAAATGATACCAGTAACAGAAGAGAGCTAATTTTTTTATTCTGAAATTGGTATTTAAAATATTCAGCTGAAGTTAAACATATAAAGAAGTGTGAAAGCAGTGAATAGGCAAAGTACATTTATATAGATGTCGATTTTCATATATACGTGCGTATATAAAATGACTTAAAATATGAGATCAGATGAGATGTGCAGTATATTTACAGCTTCACTAATTCTTACATTAGCAGAGCAGTCTTAATTATAGATCTGTTGAGTTGAAATGAGATAGGATAATAAAGGCCTGGTTCAGATCTCTTCTGTATAAGAACTGCACTGGAATTGTGGAAGGGTAAAGGAAACTTTGTGGCTTCCACCATGGTCTGAAATCGATGCCAATAACATTTCTGAGAAGTGTGGTAACCTCAGCAAGGCTGCTGTCTATAGATAGAGGGTCGCCTACTGTTAGAATCCACCCTTTCTTAAACCAGAGGCCTATTCACACTACAGCCAGTAGTCAACAATTAGGGGACTTCCGGGGAAGGGCATCTGCACTTGGAGGAGGCTGCTACAGCCTCCAAACACTCCCTGACTTTCCTGAAGTTCCCTTTTTGTTGATTAGGTGTGGAGCATAAAATCATGCTCCACACCTTTACCAATGTTAACTAGAAGCTTACCTGGCACATCCAAGCAGCAGCCATTAACACCTCTTCCAGTGCTCCAGAGTCATCTGAGGTTCTGCACAAGCGCACCGACACCTCGGACAACCATAGACGAGACTGTGTATGCACAGATCGTCAGCATCTTCATGAGGATGGCGCTGACAGACGCAGTCACAGAGGGTGCCACATCCAAAATGGTGGCATGCAGAAGAGGACCGATCCCAGATGGGTCACAGGTGGGTGATTGATTGCACGGGGCTCAGTCTGTTAGTGACTAGCACTCATAAGTGTAAGTGCCAGTTAACACTGGGTCATTGTGCTCCTTTCCCATCTGGTGGATGGGAAGGGAAGTGGGAAAACACCCCTGTTCACGATGGATTTGCCTGAATAGTGCCACCAGCAGACTTTCCCTTGGTAAGTATCCATCATATTTATGGCAGCAGTGGATCAGAAAAGATGGTACCATGAGCAGCCATCATGAATCAAAGCAAGGAGAATTTTCGCCCTCTGTCCACACCAGTTGTGACTCAAGTCAAACCAAAATGGGCTGGATCAAAGGAACATTTGCCTGGGCTGTGGAGATTTCAAGCAAAGCGAAGAGTGGGGGGAGGCATGGAAGAGAGTAGAGCTTCTGCCTGCATTCATCCATGCCAAACACTACTGAAGCACTGATTAATAGAAATGCAAACAAGAATAGCATGCCCCTTCCTTATATAGATTTAGGAAGGCAGTAAAGACACAACTCTTTGCCCTGGCCTTTGGCTGAGGTGATTATATTCTCCCCGCCCCGCCCCCAGTTACAGTCACTATGAATGCCATATGGAATGTACTCTTTTAAATTTGCTGAATTTTAAAGTGTTTTTAATGTGTATTTTTTTTAATGTGTATTTTGTTTTTAATCTGTTGGTTAATCTGTTGTTACCTGCCCAGAGAACTTCAGGTATGGGGTGGGATAGAAATGTAAACAAACAAACAAATAAATAAATAGCATGAATTCAAAATAATAAGAAATGGAGGTGGACAATCAAAAACTGCTCAAAGTGCATCAAATAAAGACTGAATATTGGAGAAGTGTAGTGCAAACCTGAACAGACAACCTGCAATAGAGCATTGCATTGGACAGTTCCTGAAGAAAATAGAAGGGAAAGTAGACCAAGCAAAGACCTGTCCGTGGCTTACAAATGGAACACTGAAGAAGGGAACAGGAGGCCTGCACAAGAACAGGCTATAAAAGCCACAATAGAAAAATCAACTATAGACATCAAGTGCCGATTATGCACAGAAACTGAAAAAACTATCAACCTTGTACTAAGCTGCTGCAAAAAGGCCATGCAGACTGATTACAGACAGCAACACAACACCTTTGCCAAAATGATCCACTGGAATCTGCCACAGTTACCATCTGCCAGCACCACAGAACTGGCAGGATCATAAGCCAAAAAAAGTGGTCAAAAATGAACAGGTAAAAATATTATGGGACTTCAGGACAGAAACTGATAAAGTTTTGGAACATAACACCCCTGATATCACCATTGAAGAAAAACTGAGGGTGTGGCTTATTGATGTTGCAATACCAAGAGATAGCAGGATTGACAGAGAAAATTACAAAATACAAGGACTTAAAGATTGAAGTTCAAAGACTCTGGCACAGTCCCACAGTGGTGGTCCCTGTGGTGATCAGCACACTAGGTGCCTTTCCAAAAGACCTTGGACAGCACTTAAAACAGCTGAACCACAAGGTTACCATCTGTCTATTACAAAAGGCCACCCTGCTGGGCTCCGCACACATTATCTGCCAGTACATAACATCATATTAGGAACTTGGGAAGAGCCCAATGCGTTGTGAAATAGCGAAGCCGACATGTTTGGTGTTGTGTTGTAGTGTTGTGTTTCTGTCAATAAAAATAATATTGCTTACAGATGTAGTTTTCAGAAACACTTACACTGAATTTTAGAGAACCATTAATATTTTGCAAGAATCTGTCCTGGATTTGTGACTGGCTTAAGGGCAGGAAGTGGAGAGGAGTAATAAACGGCCAATTCTCAGGGTAGGAAGTAAAAAGTGGGGTCCTCCAAGGCTCAGTGTTGGGACCAATGCTTTTTAATTTATTCATCAATGATCTAGAAGAAGGTGTAAATAGTAAAATAGCAAAGTTTGCTGATGATACTAAATTATTTAGGGTAGTAAAAACCGAAAAAGATTGCAAAGAGCTCCAGAGGATCTCTTAACATTGGATGAATGGGCAACCAAGTGGCAAATGTGGTTTAATCTTAACAAAGGCAAAGTAATGCACATCAGGGCCAAAAATCCAAATTATATCTATAAACTGATGGGGTCTGAGCTTTCTGCAACACACCAGGAAAGGGATCTCGGGGTTCTGATGGACAGTTCAATGAAGGTGTCAACCCAGTGTGCGGCAGCAGCAAAAAAAGCAAATTCAATGCTGGGAATAATTAGGAAGGGAATAGAAAATAAGTCAGCAAGTGTCATTTTGCCGCTTTATAAATCTATGGTGAGGCCACATTTGGAATATTATGTACCACACCTCAAAAAGGATATTGTGGAACTGGAAATGGTGCAGAGAAGGGCAACCGGAATTATTAAAGGCCTGGAACACCTCCCTTACGAAATCAGGCTGCAACATCTAGGCCTCTTCAAGTCTGGAGAGACAGTGTTTAAGAGGGGACCTTACTGAAGTATATTAACATTATGCACAGTATAAAAGGTGGATAGAGAAAAATTCTTTTCTCTATCACACAACACTAGAACCAGGGGGCACTCTATGAAGCTGATGGGTAGGATGACAGCTATATCAATGGCTACTAGAATGAATGCCTTGGTGCATCTTTCGGGCTGCGGGGGGGGGGGTGTAGGATGCTTCTAAGGCCATTTGCTGGGATTCAAGAGCAGGAAAAGGTTTGTCCTTGTATCTGCTTGAGATGCCCATGAGCATTTGGTGAGCCACCATGTGCAATGGGATGCTGGACTAGATGGGCTGTGGCCTAATCCAGCAGGGCTTCTCTTATGTTCTTATGACTAATCACTGCTTTGCACAAAATGACTGAGACCTTCTATTATTGCTATGTTGAATTAGATAGAGCTCTTATACCAGCATCCATGAATGAGCCTCTGGGTTCTTTAGCTAATTAGGTAAGTATGTAAATAAGACTTTATTCAGACAAGGTCAAAAACCCATAAATGTTTCGGAATAGTGTTTGATTTGCCAGACATTATCATGGGGCTCCCAATAACAGCCTAGAATACAGATCGAATACTACAGGTTTAAGGCATTGCCAAAGTCTGGAATATCAGCCACATCTGAGCAAAGTGAAATGATCTTATTCATTCTGAAATATTAAAAAAATAGAGGAATCAATAACTGATGTCTGGATGAAGCCTTAATAAATTCTTTTAAGTATGTATTAAATAAAAGCAGCATCTGCACAGGAGGAGGAAGCATCCTTCCCCCTCCATTTAAGGAAAGTGTTTCCCCTTTCACATAAAGAGAATTAATTGCCTCTATTGAAGCAGCACATGCTCTTAGTAAACACTAGGAGAGTAAATCCATAATGGAGCCCCTAAGGCATATGGATGGACCATGGGTCCCCTTTCCAGCAGCTCCTGTGGTTATAACCTATCCTAAGATGATGTAATACAGGGTAGGATATAAGTATAAAGAAATAAATTGTTCTTCTTGGACTGTGGCAACTAAAATTGCACACATTATTCTAAGTGAGGTCATGCTATCAATTTGTACAGCTACAATTAAATATTGTCTGTTTCATTTTCAATGCCATTAGATGTTATCTCTGCCATGACATTATCCTATTTATAGGTGAAACACATTGGGCTGATAAACACATTGGGGTGAGCTGTTTATTGCTAAGCCAAGATTTCTTTCCTGTTCATTTATAGCCACCTCAATTAGGATTGGTTTATAGGTATACTCTGGATTGCTTTTCTTTTTTTATGTCTGTATGAATCACACTGTAGCATGTGAACCCCAAAAACCTATCATGTGAACCCCTTCTCCCATTTTACATATGTAGGTTGTAGGATGGACAGAGCCAGATGCCTGCATGATGAGTTTCTGCTTTCATTAGCAGGGAGAGATGGGAAGAAGAAATTATAGCATATTTTGTGCATTTTTGTCTTTCTAGATCTTTGAATCTGACGTTCTATGTTTTATGGTATGGTCTGCCCCACCCTAGGACATTCAGTTGGAGGGTGGGACCAAAATGTAATCAACTATTTTGACAATTGCTATTTTCCCAATGCTACTTTGTAAGGGAAATAAACATTTACATGAGAAAGTGTTCACCATCTTGAGGTTTTACTTACTTTTTTCAAATTTATATATATTCTTCCTGTCACCTTAAGGCCAGAGCAGGTTATTGATAACAATAAAAACAAGCATATCATTCAGCACACATGCATAGGAAACATAGGTACAATATACCCCTCTCAATGTGACAGAATAACATCCATTAACCCTAAAATGACTCCATTTGCCAGATTACGTCCTAGCACAATCTGAAGACGAGCTGTGGAAGAGCTGGAATACCCCAATATCTCTTTCAGGTGTGAAGGGTTAAGTCCTTGTGCTCTTTTGTTACAGACCTTGGAAATGCATGGATAGTCCTGCTGAGAGCCACTTATCCCAAACTTACATGCAACCTAATAGTTTCTGGAAGCCTGAGTTTTTCTTATAAAAGCAAACCCCAGTATTAGCTGACCTGATGCAAATCATCCCATCAGCTATTTTGGGAAATGCTATCTGTTAATATCCTCAGATTTACTAGAGATTCTAAAAAGCTGAGAAGGAAACCTGACAATGCTTCCATTTTCTTGAATCCCTCCTTCTCTCTTCTCCTGCTTTCCACAAACAACCCAGTTTATATTCCTCAGAATAAAGATATATGTTTATGGTCATTGACCCAAAGAATATTACACACCTTGTAATTTGCACTCTTAAATTAACACTATTAGAAAGATTTAAAGCTGCAGTTGACAATTCACCAATTAAGGCTGCATTTGCATGCTAGTGTCATAATCCATATTAAATGCTAGAAAACACACTTTTCATCTTCTGGTCTTTAAAGTGGATTAGAGGTGATTTGGGAACGCTTAATTTCCACACACTACCACCTCTGAGCCACATATTTGAGTTTGTGTGCTGATGCAGCCCTAATTGGTCAATTATCAGCTGCGGCATAGGGCATGCTGGGCAGGGGGAGACAGTCTCTCCTGTTCCCAGGACAGGGCTTGAATCAACCATACAACCTGCACTTCATCCTTCCCTGTCTTTGGAATTGGCATTTCAGTCTCAGAGCTGAGCTGTCAGGTTTGAAGGTGAAGAACCTCTACACATTAGAAAAGGCAGCAGATGTGCTGTGTAGGGTGTTTTCTCTGCTGCTGTTTGTCCAAATGGTGGCAGAGAGCAGGGTGAGGGCAGCCCCATCAGAGTACTTTTTAAGGCACTTTCATGAAGAATACACTGAAGGGTGTACACAGATCCTCCAATGCCCTTGTCAGAGTGATCTGCAATAATGCTCTGGACATTAGCTGCCATGCTCCCCATGAATCAAAATAAATGTGGCATGTTTTATCAGCTGTGTGCTGTCACCACTAAGCTTACACCAATGTAGAACTTTGCTGGTATTGAGTAAGAGCCATACACTATTCCTAAATATTGCAAACTGTTGAGGAGCTAACTGCTTCAGCAACTTATCAAAACCAAATGTATATCAAGCCCTCAAAAGCAGCCTTCACTGACTGAAATAACTCTTACAAACCATTGGGTACTATCATATTGCTGCGGAGGATGGTGCATGATGGGAATTAACCTTCCTAATGCCACAGCACCTTAATGGAGTTCCTCATGTTGTGGAGACCCCCAACCACGGGGGCGGAGTAGCTGGGAGGTGGGAGGGAAGGGTGGAGGGAGACTTGTTGCGACCCCTCTGAAAGGGTAATTCGACCCCCAAAGGGGTCCCGACCCCCAGGTTGAGAACCACTGCTTTAAAACAAAGAGCACCTCTTTTCAGAAGAGAAGTGGAGTATCACTGAAGGAAATATTTTTGTACTCAGAATGAAAGAGTATAAAAATGTAGCATAGCACTAGTATTTATTGGTACACATATAATTGTCCTTTTCTTTTAGTACCACCAAAGATACAGGTGTTAGATACACAGGCAACTTGTGCAACATAACCAGTAGAGGGGAGCCAGATTTGCTTCCCACAGTTCTCCTGAGTGAATCTCCCACTGGTTGAATGGCATCTTGGAGAGCACATTCTGACATTAACTTTGTTCCTTTTTTTAGAAACAATAGACATTGTTCAGCTTTCATGTTTAACAACTGGTTTAAACCCTTTGCTTGAAAACAAACCCTGGGTTAAAGACAATATTCAACAACTTCTCAAAATAATAAGTTAGATTTATTTGAGCTATGTTTGACTGGACTAGGAAAATATGTGCTCTGTTATTCATTGCTTTTGTCTGCAAAGAGCCTACTTTAAAATACTGTATTAAACCCTGCAAACTAAGAGGCAAACTAAAACTGAAAATAAATGAAAACAGCAAAGCAAATCTTTGGCCTTAAATCTTAAGATATAATTTTTTGGAGCTGTACCAAGTGTACTATATTAAGTGCCTGGGTGCTAAACTTCAATGGGCCTTGAGCCACTGCAGTTAAAAAAAATTAAAGAGACATACCTCTTTTTGTTGAGGAAGTGTGATTGAAGGCAATTTTGCTGTCGAAGTTAGTGTACTGTATACAAATACTTGCAGTATAAATTTAGCCTTTCTGAATCAGCTGTCCTGAAACCGCCCACACCTGTGGATTCATTTTGCTAGATATTCATAGAGGTTGTCAAATAGCACTGGATTAATAGTCTATAGTTTGGAGAAGCATCAGCTTCTTCTGTCTGCTAATTAATAATGAAAGTAATATGTATAGTTAGTTTGCCCCTACAGCATGCCAAGTGTAATAGATGATTTCTGCGGTTCTTAGTGGTTTTGCATAATTTAATATGTTAGTATCCTTTTCTTAATTAATCAAATTCAGTTCCAATAACAAAGTATATATGTTATTCCTTAACAATTCTGAAACTACCACAATTTAGTAAGATTTCTTCATGCTGATACTATTTGTATACATTTTAACATATGTGAATGTCTTATCACATTTTGCTGAAAATGATCTCCTGTCTTGTCTTAATAGAAGTCTATACCTAAAACATATGAAGCTCTCACTTAACCAATCAAATCAATCAAATATGCATTTTAAAAAAATCAAACATTTATGTCCCAAAGAGAATATGGATAAAAAAACAGCATTTGTTCATTCATGAATATCTGATTATCTGTAGACTATATAAATATCTACATGTGGACTCACTAAATAAAAGCTATCTTAAACTTTTCTCCCACTCAGAATTATTAATAATTCATCCAATAAAATTTCAACAGCAAAAGATTATAACTGTCTATAGTATATGATTTAGAAATATTTTCAACATTATATATTGTGTTTAGCACTATTGAGCTGTTGCTAATTTTTTAAAGCATTCATAATTGTTGAAGGCTTCTCTGTGAAAGAACAAAAAACTACATGTCTGTAATTTTCTCCAAAAGTATGAAAGATGAGCATCTTAAAATATTTGCCATGTTAAATGTGTGAATGGTTCATACAGGTCTCTGATTATATTGTTTTCCAATTAAAAACTAGTATCAAATTATTTTCATCAGTTGTTCATGAAAACGCGTATTAGCAAAAATATTTACATGCACCAGATACTAGAAATTCCTGCCTACAAACCTAATAAGAATATATTATATTTTCTTTTGTATAAGCCCTATCACACTCATGAAAACCCAGAACAAACATATCTGTGGTGTATATTACTATGGTGTCCCAAAAAGCAATTCAGTCTAAATAATCCTGGTCCCAAATCCTTTCCCCCAAATAATGTTATCTCTGTGAGGAAAGCTGTGAGTTTTCATAACCAATTAGTATAATTTCATGCTTATTTATCAGAAATGAACAACAGTACTCATTTTGATCTAAAATTGACTTTTGCCTTGTTTAAATAGCACATTCATTCCCATATTTTAGGGGTGGGTGGGTAGCGGTGAATCTCAAACAAAATGTAATATAGGTAAAGTTTAGAATAAAATGGGACTGAAAGAAGAGTTTATTTCAAACTAAAACATAAAATCAATTTTTAAAATTGTTTGTTGGGTTTCTTTTAAGAAAATTATGCTTTGCTTTTTCATCCTACATATGCAATTTAGTATACTGCACTTCAAGCAGTTGGAAACAATAGATTGGCACTAGCTAATCAATTTTTATTTCAGAAGATAATAATAATCAATTTTGCATGCTTGTTTAAGATGAAAGTTATGCATACCTGTTTAGCAAAAACCTGAAGACAAGAGAGATCATGTTTCCTACTGAAAAAAGCACTTCAATGGAATTTGAAGCAAATATT
Organism: Aspidoscelis tigris stejnegeri; assembly: GCA_023333525.1. Taxonomy (NCBI): domain Eukaryota; kingdom Metazoa; phylum Chordata; class Lepidosauria; order Squamata; family Teiidae; genus Aspidoscelis; species Aspidoscelis tigris. The sequence continues at coordinate 78,529,223 of JALMGA010000003.1, forward strand.
TCTTCTTTGTTACAAATAACATTGAAACCACACCATCTGAAGCATTTTAAAGGTTCTAAACAAAAATGTCAATATTTCATCTGTCTAACTTGCTCAGGATACATTTAATATAAAAATAATTGAAGCAATGTAGCACTTCATTATTTGTAATGCATTAACTAGACTGTTTTACAGGAGGAATGACAGAAAAGAAAACCAATTATCTTGTAAATTAAAAAAGCAATGTAATTACAATAAAATGCACCCTGAAGATCCACTTTCAAACAGTAAATATAGCTAGATAATATGCAGGCTGATCCACAGCCCAGTTAATCTTGAAGTGCTTGGATTTCGGCCGATTTCGGCCCTTTTATTTCATTGGAGCTAAATCAACACGAGTAAATCCAACCGCTTTTGGGCATAACTAGGATGTGTGTGGATTGTCCTGTAAGAATAAAATAAGAAGCCAAGCAAATAAGACTGCAATCAGGAACGGTCAATGGGTTATTCTCTTCTTAAGCAAGGGTTTCAAACCTCCTTTCACTTCGTATTGGAAAGATTCATTGTGATGCCTCAAGATTTTGAATGACTAAAATGTTTATTTGCTGGCAGGTTTTTGCATCTGGCATGTGGGAAATGTTTGTTCTAAGGCTCAGTTAAAATGCGGCAGTAAGAAATGTTGCAGAGCAACCATGACTGTCTGGAGCTAATTAACTGCAATGCTTCATTTCTTGTTCTCGTTTTAAGAGAGGAGAGATAGCGCACAATACCTTTTTTATCTGCTTTTGATTGATTAAAACAAAAAAGATTAACGCTTTTGGGGGCATCCTAAATACCAGGCAATTTACTTCTGGCAATGTTAACAACACATATTTTAAAAATCTCTCACATATACCATATTGCAAACACAGTCAGTCCCATATGTCTTCCAGGTCACATGTTCTTTTTAAAAATATATTGCAGCCTATATAATTATTATTTTGTTAATTTTTACAAAACCTGACTTTGAATTTTATTGAATCACTTTCTTTTTAAATCAAGTAATGTCTATGTAGAAATTAAGAGAAATCAAGTTGATTGAAAATCCAATCTGGAAAACAGATAGTCCCTTCTAAAAGAAAGAAAGACACAATATTGTATTTTATGTAAGGGAAAGAAGCTGATGTTTTTCGTTTTCTATATTATGTCTGGATCAACATTCATAAACAAGTTTTTCTGCATGCATCTGGTCAACCTTTCTTGAAAAGAGAAAGGCTCTACATCTATCAATGGGTTAATGCAGATGAAGCCCCATATATTACCCTATTTTGCTACTTCGCAGAGAACCTGTTACATGTATCTAAGAGCAGCAGCCAAAAAAACTTCCTTTGTGCAACAGTTCTTTAAAATCAGATTGATTACAAGGAAGTGAGGCTGGTTGATTTTGATGGAATTTTCTTATAGGTTCAGAACAAGGATATTATCAATATGGGTTATGGTTTTGTTGTTGTTTACTTTGTGAGCTGAGCTTTGGCAAACATTAATCTGTTTAATCAACCAATAATCAGCTAAAGCTTGATACAACATATGCTTATTAATTAATTAAACAGGATTTAATGGATTTTATCACTAAGAAACTATGAATGACAATGCAAATGCGCAGGCTTCTTACTATAGCAATTTCAAAGTGGTGAAAGCATCCACTAGTTTGTGAAGTTGCACAATGGAGTCCCCAGTGTTTGAAAAGCTAGACTGTGGGACTTAGAAAGGGTTACAGAGAAAGAAGAGAGAATGTTGTGAAAGCCGTGGTTAGAAGCACTATGAAGAGAAGACCTTGTACTGAATCATCACATTTTCCTGCAGACTTAAAAAAAAATACTTATGCAGGGTTAATCAACAAGTTCTATATTTGCTAATAAAGTAATTGGCATTTTTTCAGGAAAAAAACATGGTGTATAGGCAAGACAGGTGCATTTTTTGAGCTTTAAATAATATCCGAGAGAGAGAGAGAGAGAGAGGGACACCATGAAATATAGTTTCCCACTGCTGCAGGTCCTTTGCTGCATCCACATGACCAAGATGTGGAATCATCAGAGGAGAGGGATGAATAAATGTCTCCTTTTGGTCCCCCAAACTCTGGGAAGGGACAAGGGCAGACTTTCAGGAAGCCCAGTTTAAGGACTTTTGCTGGATTCTACACAGATGTCATGAGTCAAATCTATGGCTAGGAACACAGCTACAGTCATTTTGGAGTAACAGAAGAAGATAAGAGAAGCTCTCCTGGATCTAGTCCAGCATCCTGTCTCACATAATGGCCCACCAATTGCTTCTGAGAATTCTCAACCAAAAGACAAAGGTGAAACCTTCACCTGCTCTCAAATCCCTGAAAATGCCCTTCAGAGGAATCCTGTCTGTATCTCGAACCTCAAGGAAGTACCTAGGCGTCCATTCTAGTAGCCTGTTCCCCACGAATTTATCTAATTCTTTCCTATTATTAAAAATTCAGCAGACTTCTGCTAGAACTTCTGGTTCCCTGCAGCAATTCAGGCTCCCTTTGGGAGAAGAAACATTCCATTGCTACACCACTCCTTCAGCACTGTCCAGTATAAACCACATGTCCATGCTCCCAAAACAGACCCTTCACACCAGGCCCTGTTTCTACCCAGCGATGTGAATGAAGCCTCTATCTTGTCAGTTCATGTCTCAAACTATGGACATAGCTTCAAAAGCAGCCCACTGCATCTAAAAAAGGACAGGCAAGCAAAGATAATCTAGACACAACATGAAGCTTAACCATTCAAAGGCAGTCACTGCAACTAAATGATGTCACCACCGCACCATACTTAAACACTCAGTACTTACAAACACACTGGTTCAAGCTTAGGAAGAAAAGTTATATCCAGCCTGCAGGTGCAAATGGCCAAAACACTCAGGACAGTGCTGCCTCCAGAGATTTTCTGAGATGGGAGAAAATCTTGTCTAAGTGGAATGACCCATTCATTACAAGATCAACCTTGGATCTCCATGAGTCATTTTATACACTTTGGGGACACCACAAGTGAATAAGAATTCAGGAAGCTGTTTGATTCCAAGCCAAGACATCATTTCATCCAAGTTAGTAATGTTGGTACTGAATGGTAGAATCTCTCCAGCCTTTCAGAAGAGACTCTTGCACAATCCCAAGATGCTGGGGATTGAAGCCAAAGCTCTCTACATGCAAAGTAAATCATTTTTCAATGGACTGACACCTTTCCCCTTCAAATAAGGCCCATATTCTGTGAGTGAGACCCAGCTGGTGAGCTTATGCTCAGGGAAGAACTTTTGATCTGCTGGAAGCATATGCAATGGAAAAAGAAGAAAGGCAATTTTGCCCATTCCTTCTATTCCCTGCAATTTCCCCCTTCCCCCCGCCCCATACCTCATGAACTTATTTTTGGCCAGCTGTCTGGGGCAAAAGAATCAAAGAAAATAAAAATTCTGTCTCTTCCCTTTCTATTAGGTATCTCTGCTGAATCAAAGGTTCTGAGTTCAAGGGCAGCCACTGGCTTCATCCAATTCTACTAATAAACATATTAACATGTATGCATAAATTTGGTTCACAAGTATATGAAGAATTCCCACAAGTTAGAAATTTCAGGAAAAATAAAAGATCAAAGATGATGATTAGAGGTGAAAGGCGAGATACTATCCATGCAAAGACAGGGAAATTTGGGCATAAAGACAGTCATAATATATGTTAGTCCACAAGCACTACTACCTTACAGTTCCACTTGCATTCTGTACGAATGACACCATCCATGTGTCCATTGTCATGTATCCAGGAGAAATTCTTTAGAGAATTCCCATAATATGCTGACAATGCAAGCTTGGCTGCTTCAATGGTGGTGACATGTGAACACTACTGCCACAATGGCCCCTTAACATGCCAGGAAGCAGCATGCTGTGAACAGAAGTACTAGGCAAGAATACTGAGCTGTCAATCTACCTCCCTATTCCATGGGGGAAATTGACCACCTGGTCACCCCCAACTAATGAGGACAAAGTCCTAAATATTACCAATCTCATTTTTTTATTATTCTGCAAAACCTCCTTCCTTTCTCTGACTGCATCATGTGGGGGCCCAATGGACTTGACATCTGTATCCCAGCAGCACACCTGGCATATAGCATTCCTCCAAGGAAGCCTAAGGATCAGCAAGTGTCCTCAGATGCATCCTTACAGTGGAGAGGGAAAGGAGACTCTGAGGGTGTTGGCCACTCTCAGGCACTTGTATAGCTGCAATATACACAAACAAAAGAGCCACACAGGTAACCTACATTTGCCAAGATCCATCCAGTGGCACTTTAGTGGACCAAAGATAGCCACCTTCTGTCCTTTCAATCCCCAGCTAGTAATAGTAATAATACCAATAGTACATAAGAACATAAGAGAATATTAGAGAAGCTCTGCTGGATCAGGTCACAGCCCATCTAGTCCAGCATCCTATCACACACAGTGGCACACCAAATACTCATGCACATCTCAAGCAGAGACAAGGACAAACCTTTGCCTGCTCTCGAATCCCAGCAAATGGCCTTAGAAGTGACCCCCTCCCCCCTCCCCACAGCCTGAAAGATGCACCAAGGAATTTGTTCTAGTAGCCATTGATACATCTGTCATCCATAAATTTGTCTAACTGGTAGCTGTTACCACCTCTTCTGGCAGCAAATTCCATAAGCTGATGACCCTGTTGGTGAAAAAATACTTCCCCTTGTCAGAACCGACTCTCCTACCCATCAGCCCTGGTTCTAGTGTTGTGTGATAGAGAAAAGAATTTTTCTCTATCCACCTTTTCTATGCCGTGCATAATTTTATATACTTCAATCAGGTCCCCTCTTAAAACGCCGCCTCTCCGGACTGAAGAAGCCTGGACATTGCAGCCTGCTTTCATAAGGGAGGTGTTCCAGACCCTTAATCACTCTGGTTGTCCTTTTCTGCACCTACTCAAGTTCTACAATATCCTTTTTGAGGTGCAGTGACCAGAATTGTACACAATATTCCAAATGTGGCCTCACCATAGATTTATAAAGAGGGAAAATGACACTTGCTGACTTATTTTCTATCCCCTTCCTAATCATTCCCAGCATTGAATTAGCTTTTTTCGCTGCTGCTGTGCAGTGGGTTGACGCTTTCATTGAACTGTCCACCAAAACCCTGAGATCCCTTTCCTGGTGTGTTGCAGAAAGCTCAGATCCCATCAGAATTTGGATTCTTGGCCCAGATTTGCATTACTTTGCACTTGTTAAGATTAAAGCACATTTGCTACTTACAGTAGTTGCCCACTCACCCAGTGCTAAGAGATCCCTCTGGAGCACTTGGCAATCCCTTTTGTTTTTTACTACCCTAAATAATTTAGTATCATCAGCAAACTTTGCTATTTTACTATGTACCCCTTCTTCTAGATCATTGATGAATAAATTAAAAAGCATCGGTCTCAACACTGAACCTTGAGGGACCCCACTTTTTACCTCTTTCCACCCTGAGAATTGGCTGTTTATTACTACTCTCTGCTTCCTGCCCTTAAGCCAGTCACAAATCCAGGACAGAACCTGTCCTTTTATTCCAAGGCTGATGAGTTTACTCAGTAGCCTTTGATGTGGCTACTAATACTAATACTAATAGAAGAAGAAGAAAAATTGGCTTTTATACCCCCACTTTTCTCACCCTTTTAAGGTGACTCTGAGCAGCTGTCAAAGCTTTCTGTTTTTCTTCCCACAACAGAACATCCTGTGAGGTGGGTGGTGCTGTGAGAACTCAGAAAGAGTGCTGTGACTAGCCCAAGGCCACCCAGCTGGGTGAGAACGAGAGTGGTGGGGTATGGTGCACAGCATGTAGATTATATTTCTCACTTCCATCTTCCCACTCTGCACTCTCAAATTTGACTTTTCTTCAGCACTGCATTCTGTTACCTGCCATTGCATGGTTTGGTTAATGTTATGTGTTGTCACCACTTGCTTGTCCCTTTGGAAATTAAGCACAGATCTTCTATGGATAAGCAACTGGTCAAGGAACCGAAAGCAGAGGGGTAGAATTAAATGAACTGTAAGAAGGTTCTGTAATGGGGCCTTTTAAATATAACACATACGTAAATGATCTAGAGGCCATGTTTGCTGTTGGCACAAAATAGAACAGATGTTGAAACAGAAGAGGACTGTGAAGAACTCCAAAGTAATTGCTGCCTACTGGGTAAATTGGTGTCAGAATATCAGGCGCTGTTCTGTGTGAACAAGTGTAAAGTAACGCATCTTGGAGCAACATATCCAAGCCACACATATAAACTAATGGGATCTGAGTTGCCTGCAACTGACTACAAAGCAGATTTTGGCATAATGGTAAATGGCTTAGTGAAAGATCAACCCAAAGTGCACTGGCTGTAAAACAAAACAAAATAAATCAACTGTGTGGTTGTATTAAGAATCGGTATTTGAAATAAAACTGCCAGCATCCTGCTGCCCTTATGCAAAGCAATAGTATGGCTTCACCTGGAAAACCGCATACCCCTTTGGTCACTACAGATCAAAAAAGATATAGCAGAATCAGAAAAAGTTCAAAGTAGTGGCAGCTACAATGGTCAAAAGGCTAAAGGGACTCCCTCATGAGAAAAAGATGAAACAATTTTACCCAGAATTCACACTTCCTGTATTATCTCAGGACAGGACAGGACACCCTGAATGAGGATAAGCAACTGGTCCCATGAAGAGACATGTTATCACTGTCTGCATTGGAATCATCTGTTCTATCCCACCTCAGACATTGACTTCAAAGCCTGGGCCTGTTCTGAAAGCTAGCACTGGAGCCTCATGGGCCCACTAATCCACTGGAACACCTTGATTTTGATCACCCTCAGCCTTTCCCCATTTACCACATAGGGGAACTCCTGCATGAGCCCTCAGCATTGCTCAGGGCTTCTTATTCCTCAGATGCAGCTCTGGATATGCAGGAGTTATCTACATCTGCTCTACATCTATGATCCCTGCCACCAACTGTGGCTCCATTCACACATCTGTCTCCTGAGAGAGGTTTGAACAGAGGCTGGGGAGGGCTAGCACAAGTGTGGTTAGTGCTGCACCTTGCCAGTACTTAGGGAAGCTCTGGTAAGGTTAGGGATAGATGTGGCATCCCAAAGTGTGGGTGTTAGATGTATCCTCCATCTTTGCTTCCAAGGGAGCCTTTCCTGAGGACGTGAAGGTGCGAAACCACCCACTATCCGCCCTATGTTCCTGTTCTGTACTATATGGCCTTGTGCTGTCCCACACTAGCATGCAGAGCTAGGCCTCTTAGACCCCTTCATGGAACAATCTGGGGGCAAGTGTAGAAAGGGGGTGAGTGATAAGGATGAATAAAATCATGCATAGACTTTATTCAGAAGACAAAGGGATCCTTTCCTCCCCTTTTCTAAAGCACAAGAACTATGAACCATACAATAAAACTGAATCTTGGAAGAGTCAGGATGGACCAAAGGATTTCCCCCTCCCCAAAAACACACCTAAGCTTTGGGACCCCCAACACAATATGGATGTAGGCTACCAGCTTGGCTGGCTTCAAGAGAGATTTGAATAAATTCATGGAAGCTCAGTTTTTGATTATTCCAAGTTCTGATGTATGTGTAATTTTGGGGAGGCAGGCACAGGAGGCAGAATGTCTCTGAAGGCCAGCTGATGACATACAGGCAAGTAGGGCAAGGCATTCCTTGTGGGCTGCCCTATGCAACTGGTTGACACTTGAGAATAGGCTTCAAAACTAGATGCGCCACAGGTCTGGCTCAGCAAGGCATTTCTTGAATTCTAATATCATTCTGGAGACTCTAGGTAAGAAGAGGGAACCAAATGCTCCAGAATTATTTACTGGAACATTCCTGAACTATTTCATAAAACTATTTCATAAAATTTATATTGAAGGATCTGCTCTAGCTGTCTGAAACAGGGTAAGAAAGAAATTTCCTTCTCCCAAAATACTAGGGCTAAGGTTCACCCAATGAAGAATCAGGACAGGTAAAAGTAAAATATTCACAAAGGGTTCAAGTTAAACTATGGAATGCACTATTATACAAAAAAAGATTTAGACAAATCATGGAGAAAAGGTTAGCCATGGCTCTTAGTCACATGGCCATCATGCCTATCTTAGGTATATGAGATAGCATAACTCTAAAGCCTGTGTGTGCTTGCCATAGCTTTCATGGCCACTTGGTTGGCCATTGTGAGAACAGGCCAGATGGACCACTGGTCCAACACAGCATGATGTTTTGTTACAGTCTTATATTCAGTCTGCATAAACACTATGCAGTGGGAGCTAACATGAAGGTGTGCACGGTTAAGTTTAGATCTGCCTTTAAGCTTTGTGGTCCCCAAACTATAAAAAACTGGGCTTACTTCTGCTCCTCCTGGCAGTTACAATACACCAGTAGCAAATTCAAGAAAGGCATTCTTAGTGTTTGCACTCTATGAAACACCCATTCCCAGAATACAACCAGTTGCCGCTGGCCAAAGGTTTATATACAAACACATACTAAGGGAGGCGGAAGGTGGAGGGGGACTGCCTAAATTATGACATAATCCTGTTTATTTTTTTCTGCTAAAGCTTCCTTTTCTAAACTGATAAAGCAACTTACAATACAAACATAATTCTAAACGGAGAGAGGAAAAACAATTCACACTGGGAAAGTTTAGGTGAAAAGAAATATTCACAGGACATGCTTAAAAGATAGATGTGGTTACCCTGTGACTGTCAAGGGAGAGAACATTCCAAATGGCAGGTGGCACTACAAAGACGGCTCTGTTGTGGGTGACTGCTAGAGAGTACACAGCAATTTGAAATGCCGACAACAGGATCATTCTAGGCAAGCTTAAATATTACCTAATATATACTTAGCAGAATCTATTGATGTTGCTTGCTTATTCAGTTTCTCCCACATAATAATGTATTATGCTGTATTAATTACAATGTATTCATGTGGTATAATTATGAGAGTATTTTTTTAAATGGACAGAGCAAAATTATGTCTTACCTAGGTGAAACAGAAGAGATGAAAAATAATCTTATCAAGTATGATCACATTTTGAATCCAAGTTGTTTGGGTTATACAGGTCAGAGGAAAAGAACAATGTGTGGGAAAACAAGCTATAAGTGATCCCAGTAAAATCCTGAAGTCAGTAAGTATGTAAAAAGTAGAAGTTTACCATCAATATTTATTCTCTTACTATTTCTCACCAACTTCCCCCCCCCTTCTTTAATATATGAAAGTGCCTCGTTGGCTTCCATTTCTCAGCCAAATTATTTTAGTATTTAATTGGTCTTGATTGAAACCATATTTTTATCTAGGAATGAGTTTGGAAATATAGGAAGGTCCGGCTAGTAACCAAAGTGATACCCAAAGATGGTATATGATGGCAGTGGCCTTATTTTCCAGGCAGCAAGAATAAAAATGTCCTGAGTTGCTAGGGAAGGGGGAAAGTGGCAATATGTTTGCATAGCAGAGGAGGATAGAGTTATAAAGGAAAGGTTAGCATGTGGAGTTGGTTATCAAAGCTAGTGAAAAACAAGTATGTGTCATCAGCTGTACAATGGACCAGCTTCCTATTTTCCGTTAACACTTTCTATATAGAACCAGGTGATACGTAAACAAGTCTCTTGCTGTCACCATCTTCCAAGCAACATGATAATACTATCTATGTAAAATTGGGTCACCTCTGACCTAATCCTTCTTTCTCTTCCCTGCTTCTATATGCATTATTGTTTGAAGGACTTTTATTCACTCTCCTCAGATGTTCCTTCCTTCTGAGTTGTTGTGTTGCCTAAATGGGAAGCTCAAGACAAAAAGAAAGTTCCTGCCACTGGGTTCCATGGAAAACTTTAGTGCAATCTTCTGCCTTTCCTGATGCTGAATGCATGGACTCTATAGGCAAATCCTAGTCAATGAGAGATCCATCTCTTGCCTAAATGTAACACTTTCTTCTGTCTTTACTCTTTTGCTCTTATCTCACCTCATTTCTAGAAGCACAGCTATAACTGAACAAGGAGAGAACCACATGCCATTCGGCCAGCCAACTAGAGCAACCTTCCGAAGGAAGATGAGGGAAAGCCACATCATTCATCAACTCTTGTGCAGACAAGGATTGTAAGGCAAGGATGCCCTGCTCCTTACCCTCCTCTCATGTGGAGTTCCAGCTCATTTCTTTTGGAGAACTCAATGATCTGGCCCTTGCTTTCCCTCAAAGCTTTTTACATCCCCTCAGTTTTTCTCCTCTTTCCTCCTGTCTCTTTCCTGTCTCCTCGTAGTCCATCTGTTGTCCAATCTTTCATGCTATAATCTCTTTGGCCTCCTCTTCATATTCAGAGTTGCCCCTGACATTAAGTAGAGTAGATTGATTGCCTTAGGTAGGAGAAGCTGAGGAGGGTTAGCAACATGATCAAAGAAAAAGATGCATCTACCTCAGGGACCATCCTAAATTTCCTTAAGATCCCCTTCTGTCCTTAGATGCAGTTCAGGAGTTATCAAATCAACTATGTGGAAGTAGGCGGTAACTGCCAATCACATTGATTTTCTTGTGGAACAGGACAGGATAGCAGCTTCTCCTTCTTTGCCTAAGTTAGTAAAGTGCCCTAGGCCAGAACTTTTTGTATTTATTGTCTCTCTGCTCTATCCCTTTTGCTGTCTAATTTAAACATTATGCAGGCATCACCCATAATAGGAACCTGATAGCTAACTGAAGTGAGAGAAATCAGTTTGCATCTGAATAATTGGAAAAAGGAAACTGGAGGGACATTTAATAGTTTAGTTTTCAATATTTGTCCTACTTAAACCCTAACAAAAGGAAGGGTCACTTGTGAGAGGGCAGCTGGGGCTATGAGTACTTTAGAATGGGCAGGAATGCTAGTGGTATTCTTTCATTTCATGTTTTCCAGGGAGAAGATTTTGCTCTTAGGAATGGGCCATCAGGATAGATATCACCCCTGCCCACTCCTTTTTCCAGTCAGGCAGAACCTTGCTTGGCACACGCTTTTTATCCATAGCCCAAAAAGTACAGCTTCCCTGTGGATTCAGGCATCAGTTTAAGATGCTCAATTTTAACCTCTCTACCACTATATTATTTTACTGCTCTTATTCATAAGTTTGAAGTACTTTACCATAAGTACTTTTAGGTACTTTCATTTCATTCCCTTCTCCTACCTCTGAGCACATAGAAATAGCTATAACTTAATTACAGTTATTCCTTATAAATCTAGTGTCCACAATATGGATTATTTATTTACATTTCTATCCCACCCCATACCCAAAGGTCTCTGGACAGGTAACAACCATTAAAACAACAGATTAAAAACAGAATATACATTAAAAGCACTTTAAAAAAAACAAATCTAAAACAAATGATGGTATCTATGCTGGGATGGAAAATATAATAATCTCAGCCAAAGGCCAGGGTAAAGAGGTGTGCCTTCACCACCTTCCTAAATATATGTAAGGAAGGGGCATGATGCACCTCGTAGAAGAAACTATTCCATAGTCTGGGGGCCATCACCAAAACGGCTGTCTCCCGGGTGCCCACCAACCTCACTACCAAAGGTGATGGGATGACCAGGAGGGCCTTACCGCTTGATCTTAAGGCACGGGCAGGTCAGTATGGGAGAAAGTGTTCCTTTAGATATTTGGGGCCCAAGTCATTTAGGGCCTTATAAGTCAGAGTGAGTACCTTAACTGGGCTCGATAGTAAATTGGCAGCCAATGCAGCCCTTTTAAAACTGGCATGATCTGTGTCCAGCTAGCTCTTCCAGTCAGCACTCTAGTGGCTGCATTTTGTACTAGCTGCAACTTCCAGACCGTCTTCAAGGGAAGCCCCATGTAGAGTGTGTTACAGTAGTCCAATCTAGAGGTTACCGGAGCATGGATGACTGTGGCCAAATTGTCTCTATCCAGAAAAGGTTTCAGTTGATGTACCAGCCATAGGTGGGAGCAGGCGCTCCTGGCCACGGCCTCCAGCTGGGCTTCAAGTGTCAGCATGGAGTCCAGGAATACTCCCAAGTTATGAACCTGTCCCTTCCCGGGTATTGCAACCCCATCAAGGACAGGGTATCTCCCAACTACACGGACCCGAGGCCCTGTGACACACAGCACCTTTGTCTTGTCTGGATTCAGATTCAATTTGTTGGCCCTCATCCAACCCATTACTGCCTCCAGACACCTGTCAAGCACTGCAACCACCTCTTCTGATTCAGATGGTACAGAGAGATAGAGCTGGGTATCATCTGCATACTGATGACACCTCACTCCAAATCTCCTGATGACTTCTCCCAATGGCTTCATATAGATGTTAAATAGCATGGGAGATAAGATCGACCCCTGAGGGGCCCCACAAGTTAGTTCCCAGGGTGTCAAATCAGTGTCTCCTACAGCCACTGTCTAGGTTCTGCTCTGGAGATAGGAGTGGAATCAGTGCCAGGCATTGCCTCCCACTCCTAAACTCCATAGTCTCTCCAAAAGGATACCGTGGTCAATGGTATAAAAAGCCACTGAGAGGTCCAGGAGAACCACCAGGGTAGCATTCCCCCTGTCTCTCTCCCAGAGGAGGCAACCAAGACTGTTTCCATGCCATAACTGGGCCTGAAGCCAGACTGAAATGAGTCTAGATAATAAGCTTCTTCCAAGCATGCCTGAACAGTGGCAGCTCTCTCCAGAACCTTCTCAGTTGGAAAACACAAAGATCACATGGGAAAGTGAAACTGAGTATTGTAGGAAGCATGTGGTGTTTTCTTGCGAGTGCCACTGCCTTTTCCCATATGGGCCTGGTAAGGCACAGGACAAGGTCCTGCTGCACTTCCCACAGTGGAATGGTATAATAATATCATTCTGCTGAAGCTAAGATGAAGTGTGGAAGGAGCCATCCGTACTTCAAGTGCTGGTATAGCCCCCAACTGGCAACAGCAACAACAACATCTGATTGGCATTTGGAGTAGATATTGCCATTCTGTTCAGCCAATGGTTTGTGGTGCACAATTGCACAGCCACAGCTGCAATTGTCCCACTCACTTGCAGCTTTGCACCCAAAACACAGTGTGAATGCTGCTGACCTGAAACACATTCTGAAACACTACATCCAGACATCACTAGCTGCTGTGGGTCAAGTTACAGGCAAGATTGTATTTGTCCACAGCTAATGAAGACTGGGGCAACTGTGGTGAACTCTGGGATGCTCCAAAATGGTGTGGCAGTATGGTGCAGGGTGCAGACGGACCTCCCCAGGAGTGTATGGAACTGCTCCCTCAAGGTAAGTGGGAACAAGGTGCAAATGTAGGTAGAACTATCAGAAGGCAAAGCACTGCAAGGCACAATTCTATGCACACTCACACTAAAGTCAGACTCATGGCTAACCTGAGCATTGTACACTGTGCAGAGGATTATACACAGTCACCCCAGATGACATAATATGTATGACAGGAAAAGACTGTGGAAAAGAACTGTAATGGAGCATTGTCCACTTTGACTTTATGACCTGGACGCTTCTGTACTGCTCTAATACATGTCTTGGCTGTCTCTACTTACTGATACTGAGCCTGCATCCAGACATCACTTACTTATTCTACTATATTTCAGTATTCTGGATTAAAGCAGGGTATTCCAGAATATCTAAACTTTACTCCAGAATATCAAAATATAGTCAGCAGTTTGTCTTTTAAATAGTTTTCTTTATTCCATTTATGCCATAAAACTGAATAATTAAAATGGGATAGTGGAGTCAGTCTAAATCTAAGTATAATCCTCAGCACCAGTGTTATGTTAAGCCCAGGGTGTTTCTAAGGCCATTTGCTGAGATTCTAGAGCAGGAATAGGTTTGTCCTTGTCTCTGCTTGAGATGCCCATGAGCATTTGGCGGGCCACAGTGTGCGACAGGATGCTGGACTAGATGGGCTGTGGCCTGATCCAGCAGGGCTTCTCTTATGTCCTTATTTATAGCTTTTAAATCCTACAAAGACCTATAGGCAACAAATTTTATTCTCATCTCCTCCATTTGGTCTTCTCAACATTCCTGTGATGCAGACTAAGCTGAAGACAGCAGCCGGGCCTAGATCACACTATGAGCTTCCATGGGCAAGAAAGAATTTGAACCCTGGGATTCTCAGGTCCTTATCCAGCACTCTATTCATTTATGCTATTTCCTTGTTTGAAAAGTTATTCTAACATGTGCACACACAGAGTTTCTCTCAGGATAGAGGTGTTCAACATGGAGCGTTTCTCTACCTATAACCAGAGATTGCTTAGGTTCCAGAGATGTGGGGAATCTCCTAACATCATAAGAACACCCCCATATTGATCCTTCATGAGGAAATGTGCCTTTTACTGGAGTCACATTAGGATGGAATGCAAGGCACATTCTAAATATGTGCATAGAAACATACAAAACTTGCTTTCCCAATTTTGGATTGAAACTTTGGATAACTTTATTAATTAAATCCTGATTACTCCATTATTTTTCCTGTTGTGATGTGCCTATCCACATAGTTCAGTAATATTCTAGATGATATACAGTATGTCCACAAGGCAATGTAGTAGGGTCCTTCTCTCCATCTAATTCCCACATCTGTTCTATCAGGCAAGCTACCTAATAGTCTCTGTGACTTGCCCAGCGTTGTCCCATCAGCTTCTTGTCAGATTTAGCATTTGAACACTTATATCCCAAATTGTAGACTGCATTCACACCCAAGTTTTACTCTAGCTTCAGTCCACCTTCTCAGAGGAAGAGACCCATCAGAAAAACTACCAGTCATTTTCTTTCCACATTTTCAATCCAAAATGTGAATTTTCTGGAGTTTGATAATGGCAGAAGAAAGCAGAGTCTCATTTTGCTGAGGTGTACACTCATTCCAAAAGTGGACTGAAGCTGGATTAAAGTTTAGGAGTGAATACAGCATATCATCCTAACACTCATTTTCATAACCATAAAAATGATGAGGTTTTCTTAAACTCCAAGTTAATTTTGAATTGTTTTTTCCCCCTGTAACATATAAAATACTAACATGGCTTTAAGAATAAGAGTATTGTATTTAGAAGACAACATAACAAGTAACCGGTCTACAGCTACAAGGATTCCCTTGAATTTTCTGCATTCTTCAAAGATACTCCTTTGAATTGCATTTGGCAGACTGTGCAGCCAACCCACTCATAATAGCAATGTTTGCACATGAATATTTTAAATAGAAGTAGCTATTTCTACAGTAGTCACATGAATTATCTATGGTTTTGGTCTTAGAGCTTTGTGCATCCTAGGTGTTTTCTGGGCTGCACATTCTTTTGTAGGAAGAAGAATCAACTCAGAGAAGTCCTGCAATGCAGGAACAGCAGTTTCTCTCTACTCTTTCTCTTGAATCCTGTCCTTATCCCAAAGACAGATTCTGGTGTGAATAAGCCTGGATCTGAGGGATTCTTACGGTCCAGTTGTATATATGAGGACTCAAGATTGACCTACAGGATGGCAACTATTTTATCCTTAAAATAGTGCTTAAGATGGAAACTTTTCACATCATACACACTTTTAACAGCCCCTCTTCCTGCCGGGCAATATTCTTCACTCCCCAAAAGATGAGAAGACCTTGAAAGCTGAAGGAGCAAATAAGTGACTGGGGTGACCATATGACATTTCACACCGGACATGTTTCTGGATGGGTTTGGGGAATGTGGTTCGGGAACTGGTGCAAAAATAACAAGGCAGACTGTTGTTCTTGTTCTCCTTTTTAATGGAGTAAACAAAGTGCAGGAAAATCCTAACTCCAATATGATTGCGCTGAGATTAAGGTCTAATGGCTTAAGGTTCAGGTGGAATCTGCATTGAATTTCTCAATCACGCTCTCAAAAGGGAAAGGATGAGGGCCCACACGCTTCCTAACAAGTCATTTTAACAGTTACAAGCTCGTACAAAGACCACACAGGGAGCCTAAGAGATGCAAATCGAATTCTAATCCGTGGTCATTCTGCGGGGCCTTCAACAAAGATGTACTAAAGCCTAATAGAAAAGAAATCAGTTCTCTGACACCAGCTCCTAGGAAAATCTATTAGAGAATGTACGGATCTTGTATTTACAGCCGTTGCTTTTAAAGGTTAAGGACAAGTACATGAAAAAGGTAGCCAGAAGGATTGTGGCTGCCGTGTGGGGTGTTTTTTTTTTCCATGTGAAATATTGCACAAACCTTAATGATTATATTCTCATTTTTATCCCTCAACGTGCTTTTATAATTTAGTTTGTATTCATTGAACAAAGGAATAATCCTTTTCGAATACGCTGGAAACGGGAGGGGAGGAGGGGGAAGGAAGAGAGAGAGAAAAATAGAGCCCGATCCTTGTCCCTTTTACTTGGAAAGAAAATCCTATTAATTTCAGCAATGTTCCTTCCAATTAAATTTGGGGCCAAGGACGGCCTGTCCTCAGGATCCTAAACACAATGAAATAGGAATTGCTCGAATTGATTTCAGTGACTTTAACTTCCATTTAAGTGGGCTTAGGATCGGGTCGCCGACAAATGTTTTTCTGCCTTCAGATGTCTTCAGAATAAATACAGGGAACCCATCCTAAGCATTCTCCTTCCTGAACCTCAAAGAAGGTTTCCTGGCGCTTAAGAGCACAGTATAGCCTACATCATAAACCTTGCTGATGATTCCGTCCGCATGGACCCCCTTTGGAGTTCCATTGGGTTAACTTTCGAGTAAACATGAAGGGTAAGGGCAGCTCACTTTATCCACAGGTGACACATTCTTGTGGGAGTAAGTCTGGCGGAGTTCCACAAAAAGGATTTCCGACCGAATGTGTAAAAGCATCCTAGCCTAAACGATCCTAAGCTCTTGAAAGGCATGATCAGAAAAGTCACTCCCAATTCCGTTCAATAACTGGAAGCAATCTGGGGAAAGAGTTTTGACTAGCCCGCAGAAATCAAGAGCTGCATGTGGAAATCAGCTAGTCCATTACAAAAAAGCATCTCATTTTTCCTTCTCTGCCCCTAGGCATTAAAAAGATTATTTATGGAGAACTGAAAGGCTGGTGCTAACTCCATTGAAATGTTCCTGGAGAAGCATCCAGGTCTTACTACAGACCGATCAAGATGGTGTATATTGCTCCGCACAGTTACCCAGCCTCAAACCAAAGGCTGCAGTCTGAACTTACTTCCATAGGTATACAGGAAACTAAGGACAATGAACGAGTTTTGAGTATTTGCAATACCTGGTGGCATACGCGAACAGTTTCTAATAGGAATCCAGGGAAACAACTAAGACTGTGGGATTCACCAGGAGGGCTGGAAGTAACAGCGTCCGTTTCCCGAAAATAGCTAAACACATCTAAATGATGACTACAGTATCTGCCTAAAGGGGTACATGGTTGTTTTCCGTCCCCTCCCTTTTCATTTCCATCTGAGGTCGAAGGGGAGAGGTACATTTGGGCTACCTGGCCAGTCACAAACATGCCTTGCTCTGGATCCTTGGGTAGAACGGGGGTCCTTATAGAGAATTAAAATGGTGGTTTATTTTCTCTCTCTCTCCCCCCCCCCCATTATTTCACATCTGCAGATTTTTCAGCGATTTTCCTTTCGCCTCTCAATAAGCCTTTCCTGTGTTTCTCCTGAGAACAGCCGGCATGTGCCCCTGAACCCAGGCCACACTGAGAAGGTGTTGTTCTCTCTGCTGGTGAGAAAAGGGGGGGGCAGAATTGCCAGTGGGACTAGTTCCAAATGAATTAGGGCAGGAGCTGGTCTTTAGGTCTCAGTCCCCGTTCAAATAAATCGGACTCGCACCTTAGATGGCTGAAAGGACTCCCAGCAACTGAATACCTATCCGCTGGCGGTGGGCTGGAGTCTGCAAGGCAATTTGTTAATTTTCTGTTCTTCTTACCAAGGTTTGTTGGAATGCTGTGCTTTATTCTCTCTCTCTCTCTGTCTCTCTCTCTCCCCCTGCATCAACTCCTTCTCTTCCAGAATGGGCCCACTTTAATTGCTTCCGTGACAGCAGTAGCCGGCTCAACATTATCTACCTGAACGATCAATAATTGTCAGAGCACAGTTGCCGGAGGGGAGGGGAGGGGAGGGGGCGTTATGCCACGCAGGCCTAGAGTCCCTTTCTAAAGTGTGGAATTCTTGGCTTGAGCCCCCTTTTGAGTATAGCCCCGCGATCCCAAAGGATTGGGTGGCCCCACCCTAAACAAGCCGCTTCGAGACCTCCCTCTACGAATGTGGGGAGACAAAGAAACCCGCGGCTCCGTCTACCTGAAGGTTAGCCCTCATCTCGAGCCAAAGCGGAGCCCTTCACACGTATGGGCAGCCACGTGGCGGGGAGGGTGAGGAAAGGAGGTCGCTGGCCGCGAGGGGCGGCTCAAGTGAGATTGCGTGTTGCACGTCGGGCGACGGGGCGGGGGGCGGGGTAAAGGTTAAAAATTCCTTCCAGCCGTTTCCTACTTTGTCCCAAGTTTGGTCTGAACTGCCAGATGGAAGGAGAAGACCTAAGGAGACCCAACAAAAAGTGCTCCCTGGGCGGGCTTCACCACGCGCAGTTTTGAGCGATTTGGATTTACTGCACGTGGAAGAAAGGAGCAAATGAGGAAGGGAAACAAACGACAGGTGTCATTCACGAGAAGAGCCGCTCCTGGACTCTTTAGCCGCCAGGTCCCAGCAGTCCGCCAATTCCCCCCTCCTCCTCCCCACCCCCTCCCCATCGGAGCTCCTACTCCAGTGATGGCCAACCTATGGCACACGTGTCACAGGTGACACGGCAAGCCCTTTTGGGTGACACACCTGGTCACCCTGGCACCTGGGCGTGTAGTGCTTGCTTGTTCTTGAAGTGTACGAAATACCAACTTTCAATTGAAGATTTAGCAACAAAATTCACTAATGTAAAGAATTATTTGTTTTTGCTTTTAATAAAATACATATATCAAAAATATAACTTTTTTATTAGAGCTACAACTATCACAAAATTACGGATATTTCTAGATGTGACACAGCACCCGAGTTAAGCGAGGTTTTCTTGCGAATTTTGACACACCGAGCTCAGGAGGTTCGCTCTGGGATCCTAGACCATTTCCGTCTGACGATCACGCCTCCCGGTAGGGAGCTGAGGTCCCTTTGTCGGGTGACTGGGCGACCGGAAAGGGGAGAAGGACTCGTCCCGGGGCCTTTCCTTGCCACACTCCCCTCGCGCCCTGAGGCTTAAGGGTGCGGAAAGGGCTGCAGCGCAGGTCCCGCTGGGCCGGGGCCAGTTTCACTGCGGATCTGAATGGGACGCGGGTTGCGCAGTGCCTCGCGATTGCTGAAGGCACTTAAGCCTAACGTGTCGCGCACGTGAGGCGCCTCTGGAACCGCTGCGGTCTTCGAGCGCCTCCGGGAAGTTTCCAGCACCGAGATCTACTATAGAGGCCGAGCGCAATGAAGCATTCTCCATTCGTTGTTCTTCTGGGGTAGCGGCTCCGGCGCCACCGGCCAAGGCGTCCGACCACGAGGACACCTGGGCCGAGATATTGTAGCTTGGACCTTACAGCCTTCTCCAGAGTTGCCCAGAATTCTTGATACGTGCCTCACTCCGTAATGAGTAAAAATAGTCTCTCTTTCACTGCGTATTTCGACGTAATCTAGATTTGTTTGCGCACCTAAATCTTATTTTGCGTTTTTCTGAAACTAAACTGGCCTTAGAAAGCCGGGTGGGTGGCTGGGAGAATTCCTCAGCTTGCTTCCCTTGACGCAAATGCTTCCGACGATCCAATCGCCTTCAAGGCCAGTAGAATAGCTAAAACCTTCTGGATGAGGTCTGTGGGACCTCCAAGGCTTTTCTTTTGCCTTCGTCCTCTAAATACTTCCCAGAAAGTACCCGGGATAAATCCCACTGATTTCCCAGCCCGTCCAAAGACGCCTAAAAGTTGCGCCTAAAAATCTCGAGCGGCGTTTGTTGCGCGTGGGAACCGCGCAAAACCTTCGCCCTACCCAAGCGGCCTCGTCAATCATGGCTCATCATTTCAGCCCGAGGAACACGAAGCAATTTTCGGAGGGGGGTGGGTGGGGAAGCAAATGGCCACAATTGCCCCCCGAAGTGCGGCAGGGGCTCCCGCCTTCCTTCCACGTCGCTCGCTTTAAGCGGGTTTCGTCCTCACGATCTGCGCGGCCCAAGCGCCTGCGAACAGCGGCCACCGGGAAGCGAGTTCAGCTCGCTGCCCTCACAGTTACCACTTCACTCTTCGATCCCGAATGGCTTCGTGGTCTGGAAAGGGAATTTGGGTAAAGCTTTTCCCACGTCTCAACTGCTGATCATTGAGGCTGCGGTGCTATACACAGTTACGCGGGCATAAGACTCACGGACCCTCCTTCCCCATTTACAAACCTCTAAAAAACGAAAGCCTGGAAGGTCTCGGTAGAATTTATTTCCTGGCAAGCATGGATAGAATTGCAGCTCATATCCCTTGTAAAAGACTATATTAGCCATTTGGAATTTTGAACACTGTATATCACCTCCCAGAGTCTCTCAGTGAATGTAATAGAAGTTTCGTCTGATGGTGGGAAAGGACGACCTTATAAATGTTAAAAAATAACAAGGCACCTAAGATCCTTTTTCACCTCTAGGCTCGTGCAGGTTCGCCAAAGTTTTAGTAGAATACATTTAGGTGAACACAGCAGGTGAGAAAATATGCGAGTTGGTTTCTTTTTTAATTTTTTGCACCATCGTTCCAACTGTGAGCTTCAGGGACAGACAGAACGATATACGCATTTGTTTGTGGTTTGTTTGTTTGTTTTTTAAATCAGTATTAAAGTCTACAGCAATTTTCTTGAATTGATTGCTTGTTGTTGTTAGTAAAAATAAGCATGCTACTGTTGTGGTTTACATTAGTTTAGTGTCTTTCAAATCAAATACATAAATTGATAGAAGGTTCCAAGTTCAAACTCTGGGCATCTCAACTGGAAATATCTTTTAAGAGGCAGACTTGGGGTGTTTTTCCACTGTCACTAAAAGTACCCATTAAGTACCCATTAATGGGTACATAATGGCATTTTTGTACCCATTAATGGGTACTTAATGGGTACTTCTAGTGACAGTGGAAAAACACCCTTGGGATCTTTAGGAAAAAATCAAATAAAACATTCCCTAAGCCAAACAGCTCCAAAATCTGACTTGGTCTAAGATAGAAAATCATAATTTATTTATTTGGACTTTTATCCCACCCTATAGCCAAAGGTCTCGGGGTTGCCTACAACATTAAAAACCAAATATAAAATGAACATTCTAAAACAGTAACAGTGCCTGAAAGCCTGAAGGAAAAATTGATCCTTATCTAGCCAAAGGCTATGGCAAAAGGTTGCAGCTTCACACCCTCTCGTGAACATGTGAAGTGAAGTTGCCTTATGCACCTCAAGAGATCATTCCATAATCTGGGAGCCAGCACTGAGATATTTGGGGCCCAGGCCATTTAAGGCCTTATAAGTTAAGGTTAATATCTTGAATTGGGCTCAGTAGCAACTGACAGTCAGTGCAGCTCTTTTAAGATCAGCATGACGTGTGTCCAGCCAGCCTTTCTGGTCAGCAGTCTAGCAGCTCTTTGAACTGTCTTCAGGGGCAGCCCCATGTAGAGCACATTACAACAGTGTAATCTAGAAGTTGCCACTGTGACCAAATCATCTCTGTTCAGAAGATGCTTTAGCTTATATGATTAGAAAAAAATAAATCTTATAAAACTATTACTGGACTTATTTCTTCAATTCAGATCTTCCCTGTGGAAACTGGTTACTTCTTTCTTAACACTGATAGTTTAATACTGTTTTAAAAGTTATTTTAAAATATTTTTCATGTTTTTAGCTTTTTAATCTTTTTAAAAATAAAATACATATATACTTGTATGTGAATCTCCCATAGCATTTAAAAAAACCCTGAAGCAGTTTAGAAATAAACTGCCCTAGATTAAGAGCAAAACCTGTGTTGAATAACAGAGGACTTGGAACCACAAGAAAAGGAAAACGGAAGCCCTAGAGGCAGCTTTAATGGTGCACTAAGCTGTAGTTCAGTGGCAGAACAAAATGCCTGGAAAGCAGAGTTGCTGGTTTGATCCCCTGCCTCCCTCCAGAAGCAAGCAAGGGCAAACCAGTCAGTGGTACCAAACAACAAGCCACAAGTGGGCAGTCCTTGGCTTAAAAGAACTATACTGCTGGACCAATCCCTTTACTTCAGAGACATGGACTAGGATTAATTATGAACACAGAGACTTCTAAACATGAGTCCAGATTGCCCATTAGTCTGTGTACCCACTCTGAGGTCTTCAAAAGAATTTGTGAGCACCATCTGGTAATATCGAGAAAACCCTACTTGAGAGTGGCACCTTCCTTCTGGAATGGCCACTTTGCACGGCTCGGGGTGTGGAAATGATGTTCCTGGTATGGCATAATTTAACCCATCTTTAATGCTTTTACTAGAATTCCTTTAATTGGATTTGAAATAAAGTTGTCAGGATGGTAATCCTTGAAAGACTGACCCAGAAAGAAGACCTATTGTGCTGAATGAACGATAATCTGTGCTGAATGAACGATAATCTCTTTAACAGGTATGCATAGAACACCACAGTCAACAAAACAATCCTGCATTGTTCTTAAAAACATCAGGCATGCTTAGAATGGCTTGCTAGGTAACAGGCAATTACTGGGATGGATGATACTTTGTAGACGAGTAGCAAAGTTTGTAGGGACAATAGACAATATCTCAGTGGCCTCCACCATTTACTTATGTGAAGGAAGGAAGGGAGGGAGGGAGGGAGGAAGGAAGGAAGAGAGGGAGGGAGGGAGGGAGGGAGGAAGGAAGGAAGGAGCAGCCCACAAAAATAATCCCATAGTCTTTGCACTCACATTTTGAAATGTCTGAGAGTATACAAGAGACTTTATTCCAGACCAAGTGCCCAGGGAAACAGATGGACTATGAGGAGGTATCAGACTCTATTTCTTGCAGCGCATATTCCATTTTGTTTCCTTTTTTCTGTCACAAAATCTCTTGGAAGAAGCAATCAAACTTTTCTCTCCAGGAAGGATTACCCTATGGTAAGCCAGCAGTTTGCACTTATGAAAAAAAAAAACCACCACTAACTGCCATGCCATCATCCATTTAAGTCAAGAGAACATTTCCCATTATCAGGTTGATCATCTGTTCCTGTGTAGCTTTCCACTTCCAATAGCATTCACTGGTTATTGAGAAAGCAAGGAAATGGTGATCCTGAAGAAGCAGAGTGACAGTGAAGAGGAGATGCTTATTTTTTTCTTTATGCAAATATGAAGCTTATATGAAGGGGTCTATAAGTACATAAGAAGGGGTGGATCAGATCCATGGCCCATCGAGCCCAGCAGTCTGCTCATATATAAGTCAACCAGGTGCACAAGAAAAGCCATCAGCAGGACCCAAGAACATAGCTTACCCAGCTTACAGTCTCCTAGCAGCTGGCTTTTGGAGGCCTGCCACCACCTACTGTCATCAAGACAAATAACCTCACTGATAGCCCTGACTCCCCTGCATTGGTCCAAACCATTTTTGAAATTATCCAGACTGGTACCCCAACAACACTTTTCATGGAAGGCAATTCCATATTCAACTATGCATTCACCTTCACTGAATGACTTCCAGTTCTAGTATTTTAGGACAGGAAGAAAAATGTCTCCCTATCCACTTCATCACAGCTCTGCATAGTTTTATGCACCCCGTCATATCTCCTCTCACTCATTTCTTTTCTACCCTCCCCTCGCCCAAATGATGCGACCTTTCCTTATAGGATAGTCCCTCCATCCCCTTGATCAGCTTGGTGTTCTCCTCTGGAACTTCACCAACCTTGCTGTACCATCTTTGAGATGAGGTGACCAAAATTGGTCAATAGTATTTGATACCATTTTTATAATTATCACTAACATTCTACAGGTATTTTTTTTTTACATTGGTTACACACAGCTCTCATTTCATTCATGTATAGGAGTAGTTAGGATTTTTAGCTGTAGTGTACATCGCTTTACAGTTGTTCACACAGAATGGCACCTGCCACCCAGTTTTCCAATCTGCAGGGATCCCTTTGGAGTTCCTCAAAATCTCTTTTGCTTTTACCACTCTGAACCATTGGGTGCCATCTGTAAACTTGGCTATTCCACTGGTCAGGCCTGACTCCAAATAATTTATAATTACATTTAAAAGCATCTGTCCAAGGACAGAACCTTGGGGGACCCAATTTGTTACTTCCCTCCATTGTAAGAAATTTACTTCTACGTTTTGTATTGCTTAACCATTCAGCAATAGGATATGCATGGTGGCTTAGATGAAAAACTGCTAAGTTTGATTTTCTCCCCACTTACTTAGCATTCATTTAGCCTTTGAGGTAGGATAGGCTGAGAAGCAACAACTGGCCCAGGTCACCCTGTGAATTCCCATATCCTAGACAGACACACTTCTCACTACAGATGATTCTTAAGAACAGAAAATATTATACTATAGCTGCCCCTCCTCCAATAGGTATTTGTCCTTGACTTGTCATATGAAACAGTAAAGATCAGGAATAGCTAAGGTGAAATTCTAGTTGTTTTGTTATATATATGAACATAAGAAGAGCCCTGCAGGATCAGGCCATATCCCATCTATTCCACCATCCACCAGTTTCTTGTTAACTTCTCAAGTGGCCCACCAGTTTCTAATGGCATCTCAAGCAGAAGGCAAAAGCAAAACCTTCTCAGCCCCCTGCAAATGGCCTAGAAAGGCATCTCATCTATCTCTCCATGCTGGAGGAAGTACCTAGGCATCCATTCCAGTAGCCATCGATACACTTATCTTCCATTAATTTGTTTAACCTATATTATAGGTCCCATCATTCCATGTTAATGGATCATGTTGGTTAGAAATCATAAAAGTTACATTCCATCAGTAGCTGAAGGGACACACCTTAGGACGTTTTTGCACCGGGCCGTATTCTAAATTATATTCTGGAATAGGAGTCTGCTATCCCCATGCTGTTGCAGACTATGACAGACCATACCCAAGACCTGCTTTGGTCCACACCAGCAGACAGATGGCAGGTCCCTATTCTGACATATAATCTGGAATAAGGCCCAGTGCAGAAAGGGCCTTAGTCACCCATGTCTGGTCCATCGATGGCTCTCATTCCAGTGATGGTATTGGAGATGGACAGCCTCCAAAAGAGTCAAGAACTATATTAAGCATATGGTTGGCCACTAAGAGAGCATGCTGCTGGACCAGATCAGGGGCCTTTCTGCTCTTGGCGTTATTCTGGAATATATCTCAGGACAGGAGCTTGTTGTCCACATGCTAGTCCAGACTATGGTAGGCCTTAGGTGATGCCTACCATAGTCTGCATTAGCATGTGAATAACAGACCCCTATCCCGAGATATATTCCAGATTTAAGGTCAAGTGTAGAGAGGGCTCAGGTTTTTCTTGACCTAATCTGTACATTTCTTTCACTGCATATACCAAAAGAATGATTGATTCTTCTGGAGGCTTTTACTAGACAGGCTTTGTTCTCAAATGTCCACATTTAAGAGATGTCTCCTCAGTTTGGAAGGTGTAATGCACTATTATTGCTGATAATAGTTGTAGTAGCAGCAATACATAGTGATCTAACAGTATGCAGCATGTTTTTTTTTTTGGGGGGGTGCCTTTTAGAGCAACTTTGATCTCTCCTCCCTTTTTTCCCTTAGCTTTGCATTGCATCCTCTGCAATAAATAATATGTGAAGCACCACTGGCAAACATATCTTGTCCATTTAAAGAAACCTTCTCCTTCTAGTGTCATCTTAGCTATTCCAGCCTTCAAAAGTTATGTAGGAGGGATCGCCAAATGTATGCAGGGGTGCATGGTCCAGATTCCTCTCTACAGACATAGTTTATTCAATCAGTATTTCAGATGTTGATATTCCATGGCAAATCTAGTCCAAATATTATTTCTTTCTGCCCTGATTTCAGCAAAATGTTCTTCCAAGGAAACTTCTTGAGGCTTCATCAACAAGAAGAAAATGGTCTTGGTTTGGTCTCTCTTGTCTTTTAACGCTGTCCTTATGTATGCAAAGCATCCTGCCTCCTCCCAGCCCCTGTCGTGGGTAATCTCCTGCAAATGCTCCTTCAGTCACCGCATTTAAGAAAATACATTAATAAATAGCAACATAATAATATGAACCAAGCATTTTACACAAAACTATTTAACTGAGATCTCCTTGCTGCTGATTAAATAACTATTAACCCTAAGGGACTAGAAGGAAAATCAACATTTTTTCTTCCCTTCGGTCAATATTCCTTCCTCCTTACCAGCAAAAGTGTTCTGTGCTTGGATTAGGTAATGTGTTTTGTTTGAGGTTTTGGCACTGGTGGAGTCCTTTGGAGGTGGGGGAAGAAAGAAAGAAAACTATATTTTCGAAAGGACTGGTAGAAAGAAAGAAAGAAAGAAAGAAAGAAAGAAAGAAAGAAAGAAAGAAAGAAAGAAAGAAAGAAAGAAAGAAAGAAAGAAAGAAAGAAAGAAAGAAAGAAAGAAAGAAAGAAAGAAAGAAAGAAAGAAATCCCCTTTATGACTAGCACACTGTGTTTAAAATAGCAGATATAAGGGTTTGCAAAAAAAAACTGGAAGAAAAAAAATCTTTAGTGCTTGTCTACTGGTTGTTCCCATCTCCCCCCTTCGCCTCTCCTGGGCACGTTATTCTGTATCTTTCAGCGTGTCCGGCTCTCATGATTGCAAATAGGCCTGTTTTCAAATGGAAATAAGACTTCCAAACTGATTATGTGTATTGAATCGGAGCCTCTTGTTTAAAATGTATTGAAAAAGGATGATGGCTGCAGACCGCTATGCAACCCTCTCGGAGAGGTAGACTTATTTTGCAACTTTTGGCCACTGGAGAATATTTCAGCTAGATAATTACAGCAGCTTGGTAGGACTCCCTTCCTCTCCCTCTCCCTGCCTCATCATTGCTCTGCCGCCCTCCCGTGTGTCATTTTGGTCCGCCCTCCCTCCCCCCTACACACCCTTTCAATCATCGGCTTCAACGAATTTGTTTTGACCAACGCGGCCACCATTACCCTCTTCTGCAATGAGGAGTAAGATGGTGTGGCAACATCTGGATGTGCTAGAGGTGCAGCAGAGGTGCATGTTTCCGATCCTACAAGTGAAACAGGGTAGGCAGCTGGGAAAGAATGGGTAATGGACCAGGTTTGTCTGGTTCCTCCCTTGACTATTATCCACAGGAACCATTCCATCAGTCCACAGGAGGGGGTGGGATTACTGAGTAGGGCCTTCTCAAACTCTCTTAGGAAGCCTTCCCTTCTCTTGCAAAGATCTGCCTCTTTAAAAAGAGAAGAAGAGGAGGAGGATCCTTTTCATTTATGAAGACAATGTTTCCAGTTCTCCATCTGACCTTTATTTTATAAAATAAAAATGGCCACCTTACCTTTAAAGAGAAAAGTACATTTTTGAAAAGCACAGTGAACCTTAGCCACAGTTCTTGTCATCACTGTGCTGGGGGGGGGGGAGGGGAGGGGAGGGGTGGTGGAAGGGGAGAGGAGAGGAGAGGATCTGTTGCAAAATTCAGGCTCTGGGCTCAGTTCTTATTCCTGCCAAAATTTCAAAACATTTAGCTTCTAAGTCTTTCCCATTCTTAAGAATCAGATTTGTGCTTCTTCATTTAAAACTATGAGCATCCCCAAACCGGACTACATGCAGACCAAATTGCCCAAATCCATGCTAAATTTAGTCCTCTAGAAAGCTGTTCTCACTATGGTTTGGGAGTGAAGTCCGCATTATTTTGAGGGCCAAGTCTGTGCATGGGGATGCTCCTGGGCTATTTGGGGAGGAGATAGACTCTGATGTCATTAGGAGGTGGGTTTTCATGTCCTGTGTTCACCGTTCCTGGTGATTGCAACTGCTGGCCAATTTTAAACAGTGTCCAAACAGAAATGAGCCTCTTCTCTCTGCA
This sequence comes from Aspidoscelis tigris stejnegeri, assembly GCA_023333525.1. Taxonomy (NCBI): domain Eukaryota; kingdom Metazoa; phylum Chordata; class Lepidosauria; order Squamata; family Teiidae; genus Aspidoscelis; species Aspidoscelis tigris. Next base: position 78,557,149 of record JALMGA010000003.1, read on the forward strand.
ATCCAATTGCTGGACAAAAGTAAAAAAAAAAAACTGATCACCCCAGTTTGACAGGTAAAGATGCAGTGATGAGGGAGGTAATCTGATTGTTCTCCCGTGAGCCTCTTCCTGCAACCTTTATTCCACCTCCACTCCCTGATCACAGCTAACCAAAGCCACTACAATGTTTAGAGGCAGTTTAGCAGAGAAGAGACTCATTTCTGCTTGATCACTGTTTAAAAATGGCCAGCAGTTGCAATCGGGCAAGGGGCATTGGGTGGCATTTCCCTGCCCTCACTACAGCGCGTGGCACAGCGGTTGGTGACGTCAACCCAGCTCCTATCAGGAAAGAGAGGGCAAAGAGAAAATGATGCTGTTTCCCCAAGCAGGGGTTTAGCACAGTTTGCATGGGGTCAGGTATATTCAACTTGAGCCCGTGCTTTCATCAATCACATGGGGACGGGTCAATTCAGACTCGGCTATGTATTCGGACTAAATTTTATCCAATTCAGACTAAATGGAGTGCATGGGGACACGGCCTGTGGGAGTGTGAACACAGCAATGAAAATGATTAGATGACTTTAGGACTAAGCTGATTATTAATATATCTATGTTTATCAAGTCAGGTTAGTTTGGTAGCTTGAGCCTAGAGCCAACACTTGGCAGATCTGGGTCCCAGTTCTTGTTTGGTGCTCTAGAGGTGGTGTCACCATTTCCTTGCCACTCAATTTTCTCTCATAGGATTATTGAGAGTATAAAATTGGGGGGAGGGACCAGAACAGCCTTGACCTCTTTGGGGGAATGGGGTAAGATAATTGTAATGAAAAAAATACATTACATAAATATTTCCCAGTATATTCAACTACTAAGCAAAACTTCTCTATGAAATTCAGGATGTTGCTCCTTAAAGTTGCAGATTTGAAAACTGAAAGCAATTCTAAGGAATTTCTCATTTTAATCACAGACTCTTGGTCCAAAGGGAAGAACACACATGCTTTCATCAGATCACCCATTATGAGTCCATGCTCTGCAATTCTTTCCTCCCTCACCCATTCCAGACCTTTCTGGCTCCTTTTCTCAGTGTTTAGGCCTCAAGAAATATCCTAATTTCTACCTGTAAACAGGGAATTGATGAGGGAAGTTTTTAACATTGCACTGAATAAATCAGAAATTTAGGTGGATTCTCCCTCATTAGGAGCCAGCAGCTTGGACCTGACCCAGATGTATACCAGCATCCTTCTTCATTCATTTTGTCCTATCTTCCTTCCTTCCTTCTTCTCTCTTACCATTCTCCACCTTTTCAGAAATCCAGTCCTGCTTTTGCTCTTCTACTTTCTGATTGGCTGTTACCTCTTATGCGCTTCAGACTGGACAAGTGTGGAGCTGCACAGTTAGGATGCATAAATGATCCATCGCCCACACTATGAATATTAATGCCTACTTTTGCCATTCCAGTGGGTGTTCTCTTTCTGCCAAGCCACAGCCTTCTAAAACCAAGGATGAGGAAGAATGATGAAAATATTTGGAACATGAACAAAAAAGATCATGTCCAAAGAATGACAAAATATTTTTGTGTGTCACTCTCTATAGCTGGATGCATTAAATTTAGTTATATTATTGTAGTTATGCACACCCACAGCATACCTGCTTAAAATATGTGTCTAAGATATATAACATACTCCTGCTTAACTTTAACAAAATCATCCCTGGGAGTTCAGATTCACATTTATGTTTATGTTGCCTGCAGAAGAATATATAATAAAATGTATGGTAATAAATTCTGAGGACAAAGAATAAAATCAGAGTCCAGAGTTGAACATGTAGGGTGCATGGGCTAGTGCCCAGATATGAAAGTAATCCCATAGATTTCAGTAGAATGTGCTCAGTCAAAATGGGCATGGGTCAGTTGAATTTAAGACAAGCTTTGGCTTTAAGATAAATAGTTAAAATAATTTACCCAGCAATCTTATACACATTTAGTAATTTCCATTAAGTTCAATTGAACTTAGCTTTCCTAAAATGGCAGTCCTACCCTCCATCTCATGCGTGCTTTTCCTGGAGACAAACATCACTGAAAATTGTCTATGACCCTCATATTTACTAAACTTGAACATCCATGATAGTATACTCAAGATGAAACTGTTAGTTGCAGTTTGTTGAAAATGTTCAAATCTTCCTTTTTCTGTTTTTCTGATCTGTCATCAAAGTTGTTGATTAAAAACTTTTAAAAATGCAAAGATAGTCTACTGGTGGTATCTGGCTAGCTTAAGCTCTTTATCTGAAAAGGAAGGCTGTCTCTAAGCTCATAAACACCTGCAAAATAGACAACACGTGGCCTGTTGCAAAGTCCCATTCGAAAGGTTGCAGGATGATTCCAAGCTGGGTAGGAACATAAGAGGAAATGTCTGCTGATTTTGATAGAGCAGGATTGAAAACCTCATTTTATGAAATCTTTGGGGGGGGAGGGTCACATGCTTTTCTTGAAATGTACTGCAAACTGTACAGTAGGTAGGTACAAAACTAAAGTGCTTGCCCTCTGACTTCTGGCCGCAATACTTACAGCATGTGGCCACAATTACTATTATGTTAGTTAGGTGCATAGTTCAAGGAAAGTTCTTTGTGAACGTGTGATCAGTAATATTCACACTTGCAAATACTGGAAACTATGAAATGTAAGCACTAAAGATTTCCTTTTCATTAAGGAATTAATTCTTTAAAAAGAAGAAAATCCAGTTGGCTAGAAGTGTACAGCCCTTCTTGGAGCACTTTCCTTTAGAAGCACATTTATAAGTGGAAAGAGGAAAGGTGAGTTAAAGTTTATGTTAAATGTACATTAAATTTATGTCCTGACCTTAATGCTGTATTGCTAAAGCTTAAGAAATCCAGACAACCTATATGTAATGCAGGAACACTAGAAACAGCTCTTTATCTCTAGATAGAAATATACACAAAGAAAGAAAACCCTTGCACACCATTCAGGCAAAATTCAAGTTCTACGGGGGGTGGGGGGGACTTTACAGGTCCCACAGACTTCAGTGTTGAACTGTTAAGCAAATCCATTGTTTTGCATAAATGGAGATATACTGAGAGAGTTAGTAGAAAAGTTTGTTTTGAATTTTGTGACAGTGCCATAGAGAAAAGGTCTTCCCCACAGCCCCTCCCAAATAATTCTAGAAGAAGCAATTTGAAAATAACCCAATCAAATACTTCTCTTAAAATTAGAGATAAATTAGAATGATTTTGATGAGCCACTGTCCATCTGAAAAGGTTTACAGTTCAACCAAGTCAGCAAATTTTTCTTTCCTTCCTTCCAATCAGGTTTGTCATTCACTTTATGAAATGTGCAAGAAATTTTTAAAACTGCTTTCAACATTCTCCTAAAGTTTAACATCTCTAACTAACATGGAAGTTGCATTCGGTGGAATAATCTGGTGGGATAATTATATGTATTTGGAATCTTGATAGCAACCACAGTCTAGGAGAACTGTATAGGGTTGGAGGCTTGCAATCTTATACATAACATTATTTAGAAAGGAGTTCAGTCGAAGCCACATGGCTGTATTTCTGGGCTGATATCTTTGAAATCATCAAGAAGCATGAGGCACATTGTCTGAAATCCGGTGGCAGCGAAAGAACTCAATAAACTATAGCAAGCCTAATTAGAAGAAAAATCCAACAAACTTGGAAAAGTAATTAAAGTCTGCAGTCCACCTGTGGTTGTAGACTTCAGAAATCTACAAGACTGATGAAGGCAATGGATCTATCCAAATTGTGGATTTTATAAATAAATGTTAATGTATTCATTATTGCCATTTTGATATCACCCTATGCCTAATAGTCTCAGGGCAGTTTACAAATAAAATATAGTAATTTAAATTTTTAAAACTAAAGTTTAAAAAGCAGAAAGTGTTGATATAAATAAAGTAGAACTCTCTGCTTGCATCAATATTTAATTTTCATCATACTCTTTCTGGCAAAAACAAACCTATTTATTTAATATTTTAGTGTGGTTTTAAGTTGCTTTTACTGTTTCTTTAGCTGTTACTGTTCTGCAGCTACAACACGACTGATCTGTTGACATGCAACATCTGGGAATAATGGGAAGACTTTCCATCAAAGGGTCAATTACGCCTCTAAATTAAACTAAATATGCTTTAAACCATAAATAAATAAATAAATGATATCATTTACAAATTTGGAAAAGTTTAAACCCTTCCGCTACATCTTTTGAGATGTTATACTGACATCACCAGATTCACCATCACTCAAAACTTGCACCAGTTCCTTTTACTCTTTCTATCCTGGGCCCTTGCAAAGAGACCTCAATTAAAAAGGGGAGGGGGAAGGAAAATGGCTCTCCAACATCTCCAACACCTAAACTATCTCCTCTAGAAGAAGATTTTAAAAGTGAAAATTCCCATTATCAAATGGAAACACTTTTATTTAGGATTAACCAAACTTAACGAAGAAAACCAAGACACTATCAAAGATGTAGCAGTTAAAACAAATACAATGTATTTAATCAGTAAGTTGGTTAAAGGAATAGGCTGAAGTCAGATTTAAATCTCAAAAAGAAATGGAAAAGACCTACATAACAATTCTTGGAAACCAGCTTATCAAAATTTACTTTTAGGTAAAGTATCTGAAATTTGGAACTTCTTGCTGTATTTACATGAGCGTGGGTTTTTGTGCTTTGGGTCTGTTTATATTTTTAAAAAATGGTTTAGAAGAGGTGCAATCAAATTTCTTCTTATTAAAATCAGATCTCTGCAGGTGGATAAATAAATGGCAGGAATGATAATTCTGGCCTGGGTGAAGTTTTCTTATTGCTTCCAGGAAATTCACTTTTCTGACTATTTGCTTCCCAAATGCCACCTAGGCGGATAGCTAGTACTCTAAATACTCTATGTTTACTAGGAACTAAGCTCTGCTGCTTATGGTGAAGTACATCTACCTTCTAGCTTTCATTTCAAATACAGTGAGTCAGAACAACCTACTTAAACAATTTTCCCATTGTTAACTGCATTGAAGATCTAGATACTATCACAGATACCTCCTTATCAGTCACCTGCTAACTTTAGCTCCTGCTGGACCAAGTTTCCACTAAGAAGAGGATCTGAAATGTATTATTATAAAGAGAAAGAGACAAAGACAAAAAGAGGGAAATTTGACCTTACCTGGTCTTTGCTATTCCTGTGGTAAGAAACAAGCGCAAGTCATTTCGTGCTAATCATCAAATTGCCATAGAACAAGGCATTTCTGCTTTCCAGAACCGTTTGATAGTATAGACATATTTCCATTTACTGTGACCTCCCCTCTCTTGTCATCAGCAGACCCAAGTGGGAAGATAAGAAAGATGCTGTCAACTTTGCTCCAACTAGTTTACCACTGAAGGATTGATCATCTTCATGAGGCACTCAATGTTTACCTCCAAGCTCTCTTTGTCCACCCACCCCTTAGTAGCTGGACAAGAGCTGGTTTCCCAGCGAGGCCCTTGTATCTGCTCAATTGCACAGAAATTCACTTCATTGGGATTCTCTTCATTTTCCAGGTGGCTATGGATTCCTTTCCGTGAGCCTTACACTTTTTATTAGTGTCTTACAGAGCTTCCGTTCTTATTATTTGCCTTGATGTGACCCTCCATTCCTGAGTTAAATGAATCTTGGAAGCTGCTTTTTTTTACTGTAAAAATGTCTTTACTTATAAGGGAACACACTTACCCTCACAAAAAAGAGACCCAGATGGATGGTATCTATCATATCTAATGGGCCGACGGTGTCTTTATACCTTCTTTCCCAAGACATTTTATCCCCTTCTATCAACACATTAGAGGACTTATCCCACGTACATGAGATAAGAAGTTTTCCAAGTGTATTCTAGTTTGTAAGAATTGTTAGAATTTTAAAAAAGACTTAATCTTGGTTCTCTTTACCTGCTTAATTCTGAAAGCATGAGTTCACTACTCTGCAACTTACACTGAAAATTGAAATTTTACTTCTCAGCCAGCATTTCCAGTTATGATCTCCCTTTCTTTTGCCCCACCCAGCCAGTCTAGACCCCTGTTGATTCAAGTGGGAATTATTATTTTAGTGTTACTATTCAAGGCTGATTTCTTTGATAGAAGCATATTCTTTTGGTGTGTGACCTCAGCCACATTTAGCTGAAAGCAAATTCCATGAAAATCAAAGACTACAGGGTTAATCAGAAGATATATTTTGTGAGGAATCAGTGAGACTCCCAAAATGTCTTCAGGGGGAGAATTTTGGCTTAAGATGAATTATACTATCTGTATATGATAATAATGTCTTGTTCTTCATTGGAGCAACCCTAAACTGAAGGGGGAAAGTCCTTGATTAAAAAGGCAACGATAGGATATAATGTCACTTCTTTTTTCTTTCTTTTTAAGGGAAAGAACTATAGTTTTGCTAGAACAATTTTGTTTGCTTTTCTCCTGATTGATATGTAAATACAGTTTGAATTGTGTTTGCTCGGACTCCAGAGGTCTATAAAGAGACAAATTCACCTTTCTGTGGAATAAGCAAATAGACTTTAAACTAAGCCGACATCAGACAAAGTGGAAGCCAGTTTATTTAATCGAAACTAAATGTAGTTGCAGAAAGATAACTCAGTGTACATAATCATCCATTACTGTCATTACTCCCACCACCAAATATGTGTTTATGAGTTTGTGCACATAATACTATATCCATTTATTTTCCCCAGGCTATTTGGAACAAACACACACTGTTTCCCTGTCATTCTTTTAAGGCCTAACTTTAGGGCTGTGGAGGGAGAGTGGGGTGGAGATGGAGCCCAGAGACAGCTAAAATAGCTTCAGGAATGCTGCTTTATAATTGCATCTCCTTCCTTCTGATTACAACCATTCAATTGATTCCAAAGAAGAAAACATATAATATGTATAAATTCCCCCACCGGCCAAACAAGGACTTCGCAAACTGTGGGCACATTTGAAAAACCTAAGGAGAGTTGAAGGGTGGCTGACTAGCTCAGCCGTGCAGATTTGTGGCTTCAGATGTTTTCCTGCCAATTTCCTCTGACATGCTCCCTAGACGCAGTTTCTTTGCTTCTTTCTTTTCCTTCTTTTCCTCTCCCCTTCTCTCTTTCTGTGCACGCATGCACATATGGACGGGCATTTCAAATGACAGCCTCGAGTGTTCCTTTTTTGGGCTCTGCGGATGCTAATTTTAGCACAGAGGTATAAAAAGGAAGGGGGAATAGTTAGCTAAATAGCAGCAGCTGGAAATGTTTCTTTTGCACTTGACTAAAAAAGTCTGTCCCTTTCCTGCTCTTCCTCCACGCATAAGTAGCATCTACAGTACAGTATACTTAACATCTCTCCTGGCACACGTGGCGTCTTCATGTTCTAAGAGTGGAAGTTCCTTATTTATTTTATTAAAGCCAAGCCTTCCCCTTCCCCCAGCAGACAGGGATGGGGGTGGGATAAGGATGCGGGGGATGAAATCTGGTGCAAATGAGGCTTCTCGTCTATGCAAAGGTGCTATTCACATCCCTGTGGATCCCCCTTGCTGCCCAAGAAATTCCCTGTCGCCTTCCGCTCCTTCCTCTGTTGCTTCTCGGAAGTCTCGTTTCTGAGACTGGATTTTGATACGGCCAGGCGAGAAGGGAGGGGGAGAGGCAAAGGGAAAAGGCGCCACAAGGTGATCTTGAGTTCTTGTAACTTCTTGGCAACAGCACGGGAGTAGTTTGCAATTGACTTCTTTTGGGATATTTTTTAAACTTCCCAGGCTAGCGGACAGCACCCGATATCCCAGGTGGTCTCCCATCCATGTACTAACCACACAGATCCAACTTAGCGGTAAAGATCATTGAAAGGTCCCCAGAGTGAACTTATTCAGCCTCGAATTACACCTCCAGCCGGGCTTTAAAGGAGGCAAAATGTTTTGAACTCTTTTCACCCCCTCCTTATTCTCCGTCCCAGAGAGAAGTCGTCCTTAGCTGTCGATCAACCGAGAACTTCCTTGCCCTGAGAAGGTCTGCTGTTTGGCACGCAAACGACCCTCAGGAGCTCATCAGTCAAGAAAAGTCTCCAAGGGTTCTTTTTGGGGGGGCTGGGGGTGTCTGTTTTGTCTCATAGCCCATCTCGGAAGAAGAAAAAGTCCTGACTCGGCCTTCGTTCACAACCCTGACTCTTGGTTTGCCACCTTCGATTTTCTTACAGAACTTCTCCGTGGTCTAAGATCTACCAGGACGGGCACGGCCACCCGTCGGGGCGACTGTCACCCCCTGCCGCAGCCATCCACGATCACTGCATGTAAGGAGATCGCATAAACGTCGAAGGAAGGAGTGGCGAGTGAGTCTGCACTGGTGCGCGCGCCTGTATGTATACATCTGTTCCAGGAAATCGCGGTCTCTCTGGCTGTACTGTTAGTTTTAATTCATGCTACCCAGTAGACATCAAGCACAATAAACTATCGTTTTATTTTGATTATAAATAAGATTACTGTACTTAGAGTACAATTAACGTAGGAAACCTTTGTAGAAATGGCGGGTTGTTGTTGTTTTTTTACAAGTTAATAAAACTGAACGCCCCCAGGCCCCATGCCTGTTAGTTTGTTCCTGGTTACCTTTCCCTTTTAATTATTATTTTTTAAAAAAATTTCTGTGCCTTTTTGGAATTTCTCTTAGTGCTCTGTCAATATTGCCTTTCTTCTGCTTGGATTTCCTTGTCGCTACGTCTCGTTCGTTATCTTAGACAGCAGCATGCCCTGCCCCTTCCTTCTTCGTCGGGAATGCAGAAGCTAATCTTTGTTTACCGGCCGGTTTACCACCAGCCCTTCCTCGGCCCAGCGCTGGTGCAGCCCTAACTAGACTTTCCTAGACGGAAGCACCACCAAGCAGAATGGGACTTACTTTTGAGTAGGCATTGACTTCGATGGGCGGCCCTGGAAAACTCTTTTTGCCCTGCCCGGCTCCGATTTCGTGTGTGATTTTTATAACGGGAGGGGGAGCTGGGAGGGAAAGAGTAATGGGGCCAAAAAGAAATATATATGGTCTTTATAATTTATTAGAAGCTCCTGAAGAAGTTTTTTTTTTTAAAGCCAAATATATCTACATAAATTACAGGGGGTGGGGGAGGCAAGGCCAGGCTTCATTTGTTTGGTTGCTTGTATTTTTTAAAAAATAAACAAAATGCTCATGATACTAAAAGCTATGGGTTCAGTCCAACGTTTCTGACAGCGTTTAACAGCTACGGGGGTGTCACATCGAACATAAGGAACGTAATGCCAGTGTCTCCGTTCACCGTCTGTACTGAGGCCCTGTGTTGTTCCCGCGTGTATTAACCGGAGGAGGGGGCGAACGCTAACGTCTGTCTTTTTTTTCCGCGGGGGAGGGGAGAAGCACCCACCCTTCGCCCCAGGTTTCCGTAGGTACATACAAGCGTCCAGGGGCGATCCACGTCCGCCGCGGCCAGAGGGTCTTGGAGGGGACGGGGGGGGGGGGTCTGCGGCGCCATCCGACTCCCTCGGGCAATCTTCCGGGCCTCCCGCGACGGCCATTTCACGCCCTGCGAAGTCTGCCTCTTTTGCTGCACCCCGAAGGGCCAGCGCTCCCCCACTCCTCCGGGAGAGCGAGGGAAACAAGCGACGGGGGGGGGGGCGCAGAGTCCGAGGCGGGCGGCTACCGAAGGCAGGGCGGGAAGGGGGCGAAAGGAAAGGAGGAGGCCCTGCCCGTCGGGGAAGGAGGCGGCGGCGGCGGCCCGGTCGGAGAAGCGGCCGGGCGCGAAGTCCCTTCTCTCTCACCAGGTCCTTCCATATAGCAAGGTGGAGCAAGACATGGCCGTCCCATAGTCAGAGGTGGCGGAGTTCAGGTGAGAGAGCGCAGACACCTGGCTCTGCAGGTTCGACGGGCTGCTCCCCGCGTGCTGCCCCAGGTCTGGCGACTGCCCCGCGCTGCTAGCCTGGTGGCTCTGGTGCGGCCCCAGGCCGGTGCCGTTGGAGGCCACGGTGATGGCGGTGGCTGCGGCGGCCTGCTGCTGGTGGTGGCCTTGGAGGGCGGCTGCGGCGGGCACGTTGGAGCCCGCTTGACAAGGCTTGCCGTCCTTGACCAGGACGGGCACGGCCACCCGTCGGGGCGACTGCTGCTGCTGTTGCTGCTGCTGCTGCTGGCAAGAGGCGCCCCCTTCCTGCTGCATTTGCTGCTGGGCCGCTTTGTCCTTGGCCTGCCGCTTCATCTTGTAGCGGTGGTTCTGGAACCAGATCTTGACCTGGGTGGGCGTCAGGTGGATCATGCTGGCCAGGTGCTCCCGCTCGGGCGCCGAGAGGTACTTCTGCTGCTTGAAGCGCCGCTCCAGCTCGTAGACCTGAGCCTGCGAGAAGAGCACGCGGCGCTTCCTCCGGGGCGTGCTCTGCAGCGGGGCCATGCTCTTGCTCACGTCGCCCAGGGAGCTCAGCGTGCCCATGCCGCCCATGTTCATCCCGGAAGAAGGGCCCATGAAGCGTGAGACTGAAAGACAGAAAAGAAAAGAAAGAACAGCGCCAGAAAGCGGAGTCAGTGCGGGCAAGGACAGGCCGCCCGAGCGGGCAGGCGAACGGACGCCCGCCAAACGCGCGCAGGGATCCGGCAGTGCGGACCTGGGCCCGAAGTGAATCGCAAGTGAAGTTTAAAAAATCCCAACGGAGAAACTGATTCCTCCGGAGGAAGAATTAAAAGCCAACAGAAGCCCTTTCGGAAACCAGGTTTAAAACTGGATTCTAATTCTAATTATTATTATTTTAATCACACGCAACCCGTTGTTTGTAGGGCCTAAAACGCTAGAACAGAAGTAAACGAGAAGCAGGAAACTCGGAGTTTAGAGGGATTTCGCAGACACACACACAGAGCGAGACATTCGGACTGGCGCCTCTCAGAATTACTGCATCGGCTTCCTAGCCTGTCAAATTAAGCGACCTTGTCTCTCCTCTTATTCCTCTAATTCTGCATTATGAATTGTCCCTGGTTTATTCCTTGTCACCTACGATTTATTTCTTTTTACTAATTCGTTCCGATATTTCCCTTCTTAATCCTCTCTCTCGTTCCTTGCCAATTTGCAGAATTTTAATTTTAATTTTCCTCCGCGTACCGGCATCCATCCATAACAACATTCAATAGTATTCGCGCGCGCCCAGGGCGCAATGTATTTATTCGTTCTTCCAAGGCGCCCTTCTCCTCGCCCTCCTATAACGCTCGGGCGCTGTGCTGAATCGCGAGATCCCAGCGCTTCAGCCGAAGTCAGGACGGAGAGAAACGTCCAGGACGAGATAGGAACCAACCCAAGGAAAAGGGGGGAAAAGGCGAGGCAGAGGAAAGCCTTCCGACCAATTTCAGGGTGCGGGCTGGGGCGATGACCCATCTTGACCCGCGCAGAGGAGCCCCCCCCTCCACCTCACAGCCCCTGGCTCTAACCGCTTCCCCACACTGTCCCTCCAGCCTGCAGTCCCCGAAGTGGCGCTCGGGAGTTTGGAGCGCCGGCGGGGGAAGGAAGAGGGAAGTCGGGCACTTACTTGTGGAGAAGCGGGGGTCCGGATTGGCCCCGTACCATCCCGTGGCGGAAGCGCTGTTCCTCATGGTGTCCTGGTAAGGCGGGAGGTCGCCCATGTTCCCGTTGCAGTAGCCCCCCATGGCGGTGTGGGAGAGCTGGGGGACGCCGGCGGCTGTCATGTGGTAGGCGGCGGTGACCGTCCCGTTATGGCCCATGGGGTGCTGCTGCATGGCCGGCTGAGTTACCTGCGATTGCCTGTAGGCTGTCAGAGGAGCGCCCAGGTTACTGCCCTCCATGGCCACTTTCTTGTAGCTTTCCTCCAAGGGGCTCAAGATGTCAGACACTGAGAAAGGAGTCGTATGCTTTGGGCTCATCGACATGATTCGGCGGCTGGGGGGAGAGGAGGGAAAAAAAGGGAAAGGGGAGGCAAATCTCTCTCTCTCTCTCCCTCTCTCTCTCTCTCTCACTCCCTCTCTCTCTCTCTCGTTTTTTCCCCCCCAAATATTCTGGTGTGTTGCCTCCACGCCGATCTTGTTGGATGAACACGTAACCGAGTGGACCAAGTCCGCCTTAATTTGATTGAGTGGAGCCTGCGAGCTGCCTTTCGTTTGTTTTAGCCAGACGCCAGGTTTTAGGCGGCCACCAGAGGCGGGGCATAGGCGCTAAGGCAACAAGACAATGGAAGCCCACATCTTGCCCGAGATAATTAGCGTACATGCTGATGGCAAGGTAAACACCTTGAAGTTGCTGTTCCCCCCCTCCGCCGGAGGATTCCGTACCCCCATATATAGAGAGACAGATATCTCACACTCACATATATCTCACACCTAAAGCCATTCAGAGAGAGAGAGAGAGCCCCGCACACACTCCGATCGGTTTCAATTTTATTTATTTTTTCCGGGTGGGGGGAGGGGAGCATCCAGCCCTAAGCCTGGCGAGGTGAAGAAAAGAAGGGCCTAATAATGAAGCGGGGGTGGGAAAAAGTCTTTTCTTCCTCGCCCCGCCCCGCCCGTGGCTGAGTTTCGAAAGAAAAGCACTTTCAATTCGAGCCCTCGCCCTCCTCCCCCCCCCACAGCCCACACACTTCCTCCCTCCCCCACCTCTTCCTCCTCCTCCTCCTCCTCTCTCCGTCTGAACGAGGAAAGTCGGGACTGAAGCACCGGGTTGTGCCGCCACTGCCACCGCCAGCGCTCCTCTTCCCACCACTATTACCGGAGGCAGCAGCAGACGTTTACTCCCCCCCCCCCCGCGCCCTTCAGCAGGCAGGGAAGGAAGAAAAGGACAGCCCGGGCCTCTTAAGTACTCCGGGATTGAGCGTTCATACGTAGCACACCCGGATCTTGCAGGCATGCGCTCGCCCAGAGCCGTCTAAGCGACGGACCCTATAGGAAGCTCCTCCGGCCTAGCTGGCCGGCGCCCCCCCCCCCCCCGCCCGCACCTGAGAAAAGACGGGCTCCCAGTGCAGGCAATGAACCCCTCGCTTCGTCTGCTCTCGCTCCTCGGCGGGCAGGTGGAAGCTGGAACTTGGGCCGCCGGGGGTGGTGGTGGCGTCTGGGGAAAGAACTGTGTGTAAAGCAGTTGTACGGGCATGATGGGCTGCTGGAAAACACATTAAAGCTAAGAGCCCGTTTGTTATTTTCCAATAGGAAGCGTGTCATGCACTTCTCCGGGCCACGTCTAAAGCGTCGAAGCAGCTCCTCGGGTTATTTATGAATCAGAGGCGCCGGGGATGGAGAAGACCCGTTAGGTCATCACCCCGCCTGCGGAGAATTGTGTCTTTCATTTCCTAATATTCCGCTCAGTCTAATTGCGGCCACCTCGGTGTCAAGAGAAACCGAGAGCGCCGCATCGCCGCTGTGACGGAGGCGCTAAGCGCTCCCCTGTCTGCGCGGCTGGAGACGCACGTCGGTCGCGCGTGGAAGGGAAGCCTCCGAGGGCGCCGTCCCGCGCTGCCCCCCTCCAAGTCCGCCGCGAGTCCCCTCGTCGGTGGGAGCGCGCGGGCTCGGCTGCGTGGTGACCGTGGTCGGGCTTGGCTCGTCCGCGGATGGAGAGCCCGGTCCTGACGCGAACGCGAAGCGGTTTCATAAGTGCAAGAAGATCCCCCGGGGAATCGTGTCTGGGGGAGGAATCTCTAAATCAGAAAGGGACGGGGGGGGGGAGAGGATGCGGAGAAGGAAACTGGGAACGCTTTGCGGGAGGGGAGGGGAGAGGGAGGGGAGTGGGAGGGGGGAGACCCAACCTTTCCATTTTCGGGCCCGGAGCGCAGGCACCTTCACTTCGCAAAGCGATGCTTTTCGGTGCGCAAGGAACCTGGCGGTTTCCAGCGCTTGGTAATTTGCCCCCTCGCAAAGATGCTCGACGCCTCTCGACGAGGTGGCTCTTTCTTCCCTTTCCAAACCCGTAAATAAATAAATAAATAAGTGCAAAAGCGCCCTTGCCGCAACCCGGCAATAACTAAATATCTTTGTCTAAAGTGGCCACGTAAATGGCCAGCCGCCTTGTCACTGGCTCGATCTCGGTGCATAAGGATCCTTTTGCTTCAGTCGGGAGCCTCTCGTCGAGGCGTCGAGAAAGCGCTTAGGCGTGAGTAGATGCCCATAGGAGAGCCTCACGTCCTTCAAGTAGAAGCTGCGCCATGATTATACTTTACCGCTCGGCGAGAGGTGAGCTCGGCCACGCCAGGGTAATTGCGGCAACTTTTCCGTCAGGCCTCCCGTTTTCCTCCTCGACTCCGCGGGCGCCGCTTTGCGGATCGCCTCCGCCTTTAGGGCTGCCGTCCGAAGCGTCCTCGGCAGTCACCGCCTGCGAGACGAGGCACGCAGCCCCAGCGGCGCCGAGGTGGAAGCAACTTCCATCCGTGGCCCGCGGGCGCTAGAGACTTTCCTGCGCAGGTTTCCTGACGGGAAGTTCCATTCGTTTCAATGGAACTTCGCCATCAGGAAGCGCGTTGGAATCGGAGCAGAGTCGGCTTCGCAACCGTCTGTCGCTCTTGGTGCCAATCGCTGTTGAGAGTTTCCTGACTTCGCAAGGAGGAAGAATTGTAAAACTGAAGTGATCTGGATGAGTCCTCCTGGACGCCTTCGGGTCGCTGTTTATAGAAGAAAATTGCGGGGAAGGGTTTGGACTTTGATCACTTTTAGTTTTAGCCTGTCTTTTCTTAGTTGATTTTCCCCTCCGGAAAATCAATTATTTAAAAATCACTAAACTTGGGGAAGGGAGAGCAGCGTTTTTAAAAGCTGGAGATTCCATAACATTTATTCTTAAAATAATAGAAGTAGCTTTGAGGAAGGTGTTAGAAAATCAGAATTATCCTAGCAGAAATTTAAGCTGTGATTTAAAACATGGGGTTATATTTTTCCCGGCATAACTCTTAGCAAATAAGAACTACAGATCTTTCACTATTTTATTTTGTCTTCCTTTTGTTATTTATAATTTGTACACCAAAAACAAAATTAAAAAACCTAATTCAGCTCAGCTATTTTTCTTTTTAAAAAAACCAGAATTGATTATTTAAACCTTATTTTTTTAAAAAAAGGCAAGGAGCACCTGAAATCAAGAATTTTTGGTTGATTAATATTTTGTTTTTGACAGAAAAAAAGACATGAAAATACGAAACTATTATAAAAGATGTACCTTTCAATAGTAAAATCTTCCTAATTATAAAATAAGGTAGAGGAGGGGACAGCAAAGATAAATTTAAAGTAGGTATCTTGCAAAATTGTTTCTTGTCTCACTTAATGTCTTTGAGCTATGAGGCTTTCAAAGTCTTGCACAGTTTCCTGCCTCCAATTTTTTTCTTTAGAGTATATTATGAAAACTAAAGTTGGGATTTAGTACATTCTAGTACATGCATGCATGCATTGGGAATGTTTATTGACTGTGATTTAATGCAAGCCTAATGTGTGGCCCCTTTTTGTGCATATAATTATTATTTTTTAAAAAAGATTTGACCCAGTTCTGGATGATAGGGGCAGCATACTTTTCATTAGGCACCTTATACTGGGACTTAAGTCTGAATTTCAGACTTTTTGATAATTTCAGAGTAGCATTACTCTTACATTTTCGTTACTGCAAACACATTAATAAAAACAAAATAGAAGTTGAATTTTTTTGTCAAAGTTTTGCCTGAAGGAAGTGAGCCATTTCTACCTGAAGCCAATGTGGAGAACATCTCTCATATTTGCTTTCTAATCTAAAGGTCTTGGATCCAGAAACAAGTTTTCTTGAATCAAAACACCCCCCCTAAGGGGACTTAAGATTTGTCACTGCAGATTTACGCGGAATAATTCAAGGCCATATATTCCCTCCAGAGTGGTTTGAGAGAAATGGGTTAAACTGGATTTGCATTTCCTGGGACAAAGTTTTATCCTCCTCTTTACTCCTGAGTAGTCCTATTGCAATCAGTTTATCTGATCGCAGACTGCAATCGGGGTTTTCTTTTATGTATTCATTTTCCAGTTTTCTTCGCGTTGCCCACCGCGTGGTCTTCTTGCCTTGTTTCTGGGGAGAGAAATCATTTCTGCTAAAGCGAACCGAAGTGACTCCCCTTGAGATTGTGAGCCCGGGCTGAGCGGACTGGGCGGTTCTTGAGCGTTTCCTTCTCCCTCTGGTTTCTTGTTTTCCTACGGGCGCCAAGCCCACCTGAGCTTCCCTTCCCTTCCCTTTCAGGACCCAAGAGAAGAAAGTTCCTTTTCAAACGGCCATTGCCGTCTTGATTGGAAGGAAACAGGCGCTGGAGGCATCGCAACTACTTCGTTTCCAGACTAATCACCGCGCAGCCTTTCAAATGGCTGATTTTATTTTATTTTTTTCCCCCGCGACTAAAAAGAAGCGGAGCGATCACGCAAAGAGCAGGAGGAGGAGAAGGGAGGGAAGCGCGTTTTAATGCATCTGGCCTGTTTAGAAGATCTCCCCCGCTTTCCCTTCCCTTCAGAAAAGTTTCCGCACTTTCCCCCCTCCTCTGGGCCTGCAGAATACTTTTGGTTTACTTCCCAGAGGCTTCAATAGCTTCTGACCCCACACAATCCGTTTGATAACCTTCCAGATGGGAGGGGAGGGGAGGCTGAGGGTGAGGGGTCTTTGTCAGTCACACGGTGCCAAACCCAACGCGTCGGTGCCACCAAACCCTGCAGCGCCTTCTGCTCTTGGTAACGGGATTTCAGAAGCAGCGAAGGCTTAAAATAAGACCCACTAGGCTCCAGCTAAAAAGCGGGGGGGGGGGCAGAAAAAAAGAGAGACGGAGACCCACCCTGTTCCCCCCGCCTGACGTATCTCCAGCTTTTAAGTGTAGCTGCCCAGCGTTTCCAGCTGGAAAGGAGAAAGCTGCCCAGCCACCCCTTAAAACAGCGGTGGGCATGACGCGCGTGCGTAAGTCGAGCCCAATGCGTCTTCAAGGCGAGAGCGTTCTGGCTCCGTGGCGAGTGGCGTCGCGTCTGGTCGAGCCCCTGAGGAGCGGGAAGCGGCTGTCTAAAATTATATGGGACATGGTTGAGACTGGGAGGCATTTCTTTGCACTGGGAGGGAGGGAGGGAAACGATTTTTAAACGAAATTCGTGGAACAGCGTTCCATACATCACTCATCGTTCACTGTGGGTGGCCACACGCTGGAACGGGGCGTCCCTTTTAGGGTCGGAATTTTGCTTTTACGAGTTTGGACCCGACGCGGCTTTGAGGTGTCCAGGCAGCCCTAGGGATCCCTCAGACCTCGTGCAGGCGCTTGATTCCCATTATTCTTTGGCTGGCGTGAAACTTCCTTCCAAGTAAGGGTGCTTAAAATGGCGTCCTTCATTATCAATACTAGAGGCGCTCTTGCTTAAATTAAGCACCCGCTTAGGCACTTTGCTGGAACAGCTTAATGAATAACGCCCTTAAACCCAAGTGGTCTCGAATAGCGTCTTCCCAAGATATTTCTTCCCTCTCAACAGGGAAAGTATGGGGAGTGGCGGGGGTTTAAAAAAAGAAAAGACAAAAAGGCCTTTAACAATCCAATCTTTCAATGAATTTTAGAAAGGGCTCTCTCTTCCTTTCTTTGCAAAGCCAAATTACTTATTCCTGGAAGGTAACCACCACCAGTTCTGAACACATGAGAGCCAGTGCCTCCAGAAAACCTGCCAGCCCCTAAATTTGGAGGGAATTTGTGACATCAGTTGCCATAAAGATCCCTTGGACATTAGAGGTTTGTGTAGTAGCAGCAGCAGCAGTAGTAGCAGTAGCAGCAGCAGTAGTAGTAGTAGTAGGTTGAACGTCAAGTTTGTGTTGACACACCCTAATAATTTTATATTTAAAACTCAATGGGTGTGGACTGTTACTCCTAGAAACCCTTTGGGGATGATCTGAAGACAGAGTACTTTGTTATCTGCCTGCCCCCCCCCAGCCCCAGCCCCAGCCCCATGAGGTTCCTTATCTTCTAAGTAATAACCAAGTGATGAGACTCATCTTGTTTTTCTGCTAGAGAGATAAGCTTGTTGGTTCTAGTACAAGTTACTGTCTTTATTTTTTCCTGAAAAATTTTTTTGAGCTGTTTTTTTTATTATTATTATTTTGAGAAGTTCACTCAATAGTTTGCATCACTTTTTACCTACAGGGTAGAACTGATTTTTCCCAAGAACACAATAACACCTTTGTTACCCCTGCTTTTCCAGTTGCATGTTTCATTTGCAATTTGTGCTTCAAAATACAGGGGGAAAGTATGTTCACTGATCTCTAAAGTACTTGGTGACCTTCATGTTTTTCTTTATTTGTTGCCATAGAATATTCAATAAAAGAGGTGAGGTTATTTCCAACTAATCTGGTGTTCTTCAAACTTCAATGCCCAGGTGACATCCTAGTTCACCTGGGCAGCTGAGTGGGTGCTGCTTTGTTTGAAAGGGTCTAGATTGCTATAGGAAGAAAATCTCCTCTGACTACATCAATGCAATTCACTGAAACCAGGAAAATTAATCCCAAAATAAGATGCATTGTTGATGGTTCTTGAAAGCAGCAAACCAGTACAGTGTGTGGACAGCCAGAATCCTGTAGCACACTTCAATTTCACACATGTATATTGTAGGAAAACAAGGCCAGCACAAAATTGGAGTTTGAATTCTTGGAGAAATGGGAAGAAGAAAGAAATGGCCATTTTGTGTGTTTTTGTTTTTCCAGGTGTTTGAATCTTATTGTTTGGTAGTTGCTAACTATTTGGAATTTTTCTGGTCCTATATGCAAGCCCCATCCTCCAGTACAACCTAGTAGTTTCCAGAAATTTGAATTTTTCCAGAAAAGCACCCCAATATATTTGAAAAGGATGGTCCCATTAGCTGCTTGAGGAGATGTTTTCTGTCATTTTAACCTGAGAGTTCATAGTTAACTGGAAATTAAGTTCCATTGACAGATTCTGGTAGGAAGTAGTCACAGTGTTCTCCAATGGATTCCCAGTAATACATACCAACCTTTCTCTCTTTCTCTCTCTCTCTCTCTCTCTTTACTTACTTACTTACTTACTTACTTACTTATTCCCATTCCTAGAGAGATTCTGAACTGGTCAGTATCCAGACTGGCAACTATACTAGGAGTTTCCATTCCCTGTGTCAGTGTGGTCTAAGGGAGGCGTTGCCCAGGGCTGGTCCTGGATACTGGCCAGGGAGAAAATCAACCCTAGCAGTTGCATCTATGTATATGTCCCAGATTCTCTCTGTACCATCTTCCCAGAAGATAATGGCAAACCATGTCTATATAGTTGCCCAGAAAACTGTATGGATGTGTTCATGTAGTCGGAAGGATCTGGGCTTAACTTGAGAGTATCTTTATTTTTATATGCACCTTCTATTTAGAATAAAGAACCAGGTTTTACTATCCTACCCTAACCTCAGTCATAGCTTAACTGATGTTTACCCAAGCAATTTCTTTAGACACATTTCTGTGGTGCAATGAAGCAATTTTAGACTCTTGTCATTAGCTGCAAATGCATATTATTTCACTTCCAGCCAAAAGTATGAGCCAGTTTTGCACACCTTATGTTTCTCTGGAAGCCCCAAATTTCTTACTTGGCGCTATGATACTGCTCCAGTGCCATAGAACACAGACCTATCCTTCTGATAAGTAGTGGTAGCCCATACCTTGCCTAATCTGTGAGGTGCTGCTAATGGGTGTTTTTCCACTGTCACTAGAAGTACCCATTAAGTACCCATTAATGGGTACAAAAATGCCATTACATGGGTACTTCTAGTGACAGTGGAAAAACATCCATAACCTGTGGAACAGTATTCTATGGGCTGACCTGTTATGGTTAACTGCAGCGCACTAGAAAAAAGGTAAAGCTTATCTAAAGTAATGACACCATAAAACACTATACTCCTGAATGCCTTAGAAGAAAGTGTGTTCCCACTAAGCACAACAGGATCTCTCAATCCTAAAATTCTCATTTTATTGTTTTAAGATGGAGGTAATCTCTTAAAGTTACTCTGGTAGACTCATAAGGATCATAACACAAGGGAGAGAAGAACAATATGTGCTTTTATGGGCTCTTTGGAGGAAACACAGGATATGGAATGAATGAATGAATGAATGAATGAATGAATGAATGGTTTGGTTGAGCTAGGTCACTTCATGTCTTTTTGCATTAACAGTAGAAATGTCTTACTAGTAGCAATAATAATAAGTGCATGAAACACCAGTAATTACTGTAATTTAACTATAAGCTAAAATTGGTAGAACCACAAAATTGAAAATGTAAAAGGGCTAAATATTGTGAGATTTATTACTGCAAACAGATAAGCATCTTGTACAAGATGCTCTTGTGGTCAAGAAAAGCTATGCAATACTGGGATCAGAAAACACTCTGTGGTGTTACCTTTGATTTTCCTAGGTCCTGGAAGGACCTGCTAGATAAAGTACCAAGCCAATCACAAATATCTAAAGGCTGTGTGATCTGGATGATATTCGATATTATTATTTATATTTTAAGATCTAATAATCTCAGGTCCTTGGGAAGGACAGAATTTCACTGTTGCAAAGAAAACTTTATGGTTGTGTCTCTATGATTGCCAAAAGCTATTGTCTATTGGAACAAGTCTGACTTTTTACTTTATCACTAAAACTGCTTAGCAGTTTATCATGAAAAGCAATTAGCAGTTTATTATGAAAACCATTTATTATACTAACAAAAAAATTTAGAGATGTTTACATTTTGGGATTCTGATTTTGTGATATACAGACATGTGTAAAGATAAATACTGATCATTCACACAACTGCTATAACTAATTGTACACAAGAGGATTTGTGCAAATAGCAGAGAAGGCTATAGTGCACAGTGCTTTTTTGCAATAAATTTTGTAGGCGGTATGAAAAGCTGCCCTTTAAAAAATATTTGTTGGATGCTTATCAATTACAGCTGAAAGCTCAACCAGATCAGTCATTGCAAGGTGTATAACTCTTGTAATATTACTTCTCAAAAACTGCACTTGAAGTAGATTAGTTATCACTGAAGCAAAACATTTCTAAAAAGTCAAAAGTAGACTATTTGGGTGCTATGCCATAATTGACAACGCTTTTTGTTAAAAAATATGCACTACCTGAAATAATTAACTACCAGTTGTTTCCAGATCAAAAGTCAGATGGTAGGGCACAATGAAAGGAAGATTCAGGACCCCATATTCAAGAAATCCACCTATATACAGTTCAGCAGACTTGCTTGCTTAGATTTATGTTTAACTCCTTTCTTCCACCTACATGCTTTTATAATGAATTGGGAAATACAAAAAAGCATTGGAGACCTTCTTCCCCTTCTTCCCAGGCTCACATGAACTGAAAGGATCCATCTTGGCTGGTTAGACCGAGATTTGTGACTCTTTGGGGCAGAAATATTATTCTGTATCCTAATACAATGTTACAAAAATGTTCCTTGTTTTTACAATTTATTTTTTTTAGGAATTGATGCTGATTTACTTTGAAAATGTTGTCTTAAAAAAAACAATGTTGCCCTTAAAAAAACCTCCCTTAAGAGAACCCTGTGTATGTGTGAGTCCTACTCTTCACACAAACACTGATATGCAGATGTTGGAGGACAGGGTTATGGTATAAAAAAGAGAGATGGGTTCCTGCTCTTTTAACAGTTTCATAAAGAAGGAAATTTCAGCAGTTGCTGCCTGTAGAAACCCTGCCCTCATTTTCATATGATAGCCCTGATAGAGGAAGTCCTGTTTAAATTCTATGCAAAGCTCAAGACTTTGTTCATAACTCAAGAACTTTGTTCATAAATGTGGGAAACTGAAAACAGCTGAGTGCAGAAGAGTGCTCTACAGCAGGGTTTCGTGTGGTGTGGCCTTTATCATTTTTTTGTGTTGTACATGGACCATGGTGGACTCTAGTCCCAAGCTGTTGTTTCTATATGTTCAACTGAATGTTGTACATACTGTAGTAGATTTAAGCCACATCTTACTTATCCCATTATATTTGGATATTCCAGAGTATCCAAATACAGCAGAATAAGTAACTGATGTCTGGATGTAGCCTTAGAAGAAGACTAGTTCAAGGTTGTGTTTTGACATTTACCACCCCTCTTTTCCTCTCCAAATAAATCAATACCACTCTAAAGATGGCTGAAGGGGAAATGGCCATAGGTAGTTCTTTCAACCTACAACTTTTGGGGCTGTCACAAACTGCTTCCTTCAGATTTAGAAGCTCTTGGTTTCTGAATTTTTCTTTTACTCCTTTCATTTATATTCCACTTTTATTTCCTTGTGGAGTCCAGCCTGTTTGCAGACATCTCTCATCCTGGTCGCATAGTTGGATCATGTCCTTCCATGGTTTACACTCAAGTCATGACCGGGTCCAGGATCCTTCCACTTCCCCAAAGGGCCTGAGACATGTGCCTCAAGGTTGTCCTGTGACCCCTTTAGTAGGAGTAGACCTACATAGAGATAAGGTGACCAGTGCTCTCAGCACATGTTCTGTACCTGTTTAATGTCCCAGATTCCTCAGGTCTAGATCTTTTAAAGTTTATGTTCTTATTTTGAAGAGTCATGACAAGGTGAATAGAATTATTATGCTCCAAAGTCTTTTTGGCTTTCCTGACATCTTTCAAATACATCTCTGCTCTCCAGTCAGCTCACGTTCAACAGCTCTCTTCCCACATCTTCCTGGTTTCTCAGTTGCCGCTAATCTGTTTCATCTTAAGTCTTGAGGACAGGCAGGGTTAATAGATAGGAGGCAACACATACCTTTCACTGAGGTACTTCTTACCACAACACACAAGGAAGAAAGAAAGGCTTCCTGTTGCTCCTGCGGCCACCCCTCCCCTCCTCCTTCTCTCCATTATGGCCTCATGTTGTCTCAGATATACAAAACCTCTCCCCCACCACCACATTTAAACACTACACAGTCCTCCTGACTTAATAGGGCTGCTTTGTACTATAAAACCTTATTGGATTTACATTTCCTCTTTATCCTTTGTGTTTTGTTTGTGTTGTATAATACATACAAAGTTATTCTGACTTCCTCATATTTAGTCCTTGGGCTTTTGGGTTCCATGAAAATAAATTCCAGTGTGACAACCTTGAAATTCATGCTGATTCTCTCTAGAATCTATCCTGTCCTGGCTGTTGTAGCCTTGCTGTTGCAATGGACAGAGGCCCAACGGCAGCAAACCGTAAGAACAGGAAGGAAATTTTATACCATAGCTTACATGCTCATTTTAATTATTAGGCAACAGAAGCAAAATAAATTAAATGCATCACGTCCCACTATATTTGTTGTGTAGGTGTTAAGATACTCTAATCTGTCTAAATCTCAGGTTCTCCATCCTTGAAAAGACAGATGGGAACTAAGAAGCCTCCCAAAATCCCTCGCTTAGGAATATAATCCAGAATGTGGCATCCATATTTAAGGAAATGTCATGAAGAAGATGGTTGGAGGATTTGTTCAAAAGGCGCCAAGAAATTAAATAGGTATGTGATAAAATATGAGAGAGGGGCAGTAGCTCAGTGGCAGAGCAAACTGCCTGGAAGACGAAGGGTTGCTGATTTGAACTGCAGGCACTCCTCAAAAGTTGGCAATGGCAAACCAGTTCTGGATCTCAGAGAACTGCACAGACATGCTCATATGGTCAACCAGGAATTGGTCACAACTTGGTAATACCCAGCAACTACAATGACTGAATACACGAAAGTAAGGAATAGTATAACTCATTACAGAATATCTAAGTTTAGGTGTAGAGTGCGCTATGTACACAGAAATTTAAGGGTCAGGATGAGCTCTGCTAGTAATGAAAAGTATAGCACAATGAAGGTGCTATGTAGGAGTTTAGCTAGAGCTGAGTGTCCTGTAAGGACTTCTACTTTAATGGCGCCAGTGGATGCAGTGTTTTTTATATAATATTCTCTTTTTCTTTTTCCAGTATGGAGAAAAGACAAGATGGACCCCTCATACTGTGTGATCTGAGATTGTTTTATTTTTTTAACCACGCACAGGGTGTTGCAGTAGTAGTAGTAAGTAGTAAGTAGTAAGTAGTAAGTAGTAAATAGTAGTAGTAAGTAGTAGTACCACCACTGTAGCAATTGCAAGTTTGCCCAGGTTTTCCACCAGCTTCTCTAGCCTCCAGGTAAAAGGATTCTCCCTGCTTCCAGAAGCTTGCAGTGCACATTTGGCACCAGCAGGGGATGGACTTTTAGCCTGAGGGCAGAATAGCCACCTGGCCGCATGGCAAGTGCAAAAGAACAACTTCCCTCTTCCTGCCTGCCACAGGATATGACATCGGAAGGACTTCTGACCTGCCCAGCTGATGCACTTCACCTATCACCTACCTGGATTTTATCCTGAGGTCACTTCCTTCCCCGCCTTCTTGTGGGGGATATAAAAAGCCCTGCACAGAAATAAACTCTCTCTTTTCCAGCCCATCTTGTCTCCCGCCTAACTTCTTTCTCCTGTGCTCTCTGTCTTTAATCACCATAAGAGCACATGGTGATCCCTTATAGCATGCCGGTGGCTAATAAGGGAATACTTTCGTAACATCCGGTGGATCGTACCAGTAAACTGGTACCAAGTATTGTTACAGCCCCTTGGGTTGTAACCACGTATCGCTGTGGTTCTCAGGACTGCAGCATGATCGAGGTAGCCATAAACTACCTCCCCCAGGTTTCCCAGAGCCAAGGATTCAGGTTGCAAATCCGGACTGCAACACACCACCCTGTTTGTCTTATATTAATTTGTGCTTCAAAAGATGCATTATTTTCAAGGGATGTTCTTATTTTCAAGGGATGTCTTATTTTTCCACAAGCAACAATTTACATTCATTCTTCAACAAAAACAACAACATTTATTCATCACAGTCTGGAACACCATCATAACTCTCCTGGAAACTATTTAAATTGACTTTTTGTATGAACTGTATGAAAAACTAGGGTTTATTTTTTGAGTTGGGCTTATATTTCTAGCATCCTCAAAAATCCTGAAAAATCATGCTAGGGCTTATTTTCAGGGTAGGTCTTACTTTTGAGGAAACAGGGTACCGCCCCAAGTTTTTTCTTTTATTTTTTGTTTCCAGAAAAAAGCCAGCCCCTGATGCTACAAGTGTCTGTTTAAGACAATTAATTTCAGAAGTGACTGATCGGAGTTTATTATAGTGGAGCACAGTTAAAAATATAGCCAGGAGAGTTAAAATCTTTCTGCAGCTGCCTTAGTCCTTCTTCTTCATCACCTTCCTAATGCAAAAAACTAAAAGAAGAAAATCACAATGTTGGCTGACTTTTCATGCTTGTAGTAGGGACTGGGGAAATGACATCTTAATTGCCAGACAGTCTGTCTGTCTGCCAGCAAAAACGAAGAGTGCTGTGCCACTTTGGAGAAATATGATTATGGCATAAACGTTTGTGAGTTAGAGTCCTCTTCATTAAGCGCCTGGGGTTCATCTTGGTTTCAGCAACATTTGAAGGAGTGATTGTAAAGAAGAAAAACAACGTCAGTAAACTACAAAAGTACAGTTTATTTCACATGTTATTGTATGTTAGCAAGTTAAGAGGGGGGATGCATTTAAAAATGAAAAAAATGTTATTCAGAAATCTAGTACCCAAGTGCAAAGGAAATGTTTTATCTATCTATACCTGACCAGCTGGCATCCCCCATTACAACAAAAGAAAAACAGAAAACACAGTAAATATTTATTTAATAAAGCTTTCATATAAGAGTGAAATGATCTTATGAAGTTCCTATAGATGGGAGAAAGGCTATGTTTTGCTTGGTGAAGAAAAAATGGCTGATATAAGTACAAAGGAAGCTTCTGTATAAACAGTAGTTTGTGGTGTGCAGTAGATACCACAGACTCTGGCACAGACTCTGATCTTCTTTTGCCCTGTTCTTACTGAAACAGAAGAGATAATAACAGTGAAAGTTGTGATGATTCAAGTGCCTGACACTAACTTAATTATTACTCACTCAGATCACACAAGGTTAAGGCCAGATTGAAATCCAATAAACAAATGTACTCTAATTAATCATAATTTTCCCCTTCATTTTTTGACAGGGGGTTCATAATTGGTGAACAGACATCCCTTGTATAACATAGTTTTATACAGTGATTCTTCTGGAAACTTAGAATTATGTAACTTGAGCTCCTTGGTGCTATTGACTCATATTGGTAATTAGGTCTGCCTTTTATGACTCATGTAAGTCGCCTTGGTGGGGAGGGTTTCCCACTAGCCTCCCTTTATCGGGATCCAAGATGATCCGGATCTAAGGAATGGGTCCTTCAACTAATCTGGATCTAGTAGATCTGGATTAAGGGAGGTACCCAATGTGTCCCCATTGGTGGTGCAGCACCCAATAGCAATGGATGCTAGCCTACCCACAGTGGAAACGCCCGAGTACCCATGTGGTAAATTCAGATCAACCCATGTTTTTTGGGGGGATAGGGGTGCAATCTCCGTAGACACTCTGGAGAGTCTTCGGAGCTTTGTCATAAGCTACACAGATTTTCCAGAGCAATCTGCCGCAAACTTCAAAGATTCTCCGGAGCCTTTAACAAAGACCCATAGGATTGACATTGCTCTCACATGGGGTCTACTTCAGAGCCTGTGCACAGGCTTCGGAGCTTTGGGTTTTGGGGCACACACACACACCATGGGTGCACCCCTCGAGCCTCTCTAGATCCCATTGCCTGATTGCAGTGGAAAAATGCTCTGTATAATCCAGATTTGATGCCTGAAGACCCCATTGTAGACCCCTTTAATGGGGTCTATAGCAAATCCGGATTATAAATTCTGAACGACCCATTCAATCTGGATTTCCCCAGAACTGGTGCAAACAAATGTGGTTCTAATGGGGTCTGCAGTGGAAATGGGGTCTTCCTTCTCTGAGCCTAATGGGTCCTTAATGGGTCCTTAGTGTTAGTGGAAAAAACCCTTGGACCCCTGTGTGGCTGTTTCCACACAGCATGCATTATCCCGTTATTGGACAGAACTTTTGTAGTTGTTTTAGGAGATGTGGACTGGGTTATACTTATTTTTAAGAGGAAATTGCCAAACCCAGACACTAGATGCCCAGTAGAATCTTTAGAGCCAAAAGGTTTTAAAAATGGAAAATTATAGGCCTCAAAGGCAAGAAAAATGGTAAAATGCCAGCTCTGACAGCCATCAGCTGATTGTCAGCATCAAAGCAGCAAGCAAAGACAACAGAACAGGATGTAGTGAGGTGCATGAAAGTACTTTCATTCAAAGGTTTAAGGTTGTTAGGGGTCAACACTGCTTGTGGCCTCCCCACATTCCTGGCTATTGTCAACTATGACCTTCACTAGTCATCTTGCCCCACTTGCCTCTGCACTTTACATCCACCCTCAGCCTTTACCTTAGCTAAGGAATGAGTGAACAAGGCAAACCCAAACCCTGTCCAGGAGTGTGTCCAGGAGTGTGTTTGTGGGACAAGCAGAGCAGGGGAGGTAGTGAGGCAGGGCAAGTCTTGTTGGAGCAGCTGAGGAGTGTGGCAAAGGGGCATGAGAAGAGACATGGACAGAATAGGGGTATGGAGAGGGAAGGGAAGGAAAGCAAGTCTTGTCAGGTCAGCGGAGGGGTGTGGCTTCCACTCAGTGCTCATCACTTTTTTGTCATAAGTGGAAGATATATAGCTGGGTGACCAGTGAAATGGTGTTGCACTTCTCGGCTCCAGGGTACTGAAACAGTTGCTCATGTGCCATCTGCACACATGTGGCTAATCCAATATACCATCTTGGAAGACTGCATGGACTGCTTACATGGTTGCAAAGGACTATGGCATGATTTTCATATTTTAGCACAATTCAGTGCCTTGTCCGATGCAGATGCAGCCGGACTCATATCAGGGAATACTGGGTTTGATTCCCCCCCCCTCCACAAAGCCAGCTGAGTGACCTTGGGCTAGTCACAGCTCAGCTCTCACAGCCCCACCTACCTCACAGGGTGAGTAAAGATATTAATGATAGTGTCCAGTGTGTTCTCATATGCAACATCACCAGCTGAATCACAGGATGTAGCAGTACTACTAACATGACTTCCTCTACAGATCTTAAAATCTGGTCTGTATGGGAGGACTCTGTGTGTGTCTGCATTTTCACAATATTCCTCATAGTTGAAGGTAGCCCTCCATGCATCTAGGGAAATGGAGTTTATTCCATAAGAACTCATGCTGCAATATAATCTGTCAGTGTTTAGACCAACCCAGTTAGGAATATAAGAAATGCCTCACTGGATTGGACCTGTGGCCCATCTAGTCTAGTAATCTGTTCTCATACTGGCCAACCTGTTGTACAAAGAAGCTCATAGCAAGAAATGAGAACCCAGCATGCCCTGCTCAGTTTCTCAGAAGCTGGCCTTCAGACATATACTGTACTACCTTCTACTGCCATCAACCCTAGTAGCCATTGACCTTCAGTATGGTCTAGTGGTTAGGGAGCTGGACATTTATCTGGGAATACCGGATTCGATTCCACCCTGACCTATGAAACCAGATGGGTGACCCTGGTCTAGTCACAGCTCTCTTCTGAGATCTCCCAGCCCCACCTACCTCACAGTGTGTTCTGTTGTGGGGAGAAGACTAGAAAAGCTTTGTCAGCCACTTTCAGCCCCCTTAAATGGGTGAAAAAAGTGAGGTAAAAAAGCCAACTCTTCTTCTCCTTCTCAATTGTTTTCATATCATCCACATTGATAGCCAACATCACATTTCATGGCCTGCATCCAGACATCAGTTACTTATTCCCTTATACATGGATATTCCAGAATAAAGTATAGATGGTTTTATAAAAATCCCAAATGTTAGAATATTGCTAGAAATGTGTCCTGAGTAGAGCTGTGTAGGCACTTTAAAACAGTGTTTTAGAAGAGAAGACTCACCTTGATGTCTCTTTTTTTTAAAACAAACAAAAACCCATGAGTTATGTTGGCCACTTCCAATCTTCAACTATGCAAGTTAACTACAGTACAGTGGCAAATTAGTTTGTTCAGTATTTCAGCTCAGAGTTCTTTAATAACTCTTGGGTAGAGGCCACGCGGACCTAGTGGTGTTTTATTTTTCCAATAAAGTCTAATACTACTATTCTTTTCACCATTCTGTTTACCCACTTCAAATTCCCTTCTTGAGAAAGGACAGGAGCTCAGGCTCAGAGATCTGACAGAAATTATCGTCCTTGATACAGATGCAAAACATTCATTCAGCTTCTCTGTAATTTAATTTTCCCTCTGCGTACCACCACCTTGACTCTTTAATCATTTGTGGGATTGATAACTTGCCTAGCTGGTTTCCTACTGGTTTCCTTCGGATATAGGGCGGGATAGAAATACAAATAAATAAATAAATAAATATTTGAAGTAGCCTTTTATTCTCTGTCTTTATAATACTGTCAATACATTCCTCAGGTTTACTTCTCTTACTGTTGCCTTACTTTTAAAACAACCACCACCAAAGTTTGTGTTCCTTTTTCTTCATTAGGGCAAGCCTTCCACTTTCTTGTCCCTAATACCTGTCTGTACTGTGCTAATTAGCCACGCAGAGCCCTTCTTAGTTTTGGGGAACTTTTCCTTAATTTTGGAAAGACAATATAATTCAGCCTCTGTTGTTTGAAACAGCCAAAGCTCCTGTAGAGAATATGCCCTCTTGCCCCTTTCCTGAGTATCCTTTTAAAAAGCCTTCTCAATTTTGAGTAGTTCTCCTCTTTGAAGTCAACAGTGATTGTCTTGGACTTGCTTTATAATTTTTTTGCTGCTTCAAAATGTAGAATTTTATTGTATTATGCTTACTATTCCCAAATGGTTCTATACATTGACTTCTCTCACAAAAAGTCCTGACTCTGAGCATCATTTAAGAGTAAGTTAAATATTGCCTAGATTTCATTGCCAATTTCTACTACTTTCTCTTTAGTCAGAGGTACTGACAGCAACCAACCTGGATAGCTTTAGAAAGGATTAGATAAATTCATGGAGGAAAAGTATATCAATGGCTATAGGAATGGATGCCTAGGTACTGCCTCCAGGTTGGAAAAAGAGGCAGGATGCCTCTAAAGGCCAATTGTCTTCTGCTTGAGGATGCCCAGAAGCAATTGGTCAGCCACTGTATGAGACAG
Organism: Aspidoscelis tigris stejnegeri; assembly: GCA_023333525.1. Classification (NCBI taxonomy): domain Eukaryota; kingdom Metazoa; phylum Chordata; class Lepidosauria; order Squamata; family Teiidae; genus Aspidoscelis; species Aspidoscelis tigris. The sequence goes on from JALMGA010000003.1 coordinate 78,587,182, forward strand.
GGTGCTAAGCTAGATGAATTGCGGCCTGATCCAGCAGGGCTCTTCTTATGTTCTTATGCCCAATCAACTGCTCCAGCACACAGTAGTTTATAGTAGCTAAGAATCTGGCCTCACTATCATAGGTTGAGTGAGTATTTACTCAGGCTGTGGTCACACTTAAGGTTTAATCCAGCTTCAGTCCACTTTGAGAGTGACAAGCTGTTTTTTTCAGTGTGAAATAACTCAAAAATTCACCTTTGACATAGATTATGTGGAAAATCTTGGCTGATGTGCTCTCTCACTCTGAAGGTGAACTGAAGCTGGATTAAACCTTAGGTGTGACAACACCCTCACTCAGTAATATATGGATAAAAATTCCCATTATTACAAGACTTCCTCTTTGGAATGCCTTTCATATTTCCTTATTCATCACCAGGTCTCCTTTGTTTGGGGGCAACAATAACCCACAATATTAACAGTAAACACACAGTCTCAATATATGATATCCTTTGTCCAGAGTGATTGTGTAGAATAGTTGCTCCTTTTGGAAATCTCAAGATAACTTATCTCATTGTTTTCTTTTACATATAGGATAACATCTCCTTCAGTATATCCTTCCCTGTCTTTCCTACAGAGTTAATAACCATACATAACCAGGTTCCACTGTTTCTTACTAGTACACCAAGGTTCAGTTTTTATATCTCTAAATCTTCTAAAAATCAGGCATTGCAGTTCACCCATTTTGGCCAACTGAGTCCTGATACTTATATACTGAACATCAGTATACAAGATATTTCTGGGTACCTTTTGATTTGTGCCATTCCCTGACTATGTTTCTTTGCCTATTTCTGTTTTTTTAATAAAGATTATCAAAGAGTTATAAAAATTATGAACAGTTGTAAATAACAGTCAGTTTGCAATCAATGCAAACCACTTCCTCTTTAGACAGACATATTTTTTTAAAAATTCTTTCTCTAAACACTTCGGTCAGGTGGTTAGAGAGCAGGACTCTTATCCGGGAGTACTGGGTTTGATTCCGTCCTCCTCCATGAAGCCAGCTGTGTGACCTTGGGCTAGTCGCAGCCCCACCCACCTCACAGGGTGTCTTTTGCAGGGAGAAGAAGGTTTGTCAGCTGCTTTGAGTCCCCTTTAATGGGTGAGAAAAGTCGGGTAGAAAAGCCAACTCTTCTTCCTCTTCCCCTAATATCAGTAAAAGCTGCTCTGCTATATTTTCACTGATAGAAGTTTGGTCCCCCTTTGGCTCAAGTGAAATCCATCCCTCTTTTACAGGTCTGGCTTTTTCCAAAGTGTTCTCTGATACCTAACAAGTAGGACACTCTCATCCCAGCACCAACATCTCATCCATGCATTGAGATGTTTCAATTCTGTTTACTTAGCAGGCCCTGAGTGTCTAACAGGTAACATTTAAAGCAAAGCTACCTTGAAGTTCCTGGCTTTCAGCTTTCTGCCTAGCAATCTAAACTTAGCTTCCCAGACCTGTCAACTACATTTCAGGATGTCATTGGTGACATACACATCATGACACCTGACTCCTCTCCAGCATTACCTAGCAGTCCATCTAGGGCTATTACAGTTGGTTGTGGTATATTGCTCCCCACCATTATTGCTTCCAGACTAGACAGTGGTCCACTTTGTCTTTGCACATTTTTGTGATGCCCAGTGTAGGCATTTGGTTGGCACCAAATCCTAGATGTACATGTTGCCACCACTGTGCATACATGGTTCAGTGGATGAAGCAACGAACACCACTCCATCCAAATGGTGAGTAGAGGCACTACTGCTGGAACACCTGCAACCAGCACTGGCTTTTCCAGTAGTAGTATGTAATGTGGCTATGGTGGGGTTGCCTACAATATGTAACGCAATCCTGCCATAGCAGCGCTATAACTGTGCTATATTCCCTGGTCTGGACAGGGTCTAGAAGTCACCTGACATGCACAACCTTTGCACCTGCTACGATGCCATCATGTCAGAGTGCATCAGCTGCAAATTGTTTAAAAAGGCTGTGGTCACACCTTTACTCTAAACCTTCTTTAGTGCGTCTTCAGGTCTGATTGCTGACACATTTTAATTTCTATCCATTTTAACTGTGGACTTTCCACCTTCCATTTGGACTTTCCTGAGTGGAAACTCCACAAACAAAATGAAAGGTGTGAACAGTCAGATCTGAAGATGGACTGAAGAAGGTTTAAAGTAAAGGTGTGGGCACCATCAAAGTGTGACAAATGATGTGTGTTACTTTCACTGATGGGGATTTTCCATAAGTGGGAACAATATTTGGCCTTTTCTTAACATTGGTTCTGTTTTGGCAGCCATGGATGGGTGCTGAAGAGTGGGATGGAGACAGGAGGGAATGTTCTTGTTTTTATTAAGGTTTTGCTTTTGGGGGGTCCTTTATGTATGTTTAATTTCTTTCTTCATAATTTAGTTACTTCTTTTTTTGGTACTGATTTTAATGGGATTATTTTCTAATGTTAAAATTAGCTCATACTTTAACTACTACTTATGATTAAGCTAGTGTAAATAAAGATAGAATGATAGACAAAGGGGGAAGGGGTCTTCCTTTTCCTTTTTAGCAATATTTTAATCTCTATTTTTCCTATGAATAACTTTATTTTAGCTTGGTGTCAGAAATATCTCATTATGATCTAAAATGTAGAGAATCTGTTAGGTGGTCTTGGGCTGATAGAAATCATTCTAGCATCGAAGAATGAACTACATAATTGGATACAAGAACCCTACTAATGATTCAGCCATAGTCTCTGTATAGTGGAAAGAGTAACCTGCCCTGAGACCTTTGGGTATCGGGTGAGATGGAAACAGAAATAAATACTTGACTGGTCTCCAAACACTCTCCCTAACTAGTTTGGAAACTGACTGTGTCACGGCTTTCCTAAACCTGCATGGTTTTCAAGCCAAAAGTTGTTTTATGGAAAAGGATGTTGCTGGAGTTATGCAACTTAAGCTGCAAGCCAATTTGCTGAGGTACAACTTGTCCATCTGTCCATCAAATTCAGCACCACACATTAAGTTAAAGGGAAGGATATCTTCTGAAAGATATAAGCATTTATTGTGCAGTTCTGAGCAAACACACACACACACATGAAGTGGGACTCCATTATCAAATGCAGGGGAGGGGAAATCTTTAAAAACTTAGTTATCTCATCCCTTAATCTAAATCTCAGGTCTTCTATCAAAGGCCTGGCGGTTTGAGGGTCCTCTGCAACATCTTAGCAGTTGCTAGAATTGCGCCTTGCTGAAGAGAGATCTTCAGTGTTTCTCCTGGGATCTGTTGAAGTCATTCTGGTGCTCCTATCATTGCTGGGCCACTTTTGTGTTTACCTTCCACCTCTTCTCCAATTCTTTCAGTTCCTGGTATTTCTCCAGTTTCTCATATTCTTTCTTCCTGCTGTTACTCTCACTTCAGACTGTTACATCTGATATCACTGCTTCCTTCTAGGTGATGTGTGATCCATATCCTTGAAGAGAAAAACTCACAAAGAGAAAAACATACAAAAACTCACAAAGAGAAAAACATAACACACAATCCTTGGGTGGGCAAGGTGCAAGGTGGTTAAGGAGAATTGCTCCAAGAGCTTTAACTCTATTGAGTAGTTTGCCGTTCATTGTTGTTTCTATCTGGAAAATATGTCAGACGAATGAATGATGATCCTAAGGCTATGGGTTGGAGAAGGGAAATCCGAGGATCTGTCACTGACATTTTCATTACTTATACCCCACTCAGCCCCATAAAGGAATGGTCAATAGCTTAATGGCAGAGCAAAAGCCTGGGAAGCAGGAAGTTACGGGTTGGATCTGCATTCTCGCCGAGGAAAGTGAAATGAAGCGTTCACCTAGTCAGCCAACCATCGGGTTTTCAAATTGCTAAAGTTACTTGCCCTCCCCTGGGCAGCATATATACTAAAATTGGAGCGATACAGAGAAGATCAGCATGGCCCCTGCGCAAGGATGACACGCAAACTCGTGAAGCGTTCCATACGTTTAAAATAAATAAATAGAAAATAAAACTGTAAACAAATTTTTACAGTTTCTTTTCCTTTTTACAATTAAAGGACAGGCCGGGGGAAATAATTACTGTGGTTGCTGTTAAAGAAGTATAAGCTAATCATACAGTGGAAATGCATAGTGCACTGTAGAAAATACAAAGCAAAACCAAAACTCTAAAGAATATGCTGGAAACGAAAACCAAAATAGTTTTTTTTCCTCCGAAAGTCCAAGGCGTGTCGCCTGTTACCGGTGAGAGAGGCTCAGTCTTCGGTATTGTGAGGCGTCGTCCTCAGGTAGTAAAGCTTCAGGACAATTCGAGCGGAGACAAACCTAAGAAACCACTTGCGCGTTTTTACCTTTGTCGAGGGCTGGGGCAGTTCTGTTGACGCTGAGAAAAATGAACGTCCGCTTTGGCCTCAGACGATCTACAGGAGCCTCTACCGGACACAAGGAGAACTGCAGCCTCCAAAAGCGGTAGGGCGGGCGCGGCTTACTTTTCTGTCAATCACTGCAGGTAACGGAGCTGCGAATCACAAAGTGGCCACAAATTTATTGCGGTACGTAGCAGTCGCTGCGCAGGTGCATTAGTGCTACTGGGATGATTCGTTCTCCTGATGATCTGGGCAGGAGGACAGGAAGACACCGCTGCAGGCTGCGGTTAGGGCGCTGCCATGGAGAGGGGGCGCAGAACTTGTGATTCTAGTGATTTTGAAGGGGCCACGGTGGGCATCTGAACTGTGCCCCGGCCTCAGTTCTGCCTTCGCCCAGATTTCGTTCTCCTTCTAGATTATCTTTCACGCAAAATTCAGCGCTAAAAGAAAGAAAACGCGGCATAGCCTGACAATAAACTATAGAAACGCATCCTTGCCCTCTGTTGTTATTATATTTTATGTTGAATTTTCTCATACTTCCAAAACTTCTGGATTTCTTCTCTCCTGTTTATTCTTTTTTCCTGTGTAGTAGGAGAACAACTTCCTCGGGGGAAATTTAATTGAGAAAAAAATAAACAAATTCCTTTCCCCTACTTGACTAGATTTCTTTCTCCACCTTTTAAAGAACTAAATTTGCGAACTTATACCAGTTCTTAAGAGTAACTTTATCAAATATGAGCTCTTATTTCTGCTTAGGTTCTCATAGGTGTTGGGATTCTAACCAGACGTGATCATGCTAAAAACTGAGGAAGAGTGAATTTAATTTTGGACTAATTCGCTCAGAATACTTTTGCCTCAGGCCTCGTCAGTCATAGGTTCTGAGGTGTTCTGACGCCACCCACTGTCAGCATGTGATTTCCTATTTTAGATAACCCTTCAGATAATGTAATCGTTGGCATAGAAAAAGATTGCCAGCCCTGATGTATTCTGCGACTCAGCGTTAAGATACTAAAAATAGGTCCTAGCACAAAGGCAATCTCTGTTTACCTCTCCATCCATCTACAATGTCAACATTTATGAAGTATAGAGAAAGACTTAGGATACAGCTACTTGTAGTAAAAAAAAAAAAGATAGAAAGCAACTATGGCTATGTTCAGACACACCAAAAGAAAGCGGCTCTGAGGGACATTTGGGGTGGGGTTGTTCACATACCAGTCTTTCACCCTACAAAACATTCTCTGTTAGAAAAAGTAGATTAGAGGAAGGTTGGAAACAAAAGGACCGCACACCACTGTCTCTGAGGTGCCTTTGCAATATCTCTTCTGTTTTGTTTGAATACAGAATAGAGTGTGACACTCATGTTCTCATCACATCACTAATATATCTTTTCTAGTCTAGAATTTTGGTGAGGGGGTGAACAATCCCACCTGAGAACCATCTCTAAGCTGCCTCAGAGGGGACTTTTTTTATCTGCTTGTGAATGCATCTTGAGGGAAATATTACTCCTGAAGCCAAACAGAATTAACAGACAAAATAATTAATATACAAAAAATAAAAACAAAAAACCAAGCAGTGACAGATAAAGCAATAATTAAATGAGGCAGCACCAATATAAATATACAGCCAAGAGTGTGAAAACTCAATATGCATAAAGACTTCACTTGATTGATTATTAACTCCATTATTATTAGTCACAACAACCATTAGTCTCTAGTCATTGTATCACAAAAAGAATTTAGGGAAGATCGTAAATGTTCGAAGTGGGTTAGAGGAACTCCTACTGAGAAAAGGTTAATAAGGCTGTGGTCACATCTAAGGTTTAATCAAGCTTCAGTCTACTTTCAGAGGAAGAGAACACATCAGGAAAGTGAACAATAATTTTATTTTCACATTATCTAACCCAAAGGTGAATTTTGTGAGTTATTTAACACTGAAAGCAAACAGCTTGTCATTTTTCTCACTCTGAAAGTGGACTGAAGCTGGATTAAACTTTAAGTGTGTGACCACTTAATGTACTTTTACCCTTGTTTTTTTGGAAATTGTTTAAAATTGAAACACTATAAAATGGAGACACTATAAAATGTCTTAAATAATATAATAAAATTAGAGCCTTTTCATTTATAAAGGAGGCAGAAACAGACATGACAGTGTATAAACTTATGCATGGGATGGCTAACATATATAGAGATTTTTTTCTCTTCCTATCCCCATTATACTAGTACCATGGCCCCTCAATAATCTGAATTTTGGATAAACCAGGACAGTCACAAAATGGAGTTTTCTGCCTTAAGTGGTCATGTTAACCAGTAGCTTGAATGACTTCAAAAAAGGTTTGTACAACATCATGGAACACAAGGCTATCAATGGCTACCGGTTGTCACAGTTGGGTGGCTACTTTCTCCAAAAATGAAGGCTGCAGCTCCATAGATGTCACAGGGTCTCAGGCTGATGGTGTTGGGAGATACCCTATACATCATGGGGTTGTAATGATGTGAAAAGGACAAGTGGGGAATCTGGGGGTAGTTTTGGATACTGCCTTGACTCTTGAAGCTCAGGTGAAGGCAGTGACCCAAAGTTCATACTTCTGGCTCCAGCTGGTTTGCCGGCTACCACCTCCTCTTGATAGAAATAATCTGTCTACACAAATCCATGCTCTGGTAATTTCCATGTTGGACTATTGTAATGTATTATGCATGGGGCTGCCCTTGAAGACGATTAGGAAGCTGCAGACAGACTGCTAACTGGAATGTTTGAGAACACTGGAGATTATATATAAAAATTCTCTCTAGGTTTTTAGAAAGATCAGATAAAACTAAATTTACTAATGAACAACTGATTTCTTAGAATCATAGAATTGCGGAGTTGGAAGGAACTACAAAGATTATCTAGCACAGTCCTTTGCGATGTTCAGTAAAGTAAATTAAGGCCATGTCTCAACTTACTTGAATAGGGCTCCTCCTAAGCACATGTTGCTGCTTGCTCTTCATTTTTGGCAGCAACTGGTGCCTCCAAAGTGACAGTATGGGCTTGCATAGGTACCTCTGCTGCAGGATGGTTTCTTCACACCCTGCAATAAGATGCCACATAAAATAATGACTCCTCACTCCAAAATGAAAACAAATGGATTCCTTTTTCTGCAGCACCTTCCCACATGGAATTGCTTCTACCCACAAGTGAAGAAACAAGCTGTGTTCAAATGTAATAAAAGGGCCACCCCAGAGGCTCCTTAGACAGTGTGTGGCCCTTTTGTGTTCCCAACCCTTCTCTAGTCCACTATTTCTAGCACAGAATGTTCAGTAGAGGGGGAGGGGCAGACTAGTATGTAAACCCCCTTGTGGTGCTTCAAGCACCTTCACCATACACATTTAGGAAGGCAGTAAAGACACATCTCTTTGCCCTAGCCTTTGGTTAATGGGGATACATGTTCTCTTCCCACATTTCAGACAATGATATTGTATATATATGGTTTTTTTTAACATTTATCTGGCCCTGAGACTTCTGGGTATAGGGCAGGATAAAAATGCAAATAAACAAACCCATCTCAATCTTAGCATCAGGATTTCTTCCCCTCGTATTCAATCAGAACCTAGGAAGTTGCTATTTGTACTCATTATTGCTGGTTCTTCTATCTGTGGCTCTGGAAAACCATTCCTCACCACCTTTCCTATGGCACTCTTTTTATGCTCTTCCATATTAATATGACAGATTTTCTTGGTCTTTTCTAGATTAAAAATCCCAGTTCCCTCAGCTTGCTAGTCTTATCTTAGCCCTCCCTTGAGCATTTCTATGAGGTCTAGAGTGAAATAAAACTTTACCAAAAGTTAACAGCTGCTTTTTATACAGTATAGTTAAAATAGAAGTGACTAGAACATCTTTGCTAGGGGGGTCACTGACTGACCTAGCCGTTTTCTCCTGGCTGACCTTGACTTCAAGACAGTTCAAGCTTGAGAGATACTCAAGCACAGACAGTGAATGAATCAGAAATACCTTGAATCAGAAGTGCCTGAGTGTTGATCTTTGGACTGAGACCGGTGTTTGACCGCCAAAATTAGTGACATCCAGCATTTAGGTATGCCTGCCCTTTAAGTACTGCCACAATAAATTCTTTCCATAAATTTTTTGTGTTCTCTAATATTAGAGAGTTCTCTCACTTATTGCAATGGTCATTCAAATGAACACAAGATAAACCTCTTCACCTGCAAACTCTCTGGTTTTTGTGTGTACAAATGGTGTCCATTGATATCATTAATGATTAAGAGTTACAAACACAAAGAAAAGGAAAATAGACCTTAGTAACAGTTGCCATAGCAATTGAAAACACATGGCAAAATCTTTTGCTACCGAAAGTCGTAGAGTGTAATTAAAATAAAAACTCACTTCCACTTCAGAGAGAATACTAACCCTATACCCTTTGTTCCAATGGTTATGATATCCATAGAAATAGAACCAAGATACCTGTTTCTTTGAAAGCTCATTTCATGCACAGTCCTAAATCTATTTTTGCTATAGTTAAGTCCTTATAAACATTTTAATCCAGTTTCTCAAGGTGTGTCTTTCCTAATGCAGCTCTGTGACTAAAGAAGCACTTAAAATAAGAAGCCGAACCCTTTTTAGGTGTTTGATATGTACCCTATCCCCAGCATTCCCCCCCCCCCGTTATCTCCTTGAAGACGTCATCAGTTTTGGCACTGGCTGAAGAAAACAAGGAAGTACAATAAAGTAGACACAATGCTGGGATGAGCAAGGAGATTTTAAGCTGCTTTGCTTAGCTCAGATACCTTAAGCAGAATGTGCACTCATTGAAAGAACAAAATTGGGGTTCAGTGGGTCAGCAATTCAAATTGCCCTTTGGGTATAGGGAGGCTGCCTGGGGTCTCCAGAGCCAGATGAGACCACTGTCCACCCGGAATTGTGCTTGCTTCTTACCATCTGCCAGCATGCCTTTCATTCTTTCCTGCTGCTCCTGCTCCTTAGGGACCCAGTGAGCACCTTCTCCGAATTTACTCTTGATAAAGACAGGCAGCAAATGGTCCAGCGGAACCTGAAAGCTACATTTCATATTTCGTGATCATTATGATGTATTTTGAAGTTCTCCATGTGTATCTTGTATTTTGTGTATGGTTTAATATTTTTGTTTATTATTTTAGTGTGATACAAAAATAAATATAGGCCCTGTTTCCACTCATGCCTCTTAAAATGGTTTAAAAATGAAACAAAAAAGCCATTCAAACATGGATTCTGGCAGTCCCCCCCTTCAGTGGCTTTAAATTGCTTTAAATTGCTATCAACCCCTCTGCTGTCCCCACCCAAAACAGTTCAGAATCGCATTAGGGAAAGGGAATCCCCCCTCATGCCAGCCGGGGCCCCGCCCCCTGCCTGCCCATTGGATCCCACAATGATGATGAGGAGGGTGGGACAATTGCAGCTCCCCCCCTCTCCTCTCCCCTCATGCTTTTGCAAAAGACATCCCACCAGTTCTGCACATACGCACACTGGTAAGTTCAGGACTGGTGCTTTTCCACTTTTCCGCAAATGCAGAAAAGTGAAAAAGGGGCAGCAGAGAGAGAGCTGCCTGGCTACACACCCAGGTTCTCAATCACTAGTGGGTCATGGAGGGAAGGTGCTTCTCTCCTTCCCAGGGCTCAGCAAGGCAAAAGAGGTGCCTCCAGTGTGTGCTTCCCTGCAAGAAGAAAGTGAGCGGGAGTGAAAAATGAAACTTTGTTATCAGTGTGAAGTGTGGAGTGGGTGAATTGCTACATCTTATAAGACTGAATTGTTACTTCTCTGCTGAATATGGATCTGGCACTTTAACAAATCTGACAAGGGGCTGGTCTCTGCACAGGGTGAAAGACCACCCGTTTCATTACGTATTTGCCCAAATACTGCTGTAGCATTCCCACAGCAATAAGAAAGAAGCATTTTAAAAGTAAAAATGAAAAAAAAACCCACCTGAAAAAACAGGTGTTTATTTATTCCATTTTTTAGCCAAATAATCCTCAAAATACCCCTGAAATTGATTGGGAGTGGGGACAAAGAGGATCCAAACTGTTTGTAAACCACTTTATTCCATGAGTGGGAATTCACTCATATACATACATACTTTGCCTACCTCTACAAGGGTGTTTGGCGGGTTTGAGAAGTGTGGATGTCACCCTGTAGCCTAGAATGTGTAATCTGAATAAATGTGTGCCCTGATTAAAAAGTAAAGGTCTAATGATTTCAAGCCTTTGGAAGGAGGCACATGTGTGAATGTCAAGAACAGATGCATTTTAGCCAGATTTTTGTGCTGCTAAACAAAATTAAACTTTGCAACCAAGAAATAAAGACAAGAATATTACATTTCAAATTCTGCTTTATTAGACCCCTCCAAAAACAGGACAAAAAGCCACAAAATATGTGGGGAAATAAACAACAACAATTGCTGGGTCAAAATTAACCTAGAATGGGTAGAAAATAAAAACAAAGACAGCAGTCACAGCATAACAAATTAGTATTTTTTAGAGCTCAAGGGGGACAAGATAGTTTTAACAAGATCACACACTTATAATTTAATTTTCACTGATACTGTTCTTTGCCCACACATTTAAGTCTCCATGGCCTCAGTCCAGTGACAGAGTACCCTTTTCCTCTCTACTCCTCCCACCCTTCCCTTCATCTTCCCTCTGTAATTGTGTGCAGTTCCATCAAGCACATTTTGACTTTTCAGCAGAGGGTATTTCCAGCTCTTTCCTCTCCTCTTCTCTCCCCTCCCTCTTTTTTGTCCCTTTCCCCCTTTATTACAGCTGAGATGCTGGGAAGTTGTGCCTGATTGAGGTGGGTGAACATTGGGCTTGGGCACCTGCATGCCCTGTACTAGGATCACCTTGGGCAGAGAATCCTGGAGGTTGTGATTGACGTAGGAGTGTTGAGACTTTTTGGAGGAAATAGTTCCCTAAAGAACGCTGGTGGGGAGCGGAAAAGCAATGTGGTTAGAATTCCCTGCTACACACACAGAACAGCCCAGGAAGTTGGTAGCCCTGGCCATGGGGCATGCCCAAACTGGCAGTACTGCTGATTCACGAGAACATCCCCACAAGGTCAGAAGGAAAGAGAAATCCTCCCCTTTCCACTCAAAAGACTGGATGCCAATCCAAACACTTGTCTTGCACAATCACACCTTGTATGTTTAAATGGACGAATGAACTGAACAGTCTTAGTACTGAGATAATCCAAATAAAGGATAGTCCTAATGTAGGGCTGGTGTAGTCCAGAGAAGAAATGGAAATTGTTTTTGTGTGTGTGTGTGTGTGTAATTGCTTGGTGGTTGTTTCCAACACAGATGAAGGAAACAGTGCTCTGTTCTGTGAGCAAGATGTGCCAGATGAGCAGGCACCCCCCCCCAAGAAACTCCGCTTAATATTCAAATGGAAAAAAACTCAAAAATAATCTAATATGAGAATGGCACTATCCCCACAAAGACTGAGAGTATTAGTATTCTCTCTGAGAGTATAAACTTTTCAGAGCAGAATTAAAACCCTAAGACTCACTATCCTCCATAAGCCTTCACTCTGAATGATAACAGCATCTGAAGCCTTTGATACAGCCACTTCTAATGTACCAAAACAACAACAACACCAAACCACTTAAATATGGAAATTACTAAACTTCATAAACCTGAGAAGATATCTGACATAGATTGCTACCTAAGGTAGCAATCTATTTCAGATATCTTTAACATAACTTTGCTAACATGTGAGACAAGAGAAACTGAGATATTGGTGATTGTAGAAGTTATTGGAACTCAGAAGAATCAATGAGCCATTCTCCAGCCTTGATTCTGATTGCCAGTGCTGTGTGGCTTGACTGCTTTCCTCTCTTGACCATTTTCAGATCTCCAATCATTCTGCCTACAGGTCCTATCTATTTCACTTTGGACCTGATCGTAGAACGTATCAATTTCATGTACTGCTGCCTCCATTATTTATCTGAATAATCATTGTAATAAAAGGTTCCCCCTGAAACCTAACTGAAATTTCTTGGTCACTCACTGAATTATAGCCAATCACAGTCCTGGTAGTTTTGTTCTTTACTATAATGGCAACACTGTTTCTCTTTATTTTTTTCATTTCCTGAATAGTATATAATAATCTAGGGGGGCATAGAATACAAAAGCATATAAAAGTTCAGTTAACACTGGACATTATATTGCAGCTTTGCCTGACAGTTTAATTGAGCACCCTAAAGCTCTGCTATACTGCACTGCCTGCAGTTTATATTGCCATTTAAGTTCTTGTTGATTGTGTGTTTTAAATATGGAAAGCCTTATTTTGTTACTCTTTTTTAAAAATTGCATTCTTCACCTTGCCTTTTTTCCTAACAACCCCGTGCCAGTTCAGTTGTCCATTACAACAAACCTCCTAGGACTTAAGGCCCATGATGGTGAACTGGGGAAGAGAAATTCTCTAAACCAATAGAGCCTCTAAGAACCAGTTCACTTCATAACCGTCATGTTTAGAGTCATGCATCAAGGTATGTGTGTAGGAAATGACTGCTCTGGTCAGTTCTGCTTTCTGCAGTTAGAAAAATGATTCTGTACATGTGTCTACCTATGTTCTCAGGTTCGTGATATTTCTAAGACTTTGGGACAGCTTTTCCTCTCAGATGTGCCAGGTACCTTCACTATATACAGTCAGGAGATGAGTGAAGGGGCAACTATTTACCCTGACCTTTGACTGAGGAAACAGTTTCCTTTCCCCACTTTCAGACACTCTTATTGTTTTTAGTGTGATCATTTTATATTTTGTTTATATGGTTGAAACTTCCTGGGATCTTCAGGTATGGGGCAGGATAAAAATGCAAAAATAAATAACTAAAACTTTGGTTTAGCAAGATACATGGTTGGCAGCTGATCCTCAAGGAGAGGAAAAAACTAGGCCAATTTTAACACAAAATTTGTTTGCATTAAACATAAAAGACATGTAAAAAATAACTTTATTACACAGGAAACAGAAACAGTATCTAAGTGAAAGTGAATTAGCCAGATAGTAGCAGCAACTTAAAGTGTGAAGTTCCCAAGTGAAACAAACAGTAACTTTTATCAAGTGAAGTGGTTTAAATGTAACTATGGCACACATACAGAGAGAAGAGAAAAAACAAAACAGACCTAAAACAAAGTCACCAGCTCTAATGGCAGCGGGAACAAAGCAAAGAAGCCAGCTAGACTATGGAAGAAGGAGTTTTCTCTAACTCATAGAACCAGTTGCTAAGTGAGGGAAGGCAGATTAAAGGGAAAATTTGAATGGAAGTAGAGCAGAGAGAAACCTACTTAGGAAGGGAGAGTCCTCTCTTGATCTGGTACAGATCTAAGAGTACAAAAAAAGGAGATTGTGTTGCCAAAACCCCCACACACATTCTCACACAGCAGTATGGATGGAAATGAGATCAGCAGCATCCATAAGAGACCCAAGCAAACAGTTTTCCAGGACTCGGGAAAACCTTTTCAGAGGCACAGCATCCAGATCCTTCTTCAATAATCAGGTTTTAATGGCCCTATGAACTTACGTTGAAGTGAGATGTCATAAAGAGCTGATTAGATACTCAAAGGCCAGCTAACTATATCCTGCTAGTACATGGCGATTCAAGATCAGGCCGCCCTAGACCTTAGTAGCAGGAACACAACTCCAAGCCTTAGGATGGAAAAGACAGCTCAGACTTCTCTGTGGTTCAACAGTAATTTCAACAGTGATCTTTTTAAAAGCAGAAACTCAAACAGCAATCACATGAAGTTCAGCTCTTGAGCCAGTTTGGTCTAGTGGTTAGGGAGCCGGACTCTTATCTGGGAATACTGGGTTTGATTCCTCACCCACCCACCCCGAAACCAGCTGGGTGACCTTGGGCTAGTCACATCTCTCTTCTGAGGTCTCACAGCCCCACCTACCTCACAGGGTGTCTGTTGTGAGGAGAAGAACAGAAGGTCTGTGAGCCGCTTTCAGTCCTCTTAAATGGGTGAGAAAAGCCAACTCTTCTTCTTCTTGATGAATATTGACAGAATCACAGGTGTGAAGTCATGAACTTTTGTAGGACACACTGAACCAAGGACCTTGAATGAAAGGCAACAACTACTCTTGTACCCCAGAACATGCCCTCATGGTGTAAGACCAAATATTTGGAGAGGGAACAGGAGGAAACAAAATATATGTAAATATTCATGTGTCCCAGGACAGATAAACAAGACATAGTAATTATATTAGCTATTCAGTTTGAGTGTCCACATCTGAATTTTAATCTTGCAGCTCTCTCTTGAGGGAGGAACACTGTTCTGGTAGGGTTTTCCTTTCGCAAGCTGATGGGATTAAGCTGCTTTTGTAGCACAAACAGTTAAACAATGAGATGTTCTCAGTGGGAAGTAAACAATGTTGAAGAGCAAAGCTAGCAGATCAAGTAGCCAAGATTAATTCTAGTCTTAATGCAAGTCCGGTGCTTTTAATAGTCACTTGCCTTTTCTAACTCAGATTCTTGCACTCTTGTTGCACACTTCTAAGTCTACAAAAATACATATAATAACAGCAGCTAAGATAGATTCAAATTTGGGGCCAACTTCCAAGTTCCAATCATCAGTCACCCCTCCAATCCAGATTTATGGAACATACAATTTTCATGCTGTATGTATGTTTAAATTGTTTTAGAAGCCTTCTAAGTTCCTTGAGCTATTTGAGGTTTAAGATGTCCACTTAAATTAACAAATAACATTGATTCACTGATAGACAAGATTCGTACAACATTGTAAAATGAAGGGAGAGCATATCATACCTCCAGCAACTTAGCGTTTGCCAAATTATAATAAACTGCTCAAACTAGTTACATCTAGTTACAATTCATTACAACTCAAACATCATGTTATGGTTTCTATCAGCTTTTATATTTTCATAAATTATAAAACTATAACTACATAAAGCTGATTTTACTAATGGATTTTGGCGTCTATCATTGAAATTAAAATGATTATCAAGGAATGTCACCCCAGGAACCTCAAAAAATACAACACACACAAAGTGTATGTTGCTGGGAAAGGTTTCCACCTGAGACACACACACTCCAACAACCACTTCTATTCACTACACTCAAAATCAATTGATATATGATGCCAAAATTCTGGAAGGATAATTGCAGAATTTCCACAGAAGAAAATATCTGTAGGGGAACCCAGGAAAATGATCTATATGCTTAGATGGTTATAACATTCTTTGAACATTTTTGTATCCTCAAATGCAAATGTATAAAATGGAATTGTTAAGAATCTGCTAGAAAACAATAGAAACTGATCTTTTAAAGGAATTTTACTTAATGATATTCAGTTAATTAAAGGCATGCTATTACCATTTCACCTCTCAGATTAATTGAAGTCTTATAATTACTCTGTTACAGAAAAGTAAAGTAGAATAAATTCATAAAGCACTTCACATATTGTTACAGTTCTCAGTTTCTGACAGTACAGGACACTTAAAATATGTAATTCATAATCAGTAACCCAATTATTTTCATGTTTTCCTAACTAGAGAAAATGTTACCATATGTTTGCAAGCCCATTTTATTACTTGCAAAGAAGGCTTCTTACCACCAGGTGGCAACACTGCAATCACAGCTTTCAAAGAGAAGCAAACCTACCTGCTGTTCTCCAGCACAAAGTGCCTACCAGACTTCATAGTTTATTTCAAAAACGTATTTCATTCATTGATGCTATTTTTAAAAAGCCAACACTTGTGTAGATTTAATGTCCTGAATAATGTTATCCCACTCAACTGCAGCCTTATTATTACTATTATTAGCTGATCCAACCTGTACATTAAACTTTAGTCTCATCACTGAAAATGTCCTGGCTTTCTGTTCAGGTTAGAAATTCTGCAAGCATTCTTGGAGGTTCCAAAAACACTCCTGCCCTCTGAGATTTCCTGTGTGAAACTTGAGAAACTTTTGCACACTGTGAGTCTGCAATCTCATGCCCAGCGAAGGTGTTATTAAATATATTGGGAAGGAATTCTGGCGTAATTGCAGCTAACACTACAAAAATATAACCATCACTTCAAAAAAGGCAAACTGAAACAAAGTAGAGGCATCTGGTTTTTTTAAAAAAGGGAATGACTGATGCTAGTTAATGGAAAGAAGAAAAGACAGGAACTATGCATCGTTTTTAAAAAGTTAAATTATTCTATTATTTCAAAACAGAAATTATACATATTAGTGTTAACAAAAATAATAAAGAAAAATATGTACAGGAAAAAACATATATGAACACAAGTTCTGATAATTTCAGTTATATTTTAAACTATGTCCTCCCCCCTCTAATTACAAGGACTAAGGAACTTTCTTCAAAATATTATATTATTGTTCTTATCCCTTGGGTTATAGGGCGCGTCTTCACGGCGTCGTTATCTCGAATTCAAAATGTTTTGACTCCGCCCAGTACAGACGCCAGTTCGGCTTAACACGCTCCTTCCGTGTTAAACCACCTTAAACCATTTTAAAGTAAATCCTGATTTCAACAGGTCTCACTCCGGAACATGCCCTTGATACGTGTTTAATTTTTTACTGTGTGGACAGTATCGTTTTCCGGGATGAGATTCCGTCTTAAGGCTGTCCCGCCCCCAATCTCACTGTAACCAATGGGCTCTCCGTATTGTAGGCACGTCATGTTTAGGATTCCCTTCCCCAATAGCTTGCTTTCAAATGATTTCATTGAAAGAATCCACCCACTACCTCCAAAGCTACACTGTAGCGATGAAAGCTACAATGTTGCAGTTTTGCACAGTTCTGAACTTTAAAAATGAAAGGAAAGGGGAGTCCCCGGGGAACTTTCCCAGCCCACTCTCCCCGCTCTCCGAGTTCCCTCCCGGCCACGGGGGGAAGAGCGAGCGAGGAGCCCCCTTCGCCCTCCCTGCGGTGGGCACGCTGAGCCTGCCCGCCCTCTCGTCCACCCCTCGGCGGGGCAAAGCGGCGGCGGAGCAGCTCTGCCACCGGGCAACGAGGAGCGCCAGGATAAATGGATGGATGGATGGCGGCTGCTGCTGGGAAGGGGGAGGGTGGATCGGGCAGGGAATACGCGGCGGCGGCGGGCAACGAGGAGCGCCAGGATAAATGGATGGATGAATGGATGGATGGATGGATGGATGGATGGATGGATGGATGGATGGATGGATGGATGGATGGATGGATGGATGGATGGATGGCGCGGCGGCCCGGGCTGCGAGCGTGCTCCGGCCAGCGGGGCGAAAGGCGCCGAGAACGCGGTGGCGGCGGCAGCGGTGGAATCGGGCAAAGCGGAGCGGGCACTGAGGAGCCCCAGGATGGATGGATGGATGGATGGATGGATGGATGGATGGATGGATGGATGGATGGATGCTGCTGCTGGTGGTGGTGGGAAGGGGGAGGGGAGAGAACGGGAATCCCCGGCGGAGCATGGATGACGCAAAGGGAAGGGAGGGTGGGATCCTGGGAGGGAGGACCAATCACAGGGCACCATGACTGGCAATGGGCGGGAGCACAGGGCTATTGTGGGGATTACCAGGATTGATTCCACATTAAGGAATGCCACGGAACCAGATCAATTTGCAAGTCGTGTGGACAGCTTTGTTCCGGGTCAGTTATTTCGAATTATTTAAATCGAAATAACACATGCCGTGAAGATGCAGCCTAATTGTTGCAGAAGAACTTCCTTTACAGGCAAATTTGTATCTGAGATCGATGTCCATACTTTTATGCATGGTTTCCACACTCTTAAAAAGTATTTTCCTGATATAGCTTTTCTATTTTATTATACTGGTACATAGTAAATTCATTATGTACCAGTATAATCTCTTTATGCGAATCTGAGATTATCAGATTAGCATATTTCCAATTTCTTGCCATTACTCACTGTGCTGTATATAATGCAATCTTAAATTCTCATATTAATCAATATCTAAAGCTGAATTCTGCATCTTTATAGTCATATGGATAGAAAAATTTCAGTAACTTCACCTGCTAGAAATTCTTCTTCGTGCTGATAAGAGCCATATCTTCTTTTCCTGAGTTCTGGCCACCATGGCTGTTGCTTTGGTATTCCATCCAGCCCCAGATTGGGTGTTCAAACTACAAACACTGCTGACGAGGTAAGGGGCTAGTTTAGTTCTTGTAATGTGAGTTGCCTCCACTACACTGGATCCTTACCGGCCTGGTATGGTAGCATGATCAGCCCAACATTGAGGAATAATGCCAGCAGCTCAAGGTAGTGGGTGTCTGTGCTTCTTACATTGCTTAGATGGATTTTGGTCTAAGCACAAAACCCATACTTTTGAATTCCTATTTGGCCCTGGTCACACTTATACGAGACAGGACGTCCTTTCCATAATTCAAACTGAGGTCGTGCACGTCAGGATGGGCTGAGTCCTCTGGAAAAGAGGACTCTGGTTACAACAATCTGATGGGGAGAAGCCGGCTTGGAAAATGAACTGAATAAAAAATAATGTGAGTAATGTGACCAGAAGATGGTCCGAAGTTGTCTTAACTAAAGGTGTGACCAGGGCCTTTGTCTTCTGCTATTCAGATTCCATGTAGACTTGCTAAATATGTTTAATTTATGAACCTACACATTATAATAGTTATTTGCCAAATAAAGCTGTTTTTTGGAAGCACAATTAAACAAGATAGTTCTGTTAATTTATGTGCATATCCCCTGGAACCATAACAGTGTCTTGAGGTAAAGTGCCTTCCAAATAGTAGGCATGTGAGCTTTCAACCAACTCTCAACAGATGAGCTACAACTCTATCTCCTTTGACAAATAGTATTGGAATATTCCTATTAATGGAAAAAGAAATATCTTCATAGGCTTTTTTCACCAATCCCTATAGGTGGGACAGTCTAAACATCACCTCAAATCATATTTTAATGTTGGTCATAAGCTTGTATCTTGCCTCTAAGTTCTCAGTCACTTCTCATTTTGGGGGCCTGTCATAGATTGGACCTGCATCTAGATATAATGTGGAATAAGGCCCAGTGCAGAAAGGGCCTTATCTATCTATCCATCTATCCATCCCACCCTATATCCAGAGGTCTCAGGATGGGTAACAGCATTTTAAATCAAACATGTTAAAACAATAACAGTATATATTAAAACAACAGTGTCTGCAAGCGGAAAGGGAAAGTATATTCTCATTTAACCAAAGGCCAGGGCAAAGGGGTGCGTCTTCACTGCCTTCCTAAATGGGTACACTGAAGGTATTTGATGTACCTCAAGGGGGAGACTACTCCATAGCGAAGGGGCCATCACTGAGAAGGCCCTCTCCCAGGTGTCCACCACTTTTATTATTGATGGTGGCGGTACAACCAGGAGGGCCTCCCCTCCAGATCTTAAGGCATAGGCAGGTTGATATGGAAGTAGACATTCCTCCAGATATTTGGGGTCTACATCGTTTAGGTCCTTTTAAGTTAAATTTAACACCCTGAATCGAACTCGGAGGCAGATTGGCAGCTGGTGCAACTCTTGAGGTTCACTAGAATCTGAGGGGCTTTGCTTCTTTTGTTTTCCAGGGTTTTGGCTGATGGTTATAGTATGCATACTCCCAGCTATGAAAAATTATTTTGGAACAGTCTTGAACATTTTGCCCAAACATCCAGGAAAATGTGGAGGGAAGGGAGACTCTGCAGCTGGTGCTGATGTAAGTAGTATTTATTATTGCTGTTGTTGTTATTTTACTTGACAGCATTGGGCTTTATCTTGTAGGGACTGTGGAGCATCATGAAACCTGTCAGGCACTTTGACAGCTGCTCCACAGTTCCTGCAAAATATTCCTCCTGTCCGGACACAGCCTCAGAGATGGTTCCAAGCTGAATCATTCACATTCCAGTTTGCCCTTCCCCCCTCTCAGGAACATTCTAGGCCAAAAATGTAGATCAGGCATCAGACGAGTAAAAAAGGATCACACACGAGTGTCTCTGAGGTGCTTCTGAGCTCCTTATTCTAGGGATGTGCACAAAGCCAATTTCCCCGCTTCAAAGTGCCCCCACAAATGTGTGTGTGGGGGGGGAGTTCAGCTTCATGTGCAAACATCTGTTGAATTTTTGCATGTAAGGGAACCCTTTCACCCCCCGTTTCCCCTTGCCCACCTACTCACCTGCTGCTACTGCTGCTGTTGTTGCACACTCTTCCAACCTCTGGAAGGCCCAGTTTACTTCGGAGGAGCATGCAGTGGCAGTGAGGTTGCAGCAGCCTTGGCTACACTTAGAGGTAAGGGGGCCTATCAGGATGCAGGACACTGGGGTGGGCACGTCCAGCCTTTATAGAAGCTTCAAAAGGCCAGATTGATTGGATTCACAGGAAAATGTGAATTTCACATTCGTAGGCCCCTTTCGATTCATGTGTGAATGTTGAAATCTGTACAAATTCATATGAATTTTGAATAGCATGAAATCCATAGAAATTCATATGAATTTTGAATAGCATGACACATCCTTACCTTTTTTTGTCACAGGTGAATACAGACGTAGTGGTCTGGAAACCTAAGGATTGCTGCACTAGGGTTAGCTAGTAGTCAGCCAATTGGTGTCTAGCAGCATTTCACTTTGGTATTTACTGTCACCATTGCAGAAGAAAATAATTCTCTTCTTTCCAGGGAAGGTGCCAAAACTCTCCCTTTTCCCCTTGGGTCCAGGCCTCCAAAAGCATCCGACTGAAGGAAAGCACTTGCCTCACTTCTTCAAGGAGAAATATCTAATTATTAAAATTAAAGGCATAACAAAAATATGGTTTGGTTCTAGTGAAAAAAAGTCTTCAATTGTACCAGAGCATTAGACAATAGTCACCACTAACAAGGTAAATAAACAGCTTAATCTGAGCTAGGTTCTGATGCCCTATTCCTTCTTTGGGAAATCCTCCTTTTTGGTAGCCAGAAACAGTGATGAACAGCTGGTAACAGCTTACTAAATTACTAATGTCTTCTGGCTCTTCAAACCAAGGCACCACTAAGATGAAAATACCCAACTTCCTGGGTGCATTTGTGGATGCTTTGGATTTTAGCGTTACAGCACCTGATTTTGGCTAGAACATCTTAAATAGGAAATAGTGAATCCGTTGCTGTTCAGGGTTGAGGGGATCTGGAGAACCATATATTATTTTTTTCTATGGTTTAGACAGACTTTGAGTGCCAGTAGCATAGGCATAATCGTCAATAGTGGTGTCGAGATGTATTTCCTAAACCTGATTTATGATTAGATGCTGTTGATGATGCTGATGCTTAATATGGCTGCACTGATACATGACTTTGCAATTAATGCTACTCAGAAGTAGGCTTCACTGAGATTAATGGGGTATATTCCCAGGAAAACATTAATTGTATGTAGTGTTTCTACAGGAATCTAGAAGGCAGGGAGGATTTATTACGGTAATTCCAATAAATCTACCAGTTTCCTGAACAAGTTGTCTTGATAATTAATTGTCAATAATAGGTGTATGAGAAAAAGACGATAGAAAAGGAATTATTTTTTAAAACACGAAGCTTTAGGATTCCTAAGAATTTAAACAAGTCCTTTGTGGAGAAAATGTGAACTTTTCCATAAACCTTCAGTGATGTGAAGAAAATACAAGCTAATAATAAATGGCATGTTATCTAATGATGGGCTTAATGGGGTACATAAATGAATTTAATAGGTTATATTCCCAGGAAACTGTGAGTTGCATACAGTATACTGATTCTATAGGAATCTAGAAAGTAAGGGGGGATTTATTACTGTGATTTCAGCAAGGCTACCAATGTCCTGAATAAATTGTCTTCTTGGCTGATTAAACAATAATGGAGTAGTAGGAGAAGACAACAGGAGGGGAGTTTTGTAAAAACACAAAGACTTAGGATTCCCAAAATCCTACATTAGTTCTCTGTGGATAAAATATGAACTTTTCCATAAACCCTCCTGGAATTATCTTTAACGGTGCAGGGAAAATACAAGCTAATTATAAAAGGCACATTGTCTATTAATATGTTAATGAAGCCAGGTTGCTAATGGGGAGATTTGAATTTTAATACATTTTAAGAGCTTCTTGATTATGTGTTTGTTAGTGTATAGGAGCTTTGCAAATTAGCTGTATATGGCTTTACACAGTCTAAAGTCTAAGCCCGGGATTCAAAACAGGCTTTAATGAGGCCATCTGTGTCACAGGCAAAGTCAGTAAGAAATCTGCTTTCAGAAGGAAGGTATACTAGTTAACAAGCAGATATTTTAAAAAATCACACACACTAGAAATGGGAGTTTATACTTATCGATGTAATTGTTTACAAAACAGCATTTTCATACATTGTCAGATCATGATGATATGAAGTGGATATGTGAGTCCGTTCTGCACTTTAGAGTTATCGCATAGTAAGCATTTTGTCCTAGAAAAAATATTCAGAATGCTTATGCATCAGTGCTGAGAGGGAACTCTTTCAATGTTACTTATTTGAAGACAATGTGAAGCTGGTGCCTACAAGGTACAAACTGCAACAAGGGATATAGAACCTTTCTGCCCTGGGACATACTCTGAATAAGGCCCAATGCAGAAATGGACACACTTACCGATGGAAAAAACAACATATTGTGTCTGAATTATTATCACTTACATCCCTCAGGTCCCATCCCATTTCTCTGTCAATTTGAGCTGAAACCAGCAGAGAAAAAGCTCTCAGAGAAAACTTCAGTGCCAACTTCTCCACTACTGCCCACACACCAGCCAGCAAAGTAGGCCCTTATGCATTTTTTATAATGAGTTTAGGCATAAAGGACCATCCAGTTTAAGAGGTAAGGACAAAGACTTCCATCATCAACTTAAATTAAGCATTCAAAGCCACAGATGCAAAGTAATTGGAAGGACCATCCCCCCCACGACTTCTGTAATTAATCCAAATAGAATCTGAACGCAACGAATGCATCCCCATGCAATTTCTTGTTCCCAGATTTTATGAGGATTATCCTGCCAAAATCCAGATTTTTAAAAGTACTGTTGAAAACAGGACTCAGCCCCCTTTTTAGAGCCAGGTCTGCTTATTTCCCCCCACATGGGGATGATACCAGGCTATTTGGGGTGTCTAGTCTTCCGGCCAATGGCAGCCAGCTGTGGGTGCGATTTTACAGATGCAAAGCTCTCCCCATCCCTTGCCAGGCTCGCAATGCTACAGCCCCATTTGAAAAAGCTCTGATTGTGCTTTGCTGTTGCATCACTTATCTGCTTAAGTGCACATCTCCTGGTAATGTCAAAAGGCAGAGGTGTGAAAAGGAAAGTAATTGAGGTTGGAATTTTTTTAAAAAAATATGCTAGCTTTTTAATTTAAGCTCCTTGGCTTCAGCAAGACTGAAGGGGAAGGTTTTGCTGCTTTTATTGCAGGCAGGGTTTGCACAGTGGGCGGGGGAGATTTAAAAGTCCTCTTTTTTATATGTAAAAATAGTCCCCAAAAATAGTCCAAGCAGGACTAAACCAGGACTACAAAAGCTACATAGGGATGGGTATATTTGAATTACCTGACAGGCACTCTTTTGGAATTAAAAATAGTCCCCAAAAATAGTCCAAGCAGGACTAAACCAAGACTAAAAAAGATACATGGGGATGCATCCTTAGTAAAACTTTGAAGTCCGAACTGTTAAATAATACATTAATAAGAATCCTTCCACAGAGAGGCCCTTGAGCATGCCAGCTTTGGAAACAACCCCATGAACATGCCTTCCTGGCACTCCTGTCAGTTGCAAAGCTGCCTGCTGAAGGTGGGATTTCCAGTTCACCCAGAAGACTGAAAAGGAAGAGGGAGACCAGATGTTCTGTGACTCCTCCTCTCCTTCTTCTCCTTCATCCTTTCAGCCTGTTCAGATGAAATCAGCAGAAAGAAAGGATCCCAGCAAGGCATCACAAACCTTGCTGCGTTTTGCCCCCTGCCTCCAAAAGGTGGGATGATACAGGAAAAAAGTTGCAGATGTGTGCATCACACAGTAATAGTTCCAACACTGTCTAGTCAACAAGCAATTACTCCAGAGGTGTATTTTCTAGAATACTTGAAGCCAGACCATGTTCATTCTTGTTTTTGCAACACAGATGAAGATGTACACAAAAAACAAACTGTGAATAAAGTGAATAAAGATATTTAGTGCACAGAAACACAAAATACTGTTTTTTCACAGTTAAAAATAAAGCAGATACAGAGGTTTCCCAGGTGTTCTTAGTTGTCAATAATAGCTAAATCTACATTTGTTTAGTTCTAGAAGCTATTAAGGTAGGCAGCTTCCAGTCATGCCCTGGAAATGAGTGGAAGTTTGTCATGGTTTGAACTAAGGCTCATTCTGAACTGAGTCTTATTCCAGATTACATTACAGAATAGGAACCTGCCATCTGAATGCTGGTGCAGACAGCAGGCTCCTATACTGGAATTAAATCCAAAATAAGATGCATGCAGAAAGGACCTAAAATATGCATATGTGGCCAACTTCTGGCTTGCTTGGGATACCTAGTTATATGGGGCACAGCACTGTAATTCTTCTGAGATCATAAAAGTACTTTACCAGCCATTATGAGAACAGCCTGTACCTGAGGTATCTATTAGGGGAAAATGTTAATTGAACAGTTTAGTTTAGGTAATACTGCCCTCTAGGGGACGAATCATGTATAAATGCAACTATTGCATAGTCTGCAATTGTGTTTTTACATACATAAAAGCTTCAATATGTATTCCAAGAGATAATAATTTTGGCTGATATGCATAATGTAAATGATCAGGTTTTTATGCTTTCAGGAAATTGAAAATTAGAATCAAACTAAACCATCAGATATAGTATCTTGAGTCATGCATTGATTATGTTTAATATCCAAGATCCATACACAGTAAACCCAAGTGGCTCAAAAGCAATTTGGAGGTGTTAGTAGCCGCATGCTGATGCCATAAAGTGAAGACATGGAATGGTTGAGCATCCACACTGGATAAGTGTGAATACCACTGTACTAGTCACCATGGCAATGGCCATACACATCTGCCACTGCCGCGGCAATTGGATGACATGGCACGCAACTATGGCTGCCCTGCCCTGCCCTGTCCCATCCCATCCACCCTTTACACAAAACAGATGTGAAGGGTATGTGCTGGGCTTTACTAGCCATGTCACAGACTCGATTTGACAACTATTCAGAGAACAAGAGTGACTACATGAGGTCCATATACTTCTTGTAGGAGCATTCCCAAACCAGCCTTTAGAGATTGTAGAAATGGAAGGTCTCTTTAAGAACTTCTGTCAGGATGATGGAGAAAATTATCTACACACATACACTTTGCATATCAGCAGCAGGTCTAATTTGGCTCAACAAGGTCAACTTCAGACAACCTTTTTTTTTTCCAGATTCCTGCTTCCCCTTTATTGTGTCCTGCAGGAATTAAGGGTCACAAAGAAACACACCACAGTGCTACTTGCACAAAAGAGTCAGTCATACTATCAAATCAAGCATGCTGTATAACACTGTTATAAATGTTTTAGGAAGTTCATAGTAGAAGCAAGAACATATTAGCCATTCTCTGCTGCTTTTACCCCAGAGCAGTAGGCAATTATAATTTATAAACATTATAAACATCTCTAAGCAATTTACGATCAATGTTGTATACATCAAGGGTAATTGGTACATTATCACCATCAACACTAGTCCTAATCTTTTTTTACACACTTAATTCTGATAGTTAAAAAAAAGTTGCATTTAAGAGCACATTTTCATTATTTAACCCTCAGTTACATGATTGCTTTCATTTAAGAAAATGATATTCGTTCCAATTAAGATGTTTCCAGACAATTAAATTGCTTCCTGATTTCCATAATTGTCTCATTTTGAAGATGACTCTCATTTCTGATTAGTCAGGTAGGGTAATCCCATTCCTCTAAAAGGGATGGCTTTTTAGAAGTTTCTCCAGAAAACCTGCTTCCATCCTGCACTATGCTGGTTTGGCTTTGCATATCCAGTATGTCAGTTACAATCTTTGCTGCCATATCTGATTGAATGTAGTGTTATTAAGCAGCAACTGAGCTGCAGTTCTAAATGCTTTGTAGGATGAAAAACCATCCAGCGATAATTAAATCTACCACAGCTGTTTCTATTTGTGGTAAGTAGTCATTAAGTATGGTGTCAAAGCCTGAGAATGACAAATGGGGATAAATAAATGATTTCTGTGTTGCAAACTATCCCTAGCATCTTGGTACTGTCATTTTTAGAAGCTGGCTATGGACACTGAGGGGTAATTTGTCATTATGGATGTGGTCATATCCTGATACGCAACAATAAAAGGTCTTCCATTAAACAACCCATCCCAATTAATACTAGAGACCCTGAAAACTGAGGAAAAACCACAGGTATCTTTCATGGATACGAAAACATCATTTGTGTATATTGTGGCTCCACCATGGCCAACAGCTGAGAGCCTTCTGCAAACTCATTAGAAATTTAAAGGACCCAAAATTGTGTGTTGACCCTCAAATCACCGTCACTGGCAAATATATAGTGGAGTTCCTTGTGCAACTGGCAGGCCACTGTGGGAATGAATTGCTGGATTAGTTGGGCCATAGCTCTAATCCTGAGCATTTCTTATATTTCTCTACCACAGTAGGCCAGGCAAGTCAGCCTCAGAAGGCAAGACCCAGCTTCAGTAAATGCTGTCACCATTATATTCCACCTCGTAAATGCATCCTCAGCCCTCCCAGCTGCTCATTTGGCAGTACCTCCCTTTGGATCCTAAAGAAAGAGGAGATGGGAAACTTTAATAAATGTTCTAGATACGATTAAACACAAATATATGGAAATAAGGGTGATTTTGAGTTGGATTGGGGAGGGGGAATATTATATAATTCTGTCATGTAGTGTTGGTGGACCCAAACCTGTTCGTGTATCTATACAGAATATGAAAATAAAGGGTGGTTGGGGGTAAGAAAACTGAGAGCATTATGTGAATGACCATGTTTGATGCCTCTGGTAATCCGACTGCCACCCCTTTCACCCCTTACCTAGTGGAAGAAAACAAATTGGGAAGACTTTTGGTTTGTCTTTTATCACTCTATGACCCATTTATCCATTCTTGTGGATGGGGACTATGATGCTCACCTGCCAGACTTTAGGTATGCTGCATGAGCTGTTGATGTGTGAGAACAGTCCTGCAAACGTTGATGACCCATTTATCATTTATGGAGAATCATGAACATAATATCCCCAATTCCTAGCCCTAGAAATTCAAAATCTGCATAGTGATAATCCTTTATGCATCAAGATCTCTTTGCCTTAACAGTTTTGGAAGACGTACTAACCCTGATGTAGCCTCACTGGCTTTCAGAAGTTTAAGCCAGCACAAGGGGTCACTGTATGACATCCTTTGGCTGTCTCATTGAACCTCACTTTGATCAGTCAAAGGAAGCAGCTTATTGATGGAGAAAAATATTTCCCTCTTGCATTGCTGAGCAAACATTCCTCAGGAAACCCAGTAACCGTAATCAGCTATCGAACACATGTATTGTATGAATGTTGTGTATTGAATCCATTGTTCCCTTTGATCTACATTCTTGATATCTGTGCTTACCAGATGCTCTGAACTTCAAAAAGTTTCTTGATCCTTTTGTCTGAATTTTTATGGGCCAAATGTTTGAAGTGGCCTTTTATCCAGTCTCTATATTTGTGACCCACAATTTTTATTTTATTTTTACAGAAAGAAAGATAATGCACTAACAATGCAGCAAGGTGAAAATATTCAGCAGATAGTACCTGGCCCCAATCACTTTAGGATATTTACACACCCAAAAGAGACATAAAAATAAATCACCCTTAAATGTATTTATTCTGTAGAAAACAAACTGAATCATTTAACATGAGTAAATGATAGTCTTATTACAGAATATTTGAATTCCAATTGTGCATTAAGCAGATATGCATCAAAGGAAAATTTCAAATGCTAAAGTAACATATGTGTATATTCACAACTAAAGGGGACAGAAAAACTTTGTTAATCATAATCATTGCTGTTGTGTGCTAAAGAAAAGCAAAGTTGCTCAAATATAAGAGAGCATATTATAGAAAACAGGGCATTTAAAGGAATATAATCCTGGATAACTTTAAGAAAGGATTTGATCAATTCATAAAATGTTTCAATGGCTAGTAGAGCATGTGCTTAGATACCATCTCTGGGTTGGAGGGACAGGCAGGATGCCTCTATAGGCAACCTGTAAGCAGTTGAGGGCTGGTGAAAGTTTTGCCTTTGTCTTCTGCTTGAGAATGCCCAGAAGCAATTGGTGAGCCACTTTGTAAGACAGGATGATGGACTAGAAAGGCTGTAGCCTGATCTGGCACAGGCTCCTCTTAGGTTCTGATATTCTTAAGCATTGATGGGAAAATATATGGCTCTTTTTCTGACATATGTCCATTACATCCCAAGAGTTCTCTAATCTGAGCTTCATTATTAGAACTAGAATAATCAATTCACATCTAATGAAGCCTGCCAAAGTGACAAACTTAAAGCAGTGGAAGAGAACAGGAAAGCAGCTATCATTGGGGAAGAACTGACTTTGTACTATGCCTCCACATACAGAATGAGGCCCCCTGTAAACACCCTCTGCCTCTTGTGCCATTTCCAAGCACCATCACCAAAGGAGGTCAATTTTGTGAGAATGCCCTCAATGGAGGTGCATTGGAACACCAGTCCAAAGAACACCTTCTCACTCTGAAATGGAGACAAGGGTCTGTCACATTGGGTAGTGATCACAGTGCCTTCCCCATCAAGGTGAATTAACCTTGATCTGGTAAGCAGAGAGCCAGCCTGAGACAGTGAAAGGGGTCCCAGTAACTACTGCAGCAGGTTGCCTGGCACGGGCCCATTCAAGGTGGCTGTTGAATTTGGTTTGTTTATGGTCATGTTTGGTGCCTGGGTTTGGTCTAAGTCTTCATCATGGAGGGGGCAACACTATACTCCTGAAGGGGACCTTTCCATTGTAGAGCACATTCTTGTGCAGTTAAGATGCATGATATCCAATAAGGAGGATCAAGAATCTTCACTGTGTGTGCAGGCTCAAGGAATGCTAGCTAGCAGATTTCTTTTTTAAGTGAATAAAATATTTTACCTAATGGAGTCACAGTGCAAAGATTCAGACTGCTCAGTGAGAGAGATAGAATGTCTGTGCTCTCTCTGTTCAGGTCCCTTAGTATGGTTGCATCCACAGATTGTAATAGAAGCAGCTCAAAAGCAGCTTAGAGTTGACAGATGCCACATTCTAGTATTCCCATCCCACTTCTAATCCACACTGAAAGCCAGAAAATGTACGTACTTTAGAGGCTTCCATGCAGTCCACCAGAAGCTGAAGCACAATTGACTGTGCCCAAACACAACGCAACCTATCTCTATAGCTTAAGCTTGTTCCCTATCATTTACCCCATGAAGCCCCTTAGGTTAGGTGTAGTAGACCTGGCTTCTGGTGGATCACAGGCCTGCTACGTTGCCCATCTATGCAGTGCACCTGATGGATAGCTCAATGAAAATTATCAGAGCACAGTAGCAGTGAAAAAAGCAAATTCAATGCTAGGAAGGAATAGGAAGGAAACAGAAAATAAATCTGCAAACTTCACTGGACTTCTTTCAAAATCTACAGTGAGGGCATATATTTGGAATATTGTGTACTGTTCTGGTCACCACACTTTAAAAAGGATATTGTGGAACCAGGGGAGAACCAAAATGATTATGAAGAACACCTCTCCTTTGAGTTTGCTTACATCTTTAAATTCATATCCTTTTTTCCCCCTGGACTTTCTCCCTTCCATAAGGACTTTCTTCTACTGTATTCAGACTAACACAGCACTGAAAACTTCACAATGTTTTAATCCGTTTTCATTATTAAGGGTATGATTGTGAAAGAGGACTAAAAGGGGCTGCTGTGTGAATTTGCCTTCCTTTTTTGCCAGTGTGTGGCTGTGTAAGAATTATACAGAGGTGGCATCACCCCACTCTTTCCTCCTTCCTCTGCAGCATCTCCAACCCTCCCCGTTTCTTCTGTATCAAGTGGCTTGCATATCTGCTTAGCCTATGGAGGGGAGGCAGTCTTGCAGATAGGGGAGCAGGGAATGAACTTCTCATGCCTCTCAATGAGGTTACTTGCATCCCAATGTTTCCACCCAACTTTTTTGAACCTTCTTCTGTCCCATCACATTTTAAAAAAAAAAAATTGGTTAATTTCATACAAAATGGCTTATTCGTATCAGTGCAAGGGTGAGAGTGGGTAGATTGAATGGTCACTTCATAGCTTGTTGGGACAGTTTTGCTTCCCTGCCTCAGTTGAGCTTTCCCAGCTAAGTAGTTCAGCCCCCCTTTTATCCCCTCAGAGCCTTCACCTGTTCCTCATAACTCTACCAAACTTCCTTTTTTTTTTCAAACAAAGGAGCAGTTTAGCATAGAACGGCTACTATGTAGGTGGGCAGATGGAGTAATGAAATTGTTCTCTAGTGCTTTTGAGCAAAACTGAGTTTTTTAAAAATTAAAAACAAATATTGAAAGGTGAGGGGAAGTGAGGGGAAGGTGGAGCAAGATTGCTAAGGGGAAGACTCCTCACACACCCTTTGATTGCATGCTGTTGAATCACAGAGCGTAGGAGGTGTTGTGACAATGGAGATCTAAAGAAATCTCAGGCATGAGCATAACAAAGTGAGGAAAGATTATCAGGTATTGGGTACGATTGGGTGACAGCCACCACATTGTGACATGCAAATTCCCAAAGATCAGACTAATTTAGCAAGATGAAACTGTGGCAATGACTTTATTGCAAAGTTCAACAGAAACAAAATAAAAACTGAGGAGAATTAAACTCGATAGTAGCAGCAACTCGGAGAGGGGTGGCAGCAGTGGCATGGCCATCAGGTGACTCTATGCTCCGATGCTTGCATACCATGCCAACAGCTTAAAACATGTTCAAGTAAAGATAATGGAATTCAGGGGCATAGGGAGGTCACCTGAATTCCTTGACCAATAACAACCCTTTACTTTCAATTGAACACTACTCCATGCATATATCTACTAACACATATCTGATAGTATCAGAAAATGCAAGCTCTACAGTGGGAGTCTAGGATGCAATTTAGGCTTCAGCACTCTTTCAAGGGGAAAGGCTGGACGTATGTTAAAATTAAGTTTTAAGTAAATTGTTACTTTGGGGTATCTACATAAACCAAACTATTATCTTGACTGACAGCACTGTAGCATTGTTTTGATTACAATACCACTAATTCACTTGTTATTTTGCATTTTCTCTTGCAGATGGGCAGAGAGATGAATCACCAACACCCAAGATGGTGTGGCAGTGAAAATAAGCAGACCAAATTGAACCAAATGACTTTCTCATTTGTCCTCAGCATAATGGTCCTCTTTCCCTCACCACTGTCACCAAGAGTTCAAGGTCGAAGTCTCCCTGTCCATGAATTCATCATAACTACTATATATTTGGGCTTTCCCACTTAAAGTAGGCACCACTGTGATTCCAAAACATACAATACTGGAGGTGCTTGGGAGGGATCTTTGGTTACAATATGGTGGTTGTCATCGTCCACTCTCAGATGTATCCTTTGATATCACTTAGCATCTCAACTCTGAGAGGCATCACTGGATACTGTTTAGTGCCTGGTTTCAGTTGCACTCATTTTCTCAGTGAGTTGCTTCTCAGTTTTGCTGTGTTGCCCTAAGGTGTTTATTTGCTTGCTTGCTTTTTAACTGTTTATTTATTCTCTTGTGTGAGTTTTATCAGGAATTTTACAGATTCCATAACATTTATTTTGTTCTCCCCTTTGTAAACACCATCCTATGAAAGGAAATAAATCAGTTCAAATTTGAGAAGCGTTCCTCAGTCTGACCAGTATCTCATAACTACATTAACATATTTATTTACCAATGCTTGTTGCCCACCCTTCATCTATTAGTCCCAAGGCAGACCACAAAACATTGCAGAGCTACTGCACTTTGCATCTATACTTTGGTTTTGCTAGAAAGATGATAAAGTGACTATTGCAATCATTGTCATGTGTGCATTCTATCTCCTCTGGCTTGCCTTTCAGCATCATGCCCCCAAGATCAGAAGCCACAGATTCATTTGCATCCCGCATAGAAGTCCTTCCATCACTTTTATTTCATTAGTGGGACACACATTTCTGCCTCTTTAAGCTTGCCATGCTTTTCAGTTAGAAAGCATATATCTGTTTGCAGAGTTTACCAGAGAAAGGTTTTGATCTCCTTACTCAGGTCTAAGGTGTCTGCTATTGTATCACAGATGAAAAGTTCTTTAAAAGAAGAAGAAGAAGAAGAAGAAGGCATCTTGGTAGAATTCTACTAACAAAGTAGCTTTCTTTTTATTTCTGAGCATCACAAATCATCCCACCTCTCAAAGCAACAAGGCTCAATCAGCATGTGGTTAACCTACAGAAGCCTCCCTCCTGCTGTTGTTATCCCTGACAATGAAGACAATATTTAAATGCTTTGCGAGATGGACAATTCCTCCAATGACGGCAGGTAACTCACTCCAGCTGCAGGTGCATGATTTTCTGAAGAAATGATGACAGGATCACATATGCTCTAACAACCGCTCCTGAAATCAGACTGCCTTTCACTCAGTAAATGACCGTAAAAAACAGGGCTTTGACGACTACAATGGAAAGTTATCATTTAATCATGGGCAAAACAGAAGTGCCTGCCAATTTAGCGCAACATCTTCTAAAGAAAAGACTGGTAAGCATCGTGAAAAATGCAAAGCGATTTGCTTAAGAGGACTTAATGGACTCCTCTTTCTACAATGAGGGGAGAGAGAGAAAAAATCTGATATAGTGAAGTCTCATGAGAACCACTCAGTCATTTCCTTCCTCAGGCTCATGATTGCATAGTGTGTTGCAATATAACAGAAAGGTTGCTTTTTTAGGAGCCTGGTGCATTATACATGATGTGCCCAAGTGCATCTTCTCAAGACCATTTGGAAGCCTCAGATTTCTACCCATTCACAAGGTGGGGAGAAATTGAATCTAGATTGGCAGGATGCAGGTTGAAGAATTTGTGCAAGACCTGAAAAAAGACTGCCACCATGAGCTGTCTATATGCCTTCACTGACCTCTATGATGACTGTTCAACTGTTATGATAAAGTGTTAATGTACTAAGATTGATCATGTTCCTTCTTCTAAATCAGGGGTGGCCAAAGTATGGCTCTCCGTTTTGCTGAACTACAACTCCCATGGATGCTGTGAAGCATTCTGAAGTTCAAAGCTCATCAACACTTGTTGGAACATAGTTTACCAAAAACCTTTGAAGTCAAAGTGAGGGTAATGGATGCTGCTTGAACATAGAAACAAACCCAAGAGTGATGACAAACAAGTCCATTCACACCAAGACATAGACATGTCCTCTCATTTGGACATGTCTGCACATCAAGATTATCCAGGAAGGCCTTTTGTTTGTGCCACCACCTTCAGACATTAACTTGCTGTGTATCAGTTTTTGATTGTTATAATCCATCCTGAAACTTTGTGATACAAGGAATGATATTAATCTCAAGGAACAAATCAATGTATATGAAGAACTATATTTCACAGGCATACTACCAATTGAAACAAAACAATAAGAAATGTGGTAGTTATTCAGTAAGCAGTAGCAGTATCATTCTTCCTCTTAAGATGTCACAAGTTTATTTATCAACTTTGATTGGCAGTAGCAGTTGATGTTTGTAGCTTCACCAAAAAATGACTGGGTGCCACACAGAGATTTGATGGGTTTTTATAAGCCCAGATTCTGTAGCAAATCTCTAACTGATCTGTGTACTATGCGTGTCCACTTCCCACATCTAGAAATGTTTCTCACATTCTACAGTACTGAACCCATTGATGTCACACCAATGCTACATGGAATGCCAACTATACAAGGTCCTTACACATTCTGCAGTGCTGAGCATGCTGACCCAGCATGGAATACCCTCTTCTCAAATCCAGAAACACATTTCTCACATTCTGCAGTGCTGAACAAGATGCTTACCCATTGCCCACTACATTAGAGAAGAGTTTAGTGCCAAATCATACACAGGACTCTATACGCCCACTTTGTCACCATTTCACTTTTCCTTTCACTTGGACTTCTACACAGCTCATGGTTTGAGT
This sequence comes from Aspidoscelis tigris stejnegeri, assembly GCA_023333525.1. NCBI lineage: Eukaryota > Metazoa > Chordata > Lepidosauria > Squamata > Teiidae > Aspidoscelis > Aspidoscelis tigris. The sequence continues at coordinate 78,621,705 of JALMGA010000003.1, forward strand.
GTTCTAAAACAACACTTTTTGCTGTGATGATTTAAATGTCAAACTGCTAATGAAGTTTGGTTTCATCACATTTGATTTGTCACAATTTGCTGTATTTTTAAATCTTTTTCCTGTTTTGCTAATGTATTTGGATGGTCCAGATATTTTGACATTGCTATGTCAGTTTGCATTATTTATTTATGAAGTTTTTTCATTGTCTTTTATACTTTGGGGCTGTTTAGCAGCTTGTCAGACAATTCTCTTCATGAAAAAAGTTGTCGAATATTCGACACAAAATTTAATCCGCTCACATTCACAGAGGTTCCATTTGCACAAATGTAAAGTACTATGGCATTCAGTTTGATGCAAAGTGAACAACAACAACAAAAATGTGCACTGTCCCTACTCAAGAGGGAAGCTTTTCCAGAGCCATCACAGAAAAGGTTCTCTAACTTGTCCATAGCCCCTGTAGCACTAAGAGAAGAGGAAGTACAAGAAGACTCTCTCCCTGAGACCTCAATACACAGATGTACACAGTTAAAATATTTCAGAGATTATTATCCATAACTGCCCTAATTAATAAGCAAAAACCTTGATATGGTCATATGACTAATCAACACAGTTCAAAATTCTAATAAGCAAAAAGTATTAATAATGAGTTATTAGACCTAGATAGTAAACATTATATTTTGGAAAACCTGAGCTAAAAGACACCCCTTCCTCCTCTTCCTCCTTTTTTAGTTAGGCTTTGCATTTATTTGTGAGATCTATGCTTTGGTTGAAGCATATCAAAATCTTCAAAACAGATTATTCAAACAGAGCAATTAATGTGCTTAATCATGTTTGAGAGAAATGTACTTAAGCTAGTACACCCATTCCTCATTCCAGATGAGTGTATTATTCTGTAATGATATGTGTAATGCTTATAGAAAAATATTCTCCCCTTACACAAAAAGACTTTCAGCAAAACCAGGTGATACATTCAAGCTGTCAGCCTGCCCTCTACCGCAATCAAGGATTTAAAAATCAAATGATATATATACACGAAGCAAGAGAAATGTATTGCTGTTGGGTTTGACTTTCTTTTAAAAAGAAATAATGTTAAGTGTTCTTGAACTAATTCAGACACTGTTTCACCAGGTTGCTCACCCAGAAAGCTGTCAATGACTTGAAAATGCTATAAGCAAATAATGTAAAATTGACTGAATCCATGAGAAGTTCTACAAAATTGGATGGTTTTTAAAAGCATCTGGACAATTACACAATTAAATTGCCAAGTGGTTACTTTATTACTCACTTTTTTTCTTTCCGTGTTATCCTTGTGTGGGGCCCAAGCTAATCTTCTCTGTATCATTCCAATTTTAGAATATGTGCTGCCAAAGCGAGCACACTTTATTATCCACTGTGTTACATTATGGCTTTTTTCCTGTGCTGCCCAATTTAAAGTAATAAAGATTATTGTTATTTTTGCATTTTTCTACTGCCCTATTTATTATTATTATTATTATTATTATTATTATTATTATTATTATTATTATTATTATTATTATTATTATTATTATTATTATTATTATTATTATTATTATTATTATTATTATTATTATTATTATTATTATTATTATTATTATTATTATTATTATTATTATTATTATTATTATGTAAAAGCAGCAGTTACACACAGCAAATGAGATGACTATGCTGGATTTTGTATTATATCACTAGTTGGGCACTTCCCAAGCACCTAGGACTGCGTGATGTATCGGCGAATTATGCGAGCAGACCCCAGTAAAGTGGCTTTTTGTAGTTGGCAGATGGATATTTTGTCAATGCCAATGGTTTTTAGGTGCCCGCTGAGATCTTTTGGCACCGCGCCCAGTGTGCCCAGGATGACTGGGACCACTTCACCAGGTATTCGTATCTGGTGAGCTTCTCCAACTGTTTCTCCTCAATTCTGCTGTCACCTGGAATAGCAACATTGATGATCCACACCTTCTCTTTCTCAACAATTTTATTATTATTATTATTGATATTGATATTGATATTACTATTGATATTACTATTGATATTACTGATGGTGATACTACACCTATACTATGGGCACCCCCAGGAATGCAGCAGTCACTCACTTGGGGATCCCGGCCATGTAGAGTGCTGGGTGGGTTGCAAGCACCCTCTCCAGTGCACCTGGGGGAAGTGACTCTGAGGACACCTACCACTCTCAGTAGGCATATAACGGCAGTAAGAACAATCTATGGCCCCATTCCCATTACAAGCTTAAAATGGTTTTCCTAAACCGAGATAAAAGAACCGGATGCAAACACGAATTTGCCTGATCCCATTACTTTCAACTTTAATTGTGTTGGATCCCAGTTCTGAAAACTTCATTTGGGAAAGCGTATCTTTTTCTCCTCGCCCATTGCCAGTCATGGTGCCCACCCCCTCTCTCTAATTGGGGTTCCTCCTTCCACAAAATTTTTGACATGACAAGGGTGGGGAATTCATTTGCAAAAGCATATATTTTTCTCCCCCAGCCCACCCACCAGGCTGCCGCTGCTGCCCGAGGGACCATCCTGAGGCAAGGCGAGAGGGTGGCACACAACCCCCTCCCTCCCTCCCTCCTTCCAGCGGCGGCAACAACGAGGACCAAGCGAGGGTCAGGCGCCACCGCCACATGGTCTCTCATTCTCCTGCCACTGCCTCCACCGCTCTGGCATGTGCCCACCACCAACCCCCCCTCCCTCATAGACACGCGCGCACCTGCGCAAGGAGAGACATCCGCCCATTGCCAGTCATGGTGCCCACCTCCTCTCTCTGATTGGGGTTCTTCCTGCTGCAAAATTTTTGATGTGACAAGGGCTGGGAGTTCCTAGAGTGCTATTGGGGGAAGGAAACCCTAAACACGCATTCTCATCCCACTGAAACGGTACCGTTCCCACAGTAAGAAATGTAAACCGTTTAAAATGCAAGAACAGGAGTGAGACCTGTTGAAATGAGTGTTTTATTTACAATGCTTTGGGGCAATTTAACACACGAAAAGTGTGTTAAGCCAACCTGACATGGGGACTGTGAGAATCAAAACTGTTTTGAAACTGTTTTAAGCTTGTAATGGGAATGGGGCCTATGTGTCCTCTCTGCACCCACTTGGAAAACACCCTCTTCTGAGGTCTTTTCCAGCACACCGACTTATTTATTTGTACTTCTATCGTGCCCTATACCCAAAGGTCCCGGGGTGGGTTACAATATTATATTAATCTTAGACTGGTCCCTGCCCTCAGGCCTACGGTCTAAAGAGACAAGAAACAAAAGGAAAATGTTGTGAGAGGGAACAGGGAACAGCAAAAAGCAAGCATTTGAGGTCTTCAGTTCCGATTCTTCTGCTCATTTCTTATTGTTGGAATTTTCCTATTCTCTTTACTTTGAATTTTCTCTTCATTGATGACAAACCGCATGATGGTAGAGATGGTCAGCTGGTATCTACTCAGCCCCGCCCTGCTCGGCCTCAGGACCAGACATTTTCTCCATTGGTGGATTGGCTGCCGTAGTCTCTTTGCCATCTTGTGATGGGAGCAGTTGGAATAGGGAGGGGCACTGCTGGGAGCAAGATGGCAGAGCCCAGCCTGCTGCCTCTTCTCCACTCCTCCCAGGCAAGATGGTTGTCAGCCTTGTGATGATGGCAGTTGGAAGAGGGAGGGGCACTGCTGGGAGCAAGATGGTAGAGCCCAGCCTGCTGCCTCTTCTCCACTCCTCTCAGACAAGATGGTTCACAGCCTTGGACTTTCATCTCCAGAGCTGAAGCTGAGTTGTCAGCTTCCAAGATGATGAAGTGAAAGGCACAGGAGGTGTGGTTACCCAGTGCCTGACCTGACCCAAGGGCAGGAGCAAGCACCCCTATCTTTATCTGCCCTGTGCCACCAAGGTATGGATGCAGCCAGAAACTTAGGCTGCATTCACACACAGTAATAAAAAGCACTAGATTGCTTGGAAATAGTTTGCAGGCAGAATCACTCATGCACCATTCTTCCCCCCCCCCTCCTAAGCACCCTAGAGAAGGTTGGAGAGCCACATGCTACCATTTTTAAGGTACGATTGAGCCTGTTACAAATTATGCTTTGACACTCTGTAAATGCCCAGAGACATAGATAATTTTGCATTGGCCTTGGTTTGTCCTGGGAGCATTACGCAACAATCACAGACACACAGCAGTTATACCATGGAGAGGGATCTGAATTGCTCAGAGAGCATGCAAACTGAAGAGGGATCCTTATTTTAAAGTTTATTGACTCAGACAGCTAGATTCTTTTGGAAGAAGCAGAGAATCCGAAAAGAGAAAAACAGTGGTCTGAGATGCTGCTGTTGCAGAGATCACCATCTCACAAAAATAGGAGTAAAAGAGAGAAAGGTGCCTGCCCTTAATGGGGGGGGGGGTGCTTGAGTTAAGAAAAATGAAGAAGCAAGTTGCCCAGCAGCTGTGTGTGAGCGGGGAGCGGGGAGCGGGGGAGAGAATTTAGGCCTGTGTCTTGAGATCCCTTTTACAGGCTAAAATGTAGCTAGAGGTGGTCTGAATTGACAAGACATTTCCAGGACAATGACTAGACACAATATTAACTCCCAGGACAATTTCTTCTTGCAAGGAAAAGGAGAAAGGTTTTTGTTAAACAGAGGGAGGACAGGAAGCCAAAGCAGTGGTTCAATTTGCACCTGACATTTTCTGCACTGGGACTTATTCCATTTTATATCTTGGACTAGAGACGTGCCATCCTCGTGCTGGTGCAGACTACAGCAGGCCCCAGCCAGGGCTTTCTATATTCTTCAGTAACGTGTGGATGGCAAGTCCCTAGTCTGAAATATAATCTGGAATAAGCCACAGTGCGGAACAGGATTTTGACTCCCTCCAGACCTCTGGATACTCTGATTTTTCCATTTTGCAGTGATTCTTGGAGAAACTCAGGTGATCTTGGAGCAGGAAGGCTGAATTATTTATCTGCTGCTTCTTTTAACGATGCAATCAAAGGCATTTTTTTTAAAAAAAAATCCAATATGCTGCAACACTCCATTGACAATGTAAACCAAACTGCCAATACGTTTTCTTTCAGATATTTTGAATTACTATGTCCATCAGCTCCAGCTACCATGATCAATCAGTATGAATGATGTAGATACCCACCAGAGAAGATCTGATTTGGGGTGTTTTTCCACTGTCACTAAAAGTACCCATTTTTGTACCCATTAATGGGTACTTAATGGGTACTTCTAGTGACAGTGGGAAAACACCCTTAGTCTATGTTATGGATTCCGGGAGCAGTCTTCAAAGAATGGGAAAATTTCCGAGGCCCTTTGGAAATATTTTCTGCAAGCTGTAAAGAGTGGGAAAGTTTCCTGGGGACTTTGCAAGCTTGAGTGACAGAAAGGAGGAGTTCCCTCAGAGAGTGGCAAAATCCAGCCAATCAGAGCACCGGGATCTTGCTCTTTTTAAGGCAGAGGTCTGGGGCTCTCAGTGTCATTCTCTGGGCAGATTTTGCAGGGGATTGATCATTGGGGAGGCTGTTAAACTCCTTGGACTTCTGAGTCTCCTGCTTGCTGTTGGGGCAGGGATTAGAAGGGGAGGCTGTGCCTCTTTGTTGAGGTAGATCTCAGGGTGGACCTGGAGGATACAGGAACACTGAAATGGGCTGCTTGGCTCTGCTAGAGCAAGTTAGACTCCTGGGGTTGCAGTTTACTTTTACAGCTTTGGAATTATTATTTGTTGGAAGGACCTTCATGCTGTACATCTGAAAGGTTCCTTCTATTTAAAAGGGAGCCAGAGGCTTATTTATTTTACTTTTAGGGTTTAGCTTGGGGAGAGTGCTTATGGCTATTTGTTCTTTCTGGCTACTTAAGTAACATTGAGCAATCTTAATATTTCGCTACTGCTTAATTATTTCTTTATCTATCCGCTTGTAAGTAATAAACAGTGTTTGTATTACACTGGTGTTTGTTGTGCTGCTTCAGGGTGAAAGCTTGACAGTAAGCCTTTGAAGCGGGATGCCTGGGCAAGGGAGGGTCTAGTTCATATACAGACACCAGCCCATTGGCAGGCAGTGGGGCCGTATGGCTTGACTGCTACTTCCTCAACTGCATTACTCTGCTAATACGAGTTCACAAAGGGGGGGGGGAGTGGGATCAAGTCATCACAGTCTATATAGCAGAAACCCACCATGTGTCTCCTTCCACACCAGCATTCATTCACTACACTGTTAGATCTCTAATGTGACTCTAGAACAGCTTTCACCAACCAAGTAGCCCTGAAGATGTTTCAGGCAACAGCGTTATCTCTCCAGCAAAGAGAAGGGAGCTTTAGTCCAATCGACCTGCAGCATATGGGTTTGGCAGTGTTTCAAAGAGCTAAAGGAAAAGAGGGAAAGTAGCTTCCCCACTGGTGGCTTCTAATGCAGGACCTGGAAGAAGATAAGGAATATCATTTATGGAATCAGGTTTCCAAAGCTCGTAGGTGTGGACATAGCTCCCTACATTTAGTATGCTCCCTGGAAAAAGGTAATAGTAGGAAGCCAGCAATCCACTTCTGCATCTGCAAAAAACCCTTCATGGCTCCAAGTCAGCGGTACTGCAACAAGTGCAGTTTTACATGCCGTTCAGTGAACAATGCAAAGAGTAACTACTTGGGATAGTCACTCTCATGCCGTTGTTTCTCCTTTCCTGCAAAGACCTGTTTCTCAAACTATTTGGAAAAACATTTTCATGAAGCATGCAAGCCCCACCCCACTTACATAGTGAGGTTGGTGGCTGCTTGCAGTAAAACAAATGGAGGGGAACTTACTTAAGGGCAGCAGAAGCAGCTGATCAGACTAACCAATGGGTTAACATACAAAACGGCATTTCCAGCTTCCACTCTGTCTTCGAAAGTCTGTTGCTAGAAGATGGAGGCTCTCCCTCACTGATCATAAAGAGGTTTTATGATACAAATTTGATAATCTCCCTTGCACATTGGCACATTCTAATTTGCGTTGTAAGCCCATAAAATTTGAGTTCTTTGTTTTTCTGAAGCCCACAACGTTTTCAAAGATACCATTGTACAGCCTAAGACCCATAAAATTGTCACTAGGGACTGATTAAACAGTCCTGAATTGAAACACTGCAGATTTTGTCTAGGTCCCTTTCAGGCATAACAATGCCCTTTTCAACTCCAGAGACAAAAGGAGGTTTAAGGAGCGATTCCCTGGGAGATTCTTCGAAGATAACCCCAACCATATGGAAGACAAGGTGGCCAGCAGCTGAAACAAAAAAAAAACAGGTGACAACAGGACCGTCTACCCCCCACACACACACACACACACTGGAAACAAGAGGCTGGACCCAGAAATCCTTCAGCTCCCCACTCAGATGTCCCCTTGAAACCACCACCCACAGAGTTGGGTATCACACAATGACCCTCACCCCTTTCCAATAATGCAACTCAACAAGCACAAGAGAAGAAGTCAAACAAGTATGTCTCCAAACAACAAGCCAACTAATGAGTCTCTGGTCAACATGAGAAATCGTTTAGTTTGTCTTCTGAAAAGCAAAGGTGAACAATTGAAAAGAGTGGACATTTAACAGCCTCTGTTAAATTTCCTAGCTTAATCCTGAATAAAACTGAAGCTAACCTTACTTCTTTGATCCAGGAGTAAATTGACCTTAATTTCAACTTTATCAAATTGTTTTTTTTTTAAATGCCACTTCTATTGGATGTGCCAGCCCTTCTCCTATTCAGTGGCCCACTAGAAGAAGCAAGGAAGAACCTGCAATAGGTACTCTTACTCAACCATTGAGTAACAAACCATTGTTTGCTGAGAGCTGGAAGAATTCTGAAGACAAGCCATAATATTTGAAGGTATAATAGACTCTAGTCTCGAGACTAGAATTTTCATTATTGCACCAGACATAAATCTTTTTATGAGACATATCGTCATGCTGGTAGTTGGCTGACACAAACTGTGTGGTAAGCCTGCAGAGAAAAATGATCAATTATTTCATGAAAACAAAGCAATATTCAGTACTGTAGTCCTCACATTGGTCTGGATAATGCTGTATATAATATGGTTACTGAGCCTCAGCTTCTTCTAAAAACAAAACAGAAAATGCTTATGTTAGAAAACAATAAAAAGATGGGGAAAGGGCAGGTAAAAGCAGCAACTTTTATTGACATACATACACTCTTCATTGTGGAATAAAGAAAATATTATTAGGTATACTTGGATGATGTTGTTATGTTTATTACTTCCCATTGATGGAAGTTTGTATAGTTGTCACCAGTCCAGTTTTTCAGGTGCATAGAACTATATGATTATTCCATTTCCAGAGTTCCGGCACAATTTTTAGAAAACCAATACATTATCTTCCCAATAAATCTGTTACCTGATCCATCTGGACTTCATTTTTGTTCTGAAGTGTGCAATGCCTGAGAAAATCGACCACCAGATCAAAACCCAAGGAAATTAGATTGCCTTGCAAGATGTGGGAAGAAACAGAAGGGAAGGGAGATGTCAGACTCAGTTTCCTTTCTGCAACAAACATGTTTACATATTTACCACTTGGTGCTTATTCGAATCTATCTCTGCTGTTTTTCCTGGCATTTGGGAGGTTTCTTGGTTTCAGAAAGACTCACCACTGTCACGTTGCCTCTGTCAGATAGAGGAATGGGGAAATTGACTCATTCTCCACACTTTGAACAAGATTTTTAAATTTCTTTATTGGTGTAGGCCCTCAAAGATTGCTACATGAGGTATTTTGGATTTAGGTTTTTTTACCTTTCAGAAGCTGGTGCTGATTTTTTTAAAAACAAAAACCCTGTTTTCTTCCATCTTAATAAACCAGGAAAATTTCATTTGTGTGTTTGAACCAGTGTGCTTCTTACACTGTGCTACATCTTGGTCTGTAGGCTATACCCTCACACTTTTCAGAGGACAAGGCAGTCAGTGGATTTCAGTGTGAACTATTTATGGATCAAATTTGCCAGCTGAAATGAATGGATTTTTCCAGATCCACAAGCATCCCTGTGCTAGGACCCAATTTGCTTTTTGTATTCATTCACAAAACTGGCTAAAGCTCTTAATATGTAGCAATATTTTTCAGATTCTTATAAACTATTCCTGTCTAACTTTTTTGCCCTGTACTTCCTTGCCTTTCCTGTACACTGTATATTGATCTGATAAAGTTAATCATAATTTTGAAAAAGGAAGGCTTTCATTTAAACCATGCATGTCCTTCTAGAGAAGATACAGATTGAAGCAGGTGAAAACTGCCACTGCAAAACCAGTTATGTCTTGTTTTCCTCTCTCATTGTGCAGAGGACACCCCATTCAGAGTAGAAATATATTTACATGTTTTTGATTAACCTTTTCCCCTCACATAGTTTCATTGGATGCTTCTTTGTTTGGCAGGGATCCAGGAATAGGTTCTCACATGAGCAAACAATTCTGGAATCCAAAGTGTTAAATATATATATATATATATATATATATATATATATATATATATATATATATATGTAGATTGGTGCACAGGAGGGCAAAGAAAGGGTTAAGCATTCCTTCCCCACACTTGATCATCAGAGTCTCTTCCTTGTCTTCCTTCCTTCCTCCCACACCGTTATTTGGCCTGTTTAAAGGTGTGCAGATCCTACCAACTTCAGTGCAGCTGGAAAACTGACTTTTAATCCAGGATCTCCTATAACTGCAAAGGGAATCAAGAGCAGTCACACCTGATTAACCCTGAAGTCTTTTTGCTAGAACATGTCATAGCAAATCATAATATTTCTCTTGGAGAACTAGGCTGCTTCACCAGATTACCAATGATCTCTAGGACAATCAGAGTGCTTATTTTCCATACATTCCAGATAGGTTGGTTTCCATTCCCATCTCTGGCCACATTTGTAAAAACTGATGTGCCTCCAGGAAACTTCATTGTTCAATTGCCAGAGAGCTCCAGCTCAGCGCCAGAGTTTAGCTCACAGAAGATCCCAGATTTAAACCTTTCTAAAATGCTGGAGAATCGTTACAGCTTGACCTAGGTGGCTAACAGTAAGATTAGTAAACTGTATCAGTTTCAGGTGCCTTGAGAGGAGGAAAACTGTGGTCACAAAATAATACCATAGTAGAAGCAGACACAGGGATTTTGACTTTCTGCACTCAAATATTGCAGTTCGCTCCCAGGAAAAAAAGGCTACAGGACTGTAGCCTCCACTAGCCATAGGCAAAAGGCAGGTGATCATGGTGGTGGTTATTGAATTAACTGATTTTTAAAAACAACAACTGTAAAAACATTTTGAAAATAAGAAATCCCCATCACAACCCCTCACCTACCCACTTTAATGAGTGAATGAAAATATCAAAAAGGCACTGGCCCCACGAATGTTTTCTTTACCAATAATCTGGTTTATTCAACATGGTGAGAAAGTTCTATATGAAAATAAACTATTTCCAGTACAAGAGCCCTGCTATTCTATTTGTTTGATTTGGAGGGAAACATTGCCTTTTTGTTTCTTTTAAAGCAGAACAAAACGAATAAACCTCCTTCTTCCAATCACCTGTCTAAAACAAAGGCATAAGCAGGCAAATCAAAGGTCCCTCTTTGCGCCTTTTCTTTGGGTTAACTATCCTGGGCGCGTGAATGGAAACGTCATTCGCAGCATTTATCTTCATGCCAGCCTCGGATGCTAAAGATCTGCCACTCTTGGGCTCCATGCTAACATATATCTGGAAGAGCTACTGATCCTGTATCCCCTACTGATATTCACTAGAATCCCTATTAAAACGGGAGCTCTTTTACGCCCCCCACGGTAAATGGACCCTGCATGGGGAATCTTTATATTTACAATCCAAACTTCCGATCCTCGCGTTTTCTGCAACAGGATGGCTTGTTGCAGGGGGAGAAGCGATGCCAAGGAGAAGCGCGTGAGATCCCGATCGCACTACTCTCGTTCTCCGCCTCCTAAGCACGCTCTCTCGGGCTGAAACCCAGGTAGGTGTAACGGCGGAGGGAGGAAGAAGCTAAAAAGCAAGGATCGTCAGGTCGGTCTACGGCAATCCTATCCAGCCACCGTCCCACGACATGAAAGCCCTTTGCAAAGACATCACCCCGGGGCGTCTCCACAGCGGAGGTTGGCCGGCCGGCCGGCCGGTCGACACAAACACACATAGACACACACACAGGCAGCAAAGTTGCCGGTAGTTCCCGGGCCCCTCGCTCAACGCCAGTTCCAGGACACGAGGGCCGGCGGCGCTAAGTGCTGATAGGCGGGGAAGAGGCTCAGAGAGGCGGCCGGAGGGAAAGCCGAGTAGCCCGGCAGGCTGAGAGCGGCCCGGGCGCCGCCGTAGTCCTGGGTCACGGCCACGCCGCTGCAGCCGTGACACGCCTTGCCGTCGCGCACCAGCACCGGGACGACCACACGACGCACGACGGGCGCCGCGCCCTCAGCGCCAGCGCTGCCGCCGCCACGCTCGGCGCCCTTGGCGCGCTTCATCTTGTAGCGGTGGTTCTGGAACCAGATCTTCACCTGCGTGGGCGTGAGGCGCAACAGGTGAGCGAGCTGCTCGCGCTCGGGCGCCGACAGGTAGCGCTGCTGCCGGAAGCGCCGCTCCAGCGCCAGCGTCTGCGCCTTGGAGAAGAGCACGCGGCGCTTCTTCTTCTTCTCCTCGTCCTCCTCCTCGTCCTCCGCCCGCGCCGACGGAGCGGCCGCCGCCCGCGGCTTGGCCTCGGCGCCGCTCTCGTCCGAAGCTGCGAAGGAGACACAAAGGCGGCGTGTTAAAACGCAGCGGGGATTTGGCTTTAGCGCGGCGCAAAGTCAAAAGGAACAAAAACGGGAAAAGCGGGGGGGGGGGGGACACACAGACTCAGAGCAGAAGGCAAAACGCCGGCTGGGTCTTCACGGGCAGGCGGCAGGGTTTCCAAAGTACGTTTGGAAGGAAGTAGGTTCAGGCACAGGGAGACGCGCTCTCATGACGCCGCCTTGTCCGTCCACATATCCGTCCTTTGGAGATTCGACGGCAGCAGAAGGGCTCTTTCCAGGAACCCCTGAGTCTTCTAATCGGGGGTCGAAGACTTCTGCCGCGATCCTAACCTCACGATCTGGGGACCAGCCGGAGCTAAATAGATTTCAGCCGCGCTGAACACCTCATTTCGCAGCCCTCTGTCGAGGGCTCGAAGGGCCCGGAGCTGCTCTCGGCTAACCCGGGAAGTGGGGAAACCTCCCGGCGAAGGGAAGCGGCAGGCGAACCTTTCTTGGGTTGTGGCCAATAAAACTTCAGGTGGGTTCGACCCTCCGGGCGCTCGATGCCACCGAAGGACGCCGGTCTCCCGTCCCTGTCCGCTTCCCCACGAAGCGCTGCCGGGCGAGGACTCGGAAGGGAACGGGAGTTGCCGTCGGGGGCGGAAGAGCTTTTGGCAAGCCGAAATGCGGTCGCCTCCCGAAAGCGCGGGGCGTGCAGAGCGAGGCTGCCGAACGGCCCCAGACGCCGATTGCGGGCGTCGGATGTTACCTTCTCTCTCTCAACCTGAGCTCGTCTTTCCCTGTCAGAGACCGTTCTGCCGTTACGCTGTCACGCTTGTAACGGGGATTTGAAGAGGCAGGGGGTAAACGGCAGTCGCTGTTGCGCTGCGTCTGGTGATGTGTGGAACAGGGAGGCGTGTATGTATTTCACCTTTTAAGAGGAGAAGAAGTAGATGCCTCCTAAATTGGTAAGTCCCAAGAAAGGGAGGCAACGTCTGATGCCAAAACCTCCTGCCGCTCTTTGTCCTCCCGCTACCTCTATCGCACAGGCGGCGTCCGCCGTTCCCTTCCTAGAGACTTTGGCGTCTCCCTTTGACCACAGATCCTACGGAGACGAGGGAGCCTCGGCACTTTCCCCGAAAGCCACCCAAATGGCTCGGTGAGCTGCCGAAAAAGACGAGGAGAGGTGGAAATTGTGCCGGCGTCTGATCGCATTGGCTTCTGTACATAGGAACTCAAAGGACAGGTGGCAGTTGGGTTCCCGATGGGTTTGGGCAAGCCAGTGACGTTCCTCAAGGGACCAGTTAGAGTCCCTCGCCCTCTGTCAGAAGAATACCGGCCCTCCTTCGGGTTCAGCTGCAAAGGAGGGCCGGTATAAACCTCAGGGGTGAAGCTGCCGCCACAGAAAATGGCTATTAAGAGAAACCTTTGGACTTTGTGCTCAGGGGTCAGAAGCCTACCTCTCAAGAGAGAACCCCTCAGGGGATCCTGGATTTCCATCACTTTGTTCAAGGTATTTTGTTGGGATTTGGCTTACTGGTACCTTACTCTATGCTGGGGACTAGAAACAATGGTATGAAACTTCAAGGGAGTCAATACAGATTAGATATTAGGAAAAACTTCCTGACAGTGAGGGTGATCAGTCAATGGAATAGGTTGCCACGGGAGTTAGTGGGTTCTCCTTGCTGGAGGTCTTCAAGCAGAGGCTGGACCTACATCTTGTCTGGGATGGCTTAGGAAATACTGCATTGAGCAGGGGGTTGGACTCGATGACCATAGAGGTCCCTTCCAACTCTATGATTCTATGATGTGACTGTGCCCCTTAACACATTTCAGGATCATCAGAAGGTGTAACCCATTTTTGTGGTCAGCATGAGAAAGGACCTTAGGTATCTCCCAATTGCTACAGCATTTCTAGCCACCTAGACAGGACATCACCCAGAGCTACAGTACGTTGGAAGAGGAGAATGTTCAGGCAAAGAGGTCCTCAGGTCACCCAAAAAGTAAATCTGGGCAGATTTCAGTGAAATGAAGGCTGTGATCTCTTAAGTACCCCCCTCCCCCACGCAGACACACACCCTTTATCTTGAATATAGGATGTTAACACCTTAGAGAAGCAGAGCAAAACAAACCCCTAGAACTGGATTTATTGAAACGACATCTGCTTTCTTCTAAGATCTCCCACACTTAAGATCAGTTGTGCACAATATCCCAGAGTGATGGTTGAAATGAAAGGTGGACAGACGGCTTTTCCTTTTGGAGCTTGTCTCATCTAAAGTTTTAATCAAAGGGTGAATCAAAGTCTGAGGTTTGTGTATTTCATGAAAGGGGGGGGGGAGGTTTTCTAATATTATCTGCTTTTATAATGAATTTTATTATAACCTGCCATGGGACCTTTTGATATAGGATGGGATAGACATATAAATAAATTTAGTTAATTAATTATCAAGCCACACTGGCTTAGAAGAGCTTTAATTTTTAAAAGAAGCCAAAACCACAGGGCTGAGTATTCAGGGATTAAAAATCCTTATGTATGTTGATCCAGTGAAGTTACAAACAACCAAATCAGCTCAAACTGCATCACTCTGATTTAGGGAACTGAAAGATGAAAACTGGTGATGGAAAGATGGATAAATGGTATACGGTTCTAATGATCTGCTATTGTGGCTGGTATAAGATAGTGTATATAATAACTTATAACTGCCTTGGCTAATTATATATACTTCCTCTATAAGCCTTTAAGGTCCTAGAGAGAAAAGGAAGAATTGTAGGAGGGAGAAAAAAAAATCCAGTTCATGCTACAATATATACAAGAATTTTACAAATAGTGATAATTGTAATACTAAAACTAATGAGTTGTACAAAATATGGTACATGTTAGCAGGAGTTTTAAGGAGAGCAATACTTCTAGCAAACGGTCCTAGAGTAATGGAAATCTTAGATATTCTGTTCCTTTACTTTTGTATCAATGTAAACAAAAATATATGTGTATACAGCCTTGTTTTTTAAACCCAGGATTTTCAAAATATAGAAATGGCAGTAATCATTTTGAAACCTACCACTTTATTTAGATACAAGCTGCCTTCAGTACAGTGCAGTTAGCTTCTTACCTTTTCCCACTAATTTAGAAACAGACAATTTCATTAAATCAGAAGCAGCTGAGACAAAGGCAGGCAGAGATAACAACAGGTGCATCATATTTTCAGCACATATATTGAGTTACCAGATGCTGTGGCATCGATCTTTCCAGGGTCATTCTCGAATTAACGCAAGGGATCTAACCAAACGCCAGCCACACTGACGGTTCATGCAGAATACATATACATAATACGTACATAATAATACACATAATTTTGTACATAATACGTACAAAATGAAGGCTGGTGGGATTTCAGATTTTCCCTAGGAGTAGTGACAAAAAGGAAATAATCCAGTTTAGATTTTTTATTATTATTATTCCAAACGACTGAGTATTGGTTTGCATGGCTGCGCCTCCTTATAAAAAGCCTATGTAGATATCTGCATATATGGGATAAAAGAAACACCTCGCACATCATTGGTGTAACACATCTATTTATTTTCCCTCCACTGGGATGAAGATGCGCCCAGGCTAGTAGCCTGATGCTCTTCCTTCCTCCCCGAGAATGAGCCGCCCCGGACTTCGATTCTTGGGCCTCATTTTCCCTTACCCGTTTGCCCGTGACGAGTCCGTCGGGCCACCTCTAAAATGGTACCCCCCCCCATAATTGCCTGCCCTTTCCCTCCCGCTGCCCGGCTCCAGTCTTCCCCGAGCCCCCCCCCTTGTTTCGCCGCCCGGAGGGGACACGGGCAGCGCCCAGAGCACCCGGGACTCACAAAGATCCTGGTTGCGGTCGTTTTCCATCCACTCCCGGTACAGGGAGGCGGCGCGGTAGCCTTCGGTGGCCTCGCGCTCTTGCACCGCGTCGCCATCCTGCTCGGGTAAATCCAAAAGGCTGCGCACCGTGAAGCTGATCCGGCTGCCCACGGTCGCCATGGCAGGGATGCCCGTCGCCCGTGCCCCGGGCAAGGCAGGGCAGGGCAGGGCAGGGCTGGGAGCAAAGGAACAGGCGCTCCTTACAGGGCACGGGCCGGGAGCGCTGGGCCAAGACTCATCTCCGCTTCGCCTCCGTGGGGAGATTAGTGTCGTTTACCGAAGGGTCTGCTGTTTATATCAACAGTCTTCCCTACGGTAAACACTGGCCGCCTCCAAACCGTCCCTGTCTATAGGATGCTAAGTACCTGAATTAGTCAAGTGCTGAGGCTCTAATAGGAGTAAAAGCGACCCCTCTGCCCCCTCCTCTCCCCCCAAGAGAATCAGCCCCCTCTCCTTACCCCTCCCTCCTTAGCCCCCCCCCCCCGAGCCAGCAGGAAGCGGCCCTCACCATTGCGGATTCTGTCTGATTAGGCCAAAGTGGGGACAGATAATGCTTGCTGTTCGCCTTGAATAACATCTTGGGTGGTATGAGGGGAGCCCAGCCGCCCTCGCCGGCCCCTCCGCCCCTCACTTAGCACACAAAGTGAATCGTCCTCGCAGCGACATCCGCGGCGCTTGTCCGGGGCTCCCCGGTTCGCCTCGAGTTCGCCTCCCCCCTTCCTCTCTTCTTCCTTTTCAGGAGAAGGCAGGAATTTATTCATTGTTTGTTTGCTCCTCTGTGTTTGGGGACCACTTTGGGTGGAAAGGCCAAAGCATTCAGCTCCGATTAGTTTTATTTCTGAAAGGAGGTGTGGAATTTTTTGGCTTCGCGCCTCCGACGTTTGGGTTTTCTTAGCCACCACGATCCCACCTGAATGCAACTCCCAAGGCATGTTGCCAGGGTGAAAGCAGCGCTAGAATTAAAGGGACCCACCCTCGCTTCGCATCTTTGTAAGCTTGGATTAAAGTTTAAGTGCATAGAATATCTGTAGCTCAGAGCTAGAGAGATCGTTCGGAGTTTGTAGATTTTACTCTTTCTTTTTCTTTCTTTCTTATTCCCTCTTTTTCATACAACAGTCCTACTAGGTAGGCTAATTTTGCCTGTTGTAAGCCTCTGTTGTTCCTTCCATGGCCAGTATGAACTGAAAGCCAGAGATGTATGATTCCTACTCTGTCTGCTAGCTCCTACAAGACAGTGGTGATTGTGCCACAAGAAAAACCATGTCTTTGAGGCGAATTGTCATTAGTTTGGCTTGCAGAAAGCCCAGGGTCTAATTCCCAGCGTCATCAGGAAGGGTTGATAAAGGCCTTAGCCTTGGAGAGAGCTGCCTGTCAGTGTAGATTGGTCAATGGACTTGGTACAAAACAGTTTCCTATGAGCTTCTACAATTCACTGAGCATTTTGCTACTTTTTTCAAAAGCAAATTCTGTCAAAAAGTCACATACATCAGATTTAAATGGAGTACCACCTAGAAAGGCTAAATCGGCGGTCATCCTGAAGATGGAGATGTTTCCTTGCCTCACTACATGGGTCTGTGAAGAGACTTTTCTATGAATGGGTGTCAGAAACACCAGATTGTAAAACAGAATGCAGAACTGGGCAGCATTACAAATGGAAAAATCCTAGTGACTGAAAAAGGGGATTTTGAAGTAAGACACTGAAGTGTTGCTGGCAGGTTTTGGAAAGGTTTTCCAAAAAATAACATCTGGATGACGAATTCTAAAGAGGCAATGCAGGCATCACCCAGATGCCCGAGAAGGATGGCTTTGCTTTCAGATAAGGCTAAATCAAGAGGGTTTGTTACAGAATTAGGTTGACTACTCTGGGTGGAAAAAATGGCAAAAGGAACAGAGAAGAGACAAGAAAGAAATCAAATTTCATGATGAAAAATTTGGTGGTAGCAAAGTTCTGTAAGAGACTAAAATCTTTGAAAAGCACACATATGTACACAGCTGTTCTAGCAGGGTGTAGACTTGCTTTCTGACTTAAGCAGTGAGCCAGTTTGGTTTAGTGGTTGGGGAGCTGGACTCTTACCTGATTCCGCACTCCTTCATGAAGCCAGCTGGGTGACCTTGGGCTAGTTACAGCTCTCTGCTGAGCTCTCCCAGCCCCACCTACCACACAGGATATTCTGTTGTGGGGTGAAGAACAGAAAGCTTTGTCAGCCGCTTTGAGTCTCCTTAAATGGATGAGAAAAGCAGGAGAAAAAAGCCAACTCTTCTTCTTCTTTAGCCTTGTTAATATTGTTGTAAAAATTAGCACAAAGTCCTCTAAAGGACTGCAGCTATTAAGTGTTATAAATACTAAGAAGAAGCTGATGGAGGAGGAGGCTTGCAGAATCTCCTGCACTTATGTGCATCTATTCTAGTGTAAAAGTCCCTTGGATACTTTAATTGTGGTTCTGGGCTTCTCCCATATCGACCTGCCCGTGCCTTAAGATCAAGTGGCGAGGCCCTCCTGGTTGTCCCACCACCTTCAACAGTGAGGTTGGTGGGCACCCGGGAGAGAGCCTTTTCTGTGATGGCCCTCAGACTGTGGAATAGCCTCCCCCTTGAGGTGCGTCAGGCCCCTTATATATATTTAGGAGGGCAGTAAAGACGCACCTCTTTGCCCTGGCCTTTGGCTAAGTTGTTAATGTTCCCTCCCTCAGTACAGACATTATTATTTTAAACATGTTGTATATTGTTTTATATGTACGGAAATTTTTAACGTCTTTTAATGTGTATTCTGTTTTAATTTGTTGTTTTAAAGTTGTAACCCGCCCAGAGACCTTCGGGTATGGGGCGGGATATAAATGTAAATAATAAATAAATAAATAAGCCTGTGATGCATTATTAAGAGATTATATTTTCTTTTAAAATTCAAGTCAAACGAATTTTTTTTTATGTGGCAGATAGAAATCACAGAAGTGACTGTGCATTCTTGATTGGAAATGGATCTTCATCTACATCATCAGCCCATCATCAGTGGCAAGCATCTGCACCTTTTCCGGTGCTCCAGGGTCATCTGAGGTGCAACGCAAGCACACTGGCACCTCAGTCAACCATGGACTCAGAGTGTCCATGTCATCATGGCGATGGCATGACACTGATGCACGTGCAGTCACAGAGATCGCCACAACCAAAATAGCTGCATCTGGGGTGGGTCACAGGAGCACATGGCTTAGTTTGTAAGTGACTAGTGCTCACAAGTGTGAATGCTAGGGTGTTTTTCCACTGGCACTAAGTACCCATTGAAGCACCCATTAAGGACCCATTTGGCTGAGAGCTGATGACCCCATTTCCACCACAGACCCTATTAGGGACACCGCTGTTTCCACCACAGCTAGGGAAATCCAAATCATATGGGTCCTTCAGGACCTATAATCTGGATTTCGTGTAGACCTCATTAAAGACCTCATTCAGCCTTAAAATCTGGATTGTAGGGAGCTGTTTCCACTACAATTCAGCAATGGTGCCTAGAGGAGGCTCAGGGGTGGGGGGGCACCCATGGGGGGGGGTGTCCCAAAGTCAGGACTTCTGAGTCCCTCCAAAGTCCCTTGGAGTCCCTCTGAAGCCAGCTCCGAAATCCCTCCAAAGGCAACTTCAGAGATTAGCGCAGGCTCCAAAGAAAAACCCCTTGTGAGAGAAATGCAGCTGTCAAATGCTGCAAAGGCTCTGTAGGGTCTTTGAAGTTAGCAACAGCAGATCACAGGAAAAGCTGGGCAGCAGATGATGTGTGTCCAGGGGTTTCTTGCAAGCTGGGTGGATCCCGCAACGGGATCGTGATTTTGCTCCCTTTCCCAGGCAAGCCACTTGCTTGCCTCCAAGGAGTAAAAGCAAGGGAGTAAGGGGGTGCAGAGGCTTGAGTTTTCTCTTTCTCAAGGAGGTAACATTATTGCCCCCCTGGAAGAGAGAAATTTCAAGCTCCTGCCACCCTCTGGAGCTGTCTGTTAATCAGCTCCTTCCTGAGGCTGACTCATTCATGTGGAAAGAGGTGCATAATTAATGAGCTCCTTACTGGCTCCTGCTCTTGCCCCATAATTTGCATCTATTTTTTTTAAAAAATCTTCCCTGCTCTTTACAGCCCCTATACTCACCTGACAGCTGCCCAGCTGGGTAGCCTATACCCATCTGAGAGTCCAGGTGGGTATAGGGTACCCAGCTGGGCAACTGTCAGGCAAATATAGGAGCTGTAAAAGCAGAGAATTTTTTTTTAAAATAGACACTGGAGCCCTTTAAAACAGACAGGCTTTCCCATCTGTTTCTTCACTTTCCGCTTTGCTGCATTGTCAGCTGCAGACTCTTCGCCCAGCTCCATCCTGGGCACTTTTGGTGTGGGTAACTTCAAAGACCCTTTGGAGCCTTTGCAGCTTTTGACAGTTGCATTGCTCTCACAAGAGTTTTTTCTTCAGAGCCTGCACTAATCTCCGAAGTTGTCTTCGGAGGGACTTCGAAGCCTTTGCTAATCTCCAAAGGCAACTTTGGAGGTTGCACCCCCTGTCACCCCAAACACTTGGAGTGACAGGCAGACCCCTTGTGGGTCAATCCGGATTTGCCACATGGGTGCTTTGGTGTTTCCACAGCAGGCAGGCTAGCACCCATTGCTATTGGGTGCTAGACCACCCATGACAACACATTGGGTACTTCCCTTAATCTGGATCTACTAGATCCAGATTAAGGGAAGTACCCATTCCTTAGATCCAGATCTTCTTAGATCTGGATTAAAGGACTGCAGTGGAAAAACACCCCTAGTCAACGTTCGGTGTTTGCACTCCTTTCCCATCCAGCAGACAGGAAGGGAAGTGTGAAATGGCCAGTTTGTGCCTATCCCTACACTCCAGCTGTATCTTCATGCAAATTTAAAAGAGCAGACATGACCTGAAAGCATGGGTTGTAAGCAAACCAATAAAATACTATATCCATATGACATGTTGCCAAAAGTGTGCATCAGAGCATTGGATTCTGAAGGCAGGGACTGTTTGGGTGTTCTCACTTACTTCTATATTGGGGGTGGTGGTCTACAATCCATTTATGAGTATCTAGTTGCACTTATTCCAGCATTCTTTTTTTTGTGTGTGGGTTTTCCTAACATGAAAAATATTTTCTGGCATTTTTCTTACTGTCAAAGCACTGCATTTTATCCTCCTAAATAATTTCCCATACATATGTTCCATTCAAACTGGTTTCATTTTCTGTGAAATCTGTTCTTAAGTGGCTTGAAGAATATAATTAATTCTAGTGGTACAAGCAGGAAAACACCAGAGACACTGGTGAAGCAAAACAACCAGTATTAGGCAGTCTTTGAATGGAAAGAGTGAGTAACGTGAAGATCTACTGTATGTAAATAGATTAGGGTGTTGTTGTTTTTTAAAGATAGGAGGGCATGCTCAGATATTCTCATATGCAGGGTGGGAAGCATTTTCATGGTTCAATGAGATAATCCCTTATCAGGATTCCTTTTTCAATTTTTAGATAAATTATTTTAAAAGCCCTTTACTTTAGAAAAGGGATTCAAGATTCAGTCAGTCCCATACTACCGCTTTTCATGCATGGAGATGTATCCTCAGGTTCTACCAGAACAGAACTGAGGTCTCATATTGGAACATAACAACAAGAGAAAAATTGTTTATTTGGAAAGCAGGTGCTTGAATCCAATTTAATCTCAAGTAGGGTTGTTTTCTTGTTTCAGATGCTGGAGTGCTTTTTGATGATCACACACAATATCTACTGTAGCCACAAGAGGGAAATTTGTTTGGGTTAACCATTCCATGGTTTCAACCAGGCGGGTCAGAAGCTTTTCCTACAAAAGAGGAAGGAATCGTGCCCCCTGGCATTCAGCCAGGCAAAATGCATCCCCTAGAACAGTGATGGCGAACCTTTTGAGCTCGGTGTGTCAAAATTCGCAAGAAAACCTAGTTTAACTCGGGTGCTGTGTCACATCTCGAAATATCCATAATTTTGTGATATTTGTGGCTCTAGTAAAAAAGTTATATTTTTGATATATGTATTTTATTAAAAGCAAAAACAAATAATTCTTTACATTAGTGACTTTTGTTGCTAAATCTTCAGTTGAAAGTTGGTATTTCGTACACTTCAAGAACAAGCAAGCACTACACGTCCAGGTGCCAGAGTGGCCATGTGTGTCACCCAAAAGGGCTTGGTGTGTCACTTGTGACACGCGTGTCATAGGTTGGCCATCACCGCCCTAGAAATAACGTTTTCATTTTCATGGATTAATATTTTGCATGAGGGCATAAAACAAAGGATCCTTCATGCTGGGCTTTGCAATACCTACTAGAATGAACAGCCTCCTGACTTCACTTTCTTAATTATAGTTGTATTCAACTTTTTCCCTGTTTTCTCTAGAAGTTGTTTTCCAGGGAACAGTCATCTTTGCCTTTGCACTGAGTCTTACTTCTGAGAAATTAAACCATAGTCTAATTTCACAAAGGGGTAAGTTCCTGGAAAACACCCCAATTTCAAATTTGTGGTTTTTAAGGCATTGCACCTACAGGAAATTGATGTTTGGAGGAGTCACAACTTAGATGTGCAGATTAAAAAAATTATTAAAACTTTCCATTTATTGGAAGCCCAGAAACTGGTCTTAATTGGTTTCTTATAAGGGATAGAAATAGAGGAAGATGGAGATCAATCTTCAGAGGATAATAACTCAGACAGACCAGTCCTCATTTCCCTCCATTTCTTGTAAGAGATGGTCGTGGTGTAGTCCATTAGTAACTAACTGATACCATATGGTGGCTTTGGGGGAAGCGACTGTTGCTATCCACCTTGAAGGTCCACATCTGAGGTTATGAGTCTCAGTGATATAAACACTTTGGCTGCATTCACCCCTAAGTTTTGATCCAGCTTCAGTCCACTATATCAGCAAAGTGACAATCTGTTTTCTTTCAGCATTATCTAATTCATAAATTCCACCTTTGAGTTAGATAATGCGGATAAAAAATGACTAGTCTCTTTGCTAATATTTTCCCTCACTCAAAGTGGGCTGAAACTGAATTAAAATTAAGGTGTGAACACAACCTTTGAGTTAGGGCTCAGTATTAAACAACCTCCTTATAGGTCAGATTCCTGTGTTTTGATTTCCCAAATCTTTTGTTTTTCCTGCCCTGGATTATTCTGATATTCTTGGACCCTTGAGTTCCTGTCTTGCTTTCTCCTACTAGAAACCTGTTTGTGGCCTCCACTCCTTCTGCCCTGTACTATCACAATAGTTATTTTTGGTTATTTTTAACAAGAGAATAACTATAGGATTTAATTGGTCAATTGGATATGGTAGGGCTTATTGATACATAAAAAATCAAGAAGATCACCAAATCCAGATGGCATTCATTCAAGAGTTATTAAAGAACTCAGAGATAAAATTGCAGAGCTTTTTCACTACACAGTTCTTCTAGATTCCCATCCTAATGAGCCAGTTTGGTCTAGTAGTTAAGGAGCCGGACTCTTATCTGGGAATGCCAGATTTGATTTCGCACTCCTACATGAAGTCAGCTGGGTGACCTTGGGCTAATCACAGCTCTCTGCTGAGCTCTCCCAGCCCCACCTATCTCACAGGATGTTCTGTTGTGGGGAGAATAGAAAGCTTTGTCGGCTGCTTTGAGTCCCCTTAAATGGGTGAGAAAAATGGGGTAGAAAAGCCAATCCTCCTCCTCCTCCTCCTGTTACTGCTGCACCAAATTTGCTTGAGAATCTAATCTTCAAATGGACAAAAATAAATTCTGTCCCTTCAAAGTGGAAAATGTCCCACATATTATGGAACTTTTATTGGCATTTCTTTATCAGTGGCACCACACCCCAATAATACTCTCATATAACAAAATGGTGTCATAGCCTGATTTACCAATAGCCTGCACCAGCATGTAGACAGCGGACTCCTTTTGGGGTTTACAACCAGACCAAGGCCTGTATCATGGACTACAGAAGCATAAGAAGGCATGCCTCTAAGGGCCAGGATATGATTTCAGTTGTGCTCAAGGAAACACTGGTGGAAGTGGTGCCAAAAATTGGTGTGTGCTAAAAATGTCCCCTCAGAAATCCCATTCCTGGCCTTCAGATATGCACATTAATGCAGATTTATGAAGCCACATCCCCTGCTAGCCTGCTCTGTCTGCATTAGATAGAGCATGATCTGGTTTAAGGGAAACCTTAATCTGGATCACTGGTAGACTCATTTAATTGGGTCTACCAGCAAACCAGAGTAACCCCGATCTAGAAAACAGGAGGTGTGCAGAAGACACACCTCCTGTGTTCAGGATTACAAGAGGTGTCTTTTAGCATGCTAACAAAAAGCAGCCCCCAGAGGCCCCATGGTTAGGAAATTTTGTTCCTTGCCCTTGGAGGCTATGAAACTCATATGGCACTGTTCCAACTCCTGCCTTCATGTGATCTAGATCAGTGGGTTGGGTTATTGAAGACCTACAGATCCAGATCCAGAGCAGGTAACTACAGAAAGGGACACACATTTTGAGACTGAGTCTTCCAATATTGTGGGAAAAAATGAGATAGCAGCCTCCTTCTCCACCCCCAAAGGCTAAGAGGTGAGCTCTAGAGCTTCGGGGAGGACAATCAGGTAATCTGGGTCTTCTGATATATAATCACAAAAAGGAAAGACTCTGGGACATTTTTAGACTGCATATCAAATGAAAGCATATACCCCAATTGTGTTATTAGAAATGCTATATGAAATGCTAGCACACAACTACCTGGAAAATGCTGAATATACTGATGGAAGTTTATAATCACAACAGCTAAAGAAGCAAGAGTCTCTTTTCAGAGATTGTATAGTTTGAAGCTGGATGAATGCGATAAAGCAGAAGCTCACCTAAAAGCCATGACAGACATTTGCAGCCAGTTAAGCTTTGAAGAGAACAAATGGATGAGTGGAATACAATTGAGATTATGTTAGCATCCCCATGAAGCAGCTATGGGAGCCTAATTGACTCATTAGTAAACCATGAAATTGAAAATCTATCTGTGAAAAGCAAAATCTAAGATCATGCTCTGATAGACAAACTTATTCAACCAGAAAGTAAGCAAGAAAATGCTCATTCCAAGCCAAGAGTCTCAAACTGTGGTCCTTCAGATTTCCTTGGGGGTTACACAGAATGCTGGGAGGGAGTGGGACTCTTGAGGGATTTGGTTTGAGAACATCTGTAGGGCCATTTCAAGCAAACTGATCAGACAATTCAGTAACAGCTGCCTGCAGAGAAAGAAGGCCGAGAAATTTGGATACAGATGCAAGGTGGTATATAATAAGAGACTGAACTCCAACCAATGGGAGGAATATCCACTCATAAGCTGATACAGCTCAGTTGAGAATTGTCTCCTCAAGCCACAGATAAAGTTTCCTGTTGGCTCTTTGGCCCTTTCTGCACTGGGTCTTATTCTGGACCTATCATAGTCTGCACTGGCATGAAGATGGCAGGTCTGTATTCTGGGATATAATCCCGAATAAAGTCTGGTGCAGAAAGGGCTTTAAAATGACACCAAACAAGTGGAGCAAAACTTCTTCTAGGCCAGAATATTTGCTCCAGCACCAAAGTGTCTCTACCCATCCCTTGACCTCACAAACTTTATTCCCTGGCTTGAAAATTTCTAACCAGCCACATAATTCCTCCCACATGGAGATGCGATGATAAAGAACAGTGAAAAATTATTTTCCAAACTGGGATAGAACTATATCAGAAAGACAGTAATAGGCAAAGGTGAGAAAATAACCATGTACAGAATCAGTCATAGGCATGTCTGCTGTTCACTGTATGCAGGGTGCAATAAGAAACTGTCAGTCAGAGATGCTGTTTGTGCCTCAGATGGATACTGATTTTCTGTTAGCAGAAACACAGAAACACATGCAGTGTATTGGGCATTTGGATGCCGCAGTCCCTTGTTGCCTTTGTGGAGTGTTAAGCCCTCATAAGTATAGTGCCTTACAAACTGTCCAGACAGGAACATATGCAGGAAACTGAGATGACTACACAGTGGGCATTATCTGTGGAGTCCCAAAGGAGATTAACTGATGTTGATCTCTCCAGGGTCCAGGAGTAATTATCTAAGATTGTACCTTTAGTGCAGGATCTTATTGTTCTGATTTGCTTTGTTTTTTGAACTCTAAAAGAAGCAATTTGGATTCATTTTTTTAAAGGACACCTGACAGATATTTCTTCTATTTTTCAGCACCACTATACCTTTCTAATCACCATTGCTATAGAGCAATACACAGTGTGATATCCCACTCCTCTAGTAAACCTATTAAACACAGTCCACCAGTGAGCTACTGATGCTATGCCAGCCCTGGGGCATGTGAATAGCACACCCTGTGGGCTGATATGCCTTTTCAGTCAAGCACCCAGAAGCAGTGCTAGAAATGGCCAGAAAAACCTTAGCTGGCAACTTTAAAGGCTAGGCTCTTGAAGCTGGCCTGTGACAGGCTTTCCACAATCCAAGCAGAGTGGGCTACTTATAGCCCAGACCAGTGAAATAGCCCACACTGTCTGGAAAGGCCTTAGTGTTCAAAGTTATTGGGATTTTTCAGGTCAAAGAATAGCCCGTCAAACTCCTGCTGCACAACTGGGCTTTTTTTTTTTACCAAAAGCAATGGATCTGTTCTGGGTCACAACACAGGAGACCCAATAAACCTAAAATGAATATATCACCATCTGCATAAGTGTGATGCCTTATTTTGGTCAATACTCAACCGTCTAAATTATGGCTGATAAACATTATGATTGTGTTTCAGCAGTATGATCTTAGACTGATCTATATTTCCAGCAAGAACTGTCTGGGCAAGGTGCAGAAGCAGTCTGATCCAGGGTGGGATCATTTGCTTTGACCCAGGAGCAGGGTGGAAGGCCATCTGTTCAGCCTGCACATCTTATCTCCTTCAACTTTGAAGACAGAGAATGAAAACTCTCCAGCATCCAAGGCTGCCTCCAGACACCAGTCAGATATCTTGCTAGGAAGGTTATTGCCTCTCCACATTATTCCCAGCTAGTCACCACTGGTCATGGTGCTGTCTTTGCACATTTTGTGATGTGTACATCCAGGTACTCAGCCATTGCCAAATACTTGGAGGCATGTAACCCTACCACCACACATGTGGTTGGCAGAGCTATGATGGCCACTCCAATCCAAGATAAGATAAAGCATTATTGCTGGAAAAGCTAAGGCCAGCACTGGGTTTTTCAGCAATAATTTTTAGCACCATTTTTGGTAGGAGCAGCAGGCCTATGGTGGGGTTTACCCAGATACACGTTGCAACCCTACCATAGTAGCACCATAAAGGTGCTATATTCCCCCTGTCAGAACATGGCCCAAGTTTCCAACCAAGTCATTGCTTAAAGCATCAGAAATAGTCCCAGAAGCAGACTGTAACACACTATGGCCTCTACTGAAGAAGTAGTGAACCTCTGGTTAAGAGCATCCACACGGAGACTGTTACAGCCTCCAAGTGTGCCTGACATCACCAGAAGTTCACTACTCATTGATTAGGTGTGGAGCACAAAACTAACCAACGTTTACTGGGCACTAACCTGAAGTGCCTAGGGCAGGAGGATTCACTCTTCTTTGGGCGCTCTGGGGTTGTTTGAGGTGCCATGTGACTCTGCTGGTACCTCGTACAACCATCGATGCAACTGCTCATGCACAGAGCGCGAGCATCATCAGGGCAATGCCGCTGATGCACACACAATTGTGGAGGGCACTGCAGCCAAACTGGTGGCGCCCAGAGGACGATCGGGCCTCAGATCGAATAAGGTATGTATTTGATTGTGGGGCAGGGGAGGGACATGGCCAAAGTTGACTAGCACTCCAAGTGCGAGCACTAGTCAATGTTAGTTAATCGTGCTCCTTTCCCAGCAGGTGTAAAAGGAAGTGCAAAAATGCATGTTTGGTATTCACATGATGGCATAGGCTAGGTAGGGAATAACAGGGGTCACCAGCCCTGTACGTGGTAGTCTAGGAAGCAGATGAGCCTGCACTGTCTTTTGCTGAGAGATTTTAACAGCAGATTCTGCCCCTTGGGAATAACTTGGTTTCTGGTCTTCACAATCCTGGCTGTCTTTTGGCATGGCCTAAGGTGGACACGTGAATCTTGCCATACTGTGTGTAGGGATACCATATGGAAAAGAGGATAGGCAATTCCATCTAATGTTGCCCCTATTACTAGCTTCACATGTTGAAGCTGTGTGTTTCCTTTTCCTCTTTCCTTCTCTTGTTATCTTTCCATGTGGCAACCCAAAATATGTTCCTGTATTTATTTGGATGATAGGATTATCCTTTTAATTTTCCCTGTCTCTTGATTCTTATCATGTTTTTGTGCAAAGAGCCATCCTGCTTCTGGTCTCTTTTGCATTGGGCAGGCTGAAAACATAAATAAAGCAATAATGCCCAAAGTGGGAGCTCAAAGAGTTCTGTCTCTGAGGCTGATTTGTGACCTAGGATGAGCCGACTGAGCCCCAGTTGGCCAACTTCCTGCATATTTCTTAGGCATTGGACAAGCTCCTCATAAAAGATTCCCAGGCCGCAATTATTGGAGCCACCTATCAAGCGTGCCCGATGACAGTAGCTTTCCTCCCCTTCTTCACCCCCCTCCTCTGTCCCTTCCCTGGTTCCTAGATCAGCCTTCCTAACATCCTGGGTGGTCGGTCCGAGGGGAACACAAATACATGCCAACTGCTAGCCTGTGAACAAAAGGGAAATGTAGCCCTATGTCCTGGACCTGTTGGAAGCATTTGTTCCAGTCAAGATTTTGCATTTGTTCAGAGGGGGAATAATAGGTGATTGACACCTCCGAACAATGTGCTTTAGCTCTCTGGGATAAATCGGAGCTTGTTTCTTGTTGTCATGGTTTTCAATTGGGTTCAATGGGATTTGAACCACGATCAACTCTGCTTTGCGTCTACTGCAGCCTACTCCATACAAATTTATTAGTTATGTCTTTTTAAATGAGATTAAATGGAAACGACTTCAGGGAAACAACTCATTCATAGGCAGAGACCCCTGGCGCCCAACAGCATTTGAATGCCAGCTGAAGAGTGTGTGTGTGATGAATATCAATTCAAAATATTAAT
Source organism: Aspidoscelis tigris stejnegeri (assembly GCA_023333525.1). Taxonomy (NCBI): domain Eukaryota; kingdom Metazoa; phylum Chordata; class Lepidosauria; order Squamata; family Teiidae; genus Aspidoscelis; species Aspidoscelis tigris. The sequence continues at coordinate 78,650,431 of JALMGA010000003.1, forward strand.
CAAGAAGTACGATCCCCGTGATTTTAACACCAAGACCCTGCCATTCTATTTCTCAGCATAGCAATGTACATGAAAAATTAACTATACTGAAATTTTTTGTTTTCAAACCAAATTTCTTAGCGATGCTGATTTGTGTGGACTGTCTTATTAATTCTGTGCACTTTGGCTCCATTTACTGTAAATGGAATCCAAAAGCAGCAATTTGAAGTTCCTGGGAAGTGAAGCCAGTGCTGGTTCGTAAAGCACCTTGGTTCTCCTTTGCAAATTGTGCTGGGCAGAATGTTTCACAAAAGGGTGGAGTGGGCCTTTGTACAGGACTACTGAGGGTCCAGCTATACCTATTTCTGAATGCTTCAGAGTGGAAGAATGCATCAGCAAAGTGACAAGCAGTTTTCTTTCTGCACCCACTAACCTGGAATATCCATCTTTAGGTTAGATAAAATGGAAAGAAAACAACCGAATACTGTGCTGATGTGTTCTGACATTCAGAAGGTAGATCAAAGGTAGATTAAAATTTAGGTGTTGCTGGAATCTTAAAGACAGGTCCTGGAATCAAAACTATGGAGACCAGCACTGGTAAGGCAATTTTTGGAATTCATCTGAAATTTCTCTTCTCACCCTGAATTACTTGACCTCTGCAGAAGGAAAGGTACTTATATGAAAATCTTGAACCTGAATACAAACAGTTCCTGGCAGCTCCTGGGGTAGTTTGGAGCATGGAGGAGCAGAATATTCAAGATAGCTCTTAGAAGTCTTGCCAATGACTCTTTCAAGTAAATAGCAGCTGATGTTTGTGAAACTTTGCATGAGAAGGGGGGAAAAGTCAGGAAAGAAAGTCTCTCCTTGGCTGACCTCTCTTAGCCTTTTAATCTATTGAATATCCTAAGCCTACACTGCTGTGTGCAAAGAAGTAAATGGTACTCGTCAGCCCTTAAGAGCCCTTCAGCATCAAATATTTGCTCTTTCTCTTACGGTTTCTCTCCAGTGGCACCAAAACCGCTCCTCTTCCAGCTCTGAGCTAGCTAAGTACACCGACTCCTTCACAGCTCTCTGGACTATCTTGTTGTGCTGGAATGAAGGCAATTCCCTCCTCTGGAATGACAAGGGATCAGCAATTGGTTACCAAAATTTAAAGTGGCATGGCATCGTGGGTGTGCCCCCCCTTCCCTCCATTATGGACAGGTTTACCTGCAATTTTCACCTTAAGCTGCAAAACTCCCAGGAGTGTAGCACTTGTAGGACTGTTTTAAGAAGCAGCTGGAAAATCAGAAGACTTTGATCTATCAAACGCTGTCAAATCCTATCACCACTACAGAGTAGGGATGTGCACAAATATTCATAATATTTATTATTTGTGCACAAATTGAATTACAATATTCGTACATTGACATTCGTACAAATACAAATGTTTCAAGGCATTCATATGAATTGTTCAGACATTTGTTAAACTGGGGAGGTGGGAAAGCAGCTGCACCAATCACATCTGCAACAGATCCAGATTGCTTTCAACGTGGATCGAGAATCAATTAAAAGTAGATTCAGGTCAAATTTGACGCTGGCAGAGCAGATTTGTTACAGGATACATATAGGATATGTATTAGATACGTATGTGTTCATGTTGGGTACATATTGGATACATATGCATTTGTATCAGATATGTATTGGATACATATTTGATTGTATCAGATATTTGTACAAATATGTACGCATATATTCGTAGCATCAAATAGAATCCTACTACATTCAAAGGAAATCTATTTGTACAAATACATATTTTCTAACATTCAATTCATTATAAACTGAATGTCAAAAAACCCATTCACACACATCCCTACTGCAGAGTTCAAAGGGACCACAAAGATCATCTAGTCCCACTCTTTTGCAGTGTTTAAAAAACCAAATTAAATTATTGTTGAGCAGTGGCTCTCCAGCTTCTTTTTGAAGACCTCCATGATCATCTCAGTTGCTTTGTATAGAGATTTCTTTACTGATTGGTTTGGATTCACACCTGCAGAGCCACTAACCAGACACAGGATTAATCTGCCATCGGTCCCTATCAGTTCCTGCTTGAAGAGCGTGTGGAAAAAGCTCTTCCCCCTCCAGTTTTCTACAGGTATGTTGCAGATGACAGATTAAAAACGGCACTTTGTAAAATATCCTAATTGCTAGGCAAGGGATATTCAGGATTGTAGGCATCTAACTCCAAGTGCACATCAATTTACTGGACCATAAAGAACCTCTACAGCAAAGTAGAAAGGAAGCATCTCACCCAGTTCTTTAACCCTGACTCTCTTTGGCTTATATGTTACCTACATTTCATATGGCTCTACTTTGCAACTATTGCTAAAAGCAATTTGATAGCCCTAAATTTAACCAAACAATCCAAAGGCACAGAACAGTCTTTGCTTAATAAAAAAGATCACTGTCTATAACCCTGATATCAACAATGAGAAAAATGCAATGACGAATAGTTTCTATCTTTTTCCTTTAAAAAAATCTATTTAATCTTGAATTGATTTTTCTGTATTCAGATACCCAACAACAGACTTTCTCAGTTACAGACCTCTTGGCACTTCTTTACCTTTTCTCAGTCATGTAAAACACTCTGTTTCAGGACTTTCCTAATAAATAAAGCAACCCATAAAGATATATAGAAGAACTAAAGAAGCTTTGAAAGCCCTGTGCATTTGCAAAGGCAAAAAAGGCAACAGAATTGGCCATTGGCATGGTTAGATGTTTTGCAGATGACATTTTTCTCTAACGGACATATCAATAATCTGAGGGCATTTAAGAGAGTGAATGACATAACTTGCCAAGTGGAGTCTAGGAGAGGATGGAAGCAATTTCACTGAAATCATTCCAAACTTCCCATTGGAATCGGTAGAGCTTGACTGTCATTAATGGTCTTGGGGTTTTTTTCTCAAGAACTTAGATGTGAATCGGCTATTTTGAACCTAATCATTGACTCGCAGGATTATGAGGTTAGCAGATATCCAAGGTCATACAGTCCAAGAATAATACGGCTTGGTTTTTAAAGGAGATGGACTTTGTACACTGAAGGCTACCCTGCTAAGGATTAAATTTGATTTTGTTATGTGTTAAGAGGAGTGGATGAAGGTGTGAGAGTTTTAAACTCATAAACGTATTGGAAATCATGGATCAGACTATGCTATTGTAGCTTAGAAAATACTTATATTGGCCTTTTCTGCACTGGGCCTTATTCCAGATAATATCCCAGAATAGGAGCCTGCCATTTGCAGACCTCAATAGTCTACACCAGCATGCAGATCTGGTTCCCATACTAGAATATACTCTGGAATAAAGCCCAGTGCAGAAAGAGCCTTAGTCACTTTTTCAGATGTACACATGGAATTTTTTTCTATCATGTATTTTTGGTCTTATAGCTATGGACCTGGGATTTCCTTAAAATCAGCCACTTTTCATTTCAGTCAGACAAGAACCCCTCAGTTCATTGCTTAGTGCATATACAAAGGATTAAATTATAGACATTTAAATTATAGTGGCAGACATCACTATATTTGGAGGCAAATTGCATTTAAGCCAACAAAATTAGTTTCCCCAGATGATACATGGCTTTGGCTGTAGTAACCATGAGGCTGCTTAACCTCACCACCACCCCCAGCTTTCATTTTCAGCCCCTCTCCACATAGCTCCTTTACTGGTTAAAGACAAGCCCTAAGAATAAAAGTACCAGAGTTTTTCTCCTCCATAGACTTACATATACGTTGGGCTGCTTTGTGTGCAGCTGCCTGCAGGCAGTAATGGAGTCCTCAACCACATGTGGAGAGAAAAAGAACAGCTGCCCTTCTCTTCCTGTTGAGATTTTTTTTCCTGCCTCTAACCACAGGTTGTAACATCACAAGGACCTCTGACCTGCAAAGCCCTGGCCTTCATTCAATTGCCTCTCCAGATGTTGCATCGACGTCATTTCCCCCACGCCCCTTTCTTTGACTGTATAAAAACCCTTGGCACAGATTAAACACTCTCTTTTTCAGCTGACTCTTCTGCTCCAGCCTCTTCATTCCCTTCTCCAATTTTCTAGCTTAATCGGGTCAACCAGCCCCATGGTTGATCTCCAGGACCTGTGCCGGTTGGGAGCCCAGGAATTACCTATCACAATACCCAGCAAATAGCAGCAGCCCCCAGCTGCTGCTTCCTGCTTCTCAGGGCCAAATCAGGTTGTGAAGCCGGATTGTGACATTTGGCTATATGGAAATATGAAACCTTTTGTTCTAGAACCCAATGCTATAGGTATTTGTCTACATGTTTCATTTATTCTAACAGAAGATGAACAGACTCAAGTACCATATTGTCCCTAAACTCTAGTCAGAAATTTTGCCAGTGATTTTAAACATTTGTTTATTGCCTCCTAGGAATACAACTGCTCACTGGAAAGTAATTTCACATTATCTAATGGGATTAATTACTCCCAATCTGCTTTGCTTGCAGAAGTTCAGATTTTCATTCTCAATACCTTTCTGTAGGGCTGTGCACAGATTATCTGTGCATTCAGAATCCGGACGAATATGTCCGGATTCAGAGATTCACGGACAGATCAAATAGGGCCCTATTAGGAGGACCCTATCCATCCACAAATCAGATAATCCAGTATCTGTAGAAGCTTCGATATTCTACGAGGTATCCCTCCCCTGGCCACCTTCCCCCCAAACTTCCCCCCCACACACACACACAGCCTCCCCGCGCCGCCCTTACCTGCTCCTGTGGCAGCATGGGCCTTTTCCAGGGCTCTCTAGGCTAAACCTTCCAAAGACAATTTGCTCCTGGGCTTCCCTCTTTTCATTAGATAAACTTTGTCCTGTATTACCATAGGCAAGAGAAGGTTCTGGTGGCATCTGGAAACAGCCAGCCATTGTTACCACAGTTTAGAATTAGAGTCTAGAAACCTCTGAAGAGTGAATCCCTTAGTCAGATTCACTAAAATTAAGCACAGTTTTCACTAGGGAATCAGTGTGAACAGCGTCCTGAAAAGGCACCTCAATGCTTCCAGCGAGACCCATTTTTGACCGTTAGGGTTGTTCCCTTCTTCTGTGAGGCAGGCTTTGATTTCCTGTTTTCTCATTGCTCTTGAGCTGTTAGAGGATGTAAATGAGCATAATTCTATCTTCGTCACCCATTCATATCTCTGGAAAAGTTTTATCAGTTGATTTTACAGTGTGGGGGTACACAGTGATGGCAAGCCTGATTCTATATATAGATGTGTTCCCTTTTTTGCTTGTTTCTTGAATTTTCTTTTACTTCCTGTACCTCAGTTGCACAGCATCTGTGTGTGATTATGTATCAGCCTCCAGTCTTATCTACGTCCCACCTGCCCGTGGGTTGCCCCTTTAGCTCATGCATTTATGATATGAAGCGGGTTTGTGAACCCCAGACCAGACACCTAATCTATCTCACACAGCGTTGCGATGAAGGAGAAAAAGAAGAACTGTGTGAGCCACTAGAATTTCTTGGGGAACTCTGAGTATATGAAAACCACAAATATTTTTTTTTCATACAAACTAAAAAAGCTTGAGGCAAAATACATCTATTATTTAATTTACCACAAGTCCTGGTTGCAGAATCCTAAGGACTTAAGCCTTAAGATCACTCTGGACCTAAGGATCCTTAGCCATGTATGACTAACTCTTACTCCTATCCAGCTAATACATCCTGGGAGATACTGTTTAAAAATATAGGGACAGAAGAAATGACCCATTGGTTCAGACCCATGGCTACCTAATCCAAGAGGAGCCCTCTTAGCAGCCAACCAGCCACATAGTAGGCACTAGCATATAGCTTTGCTCTGCTTGAAGTCTCCCAGCAACTGGCTTTCAGAGGCTTTCCACTACCTACTGCCACCAAGCTAATACCCACTAAAAGCTATGTTCTGTATTTTGCATTTTTCTAATGAACCTAACCCTAACCTCAAAGCACTGAATGCTAATTCCTTCATCTTTTTTCTCACAACAACCTAATGGGGTAGCTTAGACTGAGGAATGGTGGTGGGTGCCCAAGTGCCATCCAGTGGACTTCCATGGTAGAGCAGGAACCTGAAGCCTGTTGAAGGCCCTAATCCAACATTTTAACCACCACTCACCTTAGCTGGAGAAACAGGATTCCAGTTAAGCCCATCTAGGAAGAAAGCTTGCAGCTAATTTCTCAACATATCCTCAAGAACAGGCTTCACCAACCTTGGACTCTCACAGGTGTTTTTGGTGCGCAAACACATCAGAAATTTTACCCATTAAAATATGGAGGACCCTGCTTGATGAAGGTTGATGAGGTTATTTCCCCTTACTTATTTGTGTTTTATTTTACTTTCCATGCCAGACAGTTGTGAACTTGGTTCTGTAGCTCAGTACCAAAATAATATGAAAAGCAAACGCATTCCAGACTCTATAATGGATAAAGAGACACTGGACAAAAGGGCTTCTGGACCTTCAGGGCAGAAAGTCGGCTATTGCAATTTGACAGGAAGAGGTGTAAAGGTGGCCCTATTTGTTTGTTTGTTCATTCATTCAAATTCTTCTTGTTCTCTTTGCACTTCCCCTCTCTGGATAACAGTTTTCTTGCTACAGGAATGCATGGGTTAGATCCATCACTTAAAAACTCATGATGCATTTTTAAAAGTCCAGTGAATTGGACACATGTAAAGGCTGTAGATTTTTTGACAGCACAGATGACAAAAATTGTCTTAAAACAGGCATCCTTTGTTTGCTCTAAGAAAGTACTATGTTAGACAATATTTCTTGAATTGAGGAAATCGTCCCAATAGGTCTCTTCTTTCTTTCTCTTTCTCTCCCCTTCCCTTTTTTCTTTCTTCCTTTCTTACAACAAAACAAGCAGAGCAAAACTAAGGTTTGTTTGTCAAACCATCATATTGACTAGGCAGCCCTTTTCTTTTCCCTCCCTTACATTTGGGGTTGAAGGAAGATGCTTGATACTGGGGTTTGGGGGGTGGGGGTAGGCGGAGTAACTGTAGCAACTCAGAAACAGAAGGTTTTTGCAGATCTCTAGATTAGATTCATCAGCGCAGCAAAGGATAGTGAAGGGAAGACACACACAGCTGGTGGGCACAAAAGACAGCTGCCAAGAGAGAAAAGCATGAGAGGAGAAAGGAAGGCGCAAGGGTCTGAACCTCGTAAACACACACAAACACACTCCTCAAAACACACAATGCCCTTTCTTTCTCTCGTCTTCTTCTCTCACACAAAAATCAATGATAGGACAAATTCTTATCTCCAATTTAAAGATTACTACCAGGAGGGAAACGTACTACAAGTTGTAGATGATTCTACAGTGAGGATCAGCACTCTTTACTACTGCAAGCAGCAGACCAAGACCATAAGCTGAAACATAAATGTTTTTCTCAGAGACCCACAGCCTCTAATATATAGTCTTCATCATTTTTTACTACTTCTTATTGAAACTAAATGTCAACAGCAAAGAAACATGAATTGCTGTGTGGCTGTTTTCTGCACACATTGAAGATGATGGTAGTTCTTCAGATAGTCTTGAGTTGGGGTTGAAGCCTCATCATTTCTGATGCTTGGAAGCATTCAATTTACTGATCACACTCAGTTTCATTTTGTTCAACAACTGAAGCCAAAGAGAGTTTGAACATCCTGAACCAAAGCCTGGATGCAGTGATGGATTGAGTAAAAGATCACAAACTAAAGCTGAATCTAGACAAGTTAGAGACCCAGTGTTCCATTCCTGGGTATATCTGCAACCTAATATAGAATAAGCAAACTGCCCTGAGGTGGGATGGGTAGCTGTTAACCTGCTTCAGCTTTATCCACATTCCAAATAGCCAACCACAGACCAGCCTCAACTGCTAGTTTCAAAGGTTAGGCCCAGCTTTCAAATGCTGGTAACTAAAGCTGGAGTTATCCAGCTCCTTTCTGATGCATCACCATAAAGGGTCCAGGTCTGATTTACTGGACCATGGAGATATACCATCTGTATGTTTTTCATAGTCCAGTATGTCAACAGTAGCCCAGTGTGGACTACTCTAGTACAACACAGAAAGGCCATTCCCAGAGAAGGCAAGGTCTCTCTTAATCCCTTACTGGGCCAGTATATTGAAAAGTGTGAAAGGGCCTCAGATACTAACTACCTCTAAGCTCTCTAGAGTTTTGTTGACTAGGGCTGTCTGAGTTTTCTTACTATGAAGTTTCCTGGGGCAAATTCACACTTACCGTCCTATCTGGGGGATGTGAAAGGTGCACTTGTCCCAGAAGTACTGGTAGTTATACTAGCAATGCTAGTACATGCATGCCTCTCCCCCCCCATGTCCCCCCCCCCCCCGACGTACCTTAGGTGAGGATGTATGTCCAGGCCTGGATGCTGGTGCCAGAATTCTAGCACCGTCACAATGGTGGCACACGTGCACTCATGTTCCAGGTCACCTGATGTGCTGGCATACTTATGCAGCACATTAGCTGGCCTGCCCAGCATGACAGAGGTGTGGATGGGCTCACAAGAGTTGGAAAAGGCTGTCTCTGATTAAGGTAAGTGTATGTGTGGAGCATGAAATCATGTTCCATGCATAGTTGGTTACCAGAGCATTTCTGCAGGGAAGGGGCCATTTCTGAGTTGGAAACAGCCCCTTCCAGTGCAGATGTTCCACCTGGGAGTGTATTGGAAGCCGGTTAACAGGTAAGTGCAGCAAGGCCCCAGGTCTTCAAGAGAAACAATCACTTTAACTTTTACCTTCTAGGATGTATCTTGAGAACTGCTCAGAAGCAATTGTTCTTTTTACTCATCATTTTGGACTTAGATCCTTAAGCTGGATCCAGGAGCAACTAAGATCACATCATCTGTGTGGCAATCTGGATCAAGGACCTCCTTACGATCCATCGTCTGCATGGGACTAACATAGATCCAGATCAGAACTATACCAAGGGCTCACTAATCCTGATTAGTGGTAGACCAAATAAATGTGGTCTACATCAGTGCTAGCACTCTCTGATCCAAATTGAGGAAGGGGTATCTGCACATAGAATGGATCTAGGAAAGTGGTGGGTGTGTTGTTGTGTGATATATACAGTTCTAGCACAACTTTGCAGCTTCTCCACAATGGCAGACACATTGACAGCAACTCATATCTATGGCAAATATGTCTTCATATTGCGTTCAAAGTCACCACACATCCCTGCTACATGGTTGTATCATTTGATTGACAGGGATGTGGCCAGTGGAATTGGGTGTAGGAGGTGCTGTGGGCCAATTACAATGCAGTGTGGACAGTTCCTATGGCAGTAATTCACATCCACTGATGTGAAACAGTGTGGGGGTGCAATTTGCCCATCTCAGCTAAAGCAACTCTTGCTAAGCTGAAAGCAAGTAGGACAAAGGACACATTCCTGAGTCACTGTAACTTTCCTAATATCTCTCTGAAACAAGGTCTCAGAAAAGGCATAACACTTCTTATCATTTGTATAACACCTCTTATCATTTGTATAACATCCACTGTGTATGATAAATAATGTACAGTACTCAAGGATGGTAACGTCTTATCCGGTTATGCCAAATATGGGCACCCCAGGGGGAAATTTCCATTGAGAAATGTATTTTGTAACTGGGCATAAAAAGCCCCTAAATCTTCAGTAAAAAAGACACTTTTCACCTGGCAACCATCCTGCGTGTGAGCATCAAATCCTTACTACAAATGGCGCCCGAACAGGGACTTGAACTCCTTGCAAGAAGAAAAAGAAAAAATCTATGAAATGGGCCTACTCAGGAGCAGACCGCAGGGATCAGGAACCGCACTCGCCCGGAGAGGGTCAAAAGACGCGCGTCAGATTTCCGAGCCTGGGGTGTGTGAGTATATGCAGCCTCTTGCTCTTAACAGGTGCGGGATTCCCTACTTCCTAACTGGAAAGGAAGCAAAAAAAATGGGTGGTCGCCTCCCTTCCCTCAAGGGACATTTGCAAAGGGACTTCTGATTAGGCTAATGACATGGAATTTCTGCTCTCTTTTTCTGCAAACTGTGTCTGTGTGTCAGTAACTTGATGCTGCCTCCTTTCTCTTTCAAAGAATTCTCTGCTTGAGTATCTCTCCCCCCTTTCCTACTAACTGTAACTTGAAAAGCTGCTTGCAATTTCTTCTTCCTTTTCTTCTGTCTTGGGACAGGAGCCTGAGCAAACTTTCGTCTAAGGCAAAATCCTTTCTGAGTCTCGCTCAGAAAGCAGGCTAAGGCTTTTCATTTTTGCCTCTCTCAGATTCAGCTGATTTTTCCTTCCCTTCTCATTTAAAGCATGCTTAGAATTTCTTTTCTCCTCTACCGCAGTTCTCTCTCTTTAAGCAGGACTGTTGTGCCCTAAACTCAGCTGTCATGCAGGTCAGAGACAGTCTGGAAATGGGGTGAATCATGTGCCCACGATGGAAAAAATTTTATAGTTAATTGTTCATGTCATAATTTTGGTCCTAATAAGACCTAAAGTGAATTGATATCCCAGTTCTAGGAAGGAACTAAGCCTTGAGTTCTTTTTAAAGATAAATTGGAGTTCTTTGTGTTTTTTGGCATACAGTAAAATTAGCAGAGAGACAGGATTGTTAGCTCATGATTTGTTACTGAAGGGTGTGTGGCAGGTATGCAAGGGAGAAGGAAAGATTTGGGAAATATGGATGATGGGTTTAAGAATGTGTAAGAATATGTGTACATGAATAGATGGCAAACTGGAAAAAAGTGATGTAAAATTGCCTACTTCCAGGAGGAAGGAATTTATCATAAAGCAATAGCAAGTGGATAAGAAGGTTTGAGCAAGTAGATAAGAGAAAGAGTTTTTGCATGTTGAAAAAGGCTTTTGTGGGAATCTCTTTGTTGGTTTGTCTGAATCTAAAACAAGTTATTAAAATCCTACAGAATTCCAGAGAAATTCGAAAAGATCTGGACATACATCAATATTGATATTTTGCTAATAGCTTATTGCTTATGTCATGATTTCATCCCATAAATTTAATGTGCATTAATTATGCTCATATTCCATTACCAACAGGATGGTTCTTTAAAAATTTGAACCAGGTGCTTTTGGAGCAAACTCATTGCAAATTTATCAATTGAATATTCTTATTACACCCAAGCAGTGAGAAAGTTATATTGTATGACAGTTACCAATCTGACATGCACCTCATGAGAAAACAAAAAACATTTCCTTAAGCAGCATTCTTAAATGGGGCTGCTAAGGCTTTCTTGTGCAAAGTTAAAATTAAATCAGCTTCCTTTGTAATCAAAAGGCATTAATGAAATCTCCAAATTGGTCCTGTTCTGGAATTTTCCAAAGGTTGATAACTAATCTGTTTTAGTTATATTTTGCCAGTTTTCCTTTTTTCCTGAGCAAAGTTACAGATGTGCCTGAAGTACCTGGACGAAGTGCCACAGCCATCGTGGAAGAAAAGATCCAAGACCTAAGAATTGTACCTGGGTTTCCAGTCATACAAGGATTCACCTGTGCCTGTGTCAAGATTCTGCACCAGGCCACAGACAACATGGAAGCAGCAGTGTTGTCTCATCCTTTTGGAGATCAAAGGACTTTTGCACCTAAGCTGAAACTTTAACCTGCCTTCTTCCTGAAAAGAAGATCTGTGACAAGATTCCAGCGCCTGGCCACAGTCATCGTGAAGGCCAAGATTTAAGAACTGTACCTGTGCCAAGATCCAGCTTTTGGTCACATGAACTTTTAAGCTTTGAGCCTGTGACTAAAAAATCCATCATTTGGTCACTGAAAAAACTTTGAAAATTTAATTCTTAGCAAGCATTGCTTGTGCCATCTTTATTAATGCTAAATGCTGTTTAACAATTGTTGTATTGTTCTTTTCTGCATAATTGTGATATTGCTAATGTGGGTTCACATTGTAATTTGGTTTTGGGTGTTATACTTTTATTCAAAATGTTTGTATGCTTCGCATATTGGTCCCACATTGATAAGTCATTGCAAACACCATAAGTCCTCAAAAATATGGGCTTTAGCAAATTCAGGCCATTGAAGCACACACATCTATCCCATGTTCCATCTTAACATGTCAATTGTGACATCACACATTCATTTAGGCCTACAAAACACATGTTAAAACACAGTTCTTTATATATAACAGCATATCACACCTTATTAAGAAACTAAGGCCTGGATTGTTGAACATAATGCCGTTTCTCCAGCATCAAGCTGATTGCAGTTATATATAGTTATTAAGAAAGATCCTCAATGGCTTCTGAACTTTGAAATCTTGCATAAGCAAAGACAATATCCATAAGTGTCTATGCTTGTCATAAAGGAGCCTAAGAGCTTATGCATATGTCTCACAACGTTACACACACTAAATTTGATTCTGCTTCATTAATTTGGTCATTTCAAAAAGCTTCCCAAAAGGGAACACACATACATTCACACAGATGTTCTTGCAACAAGTTTTCACTCATGTCATTCATAAATTTGGTCTACCAAGGAAGCAAAGTAATTTTGGCCAGTAAAAGGGACAGACACTGGGTGTTATAAAGCTGGGGCTTGGTGTCTTCCATGAACATATGTAGGGGTATTGGAAAAAAGAAAAAAAAGAAAACCATACACCATAATTAGACCACAAAATTGATTAGAAGGGGTTAGTGATAAATTAGGGCTCACATAGCTTTAGGGTTACATTTATTGGGGAGAGCGGGGGAAGGGAGCACGCAAAACATCCTCACGACCTACCGCGGAACACCGCAAAGGAGGGGGGGTTGTGCGTGCCCTTTTGACCCAGTTTTCCTTAAATTTAAACATGCATCACAGTTAAGGTTAGACTCATCAATTTGGCTACTTGTAAAGTTGATTCATGGAGACTTTTTGCTCTAAGCTAAATGACATCTCAGCTTTCCCCGGCCACAAGAGCTTCTTCAAATTGACCCCCCTTCATAAAGTAAGAAAAGAGAGAGGAATTGTGGGGGTGCAATTTGCCCATCTCAGCTAAAGCAACTCTTGCTAAGCTGAAAGCAAGTAGGACAAAGGACACATTCCTGAGTCACTGTAACTTTCCTAATATCTCTCTGAAACAAGGTCTCAGAAAAGGCATAACACTTCTTATCATTTGTATAACACCTCTTATCATTTGTATAACATCCACTGTGTATGATAAATAATGTACAGTACTCAAGGATGGTAACGTCTTATCCGGTTATGCCAAATATGGGCACCCCAGGGGGAAATTTCCATTGAGAAATGTATTTTGTAACTGGGCATAAAAAGCCCCTAAATCTTCAGTAAAAAAGACACTTTTCACCTGGCAACCATCCTGCGTGTGAGCATCAAATCATTACTACAAAACAGGACTTAGGCATTTGTATCGCATCACTCTTTAGTGCACATTTCTTGTTCTAAAGCCCACTCAATGCAGGTGCTGATCCTGGAATATTAAGCTATACCCTTTTTGTGATTGTTTTGCATTTCTTCAGCTAACTAGAACAAGAAGCAACTGTTTTGCTTACACCCTGAGAGAAGCTTGCATGTAAGATTAAGTTCACTCTCCGTATTTGCATTTTTACTTGCAAATTTCTTTTAGCGTTCAAAGTCCCTGTTAATAGCTTCCTCTTTTATTACTTAGAGGCCTTTCTTTACTCAGTGGGGGCAGATTACCGGTGTAATGAATCATCTTGCTTTTGGTAAGCTGTGCCTTCATGCAATTTTTACTTTTAGCAGTAGATGCTCATTTTTGTAGCTGATTTTATTTTAATTAACCTTTAAAAACTTTTTTTTTTACACATTTTTCTCTTGGGAACCATTTGTATGTACATGAGAACATCCCCTCCCTCCACCCTCCCCTATGGTCTATTCTATAAGCTAACACCTATGATCTACATCAGCCAATTCTAGATTTGTGAACTGTAGGCTGTGTCTTCATGGCAACCTTATTTCGGATTCAAAGCGTTTTCAATCCTTGGAGTCCGCACGGCAGTTTGGCTTAACACACTTTCTCTGTGTTAAACCACCCAAAAGCGTGGTGAATCTCAATCCTGATTTCAACAGGTCTCACTCCAGATCGTGTGCTTGAAATGTTTTACATTTTTTACTGTGGGGACCGTACCCGTGTTAAGGGATGAGAATCCATGTTTAGGGTTTCCCTCCCCCAATAGCTTGCTTCCAAAGATAGTGATTTCATTGAAAAAATCCACCCTCAAAACAGCCACTATAAAAATCCAGTCCTTAAAGCTACACTGTAGCGATCTAGCCAGTTCACACCTTAAGAACAATGTTGTAGTTTTGCACAATTCTAGCTCTTTGAAAGTTCTGACCTTTAAAAAGGGGAAAGGAAAGGAAAGCCCTGGAAGTTCTGTTTTAAAGGCTGTGGCTGTGAAGGGGGTTTGAGTTGCTGCTGCTGCTGCTGCGTGCCCTGGGAAATGGGGAGAGGAGGGGAAAGACTCGCTGGCTGCCGGTGCCTGTTTTTCACCCATCCAGGCAAGCAGCAGCCACCCAGCTAGGCTCCGGGAAGGGGTCTGTTATGGGTGGCACGTCCATGCCAGGAGGAAGAGGGCAGGGCAGCCCTGCAAAGTGGCTTTTAAAAAGTAGCCACTTGAGTCCCCCCTTGAGTCACGTACACCACGTACGATCCTCAGAATCCAGATCGAACGCGATTAAGTTAAAAGTAATGGGAACATTTTACATTTTTAAATAAGGCCCGGTTGATCTCTATAGTTAGAAGCATCTATTACCTGCTTTGGCTAATGAACCAACTGTGTCCTTACCTGGAGATGGAGAACTGAGGCATGTTATTCATGTGCCAGGATTTAAAATGGAAGGAACATTATGTTGTTTTATTGTCTCTTATAGTGAGCCGTTTTACCTGTTTTATGTACTGTCTTCTGAGTATGTAGACTCACTTGATTTTCACTTGATTTTATCTGCACATCGTGATTTTAAATAACTTTTTGTACTTTTTAACATTTGCTGATTCTGGTCTGTGACCAGAATCATCATAAAATGGCAGGAAGGGGATGAAGACCTCCTTCTTGTATGATGAATTTGTGAAGGCTACTTGGTCTTCTGATACAGCAAAAGCAGTAAAAGAGTGAAAATGCTGCTGGTCTAGGAGATGCACCTGTCCCCCTTCTGCCACAGTGAAATCTTGCTGATTTACTGCACTGTATTCCTGCTATAACAAATTGCCACAGTTTCTAGCTTCTCAGAGTAAACCTTTTTCATTTTATCATCTACAGCTTTTCCAAACATTTAATTTGGTTCTTTAGCTTTTTCTTTTTAATAAAAAACTTTTATTTCTAACTTTTCAGTATCTATTACCACCTAACTTTCCAAATTTTCCTGAGTATCACTTGCCTGACAAGTACTTTTGAAAACAAACCAAAGTATAAAACAGCATGGGAACTCACCAACAGACGTTACAAAGGAGTTCCTGTAACAGAAATCTGTGGCCCATCCATACAGAACAGGCATTAGCTGAAAATTCAAAAACTGATAAAATACATATCTTTGAAATCTACAGAATTTAGTCCAATCACACTTCTCCTGAGTTGTTGGAATTTTTGGGTCCCACTCTGAAGCCAGTGAGACGCTCAAAATTACATGCATAAGTCAGTCCCAATGTCTGTGGTGCTGGGAACTTTTGTCAGGAAATAATCCTGTAAGTCTTTTTATGAGGCTACACTGCTTTGTTGCCCATTCCACTGAAAGAATGGCAAGTTCCTATTGCTTTTAAAAGATCCTTGATGCTAGGCTGTGGCATATACTATAAATAAAGAATCATAGCATAGTGGTAAATCATTTGCTTTGTATGCAGAAGGTCCTAGGTTCAATCTTCTTACACAGAGCTGAAAGGAAGAAACTAAAACACTTTCAGCTCTCATGAACTTTCATGAATTAAAATGTCCCCCCACCCTGACTCTACTTCAAACTATTGAACTGTAGAAGTCACAACTCCATTTTGACCGTATTGGATTCAATTTTTATTCAGCAACCATGGAAAAGCAAAGAATATTTGTTTTATGTTTCCCTCTATCTGGTTAACAGGTGACTGGCAAAATGAAGCAAGCAGAAGGTTGTATTTTTGAAATTCCAAATGTGCTCCTTGGGCCCCTATGGTTGGCAGCCCCTGGCATACACAATTCTGAACTAGATCAGCCTACATGAGGAAACATTTTGTTTCTTTAAACTGGGCTCTAGGGTATTGTATAGAAGCAGTGCAGATGGTATAGTTGATGGTATATACTGTATATTCCATTCCATAAAATAGCTCTTTTTGTAAGTTTGAGAGTGGAGTCCTTGAAATAAAGGGTTTTGAAGTAGGATTTGTAAATTCAGCCTTATTTCAGCACTGAAAAAGAGAAATAAAACTTGGCAACTTTCTCTGAAAGAGCTTAAAAGGCCAATACAGGACAAAATGAAACATGCCTTTTCAATCCAGGCTTTCAACAAAGAGAAGGTAGCGGCACAGAGATAAGGCTTGGCTCTGCTCAAGCAATGCAATTCTCCACGTGCAGAAGGCTCAAAGGGCGACCACCCAAAGTGACAGCTTGAGGCTCAGAGGATGCACAGAGAGAGGGAGACCTGGAGCAGTTGACCTCATTTGGCAGGGGGAAAGAGTTGCTCATTGCTTGGGAAGGCAACACAGTTGTTATTTGTGAAGAGGCATCATCAATGCCTTCAAGAACCTGACCTCCTCAGGAATTGCCCACCATGTAAAAGATGGAGAGGAGGGGGTTGTAGAAGGATGGCGAACTGGACATTCCACAACTGCTTGACAGAATTTGGAAAGTAAACCTGAATGCTAGGCCTTTTTGCTTTAATTTGTGTGTAAAGGCACATGATGTTAGGTGTTAATATTTGCATATGATTCTTCAGTTTCTTATATGTTGATGAGAACAGAATAAAATAAATACATCAAAATAATATCATGTGCATTAGAAGAGATAATGTTAATAACCGGCCAGTAGTTTCATTAACTAACAAATGCCAGTGGGTACACAGAAAAACTCTGGATACTAATTGGAAAATCATTTAAGGCAGCGGGGGAGTCTGACAATACCTCTGGCATTGTTGAGCACTTTCTTTTCTGCACCTTCAGGGACATGGACACCTAGCATAGCAGTGAGTGAGATGCTTTTGCTGAGAGCATGATTTTGTACCATTAGACTCTGGCACTTCAAGCAGGTAATATATTCTCTGTGGAGATACAGCCAAAGTCAAATTTCTCGTGGCAGAATATTCTATTGACTGAGTGTCAGAGCAGAAAAAGACTCTTTTGCTTTTTGGCACCAGGCAGATCATTGTAAATGGCAGAAAGAAAGAAAGAAAGAAAGAAAGAAAGAAAGAAAGAAAGAAAGAAAGAAAGAAAGAAAGAAAGAAAGAAAGAAAGAAAGAAGAGACCGACCCTTGGACTAGGCAGGAAGAATCTGAATAGGAGAACTGGCTTGGCTTTACCAGGGAGGGTTTTTTTAAAAATGTTTGGATGTGGCAGCTGTATTGCAGCTGCAGGCACAATCTCTTTCCTGCATGCAGAAGCGTTTTAGAGCATACTTTGTATTCTGTCCCTCCCACCCCTTTCCTTTCTCTGCTTTTTTGTCTTCAAGCCAGAAGAAAGAGCACTTATTTCATGTAATTAATTTATGTATACGGAGCAGCTCTGTTGGTGCTCCTGCTGTTAGTGCTTTGATCCTTACAAGAAAGCTTTAAATGTTCACTTCTGCATCACCATTCATGGGTTGATCCACAGATCCAGATGAGGCAATGGCCTGAAGAGAGAGTCAAACTTACTTTGGGCTTGTAGAATCCCATGGAATAAAGCCAGCTTAAATCCATGCGGACCCTGCTTACTGTTTTTTCAGCTCCTCATAATACATAGAGAACCAAACCATTACCATGTGAATTAGTATGGAATTACTTTGTTGTGGTGATGGCTTCCATTTCTTACAATAAGAACTCAAATTTTATTATATCTTTTCTGGAATTTGAGTACATTATAATGAATCTGCTATGCACTAATGTATCTTTCTATTTTGTTCTGTTTTGTTATTTGCACAGTGGAAGGAATACAATGGCATGGCTGATCTACCAGTTTCTGAAGGTGCTCCTAAGGTTTAGGGCTGTTCTGCACTTACTTCACTTGGATCCAGATCAGTGGATCCAGAATAATGAGACCCACTGATCCAAATCTTGTCAAGGTGTCGTAGCCATGAGCTTCCCAGAATCATTCACTCTGAGTGCTGTGCCAAGCCAAGCCAGGACTCTGCAAAGGCACAGACACTTTTAGACTGGATATGAAATTATGATAGGCAAACCAGTGGCATTTAGGCTAGAGTACAGAATTAAATAGGAGATTCTGTAATCAAGCCATATTAAAAATATAGAAATATAAAGACAAATCTCTGTTCTAGCAAGAAAAGGCAAAGATTGCAAAAGGAGCTGATTGAATCTGCATTTACAAAGATTGGCCAAGGAAGAAGAATCATCCCATCAACCCCAAAGATCCAGGTCCTTGGTCTTTTTGAGAACCCAATTAAACAGGTCCGCAAGAGGTTCAGATTGAGGGTCTCTTAATCCAAATCTAGCCCTATCTTGTGCAGATGGGGCAGGATCTCCTTGATCTGCATCAGCATGCAGATGGCAGGTCCATGATCCAGATTTAGAGGGTCCTTAGTCCATATCTACAACATGTGCAGAAAGGGTCTTAGATTATCAGTCCTAGAACTATTCTGTTACTTACATGATCACATAAACATAAAAAGCAGTCTTTCTATGGAATCTGACTCCTAGCTACTCAGGTACTTTCTGAGGCCTGTCTGGAGCTTCAGAAAGGGATCTTTCCATGTCCTACTTGATGGTGCCAGGAACTGAAAGAGGGATTTTTCCATGCAGAACAAACTCACTCAAGGTAGGCGCTTTACCTCTGAACTATGGAGTTTTTCCTCTAAACAATAGTGATACAAAGTCATCATTGGCATTCTTTTATCTAATTTGGAAAAATTAATTATCTACTTGAATTACGTAATTGTTGACTTATTTTTTTCCCCACATATACTGTCTCCAACAAAAATTAATGGGCAATGTCCACTAATTTTAAAATGGGGCTTGCAGAACTGTGGATCTCTAGATATTGCTACAATATAAATTCCAGCAGCTCTGACCATCCGCCATGTTGTTTGGTGCCTGATAGTGGTGAATAGAAGCATTTCTTCCTCTTTCCTCTCAATAGGTGGACAACACAATTACCTGCAGTAGTTTGTGGAAAGTTTTTGATAGGATAGGGAGGGTGGGGGAAGCTCAACTCCCTTTAATTTTAACAAACCACATTTAGGTCCACAGAAGATCAATTCTTACTTTTTAATATATCAAATCCAGGCTTTTAGCTAGAATACTACTCCTTCCCAATAGCCCTTGTTAATCCTCAGACCAGAACTGGCTACTCCTAATGAGAAAATAAGGTCCTTATTTCCCTTTAGGAGAACAACTCTGGACATGTGTCTAGCAGTGTTCTAACATTTGGGATATTTTAATTTATAAGATTTTGGATTTGATTTGACAGTACACACGGTAAGGAAAAATAACAAGATATATTTGAATATTAAAAAGTAAAGCAAAAATAAACACAATATATATATATATACCTAAGAATCCAGAAGGTACTGAACTTGGAAAGTGTAACTGATTATATTCCCAATTGTTCTGCTCAGGTTTTGGTAATGTTAGGGAGGTTATTGGCTTTCCATTAATCTGCTTATGAATCAAAGGGAAGGAGTTTGGGTGCTTTTTCTTACCTTTGACCCCACACAAGGAAGATCTCCTAGAACTTGAGACTCAGACAGCATAGAAACCAGCAAAGTCATGGTAATTTCATAGTTTCAGGTCTCTGAGAAGGCTGCTGGGAGTAAAAAGCCGAATTAGAGAGTGTGTGTCATTTCTACTAAATTGAAATAAAAATCTTTTGAAATAATTATCTGAGAAAAACCAAAGCCACCCCTGAATTCCTACTTTACCATCTTCCATTCATCTTGGGGTTTTGTTTTCTTTTTGTGTAGCTCCCTTTGACCAAATATAATTTTGGAAGACTCAAGTCAAGACTTCTTCACTTGGCAAAATGAGCAAAATGCAACTGGAAATTGTTTTCCCGCTGTGTCACTATCTAGATAATCTCATTAGCTGAAGAGACAGCTACTAAAAGTTAGTATAATTGTTCCACTAGTTTCATTGTATGCTACTTTTGTCTAGATAATTTGTGTTAATATGCAATAGCAGTACAAAACAATGGAACAAGCGGACACA
Source organism: Aspidoscelis tigris stejnegeri (assembly GCA_023333525.1). Taxonomy (NCBI): domain Eukaryota; kingdom Metazoa; phylum Chordata; class Lepidosauria; order Squamata; family Teiidae; genus Aspidoscelis; species Aspidoscelis tigris. Next base: position 78,670,692 of record JALMGA010000003.1, read on the forward strand.
TTTTGACCCCTCAAAAATTCATTGATTAAAATTGATTAAACAATAGTATACAAGCTTACAAGGAGTACTGTTCTTCACATGCAATATATTTTGTTTGGGGGTGTAGCTAGGCTGGCTTAATCCCTGACAACAAAAGCATGATGGTCCCTCATGCCATGAGGATTGAAACAGAAAAAAAAGGAAGGCTTGGTCAGTGATAGCAAGTGATCATGTGGAATATCATCCATCCACTGTTATCACTTTCTAAAGTGTTGTTTTTGCACAGTTTAGTCTTGCACACATCCAGGTATTCAGTTGGTGCCAAATAAATGGGCCTATGTATACCACTATCACACATGCATGACATCAGTTTCAGCCTTTGTACGTGCTATTTACTAGAAAACCTGCCAACAGTGCTGGGTTTTCCAGCAATAGCTTTTAGCGTATTTTAGGAGGGATGAAGCAGGGTTATGGTGGGGTTGCCACAGATATCTGTGGCAACCCCACCAGCAGCACTATAATATGTGGCAACCCCACCAGCAGCACTATAATGGTGCTGTACACCACCATCACCCCCAGACAGGGCCTATGGCTCTTCAGTATTGTTTGTAAACATTAGGGATGCAAATGGCCATGTTTAGAGCACACATATTACTACAAAAGGTTCAAGCCCAATTTTGCAATTTCAGTAAATGGATTCGGTAACTGTATTAACCTTAGTTCAATCGATCTTTTCCCACTAGAGCCTTTGTTCCTAAAAACATCTGGCTTGCTCGCTTTCACACAGAGAGAGACCCCAACCACATACACAGACGGATACTATTCCTGTCTCTCTTTTGGAAAGAGAAGCCAAGGAAAGTCCTATATCTCCCTCTAGAGGTAAAAGGGCAAAACAACACTTTCAGTTATCACTGTGACTGAGCCCATATTATCACTTGTGGAAATGATTGGTCTTTATCTAGTGTGAAAATATTCAAGATTTCAATGGAATTATATTCCAGTAGACTCTTGTATCCAAAGCATGAACTCAAGCAACAATAAGCAGTAACTGAAGAATGCAGAAAGTGAGATTGTTTCCTTCCAGGTGGTGTCCTAGCAAATAAAAATCAAACCACTGGCAGTATTTGCAAGGGCTCCTGGTGGCCTGTTCCTGGGTCGGAGTCTATTGCTCCTCCTCAGGAATGGAGGTGAGGACCATTCACTTAGTCCCTTTGGCCTCCCCTATGAGAACCTTGAAGCTAGGTAAGAAAAGCTTCCATACAGGATCATTAGAGAAATTGCTAATTTCTAGGTATGGGCGGGACTATACATGATTTGAAATTGCAAGAAGTCTGGATATTTCAGTAGAAGCTTGGAACAAATCCCATGCAACAGGCTACATGAGCTGTGAATTTCACTTCCTTCAATAAAATTGGCTAAAGTCCCACAGTATCTAGAGTTTGGGGCTGCAGGAAGACAGGAGAGGAGGAGGATCCAGCTGGAGGTCTTACCTTTTTTTCCTTAAACTGTTCTTAGATCTATTGCAGACCAAGAAGCAGTTCTAGGATATGAAAGGAAGACTTCCAGTCAAAGCCTTGACCTGCCTTGATGTCTTTTGCTCCATGTCTTTGAACCACCACTTCCTTGGAAAGGCTAGTCTGGAAACAAAACTAAATATCTGAATTATTTACTTCTACTTGACTCTTTTAAATGGCATGGGATTTGAAACTAGCAGAATTCCTGGTCTTCCTAGAATCATGGACCTTTTTCCACTAGGGTTTAGATCCCTTCTAAGACCCCATTGGGAGCCCGATTGGTACCTGAGTGGTGCCAATTGGGAAGGCCCTTTCCCCACATGGACCCCTTTGAAGGTCCCATCTGCAAGGCCCTGTCCCCACGAGGTCAGGGGAAATCTGGGTTTAATGGGTTCTTCAGGCCCTTAAATCCGGATTTCGTGTGGACCTGATTAAAGGTGTCCACAATGGGGTCTTCAGGCAACTTCAAGATCCGGATCTCCAGGAGGACCCCATCTCAAAAATCCAGATCTTGAAGAGCCGGGTCCTTGACTGCACGTGGAAAAGGGGGGCATGTGTCCTTGGCGAGGAATATGCACAAGACAGTTACCTCAGCTAAGCAGATCTGGAGTTGGGGCTGTGACCTGGAATTTACCACTTCTTAGCATTAGGCTGAATCTCCACTTATCTGTTTCCAGACATTCCTGTTGTCTGAAGAAAGTATCTGCTGACACATGTCTCCATTTCTGGCAGCAGTGAGTAACTTGTGACAATGTGACTGCCCCTTGAGGCATGTAGTGCCATGGGTTGGGATGTTTCCCCTACCAGCCTGCAACTGAGTGGTTTCTCCTGAAAATGGAGATGTGGCTTTAGAGACATGGACTGGGACAGATGTTTCTGCCATTGTGGCCTAGCAGAGGTCAGCCAAAGTAGGTACCTGGCTCCATGTTCACCAGGTACATGACCTTAGAAGTGTGTCTGTGTCTGCACACAACCTCCATGTGCAGGTGCAACAGCATCTTGAGCCAGCTGTAGCCATTTTGCCATACCATGTCCTGCTGGTGTATGAGATAGCAGCTTTGGTGCCATTCCATATACATTGTGCTTCATGCACCTTTGATGGATCCCTAGCGTGTTTCCACCTTCCCTCAGATGCCTCAGTAGGAGGAGATTTGGATGGAGACTGACCTCTATAGGAGCCTATAAAAGATATCTGAGCCCCATAGTGAAGAATCATCCATTGTTACAAAAACATCCTCACTAAAGTGATACTGAGTGAACTTTGGGGTTTTTAAAAACGACATTTTAAAAGCTCCTGTTTTTATCAACCCCCCCCCCCATTTTTGTCTCTTTTGGGATTGCTTTTCTGGATGAAAAGTGCCACAAAATTTCCAATAAAGCCTATACACTGTTAGTGAAGAATCTTTCACTTTGATGGAACATTTTTGCACAACAATTCAAAAATGCTTCCTAAAGTAGACATAAGTCTTCCCATCTCCACAGTGCACCAAAGAGTTAAAGGGTGTGTGGAAAGACATCAATTCCTCTCCAAGGCACCTACAACTACTTCCCATGCACCGAACCAGACCATCACTATAACAAAATGTGATGTGTTTGTGTGTGGACCTAATGAATTTGTACATGGAAAGCAAAGGGGTCCTCTGAGGACAGATTTGGAGACTTGAATGATAGCTACATGGATGGCCAGTTGATGTAAATGAAATCATGCATGGTATGGAAAAGGTGGATAGAGAAAAAATATTTTTCTTATTGCACAACACTAGAACCAGAGGGCACTTTCTGAAGCTGATGGGCAAGAGAGTTACGACTAACAAAAGAAGGTATTTTTTAACCCAGAAGGTCATCTGTCTGTTGAACTTATTACCAGAGTGAGTGGTGACTGCAACCAAACTGGATAGCTTAAGGAAGGATTATATAAAGCAGATAGCTTCTAGAATGTATGCCTAGATACTGCCTCCAGCTTGAAGAGACAGACCAGATGCCTCTTTGCAGGGAGTCAGAGCAGGTGAAGGCTTTGCCTTTGTCTTCTGCTTGCAAATACCCAGAAGCAATTGATGGACCACTGTGTAAGACAGGATGCTGGACTAGATGGGCTGAACTTGTGGCCTTATCCAGTAGAGCTCCTCTTACATCGTGTGAGGCCATGCTGATCCAGCAGAGGGGCCAATTATTGCAATAGCTCCTTCTGCCCTATAAATATTAAAATATCTTGTTCATTATTATTACATCCAGTGCTCTTTCAGCAAAGTTTGCAAAACAGTTTGGACTAAACAAACAAATTTAAATCATTCAGAATTTCAAATGGAAATTTCTTCTCACTTTACTAAAATATTTGCCTAGTCTTTAGCAAATATTCAGACTAGATTAGAAACTTTCCACTGCTATTGCATCAAACAAGTGCTATGCATTTACATAGACTGCTAGTTTTCAATCCAAACTAGAAATAAACACAAAATTAGCTTTTGGGGGGAAGAAAAGAAGATGTGGCATCCCATTATGTAGAGCAGAGAGAGTAAAACTTTGCTCCTATGGAAGTCATTGATCCAGATTTCCTACCAGTTATTTAGCTGATTAATTAATTAATATTTGTAAACTGCCTTATTATTATATAACACTCAGGACATGTTACAAGAACAAAACACACAAAGAGTTTAATATCCAACTTTAACAGTTATAGAATGCAAAAATTAAAATGTATGGATTAAAAACTTCAAGGGACTCTCCAGGGAAAATGGCAGACCAAACAAACAAAGATTGCAACTATTAGCTAAGGCAGTGATGGTGAACCTTTTGAGCTTTGTGTGTCAAAATTCATAAGAAAACCTAGCTTAACTCGAGTGCTGTGTCACATCTAGAAATATCCATAATTTTGTGATATTTGTAGCTCTAGTAAAAGAGTTATATTTTTGATATATGTATTTTATTCAAAGCAAAAACAAAATTCTTTACATTAGTGACTTTTGTTGCTGCATTTCGTTTGCTAAATTTCAATTGAAAATTGGTATTTCGTACACTTCAAGAACAAGCGTGTCACCCAAAAGGGCTTGACGTGTCACCTGTGACACGCGTGTCATAGGTTGGCCATCACCGAGCTAAGGCAAAGTCTTGGCTTACAGCAGATGGAAATTTGTTCCTCGAGATTGTTCTTCTTTTTCTGTTCCTACCATTTTATTAACATTGCTGGACAGAACTAATATGATTTGTAGGTTATAGAATTCCAGGAGACCAATTTTCTTCTAACATTGCCAAAGCTTTGTATTTGTGGCATTTTAGTACCCCATTGTCCCTAAATGTTAATCTACCAGGATTGTAACAGGGACCATAGTGAATATTTTTAGAGCATCCATCCTGCCCCTCCAATTCCCCCCTGTTTTTATTGCAAACTTGTGGACTCTGTCCATCATTTTTTAAAAATATAATCTATTTTGTGCTAGACTGATAATGCAATGGATCATATTTCTTTAATTGCTCTTTAGTGATTTTGCAAAAAAAACAATGAATGGCCAGAAAAGCACTATTGGGATGGGCAGTGAAGGAAGTGTAGAGCACAAGTATCAATGATACAATTCTAAGGACAATGTATCTTCCCTTTTCCTTCAACAATGTGCAAGGGAAACAATATTTGTTTCAGTAAAAACTGAGAAGTGAAAGTGTTTTAGCAGCTTGAGGGAAAATGGCAGATCACAGCCTCTCATTTTTCTATGAGAAGGGCTGCGGAGATGGAGGTGCAAGCTGGTTAGAATATGCCTTGGCTATATCTCTTTGGGGGCACAGTCCCTTCACCCCAACAGTAACCTGTGTTAGCATTGGGTTTGCCATCAGCACTACACAACTCCAAACACAGCCTGTTGCCACTATTGATTGACAGAATTTTATCTGGTCGGAATGCAGGTACTGATGCAGTGAAAGGGGTAGAAAACTAAAGAATCATGTAAAGGAGATTCAGGGAGATAACTTTAAAGGCGTGAACATAATAGCCCAAGCTGAGGATGGTCTGAGGACTGATTATCAGGAATTGGGTGTGAACAGGATTAGGATGGCTTCAGTTCAGTTTCTTAATGGGAAGGAATATTTCAGCCAGCTGTGTTCATGACCTGAGTTAGAGGACAAAAGTGGCTATTCAGAACATGAAATTTACTTTTAGACCAGAATCTATCTTAGCAACATGAGGAGCACAGTCTCCCACCCCCACTTTGACCTACTGATTTGGTGTGGATAGCAACCCTTTGCCTTGGTCAATTTCTGGCTGAAACAGACTCAGTGCTAGAATTATCTGATTTCAGGATAGGCCCAATGGGGTCAGGAAAGCCCTCAGAAAAAAGTGGTGCCCAAGGACTGTTGGTCCTTCTAAAATAAAAGACATGATTGCGGCCTATCTAAGGTAAATTCCAAAGCTCTGTACAGAATATAACGGAATATGAATATATTTCCTCAAAGGAGTATGTAGATTTTAATGTCATTTTAATGCAACCATTAGAAAATGGCTTCATTTTCTCAAGCAATTTCATTAGATGCAAGCGTAAGAAATCAAGTTGATTTGGGAAGTCTGGATTAGCATTAATTTTCACCATTGGACAATTTACTCCTAGTACAATGGTGTGAAAATATTCTGATGCACTTAGTCTCATTTTTGTCCTGAGGCCAGAAGCAGAATCAAGTTGACACTTAAAACAGTGTAAGTCAAGGCAGAAAATTACATGAGTCCATAATGGGTGATCTCACACTCTGAAGTCCAATGGCTGGAGTGGGAGAGAGGGCTGGTTAAGGGAAAAGGACTCAGACATATTTTCTATGTGATTTATTCCCCAAGAATATAGTGCAAACATACCTACAGGGCTCAATTAGCATGCCGTAGGTAAACAGTCATTTCAAACACACAGTCTAACACCTGTCCAGGGACTTTCATGTGGCAACTTGAGTGCCTGGTTTGTAAAAGAAAAATGGAAGATTTAATTGATTATGGCATAAAAATGGATTTAGCCAAAGGCAAAATATAGTTGGTGAGGAAATAGGGCCATGTGTGGAAACACAAGTTGCTGCAAATTGATCATATCAAGAAATTTCACGAAAGTTTGCAGGGAAGGGAGCAGAATTTCTTTCCTGAACCCTTGAAGGAAGATTTAAATCATCTGCCAGTCTGTTCTGGATGTTGCATTTTCATAAGAACTTTACAACATTAAATAAAGAATCAAATTGTAGACAAATGTAACATTTTTTTGAATTGGTTTCTTCCTTGCCTTTGGGTACCCTTGAACCAGAGTAAACTTCTAGGGCCTTTCCACACTGGGCTAAAGGACTGGCCCAGTGAACCCCATGGCACACGCCATCCACATTGCAGATTAGTCTACCAGAAGTCCATATCTCTTGGTAGATACTGTGTCTGTATCAGATGTGGCACTGGAAAGGACTAAGAACAAAACTGAAACTGCTATAGCCTGTTCATAACTCCTTTACTATTCCAGGCTCCTCTACCAGATCAGCTTTTCATGTGCAAACTGTATATGAGCAGGAGTTTTGTTCTCCATGGTTGAGAAGCTTAGTCTCATTTCAACAAGTACCTAGAAGCAACGCTGGATCCTCCTTGTTCACCCAGCTAAAACCTTCCAAGCCAGCAACTATAAAGGCTGAGAACCTTCATTCCTAGCCTCTGAAATGGGTCGGATGTGCCACTTGCAATACAGACAGCCCTTGACATGGTCTGCCAGGAACCCTCCCCTTCAAGGGCCGGGTTGTTACATTGACACAGCATAGCACAGGATACCATTTACCATGTGAAAGCAATCCTAGTGACCACCAGTTTTGTTGGCAGCTACAGAAGTAGTTTGCCAAACCCTATTTCTGGGGTGATGCTATGGATTAACTACAACTCTTAGTTTTATAAACAATTGCTCTACCACAGCCAATCTTGGTCTTTTTCTTGTATTTAGACCACAGTCAAGATAAGCAATATATCTATGCATGAGGTGATGTCTTAGATATTCTCAGAGCAACTTCCACATCTGAAGACAAAGTGTTCATTTTTTGAAACTGTGCATGAGTGTGTGAATAAATGAACAAATGGCAAATCCTGAAGGAATACTTTGAAACTTTACCAATTGGACATAAAAAAGAAATGCATGAAAAAGAAAAAAGGTGTGGGACCAGAGAGGGGAAGGCAGAAATACTGTGGGATATAGTATTACCTCTCTCCTTGTAGTTATTACAGTATTAATCTAACTTAATGTAGTCATATTGGCATATCTTATTGTTCTAAATGATATTAAATCAAGGAATATTTCACACCTACACTTTGTTGATTTTTTGAACTGAAGGGGGGATAAGGTTCTGAGGACTGAAATAACAAACTTTTCCCCAGTAGAAAATAATCTGTAATGAGTGACAAGACTTTAATGAAATTCAGAAAGAAAAGGACATTTATTATAGGTGAAGTCAGTAGGCATAAAATACCTATGAAACCAGGGCAGGCAATGTGTCATGCTTTAATACTCCAGATCCACAATTGTTAACATATGAAGCAAACTTGTTTTACTGCAACTTGAATTGTGCACTAGCAGTTTGATTCATGAAGCCTCTGCGCAATAATTCTGTGGTTTTCTGTGAAGTGAGCCAATAAAACGTGTAGATCAGACAAGGAGGATCCAAGTTCCAATGGTCATTAAAGCTGCAAAGGAAACGCAAAAGATGCAAGCAGAAGTTGAAATTCTTTTCTGTTGAAGAAATACCATTTACACACACCAAGGGAGAGATGTGTGTGCATGTGTGTGCAAACACACACAATTTTTATATAGAGAGGGACAAGTTCCAGTAATATATTATTTAGCCTCTACAAATATTCAAAGTGCCATTAACTGCAGCCACGTGTTCACTGCAAAGGAATGATGAAACTAGTAGTTCAGCTATGTCTGGAGGTTAGTGACTTGGGCTGCCTCCAGACACATGGGAAAGCCCACAGTCCTCTCAACAGTATAGTGGGAATGCCAGATATGCCCCAGGGATTCCCAGTATAGTACCAAGTGCAGTAGCTCTGCTTACCTTCACATCTGGCAAGAGCTTTTGTGATCTGGCTGGCTGAGGCTACACGAAGACGGACAAACATGTGAAGAACAAAAGGAAGTGTGTGAGTGCTTGGCTGGCTCCTTGTAGTCCCTGTTGGCCTGATTGCAATAGCTGCTTGCCAGATCTGAAGGTAAGCAAGGTAAGTGAGGGGTTACTCCTCCCATTTGGCAGAGTAGAACAAGAGGGAATTCTGGGAGCTTCTTTAGATCCTCCATTGCCTCTTGACATCCAGAGATGGCCTAATATAAAAATGTTAGTTGTTCTTTTTCATATAAAAAGCAAGTTGGTTGGTTAGAATAATAGGAAAGAGCCTTTTTAAGAGTAGTTGTGTGATTCCTGGGATGTATTTTTGTTTTTATTTGTTGCGTATGAATGCATACAGTTGACATTAACTTGTACATTCGCTTTGTCATTTGCATTATTATACAGGTTAGACTTAAGTAGCATGTTGGACAATGAGATTACTCCAGAAGCCAGATTTTCAGCTTTGTCCCAGTTTACGTCAATCTGTTCAAGAACTTTACTAATGTTCAAAGCCAGGTGTTATGTGGCCTTCCTCTTGTCCTGCGACCACCTTGTGGTACCCATTGTAAGTGCCATTTGGGTGATTATCTCATTGCTCATCCATAGAATACAACCTGTGAATTGCAGTCATCTTTCAGTGATGATTTTATGCAAACTGCACAGGCTACTTCTTTGCAGGATTTTTTCGTTAGCTTATTTTAAAGATCCATTTCAGGCACCATTGATGAAAAACTTTAAGCTTATAGAAGCTACAATAATGTTACATTAGCTTATATTCCTCTGGCTGATCCTCTTCAGTACAGTTCTTACTAACACAAATTCCATGTTAGAGCTAGTGACAGTATCAATTGCTATTATCAATAGGTTCAATACTTTGTTGGATTAATTGTTTTTTAGCTTCCCCATAATTCTAATTTATTTTTGTACTGTGTGCTCATCAATTATCATTTCTGAAATTTTTAATGCCATGTCTCAAGCGTTAAATTGTTTTTATACTTTCAGTTTTTATATCTGGTAAGTTGCTTAGATGAAAAAATGGATATTGGCATGTCCACGTTGACTAGAGGTACAGAAGAAGGAAACAATATTCAGTCCATCTCCTCTACAGAAGTAGTATGTTCAACTATCTACAGGAAGTAGACCATTTTATATTCCTGATATTTGAGAGAGTTTTATTGAATTTTGAGGTGTTTTACAGTGAAATTTTAACCTGCTAGAAATGAAATTATTATATACAGAAACACAACACCATAACACAACATTAAACATGTCGGCTTCAATCCTAAGATGACGTTATGTACCGGTGGATAATGTGAGCAGAATCCAGTAGGGAAGGCTTTTGTAACTGACAGATGGTAGCCTTGTCAATGTTAAGCTGTTTTAAGTAGGAATGTGCACAAATATTTGTAGGCATTCACAGTTTGATCGAATGTGCCAAATTTTGACATTCGAACTCAGATAGAATGTCCCAAAATTTGAGTGTAAACATTCAAATCAAATTTCAAATTTTGGATCTATTTGTTCTAATTATCCGGATATTCGCACATGTACAGGGTTGTACATAATGCATACCTGAATATCTGCATCTTTCCTGAATCCATTCCATTTGTACAGATCCATACAGGACAAAAACAGGTTGCATATGGGATACCTACGGGATGCATACGGATGTGTACAGATGTCAGAAAGATGCATACGGGCACATACAAAGGTTGTTGACATTCATATGTGCAAATTCAAATAAAAATCCGAACGAATAGATTTGAATTTGGTAAAAATAAATCGAATCTTGTTAAATTCAAATTTAGCAGATTTGAATCAAATCAAATTCTTGGGTACTCGATTCAGTTCAAATAGAATGTCAAAAAAACATTTGTGCACATCCCTAGTTCCAAGTTCTATTATTATTAAAATAAAAAAATGTTTTGAAGTCTTTGTGCTTTAGATTTGTCTCTAAAAAGGCAATATGATAATGTTGGCTGTGATAAAAATAATGTGAGTCATAAGAACATGAGGAGCCATGCTGGATCAGGCCACAGCTCATCTAGTCCAGTATCCTGCCTCACACAGTGGCCCACCAATTGTTCATGGGCATCTCAAGCAGAGACAAAGGTAAACCTTCTCCTGCTCTCGAATCCCAGCAAATGGCCTTAGAGGCATCCTGCTTGTCCCCCCAGCCTAAAAGATGTCCTTAGACATCCATTCTAGCGGCCATTTATACATCTGTCATCCATAAATGTGTCTAACCTTTCCTTAAAGCTATCTAGACTGGTTGCTGCTAGCACCTCTTCTGCCACCAAATTCCATAGACCGATTGCCCTCTGGGTGAAGAAATATTTCCTCTTGTCTGATCTGACTCTCCTACCAATCAGCTTCATAGAGTGCCCCTTGGATCTAGTGTTGTGTGACAGAGAAGAGAAATTTTCTCTATCCACCTTTTCTATATTATGCATGATTTTATATACTTCAGTCAGGTCCCCTCTTAAGCACTATCTTTCCAGGCTGAAGAGGCCTAGACATTGCAGTCTGATTTTGTAAGAGAGGTGTTCCAGCCCCTTAATCATTCTGGTTGCCCTTTTCTGCACCTCTTCCAGTTCCACAATATCCTTTCTGAAGTGTGGTGACCAGAATTGTACACAATATTCCAAATATGGCCTCACCATAGATTTATAAAGAAGCAAAATGGCATTGGTTGATTTTACTGTAGGAAGACAATTTGTAGAATACTAAATTGCAAGATGACAAAGCTAAATCCATTCTTGTGATGCAGAACCCACCAAATGAGGGCAGGTAATACATTCATAATGCACAAGGGACCAATAGAAATGGCCACTTGGGAGTAAAGCTATTAGTCATTGAGAGCTGATTGTCCTATCCAAGCCAGAAAACCCATTTTTTGTGAATATAAGTCAAGCTGTGTTTATCTGCATACCAAGAAGGAAGGAAAGGCGGGAGAGAGAGAACTTTTCTATTTTAGCAGCTTATAAAAGCAACCAGAGGGGGTGGAAAGGGAGGAGGAGGGGGACAAAATTTTGAAGAGCCTTGAATTTACTCTACACTTCTGCTTTTGAAACCTGCAGACCAATTACCTGTTTAGTTGATGGCATTAAGTCTTGCTCCTGATCATGGTTCTCTTGTTAGCCAAAGCAGCCAACAAGAACAGCACCTCAAAGGTAGCCATGCAAATAATCACTGCCAGATGATCAATTAAACTCTGATGGCAAAACCAGATTTTACAAGTCCTGTGCAACAGGTAATATTCAACACTTCTGCAATTGCTGTAAGATGTTTGTAACATTATATATCTGATTGCAGTTAGGAGTTCCCACTGAATTTTGTTACACAGGAATAATTTAGGCTGTGATATGTTATGTGAACTGCTCTATACACTAATGGTTAGGTTTGGCTGATAACAGATTGGAGCTGATCTCAGGGGAGGGGGGAATAACTTAGCTGATTTTTTTAACAATGTTCATTCTAAGACTTCATAAAATATAATTCCATGCAATACAACAATAAGCTAATTGTCACACAATACAATGAAATATATGTCTGTTTGGCTGCATTCCCACAGGAAAATTTAGTCCTGATTTAAATCCTCTTTTTTAAAAATCTGTGTTCAGGTCCAGTTCTTTGAGTTCCCACTCCCACCTTGTAATGTGAAATTTGGAAGGATCTCTCTTATGCTTTGGGAATGCTCAGCTTAGAAACTGAATTCAAAATGCTTTAAAAGTTCAATGGGACTGTAGCCTTGGTATATTATTGCAAGGGTAAATCACTTCAGCCTAAAAAGGGTTAATTTTCTGTGTATGTTAGTGTTGCAGTGTGGGAACTGCTGATTGGTTAACTCTGCCATAACTGTTTCTAACGTCACATGCTCTCTGCTCCCTCTCTTCAGCTAACGAAAGGGTGGACTCTACTCTAGACATGCATATATGATGTAAATAAGACTCACAAGTTAAGTAATGTTGAACAAAATTTGAAGTTGTACGCTTCAAGTCTGTTCTTCAACATGCTCTGTGCTATTAATCAGTATAGTTTTCTAAGTATAAAAGAAAACAACAATATGCCCTTTTAACAGCTTCTCAATTAGATGATTTAAAAGAATGTGGGGAATAGACCTGTGAGCTGAAACACTATAAAAATCTGATTTAGTTGATATATAACTCCAATTCAACTGGCAAGGATGACAAACACAGTCAAATCTGACGGAGAGTGTGCCAATCCCATCAGGTCTGGAGGGATTGCCCTAAAGTGCAACAATATTTGGATATATTGGGAGGGGATAAAAAATATATGGAAAAAATTAATTAACAATAGAAAATAATTTTAAAAAACATACAATGAAATATATAAATACAAATTGATACTAAATTAGAAAAACAAGGAATTCACATGTCCACAATGACTGTCACCTGGTAAAAAATGAGAGATGGTTCAGAGTAGAAGTAAATTTAATGGTCAGCTAACTATAATGTTAAGAAATGCTTTGGGGCCACATAGAAATCTAATACAGGCAAATGATCTATCAATGGTTTCCACACAGACATGAAGGGACTGTGAAGCGGTGGGCCTTGCACCTTTTTTGTTGGGTCTGTAATCAATCTGTGACTTGCAACAGCCCATGATTTCTATTTACTAATCCATTTAGTTTTGTGCTACAGTGAATCTTGCTGTATAGAAGAATTTTAGTAGTAATTTATTTTTAGAAGCCTATTGATATCTTTGAAAATAAAGTAAAAGTATGTTTTCAGTCAATATAACTCAGATTTCTTCATGAAAGACTTCATGGGCAGAAAGATTCCTAACAGGATAGGAGCACCAAAGATGAAAGGAAGGATGCTTTCAGACACAGGTTAAAACAAGGGATTGGGAATTTCACACGTATCCATGGCATTTCCAATACAGTCCTGAGTTAGGGGGCCAATTTGCATTTGACCCTGTAATTCATGCAGGTGAGCTCCCAGACCAAGCGCCTATAACTGAAACAGCTCCTCCTGTGCAGGAGCTTATCCCACGTGGACTACAGGTGATGCAGGTTGAACTGCACCACGCATGCACCTACCTTTCCCTAACGCTGGAGCCAATAAGGCTCCGACTAGCCCATTCACCCCTCTTCCAGTGTTGGAAGAGCACGTGATGTGACATGCAAGTGCACTGGCCTGCCACATCACATGGTGATGACAGACATGGCTGCCATTTGGGCAACCATTTTCATTGCCAGTAAGCATTGAGAAGGGTTGAGTATGCTTAGTGCATACTTGAGCCATTTTGACCTTTGCTTCCAAGGGACAGGAAGCAAAGTGCAAAACGGCCCTATATATAAAATCCAATAATTGGTATTACAGGAAATTTGGCAATGTTGCTGGAGATCCTTCCTCGTGGTCCTCCAGATGTTACAGCACAGCTCCCATCAAATTCAGCCAATGTAGACAGTGACAAGGAACTTTGGGAGCAGTAGCTCAGCAGCTTCCAGAGGGCTGGCAGTGGCCACTACTGATACTGGGCGATACTGGGCTAAACAGATGAATGTCCTGAGTCGGGTTAAGGCAGTTTCCTGTGCTTGCATAGGCTGCTTTCTGCTTGGGGGTGGCAGAGGAATTTATTTACAGACTTGAAGTTTTAGTTGATTTAAATCAACATATAAAACACACAATAACAGAGTCTGGTTGTGTAGGAATATTGCTTCTTTTGCTCATGCAGTTTGTACAAAACCACACTTGGGAGTCTCAATGCTAAATTTGCTGTTTAAATATGTCTCCCCACTGCAGCAGTAAAATGCTGTTCTTAAACATAAAGCTTTTTTATTGCTGCAAAGTAAACCAAAAGGGACCCCAGCTTAGCTCTGATTGCTAACATCAGGCAGGCTTTGGTCTGGATACTTTATAGAAAGTAATTGCATTTCAGAGTTGCCAGTTCAATCCCCAGTCGCTCCTTGGAAGAAGGCAACAGCAAATCACTTTGGTATCTCTGCCAAGAAACCTGCATATAGATAACCCATGCAGACAAGCAGGAGTCAGCCACAACTTGATGGCACCAAACAACAACAATTTATTATGCACTTCTATGTCCACGAATTGGCCACAAGCAAATGCCGTAGCAATATTAACCAGTGTAGCTGGCAAGTGAATACAGAGAAACTCCAGATTTAAAAAGATAATATGCAGAGCAGCATCTTATAGAATATGATGGTCTTTTTTAACTGCAGTGAGAGCTGGGTCGTGTACATTTGTTTGTTTCTAAAGTCTTTTATATGCCAGAGGAGTGTAAAGAAACCACAGCTCACTAAATTCAGAAGCTAGAGAACTGTAGTTGGTCTACGATGTGTCTCTGTGTAGAGATGGGTGAAAAATATTCATCACCTTTGCAATTCGTTCAAATTGCAAACTTTGCATTATTTGAACCTAATATTAGCTATATTTGAAGAGTGACCTTCACATGCAAAGCAAAAGCGTTTGTACCTTTATCTGAAGCTTTGGAGTGGGTCTGAAATGGATTCAGAGCCAAGACTGGTGGAGGCAGGGATCCGAAGCAAATCTAGCACAGTATTACATTATGTCATATTATGTTAAGCTATGTTTGTTATGTATGTTATAGGCATGATTTTTTTTAAAAAAAATGAGGCTCCAATAAACCTTTTAGACTTGCTATTTCAAACAGAAGCATTAAGTTCTCCAACGATTTTCAATTTAAAGAGTCCTCTGCTAGGGCCTCACCATAAATTGTCTAGGTTTGGACCTGAGCTTTGCCTTTCAGATGGATGGTACCAGGACAACCAGCAATACCATGAACTTTGCAAACAAAAATCTGCCTGAATTCTCAGGGTTACATCTAAAGCAGACAACAAAGCTCCTTTGTGGTATTCATTAAGCTACAGCCATTCCTTTTACGTAGCAGAGGTTTTCTGCAGAGACTTACTTATTCCAACAGCAAGCTGATAGCAATTCTCAAGGCAGTGACTTAGAGTACTTCTTATAAAGCTTATATTTCCTTCCTCTTTCCCTGGATTACTGAGAGCTTTGCACCAGCATGTACAACATATTATAGTTCCAAGTGATAAATCTTGCTTTTGCTATTGACATGGAAACACCTTTATTTTATATGATGCATAATCAAGGAGAAAAGAGTTTAGTTCCTAAGGGTCACATTCAGCATCAGAATTTGTAGAAACGTGATCCTGATTTAAATAATACTTGTCAGCAAAACCTTTGGCTTTAAAGCTGAAAATACCATTAAAAAGTCTGATTTCTGGAAAGAGAATATCAGCCACAAATGAAATGACTAGAAAAAGCAGCCTCGCCTACATATATTAGGATGTGTTCTAATATGGTGTGGAAAATCCGTATTGTGACGCAACAAGGATTAAGTATGTGTCCCCATCACTCCCACGTTTTGATTATTACACAGACTCAAAACAAACTGGTTCATTCTCACTCCTCATTTTTCTCATGCTCACATGGAGGAACTACCCTGTTTCCCTGAAAGTAAGACCTTCCCCCAAAATAAGCCCTAGAATGATTTTTCAGGATTTTTTAAGATGCTCAAAATATGAGCCCTACTCCAAAAATAAGCCCTAGTTAGTTCATACTATGGTGGATCAATATAGATTGTGGTTCATGAAAAAATAAGACATCCCCTGAAAATAAGCCCTAGCACTTCTTTTGGAGCAAAAATTAATATAAGAACCTGTCTTATTTGGGGGGAAACACAGTATATCTTTTTCTCTCCTCCCCTCACCAAATACCCCTCCCTGTGCAGTCAGTGATTGGACATTGTTCTAGGAGCGGTAAAGTCAAACTCTACCCTCTCTACCCTTCTTATTTCCCTGCCACTGAATTAGAACGTGGATTCCCTTGACAGCATTACCTGTCATTCACAATTTGTTCCTTCTGTCACTCCAGCCTGTATCCATCCAAGTACAACTTCAATTCCAGATCTACCACACAGTAAAGGTTCTTTAAAGCCCAGTCTCGGTTTCTTTTCCTTTGTACTTGTGTTTTTGTGCAACTTTGCAATCTCAAAGCATGGTGCATTGAGGGAAAGATCAGCGAAAAAGGGAGAATGTGGGAGGGATCATATTCATGATACCGGTGGTCAGCAAATCACCTCCACCTTACCTGCCCCTGTCAAGAAATCCACATTGGCAAAATCAATGGTGAAACAGGGCAGACAGGCTGGGGTTTATGGCATTGGAGAACATCAGATCCTCCAGGGCTTGAATTAAGGCCTCCTTGGAGGCCACTCAGGCCAGGCGTGCATAAAGGAGTTCATCTAGGAGACATTTTTAAAACCAGGATGAAGGGGAGGGGGAGAGAGAAAGGGAGAGGGAGAGAAAGAGGGAGAGGGGGAAATAAATGAGGCAGAAAGAAAAGTAAATGCTTCCAAAATTAGCAAATTGCCTCCACCTCGCCTGCTCCTGCTGAGAAATCCACTAAGGCAGCAGTCCCCAACCACCAGTCCGTGGACCGGTGCTGAGCTGTGTGTGTGTGTGGGGGGGGTGCCGCTACCATACCATGCAACACCACCACGCCCCCCACTCACCACACCCCGAAAAAGGAAGCCGGTCCCTGGTGCAAAAAAGGTTGGGGACTCCTGCACTAAGGCTTGTGTCCCCCATTGAAGTTGTGTAGTATAGATGGCAAATTGGATGGTAACACAGGGCACTGTTGGGGTAATGGGACTGTACCCCCAAACAGCACAGCTGAGGCATACCACAGCCAGCATACATCCCTACCTTAGAGCCCTTCTTGAAGATAAATAATAAACTGGATTGTGACATTTGCCCTAAACTTGCTAAAGCAGAATTCTGGTTTTCTGCAAAAGTCTTCTTTTAATGAAAGGAAACATTGTTTGGCTTGTGCTTTGCCAAGGGAAAATGGAAGAGCCATTGTCCTTCTACTTTCACGAATGGGAGAGAAGGTAAACGGAGGATACACTGTGCTCCTTGCAAGGGTGGGAGAGGAAGAGGCAGATAGTGTAACTTCCACTGTGTCTTCTTGGTTGTTCTCTCTTCCTGTCCCAATAGAGACATTCTCAGCCTCCTGAGTACAATGCCCTCAGGGAAGTGAGTCATTGAACAGGAACAAAAGGGGATTCTGTCCCAAAAAGTATGGCTCCCTCTGAAAGCAGACTACTTGTTTCATTCTCACTTTCTGAAATAAAACAGGCTAATGCTCTGAACGGAGCTGGACACTTACTTAACCCAGTTTATCTCCAATTTCAGCAGTTTGGGGAAATCCCAAATTCATGTTGGTACAGTAAAATTTGCAACAGACTCTGAACTGATTATTTGCTCTGTTGGTCCACAGCCTTAGATGCTAATCATTGCTGAATAGAGTACTTTAACTAAACATGTATACTGCTTTATATTATATTTTAATGAGAAGCAGTAAATGAACATCTTAAGTAAATAGATACAAATAAATAATGCCTAGAATTGCACTATAAAGTGAATGGCAAAAAAGAAAAATACATCCTCAGATCAAGGCCAAAGGCTTAGGCTGTGATTCTGGGACTTTGGCTGCCTTCACACGTATTTAAAATAAAAATTTGAAAGTGCCTTGAAAGTGGCTTAGAAATAGTTGCATTTATACACTGTGCCTCTAATCCACAGGCCAGAAAATTCACATTAAAGGCCTTTAATGTGGCTTAGAGGTGATATGGGAACAATGGTGTCCAATTGCTACCACCACTAACCTGCTTTCTAGGCACATTGTTTTCCATGTGTGCAGATGCAGCCTTATAATAGAAGAGAAAGAAACTTCTGAGGCTGCATCGAGACTTACCTCAGAGCAACACAGTTTCCTCTGCCTGTGGCAATGGCACAGCATCCAAGGGAAGGGTGTGAAGTAAAAAGATGTTGATCAATCAGCATCTTTTTACTTCACTTCTTCCGAGACATGCTGCACCCCCACTGCGGCCAATGGCATGTCACATCTGACAGACAGGAAGTTGATTCGTCAGGACAGTGCAGCTTCCGCTTGCCCTGTCAGGCATACTTGAAGCAACTATGCTCTCCCTTCACATCCTGGGTCTGACCAATGGGAAGGGGCTTCACGGGGATGACAAAATATATCTCAAGTCTGGATGCAGCCATATTCTCTGGCTTTATATTGTTATACTTTTACCTGTGCAGGTGACACAGCTAAACTGCTGACATATGCTGAGAAGACTTGAACATTGTACCATATGACACAATATTAGTTAATCATCTCTGAGATTCACCTTTTTTAATTATATTATTTTTATGAACATCTTAGTTTATCTGAATGGGTCTGTGGCCATAAACCACCTTTATCTTGCTGCTTCCACCATAGGTGAAGTGAACAAGTTACAACAAATCCACCCCACAACCTGCATAAAAGCAACTGCAATTTAAGAGCAATAAACCAGGCAGAACTGGTAACTTCCAGCTAAAAGAAATCTTTCCAGTCATTTAAATACATCCTCTTAAGATAGGAAAAGGCCTTCTTGGGGGACAGGGGCATCCAGTTTTCAGTGACAATGAAAAATCCATCCAAACATCAGTTTTGCATCAATTCCCTAGGATATAGTATTCCATAATATATTTGTCCACGCTTCCACACTCACCTTTGCGAAAAATAGGGTGTAGGGAAAGAATGCAGAAGCATATTCTAGTGGTCAGTAAGGATACCTGACATGGTGTCCATTCTTCTTAGCTGGGCTTAAGGTCCTAGGGAATACCATTGATAAGGGCTGGAAGAGTAACAAATGACAACAGTTTCTAGTTCCAACAATAACCAGTCCTCATCCAGTTCCCCCCTAAGGTAGCCCTGTAAATGTGGTTATGAGTTCAGCCAAAAGAGGGCGCCATATGCCCATTGATATTTTTGTTCCTGAAAGTGAAGAGGGCTAAAACTGACAGCGCCTTTTGGGAAAATTTAAGGGCATCATTACCTAATGCCAAAATACCTTGTTAAGAACAAAACACACAGAGAACACAGTAGCTCAGAGGGAAAGGAGAACAAATTTCCACTCATTAATTAGGTTTCCAAAGCCTCAGCTATTCTTCAGAATGACATGAAAACTGATTAATTAATCAGTACTTTTTTAAGGATCTGTGTGATTTCTGGGGAACTTAAGCAGTTTTAACCTGAATCATAATTTTCCCCACAGGAGGTCTCACGATTATTTGTTTGTTTGTTTGTTTATATAAACCCTTCATATACCACTTTTAAGGACAATATGCACCAATAAAATAATATACAGATACAAAAATAAACTGAAAGAATGCTTCCCTGAGGTGTTTATGGGCAGGTACAAAAGCATTCTTCATTACAGATCAGGTGCTGTTGACTAGACTGGGAAACTATGGAATAGCTCAGTAGAAAACCATGGCTAAAATACACCTGTAAACTGTTCCCAATGATTTTTATTTTCACACATCTCTAGATGGTGAAATTCACTTGGTGGCAATTTTATCTTATCATCCCTAAGAGAAAAGCTTTCTGGCTCTGGCCAACTCTTGAGTCACAACACAATCCTACTCAGGCCTTCTCGGGAATGAATAAGGAGGTCCTACTTTCCTGGGACTTGGGGTCAAGAGCCATTGAAAACCATTGCCCCTAGACACCAAAGGGAATGAGAGTATCATATTTGCAATTGAATGTGACACAGTCCCACTTATGTCTAAAAGTAAAACATGTCAAGTTCAATCTAGTCTACTGCTGAGGAAACATGGCAGGATCACACCGTTACTGGGTTCCAGAGAGTTTCACCAAACTCTGGTCTCTTCCCTTCTGGTATTCCAAGATCACATTACAGAGGAGGGAGGGTAGGGGTTGGGAGGACTGAGAGAAATCCAAAGAGGGTGACCGTGAAGAAGCTATCTCACAGAGCATTATTCATTATTATTTTCTAAACACTTTCTAATTATCTGGCCTCAGGGAGGCCACAACATTCCATAAAACAACAGCATATTGTTTTTAGAAAATATTATTTGCTGGTTTCACTGACCACCAAATACAATGACTGGATTTACAAACTAACTTTAATTAAAATATTCAGGATTTAGGAGTTCGGGGGTTTTACATTTAGGGAATTAGTATATTACCAATTTTCTGAAGTCCTCCAAATATTTATTGAGAGTTTTATTTAACACCTAATGCTCCTATAACACTGGAAGTACTGTTGCCTTTCCCCTTAGAGGCATTGAATGATCTGAGCAAAGTTTATTCTGAACTGTTCACTTAATATTGGGGATTTTTCCACTAGCACTAAGTACCCATTAGGGACCCATTAGGAACCCATTAAGGACCCATTAGGCTTGGAGTAGAAAGACCCCATTTCCACTGCAGACCCCATTAGAGCCACATTTGTTTCCACCAGTTCTAGGGAAATCCGGATTGAATGGGTCCTTCAGGACCTATAACCTGGATTTCCTGTAGATCCCATTAAAGGGGTCTTCAGGCATCAAATCCAGATTATACAAAGCATGTTTCCACCACGATTGAGCAATGGGATCTAGGGGAGGCTCGAAACCCAAAGCTCCAAAGCCTGTGAACAATCTCCAAAGCTGGCTCCGAACCCGGCTCCGAAGAATAGCACAGGCTCCGAAGAGGACCCCATGCGAGACCAATGCCAATCCTATTGGCCTTTGTCAAAAGCTCTGGATAATCTTTGAAGTTTGTGGCAGATCACTCCAGAGAATTTCTGGAGCTTATGACAAAGGTCCGGAGATTCTCCAGAGCCGCTCCAGAGATTCTCCAGAGCCGCTCCAGAGAATCTTCAAGAAACCTGGAGTGACGGGAGGGGCCCACATGGGTCGATCCAGATTCGCCACATGAGTGCTCCGGCGTTTCCACTGCGGGTAGGCTAGCACCCATTGCTATTGGGTGCTGTACGGCCATGGGGATGCACCAGGTACCTCCCTTAATCTAGATCTAGTAGATCCGGATTAGTCGAAGGACCCATTCCTTAGATCAGGATCATCTTAGATCTGGATTAAGGGAGGTCAGTGGAAAACTCCCCATTGTCAAATTTCTAGCTCCAGGATCAGACTAGTAAAAAAAACGTGTTCACTCTGATACTTAAAATAATAGCTTGTAGTATCCTGTTGTTTTTGTACTGAATAAATATTTTAAATGCCATTGTGAATTAGTCTAGACCAATCTGGGGCTTCATAGCATAAATTTCAACTCAACTGTAAAAGTCACCTTGGACAGTCACTATGACACAGAAAAAAGAAGAAGAAGAAGAAGAAGCTCTGAGGCAGCTCTGAGGCAGCTCCAAGATGGCTTTGAGGTGGGATTGTTCATGTAGCCGTCTGCCCCTCTCTGAACATTTTGTGCTAGAAAAAGGTCAATTAGAGAAGGGCTGGGAATGCCAAGGACACATACTGTCTCTCTGAGGCATCCCTTTTGTATGTCTGAACACAGTCTTAGTTTATAAGGTTACTGAGAGAATAAAATGGAAGGAGGAAAATAATATTGACTGCCTGGAGCTCTTTGGAAGGTACATCAAGCATAAATGCAAAAGTAAACTAATAAGTACAGCCAGGCCTGATGACCCCCAGAGCAAGACAAAACAGCAACCAGAGGTGGTAGGCAAAGGAGATGGCAAGTGAAAGCCCCTCCACTGCACTGCACTGATTTGCCAATTCTTTTTTGAGTTCCAGTTTCAAAATATTGAGAGCCAGCAGCAATGCATGGTGAGAAAGTTCTTCAACTTACTTGCAGCTTCCCTTGCTTACCACTATGCAGAACAATATCTGCCACCAGAGAAGTACATGCATGCTATTGAGCCCAATTGTCCTTATTCCCAGGAAGCAATTCATAGGCCACTGTATGAGGCAGGATGCTGCACTAGATGGGCTGTGATCCAACAGGGCTCTTCTTAGGTTCTTATGTGTAGCCTGCTCAGGGAAGTATCAGTGAACTGAGGAAGATTTATTTCTAAAAATGGGGGGGGGATTGATTGTGCTATTGACATATGCTAGATCAATTTGAATTCCACCCTGTTGTTTCTGAGCCTAAAACTAAACTCTGTTCTAGAAGCAGAAGCCAAAAAGGGGAGGGAAATAACTGATGTTGATGGTTGTTTTTCCTCTCAGTCTGTTCCCTTTCTTTCTTTCCAATCATTTATTTTATTTATATGCTTAAATAAGGAGGGTGAGGCCCTCCTGATGGAGGGGAGGCCCTCCTGGTTGTTCACCACCTTCAGGCTGGTAGCTGCTGCCACCTCTTCTGGCAGCCTATGGAATAGTCTCCCCCTTGAAGTGTGTCAGGCTCCTTAGGCAAGTTCCCATTACCACTTTAAAACGGTTTCAAAACAGTTTGGACCCTCATCATTCCCACCCCCAAATCAATTAAATCATCCCCATTCCCAATCTGTTTCAGGGGTATTTGAGAATTATTTGGCTTAAAAAACGGAATAAACACCGGAATTTTCCAGTGTATTTTTTCCACATTTGATTTTAAAACATTTCTTCCTTAGTGGGGTGGGAACTCTTGAGCATTCCTCTATACAACAGACTGTTTCATTGTAACAATTCAGCCACTTCACACCTGATAACAATGTTTCCTTTCCCATCCACACAAGCCTAAAGATTGAAAGAGGCAATCCTGCGCAATTCTGGCTGTTTCCCTCCTTCCTTGATCTTCAGAAAGGGAAAGGGGTGAAGCTGCTGCTGGAACTGGGAAACGTGTGTATGTTTAAGTGTGTGTGTGCAGGGGGCGGCAGCGGCAGAGTGAGCCAGCCAGCCAGGGTGCTTTTTTTCAGAGGAAACCCCTGCTGGGGATGGTGGCTGTGGAGGTGAAGCGGGCGAATGGGGCTTGAGTTGCCGCTGCTGCTGTGCACCCTGGGCAAGGGGGAGAGAGGGGTGGGGAAAGGCTGAGGAGTGGAAAGAATCACTTTCCCCAATCCAATTTTGGAAGTGTTTTAAGTGTTTAAGAGTGGGGACACAAAATCAGGGTTGAATCCAATTGCCAGGTGCTCCTTTGCTTCCTTTAACGTGCTTTACATATCGATGTAAAACCCTATGTAAATAGCTTTGTATATAGCGCTTTATTCCTTGAATGGGAACTCGACCCTTCTCTGATCAGGTGCAGGAAGGCGATGAAGATGCATGTCTTTGCTCAGGCCTTCGGCTAAATCTTGGTTATGTTTGCCTCCCACTGCAAACACTACTGTTTTAGCTGATAGTGTGCTGTTTTTTAAAGTGTTGGATTTAAATGCTGTTGATGGTCATTACTGTTTTAATATAGGTTTATTTTGATATGCTGGATTTTAGAAGTTGTTACCTGCCCAGAGACCTTCTTTCCTTCTCTGTAAATAATCATGAAAGAAATAAACTAACCTATATTGTGCTAACAGAAGCTGCATCCACACACATTTTAAAAACAGCTCAAAAATGGCTCACTGTTACCATTCCACCTCTCATCCACATTAAAAACCAGATAATGTATTTTGGACATGCGTTTTCTGGCCTTTTGTGGTGCCCACATCAAACTTCAGCATTGGGTGATGTAATTTAAACTGTAATGAAAGGGCATTCAATATGGAATCAGTATGGAAGTCCAACCAGACAGCCCGAGCAGGTAAGGAGGGGGCAAAACCTCCCTTATTAGAATAAAGGGAGGGGGAAGTGAATGCTCAGAGAGCTTCAACCAATCAGGCGTCGAGTTATGTCTGGCTGGGGGGCATAAAACCCGCCTGCCAGAAGGGAGTAAGGGGAGAAGTAAATCTTCTGAAAGGAAGGGGAGTCTATGCACTGAAAAGGGTGAAGTCTACCTCTGGGGTTCTGGGAGGAAAGTGGGTTAAACTGTCTAGTTCTACCAGGGAGATAGGTCCCAACATAGTTTCAGGCTGGGGACATAGCCAGAAGGGGCAGAAGAGAAAGGATTGTGTAGTTAGAGTATTATCTTTGTGTGCTTGTAAACTGAAACACTTGTAATCTTCCTCAGAACGTTTATTTTGTTTCCACACCTGTTACAGTTGTATGAATGAAGCTTCTTCTTTTGTTTTACTAAAGAGACTTTGCCAGCCTCACTATATTCCAACCCAGGAGAACATTACAGTTACAAAATGCTCTCTCCTCAGGAACTAGGGAAGCAGAAGCTAGGGATAATAAACAACAAGAGGGATGGTTACAGGAGTTTTTAAGTAACAGGCAGGAGGGAAAGAGGAAAGCTTTGCTTGGACAGACAACAACAGTAAACATGCTACCACGAATATAAAACTGTAAAAGCTCCTACAGATAACAGACAGGGGAAAGAGTGGAAGACAGCTGGTGCTGGGGGATGGGTGCCACACCTTTAACACAGAGGATAAAGGCACTAACATGTACATGCTACCACCTTTAAACCATGTTTGAGATACTTTTTTATTATTTTGTTAGGATGCAGCCAGAATCCAAATGCCAGAAAAATACATCTGCTTCTGGCTCTATACTGTGCACACAAATGCAGATCCCTATTCTAGATTCCAATAATGATATACAGAAAGACACACAAGCCACATTGTTGAAACTGATGAACCAGAGATTTCCACACCTCTAAAGCCAATGTTGAACATCTTGATTGGTTTTTAAGCGTTTCTAATGTCCTCCCTCTCTATCCCTTTGGCAGCATCATTTATACTAATGTTTAACCCCATGGGCTTCTGTGGGACTTCTTCTGTATAGGATCTCCAAAACATGATCTCCAAAACTTTGCTTCCCTGAGGCCTCCATTCAGCATTTTAAGTCTATAACCCAAGAACAGTCTAGGTCACCTAATCTCTCTAGGCTTCTGGTTGGTTCCAATCCAAGGTGGCCTAGGTAGGTGGGCTTCTCCCCTTCCCAACAGAGCAACCTGTGTCCCTCACCCTGGGATGGCGTCTGCGTACAAGAAACAGTAGCCTAAACACACACGGTCCTTTGTTGTGAAGGTGCTTCCTTGTTTAGACTGGCAGCATCAAGGCAGTTCCAGGCTACCTGGAAGGAAAAGCCCTAACTCACCCCAAGAGGGACAACCAGAGGACTGAAGAGCATACCAGTTTGGGAAAACTCAAAAGAAAGAGCAGTACTATGTTCCATCAGAATTTTTAAAGGGCCATTTCTTCCCCACTCTTTTAATCTTTGGCATTTGCCATGACAATTTCCTGTAAGGAAATTATTCACACATATCTTTGACAAGACCAATATACACCTCTTTCTTTCACCCACGCTGCCTCTTTGTTTTACAATCAGTTCATTCTTTGCAAAAAAGAAATTGAAGAGAGGATCTCTTTATCCCAGAGGATACAGAAGAATATATAGTGGCATTGAAGGGGTTACAACAAAGTAGCAATGCATCCTAATCCTATGCAGAGCTTGAAGGTTTCCCCCTGGATAAAATAGATGAGGTGGCTGTGCCCAATTGTATCTTTCAGTGTGATTATTTGGTTTATCATTGCCATGTGGGCACCTCCAGCCATGCCTTGGATGGAGCCTATTTTTCTGGCTCTAGAGAAGAAATCGCAGGAGTAGATTTAATTTCTGGTGGCAGGTCCAGGAATGGTAGCCTGTATGAAATGAGGTCTTACCTCTGCCCACACATATACCCTATGTCCTCAAGATTTGCCTACTCAAACTGTAGACCCAACAGATCTAGCAAAACTGAATGAGTTTGGTGACCTAAGAAGAACAAGGTCAAATCGAATCAATGAATGTATTGAATACTCCAGGGACCATTCCATTATATACAAATGAAGACACAGGAGAAGCAGTAATAGGACACCCAAATTAAAGTAAGTTGAGAGGTCCCTGGGCTGGTTAAGACAGTTTGGCCCAAATATCAGTTCATGAGAACTCATCCCCTTAGCATTCTGCCACAGTCTATAGGAGGCATAGTTTCCTGATATGGGTGGACTTCAAAAGGAATAGTGCGATCCATTTAG
Source organism: Aspidoscelis tigris stejnegeri (assembly GCA_023333525.1). Taxonomy (NCBI): domain Eukaryota; kingdom Metazoa; phylum Chordata; class Lepidosauria; order Squamata; family Teiidae; genus Aspidoscelis; species Aspidoscelis tigris. The sequence continues at coordinate 78,697,142 of JALMGA010000003.1, forward strand.
TTATGCATGAGTCCTTGAAAATGGAGAAGGAGTTAGCATTTGAGGGCCAAAAGAAGAGTTGGTTTTTCTATCCTGCTTTTTCACCCTTTTAAAGGGACTCAGAGCTGCTGACCAACCTTCTGATCTTCTCCCCTGTGAGGTAGGTGGGGCTGTAAGAGCTCAGAAAGAGAGCTGTGACTAGCCCAAGGCCATGCGCTGGTTGTGTTGGAATGCAGAATCAAACTGGGAGACTGCCAGATAAGAGGTGGACTCTCTAACCACAAGACCAAAGTGGCTCAGAGGAGTGAGATATTTTGGGGGTTAGGTATTTTTCTCCCACAGAGGTACCTGAGAAGTACAAGGGAAATGCCAATGCACCTATTCACCCTGGCATCCGCTTCCCACTCTCAGGCACCCTTGTAGTTTTCAGTATGTTTATTTTACATTTTGTTTTGTTTGCCATAGCCAGTCCTGAGATTTTCGAGAATAGGGGAAGGGGCAGGATAAAAATGCAAAGACAAATAAATAAGGTCCTGGCAGGATGCAGCCGGCAGCTTCCAATACAGTTGGCGAAAGCCACTTCGGGTGGGTCGTGCGTCCATTCATTTGCTCATTCGCTCATTCATTCCATGAGGGTGGAATGAAGATTAATTGCTAGCATCCGCTCCCCTCCCGTGGGTAGCAGGAGCCATAAAGTGGCGGTAGCTGTGCCTCGATATGGCCTGTCAAGTGTTCACACTGCCTGGATCCTCAAGTGGCTGATAATCATCTCAGGCCTTGATTCGGTTCCTCCAAAGTGCTGGAACAAGACGACGGTTGGCCGCGAGGAGCTGAAGGCATCGGCTGGGCCGAGAGAGACGCGAGGCTGCGACTGTTACTATATCAAAAACTGGGAGGCGGGATGGATGGCGGAGGAAATTCTCTGCAAATTAAAACCATTTCGCCCAGATCAAATGCTCAAGCCTAGCGAAGCGTGAACGAAAGCACCAGTTTCGAGTTTAAACCTTCACCAGTATTTACTGTAACTGGAGCTTCGAACAAAGTATAGATCGCTTGTTTGTCGGGAAGGAAAGGGTTTTAAGGGCTTAGCGTGGAAGTCGAGGTGGGCGTTTTGATCTTTCCTTTTCTTCCCCTTTAGAAAAGGTATAAAAATGTCAAGGCCTGAAAATAAGCACTTGTAGCAAAATATAATTATTTGCAGAAGAAAGGACCATTGCGGCGAGGTAATGAAGAGAGGATCCACCGAGAATTTGGGGAGAGGGATAGTAAGGGTGTGACCGTGAGCCTTTTGAAGCAGCCGCCCAATTTATAGGAGACCCGAAGTGTTACAACTGAGCTTTCACACACGGGGGACAGGGGTGTAAAATGCCCTGGAGCGAGCCGGCATTTTTCCATGCACCCAAGAACCCAATGGGAGCAGGAGGGGGTTTGCCAGGCTGATGGACTGAACTTCTATTATTTACTGCCCTGTTCCCTCCCCCGAACGACATTTCCCCATCTTTGCCAAGGACCCAGACCATTATAGCTAAGGCCATGGTAGCGAGGGTTGTGCATTAATACCAACTGTTTGTGGTAGGTTCTTTTAGTTTCTTTTTACTGCTGTAACCCTCTCATCTTTTTCTTTCTCTCCACATTATCTAACCCAAAGGTGGGTTCTCTGAGTTAGATAAACCCAAAAGCATTATCCCGCTCTGAAAGTGGACTGAAGCTGGATTAAAAGGCAAGCATGAATGCAATCTCTGAGGCATGCCGGTATAGCTAAGACAAAATATAAATAAGTAAATATTTCCATGTTTCCAGGGAAAGTTCTGTCTTAACCACATTACTTTTTTTAAAAAGAAAAATCTCTTTTAGCCTTGTTATATAGAACAGTCGCTACTGGATGCTACGCTGTTCAGAAAAGGCAGAAACCAGACTGGCTGCTGGCTTCTTGCTGCTGACCTCTTTTTTTCCATGAAAGGGCTCTGAATTGCACAGGTGTAGATGACCCAGAGGCAGCATTTATAGTTTCATGGTACCTCATTTTAGAGAACATGGGAGGTAAAAACAGCCCAAAACAGGGCAAAACCAGATGGCTTTTCTTTAGCCTTTTTGAAAAGGTTAATCTCTCTATTCACCTTGATCCAGTCGTGAGAGGCCTTTGTCATCTGATGAAAGATGCCTTCTGTGTCCTCAGGCCTTCCTAGTCCCTTCTTTTATTGGACGGTGGGTCCATGACATCCCATGTCCGTCAACCAATGACTCCACGGACTACTGCGCTAAATTCCGTTTCTTAACTGGGGCACCGCAAAGCCTTGGTCCCCTCCCAACAGCAAACTGTGCCTGAGAAAGATGAATGACTCATCAATCAAGCGCCAGCTTTTTGGATTGAACTTGAAACTTGCTGAGATTTGCGGATGTGCAGTGAACCATGGAATGAACTTTGGTAGCTAGGCCAGAACCCTGAAACCTGATGAATGACTTTTGTCATAATATATACACAGATACATACATAAACCTGTAGATCTCCAGAGGTTAGGGAGAGTCAGAAATGCTTACTAAGGCAGCCCAAACCTACATAAGAGCCTCTCTTCTTTTTTTCCAAAAAGCCCTTGCTCAAAAGAGGATACAACTGGGTCTACAAGGCAAAGAGTGGTTTCTTCTAGACCAGGTTTTAAACCTGGAGAGATGTTGGAGCAGTGTGGAAGATGGTCTGGGTTGGTTTGATCATTTTTATTTTTATTAACAGGGCACTTAACTCAGTATGAGTTAAGCCTATTGCTTACTAGGGTAGTATATTTTTGTCTAAAGTGAACCATTCTAGGTTGATGAACAGTCTTTATTCTAATGTGTGAGGTGAAATCCAGCTCTCCCTAAATTGTAGATTTCTCCTTTTCAAATAAAGAATAAATTGACCAACCCTCAATTGTGAACTTTGCTCCATTTTAATGAAATTAACTTTCAAATATCTAGGCACTTCAAGGGTTGAAATCGGGCCATTCTAGGTGACCTGGGGCCTATTGCTACGTATTGGCATTTTCTGTATCATCCTGGTTAGATTAATGGCACCACACAGGGTTAGATGTTAGAAATAATGCAGAAAATTCTGATAACATTGGTGGAGATGCCTTTGAGTTCAGGTTTGATTCCTGGCCACTAATGCATGCCAGACATTAAACCTGAAATCTTCTTTAGGAGAAGCAAAGGCTCTCCTATAGAGCTGACCATGCCTTAAGATCCACCAATGAGACTCTCCTGGCTGTGCCATCATACCCAGTATCAAAAACCATGGAGATCTGTGGTAACCTCCAGTTTGTTGTTCCTTTCTGAGGTGTTTCTAACTCCATCACTGCACATATTTAGACACCTGGTAAAAAATACCCCTCTTGGCCCTAAGCCTTTGTCTGAAGAAAAAGCCTCTTCTCTCCTTTCAGGCAATGTTATTTCTTGTTCTAGTTAGTTTATTTTTAATTGTGTTTTATATTGATTTTATATACCTTGAGCCACTGCATTAATCCAGCTTCAGCCCACCTTCAAAGCAAGAGAACACATCAGCAAAGTGGCCGGTCACTTTCTTTCTGTATTATCCATCCCCAAAGTGAGTTTTCTGAATTAGATAATGCCAAAGTAAAACAGCTTTTTACTTTGCTGATGTATTCTCTCACTTAGAAAGTGGACTGAAGCTGGATTAGATGTGAATGCAGAAAATAAGACAGGATAGAAATATAAATAAAATACCACCAAGCTAAGAGCAATCCCAGGCATGATTAAATAATTGTACTCAGATCAATTTGGTTTCCTGCATCTGTGCTGATAGTATTTAAATTATTCATGGGAGATGTATTTTCCAAAGAAAGAAAGAAAAATAGCCCAAAACAACAAGTACTTTTTAAAAAGACTGGCATCCTCAGCCTTTCTAGCAGGGCCATGGATCAGAGACACTGGTCCTTTCTGCACTGGGTCTTATTTTAGATTATATCCTGGAATAGGGGACTTGCCATCTGCAAGTATAGACTGTGGCATGCTCTGCCCAGGATCTGCCATAGTTTGCACTAGCAAGTAGCTGACAGGCCCCCATTCTGGGATAAAATCCAGAATAAGACCCAGTGCAGAAAAGGCCTAACTTCACTTGCAATCCTAACTTCACTTTCCAGAAAGTAAGTATCCCTGTGCAAGACAGGATTAACCTCTGAGTAGGACAGCATTGTTAAAGAGGAGAACTTGAACTGTGCTCTCCTGTGTTGTCCTTGCTGCTTGGAAGAAAAGGATTGAACAACAACAACAACAACAACGAAAAGATGTTGTAGGCCTTCCCATATATATGTGATTTATTTATTATTTATTTATCCCATGTTTATGAGAGAGGAAAAGAAAAGAAAAGAAAGTTGGAAAGGGAGTATTTGCCTACCTTCTTCCTGTCTCAAATTCCTACTTAATGCAGTTGTTAGGTTTGGTCTTCACAGGACAGGAATCAGTTACAAACCACAATCCATAGCAAATTACTGTGCTGTACTAAACAGAGGACAAGAGCGTTGTCTGTGGGACCTCCCACCAATCAGGAAAGAACTTGAGCCTCTCTAAGCAGCTACTTTTCCTCCCTGCAAAACTGCATGGCAGAGACTGCTGTTCCTCTCACTCACTCCCATGTCCAGCTTCGATTCCTGACCACCGAACCAGTCTTCTCACGGTCTCAAGATACCACAAAATGAACTTCAGTGCACAAACTCCAGTGTGTAGCCTTTTGTTTTTATATTCTATTAATGGCTTCGTTCCAGAGAGATTAACAAGTTTGAAGCATGAGTGACATCCAGAAATACCTAAAGGACACTTTGTTTCCCTAACTTTTGTTGGTGCAAGCTGTCCACAGGGACAGGGTTCATAGAAAGCCTGGGAAATTAGCTGTGGAAATACAGAACCTTCCAGAGAAAAAGAGACAGGAATGGGGAGGGGAAGGGCCAAAGTTGGTCACACTCCATGAGTCTTTGGCCCTTTCTGCACTGGGCTTTATTTATATTCTGGAATAGTGACCTGCCATCTGTGTGCTAGTGCGTACTATGGCAGATGCATGCAGATGGCAGTTCCTGTTGTGAAATATAATCCAGAATAAAGCCCAGTGCAGAAACGGCTCCAGTCCTTGTGTCCTACACCTCCCCCTTTTCTTTTAGGATGCTTAACAGATCATAGTTAGGAGTCTTATCTGTCCTGCATTTGCATGGACACCGTGTCTTGCCTCATGCTTTAGAGCTGGGAAGGAAATCTGTTGCTCTCATAGTAGAGCTGCCTAATAATAAATGGACCTCACTGAAACTCTGGGCATCTTCAGGATGACAGGGTGACATGTGAGAGCATTTGTCTGGGGGAAACAATCAAGAAAGCACAAGGAGGAGGGGACAGAAAGACACGCAGATTCCGATAGTCAAATGATAAACAGACATTCCTCTCTATTAGAGTGCTAATCATAACCTGATGGAATGTATCCGGTCTTAAGGATGATTTAGCCCCACACAGAGTTTCTAAACAGAAAACTGATCTGTGGATTCAAAGCAAACACCACCTCAGCTTTTAAGGGAAGTCACTTAACACTTCTCTTCCAAGAGTCAGAAAAACTAGCTAGGAAATTAAGGTCTCCTGCTTAATTGTCTTGGCTGACAATTCTTCCCCCTAAGAACTGTATTGGCCAATGCGGTACAGGTTGCTGGATTAGAAGTGTCATTTGTTCCCATATTGCAAGGCTCCTCATAATGTTCCAGTGCTGTTTGGTGTGAGCACCAAAGGCACATAAGGAAACTACATTTCCCAGTGTTGCTTGTTGCCTGCTAGACAGTTGAATGGAATAAGTGTCAACTTCAAGGTCCAGACCTGAGGCTGAAGACTGTGACTTTTCAGATGTGCCAAACTATAACCCTTGTTTTTCTTGGCATTGGCTAGACCAACTGAGGCTTTTTGGCCAGCATTATGCAAGAATTAAGAAACATTTCCTTCTGAACCAGATTTTTCTTGTTCCAGATACCTTCAGGTAGTCATGAGGGGCCTGTTTACCCCATTAAAGTGGCATGTTCCTCTTAAATCTTCTAAGCTAGCCTTCCATTTTTGGTAAGGTAGTTACTGACATCTCATTACTGTCACTGAAGTATGATTCAACTGCTGGTCTGGTTATGTTCTGCTCATGACAGGCAAGAGAGAGGGCATCATCGTGTCCTTCAGTTTAGAAAGCCAAAAACTCTACCATACTGTAGACTAGTCCTGAGTAATTTTTACTCATGACACAGAAAATCTACTCTAAGCTTGCATTTTACATTCCAGGTGTGGGTGAGCCATGGTACTGATCTGGGCCTTTTTTTTCAGTTACTTCCTTCTCTCCTTCTTGGGAAGGAGGATTTATTGGTGTGTCTGCAGTATCTGATGGAATACAGAAACACCTGAGGCACACGTTACACTAAGCCCCACACACATCGGGACCTACCTGTATCTAGGCACGGGTCAGATTGCTGGCAGGGTGCCACCATCTTGATTTTGGAGCCTGGCACGATTGCACGTGTGCCATTGCCATTGTGACAGCAACAATGACACACCCCACATTTGGGGTCATCTGAGTTGCCAGCATGCTTGCACAGCACCTCAGATGACCCCTCACACTGGAAATGGTGTGAATGGTTGTGTTGTTGGACACTTCAGGAAAGCTAGTGGGAAGGGTTGGGATGCGTGTGGTGCACAATTTTGTTCACCACCCCTAGTCAACTCTAGGGTAACATCTGGTAAGGCAGGAGTGAAAATTATCTGCTTGAGAGGAGAATATTCAAGGTATGTCATCTGAAGTGGAAGGAAAATTGATCTGTGATTTCCTTGGAGATCAGAAAAGTTCCTGATAAGAAAACTCAGGCAGTCACACCAAGAGCCATACTTTTTAAAGTTCAAATAAACAATGCCCGGACTTAGTCTGTGAAGCCACTATTGAGCACAACACCTACAGCTGTCTCCAGTAAAACAAACATGAGACAAGCTGATGGGGCTAGCTGTTGCTCTTTGCAGTACTGGATAAGATTCACGATAATTTGTTTAAAGTTTTCAATCCAGAGGAAATTAATTGAACTGCGGAGGAGCAGAAGGCAAGAGGAAAACCAGGCCCAGTATCGCACATGCAAACCAGACACTGGGTATGAGAGGCTATGGGTGTCAGCTTGCTTTTTTGTTGACTAGATTTCTCTTTTTTCTGACAGGAAGTGTTCTTGCCTTCTTGGGGGATAACCAACAAACACAGAACCATCTGGCTTTCTTCCCACATGGGCATGGATGGAGATGTTTCTGGAAGGATCTATTTTGCTTACTTGTGATCTTGCCAGCCAATGACTCAAATGGACCAGAATATTAACCTGTATCCCTATGCAAAGTTGCATGGGTGGTTTTTCAAATTTTCTGCTGTTCCTTTTTATTTTATGGAATTTGTGCTCTTTTATTTTTGGAAAATTGTTTTTGTTTTTAATATATCTTTTTTTTTAAAAATGATGCAGTAGTCTGCACTAACACGCAGATGGCAGGCCTCTATTCCAGGATACAATCCAGAAAAAACCCCAGTGTGGAAAGGGCCTTTGTGTGAATGTGCGTGAGAGCATGCACTTCTAAGCTGTGTCTCCTCTCCTCAAGTGGCAGCTAACAACACTATGTATCCCCCTTCCTTTGCTACACCAGTTGAAGAAGAAGAGGAGAGATTCTTTGTGGCTAGAAAGCACCCTTGGGCTGTATTCCCACTGGGAAATTTAATTTGGATTTAAATCAGGGTTTTTTTAAAATCAGCAGTGAATTTGGATTTTTTGAGTTCCCATTGTTAACTTATAATGCGGATTCACTCTCCATTCTTCAGTGTCTGGCAGGGGAGAAACCCCCCCCCATCCTTTCCCACAGCAGAAACCCCTCCCTATGCAGTCAGCAATAGGACACCATCATGCTCTGACTTCATTGGGGGCGGGAAATTCAACCCCCACACTCCATATTTAGGTGCAGCTGCACCAGAACATGGAGTCCCCTGCAGCACTTTTCATTCCCTGTTTATTCCCATCTTGTATGTACTTTTTCCCCACTATCCTCCTCACCACCACCACCACCACCACTAACAGCTGCCTCCTTCGATCCAAGCCTTTTTGCTGTTTGCTTCCTTAAGGCAGAATCCATCCCACCCAGCTCCCATGGTTTTAAAAATGGAATTAAAGGGGAAATGTGTGAAAGAAAGTGATACCCTCTCTATCTCTTTGTGTCTTACGCTCTCTCTCTCTCTCTCTCTCTCTCACACACACACACACACACACAGAGTTATCTGAAGAGAAGGGACTGGAGAAGAACCATCTTTCTCTTTAATCCATGATCTTCTAAAGTAGATGCGAATTGGCAATTTGAAGAAAAAGTACTGTAACAGTTTGCGGAGAGTGGATTCCCTCTTTCTAAATCAGACACTTTGTGAAATAACAGCTTTTGTAGATGATACATCTGATCTTTTGTTACAACTTCTGTTCATTCGGGAGTGAAAGCTGTTTTTTCTAGGGTTTTTTAAATATGTTTTTGGGTGATTTACTCCTCGGAAAGCACAGGAAGCCAGTCTGTAATGGAGCCAAAAAAATTTCAGAACATTTTCAATGCTCAATAAAACCCCAGTGATCTTGATTCTGGGGCTGAACGTTTGGGCCTCTGTACAGGATTCTGCAATGCTGCTGCTGATTTTTTGCAACTGCTTTTCTGTGAGCCAGTTTGGTCATGTTGCAGTCTTATCTGGGAGTCATCTGGTTTGATTCCACACTCCTCCATGAAGCCAGCTGTGTGACCTTGGGGTAGTCACAGCTGTCTTTCTGAGCTCTCACAGCCCCACCCACCTCACAGGGTGTCTGTTGTTGGGAGAAGAGCAGAAAGCTTTGTCAGCCATTTTGAGTCTCCTTAAAAGGGTGAGAAAAGAGGGGAGCCAACCCTTCTCCTCCTCCAAAGAACCACCTGACTGTGTGATAACTGTCCTCAGACAGTAATTTCACAGACTGCATCTAGTTTGCATATCTTCTTCTGAGGAGATACTGGGGATCAGATCTGTGACTTTCCACTTTCCAAACTGGTCCACTCCTGAGCTAAGAGAACTATAACCCTGAGATGCTGAGTTCAATGGATAACCATATGAGATATATCCCCATTGAACTCAAGAGGAAATTGTTTGCATGAGTAAAAGGCAAAGGCTTAGGTTTCTCTGCATTATAACATGAGAAAGCAGAGAAAAAGAGTGAACTGAGGCTTTGGGTTGCTGTAATGTGCTGTGACCCACTTTCTCCTTACAGGCTGCTCACTCAGTTTAATTCTCAGTGTTTCCTCTATGCCGTAGATACTAGGACAGACCACTGCTGGTGAGGCCGTTGTTAAGAATATGTGGTGCATTTTGGTACATAATGAACAATATGTTTCCTAAACCAAAGTAAGCAGTTTGGATCAGGTACAGAAGAGGTACCACACAGCACACTGGTAACCATTTGTGACACAGCTGCCCATCCCAGCCTCCCTGCAGAGGCCAGGAAACAAACATATACCAGACTCAGAAGCTACAGACCAGTATTCAGTGCACCAGAACTAACCCCAGGAGTGAGCCATCTCAGCAGCCTGGAAGAATAGTGCTGAGGTCTTTGCACCTTACAGCCCACTGCAGCATCCACATGGCAGTGGGTGGAGTAGCCCATGGCCTAAGAACACTCAGTAAGCCACTTTAAAGTGGTCTCCTATTGATGTGTTCCTTGGAGCAATTTTTGTGCTTGGGAATGTGCCATGCAAAGGCCCATGGGGGTTCAAAGCCTCTTGAGAAATGCTTTGCCATGCAAGGCAGACATTCCATAGTCCCAACTACCATGGCCAAAAGGACCATGTAGAAGTTGCCTGTGTATCATGCCGGGTCACTCTACCTGTCCCAGTATCTTCTTTCACAATGGCAGCCACAATGGAAATCTTCCTTCCCAGCACCTGGTATTCAATGAGCACACAGCCTGGAAATAGAGGTTAGTAACCACAGATGTGAGAAGAAAATAAACAAAACACAAATTTGTGTTGACACATGCAATACCTGATGGAACACCATGCTATCTGGCTTCAAACCAAAGGAATCAAATTATCCTTATTGAAATTTAAGAAGGAGGAGGATAGCAGCAGACCTACGGCTGCTGTTTGCAGTTTACCATGTTTATCTGTTTTGCATATTGAACTCCCCACCACCACCACCACACACACCCTTTGCTGGGGAATGTGTTTTCCAGGGAGGAACTACTATCTTTTTTCCAAAGCAACTGGTTATGGAACAATCCTGCTCCTGAGACTTGAACTACAGGCAAATTCACACTTATATTGCTGGGGAATTCTCAGTGTGCTGCCAAATGGAGCATACACCTTATGTGGAGTGGCTTCTACCAGATACAGCTCTGTGCATGCCAGAATTCCCTTGCACTTATAGTGGTAGACAGTGTTAACTGCTCTAGACTTATATCAGCAGCAGGGCGCATATCACATCTTTCAGGTGGAAGAGGTTAGCATGGAGCATGCTTCCCACAGTGCTGCCACAGTTGCACACTCTGTCACCCACTCACCACAGCAATAGCACTGCACATGTGCCATTGCCATGATAATATGGCCACCACCTTAATTGAGGTGATTTGCACTTAGCCAGCATCTCCTTAAGTTTTAAACAGCTTGGGCATCCTGAAGGGCAGACACCTAAAGCATTCCACTACTTTGCTTCCCTGGGACATTTTCCCAGGGACTTCAGAGTGCAAAAGGCCCAGATCTTTTTCCAGGGCTATATGACTAAAGATGCATTTTATTAACTATTTATCTCTTAGACTGATTTTTTAAAAATGCTTTTCTTTTGTTTCTCAGTTTGGTCCGGTAGTTAGAATGCCACAGTCTTACCTGCAAGTCTCCTGGTTCTATTCCACACTCCTCCATGAAGCCAGCTAGGTGTCCTTGGGCTAGTCACAGCTCTCTTTGAGTTCTCACAGCCCCACCTACCTCACAAGGTGTCTGTTGTGGGGAAAAGAACAGAAGGCTTGTCAGCTGCTTTGAGTACCCTTAGATTCATCTTTTCCTCTTGAAAACACACTGTGTGAGTTTGGACACAGCCCATAAGTCTAGTTTTGCTAGAAATATTTGACTCTCCTTTCAGACACATCCCAAGGTTTTGCCTGACAGTCTGGACCTACCACTTAGTGCCCAGGGGAGTATATTTCATCAGCTATGGAATAGTCAGACAGATAAAAGTGAGCCTAACCTGTGGACTGTCACAAGCTAATTGAATCATGGGCCCCGGCCCAAAGCTGTTCCCTATGCTGAAGTTTGCAATTTCTGGGTTTCAAAACAAAGAGTCCATAGAAACTACTTAGACTATGAAATGCGAAGGAGGAGAAGATGACAAGTGCTGTTCTCTGTAAGCAAACCAAACACACCTACAGGATGTCTATCATATATGCTTGGGTGTATTGATTTACAACCTTTTCGTATCCAAATGCAGAAAAAAAGAATATATCAATCTTGCAGGGCAACCTAGGCGGTTATGAGCATTGCTCACTCATGGCTCTTGGACTGGAATACTAAAATATGAATTATGGTGAATACTAAGTAGAAGTGATATTATTAACTATATTGCTAACGACTTTTACTCACAGCTACTAAGGACTGGTTTACTTTGGGACTCTTCCTATGGGCAAAAGTAGTTAGCAAAATAGTTAATACTTAATGACAATAGTCCAAGACTTAATTCACACCTGAGTTTTAATCCAGGTTCAGTCCATTTTCAGAGTGAAATAATATCACAGTGAAGAGACAATCTGTTTTCTTTCACTATTATTTAACTCAGACAATCCACTTCTGGGTTAGATATTATGGAAATAAAATGACTAAATCGCTTAGCTGATGTGTTCTCTCATTTTGAAGGGAGAATGAACCTGGATTAAGGTGTGGATCCAGTGTCTTTGTTGTTGCTGTTCTGTACTAATTGGGCTCCTGTTCCATCTTTCAAAGGACAATCTTTCTCTTTGCCTAAATTCCCTAAATCCTAATTCATTGGGACTCCATTCAACAGGCCTAGATTATTGTACTTTTCTTAGCCTGCTTTTCTTAAGACAGGAGGAATATAGGTTTTCCAAATAAAGGAAAGCTTCACCCATATGCCTATTAAATCAAGTCACTTGTGTTTCTAAACAAAACAGAAACAAATACCACAATTCACATTCAAAGAAATGGATTTCATAGTTTTACGTAGATATAAATCCCCATTTTCTAATATTATGCCCCTATCTACAGTTCCTGACCTAATTTTTTCCGTCACTATATGAATTACAGACCTGCAATTGAAAGAAAGGGAACACGATCTGAAGTGCAATAATGACTCTGTTTACCTGGCAGGTTCCTAAACTGACCCATCAGAGCCAAAACTGGCAGACTGCTGTTTTAAAATGCCCAGAGTCAGACCCACTATAGGATATCTTGCATCTGCTGCTAATGAATAACAGACCTCTGTACCTCTTGTAATAATAACAACAACAAAAACAGCAACGACATTGCTAACAGTGTCAGGCTCTCAGAATAGCTATAGACTGAGCCTCGATATCTAACCGTTTCTCCTTGTTCCAAATATGGAAAACAGTCGTCCTTATCTGCAAAGACATCCTAAATGGGATGCCTGCCCTTGAGATTGACGTTACTCCAGCGGGACTGATTTGCAATGTATTTCCAGTTACAAACTGCTGCTTCCCAGAACATGTACCTTATTCTCTCCTGTATGAGCATAAGGCCAGAGCGAGGACTAGCCCGATCCCCAGCCCTTGAACAGTAAGGACTCCCCCCCCCCCCAAAAAAAGGAGAGAAAGACTTTTTCCTTTGATTCCTAGGGGTCTTTCAGGCGAGCTTTTGGACTGCGAGAACGCTTCCGAAAAAGTCTGCAAACCTCCCTCTGTTAAGATCCTTTCTCCCCCTCACTCCGTTAATGGGGACGTCGATTCAAAGCTTTCTGGCCCGGGCGATTTTCCTCTTGCGTCTCCTTCTCTTCGAGCATTAGGGAGCTCGCATTTTCTGTCCCTCGCGGCGTCTTTGCGGGCGTCTCGCGCCAGCTCGCCCGCGATCGTTTTGCGAGGCGCGACGAGGTGAGGACGCCCGCAGGCTCCGCTGGAATCGCTTTCCCCTCAGTTTAACGCTCGTAGGACTTGGATAGCAAGTGAGGATTCCGAAAAGGCGTTCTGCAAGTCCCTCAGATCTTCTGTTCTTTGCCCAGATAGCTGCTCACTCCGATCTCCACGGTGGCAATAAATAAATAAATACAAGCGCGCGTGGAAGCTTCTTTCTGCCTCGTTTCGGCTCTTTCCCCCCACGAGTCCCAGGCCCTTAACATTCTCTTTCCCACTCTGAAACACTGATGCAAATGGTGCCTGCAACGTCGCTGCAAACCGAGGACTATCTGAGGACTCCCGGATAAAACAGACGGACGCGCGATTAAGCCCCGGAGAATTCCTCCGCTAGTCCGGAGACTCGCAGCATCTAAATCTGCCCCGTTAAAAAGGGGCTCCGAGTTTGCTTTTCGCGCTGCCTCACGCCGCTTCGGTTCTCATATCGATGCGTTTATGGATCTTATCTACGCCAAAGCGCTCCAGGCTACCAAAGCATTGGGCTCCTTCCCTCTCTTTGACCCTCTGAAGGCTGAGAGAAGAAGCGACCCAGGACTCCGGCAGTTTGGCCCTCGTAGCCCTCTGGCTTCCTTCTTAGCCAAAGGGCAAACTTACGTCCTCTGGCCTCGCAAACCGGGCAGGAGGAACTTACTGTAACTTCTCCTCAAATTCGTCAGCGATATCGGCGCAAATATGACTTATTCGCGCTATTACAAATAAATCTCCCTGCGTTGGCAGTGCCAAGGACGAGGCAAAACCAGTGGGAACGCTTCCACTGGAGCTCTGCGTTCGTCCGGTTACCTTTAATGGGTCTAATAAATAACCCCGATTTACAGCACGGTCACGTCGGAGGATTTGCGCCAGGCGCACTTCAGGGCTTAAGCGCACCTGCGATCGAGGCCCGCAGGCCTTTCCCCACAGCAAGCCCCCTTTAGGTCAGTGGGGTTTCCTTCTTGGACGAGAACCCCCATCTACTGGGATTCTTCATCAACTCAAATCAGATGCTGGATTGAGGGAAATCCGAACCTGTCCGCAGAAAGAAAAGGTGCTGAGTTTTCATGTTCTCTGTCCGCCGTGAAATCGTGGAGGAGGGAGGCGAAAAGGACCTCGGGCTTTGGGGGAAAGCATTTCTCGAGAGGGGGAAGAGGAGAGAACTGATGGTTGTCGATAGGAACCGACCTGAAGGTCTGTTGGAAAACACATTTTAATTCTGAAGGACTGGAAGCGAGAATCTGGAGGGTCCTCAAGGACTCAGTTTGCAATCCTAAGTGTATTAGTCGCCGAGTTTTACTTGCAATTAACTTTGAACTGCACCGAAGTAAATTCCAACCGGTCGATCTCGATTGTGAGCACCACTGGATAAGCAAAAGGCATTCGTTTTAGCAGCCTAAAACACAGCGCTCCCGTGCCGCGTTATTCGGGGTTTTGTGGGGGGAAAGCCTGCAGAGGTATGTAGGCCTATTGGAAGATAGGGGTATGGATCAGGGGTGATCAGCACAACCTTCCGATGTTTGAGAACTACAACTCCCAGAATTCCGAACATTCCATGCCAGCCCTGGAACGGAGTTTTAGGACCTGAATACTAGAAGTTGTAGTTCAAAGCACATCTGGAGGGCTAAGCACCCTTGTATAGACTACTGGCCATGAAATGCAAGCCCTATTATTGGAGACATTTCTTTGACAAGGTTTAAAATTCGTTCTCATCCAATGACCAAAAGAGTATAAGCATCTCCTTGGGCCTCATCACTTCATTGAGGTTTGCTGATCTCAGTCCTATAGTCTTATATTCCCAGTGTTTTGACAATGAAGTTCGTGTGAAACTATTATTTGTCCAACTGTTTTGCACCAGGAGAGACGATCAAATTCAACAGCATGACGTTTGTGAAATCATTTCACTCTGTGCTGGCATGTAGGAAGCTTAGAAAATAGGCAAGGGTCCACAGATCTGAGCCATTCCACCACAGGTGGCATCAAGGACCATGTGAATCTGCCAGATAGATAGATAGATGTCTCTCTCCCCCAATCTACCTATCATCTATCTTCCTTCCTGGCAATCAATTGCAAGATACCCTCCAGGTGACTTAGATTTCTGGTGACCCCACAGACATGTCCCTACAGGTTTGCAGACCAAGAGGCAAAAGTGCTTTTAAATTACCTCCTTCCAGGGAAATCCAGGGACTGAACCTTATGGCTTTCCGTATGCAAAGCAGATTTTCTGCTCCTGTTGACCAATCCTATTTTGTCCACCTGACACCTAGAATGGCTCACGTAAGGGGAATTAACTTCAGATGAAGCCTGCAATATGATGCCACCAAATTAGAATACGCCAAGGTTTCCGGCAGCATCATTTGAGGACTGAACCAGAACAAATGGTTTTTAGCACATCCTACGCACTGACTGGCCGACCAAGGGCAGGATGTGAGCCCTATTACCACAAGCGCTTTGAGAATTACCACTGTTAATTATGTCATTATCACTGTCTATGTTTTTCTGCCTTTGCTTTCCCTCTGACCTCACTGTTTAGATTTCCTACTTCATCCATGCCTAGCGGTGGTCTGCCCGTGCTCACAAAACTCATATACCCAGGACTTTTTGCCAGAAGGAAGTTACTGTTCTATGCAGTCCTAAGCCCCGTAAGTCCCTTGGGTGCCGCTTACTGCCTCGGACCATCTGCAGCTGAGTGTGCCTAACCCTTCTGGAAACCTATTCCACACTGGCCAGTATACCAGACCAGCATGCGTACTAGGAGCCTCCCTTCTGCACTCTGGTGTGGTCTAAGGTACCAGTTTACATCTACCAGAAACGACGAGCAGCATCTCCTAGAAAACCTTTCGCTATCCGAGAAAGTTAGGATTGAAGTCACTCGACTAATTTTAATGGAATCACGCAAAGCTCTGCGCTATCCTTAAAACAAGCTGGAGGGATATGATATTTATTTGAATTTCATCTTTAAAAGCTAGTGACCGAGTTATTTATTTATTTACATTTTTATCCCACCCTATGCCCAAAGGTCTCCGGGTGGGCAACAATATCTAAAATCAAGCATCAAAACAAGTCTATATTCAAACAGCAGCATCTGAAAGTGGGAAGGGAAAGTGTATCCCCATTTAACCGAAGGCCAGGGCAAAGAGGTGCCTCTTCACTGCCTTCCTAAACGTGTACAATGAAGGTGATAGGCGCGGTTCAAGGGGGAGACTATTCATAGCCTAGGGGCCATCACTGAGAAGGCCCTCTCCCCGGCGCCCACCCCTTTTGCTGCTGAGGGTGGTGGGACAATCAGGAGGACCTTCCCTCCAGATCTCAAGGCATAGGCAGGCCGGTGTGGGAGTAGACGTTCCCTCAGCGTTCAACAGCGTTGTGCTTTCGGTCGGGGCTCTTGATTTCACGGCAGAAAGGGCTCTTGGAAGAAATCCGTATCTTTAATTCCGAACGTTCCTGAATCGACTCCGGTGGGTCTCCACTCATTCCGGAGCGAGAGCCCGGGAGGAAACTCTGGGGCGATTGTTTGCCCCTCTGAGCGCGCCGCCCATCTCAGCCCGTCGAAGTCCGCAGCCAAGCGTTTCTCCTGAAGGATTTTGCTGCCAAGTGTGAGAAGTTTCTTCCGCGCCTTCCCGCACTTTCTCTGTAATTCTCTTACCCGCAGGACACAAAATGGGACAGATGAGCGGCAGGAAGACCTAAATATCCTCCCCGCTATGAACCGTCCCTTTTCGTATTACAGTCAAGCGCCGTCCCAAAATGTAGACCGTGCGGGCTCCGAGGCGTAGAGTCCGCAGATCGGAGTCCATCGCCTCCCCGACGGCGACAACTGCAAAGCGATCCTCTAGATGGCGCTGTTAGAAGGGAATCTGAACGTTGCTCAGCCATGCGTTCCCAATCGCTGGCTTTAATTGAGGACAGAACCGTGCGGGCGTCCCCCGCCCCACCCCACCGCCTCTAAATTCATATAACATGTGACAAATGAGAAACCGATTTCTTTATTAAAACCAAACACGCTTTTTAAAGCCGGCTTTCCGCAGCTTTGGAGCCCCAAACGCGCCTTCCCCTCTGCGTCGTTTAAGGAAAGCAAAACCTTGCAGACGCGAAGGCGCATTAGCCACGCGCAGCGCCCGGGCTGCTGCTGCTGCTCCTCTAGGAAAAGCCTCCTAAGGCCCCGGCTAATTTTCATCCCAGGCCCCGGCCGGGAGCGAGTGCAGAGGAAGGGATGATTAAAGCAATCGGAGCCACTAACACTTCATTGCGAGGAGGAGGCGGGAGAGGCTGATCTGTCTAACAGCGACCAAGACCGGGAAGTCACAACTGCGACTCCCGGTCCCGGAGTAAGAGTCGGGCACGCCCAGCGCGCCTTCGCTGCGGATGCATGTGGCTCGACCAGCGACTGTCCAGTAACTAGGAAAGGCTGGTCGAAAGGGACGGCAGTCATTGTACGATCGGAGGGAAATGAAGTCACTAACTTTACTGGAGCTGTTCCAGTAGGAATTTAAGAGCGCCACTGTTTCCCGAGGCCAGAATCACACCGTGACCGCCTTTCCCAGTTCCGCACTGGGTTTAGGACCTATTCTAGATATGACCCAGAAGGGGGGCCTGCTGTCTACATGCTACTGAAGACTCTGACAGGACCCAGGCAGGGCCAGATGTGGATTGTACCAGTATGCCGAGGGCAGACCCTTTTCTGAGCTATATCCTGGAATAAGGGCCAAGTGCGAAAAAGCACGTCTCTCTCTCTCTCTCTCTCTCTTTCCCTCTTCCTTTTTTCTCTCCCCCACTTGGAATAAGAAATAGCCTTCCGCTAGAACTCCCGCACGTGGGTTTTTGACACCGGCGGCCTTCTTTTCCAACAATCCTTTCACACGTGGCCTCCAAGCGAATCCCCCAAACAGCGATCGTGTGGATTTATGGTCCGCCTAAGCGCGGCGGACTTGGGATCAAACGCATCCCATCAAATTGATATGAATGGGCCTTCCCGAGAGGGGACAGAGGCAGGCAGGCAGGCGGGCGACTCACAGGCAGGCAGGAGCCTTTCCTTCCAAAATCCCAGCGCTCCTGAAGGAAGACGCAAAGCGGGCAGGAATCGACTTGTTTAGCAACCAGGGAGCCGTGGACGCGGTCCTTCGCTTCGGTCTCCCTGCAGTGGCCTCTGGCCGTCACCCACAGGACAGGCTGGAAGAGTAAAAAGAAACTAAACCACAATCTCGATAGGAGGGAGATTTGTCGTACTTAGACATGAATATCTAGAATACTCCTTGACTGTTTCTTCCTATTGTTGCTCCAATCAATCCAGTTAATTCACTTCAGGTGTTTGTCTGTTGATTGTATATGTTCTGCCCTTTGATGGGAAAAGCATTGATGGTCGTGGTGGTGGTGGTGTGGGCTGATCCTGCTCACGCTTTGGTTGTCCTCTAGGAGGGTTTTGAGACAGTTCCTTTTTCTAAATTCTGTGGGGATGATTTCCTCACAAGGTTGGCCAAGGAAGGAAACTTTTGGTTGTTAGTCCTGCTGGGCAAAGCGGCCATTTATTATCCGCTTTGCCCAGCAGGACTAACAGCCAAAAGAACCAAAGATTTTTTGTTTAGCAGCTCGAATTTACCTTATTTCTCCCAAAGTTCACTCCCTAAATAATAGCATTTTACAGGGGGAGCAAGTTCGTTTAGGAAGAGTAGGTAGGAGTCCTTTTCTTCCAAGAAGGATAATTTAAGAAACATTGTAAATCTAAAAAATCATTTCTAAAAACCATTAAAACCCACAGGAGAGATCTCTGTTGCTTAAATGGGCACGTGGCCCGGTACGTCAAGCAGAAGAGATTTCACAACAAAATATTACTGCATCTATGCAGTGGGACGGGTGTATACAACTGCAGTAAACAGGTGAAGGATCCATTTCAAAGCAGAGCAACTAAGGACTAGGGTTGATGCACGAGGCCAGGCACTTGGGGTTTTCATCAGTTGATGGCACCTTTTAAGAAGTGACTTGAAAGCAGTTTAGAGGTGTTAGCTAGTGCCTTTAATCCCTTTAAAGGCCATAAAATGCACTGTTAAAGGTATCTAATGTGGATTAACAGGAGGATAGGAGCACTACTGTCGATATGTTACCATCTCTAAGCTGTTTTCAAGCCCCTCTTTTTTCATGAGGGAAAATGTAGCTCAAACAGAGATCCTTCTAATTTCAAAGCAACAAAAATCCTCCAAAATGTTTCATGCCTCTGGATTGCTTTGCAACACAAAAGCGAAGGCACTGAGTGGGTGGAAAAAGATGGTGTCTCTCCCCACCCCAAACACTGGGGTAGCCAGCAGAATAAACAAAGCAAATTGGGTTCAAATGCACAGCCAGGTTGTTCCATTCAGGAAAGTTCACAAATAAAATGGATAGAAATGAAAAGGTGTGATCAGTCAGACCTGAAGATGGACTGAAGAAGGTTTGAGGTGAAGGTGTGACCACACCTCAGTTTATCTCCTCTCCCCCCCCCCCCGAACAACTCTCATTTTCTAAAGGTAAAAAAGAAGAAAAAGGTCTGTATTTTGGCATGCCTGAAAGCAACATGGGTAGAGGAAAACATGAACTTTAGGTTCCACAGGATCTACACTGCACACTGTCAGCATAAATAGAACCTTTCACCACATAGAAGTGCCACCCCCTAGAAGGCACTGCAAACCTCAAATTATCACAAGAGAATATAAGAAGCTCTCTCCTTTTGTGTTAATCTGGGATTCCTGCTAAGCACTGGTGCTGTGGCTTGACAGCACAAGGGGCAGGAAGAGCAGCATTGAGAGACAACTCCAAATCAGGATTCACCTAGTAGAACACACCTAATAAATTGATGGAAGAGAGCCTTGGCCCCAGCCTAGGGACTTGCACTGCCATGGTTTGACAACAAATGAGAGGCCAAATCCCTGTCAAACAACATCTGGAAAGTACCCACAGCACCAAAGAGTTGGATGTTGTTGTTCCTCTTTCTTAGTGCTGATGTGATGGCTTGTGCTGTGCTTGGAAAGCTTCTTCCCTTCAGCTGCAGTGGCAACGGCCTTGCCTTCATGAGCCCTTGATCTGGATTAAGGGTCTGAAATATGCCACAGATCCACAGTTAATGCAGACCTAGGAACACCACCACCACCACCCCAATATGGTTCCTTCTGCTTTAGACATATCCTAATCCAGATTAAGGAGGCCTTAATCTAGATCACTAGCAGACCTGTTTAATCTGTTCTACCAATGGACCAATGCAGTTCTGATCCAGAAAAATAGCCCCCAGAGACCCCAAGACTAGGAACTTTTCCCCCTAGTCCTCAGTGGTATGGGATTCACATAAATTCAAGGCTATGGTATGGACTGATCCCACTCATGCTTTCTCATGGTCAGGAACATTGGGCTTGGGTATTCTTTTTATTTTATTTTATTGCTCTTGGTGCGTTTCATGTTATTTTGTTTGCCACCCTGTAACCTTGGCGAAGAGTGGTATAAAAATAATAGGAATCAGCAAACCAACTTTTTCATGAACCATTGTATGTACTAGAAGCATCATAGTGCAGGTAGGACAACAGTTAGCAACCAACAAGAGGCTATTTGGCCTGGTCATCTGGGAGATCTCTGGGCAAAGAGAGATTATGATTATGGATTTAAGATTACCTTTTGTAAATGGTAGGGAAGTCTCTTGCATTGGTATGTGTGTGAGAGAGATCTGTCAGGGTGAAAGAAGAGTGACAAGAGGAGAAAGCTATTCGGGCTCTCCTCTATAGGTGAGCACATGTTACTCCTCTTCTGATTAAGATGGGGGACTGAGGGCCTTACCCTGGATTATGTCCCACAATAGAAACCTGCCATCCACTGTGGTAGGTCCCAGGCAGGGTCTGTTGTAGTCTGCTCCAGCCAGTGGATGACAGGTCCCTAGTCTGAGGGTGAACTTGCATTTGGCCTCCCATATCTGGGAGGTGAAGCACTGGGGTGCTTTAGGTGTCCACACTTTGGCATTTATAACTTAGCTGAATGTTACACATCAGCTAAATACGAATGGCCGCCATTATGGCAGCTATCATGCAACGGCAGTAGTGCACCTTCACTGCATTGTTGCTGGGGCGATGAGGCAACACAACACATCGTGCCTGTGCTGCCAGTCACATGCTCCCCCTGAACATCTTCCAACTGGAAGAGGTGCAGATGTAGCATGCTGGGCTATACTAGCTCTGCCACTAGAATAGGTATACACGCTATATGTGTGTGGGATGCTCTGGCATGCGCAGGGCTGTCTCTAATAAAGAAACAGCTCTGCAAAGTGCAGATGGATCATGCTGGAGTATTCCCCATATTCACCTATCAGGTAAGTGTGAAAAGGCTCTGAGATAATAAATCAGTGCAGAAAAGGCCTGACTCTTTCCTTTCCTCTTCAACTGTGGAGAGAGCTGAGAAGAAAAGGACTAGATTGGGCTGGGCTTTCTTCTTTTTCTCTTTTTCATTCTCGTTTTATAAGAAAACAAGACACATGGAATAGATGTGAAGGTCAAATGCTCTGAAAGGGGCTCACCACCCCCACCACATGAGTACCAAAATTAATCTTCATGCACAGCCCATAGGCAGCAGGAAGGCATCCGTTCCAGATGCACAAGGGTGTGACATGTGATAAAAGATTGGCATTTCACAGGAAGGAATGCCTCCCCAGCAAATAGTCATTCAGTCAGTGCAGAACAAGTAAATAGTCATTCAGTCAGTGCATAATGCTGCTTCCTAGCCTTACAAAGGAGACATCAGGAGAATTTCCATGAGGTCCTAAGTCCCCTGGGTTCCATCAGGCATTATGCACTTTACAGCAATCAATCCTAGTCCAGGTGATTGTTTCATGCATGCCCACTTGGACCCTAAGCATACTTATAAATAAGTAAATTTAACTATGAACTTTACTACCTCATAAAGTTACAGCCCTGAGCAAGAATACTTTGATGAAAACACCCCTGAAAATAGAGAAGCAGAAAGCACAATTACTTCCTACATAACTTTGTGCTTTTAGTTAGTCTTTGAGCATAAAATTAATTTCCAAACAAAGCTATAAAGATATCAGAGCCTCACAAAAATGCCGTGAAACGGTAGGCTCTTTGGGCTTGCAATATGATTGACAAAATAAAATAAATGATCCTGCAGCCTAAGCTTTTTACTCGTATACAGACAGTTGGAGTTCTGCAGTACAAAATGCAATGCATTGAAACTGGAGATCAAATGATTCAACTGTCTTAAATGAAATATAAGGAGAGAGGGTGAGAGACACAATTTCCTGGTCACATCCAAGACTTGTGGACCGAAATTCAATGAATTTACACACTTTAAAATATTCAAAAATGTTTCTCCCTCCTTTCTTCCAAGCAAAATTATGCTTATTTGTTCTCAGGGAAAGAAGAACCATCTTAGTTGCCAACCTGGGTGGTCCAGGATTATAGGTACTTTAGAGTCTAGAGGCCTTTTCACACTTGGGCTGGTAGGGAACTTCTGGGGAAGAGCATCTGCCCTTGGAGGTGGCTGCTAGAGCCTTCAAGTGCCCCCTGCCTTCCCAGAAGTTCCCTAATCATGCACTACCTGTGAAGCACAAAATCTTGCTCCACATCCTCCCCAACCGTCCCCAGTAAGTTACGTCTTGTGTCCAGCTGGGGAGCATTTGTACCTCAGCTGGACAAGGAGGTCAACAGGGCTGCCACACAAGCGTCCTCTTGATGCAGCTCCGACTGTGCAGAGTATCAGCATCATCATGGCGACAGCGCTGACACACATGCGGTTGCACAGGGCGCCACAGCCGAAATGGGGGCACCCTGAAAAGCACCAGCCCTGCAATCAAAGCAAAGTAAGTATTTGATCATGGGGGGGGGGGGGAGCGGCTAATGTTGACTTGTGCTCCAAGTGCGAGCACTAGTCAATGTTGGTTCATTGCGTTCCTTTCACATCCAGTGGGCAGGAAGTGCGAAATCACCCTTGGAATGGAATCTCAAAGAAGCCTGTAATGCTCTTTCTGCGCTACGTGTGTTATTCCAATCCACACAATACAAAATAGTGGTTGCAGACCAATCTGGACTGGGCCCGCTACAAGTGCTGTCTGCATTCAGACAGTCCACTAAGGCCCAGCGCACAGCATTACTTCCAAAGAGCCCTTGGAGGGAGCACAGAAGATCATAAAGGGCAGGAAATAAAGTTCTGGGCCTTTGTAATTTCTGAGAGGGTTCTGCTCAGTAGAGTGCCACTTCTAGTGCTATTTCTGGTGGTGCTTCATGAAATGCCACCAAAAAGAGTCCTTTAGCATAGTCCAGGCCATGAGGTCATGTTATTTGCATGGCCTCTATAGTCTGAAATACAGAGGAGCTGGCCTGGTTGTGGGTTCCTGAATAGTGGCTTGACCACTCTTGGGCAAGTACTGTGAATACACAGCTAGGGAAGAGGGAAAGCCAGATCTGCCTCTTTTTCAAGCACTCTTTTCCCTTACAGCCTGGCAACAACTTAAAGAAGCAAGTCATTGGATGGTTGTTTGCTGTTCTATCCTTTTGGCTTTAGCTCTGCCATGGTTTTAATATGCTTAATATGTTATGGTTTTAATATGTTCATTTTATATGTTGTAACTCTCCCTAAGCCCCTTGAGTATAGGGCAGGATAAAACGTAAATAAAGACCTTTTAAAATTGCCGTAAATTCACTACTAGACACACAAATGCAACTACTCCATTCAACGTATCGTCGGTGGCTTTATGCTGCTCTATCTCCTTTGTGCAATTGATTACAGAGTGGCCTCTACAAAGTAACTGGCTCTTTCCCTTTTTTATGGAACTTCTAAGAGGTCATTCACTTTAGGTACACTGGGGGAATCTCCCTGCTGAGTTTAAAGAAAAACTAGCTGCTCTGCTATACTGTAGCTGTGTCTTGTTAATCTTACCTTAACTAGAGTACATGAGGGATGTTTTTCCACTGTCAAAAGTACCCATTTTTGCCACCATTTAGGACCCATTTGGGTGTGAGCTGGATGACCCCATATCCACTACGGCACCCATTTGGGACCCGATTGTTTCCACTGCCATTGAGGAAATCCAGATCTAATGGGTACATTTTGGCCTTTAATCCAGATTTTCTGTAGAACCCATTAAAGGGGTCTACAATGGGGTCTTCTCCCAGAAAATCCAGATTAATGGGGTCCAAAGGAGGCTAGGGGGAGGGGATGCACCTTTGGGACCACCCCCCAACATTGGCTTCAAAGTCACTTCGAAGCTGACTTTGAAGTCACTTTGAAATCACTTCGAAGTTGCTTCAAAGACTGCACCCCCCTGCCCCCCAAAACACCTGGGGTAATGGACCGTCCCCTTATGGGTCGATCCGGATTCCCCAGATGGGTATAAAGCTGTTTCCACAGCAGGGGTGTTAGCACCCATTCCTAATGGGTGTTACACCTCCTGTGGAAACACATTGGGTGCTTCCCTTAATCCGGATCTACTAGATCCGAATTAAGAAATGTACCCATTCCTTAGATCCGGATCTTCTTAGATCCAGATCTAAGGGCTGCAGGGGGAAAACACCCGAGATGCACTCAGTCATTTAATTAAATTAATGCCTCTTGTCTCCTTGCTACATTTTTGCCTTGCTATTAATTCTGATTGACAATCTAACCATTATTATTGTATTATTATTATTATAGTTTATTTATAAAGTGCTGTTCATGTACTCAAAAAGCTTACACTTTTGCCTGCCTGTATTTATGTTTCGATACAATGGGTGTTTTTCCACTGTCACTAGAAGTACCCATTAAGTACCCATTAATGGGTACAAAAATGCCATTATGTACCCATTAATGGGTACTTAATGGGTACTTCTAGTGACAGTGGAAAAACACCCAATGTCCATTTCTCTCTATCGCCCGCTATTGAGGTCTCAGAATGAAAGTGTATTTTTTATTATTTTATTTTAATAAAGATTATCAAATTTGTTTTTTCTTCCTAAGAACTTCTTTCTTTTCCCTTACCCCTGGAACTCCACCTCAGCTATTTGCAATCTGTCTTTGACAGTTTGTAAAACCCACCTATTAACCTTGGATCCTTAGGAACGTCTGGAAGAGTAATTCCCCAGATAAAAACCAATTTATTCCTTTTACAACAATACTTTATTTGGGGAATGTCTTTGTTTTGATTCATCATCTTATGCCATAGATGGGTCTGCCCTGTTGGAAATCTCAAAATAGCTTAAAATCATGGTTGTGTTCTAATAGCCCTCTTCCCATAGGGCTTTCCCTATTGTAGCCAGGAGTAACCACACATCACTGGTTCTCACTAGCCTACCAGGTTTCAGTTCCGTTCAGTATATCTGTAAAACATTGCTGAAAACATTACTCCAAAGTTCTCTGCAAAGCTATTTAAAAAGTTATTTTAGGCACACTGTTGAAGGCCTTTCTTTCAACACCTGTTGAGTTTTGTTATGCACAACCAAGCTATGATGTGTTATTTAAATCAGGTGTGGCCTTTCAGATGTTGCTGAACAATTACTCCCATTGTTCTTTCCAATTGCCCAGGCTAACAAATAGTTATGGGATTCGCAGATCAGCAACATCTGAAGGACTATAATTTCATCACATCCAATTCCAAATGAAAGGTAGAAGCATGCAGAACTGTTTCAAGTAACCTTTGTGGGAGTCTGAAATGTCTGACAGACTACAGAAACAGACTATTTCAAAGCAAGATGCCAAGGAAACAATTTAGACTGGGATACAAGAGGGAAAGCGTGATAGATCTGGTTTTCTGTAAAGAGGCCAAAGTTGTCTACATGTAGTCTGGAGTGCTTACATTAAGCTTTTACCCATACATGCTTTTAATTAATTGACTCCATGGTGAAGTATGGGAGACACCATCAGGTATGTTATAAAGATAGACTGTGTCTGCAGTGCACCAATGGCTGAAGACCTTTTTCACATCTTTCTTGTCTATCACTGGTACTATTCAATTGGGGTAACTAGTTTGCACCCTCTTTTACAAAATGGGACCCATTGGAATGCAGAACATAGGCAGAGAGAAAATGTCCAGGTTGACATATAGGGCAGCTTTGTTTTTTGTTTTTTCTAAGGCTGTCTGGCTTAGGAAATTATTCATTGAATTGAATATGGGGTCTTGCAAGGCAGTGAAGACAAAATAATTATGCTATTTTTCTTTTGATCTATGATTTTATCCTTCTATATTTTATGATTTTCTGTAGATTCGTAAATTTGATACGGTCAAATGACTAATCAATAATGAAGGATTGATTGCATATCCTAAAACTTCATCACATGAGCTCAATATCAATCAGCTATTGCAAAAACTGATTTCAACCCAGGACCCAGAGAAACTACTTGAAATGTAGAGAATCACAGGAAGTTGAAGGTGTAGATAAATGCTGTACTGGGCTAAATCCATGGTTACAGTGTTCGTGCATTTATATTCATTTATATTTTTATCCAGACCTATACCCACAGGTCTCAGGGTGGGTCACAATAAAATCATAATGAAAACAGATTTTAAAAAGCATCACTAAAACAGTCACAGTGCCTGCATGGACAGGTCACGTTATTTCTTCAGGCAAGGGTAAAGAAGTGATGCACTTTGGCGGGGAGGTTATTCCATAATCTCAGAGCTACAATCAAGAATGGCTTCCCACACATTCCCATCCCCTAACCACAGAAGATGGTGGGACCACCAAGAGGGTCTCACTGGCAGATCCTAGGGCACAGGCAGGTATTCCTTTAGATATTTGGAGCCCAGTGTTAGAAGCAGTCATGTGACTCCAGCCACTGATGGAATGAGTCATGAAAGCTCTTGACTGTCAGTAGCATGGAGCATTGGTCTATTATCGTTTTGACTAGATCCATCTGACTTTTTCTGTCATTGGTCTCCAAACAACCACCACAATGGACTGAGAGATCCATTTGTCTCCTATGTGATGGGACATGCCTTGAAGTTTTCACAGAAACAAATGCATTTTGCTGCAATTGTGAGTTCAGCAACTTATAGACACCTGGGATTCAAGTATTAAGTGATGTCCTCTTAAGTGATTTTGTATTATTTTTGCTAACCAATTATTTTATTCTTTGAAGGAATAGTAAATTTTGTTTTGCTTTTGTAACTAAAGAAACCTATTGTACTTTTTCTTTCTCCTGAAAGCAGTGTGTGTGAGAGATTAATTCCTGTCTTTAAAAAAAAAAATCTATTGCATTTTTGCCTTGCAAATTTCTCTTTGGGTCACAGCCCACCCAACAGGAGCAAGTGGTGGTGGAACGTAGTGTCCTTTATGTGAATGGCTCAGAGTCAGACACTGACTACACAATTTTTGACACACATGCCTGCTGTTTGTTGATTAACTGTCTGGGTTTTTGTCCCTGTTCTGCACTTCTTTGTCTTCTTGGGTATAAAATACCTAAGAACATCTTGCCTTTGTTCTGGTCAGCACAGAATGAAGTTGGATAGCCCTTTAAACTAAGGCTCTTTATTCAAAATACTGTAGAATTTTTTTTTCTCCTACTGTACAGTGTTTCTCCTGAGATACAGTTGACTTTATTTTGCAACTGTTCTCCTTTTTAACTTTCATTAAACCCTGGTGTTTTTCTTCTGGGAATACCCTCATTGTGGATGTGAATCCACTCTAAGCATTTCAGGTTAATTCACTTTGCTGTGCCCTCATCTGCCATGCTATGCTGGTGTGTGTGGGTGCACATACACTATGACCTCTATAGATGCTCTTGGGCTGAAACTTTAAGTCAGGCTGCATTCATAGACATTAGAAAAGAACCCCTAAAGTGGCTTAAAGATGGTTCACAGGTGGGATGGTTCACAGACCAGACTGCCCCTTCACCTTCATGAATATTATAGTCTAACAAAGGTGGATTAGAGAAGGGAGAACCACGTGCTACTGTTCTTAAGGCTGCATTCACACTAAGTTTTAATCCAGTTTAAGTCCTGTTTCAGAATCAGAAAAAATATCAATAAAGTAACTAGTCATTTTCCTTCCATATTATTTAACCGAAAGGTGGATTTTCTGAGTAAGAGAATGCTGGAAGAAAACAGCTCACTTTGCCAATGCATTATCTCACTCTGAAAACGGGCTGAAGCTTTTACAAGTGAAAATCACTTCGTTAGCTATTTTTATTTCTGTGGGAACTGAGGCTGATTTGCTCTGTTTTTATCATTTAATAAATCTTCTTGGGATTTTTACCTCTTAAGAGCAACTTTGGTGTTCATGTGTAAGTGTAAACATAGACACCTGTATATGTTTGCAATTTGGCGTCTGGACCAATTGTATCCAGGCATCTCACCCTCACTATGCTACAAGCATTTTAAAATGCTGCTTCGTTGGCGGAAGGACTGCCTCGCGGTTCATCCCAATTTCAGAAGAGCCTCTTCCAGCAGCATTCTGCACATTCTCAGAAGCTTTGTGCTACTAAAAGCGCTGAACTGAACATGCCTGCAAAGGGAAAAGTGCCTGTAAGTTTCCCTTGCAAAGTACCCTGTTTTATTTTCCCCGACGTTTCGTCCAGAACTGACTGCCAAGCGATGAAAAGTACGCCGAGGGGCATCTTCTGTGCTGGTCTCGAGAAGCCCAACCCAATACAGCCCCCCCCCCTCTCGCCCCGTTGCTTAGTCTCGCGCTCAGACGTAAGATCCAACGGAGGCAGCTCCCGCCCTCCCGGTGCTCGCGAGTCTCCTCAAATGGTGCTGGTGTTTCAAGGGAGACCGTCGAGAGAGGCTTTTACTATGCAATCAATAGTCTCAGGCAGGAGTTCCTCGGTCCAGCCTTCCTCCAGCCGGCTGAATATACTATCTTGACGATCCAGAAAACCCCACGGAGAAGAATGGCTCCATTCGCCACTGGCCTTCTATGGGCAGCCCCCCACTTCTTCCATGGCCAGTCATAGAAATCGCACAGGGGAACTTTGTCCAGGAAATAAAAGTGGATCTCTCTGGGGTGGGGTTTGAGGCTTGGGTGGTTTGTGTTGGGGTCCTCCTCCATCCCACCTTGACTGAAGCCTACATTTTTTGAAACATTTCAACCTGACAGTTCACATCCTTCAAACCTCCTTTAGGGAAGAATATCTGGGTGAGAAAGAACTGAGGCCCACACTGGGAAATTTTGAAAAACTCACCTGGTGCAAATGAGTGTGTTGCACAAACTGCCAGGTCTACCCAGAAGTTCAAGTGACTGGAAGATTATACTGGGCCAGATGAGTATGGGTATAGGTGCATACATGGGATCCATTCCTAGGCAACCTGAATCCATACAGTGGCAGAATCCTGAGACGTTTCTGCATTTGCTTCCCATCTGCGGAATGGGAATAGTGCATCCCCACTGGTGTGCACTAGCGTTTGCACTTTCAAATTAGTGCCAAACTAATCCCCCATTTGCCCAGAGACTCATTTGGGTCTGGATGCGTGTCCAGATGTCACCACCTTCTGCATGGAGCCCAGCACAACTGTGCCATTCCCACAACAATGGTGATGCGCTGCACAACCAACCCCTGGCACCAGTAGAGCTGCAAATGGTTGCTCCTCGGGCCAGAAGAGGTAAGGCTGTGGATGTGTGTGTTGCACGATTTCATGCACCGCTGCTGGGGTACTTCTGGGATGGCAGGTCATGTTTCTGATGTGGAAACACCTCCTGAAAGTGCTGACAGTGCTTCTCAGAAGCTACCCCAGTGTCTACTAGGAGACCAAGTGTGAATTGGCTTCTTGTTGGGAATCAGAGGCATCTTGGATACCTTTAAAGATTGTTAAAAGGCTTGTGGACTCCCACATTTCTAGTCCATAGCCTCAACTAGGCCCAGAAACATAGATCATTTGTGCACTGGGCTTATTCCAAATTATATTCCAGGACAGCGTGTGGTTGGCAGGTCCCTATTCTGGGATATAATCTAAAATAAGACCCACTGCAGAGAAGACTATAGAAGCTGGCGTTCAGAATTAAACTTTTCCAAATCCTGTCCACACCCCTTCCAGCTGTGTATATGGTTTCCATTCAGAGCCCAAACAGAGCAGTGTTCTGATTATATTTATCTGTGGTGGCTGTCAGCTAAAGAAGTGTAAATAAAAACATGTGTTCTTTGCCTGTTTACTACTTCTTGTTCATCTGTTCACATCTGGTTTTGTCATTAAGCAGACTAAGGCAGGGGATACTGGTGGGTCCAGGCAGGTCCCCTTCACCCCATCACACTTCCCCAAGCACTTACCCCACCAGCTAGCTGTTTTCAGGTAGGATGGAGGACATGGACTCACACCCAGTGCAAAAATGGGGTCTGGGGTTGGATTAAGGCTCACTACCTTGCCCTTCCTTTCAGTCAGCAAAGTGCCTTGAACAGTTCTGGATATGATGAATTTGCAAAGCTTCTGAATGCTGACCCTCCTGAAGAGCCTCCACATCTACACAGGCTGGCTGGGCTAGAGGCCTTTAGCAGTAAGGATATGATCCTTGGTGAACAAAAGGGGGGTGTTAAATACTGTCTGAGGAAACAGATAGGATCCAGCCAATGTACCTGAGTGTCAACAAAAGGACATAAACTGTAGACTTAAGGCAACAACAAGAACAAGTAATTCCAAAGTACCTCAGAGACAGCAGTGTGTGGTCCTCACAGTCCCATTCCTTGCCTAATCTACCCTTTCTAGCTCATAATGCTTATGAGAGGCAGGAAGGTCATACTGGTGTGTGAACCATCTCAACTTGAAGTCATCTGGAACACTGAAAAAAAAACTACCTCAGAAGCACCTCAGAGAAGGCTACAAGGTGGGATCATTCACACATCAGCCTGCCCCTCCCCTAACAATTCTGTGCCAGGATAGGTGGACTAGAGAAGGACTGGGAAACATGAAGGCAACAAACTGTTTCTCTGAGGCATCTTTGAGATGCCCCTTCTGTTATGTCTGAACACAGCCTCTGAGACTCTTCAAATATGCTTTCGTTTTTTTAACTGAATGTGATCACAAAAAGGCTTCGCTGTCACCGCCCTTGCCCGAAAGTGTCTCAAAATGCATATTATGTAGGTTAGTGGTGAGATGAAAACATTAGCTGCCACACGCTTTGGAGCCACTGTGTGTGAACACTGCCTTGGATGTGCGAACTTGCAGTGGAAAGGAGCCTGAAACTCCAAACTTAGTGGCTCTGTGAATTCCTCTCAAAAAGCTATAAATGCTTGCCTGTCCAATACTGTCAACAGACACATAAACACAAGGGCCAGTACACCCCAGCCAAGTGGCAGAGTGTATTTAATGTTTAAAGCAATATTTGTGTCTAAGAAAAATAGTTTTCTCCTGAGCAGGAAAATGTGTTTTTGTAAAAGGTATTAATCGTTTGCACCCTTTTTTAGAGACTCGACTGTTTAGGAAAGTCCTTTGGTGAAACAGACTAAGGAAAGATGCTTCAGTTGTCACGGAGGAAGACGGAGCGAGTGGGAGAATTGGTGGAATCAGGGAAGAGCCAGCAAATCCAGACAAAGTGACTAGCTCAAGGAATACAAATAGGGCTGTGTCTTCTCCATTTTCCTAAACCCTAGTCGAACTCAAGCAAGAAAAACAGAGGCACCAGGGAAGCGAAAGTGCCAGAGGCCTCCCTTGACTAAGTTTGCCTCTGGCCATAAGACACTTACCTGACTGTTCATGGAGGCCTGTCAAGAGATCATTGGGCAAAGCTCCACAGTAAGTGCCCCCTAGAAATCCTTTGCTAGGAAACATGCTTTCAATACACATTCACTCAGGTGCATACACATTCACACATTCACACATACAACCTGAGGAGCATCTCCAAATGGCATGGATGACTCTTCAAACTGTACTTTGGAAGCCTCAGAATCAAGGCTTCTATGTAAATTGTTGTTGATATACGCTCCTGTTGCTGCTGCTGCTGCTGCTGCTGCTTAAAGAAAGAAACATAAGGCTGTCAGAGGTGGACCATAACAAAGGGAAAGCATCAGTGCTTTTTAAATTGTGCTGCTGGAGAAGATTTTTGAGAATCCCTTAGACTGCAAGAAGATCAAATTAACCAATACTAAAGGAGATCAATCCAGACTGCTCACTGGAAGAGCAAGTACTGAAGCAGAAACTCAAATACGTTGGCCACAAAATGAGGTAAGGATTCACTACAAAAGACTCTGATGCTAGGAAAGATTAAAGGCAGTAGAGAAAA
Organism: Aspidoscelis tigris stejnegeri; assembly: GCA_023333525.1. Classification (NCBI taxonomy): domain Eukaryota; kingdom Metazoa; phylum Chordata; class Lepidosauria; order Squamata; family Teiidae; genus Aspidoscelis; species Aspidoscelis tigris. The sequence goes on from JALMGA010000003.1 coordinate 78,729,393, forward strand.
GAACAGAAAGTGAGATAGATATACAGTATAATGGAGGCAACAGAGTCAAAAACAGAGTCTGGGAGAATATGGAAGACAGATGCACCCGACATGCTGTGGGTCATGAGGTCAGAAAGAATTAGTTACAACTAAATACCAAGTGACATTGTGCTCCTTTATAAATCTATGGTGAGGCCACACTGGGAATATTGTGTCCAGTACTGAGGTCTATTCGCACTTTGGCCACTAGTCAATAAGTAGTGAATGTCTGGGGAAGAGCATATGCCTTCCCTCCCCAGAAGCTCACTAACTGTTGATTAGGTGAGGAGCACAATTTCAAATGTTTTACCAACATTTACCTAAAGCTTACGTGAAGCATCTGGTGGCACGACCATTCACTCTGCATCTGTTTCACTGCATTTTGGTGGGCAGGGAATGTGGTGTCCGCACAGTTGCGGTTGCAGCTGTGATCAATTGTTCACTCATGCAGTGATTGGACCTCTGATGCCCAGGAGTGGCAATCAATCATAGAATCGAAAGAAGGGCATTCAATCATGGCATGGGTGAGTGATTGATTGTGCACCTCTTGCAACAGCATCCAAGCGTCCAATTGCAGCAGCAAGGAGGTGGAACTTCCGGTTTCAGAGGCATGGATGTGGGCTGGTAAACAGGAGGACCATTCACATTTCTGGCTGGTAATGGACACTTTGGGGAAGCTTATCTCTTGGCAAATGGTCCAGCTTTACCTGAGGTTTACCAGTCTTAGTTCACAGCAGCCTAATCAGAAAAGCCCAAAAAGGCCTCTGGTCACCACATCTCAGAAAGGGTATTGTAAAACTGGAAAGGGGGCAGAAATGAGCAACCAGAATGATTAAGGGGCTGGAACACCCTGCTTACAAAATCAGGCTGCAACATCTAGGCCTATTTAGCTTTGAAATACAGCATTTAAGAGGTGACCTAACTGAAATATATAAAATCATGGATGATGTGGAAAAGGTGGATAGTTAAAATGGTTTTCCCTTTCACACAACACTAAAACCAGGGGGTACTTTACGAAGCTGATGAGCGGGAGAGTTAGGACTGACAAGGGGAATCTTTTTTTAACCCAGAGGTCACCGATCAATGGAACTTACTGCCAGAAGAGTTGGTGACAGCAACCAACTTAGATAGATTTAAGAAAGGTTTAGATAAATATATGAAGGATAGGTGTATCAATCTAAGTTATGCTTAGATTTTCCTCCAGGTTGGAGAGACAGGTATGATGCTTCTAAAGGACATTTGGGGGGATTCAAAAAGAGGTAAAGGTTTTGCCTTCATCTTCTACTTGAGAATTCCCAGAAGCAATTGGTTGGCCACTGTGTGAGGCAAGATCCTGGACACATGAACTGTGACCTGATCTAGAAAGACTCGTCCTAAGCTCTTCTGGATAAACAAGAACAATGGCTCCAATCAGGGCATCTTCCACCGACACAACACATGATGCCTGCAGCAGTCACCTCTAGAATTTAGTACTGCAGGCTCCTCTTTTTTCTTGAACTGAAAACTTTCCCTAAATAGAAGTGTAAGTGACCATGTATCTTTAGCCTCTTGATGCTTTTACTCCTGCTCACCAGATGGGGGCCTCCAATCAACAAGATACCAATAGAATCCCATTCCCATGAAAACATTCAGCTAATGGGACCAATGCCTTTCTTGGCTCTGTAAATGAGTAGGAGAGTAATCAATATGAGTAAATTTCTCCTTGGATGGGATGATCTGTACAGAATTTATTCTCTGGTGGGATCAATCAATATGGATATCTTTTGCCTTTGAATAATTGTTGGGTTTAAAGATCTAGGTGCAGGTGGGATATTCCAGTGCGGAATGGATGTCTGTGGCTTTTGAGCAGCTTTTGAGCTCAAAGGAGTTCTGGAAGGAAACCAGCCCTGCAGATGTTTGCTTTGGTAAGGTACACTGTCAAGCGCGCATTGCTGCTCCTTCTATAAATTGTGTTTCCTGTCAAAGGGCGAAATGTCAAGAGTTTTACAGCTGCAGGTTCTGAACCATGCAGACCATGAGATTTGCACAAAGAGACATGAAGTCAGGGCTGTTTATGAGAACAGACCTCCATCCTGAGCGGGTGCTTATTTTCGCAAAAGAGAGTCCTACTGATTTCTGTGGACTTGCTCCTAAATAAGCAGGCAGCAGACCTCTGACATTTATTTTATTTTTTGTGTTTATTTGCTGCCTTTCCTCCAGAAAACTTAAGGCAGCAGGCACTATTTGTTTGTTTGTTTGTCTGTTTGTTTGTAAAGTTTCTATACCCACTGGTTTCTCTCAGTGGCTCACAAGAAAAATACATTGAAATATACTAACTCCCTCATACATTTTAATATAATTAAAATGATAGATATACTAGAAGTAAAATAAGACAGAACCAGGAGAGCCAGCCAAACTTTTTAAAAGCCTGCATTAATTAAAATATCTTCACCTATTGCCTAAAGTCTTACAAAGATGGCACTAAGTATATCTGTTTGAGGGCGCCTGGGTGCCACCACTCAGAAGGCCCCTTTTCCCTTGTACCAGGTTGCTTTACTTCAGTTGAAGTGGGCATAGAGACCACGGTTTCTTTTGTTTATCTAAGGTTATGAGGAGGGACATATGGTTTAACATATTCCTTCAGGAAAGGGACTTCTTTATGATCCTAAACCATTTATTTGTTTTAGTATTTATATCATGCTCTGTACCCAAAGGGTAAAGGGAGGGTGACAAAGATTTTAAAAAGATAAAATGCATTGTAACATACAAGCACCAACTACAAAGAAGCTAACTGTTGAAGGCCTAGGTGAAGAAGTATGCTTTAACCAGGGGCTGAAAACCATATAGGCACCTGATGAACCTTAGGTGGAAAACTTTCCTAAAGCCTAGGTCCAAAGACCCTCTCCTGTTCCACAATCTCTTGCATCTCTGAGGACAGCAAAACTACAAAAGGGCATTGATTTTGTGATCTTAAAGCACAGGTAAATATATATGGAATAAGGCACTCCTTCAGGTATTTAGGGCCCAAGGCGTTTAGGGCTTTACCTGTCAGTCAGCAACTTGTATTGGGGTCTATGGTGAATTGGCAACCAGAACTGTTCCTTCAGGACTGATGTGATGTGCATTCAGCTAGAAATTCCTATCAGCAGCCAAACTGCTTCTTTCTACATTAGTTCCAGCTTTCAGAAAATCTACAAGGCTACTCCAAATCCCTTGATGAGCTCTCCCAGTGCAAGACTCTAGATTGGGACTGGAAATGAACTGGGAGCCAGTGCAGTTGATAGAGGGCTGGCATGATGCATTCCAAACTCCCAGTCCCCATTAGCAGTCTGGCAGCCTTATTCTGAACCAGCTGAAGTTTCTGAACCATTTTAACATATTGCAGTAATCTATTGATGCAGAACTGGGACCCAGGAATAACTGATCCTTTGGCTATGCTTTTCCTGGTTCAAGGGGAAGTTCACACTTCTCATCACATCTAGGGGGCAAGAATGGTGAACATCTGCAGGCATGTCATCCCTCCCCCCACATATCCACAGACTTTCCTGTTGTGAGGATGAGTGTCCGGGTGCCGCCATCTTTGTTTCAGAGGTTGGCATGACTGCACATGTGCTGGCACCATCACCAGGATGACATTGATGCACCATGCACGGGGACTTGCATTGGGGCTCATCTGAGGTGTCAGCACACTTGCATGGTGCCTCTGATGCCCTGCCCAGCACCATAGAGGTGTGGTTGGGCTTTACCAGAGATGGGAAAGGCCATCTCTGGTCAAGGTAAGTTTACATATGAAGCAGAAAATCATGCTTCACACATAGCTGGTGTGCAGTACACTCCTGCATGGAAGGGGTCATTTCTGAGTTGAACACGGCCCCTTCCAGTGGAGATGCTCCATCTGGGAGCATATTGCACACAAACTATGGCGCCAAGTGCAGAAAGGCCCCAAGTCTGACACAGTAGCCTCTACATTTTACTGAACTTTTGATAACAGTTGCCCCAAACTCTGCACAGAAGACAGCAGTGCCCAGACATGTCTGCTGACCCAGGTGAGTGTCCTGGCACATGCAGGGTGGTTTGGCATGCACTAGTTTTGGCAAATGCAAATGCTAGTGAATGCCAGTGAGGATGCACCATTCCCGTCACGCTGATGGGAAGTGAAGTGCAGAAAGGCCCCAGGATGGGTCACAACAATAAAAATATATAAAATATACCTAAAATATATTTAAAACATAGCCCTCCCTCTCTCCCCTGCTCTAGCAGGACAGCACCCAGAGGGATCTAAACATCAATGGCCTGGGCGAAGAGGTGTGTTTTAACCAGATGCTGAAAACCATATAATGTAGATGTCTGGTGAACCTCTAGAGGGAGGCTGTTCCAAAGTCTGGGAACCATCACAGAAAAGGCCCTCTTGCATGTCCCTGACTCTTACACCTCTGAAAGGCAAGGAACTACAAGAATGCTCTTACCCAGGACTTGCCATAGTATGCACTAGCATGTGGATGGCAGATCCCTAATTCTAACCTAATTCATAAAGCTACTTGGTCTCATTGCAGTCGCCACCTCTATTGCTAGTAAATTTCATAGACCGATGACTATTTCTTGTTGGTCCTAACTCTCTTGCTGATCAGATGCATGATTTTATATGCTTCAGTCAGGTTACCTCTTAAGCATCATCTTTCAAGGCTGAATAGGTTGCAGCCTGATTTTGCAGGGAATGTGTTCCAGCCTTTTTCTAGACCTTTTTCAGTTTCACCTCCTATCTGAGGAGGCATGATCACCAGAATTGTACACAATATTCCCAGTGTGGCCTCACCATAGATTTCTAAAGAGGCACAATGACACTTGGCATTTGGCTGTGACTAATTCTTCGTGACCTCATGGACCACAGCACACATTGCCCATTCACACCATGTCAGGAGATCCCTCTGGAGCTCTTTACAACCATTTTCAGTTTTTACTACTCTAAACAATTTAGTTTCAGCAAACTAGCAACTACTTACCCCTGCTTCTAGATCACTTGTGAATAAATTAAAAAACATGGATCCTAATACTGAGCCTTGAGCGACCTCACTTCCCACCTCTTTCCACACTGAGAACTAGTCATTTATTACTACTCTCTCTTTCCTGTCCTTTAGCCAGTTACCAATCCAGGACAGGGCCTGCCCTCTTTTTCCATGACCTATGAGATTATTCAGGAATCTTTCATGAGGGACTTTGCCAAAAGCTTTCTGAAAGTCCACATGTTTATTAACATTCTCAAAGAGAATGTAGGTATGTAGGGCATGATTTACCTTTGCAGAAGCCATGTTGATTTTCTTGCAGCAGTGCTGCTCCTCTATGGGCTTAGAAATTTTATACTTTATGATGGCTTCCATCACCTTACGTGGAACTGATGTTAAGCTGACAGGTCTGTAACATCCTGGATCATCCATGGATCCTTCTTAAAAGACTGGTGTTATCCAGGGTACTCCAGTCTTTAGGCACAGAGTATGATCTTAGGAAAAGATTATATTTTGGCTAGAATCTCAGCAGTTTCACATTTGGGTTCTTTAAGAACCCTCAAATGAATGCCATTTGATCCTGGTGATTTGATAACATTTAGTTTATCATGACATGCAAGAACCTCCCCCCCAGATTACCTTTATTCAGTTTAATTCTTTTGACTCCCACAGTGAAAAGACTGACTTAGCTGGAGGCATATGGCCTTTGTCTTCCTCAGTGAAAGCAGAGGCAAAGAATTGACTTAGTCTCTCTGCAGTCCCTTTCTGTCCATTATCATCTAATGGTCCAACCGCTTTTTTGGTTGAATTTCTACTTCTGATGTACTTAACGAAGATCTTATTTTTCTCAATGTTCTTAGTATTCCTAATTGTTGTCCTGCATTTGTTCTGCCAGAGTTTATGTTACTTCCTGATCTCCTCATTAGGACAAGCCTTCCATTTTCTAAATGAGCTTTTCTTGCTTTTAATGACTTCCGATACAGCCACACTGGTGTCTCCTTGGACCTGGCAGTCCCCTTTCTTCTTTTAGGTAGACATTCTAATTGAGCCTCCATTATTATATTTGTAAATAGTTTCTATGCATTTTATTTATTTATTATTTGTATTTTTATCCCACCTTATACCTAAAGGTCTCAGAGTGGGTAACAGCATTTAAAATCAGACATATATTAAAACAGCAGCAGTACATATTAAAACAGTAACAGTGTCTGTAAGTGGGAAGAGATAGTATATTCCTATTTAACCAAAGGCCAGGGCAAAGAGGTGTGTCTTCACTGCCTTTCTAAACATATACAGCAAAGGAGCCAGAAACCCCTTAAGGGGGAGACTGTTCCATAACCTAGGTGTCATCACTGAGAAGGCCCTCTCCCGGGTGCCCACCCCTTTTTCAACTGTGGGTGGTGAGACGACCAGGAGGGCCTGGACTCTTAACTTTCTCTTTCAATTTCCTTTTTACTAGTTTCTTCATTTTGGAGGAGTCTCCTTTATGAAAGTTTAAGCTCTCTGTGTTAGATTGTGTTGACTACTTAAGCTGAAGGTTAAGACATTGTGGTCACTGTTTCCTACTGAAATCAGTTCCAGTGACCTACCAGATCCTGTGCATTACTTAGGGTCAAGTCCAGGATCCCTTTTCCCTTGATTAGTTCCACAACCAGCTGTTCTAGAAACAATTTAAAATGCCTTGTCATGTGTTAATAAAGAGGGCTTACTACTTTCACTTGGCAACCATCCTGCGTGTGAGTCCTAAATCATTACTACACTCTAGAATTTTTTTCTCTTATAGTTGAACAAGAATTTACCCCATCTATAGCCCTTTCTGCACTGAGCCTTATTATGGATTATAACCCAGAATAGGCTCTTGTCATTCACATGGTAGTGCAGATTATGGCAGGTTGTGTATAGGATCTGCCATAATTTGCACCAGCATGCTAATATTAAATCCCTATTCCAGGATATAATCCATAATAAGGCCCAGTGCAGAAAGAGCCTATAAGAGGATAGCTGAAGTCCTCCATTATAACTACATTTTCCTTTTTGGATGCCTACTTGACCTCATTTTCCAAATGCCAATTTCCTTCAGGAATTTGGTTAGGAGGGCGAAAGGACCAGGTATTGTTAGCACAATGCTTCTGTGCATAGGTCTGATTCACCTGGATTCCCTTGGCCAAACCGTGACCTTCCAACTAAATCCCCATAATCTAGTCAAGACCAAGGGATTATGGGAGATGCAGTTTAGCAATATCCAGGAGGACATAGTTGGATCACTAACGATTTATATCATGACAATCCCTGTGAATGTAAGACCATTTGATGTGGTTGGAAACATCTTGCCTAAGGCGCACTGGAGAAGAAGTAGTAGGCTGAGGATCTCTACTTGCATTTTTAGAGATGTTACTACAACCCACCCTGACACTTTTCTGTATGGGGTGGGATAAAAATAAAATTATAAATATAAAAACACATGTATAGAAAATAATCCGTGATTATTTTTTCCCCACTGGAATCATTGCTTCACATTTCCAGGTAAATGTACCATATTTAGGACTGGGATCATCCTAGTTACATTTGAAGGCCAAATCTAAATATGTTGCCATGAAAATGAAGGCATGAATGAAGGATTCATAAGTTGGGGCAGTTTATACCTGTAACAAAGAACAAAAACTCTTGTTTTCAAGGAACCTATTGGGCTTTCCATTCCCACTCTGTGACCTCAAGAAAACAAAAGGTTTAGCTGCACTTATGAACACGATCCATAAGATTTTGAATATCCTACGCTTTGACTGAGTTTCCATGTACTCAGGATCCGGCCCATCCTTAAACCTTCCGCCCAATTCCTAAGTGCCTGAGAGCCCCACTGGGCTTCTGTCGCAAAGAATTGGGCGATACGTCACCGTGGGTCCTCGCTAGCCCAAAGGCAGCCCCTGGAGCTAAGGGAAACTCCTACAGCATTCAAGCTGGGTCCCTAACAGGCGCGGACCAACACCTTCCAATCCAGTAGAGCTGCCTTCAAGAAAAAAGCAATCGACTGCGCTCCGCCTAAGCTTTACTTTAGTTGGATCGCGCGCAGTACCGTATTTGGAAGGAGGCCCGACGGCGGCCGAAAGGGTTCGCCTGCCAAACGATAGTGCGACTCGTAAAGCGTCAGACGTCCCGCGGGAAGCCGTGAAGACGCCGCAAACGTCCCTCTGGAAGTCAGAGCAGGGCCTGGGCGTCGAGCATTTGCTGGCAGATACTGGGAAAGAGGAGGGAAACGGGGGTCTCGCCTCGTGCTTTTCCCCGGGGTCCCCGTCCTGGCGCCGCCACCATTCAAGGCAGCCTTTGCTGAACGGGGCGCCTTAGCTGAATAAAAACGGGCCGGCGAGGCTCATCCCAGAAATCCTTCCACTAAGATGCATTCGTCCCTGGTTCCGCTGACCCCAACGAAACAAATGTCCCCGTCTATAACTTGTTTTTAAAGTACCAGCCGTCTGTTTTCCCCAAAGCCTTCCCGATCGGACCTCGTCCGGCTTCTGTAACGCTCCAAAGCCGAGAATCCAGGGCGTCCCTCGGTGAAGGCCTCGCTCTCCTCCGGGCAGCCCTGACGCCGTACGCTTGGACCGACTTCGCCGCCGCGCCACCTGCTAGCCAGGAGCTCTCGAGGCGGTGGGCGACAGGAGGAGGTGGAGGGGGGGGGTAAAGCTCTCCCGGGACTCCCGTCGAGCAAAGCAATCAAGGCGCTGACAAGTCCCGATACTTCTTCGAGCTGCGGCGCGGGGCCTCAATCGCCTCCTGCGCGTTACCCTTTGGCAGCCCGATCCTTGCAACCAGTTCGCGGCCCCTAAGTTAGGATCGCAGGCCGTCCAGGCTGCTTGGAGACGGATAGGTTCATCCGCGGTCGTTTTCCGCAGGGGAACCCGTTCCCTTCCCACTCGGGCTCGGGGCTTACCCTGCCAATCCTTCCCATATTGAATTACACATTCTGTTAACCGTCGAAACCAAATTTGCCTGCGGCCCTTGCCATCCCTCCCTTCTTCCCGAGATGTCCACGAAGTGGCCCCAGGGGTTTCATTCTGGTGGAAAAACAAAAAACAAAAACCAAAGCTCCTGAGCAAGACGACGGGGAGGGCTGGATGGTCCCTTCTCCGTATTTCGCTCCAAGTCAGAACTGCTGGGCAGCCCACGGGTGTGTGTGTGTAAGAGAGACAGATCGAGTGCGCAAGAGCCCTGAGTTAAGGGATCGAAGTCAGCCATGCCTTGGGGGGGGGAAGCAAGGGGGAGTCCACGATTCCCCCTCCAGGCGAAGCCTTCCCGTCCCCCAAGGTCGTTTCACCACCGGCCTTCCTCTCTCCAGTTTCACGGACGCTTCGCTCCTCCAGCCTCCCCTTCCCCGCCCGCCCCCGGCAATTATTTCATTATTTTTGTACCTGAAATTAATCTTTTTGCCAGGCAGGTCAGCGCGATCAACAGGCCGCTGTTTATTATAATGTTTTCCTATTCCTCTCGGCTCGCCTTGCCCTCCCCGGGCTCGCCGTGGATGTGACCTTTGTTATTTCAGCCCACGCTCAGCAGTTCAATGGAAACAACTCGAGCACGTTCGCTCCTGATAAACATTATCCTTAAAGCCCCGGGGACCCGGGCAGAGTAAACGAGCTTTTCCGACAAGCCCCACATCGGGAACACACATTGAGAGAAGGAACCGGCCGGCCGACGGAGAGGGGAAGGCGGAGCTGGCGTGGCGGTGGGGGGCCCGGCGGTGGGTAGGTGGGGGGCTGGAAGGGACGATGGATAGACAGGTTAGGGGAAGGCAGGCAGGCAGGCAGGCAGGCGCTGGAGGGGAAGCGAGGCGCACGGAGCGGAGAGCAGATCGCCCGAAGATTCGCTTCGCCAGAAATGCAAGGAAGAAGGCGGGCGGGCGAGAGGAATGCATAAGAAAAGCTGGTTATTTTATTCCGAGAAAAACACACACACAGGGAAAGGATGGGGGGTTTTCGGGGGTAAAGGGCTGGAAGCGCAAGAGGCGTCCAGATCACATAAATAAAACGATCGGTCTCTAAGCGCACTGGAGCACGTCGCTTCGGGACTTAGCGCCGCGTTCATAGCGGCATACAGCCGAGAGACTTCGCAAAAGTTCTGTGTGTCCAGCCTTGCAGGGCCTTAAGGGCATCCGAAATGGGCCGCTAGATTCCTCCCGTGGTTCAGAAGCCGGTTCCCCAGGTGGCCAACTTTCTTGTTAGCGAAGACCTCAACGGGTTCTGTAAAGTTGATTCGGAGTTGATAACCTTCGCTTTATGGCCATAAGTTAAAGTATCTTTTTCAGATATATTGATTTAAAAAAAAACACGAGGTCTTTGTTTGAAATAAAGATGCCTAATCTTAGGTGTTCAGCGATCCTAAAAAGGAGTGAAGCCCCATCGTACCCATCCTTATTTGGAAGAGATCCCAGAGGATCTGATGGGCTTGAACTCCTTAAAGAACTCTGTTCGGAACTGACTGCGACCTTCATTAGAAATGTCCCGTGAAACTTCATGGAATCGACTCCTGCCCAAGTGCGTTTGGGAACAGCTGCTAGCTATTAAGGCCGCTCTCCAAATTACAGAAGGACGCGTGCACCCGCACAACCTTTTCACACAAGCAACTAGAACACTCGAATTTAATCGCTGCGAAAGAGCATCGGGCAAAATCCTTGGGAAAGCCCTCAAAAATACATAAGGTTTTCAGGCTTTTGGAAACAGACTTGATAAAATGGTGGTAATTAGCGAAGGCAGCCAAATGAGGTTCGCTGCGCTTTCCTGTGTCACTCTTGAGTGGATTAATGAAGCGTTTGGAAGTACTACCAGGGCAATCTAGACAGACCGGTTCTTCCCTAGCATTTCAAGGGTTGTGCACTGGAAGTGTAGGTAGGTTTCAGAACAAACAGCAATAAGTGAGACTTTAAGTAACGTTATGTGTAGTGTCCGGGACATAGAGACTACACTTACCACCCCGGTTCTGAATCCATTCGCTGCAATAAAATTGTCTACATATTAATTGTTGGTGTTTGTTCTCAAGTTTTTTGCACAGTACTAGCGAAAATGATTTTCACGTTGCTTGTGTTGTTTTGCGCAAATTTCTCGATCAAAGTGGCGGTCGTGGTGGTTGGCGGAGGCGCCGGATCCATCTACTTTACGAATTCGGGATTTGTTTGTTTTAAAGAGCTCTTACGTGATCTTTCACCGTGAACTCAGGACAGTGAACAAAAACAGAATAAATTCGTATAATGTTCAAAAGGGGGGGGAACTGCTCCGTAATGACTAAAATTTACTAAATTATCGATAAATAATTGCTAAAGTCCATAAAACATTGAAGCTTTTAGCAGAAGTAATCAACAAATGAATGAGCGAAAGCATATGTTTTCCCCAGGCACTGAAAGGTGCTAGCTGTTGGCGGCAAGCAAATATCCAAGCGCATTTTGTACCAAATTCTGGGGGCCACCACGGAGAAAGTCCTCCCTCTACCTGCCATTCCATGAACCTCTCAGAGAGGCACATTGTAGGAATCAAGGATATGAAGGCAGGACCGGGAATTTTCAGTATTCCTCTTCAAACTAAATGATTTATAGATACGTCTGTGACGTAATATAAGAGGAATGAGGAATGCTACAGGAGCATAACTTTTTTTTCTTTGTTCTTGAGTCGGCTCCTAAATGGTAGCATTCACTAGGAAGCTGTAGGCCTCTATATTTCACAGAATTCTTCCCTTTCGTTCAGAATATCTATGTGGTGAACTTGGAAATGAGCGAATGCTCCGATTTCTCTGATCTGCTTAGATCGCCCAGAGGACGATCCTCGCTTTCTTTCTTTCCTTCTTTTTTTCCACCAGAGCTACCATGGGCAATCGAAGGGTTCCTTAGTAAGAGACCGACGATCCAGTAGGGCACCAATAAAGGGTCGCTTGCCTGGCATGGCCTAGCGCGGGAGAAATGGCTATGCAAGGACAAGCGCTCTTTGGTTCATACCAGACCTCGGGCCACGTGCGGGACAGCCGTGCCGGCCGTAGTGAAGCGCACATCCATTCTTGCGCAAAGCTAAAACGTTCCAGTGGCTATTCTGAGTTCCTGAGCTGGTTCCCACCGGTGCCCCATAACGAAGCGCTCCTGGCACGACCGGGTTGTTCTTCTTCCTTCGGGTTGCCTCTCCTTGAAATTGAGACGCGTTATTCCTGGGTTTCAGAGCAATGTCCAGTTCAAAGGACCTGCGCTTCCTCGGCGCTTGCTGAGTTTCCCTGTTTCCCTTTGGCCAGCCTCGCCGGTGGAAGCGAGCAAGTTGGCAAGCGGCGGAAATCAGCTTGCACTTGCTTAGCGGAGACTTTTTGGTTTTGTTTTTCTTTTTTACACCCCCGCCGTTAATGGGCTCGACAGTATTTCTTGGATGGGAAACCCTAAAACAGGTTCATTGGCAGCAAGGCCCGTGTGGAAATTCCTACAAGTTATTTCCTAAAGGACGTGTCGAAGGATGGGGTGGGAAGAGAGGCTGGGTGACAGCTTTCCCTCTCAACAATAGCAGGGGGAAATCTGCCGCTGAGGTTCCTGCGGGTGTTATCTGCGCGACGTGTCAAGAATTCTGTTCATTCTACCCCTCGATTCAGGAGCACAACTGTGCCAGCCAAAACACACATTAAAGCCTCTCACTTCCAGCAACGCATTACAGAGCTCAGCTCACCGCAAACTCAACCACCACTTTCAGATACTTAAAAAGTATATATCCCGCAATAATATTAATTAATTTTTCACGTGGTTGCAATCTGGATTCTATTTATACGCAGGCCAAGATTTAAAGTAGGGGTCCATTAGTGAATCAATAACCTCCTCGTTCTAGGACCCAGCAAGAATTTATATATAAATATACATTTGTGTGCGCCGAGGTGGTTGTTGTTTTTTAAATACCTAGAGACTTATGGATGCTAGGGGAGATTAAAACCGTTCAGCAAAGCATCTATTCTAAGGACGCATACGGGGAACGGATCCCTCCAGAGTTCAGTTTTAATAACTGCTACGATTTCAGTGGAGAAGAAAAAGTGTGTTTCGGTGGCGATATGCAAAGCTTTTGTGTGTGTTGTGGGGGCGGGAGTGTGTCATATTCCTGCAAAAAAATTTAGAAGGGTGATAATTCCGTTCATGGATCCACAGCAGATAAATTCCCTGCTGTCTCCTCTGACCTCTGCTAGTGTTACTAAAACTCTTGAGCTGCGATTCTATAGGTTATATCACCCTCATTCTTTACACCTTTTTTTTTTTTTGCAAGACGGCGCCGACCTTCCAAGTAGAGACAAAAGTCACTTTCTGGGAAAGAGGGAACATCGCTTTGAGATAGGACGGCATTCTTTTCAAGCCACAGAGATATTTATTAAAACCCATAAGAAAGCGATGTTGTTATCGATTACTAGGAAACGAACCCTGCAGGGCGCGCACAATTATTGCCCGCCGGAATTCATGCATTGTGTCGGTGTCGGATGCAGACTTTACTCCGGGGTGGGACTATGAGCCCTTTTCGGTGCCACTGTCCATTTGTCATCCGAGGAATAGTTTGACTTAAAAAAGCATCTGCAAGGGGGGATCTTTTTCCCAAGAGGAGGGGACCTTCCCACATCTGCCCTCTCTGGAAGCGCCGGGCGAGCACCCACGCTGGGGCTCTTCTGCACCTCCGTCCTCCGCCCAGGGCGTCTGTCGCTCTCCCTCTGGATTCCAGGTGCGGATCCGATCCCCTTGCAGCAGTGAACGGAAGGCCCTTCCGCGGCGACGGTGCCAATCAGCCGCCGTTACCAATCAAAAGGCCGTTTCCCCTTTAGGACCGCCCCCCGCGGGGCGTGTCCCCGGTGAGTGATAGCCTGAGACGCCCCGGCCGGGCCGGCCCAGCCCACGTTGCTGCGAGATTGAAATGCAGAACTTGAGTCTCCTCCATCGGGGAAGCGGCTGCCTCGGGGTCCCTTTGCGTGACGCCCTCGCGGTCGCCCGCGGTGCAAAGCGGAGGCAGCCGGGGCCCTCGCCAGCGCCGAGTGCGGCAGGCCGGGCAGCTGTGACGCCGCCGCCGCCGCCGCCGCGCTCCCTCCAGGGATCGGAAAGTCAAGGCGCCCGCCCGGTGTCCCGCTTCCAGCCATGGGTAAGTTCGCCCGGGAAGCCGCAGGAGGGCTCGGCTGGCGCCTCGGAAGGTAAAGAGGCGCAACAGCAGCGCGAGACCGCGCGCCGCGCAGGCCTGCCTGCCTGCCGCCTGCCTGCCTTGCGAGACTCGTGCGCCCGCAAGTTGCAAGGCGGCCGCCGCTGATCATGCCGCGGTACAGCGAAGTCTTGGGCAGCCGGAGGCAGGCAGGCAGGTGGCTGGAGCCTGGCCGCGCTGGCAAGAGGTCTCGCCCTCGCCCGGGTTGGAGGTGCTGGAGGTTCGGGGGAAGGCTGGCCGGAGAGGGAAGCAGGAAAAGTTAGCGATCGGCAGATATTTTAATAGCTGCGTCCTCTGGAATGCGGCAGCCCTGCCAAGCTGACGACATGTTTTTAAAATTCTATTATTATTAACAATAATAATAATAATAATAATAATAATAATAATAATAATAATAATAATATAATTATAATTTGCTATTAAAGGGCGGTACAAGGCGAAAGGAGGGCCGTAGCAGTCGGGATCCCTTTGCGCACATCTGGAGCGGGCGGCCCGTCTTGTCCCAGCTGCTCGCCTGCGAATCTTAAGCAGAAGCTGCCCCGATCCTGCTGAACTTGCTTCCGAGGGGTGCCGCGGCCCTCCCGGCTCGCTTTCTTTTGCTCCTGGCCTGGCTGGGAGGTCTCTGGGGTGTCAGAAGGAGCGAATTCTCCTTTTGTCTGCGTGGGTTTGGATTGTGGCCTGAGGGACCCCGGACCCCCCTGCGAGGCTCCTTGATGTTGTTTTAGGATGGCGTGAGGCGGCTTTGCAAGAGCAGCAGCTGCGCGTTTTCCCCAATGGTGTTGATTAGGCACGGATTTGGAAGTTGTTTATTTCTTTGGCAGCCTGGTCCTAACCCTGTTGTTCATTGGGAGAACATTTCAGTCTCAGCATGTCTTTCCTGGGGATCAGCTGTGGGTTACTTGCCTCCAAGGGCAAATGGTGAGGAGTAACTGTGTGCGCTGACTTGTAGACAAGAAGGCCCCTTTGTTTATTTCCTGCCCAGTGGCTTGCAGTTCAAGTCCAGTAGGCACCTCTTCGGAAAGCAGTATATCCTGGAGTTACTCCAGAGTTTGGGAGGCCTTTGGGTCAAAAATGTTTCCTGAATGAATCTTAGATGCCTGTACCTTTCTTAAGAGTTTGGGAGGCCTTTGGGTCAAAAATGTTTCCTGAATGAATCTTAGATGCCTGTACCTTTCTTTGCTCGCAGAGCCAGCCTTTGGGGAAGTCAACCAGCTCGGTGGGGTGTTCGTCAACGGGCGCCCCTTGCCCAACGCCATCCGGCTTCGGATTGTGGAACTAGCCCAGCTGGGCATCCGACCCTGCGACATTAGCCGACAACTGCGGGTCTCCCACGGCTGCGTCAGCAAGATCTTGGCCCGCTACAACGAGACGGGCTCTATCTTACCGGGGGCCATTGGAGGTAGTAAGCCGCGTGTCACCACGCCAACGGTGGTGAAACATATCCGGACCTACAAACAAAGAGACCCCGGCATCTTTGCCTGGGAGATCCGGGACCGGCTGCTGGCGGATGGCGTGTGTGACAAATACAATGTGCCCTCAGTCAGCTCCATTAGCCGAATCCTGCGTAACAAGATTGGGAATCTCTCACAACAAAGTCACTACGAATCCTACAAGCAGCATCAAGCAGCCCCACAACCAGCCTTGCCTTACAATCATATCTACTCCTATCCTAGCCCCATCACTGCGGCAGGAGCCAAGGTGCCTACTCCCCCTGGTGTGCCGGCCCTACACAGCACGGTTCATATGCCTCGGACCTGGCCTTCCTCTCATTCCGTCACTGACATTTTGGGAATCAGGTCCATAACAGATCAAGGTAAGAAATTCACAGGGCTTGTTAGCAAAGCAAAGAGGGGGATATAGGAAAGGAGGGGGTTTCTTCTCTTTCTCTCCTAGTTTCCTATTAAACATGCTTCAAACTGCCCAAGACATTTTTGAATTACTTTTATGACTTCATTAATTGTTATGTCAAATTACTAATTTGTTTTAAATACACTAACATAATTAGAAGCTCAATAATAAAGCATTTTTCCTTCTTTTTAATCCACTTTCTTAGTTTCATTTAAGAACCTTTAATATATATATCTTTTGCCTCAAGAAAATAATTCAGATGTTCCTCGGGAAGTGGGTCTCACTGGGAAGTCTTGAGACTTAGGGGTGCAAAAATCTGCTGAGTGCACACATAGGCTATTCCATTAAATATATATATATAAAGTGCACCTCAGATTTGGATTAGGTGAGCTAATTAATGCATGAAACAATTATATAACAGATCTTCATATATCCTATTTAATCCAGCCAAACTCCAAGCTTCACTAGTAGCCAGTTTGTATAAATATAAGCCCTAGCACTTTCCAATAAATTTCAGAAGAAATTTCATTGAACTTGAATCAACTTACTTTTGAGTAAAGGGGAGCAGAGTTGGACATGTAATAGGTGTATCTGGGCTGCAGTCATGTACTGGAAATTAAACTATTATGCTAGGTGACATTTATGTCTAAGCTTGGGCTTTAGCTTGTACTGTTAGTCTTATTTGAAGTATTGGTGCTTGTGGAAACACATTTTCCAAGGCTGTATAATATTGTGATTAGATGTGGAAAGTCTGTGAGCATGCCGTATGGTTTGTTGATCCAAGTTCCAGTCAATAGGTGCTAACTAGAATAGATCCATATACTGAATGGTTTTGGGTTTTTTTTTAACATTATATATACTTATATAGATATTATTAATTGGTATGTTGACATAAGCACCCTTTCCATGGGAGAGTGTTAGAATGGTAAATAATATCCTGACCTTTTTATTTGTAAACTGCATGGTCTATTAAGTCCATGAGATATAGAAATAAGTACCAAAAAATGCATTTTATTTAGTTTTTTGTTAGGTAGTTTGTGAGGTGCATGATGTCAAAATGATGGAGATAAGATGGAAATGTATGAGAAATATTCACAGAAGCAGGGATATTTATTTTTATTAGTTACTGTCACTTTGTATACCTATGAGGTACTGTTTTACACCCCCTCCGCACACACATAAATAAGCAAGCAAGAACTTCTGCTCACCCCTTGGAGCCCCGTTGTTCACTCTTAAGGGAGGGATTCCACAGGAAAGGCATCTTCTTAAAATTGCAGGCAAATCCGCCACCAGTTCTCGCAATCAGGGCAAATTTGCTCAGACAGGAAGTTCAAATGTCACCTAATTGCTTTCGTTCTTCTGCTCCACTTTGTTTTCCTCCAAAGTGGTGGTCCAGAAAAGTGAAACTACTGATGTTTAACTAGTGTTTAGCTCTTTTCGAAACGTTATTCCTCTGCTCGCTTTTACTGACTTTGCCCCAGAATTTGAAATGTTGCCATTGAGAAGGCAATTGTGATGGTTTCTAACAGCGACAACTCTGAATTAATCATCTCAAATATTTGCTTGTGTGCATCTCAAATATCAGCTCAGTCTCGAAATGTACTTCTGCAGGAATCCTGTAGATCTTAATGGATGTCCCCCACAAAGTGGAAAAATAAACTATCCTTGCCTTTAATCTGTGTTTTACTGAACATGATTAACTGATTATAGCTGCTACCACTGTATTAAGCATCTGATATGGAAAATACATCTAAATCAGCAAAGTTTATTTCCCTCTCATATTACTTTATTCGTTGAGTGAGGACAAAACTAAAATCCATAAAATCAGCTATTTGCAAACTGAACAATACTTTTTAAGATTCCAAATGGGACTCTTATTCGTACGCTTTAAACCTCACAATGTACTCTCCATTTTATCTTAGAGTGGAGGGAATATTTGTGAGGGTTATTTGCGTATGTGGGGTAATAGAGGAAAGAGAATGCGCCTATTCCTTGGTAGTTCATATGACGTGGTCAAGGGTTCTTGCCTAGAGGCAGAGGCTTAATGGGAGAACACTGAATGGCAGGGAGGTTTACTTTTGCTACCCAATCAGTTTTGCTCTGTTCCCTGCTTGATCTAGTTTGCTGAGCTTCATCTCAGGGTTGTTTGTCTTTGATTTATAGGATAAGCTAATCCTGCTGAAGCAGCAAGGAAGCCCCCATGCATGGGTAAGGGAGAGATCACTTGGCAGCTAGAGAGAGATGTATGTCAGCTGAAAAGCAGCGCTTCATGGCACAAAGAAGAAAGGAAACCAAAAGCTAGAACTCCAGGCAAGGGATTGTAGAGGTGACTTAGGAAGAAAGGCAGGAAGAGAAGAAAAGGAAAGATGGAAAAAATTACTCAGGTTCAATTTATTATGAGGGTTTAGGCCTTTGATCCATCATTCATTGCCCTTTAGGACATCCTAAATGTATCTTCCCTTGTGCACTGTAGATACCTCATTTATAAACTATATATACTTAAAAGGTGTCACTCATCAGAGCGATACATTTTAGCTTAATTAGTTTATGGATGCAGCTGAACAAGAGCAAGGATGTCAGCTTCCCAAAATACGCCGATTTGGAAATAAAGTCTGGTTAAAATGCAACTCTCTCCCCCAAAGCACCATGACTCAAGTGTAGTATCTAGTTTCTCTAAGGGCTTTTGTCTGAAGCGGCTTGGTCCTCTGTTTCTGAAGGACCTTCTTTATGGTGCAAGTGGGGTGGGTCATACATTTGAATGACAATTCTTCCTAGTTTAGTGGGTTTGGGCCAGTTGTACATATGTGTGTGCACATATGTGTGAGTAAATAATTCTGCTGTTCCATAGCTTTGAAACAGGTAATTCCTAAACATTTTGAAAAAGCAAAAACCTCCATTGCCATTTCCCTTTTCAACACGGATCTCATATTTTGGCTTAGAGAAAAAAACTGGTGCCACTATTTTATTAAGGAGACCTTGGAATTATGTCAACGATACTTATCACTATGCAGCGGCTGTCAGCAAAGAAGAGTGATGGGTGTATTCAGCAGCTCTGGAATACTTCGTAATCGGTTAGGCCCAATCATTTAATTCCTTTTTGCTAGGATGACATACAGTGGGGGACTAGAGTTAGGCTGAAAACTGGGAGGTGGAATATAACTTATTTTCAGTTCTGGTTACTTAAATATCATCTTGAAAAGGTAAGCATTTGTTAATTCAACAGGACTTTAGTGCATAACAGCAATTAGCACTGGATTATTTAAATCTTGCTTGATACTGTTCTGCTCCTACTTTTGACATGTAAATGCTGTTTGCTCGCAAAACCAACCACTAGAGAGCAAAACTAATATTTATTTACTATGGCATTGACATCTGTACAGCTGTGCTGTGAGCCTTCACTTTAGGTGGACGTATTGAAATAAGCATACTTCTCTGGAACAAACAAATTTAGGGGTTGTATTACAGTCATGATAATTTGTACTGTATTTAAAAGACTAAAGCTCTTCCTATTGTCATATCAAAATTATTTGGTGTGTACTTGTCTTATCCAATATGTATATTCCTGGAGGTAATGTCTCCCAGTTAGTCTTTCTAAAAAAGATGATCTTTGAGCCTGGACAAATCTAGTACTGATCTATCTTGGGTTCCAGTCCATTTATCAAAGCAGGGGCTGCAACCCGATCCATGGCAGTAAGGCAAGAAAATAACTCTGATTTGCATCAGTGGGAAATCAACTGCAGCTCATAAATCCTGCAGGTGTTCAGAATTAGGACATTTGTAGTATTTTAATTGAATTAGAATGAGCTTGCTTGAGCTCAAAAATTAAGCTTAACTTCCTCATGTACAACAATAATGTTCTGATGCCTATCCTTTTTAGTCTTACAAACTAGAAATGAACAGAGGAAGCTTTGATATACGTGAGGTACACACCTAATATTTACACAGATATAATCAAATGCAGCCAATAATATTAACACTTTTTTTAAAGGGTACAGTGGCAATATTTTAATTTTTAGCCAAGACCCTAAACTATAATAAATATTTTATCTTATTGTGGAATTTAAGAAATATATTTTTAAAACCTTCCATACTAACCTGAAGTTCTTGACGTAAGAAATTGCCCCATGGGTTCCTAAATTAGATAAAACATGGATGTAACACTTAATCTTAAATATTCTGTGTGCCTATCCTGTAACATTTGGAAGAGAAACTCAACCGCTTTTTCCTGTGTCAGAGCTCAACCCCATATGACCATGCTGCGACTGAAATTTTAAACGCTTTTACTAGGTAAGTTAAGCAGCGCTGACCACGGCGTGGCTTGCTTCTGCTTAGAAGTGCATCAGATTGCATCCTGGAGCTCTGTTCTCTGCAAGGCATATGAATCCCGACTGCATGTTTATTCAGAAGCATGTATTCAGAAACGTTGGCTCCTAAGGCTCTAGTCTCAGTTACTTCCAATAACTGCACAAAATTGGCACCTGGGGAGAGCGGATGAAGACCATATCAGTTTCCTGCAATTTGTTATCTCAGTTAATTAACATAATTTTTACTCAATTGCCTCACATTGCAACTTAACTGTTTGCATGCCCTTTCCCTCAGCCCCCCAGTTTAGTGGGACATTCACAGGCTGCTCCCTCTTATCTTGCCCAATTTCTGTAATACTGGTGTCTTCCCCCCAGCCTGCAAAGTCAGAGCACACCCCACCTGACATCTTTCTTGAGGGGTGAAGAACAAATAGCCTTTGCTAAGGGATCTTGAGGAGACAATTTTCCTGCAGAATTTCCGAAGAGGTTACTATCCAAGGTCCACAGAATTAAAGCCACCAAAGACTCCTCTTGCTGTCACCCAAGCTACATTGTCTTGTAGTGAGGGATTTTTGTGGGGTGGGGCGAGAAAGGGGCTTCCTTGAAAGATAGAAACTCTGCGTGGGGGGGGGAGGGGAGAGGAGAAATGCGTTGAATTTATATAGGCTGTAGCTTTAATGTATTTGCTTTGCTTGTTGGTGGACAAGATTAGTTGATTTCCAGCGATGTGGCTCTTTGGTTGGGGCTACCTGAAACTGAGGATTGCAGCTCACAAGCCTGCAATGTGAAGGAAGTCACACCTTATAGGATTCCTCTTTTTGTTTTTCTTTTAAGATGTGAGCTGGGAGGAGGGAAAAATTGAGAACTGTTACGCCTCCCTGTTGATCTGCTTAATATATTTCTGTTGCTGGTTGTAGTGATATTGGCCTAAATTAGGCCTCTTTGAAATTTTTTTGTGATAGAACTGCAATCCTTGAATTGTATTTACAGTTGGATTGTGAGCCCTGGCCCTTTGACCCAGCTTGCTTAGGTGATTGCTAAGGAAACCCAATAAATCACTCCACCCCACACCACCAGTATGAATTTTGGGGCAGATGTACTTATTCGAGAGTCAAGCGGCAATTTTGCGCTTGGCCTTCCTTACACAAAATCAGAAACCAATGCAGTTTATCCCCAGCCAGTGCATAATCATCACAAGATACATAGTGTTCTGCTCCTGAGCATTAAAAAATAAAATAAAAAAATCAGAGGGGAATCTGTCGTGAAAATAGCGGCATTTATCAAAAAGTAAACATTTAAAAGTTCGAGAACATAGCTCAGTGAGAATCGGTATCACTGAATTGTGGCTTCCTGAGACTCTGGGATCTAAAAGGAAATTGGAAATAAATGACACACACAGAAATGGTTTCAAGCTTTGACTCATCACAAGGAGAAAATGAAGATCCTATGCAAGTGACCTCCCCTTCATTCATTTATTTATGTAAATAATTAATATTCCACCCTATACTGCACTCTTAGGGCAATTAAGAAAGCAGATCAAAGCAGCATTTTAAAAACAAGGAAAAAAAGAGGATAGCATAAGAATTAAAACAAATGCATTCTCACTAGGCACTGAAAATCAGTTGCTGTTGAAACCTGGCATATCTCTGTGGGGAGAGTCTTCCCAATCCTGCAGGCCACCACTGAAAGTGCTCTGCCTTTGAGCAATGTCTCATAAACCTCGCCGGGTGGATGTTTTTACCAAGTGAAGCGTGATCCTGGAAGAACAGAGGAGTCCCGCTGCCTTCTTAAAGTCATCAGCAGGGCAATAAGTCCCACTGAAACAAATGGGGGCATTTGAGTAAATGTGCTACGGTGTGAGCTTTTTCTGTTCTTGTTTCCAGTGTTGCCATTTGTGTGTCTGTAGTCAATAAACATTTCAAGGGTGAAAAAACAAGCAGAAGCTGAAGGGCTGTGAGTGGGTCTCTACCCTGAGCCCTTTATAGTGCTATCCATGCCCGTGCCTCTGACCCCATGCCTTAGGTTTGTGATCGGTTGCTGCCTAGAGGAAGCTATGTACTCGCTTTCCCTCTCATGCTCCTTTGCCATGTGTTTGCCTGCAGTGAGCGACAGCTCGCCCTATCACAGTCCCAAAGTCGAAGAATGGACCAGCCTCAGCAGAAGCAGTTTTGCAGCTCAGCATGTTGCAGTGAATGGCCTGGATAAAGGCTCCCTGGAACAAGAAGTCAAGTACAGCCAGGTAAAGAGACTGCTGGTTGCCTGTTTGCATTTTTTTTTTATTCCACCTGGAAGGAAGGCGGGGTGGGGGGGGGAGCTTCTTGGGCTGGGGCTGGTGGAGGCACATAGAAAGATAAGGGGGTGGCTTGCCAGTGCAATAACTCCTTTCCAATGTTGGTGCTCCCCATCTTTCTATGCTCTGTGTCTCACTCAACAAAATCTAAAATGCTGACAAAGCTGAACTCTTTAAAACTCCCAAGCTCTTGGCAGGCATAAGGGAGAGGGGAAAACAATTCAAATCAGAGCGCCCATTGATGTTGATTGTTTCCAGATCAATATTCATCCCACATTAAACACTAAAGCCAGAATTGAAACGCAAAGTCTTCCAGGAGACTCCCAGTCCAAACGTGTGTGTGTGTGTGTGTGACACACACGCAATATACAGTAGGCTCCCTGATTTAATAAATCTGCAGTTCATTTGAGCTCAAGGAGGACTATTTAGTAGGGTTCTTGGTTTTTCTCAGACCTGCATTTGTATCACAGACCCTTTCTGCACTGGGCCTTTTTCCGGATTATATCCCAGAATAAGGATCTGCCATCCATATTCTAGTGCAGATTTTGGGAGGCTCTGGGTAGGAACTGTTCTAGTTTGCACAGGTATGTGGAAGGCAGATCCCTATTTTGAGATATAATCTGGAATAAGCCCAGTGCAGAAAGGGCCACAGGTCCCTTTAATTCCAAATCTAGGCCTCTTACGTATGTTGTTACTTCGTCCCAGAAGTATATATGTGGAAGAGCAGCCAAAAAGTTTAATAATTTGTGCACAGTTACATGGGAGTTGGTTCTACTGAATTCAGTAAGATTGACCTTTGGGTAGGCAGTCATAAAACTGACCACACAGGGCACAACTTGCAAGTTGACCTAGAGTGATAGTTTATGCTATTGCCCTTGGTTCCTTAATGCTGGGGTTCCCCCTCTCAGTGAACATCTTTTTGATCAAGCTGCCCCTCTTCATTATGGAAAGACTGAGTAAGTATTTTTAAAATAAAGCTGACATAGAACCTGATATCTAACAGCCTCACTTTAAAAAAAATTGGTGGGTGTTCTGAGGAGATGAGAGAATTTTTGTGGTGTTAACTTAAACCTTACGACATGTGGTGCTGATCTGCGCTAGGAAGCTACAGAGACAATTTGCTCATGAGTCTCTAGGGCGCAGAAGACTAGGAGGAGTTGGACTGGGATTTGCTGGGAGATCTCAAAGTAAGTCGTAGTAGATAGTATGGTTTTTGGACTTCCGTTTGTTTAACGCAGCAGAAAAGAAAGCATCTCTCTTGTCATTCACAAGAAATGTGGTTCCCGAAAAAGAATGGTGGGAAGGAAACTTGAAATCAGTTTTTGAACACCTGGAATGAAGGGGTGCGTGCGGAAATCATGCAGCTCTGTCATTCTTCAGCTGAGCCATCAGTCTGTAGCTAAGACAAAGGCCTCATAGAGTTCTAATAAAGAAACCACAAAACTGACGTCTGTTCCATTCTCTAGGAGTTGTCAGGGGCAATCTAATGGGTTTCCTTTGCGGGGTGTGTGTGCTGAAACTTCTATAAAGATGCAGCTTTAAAAAAATTCTCCTCCTTGGAAGAATACAAGCTTCAGGCCTCAAGTCGAAAGGCAGTTTTGCTTTGTTTTCTTACAGGGGGCACTGAAGGTCCCAGCTGAGATAAGATTGGTTGATTATGAGAAGGAAATATTTAATTAGGAAGCCCAATGGCTACTTAAATGTTCTTCTCCCTCTTCCACCCCCACCCCCAGTCAGGTAAAAAGGAAGGAGAGATTAGATGGGCAGCTCTGACTTATTTATGTGTATATATATATTTTATTATTTTACAGAATACATAAAACATTATTTGAGTTCCCACATGGGGACTCTTACAAATGTTATCAGTTACTCTTATGGATGCTGAGTGAATTCCAGCTTTCTTCAAAAGCTTCTCTCGTATTTCTTAATTCTTGCTCTTTTTGTTATCTCCATTCTTTTCCACTCCATCTTCTTTACTCTAGAGTCTTCAAACCCAGAATTATATTTATTGATTGTTCTGGATCCCCAAGTTTGTAAAAGCTTTAAATGATAGATTTAAAGTCTCTGCGAGTCTTTTAGAAATTATGCCGAGTTTAACGTTCCAGACATCCATAGATGCTCCTGGGGATATTTTTATGAAAGCTTTTCTTGAGGGGTTTAACTGCTTTCCTTATGCTTCAGTCCTTCAGTAAGTTAAAAGGAGAACTTGGGCAAAGTTACTTGCTTCAACAGCAGACTTACAAACAGGCTTGGGCAGTTCATGTTGCTCCTCCTGCCCTAGGTCCCACACGTTCATGACAGCTGTGATGAATCCATGGGCCCATTGGGGGAGGGGGGGCTCCCTTGGTGCCCTGTTCAGGAATCTCACTGAGTTCCTGTCACTCACGGACATATAAAATCTGACAGAAAATAGTGTTGGCCACCTCTCTGTCTTTCCACATTGCAGTTTGCTTAGGAGAAAAATTCTCCTGCATGCAAGTTTGTTCTGGAAGCCTGCTGCAGCTCTTACCTTTTGTGAAAAGCCTGCACGCTTCTTGTGTCAAGAGGCAGAAGCCAGTTACTTATCTCTTCACCTTGTTAGTCAAATGGAAGCTCCCTCATTTTTTTGGAGTCCCACAACCACATCTAGCTTTCTAAGTCATTGAGGTAACATCTCCAGGACTTACGTTATGACTGCTTTGCCCTATGGAATTCACTGGAGTCTTTGGTCAATTAATTTAGGTTGCTTCCAGATGTGAGTTATCCAGTTGTTGGTGTGGAAAAGCACATTTTTGGCATTGCCATAATCAAGTTGCCAGCCCTTTTGATGTGGGGTTCTTCTGGGGCTAAAAGTAACTTAAGAATAAATTCCATACCTCCCACCAATAAGCCATTCACCTCCAACTGGATGCATTATTTGGGTGCAGTTTTTTACAGATTTACCTGGCAGCCTGCTATATAAGATTCACTAGGACCTCTGGATATTGATAGAGGGGGGCTGCACCGTGTATCTAGTTTCTTGAGAATAAGAAAGCCACAGTTCTTGGAAGTGAAAACAACTTTGCTATTGGAAACTGGCAATGATCGACCATATCAAGTGGATTTTCTCCTTTAAGAGGATTCTGTGTTGTTTTCCTGTTTGCTTGAAGGAATAAACACTCTCATTTCATTTTCTGTATAGATTGATACATTGCTTTATAGTTAAAAGTCCTGAGGGAAATTAAATTGCACAGTATAAGAAAAGAGCTCCGGAATTTGGGAATCCATAAAAATGCAACACTGCATGTGCAAATGATCATAACAAAAAAGATATCTGTATGTTGCAGTGTTCATGTGTGTGGAGGCAGTATGAGAACCAAATTGTTAGAAAAAGGAAGGCAGTGAGCAGAAAAAAGACCTGACTCCTCACAGCAATGTATTCCTCTCTTGATGCTTTTAAAATAATTGGTATAGGAGATTTTCTGAATTTAAGAAAGATTCCTCACTGGCTGATACACCAGGCCAGCAAGAGCAGTAAGAGATTATCTGACCGTCATCCAAACAACTGGTGTGGACTAAGGGAGAATGTTCCATCTGCCTGGGCCCCCCCTTAGATCACACCAATGTGCAGAAGGGAGGCTCCTACCGCTAGTACGCCTGCTGGTGTGATATACTAGACAGTGCAGTGTCACGCATAGTATCTGAAATGTTAAATTTACTGTTCATATTCCTGTGAGCTATATCCACAAGAAATACAGGAATACTGGTCATTGAAGAATATAGTGTTTTTAGGGGATGATTATTTTCGCATAATGAATACCATCTTCATATGGCTAGGATCTGTATCTTTTTCTGTACCTATACCTGTATCTGTACCTATTGCAGTTTCCTAGATATTTTTATTATAGTGGAATCCCATTTGTGTTAAGGAGCCCGAACGACCACTTGATAAAGGACAGTTCATACTATATTTGATTTGAGAAAAGAACTTACTCTTGGAGTAAGCCAGTTACTCTGTTAAAAGCTTTATACTGAATTGTGTTGAATATTCCATTGCATGAAAGCATCCTGTTCATGCTGTAACGGGAATAATAGTTTTTAATCCTTTCCTATTTAGTGTAAAGCATTTGGGTTGTCAAACTAACTATGATTTATTTGTTTGTTTGTTTTACTTTCCCAGATGAGTTGTCAAAATGTATGTTAACCATCTTTAAAATGTTAGTTTTTTAGCTACAGCCATGCCAAAACTTGAAAGACAACAGATTTTCAAATCTGTTGCATTCTTAGAATAGTCTATTGTCACAGAATCCAGCAGTTTCCTCCATAGATATAACAGTAAGGGAAAGCAAATGGGCCTATTGGTCAGGCCACATGGCCTGATCTTCCACATTTTCACTTGGCAACAGGCCAGGCTAAGTGGTGAACAGTCACCCCAGTTCCATCAAAATGGTTTAACTTATCTGATAGTTAGGTTACCCTGGCAGCCTCTGGGGTGAGAAGTTGGTGTATCAGGCGTACCTCTTAGCTGATCTCTGGTTGGTTTCAGAGCATCAAGGGGATGGTTCCTGAGGGTATAGCTTTATCCAGACAGTGCTTACTTAATCCACATTATTGGAATGATATGGAGTGAAGTACATCCCTACACATTTTATTTTAGATTATCCATGCTTTATTCTGGATTATCCAAATAACGCAGATTAAATAAAGGTTAAGTCGCATTGATTTCAGATGGGAGAAAAAAAGAAGCATAATTCTTATTCTGTTTGTTCTGCTGTCTCAGCCTGTTGGCTGTGGAAAGGAAGCATGATTTGTAATATAGTAAAAATTTATTCTGGATTGTTGGGGTATACAGGAAATGGTGCCCTGTAGCTTTCTGTTGATTACAGACTTGAGAACAAGGAAAGTAAACTGAGTCCTATTTATTGTCATTAGCTGAACTTCACGTGATTCGACCTTTGGAAAACAGAAGGGGAATAAATGTATGGAGATTTATAGATTTATTCATTACTGTATTGTGGTAACTGTATCACCTTTATTGTCACTTCAGGGTTGATGTACAAGAATAAAAAGACCAAAATCAGTTCATTAAAAGCTCTCTATAAAAATATGCCTCTTTTTCTTTTTTTAATACTGGAAATCTGGTAGCATAAAGCACAATTCAGAGTGCTCAGGTAATTTGTAGATGCGTTGGGTTCCTTGTTTATGCACAGTTTCAACAAAACAACTTTTTGTGCCTAAATTAGCTAACAGGGTTTTGTTGAAAATTTTGTGACTATGGTTCAGTTTCGGTACTGAAAATAAATTTTTGACCTCAGGATGTGGTTGAAAGCAACCTGTTATATCCAGCTTTGTATGATTCTTGGAAATCTGATATATTTTTAAAAGAGTTGTGGAGGCACACTTTTTTCTACAGAACATTTGCTGGTATCATATTGATGATACTGACCTGCTGTATATGCTTCTATAATTGAGCCCTTTAATAGTTTATAATTGGGTTATAATTGGCTAATTATTTCACCTATAATGTTGATGTTTCAATAATGTTGGGATAGATTTTTGTTTTGCTTTTGCAGCAGCCTGTTAAAATAGGTTAGGCTGAAATGCAAAACATACTGTCACTTTTAGAACTTGGTGGTTAAGCTGGATTTCCAGTCTGATTTCTGTATAACATTTTACATGGATACAAATCTACAGTACATACAAAATCCTGCTTCCATGTGTAAATCAACTCTGGCTTGATTACCATGAACAATATTAATATGAAGCAACTTTTGAGTTAGGCTTTGCTTTGACTTAGGGGGATCTCTGTCCAGACATGAACAAAAATTCAATTTCTATAGAATTCTGAGTACATTTTTAGGGAGGTGTATTGAATGGCTTTCTGTTTTTGTGAGATTCCACTTTCTAATTCCATACAAATGCACCAAATGTGAATGGTTTTAGCAAATTTGCTAAATATATTAGACACAGTTTGTGCACTTATGCATCCTATGTCTGTATCTTATTTGGAATTGCATCTATTAGTGGAAGTGTGCATGCAGAATGTGTAAGCAAGTTGAACAGCTGGATTGTACTTTTGGAATTGGGAAATAAAACTGTGCAAATAGAAATTTATTTACAGGTTGGTAAATATTGAACAAACTTTTTAAAAAGGGTTGTCTTTACTTTTTGCTTTCATTAACCCAGTAGAAAGGGTTAGCTAAATCTGATAGACAAGCATGAAAAGGAGAGTTCAGGAGTTCCAGGTTTATTCAAAGAGTGACTGCAACTCATACACACAGTCGTTCTAAGCTAAAGTCCCTTCTGCACTTTCTGCCCTAGATCTATAATAATGAATCCAGATTAGCTTGATCTGGATCATCATCAGCAGGAGGCATTTGCATTATGTGGACTGTACAAGGGAAAACATGTTCTAAGGAAAGACACAGTGCAGATGCACAACTTGAGTTCCATAATAGTTAATGTTGGCACCTTCCAAACTCAATGAGGTTGGTCCTCATCCCCATTACTCAAATGCTTCGTCCAGGTAGAGGGGGCAGAGGGGATTTGATGCCAACACAAATACAAAATTGTCATGTATGTGAGGTGTATTCATAGGCAATATGAAGTCATCTTCATTGTCAACATGTTGTGGAGGGATTGCAAAGGTGTCTTCACAGTGTCACCTTAACACTCTTTCC
Source organism: Aspidoscelis tigris stejnegeri (assembly GCA_023333525.1). Classification (NCBI taxonomy): domain Eukaryota; kingdom Metazoa; phylum Chordata; class Lepidosauria; order Squamata; family Teiidae; genus Aspidoscelis; species Aspidoscelis tigris. Next base: position 78,758,637 of record JALMGA010000003.1, read on the forward strand.
TTTTTCATTCTGCCTGTGGATTCCCAATCAGACAGTGTTAGTATGGTTGTGGTACCGATTAATCAGGTCTACCACTATTCTCGTGCAAACCATGTGGACTAGCAAGCTCCTTATTCCAGATTGCCAAGTAAGTGCAGAAAGGGCCTTAAATTCTGATTTCCATATTAATGATTATTTCTAAGGACGATTTCAAGAGGCAGCAGCATTTCAGGTATTATCTGGAGGATTCTGTTCAGCAATCTTCACCATTTATAGATGATACATGGATTCTGAAATAATTAGATCTTGCAAATACCTTAACTTTACTGTAGTTTAAACTATCACAATCCATCATCCACTTTATCAGATGGTGGCAGATACTCATGTCACTTGTTATTTTCCATGATTACTGATGACTCCTATAAATCTGAGTTGCTATTAGGAATGTTAAAAAACATAAATCATTTTAAGCAAAGGCTGATGAAACGAAAATGACTTTTCTTGGGCGGCATCCCCAAGCAATTAAAAGCCTGCTAAAAAGCTTCTTTTGCCTCTGAGCACCCCCATGCCCGGCTTTTCGCCAAACTTCCAGTGCCACAAAAGGAGAAAAATCCACAGAAAAAAAGTGCACTTTAAAGAAGACTACCAGTGCACTTTTTGGAAGCCGCGGGTTTTCCTGGCAGCATTTACCATGGGGACGCTCCGTGGCAAAGCCATAAAACATTCAGACATCTCCCAGAACTGCAGCAGCTTCCCTTCCTTTCCCTTTCTAAAGGTCAGAACTTTCAAAGAGCCAGAATTGCGGAGAATTGCAACATTGTTATCAGGTGTGAAGTGGGTGGATTGCTACAGTCACCACTGCTTTGTGGGGTGGATTTTGACGGTGATCAGAGGGAAAGTGTTGAGAGTGAATGATCATGTGGCTAATGGCTGTAGCTGCTGCCTTTGTCAGCATGGGAAGCCATTTCAGGGGGTGGAGATCTGGGAGATGAACAGAGAATCGATGGCTATTTTTCCTTTGGACTTGTCAGGGGTTTCTTCCTGGTTGGGGCCGTGCAGAGCGCAGTCCCTCCCCATTCCCGTCGGCACACTATCAACAAGAGAGGGGGCGGGGAGAAAAAAATGCGGGCAAAGAAAACATGCTTCTGTGGGGACGGTAGGTGCATTTTAAATGCGCGTTTTGCTGAGCCTCATGCGGACGCTTATTCCGGAATTGAACAGCACTTTTAAAGTCCGCTGGAATAGGGGGGACGGTAGAGGGAAACTAGAAAGGCAAATAAGTTGCTTGGGGATGCCGCCTTGGTGTTAGGCGAGTAATAGTGTTAACTAGAGAAGGCAAACTTAAGTGGTTGATGGAAGATCATGTATGCTCGCTTAGCCTGACACCATTTTTAGTTCTTTCATGTGCAGTCAGGAAGAAAGACAAGTTAACAAAAGGAAAAGGAAACATAGTTTATCAGCTAATAATGGGAAACCTTTTCTCTATGTTAATGGACAGTTCTCCAAACGAAATGCATTCACTAAGGTTTTTGCAAAACACATATACATGTTTTATTAGTTATTAATTATTGGAGCCCAAGTTTTCTTTATTGTTAGCAAATTAATTTTTGCTTTTAAATATTTCTCTGTGATTTTATGTTTAGCCCATGAGTTTGTAAATTATTATTATTAAGCATTTTATACATTCAATAAATGCTAAGGTATGTGTTGTAAGCAAACAGTAAGAGGACTGAAAATCATGAATCACTCATTATTTTCTGTGAAAGCAGAAAGGAGCTCATCTGAATTTATAAGCCCAAGTTAAAAAAAAAGTTTTCCTGCTATTCCCAGGTCACCAGTGATATTTGGTTGCATATCTGACCTTTTATACATGTGTAGCTAGGACTGATTGATTATTTATTTAATTAAGTTTATATCCTGCCCCTTGTATGAATAGAGCAGATAATGTGATATAGAGAAGTTATAGACATTTTTCCTGCCGTCCTATAGTCAAATATGTGTTTTGCCTGTGGGTTAAGGCCTGAATGCTGTTTTCCTAATCTCCAGCGTTTCCTGAATGAAACCTGATTACTCAAATTTTGTTCAGGAAGTGGTGGTTTTGTAATTGCATCCATAGAATATAAGCTGAAATGAAGTTAGTAGAACAGATTCACCACTTGACTATTTTTTGTGTTTACTCCAGCCGGCCACAGTTCAATGAAGTTGTCACTATTGTGTGGTTGTGTGTGTGTGTGTGTGAGAGAGAGAGAGAAGGGGGGCGTTAAATCTTGCATTTAGTGGTATGATTGCAAAGGATATCTTTCTTTTAAAATGCTTCTTTTGGTTTGAAACTAGCTAATCAAAGTTTCTGTGTTGGTTATTTAGGCTTCCTTAAGTGATTAGTTCACAAATGAATTTCTCTTACAGCTCTCCTCAACAGTGTTATAAGAAGGTTCATTATGGAGATAATCTCAGCACCAGAACATGTTTATTTCATAATTCTTGGAAGGCTGTGTACACAAGGGGAATCCTATTGGGTTGCGCAAAGACAACTCTACTGCTGTATTATTATGCCAGGGAAATGCTTTTTGGAAAGTGAATATTAGGAATAGAAGCAACAGCTTTCTGTTGTGTGTGCTTGTCATCTGGTATGCAGATGCAGGCATTGTATCTGACTATGGAAACACCATCTAGTTACTGCGGCTGCTAGCTCTCAAGCCTGCATCTTAATGGAAGAACATACTGGGAGTGCTTTCACATGCACTTAAAAACCTATGGTTCCCTTGCGGCTGTATTAAAGCTGCCACATCTATCCATGGCAATCCCAGTATAGTCCCAATTTAGTCAACTGAAAATCCTATATAATGGTGCTATGGAAAACCCAGCAGCAACACTGGGTTTCTGTAATGCTTGTTCCTTACCTCTGTCTGTCAGATCTTTGCATCCTCCTCCTCCTCCTCTTCCATCTTCCAAAACACCCAGATACTAGCAAGTGGTGGGGGGTGGGGACCCAAAGAGAAATGGCTGGGTGCTTGTTAACATTTGGGTATTTTTGATGAGCCATGATAAGATGAAGAGTTGGCTGACAAGGTAAGAGCATGGTGCCACCTGGAAGTACCCTGGGTTCAAATTCTGAAGGTGCTGCTTTAGATATCATACCCAGAAAGACTTATTGTAGTATTTATATCCTGTTTGAAATTTCCTAAAAGGTGGAAGCAGTGAGAATTATCTTTCTTGTGATGGGAAGAGACAGTGACTAATCCATGAGTTTCTAAGTGGGATTTGAACCCTTGTCCCTTAAGTTTTGGTTCAACACTCTAGTCAGGGTGCATCAAACTAGCTGTACCTATCAAAAATGCCTGTTGTTCTTGGATACCATTGAGTTGAGCCCAACTCCTGGTTGACTGTATGCGCTCCTTTGTGTAATATTTTTGGCAGAGAAACAGAAGACTGGCAAAAGATTGGGGATCAAACTAATGATCCATTGATAAAGCAGTTTGCTTTATCACTGAACTACAGTCACTCCCCTCAGAAATGCCTACACATTCAGTAAACATGGATAAATATTTTTGATGTTCACTAAAAATAGATAAGTCAAAAACTGAGGCCTATTTGCATTTTGGCCCATAGTGCATGATTAGGGAACTTCTGGGGAACAGCATCTGCACTTGGAGGCGGCTGCTACACCCTCCAAGTGCCTCCTGCCTTCCCAGAAGTTCCCTAATCATGCACTGGGTGTGGAGCAAGTTGCACTCCACACCTTTACCAGCGCTAACCAAAAGCTTACCTAGTGCATCCAGGCAGCAGCCATTTGCACCTCTTCTGGTGCTCTGGGGTCATCTGAGGTGTCGCGCAAGTGTGTGGGCACCTTGGCCAACAATAGATGTGCCTGCACCTGCACAGAGTGTCAGCATTGTCATGGCAACATTGCTGACACATGTGCAGTCATGCAGGGTGCTGCAGCCAAAATGACGGCACCCAGAAGGGGAGTTTTTTGGAACTATCCTTGTTAGATTCCTGAAGTTAAATATAATCCTTTGGTCATGTCAACAACTTTTCTACTGAACCTAGGAATCTTTGAGGGACCCGGTAGCAACAAAGATTCATATACTGAAGGCGGTGAAATTGCTTTCTGCTATATATAACCCCTCTTCTATTTTGTGTTTAGGGCTGCAGAAAAATCTGCTTTGGCCTTCAGAGGTGAGGCTGGTGAATATAAGGATAGGATGATTTTGGCTGAAGCATTCCTCTTCCTAAATTTGTTCCCTTGTCAGCATTTTTTTTCTTAAAACAAGGCAAATGCTGTGCAGCCTGATTTGTTCATTTTCATTTGTTCTGATAATGGGTCATATGGTTGCTTTTTGCATATATGGGAACTAGGTTTTTCCCCCCCCTCTGCTAAAATTCTGGGATGGGTTGTGGTAGACATAGTGTAACTAATATATACTGGTGAAGTTTCCAGGCATTTATTAAGCACTCCAAATTGGCTCATCTTTATTAGCAAACTTGCAAATATTTCAGTCATTGACTCTTAACAGTGTACACTGTACATTGTGGATGAAGGAAGGGATAATGAGTTGATTCCACTGCATGCAACTGATTCCTTCCCAGGTGAGCTGCTCTGAAATCCCTTTGAATCCTAATTGTGAGACCTGCATCTTACTGCCTACCTGCTTCTATGCCCAAAATACAAAACCATGCCTGACAAGTAACACAACTTCAGGGCCCTCCGTCTGGATGAACCTAAGAAAGAAAACCCAAGAGGTGAGTGGATGGTTCCAGATATATTTTACACTAAACACCATCTACTCATGTACAGGATTGTGCTATACTGAACTATACCAAGCTTAGGGGCAATTATGCATGGTTTGGTGGACCAGACCTGCCAGTGTCCTAGGGGCCTCCCCTTTGCAGACTGGTGTGGTCTAAGGGACACTGCACTTGACACCTGTCTTAGATCAAGCTCATAGGATGCTTACTGGCTTGGTATACCAGCCATTGTGGAATTGCCTTCTGTCGTTAAAGAAGACAAGGAATTTTTGAGTCATTTCTGTTTGTACTAAGAATGGATCATTTCTGTTTCTAAGCATTTCTTCTTTTACTATGTTTGGAGCATAAGTAGATTGTGGGCCAGAACCCTATTATATATAAGCTGCCTAGAAGGGCCTCTGGGTTGGGAAGACGGAATTAATTCTCCTCTTCTTCCATGTTGCCGTCACATCCCAAAAGACTTATTCCTGTTCATACAGGCATCAAAGGGTGGAAATTGGAATGGAAAAAGGGAAAAGAAGAACAATGTGGGAAAGGAAAAAGAAAAGAAAGAAAGAAAGAAATAAGAAAAAAATCCCTGTGTAGGTATGGATGCATGTGTATATATTATACTCACAGTTTCACCAAGTGGGAAATTACAAAGTATCTCTAATACTTTGTTAAATCATAGTTAATACCACGTGAGGAGACCTTTAGCCTCCCCTCCCTCCACCCCCTTGTAGCCACACTGAACCTTACCTTTTACCAGGTGATGGGATTCATGAAAGCTCTGTAGCATGTTAGGTGTGATCAGTCTGTTTCAGGTCAAAGATGGCCTGAGCTCTGTCCCTGCAAGGGACTACCTGGTTAGGATATGACCACAGCCTAAGGATGTGACCTTTGTTGCCATAGGCCTACAAAAAATACTTCCTGTGACCTGAATGTATTGTTGGTCACTGGGGATAAAACTCAGTTTTAGACTCAAATCAAATTTATTACAGCCCCAAATGCATATTAGTTGAAACTCAGGGTAGATTATACAAAACATTAATGCTATAATAAAAAGTGATTAATAAATTTATATCAAGGAAAGGGCTAGCTATATTCATCCTGCACCATAATGCATAATGCATAGTTTAGGGTCTGATAATTTGAAAATCCAAATAAATTCAACTGGAAAGTTTTACAAAGCTTTAGCCACCTACACACAGGATCTTTACCTAACTTTTTAAAATAAGCAAATACTAGCCTTTAGACTTGTAGATCAACCATCATCACCATATCAAAAGATAAGAACTACTCATGTTATTACTTGATTTAAATTGGATTTGCATTGTCTAAGGATGCCTCCCGATGGTAGAAGGCAATTGTAGGAACAGTAAAACAAGGAGTCAGCAGATGGAAGTAAGTAACTGGTATTATGGGAAACCTGGCTTTGTTACCAGATTTCCTGTAATATCAATATATTGGATTTTGGGGGTATTGACAGATAGCAGGAGGCAATCGTAGAAGCTTCTTCTGTCTGCTGGCTTTGAGCACCTTTCTTATGAAGTTAGGTTGCAACTTAGGCCATTTCAACTTTGAAAGACAGTGTCACCTCTTAAAGTATATGCACAGTGTGAAAAGGTGGATAGAGAAAAAAAATCTGTCAACAACACTAGAACCAGGGGACACTATGAAGCTGATGAACAAGGGTTTTAGGACAGATGAGGGGAAGGTGTTTTTTTTACCCAAAGGGTCATCAGTCTATGGAATTTACTACCACAGTAGGTGGTGACAGCAATGAGTCTGATTGGCATTTAAGAAAGCATTAGATTGATTGAGAGAGCACAGATGTATCAATGGCTACACAAATGGATGCATGGGTACTGCCTCCAGGTTGGAGATGTTCTTCAAGGCCATTTACAGGAATCTGAGAGCAGGTGAAGCTTTGGCCTTTGTCTTCCACTTGAGAATGCCCAGAAACAATTGGTGGGCCACTGTGTGAGACAGATCCAGCAGGGTTCCTCTTATGTTCTTGTGTTCCTGCTCCTGTTAGCCCCATTTCACTTTTTTCCTACACTTTGCTAGTGTCTGAGCATTTAGAAAGGAACTGTAATAATAGGAACCAGGAGATGGAAGTAACCAATCAGTATTATGGATTTTGTATGTTGCTAGATTTTGCATAATACCATTATATTGGATTTCCAATCTACTGGAACTGTGTAGAGAAGTCCACAGACATGTGGGATTCCCAATATATTTCTGGGAGAACTGTGGCTTTTAACCTATGTCTGGAGGCACCCTTTCCGATCTATGTTGGGATTATGTTGGGAATGCCACAAGTATGTCTGGCATTCCCAATACAGAACCTGGGGAAAATGCAGGTTTTAACCTATATCTGGAGGCACCCTAATAGACCCTGAATTGCTATGTGTGCATGCTTTCCAAGAGGAAGGAGGAGAGAAGAGAAACATACTGTAAGAACTGCAGCCATGTTACTTCAGTGTTCACTCCCAGCTTGCTAAATATTTTCTCTCTCTTCCTTGCAGTGTTGCAGTCTCCTTGTGGGATTGTCTTTGCTATGAAATCCATCTGTGTTCTTCTTTCAACAGAGAATATCTGAAAATATTTAACCCCAGTTTCCCAGAGGGGTTCCATATTTATTACTCCTTTCTCCTGTAGCTCTTTATTTCCTTGACCTGTTTCTAATAGAGACTGTGGTTTGGCTCTCGTTGACTGACTCTCTAAGAGAGCACTTCTCACTTCTGATTGTGTTGTACCGCGGTTGTATCCCACTGTTCACACAATATTTTTGCAAGCGGGTAATTGTCAGTGCAGGATCAATCACATTTATAGTTGCTATTTCTAATGGCAGATTTATGTGAAATGTAGTAACTTCATAATTATGTAGTATATTGTGAATGGAGCAATTGTATTGACAACATTCCATTACATATTGTGGATTTTTTTGCCCCTTCCTTTGATTTTAATTCTACACAGCAATCTGTTTGGTGATGATGATGTAATATCTGTAATTTTTGATGCTGCATTGGCACACTTGGCAAAATGCCCCATTAAAAGCAGTAGAAATGTTGCAGGTTCAGGGCCCAAGAGTGGTACATGAAATTGTACCAATTTAAAAACATACATTGAACATGAAGAATAGCCCTCTTAAAACGCTCACTAAATGTAGAGAGAGGGATCGTCAGCTGGAGTTGTAAAGGATGGATAATTTCAGAACATCAAAAAAACCCTCCACCCATGTTGTTGATGTAAGAGTGGCCCTTACACTTGGGTGTCAAAATCTATTATTCTGATAAGTCTCAGTGAGGTTTTGTGCTTTTTCTGAGAAGTCTTGATCGGTGTAGCCAGGTGATTATTGTATCCCGGATTCTTGACTTTGATGTTTGAAATGCACACAGTGGGTTCTGTCTTTAAAAATAGCATATTTAGAAGTATCAGCTGTACTGTCCTTTATTTCCAGTCTTTGTCAGCTTTGATGTTGAGACTGATTTTGTGCCTGCAGTTCACAAATAATAGAGAACTTGCCATTTCTTTTCTGCTAACAGTATATTCTGCCCCTTTCTTCATGGCTAAGATTTATTATCTCCTGGATGATCACAACTTGTATATTGCCTATGAGTTTGATTTATAGCAGCAAAGATTGGCATTAATTTTTATTAATCACAAATGTTTATGCATTGATATATGTGCCCCTTAAAATCTGTGGAAAATATATTCAGTCATTTTCGTTACTGTGGTGAAATTTTTAAGAGTGAGAACTTTTTTTAATCAGAGCTTTTAGCTTCTGGCAGTCAATAGTGCAATTCTGTGAAAAATTAAATCATTTTGAAAGTAGTGTCCCCATGCTACAATGTGATGGGTTTGGAGACATGGAACACTAAAATAAAATCTACATTGTATTGAAAAGGTGCTGCCATAGAACAGTTAAGAATATAAGAATATTAAGAGTAGTCCTGCTGGATCAGGCCACAGTCCATCTAGTCCAGCATCCTGTCTCACACTGTGGCCTACCCATTGCTTTTGGGCATCCTCAAGCAGAAAACAAAGACAAAACCTTCACTGCTTCCAGCTCCCTGCAAATGGCCTTTAGAGGCATCCTGTCTGTCTCTCCAACCTGGGGGCAGTGTCTAGGCATCAATTCTAGTAGCCATTGATACACCTGTCTTTTTCCTTCTAGAGCAGTAAACAAGCAACTCACAACTTCCTTGGCCTGGTGATAGGGTATAGTGCATGAGTATATTAGCTGATGCAGATATGTGCTCCATCCTACACCTATTCACATCTAAACCCCAAACTAAGACTGGTAAGAATGTTGACACAGGTAATATTAAATGTCTTTCTGTGGACTCCTTATTCTTCCTTCCCTCATGATAGAAACAGCTCCCTGTACTTGAGGTTAGGCAGGACTCAGGAGTATTGCAATGTGAATGTCTCCCCATTTCTGCTGTGTTTAGATTTTGCATCTTTAGCTTCTTTCATTCTTAATGTTACTATCCTGCCTGTGGCCTAAGATCTGGAGGGGAGGCCCTCTTGGTTGTCCCACCACCTTCAGAAGTGAGGTTGGTGGGCATGTGGGAAAGGGCCTTCTCAGTCATGGCCCCTAGGCTATGGAGCAGTCTCCCTCTTGAGGTGTGTCAAGCTCCTTCTCTGATTAGATTCAGGAAGGCCATGAAGACGCACCTCTTCGCTGAGGCCTTTGGCTAGATGCTGGCTATGTTTGCCCCCCCATTGCACACACAACTGTTTTAATGGATACTGTGCTGATTTTAATGTGTTGGTTTTAAATTTTAAAATTGGCTTGTTTTGTTTTGTTTATTGTTTTTGATATGTTGGATTTTAAAAGCTGTTACCTGCCCTGAGACCATCAGGTATAGGGTGGGAAATAAATAAATAAATAAATCCTCAGATTTACAATTCTGGCCCATGGTGGGAAATCTGTTGCTGGCTTCTACTGTTGCTGGCTTATAATTCCCACCATCCTTGACAGTTGTTCATGACTCCTGTGACTGATGGAATGGAAACCACCAGTACCTGGAAGGCCCCAGACTTCCCACTCTTCTTCGAGATGTCTTAGGACCTCTCTGCACTTGATGATATTTATTGCCAACATGTGCAGTAAGAGCCTTCCTGCTGTATATTAGAGTTAAATTACAGGAGGTCCTGCTAATGGTAGTTTCCTTCATCCACTCAGGATGGAGCATGATCCTTATCTAGAGGCTCTTGAAACTGAGGTCTACTTGTTATGCCTCTGCAACAAGTTTGTTTGAAGCAATTGAAGTTTATGTTGTAAGCCTTGTTTATTAGAAGTTTAGAAAAGAATGTGAGCCTGTATCTTTAAGAGGAAGGCTTAGTAGTAGGAGGGTGGAGCTTTTACAGCTTGCACAGGAGAGTCAGGCCAGTTTTCAGTCTGCTGTGAGAGTGGAAGGAAGCATCATTCTTAGACATCCTCATAGGCCTCAAGTGCCACAGAAGGAAGAAACTCCACGACAGAAAGAGTAAAGCAGCAACTTCCAATAGGCCAGCAAGAGCCAAAGGAAGCAGAAAAGTCCTTCTAGACCAGCCAGTGTCTCAAAGGAAGGCAGGAACTCTTTCTAGACTGAGTGCCTCAGCAAAGGACAGTAACCAAAGCCTGAAGACCCAGTAAGCTGCAAAGAAACTGTAAGCTCTTACTTGTAAGAAAGTGGTTATATATTTGTTTTGCTGTTGCAATAAATACTGTAATTTGTTCATACTAAGAAAGACTGGTGGATTCTTCAAAGAGGGAGGAGTTTCACTTGTTCAAGACCTCTGCCCAAGGCCAGAGTGCAGACTGAACTTATAGCTTGAGTATACCTGGGGCAGAACACTACTGACATACTACCAGGGCTTGATCAGGAACATGGAGGTGTGCAAACATCTCCATGTTCTGGATTACCAGGGGACCTGTTTCAGTGGCACACCAAAGCATCTCACTGAAATGTGTTCCCCAGGGGCTCTAAGGATAGGACTCATGGTCATGGTCTGGACTAATATTGTCATGTAGATGGCACCGTTCCAGGCCATGCCTTGCCATGATCCTAACCAGCAGGTCTTGCTGGCCCAAACACACCAATCAGATCACAGTGAGGCAGTGCGGGAAATATCTCATTAATTTTGAGGACTGCTTTCTCATTTATTCGTTGTCAAGGTGTTAATATTGCCATTAAAAAATCTTTGATTTCTTTTAGTTGACTGTTTATTAGCATCCACATTTGATATTTCTAACACTGGCAGCATGTGCACTATTGCAAAGACTACCTTGTGACAGTGCTGCTAGTGAAGAGTGCTCCTATGGTGCGGTTTGTTGCTGACAAGCATTGCAGTGGTCATGTGTTATCTGCACAGCTCCTGTTGCTGGCTGTAAAAACATCACAGTGTGTGAACTTTTATTGCTTGGCTTCAGTGTTTTTGCCTGTGTTTTGTCAGGAACACAGAAATTTTCAGTATTCCTGATGAAAGGGAGCAATTTCAGGTAGATGTATACAGACCGTGAAGGGGAAGAGCAGTAGGAAGAGCTTGTGAACCAATTTGGTCTTATGGAAAGTGTCAGACTTATATCTTGTAGTCATGTGGTTTGATTCCCCACTCCTCCACTAAGCCAGCTGGGGGCCTTGGGCTAGTCACAGCTCTCTTTCTGAGTTCTCCCAGCCCCATCTACCTCACAGGGTGTCTGTTGTGGGGAGAAGAATAGAAAGCTTCATCAGCCACTTTGAGTCCCCTTAATTGGGTGAAAAAAGTGGGGTATAAAAGGCAGCTTTTCTTCTGTACCCTTTAAGCACTCTCACAAGTCAAATCTATACAATCCCATGGCATCATAAAGGCCCCTTGTGGATCTTGCCTGTGTACAGTATATTTAGTAGGCAATAAACGAAGAATTCAGCCTTGTCTGTTGAAGTCCAATTTTGAAGTCAGGACTTATTACTTCCAAAGGAATGCACAGAACTGACTGCCAATATGAAAACAAAAATCTCTTGGAACATAGCTGTGTTAATTGCATTTTTACTAAGCACCACATCAGTAAAAAAAGATTTCCATCGTATAGATGCTGATTAAGTTGTATTCGGTCAATGCGTTAAGTCTTCTCCTGGGATTGTATAAACTGGTATGATCATATAAACCATAATAACCGTCCAATAAAAAGAAGTGATGCAGCATGCTCACATCCTGTATATTTGCACTCAGCTTATATTCCCGTTATATTAAATCTCTGATATTACTCATACATGCCCAACATCCCAGGTCTCACACAAAAGTGCAGTTTGTTGAGGTCACATGGGGCTTTATTTCCAAGAAGTATGGTTAAGTAGGTTTTAAAGTCATTTTTTGTTTGTACAGTACTATCAAAAAAGGACAATTATGATACAGTGGTGTTAGCGAGCATAATTTTAACAGCCATTTCACAAATGTGAAATTTATTCTGCTGGACAAATCTCTTTTCTGCTGTGCAGAAGCAAATGAGTAGTAGGGAAATTGTGCATAGAGGACTGGTAATAAGTTGATTATGTTGTATTTACTAATACATCCAAATTGAATACAAAAGTAATAAATTCTCCCACTCCTTCTCCTCAGCAGCATCTATATATGTCTCTGTCTTATTTGGGAGATAGTTTGGATCACGTCTTTTAGTTCCCCTGTTCCCCTGAGTTATATAATTAATCACACTGTTTCAATTCCTTTCTATAATTCCAGCACTTAGTTCTCCATCATATATCATCTTCCTTCATACATCTTAAAGGAAATCACATTTTAATTGTCCTCCTGTATAATGACACCAACAATCCAACGTCCATATCGTTGCATCTTTCTGTCCTCTCTGTAATACCACTACTATCAGTTTTTCAAATGCATTAATCCTCTCCTTGAAGATTTTGAGGTGGAAGTCATAAAAGACTTACTACTTTCATCTCTCCTATTTTAAATGTTTTGGAGCATTAAAACAAATTACGTGAAACAGATACATGCCATCAAAACAGAACCCAGTAGTTAGGAAAAGCCTCATACGTATACTGAGCCTCTAAGAAGGAGGAAGAATCCTAATCCTTTCCTTCTAGAGCTTTTGAAAGCAGAGTGCCTTAAAGGCCATTTGCAGAGGTATTGGCTTTGCCTTTGTCTTCTGCTTGAGAATGCCCAGATGCAATTGGTCGGCCACTGTATGATACAGAATCCTGGATTAGTGGGTTGCGGTTTGAACCAGCAGGGCTTCTGTTCTGTTCTGTTCTGAGTGAAGATCTGTTAATTTGTGTGTCCATGTCATCATGCAACAACACACTTTGGGAGGAAGAATAATGTGAGTACTGTGCTATGACCATTGAATTTACTGTGTCAATGACCCAATTGACTGTTTTAAAAGTAATTGATGTAAAATAATCTCCTCTGGGGAAATTGCACATAAACTGGGCAATCTCCCTGAAGTTGAGTCCTCCAGACCTACATACAGCATTTCTTCCCCACAAAGTAATGCGCACTCTTAGACTATGTGCTCTATTACAATTATGTAAAAGGAGTGAAATAAATTCCTTTAGTTTTTCCAGAAAAAATATGGACAAATATGAGCAAAATCTTTAATCCATGATTTTGATTAAACATTTATTTCTTCAGATTTTTGTTTTGTCAAGCCATGAATCTGTAGGATGAATCTGGATGAAAGAGGGGGGTGCTTTAAAGAAAGAACCTGCCTCCTGTTACCTTAAAGGGAAACAGTTCATTTACCTTCAGATTTGATTGCCTGTCCACTCTATCGAATGATATGAGAGCTTTCTTTCTTTTTGTATTTGAGGGACAAGGTAAGCATGTTCCCTTCCACTGGATTTGAGGTCATTTTACCACATATCCTGAAAAGGGAAGCCCTTTCGGGATATGCTGACATCCAAACAAGCTTCCCTCATTTGTCTAATGGCAGTGAGGGAAGTCCTCATTCCATTTGATGGGTAGGGAGAAGGGCTTCCCCCACTGTCCATATTAAACCGGGGGTCCCATGGGCGATTTCCTGCCTTTGAAAATATGCAGTGTTAGCGGCGAGACATGGTGAGTTGAAGGGCTGTCTGGACATTTCAGCTTACTCTCCTCTAATGATGCTTGTACTAGTGGTATAAGGTTGAAAGAGCTTGTTGTTTGACTGAACATCACACTTTTTTTTCTAATTTGAGAGTGCAGTGAAGATGCCATGTGGACAGTGTGCCCTCAGTGTGCACTCAATGCACCATAATGACTCTGTGCAGATTCAGCCATAGATTAAATTAATGTAACTGAAGGAATAACTCCTATTTCCTCTTTTCTGCAAATCTGGTGTCCAGAACAGCGGAATAGCATATAAGCATTTTATGAAGCATAAAAACTGTTGAAAAGACATGGAGATTAGAGTTATGTAGTTTCTAAATTCTCTTAAACATTAGTTTTGAGCAACTGAAACAATTCTAAATTCCCCCCATTGGTTTCCCTTCTTACTATTTGACCAAAAAAAGAAAGAAAAAAGAACCTAGGGTTATATTCAGGTACAACCACTTCTTAAATAATTAAATTTCCTTCCATAAACAATGGCTTCAACTATTGGAGTAATATTTGCAGAACTGGGGTGGGGGAGAGAGAAAAGCTTTTCAAAACCCAGCACTTAAGAAAAAGCTTCTAAGTACCTTACAAACCCATAAACACCACAGGGTTCTCCATACTCCTGATTTTGTGTTTTGCTATTCATTTCCTTCATGTGAAATGCACTGGTTGAATTATTGTCCCAATATGGGCAGCGTCTTGGAATTTAATCCCTTTCATTTCATCTGTAAGTGAATGCAGTCCTTTTAAGAAGTGTCAGCTTAACAAATGATTCCCAATTCCGTTGTTAGCCCATGTGGCCAAAATGACAAAACAGTATTTTCACGTTGCCCCCAAAATGTGGCTGTGATTCTATCCTTCCTCATTTGGAAGTAGCAACCACTGGATTAAGGAAATTTGCTTTTCAGTAAATATGCACAAGATTTTAACATGTAGATGATTTGAAGAAGTGCCAACTGAATCAAAACTTGAATTTAGCATATTTGTGATTAAATGACAGATCCTGGTCAGAGTATATATAATGGCACATACACACACTTGTCCCATCTTAGAATGGATTTTCTATTCCCTATTAACAATATATTAATTTGGACATGCTAGACAACTTCTGTTAGATGTGTATCAGACAGTGGAGCTGCAATAATTTAAGATTCCAGAATTAGTCAATAATGAGATACACATGTCCAAATGTATGTGCTATATTTATGTCTTGCTTTTCATTTAGGGAGCTCAAGGCACCATATAAGAGTCTGTTCTTTTTACCTTTTGCAACAAGCCATTAGAAAGGCAAGGTGGAGAGATGAGGCCTATTTGCACTTAGGCCTCTGGTATGCAAATACCAAAGGTCTAAGTGCGAATAGGCCTCTTGCCTGGTCAAATGTTGCTTGCTAAGCTCAATAGTGGAGCAGAGATCTTTATTTTAATTTCCCAGGTCCTCCTGGCACATTTATTATTACACTGAACTCACATTTCTGCAAATGCAGTTGAACAAGCTGTTTTTGACTTGTATAGTAGTTTGAACAGAGGTCTGTTGTTTGAAGAAAATATATAATTATAGGTATATGACAAGCCAGTGAAACCTGGAAATACTTATTATTTCCCATTATAAATAATGCGTGTCTCCATCCTAGGGTGTTATATTAACAATAAAATAAATGGCATTTTAAAGTCACATTATATTGAGTATGGCATATTATAATCAGTGGAAACATTGCTACATCAGCAGAAATCATACTCATGTATATCACTGATATCTCCTAAGTAGCTGTGTGAAGAAATTTACAGACATGTGAAAAGCATCAGTGAGGGGCACAGACCCTTTCTGCGCTTACCTTTGATCTGAACCATGGAGCTTCCTAGTCCAGTTTCCTGGCCTCTTCATTCACACATTAATGGAGATTAAGAAGATCCTGCTTCTGTTGGTCCTGCTGTATCTGCAGAAGATGGATCAGGATCCAGATTAAGAGGCTCTTAATTCATATCTCTGGTAGCATTGTTTAAGGCATGCAGACAGTACACTTCTGTGTTCTGGGATAACCGGGGGAACAAAAAGCGACTCCTTGGGCCCCGAGGCTAGGAATTTTGGAATTCCCTCAGGAGCTTCAGGTTTCAGCCAATCAGGGCTACAGGGAGGAAAGGTATAATAAGCAGGGACAGCAGCTGGCAGTGTCTTTTGACTGGGCGATTTCAGAAGGGGACTGAGATCGAGGATCTGTTCCTGAAGGAGTCATTGCCAGCAACTGATCATTGGTCTTTTCTCTAGAGGGGGAACTGATCAGTCTGATCTTGTTCTGGGGAATTGGGGAGCTGAAGGAGACAGCTGGACAGGCTGATTCTCTGACAGAGCTCAGGATAGAACTGACCAGGAACAGGGACCTAGTTGCTGATCTTTGGGGAGGCTTGGGTAATACTGAGTGAACCAAAGGGAGGGGGAAGTGGAGAAGCTTACCTGCCTGGAAGCAACTGATTCCTAGGTAGCTCAGAAAGCTGACACTTAAGGAAGCTTGCTGTTCTATGAAACTGTTGATCTTTACCTTGCATATTCTGATCATTCTGTTTTCCCTTTTACTTCTCTAAATCTTATTCTTAATAAACTTGTTATGTTTTTGCAGTTTAAAATACTTGCTACTGGTGTTTTGTGTTAAAACTGTAGTACTCACTCGGCCTAATGCACACTTCTGGCAACCCATCAGCGCCCAGCTACTTTTCGGAGGGCAGGCACTGAACGGTCAGCTAGAAGTTATGACTGTATGCATGCATGCATGCATGCATGCATGCATGCATGCATGCATGCATGCATGCATGCATGCATGCATGTATGTATGTATGTATGTATGTATGTATGTATGTATGTATGTATGTATGTATGTATGTATGTATGTATGTATGTATGTATGTATGTATGTATGTATGTATGTATGTATGTATGTATGTATGTATGTATGATAGCAATTGGTGGGCCACTGTGGGACAGGATGCTGGACTAGATGTACTGTGGCCTGATCCAGCAGGGCTCCTCTTATGGTCTTAACTATTTCTAAAGGAAAGAAAAGTAACCAAATCACATGCAGATCCTTTCTCAGCCATTATGATCCATCACATTCATGAATCTTTTTTTTTTTTTTTGCCCTATAGCTATAGATTATCCAAGCATTATTTTAAAGAAAACCACAAGTTTAAATTTTCAACTGTATGGGCTGTGAGACTCTTCTTTGGTTATTTTTAGTAAAAAATAACAGCAGGCTTGGGCCAAGAATTGTTACCACTTCTCCTTTAGTGTTTATATAAGGTATTGGTCCAGGTGTCTGCAAAGAAAGGAGAGGCATCACTCTGTCACAGTAGGAATTCACAGTGAGTGACATTTTACTTAAAAAGAGTTCATTCTTTAAACCTCTGAGAAATGTTTCCTGCTCTTTCTGGGACATATTCAAAACAAGATCATTTCTCCCATGCTTCTCCTCCACTGTTTTGCTTCTGTTTTGTTTCTACTTTATGTGCTTTGTTTTTCTAGGGGGTTAGGATGACTCAAAATTTGAGGGTTAATTTCATGCTCTGAAGTGGAGAAGAAATTGGAGGTGGAATTTTATGAGGAGTGAAAATGGCAGCCTGTAATGAATTGCAGTAAGGCTCTTAGGAAAGCCTGTTATTGCTGAAAGAGCTCTCAAATTTGCCTAAAGTCTAAGGCCATGGTCACACCTTCATTTTAAACCATCTTCAGACCTGACTGGTAATATATTTTCATTTCTATCCATTTTATTTGTTGAAGGGTGGAAAGAAATGAAAAGGTGTGACCAGTCATACCTGAAGATGGACTGAAAAAAATTAAAGTGAAGGTATGAACATTGCTACAGAAATAACGTACCAACAATAGTATGAATTCTTTGCTTCGGTATTCACGGAGAAAAACAGAGGGCACGTGCCAGTAGCTGAGCCTGTATTTTCAGAAGAATCAAACTAGATAGAGATAACCAAGGAAGAGGTCCTTGCATGTCTTAATAAACTGGGGCTGCATCCCCATTAGAAGCTTAATCCAGTTTCCCTAAATGGAAATAACAGAACCGGATGCAAATGCGAATTTGCCTGAACCCATTACTTTCAGCCAGAATCGCATTCAATCCGGATTCTGAGGACATACGTGACTCAAGGGAGGACTCCAGTGGCTACTTTTTAAAAACCACTTTTCGGGGCTGCCCTGTCCTCTTCCTCCTGGCATGAACGCGCCACCCATAAGGGACCCCTTCACAGAGCCTAGCAGGGTGGCAAATCACCAGAACCAGATGGTATTCATCCAAATGTTCTTAAGGAACACAAATGCAAAATTGCTGACCTTCTAGCAAAAATATCGTCTTTTCTTGACATCAGGCTCTGTACCTGAAGACTTGAGGGTAGCAAATGTAACATCAATATTCAAAAAAGGATCTAGGGGTGAGGCAGGCAATTACAGACCAGCTAGCTTAACATCGGTTCCTAAGGCAGGGTTAGACAAATTTATGGATGACAGATGTATCAGTGGCTACTAGAATGGATGCCTAAGTACATTTTCTGCTTGAGATGCCCATGGGCAATTGGTGGGCCACTGTGTGCGACAGGGTGCTGGACTAGAGGGGCTGACTAGATGATCTAGCAGGGCTCCTTGTATGTTCTTATGTTCTTAATAGTTTGCAGGAAGATGGAGGGAGGCAACCACTGATCTTCTATCAGATGACTGAACTTTTCAGCCCCTCTTCTTTCAAACATATATGTCATTAGACAGGAATAAAGCTCTAATAGCAGTGGTCTTCAGGATGTTTCCTTTACTGGCCTGCAGATAACTTCTTTGAGGGTGAGGGGCCACCTGGAAGACTTCTTTTGCCTGCCAACCCCCAAACTATGCTTTGATACACAGCTTTGCTCCTTTGGCATGGAAAAGGTGGATAGAGAAATATTATTTTCTCTAACTCAGAGGTCACAGTATGAAGCTGAGGAGTAGGAAAGTAAGGATTGACTTTCCCCAGCAGATAAAGGAGGACGTGGTGGTGGCTACTTGCCTGGATGGTGTTAAGAAAGAGCTGGACAAATTAATGAAGGATAGATGTATCAGTGACCACTGGAATGAATGCCTCCAGGTTGGAGAAACCTCTAATAGCATTTGCAGGAAGTTGAGAATAGGTGGAATTTTCACCCTTGCCTTCTACCTGAGAATGCCCAGAAGCAAATGGTGGGTCAATGTGTGAAACACGATGCTTGAGTAGATGGGCTGTGGCCTGATCCAGAAGGGCTTCTCTTAGGTTCCTGCCCTTGCAGAAGTAGAAGAGAGACCCATCACAAGGTTATTAGCTCTGGTAACTGTATGATTCTGATGGCTGTGTGGGCAGCTGTTGAGAGGCTGCAAGCAGAGCAAACTGTGCTGATATCTTTCTGGGGGGGGGCTTCCCTGTACTTTCTCCCCAGACTTGATGGGCCTTGTGTCCAATCCATTGGTGGTGCTTGTTGGGTTCTTAATCTTATGACTTCAGGAAGGAGTACATAGGAGGCAATGTCCCTCTGAAGACTAGCTGCTGGGAAGTTTGCAAGTCAGCAAAGTGGAAACTTATATTCTGCTTGTGGGTTACCAGTTGTGACAGATTCAACAGAGCATCTTTTACATTCTTCCCCCACTTTTTAAAAATCTTTATTTTGAAACTTAAATATTTTCAGTTAGAAAAACGAACTGATTACATGTACATATAAGCAATTATTACTTACAGTTTTGTAATAAAAATATCAATGTGGAAAATAAAAGATTATAAATAACACATAAATATAAGTAACGCTCATAAGAAATCTATAATGAAGACCAACATAAGCTTAATAAATGAATTTAAAGAAAATAATGAATGATACACTTAGCTTTGCATTTGTTCCATTTAAATATAAAAATATATAATTTAATATTGGTATTCAGTGCAATATGGATTTACTAACCAAATAAATATTCAAAGTGAATTTTGAACTCATGAATTTATTATTCATTTCAAAGGTAGCACATATTATTGTATTTGAAGCAAGTGATTAAACGATGTTTTCCAGGTTTTGGTAAATACATTTTTGTGTGTGTGTGTGTGAACTCCAAACATTTGATTATATCACTACAGTATATAACATTTGACTACCTTACATGCTTAAATATTTTTTAAGCTACCAGTGATTTACTCTGTAATATAAACTTTAACTTCTGAGACCTTAAATGGCTTGGGCCACAAATATCTAAAGGAGTGTCTTCTCCCATAATACCCTACCTAAAGATCTACATATGAGACCCTCTGGTACACTATCACCTTCAGGAGCTAAAGGGTGGATACATGGGGTAGGGATTTCTCAGTGGTAGCCCCAAAGCTGAGAGATATGCTAAGCCTCTGGCTGAGGAAACAGTTTCCCCTCCTCACTTTCAGGCATTATTATTGTTTTCATTGGGTTGTTTAAACTTGTTTTTACTGTTGTAACCCACCCTGAAACATTAGGATAAAAATACTTAAGGAGAAAGAAAAGCAGTTTGTCGCCCTTGTAGTCTGCATAAAGAAACATCCCAATGGATATCAGTTTAATATGATATTGGCAGTAGTGTTATGTGTGTATTTTACTTTATTTCAGGCTAAAGTTTTAAGGTTTACAACAAGCTTGAAAGCAGCAAAGAAACACTTTAAAATTAAATATGCATTCCATGTGAATTACTGTTTTTCATTCAACATCTTTTTTCACTTGAGTTGTTGTAAGCCAATCATGCCTTCACAATACAGATTGTTTTGTGCTTGCTAGTGAATAAGCTATACAGTTTGTATATGGAAGTATTGTATTTCTCAAAAATATTGTAAGTGTCAAAGAACTGCTTAGTGGCTGCTCCAAATGTTAGAAAGCCATGTTAGTGGAAGACATTGCTGTCAGTGACTACCAGTCATTATAGTTGTGATGTAACTCTTACATTAGATTACATGTATATTAAAAAGATTGATTGTGGGCATGAGTGAGGATTCATGTCCTGCCTATGAGCTTCCCTTTGGCACTTGGCTGATCTTGGTGAGATCACGGAGCTGAGCTTCAGACAGTTCTGGATTGTCCATGCTTTATTCTGGATTATTCAAGTAATGCAGAATATGTAAGTGATGTCTGGATGAAGCTTTGCTTATTATTGTTTGGTACCACTGAGATGGGGTTAACTATTACTGATTACATGGACACTTTCATGCATTTTTCTTGGCAGGTGGATATGTGATTTGCCCTTACCCTTTTCTGGGAAGATGCTGGGAATTGAACCTGCAACCTTGTACTTTTCAGGCAGTTGCTTTACTACAGAGTTATGCCATTCCCTAGGTTGGTGATAAGGTAGTAGAGATGTGAAATATGTGGCTTTAGTGTGATGACAGAACTCACATAGCCACTAACTCAAAACAACTGGCAAATGTTATTACCCACCCTGAGACCTTTGGGTATAAGGTGGGATAGGATGCTGAAAGAGGCACCCTCTGGGTGAATTTGAGCCTCCAAAAACAGGCATTGTATTGATGCATTCACCTTACTCCATCTCAAAACCTGAGAATCAACACCTCTTCCTCATTCAGGGTTTCTTAACACTAAGGGTGACTCTTTAGTTGGATTGGGCCCCAGGTTATAATCTGTGTATAAGCAGAGAGGTGAGAAATATAGCCGATCAGTGGCAAGCACTCATTGTCAAGGTGTTGCCAGTCTTGGAGACTAGTGAAAACTGAAGTGTGGAAAATATGCTAGTCTTTTGAATGTACAGTCAGTTCACTGTTTTTGTTTGTGTGTCTATGAAAGGGATGATTTTTCTTATATGTGTAACTGAAAAAAGTCATGTCTGATTTCACTCTTAGCACAGACCAAAAATGCCAACTCTATCTAATGTTGAACTGCTCTGCTCCTCCCCTGCAGACTCTGATGCTTCAGTGCCCTGACATGACCTTTCCTGTCTCCTGTGGGGTATGCTAAACCATGAGTAACTCAGTGGTATTGGACTGCTGTTCAGAATGTAGTTTTGGATGATGATCATGGATAGAATAGGTGGATCTGATCCAGTAGGAGTTTTGTGCTCTTCTGTTCAGGCATGGGACTGCATGAGTGGAAATTATGTACCCTTTTTCTCATCCGTAGTTCATCATTTCAGCAGCTGTATACAACATCAACAATTGTATGCAACTTTCTAAGCACTGTAGGAAGTAATTAGAAAATATAGATGGAAAAAGCATCATATTCTCCAGTAACCATGCAGCAGAGCTATTTAGAATAGCATTGGAGTGGTTTTCATCTGTCCTGTGAAATTTGATACTGAAGCCTTTGAAGCCTGCTGGAATGAGTTTGTGAGGCTCTTTGAGGGACGTCACTCATCTTCATGCTGAGTTAAGTAGTACTTGTGATACAGAATCTAGTGAAAAGGGCATGGCACCATCTTGTCCTGTTTTATGGAATTGGTTTCAGTTTTTGACTCCTGATTACATGGCCAAGGTTCTTGTACTTGTTTGGGTTACAGCATGTTCCCTGGATCCATGCCCATTGGTCTAGGCAAGTAGAAGATGAAGAGTTGGCTTTTATGCCCCGTATTTCTCGCCAGTTTAAAGGGACTCAAAGTGGCTGGCAAAGCTTTTGAGTCTTCTCCCCACAATAGGGGTAGGTGGGGCTGGTAGAGCTTAGAAAGAAAGGTCACCCAGCTTGTTCATGTAGGAGTGCAGACTCAAACCAGGAGACCTCAAAGTAAGAATCTGACACTCTAACCACAAGTTCAAGTGGGTCCAGGCTATGGTGTACATATCTTTGCACGATGGAGTGTTGTTACTAGCCTCAAAAGAGGTGATGATGTATCCACTCTTGAAAAAGCCATCCCTGGTGCCAGAGCTTCATTCCAACAGTCAGTCAGTCACAAATATCCATTTGGACCTCTAGCATGAAAGAAATCAAGGGAATACAGTGGTACCTTGACATACGAGTTTAATTCGTTCCGTAACCTTGCTCTTATGTCAAATCGCTCGTATCTCAAAGCAATTTTCCCATTAATCCATTCCAGCTCCCAAAACACCACCTCAGTTGTTTTTGTTATGTACTGTACTGTATTTACATACTCGTATCTCAAATCTTGCTCTCATCTCAAAGCAAAATATCACTCACTCGGCGGCTTGTATCTCAAAACACTTGTATGTCAGGGCACTTGTATGTCGAGGTACCACTGTAGAATTCTGCTTATTCTGCTTAATGCCTCAGTAGCTTTTAATATGACAATCACAACATCTTCCTGGGTCGCCAACATGTCACCTGTGCTATTTAACATTTGTATGAAGCTGCTGAGTGTAATCATCAGGAATTTTGGGTTTAAATGTAGTCAATATGTTGATGACACTCAAAGGAGGCTGTAAATATCCTGAATCGATGCCTTGAATACAGTGAAGGGTGGAATCGAAGTCAATAAGCTAAGGCTCAATCCTGACAAGAAGGAGAGACTGAATGCAAAATTCTCAGGTTTGACTAATCAGGAACTCACTTGTTCTCTACGGAGTGTCATTCCTTCATATCATTGTGACGGTTCTGGCTGTCATCATTACCACTAGAGCTCCACGTGATCTCAGTGGCTGGATGTGCTTTGACTGGTGAACCAACTATGTCCTAACTTATCTCAGCCATTCATGCTTTGCTCCAAATTATAGTAATTTAGATTCCTGTAACGTGTTGTGTGTGTGACTGTCCTTGTATTTGGTTTGGAAGCCACAAGCAGAGCAAAACTCAGGAGCCAAATTATTAAATGGAGTACTGACTCCTGCACACATTACACCTGTGCTAATGCAATTGCACTGGTTGCCAATTAGCTAACAAGCCAAATTCAAGGTTCTGGGCATTTTTGCACTTAGGTGAAAGAGACACCTAGTATCCTCATAGCACAGAGCTGCTTCCATGCGAGTATGCGAGACCATCCCCCAGCCCAGATAGCTGTGGAGCATTAAAAAGTGCTCCACAGCTGTGGCGCTGCTAGCTCATTCTGGCATGCACCTTTCGCACTGCTTGGTGGGGGGTGCGGTGGTGCAGTTGTACGCTGCATTGTCCAATTGCTGCAGCAATAGCCGGCACGCATAGCCATTGCTGCAGTGACTCAAATGCTCCCAGTCAGGAGTGATTGCACTTTTCCAGCATTTACTGACATGCTGGATAATTTTGGGATGGGGTTTGTGTGTTCAAAATGCAAAAAGGATGTTTGTCATTTAAGGCCCTAAAGAACTTGGGACCATGATACCTAATAGACTGCAGACCTCCACCCCCTTTATAGATGAGGAAGAGTATTGAGATCATCTTGGGAGAATCCTGCTGTTGGTGCCATCATTTACTGAACTTTTTTTCCAGTAAAGTTCAGTAAATGATGGCACCGACAGCAGGATGGACCCACAGCAGGGCCATCTCTGTGGATGGCACCTATGTTTTAGAATGTTCTTTTATCATTTCAGCACCTATTAAAGACATTTCTTCTTCACTCTTGCTTTCCCTGTGTGAATTCTATCATTCCTTACCCAGCCATAGATTTAAGCAGTGTTTTTTATATTGATTTATAAGTCTTGAATTGTTTTAGCCTTGTTTTTAAAATGTGTCAGAGGTCATTGTAAAATAAAAATACTGAAAACAAAAAAAGTACTGTTAATTTATTATACATTTTAAAATCTATTTTCCCTTTATGTATTGAATCATATATGCTTGCTTTCCTTAAAAAAAGAAGCTGCATTATATCGGACTTCACCTACATTGTTGAATTCTTACCCGTCAGAAACAACATGCCTTTCTTTATTTATTGGATTTGTTTACTATGTTATTTTTCCCCCCCATAATGTTTTTCCCCTTCTGCTCTCTTTCAGGCACCTAGTTGTCTTCCGACTGTTGGAAGCTTCGTCTCAGCACCAGCAATGGCGCCTTACCCTGCTGCAGCGCAGGTGTCCCCTTATATGGCCTACAGCGCTGCACCTTCTGGTTATGTTGCCAGTCATGGTTGGCAGCATGCTGGAGGCACTCCCCTTTCACCCCACAACTGTGATATCCCAGCATCACTGGCTTTCAAGGGTATGCAAACAGCCAGAGAAGGTAGTCATTCCGTCACAGCATCTGCACTCTGATATCAGCGAATACGGCAGAACAATTTGAACGTGGCCCAGTCCCTTTCACTCCTTTTCTCCTTAAATCCTTCCAGAAATTGACTTTATAACCTGGGGGCATTTCAAACTCCCTTATCTCTCCCCCAAAAAATAACAGTTTGGGATCAGTAAGTGTAAATAATATAAGACAGTGATAATGACGTGTCGTTATCCCTTGCACTGTTTGCATAAAGAAGATCCTACAACCCTCAGAGGGCTTGTTGTATGACTGTCCATTGGTAAAACCACACCTATTTATTCTAAATCAACAGGACCTTCTTAAACGTGCAATTGTTTCAGATGTGTGAAAAATTAGTACAAAACAAAATAGCTAATGCTGCATCTCTAACCAGCAAGTATGACCGGATGAAAATCTCTTCAGAATCATTCAATAGCTCTTAAGGAAAAAAAAGTATGGACAAGTGAGCATTAGTTTTGGCAAACAGATATACTTGTATCTGTACTTATAGTAACAAATTATAGAACCAAAGGAATACACAGTACTGTTATTTATCCTGTATTTTATTGTGATTTACAAAGGCAGTAATACTTTTGTTTCATATGTGTAAATATGGATCTTGGTCATGATTTCTGTTTCCACTGCTTAACTATCTTCCGTATTGTTTGGTTATTAAAGGGTGACAGCCTAGCCATTTTAGTTCTGCATTTGCCTTAAGATGAGAGTTTTGCAGCTTGATTTATGCCTTAAGGTAGAGAAACCTGCATCTCATGAAAATGACGTGGTTTCTCCAACTGAAAATATAAGCTGCATCTAGACAAGAAGAATACATTGCAGGGACTTTGGAGCAGCTGTCAAAGTGGCAGACAGGTTTTACAGTGCTTTGCAGCCCCTGTGGAGTAAAGCATGATGCTGAGAAGGTTTTTTTTAAAGTTCTTACATCAGCATCAGCTACAGAGTTTTCCTGGGTATTTGGGTGAGGTCTTTAAAGATCTAATGAGACTTCACTTTCAGCTGAGAAGCAGCAGGCCTCTCAGAGAGGGATGGGCTGATGACATGGTTAGAGGAGTCCTCCCTGCTGCTTCAGAGTATTGGGAGAACATGAGGGTGTTCCTCCTTCCCTACAGAGCTCCTTTACTTTGCAGTAAGTAAGCTTCACAGTCTTAATTTATATCTGAGGCACCCGTAAAAGGATTTGCTTAAATCCTAGTGAGAATTGAGTCTCATGTTCCTTCTGAAAATATAAGAGCAACTTGACTCCCATTTCTAGCAAAGACTGAAACCCAGATGAGGTTTTGCTGTGGGATGTGTTGGGAAATGCTGCTTTTGATTATTTCCATGATTCCCTGCAGTCCTGAAAGACATTTTCCCACAGTGTTCTGGAAGGTTCTATCTGGGGAAGTCAGATGGAAAGGAAGGCAGTTGAACATGGAATTCCATTATATTGCTGAATTTCCCTCTCTCATGCAGCTTTCAAGGGTGCAGGTATTCCAAATTCCTGTCCATTTGGCCATCCTAGGGTGCGTTCCCATGGTACTAATTTGTATCTCTGTTGCCCCTCTACTGAAGTGGATTAAAGAAAAGCATGTTCAATCCGGAATTAAGCGTTCCCAAGGGGGTAAGCAAAACACGCATTTAAAATGAGCGGACCGTCCCCAAGGAAGCATGTTTTGTTTACCTGCATCTTTTTCTCCCCTCCCCTCGCTGTTTCATTGGGTGATCGGATGGAAGGAATTTCCAGCTGCCGAAACGCCTCCCCCCCAGCCAGCGATCCTGCGATCCTTTCCTTCAAAAAGACCAAAAGAAAAATTTAAAACTTCTCTGTTCATCTCCCCTGTTTGCGAAGACTGCAGCTGGCACTCTTTACAAGATCTCCACCCAGCCAGCTCTTTTACACTTTCACTTTCGCGGAAGCAATTCATCACAATGTATCTTTGCTGTTTCTCTTTGGGATTGGAAAGAGAAACAGCAAAGAGAAAATGCCCGCCTAGATCGCTGTTTGCATAGATCACTGGCTGGATGACAGGCAAAGGAGAGACAGAGAGAGAGAGAGATGATCTCTCCGGCCGGCAATTCCCACCTGGGAGAGAATCCCCGCCCCTTTTGCCACGGAGCGATGCAATGGAAAATGTTGCGCTGAAAACCCGCGTTTTCCAGAATGTACTGCTTTAAACAGGTATTTTTTTAAAGCGGGTTTTCCCCATTAGTGGTGCTGGAAATCCGGATTAAAGCCGTGCATGGGACTGCTCCGTGGCAAAGGAAGCTTTTCAGCAGACTTATTATTGCATGGGAACGCAGCCCTAGTCCCCTTTTCTTTAGTCCAGCTTTTTACAAGGTGTGTGGCGCTTCATAGGAATGGTACAGATGTGATGGCCATTCACCTTTATTCAAAAGCAACCTGGATGTCACCCACTAATGTCCTTTGGGTGTGGCTGGATTTTTTATGCAGTAGAGGTCTTCCATGTGGTACCAATTTCCTAAAACTGTAATAACTTCTCACTAAGGTGAAAGAAACATGGATGGAAAGGACTTGAACAAAATGGAAGCTTGCATTTAATCTGAAACGTCATGCAGAGATTTTATAATAAGCCGAGGGCATGATTCATCATATATCTTCCTGTCCAGTCATGTTGTAGCTGTTGTGTTGTACACTTCCCATTTATTTTATTGGGCACTCACACAGGAGCTGGGTGAATTGAAGTCCCAACGTGACAAAACCACTGTGAAAGAAAATTGTACTGTAATATGTTGGTTCACCTGCATTCAGTAATTCCAGTCCCCCAAATTTATATTGTCATTTTAAAAAACAATGAGAAGAAAGGGCAAGGTTTCTTAAATTCCTTTATTGAATGTAAAAGCAGATTTAAAAAAAACTATTTTGGCAAAGTTTACATTGTTGTACATAAGCATGTTTCATTCATAGGCATATTGGTGGTGGTGGTACTGCAGATATTTATAACTTCAGCAACATTTCATTTTTGTATTTCTGTATCTTTTATCAAGCATCATTCCATGGTCGTTTGGATTCCAATTGCTCTCCTTTACTCTTTCTCCCAAACAGTATAATCTTTTCAAGATGACCTGTTTTCCCTGGACAATAATAAAGTTGTGAATATAGTTTCCTCAACCTTGCCAATGCGTGCTGAAGATTAACCATGAAAGGATTTGAAAATAGACGTGATATTTCCTAGCATTATAAAATATTAATATATTGTGTATTTTTGTAAGTCTAGTGCAATAATGTAAAAACACATCATTCAATACAGATTTTAAAAGACTGCTTTAATAAAATTATCTCCGTTTTTTCCTAGCTATATTACACATACTGCTGGAACAGCAAGATAAGATCCTGTCTCTTTTATACAAATTTCATGCTTTTATTTTAAATTGCCAACAAAAGGTACATTTTGAGTCAGGGTAAAGAAAATAATATGTGATGTCATATCAGGACTTCCTGAGAAATTTTCCAAAACATTTTCCTACTGCAACCATTCAGTCATGATACATGTTGAACTGAGAATTTGTTTGAGCAAGATATAATCAATTTTTATTTGCTCCAAAATTCATTGGTTGTATTTGTAACAGTAAATCTTATGACAGTCTGCTTGAAATGAAAGATGTGCAATAATGCTTGATGCAGACTATGGAGTGTCCACTGCTGTACACTTTAATCAGTGAACAGCAATTATATTTTTAGATCATTAGTTATTAGCTATTTGGGCAGCAACTTTAATGTATACAATTGAATATTTGGATGTCTTGCATATTTATTTGGAAATATGATTGCCTCGGGGCCTGTTTGCACTTACCTTAATTGAGTAGTTCCAGCTGCCCTGATGTTGTTAGCAGCGGACAAGTAAAAAGTTGTCCACGATTTCATTGGCAGCAGCTGATAGGCTCCAACATATAGCATTCATACTCTCTTCCAGGTGTGAATGCTTCAAGTGGGTAAGCAGCGTGGCTGCAGATGCATAGTCATGTGCCACAGGCTGCCATCGCAGCGTCCCACTGCAAGATGTTGTTGCCATGGTGATCTTTCTGGGCCAGGCCATCTTCTCTTCAAGTGCTGGTGATCTGGTTGAGGAGTTTACCAGCACTTTAAGTGCGGATGGTTCCCTCTGTGTCTGATGTTTGCTTCACTGGAATAGTATAATAAGACCATTACAGTGAGCAAAGTGCGAACAGGCCTCAGCCAAAGCAATAGGATTTCTGAGTAAATCAGCATAGGATTACATTTTGTGTTACAACTTATTAATGTCCCAGAGGCCCGTCACAATTTTGTTTTCATACTATTCTTCTTCAAGCAGCAAAAGTAATAATAGATCTACTTCGTCCAGAGAGGGTAGCCTACAGCATAGTTTATTCCTTGATCAGTTGTACCTCCATGGGTACAAACAATGGATGATAAAGATGCGTGTTGTGGATTTCTTTCATGTTACTAATCCCCCCCTTTTTTCTGGCATTCCCCTTAAATAAATAAAACACTTAAACAGTTCATTTGAACAATGTTAGGACAATTTGAATTGTGATATTGTTATAGTCTGGATTGTGAACATAATAAAAAGATGATGCCTCATAGAATTAAGGGGAAATCATTTTCCTATGATTTAGCTCACATTTTCACTGTTTACTTCAACACTGAAGTCTGTGGCTCAGTTATAAACTTCAAACAATGCAGTAGTATGCTTAACCATGGCTTGTAAATGACTTGTAAATGAAGTTTTAATGGAGAAATCAGATGTCCTCATATATAGAAGACATTGCTGTATTTTGAAAGCTAATTTCTGTTCATCCTTTCTTGGTAGGAACTCTGTATTTTATTTGAGAGGCTTTCCAGGGGACTTTAGGTAGCAGTTCATAACGTTGGTCATTATTTCCTGCATCCTCCTCAGGGAATAGCAATTATCAATGAATAACACTTAGTTTTCAGACTGCCAGTAGGTTAGGCAGTTAGGCCTACTTTTATATCAAACCATACTCTTAAACTTTTTTGACAGACAACATGCTGTTTCTCCTTTGAAATGTTCCATAGTGTAGGCTTCCCCTGCACTCTTGACAGCACTCTCCCTAACTTACCCATAAGCCACTTGATGTGCTTATGACTCAACAGTCTGTCCCCAACCGCCGGAATTGGCATAGCAACGGCCATAGCAACTTCCTCCATATGGCAGTTGTGAGGTGGCACACATTTGTACAGCTGCCCTGCCTCACTTCACAGTTTTGCACCTGAAAATGTGTGCAAACATTGCTTACCAGGAACACACTAGATGCTTCCGGTCAAGCTGTGGAGAAGTTTTTACTTCCCAGTTTTGGAGGATTGGGACACTGACACTCTTGCATGCTTCAGGCTGCTCTGGACAGAGACGCCACTGCAGCATTAAGATGAAGCATCCTCGAATATGCGGAAGCATCCTGGTCATGTAAGTGTGAAACAAAAACCCTTTGGCTGTGTGTGAAACCAAGGGCTGATGTATGAACACATCCAACCAGTGTCCTAAAAAATACACTCATTATCTTCTCAACTCTGAAGGAAGAGCAGCAGACTGAAGGCTATTTGGAACTGAAAGAATGAACTTTAATGAGAAAGAAGACACGAGTCTTGGTAACTGAAAATCAGTTTAAGGGCCAATTCCCACCAGGTCCGTGTGGGACAGAAGCAGCTCTGCGTGTGCCAGATCATCCCCCTGGGTGGGGAATATAGCTATAGAGCATTAAAACATGCTCTACAACTATGCTAGCCTTCATTTGCACCTCTTCTGGGTGAACAAAGCTTGTAGCAGGGCAGTAGAGGCACGGTTGCATGCCATGTTGCTGCAAGAATGGTGCCACTCACGCTTGTTGCTGCCATCACACTGACCTGGTGCTCGGGAAAGTGCTGCTATGTTTGGAATGGATCAGGCTTCACAAAATACAGGTCCCTGATCCATTCTAGAAGTTAGCTGGCCATTGCATTTAATAAAGGTGCAAATTACCCAAAGAAGACCTAGGCAGCATCTCCATTATACAGCAAAGATTCCTCTTCTGAGTCTTGAGAGCAGTCAGTTTTTATTTCTTTCCTTGCTGAAGCACCTGGTGAAAGTCATCCCTGGTGTCTCACAAAAGCTGCATGAAGGTTAATGTACAAAGACTCTCTCTGAAATTGCTACCTCACACCTTTCTGCAGCCCATCACCTTTGTACAGTCCATCTGTACAATGTGTGAAGACACTGCTACATGTGTTCATGGATATTGAGGCTGCCTTCCATGCATACATGTAGATGCTTCTAAACATAGCTAGCTGCAATAGCAATGGAGCTGGGGAAGCAAGGTAGAATTAAGGTTCTGCAGTGTTAGAGACCCTCAGTGGAACTGTAGTCTCAGAGATGACATATATGCAAATCAGTGCCCCCCCCTCCCGCAACTTTTCAAAATTTCATCCATCTTCTGCTTCTCTTTTCAGTGGCTTATGCCTCCTTCTCTTTGGTCAATGCACAGCTGATGCTCCCAGATTTTAAACTGTTAAGCAAGGAAGAAATTGGCTACTGTTTGACACAGAAGAGAGCAGCTTCCAATTGCTCCTATTTCCTGTGCCTCTGCATTTGGTGGCAGATAAAGGCTCAACAGCCAACCACAGTCTTGTCCCAATTTGCAGCTCTGGAAGTTTAAAGGTGCAGGCCACCCTGGTCAAAATCAGCCTGAGAAGTTCTTTTGACCTTGTATCCATCTGTTGGTGGGCCTGTAGGCCAGTGTTAAAATATATGCATATGGAATGTCGGGTTCTGTCCCCTGCTGGAAACTCTGGAAACCAGTTGTTCATCATGATGGACAATACTAAACTCAAAGGCAGTGGTGCCATTATTATGCAATAGGCCCTGGCATAGAAAGCGGGAAGTGCAGTAATAAACACCACACCTAGTAGATAGTCAAACTGAACAAGCCTGGGACATCTAACCATCTATAGTGGTTATTGGCTTATCTTTGGTTACTAGACTCCTGGCAAAAACTGCTTTCACTTCATGGCAATTAAGTCATTGGCCAATGTTCTCATTCATTCTGGATAAGGATCTATGGGTGTTTTTCCACTGTCACTAAAAGTACCCATTAAGTACCCATTAATGGGTACGTAATGGAATTTTTGTACCAATTAATGGGTATTTAATGGGTACTTCTAGTGACAGTGGAAAAACACCCCTTATCTAATTCAGTATTGTCTCACTAGCTGAAACTCTGTAGTAAGACAGGAGGTGTAACGACATATTCATCTCTTAAATGGAAGCTCAGCCTATTTGGAACTGAATGCTAGTTTACACATCCATATACAACTGGGACCCAATATGGGGCTGTGCACATAACTGGTGAATGTCAGGGTACTGAATTGATTAAAATAAATCTATTCAAAAATATGCTCAGCAGGTTTCATTCCACTTTTTCTGTTATCAAATTGGATTTTGTGTGTTCTAGTTCCATATGAACATACAAAGCTCTGTGAAGTTGGCATCCAATTCAAGTGAACCTATTTACATAAATACGTTCTTTATGATAGATCTATCTATGCATATTTATATAACAAGTAGATTGGGTGTAAATTTTACAGAAATGCATTCATTTTTGTGCATCTCTCTTAAGAGCAAAAACTAAAAACGGACAGAAATCCATACAGAGAGAAGTTCAAAGGGTTGGAATTTCCAATAACCTTGAAATGGAGCAAGCAAAAAAGCAGGGTGGGTCCAAAACATGTAGAGAAAGCAATAGCTAAATAGATACAGTTATCAATTCCATAAAATTATAGTATAGCAAATAGTAAAAGTATATCAAAAGACAGTAAACTAAGGGAAAGTGATATTTGCCATTTTTAAAAAGCTGCTTTTTAAGTTGAAACCAAATCTGTGGTGAACATATTTTTAAACTGTCTGTGACCTGAACAAAGAAAATGAGGGACATTACTTTCTTGCATATTGTGTATCGCAAATCCTTGTAGCTAGCTTTCATTTTCTGATTAAATACTTTAAAATTGTTTGCAGGAGTATCTATAAGGAATATTTAAAGCAGTTATGTGTTTTGTGGAAGTATGAATTAATGACACTCTGTTTACATAGTTTGCATTCTTCTAGTGATGGTTAGACCTTGATAACCTTGCGTGTACTTGATGGTGTCTACAGGAACATTAATGAGGCAGCTGTTGAAATTAGTGCTATTCAGGATAAATGGATCCATCAGTTGTTGTCACTGATCTTTTTATCATTAATCTCTTCTGGTTATAAGGCATGCTCTTGGGTGAACAGCTGAAATTATGATAGCTCAATTGCCTTTTATGGCTTTCACAAACCAATTGAGAACTTGTTAAGTCAAATGATTTAAATAAATGTGCTCTTAAATTATTAGCCTGCCAATTACTATAAAACAAGGAAGAAAATATAAGTGATTAGGCTTTTGAAGGCTAATGGGCTCAGAGTCTGCTTTTGATTTTGTAGGTGTAAAGCTATTATGACTAATCAATTAATTTATTTTGATACAAGCCAGCAATATCTGAGTCTTTGGCTTAGTAACAGATATATTGTGCTAGATACATATGAGTGATGCACAAGTGAAGCCTATTGACTTCAGATTTTAAATAAGTGGTTTGGAACTTTTTGTTGTTATTCAAGCCACATATCCTTCAGTTCAAGAACCTTGGCTGGAGATCAACTATTCCTTTAAAAAGAATTTGAGGTGATAATAGGAGCATCATTGTTTGCAGTGCATAGAATGGTGATGTTAAGGGCAGATTCAATTGTGCCACTTCACACCCAGAAGCTTGACAGTCACCTTCTTCTTCACGCATCTTCTTCTAACCCTGCAAATGCACAATCAACTATATTTTGCAAGAGTGATTTTCACATGGGTGAACAAACGGTTGTGCCCTTTACTACCCTTTACTGTACATTATCTGTCTCCAGGTCTGACACAATGCTTAACAAAGGATGGGGCAGTTTCACAGGGCCAGCAGAGGTAACTCAGCTAGAGTCTGGTCTCTTCCTTCCCATGCTACAATTCTGCCTCAAGGTAACACATAGCATAGTTAGGGCAGGGAGAATACTGAATTTTCTCCCATCAATAACATGTTATACATAATACCATCTAGTATGCCAGATTAAGCAGATGAGTCTTCCTTCTCCGTTTCCTATTCTAGGTAAACAGTAAAAGTTGACAGCTATGAAACCTTTCAGCAAAATCCATATGGGGAATTCCTGGTGGTACTGTACCTAGATTGCTGCTGAGAATCCCCATAAAGTGGAGTGCTATATTTGGTCTAGTGTTTAGGGAGCCAGACTCTTATCTGGGAATACCGGGTTTGTTTCTACACTCCTCTATGAAGCCAGCTGGGTGACTCTGGGCTAGTCACAAGTTCTCTGAGCTCCCACAGCCCCACATACCTTACAGGGTGTCTGTGTGAGGAGAAGAATAGAAAGCTTTGTCAGCCGCTTTGAGTCCCCTTAAATGGATGAGAAAAATGACATAGAAAAGCTAACGCCTCCTCCCCCTCCCCCTCCTTTGTAACAGTGGGCCCTCTTCATGTTTGCCACTTTCTCTGGCTGCTGAAACACTACAGATATCACTGGCCATAGCTCTCTGGATCTGGGAAAACATAGAGTGGCTGCCAGTGATGATTACAGCAGATCAGGTAGGTGAAATGAACCCAAGGAGGAGCCAGTGATTGCCCCTACATGCCATTTAACACCCCTGCTAGCCCACTAACTCAACCATGAGGAAGCAGGGTTGAGCAGACCCCATATCCTTGCAACTGAGTTATAGCACCATAGGCATGACAATCATGCCTTGGTAGCTCATTGTATATATTATTTCCTTTAACAGGCAGCACATCTTGAAAAAGCTATCAGTGACTAGTTAAACTATAGTAGGAAGTAATTAGTGTGTGGCACACCTGAATCAGTCTTGGGGGTATATGCACAAAACATGTATCATCTTAAGATACGCCAAAACACTAGGAAACCCATGGTTCTTTAGGTTTTTACAATCACATTGATAAAGGGCTTTGAATTTGGCCAGAAAAGTGGTAGCCATTAAAAAGCACATGTTGGAATGGTGGGTTTGTATTCAAAAGGTCCTTTATTACTGAAAAACGAAGTTGAAAACATAATTAAAAACATGTTGGAAACAATGTGTAACAGAAGACTTTACATGTATGTAAAATATATTTAAAAGGTTTGGAATTTTTATATTTTGAGTATTCTAAATTAATAAAATAAACTGATTTTGAGCTAGTTTCTTTTAAAAAAATATTTCACTCCTACAGTGGAGATACCCAGCATATAACTGATGACAAAGATGAACCTCTGCCTACCCATCCCCCCCCCCCAAAAAAAAGACCTGCTGTAAGACAAAATGAACCAGTTACCTTCTTGTTGACTTTAGCTACTGGAACACATCTTGAATGGGGCTGTGTGGTCAAATTCAGACAAAAGAGACTTACAAATTCATGTCGAGACAGGCATCTTTAAAAGTGCTGAGGAGATACTTTTATTATGCACTGCGTGCATCTATATAGCTTTTGTAAGGATTTTAACTACAATTCATGACTGTGTCCTCCCCACCCCCACAAAAACCTCTGTAATATTGTGCTGAACACCATCACAGAAGCAAGACAACTAATACAGATTTTTGGCATCCTGGGCCCCACAGAATACCTTCATATGCCTGGTTTACAATCTGCAAAACCACTTTTGCATACCATTCATTCAAAAATACAAGGGTAGAAAACACGTATAACTCTATTTGTGATGAGGCTATGGATGCACTTAGGTTTAATCCAGCTTCACTTTCAGAGTGAGAGAATACATCAGCAAAATCACAAGCTGTTTTCTTTCAGCATTAAATAACTCAGAAAATTCACCTTTGGGATAGATAATGTGGAAAGAAAATTACTAGTCACTTTGCTGATGTGTTCTTTCGCTCTGAAGGTGGACTGAAGATTGATTAAACCCTAGGTGAGAACCAATTAGTGGATTTGATACAGATAAATCATAGAGTTGGAAGGGACCTCTAGGGCCAAGTCCAACCCCTGCTGAAATGTAAGTCAACGGGGCAGCACTGAAAAAGAAGAAGCTATTGTACATGCCAGGGGGCTTGGAACACCATTTTCATTGGTTACATAATTTTCAGTTAGGAAGGAAAGCTTGGTATCATCCATACAGACTAAGGGTGCAACTATACACACTTTGAAGAATCTGCTTAAGGCCAGAAGCCAGCCTTAGGTTGTTTGATATTTACAAATGAATTGCTTAGCACATGCCAGGGATAGTACGTAGACAGTGGATGTTTCTGCACTTGGCCTTGTTCTGGAATATATCTTGAGATAGGGATCTGTTGTCCTCACCATACACAAACATTCCTCTATTCCACAAAGGTCCAGTTTTACAAAATGCTTGATATGGGGAACAGGGCAGGATATTTGTGCAACCTTTGTTTAATAGGCATTAACTTTATATTAGCAATTTGGAGCATACACAGAGGCCATGTCCTAATGCTGGCCATTTGGCACACTTTGGGCGCTGTTTGGGCACGCATGGTGCGGGCACGAGACCAGGAACGCATCTTGGGTGTCCCTATGACATTCCCAGCAATGCAGGACAGGTGCAGTTTGGGCGCAGATGGTGGTGTCCCCATGCAAACCATGGTATGGGGGAGCAGCGCCACCTCCTCTCCGCCCCAGCTCTCCTCATTGGAAGCCAGACTGACGTCAGCCCACCCCTGTACCCCCCCCCCCCTTAGTGGCACTGACAGCCACGGCTGGGGTGGTAGGCATGGAAACAAGTAAAAATAAAGCTTCATTCATAAAAATAATGTTTACAATTTTTTTTTAACACTGAAAGCCGCTATAATGTTTAGTGGCAGTAGGTGCTTGAGAGCAGTTTTGCACACCTCCACTCCACCGGGACTGTGAGAACACCCGTCAACTGAAAATCAAGCCTTTATTTATGATCGCCTTGCAGATCGGGGAAACGGGGGTGCAAATGGAACAAAAATCAACCCATTATGCAGCCTGCCTTGGCATTCTGGAAATGGGGTTGGAATTACCTCGGTGGAAATGGCAGAAAATAACCAAGCCGTACTCCAGCCTGCCTTTGCGATCGGTATTTTAAAAAGTCAGTGGCTGCAATCTTCAATGGACAGGGCAGGGACAGCAAGCACACCCCACCTCCAAATGATGTGAGTGCAAATCTCCTCCCCGTTAGACCGCAATCATCCCCATGTGCGTTCCTAGCTCACTGAGGAATGCGTGCTGGTCCCCCAAACTGTGCCGAGACTTGTTTTTTCAGGTATCACATTTGGCATCCTTCTGGCACGGTTTGCGGGGGGGGGGGGGATTTGGTATGCTTTTCATGGACCAAGTCCAAAGCACATGGGGACAAACCTTACCCACACTCAGAACTGCACCAAACCTGCATGGAGACACGGCCACAGAGAAAAGCCTCAGAAAGGGTAATCTGGGTCAATCTTATCTTTCTGATAAGCAAATGAGCAGAAAAATATCTAGGAAGGTCCTGTGCTGCTGGTTCCTGCTTCCTCCAGCTAGGACCGTGATCACACCCAGAACCTGGTGAATTCAGGCAAGTCCGGGCAAATTAGCCTCCATTACTGAATGTCTATGTGTTAGGTCAGCCCTTACCTGGGTTTATCAGCTGCTTTTTAGCCCTCTGCTTTTGGCTCTGCAGTGACTTCACTCATCCCATTCCATCCCCCTTTAAATTAAATCACGCTACTGCATAATGTTTTCTCCAATATAAAGGGCTACTGTTGGCCAAGGAAACCTCCCACAGGTCCCCAAATATACATCATTGCATGACAATATGTTGCCCTGCTCTCCCATTCAGAGTGTCAGAAGCCCACCTTTCCTTTCAGATGGTTTAAAAAGAGGCTGCATGCCTTTCTCAGTTGCAGAATGCTATTTGGTGTGGGGTCCCTATGCCAGCAAGGTCTGGGCCACCCAGTCCCCAGTACACACAGACTGGGTTTATCTTCTAAAGCATAGAAGTGTAGGGTAGCACACAATTTAATAAATGAAAAATTCCCACTGATTGTTCTAAGGGCAGAGTATGTTTATTTTATTTTTTTTATAATGAGAATTGAACATCTTTCGGACCATAAGCAGGTATCATCTAAGAAAATGTTCTTAAGGCCAACTGGAAGAAACTAATTTTACAGTTTAATTTTTACATTTTAGAAATCGTATCTTTTTTTCTTGTATAAACAGCCCACAAATCTCTTTCTTCTGCAATATAGCTTTATACTTCATTCTAGTAAACAAACTGAACATGAAACGATTTTGTTGCACTATATCTGTTTATACATGTTATTTCTGATATTTTTGCTTCCTATTTGATATTGGAACAGAATTTAGCATAAATAGCTTTAAAAATTATGTTTTCTTTTCTTTGATCACCAGTTTTCTTGAAGCCATCCATAAGCATATTCATAGACCAGAAGCATTACTGCACCACCTAGAACAGATTTTATTTTAGAGAATACAAAATTGTTTCTTCTAAAAATTTACATGACATACATAGTAACATTTCAATAGCAGGACCTACATTAAGGAATTGCTCTGAAACTTATCTAGTACTCCAAACCTTTTGGGTGCTTTTGGCGGTGGGTGGGTGGGTTTGAATCAGCAGAAAACTGCTTGGGAAATTTGTGTATTCATAGGCATATGTGTCCTTACTGCCTGAAATCATACGAAACATTCAACATTAAAAACTGGTCCTGCTTGGGATGTCTGATGGGAAATTCTGAAAGCAGACTGTGGAACTAGGAATATTTATTTATTTATATTTATTTTTATATCCCACCCCATACCCAAGGGTCTCTGAATATTGTTTTGACCCAGCAGACCACACCTTATGTTAAGTGAGTATCATCTGTAATGAGCATGTGTGAGAGAAGAATATAGAACTTAGGGAACAATGAATATTACTCTAGGCCTTTCCACACTTATCTTTAAAACTTTACAGTGTGAGACCTAGAACTGCTCTGTGCCTTTTGTTTTGGACTGGAACATAAGAAGGCCTTTTCCCTGCTAGACCTCTCAATCTGTATTAGGCAGAGCATAGCTGGGTCTAGGAGACCAAAAGAGCCACCCAGACTAGAACACCAGCAGACAGGATTATTGGTGGTCCAGAAACTCTGGAATGGAACAGAGGCATTTATGGAAGTGTGCAGCCTTTCCTGTTCTGGTTTAACATGGGGATCCATTTTGGTGGTGCACCAAACTGTGCCACCAAAATGGATCCCCCTGGGGCTCCAAGATCAGAAATGTTCTTTTCTGGCTGTCAGAGTCCTTGAGCTTTTCAGAGGGATGGAGCAGGGCTTGCTCTGGAACAGGCCATCCAATAGCAGATAGTCTTTTTCTGGGACAACAGGACTGCTCCAGCAGGGACATGTTCCAGTCAGAGAGGTTCTTTTAGGAGTCGTCCACCCCTGCAAGTGTGGAAATGGCCTTGTGTATCTATTATGCTGCCCCAAGTGAAGTATTATGACAGTTGTTCTAAGTTCTAATTACACATAAGTGTGTAATGGGAGATAGAGAAGTGTGATCATATTTGCAGGCACCACTCTTGAACTCTGTCCATGGATGTTCAAAGAACATAATATCTGCAAAAACAGGTTGTCCCATCTGCCATGCCATGCAGCTAATTATTTTACAGTTAACATAAATTTACACAGAATACTCATCTTTCCCAAGCACAGTAAATTCAGCCGACTTCTCCCTTTATATATACAACTCTTTTAAAAATTCTGCTGCTGCTTGGATAATGTTTAATTATCTCAGTGAGGAAGCATCAAGGGTTATACAAACAAAATACTACAGCAAGAGATCTTATTTCCATATCTATTGAATTCACTATTAAAATGGTTGTTTGATTTTAGACTTGAAAATTTACTTAAGACTTAAAATTTACTTTCAAACATGAGACATAACATTCTAAGAACATATGATGGTTGTTAAAAAATTACCTGGTCCTAGTCGCATGATCTTAGGAACCAATCCTTTGTACAAAGCAAGAAATCTGTATAAAAGCAATGAATATTTTTATTCAAATAAGTATGAAAATAATTGATTTTATATGTTCATTGCTGGGATGCTGTAAAGGGCAAATAAATAATATCTGAAAACATGGTTAATTTCATTCATGGGATATTTGTAATACAGCTTTGTTAACAGTGGCTGTACTCAGGAAATCTTTAAAAAATACTTCAAGAATAGTGAACATTAAAGGAATGAATAAAATTAATATGCAGTGTCATGGCTAATTTCTCAAAAATATAGCACTCTGCCAGGGCATTAGTCATTATTATCATATAATAATAAATATGCAGATGAATAAATATGAATATAGCATTCTTCCAGAGCATTCCTCATTATTATCTTAACCTGAGCAACTGGAAATGACAGAAGTTCTCAGAAACTGATTGTGGAACGCTGGTGTCCTTAAGCTCCATTTGTTAATTTACTAAAGGAGTGGAGACCCCTTACAAATATCAGCCCTTGGCTATACACTGTGTAAAAAACACCAGATTACTGAGGCCTTGTTCAGACTGGTAAAAATCTACAGTTTTTAACCCAGATTTTTTTGACCAGCATCAAGGACTCCTTGAAGCTGTCCCAACTGCATTGGGGCAGCAAGGAAGCGGCAGCAGTGTCGCTCTCCACAGCCAGAGGGAGACGATGACAGACACGCCGATCTCCTCCACTGCCACCCGCCGTTTGCCTCCCGCCCCATTCCTCTGTCTTTCATTGTCATCCCGCTGTTTGCCTTCACCGCCGTTCTCCAACAGATGGAGAAATGGGGGAGGGAGGCAAACAGCAGGAGACAATGAAAGAAAGAGGAATGGGGAGGGGGAAAATGGTGAGAGATGACGACAGACGGTGGAACAGGTGGGGTGGGAAAGCAAACGGCAGGAGACAACAACAGAACAGGGTTGGGGGAGGCAAACTACAGGAGACGATGAAAGGTGGAGAAATGGGGCAGGGAAGGGAAGGCAAATGGCGGGAGATGATGACAGAGGGGGGCAGGGGAAGGCAAAAGGCAGGGGGAGACAATGACAGACGGTGGAACAGGAGGCAACGACAGACGTAGGAATAGGGGAAGGGGAGACAATGGGTGTTTTTCCACTGCAGCCCTTAGATCTGGATCTAAGAAGATCCAGATCTAAGGAATGGGTACATTTCTTAAGGGAAATGTACCCAATGTGTTTCCACAGGAGGTGTAGCCCCCATTAGGAATGGGTGCTAACACCCCTGCTGTGGAAACAGATTTGCACCCATCTGGGGAATCTGGATCGACCCACAAGGGGTCAGTCCACTACCCCAGGTGTTTTGGGGGGCAGGGGGGTGCAGTCTTCAAAGCAACTTCAAAGTCACTTCAAAGTCACCTTGAAGTGAATGTGAAGTCAACTTCAAAGTGACTTCAAATTGACTTCAAAGCCAATGTTGGGGGGGGGTCCCAAAGGTGCATCCCCTCCCCCTAGCCTCTTTTGGACCCCATTGCCTGTTTCCAGTGGAAACAGGCTCCCTTTAATCCAGATTTTCTGGGAGAAGACCCCATTGTAGACCCCTTTAATGGGGTCTACCGAAAATCCGGACTGAAGGCCAAAATGTACCCATTAGATCCGGATTTCCCCAATGGCAGTGGAAAGAATCGGGTCCCAAATGGGTGCCGTAGTGGAAATGGGGTCATCCAGCTCACACCCAAATGGGTCCTAAATGGGTGCAAAAATGGGTACTTTTGACAGTGGAAAAACACCCAATGACAGACGGTGGAAGGGGATGGGGAAGGGAAACGGCGGCAGGACACAACAACAGATGGAGGAATAGGGGAAGGGGAAGTTAAGTGGTAGGTGGCAGTGGCATGGTGGCAGCATGGTGGCAGCATTCGCATTAATAAATATTCAGATTATTCCAGGATTCCACAGCAAGCCCTGTTATAATCCAACTAGGGATTCCCCAGATTTTTGGACAGTTAGTCCGCAGGAATGGGGAATCCCTTCAAAAGTGTTGGGGTCTTGAGCTGAATTCAGGCTGAACTACAATGCCAGTCGAAATGCAGCCTGAGTAGACTAACAAGGATCTCATGTGTATTCCATTTATTTTCACAAAATAGGATTGGTTTTAACAGGAGAGGGGGAAAGATTAAAATAGGTGTTATCTATGTGTTTTGATTGTAGCAGTTTCATAAGTGCTTTGCAAAACTAGAATATCATTCAGCTGAGGATATTTTGCTTTCTAGTTACAATACTGTACTAAAGGCAGCAAGCTGGAAAGAAGTCTGCATGCAAGAGACTGGTACTAAAGTAACTAGACAGAAATGTTTTCCTATAGACCATCAGGCATTTAAATATATCATATGTAATAATTCTGTAAATGTAATTCCTGTTAGCTCAGATAAAGAGGCCATTTTGTTGTGATTTTTATATGCACATTTCTGAAATAGTAAACTCTACAGCATTCCCAATACATCAGCACTGTGCAGGGTGGTTTTTATGGGCCTCATCAAATCTGAAATATAACAATGCGGTTTTATGGACTCATACGAACAAACCAGAGGCCTGGATGTTTATGATCGAAATAAGAATGCTTTACCCTTCTTCTTTATAGACCGTTGCCATAGTTTTAAAGCAAGTTCTGTACTTGATCTCTCCAGGAACCGGCTGTGGGCCTTGAATCCTACTTTTTGCAACATCAAAAGGGATATTAATAATTGAAGCTATTGTTCCTGAGACAAGCCCAATTCCAAATTTCTGCAGAAACTCCAAGGTTGGATCCTAGGAAAACAAAATGGCAAGAGTGAAAGAATGAAGGAAATAAAGAAAAATCTGTAGGAGGACCAGAAGCACCTCAACAGGTTAAAAGACTATAAAGTAATATGCATTTAATCAGAACACACTTGCACAACACGAGACACTCCTGTTATTCTAGCGGAACACATTAGGATTTCCAAGGCTGGGCCTTGTTTTCTTGACAATCCTATTGGCTATGTTTTTACACATGGTCTAAATTGCTGAAGTACACATTTCCTCACACAGGATTTATAAACACAGTTCATAA
The DNA here is from genome assembly GCA_023333525.1 of Aspidoscelis tigris stejnegeri. Taxonomy (NCBI): domain Eukaryota; kingdom Metazoa; phylum Chordata; class Lepidosauria; order Squamata; family Teiidae; genus Aspidoscelis; species Aspidoscelis tigris. The sequence goes on from JALMGA010000003.1 coordinate 78,801,583, forward strand.
AGCAAGAACGGTACGGCATATGGGGATGATTTGTATAATTGGGCTTCACAATGTACTTAGTATTACTGTATCAAAACGGGAGAAATCCAAGCACACTATTAGCTAATTGGCCAGAATATTTTACAAATGACAGCAACTTCCACCATGAAGCCTACTAAAATGCTCATTTGTGTGTTGGACCCCCAAATGTTAAATTAAATAAAGGCTAATCTCAGTCTGCTCCTTTCCCCTCCAGGTTTTTTACATTTAGTTTCACGTGTAGCTGATGCACTGTACGAAGGAGCCTGGCTTCCTGCTATTAACAATCCAGCAGCGGTACAACTGCAAAGCAGACATCAGTGCCCTGTGCATTACAAACAGTAGTAACTCACTAAGCTAATTGGCTGAAGAATTTACAACACATTGTTTCCAAAGCTGACTATTTCGCCCTGGTTAAAAAAACAGTAGAAACTGGTTGTAAAGCCAACACTGAAACAATGTTTTTCTGTACGAACTGAGACAATCCAACTGTGTTCATATTTCCTCAGACAGCCTTCCTACCTAGGTACTCTCTGAAACATCAAAGTGCTCAATTAGTTTATTTGGAAGTGAAATTCTCCTTAATAAAGTCTAATCCCATATGTGTGAACACTGGAAGCTGCAAGAGAGCGCTGTCATGATGAATTTCCTTGGCACTTTATAATACAACCTTAAAGATTTGTCTTTTGTTTAATTTCTTTACATATATACCCCTCCCTACACCAAAGGTCTCAAGACCAATTACAATAGATGAAAACAATGCAAATAAGTTAAGAAGAGGCCCAATGCAGATTAAAATACAGTATCACGTAAATAGCAGTAAAAAGATTAAAATTACAATTACAGGGCTCAAGAGGTGAGGAAAGACTAGTGCGTCAAAGGGCAAGTAAATAGATGTGCTTTACACCATGAAGGCAACAAAAAGATCAAATTAAGGCCGGTTCAGACATAACAAATGGAGTGCCTCAACGATATGGTGTGTTGGCCCTTGTATTCCTAACCCTTCCGTAATCCAACTTTTCTAGCACTGAATGTTCATAAGGGAGGAGAAGCAGCATAGGGTGTAAACAATCCCACCTCAAAGCCTTCTCATAGTCACCTCATCCCCTTTGCAGACTTCACACACAATTACTACTATAAGCCATAGAAAGGGTTGCCCATATACTTTGGATCATAATGGGAACCATTAGTATACCTTCTTTCAGCACCTCAGTGCAACACCTCACTGCAACAAGATTAGGGTGGTCTCATGCAATAATCACAGACTTATCCTTTCAATTGCATCATGGCAGAAACAGATGGGTCCTCTTCATTTTGACAAAGCATTTCCTCAAACTCTAAAATCACAGTAATGGTTGCATGATCAAATTCCACAACATGATGCTTAGCAGTGCCATCACGGCACAAAAATAAAACTGAATCACTATTCACATAGCATCTTTATGGAGCTCTGAATGTACCATGAAGGCACAGAGATCATGGTGCACTGAGGTGCATTGGATGAGTGCAGCACCCTGAGAGGCCTGCATTTGTTCAGTCAACATGGCACTGTAATGACAGACCAGTAGAAAGACCTCTGAGAGTTCTTCCTCTGCTTGCTACTTGTGCCACTGCAACTGATACCTTTCTCCTCAGAGGCTTCTCCAGGTCTTCAGTGACCTCCCTGCCATCAAGATTGTTGCTGAGGAATTTCCCTGGCTGCAATCATGATGGATGGGACAGCAGATTGTGTGTGAACTAGGTTTGTGCCGAACTAGATCCAACAGTGGCAAAGAGGGCTGGGACAGCTAGGTGCTTTACCTAGTAAGCCCAGGCTCTTCATAGGGCCTAGAGGTTAATTAACAAGCAGGTGAGTGCTACAGAAATCATGCAGAGAACTCATCTGCTCACTCACTATGCAGATGCCATCATTATCTCCTGGCTTGTAGGTGGGGTGGCATCACTCTTGCATACAAGAAGAAGAAGAAGAAGAAGAAGAAGAAGAAGAAGAAGAAGAAGAAGAAGAAGAAGAAGAAGAAGAAGAAGAAGAAGAAGAAGAAGAGATGGCTTTTCTACCCCACTTTTCTCACCTATTTAAGGGGACTCAAACCAGCTGACAAAGCTTCCTGTTCTTCTCCCCACAACAGAACACCCTGTGAGGTGGGTGGGGCTGTGAGAGCTCAGAAGAGAGCTGTGACTAGCCCAAGGTCACCCAGCTGGCTTTGTGGAAGAAGGCAGAATTGAACCTGGTATTCCCAGATAAGAGTCTGGCTCCCTATCCACTAGACCAAACTGGCTCATGATGTGCAGTCAGCATCCCTACAATGACTGCAGTGATCTCAGTCACTCTATTCAGGAAGATCTGTTCACACTTTTAGAACATTAGTGCCAATTTTGAAGTATGGAAGTCTTCATCCAAAACTGGAAGCACAAGTCAGGTTGACGGACTCAATTCTCTTGATGGTAGTTTCTTTATGTACAAATGAGTTCAGCTCAGGGTCCATGTTATCTTGGAATTGTACTTCACAGAAATGCTTAGGAATATGTGACCACATCATTGTCAAAGATTATCTTTCAGTTCTTTTCTCTTTTCCAATATTACAGTGGTCCCTCACTATTTGTGTTGGTTCTATTATAGCCAAATGGCATGTACTTAGTAACCTGCAAAGTGCCAAGAGTATCAGAAACTAGCAGCTCCCAAGTTTCTAATGTAAATGCAAACTAAAACAATTAATTAAAAGAGGAAAAATAGTTAAAGAAAGCAGCAGGAAACAGCTGCAAAATGGGACACTGAAAAAAGAAAAAGTTCATTATATGTAATCTAAGAGCAAACAATATAAATAAGCATGAAAGCACAGACAATAACACTACACAGAACTAAACACAATAAATGCCATGATAAAATTGCTGCAATGTCATCTTGTGCAACACTGCAACTGATCAGAAGGGGAAAAATTGGTGAGAACAGAAGCCAGCAAGGTTGTTCAGAAGAATGAAGTAAAAAGAAAAAAAAAAGGAAATTATGGGACTTTAAAATCCAAATAATCAGCTTGTGTCACAATCTGATATTGCTCAAGTTGCAGAAATGAAAGCTACAGTCTTAGATGCTGCTGTTCCAAGGAACAGTAGAATGGAGAAAAAGGAGACAATATCAAGATCTAGGCATCCAAACACCAGGCACCAAGGGACCAGGAAATCTATTGGCTGTGTGCCACACCACCACCCAATCTGAAGTGACCTACCTGTAATCCAGTTCAAGGAACCGAGACCACTTTGGGCAGATTAAGTCACCTCTTTCCTCTGTGCGGATGCAAAGAGGGAGGCAATTTGAGGACACAGGATTCTGTTGGAACTCTTTCTGGGGACCAGAGATGGATGACGTATAGTACTGATTCTGGTCCTTTGAATGGAGTCCTTTTCCAGGCATGGTCCTAGCTGCTATGAGTGGAGATTCTGCTTCCAGAAGCAGTTTAAAAAATTTATTACAGAATTTGAAGCTGTGAGAGTCTCTGCTGACATCTCTAGAGTCAAGGAAAGACTGATGTAGCTTGGTGTGGTAAAGGGTGTTGGAACACTTCCACTTTTGAAACCACTCACAATGCTTCAAGGAACTGGTTATGCCAGTTAAATGGCCTCATAAAATGTTTACTTGGACCATTTTCCATCCAAAAACATAATCACCTAAAATCTGTAGGACTGTAAGGGAAAATAAGCTAATTCAACATTATTACACAGTTATGTCTCCATGTAAACCATCTTGAGTTTGTTTAAGAAAGGCAATTAATAATTTTTAATCGCCACTTCCATATCCTGTTTCATTCATTGTATTTTTTTTCTTGGTGGTGTTTTGTAAAGTATTACCTTATTGGCTGGAATTATGTTTTTCACGTTGAAGTAGAATCCAAAATAAACCATATTAAAAACTCCATGGCGTCCCAGTGTAGCAGGCAAACCTTTGTTGATTCCATTGAGCCCCAACCCATTGGCCTGGATAATCTGCCGGGCTTTGACAAGGGTGGATGGCTGCTGCAAGGGCAAAGCAAAGTACCATCAGAACTTGGAACAACAGATCTTTGCCAAGCCTTAATTTTGTAAACTGATGACTAACTGAGGTTGATTGTAAATATGATGAATCAAATGATGTATAGGTGAAAGGATGCACATGTCACAGTTGTCAGAATATATAAAGACCTCTTTATTGTGGTAAAAACAACAATCAAAACCAGTACACATTTTAGTGCAATGTGTTACCATCAGTACTGTACATAAGTGTTCCACTGTGACATATTATTATCAGTACTGTTGATATCGCATTGCAAGCAAATCTGGTGTTGTTGGATTTCCTATAATAGTGACATGGATTTTCAAACAACTAACCCAGGACTATACTGGCAATGCCACAGATATGTGTAGCATTCCTGGTTTAGTCCCAGAAGAATCATGGTTTTTTACCTACCCCAAACCTCTACACTAAAAAGATGCAATCTCACACACAAACCTGGACTCTTATCTTGTCTATCGTTTGTCTGAGAAATTGCTTGTCTTGAAAAAAACATACCCTGATGTAGAGTACATCCCTTTGTTTTTTTCTCATGCCTCCTACATACAGCCATTTTTGCAAGAACAGCTATTCCATGAGGAAATGACAGACAAGGCAAGCAATCCCATAATGGAAAGCCTTGTGTCAGAGTTGGATTTTCTGTTATGCCATATTGTGTTTTTAGTCTACTATCCTAGGAGTATATTGGTATTGTCATGGGTATGTGTGGCAATCTCACTACAGCCTCTGGAAAATTGTGATCTAGAGGCATCTTTGATTAGACCAATGAAGAAAAGTAATCTTATGATAGATCATTTATCTGAGAACATTTTGTCCAAAGTGGCCAGTAAGAGGTCTGCAAGGAAGATCGGAGTGCAACAGCTGTCTTCCTGATTCTTATATCTGGCAACTGGTCTTCAGAGTCCAACAGCTAGGAGCCACTGAGAACTCTCTTTCACCATAAATTATTCCCATTTCCTCTCAAGGCCATACAAACCAGTGACCAAGGACTCTTACTATATTTTCTGCTAGAGATTTTCATAGTTTAATTATGTGGTAATGTGAAAAAAAATGTTCATTTTGTTTGCATGGGTCCCTCAAATTCAGTGACATTGTAAAAGTTGGGCTTGATAGGAAGGAGGTGGGAAAGTCCAGTCTCTGTATCTAGATTACATCAGGTCTTTCCCTCAGTGGCTTCTTTGGCTTCTTTGAGAAGATGCTCCTGGGTTTTTGTTTTTTGCTTTTGTACTATCATATCACCTGTAGCACTACAGTCACTTGGGCACCATCTCCATGCAATTTTTATTCTGAATTTAACCCTGCTTTGCCTTGGGAGCGGCTACATGCGAGACAATACATGTTTAAAAAATCCCACTTTGCAAGTGTACTACATGCGAAATAAGGGGCTAGCACGTATTGTCCTGTGGTCATGCAGACACTCCTGGGTTATTTGGTTGCAGGCTTGTTCTCTGGCTTGCTGTCATGCTTCCTCCTTCCCTCCCCTTTCTCCTTCTCTCTCTCTCTCTCTCTCTCACTCACTCACACACACACACATGCACAGACAGGAGGAACGTCTACCTCCTCCCCTCCCTCTTCTCTCTCTCCCTCCTCCAGCCTGAGCCCTCCTTCTCTCTCTCTCACACACACACACACACGCACACGCGCACACTCACAGACAGGGTGGAATCCCTGTCAGAGCCCTGCAAAAGCCGCTGCTCTTTTAAACATTTTATTGGGGCTCTGACAGCCCCTCTCCCTGTCTGAAAGCTGACAGCTATCCTGCCTCCAGCTGAGCAGCTTTCAGGCGGGGAGAGGCACTATTGTGCGCATGTACAGAGCACCACTAAAATGAGAGCAGTGGCTTTTGCAGCTATTTTAATCATTTTATCTGGCCTCTGACATGGATTCCACCCCCCCCCCCGTGTGTGGAGGAGGGAGAGAGAGAAAGAGGGGAGGGGAGGAGGAAGACGTTCCTCCAGGAGGGATTCCACACTGTCTGTGCATGTGTGTGTGTGTTCGCACACTCAGGGAGGAGGGGGTGGGAAAAAAACACGGTATCCTGATGCAGGGATTTACCATGGTTTTCATGGGATGGGTGGGTTCGCCTGGAACCCGTGGTGTCCTCTATTACCATGGGGACAGCTTAATGTGAATTAAGATACACATTAAGCTGTCTCGCTTCTACCCCGCTTTTTTTTTAACTCCATGGGGAAGCACCCCTAGAAATTTACTTCTAATCCAAGGCAAAGTTTGCACAGCAAGTTTCTGGCACCATGAATGTGCCATGAGGGTGCAGGGCTTGCATGGTCCTATCCCCCATGACACCCTGTGTGTGCTAAGTGTATCATATGCATGGATCTTCATTTGTCCAGCCACCATCCTGCCATATGAGAGTCTGAGCAGCAGAGCTGCACCACTTTGTGTGTTTGAAGTGTTCATCTGACCATCAAGAGTGCAACCAAGGAACAGAAGTTCTTTACCTGAATGTTAGTGTGGACAGAGGTAGCAAGCAGGTTGCAAGTAACACATCTTTGGAATAACACTATTAGAATAATAGAGTATGGGGCAGGATAACGATCCTCTTAGAACACAAGAAAAGCACGATAGTAGCACTCTTTCCCCTCCCATGCAGCTGCTAACCAAGTCAGACCAAAGGTTTATCTAGCTTGATTTAATCTCCTAGCAGCAGTACTTCCCCATAGTTGCAAGAAGGGGTGTTTTCCAGTCATACCTGGAGGTGTCAAGCTTTATTTCAATCTGGGATGTTCAGCATGCAAAGCAAGGCTCTAGCATTGGGTTACAGCCAAATTGCCTGAAATATGTATGTCACTTTATATATTATATTTTCACTTTTACATGAACTAATGAAAAATGCAGAAGTCATTAATAATGTGCAACTCCTTTTTTCAAAATGCAGTGCTAACCAGGCCATACAATTAAACCCACCTGTGTACATAATCACACATGTGTGTCATTTATTCTATCAGCCTGTCTGTTGGTGGACAGATTCTTGGCATGAAAATGGAGACCTGAAGCAGTCCTGAAAAACTGCCGAAGACATTGCTAGTAAGACAGAATGCTTCTCAGCCACAGAGCTGCAAAAGATGCCTATAGGAAAGGTCTTGGTCCATTTGACTACAGTGGAAGTCACAAGCTAGACCTGAGGTATGCTTCAAAGGCTAAGAGAAAAGGCTGCCATCACTCAGGTACATGAAGAAGAAGAAGAAGAAGAAGAAGAAGAAGAAGAAGAAGAAGAAGAAGAAGAGTTGGCTTTTCTACGCCATTTTTCTCACCCATTGAAGGGGAGTCAAAGCAGCTGACAAAGCTTTCTATTCTTCTCCTCACAACAGACACCCTGTGAGGTATGTGGGGCTGTGAGAGCTCAGAAGAGACCTGTGACTAGCCAAGGTCACCCAGCTGGCTTCATGGAGGAGGGCAGAATCAAACCAGGTATTCCCAAATAAGAGTCTGGCTTCCTAACCACTAGACCGAACTGACTCCCTGTCCTTAAGGATCCAGATGTATTATGTGATGCTTGGTATGTTTTGGCAGTAAATTAGTAATCTCTCTTGACTGCTAGAGCAGCCTGTTATTTCAGCTATACCAGCATATACTCCAACATGGAAGGGCACATTAATAGACAGAATTATAATCTAGTTACCTGACTCCTCAAGAGTAGGTAACTTTAAGTGCAGTTGCAACCAGTAAATGTGGTTTTCATCCAAAATGCTGTGTCACTTCATTTTGCTTGTTTTATTTATTATTCTTGATTTGAAAAACTGATATTCTGCCTTTCACCAAATGGTCCCAGGGCGGGTTACAATGAGATTAAAACATATTACATGGTAAAACATAAGAAGTTGCTGTTGCAGCTTCTTAGCTGTTCTCATGTCTCTGATCATTTTTCCTGAAGTTGAGGTTTCATGTAGGAGCAACTACCCCTAGGTTTTAATCCACCTTCAATCCAGTTTTAGACTGAGGGAACACATCAGCAAAGTGGCACACAGTTTTCTGTCCACATCATCAACTCTAGAAAAGCAACCTTTGCGTGAGGAAATGTGTAAAGAATATGACTAGTTCTTTTGCTGATGCACTCTCAGGTGGATTGAAGATTTTTTTTGTTGTTGTTTATACTGATTCTAGTTGTAATGGCTGTTTAATTCCATGTTAATATTTGTGCTGTGGTATTTTTAAATACAGATTTTTTAGTGTTGTGAGCCACCCTGGGTCCCATTATGGGAGAAGGGTGGAATATAAATAAAATAAATAAAAAAAGGTAAATAAATAAGTATATCTATGCTAAGCTAGTCAAACTGTCTCCTTAAATCTAAGCTACTTACAGTATTTCAAACCAGTGTAAGGAATTGTGGTTCTCCAAATGTTTCTGGATTATAATTCTGTCTATTCAATCTTTGTGAAGAGTCCAAAAAGCTGTTTTTCATACTTTTAGAAAGGAAATATTTTTGTACCTTTGCATTTAAAGAACAATGTCCTGCTGCTTCCACACTTTTACTATTAGAACTTTTATTTCAGGTTTGATTCAAGTGTTTTTCCTAGTCAAGTGTTTGATCGCTTAGCTTTGCTTTATACTAATGTTACCTTTGTGTAATCAAATATTTAATTAGAAAGGCAAAACTAGGCTTCAACAAGGATGCTTAAACAGGGAAATGAAGACAATTTTGACTACAGCTCTGTAAATATTGCTTATTTCAATAGACATATTTGTTTAACCTGCTTCTATTGCAAAATCCTTGGAAAACCTGTCAACTGAATCAGCCAAATGATCCCAGTAATATCTAACACATCGAGTTAGTGCTTATTCAGGTGATAGCAAAGTGGAGCCTTTTTTCAGCATTTTGTTTCTCTCTGATTTACATATGTTTATGACTGTGTGACTGTGAAGGAAAAGTACACAGTACTGCAACAGCAATAGCATTTGTTGCCACAAAAGGTCTGCTGGTCAGTGACATTATGATGGTTGCTGGACAATGCTCAAGTGAAAAGCAGCAATCTTTTTTGAAAAAGAATAACAAAGAAGCATACAACTGATCCTGCAACACTTGAAAAGATCATGTGCAAAATGAATCAGAATAATCTAATTTTTAAAGAAGTACTTTGGTTATGTTAACATAAAACACCAGTAACAACATAGGTCATGTTCCAGGGATATTAACAGCACAATCTGACACAAATTTGCAATTAGTGCACATCACTGTGATTAACTGAGACTAGGGACACAGTGGTCCCAAATGTTGCTGAGCTCTGGAACAGGGACTGGGCTGATCTAGATCATGGGGAGGTGTGGGCCGGATTAGCGCTGTCTGCACTGATCCTAGCCTCTGTGTGTGTGTGTTTGTGTGTGTGTGTGTGCATGCTTGCATGCATACACACATTCATGAACAGGACCAAAGCCCTTAGTCTGGTCTACAGTAGATCTGGATTAAGGTCCTCTTAATCCGGATCTGGCTCTGTTTTGTGCAGATGGAGTGGGGCCTCCTTGATCCACATTAACATGTGGATAAAGAGGCTCATGATCCAGACCAGAGGCCCTTTGAGCTGGATCTATAGGTAAGTGCAGAAAGGGCCCAAATGAGCACTCTGTACCAAATGAAGGGTTGGCTCTCCTTTGGCATATGGTGTTGAAGTGGACATAGCATGCCCTACCCTGGTTTGAACAGTCCCAGTGCATGGTGCAGAAGTTGCCTTGTAGTCCTTCTTTTCCCTTCTGCTGTGTAGTCCTGATCTGCAGGCCAATGCTGTAATTTTTAGATCAAGCCAGGGACCCAGCTGGACTCTTTCTGCCCTGTGACCAGATAGCACATGGGCCATGGAATGGTATCCTATGCCCGTTATTGCTTCTGGATGTCTATCTGATCTGGTCTTGGATGATGCAAAAAGGCATGTTGGCTCCCTGCAATGAGCACACATCGGTTACAATCCAACAGGACCTTGTGCTTATTGCTTAGGTTTTCCCCTCTATTGCATCACTGATTTGCACTAGTAAGCCTGGGCCTCTCATTTGATGTGCTGCTAACTTTTGTTGGTAGACTGGACCTTTCCTTGGTGAGGTGCTTAGCTTATATTTGTAGAATGAGTCTCCATTTAAATTGTCCTTGACTTGTCTTACACTAGTAGACTGGGCCCCTGTCTACTAATTGCTGGTTTTCTGTAGAGAGCAATTGTCGCCGAGACCAGTTTTCCAATATAAGGCATTTTACAGGAACCAAATCGCAGTGTTATATCAGGAATAATTATAAAGCATTTCCATCTTCAGGTTCAACAAATATAAGAGCTTATATATATTGAAGCTTTCAAGGTTTTCATTCTTTTGGCATTTCAGAAGAACAAAAATCAGAACTGCCTCTTAGGGCAAGCAGCTGGAGCTTGGGTCATGAAGGATGGGGTGGGGGCAAAAGTGCTCTATGGGTATCAGGCAGGGAATCAGGAATAAATAAAATAGGGAAGGAGAGCACATTGCAATGAATGTGAGGTTGCATTCATCGTGTCCTGTATAGGTATTCACATATGTGTGTGTACATATAGGAGGGTACCACATAGGAAGTCAGCTAAGGGAGAGCACCAAATAAGATGACCAGGTACACCCAAACAACAATTTCTGGAAACATTTTTTGGACAGAGTGAAAAAGAAGCTATACACTAAAAATTTTACAGGAAAGATAATTTGTATTTTGGAAGCAAAAAACATTTCTTTTTCTTTCTTCTCTACTAGTACAAATTTAAATCTGTTTTTAGCTAAGGAGGAGCCACTTGCCCAAATTATTATTTCCCACATCATCCATACCAAATTTGATTTTACTGCAAATGGGAACACTTAAACAGGGACTATGTCTTGTTTTAACTTGCCCCCAATATCCCCCTGTTTAACTGCAATGTTGCTCAGTTTTTGATTAAATTCTACACTTATTATCCAAGCACATCTATTTCCTAACATATTGAAAGAATATTCCAGTTACTGTACCTCTGCGAACGCATCTCGATTTGCCTGCAGGCTAACCTTGACTACTTCAAAAGGGTTAACCACAACTGCTTCTGTTAGTCCAGATCCCAGGCCAGCGACGGCAAATGTCTAAAAGAGTTAAATCAATCAGTTTTCATGTGCACTGCGGTAAAACATCCCTGCACATCACATTCTGAAGCTGAGCATTAAGCTGACTGATATGATGAAAGCAGAGAGACCTACCCTTGTGCAGTAGTATACCATTACTAAACAGCTTTCGTCCTTGATTAGATGTTGACAGTTCACGCAGGAGAAATTACAAAAACCACAAACCACATTCCAAATTCTCAAAATAAAATGTCAAAGTCCTATCAACAACACATCCTCTCTAGATGGGGTGGGATGGGGGAAAGCTTTGAGGCTGATTTAAAGGCACATAAGGGAGAAAGGTCACCCTTCAAATTCTATCTAGTGGGAATATTACCCTGTGAAGAATAATTTGCACATCATTATACTATATACATTACCATAAAGGTGGTGTGTTAGATCACTCAGCAGCAATGTATATAACAGAGCTAACTAGGTAGTTAAGCGTTAAAGGAAGGGCAATTCCGCACTGGCAGGTATACTGGACCAACAAGTGTATCATGAGTCTCCCTTCTGCATGGTGGTCTAAGGAAGACATCAGCTGGGACCTTCCTTAGACTACACCAGGGTGCAGAAAAATAGCTTCTAATATGCTCGCTGATCCAATAATCCTGGCTCTGATCGTAGGCTTTCCCAAAATAACTTAACTTTTGGATGGAGCTGTCATCTCGGCTATGGCCACCATGTATTGCAGGACCCCCAAAAGACGGCAGTGCATGCATGGCGTGGCGATTGAGTACTTCTGGGAATTTTGAGTTGTCAAAATACATTGATGTTTGTGTCAAGAGAGCACCAGCCCAATATTTGGGTGGCATCTGGAGCAGGCCTAACGTAGTGCAAAGCACGACGGCTTATATAGGGTAGACAGGTTGAAGGGAGGGGGGACAAAAGGCTCCTGTGCTAAAAAAAGGGAATTACAGCAGCTGCCAAATTTTTTCTGCTTCAGAACTTTTATGTGTTCAGGAGTCCTGCCCTCCTTTTCTTTTAGCCTTCCTATCAGCAATAAGAAACCATTTGATGCTCTGGCATTGGACAAAAACTGTACAATGAACTGCAACTTTGATCAAAACATCTTTCTATATTTAATATAGGAAAATTTACTTTAAATACATTTATTTATTTATTTTAAAAACTCTTTTCTTGGCTATAATCCAACAAAGAGTGAAATGAGTTCAAACTCATCAGTTTCAATTTGCTGCAATATTTCCCCACACTGAAGATCTATTGATTATTACTATAGGCTTCCTGAAATTCCTGTCTCTTCCAAAGATAGCTGGGATTTGGGATGAAAATGCTTTTGCCAGAAACTTCTGAAACAGGATAGACTTCAAAATGAAAGGAAGCAGCTACAGCAAAGGATCTTTATATGCTTCTCTGGCCACACTGAATAGGCTCCTAGAAATCGTATTTTCAGTCACTAGAAGTGACTGCCTAATCCAATTCTGCCTAATCAGTTTCCTCCTTCAGGCTTACTGGGAAGTCACTCCTTGGGCCAGCTCTGGAGGCGTGGGGTTGATCAGGAACGAGGAAATTTGGCTATCAAATTTCTAGAGCTCCCAAGCTTTCTGCCTGTGTGATCGCAGCCACAGATTCACTTCCATATTTCACAGAAAAGCTAGGATCAGATATAGGCTGCAGCTTCTCTAATGTGGCTGAAAGCATCTAAGGGAAGGGACATCTGATGTTGCAGCTTGGTTGTGGCTGGCCAACACTCCTTCCCACCATCAGGGCAGGATATATATTTATCACAGTCTGCATCTGCACACCGAGGGCAACCTTACCCACACATGTTTGCAGTAGCACCTTCACTCACCATGACTCATATCATGGGCTGTGGTGAGATGATGGAACATGCCAGGGTGCTTTGAGTCAGATTTTCCTGGGCCCCCAAGATGCCACTGAGTCCCTCCAGTTGGTTTGGGAATGGAGACTTGTCACTCTGACAGCCCGGAAAAGGAGATGCAGCCATAGGCAATGATACAGTGCAGAAGAAGGCTTTCTGTGATTCACTGGTTGCTTTTGATTGCATTAGATGTGCCAAATTGCTCTTTGATCCGACACAGAAGTCAACATTTGAGACTGGATCAAAGATAGCATGCTGTGCATATCGCACATCAAAGGCACATTGTGAATTGCTTCTCATCGCTTTTGCTGCCCCATCAGCCACCATGGCTGGCAAGGGCAAAAGTTTCCTTTGCACGTGATGTGCAAAGGTACCCTCTACAACTCAAGGTCTGTTGAACTGTAAATCCAAAGAGCAAAAAGATATGAAGGGTTGTTGCTAAAAGGAATGGTTGCTTCTTTTTATCACTGGAAGACGAGTTTAAACATGACATTTGAACATATTCCAATACCTTTCCGCTCCCGACTGAGCTGCATCAATCATCAACTGTTTATTTACGGTCCAAGGCCAGAATACACAGTTAAAACAAAACACTATCCTTCAATAAATAAAACAAGATGCGTCTAAAATGCAACAAAACATTTGCTATTTACTAGTTGCTTTCTTGTGGTGATGGTGTTGGCACAAAACCTGGCAGCATTTCTTAGGATACCACTGTAATTGGACTGATTCTACCCATTCGGATTTGCCTGATCCAATTCTGCCTAATCACTGGAGTTGGAGACTTGTGCCCTGTGCCCTTGGACAGTCAGATACCCCTAAAGAATCTTCAGGGACAAGTTTGTGATGCTATGGATTGTAGATTTTCCCTAGTTTGCACTATCTCCTACCATGATTGGATACAACAGACCAAAACTGTGGTAATTCTGGATAATTTGTTGGGATCACATGGCATCTTCTGAACACTGACCAGTGGCAATGAAACTCTTTTTGAATGAAGTAAATGTGCAATAATCTAAATTATTACCCAATTGTATCTTATATTATATATTATTATTAAGTTTGTCATTTATTCATACTGTTGTAATAATTTTTCATGACCAGCTGTCAGCTCCCACCTGAATTTAACATTTAAAATCAATTTTTATTTTCTTCTCACGGGCACCTATACTCTGGATCTTCTCATACACTCTGAAGAGACATGCTACCCAGTCTGGAAACACTGCTGCAGATTAAATGGTTATATCCTCAGTTAGCAAACCATACTCAGGCCCCAGAACCTTTGGGCCATTTCGTTGAGATGGGCTAGAATTAGGGATGTGCACAAATACTTGCAACATTCATTATTTGTCTGAATTCGTCTGAATTTGGACATTCGTACGCGAATTGAATGTTATGACATTTGTACATTAATATTCATATGAATATAAATGTTTTCGATATTTGTACAAATAGTTTGGACATTAGTTAAACTAGGGATGTGGGGAAGCAGCTGCATTAGTCACATCAGCAACAGATCCAGATTGCATTTGACATGGATCAAAAGAGGATTAAAAGTGGAATCAGGTCAGATTTGATTATTTCAGAGCACAGATATGTTACAGGAAATGTACTGGATACATTTGTATAGGATACGTATCAGATATTTGTACGAATCTGTACAAATACATTTGTATTGAATAGAATCCTACCATATTTGAAGAGGATCTATTCAAATGGACAGATCTAACGGATTTTTAAACATTTGTTATGAATCAAATTTAAAAAAAAAACATTTGTGCACATCCCTAGATAGAATATTTCTTCAGACTGACCAATGGCAAACTTGGGTGGAAAACGTTCTGGGTACCTTGTGGGACAATTTAAGAGTAACATGAATCAAAATATTCATTTCTGCTCCATCTCCTGATTCAAGACAAAATCAAAGTGATCACAGAAACCCCATTGCGTGTTTTCACTTACCAGTGATGGTGACAGTGCTGCATTTCCTAGTAATTTCTTATATTGTTCAAAGGTGAAAAACTGGAAAGCAAATATAATGAAATTTAAAACTCAAGAATGAAACATAGATTTTATCGTAGGAAGCTGTTTACCTTTATTAGTCTAACGAAAGACAAAGAAAGAATGATTTGATCTCAGTGGATGCTGTTAAGGGATCAGGGCTGCACACATGGATTTGGTTAAATGTGAATCAGGCAATTTTCTTCCCTCAGATTTATATTTTTTTTAAAAAAAATGTTTAGTAAAAGTTTAGATAGCATACAATCCAATGTGTGGGAGCTTCACATCTTCAGAATCCCCTGTCTGTTAGCAGATGGGAATTAGTATTTTCCAAATTTCTTCAAAAGTCAAACCACCAGGAATCATTTGTTTATGTTCTTGTTTCAAGGGCAGAATTCTTCTCACAACAATGGCTGTATCCACATGGGTGCCTAAGGTGCCTCCAGATGTGGTGTAAAACGGGATTATCCGGGGGCTATGGTCAAATTGCTACACATGTCCAAGGCAATCCCAACATAGCCCTGGGATACTGGGATGATATTCAGCAATAACATTATTGAAAGATAATCAACTCTCAACCCAGTTTTTTTTGAAAAACGAAAGGACTTGCTTCAGCTAGATGACTGGTCCCACCAGCTGCCACTTTGGAAATGGCCACTGTACATGGTGGTGATATATGTGCATGGGGCAACGATCTCATCACCAACATCCTTTTTCTTGCCCCACATAGTTGCCCAGCTCTCTGGGCAAATAACAATTATCCCAGAAGTGTTTTCTTCCAGAATATTCCTACACTGCATAAAACATAGCTACCATTTGGGTATTTGGGTGTGAAGGATGGGAGTGGGGTGGCATATGTTTCCACCTCCTATTGGTCCTTGAGCTACCACACTCTACAACAGAGATGCCCTTATCTTAATTCTCTTATGTCAAGGATTTCCCTTTTCACCCCCACGTGGATGTATGAAGACAGAAGAAAGCAAATCAAAGGGCAAAAATTGAAGTTGCCATAGGGGGAATCCCCACAGCAAGCTTATTTCACTTTCCCTAAACCAAAATAATAGAACCAGATGCAAACGCGAATTTGCCTGTTCCCATTACTTTTAACTTAATTGCGTTCGATCCAGATTCTGAGGATCGTACGTGGCGTACATGCCTCATGGGGGGGACTCAAGTGGCTACTTTTTAAAAGCCACTTTGCAGGGCTGCCCTTCCCTCTTCCTCCTGGCATGGATGTGCCACCCATAACAGACCCCTTCATGGAGCCTAGCTGGGTGGGTGGCTACTGCTTGCCTGGATGGATGAAAAACAGGCACCGGCAGCCAGCGATTCTTTCCCCTCCTCTCCCCATTTCCCAGGGCACACAGAAGCAGCAGCAGCAGCAACTCAAACCCTCTTCACAGCCACAGCCTTTAAAACAGAACCTCCAGGGCTTTCCTTTATTTATTTTATTTATTTGTATTTCTATCCCGCCCTATACCCAAAGGTCTCAGGGTGGGTTACAATATTATATTAATCTTAGACAGGCCCCTGCCCTCAGGCTTACAATCTAATCTTTCCTTTCCCTTTCTTAAAGGTCAGAACTTTCAAAGAGCTAGAATTGCGCAAAACTGCAACATTGTTAGGCCGCATCTTCACGGCAACGTTATTTCAAATTCAAAACGTTTTGAGTCCTCCGAGTCCAGACGGCAGTTTGGCTTAACACGCTTTTTCCGTGTTAAACCACACCAAACCGTTCTGAATCTCAATCCTGATTTCAACAGGTCTCACTCCGGATTGTGCACTTGAAACATGTTTAAGTTTTTACTGTGTGGACAGTACCGTTTTCAGGGATGAGATTCCGTCTTCAGGGTGCCCCTCCCCTAATCGCACTGTATCCAATGGCTGTCCGTATTCTGGGCACGTCATTGGTGGGTGTGTTTAGGGTTTCCAGACTGGGGCGAGCTAAGCCAGGCATGGAGGAAATGATGACCCTCCAGCGCCCCGGCTTTTTCCTCCTCCTCCTCCTCCTCCTCCTCCTCTTCTCCCCAGCAGGGTCTTTTCCGAGCAGCCGGGGGCAGCGGAGGCAGCAGCTGCGGCGGCAAGAACAGCCTGGTGAAGCTGCCCTATGTCTGGCCCCTCCGTTCCTTTTTCTCCCCTTTCCATTTGCCCGGCGCATCCTCCATGCGCCTTTTCTTTCCCTTTGGCGCATTCAGTGGCTATTAAAAAATAAAATAAAATAAATTCAAGATCGATGCCTTAAAGGGTCCCCTTTTAATTAAAAAAGGGGGTGATTGAGGGTCCCTTTGAGAATAAAGAGAAGCCCCTTTAGAGAGAGAGCGGGTAAGATTAAATAGAAACCTCTTCTCCCCTTTTGCCTCTCTGCACCCGGAGAATAGGTGCCTCTGCACCCAAGGATCAGGCACCTTTCTTGCCCCTACACACACACACACACACACACACACACACACTTCTTGGACCAGCGTTCACACAGCAGCGCTACAGTGTAGCAAGGGAACAACTTCACTTCCAATTAACAATGTTGAGAATTTGCGCAATTTCAGAAGTTCAGACCTTTAGAAAGTGAAAGGAAGGGATGCAGCTGAGATTCTGTATTAATGTTTAAAGGAATGGGGCTTTACTTGCTGCTGCTGCAATGAAAAAGCCCCTCGGTCCCCTCCAGCCCAGCCTCTCGGCACCAGGGAAGCACGGGTGGGAAAGGGGGATCCAGACTTCTTCGATGGGGGTGATGAGGGAAGAGCACATAGCTGGAAGAAAAGGGGGAGGGACAGGTGGTGCAGAGGAAAGGAGGTGGAGAGCTGCACAGCCATGAGGGAGAGGTCTGATCTCTGTTACTTTGAACTAAGTGAGAGGGGCTGATCCTGGGAGGGAACAGCAATCAGAGAGAGGGGGTGGGCACCATGACTGGCAATGGGCAGGGAGGACAGGATTGCCGTGGGAACTCCGAGGATTGAATCCAAGATAAGGGTGCCATCGGGATGCCCTCGGGATGCAGATGAATTGGATCAAGTTGAAAGCCGTGGAGAGTTTTGACCCGGTTCAATTATTTCGGTTTCGGGGAAATGATATAAGGCATCCCGTGAAGATGCGCTCTTATTAAGGTGTGAAGAGGCTAGATCGCTACAGTGTAGCTTTAAGGACTGGATTTTTATAGTGGCTGTTTTGAGGGTGGATTTTTTCAATGAAATCACTATCTTTGGAAGCAAGCTATTGGGGGGAGGGAACCCTAAACATGGATTCTCATCCCTTAACACGGTACGGTCCCCACAGTAAAAAATGTAAAACATTTCAAGCACACGATCCGGAGTGAGACCTGTTGAAATCAGGATTGAGATTCACCACGCTTTGGGGTGGTTTAACACGGAGAAAGTGTGTTAAGCCAAACTGCCGTGCGGACTCCGAGGATTGAAAACGTTTTGAATCCGAGATAAGGTTGCCGTGAAGACACGGCTTTAGGCATGTGATCAATTCTTGGTCATCTCCAACATAGGTTACACACCTCCTACTGTCAGGTGGGGCCAAGTGGATGAAGCCAATGTATACATTTCAACTTTTTCATCCTTACTGTGCTTAAATAGCTCCAATAACTGCAAAATTCAGTGATACCAAGATCAGTATTACTGAGTTATCACTATTTTATCAGTGGAGGAGCAATGCAGATCACCGTAGAGGCAAACTGCACTTAGCTGGCACCTAGTTAAGTGCTGGCTAAGTTCAAATGGTTTGGGTGTCCCGAAGTGTGGATGCCCAAAGCATTCCAGAACTTCCCTTCCCTGGGACATTTTCCCAGAAAAGTCAAAGTGCAAAAACCATTTCAGTTTTTCTAAGAGCACAACTGTCTAAGATGCCACCTTTCAGGATCAGCTCAGTTGGGGCTACTGGAAGTCAGCTAAGCACCTGCCAACTTCATTTTGTTGTCTTTTGCATGCTTGACTGTTCTCTGGTAGCTCCAGTCAGCCTGATTGTGAAAGCTGCTTGACAGACAAACAGGTAAGCAGAGCTATTATACTATCATTGTTCAATTTCCTGCAAGAGCAATAAAATGGTTTTTAGCATGTTAAATTGGCACTATATTTGGAAGGTCAAGGGTACATCTGGCATTGCCAATATTCTGCCAAGAGGACTGTGGGTTTGGTATGTATATGGGGGCAGCATAACATTCTAGGCACAGCCTTCAGAATAATTTGGAAAACTGAGAAACATTTCTCATCCTGAATAATTTTATAAATCAACATAATATCCTCCCCTTTCTCATATTTTCCTCCTCCAAAAACAAAAGAATACCTCACATTATAACCCTTCCTTGGCAGGCCAATTCATTCAGCTTCATTATGAGCCAAATGATTGCCCAGATTGGTTGATCTAGATGTCATGCTTGAAACCTGTAGACCTGAGCCAAAAAAATATGTTTCTATTGGCCAGATTTTTAATCATACAGGAGCAACTGAGGATTGTCATAGGAACTTCATGCCTGAATGACTGGACTGTAGAGCTAGAACTATTCTTTGTTTCTGTTTTACCTGCAGTTCTAAAATCTCTGATCCTGAAAATATGTGGAGGCTTCACACCAATATTCGCTTTCTTGGATATTTGTTCCAGAGCCTTTCTGTACGTACCTTGCTGTACTTACCTTAGATACAGAATAAAGAGACACTTCAGTGCCTCTTTGATCCACATTAGTACAGATTCAAGAAGCCCTGCCCACTGCTACTATGCTTCATATACAGATGGAGCATAAATTAGATCAAGGGGCCCCTGATCTGCATTATTGGTAGTCCTTGACATTGAGGACTACTGGCATCGCAGCTCAGCCCAGTCCAGATCATGAAAGTGTGCAGGAGGCTTCCCTCCATTTTCTAAACTATTGGGGGACCCATTTTGCTGGTGGAACAAAGCACATGCAGAAAGGCCACTGTTAATACCATGCTGCCTCAATAAAAAAATATACCTTTCATGTATATGCATGGAATGTAAAATCTAGGGGCTACACACCAGAAGTCTACACGATGATAATGGTTAGCAGAAATTAGCCATTAGCAATATGGCTGGACACTAGAGTAGACAATTTCACCTTTGTAGCAGAGAAGACAGACTGATGTAGGGAGGGAGTCATGGGAAACCAGTTCCATCTGTAGCAGCAGTGCATTCTGAGAACCATAGTTTTTTATGCATTGTTCTGCTTTCTGATATGTGATCACTCATAATATTAATGTTTGTGTGTATGATAGAGAGATCTTCCAGAACAATCAGCCATACTGTACATGCAGCATCTCCTGAAATCTCTTCCATGGCCCTCCTATTATGCATTTCTCTTAGACAAAGGACCTTCAATGGGATATATTTCTGAGCAGTACCATAGAGGCTGCATCAGCACACATGAACAAAAGTGGCTGGAAAGCAGCTTTCTATATTAAGGGTCTCTAAAAGTGCATTTTCTGGCCTTTAATGTGGATTAGAGGCCCTATTGTGTGGATGTTACCAGATGTAAGGGGTTTTCTGCACTTACATTGCTTAATCTGAACTGGGGGTGTTGGACCAGCAAAGCCTGCTGGTTTGAACTACAGCAAAGTGTGGTTGGGAACAGCACCATCTACAAGGCATTGTTGGTACAGACCAGTCTCCATACTGACCCAGTGAAAGTTCATAGCCCCAGAGCCCTCAGGGCACTCCAGTAGTTCAGAAAATGTAGGCATGCAAAACTGATACACTGGTAATCCTCAATCAGCCCTCCTTATCAGTCCCCCGTCCTGTTTGGTTGTAGAATATCAGCCAAAGGCAGCCCTTAGGTCACATTCAAGCCACTTTAAATTATCTACTCTGAATAGGGAAGCACATGGATACTTGTGCTATTTGAAGTTGGTATGAATTGGTATGAATCCTGACATTCACAGACAAATCGAATAGTCTGTGAATCGTATTTATCTAGCATTCATCAATGCTTTGCTCGAAGTTTCAGCCAAGGCTGAATCCCCCCCAAGGGCCTCCCATCCCCCCATTACCTTTGGTCCTGCCACCACTACCGTCACTGCTGTCACACTTACGACTTGTAGGCCCACGTAGACCTTCTGGTTCTACACATGCAGCTCCCGCCCCCATCATGCGATCCTCAGATGGGGAGCTGCACATGCAGACCTGGAGTGCTGTTTTGTCTTCCAGTGAACGCCCCCCCCCCATTTCCACTCTGATGCACTCCCTTACCTTCTACAGTGGCCGCGGTGGCATCTCCAGGCCCGTTTTGGCATTGTTTGGAAGCCAGAACAGGCCTTCTGGTTCAGCGCTCGTAGCTCTCCATTCAGGAATCATGATCGCCAGATGGAGAGCAGGGGGTTGGACTCGATGACCCAGGAGGTCCCCTCCAACTCTACCATTCTATGATTCTATGATTCTATGAGAGCTGCACATGCAAACCTGGAAGGTCTTTCTTGGCTTCCGAACAGTGGAACTGGGGGGGGGGGGGAGGGGTGGGCACGGTCACTTCGGCCACTGTCATATTAGTGCTCTTTGGCAGCTGAAACAACATTTCCAGTTTTGTGTGCACAGCTCTCCATCTGGGGATGACGATCCCCGGATGGATTGCTGCACACACAGAACTGGAAGGGCTATTTCAGGTAGGCTTCGAGCGGTGTGTGGTGGTGGCAGGTGGTGGTGGGTGGGAAGGAGGGATTGGGGGGTTCACTTTGTTTCATTCACAAATATTTATTTGACTATTTTTGCATGCAGCCAAAGAAACCCACATTCATTGGGAGGGGGATTCGGCCAAAGCCAAATATTCCCACGTTCGAATCGAATGTGGGAAATTGGCTTCATGCACATCCTTAGCTCTGAAGAAAACAATGAAATCAATTATAAGGAACAGGCAAGCTTCAGACATCAGACATTTGAGATAAAAAATAAATGCCAAAATTTGTTAGTTGACTCAGAAGTGAAGTGGAACTTGTTTCCAAGATAATGTGCTCAGGATTAAAGCCTAAGTATTTCAGCAGATTTTCACATTACACATAAAACTAGCATGTATAGCTTTTACCTAATCAATGTCACACCTAACTCTTGCATGGAGTTTTAGATTTTTCCCTAATGTTTTCCATGCCCTAAATGTATATTACCTGGCAATCTTTTGTTCTTGAAAACTTGCTTTCAAAGTACCAATTGCTTCCTCAAGCCATAAACAGAAGAACTAGTTAGCCTGTAGTAACTCTGTTTCATATTATGTGACCTTACAGTAGAGGAAAAGTGAATATCGGGGAACCTTATAAATGATTAAACAGGACAAACTAATTGATTAGAAATTATAAAAATTATCAATATTTTCCTTCATGGGTTAAAGATAACACTGTCATGACAGAGCTAAATTTTGTTGCTTTTGAACATTTTATTAAAATTGCTCCCACAAAATCTAAGCAAAAGTAAATGAAAAATAGGAATGTTCATGTATGTAATAATTATACTGTCCATCTGGGAAAGATACATCAAAAATCTTAAGTTCTGCAGAGGTGGGGAGGGGGGAAGAGTCAAAGTACCTACCATATGTCTCAATAACATAAAGGTAAAATGTCTGGGAAAGAACATATGCAAAATACTGCATGTATCTGCCCAACTAGATCATCTGTTAACCATTGAACTGGTACTGTTCATGTCTTTCCTTCAAGTCCAAACTAAATCAGGGCTATAAAGTTTGGCTTTTCATCCTTCAGAATTACCAGCTTTCAAAGAAAAGGGGGGAAAGAGAGATAGAACAAGGCACAAACAGACAAAGGATCTGAACTCTTCAAAGTGAAATTGTCTTTGACACATGGCGTCCAAGTGACATATTACCTTAATTAGAATGGCTTTATTTTTACATGCAAATGGATTTACCAAAGGAATAGACAATTATATTTTTCTTCTCAACAGGAACTCGGCCTTGTTTGTTTATCTGAGTGATCTTTTATCAGCACAGCAGTTTCATAATTCAAGGCAGCCTTTCACTGCAAGTTTCCGAAATGGGAATGGCAGGTACAGACGCAGCTGTGCAAAATTACCACAATACAACTTGAATTATAGTATCATGTTTGAAAGGGATTCAAAGGATCATCTAGCACACCCCCCATACATTCAGGGAGGCATTGCATGGTTAGAAAGCATAACTTCCAGATCTCTGGAAAAGGTCCGAGTAAACTGAAGCAATCTAGTCAATCAAATTAAATCTAACTGGCTCCTACAGGGCACAGTTCTAAGTAGATAAAAGGGCTATAGAGTAACTCAGTTTAGGTTTCAACTATGGGCACTTTTCTGGGAGAAAATTTAACTTCTGAGTTGGCTTGCACAGGAATCTATTGTTAGAGCATGAGATGAAGTTTATGGAGAAATTCTCTCAAATAATTCTCGCCTTAAATCCAAAGACAAAAGTAATTAGTTCCGGTCCAGATTCGGGGGGTGGGGGGGATATAGATCTGTTATGGTGCCACCATGGTGGGGTTGTCTCAGGTATCTGAAGCAATTCCTCCATAGCTCCAATTCCCCCCTGAAATGCACTAGAAACTATTGCTGGAAAGCCCAGCACTGCTTGTGGGTTTTCCCAACAATAGTACATTTACTGACCTTCTGGACAGAGCTGCCATGACTGCTCCATTCAGTGCTCATGCATGAAGGCTGAAACAGGCATCCAAGCATGTGTGGAGCTGACGGCAAGGACTTCCAGGTATTCCAGATGCCCAGATGTGCATATCACTTAAAACATGCAAAGAGAGTGCCACAGCCGGTACTGTCTAGCTAGCAAGGGATAATGGCGGAGGATCAATTTCCCATGTTATCCCTTGCTAGTGGATTATTGAGAAACCATCTGAAGGCAACCTCAGAATAGGCTTCAAATTCACATTCCAATGATAAAGATTTTTGTATGATTCTTCCTATGTTTTAGCAACTTTTATTGTATTGTATTGTTGGAAGTCTTCAGACTACAATAACAAATTTAAAATGTGCTTTTCAGTTATACACAGCATTAGATTGGATATTAGTTAAAAACACAAGTACACATTTGCATGCATGTGTGTGTTTATGTATAAAAGCAGGCATAGGTAAGTTTTAGTTTGTAATATCCTTGTCAAACATATAATGAAAAGACAGGACTAATTGGAAAAGACCTTGACTTTGGGAAGGAATGAAAGCAAAAGGAAATGTCCTTATCGGTTTTAAAATAGATGCAAACATTTGTTTCCTTATCATGATCAAATCCTCACTTTTTTTTTCAAATTCGAGTAGTCAATGTGACTCTTTTAGAAATCAGAAATGCTAGAGTACCAGTGAAATCTGGCACCCAGACAAATTTTAGAAGAGAAGATGGGGCATGTGAATAAAGGTCTACACTCTGGTCTAGCAAGGTTCAAAAGTTAACTAAGGCCATTTTCATATTTAACCTGTCTGGCTTGGTTCAGCAGGCCCCGGCTAGAGTGGAGCCATTCCAGCAGCAGGAACAACCTCACCATTTCAGAACAAATCTTCTGCACTCATACCCTTGTCCTGCCTCTGAAGATCTTGTGATCTTTATTTCAGTTGCACAATTTGGAATAGGAAGACATGCACTCTGCCATATGCCTCCCTGTTCTGTTCTATGGATCCCTATTAAAAAAGGTCAACCAGTATTATTTTCTATGCAGACTTTGCAGACACAGCATGCTAGAAGGAAATGTGCTCTTGCCTTAAGCTAGTCCACTGGGCAGAAGAGAGGCCTACGAAGCCCTTCCTGGACCAACTTACAAGTAAGGGTAGAAAGGGCAAAAAAATTAACCTGAAATTCCAGAAGGCTGCATAGCTCTTTGTGTTCATCTTGAAAAATCAGATATGGGCATGGTTGCATTTAGGGTGTTTTTCCACTGTCACTAAAACTACCCATTAAGTACCCATTAATGGGTACTTCTAGTGACAGTGGAAAAACACCCTTAGACTATCCACCTACTGAATGTTTTGCTTTGTAAGGCCCACATTTTTTCCAAAGTAATTTTTTTCTAAATTTCACTCTGCATCCTATTTTTGTTCACGTCCCCTAAATATTCCCTGGCAAATTATATGTCAGCATATGGGGGTGAAATATACAATTCAATTCAGACAAGGGGTGTTTTTCCACTGTCACTAGAAGTACCCATTATGTACCCATTAATGGGTACAAAAATGCCATTACATACCCATTAATGGGTACTTAATGGGTACTTTTAGCGACAGTGGAAAAACACCTGAGGAATTTTTTCAGAAAGTTTTATGTAGTGGCTGGGGAACGTACGTGTAACATTTCTTTGACTAGGTGCAAATTGACCATCCTACCCCTTCTTTTAAAATTATTTTGAACGGCCTGTGTTGCTTAGTGGGATATATGTAGTAGTAATATCTGTATATATAAACGACTACATCATGGGCAATGATATCTTCAGTTTCCTCTCATCTATCCTGTATCCTTCTGAGTGTCCTTCAGTTCTGTCTTAGGCTTTTGTGTCCCTGCAGCTTATCCTGGATTATACAGTGGCATAGGGGCCTGCTGCCCACATGCTAGACCAGAAGCACTGCTGAAAATAGTGCCAGAAGTGGTTAATATGCTACCAAAAAGACCCTTCCCAGAAACTGCGAAAGCTGGGAATTTTTATTCCTGGCCTGTACAGTCTCTGTGCCACCTCTGGGAATTTTATGGAGGCAGCAGCAAAGCCTACCCTGCTCCTGTCTGCTTGTTCCAGGATAAGGACCTAGGGGTCACACCTTCCCTTTAAACCTTCTTCAGACCATCTTCAGGTCTGACTGCTCACACCTTTTCATTTCTATCCAATTTATTTATGGACTTTCCACCCTCTATTTGGACTTTCCTGAATGGAAAGTCTACAAATAAAACAGAGAGAAATGAAAGGGTGTGAGCAGTCAGACCTGAAGGTGAACAGAAGAAGGTTTAAAGGGAAGAGAACGTGTGACCAAAGCCCAGGAGTGCTTACAAGTGTGGGGTGGAGAAAGGGCCTGTCAAATTTTCACTTGAAGATGAAAAATTACAAAAACCACTGCCGCTTTGATTAATGTGTCTCAGATGATGAATTTTTATCCCGCCTTTCACCAAAAAGTGTCAGGGTGGGTCAATAGTAAAACATAACTTTAAAAACATATTTAAATAATAACCCTGCCTTCCACCCACTTGTCCACCCTCCCTGGCCAGACAGCACCCAGAGGAAGCTAAATATGAAAAGCCTGGGCGAGGAAATATGCTTTAACCAGAAGCTGTTCCAGAGTTTTGGAGCTACCACAGAAAAGGCTCTGTCTCATATCTCTACCCTTGCACATCTGAGAGAGGAGGAACTAAAAGAAGGCTCTCTCCTTGAGATCTTAATATGTGAGAGAGGGGCCCCTGCCATTTAAGACTTTATATTTTTATGTTCACATCAACATCTCACCTTATTGCGAGGATAAAATAGGGAGAAATGCCTACCATAGATAATAATTTTTTAAAAAATAAATAGTGTTAAAATATATGTTGACTACAATAGAATAAAGAAGATGAAGGTTGCTTGATATCTTTTATATGTTATATAAAGAGCTTATGTCAATGTGGTCTGATCATTTATTTACCTTATTTTAGAAGAAAAGACACCAACTTACCTTTACAGCCCTTTTGGGTGTCTCAGCCAAGATTGGAGGAAGAATGCCTTTGTAGAAACCAAACAATCTGTTGAAGAAAGAAGAAAAAGAGGAGGAGGAGGAAGAAGAGGAAGAAAGGGGTTACTGAACTATGTATGGACATTAGCCAAGCGATAATTCTGTTTTCTTTTCAAAATAAACAACTAATCTCAAGCAATTCTTAATTGTACAGAACAGCCCTTATTGTCAACAGTGAGACTCTGTTTTCATATATGTTACGTAATTACTGCTGCTACAGTACTTAAAGCACTTATCTTGGGAAAATGCCATGGGCTCTACAGAACTAAACTCAGATAAATTATTAGATGACTATGACCCCAAATCTTGGTGAATGTTACTAAAATAGCAAGCATCATTTCTTACTTAACAAATACAAAATCATTTGACACTGGCTGCCAAGTGTAATATTCAGGGTGTCAAATTTACAGAACTGAATGTGATGGAGGAAAAAAAAGTATTACCCCATCTCTGCTGTTTTTATCAAAATGGAAAGAGTTAACAGTTACAATGTTAACTAAAGCTCAGTTAAAATGCATTATTTTGTTTCAGCATTAAGCATTTAAATGAACATCACCATTCAATTGTGTTCTGGGCAACCACCCAAATTCGTCTTTGCAATAGTTGATTTTGAAACATTACAGTCAATCATATCTTCCCAATTTGTTCTTCTTTAAGGCTCTAGGCATCCTTCTGGTTTCCATTTCTTGTTTGGAAGCCTTGAGTCATCCATTTTGGCAACATGTCCAACCCAAATCAGTTATTTTCTCCAAATTATATTGAAATTGGGATCTTGCTTAGTTTGTTGTTTTCTTCCCCGTCTCTCACATAATTTTCCCTTTAAGGATCAAATACAAAGCTGATTGAAGGCATGCATATAATATCCTCTTTCTTCAGTTGCTGTCAAATCCAAGCCTGTTACCCACATACTTCTATAATTGAAACAACGACAGAAAGTACCTTTAGGGCCCTGCATGAATCAGGGGTTCACAGGATTAAGAAGAGTTATAGTATTCTGCCAGCACTCAGCGTGAGATAAACCATGTGACTGGCATTAGAGGTACTTTTTCAGGTGAGTAAAACTTCTAATGCAGTGTTTTGTGCCATGCGCACAACTGAGCACTTCATACAAGAACACTGAATTTTAAATAAAGGCAATCAAATTCAAATTTCCTTTAATATGTTGAGGCTACACAGATCTTGCAGAGTGTGTTTGCTCTCCTGTGCTTTATATTATGACAAGCACATTGTGTTTCTCTCTAAATCAGTCTGTTGAACAAACTGGCTGGGTGCACATTATGTCTGGCTGAAAAGAACTGTATTGTCTGCATGTTCCTATTAAGCTCAGATCAAGATACCAAATGATATCAACCTCGTTGTTGCTGTGGCTCCCATTATAGAGATGCCCATGGAGTCTGATTCCTGGTTGACTCAATGATATTCTAAGTCACAGCCACTTACATGAATTGGCCCCCAAATATGGGAGTTCCTTCTCCCATACAGATTTGCCCAGATGTTATAACTAGTAGATTACCGCTAGTCCTGCAGCCTATGAAGTTCAGTGGGAGAGAAAGCATAAGATTACAGATACACAGTGACACGCTACTATACTAGTCGAGAACATTCAACTAACAAAGGGGCGTAGGAACATTATTTATGTATTTATTCTCTAGGATCATTCTAAGATTTGGCAAGATTCTGCATATGTGTTGCTTGTGTTCCTGTAGTATCAGCACTAAAATAAGCCTCTGGAGGTGAACACATTGTCTTTTTTTCTTCTGGCTGTATGTCATCCTCCTCAGGCATGGCTGACTATAGACTTGTGCCTGCTGTCAGAGTCCCTGCCATTGTTCCAAGGAGGATGGAGTAACCTTGCTTCTTCTCCGTCCATCTTCTGCACATGGTTGTGATGGCTGTCTCCTGGTGGCAGTTGATAGAAGAGAGGTTGATTGAATCAGCCACTTACCAGGGCTGATAGAATGGTTCTGCTTCCTCTTTGTCCAGGTTCTGCACATAGTTGTAACAGTTGCTTTCTGGTGACAGTTGAAGGAAGAGGGACTATCCCTCATAAATCTGACCTTCTGTGACAGGAAGTGGAGGATGAGATCAAGAGTGATCAGCAGTACAACTCAGCTCTCTCCATCACTCTCCTCCTCTTGCTTCCCTCCATGGACAGGGGAGAGGGCTGCACAGGGCTGCTGATGACATCACTGTGTGCCTTGTAGCAATTCCACTTAAAGTTCCTTTTCAGCTTATTAACACTCTCAAAAATTCCT
Organism: Aspidoscelis tigris stejnegeri; assembly: GCA_023333525.1. Taxonomy (NCBI): domain Eukaryota; kingdom Metazoa; phylum Chordata; class Lepidosauria; order Squamata; family Teiidae; genus Aspidoscelis; species Aspidoscelis tigris. Next base: position 78,830,481 of record JALMGA010000003.1, read on the forward strand.
ATCAAGTTACATTTGTTACCCATCAGTCTTCTAGCATATATATGTGTATTTTTTTGAAAGATAATTTCACATTTGAGTTTTTTAAGAACTCTTGGATGGATGCCATCTGGTCCTGGTGATTTGTTAGTATTTATTTATTAAGACAAACAAGGACCTCCTACCTGGTTACCTCTAATTTAATTTTGCTGAATCTCTCCCATTGAAAACATAGGGAAATAATTCATTTAGCCTCTCTGCAATCTCCATGCCATCTTTAATTATCCTTTCCTATCCATTGTCATCTAATGATTCAACTTCTTTCCTGACTGGATTACTACTTCTGATGGATTCTTATTTCTTTTGATGTTTTTGACACTGTTCTGTTCAAAATCCTACTAGCATTCCTGATCGCTGGCTGGCATCTCTTCTGCCAGCATTTATGTTTCTTCCTGTACTCCTCATTAGGACAAGCACTCCATTTTCTAAGTGGGCTTTTTGAGCTTTGGAGCAGTGGAGGCTGTTCTGGAACAGCCATCTCCAGTACAGATGGCCTTGTTGTGGGACAGATGGGCTATTCTATTTGGGAGCTGTTCCAGCAGGAATGGACCAGCTGAAGCCCTCCAAGGCCAGGAAAGTGCAGAAAAGCCCAAGTGTCAAAATAAAGGTAGCTCAGGCAAGCTGAAATTGAAAGAAGCGTATTATTTTGGAATGGGGGGAATCTCAGATGAAGAGAATGCTAATGCAATATATTGTTAGATTATATTAGAAGATTCCAGCTCAAAATTGGCTCAGAAACCCACTAGATTTGCCAATAAATGGATGAATAATCAGTATCAGCCTCATATATTCAGAATGACACTAATAACCATATTTGTAGCATATGGGTCAGATTAGGCAGTAGTTGTGTGCCATCCCCCATGTGACTTTGTTATGCTCATGAAGAAATGATTCTTCTTCCTTCTATAGTTACTAATCACCCCTCAATCTCTTGCTCAAAACCCTTGTTAATTTTTGGCTGCCTCTTCCATACATTCTACATCTACAAATGGACTATGCAAGAGAAGGGTAGATAAAAATACTTGTCCTTTTTAGTAATATAATTTTTTTAAAATAAATCTTTCCAAAATTGTATAAATTGAAATTATGCCCTATTCATTCTGCATGCAGCCTGCAGTGTTATATGAAATACATTTTGGTGATGTCTAGAAGAAAGATGGTTCTTTTGACTTCAGTAAGCTGTGCAGGAAACACAGGAGTATTCATTAGTGGTTCAGAAACCCACAAGTTGTTCTGCATTTGAGAACCTTCTTGCTTCTCTGCTTTTTTATTAAGAAAATACAGTAAAAGGGTAAAAGGGGTATATAGTAAACAGCTATTGTTGTACTTTGACCCTAGATCATTCAGCTGTACAGCAGAAGTATTTCACCTTGAGCTTTGTCTAGACATGACTGCATACACCTGCTCTAATCCTAAGGTGGGTTGGATAAGCATCCCTTGTCCTGAACCAGCATTAGATAATCTTATACAAATACATTGGAGGCGAGTTCCCATTACCACTTTAAAATGGTTTCAAAATGGTTTGGCTCCTTGTCATTCCCACCCCCCAATCAATTAAAACAGTTTCAAAATGGTTTGGATTCTCTTCGTCCCCATTCCCAATCAGTTTTAGGGGTATTTTGAGGATTATTTGGCTTAAAAATGGAATAAACACCGGAATTTTCCAGTGTTTTTTTCCGCTTTTGCTTTTAAAATGTTTCTTCCTTAGTGCTATGGGAACTATACAACAACAGACTGTTTCATTGTAACAATCTTTGGGGGCAGACCATCTCAATAGGTCCCACTTCCCCACAGAGGGGAGTTGCTGTAGTAAGTCCAAACCTCACCAGCAAATGATCCATCCATGACAACGGGCTGACAGCCAGCCCTCCTATCAACGGATTCTCACCAGTCCACTCTGAGGGAAAAAACAAATCAAGGGTATGGCCTGCTGTATGAGTTGGCCTAGATACAAACTTAGACAGCCCCATGGTTGTCATGGAGGCCATGAAAAGCTGAGCTGAGCTGGTCCACTGAGCATAGCCTCAGCATGGATGTTGAAATCCCCAACCACCACCGTGGCACAGGCTTCCAACACCATGTCTGAGCCTACCTCAGCCAGCTCAGATAGGGAGGATGCTGGGCAGTGGGTGAATGGTACACCAGTAGCATCCCTATTCTGTCTCTCTGGCCCAACAACAAGGACAGGCCTTCAACCCCCTTTACAGAGTGAATTGGCCATCTGGTATTAGGAAAATTATCTCTCCTTCTTAGCATTTCATTCTGCCTTTACATGACCTTGGAATTCACAGACCAATGTAAAACTCATCTCACATGCCTGCATTATTTTAAACCAGAGAAGGTGAGGATCCAAACTGGGCAAAACAGCACTAACCATAACACAACTCTATGAAACCAAATCTTAACTATTTTTAACCACCAGCTGTAGATTTAAAAAATCATTATGAACAGCAGATAAGGTCACATAAGGATTTATTGCCTGAAAGGCTAGGTCTACATGTGTTACATGGTGCAGGAAATCAATCTACACAAAGTGCAAAACGAAAAATGGACAGGGGGGGTCTGCCAAAGAAAGGAAACACCTCAATAGAGTCAAATAAATGAAGACAATGTCTACCCCAACCACCTATGTAATAAGGAATATCAAACTGTAAAACAGAAAAGCAATAATAATTTCTAAAAGGGTAACAGTACCCCACTAGTTTTAATAAAAATTATAAAAATAATAATATCTCAATGAAATAAAATATAAAATATATAAAATATATAAAAGAGGCCAAACGCGTTTCGACAAAAGTCTTCCTCAGTGGCCTATAATCAATAAAATTGTTAAAATAAACACTGCTCACAATAGTGACTCTGTGGAAGTATCAAACTCACTGTGCTCTAACCCTAGTCTTTCCCTATTTTTCTGCACTCTCATTCTTGAGTCTTTGCAGAATCCCTCCCCTCACCTGTGCAGCTGTATAAAAGCAACTTAACAGGTAGCAGAAGAGCACAGTGAGTTTGATACTTCCACAGAGTCACTATTGTGAGCAGTGTTTATTTTAACAATTTTATTGATTATAGGCCACTGAGGAAGACTTTTGTCGAAACGCGTTTGGCCTCTTTTATATATTTTATATTTTATTTCATTGAGATATTATTATTTTTATAATTTTTATTAAAACTAGTGGGGTATTGTTACCCTTTTAGAAATTATTATTGCTTTCCTGTTTTACAGTTTGATATTCCTTATTACATAGGTGGTTGGGGTAGACATTGTCTTCATTTATTTTACTCTATTGAGGTGCTTCCTTTCTTTGGCAGAACCCCCCTGTCCATTTTTCATTTTACATGGTGCAGGTACATGAGATGGCTCCTATGCTGGCACACCTTCTCCCAGTCCAGGAACAAGTTGGGTGCCATCCAGTTGTGTGGTACAATCTTCAAGGCTGAGGTATGATTTGGCATCTGTTCATTCTGGGCGCTGACTCTGCCACAAGAAGCAGAGTCATGTGGACTTTATCCTTTTATGGCACAACCACACCCATACAGAACAGGTACCAAGCAGATCCTTGCAGTTTTCTTAGCAAAGATATGGAAGTTGGTTTGCCGTTACTTTTTTCTAGGAGGAGCCAAGGAATAGATGTGCATTCTTCTGTTTTGCATGAAGTTGGTTTTCCACTGAGCTATGGCTGTTCTCTGTCACACAAAAGTCTAGATATCATTTATAAATACCTTCTAAAATACAAAAGGTTGCTAGTTATTTCACGGATGGTAGAATATGGTAATATATTCTGCATGTATTTTAAGTTGTTCAGATGGTAGAATAACAATTAGAAAAGGGGGGGGGTTGCCTTTCCTAATTGAACTGAATTGCCTTTTGCATAACAGGTACAGCAGGAAACAGCCACTGGTTAAATACTATACCACACCCAGGTCTATTCATGCTGAAAAATGTAAGAAACACATTTCAAACTTTCATTGTATTTAAAGGAGGTCATGACAGCATTCTGTACTTTTGTCTGATGTCATGAGAGACAAATCTTTCGGCAACTGTATGCTGTTATATATTGATCTTCACTAGCAAACAGCAGGACAAAATGGTAGAGACTTAACCTATTCTTTTGTAATAAGGAAAAGTAGGTTATTTTTATTTTTATTTATGTCTTTGTTTCCTTCCCACCCCATACCCACAGGTCTCAGGAATTTCCATTTCCAATTTTATTTGTATACTGCCTTTCAAAAATAAAATTTTGCTCAAGGCGGTTTACAACAAACAGAAAACATAAAATGCAAAGTAAGAATAAATTTTTTTAAAAAACATTATAAAAATTGCACGTTGTACAAAACATTGCGAAATAAGCTAAAACCTGGACACAAATTGAGGCAGAGTCCAGAGCAGCTGACCAAAGGTCCCAGTCCATTTCCATTTTTTTATACTATCCTCAGTGCAGCAGCTAGTCAGTTCTTCCTCCTCTAGCCACAGTTCTTATTCCTCAACGGATGGTGGGGCTCAAGCAGCAAATGCCCAGGTGCAGCAGCCAGCCAGTTCTTTCTCCTCCAGTTCTTATACCTTGAGGGAGGGTGAGGCTCAGGAATAGTCAGAAAGATTTACTTTTTTTTTTGAGAAACATATATAGGAATTATTTTTATTATTATGCAAATGTTGCATAATCAACCAGATTTAATTACTGGAATGACCTCTCCTGTGTCAAGCCTTAGAGATATATTTGAAGAACAGAACAGGGTGAGGTGGAGCATTCCTGGCAGTTCTGTCCCAGCATACTATTGGAGTGGGTAATGGGAATTCCCCTGCTTCCACATTGCAAGACAGAGGGGATTCTGTAGCATGCTTGGGAATGGACCCAAAAGTGGGCCACTTCAGAGCCCAGCAAAATGGTGCTGGGGTCCGTGCATCACGTGGTACGCTCCAGCATCTTCTGCCTATCTGACTAATGGAGACTGATGTGGTTCATGGCCCAGAAACACAAGGGAGACCACTAGTCATGACCTCCTTATGTAACTAATATGGAATCCAATCTAGCAACAAGTCCCATGCTTCAATGGTAACTCGACCCTTCCAATTTGGATTCCTTGTACACATGTGTGCTTTCCAAAATATATATCATAACACTCCTAATTACAGTTTGTAGGTCTAGGTATCTAGTGACTATTTCCAGGTTGTCTCAACTCTTTTTAAAAATATGTTTTATTATAAATTTTTAAATTATTACAAACATTATCACTGAAATATAAACTTTTAACAAACTGATTACAGAACATCAAAAGAACATCAAAAGGTTGCTTTTATTTCATTTAAGCCTCAGAGCTGCTTCTCCGTACCTACAATCAACCCCCAGCTTCAGCCTTCCTCACTTTCTTCTATTTCCCTTTTAGAGACAGCTGGGAAATGCCTCCTCCTACCTGTTGCGACACTGCTTCCAAAACGCCTTTCATTACACTTAAAGAGATAGGATCCCTTTTCTCCAGAGCTCCCTCTTTGCTGTTTAGAATGAGTACTTGAGGCTGAGTTTCTTTAAAACAAACTGAACAGTTCTTTATTGGTTTACACTTCTGAAGAGAATAACATAGATAACGATCAGTACTTCATGAACATGACACTTTCACTGCTTATCTAAGCTTCTACTAATCAGGACTCTCCCTTTCTGTCCCTACAGGCCTAAGAACCTGGATCCCTCTACCGGGTGCTGGACATTCACACACGCGTGAACCCAACTCTGAAAACAAGAACTAGAACATTTTCTGCCCCTGGTCACAGCCTTTTATACCTAGCTCCTCTTCAATTGCTTCTTCCTATTGGCTGTGCTCTTGCTAACTCACCCCCCCCTTGCTCTGTCGGGTGAGCTGTGCCCCTTTCTTACTTGGATCTAATGCATCACTCTTACATTTTACACTTACCAAAATAAGTTGTCACAACAAATTGTTTTACAAACAATTTTGTAGGCCTGTAGTTTCACTTTTTAAGTTATTGATGTGTCTATTTTAGACTACCACAAAGACAAAGATTTGCTTTCAAAATCAATAACCACAATGTCTAAATAAGCTCACTTGTAGGCAAATACATATGCAGGTGCAACATACTGCCTGAAATGATTTCAAATATAGAGGCATAAATAATTTACATGTATGACAAGATAAATCTTCCTTCCCTTTTGCTTATTTTGTTTATCAGCTCAGATAATATCTGAATAAGAAATCCATTTAGTTGAGTCACATGTAAGTTTACAAAATTCCCATTTCTGAAACAAGCTCAAATGTAACTTATTTTTAGAAATCCACACTTTTTTGCTTTCCAGTTCTCTAACAAAAACATGTTTACAGTTAGACATATTTTAGGGAAAGGTAAGTACAAAAGTATGCATATGTATATACTGAACTTTGTTTTAAAATTTTCAAGCAGATGTAGAAATGAAGCAAACTAAATTTTAGGTTTGGTAGTGTCAGAAGGTTTTGTGTGTCTCTAATTCAAGGATAGTGCCTGAAGCTCACTTAGGTCTCTTTGTATTTCATTTTGATACATATTATGATCCCTCATAGTCCTCATAAGGGCTACTTCTGTCTGCAGGCTGATACAGACTAGAGAGGCCCTATCCACTTTATCTATGTTCCATCCACACAAGATGGAATATAATCCAGACCAGAGGCTCCTGATCTGGCTGACCAGTAGTTCACAAAATGGAGAATTACCAAAGTTCAACCTTGGGTCAGCCTAGATCATGGAGACATTCAGAAGCTATGCCTTCATTTTCTGCAGTTTTGTGTGTCCCTTATCTAAGGATAGTGGCTGAAGGTCACTTAGATTTATTTATACTTACCTTTGATACCAATACAGAAACCCATTCCAGCAGTGTACCAAATTGTTCCGTTGAAATGGGTACCAGGGCTCTGAGGCTACACTTCATCATGTGTGGACAAAGTGTACAAGAAGGGAGCATCCCCCTTTTTCACTGCATCATCATGTGGAAGAGAAGCCTCTATACCCCTTTTCCACCTGTTTCAGTGGTAAGTGAGGAAATAGCCTTAGTAATATTTCTTCCTACATAGACTTACTTCTTTGTGTAGGAAAAGTTACAGTTACAGTTACTGTCACTGGTACTTTATTTATATTCCACCTTTTCCCCAAAGGGACTCAAAGCAGCCCACAGAAATTAATACACACTCCATTAAAAACACACACATAGTTTTATAGATATCAAATATCTAAAACATATAAAACAAGCTTATCAAAGTGCTGGACAAAAGAGCATATTTGAAGAAACTTTGGAGCTTACACAATTGTCAACACTTGTACATATGTTGCATTGAAAGTATTGGTGGAGTGTTTGTGTAATGGCGCATGCTGATGACATCAGATGAAGAAATCCAGCTTGTTGATGACAATGAACATAAAAGTAGAATGTGACACCAAAGGATTGTATCTCTGTGGCCCAATGCCCAATTTTCACAAGTCTATTTCCAGGTCTCTTTAGAAGCCCTCAAGCAAGAAATGGGGACAATCTTTTCTCCCACTCTTCTATAGCAGTAACATAATTACTTTTCTTGATTATTTTCAGCAAGAGATTAATGTATGCCTGACTAAGAAACCAATAAGGTATTTTGATTCAACGACCCAACTATCTAAAAATATTGCACTAGCTTTTCCACTTTGATTAGTCACTGTGTTAAAAGGACTAAAACCACATCCAAATACCGCCTTAGCGGTAGAAGTTGCACCTGGATTACTTGTTCCAGCACTAATCATTATTAATCACTAATCAATTAGCCTATTCATCCGACCCATCACACTAGCTGTACAACTCACAGCAAACCTCACAGCAGGCCACCTATTAATTCACCTAATCCCAACTGCAACTATAGTACTAGCATACATTATACTACCCATTGCAACCCTCGCCCTCACCCTCCTATTCTTACTTACAGCCCTAGAAATTGCAGTTGCTATAATCCAAGCCTACGTTTTTATCCTACTCTTCTCCCTATACCTAGAAGAAAACACATATGACACACCAAGCCCACTCATATCACATAGTTAATCCCAGCCCCTGACCTCTAACTGGTGCAACAGCTGCTTTTGCCCTAGCAGGTGGTGATTGCACCACAATAAACTTACACTACTTAAAATCGGCCTAATCCTACTACTTTTAACAATAATTCAGTGATGAAGTGACATTGTACGAGAAAGCACACACCAAGGACATCACACCCCCACAGTACAAAAAGGCCTTCGATATCTTATTTATTACTTCACAAGATTTCACAGTACTTCATTCCATTATCATTATCAGTAATTTATTCCTCTTTAAATGATGTAGAGCAATGCTTAGAACATTGAATTCTTATCATAATATTAGCTCCATTTGGTGAGCCAGTTAGGTCTAGTGGTTAGGGAGCCAGACTCTTATCTGGCAATACTGGGATTGTTTCCACACTCCTCCATGAAGCCAGCTGGGTGACCCTGGGCTAGATACCGCTCTCTTTCTGAGCTCTGACAGCCCCACCTATTCCACAGCATGTCTACTGTGGAGATAAGAATGGGAAGCTTTGTCAGCTGTTCTGAGTCCCCTTAAATGGGTGAGAAAAGTGGGGTAGAAAAGCCAACTCATCTTCTTCTCATCATAGTTCCTTTCTTATATATATAAAGAGTGGGTATTTTAATCTTTTATTATGTTTAAATTATTGAGGTTGATATTTCTAGGCAGTTTTTAGTGGCAAGGCCACATTTGGAATACTGTGTACAGTTCTTGTAACCACATCTCAGAAAAGATATTATGGAACTGGAAAAAAGTGCAGAAAAAGGAAACCAGAAGAATCAAAGGGCTGGAATATTTTCCTTACAAAATCGGACTGCAATGTCTAGGTCTCTTCAGTAGGGGTGTGCACGAATGCAATTTTTGAATTCAATTTGTAATGAATCAAATATTCAAAAATTTGAATGGATCCAAATAATGAAAAAATGAATGTCTGGACATTCTATTCGATACGAATATATTCATATGTATTCGTATGAATAATTCAGACATTCATATCTGTATGGGTACATACACATCTCATACATGTACGCATCCCATATGCATCCTGTACGGATGTGTACGGATGCATACGACATGCATATGGGTACATACGACGTGCATATGTACCTGTACAGGTACGAATGTTCAAATTATTTGTATGAATAAATCAAAATATTTGTATTCATTCAAATTCAGAAATTCAAATATCTGGACATTCAATTTGTATATGAATATCCAAATTTGTATGAATAACGAATGTTATGAATATTCATGCATATCCCTGCCTTCAGCATTGAAAGGCAGTGTTTCAGAAGTGATCAGATTGAAGTATATAAAATCTTCCATGGTGTGGAAAAGGTAAATAGAAAAAAAAATTTCTATGTTGCTCAATACTAAAATCAGGAGACACTCTATGAAGCTGAGGGACAGAAGAGATGGACTAAAAAGGGGAGTATTTTTTTACCCAGAGTGTCATCAATCTATGGAATTTACTATTAGAAGATGTGATGATGTCAGCCAGTCTGAATAGCTTTAAGAAAGGATTAGATAAATTCATGGAGGACAGTTGTATAGGTGGCCACTAGAATGGATGCCTAGGTATGCCTCAGGGTTGAAGAGGCACGCAGGATGCCGCTCAAGGCCATTTGCAGGGAATTGACAAGTGCAGGTTTTGTGTTTGTATTCTGTTTGAGATGTCCAGAAACAATTTGGGCCCACTGCATGAGACAAGATGCTGGACTAGATGGGCTGTGGCCTGATCCAGCAAGGCTCCTCTTATGTTTGTCAGATGTATGGAATGCAAGATGATATGTGGTCAACACTTTGCATTCTAAATACTTTTATTTAAACAAAACCCCCAATATTAAGTAGTTTTAAAAATTCAGGTGAATTCAGGCAAAAGTTATAAAGATGATAAATGAATAACTGGTTTAGAAAACATTTTTCCAGGAAAAGGCAAAAATTATTATTTCATTTTAAAACCAAACAAAATTTAAGTTTTTATTTCCTGTGGAATTTATACAGTATTAACAAATACATCACTAAGAGAGGTTTAGGCTTATGTTGCCATGAAAACCCAATGAATTAGTCATTTGCAAGGTTGTTCAGTGGTCATAAAATTATTACAAAATAATTTGAAACAGAAAAAAGAATCTTAAGAATGCAAGGATGACAAAATGTATTCTATCCAGACCTCGCTTTCTACAAGGCATCCAAAGTGCAAATTTCTATTTCTCAACAATTTTGTAAGGTTGCAACACCTAAAATTAATATTGAGATTTGTTGACATAAAGGCTGCATTTCCATGCAAGCCGGCTGCTTCGCTTGTGATGTGTGTCATAAAAATCCACGTTGTAACTCGCAATAAAGTGTCCCCATGTGGTTTGGGGCAATGTGGATTCAAATCGTATGTGCCTGTCCCTACGCAAGCCACAGTGTGAACCCGCATCTTTTTCTCCCCACCCACCCTCTCCCCTGATAGGAAAGCCGGGTTGACATCACCATAATCCATCCCACCCGCTGTAGCTCTGACAGGCAAACACCTCAGTTGCATCTCCACGAACACAACACTCTTCATTCCTTTCCTTGGCTGCTACATTTAAAAGCATAACCAAATATTATAACATATAGTTAAAGCATAACTAAAAGCAGATCAGTCCTTTCCTTGGCCGCCACAGTTAGCGGAGGCACACACATCCGCATGACAGCGGGCATGACAGCAGGCACCTCCACTCACAACCAGCTCAAAATTATTCACACATAGCTTGCTATCAGGGAAGGGGGGGTGTAATAAATGTAGCCAGAAAGACACTTTATTTAAATAAATCCCCAAGTGGCTGCTGATCGCAGCACACACGGCAGGAACAGGGAGCAGAGGTGAAACCCTGCCTGCTAATACTGCGGCTGCCAAGCTCTGTCCCAGATAACCCAGGAGGGAGCAACCCCACGACCACAGGACAATACATGCTAGCCCCCTATTTCGGAATGAGAACACTTGCTAAGGGCATTTTTTTGGACACATATTGTCTCACCTGTAGCCCGTATTAGGGCTTTGCATGGAGACGCTCCCGAGGCGACTTTGGACTATTTTCAGCATGGGGACACACACAAAGACTAACAACTGTTTTGGACCCTATCTGCACTGGGCCTTACTCCAGTTTTTATCCCAGAATAAAATCCTGTCATCCGCATGCACCAGCAGATCCTCATCCTGGGATATAATCTGGAGAAAGGTGCAGTGCAGAAAATACCTTTCATTTTTGTGCAGTAACTCATAATAGACCCAGATAAAGTCAGCTTCTGCATAACCATTCGAAAGCAACATGCTATCTGCATACCTCTCACTGCTCCTGGCAATGTGAACATTGTAGCTTGGGCATTTGTCAGAGTACAGCAAATGGTCACAATCCATGCTTTAAATGGTAAGTCGGCTCAGTAATTTGGAGGGAGAGAGAAATAGGAATGGCTATGACATCTCTTCTCATCATTTTGCTGTTATAGTGTTCTAACAGGCACTTATAGCACAACCCTAAGTACAAAAGGGGCACACAGATGTGTGGCCCCTGCAGCATCATGCTAATCTACTACCGCCATAAATGCCCTGTGCAGATCTTGCCAAAACAATAAGAAGGCAACTTGGCTTCTAGTTCAGTGATTGCCAAATTAGTATGTATGTATGAGAAGATGCTAAAAGTCATGAAGCCATGATAAAAATCATACATTTTTCATCTAGAATTCAGCTGAAGAGTCACTGCTTGGTGAAATAGTTACAAATTTCCTGCTGATCATTAAAACAAATGACAATAATGCAAATAAATTGCAAACTCCACAATAAAATATATAACAATTGAGATAAAACATAAATTGGCAGCCACACAAAATATCCTGAAATATTGGCCTGCCAACTACAGGCTGATAAGAACTGCAGCACTGCCGTGGGCCTTTTGTAGTCTGCACAGCAAGCAGATAGGAAGCTCCTATTGTGGAACAGAATCCAGAATAAGGTCCAAGACAGAAATAGCTATAAAGAAAAAAATAGGACCCCATGCCACGGGACAATGGCAACCAAGTCAAGCATCACTCTGTCAGTGTGTGGGGTGGTGGAGGTGGTGGTGGATTTTTTTGGAAACAGTCATTCAGGATCACTGCATCATCATCATCTCGCTCTCTCTCTTTTGAAATTAATTTTATTACATTCTGTTCTAAGCATAAAACATCATAATACGGATTCCCCTACAAAAATTTTCTAGGGAATATACAACTAATTGGTAAATTATGATTTCTGTCCGACTTTCAAGGCCAGTTTGGTCTTGTGGTTAGCATGCTAGATTCATATCTCAGAGTCATGGGGTTTGATTCCACACTCTTCCATGAAACCAGCTGGCTGACTAGTCACAGCTCTCTTTCTTAGCCATCACAGCCCCACCTACCTCAAAGAGTGTCTATTGTGGGGAGAAAAACAGGAAGCTTTGTCAGCTACCATGAGTCCCCTTAAATGGGTGAGAAAGGTGGCATAGAAAAGCCAACTCTTCTTCTCCTCTTATGTTGCTTCTTCTGTCACGTTCCCTTATAGCTCTCCTTGAGGATGCTGTCCCGTTCAATTATTCTTCAAATCCAGCAATTATTGATCAATTTTCTAGTTCTTGTAGTCAGTAACAGATGTCATCTTTCACAAATTTGTCATCAGTCCTATTCTTGATTAAACTCATCCGTTTGTCCATCTCAGCTAATTAAATTAATTTTAACAACCAAGCTTCCACCAAAGGTATCTCCTCTTCCTTCCATTTTTGTGCATTCAGAATTCTTGCTGCAATTACCATGTACTGCATTAAAACATTCATCCTGTCCAAATTTCCATTTATACCTAATAAAAACAATTCTGGCTTATTTGGAATATTAATCATGCCTCTCATTCCTACCCCAAAGACACGTCCACTAAAGTCTTGTGGCCAACAGTATCTGTCTATTGATGAGGAATAAAATTGAGATTGCTCCCCTTTTTCTTTTTCATGACCGAGCAGGACAATTTCAGTGCAAAAAATGGGCCAGAATCCAGAATAAAATGGTCCCAGATAATCAGCTTATTCCAGCTGACCAGCTACTATCATTTTGAGTACTCACCTAAGTCAACACATCCTTTCAAGCACAATTGACAGAAGTCCCTTTCCCTGTTCTTTTAATCAAGAGCTGTCTGTCTAGCTGAGGAGTGATACACATGCTATGTAATGTGACAATCCTTGGAGATTTTTATTTTTTAAATACCTTGAAATGTGTTCTTTGAACAGCAAACCTGCCTCAGCAAGTTTCAGGCCTTTTTTGAAATGTTTTCTTTATCTGTACTCTTTTGATCAACCAAATGTTCCAGCTCTAGCAAAAAAAAAAAAAGAAAGAAAGGAAAAGGAAAAGGAAAGAAAAAAGAAAAGGGAAAAAAAGATGCCATTTTGGCATGTACAAAAATAATGTCAATTAGTCTTAACTGTGCAATGCCCACAGTTATTGTTGTTTGCATTCCACATTTCTTCAAACTAGCATGACTGCTTCCCCAGGCCTTCAGGCTCATGCCTAAAATTACAATATAGATCATATAATGCAAAAAAATCAATTCACTTGTAATCTGCTTCTCAATCCAAGTGGTGATCAGCATCAGGCACATGTGATGCCATTGATTCCACAAGCAGGTTACAACCACCTGGCATCATCAGAAAATCCATCAGAAAGCCAACACAAAGAGGGTTCACTGGGCATGACAAAATGATTATCTGCTTTCTGTACAACAGTATATTTGAAGATACAACCCAAACACACTTCTCTGCACACAGGGAGAGGGGAGGTTTTGCAAAAGAAAAAAAACTCCATAGTTTTGCCAAGAAAATAGACTCATGAGACTTAATTTTCTTCCAAGCCATAAAAGTTTGATTTGCTTCCTTATTCTTGCCTAATGACTCATGGAAAGGAGTTACTTTGTGTCCATGGCTCTTTTTTTTGTCTTCAGGACAACCCTATGAGAGCAATTGAGCTAAGAAGATATTGACACAAAGCCAATTAACAGCAGAACAGTGATCTGGCAATAGTTCTAGCAAAAGGAGAGTGATGGAGAATTCGCGTGGCTTTCGACATACTCCTGGAGCACAGCTCCCATTGTCACTGACCATTGGCCATGCTGATTGGACTGGTGAGACTGTTAGAAAACCAAATATGTGAGGCACAGACTGTAGAATGTCCAGTTAAAACATATAGCTTGTTTGAACTTAATTCAGAGGGATAGTATAACATTTCCATCCCTTTGAGACAAAGATCAGGAACAGAGGGAGGCATTCACACTTGAAGTACGGATAACCCAGCCCAACTTAGACCCCTTTAAACAGGTCTTCAATCCAGCCTTGCACCATGATGACCAGATTCCAGAGTGCACTTCTGCATGTATGCTGGACCAATGTGCTCCAGAGGTGGGCCTGGAGGTCTGCCATTTGCAGTGGAGCAGCTCCAGCTCCACCCCGTTCCACCCTCCCTATGCAATTGGTATCCAACTCAATAGGTGCTACATAGGCAACTATACAGCCATGTCTCTTTGCCATGCCCACTGTAAATGGAAGTGACCCTTGAGTAATGGTTGCATGGGTCAATTGCGCTGCCGGTGGAATTTCCTGCCTGGGCCTAATTGGGGGCTCAGGATGTGTGCTACAGCTTCTGGATGATAGCCCTGTTTAGCATCCATTTACATCGAGTGCTAAACATCCTGTGGTCACATGGGGTCTCCGTATAGATCTGGAACTTGATGGACCAGACTGAGCAAGGACCAGATCTCAAAGATCCAGATCTCCTTAACCTGGATTAACCTGGATTAACTATCAAGTGTGGAAACAGCTTTGATCCCTGCACATTACCCAGCTTTGTAGGAAAGTCTTGCCAAAGCCTGAACCTGAATTCTTCACTGATTTTTTCCATCTGGTTCCCAGAAGTCCTCTTCTTCATGATACACAGGGCATGAGCCCACCACCATGGTGGAAGGCATCTGGGGACAGAATCTTATGTGGAAGTGTACCCCCTGCCTCACAAAGCACTTCCTCATATTCACATCTGGCATTGGAGGCACCTGGTAAAGTAGCAAGGCACTTAGGAGGATAAATGACAAGTAGTGATAAATCAGGAGAGGTGGTTGAAGTGCTTGACAGGTGTCTGGAGGCAGTAATGGGCTGGATGAGGGCCATTAAATTGAAGCTGAATCCAGACAAGACAGAGGTGCTGTGCGTCACAGGGTCTCGGATCCGTCTAGTTGGGAAATACCCTGTCCTGGACGGGGTCGCAATGCCCTGGAAGGGACAGGTGCGTAATTTGGGGGTACTCCTGGACTTGGCATTGACGCTTGAAGCTCAGGTGGAGGCCGTGGCCAGGAGTGCCTATTCCCAACTACGTTTGGTGCGTCAGCTTAAGCCTTTTTTGGACAGAGACAACTTGGCCACAGTCATCCATGCCCTGGTAACCTCTAGATTGGACTATTGCAATGCACTCTACATGGGGCTGCCCTTGAAGACAGTTTGGAAACTACAGCTAGTGCAGAATGCAGCTGCGAGACTGCTTACAGGGATATCAGGCCAGACACACATCACACCGGTCTTAAAAGAGCTGCACTGGCTGCCGATTCGTTACCGAGCCCAATTCAAGGTGTTAACTTTAACATATAAGGCCCTAAATGATTTGGGCCCCAAATATCTGAAGGAACGCCTCCTCCCATACCAACCTGCCCGTGCCCTAAGATCTGGGGGGGGGGCTTCTCGTTGTTCCACCACCTTCTATAGCAAGATGGGTGGGCACTCGAGAGAGGGCCTTCTCAGTAATGGCCCCCAGGCTGTGGAACAGCCTCCCCCTTGAAGTGCGTCAGGCCCCCTCACTGTATATGTTCAGGAGGGGGGTAAAGACGCACCTCTTTATTCTGGCCTTTGGCTAAATGTGGCACAGTTTTTCCCTACTGCACATACTATTGTCTTATACTGTTTTTATATATGGTTTTATTTTAAGTATTTTTGTCTTTAAAATATGCTGTTACCCGCCCTGAGACCTTAGGGTATAGGGCGGGATATAAATGTAAATAAATAAATAATAGTAATCTTTACAGCTATGATAACTTTACAGTAATCTTTACAGCTATGACAACTAAGTCATAGTGATGGAACATGCCACCTTGAAGATGGGAAACTCCTAGCACACTTGCTGGTCTGGTATACCAGGCAGTCCAGAGTTGACCTTAGTTTGCACTGTGGGTATCTGGTATATATATTTTAATTGTCCCTCTTCATTATAACTCTGGGTCTTGCGAGTGTATTCTTACTTCTTTTACTAACTGAATGAAACACTTAGGATCTTAGCTTAGCGCAGTGGGAATACTTTGTCACTTTCTGGACCAGAGCCAAATGGAACTTCAAAACAAGAAGATAAAGTATTTCAATAATGTCATTTTGCATTGTAGGAGCATCAGTTTCAGATCACTAACATGCAGGATCCTGTTCTTAGCCACAACAAAGTACGTATTACCAGAGTAAGTGACATAATCTGATATCCATTTTTACCCTCAATTTACTTTGAGAAGATAGCTCCTTTTCAGAAGGCAGTTTATGTTCAGGCTCCAGTGAACATTTAGGATTTTTCTCTTTTTTCCTTTTTGGTAAATTTGTGTAAGAACAAAACATGCTGAGAGCCCAAAATGCTTGCTTAAGGCCTCCTATTTATTTTTATTTGTTTTTGCTGTTGCTCTTAGTAATGATCAAATCAGCAGCATATTTGATAGTATCATGGAGCAAAGTAGTGATTTGAATTTGGATACACATTAAGCTCCCTGGAGGAAAATGAAAACCTTATACTGGGTTCATTCTAAATGGAATGGTGGAGAAGGAATGCTGAGATGTTCAGTAATGAATGGTGTTTCATTGATTCCAGTCCAGTCCAGTAAGGCCCCAATGATCCTAAAGTTATATACAATTATATAGATAGTTATATACATAGATAGTTATATAGATAGTTCATAGAATTATCATAATGGTCAAAGCAGATTAGAAAATCATATATCATTCATCTCCTGCAATATTTACCTTTATCTTGTTTGTTTGTTTTCAACAGTGAGCATTTTTCACACTCTGCATTTGCAATTTCCTTATATAATGGGACATACTACATTAATGCAGGAGGTTCCAAGCCCACCTTCTCCACTATTGGAATTATGCCTCTCTGACACTCTGGCACTTTGCTCTTGCTGAGTTGGAACTTCTAATGGATTCAAAACATCTTGAATTTCCACACAACTCTTCATCCCTGCTGTTCTTAGAAGACAGTGTTTTTAGAAGACACTGCTTTGGAGCAGAAACTTCCAAGAACACTTCCACAGATAGGGGTATATGAGCCTTGTGTGTCTGGGCAACACTCTTACTACGGAGTTTGATGGCTTTTGTGCTGGATCTCAAGGGTTTACCCCTCTTTCCTGCAAATAAGTTGTTGTCTTCATAGTGATTGATAAAATACTACCACAATTGTACAAGGAAAAGGTATATTTAAAAGCCCTTTGGGCTTTTACTGTTTTCTTGATGTAGATCTAACCAAGCATGAAGCTACAATGGCAGACAGATTGAGATCATCTATGCTGTTTCAGGATTCATGCTGCTCTATTCTTAATTTCTTTACTCACATCTTTGTCTATCCTCCCTTCTTGAGCCCAGTAATTTTATTTTTTTCTCCTGCTATTTATCCATGATTTTAATCTGCTCTAGTCCTGCTTTTAACTTGTTTGTCTTGCTTTTATCTGTTGTAACACACTCTGAGACTTTGTGTATAGGAAGGGCTATAAATGCAAACAAACAAACAAATAAAAATAATAGTGCAAAAATTAAAAAAAAACACCAGTCGGCAGTGTTTGGAATGTTACCAGTTTTGCATAAGAACACATACCACAATAAAGTTGCCTGGAATGGCAGAAGGAAGGAACCAGTCACAAAGAGGGGCAGAACTAAGTTGACCACACCTATTTGAAGGGGAAATGCAGGTTCATAACAATAACTTTTTCAGGAATGACAAAAGTGTTCAATTCTTATATTATAACTTCCTCTGGGCGCGTTCCCACCTACTGTGAACCCAGAGTAATCTGGGTTCTGCTCTGGGTTTGAGTGGGAGGCTGGGAACAGCAATGAGTGTGGATTGGGCTGTTCCCAAACTGAACTTGCAAGGGCACAGAAGCACACCTGCAAACAGTGCAGCGGTTTTTGAGGAGAGGAGCTGCCACTGCTGCCGGTGGCGGCCTCCTCCTCCTCCTCCTCCTCCATCCTGCAACCAACAAGGCCAGCAAAGTCCTATCCTCAGCTGCCTTCCTTCCTTTTCCCTCCTCGCTTCTCCCCCCCACTCCATTGCAGAATGCAGGCTGCCTGCCACCCGATACCCCCGCATCCAAGGGGTGGACTCCCCTCTCTGCATCCCCCGCTCACTCGCGCACCCCAGCTGCCAGCTCTCCTCCTTTGTTCACCTTCTCTAAAATCCGGACTGGATCAGAAAGTCAGGGTTGTCCCCCCCCCCCCCAGATTTCTGCAGGGGTTTCTGCAGAAAATCCAGGGGGAAAGAACAGGCATGGGAAGGGGCTTCCCAGATCTGGACTTCCGGCCAATTTAATGGGAATGCTGGATGCTGAGTCCAAATCCAGTCCGGATTTTAGTCCCTATGGAAACGCAGCCCCTGTGTATTCAGTATCTTAATGGCTTGTTAGTGCAGCACAGCTGCCATGCTGAGATGGCGGATTGCATAAAAAGCATCCATATATGTAAGTCCTTTTGCTTTTTATATAAAACTTGGGTTGTGAGTTGATTTTTCCTCACTCATCTTATTGTGGGATAGCATCATCCCAGGTCTATACTGGGATTGCCACACACACATGTGGCAATCCCAATACAGTCCTGAGATAATTCCGGGTTTTAGGCCTGCCTAGATGGGGCCCTAGTTTCCTTGTATTCTGCCTAATAATGTCTTGAATTGGCTAACAAGAATTCAAAACATTAAAAAAAGGCCACCTTTCCACTCAAGATTCAACAAAACCACTTTTTTCTGAACATGCATCAATTATATCTTATCTTATCCTACAGGTGTTACTTAATTTCAATATGCCTGTGACATACTGTAGTCCACACTACCCTGCGAATGGCAGGTCCCTGTTCCAGAAAATAATTTGGAATGAGGCTCAGTGCAGAAAGGGCCCATAGCTCCATCAAGATGATTAAATGGGTTGTTCTGAACTACTCCTTGATTCGGGGCATCTAAATGGTTAAGAAGAGGACTAAACACTCCAGGACGGTTGAAAGAACAACCTCTATGGTAAGGGAACTGGCAACACCCTAGCACCTGCTCTTGGGTGGGTGGGTGGGGGGAGGTTCACTGCACCATCCAGACTAGGGAGGAGTATGCACCATGACTGCTGCTCCTCTTGGAGTAATCTGGCTTCATTTTTAGAAGGAAAAGGAGGGGAGAGGGAAGGAGAGGAGAGGAGAGGAGAGAATGGAATGGTGTGAGACAGGACAGGATGGGGTGTTACTTCCTCCTCACATTATTCCCTTTCCTTTTAGGCAGTCCACATTTGCTACAAGCAATGTATGTAAGTTTGCCAGAAATTTTCGGAAGAAAACCACATAATTAAGTAGAGCTGTGTTTTCACTCAAGGGCTGGAGAGTTCTTTAAACAGACCATGCATTCAAATATAGATTGCAACTAAGATGGGATACACAAATAGATCAGGAGATAGTTGTCACCTGGCAGCAATCCATATTGCCTCGAGTCTCTGGGATGTGGACCATACTTAGCTCCTATAAAGCAAAGAAGACAGTAATCCCTTGGTCCCAGGCACGGAAAAACCTATTCAGGAAACTGCAAGATACCTCAAAGCATTCCAGCATGGGAAACCTGAAGGAGCCATATCTAATGATAAATACGCAAACATGCCCATTTTCCTCTGCACTTTGGAAACAACAAATGCCAGTAGTGAGAACAAACGATATGAGGAAAGCCGTACGAGACAGACTCAGTGCATTTGTTTATTGATTCAGCATTGTCTGTCCACTTAGGCTGCATCCACATATGTTCAAAAAAGCAGTCAAGAAGTAGCTTAGGGGAGATAGGACATGAAAGCTCCCATTCCACCTCTAATCCACATTAGAAGCATATTTTTTGCCCTTTGATGTGGATTAGTGGCGTTAGCCTTTGGATGCTGCCCCCTTTGAGCCACTTTTTTAAATTAAAAAAACAACTGCACGTCTCTTCCAAGCATCCCTAGAGATCTCTTATTTTGATTACCAACTCCAACTGAATCTGTACCTCTGCATCCTCTTCCCGCAGTGATTTCTAGCTATGTGAAAAAAAGATTTCCTTGCACAAGGCTTAGGGTGATTCCACACTGGCCAGTATACCAGACCAGCAAGCGTACCGGGAGCTTCCTTTCTGTGTGCTAAAGGAGGCCCTGGGGGGACAGAGTATATGAGAAGAAGGCCGGGGGGGGGGGGGCAATGTACAGATGGGATATTTCTTAAACCGGCCAGAAAAGATTTGTCTTCAATATCTATGCACTGAGCCAGTCCCTCACAATATTCAGGAGAGCTCGGTCAGTTGTTTCATTATTAGTATGTCCACAGGAAGGTGGCCCATTCACCCAAGGAGGAAGTGATGTGCATAAACCCCATGAGAACAGTAATTGATATAGGCTAACATTCTTCCATGATAACCAGGTGAGGATATGGGCTTTCAAGAGCAATTGCTTGCCAGTTAATGCTTCATTGTCTGATAGACCATGTGAACTTTCCTCTAACTTTCCTCGTATTTAAACCCCAGTTCCTGTAAAACTGATTGCTAAATAATATTCCCATTAACTTGGGAATGCATAAGGTAAAATCTGTTCCTAAAAGTGAAAAAAAAACAAAAAGGCAGAGTATCCTTCCATCATGCACTTCCCTTTGCCATTTTGGATGGAAGCCAAATGATGGATTTCCACCCTGCTCCCTCCCCATGTAACTGATGAATTCAAAGTAAAGCACACTCCATAGTTACCGGAACAAAGATCACTAACTCTGAAGGGCTTGAGATGGGTAAACACAGCTGGGGTTGTGACTCAATTAGTAATGCAACCTGCTGCCACACAAGAATCTCTGGTTCAGGTATGACCTCAGGTTTCTCACCACTCCAGGTGTTGGGAGTCTGCAGGGTTTGTTTTTAATGGAAATAATGATCTAGACCAGAAGGATAAGGATAAGGACTCTTTTTCCTGGCCATAAATGACTTGTGCTTTAAGCCAAGGTATGTCTACTTGGAAGCAGATTCCTGAACATCAGTGGGACTTCTTTTCAAATAAATAGGCTTAGAAGCAAGCGGTGACTTTGCTGCACTTTCTAATTTGTGCACAAAAAATGTTTATTAGTAAAGCTGACATCTTTTCTTAAGCCTCCGAGCTTACCTGTGTCAAATATGTAATGCCCCCTTTAAGCAGCACATACATTAGAATCCTTGTTCTCCTTTTAGACTACAGTCATCCCCTGTATAATACAGATATGCTTTTACACAGTTGCTAAAATATGACATTCATACATTCCGTTTACTTGGCCTCTAAGGCATCATATACTTGACTGGGTCTCCATGGTATCCCTAACTACTAATTTTCCAAATCTGGTAATTATTGTAGTAGCATAACATAGGTTTTGCACTAAACAGTTGTTTTGGGAAGCAAAACAGTTTTAATACATACTGTTATTAATAATGTTTGATTTTAAATGTTGTTACCCACCCAGAGACCTCTGGGTATATGGCAGGATAAAAATGTAAATAAATAAATAAATAACAAGGGGTTACTGTGAACTTATTGCACATTTCTGAAAAGTATTCACCCTTAGGAAATGAGGAGAAACGCATAGTAAATAATGGTCTTGTACTTGTGTTTTTAATGTTTTACAATTCAGAAAGAACAACAGATCCTCCAAGGTCATCAAGTCCAACCTCTAATGCAGAAGTCACTAGACTAGAACAGAAAGCTATTCAGACTCAACTTGAAGATGGTCCAGTGAGGAGAAATATACCACCTCATGTGATAACCCATTCCACTAACAAACAGCTCTTGCTGTCAGGATATTTCTTCTAATGTCTTGAGGTGTGTCAGGCTCCTTCACCATATGTCTAGAAAGACGGTGAAGACATGCCTCTTTGCCCTAGCCTTTTGTTAAATGGGAATAGACTGTCTCTTCCCACTTTACACTGTTAAGCCCCATTCCCACTCATGGAATAAAACGTTATTTAAAGTGCTTTTAAAACACTTTAAAACTAAGCAAACGAGCATCTGGCAATTGCAGTCAACCCTGAATTGTGTCCCCACATTTCAAACACTTCCAAAAAATGGATTGGGGAAAGCAATTATTTCCCATCCTCACTCCTTTCCCAACCCTCTCTCCCCATTGGCTTTGATCTGATGACGTGGGGAATCCCAGCCCCCTCCCTCCTGCTTTTGCTGGCCCTGGTTGATTCCACAGACTAAACACTATTTACATGTTTCACAAAATCCTCAGCCCTGCCTGTTAACAAACACAACCCAAACAACCAAAGCAACAGCCAGCCACCCCTAGCCTCAGAGACACACAAAAATACAGACACATACACAGATAATTCCTGCATTTCAAGCAGGGAAAGAGAGAGAGAGACAGCTGGCTGACAGCATGAGCTCTGCTGGGTGGAATATTAATCAGGCAGGCTCCCCTCTGCAGCGAGCAAGAAGTAACTTTGTTACCATTGTGTGTGGGTGGAAAATGAAAGTGTATGGGATGAATTGTTACTTATTATCAGAAAATGAAACATGTGAAAGATTGGTAATGGGGACAAAGAGGATCCAAACTGTTTCTAAACCGTTTTTAAATGATTGGTAATGGGGACAAAGAGGATCCAAACCGTTTCTAAACTGCTTTATTCCATGAGTGGGAATCCACCCTTACTGTTTTAATCTATGCTGTTGTTTTAATACAGTGATGGCCAACCTATGACACATGTGTCACAGGTGACACACCAAGCCCTTTTGGGTGACACACCTGGTCACCTTGGCACCTGGGCGTGTAGTGCTTGCTTGTTCTTGAAGTGTACGAAATACCAACTTTTAGTTGAAGATATAGCAAATGAAATTCAGCAACAAAAGTCACTAATGTAAAGAATTATTTGCTTTTGCTTTTAATACATATATCAAAAATATGGCTTTTTTACTAGAGCTACAAATATCCCAAAATTATGGATATTTCTAGATGTGACACAGCATCCAAGTTAAGCTAGGTTTTCTTGTGAATTTTGACACACCGAGCTCAAAAGATTTGCCATCACTGTTCTAATATATCTTTGATTTTAAATGTAGTTACCTGCCCTGAGAACTCTGAGTATAGAGAAGGACAGAAATACAACCAAACAAACAAATAAAATCTATATCTACTTCCTTGAAGTCTTACACCCTGGTTCTCGTTCTGCTATCTTGGGCAAGTGAGAATAAATCCAGTCACTCCACTGTGTTATCTGAAGATATCTGAAGATATCTATGATATCTAACCTTAGCCTTCTCTTCTGCAGGCTACTGCAGACTTTCAACCATTCCTCATAGGACTTAGGTCCTTTCTGCACCCACTGCCATGCAATCCATGCTCCCCTGTTTCAACATCCACCAGGAAGCTTTGAATCATCTTGCCTGAGAGGAGTGGAGAAGAGACAGCAGGCTGTATTGCTCTTCCATCTCACTTCCAGCTGTGGTCCCTCCCTCCTCCAACTGACACCAGGAAGGTATGAAGCTCTAGTCCAAGGAGATAAGGAATTTATAGTGATTTTATTGTGATCAGTCCCAAAACCTTTGGGTATTGGACAAAATATAAATCAGTAAGTCCAAAAGGTAGTTGCCACCATAGTTAATAGTTCATGTTCACCTCATCAGATTCTTCCCAGTCAAACTTTCTGGCCTTACATGTTTGGAATAGGAGGGGAGGACTTTACCTGCTCAGCAATCCAGCCAGCATGTTGCATGCAAGTGAGTGCATTTTACTCAGAGGTAGAGCATGTTTCAGCTCACTTCCTTCCTAAGCCAAGTGCACACACACATTCAGTATACCAGTGAGCTTGACTAAAATTTCAATGTACACTATATTTAATCATCTTAACTTGTTTTTAAAAAAATATTGTAAAATTTCTGTGCTCAAGCACAAAACTATTCAACAGTGATTGCAAAAGATAGAAAATCACTTGCAAAAGCAGTTTTTAAAAATTGGGTTGTTAATAGGCTACACTTCACAAGACAGGGACCACATGAACCTGTTGCCTGACCAACACAGAGTGTGCAAAAGACTGATGGGCTGCCAAAGATGTGGAATTCCTGTCTTACAGCAAAGCTTGGATAAGTGTTCATTTGCGGAGCAATTAAGGCAATGAATGCTCTCTTCTAGGGATGTGCATGATTTTTGGGGTGCATTTGATTCATATCGAATTGAATGCAAGAAAATTCCTATTTTCTTGAATAGGTCCCCTCCAAATGTGACAGGATTCAAATTCAATTATCAGTATTCCATATGAATTTGATACGAATGTCCAATATGAATCTGATACATATCCCATCCATATCTGCTCAGAACACATCAAATCTGCCCTGAACCCACTTTGAATCCACTCTCAGTCCACTTCAAATCCATTCTGGGTCCATTACAGATGTGACTAGGGCAGCTGCTTTCCAGTCTCCCAGGTTCACAAATGTAATGAAGCTTCATATGAATGTATCAAAACATTCTATTCTAATCCAAATGGCAATATTGAAATGAGCCAACACTTGATTCAAATATGAATGTGCGAATTCAGCCAAATTCATATGTATAATGAATAATAGGAATATTCGTGCACATCCCTGCTCTCTTCCTTTGATCATCCATTCAAGAAGAAGGGGGGAAAGCAGCCTGATGCACATGTACATTTCACTTAGACAGCATACCCAGGGGGAAAGCTTGGTGATTTTATGCACTGGGATCAGCTCAGATGTCCTACAAGGCCACTGTTCCTGTTTTCTATTTCCTGTTTCCTGATGGAATGAAAGGAAGAATCGTCAGCACCATGAAGACTTCGAACAAAGTCCATGCAGATGATAGCAGCAGCAGTTTCCATTTGCACCCGGTCACGTGCTCCACCCTGGCAGCATGTATAACCCTTATAGAATGTGTGCTGTGGAAAACACACCCAGTAAAACATGGACAGTGGTTGATCTGCACAAGGTTTATATGGCCAACTTTCAGTAGGCGCAAGGTCTACAGTAAGCCTGGGTCTCCACTTATGGAGAGAGACAGCTCCATTGGGGAAACCGAACCAATCCACCATTAAAAAAAGTCTCTTCCACATCTTCATTTTAGAGTTTAGGGGCACCATTTTCAGTGACTGATTACTGCATCTCCATTCAGGATGCAAAATCACACTTCACATCCAGGAATGGGGCAGCATGATTGCCACAAGGTGCTGTTGCTGCTGCAAATGGAGACACGACAGCAGCAGGTACCTTCATGAATAGCAGTAGGAACTTTTATAAGTGAAGACACAGCCTCAGTTTCTGTTCATAGACCAAAAGACACTGCCATAGATAAAGCTGTTCCTGAGGAATAAAACACCAGCTCTGCCACAGAGAGGAGCTGGGAAACTTTAGACGAGAGAACCAGCCAAGCCTGCTAAAATGAATACTGGGGACCTTGGGGAAAGGCATAATAAATCTGTCATAGTTAAGCCAAGCTGTAGGCATAAACAGGAAATACTAGGAGCGGAGGCACTGGTGAAAGTCAGAATGTGCAAACTGAAGACATCTTGGAAGTGTGGTCTGCCAAATTTTTATCTGGGAAAACACAATCCATCTTAAATAATTTTACTTTCTTGATATCAATAAACTTCAGTTAGGCATAAGTAGATTCCTTTTCTTCCTTGGGCCCTTTCTGCACTTAACTCTCTGTGGATTTAGACCAGCCAGGTCCACTGGTTCAGATCATGAAAAGGCATATTTTGGAATAGCTTGCATGAGTTCTGGGCTGTGTTCTGAGTGCTCTGAAGAATTTCACTGAGGGATCCATTTTGACAGCGTACTTTGGTGCATCACCAGAATGGATCCTCCAAGCTCCCAAACATGGAAGAGTGCTTTTTGCATGCCTCCCTGTTCTGGACCAGCACCCACTGGTCTGCTTATAGACTTTGATCTGGATCATGCTCTGTGGACTGAGCGTATCAGCAGTGGACAGGACCTCACAGATCCACACTAACCTTTAAACAAGCCTACTAGTGACTAGATCAAGGCTCCCTTGTTCTGGATCACTGTCTTTTGTGGATGGAGCATACCAGCAGAGGGTAAGGCCTCACAAATTCGCATTAACATGCAGACTGATGAGACCCTGAAGAGGACTACTAACGATAGTAGTAGTGAACTAAGGTAAGTGCAGAAAGAGCCTTGGTCTTCAGTAATGCAGTCAGAATAAAGAGCTCATAGGCGGGGGAAAACAAGAAACAAGCTGATGTTAAAGATCTGGTAACCAGAGCTGCAAAATGAAGTGGATACCAAAGTAACTTCATTACTTGTGTGACTGATGACACGGGATCTTTGTTTTCTTTCATTCCTTTGTTGAAGAAAAAAAGTTCAGGAGTTCAGCATTGTTGCACATGCCCAAGGAAATTTTGCAGCTAAGTAAATAAAGCACATAGATAACATATTTCTAAAGAGATTCTGAATTTAAGGAAATGCATAAATAATCAAATTATAGAAATGGTCCAGTATCTTTTTGTGTGTTGCATACCATTACACCAGTGGGCTCACCCCTCAACTTTTCTTAATACTCATGAGAATGCACCAAATGCTAAAGGTTAAATTCTGTTCCCACATAATTTTGATTTCTGCTCTGGATTTCCTATAACTTGGCTCTATATCAAACAAAATACTGCAGGAGAAATTAGTATACAAGTAAGGGTGGGGGAAAGCACAGGAAGAATAAACCCCATCTTTATATTGATGACAATTGTTTCTGGTTTTAATTTAATCCTGACTGGATAGGTTGAGCTGTACATGACAAAACAGGAAACAAAAATTAGCTCAGGAAACTTCCCCCCTTCACTTTTTAATTATGCCATTTGAACTGTACAGCAGGCCATTACATCTGAGCTCAAAGTGTTCCTAGTTGTCACAATGGATCAGAGAAAAAGTCCACTACATCTAGCATCTTGCTTTCAATCATGAGCAGCTGAATTGCTTTGTAAAGGCTAGAAAAAGGATAAGATAAATGCAATTCTCTCCTGGAATCCCTTCACCAAGCACATATGGGCAAACAGGTATGTCCTGTAAGCATATCATGGCATCATTTGCTGAAGCAAACAGGTCCATGTTTGTCTGGGATGTTTCCTGGGAATCATATAAGTAATACCTGCAAAATTGTCTTGGATCATACCAAATGCATAGGGATGTGCACAAATTATTTTTCATGTTCAATTTGTATCGGATAGAATGCAAGAAAATTTGTATTCATTCAAATAGATCCCTTTCAAGTGTGGTAGAATTCAAATTACACACGAATGTTTAATACAAATCCAATTTTATATTTATATTTATATCCTGCCCCATACCCAAGGGTCTCTGGATCTTTGAATCCTTCCTATGAATCACCTATGTGTCTACTCTGAACACATCAAATCTGTTTTCAGTCCACTTTGAATAAATTCTCAATCTGCTTTGAATCCATTCTAGATCCATTGCAGATATGACTGGGCAGCTGCTTTCCCACCTCCCGAGTTTCACAAATGTAATAAAGTTTTATATGAATGTATAGAAACATTTGATTCATATTTGAATGTCTGTCTTCAAATGTACCAATGTTCTATTCGAATCTGAATGTCTGAATTTTGAATGTGATGAATATTTATGCACATCCCTACAAATGTTGTGCTCAGGCAGTAGTTCTATATCCCAGTATCCTTTTCAAGAGGCCATACCTCCTGGGAAAGGTGGTGGCCATAAAGATACCATGCCTGGCCTGATCCTGGGCATGGAAACCATATGGTTTAATGTGGTTTCTCTCAAGGCTATGGCTGAGTCTCATTCCTTCCAAAACCACATGGGCAAGTGGTGGTAGCAGATTTTTCTCATGCCCTGTTTCAGAGCCTGGTAAAATTCCCAGACTGGAACTCTAAAGCTGGATTGGAACAATGTTCCCATATGGTGGTGTGGTGTGGTATGCCCTGCTTTGCTAGTTATATAAGAATATTGGGATGTGGACTGGATAGTACTAAATACCATTTTCAGGGGGAGAATTTGCATACAGGTCAGTTGTTAAAAAGCATGGAGATTGCCACACACAAGACTATGCTGATCCATTGACTCAAATCTTCAGTTGTACCTGGTTTTCCACACACACACACCCCAAAAAAACAAAAAACCCGTTTGTTAAATGTTGTTTGGTCTACAACTTATTCCTGTCAACCTGCTGCAGGAAGATAGTACTTAAGCTTATAGAGTTTTATGCCTTCAGCAAAAGCAGCTGCAAGACTAAAGGCCTGTTTGCACTTACCATTCCAGTGAGGTGATGTTCAAGCACAGTGGTGGTCACCTGCACTTCAAGTGCTAGTGTAGTCCTGAACCAGACCACCAACACATGAAGTGTGGATGGCTGGGCCTGGGCAGTCTAGATTGTCATGACAATGGCTACATCCACATCCACCATTTGTCCAGACATTGTCATGGCAATCAGGATGTGGCACATGACTGCACAGCTGCAGATGTGCCACCATGCCCACTCATAGTGTAACACCCAGAAGAGTGTATGTGAACAGTGCTGAGCAGGAGCTAACTAGCAGCTCCTGCTCAAGCTGTGGACAACATTTTAGTTGTCCTCAGCTAATGCAGACTAGGGGTAGTTTAATGAGCTTTTGGACAGTGATAGCAGTGGCAACATGTGGATGGGTCTCAGCAGGGAGCAGATGACATTGCTTCACATGGTTAGTGCAAACAAGCCCCAAGGCTGTATCCAGAATGGCTGTACAACCTGATATTATTCCAGGACTCCATATAATATCTCAACACAGCCCTGGGATATTGGGGTGATATTCCACATTAACATTATTGTGAGAAAATCAACTCCCATCCTTGTTTTTACATAAAAAGCAAAAGGATTTAGTTGGTCTGGATGCCTACTCCTGTGATCTGCCATCTTAGAAATGGCTACCACACATTCACAGGGTCAAAACAGATCTAAAATGGCAGCCATGCATGCACACAAAGAGGTGCTCATGCACTTCCAGATATTTTGTGCCACTGAAATTCCTGCATGGATGCATATCATCCTGACAGGTTAGTCCTTATACTTGTTGGCAATTGTTCTTCCCTGATGTATGCAACCTCCTGTTTGTGTATCTGTTTCCTGGCTCCTGACCTGCACTTCAGTTCCAGACTCTGGCTCTTGGATTATCCCTGAACCTGTAATAGTGAGATTTGGATTTTGACTCTCAACTATTGAACTCCAGATTGTCAGCCTTCACTTTATTTATCCTTGTTGCTGCGACAAAGACTGAGCTTGAGGCCAAGCTGCTGTCATGCCCCACCCTGCCAGTCCAGTCTCCTCAAGGGAGGAGAGTGCAGCTTCAAGGGCACAACAGTCTGGGCAGCAACTGGGGCACAGCAACATGCATGTTGAGGGTCAGGGGCCAGTTTTGGGGGAGCACACAGACAGCTCTGGGGATGATAACTCAGACAGTCAGTCCCAAGAGTGCCCCTCTGCTCTGCTGCTTTGATAGCAGAGACAGATGAGGTGGAGATCGCAGTGACTGGTGCAGCTGCATCGGCAAGGGCATGGTGCTGCCTCCCCTACTTAACTGAGCAGCACATGCTGGGCTGGCATTGCAGACAAAACTTGTACAACTCCTGTCCATGCCTTGGCCTGTAATCCTGATTCTTGGACCCTGCTGTGACTCTTGGACCCAGCTTGGACGGACTCTTGGACCCAGCTTGGACGGACTCTTGGACGGACTCTGCCGTACTTCTGGAACCCTGATTTCGACTGACCTGACTTTTGCAGTGACTTTTGCTGAACTTCTGGAACCCTGACTTTGGACTGACCTGACACTGACTACTCTTGAGCGCCCAACGGACTGCTGTAAGTGTGCACATGTGTTTGCCTCACTGCTCTCGCCCACCTGAGACACGACAGTTGCAGCCACTCACCTGCCTAAGACAGGACAGCAAACATGAGCAAAGAACTCCTTGAAAGGAGATGCTTCAATCCATGGTGCTACCTCAGATGCAAAAGCATTTTTAACTAAGCTTTATCTTCCTGTGTTATCATTTGACTAATTCATCAACTATGAAAGTGATTTTATGGTACAAGTTGCCATTTGACTAATTCTCCAACTTTGAAAGTGATTTTATTATTTATTAATTTATTTACATTTCTATCCCGCCCCATAACCAAAGGTCTCTGGGTGTGTAATAACCATTAAAACAACAGATTGAAAACAGGATATACATTAAAAGCACTTTAAAATTTCAACAAATCTAAAACACTATACTCCGTGTTAATATAATAGTGTCTGCACTGGGGTGGGGGAGAATATAATCACCTCAGCCAAAGGCCAGGGCAAAGAGGTGCGTCTTCATCGCCTTCCTAAATATATACAAGGAAGGGGCATGACACACCTCGAGGGAGAGGCAATTCCATAGTTTGGGGGTCATCACCGAAAAGGCCCTCTCTGGGTATCCACCTGCCTCACTACTGAATTACCAGTTTGCATTGTTTGGGCTAAGAAACAAGTCCCATTTTCAAACACTGGGAACAATTTTTTTGTGTCCAAGAAAACATCCCCAGCCAAAAACATCTGCAATATTTTTGTATCTGAGGTACATCAGACCTGCTGGCAAAGGCAGCACATTTGCAACTTTTCACTGTTGTAGCAGCATAGCGAAAAGCTACCAGGGTGCCATTCCTGCCACTACTCCTGCTGTGCAAACACGGCAAATGTTTGTGGCTAGGACTGTTTCTGTAATACAGGCCCACATGCCAGTGCAGACAATGGCAGCCCTCTGGTGAAACCAGCTGTATTCTGCACTAGCATGCAGGTGGCAGCTCCTTTCCCCAGGATATTATCCAGAATAAGACTCAGTGCAGAAAGAGCTGTAGACCCTGCCAAAGTCTGAAAACTAATTTTTATGTGAAAGCATAAAAAGTAAGAGAGAAAAGGTAAAGTCAGAATTAAATCTCTTGAGTTTGACCGGAGGAGGTATTTTTCAGCAGATCCAAAATTGTACTAGATATACAAAAAAGGATTATAGTACATATTATGGGCACCAACTAATAGATACCATGAACTGCCACACCAAAGTATGCATAACTTACCAGGTCTTGGCATATAACTAGAGTAAAGCCTCTAGTAGTTAAGCCTCAGTTTCTCCCAAGTACCGTTCTTCAAAGGGAAACCTGCAAAACCAGCTCATCCAGGGAAAACAGTGAGACAGCAAAGAACATTAAATGTTGGTAATATTGGCAATGTCTCTGAGAAGCTGCTGCCTGTGTTTAAACTGAACACAGTTAAAACTGTGTTAAAACTTAGCATTTGATTATTATGGCAGTTTTGGGATCAGCTAATAAAGTTGTTTGTTGGTATATTATTGCAAGTGTATGTGTAAAAGGGGTTAATTTTTTGTGTATGTTAGTGTTGCAGTGTGGGAACTGCTGATTGGTTAACTGCAGTAAAAGTTTGTATGTCACATGCTTTCTTTCTCTCTCTTCAAGCTAGTAAAAGAATGGACTCCAGACATGCATATCTGATGTAAATAAGTTATAAGTTTCACAAGTTATGAAGGAAATAAAGAAGTGTGCGCTTCAAGTCTGTTCTTCAACATGCTCTCTGCTACTAGTATAGTTTCACCAGTATAATAGAAAACAAGAGTTGTTTCTTGAGATGCTTACTCATTCTGTCAGAATATCAGATAGACACAGACTTCCCTTTTCTGTTACAATTAACAACAGCTCATGCCTCTTGGCCATGATCAGGTACAGAAGGTGTGGAAGGTGATGTGAACTGAGACATTACCTGAGAGACTAAGATGATTTAAGAAGCAAGGGAACTATGTATGTGCCAGCAGATTATAC
Organism: Aspidoscelis tigris stejnegeri; assembly: GCA_023333525.1. Lineage (NCBI taxonomy): Eukaryota > Metazoa > Chordata > Lepidosauria > Squamata > Teiidae > Aspidoscelis > Aspidoscelis tigris. The sequence goes on from JALMGA010000003.1 coordinate 78,862,687, forward strand.
ATAATATAGAACCATTTGATGACTATGTTTATGCAAATAGATTCTGAGACAGTAATGTGTTAGATCAGAGACATCCTGTGCTATTGTCAAAGAATTGATGAACATTAAGAAAGTGAGATGATGGACACACCTCTCTTTGTCTCCTTCCTCTTCTTCCTCACTAAAGTTCACATGATTCTAGATATTACTGTCAGCTGAATAATGAATGCAGAAGAACCTCTTTTCAGAACCTTCATTCAACATTCACTGGCCATTTGCTCTGTTTACTTTGAGGTTTGTTAGTGCTTGTCTACAAAGCTATCAATTTATGGCATGCTCCTCAAATGTCTCTGCCATTAACAGGCACTTGTGGAAGATTAACAGCTATCTTCATATTCCTAGGCAACTTCATACATATATCTGAAGGCCAGTGATGGTGACTTTTTAAAAATTATCCAGAAAATTCCATACATGAAGGGTGTGAGTTTAAGCCTGGATCCACTGAGACTTACAGCCTATATACAAACAAGTCTTACTGTGCATTATATCAGTTTCAGTTTTTACTAAGATATGAGATCTCATTTCCAATGTGCTAAGTATCTTTTTCCTGCAGGAAAAATGTACAAGTACTCTCAAAGCACATTTATTTTCTAGTATACCCATATTCTGCATTTACAGACAATGGGCAGAGATGCTTCAGAGAAAAGTAATAGGACATTCCTTCTTTTCTTCCCATAGATGCCAGGACTAAATAGTTATTCAAAGAACAACCCCTTCCTTGTCACCTTTGGGTCTTAAAGTTTACATTCCTGCTGTAGATTGTAAATTTGACAGTCTATAGCCACCATTGTGCCTGAATAATTTTTAAAAATTCTCTGCACCTCACTTGGCTGTCTATGCTCTGTTGGAAGGAGTATTTCTGTCATGGACATCAGAGGTCAGTGGGACAGCCAGGTGGGGGCAGAAGCCTCCCCTGCTTTTTGGTTCCTTTGTTTGCCAATTGACAGTAGAGTACTACTAAGGAAATACTGCCATTGTCTTGCTTCATTTGCACATTTGTGCTAGAGTGTAAAAGGATGGGACCTGCCAAAGTCTGCACCAGCACGATATATTCTGGAATAAGGCCCAGTGCAAAAAGGTCCATAGCCTGCTCCAAGGCCTTCATATACCACTTCTACGGCTTCCTAGTGCTTTGGTGTGATTTGATAAGATTTTGCCCATGTTGTCAGACCTGCAGCACTGGACTGTATTAAAGCTTCATGCTTTTACTAGTTAGCATGAGGAAGTTCTTTACAGCAAATATTAGGAAAGCCATCAGATGTATCACTAGGACAACCGTGCACAATCAAATACTGCTTTCAATGGTTCTTGTAGAAAATATACTGCTATTATATCATAATTAAATGCATTTCTTCTGTTTAAATTTTACTGTCTGTGTTCAATTACCATGACTGAAAAGTTCTGAATAAATTATTTTTACTTGCCCTAAACACAGGGCAAAACTGTTTCACAGGCATTTATTATTTAAAGTGAAATGATCAAGTAAAAAGAATTGTAATAATTTCTTCTTCCAGAAGTTTTGGCAGTCTATTTTGCTATCTTATGTGTGACAGGATCTTAAAAAGGGATTATAATAAGTTCCTAGCAAAGAAGACCGTCATACAGAATACAGTAATAAACACCAAGATCAATAGCTAGCTAAACCAAAAAGGGTTGGTTTTTGTTTTTGTGTTTTTAAAATGTAGACTGAATCCAAGAACATGCACTGAACACATTGATAAACATCCCAGCTCTATAACCAGCACACTTTAACAGTTACTGTCCCATCTTTGGCTTTTGGGCCCTTGGCATATGAGAACTGCCTTGAAAATCAAACATAGGAAAATATTAATAAAACATTCAGAGACGCAATTTACATTTTATTTATTTTAACCCACATTATGGGTGCCGTTAATCACTATGCAAACCTTGTAGCAATTTGAGTACAATCCACAAATCATCAAGTTGGTAAAAGATCTGGCATTCTATGTTAAAATAACAGAAACAAATTGTAAAATTGGATCAAACTATGCATATCAGATCCAATTGTGGTATGGTCTATATTCTATTTTCTTCTGCTTGTAAGAGCAATAGATATTCAGCAGAGGTTCTCACTGGAGGAACAGAAAAGAGAAGAGGAGAGTACTTCACTCCATACCACCTTACAGTGCCTGACAAAAGTTCTGTCGCTTATCCATGTTGTTGAAACCAAAGCCTATAACCTGACTTAAAATTCATCCATTGGTTTTAAAAATGACTCATATGAAAGCTGAAACCCTCCCAAATGAGGTTTTTAAAAAGAAAATAAATTTGCTTCACTGCTGAAATATTGATCATTTAATGAACACAGAAAGGTCAGATTTTGGCTAGACAAAAGTTTTGTCGCCCACAAAAAGTAATGTGAAAATCAAACAGATAATTCACTTCAAATACAAAGATATGTTTTATAACATTGGTGAATGAAGTTGTGGTGATATTAGAGCCATATTTAATATTTTGTGTGACTTCCATGAGCCTGAAGGACTGCATCCATGCGTTTCGGCAATGATTCATACAATTTATTGATGAAGTCATCAGGAATAGTAAAGAATGCAGTTTTACATGCCTCCCAGAGTTCATCAAGATTCTTTGGTTTTGTGTTCCAAGCTTCCTCTTTCATCCTACCCCAAACATGCTCAATAATGTTCATATCTGGTGACTGGGCTGGCCAGTCCTGGAGCACCTTGATCTTCTTTGCCTTGAGAAACTTTGATGTAGAGATGGATGTATGAGATGGAGCGCCATCCTGCTGCAAAATTTGACCCCTTTTATGATTCGGAATGTAAGAGGTAGCTAATATGTCTTGATATTTTAGGCTATTGATACTGCCTTCCACCTTGCAAATGTTTCGCACACCCCTATACTGAATGTAACCCCAGACCATGATCTTTCCACCACCAAACATAACTGTTTTCTGGGTATATCTTGGATCCATACGGGCTCCAGTAGGTCTCCTGCAGTATTTGCGGCAGCTGTGGTGTAATTCAACTGAAGATTCATCTGAGAAATCCACCTTCTGCCACTTTTCCAGCATCCATCCGTTTAGTAGGCTGTGGGCCTTGGCAAATACCACACGGTTTTTTAATTGCCTTTTGTTTAGTGCTGGCTTCTCGGCACGGATTCGACCATGGAGGCCATTTCGAGACAGAATCCTACAAACTGTTCTAGTTGACACAGGGACTTGAGGTGACCAGGCCTGTTGGAGCTCTGCTGCAGTGGAAGAAGGGCTGGCTTTTGATTTTCGAACCAACAAACGTTCCTCCTGAGCAGTCGTCTTGCGGGGCCTGCCAGACCTGGGCTTGTCAAAAACATCTCCAGTCTCTTCAAATCTTTTTGTAATTCTTTGTACTTGACGCTGAGACACATTAAAGGTGCCAGCCACCTCTGCAGAGGATCTGGTCTTCAGTCTCCTGATAATCAAGGCTTTGGTTGCAGGGTGGATTTTTGGCATGTTGTCAGAGGTCAAGTTGCAGTTCAAGTGAAGGTCTGGAGTGCTGGAGTTCTTTTTATACACACCCACTAATTATCTGATCAATTAGTGAGCACAGGTGAGGCTGTAAACTAGGATTAGGTGCATTATATGACAAGGCGACAAAACTTTTGTCTAGCCAAAATCTGACCTTTCTGTGTTCATTAAATGATCAATATTTCAGCAGCGAAGCAAATTTATTTTCTTTTTAAAAACCTCATTTGGGAGGGTTTCAGCTTTCATATGAGTCATTTCTAAAACCAATGGATGAATTTTAAGTCAGGTTATAGGCTTTGGTTTCAACAACATGGATAAGTGACAGAACTTTTGTCAGGCACTGTACATCCCCAGCCAAAACTGCTTCTGAAGAACTTAAGGGAGAAAGCGAGTTGGTAACTATTCTCCCCCATTCACGGTCTTTTCTTATGGAGCCATCTGAGGGCAGAATGACACCCACAGTTAGTTTATTTCCAGTGAATTAAATGGACAGTTAATCATGACCATCTTGCTACAGTTCTTGCTAAGCAAAAAAAATACAAGTCTGTGACTCAGAACTTCTCTGGTTTCTGTTTCTGATAAATGCCTCAAGCATTCTCACCATCTCTATAACAAGAATGGCAATAAGAAATACACTTTCTTTAGATTCCTTAGGAGATCATAATGCTTTGCATTAGATTTTTTATTTTATAAATATATAGCAACATTTTAAATTCCCAAGTAGGATATATTTATGAAAGAAAATGAGAGCCAGTGCGGAATGCCAAAAGGCAATGTGGGATATAAAAAGGATCCTGCAATTGCCTCTTGCTGTAGCCTTGGCATAGATTTGCTTACCTTTGTATCTGGTGGGCTGCATATGAAGTTACTTTGCTGGGAAATTCTGGAAGCCAGCCTAGTGCTCACATTCTTTCTTTTTTGTTTTTCACATTCTTGCTGGTTTCCAGAAGTTCTCAGCATGGTGACTGACTTTATATGCAGCTCGCTAGATGTCAAACTAAGTGGGACTATCACGTAAATATCACCTTTACTTCTGGATTTCCCATGATAGCCTTGCAATGCCTTTTCTTTGTGGTGCAAATGGCACTGCATTAAGAAGGCCACAGAAGAGCCTAGCAATTCCGGCATGGTCTGAAAACAGCCTACACTTTGCAAAAACAGATGCGAAAGCAGTAATGATTATGAACAATATGGAAAGCAAGTATTTATTATACACAAGTAAAAAGTGTTTTGAAAATGTTGAAGCAGGGGTACTCAACTGTGGCTTCCAGATGTTCTGAACCACAGTTCCCAGCATCCTGCCCCAGCCCTAACATGGTATGCAGGGAGTAGAATGCTGGGAATTGTAGTTCAGGAACATCTGGACAGCTGCATTTGGGCAATCCTAGGGCTTTCTTCACTTTCATTATATGCCAGAACAAGCTGTTCGCTAGTACGTGTCTTCCTCATAGCCCTAGTACCAGTGCAGGCATCGGTAGTTCCACCTCTGCTCTACTAGAAAGAAAACACCTTAGAGGCTTGCATTTGCCATTGTTCTCTAGGCAACCTTTATCATCTTCAAATCATCAACAATTATTCAAAGTAATTCAGCCTCACCCTCAAGCACCAGACACAACATAGGAGCAATAGGGAAATGAGCCAATTGCAGTAAAATTATGCTTCACCTGGAGTGCACTAGGGACAGCACTTCCACATAGCTGTCTGTGTTTGACCAAAAACAGCCTTTGCAATGCAGATTGTATCTGCTTGGTTTGGACAGGGTCAGGCCGGAGTGGACTAGTTAAGCTGCTTCAAGAGAGGTATATGCAGAAATGGTCCAGATTTAAAGTGTCACATATGTCAAACACAATTACAATTTCTCTAATAGGGGAAACTCTATTATTTTCATTTTAAAGCACAAACTATGCATTAACTTTATCAGTGTTTTCAGTGAGTGTTTTACTTGCCTTACCACTCTCCGGTGAAGGGCAGGATATGAATGTCTATTTTTTTTTAAATATCAAATCAAAAAGATGAGTTTGCATCATAAAAAATAAAGTTTTTAACCTGTAGATCATACACAGAAAGTTTTAAGGAGATACTGAGTATTGGGCTTCCAATGAAGGAAAAAGGTAAAAATGTTCTTAAGTCAAGGTTGATTCCTGACGGCTAAATGGAGTTTTACTCCACACAGCTTTCCTGGCAAAGGTACAGAAGTGTCTTGCCATTGACTTCTTCTGGGGAGAAACCGGGAACTGAACCTGAGATCCTTTGAGTGCAAAACAGACACTCCACCTCTTCAACTGTAGCCACGCCAAAGCATTTTATAGGCTTTGCTAATATAAAATGATCAGGAACTCTTCCTCACACCTCTAATCCTGTCATTGTATTTTTAGACTCAGCAATACAAACTTAAGGGTTAGAGTCTTAATGAGAGTAAAAGTCTGTCATTCTCACAAAGTCCCTAACTGTACAACTAGAAAAGAGCCATTAAAACAACTCTAAAGACTAGAAAATGGCTTTATTGAAAACTTCATAAGCTTCAGTTTTGTCAGTTTTTGAGAAATGAACTGACTCATCTGCTAACTTGTGATTTATTTAATAAAGTGAAAACTAAAAAAAGAGGTCATGAAATAGCTAGAAAATGGTGCAACTGATGCTGTTCATCCTGCTAATTTCAGCTTGGACTCAGGCTTGCAAGCAGCAGCAGCAGCAATTCTGGAATATTGCTAAATACACGATGCTCTATCTTTTTCAAAGCATAAAAGGCATTCATCACACTGGAATAACAAAGCCGTAATCTGATATATGACAAATATTATCAGCCTAATGGCTGATGTCCATTACTGATGGGATCTGCTCACTATTTAGAAAAGTTTGGCATTGAAGGATTACTGAACAAACAGAACACCTGAAAAAACTTGCATGTGCGAGTCTGTCATCGGGTGTGATCGAGGACATTACCTGAGAACGCTGGCTCTTATCTTAAGGGGGAAACGGCTTCAGTTGCCAACATTTCCAAACAAAGAGCTTCTGTCAAGGAAGGGTGAAACACTGAACCTGTCAGGTGGTGCGTTTTGACTTCCCAAGACTTCATTCCTCTTTATCTATCACCTGAGACCAAGCTGTACACCAACTTTCAATAGCTGGGGCACATTACAAAAACTGTCTGCTATCTTACAGGAAATGGTTCTCACCTACTCCATAGGGGTGGCTGGAAGGGAAATACTGAACACTCTCTCATGGGAATGAGTGTCAGGTGACCAAACAGTATTATAGACACACACACTACATTTGATGTATGTATGTATGTATGTATGTATGTATGTATGTATGTATGTATGTATGTATGTATGTATGTATGTATGTATGTATGTATGTATGTATGTATGTATGTATGTATGTATGTATGTATGTATGTATGTATGTATGTATGTATGTATGTAGGTAGGTAGGTAGGTAGGTAGGTAGGTAGGTAGGTGGGTGGGTGGGTAGGTAGGTAGGCATGCATGCATGCAGGTAGGTAGGTAGGTAGGTAGGTAGGTACAATTCTATCCCAGCCCATACCCGAAGATTTCAGGACAGATAAAAATAAATTGCCATAGAAACAGATAAAATGAATTTGTTAAAACAGTGGCAGTGCATGCATTGGGATGGGATGCTGTTCCCTCAGCCAAAGGACAGGGTAAAGAGGTGTCTCTTCTTGTCAACTATAAATAGTATAATTTTAAGGATTGTGTGTGTGTATGTGTGTGCAAAAGCATATTTATGACTGTGCATGGAGTTATATAAACGCAGGACATTATTAGCTACAAATTAATTAGCATTGTTAATATTAATATTGTAAATGTCATTCAAATGCACAGCTTATTTGTGCATACATGGAACCCATAAAAGAGTGCTTACAGGGTTTCATGGGAGGGGTACGATTCCAACTGACGCATCACCTCTTGGTTCTTTAAATCACATGCCTACAAAGAGTTCAAAGGTGATGCTGCAATGGGATCTTCTACCAATGATCTCCTACCCTGCCACCTCCATTTTACAAGTTGCCACTGATTAAGTATACTTATTTTAGCCATAGTCTCAAGCTCCCGTCTATCAGCTATGAACAACCTATACTACACAGGAAGCAGGTAGGAACATCAGCAGACAAAAACATCAGTGGCAAGCAACAAAACACCAAATTAATCAGCTGTGCAAATTATAGTAATAGGGTAAAGACATCAGGACAGAACTTCTTCTTCTTCTTTTGAACTAACAAGAAATAAAGAAATAATAGCCACAAGAGGTATGTAAACGGAAAGCAAGCTGGGATGCAAGAACTTGTCATGTCTACTTGGAGAAAGGAGCAAGAACCTCTTAAAGTCTAGCACTGCTCACTGTGAGAGCAGGCTCCTGAGCTGGAAGAAACATCATTTGACCTGATTCAAAAGCATTTCTTATGCTCATATATTTTCAGTAATTTGAAGAATAATATAATAGTGGTGAAGACTATAACTGAAACTTGGTTTGTTTGCCTTCTCAAAGGGTGTTTTTCCACTGTCACTAAAAGTACCCATTAATGGGTACGAAATGGCATTTTTGTACCCATTAATGGGTACTTAATGGATACTTCTAGTGATAGTGGAAAAACACCCAAAGTCCCATGAATGTTTTCTTCCTCTTTAGGGTTCTTCAGCTTTATTGTAGATCTGGATAGCCATGCAAATAAAGGATCCCTAAAATCAGAAGAGTTCACTTTGACAGCCTGCCAATCAGGTCTGCCATATATAAAATTGGACATGTAGATATCTCATAGGGATTACCTCCATTGCCAGTCATACATACTGAATGGTAACATGGCTTAACATCTCTATGAACTTTCTGATATTCAATTGTATAGTTGAGTACCACATACCGGCTTCAATATTATTCCCTTATTCAGTCCATGGGAGTCATAGCTGAGTAGAAGAGCATCTGCTACAATGCAGAAGGTCTCACATGCCATCCTAGGTCCATCCCTGGAAGAAGGCAATAGCAAACCACTTCTCTGTTGTTGCCAAGACAACTGCATCCATGGGATCATTCGATCTTTGGAAACTGAGCTTCACTTTATCATATTTGGTCCAAAGGACCCTGTACTATAAAAAATAGTAATGACTAGCTGCTCTTACTAGGGAATCACATGCAGGCATAATTCATTATAGAAATGCAATTGTAATAATCAAATCAAATAAAATATTTTCATTGGTGCTTGGTTTTCACAGAAGCTGTGTTCACACCACATCCACACACTGCATGCTTCACCCCTCATAATCTTTGGAACTGGGGGCCTTGAGAGTGCCAAAGGTCCCCAGCTTCAAACAAAGGGTGTCCATCATACTGGAAGTGGTCCTTCAAAATTGGCCTTTTTTTTAACTATTACAACTGCACAGAGCAGGTAAATTATATAGATTTTTCTGCTCCTGTTGTTATGCCACACCCAATTTCTGAGTTTGTGCTTAGCATGCTACACAAAAACACACACTGAGGTAGGAGTTGCAACTTTATTGCCAGCAATAAGGGAAATTAGGAAATAACACTCAAAAGACTGGTCTATACTTATCCATATTGAAAGTACTTATACACATGATTATAGTTTACAATCAATATGATTGGCTACATTTGTGTCAAGGCAACATAATTCTGCAACCCATGACTATTACAATCATCATGGCTTATAGCTCACCTACTTGCTAATTAGCATGCTAGCTTCCCTCCCATAAGCAAAACATTTAGTATGTTAAATAAACATCATTGTGACCCTTCTAACACTGCTGGGTCAAACTAAAGATTAGGCTTTTTTTCGGTGAACTTTATACATACATCATTCTTGGCAGCAAAGATATATTTGCAATATAGCATTAGGAGCTTTATGAACAGTTCCAATATCAAGGCACAATGAATTCAGGAAAGTCTGTTTGGGCAGGGGACCCTATTTCTGGGCACATGGGACCCTATCGCTGTGGGACTTTATTTATTTATTTATATTTCACCCTAAAGTTTCACAACAACAGTAATAATAATACATAGAAGCAGCAATAGTGGTTGAACGTGGCAATCCGTGGGAAGGCACTGTGGAAAGCACACATGTCACAGTACTGAACTCCTGCGAGTACATCAGGCATGTGGACACCACACTCCTGGGATGCCTTTTTGGTGCCTGTTTCTCAATATGCAGAGCATAATCTAGTATGATCTGCATTGGGACACAAAGTTCATGCTAGGCTATACCCCAGACCACTAAACTTTATGGCTTCACTAAACATTCAGAGTATTTACGTACTCCTTCCTTTGTTTTCTACACCCTTAAAATGCACCTTTATACTGTACAGTTTACTGAGCTTCCAGACTGGTAAGATGAGTGCATCTCAGAAAGGTACAATTAATTTAATTAAAATCTAATTGATCTAATTAGAATATAGTTCCTTACAGGCCTGAAAATGGGAAACCTATTATTGAATACATGAGACAGTTAATTTAATTTAGCTTTTGTGAATATTTTAAAATACCTTAGGCGCAGGTCCACCGGATTGGGTTACAAATAAACTCAGTGAAGAATACTTGTCAATGAAATAATTTTCATTTATTCTGATATTACAATTACATGTGTGTAATGTAATGTTTTTGTTAAAGAAAGAAAGAAAAAGCCTACAAGAAAAACGTAGCCAGAAAATGTTGCTTTTATCTCTGTTTGCTCTTAGGCAAATCCTAATTCTTCCTGTCAGCAGCAGGCACTATCCTGTGTGAGTTGTAAAGATTAGATCCTGCTTCAGAAAAATGCCAATTACAATAAGTGCTGTAACCCTTGAATTATTTACTTGTAATATTCCCACTGAAGCTGAAGAAATTATTTGCTGATATGTGGTTTCAAGCTTTGGAATTTCCACAGCATGCTACTGTGTTTTGCCCTGGCAAGAGAATTCACAACCAGGGAATATTTAATTCCTTCAATAACATTTTTCTAGCATCTCAAACATGTCAGTCATTCACACAATACTAAAGAGAGAGGTCTGATCAAAACAAAGTAGCAACATTCCCCTTATCCTCCCCCAGGAATTCAGTTTATAGTCATTGGTATTATCCCAGACAAATTCTGACCCTTATGGAAGTGCTACAACTTTCCACAATTGGCGAGGAAATGAAGATATTTCTCATGACAGCGCATTTTCAAAAATGTGCCAGAAGCAGGAAAGCTGGCAGAAACAAAATGGGATTTAATCCTGTTGTTCTTGTATGCTTCATTGCTACTAGACCATGTTCGAAGAGTATCAGATAAATGTTTGCACAGAGCATCTTTAGTATAGTCTAAACCCACTGTTGGCATATACTGTCCTTTACTTGAGTATAAGGGCATGCCTGTGTGCACACACGAAACACACATCCAAAATAATCACTAACAACAAAGCAAAAACATCAAGTTACAAAACAGTGAAAAATCCAAACCCAATAAATATCAAAAGATCAGGGTGAACGTAGTTGCCTGGTGATTTGCTCAGGGGAATTTGTTTAATAACCTGGGAAATACCTGTTGACCCATGGTATCATTCAGCGATGGTATTATCAGAAGAACTCTCAAAGAAGATCTTACTAAACATGCAGGTCTATATGAGAGGAGACTTACATGTCAGATATTGGTGCATCTAGACATATAGGGAAATACTGGCTTTTAATACTTCTGACATTTCCTCACAATGCATTGGCCTCCACGCTAATGTGTACAGCTTTAGAAGACTGAACTCCCAGGAGTTTGACATATTTCTAGAAGGGTGCTTCCGCACAGCACCTCCAAAATCCAGATCTACTAGATCCGGATTTCGGAAATCCGTGTTAAGGTAGATCCGTATCTAGTAGATCCAGATCTACTAACACCCCTTCCATCTGCACAGGGGAGCAGCCCCATCTCCTCTCCACCCCCTCTCTCCTCAATTGAAGCTGGATTGATGTCACCCCACCACTGTGCTGCCAGCTACAAATGCCAGATCCCCCCCCCCTTTAGCGGCACGAAGCCAGGAGTGAATAAAAAACAATTTTTTTAAAACCAAAGCTGCTACAAGGTTTGATAGCAGTTGAGTGGTTGAGTAGTTCTGCGCACCTCCGCTCCACCCAGTTTTGAGTGCTCACTGTTCCTAAAGTTTTTAAAGAATTCGCACTTTCTGAGGATTAAAGGTCCTGAAACATAGATTATCTGTATTTGGATCAAAAGAGGTCTCACTGCTGGATTTAGAAATATTCTGTTTTATTTAGCAAAATGGGAACACAAGAGGTTTTGGGGGGAGGGAACCATGCTTTAGGGGTGTTCTCCCCAGTTTCCCCAGATCCAATGATAAGCTGTGATTTCCTCTGCCATAGTCTGCTCTTCCCCAGGCTCTTCATTATGGGCTAAGGAAATCTAGCACTGGATGAAAGGGGAGGAGAAGGAGGGGAAGAATGAACAGAACCTGCAGTAGCTCACTCACTCACATTGTAACAAGAGATCAGACCATCTAGCAGTGAGTGAGTGAAAGTGTCTGATTTTACTAAGATGGACTTGCTGGCAGTGATCAAGTGAAAGACTTTAGCAGCTTCTGTCCTGAGGTTGCGAAGTGTGTTGGCTCTTCGGTAAAAGCCTCCCTCTATTTCTTCCAGGATCACCTCTGCCATTTCACACAGATTGTATCGATCCAGCGCAAAGTCCATTATAAGAAAAAAGGGAAAGGTGAACAGCAGCTACTACCAAAGGACTCCACGATCTGATGTGGGGGTAGGTTATATAGAGGGTGGGATTTGAATTGCCCGCTCCAATGAAGTCAGGGTATGATGCTGTCCAACTGCTGACTGCATGGGGAAGGGGTTCTGCTGAGGGAAGGAGAGAGGAAGGTGGTCTTTCCCCTACCAGGCACTGAAGAATGAAGAGTGAGTCCACATTGTAAGGTAACAGTGGGAACGCACACACACAAATTAGACCTTGCTGCTGATTTAAAAAACCCAGTTTAAAACTGGATTAAATTGCCAAGTGGGAACTTGGCCTGACAGTATTTTCTACCCTTTTATGGTAGGATGCAAGCTTGATGAACATATCATCATGCAACCCCTGCAACCTTCAAGTTCATCCATGTTAACCTTATGGTGCCATGTGGGTCCTGCAGGGGTGATAGTTACCATGGAAAATTGTTTTCATCTCAACTATAATTCACATTAAAGTTCAGATAATGCACTTCCAAAGTCCATTAGAAGTAGATTATGGAGAGATGAGATCACTGGCTTCCACATTTTATCACCTCTAAGGGTGCGTCTACATGCCAAAAATACTCCGGATTTAAGCTTGTTTTGCCTCGGAGCATTTCTATACACAGCTTTACTCCAGGCTACATCAGGTGTAAAGGAGGAAAATCTGTGGCAGAAAACCCCCCATTTAAACAAGACTACATCTGACGTTAAGAGGAAACCATGGGTTTTCCTCGGAGCATGGAGACGCTTACAAGCAGAACTAAAAGCAACTCACTCCTTGCAGCCCTGTAGCTATCAGATTCAGCTTCCTCTATTTACATAAGGACAGCTGATTCAGTGCCCAAGCAGAATCGGATCATCAGAGGCTGCATTATTAGGAGAGAGGCACAGAGAGAGAGAGAGAAAGAGTGAAAGCAGCCACTTTTAATGATTTTAGCTGACTTGTCAGGCACTCATTTGGGCTAAAGGAAGCCCTAGTTGAATGCTATGATCACATTAGAATAGTTCTTTAACCTGCTCTTTTAACTTCATGGAATTTTCAGGGAGATCTGATACAGAGCCTTCAAATAAATGACATATACATTTACTGAAATGAATACACGCCTAAATATATTTCATGTACTTCTATAATCCCAAATAGATCATAAATCATTTCCTGCAACTTATTAGATTCAAAGTTTGAAACATGCTGATTTGCTTTTTTTTAAAAAACCAAAAGTACCTTTTAACTTGAAGAAATCATTCATATTTCCAATGTTACCACAATGAATCAGGAAAAGAAACACGCAAAACATTTCTTTGTTTATCTTAATTTGTTCCAGGCAAACTCTACAGAAAACGTAGATGATAAGCAAGAATTTATGACTAATTGGTTCTATATTTGGCACAGAAAGGCTGTCACTATCTTTGCACTGAGATTAATGACTAGCTGGTGATCAGTCATGTCAGCTTAAACTATCTAGTTCACCTGAGATATGATACCATAGTTCTTCAAATACTGCACTGCTAAAGTGAAGGAAACTGCGAACAGAAACACCATCCTGAGGATTAAGTTAAAGATGAAAGACTAGTAGGTATGGCACTACCTCAGATCTTAAGATAAAAATATATATATTTGAGTGAAAATGATTGAAAATGGAATCACTCCCAAACTATATATATATATATATTAATTATTGCACCAACTTTTTACAGACATAATGATGATATATTGCTCTGGTGCCGCATTTCACAGCAGGATACTTTTGAGGATCTACAATCTGAAAAATTACAAAAAAGTCATTTGGGAGAATTCTAGAACTTTTCTGCACTTCTGTGCCTTTTTCTGGGGCAGTGGATCTGGGACAGTGAGGTCCACAGCATTAGCACAGTTTAGAACAGCAAACTGGCTCCAGCACTAAGGTCCAAAGTTCACATGACTTTCAGGGTCAGACTCTGAGAGCTCCAAAGGGCTAGGAATAAAAGTTACTAATGTCAAAGCCCCAGGGAACCCATTCCAACAGTGCATTTTGGTATACCACCAATATGGAGCTTTTAAACTGATCCCTGGGGGGAAGTCAGCAGGAGCTGGGCAGCATCGGTTCAGGAGAGGGCACCCTCAAGTGAGGAGGGTTGGAAATATGCACATAATGCTGAGTGAAGTGGGGGATTAGTCAATAGTATGCAAGCAGAAGGATGCAAGAGGCAGTATAAGGGTTCACATGTTCCTTGACAGCAGAATTTGGACCAGAGGAGTGAATACAAATGTATATATACAAACACCAGAAGCCTTCGAGCTAAAATAGGGGAGCTAGAAAGCTTAGTTATGCAAAATAGGATTGATATTATTGGTATAACTGAAACCTGGTGGACCAGTGAAAACCAACGCGATACAGTCATCCCAGGTTACTAACTGTACAGGAAAGACAGGGAAGGGCAACATGGAGGTGGTGTAGCCCTGTATATTAAGGAAAAAATAGAATCTTACAAACTGGAATGTCTAGGTGAGACTGACTCTTCCACAGAAGCAGTATGGGTAAAAATACCAAGCCAAAAAGGAAGCCTAACGATAGGGACATGCTACCGTCCTCCCAACCAAACACCCGAAGGAGATCAACAATTGGAAAAGGAGGTAAAAGAGGAATCCCAAAAAGATAGGGTAGTTATAATGGGGGACTTCAATTATCCTCACATAGACTGGGTGAACTCCTGTTCAGCTTAGGAAAGAGAGATAAAATTCCTAGACCTGCTAAATGACTGTTCCATGGAGCAAATGGTCATGGACTCAACCAGGGGAAAGGCAGTCTTGAACTTGATCCTAAGTAATGCTCAGGACCTGGTAAAGGATGTCACTGTAGCTGATCCAATTGGGAACAGTGACCACAATGCAATAACCTTCAACTTAAATACAGGGAGTAAGTTCTTAATAAAGTCTAACACAGTGACCTTAAATTTTCATAAGAGAAACTTCCTGAAAATGAGGAAATTAGTAAAAAGGAAATTGAAAGGGAAAGTTAGAAGAGTTCAATCACTTCAAAATGCATGGAGACTACTTAAAAACACAATAATGGAAGTGCAACTAGAATACATACCTAAAAGAAGAAAGGGGACTTCTAGGTCCAAGAAGAAACCAATGTGATTCACAAGTGTAGTAGATGAAGTCATTAAAAACAAGAAGAGTTCATTTAGAAAATTGAAGGCTTGTCCGAATGAGGAGAACAGGAGGAAGCATAGACACTGGCAACACAAATGCAAGATGACCATTAGGAAAGCTAAGAAAGATTTTGAGAAGCACATTGCTAAAAACATCAAAACAAATAACAAAAACTTCTATAAGTATATCAGAAGTAGGAACCCAACCAGGAAAGCTGTTGGACCATTAGATGGTAAAGGACAGAAAAGGATAATTAAAGAAGACACAGAGATTACACAGAGACTAAACAAATTCTTTGCCTCCGTATTCACAGAGGAAGACAGAGGATACATGCCAGTAGCTGAGCCTGTATTTTCTGAAGAATTAAACTGGACAGAGATAACCAAGGAGGAGGTCCTTCATGTCTTAATAAACTGTTAACAAGTCACTGGGACCAGATGGTATTCATCCAAAAGTCCTTAAGGAACTTAAATGTGAAATTGCTGACCTTCTAACAAAAATATATAATATTTCCCTAACATCAGGCTCTGTACCTGAGGACTGGAGAGTAGCAACAAATGTAACACCAATCTTCAAAAAAGGATCCAAGAGTGTTCCAGGCAATTATAGACCAGTTAGCTTAATGACTGTTCCATGTAGGGTGATGGAAACTATCAATAATGACAAAATTATTGTGCACATGGAGGAGCAAGCATTGCTGAGCAAAAGCCAGCATGTGTCAATAAACACATAGATAAAGGCAAACCAGGAGACATTGTCTATCTGGACTTTCAGAAGGCTTTTGACAAAGTCCCATATCAAAGGCTACTGAGTAAACTCATCAGCCATGGAATACAAGGACAGGTTCTGTCCTGGATTTGTGACTGGCTTAAGGGCAGGAAGCAGAGAGTAGTAATAAATGGCCAATTCTCAGGGTGGAAAGAGGTAAAAAGTGGGGTCCCTCAAGGCTCAGTGTTGGGACCAATGCTTTTTAATTTATTCATCAATGATCTAGAAGAAGGGGTACATAGTAAAATAGCAAAGTTTGCTGATGATACTAAATAATTTAGGGTAGTAAAAACTGAAAAAGATTGCCAAGGGATCTAGAGGGATCTCTTGGCATTGGGTGAGTGGGCAACCAAGTGGCAAATGTGGTTTAATCTTAACAAGTGCAAAGTAATCCACATCGGGACCAAAAATCCAAATTATGTCTATAAACTGATGGGGTATGAGCTTTCTGCAACACACCAGGAAAGGGATCTTGGGGTTTTGGTGGACAGTTCAAGGAAGGTGTCAACCCAGTGCTCAGCAGCAGTGGAAAAAGCATATTCAATGCTGGGAATAATTAGGAAGGGAATAGAAAATAAGTCAGCAAGTGTCATTTTGCCTCTTTATAAACGTATGGTGAGGCCACATTTGGAATATTGTGTACAATTCTGGTCACCATATCTCAAAAAGGACATTGTGGAACTGGAAAAGGTGCAGAAAAGGGCAACCAGAATGATTAAGGGTCTGGAACACCTCCAGTACAAAATCAGGCTGAAACGTCTAGGCCTCTTCAGTCTGGAGAGATGGAGTTTAAGAGGGGATCTGATTGAAGTATATAAAATTATGCATGTATAGAAAAGGTGGATAGAGAACATTTCTTTTTTCTATCGCACAACACTAGAACCAGAATGAATGCCTAGGTACATCTTTGAGGCTGGGGGTGGGGAAAGCACGACACTTCTCTGGCTATTTGCTGGGATTCTAGACTAGGAATAGGTTTGTTCTTGTCTCTGCTTGAGATGCCCACGAGCATTTGGTGGGCCACTGTGTGTGATGGGATGCTGCACTAGATGGGCTGTGGCCTGGTCCACCAGGGCTTCTGTTATGTTCTCTTATGGACTCCCAGTAGTATGGAAGATGGAGGCTTGTCTTCTGCACAACTCTGTTTTCTGGACTAGGCCAAGCTTGTACACTGGTAGACGTTATCTGGAGCCACTTGGTCTGGATGACACTCCATCCCATAAGGACAGAGTATACTAGCGGTAGGCAGGGCCCCTTATATTTTGCACTATTGTAGAGAAGGGATGTCATTAGTACACTTGCTAGCAAGCAATACCAGCAAGTGTAGAAAATCCCTTAAACTGAAGAATAAGATTGAAAGATTGAGGTCAGGTATCAGTAAACTGGAAGCTATGAGACAGAAAAGTTGAAAAAAAAATTAGTGAAGATCTCAAGTAAAAAAAAATATGGAAGCAACAACTCACAGAAACAAACAAAAAAAAATTCAGTACTAAACTTATACTGCACAATCAGACTATTAATGGGTTAAAGAAGTGGAAGCTGAACTAACTGGAAGTGGCATGAAAGATATGATAATAATACCAGGAATGAGTTGGGTCAAGACAATAAAGATCTGGACAAGAGCAAGTAAGGATGAACTACAAGGTTTCTGGCTCTAGAACCCCAACAACCTGCATGAAAAAACATCCATCAAATGAACACACTTCTACAAGGATAATGTGACGGCATGCCCAAGCCTGTGGGGAAACTGTAGCATCTGGAACTTTACTTGGGAGCTATCTATATGCCTTTGGCAAGAAGAAAGGTAACCAAAATGAGTTTGCTGAAAACAACTAAAATAAAGCGTTAACTCCACCCAGGACTAACTTGAAACAACTTAAAACAATTATAAAAGTGCTTTGGTTGATTGCAGTCATCTCTCTGGAGTTTGGAAAATTTGATGGTCTTATAAGCTGGTGCTTACAGACTGACTTAATCTTTCTGTGAAGCTTAAGCTGGTCAGAAGCTTCTTTTGTCTCTAGGACTGGTGGTATAAACTCATGCTAAGGATGGCTGTCGGAGTTCGTTGGGCCTAGGTTTACCAGACAAAGCCAAGGCCTCTGGTCTCTAGGGAAACCCATACAGGGAGGAGCTAAAGCAGAAGAGCCAAGACTTCACAGAGAAGAAATCAATAAGTGGATTAAAACTAGCAAGATCTATTTCATAACGAAAGATCATAAAAAAGTCAATTCCCTGCTTCTCAACAATGTTTAAGATTCCTGACCGAATAATATCAGAGATGCAATACAAGTTTACTTGGGGCCTGCTTGCACTTACCAGTTGGAGTGGTTCCATTCACTCACTGGTGAGGCCTGCCTTCACACCACCACCATTGGCAGCATCCTGGAGCTTACCTAATCATCTGGGGACCTAACTAGGACAACCAAAGTGAAGGCCACAGCTTGACCAGGGGCAGTTAGATAACTTCCAGGCAGCAGTGTTTACATCTGGGTGTGATATTACAAGTTGACATGGCAGCATGCCTTCAACTGGAGAGTTGCATACTGCATCATACAATCACCATGGCAACATCCAGGTGTACCCCAGGTTTAGCTGTAGCTGTTGCCATGGTAATGCATCCTGCCTCATTCTGTCCATCTGCACTTCAAGTGCTGATGGTCCAGTTCAGGACTTCACTAGCCCTTAAAGTGCAGATCACTCCTGCTGTACTTGATCTTCACTTGACTGGTAAGCTATTATTATACTGTCCCAGTCAAGTAAGTGGTAACAGGAGTGTGATTCCAACAGAACAAAGGGCAAAAGGATAGGAAATGAAAAGCACTAAAGATCAGCTGCTGATAACTGTGAATGAAGAAAAAACAACTTATCCCTTAAAAAAACATTTACTGACAGTGTGCAAATGAAGAAGATAAAGTAATCCCATATGAGTTTCAGTGAGAAGTTCTCAACAGAAAGAGATTATGTGCTGATAAGATCCCTTTCCTCACTGTCTACCTTTACAGCAGAGAAAGAAGAGGAGATGGAGATCCGGGTTTAGGCAGAACACTTTGAGAAATCCGTTTAAAGATATACTGTACTTATGTCTGCAATAGGAACATAGGGACATAAGAGGAGCCCCGCTGTATCAAACCACAGTCCATCCAGTTCAGCATCCTGTCCCCCACAGTGGCCCACCAATTGCTTCTGAACATTCTTAAGCAGAAATTGAGGGTGAAATCCTCACCTGCATTCAAGTCCTTCCAAATGGCTTCCAGAGACATTCTGCGAGTCTCCCCCAATCATCATGTTTTGTATTTCTAGGCCAGCATTTCAAATAATGACAAGAACAGCAAACAGCAAAACCATTCCAGCTAAAGTAACTGAACCATAAGACACATAATATGAAAAAACTATTTATACAAGCAATCTATCACTAACTGGCACTAGATTTTTAACTAAAGGCAGGCTCCACGTCAATTTCAAAGTCAGCCTTCCAAAATAACAAAAATATCAAAAACTGGGTTCTAAAATAATTAAACCCATTTGATGTATTTATTCTAGTATTAGAGCTTGTTCCTATGCAAGTATCTGAGAACCAATTCTGAGCTCAGGCCCCGTCCCCAAGCAATTAAAAGTCTGTTAAAAAGGTTCTTTTGCCTCTGAGCGCCCCCATGCCCGGCTTTTCTCCAAGCTTCCAGCGGCACAAAAGGAGAAAAATCCGCTGTAAAAAGACTGCCCTTTAAAGAAGACTACCAGAGCACCTTTTGGAAGCCATGGGTTTTCCTGGCAGCATTTACCATGGGGACGCTCAGTGGCAAAAGGGGCGGAGACTGGTGGCCAAGATCTCCAAAAAAAGCACCCTGGCTCTGCTGCTGCCCACACACACAGCCTTAAACAGTCACACATCTCCCAGAACTTCAGCCGCTTCCCTTCCTTTTCCCTTTCTAAAGGTTAGAACTTTTAAAGAGCCCAAATGGTGAAGAATTGCAACATTGTTATCAGGTGTGAAGTGGGGTGGATTGCTACAGTGTAACTGCTGTACAGGGTGGATTTTGACAGTGAAATCACTACCTTTGGAAGCAAAGGGCAGGGGAGACGAACAGAGAACTTGTAAATACCCATGGCTATTTTTCTAATTTTCACTTCCCAATCAGAGCCCAGAGTGATTGGAGTGAAAGTGTGAATGAGTGCACGATTGCGCAGTCGACAGCTGCAGCCGCTGCCTTTGCCGGCACGGGAAGTCATAGCCTAATGAATTGCTTCCACCTGAGGGCTGGCTGCAGCCCGACTGCCTTTGCGGGGGGGGGGGGGGGAGACGGACGGATGGCTATTTTTCTTTTGGACGTGTTGGGGGTTGTGGCCGTGCAGAGCGCAGTCCCTTCCCATTCCCACTGGCACCCTATCAACCAGGGAGGGGGCGAAGAGAAAAAATGCAGGCAAGGAAAACATGCTTCCGCGGGGACGGTAGGTGTGTTTTAAACGCGTGTTTTGCTGAGTCTCATGCGGACGCTTATTCCGAAATTGAACGGCACTTTTAAAGTCTGCTGGAACAGAGGGACAGTAGAGACAAACTAGAGAGGCAAATAAGTTGTTTGGCGTTGCAGCCAATGTGTAGCTTTTCTAAGCAAGTATTGGATTCAGCAATGGATTCCTTATTATTCATTAAAGATTTTATTAATCCAAATTAGTATAAAATTGTTGAAAATCAGAATGAAAAATGACTGATTCAGAAAGAAGTAAAATTACACACATTCATATTTTCTTTTCCTTTTGTTTCAAATGCTCTCACTTGTAAATATGCAGTTTTCTATCTAACGTATTTCCTATCCAACATTCCTCACCAAATGTCTCCTCTTTCCTTTTCCCTCTTTCCCTTTCCAAACAAAATGGGAAGTCATAATGCTGTACTGTGTATGCTTCACTGCATTAAGGTCAACTTTCAACTTATTTATTCCAGATTAATTAATCCAAAATAAATATTGCCATCTGGTTCAGTTTTCATAATCATTAATATGGATTAGCAGAGCCACTACGCTCTTTAGGCATAATCACATAAATCAGGGAAAGCAATGCAAAGTAAGTATGTGTGTGTGTGTGTGTGAGAGAGAGAGAGAGAGAGAGAGAGAGAGAGAGAGAGACCACCACAGCATTCTTCAGTCTCTCCCTGCAATGTAACCCATTATTTTGTCATGCAGGACAATAATTTGCCCAGTATGTTCACTGTACAGCCAAGTACTATACACTGAATTTGTTCTCTTTATGATAGACATTTAAGTCGCATGAATAAACTCTTCCTTCCATTATAATCTCTTTACAGAAACTATTTGAAATATTATCACAATTGTTGACAGCCCTGTAGAAATACCAAAATAATAAAAATAAAGAAAGATCATGTAATAGTTTTGGTGCAAAAGCATTTACTTTTAAAATTCTAAAGAAGATGCTGATTAAATATGATATAAATTAGGGAAACCCTTTCTGTGCAAAGTTAAATAATTCTGCATAACATAACTTTACAAGCACATTCATGTGGTATTATTTGAGCTACATAAAGCACTGCCAAAACTCCCTTTCACAACTTCAGGAGAAGTCAATTCACCTTCAAACACTTGGATTGTTACTCATTGTTACATATTTGCTTTCCATAAATGAAAAGAAATAGCTTTGCATTCAGATAACATTCTACATTGTCTGCCAGGTATTTCCTGTGTACATCCCCATCTAAATCTCCTGGTTCTTGTAACTAATGTCTGTGAAGAAAATCCTGTCATAATTACAGTCCTTAGCTTCACAAGCAACCATTTTCTTCAGAAAACTAGTTTCGCTGTGTTGACAATCACATTTTACACTGATTCATTCCAGATGAAATGATACTTTTTTCAAATCATGTAATAAAAATGTAAAGTCAGCTGTTTTAAAGACATAAAAGTGATTTATGAGACATGTACTGTGTTCGGTATGCTTTTTTCTTTTTCTTGACACAATGGAAGTTTTCTTTTTTGGAAGAAGTTAATTATTAACAGCAATCAAAACCACAAATGAGAGAAAAATACATCATTGCTCATTTTAAAAAGCAACACCACTACCACATTTGAAATGGACTACATAATTTAATTTTCATTGAATGGAATTTGGAAAAAAAATGTAAATACTGAACCAGTGTAAATGGGTGTTATTTTTGCCAAACCAGTTAACAGTTATTCAATGACATCATCGTTAGGTGTCAGAATTATCACTTCCTTGAAATGCAACTGGGCACTGTACAGCTCTGAAAACTGTTATTTGAGTGCTTTGCAGATCACACGATTTACAAATGCTTTGCTTTCAGCCTGTGATGTTTTCTTCATTCATAAGCCCAGGAGATAGAAAACACATTTCCTCTTTAGATGAACTTGTAAAGGCTACAAAAACCATTTGCATTGTGTTACCAAAAATGTATAGAAAGGCAAATATAGAACAGTGACGAACTTGTGCATGATCCTACGAGTTCAGACATAACAAAAGGGTTGCATCAGAGAGACATAGTGTGGCCCTTATGTTCCCCAGCCTTAACTAATCCACCTTTTCTAGCACAGAATGTTTGGGGGAGGGGGGAGGGAGAGTGGTGTGTGACAATCATACCAGAGTTGCCTCAGAGGCAACTCAGTAATGCCTCTCTCTTTTTGCTGTATCTGATCACTGTCCTAGTCTTGCTCCAGTTCTATACTTCTAATTAGAATTTGTTGAGGAGTATGATCCCAATCAATTACCTCTTCTAAGGTAGCTCAATAAAAAGTTTACTTAAATTGCTGACCATTGCCAAGAGTTAAAGAACTAATGGTTTGTCCTCCTTACTGTTACTTAATTCCATCTTCACTCTAAGACGTGCTTTTTGACAATCCAGTAAATCACTGAATCAGACCTGTCCCTCCAGAGGTGGCTAACCATTGTATACCTCATGGCTTATTCACCTCCCATTAGACCTCTAGAGGTAATATGGTTAGTATGGCAAAAGTGCACACAATGCAAATATGATAATTCAGGAGGGGACAATATATATCTCTGCCAGGATGCCTGTCTAGGTGCAAAGGACTAACTTTTCCTCCCTCCCTCTCTTCCTTCCTTTGTTAGAAATATTTGCTGTGGCAGCTGCATCAGGTCCTACAAAAGTGGGCTGTAGATAGATACTCCTGGTACAGATTTCTTTCTTTAATTGCTATAATGCGGGTCTTCTCAGTTTAAATTTATCCGATTAAAATTGCTTTTTTTATTTGTCTGTTTTCATTTCTATCCTGCCATGCTCCCTGTGGTCTCAGGACATTTTTAAAAAAAATCAGTGCAGTAAAACAATAATAGAAAATTAAAAATTGGTCAATTAAAACTTCAGCTAATAGTGCCTGAAAGGGAAGGGTACTTTAGCCAAAGACTGGGGTAAAGAGAGTATCTTTACTATATGTGTTATGGGAACTATTCTAGACACAAAACAATAGGATTTTTAAAGGACTGCTGGTTAGAGTTGACTAATAATAGTTTAGTGTCTTTTTCAAGAGAGGAGGAACAGATCTTCTTTATTAAAATTTAAAAAGCTACACAATAAATATCTTTATTACACAGCAGTAGCAATAGTATTCGATGTTTAAAATTTAGGTGAATTAGTCAAACAGTAAAACAATCTGAGGAGCTATATTCTTAAAATAACTAAGTAGCAACTTATAGAAAGAGAGAGAGTTTTTACTGTTCATGTGGTTAAAAGACTTAAAGTTCCTGCAGTCTTTCAGGCTTACAGCAAAGTAGAAATCATAATGAGGAATGAAAGCAAAGAATTCAGAGAGTGAAATTAACATAAGTGAGGAGGAAAGGAAAATGAAAAGCACTAAAGGAAATGAGGCAAAAGCAAAGGACAGTAATCTTTTGGTCAATTAAAATTTGGTCAATTTTGATCTTTTGGTCAGGGGTAATTTTCACAAAAGCAAAAAGTTACAAAAAGCACACAAGGAGAGACATTATTCAAGTCTTTGACAATAGGCGTGAGTTCCCATTGCTCTAGTAAACTCAGCTACTCCAAATACATGGGGGGGCGCGCGTCCCAGTGATTTAGCTCCAAGCTCAGGCTCTGTGATGCAGTTTATGACTGGGAAGGTGGCTCACATCTCTCTCTCTAGCTCAAATGTAGTGATTTCAGCAGGAATTCTAGGTGTAAAGCCCTGTATATATCAGAATTGACACACACAGCACCAGTGCCTCTCTGGAAAAGGAAGGGGGAAAGACAGCTTTAACCTTTCAAGTTAGTCATTTCAGCAGCAAGTGGTGATTTTTTGGGCAACAGAGAAGGATTCAATGAGCATTCAAACTGTTCTACATCTATACTCCCCACTGCCTGGTGTAGCTCCTTCTGCAATTCTCCCTGCTGGAAGAAATTTGAAGGGATGGCACATTCATGGGTACCTCTGTGTTACCCTGGCATCCCGGCAATGACGCTATGCAGACATGTTGGCACCGTTGCCATGGTTCATTACAGTGGCAATTTGTACCCTGTTAGCACTTAGAGAAGCACTGGCAAGCTAAAGGAGAGATCCAGCATCCAAAAGGTGGACACTGGATCTATGTCTTCGCTACCTGGGGAGGTTCTCCTCAGAAAGCAAAGACGCAAATTCACCCATAGTAAAGCTCTTTGCTTCAAAATTGTTGTTTTGCTCTTCATTTTTAAAGCAACTAAAATGTTTATCAGCGACCACTTCAATTTGTGAAACTATTTGGGAACACTGTAAGAACTCCTTATCCACTGATACCTAAAATGTATGCAACAGGAAAACAGCTCAGTATCTAAAGGATTCTTCTGTTTTAAACATTAATATGTGAGGTGATGATCACACCACGTAAGAAAAAAGAAAGCATCTCTGAAATAGTTTCTAGATGATTCCAAGGTGGAATTATGAACATGTCAATTTCACCCTCCCCTTCCCATGAAAAGCAGAATCAGAGAGGCAATAAGAACATGTTGCTGTTGTTAGGTGTGAATGCAATCTCACACTAAATTTAATAGCATCTGAACATGCGACAAAGATTTTCTTTGGACAATTGTTTTGGCCCATCCACAGTCTCAAGCCCATACTACCATAAATATCAGATTTTGTTTCTGTTGGCTATAAACCTGTCAGCCCTTAATAACGAGAGATATTATGGTGATTCTAGCTCTGCTTTTCAAGGGCTGTCAAAATTTGCATCAGCTCTGAAACTTAAAATATTCAAGGGTGAGTTCCCACCTACAGCAAATCTGGACTTCTCTGGTCCAGGTTCTGTTCCCAAACAGAACCTGCAAGTATGCACAAACACAGGAGGAAACGGCACGGTGCAGTGGTTTTTGGACAGGAGCTGCCGCTCCTCCTCATCCGATCCTTGGGTGCCTGCTTCTCCCCCCGCCCCAACGTCTGCAGGGTGACATCGGAAGGGCAGTGCGGGGAGGAGAGGCAGTTTCCCCCCACACCTGTGAGGCAGCATCAGACGGGGTGGTGGTGGTGCAGGGAGGCGAGGCGAGGCAGTCTCCCCTCCCCACTCGCTCGCTCGCTCGCTCGCTCACTCACTTGCTGCTGCTCTCCCTGGCTGGCTGCCAGTTCTTGCCTTCTCCAGCACTAAAATCCAGGCTGGATTGGGAAGTCCTCTTCCAATCCAGGTTTTTTTTTTCCTGGTTTTCTCCGAGGTTTCTGTAGAAAATCTGGGGGAAAAGAACTGGTGTGGGATTTGAACTACTGATTGATTTAATGGAAAGACTTGTTCCCGAGTCTGAATCCAGTCCAGACTTGAGTGTCTTTGGGAACACACCGTAAGTGTAAACATTCCTATTTGGAAAAAGTCAATAGGAAGTTCATCTAAGCACTTTGGAATGAATCTTCCATTATAAGCATCACTTGCAAAGTGCCATAGAAATTTCACAAATGGTCTGATCTGCATCTTCTTAACAGAGGCCCGCGTAACCTTTAATCTCTGTCAGATATGCCCTGATTTCTAGCAAGTCTCAATTAAATTTTATGTTTTGTTGCTCCTGTTTTCTGGTACTACATGAATAAAGCTGAAGGGATGACTCTGACTTTGAACATTTTAATTCCCTATTGAGAAAATTTTATTTCCAGTTGGAGTTCTTCAGGGATGGTGTTTCTGGATTAGAAAGAATGTGTTGACAACAGAAATACTTTGAGAGGGCAAGGGTAAATCCATTTAAAACACATCTGCTTATTTTATATTATATTTGCTGAAGC
This sequence comes from Aspidoscelis tigris stejnegeri, assembly GCA_023333525.1. Classification (NCBI taxonomy): domain Eukaryota; kingdom Metazoa; phylum Chordata; class Lepidosauria; order Squamata; family Teiidae; genus Aspidoscelis; species Aspidoscelis tigris. The sequence goes on from JALMGA010000003.1 coordinate 78,889,031, forward strand.
TTTTGGAAATTTTATTTGCTATCTGGGTTTTATCGTCCAATTTTAAATTACAACTATTCCAAGTAGATAATAACAAAGAACATTTAAATTAAAAATTGGGAACAATACAGTCATTGATCAGTGCAAAGATTCTGCATCCATGTAGCTCTTACATAGTTCTCTGGAACATCTGAAAAATCTCTTAATTTCCAAAAACAGTTTGGTATAAAAGCAACTTTGAAGTAATGACATGAATGCAAGCACAAGCACCATCTAAAAAGCCACTTTGAGCCATCTCTTTGGCTACAAAAGTGTGGAATGGATAAATGCTCCCATCTCCACTTGGCCCTCAATGGGTCGCTTGCATGGCAAAAGAGTTTTGCCAGAAGAGTCACCTTCCCTCTAGGTGGATGCACAGAGGGGGAAGGAAACCATTCGAGGGCTGAACCTATGGAACTGTAATGTACTTCCAGCCACTCACAGCAGGTTTTCCTTGCTGCCTTGCTGCTGCTAGGCCTCAGTCATGTTGTTGAGCCTTAGCCATCCCTGTAGCGGTTTCTGGGCCACCAACCCGGGGGGTGGGGGAAGTGTCGATGCAATCACAGTATTTAACAAATAATGCTTCTTGAACCTAATGTCACTCAGCCATAATCATTTATGAGAACTGAAAAAGACTAAATGGAAACTATAATTTAAAAGTATGATAAATACTATTGGTATTTATTTGTTTGTTTGCATTTTTATTCCACCTTATACCCAAAGGTCTCAGGAGGGGTAACAACATTTAGAATCAAACATATTAAAACAATAACAGTCTATATTAAAACAAAAGCAGTGTCTGCAAGTGGGAAGGGAAAGTGTATCCCCATTTAACCAAAGGCCAGGGCAAAGAGGTGCATTTCCACTGCTTTCCTAAACATGTACAGTGAAGGTGATAGACGCATCTCAATATATAAATACAACATATGCATAATACAGTAAGTTTAAGAGTATGACAAATTCCAGTCTAAAATTGAAGGAGATAACATCCATAACTGGATCTCAAACAGATGCAATGAAATCAGAATTCCATTTCTTATTTATTGCATGCAAATAGAAACTTATTTTTTATTAACTAACTCTATTTTTTTAAATAATACCCTAGAGGTTTCACTTTTATACTTGCAAGCACAGAGATTATATGGGATTCCCTGCCCCCCACCCCAGAGCAAGTTTCATGTGTGGTTCTAGATTTTTTCCTCCAAAGTTACAATGGTAGCTGAATCAGCCGATACTTGCAGTTCACAGCTAGATCTTATTCTGTGATCATACAGCCTTCTATTGTGGTAGGGATACATAGGGGGAAACCAAAGAATCACACAGGCATGTCTTCCTGTTGCCTGTACTCTGCTACAGAGATGTGGGAAGGCACAAGGAGGCAAAACTGCAAAATTCTGCCGTCTCTCAGTGCCTTGGCAGCATCCTTCAGTGGATTGAGCTTCCAATGTGTGACATCTCCCACCAGCACAGCAACTGAAATGTCCAGCTATTTGATATGATGAACACCATCTTTGTGGCCATACGTCACAGCATAAAATACTGTGGTGCAATCTGGAAGTTCAGCTGGGCCAGGCCTCTCGCTTTATGAGTGGGAAATTCTCATATTCTGTGGCTGGGTGATTACCTCCTTAGTAGTGAAACATGGGGTAGGTATTCCACTCACCATTCTATTACTTCTCTAAATCAATTTGGCAGGATGGAGAAGGGAGTAATCATCCTGGGTCCAATGTTTTGGGGAGGGAATCAGGATACACCACAGTTTATAACAACTTTGTGGTGCTTGCACTGGCATTTTGGGTTGGTAGTTACATCCCCTGGGAGGAGGCCTCAAAACCAGTGGCGCTTTGTGCCCAGTGGTTGGTGGGTTGAAGTATGTAGAGTTAATCATAGGCACTATAAGACCGAAACTCCATCCAAAAACACAGAGTGGATTAGGCATAAGCTAATTCTGGATCAAAACAGGCTCATAGGAGAAAGAGAGAACTCTCATAAGCTCTGAGATACACAGTATGGTGGGATGCTGCCCAGTTTGCCCTCATTTGAAAGTATAAAGGAAGGAACAAGCAAAAAGCCTCAGAGTGGAAAGCCTAGCCCTCTGCTTCAGGGCTTTTTGTGCTGTATTTACTTCATGCAATTCTGTTAAAAGAAATCAACTCTCAGAACTATTTATCACGGGTATGCTGCACTCTGCTGTGACATTATACCATGTCCTTACAGGTAATGTTTCCAGACAGGAATTAGCTTGGGTGGTGGCAGCCTGCTGAAGAGATTAAAAGATAAAGTTTTATTAAATAATCATTTACTATGAAGGAGTTATTAACATCTATCAATACCACAGGCTTCTTAGTCATATCATTGAATTGCACCAAAGCTGAGGTTGGATTATAACAATTGGCAACTGAAGCTCTTAATTGTTATTGCCCAGAGTCTAACACCCACTTACTCACTTTTAGTCCTGAATAGATGCAGAAGGGTCTCTTTCCATTCCCCTCCTCTTCCTCTTCCTCTTCCACCTCCAACCATCCCTCTCTTTCTGCTCTCTCCTCGCTTTCTCTGAAGAAATTGTGAACATAATAGCACATTTCATCTAAAGTTCTCTAGGCTTCAATTACTCCTCAGATAGGTTTTTAGCTGTTTTTTGGCTAAAGGAAGGAAAGTGGTTCCTAATTTAAAAAATCTGGGGGAATTTACAATTATTTTGGAAACAAAACTTAATGAAATTAGGCAAATGAAATGATTAAAATTAAAAGAGCGAGAGAGTAAAAGAGCAAGCATGCCACAAAGCATTTTCTTCCCATATTACATTTTATTAGACCTAGGAACTCATGGTGCATTTAACCAGTTGTGTGCTTTGCTCTGTCCTAATGATAATTGGACATTGGGGATAGGAAGAGTATATAGGCAACCTGAAAAAGAGAGTGAGTATGTCTTAGGTATTTAGAAGTCTAATATACTCCCTGGAAGATAATCAGTAACTATGCAGCGAGGTAATGTGGAAATCCTAATAGAATAAAATAATTTAGCCCTTGTCTCTAGCCCACCCTCCCCTGCAACATTTAACGCCAAGATGCCTTAATGAGTGCTGAAATTTCAAAGGCTTGCAAATAGCTATAGTCTGCATTTTATTTATGCAAGCAGCTTCATTTTTATGAGACAGGTCAGATGGGAAGTACTGTCAACATGGTATTTATCAACAAGAATTGGAAAGGGGAACTACAGCTGCACGTTCTTGGCACACGATCAACGTTTGATGACCACATATTTCAACATACATTTCAATTATGCACAGGGCAGAATAGCATTTGCTATAGCAAATATGCATTTAAGGCTGCTTGATCTGATTTTGTCAACAACTGGCACATCGGGGTGGCAAAGTCAGGCCAAGAGGTTATCTGGGTTGATAGTAACAAAATTAAGGGGAGAAGAGCTGGTGGGGCAAAAGCTGCCTGTGTAACAGCCTATAAAGGAAATTCATTCCTGAGAACAGAGACACCCGGGTTTTCCCCCCACTAGCACTAAGTACTCATTAGGGACCCATTAAGGACCCATTAGGCTCAGAGCAGGAAGACTCCAATAGGGCCATTTCAACTGCAGACTCCATTAGAGCTACATTTGTTTTGACCAGTTCTAGGGAAATCCAGATTGAATGGGTCCTTCAAGACCAATAACCTGGATTTCCTGTAGACCCCATTAAAGGGGTCTACAATGCAGTCTTGGCATCAAATCTGGATTATACAGAGTGTGTTTCCACCACAGTTGAGCAATGGGGTCTGGGGGGGGGGTGCACCCATGGGGGGGTGCCCCAAAACCCAAAGCTCAGAAGCCTGTGCACAATCTCTGGATCCAGCTCCAAAGCCGGCTCTGAAGAATAGCAAAAGCTCCGAAGAGGACCCCATGTGAGAGCAATGCCAATCCTATGGACCCTTGTCAAAGGCTCCAGAGAATCTTCAAAATTTGTGGCAGATTGCTCCGGAGAATCTTCTAAGAATCTTCAGATCGTCTATGGAGATTGCACCCCCTGTCCCCCCAAAAACCTGAAGTGATGGGTGGGCCCCACGTGGGTTCATCCGGATTTGCTACATGGGTGCTTCGGCATTTCCACTATGGGCAGGAAGGCACCCATTGCTACTGAGTGCTGCACCACCCGTGGGCATGCATTGGGTTCCTCCCTTAATCCAGATCTATTAGATCTGGATTACTTGAAGGATCCATTTCTTAGATCCGGATCATCTTAGGCTGAATCCCCAAAAGACTTATTAGCCCCTCTCAGATTCCTCTGCAGTCACTCTGTTATAGCTGACTTTAAAAGTCCCCTCCACTTCCAGAATAAGCGTCCCCCTGGCAGCCGCGATCTAAACGGACTTTCCGTCCCCGTGGTAGCAGTTTTCTCTTTCCAGGCATTTCCCCCCCCCGCCCCCTCTCTTGTTAAAAGGAAACATAGCCAGATCTCCGTCTCTTGAAACTGCTCCCCCCCCCCCAGCAAAGCACATGAGCGCTCATTCTGTCAATTTCATTCACTTTCAGCAGTTACTTTCACTTTGTTCTCTGTTAGAAAAGGATTTTCTGCCCCGGTAAAGTCAGCGGCTGGAGGATCGGGAGCGCGATCCTTCGCTCATTCTCTTTTAAGGCTTCCCTTGAAAACAATGTTGCCATTCTGAGCAATTCTGGCTCTTTTTACAAAGGAAAGGAAGCGAACCTGCTGCATTTCTCAGATGTGTGAATGCTTTTTGGCTGTGTGTGCAAGCAAGCAATCCCCGCCCCTTTTGCCACGGAGCGTCCTCAAGGCAGATATAGCGAGCAAAACCCGCGAATCGCCGAAAGAGCGCTGAAACTCTTCTTTAAAGTGCATGTATTTTATCGCGGGTGTCTCACTTTGCTAAGCTCCCTAAGCGCCTTGTAAAGCCCGGAATGGGGACGCTCAGAGGCAAAAGGAGTGTCCTGGCACACTTTAAATTCCATGGGGACAGGGCTTTAGATCCGTATTAAGGGAGGTCAGTGGAAAAAACCCACAGGTTGCCTTCCCAGTCTTTTATGCACAGGTTTTAGCTGTCTGCAGGAGCAGCATGAAAGTACTGAAGCCTTAACAGAACTAGGCCTACTGTCTGAATGTCTTCTGCTGTTACCAGCCACACAAACATCACAGCCAAGAAACTTTAAGTTCCTGACTATGATGTTTCAGCATGAAGAAAGTGCTGCAGTTAAGTGTGCACATTGTTTGGGTGGGATAGTGAGGGAAAGGGCTATCATAGTGCTTTCTCCCTCTGTACCATTAAAGTACCCTTAGAAGTCCTTATGGCTGTATGTGTGCCAGATGGATGCAAAGTTGTGCAAAGGCTCAAAGTCATTGGCATGGTGAAGTCTGTGTATTTCAGGAAGTCAAAAGACTATGCTGGTGGTAGAAGGGCCACCCATGCCAGGCATTGTTTTGTTGAAAAGCCAAGCTAATGCTGCATCTAAATGGACCAGCTCATGTTTGGCAGTGATAAGCTGCTGTGAGGTGGGCAGAAGAGATCAAGGAACCCCTTCATGGTTCTGAAGCAGATCCTTAGTGCTGGCAGAACTCAGGTTGTGGGCAGGAAGCATGGCTAAAACCTCAGCAGTTGAGTTGGCAATGGGCCTGTGCAACATGACAATCACTAGCCCAATGTGGACTCTGTTGAAAGAGGAGCCCTAGGAGTTGTTTAATCCCATGTCAGGGAAATGTGCACTCTTTGGGGATTGAGGAGGAAAACAGCCATCTCTGGGGCACAGACATTTGCCCGTCTACTCGGAAAGTGAAAGTTGTTTTTTATCTTGAATGTATGTATGATAGGGATGTGCATGAATATGTGTAACATTCATATTCATACAAATTCATATGACTTTGGACATCATATATGTATTGAATATTCTGACATTTGTACATTGACATTTGTATTTGTACAAATGTTTTGGAACATTCATGAAACTGGGAGGTGGAAAATCAGCTGCGCCAGTCACATCTGCAACGGATCCAGAGCGCATTCAACATGGATTGGGGGCAGATTCAAAGTGGATTCAGGGAGGATTTGACCCTTTCAGTGCAGATATGTTATGGGATATGTATCGAATAAGTATTGGATACATATGTGTTCGTATCGGATAGTTGTAAAAATTCGTACAAATACATTCATATCAAATGGAATCCTACCACATTCAAAGGGGATTTATTGAACTAATATGAATTTTCTTACATTTGATCCAATAAGAATCGAATGCAAAAAGAAAACTCCATCCATGCACATCCCTAATTTATGTACATATGTATGTATTTACTTATAACGTTTGTATCCTGCCCTTTACCTAGAGGTCCCAGGACAGATTACAACATACAATAAAATGCAGAGACTAAAACATAACCCACCCACCTGTAAAAACTGGGCAGTGTTTTTGCATTTCAAGTGTCTGGTTAATTAGCATCCACATAAAATAAAGCATGGCTAAAAGGATCTAATGTTAAGGAAAATGTATCTGTCAGTTGGGCTGGTGAACAAAGTCATGAGGCATTTGGTCAATATAGTTGAAAGGGTGCTCAGAGTTTCCTGAGCTAATTGCCTATTTCTATGAAACCTTAGCATTGCTGTTTCTCTTAACTCGTTTTGGACTGATTACTACTTTATAGTTTGTAGTAGGGTACAGATAGCCAAATAAAATATTATATGCATAATAAGTCTGTTTTGAAGTGCTGCACACCTGTGGTCCTTTTAAAACATGAGCAAATCTTATGTTGGAAAGCACTCTGTGTAATTCTAGAAATAATCCTTAAAAGAATTTTCAGTAAATTTTAAAAATAACACAGGTTACTCTCATATTCAGTTTAAAATAGCAGAGTAGTAGGCATATATGTAATTTTGAGAGTATTGGGAGTCAAAATTCTAAAATGGCTGCCCAGAGGCATAGAAAGTTGAATTCAAAACCGAGTCTCTTGTTCTTCACCTTTGGCTGACTCCGAGAAATAAAAGCATTATGTTCAATCAGACAGTCGGGACATGGCTAAACACCTTGTGTAGAGGTCAGACCCCTTTGTGGAATAACTGAGCATGTAAGAGAAGGAAATAAATGTATCATCTAGACATCATCTCAAAGGCACCAGGAAAAAACTTTAGAGAATACATGTGCTTTCACAAACCCTCTCCTGGGGACCCCAAATGCAAGGGAAGAAAGAAAGAAAAATGGCAATTTCAGTAGCATATACACTGATATGGCAAAACACTATACTGTGAATATTTTCCAAGAAAGACAATAGCTATACCAGAGAGAAGAGCTTTTTTGTCATCTCTTTATTGATCAAGCAATTTTGAAATGATATCGCTCTCCTGCTGTGTTCTTATTGGCTGTTTGGCTTGATGTACCAGAATTTTAGGAAGAAATGATGTTCTAAATGGGACTAGTGAGGCATCTGTACTGTTTACTGAAGTTCAAGTTAAATGGTTCCACTTATATCTCAGCACCAGCTCGTAAAATGGCAGGATTGGGAAGAAGATGGAATGCTGAAGAGCTTAGATACTAGCCATCTCACCAGGCAAACTCGTTTGCAAAGAGAATCTGCAACTGACAGGCCCAGATCAGACATGGCAAAACAGACGCGTTTAGAGGGGACTTCGGAATGTATGGGTCATATCTCTGTGTTACAAGGTCACATCTGCTCTGTCCCTTTAATGGATTTTCAATGTTTAGCGGGAAAAGGTCTCCATGCACTTCTAAAGTGCTTTGCTACCGAAGGATCCATCTGAAGTGGTGAGATGGAAACATGAGGACTTCTACCCTTGTAAGTAAGGTCCCTGTTTGCTACATGATAACACAACTGCATGATTGTGTTAGACAAATTTATGGATGACAGATGTATCAATGGCTACTAGAATGAATGCCTAGGTACATCTTTCAGGCTGGTGGGGGGGGGGGGGGCGGGAGCAGGACACTTCTAATGCCATTTGCTGGGATTCAAGAGCAGGAAAAGGTTTGTCCTTGTCTCTGTTTGAGAAGTCCATGAGCATTTGGTGGGCCACTGTGTGACCAGGATGCTGGACTAGATGGGCTGTGGCCTGATCCAGCAGGACCTCTCTTATGTTCTTATGATTAACCAATGAAATGAGTTAAAATGGAGGGAATACTTTTTTGCTTTGGCCTTTGGCTAAACAGGAAAATACTTTTCCTCCCTACATTGTTACAATTTTAATATGTTCATTTTCTATGTTATGGTTTTAAACCTGCCCTGAGACCTTTGGGTACAGGGCAGGATGGATGGATGGATGGATGGATGGATGGATGGATGGATGGATGGATGGATGGATGGACGGACGGACAAACAAACAAACAAACAAACAAACAAACAAACAAACAAACAAACAAACAAACAAACAAACACAGCTGGACTGCCCTGCTCTGCAGGTTTGTAAATGACACAAAGGGATTCCTCTGTGGAATAGCCTTTTTGTTTATTTTTAATTAATGGTTTTAGATATTATGATATGATTTAAGGAAGTCTCAGGTTATAGATTTAGTATGCCTGAAAAACTCATGTTGTCTCTGTAGACATTTTTTTAAAAAAAATAAATTTTCAAATGAATTTTCTATTGTAATAGAATTTAATAGTACAAACAGCAACAGTGGATAAGAACATAAGCAGAGCCAGCTGGATCAGCCCTTCTAGCCAAGTACTCTGTCTCACACAGTGGCTCATCAATTGCTTCTGGGCATTCTCAAGCAGGAGACAAAGGCAAAAGCTTCATCCGCTCCCATATCCCCACAAGTGGCCTTTAGAAGCATCCTGCTTGTCTCTCCGACCTAGAGATGGTACCTAGGCATCCATTCTAATAGCCATTGATACACCTGTTGTCCGCAAATTTATTCCATCCTTTCTTAAAGCTATCAAGGCTAGTTACTGTCACCATTTCTTCTGGTAGAAAATTCCATGGACCAATGACCTTCTGGGTGAAGAAATGTTCCCCCTTGTCATTCCTAACTCTTCTGCCCATCAGCTTCTTAGATTGCCACCTTTTCCACAACGTACATGATTTTATGCACTTCAAGCAGGTCACTTCTTAAACACCATCTTTCAAGGCCAAGGAGGCCCACATGCTTCTCAACTCTTCCACCCCTTATCCTCAGTACAAAAAGGTTACACATATACTAGCATTCATGAAGATACAGCAAATCCATCTTCTAACACAGAATAAGGATGGGCAGAACCAAAGAAGAGACAATAACCAACTGTTGCTTCACAGAAAATGCTGGTGCTTCAGGGATGGAATAAGTACTCACGTATGTGAAACAATTTGCCTATCGGTTTTGCAAAGCGGAAAGTGCTTGAAAAGCAGCCCAGAGATGTACTGTGTGATTTAACATTTTAATAAACAGACACGGATGCATGTAGATATGGAAGAAATGTCACCTCAGTGATGGCCCATCTGATGAGGCCCTTAATTTGTAGTCTTACCGTGAATTATTCAAGGAGGGGTATTTCTTCTGTAGCTTAAAATTTATCTTATAGCATTCATGCCCCAGACATTCCAAAAATATGCAAGTGTTCTACGTACTCTTTCTTTGCTTTTAGAGCACCATGACGTGAAAAGAAAACAAAATTCTTTATGCTCTTGTCTTGTCAACACTATGACCTGCTGGTGGCAGATTCTCAGATTCCTAATCAGTTCTCACTCAGTCTAACACCAGTACAAAAGTTTTCACTTATTTGCTTGGCAGCAGCTGAGATCACCAATGGGTTCACCAAGAAAAAAGTATGTCTGCTGCATTAAAAGAGTAAGTGTTACTTTCACTAATCTTTGGTGTTGACAGATATAAGTCTAAGAGCAGATGCTTTTCAAAAGGTTATTGTCCTCTTATTATATACTAAGGTTTAGTAAGGTATTTTTATATTGTTTTAAGAGGCTGTCTGTTGCTACAAAAAAAAGATTGCCTCAAGCTATTTTTTGGACCAGACACTGGTAAAATGCAGAATATTTTATGCCTTGGGAAAATGTTTGTAAATGATAGTAGCAATAAAAACGTTTTTGAATAATAATAAGTCAGTGCTTCAAAGCAGTACCAATTTAGGCCCTGATTTATGTGTGATTGCCACCATGAATAGGTCATGAATTGAGGCTTACAAAATAGGAGTTACGTGAAAGCTTAATTTTCACCTGACCAAACTTTTCTGCACTGGGCCTTATTCCAGATTATCTCCTGGAATATGGGCCTGCTGCCCACACGCCAGTGTAGATTACGGCAGGTCCTAGGCCATTTTGTACATTAGCTGGCAGATGGACGACTCCTATTCCGGGATATAATCTAGAATAAGGCCCAGTGCAGAAAGGACCTATATTCTGGTCCATTGTGCACTGAAACTCTATTCAGAAAATGAGGTTAAGAAGGAGTGATTTAGGGTTTTTTTTCTAAAATGATCTAGATCTAAGAAATGGATCCTTCAGCTAATATGGATTTCGTACAGTAGATCCAGATCTAACGAGGTACCTGATGTGCCTCCACGGGCAGCGTAGCACCCAACAGTAATGGGTGCTAGGCATGCTTGCAGTGAAAAAAGCTAGAGCACCTGTGTGGCGAATCCGAATCTACCCACGTGGGGCCTGCCCATCACTCCATGTTTTTGGGGTGCGCCACGGGGTATATGCAAACTCCATAGATGCTCCGGAGAGTCTTCAAAGTTTGCGGCAAATTGCTCCGGAGATTCTCCAGAGCTTCGGATAAAGCTCTGTAGAAATGGCATTGCTCTGACGGGTCATTTTTGAAGCCTGTGCCATTCTCTGGAGTTTCCTTCAGAGCCATCTTCAGAGATTATGCACAGGCTTCAGAGCTTCTCGTTTCAGGGCACCTCCCCATGGGTGATCCCCCTGGAACCTACCCCTAGACCCCACTGCCCGATGGCGGTGGAAATGCGCTCCCTATAATCTGGATTCTATGCCTGAAGATCCCATTGTAGACCCCTTTAATGGGGTCTACAGGAAATCTGGATTATTGGTCCTTAAGGACTCATTTAATCCAGATTTCCCTAGAACAGGTGGAAACAAATGTGCCTCTAACAGTGTCTGCAGTGGAAATGGGGTCTTCCTGCTCTGAGCCTAATGGGTCCTTAATGGGTACTTAGTGCTATTGGGAAAACCCCACTAGTCCACTTCCCCTTCTCTGGAAATGTCTCTGTATGCCAAAGTTTGTCAGATACTTTGACATGCTTGAATTAACTATAACATCAGCCTGTATACATGAAGAAGAAGAAGAAGAGCTGGCTTTTCTACACCGCTTTTCTCACCCGTTTAAGGGGACTCAAAGCGGTTGACAAAGCTTTCTATTTTTCCTTCCACAACCAACCCTGTGAGAGCTCAGAAAGAGAACTGTGACTAGCCCAAGGTCACCCAGCTGGCTTTGTGGAGTGTGAAATCAAACCCAGTATTCCCAGATAAGAGTCTGGCTCCTTAACTAATAGACCAAATGGCACATTTCATTGCATATGAAGTAGTATAGTAGTTTCTTTGGAAAGGCTGAAGGGATACAACCATTACATCCTGTAGATTCAAGAATAGCTTGCCCATATGGGGAAGGTGGGCAACTTCCCAGCACAGCTGATACCTCAAGGCATGAGTCACCTCTCTCTCTTCTCTTTCATGTATATTTTAATTCATGAAGGGCACACCTTCCATTATCTTCAATGGGGTCAAATTTGAGGTGGATTTACATAGAACTGAAGCCTTAGCAGTGCCTAATGCACAATTAAGAATAACTATTCAGACCCCTGATGCTTTGTTTTGCTTTCTATATATACATAATGCAAAGTTCAGTTAGAATTAAAGTTAACAGATAAAGGTGCTTTCTTTTCAATTATATATAAATGGTCTGTCTCTTGGATATAGATTCCAATATCTGTAAAGAAAAGAACAGACTAACGCTGCACCACCTATCTCTTTGAATTGTATTATCATGCACTAAAGAAATTATAGTGATAAATTGTAGCAAGACATTGTCATGACTTTTTCACATGCTTGTAACCAGAAGGTAGAACTAGCCACAGTACACTGTGCTATCCGAACTGAAGGAATTGTGTTTATTAGCTGAAAGGAAGCATGCATATGCAAGCAAGCAAGCAAACTAACTAACTAATTAATTAATCACAGCATGATCTGGAGTTGGAGCCTGATCTGTCCTCACCAAGGTCACATTCACAGTAAGACGATAAGGATGGTCTGGTGAGCTCTGGGATGCACCCCACTGTGCTGCCTCCATCCCAGAGTGGCTAAGAGCCACCCTGATTGTTGGTAGTTTTGGAGCTGCTCCGCAGCTTTACTAGCAGTGTCTGTAGTGCATCGTCATTGCTATGGCAAGGTGGATAGTCCTAGACAGGATCATTTGCACTTCACCCTGACCCAGGTAGGCCGTGGAGAAGTTTGGGATGGGATGATGCTCACAGTATGAACAACAGCCACCATCCTTATCTTACCTACTGTTCAATATTTTCTCAAGGTTGAACGGGACACGACACTGAATACAATCCACAAATATTTTTAAAAACCAGCCAAATGCTTCCATCTCTAAACTGCTTCTGAGCTACTTTTTTAATGCCCTTGGATGCTGTCTTAGAATTAGGGACAGGAATTCCTGCTCCTGCTTTTCAAGTGAGCTGTTTAACAATCTACACTGAAAGGGTTTTCATTCATGTGTATGCCAATATTTGTAGGTTTTATGTATGTATAAAATGTGCATAGAAGTATTTGCATTAATTGCCCAGTTCCAGTGTTTCGAACTTCCCAGCTCCATATGCTTCTGCTTCAAAACAGGCAAACTGCTTACTAACTCAGTTGTATGGGTTGTTTTCATATAGCCTCAGAGTGTTTGCATTTTATATAATGAGGTAGTACTACAATGCAAAAATATGTATGCACAAAAATTCATACAGACAAAGCAGAATTACAAGAGGGAAATGAATTACAACTTAATAATAGTTATAGACATAGACAAGGTTATAGATATAGATTACCTGCTCTTCCCTAGTTATAATTATAAATGCAAAATTCTCTTTCGAGTCATGAAAAAAAAACACAATATATTGGGCAAACTCAAGATAAGTCACAGTTTGCATTTATACTATCGCATCAAAGCCTGTTAATAACAAGGAACTATAACAAGGAAAGCTCCAGTTTTAACCAATCTGAAGTTGGAGATGTGAAACCATAATAGCACTTTTAACTTGAGACTCAGACCTTGGCAAAGATTTTCATTAGTGATAAATTGAACTCCTAGTTCAATATACGAAAACCTAATTTACAGCATACTCAATAGATGATTACTCAAACTTGTACAAGATCCATTTAGGAAAAGAAACTTTCTTCTAGGATAATTGGTCCCACCGCTGATTTCTTTTAGCCTCCTATGATACTAAAACTTTATCATATATTTTTTGCTACAATAATCCCTAAGAACATGGAATACATGGACTTTCTCTTGTGTTAGATTATTTTTTACACCTGTATCCACATGAAACTTGTCATTCAGTAACAGTTAATAAAATAAGGCCTTTTCAGTTAATTAGAAAATATCCTGAACACTTTAACTCTAATCACTTAGAAACTTAAGACACGTGCTTAATTTTACATAATAAGCTTACTTCAGTGGTTTAAGTCATATCCTCACTGATCTTAGTATTGTTTTTATTCCCATTCTTAAGATCATGCAATCATTGAATACTGCTATCTGTGGCCAAAGGCCAGAAAAAAATATTTTTGGGGCTACAATTCTCATCATCCTTAGGCAATTTTGAAAAAAAACAAACCTTACTAAACATTATTTATCATACGGATGGACATGATTATTGCAGCCAATAGAGTTTTTCTGTTAGCAGACATGACTCCTGGAGCTCTGGAGTGGCTGACATAACCTAAGAAGACTCTTATTGGATCAGGCCACAGTCCATCTAGTCCAGCATCCTGTGTCACACAATGGCCCAACAATTGCTCCTGGGTATTGTGAAGAAGACAAATAAGAAATTTTCACCTGATCTCAACTCCCTGCAAAGGGCCTTTAATTAACTATGAAAAGGACCTTTTTTTAACATGTCATCTCAGGATGCAGTGGGCCCCCTGAAAACTTCCCAAAGTTTCCACAGAACATCTGAGGCTATGTGTAGGATTCATACTCTAATGGAAAGGAGCACTTAAGGGCCTTCAAAATTTGCCCAGAGATCATAAGAAGTTGGTGACTCCTGCACTATCCAATTCAGTCCCATACTCTTTGGCATTCTTTAGAGTTGTGGGATTATAAAATGAATGGGATATGACACCGGGGGCTAAAGCATCTAAGGAGGACTGTAAAAAAACCAGGCATCTGTAAGAGGAAATAACAGCTAATCCATCCAGCTCTTGGAGCCAGTGGTATCTAGAGCACTGTGCACAGTGATACTCAGTTCTGCCTCTCTGCCTTGCGTACCTGTTGCTTCCCACTGAGATTTCAGTATCTACCATTCCAATAATCCTACTGGTATACCAACCTCTAGTGCTTAATCTGTTGTAAAAAGACTGGAAGCCAATTCATATCATAACAAGGCAGAATCTGGTAAATGTGTTCACAAAAACTTCTGCAACACTTCAGAAAAACTGAATATAGATTCAGAAAAATAGCATTAAAATGTATTTTTCCCCTTTTAATGGGTATTGCATAAAATTTTAGTTGCCTTCCAGCAGATATACATACCACTCCTTGGAGGGGCCCTAAAGTTTGTTAATTCTAATACTTTGAAATTCTTATCATGAATTAAATGAAGTAAAACCTAATAACGTTAAAATAGTATTTTAAGAAATTAAAATACTATAATAATGACACATATCCTTACCCTTCTGTCCGAAATATGGTTCTGAAACTGTCTCCCAAGCTCTTATAACTGGTTGGATCAGTTTTTCCTCTTTGAATTTGGAACCTGGAAAAAACAGTTTATATTAAGTAAGAAGCATCACTGACGGTTTGTCTTTAGATAATATAACACTTCACCTTTTACTACCAAAGTTTCACCATTTTTTTCCTACAAAGTTTTTATGTAATTCTTATTTTTATTTAAGACATTTATATACCACTTTTCATTTTTTTAAAAAAAAATCAAAGTGGTTTACATAAAGCTTTAAAACATACATAGAATAAAAATCACAAATAAAAATACATTTAAAAAACCTGGCTGGGCTAAGAAGGAAACAAACTTTTACACAGGAAATTCCTAAAGGAAAAATATAAGTCTTTAATAGGAGGTGACACATGAACAGCAGAGGGGAAGGCATTTTCAAAGGGAAGGGGCAACCACTAGGAAGGCCTGACTGTGAACACTCTAATGTGTTATGTGGGACCTGAAGTAAAACCTCTCCAGATAAGAACATAAGAACATAAGAGAACCCCTGCTGGATCAGGCCACAGCCCATCTAGTCCAGCATCCTGTCGCACGCGGTGACCCACCAAATGCTCATGGGCATCTCAAGCAGAGACAAGGACAAACCTTCTCCTGCTCTCGAGTCCCAGCAGATGGCCTTAGAAGCATCCCGGTTCCTCCCCCCCCCCCAGCCTGAAGGATGCACCTAGGCATTCGTTCTAGTAGCCACTGATACATCTGTCGTCCATAAATTTGTCTAACCCTACCTTAAAGCCATCTAGACTGGTAGCTGTCACCACCTCTTCCGGCAGCACATTCCGTAAGCCAATGACCCTCTGGGTGAAGAAATACTTCCCCCTGTCAGACCTGACTCTCCTACCCATCAGCTTCATAGAGTGCCCCCTGGTTCTAGTATTGTGTGATAGAGAAAAGAAATTTTCTCTATCCACCTTTTCTATACCATGCATACCAGCACAGCTAGGCAAGAAAAGGTAAGATGGGACAAACTCTTCTCCCTCTGCGTTTTAAGCCAGCAGGGCTAGGCAGGTGCAGTGCAGCTCCACGAGAAGGCAAGATGCTTAAGCAATGTACCCATGACATCTATGCTCAACTGGACCTAGCAAGTATAGCTAGGTCATCTGCTATAATGTTTTTAGCCTCTCACAGATTGAATACTCATTTAGAACATTATCTGACTATCCCAGTCCCATTTCCTTTAAGGAGAATATACACCAGAGCCAGGTTTGAACATCTTGGCATCATGATGCAAACTGGTTGCTTCTGTAACATTCCAAGATGTGAGAGACTTTGTGTTGGGGGTGATCAAATAGTTGAAGATACTGACCACTTTTTAATTGAATGCTCAGCCTATACTGATCTCCAACACAGATATCTGCACTCAATTACAGCTAATTTTAGCTCCCATAACAGAGAAGATCCATAACTCAAGAAACCCAGATCCATAACTCCAGAAAGATCTACTATAATCAGAGTAAGCCTTTTTACTCTGAAAGCTACGAAGAAAAAGCATGCTTCTTGGAAAAAGAACTGGGAAAATAAGATCCTACCTGCAAATAGAATGTTGTCTGCTTTCCTTTATTCTGTTTTATAATGTTTTAATTGCTATTTACTGAACTTTGAAATGGTCATGACAATCAAATAAAATTATTATTATGATGATGTAGTGTTCCCACAGCAATAAGGAAGAAGCATTTGAAAAGCAAAAAAAAAAGAAAGAAAGAAAAAACACCTGACAAAACAGGTGTTTATTTATTCCATTTTTAGCCAAATAATCCTCAAAATACCCCTGAAACTCATTGGGAATGGGGATGAAGAGGATCCAAACCATTTCTAAGCCACTTTAAATGATTGGGAATGGAGACAAAGAGGATCCAAACTGTTTTTAAGCCGCTTTAAAGTGACAATGGGAACTCGGCCTTACTTAAAAGAGAGAAACAACTGCTCATTGTGCAAAATGTGTGAAATAATGTATGAATGAAGGGATATGACACAGTAGAATGAAATAATGTAGAAATGGAGGGATATGATAATGGTAGAAATGAAGGAATTGAGAGATCATTCACTCTCATGTAACTTTGGGCAGCTCCAATAGCACAGTGATATGGAAAAATGTATAACCTTTTCTGATATTACGAAATATTATGAAACTTGCTATCATGTAATGTGATTTTAGCCACTAGCTGGGGTTGCTTCAAAAAATGTTTGAAGACAGCATTCAAGGACAGCTGCTGGGAGACTGTTAGCATGGGAAGCTATGCCCACGTTCTTGTTGATTGCCATGTGCAACTGCTTGGTCACTGTGGCAAGATCTCCACAGGTGCACACCAGTGTGCACTAGAGATCATGCCTGGTCTAGGAAAAGGGTTCTATGATGTGTGCTGGAATGTGAACCATGCCTGGTCATGGGGGCATGCAAAAGCAGGTAGAACCCTTCTGTTTGTGTTTGGCCTCTTAAACTCCCAGAAGAACCACAAGGATGGTCTTTCAGTAAGCCTGATTTATGTAAGCACTCTTGGGCTACCCCATTGCTTCATGGAGTTGTGTGAATTCACATGATAGGCAAGGAACAAATGCACAATTAGCAACACAATATAACTCTGGGGGACGAAAACTGTTAAATTTTGCTGGCACTTCTGGTCCTCTGAAGTCAGTCAATCAATCTGCATTTTGGGACTTCTGAAGCAGCATTCTCTTGTGGCTCTATCCTGTGTGATCCCCAGAGCCTTGCTAAAATGCTCTACACCCCCAGGGGAATGCTGTTATGTCCACAGGTAAATGTTCCATTGTCATGGCAGAATGCTCCAAACCTCTGGGGCAGCTGCTCGATATTTCGGAAAAAAACATATGACAATTACTGCTGAATTTTTGTTGGAGCCATTGGAGTGAAGATTTCATAAGCAATTTGCAAACAAATGCTACATGTACATGAACTCTTCTCCATCATCCACAATGAAAACAGGGTTTTATAAGATTTTAGTAAATGCTTTAAAAGTACTTTAGAGGGGAGATTTATAATACAGTTTGCATATGTCCACTTAGAAGCCTTGTTGAGTTCAGTAGAACCCATTTCCTAATTGTGTACAAGCCTACCTAAACACATGAATCTTTAAATATAACATTTGGGCTGGATAGTGTCCACTGTTTCCAGAGCAATCTTTTAATACGACAATATCCAAGGCTCTAGAGACAAACTTCCTGTAATGCAATGAAATATATTGTGCAATTAGAAAAGGAAGTCCACACCTTTTTTGAATGAACTTGCATTGTACCTCTTCTATAGTCATAATAAAAGCTGTTTTGGCACATCTGGAATGCCTGTCTAGGATGACTTGTTTTATAAGGAGGAGAAGAACATATTGTCAACTTGGCTGAGTAGGAAATGCTGTTCAGCCCCTTTTACAGCCTTGTAACAACTGATGCGTAACTCACTTATTTGTTTGTTTATGAAGAACTGTTGGGAAAGTTAAATTTGACATATTCTGCAAGCTTAGTAAAATATGAAACACTATCAACTACAGCATTAAATAATCACTGATTTTTACATTTCTTTTTTCAGAAGCAAAAAAAATTAAGTAGGGAAGAAACTTTACCAAGTATCAGTCAATCATGACGTATTTATTAATTTGGCAAATTTCACTTTGGCTTGAAAGTCAGAAATAAATAAAAGAATACTTGCTGTCTTAAAAAGTTCATTCAAAGGTTTAGAAATGGGATAATCTGCAGATGGCTCAGACAGACACCTATCCAAAAGCACAGATATTTAAAATATTAATATACTGTTTCCCATAGAGCACTCTAGAAGGTGTTTACATAAGAAATTGTTAAACCATTTTAAATAAACACCTTGAGAGAGAAGGGAAAGAAGGTATGGGATTTATATACCCTCTTAGGAGGCCTGAGTGAAATGATTTGTGTAGGCACCCGATCAGTGACAGAGAATAAAGCATTCCAGAGGACAGACAGACACCACCACAAGGAAGGCCCAGTTTCAGAAAACAGAAAGGTGACACTCAATAATACCAGGGCATCCCTAGGCAATCTTAGGCTGTGATCCCACTTGGGTTATTTAAAGCAGAATTAACAAAAACGGATGCAAATGCACATTCTGCACATTCCCATTTTTTTTGTTAATTCCTCTTTAAAAAGTGGAGCGCGGCAACAGCGTGGCAGCAGCAGCAGTCAAAAGGGAAGGAGGATAGGGCAGGGCTTGCTCGCTCGCCTGCCTGCCTGCCTGCCTGCTGCCCACCGTTCTTTAAATTTACTCCCCTGAAAGTGCAGGACGCCAATTTTCAATGTGGACAGTTTTCAAACCGTTTTTGATACGCAATAAAGTCCCAGTTGGAATGGGCCCTTACAGTTCTTGTAGGTCAGTAACAGAAAAGGTAGTCTTAAAGCAGTGTAAAGTTGTTTAGGCTTTATATTACTGAGTTAATAACCTGCTGAGTGAGAAATGCAGAAACCCAAAGATTTGAAATGAATTGTTCATTTCGCTCAACAGAACAGATTATTTTAGCTACCTCTCAAAAGGAGCTTAATTTTAACCATCAATATAAATTCTTCACAATATCTTTGCCATAGGTTTTGCATAGATGTACAAGTCCAAACTCCACATCACACCTGCACCTTAATGATGCTATCACAGAAGAGGTCTACCTCATTCACATAGAGCTATATTTCAATGAATGTCCTATAGAACATGTCTAAATTAGACACTTGAACAGCTTGACCCAGAAAAAGAACAATAGGGCTTTCAAATAATAATTGGTAACCCTTTTCTGGATGAATGGTTTCTCAGTTTATGGTAATGTAATTTTATGGCTTATTACTGTTAATTTTGTAAGTCTGGAAATTAAAAAGAAACAATCATTTATGTCACTGAGGCTACTTGAAAGAGCAGCTTAACATCACTGATAATATTATCTGTGTAATTTGTGTAATGCTGTTTCCTAAAACTGGCTTTAAAATGGAACAGTTCTGATCTATGCAACAGTTATAGTGAAACGGGTGAAAGAAAACGATAAAAAAACCCGCTATATACTACATACAGATATATACTAAGAATTTACTTTCTTACTGCCATCAGTGGGAACTGGACATCAGTTTGACTGGATGATGCCCTAAAAATTTATTAATATACACCTACCCATTGATGGGAAAATTGTGAACGAGTAAACTTTATGTTCAGAAGCATACAAGACAAGGTTTTTTATTGTGAAGCTCTTACTAGTAAATAAAAAAGCTACATATATTAACATTCCTTTTCCTTGGTATTTCCTATTCATTCTTGTAGTAAATCAGTTTTACAGTTTTAACAGCAACTTTAAACTACATAGCAATTAGGAGCTATAATCCACATCTGTGAATGGAAGTCTTTGATACAAGTTGCTAGGCTCAATAAAATCAGGCGTAACTTGTTAATGAACTAGCTAACTGATTGCCATTACTTGTTATAAGGAAAGTCACATATGAACTAAAAAATGTGTTGAGTGGAGCAAATGAAGATGTCTAGGCATACCAAAAGAACACACCTAATGTAAAGCAATGATGTTCATGTTTAAAAGGTGCTATATTTGGAGCAGCTGATGATCTTCCAGACATGGAGAGGAAAGCCAGATGTAATGGCAAGCCAGCTTTCGCCCTGCCATAGGCCGCCAGACAGGTGAAGGCCCCCTTGACATGTAAATGATGTACTGCCTGTCTGACAAAGTTCTCCATCATAGCATTGGACAAGATTCCTGGAGCTTGACTTATCCCTGCCCCTTTTCTTTAATTTTGGTTTTCATGGAGGATGAGCTCCGAGCACTACATTTATCCAATTTAAGTGGGTAATAGATTGTGTCAGCTCTGACAGGCAGGATGGCTCTAGAGGCCATTTACAGAAAGTTGAGAGCAGGTGAAGATTTTGTCTTTGTCTTCTCCTTGAGATGCGAGAAGCAAATGGTGGGTCACTGTGGGAGGCAGGATGCTGGACCTGAATGGGCTGTGGCCTGATCCTGAACAGCTCCTCTATATTTTTATGACATAGCACTGAAGCTGGCTGGTAGTCCAGCTGCAAAGGCAGCAAGGTACTGGTACTTTCCCCATGCCTAGAAGGTACCAATACACAACCAGAGGCGTTTCTGCACTTGGTTTCCCATCTGTTGGATGGGAAGAATGCATAACAAATTAACATGTACTAGCATTCGGACCAGGTGAACATCCAGGTAGGTGTACCTACTGCAAACCACAGGGCCAAGTGTGAATTAGCCTCTGGATACTCAGGACCAATGATTGAAGATCAATTTTTTTTGATAGTAAATATGCTCTTCCAGGGAGAACATTACATTTCCTAAATCATTTCCACAAACTCTGAAACATTATATACAGTTCATATTATTTCAAAGATAGGTCACAGTTGTACTAACAAATCTAAATGTATAATAAATGATTGCTCTCACTTTGTTTTAAAGTTTTTATACTAATCTTGTATTCTTATAAGTTAGTCTGTACAATTGATTGCAATTGTTTTGTAACTAAATAAAATGGAAAAAAGAAATGGAAAAAGAAAAAGCTATAAACAAATAATGGGTGAAATTGAAATTCATAGGGAGCCATCCACACTTCAAGTGCTAGTGATGGCCGCCAGGCAGGCCGCATAGCCATGGCAACTCACCTGGATGATGCCATGGTGACAGGATGTAATGTTTGCCACCCTGGTCTTGTGATTAGGGAGCTGGACTCTTACCTGGGAATACCAGGTTTGATTCCACACTCCTCCATGAAATCAGCTGGGTGACCTTGGGATTGTCACAGCTCTCCCACATTTACCTCACAGGACGTTCTGTTTTGGGGAGAAGAATAGAAAGCTTTGTCAGCTGCTTTGAGTCCCTTTAAATGGGGGAGAAAAGCCAACTTTTCTTCCTCTCCTTCTCCTTGACTGTGCAGCTGCAGCCACAGCAGTACACACATCTGGAAGAGAGTATGAATGCTGCTGACTGGGAGTTCCCTAGCTCCTTCTGGTAATGCTGTGTAAAGCAATTTAGTTGTCCACTGCTAGCTAGGACCAGAGCAAGCGTGGTAAGCTCCAGAGGAGTGGTGGTAGCAGTGGCATACGTGTGGGCCTCAGTGGGGAGTAGATGGAACTGCTTTGCCTGATAAGTGTGAACAGGACCCAAATTTCTGAAAGCCCAAGAGCTTGGTTTCCAAATGAATGTACAAGAATATCTATGCAGTGAGGCAGACAATTGCGTCCCGATATAACAAGATTATATTTTATTAGATTTAATACAAGTGTTTATTTCTATGCCCTTAATTCATGATTTAGATATTTGCTACTGTACATATCACGGTTGTCAATATTTCTGCTTAGATTTCATTCAAGGCTTAGTTTTTGTTGAATGAACGCTGAGAACATATTCTACCATCTGGATCAGAATTTGCAGGTTGTTTATATTACTTACCAAGGATCATAAGTAAATTGAAAGTATAATTCTGCAGCTTGTTTGAAAGGTAAATCTTTCAAATCACATAAACTGTAAAATAGGTACATTAGAATTCAAAACAAATGTTTAATTTTTTAAAGCCAGAAGTATAAAATCTACCAATATGGGAGTTTGTACTTTAACTATTGTATTACTGCGATGATATTTTAAGTATAGCTATAAAAATAATAAAGAAAAATGATGCCAAAACAGAAAATGCTCTCTTTTCTTAGACCTTTAAGTTCCTTATTAACTTTGGTTTCTCTTCTTCGCTCAAAACATAAAATTATTACCCTTCATACAAAAATTAGGAAAAGGGAAAGTGGTGAATAAAAAAGCAATATTATAAAACAAATCAAGAATTAAATCTTTCTTGGGCGGCTGTATGCACATACAGAAAAAAAGTATCTCAAGAATGGCTTAGAGGTGGTCAAGAACCATTTCTGAGAAGTAGGCAAAGACCCAATAAAAGAAATGGAAGATCAAACTGAATCCATTAAACCTTCATCAGCTATTCACTGGTAGAGATTTTGATATCTGATATTTCAAAAAGCTATATCAAACATTGGGGGTGTTCCCATTATAAGCTTAATTCGGTTTCCCTAAACCGAAATAATAGAACCGGATGCAAACGCGAATTTGCCTGATCCCATTACTTTCAACTCGATCTGGATTCTGAGGATTGTAGGTGGCATACGTGACTCAAGGGGGGACTCAAGTGCTACTTTTTAAAAGCTGCTTTTCGGGGCTGCCCTGCCCTCTTCCTCCTTTGCTTTAAACATTCACACAGAACCTCAGCTGCTTTCCTCCCTCCCTTTCCCTTTCTAAAGGTCAGAACTTTTAGAATTGCACAAAATTGCAACATTGTTATCAGGTGTGAAGTGGTTCGATCACTACAGTGTAGCAATTGCTGTTAAGGGTGGATTTTTACACTGAAATCACTGTCTTTGGAAGCAAGCTATTGGGAGAGGGAAACCCTAAACATGGATTCTCATTGCTTAAAACGGTAGGGTCCCCACAGTAAAAAATGTAACACGTATCAAGCGCACGAACCGGAGTGAGACCTGTTGAAATGAGGGTTAAGATTTACAACGCTTTGGGGCGATTTAACATGCAGAAAGAGTGTTAAGCCAAACTGACATGGGGTCTGCGAGGATTGAAACCGTATTGAATTCGATATAAGCTTGCAGTGGGGATGCAGCCCCTGTGAAGTAGGTAGTACTGTGATAGCTCAGAAGAGAGCTGTGACTAGCCCAAGATCACTCATCTGGCTTCATGGGGGAGGGTAGAATCAAACCCTGTATTCCCAGATAAGAGTCCATCTCCCTAACCACTAGACCAAAAGATGGTGGGTAGGTTATATTTTAAATATGTTTTAATGTTTTGTATTTTATCATATGCTGTAACCAGGCCTGGGACCTTTAGGTGAAGAGTGGGATACAAAAGTTATAAATAAATAAACAGATGGATGGCATAACTAAGTAGGGCCCTGTCAGAAACACCACCCAGGGCCCAGACTGCAAAAACAAATCTTGACTTCTGGGCCCAGGGTAGTGATTCTGAAAGCACCCCCCCCCCAAAAAAAAATGTTTCTACAACATTTAGCAAAAAATGTTGTAGCTTTTCAAAGAGAATTCAGCAATATGTGTAGAAATAATTGAGGGAAACTTGGAATATTTAGCAAAGTCAGAGAAACATAAATTAAGCTTGTCCAGGACCAGCTTTAACTTGTCTGTGGAACAGCTGAATGGAAATCTGCTACAGTTAATTACAGCAATGGTTAACAAAAATAACTAATTAGAGCTGTCTCACTGGTGCACGACATACAAATATTTTAACACCTCTTTCAAAAGACTCACAACAGAGTACACTTCTAGCTATAAATATTGTTCATAACCTAATTCTTAAGTGGAATTTTTTAGAATCAAGTCATCTAGTGATCGTTAACAGTACACTGTTTACTCCGAATTAAATATGTCACTCAAGCTACAATGTTGTTATATAAGCATTTTAATTTTAGACAGAAAAAGAGAAAATTGCTTCACATTCTGTCAGACTTCCTCAGGCTTATTAAAGGCAGGGTTCTTCTGATTTATAACTCCAGTGCTGTTGGTAGTGCAGGATTAGGGTTTTTTAAAATACATCCTGACATCTTCATGTTCATGTCTGGACGCTTGCTCTCACAGTGGTCTGGTGTGTACTTTGGGGTATTCTGAAGGTGTGAAATATCTAGAAGTGTGTGATCGCTGCCCCACTGATATGCATGTGCAGCAACCATTTTTGGCCAGGTTTTATTTGTTTGAATTTTTCTCCTGCCCTATACCCAAAGGTCTCAGGGTAGATTAGAACATTAAAAAGCAATGAACATATTAAATGAACATATTAAAACAATAACAGTGCCTGGATGTGGGGAGGAAAAGCTGTTTCCTTATTTAGCCAAAGGCCAAGAGAAAGAAGTGCGACTTCACAGCTCTTCTAAACAATAAAGTGAAGGTGCCTGACACACCCTCAGGAAGGAGACCATTCCAAAATCTGGGAGCCACTACTGAAAAGGTCCTGTCCCAGATGCCAACCCCTTTTGCTTATTGAAGGTGGTGGTACAACCAGGAGGGTCTCCCCTGCAGATCTTAGGGCATGGGCAGGCCCTCTATATATATGATAGCCATTTCCAAGGTAGTAAACCTTGGGAGCAAGAATCCAGACAAGATAAATCCTATCACTATATTGTGATTTGAGAATTATTTTTCCTGCAATTAACAATACTGTAATAGATTTTACCCCAATATTGCATAGTTATGTTTGGATTGCCACAGACATGCATAGCAATCCCAACATAGTTCTGGGATAATCCTAGGTTTTAGGCCTTAGCTTGATGTAACCTTAGTCAAGCTTTGTGGGCTGGCAGCAAAAGAAGAATAAATACAATCCTAGGCTGTATCAACAGCAATATGGGTTGTCAGAAGCCATGGTGATGCTGTTGCACTTGTCAATCGCTAATGATGTATTATGGCTAGTCTGGTTCTCTAGCCACTATACCTTGCTGGAATCAGAACAACCAAGTAAGGAATTGAGTTATAAGCAAAGCTGTGAAAAGATGTCAAAGGTTATTTTTCTATAAAATGTTTATCAATAATATGCATTACTCTTCTAGCACATAAAAAGAAGCTTCTAGAGAAAAATATCTTCAAGCAAATACAGGGATTTTTAAAGAAAATAAATTCTGTACTGTACTATTCTGACTTTACATCTGGAACCTCTTCTATAAATGTCTCAAAATCATATTCCCCTAGAAATAAATGCAAGGATATTTATGAATTTTCCCCATATCTGGCTTCAGTTCTTTTTTGTCAGTTGTAAACTCTTGGAGAAAGGACTTCATATCAACCTGGAAACACTAACAGCGCACAGCCACAGACAAAAACAGGACTAACTTGCATCTTCATGCTCCTCCACACCTGGAGATGGAAGGATAGTGCTATACAAAACAGTAACTTATATTTTGAGGAAAGAGTTGCTTGGGAATGACCATAATGGAATAAAAACAACTTTTAAAGCTCTTTTTTTTTTAAAGAGAAAAAGCCCAATCTAACGACTCTATAAAGCAATGCGCAAATCATTCATTATAACAAGTCATAACAATGATTTGTGCTCGTCCAAGTTTTTATTTTAATGCCCCTCTGGTTTTCCTTAAAGACAGCAGAATAGACAAAGACTGGAAAGCCTGGGTCATATGGATCACGGCTCCACTGCTATGTCTGGAATTTTCTTATAAATATCCTATTGCTCTGAAGTTCACAGGCCTGGCTGAAACAGCAGGGACAATCTCATTTGTACTTTTATAGTTGTAGAGGGATTTGCAAGAGTTAACACAATTTTCCATAATATTTCTTACTGACTTTAGAAATAAAAGGAGAATTCCCCCTTCCTTGTCTTTTTCTTTTTGTCAGCATCTGAAATGCTCTTAAATCTAAAAGGAAACATGGCTTTCTTTTAGGTTTAACAAGGTTTTTCAATGTGCTGATAATTTTAAAGCTACAAAGGAACATTTTTTTTTTATTAAAGCGAAAAGCATGGTAGCCACAAAACAGTAATCTACAAGCGATATATTTTGCAACAGATTTTACTGTCTGTTTTCTAGCTTTATGTCTTTTTTAAAAAATGAATGGGGTAAGGGGAATAATCCAGTTAAATACCTGTCTCTAACCTCAAGAAAATCTTCAGATCAAAGACACATCTTAAGTACTGCTCAAAACTTTTAATTCTTTTTTAAAGTATTTTTTAAAGTATCAGTTAGGACACTTTCTTTCTCTTTCCTCTTTTCCCCAGAGTCACAAGACCTTTTCATCTCTCTGTCAATTTCTTTCAGTAACCTTATGTCCTATTAAGCCATCTCTTGTAATTTCTCTGTTTACTTCTAGAGGAAATAGAGAATGATGCATCCTTTTCCTATTATTTTTGGTCACCTAAATTTCTGGTGTATATAATCTTGTATACTTTATATTTCTTATGGCATTCTCTCTGTTTTGACTCTAGTATTAGTTTTATTTTCCTTGCAAACTATTAAATGTTAAAATAATAATCCCCATAAAGACTGTCCAATGTAAAAATTTCATTGTGTTCAGTGTAAAAATACAACCATGGCCACGCAGTTAACCAAATATGAGATCAGAATTCTGAATTCTAAACACTGAATTTATTGCCTCAACTCATGCTCAGGACGAATAACTGGCCAGCTATTAATAGGTCAAATGTTTCTACACCTGATCCCATTATATATAAAGCCAGCCCAGATCCTGCTGTCAGCCATCTCAGCTGGTGCTAATACTTAGGTGACACTAGAAGTGGAGAAGACACTCTTCAAAGAATAACTATATTCAAATTACCAGCTTCACATTACTTATATATGAAAACTGGATTAGCTTCTGATTATAAGAAGAAAACAATCTTTCCCATGAGAAACCTGACTTGTTTTTTATTTTAAAAACACGGATTAAGAAGGGAACATTCTTCATACAGATTTTGAAGGCAAGGGGGAAAAAAACCACAGCAGCTCTATAGGAATTACTTCCATAAGCATTTGATGGAAACTTTTCAACCATATAATCCAAACATTACCCATACACCACATCTCCTTCATCTTCTGTAATTTTGTTTTAATTGTACAAGAAACTGAACACAAGAAGGTTGCACAGGTAATTGTGTCGGCTGCATTCATAAATTGGCAAATAGTAGCACTAAATATACACTTTGTAATTTCCTTTACACACTTAAACTAAATCAATAGACTGGCATGTGCCACAGAGCTTAGATACCAGTTAAACACCTTTACATAAAGTTAGATGGGAATTACAAACTCAGTTCAGATTTATTATTTCTAGAATGGGCAGACACAAGTCTTTTGAGGATTAATTTCATGCTGTGGGTTAAATTTCTCCTGCACGATAGGCCAACTATTGCCTGAGGCACCATAGATAATGAACCTGCCAAAGGATTAGCAAGGAAACACTTGTGTTATTATAAAGTGTGTACACTTCCCTTTCAAACCAAGTTCATCCCATATGACATTAACAAATTACTTCTCTCTCGCTCCTTCTACCCCTATCCTTACATCCAGGATAATGCAAACCTAGAAATGACCCTGAACCAATAGGACATGTGATAAAATCTTTGTAATGCATAAATATCTATTAAATTTGCCTGAAAAACTCAGACCTCCTGCAGTGAGAACATGAAATTTTCTTTTCTTTCAGAGCTCAGTAAAGAGCCACAAACATGTGATGTACAGACTTATGTTTACAATAGCTAGTTGACAATATTAAATGAGAAAAAATGCCTGAAATGATACATAGATTTAAAAAGATGAAAATGTATTTTATCTTGTATTCCTGTAACATATAATATAAAGGCTTATTCCAATGAGTACCGGTACTGTCAACGTAAGCACTTTTTGGAAATGGAATACATTATAAAATTTTATTACAAATACCATCTAATAAAGTACAAACAATTTAAGAATTAGTTATTATCTGACTATGCCAATATAATGTCAGCTAATACACAGTAGATTCAGAATAATTCATCTGATTTCATATAACTGTTCTGCTCTTCTACACTTTTATAAATTGTATTACCACTATAATTACATCTTCTAATGTTTATTAACATGTTACAACCCAATTTCTTGTAGATTATATACTATTATACTTTACTATCTTCATTAAATCATTGTAAAACATTTATTTATTTATTTATTTATTTGCATTTTTATCCCACCCTATAAGCAAAGGTCTTAGGGGAGGTTACAACATTAAAAACCAGTGAACATACAAAATAATATGGCATTGTCCATTTGGGTATGACATCTATCAATGGCTTCAAGATTTCTTTTACTCTTTTTCTAAGTATCTTTCCTTGCATTTTCATTCTATATTCAATTCTAAGTTCATCTGTAAGAATTTCCATAGTTTTTAACACCATAACTCCATTTTTCTGCAAGCTTCCATTTTGGATAAGATTCAAAGATAAGCTCCAAAGCTTGCATAGGCTTCAAAGGTGGGGCTGTGGTGTTTTCTATGGCTCTTTATGGAAACTTAGAAGATCATTGTTGAAACTGCTTTCAGCCCCATCATGGTACACTGTACATGATCTTAGAGCAACAAGAACATGGGCTAACCACAGGGAAGGGGAGCCCCAAAAGATTATAGTTTATATGATGTTAGTATGGAAAAGAGACTGGGAAATCATTAAAGTGGACATAGGAAGGGCTATAAAGGAGGTGGCTAATATTAAACATAATAAATCTAAAAGCATGAGTCTTAAGGTTTTCCACAGATGATACCACATGCAGACACAGTTAGCAAATATGAAATATTAATGAATTCTGGCATAATTGCAGAATGAAAGCTACATACTTACATATATGGTGGGCTTATCTGAAAATGCAACAGTTTTAGAGAGAAATAGGAGTGGAGGAATAAATTGATTTAGATACATAAATGAATAAATGGCTACAATTAGACATATTAAGAACACTGAGTTAGGGGAAGTGGCAAAGAGCTACAGAAAAAATTAATATCAGTTCACAGGCAATATTAGACAAGAAATGGTATGGGTTGAAATGAATCGTATTCAATGGTATACACAAAAGAAAATATGCACCGTAATACTGCTGATCAGATTAAATTTGACTTTATTGTGGAGCATAGAATTATTTTTGAAAGCTATAAGACTAAATTTGTGATGGAAGAAAGATGGGAAAGTTATCTTAATATATAAAACAGGAGAATGGGAATAAAGAAATACTGGATACTATTACTTTGACCATTCAATGGGAAAAAAAGAGTCTTTGACAATGTTGCTGGAATGGAGGGGTAAGGGAGAGGGTTAAGAGACAAATTTTGATACAAAGAACTTTATGTTGTAATGTATCAAATAACTGTCAAATCTATGAGTTAAATTAAAATTTTAAAATAAAGATTTAGAAATCATAGGGAAAGGTGGGTGGCACTTGGCCCAGAAGTACTTTAAGTGTGGTGTGGACTAGGGAAGATTTGTCTGCATTGCTGCCAGGGTTAGTCTGGAATGGACAGTGTCCCCTTCTTCGAGATGCAGATGGAATGGGCAGTGATTGGTCTGGAGCAGACTGGAGGAGATCAGTTAATCTGTTCCAAGTGAAGTAAGTGCAGGAAGATCCTTTGTCTGGCTGATATATTAGCAACCTGCAGACGGGAGTAGCTGCCAAGCTAAGGGTGCTGAGACTGTTGGGAGTGCTAGTGATCTCTTTTGACAAAGGCAACACATCCATAGACCGATTAATACACAAGAAAAGTTGTAATGCTTCTCATCAGCTACTGAAGATTTCTCTTTAGTCTTTGGAATGACAGAAAGCTACTGATACTGCTGTTTCCCCCTCCTTGATAGATTCTAGTGATCAGCAAAGCTGCCATTCTGGGCAGTAAAAGGAGTTTTCATCCAGGGCAACTCTGCACCTGGTTCACTGCATGGATTGGCAGTTTCCTAATCACTCACCACAGGAGTCATCACACACCAGAAACTGTGTGTCCAATGACTCTGATGACAGGTGACATTAAAAAAACTCTTCATAATCCAGGTAAAGATAACTGACTCTCCTTTAACTATGATTGTAGCTGAGTTGCTTTATTTTATTTTCCATTTGTTTAGTTTGCTTTGTCTTTGTTTACCTTTTTTTACATTCATTCTCTTTTCTTCCTGCACCACATTAGAACCATTTGAAAAAGAACAAACGATAAATAAACAGTAAACAGAAATCCACATTAACCAAAATGTCTTCTAGAGTATTGCTATTATGTTCAATATCAGGGCGCTGACAAACTTAATGAGCCACATGTTGCATACGATTTCAAAAATATTTTATTACCTTCTTTGAAAATGATGAGGCAGCCATCACTTGATCTGAAATACTGCCTCTGTCACTATTAAACCCATGCCAGACAACGACATCTCACCAGTAGGTAAACTGCCTCTGAGACTGATGTGTCTTCCCTTATTATGATAGTCTCTCTACATCTAACCTCTGAAATGTCAAAGGGGATACACTACAAATGATCTTGTCTTCAACATAATTTAAAGCCTGCTGCCGTACTGAATGAAAAACACAGTGAGCAAGGCCGTGTCCAAATACAGAGTCAACAGCAAGTGTCAGGAGGCAGAACCTGGGCTAAGTAATTTGATCCTTCTGCGCACCATAATCTCCATTTTATTTTGCCTAATGAGGCAGGAGTTAAAACAGTTGACCTGATAGAATTCAGATGGTAGACCTAGAGGAGCAGACCTCCTGCTGTACTCTTGTCCCTGACGCCCTTTGTTACCTCCAAGTGAGCTGAGACCAGGCTGTGAACCGTGTAAATAGAAGGTTTCTAGGTTAATGAAAAGCTGTGACTCCAGTTTAGTACTCAGGCTGAAAGTTATGTCTCTTTTAGTCCAGGGAAATGTCCATATAGCATGTGCATTAACAAAACCCCTCAGCGTTTGGAACTTAGAACTGAAGAATGACCAAAATCTAGCAAACAAACAAACATATTTTCCAGTGCCAGCTTTTAAATGGGAGATGTGTAGAAAAACACTTCTCAAATATTTAGAGTAAAAATGTATCAATTTTTTAAAATAAAATGACTCTCTTATTAGGCAGCATTGTACTTTGTTTATTTTCCATTAATCTTTTTCCTTTCAGTACCAAATAAGTTTGACACCATATTAATACCATTGTATCACCATATGACAAGTAGACATTTTAACATCCATATATAGTTTTAATCTTCTGAAAAATTTCCAAAAACCTTTCTCAAAATATTTACTATACTGTATTTCATAAATGAATAATTCCAAAATGTAAGTTGATGTTCACAATTATTCAGAAATGACCATTTGTTTTCTACTTAGTAACTTTTAAAACTGAAGGCTTAGAATAAAATACATGAAAGTACATATTGGAAAAGAATCACTTCATTTATCACCATGTCCCACAAGCTAGCATACCCTCTATTTCATACTCAGAAATGCGGAGTGTTTTAATAGACATGCTTACTTTCTCTAAAAATCCACAATCACAGTCAGCTGCTGTAGTATTGCTATTATGAGGGTAACATTTTCATGGATTAATATGTCATCTCTATTTGCATAACTTAACTTTTTAAAAATAAATAAATCATAAATAAAGTGTGAGACCTCCTGGGAGAAATGACTGTAGTAATTTTTGGTGCCCATTAGAACTAGTGAGGCAAAGTCTAAGGCAGCTCAAAGGAAGGTATACCAGGAATCAGCACAGGTATTCTTAATAGTAGCTGAGACATTATAAGGCTACAATTGTAATATGCTATCACGATCCCACTGAATATAGTGGTTTACACATGTATTAGCTAAACTTGAATTGAAATATAATTGAAGGAGAAAGGGAGACTTGATCCATTTATTAATTTCTAAAATTAAGAAAAGGGCCTCCAAGGCCAAGATGAGACCTGCATGCTTATCTAGCATGGTCAAGGAAAGGTTGTTAGTTTAGAAAGGGGAGAAGTGAAAGGAGACTAGAGGCGTTTCTGCACTTAGCTTCCTGTCCACTGGATGGGAAAAGTGTATTTCCTACTAACGTGTTCTAGAATTTGCACCAAACCAAGCCCTATACACTCAGAGACCTACATGGGTCTGGGCACATGTCCAGGCACCAACAGCATGTGTCCAGGCACCACCACCTTCCTTCTAGAGCCCAGTGTGACTGTGCGTACACTGTTTTCGTCACCACAGTGATGCTGACACTCCATGCACGGTCACATTTGGGGCCATCTGAGGTGCCAGCATGATTGCACGGCACCGCAGACAACCCCAATCCCAGCAGCGGTACAAATGGTTGCTCCTCTGGTTAGGAAAGTAGGGATTAAGCAGGGATTGGGATGCATATGGTGCATGATTCAATGCACCACCGCTAGTAGGCACTGGGGTAGTGTCTGGGTAGGGCAGTACATGTTTCTAAGTTGAAAATGCCTCCTGCAAGTGCAGATGCAGCTTACCAGAAGCTGCCTCATTGGCTACTATGGAGTCAAGCACAAATTGGCCTATGATAGAGATGTGTAAAGTTATACGCACAGTGGGGACAAGGAGGTTAGGGAGAAGTTTTTTCTTCTCTCCAAACATACAACTAAAGAAAAAGAAAAGAAACAACTTAGAGATCAACAAAGAAAGCTGAATTCTGGAGAAACTGAGACAAAGGGATATTTCCCCCCACACAATGCATAGTTAAATGCAAAGTGTTGGCTGATTTGAAGGATTGGTCCTTTTAGCGATTCTAATGGGGTTCTGTTAGCCCTGATGGTAGTAGTAGGTGGTATGCCTCCAGAGACCAGATGCCCAGACTGTAATCAATGATAGCTGTGTGCTCGTGCACTATTGCTGGGCTTTTCTGTGCAACTGCTTGGTGACTGTGAGATCACACTACTGGCCTATATGAGCCATGGTTCTGATCCAATGAGGCACTTCTTATGTGCTTAGGCTTTAAAGGTAAGGCAGTGCTCAATTTGATCTTGTGAACCAACTGCCTATGAATGAAAGGCTTGTTTCTGATTCAACAAAGTAGCAAAGCAGTACATTCTTTATAAATATTGACTTAACAGACTATATACCTTCATTAATTGTTCTTAGAAAGTAGCTTTCAACAAAGAACATAGAGCTTGATAATTCAATTGCTCTCTTAACTGAGTTAGCATATACAATAAAACTTTTATTAATTGCCCAAAGACACAGACCCTGTTGCCGAGCAAAGTCCTACTCCTTCTAGACTCAGGCAGCTCACATGATCCTCAATGCAATTGCGACTGTGCAGAGTACATGTGAAGTCATGCAGGGTGCCACGCTCAAGATGGCCGTGCCCTGGAGTGGACTGGCCATGCAATCAATCTCAGGTAAGTGATCAATCGCATGGGATTAGGCCAGTGATGGCTAACCTTTTGAGCTCGGTGTGTCAAAATTCGCAAGAAAACCTAGCTTAACGGGTGCTGTGTCACATCTAGAAATATCCATAATTTTGTGATATTTGTAGCTCTACTAAAAAAGTTATATTTTCGATATATGTATTTTATTAAAAGCAAAAACAAATAATTATTTACATTAGTGACTTTTGTTGCTGAATTCCGTTTGCTAAATCTTCAATTGAAAGTTCGTATATCGTACACTTCAAGAACAAGCAAGCGCTACACGCCCAGGTGCCAGGGTGACCAGGTGTGTCACCCAAAAGGGCTTGGCGTGTCAGCTGTGACACGCGTGCCACAAGTTGGCCATCACTGGGTTAGGCTGCCATTGACTAGTGCTCCCGAGTGCACACCTTTCCCATCTGCAGGACAGGAAGGGAAATGTGAAATCGTCCCATATTTTCTTTTAATTATAATCTAAAAGCAGCAACTAGTAGAAACCAATATTCAGAATCTTACATCACTATACTGTTTTCTGCTCCTTTTAAAGGCTGTTGGTGCCCTTATTGCCCAATTGTTCAAAGGTATCAGTTATATACATATAAAAACTTTCACTCAGATTTCAGAAGGTACTTGTGAAAAATGAGATGCGTGTGCTTTGTGTGAATGACTATCAGTGATTTATGTTGCAGGTCATTCAGAAAGCCCCCTGAGCTTTACTCTAGTGAACTGCCAGGAATCATAACTCTACTACAGGGCCATGATTTGTTTATTATACAGTTTATGGGTGGTGTGCAATGTCTAATTCATTTTTAATGTGCTACATTTTTCTGGTTTATTTTTTTTAAAACCAAGATTTATAGTTGTTTACAGTTGGACAAGGACAGTAATTTAGTGGTTTAGCTAATGTGCTTCTAGAGTGGTGGGACTGAGGTGTCTGCCTGTTTGTACTCAGAATTCCAGAACGGAAGACTGCTTTGTTTTAAGGTTCAGCTTGGAATCCTGCAATCTTTGCAACTGTGTGGTGCTTGCTAAGTCTTCAAAAATGACACCTTCTTGCGCAACTACAGTGCAGAAAGGGAGTTTCAAACTGCGGTTTTCATTGGGAGGCTTCTAATGCTTGAAATGTGTCTCATCCTTGCTTCTGTTTTCAAAAACGTCGTGGTGAAGACAGATTTGGCAGATGCTCAACAGCCAGCTGACTTGCCATTTTCCCATTCAGAAATTCTATTCCCCAGTTCTTCTTTTTCCACATGTGGTTTGGCATAAAGGGATGTGAAAGACACAAACCTGTTCTTTATCCATCCCTAAATAATGAAATTACAAGAAGCAGAGATGGCTGAAGATCCTCTGCTACCTATGGCAGTATAGCAAATAGTATCATGGTTCCCTCAACAGTTTATAATCTACAAAAAGCTACATAAAAAGAAAAAGGGGAAAAATTAGGAAGGAAGAAAAGCCATCTACTGTTTCTTAGATTATTTAGGGGGAAGAAAATTTTAAAAAACTGCTAGCCTTTAAGAAAGCCGATAAATTATCATTAAATGTTATTAAGCAAGCCTTCAACATTTACTTTTCAAGCCATAAAAACATAAAGAATGCTATGCTGGATTGAGTGGTCCATCTCACCCATCAGTCTCACAGTGGCCAACTAGTTGCACACAGAAGCCCATAAATGTTAAGTAATTGGCTTTAAGAGTCATACATCTTCTATGTCAGAGAGGTCAAACAGCCACTAGCCTAATAAACATCAGTAGACTTCTTTTCAATAAATTTGCTTTTTTTGAAGCCAATCATACTGGTGGCCAATACCACAACTTATGGTAGGAAATCCATAGTTTAATTGTGTGATATGTGAAGACATATTTTGTTTTCTCGAATCCTAATAAAATGAAATTAGGTTTGTGTGTGATAAACCATCTTGAATTGGGATATGCATGAATATTTATGCCATACGAAATTCATACAAATTCATATGAATTTTGACATTCACAGGCAAATCAACCATTTGCCTGCAAACTGAATGGATCTGGCCTTTGTAGAAGCTTCGATCAAGGCTGGACCTGCCCACCCTGGCCTTCCGGCCATGCTCCCTTAGCCCTTAGTGCAGCTGGGCCACATCCTCTGTGTCCTTTGCCACCATTCATGCACTCTTCCAAGGCCCGCGTAGGTCTTCTGGAGCTGTGAGCGCACCTTCCTCACATGGGAATTGCAGTGATTCCTGGATGGGAGAAGTGTGTGCACAGCTCTGGAAAGCTTACTTGGGCTTTGGATGGAAGGACGCTGGTTGTGGCAGTGGTTGGTGAGAGGCAAGGCAAAATGGGAAGGGCATGGTGGTTTCCCTTTTTGCACAAACATTTGTCGGATGTCCTGCGGAGTTGGTGTCTAGGCAGATCTTTCCTCACATCCCAGTATAGCCTAATACAGTGAGGTCTACATCTAAAGTTTAGCATATCCAACAGGTGCCTGAGAGTGAACAAAGCCATGCTTACATCAGATGCTAGACTTTCTTCTTCCTTATCATCAATGTGCACAATGGCCCTATCCCAGTGCTTCTCTCTTTGGCTAGCAGGAAGGAAGGTTCTACAAGCATATGCATATGGATTTGCATATACCTGCAGAGTTCCTCCATACATGTTGAGTTCTTGAATGGATTAAGACCTCCTGGACCTAAAAAAAAAATAATTATAGTGAACTTACAGATCTGGTATTAGACTGAGGTCCACACAGCATTAGAAATTGCTTGGAGGAGTACTGAAGTTGGCCCATCTCCATAGTACCCACATCAAGGTCCTATGAGGTCATTTGGTGGAACTTAAATCCGTCTCCACGTCTCAAAACCATCAGTGCATGAAAAGCAGCTCTGAAACTGCTTCTTGTGCACAAGCCATATCATTGCCACAGCAAAGCCAGCCACATTTTTGTGCACATGAAGAGTGAGGAGGACCTCCAAGTGCAGGAATGAAAACTTCAAATGATGGCCTCAAGGACAGCGGTGAAGTTATCAAACCCCTTTCCAAAGCTGCCTGAAGCTGGCAGTTGTCTGTTGAGAAGCCCAGTCCAGTACTGAGGCTGACATCATGGAAACATATACATAATGTGCATCTGATTGCCTGAAGCCGTCTGAAGAAGGGGGGGAGGAGAAGGTATTGTAAAAATAATACTCCTCATGTAGGTGCTGCATTAAATTACTAGCAAAGTATTTTATCTAACAAATATGAAAAAACCACATAACTGGAATTATAAATAACAACTTACACCTTTAATAATGAATAATCTGTATTTCTATGCTGTTTTGGGGTGCTGTTGGGGAAGTGACCACATTCTTAAATGCATATACCTTTTCAGAGTCCAAAATAATTCATGTCACTTGTTTATTGTACAGTATAGGCCTTATTATGCTAGAAATTTTCCTTTTTAAAAAAGCTTTGAAAGCTTTACTTAGATGTGTAACCATCTATTTCAATAGGGCATGGGATACATCGTATTTGCTTTCTGTCTACTAGTTTGGTAAAAGCCTCTAAGAACAACAAAATGCTTTTGCCAGGATTTTTTTTAAAAAAACAGGCTTTTCTTTTTAAAGTTTCTGTGAATTAAACCCAGAAACAATCAAGTAAAAGGAAACAAGGTAATGGAGTTTAAATAAAATTACCTTTCACCCCTCCAACCATTATTTTTGCAGTAACAGGGTCTGCTAAAATCTGAAAGTAATAGAAACACAGCTATTTGATGAGATAAACGAATTTATACTAAGCTTGCTTTTCTAGATACCCACAGTGAAAATGCTCCTAAGGGACAAAATATAACAAGAAAAAGATGGAGGCTGAACTCAAAGCAAACATAAAAGCCTTACTTACAAAAAAATCAATTACACAGTCCAATTTGTTTTTTACCAGAAGGCAAAGAAAACCTGGTTAGTATGTTTCAGCATCCAAACACCTTCCCTAGATCTGTGCATGTTTCACCAAACATTACATGACGGCAATTTCTAAGGAACAAACTAGCAATTAGACCCACCTGTCTAAAATGCCTGTGCTCTGTTCACACTTCATGTGCTATCTTAAAGTGACAGCATATTAAAATGTCAATACAATATTTTTTACATTATTTATATAAATGCAATGGGAAAGCAACAAGACGTGCAATTAAAGTCACACCTAGAATACAATGCTTGGTCATTCCACATTGCTTATGAGTGTTGGAAAGCATTTTTAAAGCATTCATAGTGCATAAAATGTGGGTTAATAGAAATTAATAGGTAAGTGAACCATACAGTATCTTATCAATAGCTTGTGAGACTATATTCAACTATGCTTGGGAATTATGCAGAGCTATAAGTTCAAGTCTAGATTTTACATATTTCAAACAGCAATGCAAACTGTTGATGTATCTGTACTATTATCATGCAAATCAAAAGAGAAGAGAGGCTTTTTCAGACCTATTTCGGCAAGAATGAAAAACTTTCCCTGCTTTGGACAAGTTTTGGAGGCTTGCTCTGACAAACAATAAGAAATAAATGAGAAAAACTAAGGCTCTTTCTGCATTTACCTGAAATGTATTCAGGCTCCATCTAAAGCAGACATATCAGCAAGAGGGGGAACCTCCTAGCCCTGGAGGCCTAGATGCTACTACATGGGTGCTTAATCTGGATTAAGGGCTTGTGCAGAAAGGACCTAAGAAAAGGACCTAAGTCCTATTCTTTTCCCATTCATGCCATTTGTGCTTTTTAAAGGAACTATGCACCCATTGATCCGTATATACGGTATCATAAAATACAGCAATAAAAGGGGAAATGTCCCACTTTTCACCACTTTCCAATTTAAAAGGTGTCTACACAAAAGGTGTATTTCAGAAATCTGAAAGAAAATGATCTAGTGGATTGAAACAAATGACCCACAAATCTGCTTGTGACAAAAGCAGTGGGATTTTCTAAGAAAATGTTGCAGCATGCTTTATTTCTGCTCATGGATAAATTCCAGGCTTATTTCACAACATTAGCAATGTTATCTGACTATGGACATACTCAACCCTTATTGGACTGTCTTGTGCAGGATAGTAACCTCTGAAAACGTCTAGGCCTCTTCAGTCTGGAAAGACGGCATTTAAGAGGGGACCTATTTCTTTACCCAAAGAGTCATCAGTCTGTGGAATTTGCTGCCAGAAGATAGATGGCTTTAAGGAGTGTATCAATGGCTATTAGACAGATGTATCAATGGCTATTTGAATAGATGCCTACGTTCATCCTTCGGGCTGGGGGAACAAGCAGGATGTCTCTAAGGCCATTTGCTGGGATTCAAGAGCAGGAGAAGGTTTGCCTTTGTCTCCACTTGGGATGCCTATGGGCAATTGGTGGGCCATTGTGTGGCCAGCCAGCCAGCCAGCCAGCCAGCCAATAAATAAATAAATAAATGCTGTCAGCATACCTGTAGAACCCATAAAACACCATAGAGCTACAGGTGATTTAACAGGAAGGTCAACAACTAAATGCAGATGGTGTAAAAATCTGCCTCTGGGTCTGAGCAGACACAGGCCATAGCACACTATTGTGCTTACTGTTTGGCAGCGATGGAAGCCAAAAGGAGTTTTTTCTGCACCTCGGTACTGGTTTGGGAGGGTCAATCTTTTTTTCTATTGCTTATTTTTTTAATCTCATGGTGTTTTCTCTACTTTGATTTTCATTTTGATTTTGTACACCACCTTGACACCATCTGCTGGAAGGCAATACATCGGTAATAAAGTAAAACAGAAGGATTAAAATCAGCAATAAAACCATAAACATCAAAATAATACGCATCAAAAAGACTAAGACAACTAAAAAAAATTCCAACAGAGGGCAGGTTTTTTTTCTCAGCCAAGTCATGGGCAAAGTAATGAAAGTCACCAATCACCAAAGGGATCCGCTGATGGAGACAGTATGTTGTGATCAACACTCCCAAAGTATAGGCTACAAGTCTGTAGTCATCTTTGGTCTTTTCTGAACTTACCAAGTTTTTATCTGGACCAGTGTGTCTGGAACAGCAAGCCATCTCGTTTGGGACTGTAGCAAAGTATGGTAGCAAAGCTTCCTACCCCCAGAGCCTTAGGCCGTATCCCCATTACAAGCTTATTTTGCTTTCCCTAAACCAAAATAATAGAACCGGATGCAAATGCGAATTTGCCTGTTCCCATTACTTTTAACTTAATCGTGTTCAATCCAGATTCTGAGGATCGTACGTGGCATACGTGACTCAAGGGGGGACTCAAGTGGCTACTTTTAAAAAGCCGCTTTTCGGGGCTGCCCTGCCCTTTTCCTCCTGGCATGGGCGCACCACCCATAAGGGACCACTTCACGGAGCCTAGCTGGGTGGCTGCCACTTCCATGGATGGAGGAAAAATGGCAGTGGGCAGCCAGCCAGCGATTCTTTCCCCTTCTCTCCCCATTGCTCAGGGCACACAGCAGCAGCGGCAACTAAAGCCTCTTTGCTTTAAACATTCACCCAGAACCTCAGCTGCTTTCCTCCCTTCCTTTCCCTTTCTAAAGGTCAGAATTTTTAGAATTGCACAAAATTGCAACATTGTTAATCTGGTATGAAGTGGTTCCATCGCTAGAGTGTAGCGCTGCTGTTAAAGGTGGATTTTTACACTGAAATCAATGTCTTTGGAAGCAAGCTATTGCGAGAGGGAAACCCTGAACATGGATTCTCATCCCTTAACACGGTACTGTCCACGCAGTAAAAAATGAAACACGTATCAAGCGCACGATCTGGAGTGAGACCTGTTGAAATCAGGATTGAGAATCACCATGCTTTGGGGCGATTTAACACGAGGAAAGCGTGTTAAGCCAAACTGCCATGCGGACTCTGAGGATTGAAAATGTTTTGAATCCAAGATAAGGTTGCTGTGAAGACAGGGCCCTAGAGAACCCATTGCACTTGGTAGTATTGCACTGCTGAACCCAGAATTCTGCATGCTTCCATGATTCAGATTGCCCCAAGCTGGTACACCAGCAGTCCTATATGTAAAAGGTCTTTAGTAATCCAGATCAGAGGCCTCTGATCTCGATTACACTCTTTCCTGTGTGGATGGAGAGCATTCCAGTGGTGGGTGGGGCCTCTCTGATCCTCTCTAAGGTTTGGTCAGAAGAGACCCTGAAGAGGTCCATGAGGGAGCCTGTTCGACTTACAGGATACATGCAGAAAGGCCCTTTGTTCAATCTGTTTCTGTGTTTAAATCTTTGCGTTGATTAATGTTGGACTAACTGATCCTTCCAAAACAGTACAGAAATCATAGTGACTCTGCTGAGTGAAGCACAACTTATATTGCTATACTTTCACTGGTCACCACTTTACAAAATAAAATGCTGTTACAGCTTCTTAAGCATTTTTTTCTTTTGCATTCTCCTGAGAAATGAACTTTCCTCTTGCCAAGAAAACATTGAAGATGGTTTTTGTTACTCACAGGCTGCTCACTGAGAGAATCCCTTTTCTCAAAAGCCCCTTTAGGCCTAAGATACACAGCGTTACATCTGCTAGCAAAAATACACTGAAAGCTCATAAAGCAAGATATTATCTCACTTTTTATTTATTTACTGGACCTATTTGGCAAGGATTAGCTTGATACAGTTATTTTTAGGGCCCTTATTTAAATACAGCACTAATGGCCAACTTTATGAGAAGTATTGGCAGTGCCACAATTATACAGCACTTCAAGCATCCCCATCTCTCTTCTTTTTTACCAGCAATTCCTAATCTCCAGCGAACTGAGGCATCTGCACGCACACAAGCATTTGTAAGGAGATAATCCATTCCTCCTCTTCAGGAGTAGTTAAACAGAGGCTGTACCCATAAATTATCTCACATTAGTTTAGTTGCCTGGAAAAAAGTTAAATATAGGGGACTTTGTTTTTATCTTTAAAACAAAGTGGTTCCTTGAGTACTTAATTCAGACATGTTCCATTGCTAGTTAGAAATCAGGCATGACAGTGGTCTAAACCAGAATTTTTGTCCATGGGTAAGAAACTAGGCATGACCACAGTCTGCCTCGATTGTGATTTAATGTTTTATACCACTGACAAATCATTTACATCTGTTAATAACCCACCCAGTCACTCTGTTACATTGTTTTGAAATATCTTATGTGCGCTATAGTTGTCTCCAAAGTTTATCCCATTTAACCTTTCCCAGATGCTCAATCTTCTTTCCTAAAAATACATATATGCATACATGGGAGGGGGGATGATAAGGGACATTGCTCTTATTTTGAATTCAAACTCTGGTTCTTTTTGAGCTTCAACATTTGCTCACTTCTCATTCCCCAAATGCATTTTTTTTTTAAAAAAAATATACACTTTGTACTTTCTCTTCTCTTTCCAAATATCTTTTAATAATCTCCTCATTATACAGTTTCAAATCAAAAGCAGTGCATTTTCTTAATGCAGATTTTTGATTAGAAAAACAAAGCAGAAAGGAGGGTGGGGACAAAATCCTGAGACCGGGTCTTTAAGTCACATATGTTGCTTCTGCATTTCACATGCTTCTTGGCCTGAATCAAGTAATGCAGGCACAGAGGATGCTCTCACTTTCCCTGTGTGTCTACACAATGGCTGTGAGAGTGCCTCAGGGTACTGTGCATCCTTTCAGAACTTTTTCTTAACTCTGAGGAGGGTACTGAAGATCCTCCAGTGCTCTACTCGGAGTGCTGTATGGTTCCGGGCACCTCCAGTGTTGAATGCCCCACCTCTGGGGTTACCTTAGAACGGACGCTGCTGTACGTGTGGATGCTCCCTAAGGGTAGTGCACAATGAACTAAAGACAGGTTGCTTCCTGCAGTCATGAGGAAAGCCAACCACCTAGAGAAAGATCAGCAAAATCAAGCCTAAACTAGGAAGTTTAAAACAA
Source organism: Aspidoscelis tigris stejnegeri (assembly GCA_023333525.1). Taxonomy (NCBI): domain Eukaryota; kingdom Metazoa; phylum Chordata; class Lepidosauria; order Squamata; family Teiidae; genus Aspidoscelis; species Aspidoscelis tigris. The sequence goes on from JALMGA010000003.1 coordinate 78,931,707, forward strand.
AAACAAAAGAATGGCAAAGCATTTTGGTATTACTGTCATGGTTAAGTATGAAGATTAAGGTGAGTACCGCACACTGAGATAGTTAGAGCTTAAGGCACACATCTCACTATTGGAGATAGGGATGGGTGAAAAATATTCATCACCTTTGCAATTCAAAACTTTGCATTCAAATCTAATATGGGCTATATTCAAAGACTGGCCTTTGCATGAGAAGTGAAAGCTTTTGTGCCTTTGCTTTATGCTTCAGAGCATATTCGGAGCATATTCAGAGTGGGTTCGAAGTGGATTCAGAGGAATGATTGGTAGCGGCAGGGATTTGAAGAAAATTCAGAGGGAATTCAAAGCCTAACACATTTGAAATGGCTCCACTGCACATCCCTACTACAGAGTCAAATATCCACAAATAGATCTAGACAGGATGTCATGGCCAGGCTGAAGCCACAGTACACCTGATCACTGACAATGTAAATAGTGAAAGCCACTTATTTCACAAAGAACGATGGGAGGTCAGGGTGGTCTGAATTTATCCATATTGTCACCATTGGTTCTAACTGGATGGTACCAAACAACAACCCAACAGATACAGTGGCACTGCTCACCTTTGGCTGCAATGCACCAATGGAATTCACATCTTACCCAGGCTTCCAAACTAGTTACTTTTCCTGGCAGATAATGTTGCATTCAGTAATAGTCAGCAGGTTATTTTACATGCATGATGTGCCAAAGAAAGTTACATAAGAACTAGGTGTCACCCAGAGAGTGTCATTCAGAATACAATTTCTCCTGTATCACCCATTGAAGTAGGAAAGAGTCCACTTAAAAGACATCTCTGAAGTTCCTCCTCAGACCTGGAGATACATCTACTTTGAGTGTGCTGTTGAAATGGCAAGATACAAGTGCTAGCAAGTTAAAAAGAGTTCTGTGAAAGTCCTTAGATGAAAGATGAAAAGCCTTCATCAATGACACTGTGACCAACATGGACACACCCAAAAGGAGAAAGATAACAGAGTTATGAAAAAAGGCTTGATTTTCAGTTAAAAAGATCACCAGAAACTTATTTATTTATTGTGTCCCTCTTTCTTTTCCACCATGTATGTAAATAGATGCTACTTATTCCCATGGAGAGGTACACTTGGAGATTACTCCACTCATCTTGATTGTAATTTGTCTGAGCTACTGTGCTAGATCCCCTAGCACTTTGCAATATGCAACTGCCCCCATACAAGCACACACTTTGCTAACAGTCCCTGAGGAAATATACTACTATAAGACACAACCAGGAACGTGAAATGTCCCATTCAGTTTGCCACAGCCATTGAGCACTGATAGAAAGTGTTTTGCCCCATAAATGGGTGTATGATTATAAGAACATGAGAAGTGCCTCCACTGGACTGGACCTGTGGTTCATCTAGTCCAAAAGTTTGTTCACAGAGTGGCCAGCCAACCACACAAGGAAGACCATCAGCAGGACATAAGATCACAGTTTGCTCTGCTCACATTCTTCCAGCAGCTGGTTTTCAGAGGTAATGCAATTCTCATAACAGAGGCATGTACCCTGGGTCTGTTCACACTAAGGCAATCATGACAGGCCAGCACACTCCGGGATGGGGCATGCACACTCTGCAGTATCACCTTGATCTCAGAGCAGCCAAGAGCCACCCTTATCACCACTAGTACAGCCCTAGACACAGCATTTGCATACATCCATATACAAAGGCTGCATGGGGGCATGACTGCAGCTGTGCAGTCATGCACTGTGTCTCCAGTTGCTGTAGCAATAGTCCAGCATGCATGACAATTGTTACAGTGAAATGGACAGGCCCAGACAGAACTGTTCACATTTCAACAAGTCCCAGGTAGGTCTGGATGAAGTTTGAGATGGGCTGACGCTTGCAATGTAAACATGAGCTATCGTCCCTGATCTTAATTGCCATGGGATACTTTTCCACGGCATTTAAGTGTGAAAAGGCCCTCTGTCATTAGAACTAATAGCCATTGGTTACCCTGACTTCCATGAATGTATTCAAACCCTTTTTAACCCCAACCCCCCCGCAAGCTGGTAGCCACACTGCATCTTGTAGTAGTGAAGTGAATTCCAAAGTGTTAAAAAGTATTTCACTTTGCCTTTCCTGATCTGTGCAGATTTTAACTTCATAGGTGCCCCCTTGTTTTAGTATATTGGAAAAGGAATACAAATATTTCTTGTATATGGTGGCAGTGCTCAAAGGCTTATACATTTTGGAAAATGTAACAAAATTCATGGAAAAAATATTGCATATAAATATTTTGCAAGTTCTGGAATTTTACATGTTACAAGGATATATTAAAGAAGGTCAAACATAGATTACAGAAAAAATTATTAAGCACCAAGGTGGACAATAGAAACTGGATATAGATATACATTTGATCTCTCATCATTCATTATACTTAGGGATACCGCTAAAAATTATAGCAGACAAGAATTCGAAAGGTTTGTTGATTTATATACAGAGATTGGATGCACTAGAATCAACATACTGCTGTCCTAAATGATTTGATTTTATGTTTAGTTATGATCTTAGCCATTTGGGAGGGGAGATAAGGAAGAGAGGGTAGGAACAAGTACATGTTACATGGTATATATTATTAAGTAATTATGGAATGTAATGGCATATGCTAATCAATTAAAATTTTAAGAAATGAAAAGTAATTTAATAATAATAATTTTAAAAAGTTACATTTGCAAATCATTTATTAAAAAAACAGCAAAACAGAACAGCATCAAAATATTTTGTAATATGTACACTTCTCCAGGGACAAGTTCTCTCTCCCAAATTTGATAGTTCTAATTATCTTTGCAAACATAAATTGTATTGTACATATATCGTTCCAAAACTGGATTTCATTATCTTAAATGTGAAAGAGGGTTAAAAACAATAATTTACAATCTGGATGACAGAATGCTGGACTAAATGGGCTGTAGCCTAATCCAGCAAGGCTCTTCTTATGTTCTTCTTATACAGGGAAATCAAGATGAAAATCAGAAATTACCTTGGGATAAGGAAGCTTTTAAGGATCGTCATAAAGGAGGATACAGTGCAATCCAAAATCTTTTCTACTCTGAAGTTAGTCTGACTCTGGTCATCGAAAATAAAGTTTGAATCATTTCTTTCGGCAAGCATTCAGAACACTCAGCTTAATTTAACCATATCATATTTGGGGAAGGCAAACATTCCTAAATTTTGATGTCATGTATTATCTAGATTTTACAACTTGCTACTGCCTATTAGTTAAAACAACACTCTAGGTCAAAAATTTCTTGCACTATACGAAACCCAGCCATTACTGGATGTATTTCATGCCAAGGGACTATTTCTAGCAAAATTTCCACTGGCTATTTTTTTCTAGTTTATCCTTATGTCCTAACTTCTGATGTTTCCGTCTTATTAGAATAGCTCTGTTTCCTACATATGTTTCTGATCTCTTTCCAGCTGTTGTTTTCTAAGTGCTTTTCCCTTTTATATAATTAATCTCTCTTTGATTCTTTATATTTTTTTCTTTTCAGGAAAACACTACTGAAATCTATTCTAAACATATTCAAGTAAGAGGCAATTATTACTATCTGATGTTCTTTAGCTTTTAACATTACCAGGATCCACTATGGTAAATCTAGGGCTGCTGCTAATGTAGAAGGAGTGCTTGGCAAAGACAGTAAGATGGGCCCCTTGGACTACACAGAGACCAAGAACATGCACAGAGTACAATCATAAATAAATACTAAGCTCATTAGACAACCAAATATACCACCAACTGCTCCACCTCACCCCACCACTTTGTTTTTTGGCCGCCTGGCAAGGCAAGATTTTAAAGTCAGGGTGGTAGCTATCACTGCATCTCATGTTACCACATGCTGGGCTGAAGGAAAGCTTCCTTGTATCTACTCTGTATCATTTAATATTGTCTAAGTAGTTGGGGTTGAAGGGTACTTCTGAAACTCACACAGTAGCTGCTCATTTCTTAACAACATTCCACAATAAAGTACAAATGTCAGTTCAAAACTGTAGCTAATTTAACTGGCTAATGTATCCCAGTCTGGGCTTAATACAGAAACAAGAGAAACTGATGGACTAAATTCCCTAGCTTATTATTTTAGAGACACAGAAATCCCAACAGATTACTAATACCATTATAATAAAGAAAAAGTGGGAAAAGCACATTCCCTCCATCTTATCCAGTTTCCCTGGTTAGTTTTAGTAATAAACTGATAGCCCCAGAGGGCTTCTTAATGCTTAAAGCCATTGTGTCAAGGTAAGGTAAAAAGGCAGCAAAAAGCATGCAGTATCCACAAACCATCAATTTATATTTTAAAAGTATAAATTAAAAACAGTGGATAAAAGAAAGAAAATGATATAAGAGTGAGAGCACTTACTAACAGGTTTGCTGACTGTGGCTGACAAGAAAAGAGGACTTGGCATACTGGTAGTGATCAGTGGTGAATGAAATTGTTGACATAGTGTGCTTCAGCCATAAAAAAGACCAATAGTATATTAGTCCCCATGCAAACCGTTTGGTTCTGATTGGGCTCGTATTTGACTGGGTGCAGGACCGAGATCAAATGTTGCCTGTTCCCATGCCATTCCCAGTAATGCAGGCTGGATGCAAATACAGCCGTCAGCCATCCCCATGAAAACTGTGCCAAACCCCAGCACGGGGGAGCAGCGCCATCTCCTCTCTGCCCCTTTCTCCTCATTGGAAGCCAGATTGACGTTACCCCACCCCTGTGCCACCTGCTGCAAATGCTGCATCCCCCTTCCCTCAGCAGCACAGAGAAGGCAGAACCGAATGCCAAAAATAATAATGGTTTGATCAAAGCCACTACAAGGTTTGGCAGTGGCGCACTGGAGCAGTTTTGTGCACCTCCACTCCACCCAGGAACTGCAAGAACACCCAACAAGCAGAAAAGGGAGGAAAAATCAAGCCATTATTATGCCTTTCTTGTTGATCAGGAAACAGGGGTGGAATATTTGTATAAAAGAGTCTCATGGGGCAGTGAAGGCCATTCGACCTCCTCATCGTTTTGGCTTTAACACCATTTGCTCCCAAAAACTCTCAGCTGTTGTGATCTCCAATGCACAGGGCAGGGATGGTGAGCACAGGACATGAAACCCCACTTCCCAATGATGCGAGCACCAATCTCCTCCTCAAATAGCTCAGGACCATCCCCATGTGCAGGCTCGGCTTGCAAAGCAATGCATGCCGAGCCACCAAACCATGATGAAAATAGTTTTTTCCAGGACCAAATTTGGTCCTGATTTGGGCAATTTGGTCGGCAGAAATAGGACCAAATCAAAAATGTATGGGGATGCCCCTTCCCAAATCCAATTTCAGTTTGGACCCAAATGCGCATGGGGATGTGTCCTTAGAGTTTTAAAAAATAGGTACCTGAAATAAAGCTTCCAGTGTTGTAATTACCTGATACAAATTGACAGTGCAACCCCCAACTAGAATACTGTGTAAAGTTATGGTCAACACATCTCAAAAAAGATATAGCAGAGCCAGGCTGTGTTCAGACATGACAAAAGGGGGGCCTTTGGAGACACCTCGGGGGGAGAATGTGTTCCCAAGCCCTCTCTAAGAATTCATCCCTACTTTGCAAAATAAAATGAGGTAATGCTCTGAAGAGGACTGAGAATTCATTTAATCTACATGAAAATATACACACTTAGCTCACAGTTGGAAACTTTAGTCCACAAAAGGTACTGAATCTGAAAAAACTTTCTGGCTGAAGAAGTCTCAAGCCTACCTCTAAGCAGATTAATTAGCCTGTTAGAACAGGCCATAATTTACTATCTTGCACAGGATGTTCATGTTAGATGGGCAGACCTGTGTGTGAACAATCTTATCCAAAAGCCTTCTGTAAGCCACTTCAGAAATGCTTTTTTTTTTTTTTGCAGCGTCTGATCACAGCCATATAAAACATTTAAGGGGGCACTCTATGAAGCTGATGGGTAGGGCGGTTGGATCCGTCAAGGGGAAGTATTTCTTCACCCAAAGGTTCATCGTTTATGGAATTTGCTGCCAGAAGAGCAGGTGACAGCTACCAGTCAAGATGGCTTTAAGGTAGGGTTAGACAAATTTATGGATGACAGGTATATGAATGGCTACTAGAATGAATGCCTAGGTACATCTTTCAGGCTGGGGGCGGGGAAGTAGGACGCTTCTAAGGCCATTTGCTGGGATTCAAGAGCAGGAATAGGTTTGTCCTTGTCTCTGCTTGAGATGCCCATGAGCATTTGGTGGGCCACTGTGTGCGACGGGACGCTGGACTAGATGGGTTGTGGTCTGATCCAGCAGGGGTTCTCTAATGCTCTTATGTTTGTATGCATTCCCTCCAGTCCTTTAAACTGAAACATAATTATTTTGTCTGAAGAGCTAAATAAAATGTCAGTGCAAGTGTTCTAACAAACTGGTGAGGAGATGGCACTTACTGAGTCACTGAATATGCCTGAAAGGTAGCTAGCACAAAAGCCACCCAAATGGCATGTGCAAATACAGGTTTATAGGCTTATTATCACTGCTTTTGAAAATATGATTGGCTCTGTCAGCTCACCTTTTCCTCTAGTATTTGTCTATTTCTAAGTGAATATGACATCTCAAGTTTAAAGTCAAAACATTACTTCAGATGATAAAAATGGTAGGAAAAAAATACTCATGTTGGGCTTCCCCCTCTTGCTTTTAGCAGAATAGGATCTCAGGCTGTCAGATGAAGAACACATTTTATAAAGAAGTATTTAGCACCGCCAGATGACCTCCAAGCAGAAATGCATCATGCTATTCAAATTCTACCTGTCAAATGCTATGAAAAACAGTAAGTAAATAAAAATGCCATTAAAGGGAGAAGTTATCTTGGACAAGTTCTAGCGTTTTAAGTTCTGACAGCTTCCAATTTGGATGTCTTCCAGTGTCAATAAAACTTGTTCAAGCAGAACCTTACCTGGTTTTCACCACATCGAGGGGGTGCATCAGGCAAATTTCTACAAGACCTGTAAGATGATAGAGTAGAGAAGCATGGTAAATACATTTGATCTTTACTGTTATTAAAGCAAAAAGTGCTCTAGTGCAAAGAACATTCAGCAAAGAGAACAAGTAAGAAACAAAAGTAAGCGTGTTACATTCTTCCTGGGTCTTCATCTTGAGCCAGAGTCTTGGACAGACTTGGTAAAAAATGGATACTTCAGTGCGGTGCATATTAATTTTATCAAGATCTAAAACCAAAAAATTGTTACTTCATGTTTCATCCCAGCCAGCAATTCTTTTTGAAATCTAATGCGAACCATTATAGCTTTGCCTTGCAATGAATAAGAACGTAAGAGGAACCCTGCTGGATAAGGCCACAGCCTGTTTAGTCCAGCATTCTGTCTTACACAATGATCTATCAATTACTTTTGGGCATTCTCAAGCAGAACACAATAACTTCATCTACTATCAACTTCCTGCAAATGTCTCTCCAACCTTGAGGCAGTACTTATGTAGGCAACAGTTCTAATATCCATTGACAAACCTGTCCTCAATGAATTGTCTGACCTGAGCCAGTTTGGTCTAGTGCAGCAGCTCTCACTTTCAGAGGGGTCGTGATGAGTCTTCCCCCGCCCCTCCCTCCCCCCTCTCAGCTGCCTTACCCCCATGGTTGAGGGTCTCCACAACATGAGGAACTGCATTAAGGAGTCATGGCATTAGGAAGGTAGAGAACTGCTGGGCCAGTGATTAGGGAACCAGACTCTTATCTGGAAATACCAGGTTTGATTCTGCACTCCTCCACAAAGCCAGCTGGGTGACCTTGGGCTAGTCACAACTCTCTTCCTGAGCTCTCACAGCTCCATCTACCTCACAGGGTTTTCTGTCGTGGGAAGAATAGAAAGCTTTGTCAGCCACTTTGAGTCCCCTTAAATGGGTGAGAAAAGTGGCAAAGAAAAGCCAACTCTTCTTCAAGCTATCCAGACTGGTTGCTATCACCACCTCATCTGGCAGTAAATTCTGAAAAGCCTGATTACCTGGACAGTCCTAATTCTTGGGCCCCAAATATCTAAGGGAATGCCTTCACCCATATTGACCTGCCCATGCCTTAAGATCTGGAGAGGAGGCCCTCCTGGTTGTCCCCCGACCTTTAGTGGTAAAAGGGGTGGGCACCCCAAGAGATGGCCTTCTCAGTGATGGCCCCCAGGCTATGAAATAGTCTCCCCTTTGAGGTGCGTCAGGCCCCTTCATTGTATATGTTTAGGAGGGCATTGAAGTTGTACCTCTTTGCTCTGGCCTTTAAAGACACTGTTATTGTTTTAATATATACTGTTGCTGTTTTAATATATGTCTGATTTTAAATGTGGTTATACATCCTGAGACCTTCGGGTGTAGGGTGGGATAGAAATACCAAGAATGGATGGATGGATGGATGGATGGAAGGATGGATGGGTGGGTGGGTGGGTGGGTGGATGGATCTCCTGCCCATAAACTTCACAGAGTGCCCCCTGGTTCTAGTATTTTGTGACAAATATTTTTTTCTCTATTCACCTTTTCCACACCATTCAAGATCTTATATCAATCAGGTTACCTCTTAAGCACAAATTTTCAAAGCTTAAGAGGTCTAGACATTGCACCCTGATTTTGTAAGGGAGGTTTTTCAGTCTCTGATCATTCTGGTATCACTTTTTTGACCAGAATTGTACACAGTTTTCCCAGTGTGGCCTCACCATAGATTTTATAACAGGCACAATGATGTTCGTCAACTTTCCTAATTAACCCTTGGGGTGAATTTGTTTTTTTCACTGTTGCTGTATACTGGGTTGACACCTTCATTAAACTGTCCACAAGAACCCCAAGATCCCTTTCCTGCTCTGTTGCAGAAAGCTCAGCCCCCATCAGTTTATAGGTGTAATTGGGGTTCTTTGTCCCAATGTACATCACATTTGCACTTGCTAATACTAAAACACTTTTGCCTCTTTGTCTCCCGCTTGGCCACTATCAAGAGTTATCTCTGGAACTCTTCACAATCTCTTTCAGTTTTTACTATCATGTATAACTGAGTGTCATTAGCAAACTTTGCTATCTTACTGCTTACTCCTACTTCTAAGCCCAATACTGAACCTTGGGGACCCAGCTTTTTACTTCCTTACACTATGGGACTGTCCATTATAACTTTAGCCAGTTACCAATCCAAGACAGGACCTGTCCTCTGCATGAATAAAGTGCTTGACTGGAATACTTAAAATGATCCGTTGAAATGTGAATAATTACTATGTTGGTTGGAAACAAACCTAACCAATTAATTTTCAAGTTGTAATCAATTTGTTTTTATTATAGCTTGAGGTATATCAACAGCTCAAACAAACTGCTTAAATTTAAACCATGGAAGAATGTGAAGGTTTTCCTCCTCCTGAAGCAGTCATTAATTCCATAAGCAAGTACATTTCCTAGCAACAGCTGAAAGTATGGAACAGAGGAGGGTTTTTTTCCTAAATATTTGTCAATAGAGAGCAACACTATGAATTAGAATGAGAAGAGGGAGCAACCTGTCTGTCCTATGGACTAGATTATTGCAATTGAAAGGGTTCCATCAAAATATAGGTCATTATAATGAAAGCACCGCTAAGCGAGGTGGGATGGATTCAAGCAGCATTCTGCTCAATGCAGTCAGTTATACAGCAGGAACTTGAAGGACTGTTTCTCCTGTATTTCATACCGGGGCTATCTAGATGTTTGGAAAACTAGGCCATTTCTGCATTGGGCCTGGGGCATCCTGTAGTTTGCAGTAGCATGCAAATGGCAGACTTTGGGCATTTCTGCATGTGGTTTCCTGTCCATTGGACAGGAAAGGTGCATTGTAAACTCATGTTTACTAGTGCTCACACTTGTGAGTGCTAGTACACAATAGCTTAGCCCCTGCACAACTGGAGACTTACCTGGGTCCAATCCTCCACTCAGTTGACCCCTCACACTGGAAAAGGTGCAGATGATTGCCGCTGGACACTCCCAGTTAAGTTCCCAGTCACAATTAGTTAAGGTTAGTTAGCTTGTGGTGCACAATTTTGTGCACCACAGCTAGTTGATAATTCGTTAACATCTGGGCAGGCAGGGGGCACTTGCTCAGAAGTTAACTAATTATCAACTAAGAGGCCCAGTGCAGAAAGGGAGAAGGGCCTTTCTATACTTTCTTGTTAAGTAAGGAACTAGGACCTGCTAAGAACACATTATCTTCATGAGTCTGGCATAGATCCAGATCAAAGCTGTGCTAAGTGCTCACTAATCTAGATTAATGCTCACCCAGATAAATGTGGTCTACGATCTATGTGCAGGGCATCTGCACATAGAATGAATCTAGGAAGAATATGGATTGGATTCAGTGAATGCTCTAGACAGAAATATTTGAGTGGCCTTGTGCAACACTACAGTAACGTTGTGGCATTTACCATGTTTAGAGGGATCTAAATCTTATAAAGCATTGCCAGCAGAATATTACCAGAGTGCACTCAAGGAAATTCACATTTTTACACTTTCATGTCTGGCACTGCCTGAATAGGAATATAAGCATGAAAATTGTTGCAAATGTGAAGATGCTGGGCAGAAGAGTATATGTACCCATCTTTCTCCAGTTAAAAGACTGCTGTGAATGTACGTTTAGACAAGAAGTGAAATAAATCCAACTGAATGCAAACTCTTATCTGGAAATGCATGACTTATTTCTCTCTACAACACAACTCTCAATGAGATATTTTGATAAAGTATTTCCATTCACTATTGGGAAAGAAAATCAGTTGTTCAATATGGAAAGTGGAGAGACATTCTTGGTTTCAGGTATCCAGGACACCAAGTGCCAAATGGGGTGGCCAGCAAGAACATAAGAGAATCCCTCCTGGATCAGGCTACAGCCCACCTAGTCCAGCATTCTGTGTCATACAGTGGGCCACGAAATACTTCTGGGCATTCTCAAACAGAAGATTAAGGCAAAACCTTCAGCTGCTCCTAACTCTCTGCAAATGGTCTTTAGTGACATCTTGTCTGTCTCTCCAACATGGATGCAGTACCTAGGCATCCATTCTAGTAGCCATTGCAGCAGAGAGGAACTATCACAATGCACAATAGAAGGGCAGACTATACCATTGTGGTCCCGAAGTAGCCTTCTAAGGCCACCCACAGCAGCCAAAATCCCCGGCTGCAGCCTCACCGGAGACAAGACGCTAGGCAGGAAGTCCAATAAATGGTTGCTGGTTGGAACTTCAGTCCTTGAGTTGGCAACAGGCAACAGATACCAGCTTAACATTGATTTGGACCAAAAGAGATGCCCTAAGAGTGTTGTTCCATTTGAGGCAGGAGATTGTCAACCCTGGATTGGGGATGAATCCCTAATCCATTTTGTGACCATAGGCTAATCTTTTGCACATCTGACACAGGATTAGCCTCTGCAAGACAAATTTTAATGCAGGCATTTCTCCAGTAAATGAGTCAGATCAATTCTACTTCCACTGGCAAGAACAATATTTTGGTAACTTTAAGTTTCTATTAGCTTTCTGCGTTTCCTAAAGGATAAAAATCTTCCCTTTGTTCTCATCATTTAATTATACAGTAGGTTTGCACGGTTAGTTGGTTTCCCAAGGCAGTACTCTTCTGAATAATTACTAAGAATGTATACACAATATGGCAACAAGGCCCTGTTTTAAAAATGCACCAGTAGGATCTGGCAAAAAAAGCTGTAAAGATAACACAAAACATGCATTTTACCATCAATAGTAATAGCTGTGCTAATGATGATAACTTCTTACTGAATAGAAGCCCAGAAATATTGACGCCATGTTTCTATTTCTGTCTAACCTGACAGACAGATAGAACAAATGCAGCTCCTTCTAAAATACTTTCTGCACAACATGCTTTTGCTCTTTCAGAGCTGGTGAAAAACACATTAGATGAAATTCAGCAGGATCATGGAAAGTTTCAATGATATGATTTGGACTGTTGTATTTTAGACTGTGGCTGTGTGGACATGTAGAAAAAAAGGAGGAGGGCGAGGAAGGGTAGGTATAGAAGGCAACCTGCTAAGTATCTTGGCCTCAAGCTGTTTAAGGCCTTAGATGGCTCCAGCTACATGGCTGTATTTGGAGGTGCCATAGGTGGGTAGCTCCATGAAATTGCATTCCCCCTCATTTTTCTGGGTGTTTTGTAGTTTCCACATCCAGTGACCTGAGTGCCTGGCAAAGTGGCAAGCAAAACACTTCTGTAGACAAGAACTTCTAATCCTGGGCACATCAGGGGGACATCTCACTTCTTGATGTGTGCTTCATGCTGATGTATATGGAGACACAACACCTGAGATCTGCCACAAATGCACCTTTACACAGATATAGAGATGCCACCTCTGTCAAAGCTGAAATCTTGAATCTGGGTCACTAGCTAATTGGCAACTACTGCAGTTGCTTAAGCATAGTTTTAATAAGTATGCAGTGAGATTCCTTTGCTAACGATATGAATGTTGCATTTTATATCAGGTGCAGCTTCTAGCAGATATGCAAAGACAGCAGAAGGTGAATTTCCATAATCTAAACATGAGGTTACCTGCATATAAGCTATCTCTGTTCAGGTAGTAAACCAGGGTTGTTTCACATTTAACTGAAATTAAGATGGGACAAACTGGGATGTCTTCACAGCTCAGTTGTTGGGGCAATCCCCAAACTCACTTGAAGTGTGAATGGCCATTTTCAGTATGGCCATATCATCATGGCAATGGCCACAACTGCTTCTGGCATGTGTTGGGCCATTGTCATGGCAAGCATGATGTAATGTGTATTGATGCAGCTGCAGCCATGCCATGCTGCCCCACCCACATGCAGCATTCACACAGGAGTGGTCCACAACTTTGGAGGATCGGGGATGCTTTTATATGCTCTGGGATGTTCTATGACAGAGGCAGTGCTATGGTATGTTTAGGAGCATCCCTGATAGGTAGGTGCAAACAGTCCCACAGTAGGCGTATTGGCTAAAGCTGGTAATAGGAATTTCGAGGAGGTTAATTGGGTTTCTAGTGACAAACATGACTTTAGAACCATCTGTAAACCATCTAGCTGTTGTTTCTTAGGGACTTCAATCCATATATAACAAGCAAATTCCTCAATTCCCAAACATAGGAACTGCCTCTACAAAGTCTTTGTTTTGTTAGGATTTAAGATGGATTCTGGAAAAAAAGCTAAGGAATTTCATAAGAAAGTGCATGTATGTTCCATCAATTACAGCAAAGCTTTTGGCTGTGTCAATCATTTTAAACTGTGGAAAGTTTTAAGGCAGATGGGCTTTCCAGAACACCTGATTATGCTGATGGGGACCCTGTAGACTGGCCAAGAGGCAACAGTCGGAACAGAGGATGGAGAGAGAGATTTGTTTCTAATTACTTGACATTACTAAGGGAATAAGGCAAGGGTGTGTGCTCTCACTGTACTGTATCTATTTAACTTGTATGAAGAATATATAATGTGAAAAGCTGGCTTGGAAGAAGATGAGTATGGCTTTGAGGTAGGTGGAAGAAACATTAACAACTTCTGATACAATACACAGATGATACCTCGGCTAGCAGAAAAGGGAAGAGATTTAAGGGCCATACTAGAGTCAAAAAAGACAGTGAGAAGAAGTGTCTAAATCTTAAGAAGAAAAAGTGCATGTCAACAGGAACAATCAGATTTCCTGGTAGAGAGTGAAGCTCTGGAAAACAGTTGCTGACTTTTGTCTCTTGGGATCCTTGATGAATAATAAAGGGTTTAGCACTCAGGAAGTATGCCAAAGGTTGGCAGTGAGAAAACCAGCAAGGAAAGGTTTAATGAAGTTTTTAATGTGTTGTAATGTCTCACTGACTGAACATAAGGATCAGAATGGTTGATGTCATGGTTCTTAGTGCCATGTTGTATGGATGCAAAGTAAGATCAAAAACATGTATAGACTCTTTTGAACTTTGTTGCTGGAGAAGGCTCCTCAAGGAGAGTTAAAAAGACCAGTCAGTGGATTCTAGACCAAATAAAGCCTCAATGTTCATTAGAAGCACAAAAGATGAGACTTAAAATACTTCACTCCTAATGATTAAGGTCCTTGGAAAAGATGTTGATGCTTTGGAAAGTGGAAGGCAGAAGGAGACGAGGATGGTCAGCAAGTAGCTTGCTGGACTCAATTATAACCTCCTGGGCAGACCTAAGAAAGATTACAGAAGACAGGCAAGTATGGAGGAAGACAATCTTTGTTGTCATTAAAAGCTGGCTACAACTGGATGACATAAAGCAAAGCAAAGCAAGTAAGCTCAGTTTACTGGCCCTCATCCAACTCATCACTGCAGGCGTCATTTCAGAACCTTCTACATTATGGAGAAATGGCAAACAGATGACACCATTGCATCCAGTGGCTTCATGTGGATATCAAATACCATGGTGGACAAAATGTTATCCTGTGGCAACCTACACCACAACTTACAATGTACAGAGGCACAATCATCCAACACTGTTCTTTGAGACCACCTTTGCAAGTGGAAGTGATCATGAAACAGATTATATGGATTGTCTAGTAAACATCATGATAGGCTTTGAAGAGCTTCAGTGTCAGATATCTCGGGACAGATGTCAACAACTCTTTCATCTCTCTAAGACTGAATTCACACAGAGGGTTTTTAAAAAAAAATTTAAAATGCCTTGTAGGTGGAAGCATGTGGTACCAACAAGATCCAGCTCAGAGAATGCCTACAGTGCAGTACTCAAATCCTTAGCTACAGACATTTTCTACCATAGCCAGTTTGGTCTAGTGGTTAGGAAGCCAGACCCTTATCTGCAAATACCAGTTTTGATTCCACACTCTCCCACAACGCCAGCAGGGTAACCTTGGGCTCATCACAGCTCTCTTCTTAAGCTCTCATAGTCCCACCCACCTCACAGGGTGAATAGCAAGCTTTGTCAGCCACTTTGAGTCTCCTTAAACGGGTGAGAAAAGTGGGGTAGAAAAGTCTATTCTTCTTCATAGCACAGCATTAGTGTTCATATCCCATTTTCATCCTTTCTCCATAATGACCATTAGTGGTGACATAGAGACATGGACATCTGACAGTGCCATCTTCGAGCTATCTCCAAGCCACCATTAGAGTACTTCTTAATGATGCGGTTAAAGTGTTGAATAAGTTTTGGTGGTTTTATTTATTTATTCTCCAGCTTTCAGTCCTGTTTGTTTGGCCCTATGACAAGTAGTACCCCACGTATACCTAAATCCATCTTCTGGCCTGCTTCCTACCTTGCAGCTTGTACTCCACAGCACTGGGGAAGGCACTTAGGACTGTACAATATATCAATGTTTGATATTCTATATAATTCCATATATTTAAAAAATGGAGCATTAAGCAAATAAAATGCTTAAGGACCCCATATTTAAGAAGCTAGGCTGTTTGAGTTCCAAAATGAACAGTCTCGGATGGATGACAGATTCTGGATGAACAGTCTCAATAATGCAGGGGAAAAGAATGTTGTTTATTCCTTGTTTACTCATCTATTTCTTATCAAATAAACCTTGAGATTTAAGTATATATATCAATGTGTGTGGGGCGCATGTGTCTGTCCATGGGCGTGGGCGTGGGCGTGTGAGTGTGTGCACACAGAATATGTATTTCTGCAACCTGTTGCATTGTTCTCCCAGGCAGTGGCTTGCAAAGTATTTCTGCAAGGTAAGGAAACCTTATTTTGATGGACTGAACCTACACTGTGAGCTGTCGTTGTTGTTCCAATATACAGACTGAGTAGAAGGGCTGAAAGAGTGATTCATTCATGTCATTGCAAATACTCCCTTAAGTGCAAGAAGGCATTTTGCACACTCCTTAAAGCACTTTTCTTATCTTCCTGGAATAGATTTGTCACAAAGGAAACAAAACACAATGGAAATTTGATCATAGAGAAAAACACAAATCAAACTGTGCATAATATATATTTGGAACCGTACATATTTGTTTTGGCATTCGTATGTGTGCTGTCAGAATGTGTAAAATGACAATAGGTAACGTACTGTGTACCTTGTTTTCCTTTTATAAAACTATATCTGACTGTGAAACTGTTAAATATGAACTAAACTAATCATTGCTTCAGCTTGCCTTTTTTCTTTTTCTTTTATAACATCCTCTCTATTCATCACCTTTGCTATCAAAAGACAAATGAAATTATGGGAATTCTTATACTGGCTATAAAGAGAATCCTAGTATACAATTGCACCTGAAAAATAAATAACACTGTGGTAATTCCAGTATCAATCAAAGTCTTTATTGCAGTCATAGACAGACATATACAAATGTAATATCATGACTTCTAGGCAAAAACAAATTTAAAATTAGGGATCTATTACTGGGATTTCCTCTTTCAGATCTTTGAACCAACTAAGAAAATATTATTATTTCTTTTTTCTTTTCTTTTGAGGAACCAGGGATTTGGAGGCTGTGGAGCTTGGGAGAGAGGAAGGAATGGGGGGGGGGGAGGGATATTGAAGGCTATGGAATTGTGGGAAAGGAAGGGGGTAAAGGCTGTGAGAGAGGGAATGGGGAAACAGTGCCGAATTTGTCAATAACTGTTGTTGTTTTTTGTTTTATTTTCATTGTTGTAGCCTTCCCTACAACCTTTGGGTATAGGACGGGGTAGATATGCAAATGAATAAGTAAATAAATAAATAAATTGGACTTAGTATCACAGATTGAGAGATCTATAGATGTTGGTGCCTTCCCATACCCCATCCACATCCCAATCATAATGACGCATCTGCACTGACTGTTATTATAGAGAAATTTTCCCATCCAGGTAGAGCCAATTTACTAGTGAATTGCCATGGAAGACAGTAGGATCACAGTCAAACTGACAGAGCTCCAAGTTGGTCCTCTGTGATTTCAGGATCATCTGTATGGACAGATGAATTCCCTAGCCAGATGTATCAGCCTGGAACCAGAAGTTCACCTTGAGATTAGACCACTCACTAGCCCAAAATTAAGGACCAAGAGGCAGCATGGAAGAAAAAGGAGGATCCAAATATTTCAGGACCCATTTCAATCTGGCTTCAGACCTGGTTATGGCATGGAAACTGCCTTGGTCGCCCTGGTTGATGACCTACTCCGGGAGAGAGACAGGGGAAACACTACCCTGTTGGTTCTCCTGGACCTTTTGGAGAGACTACGGAGTTTAGGAGTGGGGGGCAATGCTTGGCATTGGCTCCACTCCTATCTCCAGAGTAGATTCCAAATAGCGCATAGTCCAGGAGTATCCCCAAGTTACACACCTGTCCCTTCCAGGGTATTGCAACCCCATCAAGGACAGGGTATCTCCCAACTACATGGATCTGAGAGCCTGTGACACACAGCACCTCTGTCTTGTCTGGATTAGGCTTCAGTTTATTGGCTCCCATCCAGCCCATTACTGCCTCCAAGCACCTGTCAAGCACTTCAACCGCCTCTCCTGATTCAGATGGTACAGAGAGATAGAGCTGGGTATCATCTGCATATTGATGACACCTCTCTCCAAAATCTCCTGATGACCTTTCCCGGCAGCTTCATATGGATATTTAATAACATGAGAGATAAGATTGATCCCTGGGGAACCCCACAAGTGAGTTCCCAGGGTGTCGAATCAATATCTCCTACAACCACTATCTGAGATTGATTCTGGAGATAGGAGCGGAACCAATGACAAGCACTGCCTCCAACTCCTAAACTCCGTAGCCTCTCCAGAAGGATACTGTGATCAATGGTAACAAAAGCTGCTAAGAGGTCCAGGCGAACCAGCAGGGTAGCATTCCCCCTGTCTTTCTCCCGGAGGAGATCATGTTTATGAAAGGGCCCTTCTGTTTGTGAATGTGCCTTTGGTTTATAAAACAGCAATACTGATCACAAACTACAGCTCTTTGTTAAGAAACAGGAAATTATAATTCTGTAATTATAATTACAGAAAATGATATGATTGATGTAACTGGCCACAAAACAGGGATTTTGTTTTTAAGGCTACAGTCATCAAATCACTTACTAAATCTTCAAGCAGTGGCATCTCCTTGTATCCATGGCTCAGAGTCAGCTTCATTAGAGGCATCATCCGGCTGTACTGAGATCAAGTTACCTTGAGCCGTGTATGTTTACAGTGTAAATAAAAGGGATGTTTGTACATGCCTAGCTTCTCTTCCCTTTGCTTGCTTGCTCAGTTGCACAAAATGCCTTCCCCCTCGCCTTTCCCAGGGATCTGATGTGGTAACTAAAAGTTTCACCTCTCTGTAGATACTTGCTCTAACCATTTCCCTTGATTTGATCCAGTAAGCTGCATGTGTAAATATAGATATTTTACTCCCCCCCCCCTTCATGTCCTCATGGTTACACAAGGTTTCTCCATCTCCAAAACCTTGGCTTTCTTGAGCCATTCTCCAATACATTTAATTATTTCATACTGGATGGACTCATTATTAATGGTTTCTACAGTGATGACTGCATAATTATGTAAAGGTTATCTATGTGACAGATTCAAACAAGCCAATTATTTGGAAAAGAGCAAAATATAGATAACGCAGCTCTAACAAGACTTTACCATATAGTTTATTCTAGGTACCATATAAAATATATTTAAAGGTTAATTGAAGCTCTTATGTTAGTGATCAGTTCAGGTTTCATGTCCTGGAATATCTTGGTCCTCAAGTGCTAGATTATAATAGGAAAAAGGGCATACAGTTTCATTTTTATATATTTATTGACAACTGGCAAAGCAAGATAAATACATTTTGCTCAGCGTTCATTTTATTTTAATAAAATTTAATTATCAAGACATTTTTACCCAAATCTATCCCAACACATGAATAATACAGGTGGGCCATGGGAATCTTCTTGGCTCTTATCATTAATTCCTCATTTTCAAAATGGGGGGAGAGGATAGACAAATGTCCAAGGGCCCTGGTGCATGTTCATGATGGGGACACCCCAGCTCGGTGCATCTGCACGCTGAAGAGCCGCTTCCATCCCAGAGTGGCTCCAAGTGCATGTGGCCATCCCCATCTTCAATAACTTTTCAGCAGTAAAAAGTGCTCCACAGTTATACTAGGAGTATCTTTGGCAGCCTTTGCCTACTTCCATGTGAAGTCTGCATGCAGATGGCTATATAACTGCACAGTCGCATGCCCTGTTACCCAATCACCATAGCAACGGCTGACTTCACATGGCTGTTGCTGCAGTGAGTTGGATGCTGCCAAATGGCAGCATTCACACTTACCCCACTGCATGGTAAGTACCAGGTAGGTCTTAGATGGGGCCAGCGTTCACAGTGCTGGGACCAGCCTCCATCCCTGGTCTTAACTTCCCTGGGCAGTGTCCCAGGGAAGTTAAGCGCAATTTTCATCAGAGATGAAAATATTC
This sequence comes from Aspidoscelis tigris stejnegeri, assembly GCA_023333525.1. NCBI lineage: Eukaryota > Metazoa > Chordata > Lepidosauria > Squamata > Teiidae > Aspidoscelis > Aspidoscelis tigris. Next base: position 78,951,100 of record JALMGA010000003.1, read on the forward strand.
TTATATATCTAGTGTAAAATCAAAACAACATATATATATTGAGCTGTAGAGAGTTTGCAACACTTGGGGCTTCTGGAAACAATGACCAATTCTTTCATCTATCATTGAAATAAACAAAGCTATTGTCTGGCATTCTTGTTTGTAAAGCTGGATTAAATAGACCACTCTGCTGCTGACAACCCAACTGAGAAAGACCAGGGGTCCCCAAATTATTTGGCATTTCGCCCACCCTTTTGGTTTTGAGTAGACATTCATGCCCTCAGTTTTGTGCACTCATATTATTGTCCTTTGGTGCTGAATTTATTTTGTAATCTGTTTAATTATATCATCTATACTTCATATGTGCTGTTGCTCATTATCAACTTATTTATTTTAGTCATGAAGAAGGGCCTCTGAATTCTGCACAGCCTCAACTACTTCTAGAACTCCCTTGTGCCCCCTGTTTGGGGATCACTGAGATAGAATATTTGACCTCAAATTTTTCTGAGATGATAACATGTATCAGATGGGGAAACAGCTCTGGCTGCATCCAGACAGGGGTTAAAAAGCATATTTATGGCAAGACTGTTTCAGGCAACCCCAGCCTAGCCCCACTATTTTCCCCAAAACAGCACAAAAATCTACCTGTCAGTAGTATAACCCTTACTGAAGGAAATGCCCCAGTGCACATGCACATGGAGAAATCTGAGATAAAAATGGCCACTGTGCATGTGCAGAGGCCAGTGGGTGGACACTTCGGGATATTTTGCACCATCAAAATACATGGATGTGCGCATGATGTCAGTGTAGAAGAAGGTGCTTTCCCTGCCCTGATGCCCAGCTGTCAGGGCAACAAGTGATCATTTCTGAAGACCATTACTCCAGAATATCACTTAAAGGGTGTTTTTCCACTGTCACTAAAAGTACCCATTAAGTACCCATTAATGGGTACGTAATGGCATTCTTGTACCCATTAATGGGTACTTAATGAGTACTTCTAGTGGCAGTGGGGAAAAACCTAAAAAAGCACAATTGTCTGGAGGCATCTGAAGGTAGCCACTGTGTATCTAATCTCTTAACAAATATGCCAGTCCAAAACAAACAAACAAAAAGGGTAAAGGGAGAGGGAAATCCCAGGTGGAAGAGGTGCAAATGGAACACGTGGCTAGGTGGTGCAGACGTGGTTGCTCTCTGCATTGCCTGGGTGCTGTGCTAATAGTACCATGGAGGTATGCTGGTGCTGTTGCCACGGCTCTGTGATCGCCTCCGTAATGGAGCTGATTTATACTTCACCATTGGTGAGATGTGGAATAGATTTGGCATCTATCCTCTACCTTCACTTCCCTGGGACATTTTTGCAGGGAAATGAAAATGCAAAAAGGCCCATATTCTAATAGACACAGATATTCTCCGTGTAGTAAATCTTTCTCAATTTCAGATGCTTGCCTATGTCCCAGAGCTGTGATAATCTTGTGTTCAGTCTGAACTATGTGTAGTGACATTACTCTGTTTTTGTGACATGTTTAAAGTTCTCTAATGAATAAAGCTAACAGTTCATGGCTGCATGGACTGTCACTCTTTGCCCCTGAGGGCCTTAATGTCTTTAAAATAGGCCTCCTAGTTTGTATTTAACTACCTTGTCCACAGAGGTCTGAAGGGTACAGCAGATCAAAGATGTGCTACACACATAAAAAGCAGCTGTCCTTCATTTACCGTTAATTGACTTCATCTGACCAGATTTTTTACAACCTCCTTGTCACATATTCAACAGTCTATAAGCCCTATGACCTGTTTCTAAGTACTGTACCATTGCACACATTTCAACAAAATATAAATCTGGAACTATCTACCAAATAAATCTTGGAAAAGGAAGAAGGATTTGATTTCAAGCTGTAAGCTTTTGCTCTAGTATCAGTAAAGTTTGGTTTCATTTGTATCGAAAAAATGACACTTGGATATCAAATATTAGCAGTGGCAACTGGCAAAATGAAAATAATGGATCCAGACTGGCCATTGATACCTTGCGTTTGATCACTCAAAAGTAATTTTTATTTATTCTGGACCAAACATGATTCAGCACAATAATAAGCAAGGTGGCAACCAGCACTCTACCTTCCCTGCCTACTAGTTCCATTTCACTCTACCACTTATTATTGCAAAATGGATGATGCTACGTGATGGTTTTCTCACAAATTATGTCCATGTCACAATGCATATTATTGGAATCACATCCATTATATTCCCTAATTTAAAAAAAAATCTTGATACCTATGAGGATACCTGTCACTTATATGGCAGCATAACGGGAAATTTTAAAACCTTTATTCAACAGCTGCCATGTTGGTGAAAAACACTGCATCACTGTGGCAATTAGTATTGAGGCAGAAAAACATTTTCTATTGAGACAAAAACTGAGATAAATTTACCACAAGTAAGCACTTGTGGCTTTGTTAAAGCTGATCATCTTCAAGTCTTTGCAAGCCAGTTCAGAGAATTTCTACATTTTTAAGTAACTTTGAACTGCTTCTTTAGTTAGATGATCCCAATTGTCTACTGTCTACCTTGACTTCACTGATTTCGGCTGTTTTCAGACATGACAAAAGTGGTGTCTCAGAAGTACCTCAAAGATTGGTGTGTGGTCCTACTGTTCCTAAGCCTTCTCTAATACACCTTTTCTAGCACAGATTGTTCAGGAGGAGAGGCAGCCTGGCGTGTGAATAATCTGACCTTGAAGTCTTCTCTAAGCCATAAGCCATCTCAGAGACACCTCAGAGAAACAACATGTGGCCCTCATATTCCCAAACCCTCCCTAATCTACAGTTTCTAGCACTGAATGTTCCAGAGAGGGGGAGGGGAAGACTGGCGTGTGAACAATCCCACCTCAAAGCCTTCTCAGAGCAACTAGAGATGCTTCCCCCTGTTCCTGTCTGATCACAAATAGTGTGGCAGTGGCAGTGGCAGTGCGTACTTTGAGTGATGGTATAGCCCTGTATTTGGCCACCAGCACTCAAATTGCAAATGGGCAGGGCAGGGCAGGGCAGGGCAGATTGCCATGGTAATGACTGAGGCAACATCTGATGCTTGGACATTGACATGGCAATCTGGACACTGAGCGCAACTGCACAGCCACATTTGCACCACCACACTCACTTGCTGTACCACACCCTGAAGAAGGTGTGGATACTGCTGTCTAGATGATAGCTAGCCTCTCCCAGCCAAGGTGTGGAGTGCTAGCCGAGTTGTTCCAGGTTAGCCAGTTTTGAAGTGGCAGTAGCAGGAACGCTATGTGGACAGGCCTTATCCTTGTTTAATCCACTGCCAAATTTATGCTATTAAACCTCTGGTGCAGGGTGCTGGAGCACAGTACTGGAGCCATGAAGTGTCCCCTGCCCCACTCATCTCTTTGGGATTTTAGTTGTTCTTTTTGAGGGGCTCCTTTGTTTCCTGGTCTTTAGTAGGCTCTTTAGTAGGCTCCTGTTCTGGCCCTATGTTTTCAAGGCAGGCAGCAGGCTGTTTTGGATTCAGAGGCAATAAACATATAAGATTTGCATAACTGGAACCTTTGAGACAATATAAAGTGAAAAACAGATTAATCAAGCCAAGAAATAAAGATTGAAGAGAGAAAAGTATACAACCAGATACCTCTTCTGCCCTCTGGGACTCTAAAAGAAGGAAGTACATCTATCTCTGGCTACTGGCACGCAGCGTACCTCTTGGAAAGGTCTGTGTCAAAGTCCCAATTCATAGAACTAGGATCATGGTCACACCTTCACTTTAATCTGTCTTCAGTCCATCTTCAGGTCTGATTGCTCACAACTTTTTATTTCTACCTGTTTTATTTGTGGATTTTCCATTCAGGAAAGTCCAAATGGAGGGTGGAAAGTCCAGAAATAAAAGGGGTAGAAATGAAAAAGTGTGTTGTGATCAGAAGATGGACTGAAGAAGGTTTAAAGTGAAGGTGTAACCATGGCATTAATGTCTTATTTTTATAAGCAACACAATTAGTGCTAAACTGCCATTTCAACCTTGGCTACTTCCAGGCACATCCTAAACTGTGAATTCCATTTGCAGTCCCGATTGTGCCATCAGACAGTACTCATGATTTTTTTTTGTTTTTTTTATTTTTATTTTTTTGTCATCACCCCGGAGCTATGCATTTTCCTTAATGCACGAGAAAGAATTCTCACTGTGCAGTATAGGCTTAGAACGAAGTATTCTGTAAATGCAGGCTAAATTCGCTAAACCTGGAAGTGCAGCTTGAAAATTGATTGGCTATACAAACTCTCACATGATGGGAGGGATAGTGCACGGCACCTGAAATCCCATTCCCCAGATGAGGAAACTGCAACACTGATTGTCTCTGTGGGTCATTGATTTTTTCCTTCACACTAATCCTGCCATTTGCTCTGCATACTTGCTGGCTACAAGTGTGCCTTGTAGCTAGGAATCATGCAAGGCAAAGGACAGGATTTTAGTGTGGTGAAAGCTCCATGTCTGCCACCTTCTCCACACACCCCCAACTGACAGGGGGGACAGGAGGTACTCCCTTACCATGCAGACAGCTTAACGCGAATTAAGATTCATGTTAAGCTGTCTCGCTTCCACCCCACTTTTTTTTAACTCCATGGGGGCACACCCTAAGGATACATTAGAATAACCTGAAGCTGCAAACTTAAAAGTGTGCTGTCTGGAGGCAGTCCTTGTTAAGAATAAGAAAGGTTCCTGCCAAAGATTGACCAAGGTCAGAAAAGGCAGCATTAGGTGCATAACTTAAGGTCACCTTGTCTATAGTTCTTCTTGACTACCATTGATATATTCTGCTAGACCCTTTTTGTGTTCATTTACCTATTTGGTCTGCAAAATTCCCTGTATGCCTTCACTTTGGAAAAGATATAGACCTGCCAACTACCGGGATTCAGGGAGTGATTTATGATCACTATTTTTCTTGGTTTCCAGTCCAATATATCTAGCTCTGCTGTGTCCATTACACAATTCCTGCAGTGTATCTGAGGACTGAAATAGCCCAGGTATTGATGGCTTTGATGGTGTCACCAGCATTCAATTTGGATTTAAGGATCTTTCTGATCTATTTCTTGTTGATTCTCATTTTAACTTATCCATGATGTTATCTACTTGAAGGATACCTAAGTATTTATAACTTTCTTCTGGCATAAGACTCTTCATGTCTGTTTCATCCAGCTAATAAATTCCCTCTGTGTTTTTCACTTTTCCTGGTCACTGTTGCACATTTGTATAATCCAAATATTTCAATATCATTTGACCTGTATTAATCAGCAATTCTGCTTCTCATGTTTTCTCATGTTTTCTTTCCACAGTGTATTAAATCACCCATACAAGATGCAAGAGTTCAAATTAATTGATAAAGCTATCAGAGATATAATATAGTGTAATGGGGAGATTGCATCACTCTGAAGATAGTTCAAAAGTTGACCTGGCTTATCATCTTGCCTCTCACTATCAGCTCAGTCTTTCACACTTTCATTGCGTTCTTAATAAACATTTTGATTTTGTCACTAAGTCCTCTCACCTCTTAACATTTTGAGATCCATTTATGTATTAACAAATCAAAGACCTTTTTGAAAGCAATAAAAACACCATATAAGTTATTTGCAAATTTAAAAACTGGGATAAAAATGGAGCATTGGTCCATATTTTGGTCTTTTTGAATAGATGGAACCACCATTCACTAAACCATTCTTGCTCCTTACCATCACTTTTTGCTGAGCTCAAATAAAATTATTTTAAATTAATACCCATTGTTCCTTAGTTAATTGTTCTGCTGACTTCCAGTGTAGGGCAATTTCCGCTTTGGCAGCACTTAATAAGCTTTTGTTAAGTTTTTCACACTTCACTTCCAATCAAACCAGTTCATTGCTTTTGCAGTTCTGTTTGAACAGAACCATAAAAATTAGGTTCATCCAAATTCCCTATTGGGGGATATTTCTTTTGTTCTTTATTTTTTGTTCTTATTTTGCTCTTTGTTTTTTGTCTTTTTACAAAAAAACAAAAAACAAAAAACCACCACCTAAAAAAAAGCTATAAGTGCAGAAAGCCAGAGGGGTATGGGAGATATGTGGCATACTGCAGTGAGTGTCACATGTATAATTGTCTGACATCTATCATAGGTGTATGCTTACTACAAGTAGCTCATGGCACTAAGAGCTTGATCTCCTGAGGTCAAGGTAGCTCAGGTGAAATAACTGAGAAAGGCAAAGAGGCAAGTAAATGGACCCCATAGGGGCACGATAGTAGAGTTGAAATGTCTAAATATATGGATGAGACAGTGGTCCAGGAAGAGGCATTCCTATTTGTTAGGGACTGGAGAACATTTTGGGAAAAGCCAGACACGTAAAAGAGGGATAGTTTCCACGTAAGCCAAAATGAGCCTGTAGTAGTTCGCCTAATGCAACCCTTTCCCTTTTTGTTTTGTTTTTTTTAAAAACAAAAAACAAAAAATTGAGAAAACCCAGATGCAGGGGGTCCAGCTGTGTTGAATTAGGGCATGAGCAACCTTCAGGAAGATATAAGTATGAACTAGAGACTGAAGAAGGAGGGAGGAAGAGGTATGACTCAAGGGGGATGTAACCTGACAATAGAGGCGAATGCCAAAGAGAATTGCTGCTGGTGTGTTTCTTGATGGTGGAGACACAGTGTCTGTCCCCATGCTGAAAATAGTCTGAGGGGGATGTGAGGTCACCTTGGGAGCGTCTCCACGCAAAGCCCTAATACGGGCTAAATGTGAGACAATATGTGTCAAAAAAAAAAACCCCTTAGCAGGTGTTCTCATTCCAAAATAGGGGGGCTAGCACATATTGTCCTGAGGTCATGGGGACACTCCCTCCAAGTTATTTGGGGTGAAGCTTGGTGGTTGCAGTATTAGCGGGCAGGGTTTCGCCTCTGCTCCCTGTTCCTGCCGTGTGCACTGTGATCAGCAGCCACTTCCCCTTCCCTGATAGCAAGCTATGCATGAGTAATTTTGAGCTGGTTGCGAGTGGGGGTGCCCACTGTCATGCCTGCTGTCATACGGATGTGTGCACCTCCGCTAACCTGTGGCGGCCAAGGAAAGGAATGATCTGCTTTTAGTTATGCTTTTAACTATCTAAGTTTTGGTCTTGCTTTTAACTGTGGCGGCCAAGGAAAGGAATGATCTTAGGCCCCATCCCCAAGCAATAAAAAGTCTGTTAAAAAGGTTCTTTTGCCTCTGAGTGCCCCCATGCCTGGCTTTTCTCCGAGCTTCCAGCAGCACAAAAGGAGGGAAATGCACAGTTAAAAGACTGCCCTTTAAAGAAGACTACCAGCGCACTTTTTGGAAGCCGCGGGTATTCCAAGCAACATTGTGCATGGAGACGCTCTGTGGCAAGATCTCAGAAAAAAGCACCCTGGCTCTGCTTCTGCTGCCCACGTGCACACACAAAGTCTTAAACATTCACACATCTCTCAGAACAGCAGCACCTTCCCTTCCTTTCCCTTTCTAAAGGTCAGAACTTTTAAAGAGCCAGATTTGTGGAAAATTGCAACATTGTTATCAGGTCTGAAGTGGGTGGATTGCTACAGTGTAATGACTGCTGTACAGGGTGGATTTTGACAGTGAAATCACTATCTTTGGAAGCAAGCTCTGGATCCCAAAGTGATAAATGACTCTGGTGGGTTTTGCACGCAGGAGAGACAAACAGAGCACTTGTAAATATGGCTATTTTTCTTTTGGACTTGTCGGGGGTTGTCTTCCCGGCACCCTATCAAGCAGAGAGGGGGCGGGGAGAAAAAGATGTGGGCAAACAAAACAAGCTTCCTTGGGGACAGTAGGTGAATTTAAAATGTGTGTTTTACTGAACCTCATGGGGACACTTATTCCAGAATTGAATGGCACTTTTAAAGTCCGCTGGAATAGAGGGACAGTAGAGGAAAACTAGAGAGGCAAATAAGTTGCTTGGGGATTCAGCCTTAGTGTGTGGCGTTCGTGGAGGTGCAACTGAGGTGTTTGCCTGTCATCACTGCAGCGGGAGGGATGGGTTATGGTGACGTCAACCCAGCTTCCTATCAGGGGAGAGGGTGGGTGGGGAGAAAAACATGCGGGTTCACACTGCAGCTTCCATGGGGACAGGTATGTACAATTTGAATCTGCATTGCCACAAACCACACTGGGGCTGCAGTGTGGTCCTATGCCGCCAACCCAACTGAGTTGGCTAAAGCCCATGGGACTGGTCTCACCCCTCCCCCAAAAGGGGCTGTTGGCCAGAGGGCCCAAAGGGCCCAATGGCTGCAGGGCAGGGTGGGGCCCAGAGCTGCCCACCAGGGAGACAGCTCTACACTCTGGCCACAATTAGGCTGCCCTGGACGGGACGGTTCCAGATGCACCCACCTGGCAGAGCAAATGCTCTGTCCCAGGGCTGGCCTAATAGTGCTACAGAGGCCCTTGTGTGAATAGGCCTCCGGACTGCAATATCAACGCTAAGCCTTCTCAACTAGCTTGTGTTTTAGCCATCAAGCACAGCCCATGGTGGTAAAAGGACCATAAATAGCAAAAAACACTGCTGTGGCGCAACCCCAAGCCATCTAAAACTGCACCAGTGTGGCCTCAACTGGACCATGCAAATAAGTCCAGCCCTGTAAATTGGCATCTTTATACTGGTTTCATTATGAAGCATCTACAAACCAAATACATATAAGCAGAAAAGGCCTGAATTAAACCACATTCTTCTCTTCTCTTTATCTACATGTAACCAGCTGCCAGAGATTCCATCATTGACATTTGAAAGGTAGATGAGGTTGTTCCCCCACCCACCCCATGCAGCTGGATTGGCTGTATTTTTGACATGTTAGGCTGCTTCCACATTATACTTTAGACCAGATAAAGCACCCAACAAGAACACATAAAGTACACATATGGAATGTACCTTTCACACAATGGGCCAGATTATGGCCCCAGCATCATCCACACAGGAGAGCTGGTTCTAATGGAAGCTAAGAGTTCTATGCCTTCCTGAGCATAAACAGAGAAGGAGCCTGACACACCTCAAGGGGGAGGCTATTCCACAACCTGGGGGCCATTACCAAGAAGGACCTCTCCCGGGTGCCCACCAGCCTTGCTACTGAAGGTGGTGCGACAACCAGAAGTGCCTCTCCTGCAGATCTTAGGGCACAGGCAGGTCGGTATGGGTGAAGGCATTCCTTTAGATATTTGGGGCCCAAGTCATTTAGGGCCTTATTAGTCAGAGTTAACACCTTAAATTGGGCCCGGAAGCAAATTGGCAGCCAATGCAGCCCTTCTAAAACTGGTGTGATGTGCATCTGGCTAGCTGTCCCAGTTAACACCGTGGTGGCTGCATTTTGAACTAGCTGCAACTTCCATCTTCAAGGGCAGCCCCATGTAGAGTGCATTACAATAGTCCAATCTAGAGGCTACCAGAGCATGGATAACTGTGGCCAAATAATCTCTGTCCAAAAAAGGCCAGGAGTGCCTATGCCCAATCACAGCTGAGACTGTGGGAGGGCAATAAACCTGTCAAGAAGCAGCCAGAGAATCCCTTACTAACATCTAATAGAGCAGTCGACATATTTGCATCAAAGAGAGCTGACTGCTGTTTTTCAGGTGAAGGACACAGGGTGCTTTGCTTAAATTGTCCTCCCTTTCGTCCCCACATTGCACGATGGGTTACCCTTACAGAATTAAAATTTCATGAACAGACCTATCGTTGCACTGGATCTACTGAAACCTGTTTCATGAGTGGTTGGATTTTATCCCACACTATTTTAGTGAGCATTTAATCCCATGCATGATATCATCTTGACCACATTTATCAACAAACTTAGCAACATTCGTCTAACTCTTGCTTGTTTTATAAATCAAAGCAAAAGGTCATTAGGATATGCTTATAACTTCTTAAATAAATGAGCTATTTTCCTTTTAAAAGGAAATTCCAGAAAATGCTTAAATATAGCATGAACCTTTGTTATTAGACTCCAAAGGTCACAGCATAAATGGAAATCAGTGCTTACTAAATCTAAAAACAAAACTCTTTGTGATGTTAATTGGAAGATTATATGATAGGCTTATTTATTTTTCCTGGTAATACTGCTTTTTTACCAAATGGACAAATTATTATAAATTCAGGAAGGCACTGTATGTAATAATAACAATAATGGTTTATGCTGGAAAGTTTTTTTTTTTAATGAGTCTGTTGGTAGTTTGTCACATGTTATGGCTAGGAAATATTCCAATTCAGTCATGCAAATATTATGTTTTTCTTTTTTAAGGAAAACTTTCTTACACAGCAATATATCACTTTTAAGATTTCAGATGGGAAGTAGTACAGAAATGCCTTGAATAATTAAATAAGTAATCCTTCTTCAGCCAAACAAATTGTATGAGAGATGGCACTTTTAAGAAATGCACAAATTCCTACCTGTTCTTCATTAAATAACCAATTGTTTTTGTGTTTTGCTTTGCTTTGCTTATGAGAGGCATTTCTTAGGGCAGAATGAGCAACCACCACGAGACCCTGCTAGAGAAGCTGAAAAGGATCAGGGAATGGAGATTCAAACTTGCTCACGTATTAGAGCGTTTAGTCAAAATTCACAGAACAAAGCAATAAGGCCCTTTCTGCATTGGACTTATTCCGGATTATATCCCAGAACAGGGACCATGCTAGCTGCATGCTGGTACAGGTTATAGAAGGGTTTTAGACCAACAGGAACCTTTCCTAGGCTTACCTAACAGTTCTCAAGGCAGTCATTCAAGTATGATCATGCAGCCATTCTACAGTTCTAATTGTTTTCCAGCTAAAAGCAAACGCCTATGTTTCTTCAACCATTTTTTTTAAAAAAATCTGTCCTCACTTTTCAAATAATACTGCTACTCTACTGTGCTGCTTGAGAAAGTCGGTCTGGAGGGACTGCTGAAGAAAAAGATAGGCTGATCTCAATAGAAGGTAGTGCTGAATGACAACTTTCAACCCCAGCATGCAGAGGAACCATGGGAGATCTTGCACTTGACGCATACCAAGTCTCTTCTGGTCTCTTTAGCAGACAGAGAGGCTAAGGGTTAAACTAAAATCAAAACCAAACATTTTTAGCTGCTCCTTAGGGAAACTACATTTCTACTACAAAGATATAAAATGTTTCTAAGTCGTGCCTGCTAATAGTAATCTATTAGCTGATTTCCAGGTGAGTGTTTCAGTTCTTGAGCCTATGCAGTTACTTAACTACTAATATGTAGTTACTTAACTACTAATATGATATAAGAAGGAGGCTTGATTTTTTAAATTGCAATGGTGCAAGGACACTTTCCTGATTATATCTTCCAGTCAAGTCTACACTATATTTCCTTTTTTTTCTTAGAACCCTGAAAAAACTGCAGGTGTGTTCTTCAGAACTCTGAAAACAAAGGGATGAGGGGAAATAAATCCTAAAACAATGAATTCCAATTTTCTTTAGTTGGATTTCTGTATATAGGGCTGTGGCCATGCTCCCACTGCCCAGTGATAATGAGATTTACTAAGACTTCCTGTGGAGAGGAGAGTTACGGCTTACGTGAACGTGGAACAGGAAAACATGCAGAAAAGGGCAAACAAAATGATCAGGAGTTGGAACACCTTCCTTATGGAATCAGGTTGCAACATCTCTGCCTCTTTAGCCTTGAAAGATAGTGTTTAAGAGGTGACCTGATTGAAGTATATAAAGTCATGCATGGTGTGGACAAGGTGGATAGAAAATATTCTCCATTAAACAACTGTTCAACTCTATGAAGCTGATGGGCAGGAGAGTTTGGCCTAACAAAGGGAAGTGTTTTTTTTCACCCAGTGTGAGTCATCAATCTATGGTGTTAAACATGTACCTAAAAGCAGTTGCCATAACATGCAGCCTTTTTGCACTTGGCCCCATAGCTGCCTTTCAGTGTGCTCCCAGATGGAGCATCTTCACTTCAAGGAACTGTTTCCAACTCAGAAATAGCTCCTTCCATGCAGGAGTCCACTAAAAGGCAACTGCATGTGGAGCACAATTTAGTGCTCCACACATGCACTTACCTTTACCAGGGATGGTCATTCCTATCTCTGGTGAGCCCATCTGCACCTTTATGGTGCTGGGCAGGTCAGCTGAGGTGCTGCACAAGTGCGCTGCCATATTGAATGACCTGGAACACAAACCTGCATGCACAGCATGTCATCACTGTTCTAATGACAGCATCAGCACATGCCCACTGGTGCTGACATCGGGAGTCAAGATGGTGGCACCCAGCGCACTTCAGGTGAGTCTACAGACATGTGGGGAGTAGGGAAGGAACGTGTGAACTAGCATTTGCTAGTGTGAATTCTAGTGCATGCATGGGCAATTATCTTTCCCGTTCTCCAGATGGAACGGAAAGTGCAAATTTACCCAAGGCCTATAAATTCATTTATAGGTGGAGTTGTAACCACCATATATAAATTTTGGCAAGATGACATCCCAAACTCTTAAACAATTTTTAGACTTAAGACCTGAACTATGGCTGCGTCCAGACATTGGTTATTATTCCACTATATTTAGATATTCCAGAATAAACCATGCTGTATTCTGGAATATCAAAATATAATGGAATAAGCAACTGACATCTGGATGCGGTCTATGTGAATTATTCTGGAATAACTACAGGAATATGCATTATCTTCAAAATATGTTATAAAATTGTGGGTTCATTATTTTCTTTAAATGTTTATGAAATCATTAATATATCATGCATTTTTAAAACAGATTTTTAAAAATGCTCTAATACTAAAATCAGTTATTCAGACTGAGTATTTTTATAGTACCTTAGACACTATTACTTTTGTTAGAAAAGGTTGTATTTATAGCTAGGACACGACAATATGCTGCATTTTACATTGTAAGCTTTATAGATTTGGAATTAATATTGTCAAGAGTACAATTCTGTATGCCTACTTGGATGTCAATTACATGGTGATGTAGGCACAATGCTGCAAACAATTTGCTACTCTGGTGCTACCAGCCCTTATTATCATTTCCATTTGCAATACCTTGGAAGGATGTGGAATTATATATATGATCCTTAATATATTGCCTGTGAATAGTTTGTATTCTCTGCTTGTGAGTGTACTAAACTTTTGAAAGTATATTTACTGTATTGAATGTACTCTAAACTACCTGATATCTTAGGATATAGGGCAAGGCAGTAATACAAATGAACATTTTATATGTCAGTACAGAGATGTAAGCCCAAAGAGCTGTAACTCATAACTTTTTGCTTTGCTTGCAAAAAGTTCTAAATTCACAGCCCTGTGTGAATGCTCTTTTATGTTTACACAGTTACCCTTCCATTAAAATAGGGAGGAAATATTTTGCTGGGAAAAAGATGATTTCAGTATAATTAACATGTACAAGAAATGACCAGACAGAACTGCAGAGGAATTGCTGGGTTCTCGATATGAAAATTACTCAAATCAAGTCAGTAAATATGCACAATAAATGTTGGATTTAAAACTAACTTACCTCTCTAGAATAAGTTCTCTTACTACTTGGCAATTTTAGATACACATAAATTAGAGAATAACAGATTTTGGCCTGCAGCAATACCACTTTATGTCTGGTTCGATTCAATATCATGTGTCTATAATAACACTTTAATGTTCACTGTTAGGTTTGTTGGTTGGTTTAGATATAGAGCTCATTCTGTATTAAAGACCAGGATATACACCATTAGTATGGTCTGCACATTAGATCCATGAGGTCAGAAAAAAAGTGCAACACTGTGATTGAAAATGTCTCATTCACCCAAAGCAGAAACTAGGACACAAATCACCAACTTCTAGCTTAGGGGATTGAAACAGAAGCTTTCAGCTGTACTTTTGCTGTTTAGGCTGCTGAAAGCTGACTGTCCCAAAACAAAAATGCCAATAAAACTACAGAGAAATTAAATGCAAGTAAAATGAAGTACAACGTGAGGGGGAAAGCCCTTATCCGTCAAATGTGCTACTAATACAAAACGTTTTATTTTACTTCCATAAAATATCTAGCTATAGATCTGAATAGTTTCTAGAAGAAGGGAGTTTTATATAAAATAGTGATGTGCATGAATTTTTTTTACCCCTGTTCACTTTGCATTTGTGCAAACGGAGCCACTTTGAATGTATCAGGCTTTGAATTTGCTTTGAATCCCTGCTGCTGCCACTTGAGCGTCTGAATCCACTTTGAATCTGCTCTGAAGCTTCAAATGAAGTCAAAGCTTTTATCTGTGGGCAAAGGCCAGTCTAAAATGAACCTACTCAATTTGTACAAATTCTGACGGAGACAAACATTTTTCACTCAGGCCTAATACAAAAGAAAGGGAGACATACAAAAGCCTCTTTTTTTGGGGGGTGGTGGTGCTCATAATCCTGCAGTCCTCTAGTCTGAAGTTAAGTAGAATTCAGGTAAGCACTTATTCTCAGCAGACAACAATAATAAGAAGGGAATTCTAAGGAAAAACTATTCACTCTTATCCTATTCTTGTCCTTATGTACATGGATGTGATTATGTATCCATCCATCCTTGCTATGTTCCTATCAGTATCATCAGATTTATACATCCTACCATTTATACATCAAGATAGACTAAATACAAAGGGGCTAAATCTTGAAGGCAACTGGCAACTACTCAAGAATCTTCATGTTGTACATAGTTTTGTCAAATACCATGTTGTGGAAACAAGTGATGACAGCATTATTATTTTGTGTTATTTTAGCCTTCGCTGGTCTTCCGAGCATTTTCACCACTCCCGTTTGCTGGCAGTGCATCATGGCAGAATTTCAACAGAAATGTGCCACGGGTTGTCTACTCACCATAAAATGTCAGTATGTAGAGCCATATCTAGAATTAGCTTTTATTCTGGCACTCAACCCTGTGAGTGCAGAAAACCAGAAAACTCACAGAAAACCAGCCTGAGGAGCAAATGTATGTAGAAAAGGATGCTAGTCCATACCAGAAGTGCTGTCATTCCAGTGAAAAATAGAAAACAATGTAGTCTGTAGCAATGAGTAGACTTTGCTTTGCTTCACCTACAATGTTGTTGTAAGTGCATACTTGGAAAATATTTTTCATTCACACATAAAAATGTATGATGGAATGTGATAAACTAGCATCTGGAGACAGCATATTTTGGTTTGGTAATGTGATAAGCTACTCCAATAGACAACTCTTTCCAGTATAGTAATTCTCAGGAGCTTTTGTATAGGGAAAACAGTGCCCTATTTTGTATTCATCTAAAAAAATCCCATCTTCCTCTTGGTATACCCCACGCCATGCAACAGGGTCAGGGCAGGTCAGACCTAAAACTAATACATTAAAATAAACAAAAAAGGGAAGCTATATGCCTGGATGGTAAAGGACCCCCATTTCAGGCATAATGGGCATTGGGAGATACTGCTTTGGGAGGCAAAGAAGATGGTTCAGAGGAGGACTGATAGTCATATCTATTAGCTTATTTAAATTTTTATCCTGCCCTATACCAAAGGACTTAAGGCGGGTTACAACATTAAAGCTATCGTTCCTTCTACTCTGCCTCCTAGCCATCAGAGTTTGAGGCTGTCTGTCAAACTTTGAACTGTTTTGGTAATACTTTTGTTAAATGCCAGGTAAATCCAAAATAAGTCATCATTCATCTGTGACTTGATCACGGATGAACAGGTCGACCTAGTGTGTATCACAGAGACTTGGATGGATGAGCTGGGAGATGAGATTTGCCTTGCAGGCTACCTGGAACAGAACTCGTCTGGGCTTGTGAGATGGGTTAAAGATGAGTGAAATGGTTACTGTACCTGTATGGTGTCAAATAATGTATCATTGGGTAGTTTTAATATCTGTGATCATTAACAAAATACTGAAAGTACATTTCTTTTATGAACAGTTCACATATTTTCTAATCACACTCTTTTAAACTCTCCCAAGATATCCAGGCTCTTACTTTAGCATACTCCCAAATAGAGAAATCAGCATTTTAAAGAGGTACTTATAACACCCATCGCATTTCCCCCTCCTATTTACAACACATGTGAACAATGTGCAGAGCATCTAAAATCTCTGCTCTTTAGACTGTGGTCCTTTCATGGCTAACATTTGAGATTTACCATCCCATCCCTCCTATTACAGTTTGACTCTAATAAGCAAGTGTGGTCAGCAGCATATTCTGACTCAGATTTTTTCAATGGATGGCTTTCATTCAGCTCTCATTTTATTGCATTCTTTAGCACTGGACAAAAATTAAAAGCAGAAACACACTTGCATGATGGAAACATTTCTAAAGGATATGGACTTTTGGTGAAATAGTGTGAGATCTGCAGATGAAGTTAAAAGAGTTGTCTTGTGCAAATCTCTGGTCTTCTTGCCCAAGTTCCTTATCTGTTAGAACAGATATAAGTATTATTACGAGATCTTCCAGCAAAGATGTAGGCATTTATAGCTTAAGGTTATTTGTACAATCTTAGCACAGAAACTAAAATAGAAAAAGAAACTGTGTAGGAGTTGCCTTTATACTTGTAAACAGTTACAAATAACTGACATTAATCTGGCAGGGGTGGTGGACTGGTGTTGAAGTGCAAATCATGTGACAGATCCTAGTGGGAACAGTTAAGTTATACAAAATGCAAAGGTTATTGGATGTCATGCCATTGGTGTCTCTCTTCTGTGGTTTTTACAGCCATAACAAAAATGTCTGAACTTTTGGGATGAGGGCGAAGGCATGGTAGAGACTAGATATAGTTTCAGAGTCATGGTAGAGAATACATGATAAAATAAATGGGACTCCCCACAAATGCAAAATACAAAGGAGTAGTAGTAAACTTTCTATTCCAAACATGACTTTGGTATCCCCAGATCACACTCTTTGACTCACAAGGGATCAAAATGAGGTTTGAGAAAAATCAAAGACACATTTCCAGCAGAAGCAGTTTCCCCCAGCCCATTCTCCCAGATGTGTTCCCCACTACACATCAACAATCTATTTTCCCTGTGTGTTGCTCTTTCTCTCTTATTCTGCAATGTAGGGCATAGTACACTGCTACACAGTCTACACACCTGTACAACAAAAGGGCCCTGCTGTGGTCTATTACAGTATGGAGGTGACAGGTCCCTATTCTGGAATATAATCTGAAATAAGGCCCAGTGTAGATAGGGGCAGAGTTTCCTAACTTTATTTGTAAAATTTGGCAGCCAAGCTAGATTTATCACTTTTATATTTCTGTACTGTAGCATAGCTGTAGTTGTCTCTTTGTGTCAGCTGTAGGCACACCACTAGCATCAAACCAGAGCCAATACAAGCACACTTCTACAAATAAATAAATACAAGTAGTTTTTGTTGTTTCTCCCCCACACACACACACAATAAAGGAATACTTCTTACAGTTATTAGACTTCTATAGCAATAGTGAAACAAAAAACATGAGTACTTAGATAAGTTGTTTAATGTAAATTAACTCCCCTCCCTCCAAAAAGAGGAAAGAAAACAGAATTTTCCCAGTAAAACAAAGCAAACAAGGAATGGGGAAGGAAGCATATTTGCAGTGTGAAATTTTATAGCATTCATGACAACTGAATGCCAGTTGTTAAAAACAGAATTTATAGTCAACCATTTTAAGTAAACAGATATAAAAACAGTTGTGAAAACAACCTAATACTTTGTCACATGCCCTTAACTACCTTTTAAAATTACTAATAGAAAACACCCTTAAAACTTCCCTGTGAGCAGAATTGTAAAAGCTCTTTTTCAGATTTGGCTTTTAAGTGTAAAACAACATGGAGACTTTTGAAATTGCTCTCCTTCCTTGATGTGAAGAAAGAGAGCTATTTATCACCCCTTGCATGGTCAAAGTGGCAGGATGAACTAATGAAGCCCATCTGTATAAAAGAATAATAAAGGAAGACAATTGGTCAGGTCTTTCATTTCCAAAGTCAGTTTGTGATAATAGACACAAAGAATCTAAAAGATATATATATCCACCATATATATATATGGTGGATTTAAGATAAGAAAATCTCTGGCTCACTTGACTTGAGTAAATGCCAAACTGGAGCTTGAAAATGCTACTTTGTGACCAGAACTACTACTATTCTTTGGCTAAGGAACATTGGAGTTGTAATCTGAAAAGTTACCTTTGGTAAACCAATGTTTATAAAACTGTTCTTCATTTGGTGTGTTATTGCAAGGATGAGGAAAACGCATAAGATTCAGAATGATTCAAATATTACATTCATGAGTAATAGTGGAGAAGTGATTCCAAGTTTCTAATTTCAACGGGGAACAGGAGCTCTGAGGTTTGGGACCTAAGGACTCAAGAGAATCACCATCCCTGAGCTTTTTCTGCTTTTATCTTTCATGATCTAGACCAGTGACTCTAGATCAGATGGACACCCTGGTTCAGATCAGTCTGGAGAAGTGCCAGCTTCACAGAGACACTGTTCTAGCCCATCCTCTATACCATATCCAGAGCTCAAAGAAGCTTTGGAGCCAGCTTCCTAGGTAACGTACAGCTAGAAACAAATGTTCCTAGCCTCAGAGTCCCTAGGAGACTCATTTCAGTGATGCAATAAGGTGCATGATCAAAATGGTTCCCGCCCCCTATAAACCAGAACAGAGGTGTGTACCTTTTGCATGCCTCAGTGTTTCAGATAATACCCTGAGTAATATTGAGGTCTGTTCAACTGAGAAGCCTCCTAACCTGGATTATGTTCTATCCTGTGGAGAGAGAGCATAGTTGCAGTCGGCATAGCCTCCTGTATTCTGCACTAATGTGCAGAAGGGAGGTTCTTGGTACACTCGCTGGTGCAGAACACCAAAAAGTGCAAAAATACTTTCTTTTTTCCATTGCCAAAAACACACAGAGATGCACACAGACATAAACATGAACATCACTAATTTTTAGAGTAACATCCCAGAATTTGTGTTATACTTCTATGATATGAAGGATATGTTGTCGTTTTAAAACTTTCCCCACTAACTAGGCCAGATAAACAAAAAATTAGAGGATCTAGCTAGCAAGATTTGCCTGAAGGCTGCAAGAAACGAATGGGGGTAGTTTCAGCAGCAGTGGGAGCCACCAAAAATAATTTCAAAGCCTTTAAGGAAATCAGCTGAAAAGCTCATTCCTAAATGTATGACGCATGGGTAACCAGACTCAGGCTGCCGCCACAAACAGTTCAAAAACAGTTCAAAGCACCTCTGAGATGGCTTAGAGATGGTTAACGCGCTGCCCCTTCTCCCTCCCATGAACATTTTAGGTTTGCATTCACATCTTGTAAAATAAAGCACCTCTGAGGTGGCTTAGGAATTGTTCACAGCTGGGACAATTCACATTACATTATGCTCCTCTCTAAAAAATGTGGATTAGTGATGGGATGGAAACACAAGTCTCATACACTGCTGTCTCCAAGTGCTTTTGAGACCTTTTTATTATATGTGAATGCAGAGACAGTCAATTCAAAGTCTTGTTACTTATCCTAAGACATTTGTAATTCGCTGAAGGTTCATTAAAGTACCCAACTGCTTTTATCAACTTGGCCCCATCCAGATGTTTTGGGCTACAGTTTCTCTAAAAACCACAAAGGGTCTTAAACATCAAATTACAGACTAGTAATGGCAAGTAAGTGATATCATTTGTTTAAAACATGTATACATGGTGCTTCACAATAAATAAAAGTAAAAATCATAAGACTAAAAATAGAACATAATAAAAAGTGCTTAGGATCACCTTAAGGACAGTAATCCATAATCAGCCAAGTGTATCAGCAAATGGCTGAGTATACAAGTAGGTTTTAAGCAGCCATGGAGAACTCAACAGCATTGGCGCCTGTTGTATTTCAACCCATCCCATAAACTGGGTGGAGAATATTGTTGTTGGAGCCAAGCATTTCTCCATCTTTGCTCAATCACGGCTACTGGCTGCACCTACCCTTTGTATTTTGGTTTTCTCACTGGTTTTAAGCAAATTAAAAACTTCTATTCCTTTCATATTGGATTTTTCTTTTTCTTTTATTTCACATGACTCATGAAAGACTCATCTTAACAGTTGACTGAATTTATATCGGCTTCAAAGATTTTTAGACTAAATAAGAGACTAAAAATGATCTTGTGCAGGTACTCAGTCAATCGAATTTGAATAGCCATTGAAGGTGGGCATATTACCTTAAAAGTGTTTAGTTCCTGCAGCACAGAAGTAAGCCACAGTCAAGACAAAGCTGCTGTCCATCTTAGGAAAAGTTTGAAATGTATGTGCTCACATAAAATTACACTAAAACTGTATCTTATTTTTTTACACTAAACATTTTTTAGTACACTAAAAAAAATTCAGTACACTAAAACTTACACCATGGTCACACCTTGCTGAAATAGATCTTATTAAGAAACTGGACTCAAAATGCACTACCTATGACCACACCCAATACCTGTCAATCCTTCCTCAGATTGTCCTCAGTTTGCTATGCTGACAGCTTTCTGTTCCTGTCCTGAGACTCCTTTATGAGACATTTTTAGATCTCCACCCCTCTCCACCGTCACAACATGCCTTGCACTCTGATAGGATAAAAAGCCTGTGATTCAACAGCGTGTCGTCACACACTGGGTGAAAGGGAAGGCAAATTCATGCAGTATCTGCCCACTATAGTATGATTCAGCCCCCTTTAGTTCTCTTCCCCGATCACACCCAAGAATGAAAGTGGATTAACATTCTATAATGACTTGAGACCTGTAAAGATCAGGACTCAGCAAAGTATGATTGAAGGGAGGAAAGTCCACAAATAAAACAGATTGGACTAAAAAGGTGTAAGCAATGGGGTCTGAAGATGTACTGAGGAATTAAAATGTTGTGACCACAGCCTTATTTAGGTAAAACTGGATTCCTATAAACTCCACATCACAGGCCCTTCCTGCCCTTGGTCTTATCTGAAATATATCTTTGGATAAGGATCAGTTGTCTTAATGCTAATTTAGACTATGGCAGGTCTTGTCTGGGGCCTAGCAAGCAGTCAGCAGGCCCTTATTCCAGAATATATTCCAGAGTAAGTCCAAGTGCAGAAAAGCCCATAGATAATTGCCTTCCTCCTTTTCCTTCTCATCCTGCTCTGATATAGTAAGATTTTATGGTGTGGACAGTCACAAGCAGGCACTTCCCTCTCACCATATGCCAGTTTGTAGACATTGTTTGAAGACCATGCTGCACTGATAAAGCTTCATGTCTGAAGAAACATCTTCACCCATACACACATGCCTGAGTATGCAAAGTACAAACTGTACATGAACTATGTCAAATAAACAAGTGGGATATATTTTGCATATAAGAAATACATAAGGTTGTCCATAATCAGTATCTCAATGTTCCAGGAACAAATCTGGCAGCAGAAAGACCACATGTACAGTATGGAAGTGCAACTTTTGTTAAGGCAAACTTTCAAATGAACAAAGCCTATTATACAGAGGAAAATGATATTGAGATCTTTACAGTGGAACTGAGTAATTACACAATAACCTTGATGTATGAACCAGCCTTCTCCTGTAAGCCTCTAAAAAAAAATTAAATATCCTTTATCACTGGCAAACAGAGGTGTCATAGCATGGGCCAAATCACAGCATATGGCTTTGATTCACGATAACAAACTTCTGTCTTTCAAGATGACAGATCTGATTTTTATGATTAAAAAAAAAATCAGCAATGTTTTAAGTCAGTCAGTGCACCAATTTCAAATATACAACATCAACCAATAATATGACAATTAATATTGTTTCGGGAGAAGATTCAGTTTTCTCCCGAAAGAAGATTGGCAGAAGAATGTTTCATAGGCATCATTAAGATCTGTTCCCAAGCAGCCCTCCTCAGAGGTTAAAGGAATAAGAACATAAGAGGAGTCTTGCTGGATCAGGCCACAGCTCATGTAGTCCAGCATTATCTCTCACACAGTGGCCCACCAATTGCCCATGGGCATCTTAAGCAGGCCGTGTCCCCATGGAAGCCAGTTGCTTCACTTGTGATGCGTGTCATAAAAATCCACATTGTAACTCGCAATAAAGCGTCCCCATGTGGTTTGGGGCAATGCACATTCAAATTGTACATGACTGTCCCCATGGAAGCAGCATCGTGAACCTGCATCTTTTTCTCCCCACCCACCCTCTCCCCTGATAGGAAGTCGGGTTGAGGTCACCATAACCCATCCCACTCACTGCAGCGATGACAGGCAAACATCTCATTTGTACCTCCACAAACACAAAGATCATTCCTTTTCTTGGCCACCACAGTTAAAAGCATAACCAAAAGTTAGTTAAATCATAACTAAAAGCAGATCATCCCCTTCCTTGGCTGCCACAGATTAGTGGAGGTGTGCACATGGGCATGACACCCCCCACTCGCAACCAGTTCAAAATTTTCTCCCAATTCAGGTCGACTTGTCTCAATCACTTTAAGATCAACCAATCCTGAAGGAGGCAAAAGCCTTTTAATTTCACTATTATTATGTAGCTTAACAGTCAACAGATTGCCAGGTTCTGATCGCAGCACACACGGCAGGAACAGGGAGCAGAGGCAAAACCATGCCCACTAATACAGTGGCCACCAAGCTCCACCCCAAATAACCTGGGAGAGTTTGCATGACCTCAGGACAATATGTACTAGCCCCTTATTTCAGGTGTAGTACACTTGTTAAGTGGGTTTCTCTTAACACGTATTGTCTCGCATGTAGCCCGTATTAAGGCTTTGCATGGAGATGCTCCCAAGGCAGACTCGGAATAATTTCGGAATATTTTCAGCATGGGGATGGACCCAACTAGTCTATTGACAGTCTTCATGGGCAACTGAAATGACATTGTAATAACCAAAGTGAAAAGTTATAAGCACAGGTACAACTGAAAACAAGCTGTCTCTATTTTGATGCATCTGCTGAGGCTGGGCATAACTACCTCCCACCCAGTGCCTCCTATGACCACGTAGGCAACCTCTACACACTTGCCTATCAAAGCCTCCAAGGAGATTGCTCCTGACTTGGAAAAAGTGGTCTGATCCAAGAATGTGATAGGGTGGGCAGGAGTGGGCTGGTGGCAATATGTTTGATATCTGGCCTGTCTCATCTTGATCAAGCTTTGAAGAGGAAGGTGCAAGCCAGGAACACATCGCCACACTTCTAAAAAAGGCCCTGAAGTAGTCCATCTGCTGGATTGTGGCAAAATGTCATAGACTGCAGTACTGGTCACAGGCCATTCCTGCTATTGCTAACTGGCCAAGACTACACAAGCAATCTAGTGGCAGATTGTTTCAAACCAGGGCTTGGTGATGAGGATCCTCCTGTATCTATACCCACAATCACTCACAGCACCCATTGTCTGTGTACTCTATATCTCACTTTATGCATTATTTCTGAACATAGTCAGTTTTCCATAGGACGTATGCAGACTTTGACAGCCAGATTCAATCTCATTTGTAGAGGTTTTTGGGCTGTTATGCCGTGTTCCAGGTTTCTTCTTTTGAGAACCTAAGCTTTTGGACATTGCTGCAATATCCATCTTTATTTTATTTTATTTATTTATTATTTATATTTATATCCCGCCCCATACCCGAAGGTCTCTGGGCGGGTTACAACTTTAAAACAACAAATTAAAACAGAATACACATTAAAAGACGTTAAAAATTTCCGTACATATAAAACAATATACAACATGTTTAAAATAATTATGTCTGTACTGAGGGAGGGAACATTAACAACTTAGCCAAAGGCCAGGGCATTTACTGCCCTCCTAAATATATATAAGGAAGGGGCCTGACGCACCTCAAGGGGGAGGCTATTCCACAGTCTGGGGGCCATCACAGAAAAGGCTCTCTCCCGGGTGCCCACCAACCTCACTGTTGAAGGTGGTGGGACAACCAGGAGGGCCTCACCACTTGATCTTAAGGCACGGGCAGGTCGATATGGGAGAAGGCGTTCCTTTAGATATTTGGGGCCCAAGTCATTTAAGGCCTTATAAGTCAAAGTCAAAACCTTGAATTGGGCTCGGTAGTGAATTGGCAGCCAGTGCAATTCTTTTAAGACCGGCGTGATGTGCATCCGGCTAGATGTTCCGGTCAGCACTCTCGCGGCTGCGTTTTGCACTAGCTGCAACTTCCGAACCGTCTTCAAGGGCAGCCCCATGTAGAGCCCCATGTAGAGGTCTTTGCTCTTTGCCAAGTCAAGGGTCACGACCTCTGAAGATGGATATTGCAGCTATGTCCTAAAACTTCTCAGAAGAAGAAACCTGGAACATGACAGAACAGCCCAAAATTCTCTACAAATAAGAATCTTTCCATAGGTTTGCAGAGGACCTGTATAAACCTAGTAAAAAAAAATGCATACATTTGCAAGTACCGAGAGCATCCTTCACAATGTTGGGCTTTCTTTGCAACTTATGGTCACCTTTCTGGTGAGTGTGCAAGATATATACGGAGTATGGGGCACCTACTAGATATGCCAATTGCTTTGAAAACTGAGATTAGATAGTTCTGCTGAGATCTGAAATTCATTACAGGCATTCTCTGACTGAACAGGTGGGAAATGTCCTCATGAATTCCGTATGTTGAGACACACTGTGGCCTTTAAACATCCTATTACAATTTTGGTCACAGTTTTAAATCAGTAAACATACTGAAATATTTCACATTATACTTACCTTTTTCAGATGTTCATGCGTGTTATTTAAAATAAGTAACTGATAGGTCCTCTGTACACAGTGTTTTTTGAAACAAAACAAAAACAAAAGTATCAGTTTCCGAGGTGTTTTCTTCTTCTCAATGCACAGTCATAAATCACATCAGATAAAGACCAGATAGCCACACCATGGGGAATTAATACTAGTGAGTTACTGAACACCAAAGTAAACCTGTGTCTGCCTTTACCAAGATGAATCACAAAAATCCCCACCCTTCTACGATCCTTCTTCAAATAATTCCTTCATTTGTGTGAGGTGCAGTTCCTGAAAGTAGCAAATAAGCTTGACTCAACAAATTACTATCTCGTTAAGTCTTCTGTCTCTGCTGAATTGATAGGAATGGTTCTCTTTTCTTTTGACCTGTGTGTTTCCCTCTCTTATTACATCCATGGCCTCTAAAGCACTGTGATTCAAGATAATTAACTCCCAGGTTTGGAAATATACTGTGTGTAGAGTGTATGACTTTCAGAGCAAGAAAACACATCAGCAAAGTGACTAGTAATTTTCTTTCCATATTATCGATCCCAAAGGTCAATTTTCTGAATTAATACTAAAAGAAAACAGCTTGTCATATTGCTGATGTATTCTCTCACTCTGAAAGTGGACTGAAGCTGGATTAAACCTTAAGATACTGCATATTACGCGTAGTAACACAAATGAGAAGCAATTCACAGGTGACCACAGCAGGATATGTTAAAAATTACTCTGCTACTACATATATCAGAATTTGTTAAGGTTTTGTTTTATATATATATATAAAAAATAACAGAGCCTTAAAATTACTGTAATATAGGAAATTAAGATTTTTGTTTTAAGAAAAAAAGAATGCGTACAGATATAACAGTGCATGTTCTTTAACAAAGTATACAATAAATCATTTATAATAATAGTTACAATGAGAATTACGATAAATTCATCATGGTAGTGATTTTACTTGCTGTGTTATAATGGCCAGTTCTGCTGTTTGCACTGCAAAATGTGAAGCTCCAAACACCTTAATCCCCTTAACTAAACACTTATCCTTTTCAGAATTACTTTTAATGGAAGCACTTGGAATGTGAAATATTTTGAAAAACTGGGTGTGCAATTGAAGGCTTAAATAAAACTTATAGTATCCTGGAAATATTGTGGAAATATCCTGCAATACTTCATTCTAAATAATATACTTTGTTATCCCATTAGTGTGCATTTACTTCCTGTGTTTAGGATGCGGGCTGCACATCAGGAAAAAACTAGCGCAGCAGTAAAAAACTAGTTGCTTTCTAAAGAACCACAAATCATATATTTTGGTAAAACAAACCAACACAACATTTTTCTTATGCTATAAAGAAGGCAAAATTAATATTGTGAGTATGAAAGACCTGTGTGCAGAACTGTAAAAAAAACTATTCATAATGCCATTGCTTTTCATGTAATTTCCTCACAGGTACCATGCAACTGGATTTTAGGCTTTAGGCAAAATTTAGGGTTAGACAAATTTTTGGATGACAGATGTATCAATGGCTACTAGAACGAATGCCTAGGTGCATCTTTCAGGCTGAGGGGGGGGGGAGGAAATGGGGCGCTTCTAGGGCCATCTGCTGGGACTCGAGAGCAGGAGGAGGTTTGTCCTTGTCTCTGCTTGAGATGCCCATGAGCATTTGGTGGGCCACCGTGTGCGACAGGATGCTGGACTAGATGGGCTGTGGCCTGATCCAGCAAGGCTTCTCTTATGTTCTTATGTTCTTATGTTCTTCCGTACAATTATCAGTATAGTTTAATTTTGAATAGATATAGAAAACATTATTTATTTCCAAACCAGTTTTAATTAATGGAACTACTTTTTTTCTGAATTACAAAACCATTTCTTAATCAAATTTGTATTATTAATTCCTAGAAAAATAAATGGGCTGAATATCTTTAAAATTCAAAAGTATATTTTCTCATTGTTGATTGATAACTTGATGTTTCCAAAACTCTTCCTTTATTGTTTCTCTTGGCTTGTAACATTTGCTTAATTATTCATTCATGCTGAAACTATTTACAACTTTTTAAAGTAAATATATTATTTTTCATAGCAAAAAAGTACTATAGTTATATATAATAGGAATAAAAGCACTCTGAAACAGAGTATTCCTTAGATATTTCTTGTTCCATTTTCTCACAATATGTACTTTTTTCTTTTAGTTTTTTATTTTCTGTAACAGTCTGCAGTATTAATATCTTGCTGCTGCATCAAAAAAGGAAGAAACAGGAAAGAAACAAAGCTTTCAATTGGGATTCTGCAGACTTTTATTTTATTTTATGATTGAAAGGCAACCTAATAGTGGATGGGCTCTTTACTTGAACCTATATACAGAGGTCAAAGGCAGCTGGCCCTTTATGAAGTGGAGCATTTCCCTCTGCAATGTAAAAGAAAACCCTGGGAAAATAGATAGTGTTTTTCAGAGCAACGCTAGACATTGTTTGAAGAGCTTTAATAGTTAAAAATGTTTTTGATGGAGTTAAGATCATTTCTTCTGTACTTGCACCTGGAACACTGCCACTAACCAAACTGTTTTATCTACATATTCATCTCAAATTTTCAGGCACTGTTCTCCAGAGGAAGAGGGCAAGTAACAAACCCAGTCTGCAGTGGTCTCTCTTCTCTGTTCGAGATAGACATCTAGTAGGCATTTAGAAAATTGTCCACACAGCTAATACAGAGCTAATTCATTTTTGTAAATGAATGTAATCAGAAGTCAAGTCTGGCAGAAGTAAAATACAGCAATTGCAGCAAGTGGATAAAGGAAGTCTTAGATTTGGGGTCGTAAAAATGAAATCTTGGTGAGACACAGAACACTGCTGTTAGTAATGGATATTGACCAGCTTCTTATTTATCTATTTATTTGCTTCAGCTTCCCGAAATAGTCGTGTCCTTTTCATTGTGTACCCAATAAAATACTGTGGTTATTTCTGGACTGTCAGTAAACTTTTTTTAAGTTTCCTGGCTTCTATGCTTCTTTTGCACCTAGACACTTGCTTCATTCTCTCTGCCCCTCTTCTCTCTCTTACCTACAAATAAAATGTATGCTTATAACAACCTGGAATTTTTTGGCAATATTCCTTGTCATTCCTCTCTTGAAATGTCAGTCAAAACAGCAACTTGTTTGGAAGTTAACAAAATACAGATTGAGCCCAGATACATCAGTGATTGGAAAGTGACCATATTACTGATCTTCCTGTCTGGACAGAAAATCCCTAATTCTAGAACATCTTCTGGTTACAGAATTAAATCCCTTTAATTCTAGAATATCTGGTCCTTGAGCTTATGTCACATTTTATTACTTTATATAATCTAAGTATTATACAATACTTATATTGTTTAAAAGAAATAATTTTCCTTCCCTTTAATAATTTTCCTTTCCCTAGGGGAAAAAAAGGTAGTGAAGAGAGAGCCTTGTTAAAGTGACAGACATATGCACTCATAAACCATGAATCATATATGTCTGTAGTTCATACTCTGTCAAGGACACACAGACAGGCACAGGAGACATGAATGTGGAATTTCATACTCTCTGAGTACTTCACTAGCACTTTCTCTCTCCTGTGCTGGTTTGGGTATCCATCTGATGCCCTTTGCTTGCATAGTGATGGATTGGATGGCTGTAAATCATCATAAATGGCTTCACTTCAGTGTATGCAAGTCACAAAGAGTCTGATGGTTGGTGTGACAAATCCCAGGAGGGGTCTGTTGCTTCAACAGTGGATTGCCACCATTTTCACTGGTCCATTTAATCAAAGCCATATGCATAGCTTTCTCTTCATGAACTGTTTCGATATAAGACATCTTATCTCCCCAGACAGAATTGACAGCTAAAACATCTTCATAAGGTTTTGTGTTAGGATCTTAAGATACTCAAAGTTTATTGGATAAAGCAAACACTTGGAAACCAGAAGGTTGCATGTTTAAGGCCCAATGTCTCCTGAAAAAATAATGGCAAAACCACTCCTGTATCTTCCCAGGACACTGTTAAATGTTTTCATGGCAACACCAGGAGTCAATTGTGATTGGATGATACCAAACAAAAACAACAGTTTTCAGGACTGCCAAACCAAAGATCAAATTAATTCTAATTTTCAGCCTCTGTAGTTTCCCATGTTGAATACTTTGATTTACTTCAATGTTTTCTTGGCAGGCAATATTTCAGCTTAACATCTGTCCTAAGAAGGTAATGAGACTTATGGCAACTATCATGTGAGTTCTAACTTCTTTAGGTGTCTTCTTGAAACTCATTCTTCAAGGAAAACTACTTCCTCTTTATTAAGTCATGTGTTTCGGTTTCCATATATATGCAGGGGCATAGAGAAGCCACACAAATACTTTAATGATTATTAAAAATAAAAAAGCAAAAAAAACCTGTAGCATTCCAGAATATAATTCTATGTTTCCTTAATATTGCATGAGATGGTAGAGATGGAACTTAACAAATAATTGTTACTATGTTTGGTTGTTATTAAGTAGCTGGGGCCCTTAGTTACATAAAGTAGTTTTAAAGTCAGGAATTCCTTACCAAAAGATTTCAGAAGTGAGCAAAATCAGATATCCAGCGTCCAGCCCAGTTGATGTCAACTCTCATACTGTATGATGTACTGTATTTTTAAAACATGTTTTAGGAAGAAAAAAAAGTCTAATCCTAATGCAGGGAACTGTTATATTCCCAGTTTACAGAGAGAAATGCCATGGAAAGCAAGGATATATATTATTTACGGGGGGAGGGGGGGAAATCAATGTAATGTAAAAAAAAAATAGAAAAAAAAGTTGTTGATAAGTGCCACTGTTCTTATCCTATATGGACTAAAATTTTAATTATGATGGATAATTGATCACCAGTTTGTAAAACAAATCATGTTTTGAATGATAGTCATTCAAAAGTTCTGCTTTCCTTACTATAATGTGCAAAATTGTTCTCCACCACCACCCAAGAGAAGACTACAAAGGAGAGCTAATAGCAAACATTTTATTTTGTTTTCCTGGGGAAAGTTGTAAATTTAGTTACAAACACCTAAAATCAGAGTTTACAGTAAAACTGCAACGCAGGACAAGCTGCATTGTCTCCAAATGCTTAAGACCCAAAATGCACACAAGCAACCTTTTAAGTTTACAGTCTTTTAATAGCCTTTATAAAATTAACAAGCAAATAACCTCTCTCTACAAACTAAAAAATGTGTGGCTGCTCTTTTGCTTACACATGACCTATTTGACTATGTGTTGCCACATTTTCTCAGCTTCTATCTATCTATCTATCTATCTATCTATCTATCTATCTATCTATCTATCTATCTATCTATCTATCTAACATGGACTGTGTACGCATGTGAATTTTCTTCTTGCAGTGGAAAAATGTGATTTTGTTTTCTTTAAAGTAGCCATTGGGGACTGAGATTATTAGCTAGTCACAGTCACTTTGCATTTTATATTGCATATCCTAAATGACACGGCTTCCTTATGTTCATGACACGCACTATCTTTCGACAAGTTGATTCTGCAATCTTGCATTTTTTCTTCAGATCACACTTATTTCCAACCAAGAAATGTGTTTAAGTTACACATGCATATCCATTGGTGCTCCTCAGACTGTTCATCCATTTTGTTTTGTTTTGTTTTGTTTATGCTCTTATATTTGAAGGTAATGCTTTTAATTCAATCAATAAAATCCACATTTAACCTGCTTTGTTCATAAAGTGGGTCTTTCTAAGTACATGTATGCATCTCTGAGTAAAAGAGAGTTTTTGTCCTTCCATTTGTTGCAAAAAGATAAGATACCATATTATTTTTTTGAATAAGGTTCCACATTAAAGGTTCTATTGTACATACCAACTGTGATTTTGCGCATGTATATAAATACTCTACAGTAAAACAGGGAATGAAAGACAGAAATTGCAGACTGTTTAATGAGAAATAATGAAATGCAATAACCAAAATTTTATATAAACACAGACATATGTTGCATTAGTAAGAAAACTAAATATTTTGTATTGATGCATGAAAAGTCCTACTCTAAAATGCTAATTCTCTGCTTACCCAAAACATTAACATGTGGATGGATTTTAACTGCATCAGCCAAGCTAACATGCTCAATGGGCAAGGATGAAAACAATTACATTTCAGTCATTATT
Source organism: Aspidoscelis tigris stejnegeri (assembly GCA_023333525.1). NCBI lineage: Eukaryota > Metazoa > Chordata > Lepidosauria > Squamata > Teiidae > Aspidoscelis > Aspidoscelis tigris. The sequence continues at coordinate 78,981,917 of JALMGA010000003.1, forward strand.
AGAGGACTTCAAATGCTGTTGGTGTGTATGTAAGGCAAGAACACCATATGCAAATCATAGGCATAGATTCTGAAAAACATCCAGAAAGAAAAGGTGAGGACAGAGACATACAGATAGACCTGTACCTTCCTATGGAAGACAAGAGATTTTTTAACAGCAACTGTGCAAGAATTCTCTATTACAACTTTGGTTGGAAATAGAAAGTAGAGCTTTGTAACAGTATAGCCAAAACATGACATTTTTGTGTTCTAGTATACCTAATAATCTTTATAAATCTTATCTTTTTACTGCTGTGAGTCACTGTAGAATCTTTGTGTGAAGGATAGGATATAAATACCTAAATTAATTAAATTTCACCCCATTTTCTCACACGTTTTACAACTTCACAAGTGATACTGTATTACTCTTGTAGCACTTGTTAGATTGCTATCCGAGTGTAGATTAAACATGTCCTTTTAATGTACTTTATTTTTAAAGCCTGTAAATTTGCTTGCTGTCTTAAAATGTATTAAACATATTATACTTGGTCTAGAAAATTACTGTAAATTTTTAAGAAAACAATTTTAAACTTCCTTTTATTAACAGAACCAATACAATAAATGTATTGCAAATTTTTGCAGTTTTATTTAGCTCAGATCTTTGTATATTTTTCTTTCATAATTTACAATGTATTAAAATTTATTTTTTAAGAAAAAGCCTAAGGAACTCCACTTGAATTCAGTACCATTTGTTTTTAATATAATTGTTTAGTATAAATTACTTTTTTAAAAAAGCTCTTTATAAAATAATATTTTCAATACTATATTAAAATATAATAGCCATGACAATGTGTGTTTAAAGATTAAAAGGTATATGCAATTGTTCTGACTAAAATGCTAATTTCTTACATCATTCTTGTTATTTAGAACTTATTTCCTTTTATAATCTGTGCTAACATCCAGAATAGAAGCCTCTGTATCTTACCTTAAACAGCGTTCATTTCCATTATTAATTCCCATAATTTATTCTTTTGTTATTATTCTACAACTAGCTGCCCAGATAAAAGATCTTTCTGAAAAGAGCAGAGCTGTGTTTTGTTTAAGATATCTATGGTGTAAAAAGTCCAGAAGATACAGTACTTGAAGAGAAATATTTCCTCACAGCTAATGATAATTTCCATGCACATATTACCTAATATTTATTCAACTGGACAACACACATTCAGCATGTTTTTGTTTGAGTTACCTTTTTCCTTCACTGCTACTACCTTTATCTAATAATGGAAAAGGTAAAAGAGCTGTACTGTCACCTAGTGGAAAAAGGTAGAAGAAGGCTTTACTTAACGTTTTATTTCTGTAACTTATTATTGCTTGAGAAAGTTCAAAATATACCACGTGTCAAATTAATGTCTATACAGAAGCAGTTAAGCTGCAAGAGGAAATTTATGGTGGCCAAAACTACAGTGACTGCATTTTTGTTACATTAATTGACAAATTCACTATGAATATATGCTTCAGTTATCCATCCTTTATTACAAAATGTTAAAAGAATTCATGTTTCCTCTTGGGAATAACATGAAGTAAATAATGTAGCACTAATGGTAGCTACTTAGCCTTAACCACAATATTCTTTATACCTGTCTGGGTAATAGTTTTCCTTCACACAATTCTACTCATTTTTTCTTGAAAGAAATGACTGGATTGGAACTCATTCGTTTAGCCTTCCACTTCTCTCTTACAAGAAATGTATACTTAAGATGCTGCCACATGCACTGAAAATTGTACAAAGGGAAAATTGTGACTGATAATGCTGGGGGAAACATCAACTTATCCTCTAATATTAAACATAGCAATCTAGCAGAAAGCCAGTGCATGTGGGAACACATTTATGGAATTTTACATCCTTGATGGTAAACTTTAGACATTTATGAAACACCTTTTTCTGTAGGAAGCCCTTAACACTTTTGTTCTAAGGGGACCTAATAAGTGAGATCCACCTCAATTACACTTGGTATTGTGCAGGAATCCTTAACTTGTACTCATGATTTTAGGATGGACAAGGACAGACACAGGCTGTGTTCAGACATAAAAAAGGAGTACCTCAGAGGTGCCTCTGAGGCATCTCAGAGAAACCGTTTGTGGCCTTCTCTAATCCGCCTATTCTAGCGCAGAATGTTTACGAGAGGGGAGAGGGGCAGACTGGTGTGTGAACAATCCCACCTTGAAGCCTCCTCTGAGAAGCCTCTGAGACAGAGATTATTTTTCTTTTTCTTCTGCAGTGGCTATTCACAGCCTCAAGATGTGCCTACTATCACATCTTTTAGGCACTTACTGAAAAAAATATTATTTTACTCATGAATTCACAGTTTGAAAAACCAGTTTTAACTTTGTTTGACTGTTTTACATGTTTTCAACTTTATTTTTAGTTAATTAATTACTTAATTGTATTTCTAGCCCACCCTATGCCCAGAAGTCTTGAGGAGGATCACAATATAACCAGTGTAAAACACAATTAAAAACGAACTTTGGCATTTTTTAAAGATGGTGAAGAAGCACGGGAAAATTTTAAATAAATAAATAATAAAATAAGATACATCTGTATCCCATGTGAGGAATAAGCATCACCCTTACTAGATTATGTGCAACAGGGTATGAACTAAGAACTACGGGGTGAGATCCACTGGCAACTGCTACCCAGATGTGACTCGGTATTAGCAAAAATTCCTTAGGTTAGTGTAAGGACAGTCCTATTCCTTGCCTTTCTCCATTTTTTTCATAGCACCCTAACAAATATCTGTACAGTCTGCTTTGGACCGTTCTGGTCTTCAACAGCACCAGTCAACCAGGCAGTAAGATTGTATGAGTGACAGTCTTGCCAAATTAATTATTTGGTCAGATCTGGAAAGATTTATGAATAAGCACCATATACATTTCACACAATAATTCACACTATTCAACGCTTTTTCAAAAAGCCAAACAAAGAAATGACCACACTGATTTTGCTTTGGAGTGCATAAAATAATGGACTAGACCCAGACACAACCCTATTTATATGTTCCCCCCAGTAAATACCATTGTACAGAGTGAGATATGGTGGCACAAGTAACCTGGAACCTCCTTTTTGAGGTATATGTATGAGTTTTACAGAGGTCCTTTCCCCCACCTCAGTGGCATTAAAAAAAAACACATGCTCATTTCACATTTACCATCAAATCATTCATTCAAATATTCACATTCACGGTAGAACATTTTCATGGCTTTTTTCCTCTTGAAAGCATCTATTTTCACCAGTAAAATACCAGTCACCAGTTAAATCAAATTTCCATATTTGTGAGCCAAGAGCATTGTTGATACTTCCGTTTCAATGAGAAATTTTGCTAATTTGAAAATTCGATCAAATTTTGAATGTGAATTCATTCACGTACATTCCTAACAAGAAGCTCTGACAAATTCCAAATAGGCCTGCTTGAGTTTGGACAAGTTTCCTTTCTTTGCTTTCCTTTAAACTGCCATGATTCTTAGCCACAGTTGCCATGCTAAGCATCCTGTTATTGGAATTCTGAATTCCTTGGCTGTGAGAAGATTCTCACTTGCTTAGTGTTTCAGTAACCCACCTCTCAACAAACAACTTCTGCTATAAACAGCAATTGTGTTGAAGAATGGTAGGAAAATGTTATACACTGAAACTAGCCCTGTATGTAGCCATAATTTCAGGTTTTATTAAAAAAGAGATACTGTACAATATTTATCACATTTGTTTCTATTTGGATTTTACTCAAATAAAGTACGTTTCTGGGAAGGGCAAACATTACCCTGCAAAGAAAAACAGTAACCAGCCTAACTTAGGGCTTCTGAAAACTCACTATGCCTGCTCCTTCCTTCCTTCCTTCCTTCCTTCCTTCCTTCCTTCCTTCCTTGCTTCCTTCCTTTCGTAGCATGTTCCCAGCTGACAAATTCAATGCTGTACCGAATGCCAGCAATATGTTGGCATTTTTAAAAACAGTGAGAGAAATGCAGCATTTTATGGCAATATGTCAAGTGTATCTGCCAGACCTATCGGGATACCAGCTTGGTGCCGCCATTTTCTCCACACTTAGAAAGTCCGTTTAGATTGACATACTATATAAATATAATATTTATAGGCTGGTAGTGATTAGAATACTGTGGCCATTCAGTGGTGCCAGATATATTTGTTTAATTATTCTAAAGCTTTATCCATACAACACCGGTGTCATAAATATGTTCATATTTACCATCATCTTTTATTTACCTGTTTTACCCTGTAACTCAACAACCTTCTGTTTATCACATTTACTTTAAAGCAAAGATTATGTTACCACGGCCTTCAGGAGAAGCCCACACTGACAAAACTACAACCAAAATTACTTTTTATATACTTTTTATAAGGTTTCAAAAATTAGTGTCAATAAACTTCACCAAGGTAAATTACGCCAGTTTCAGTTTGACATAAACTGTTCATCTGTATTGCTTCCCCCATCCCCTGAAACCTACATGGAGAGAATCTTTAAAATAGCCATAATCATCATCATTAATTATCCTACTAATACAATCTGTCCACAGTACCCAAGAGATTTAAACAGAGTTCAGTTACTTTGTAATATCTGAAATAATTTGGTTGTCTGGAAGTAACAGGTATGCAATGAAAACCAATTTGTACTTGATCATGGTGGTGAGCAGGCCAGACAGCCAAGGTTAATGAGACCTAGAATAATCTAGGACATTAATGATAGCAACACAATTGGAAGTTACAGCACCTGAGACAGCTGTGACTTAATGCACTGGATTTTATTTGAAGGAGGGAAAAAAGATAGGGATGGAATTATGTATAATTTTCATTCCAACCTAGGGTTATAGTTAATCTTCCAAGATGAAGAAGATAATTAAAAATGCAGTCCTTCTCAACTGCATTGAAAATATTCAATGCAAAATAAGTAATAGAGTGAAGAATAACATTGTACAGATATAGTGCCTATTTAAAATGTTCTTCTGTACTTTCCATTATGTTCCTGAACTGGGTACCCCGCCTCGACCATAAAGAATGGCAAGAGGGAAGATTCCCAGAAGAGTAACTGGGGAAGGAAAATGTAAGATATTCTGAAACTTTTGGGAAAAGCGTTCATGAGTCTAATAAGATTTATAAATCCGATTACAAAAACTATTGTCTCATTAACAAGATACATAATATATGAATTCCATTATATAAGCAATCATACGATACTGAATATTTTCCAGAAACGCAATTTTTGAAGTGATTTATTTACCCTGATTTTTTAAAGAAAAATCAACATTTAGTTTATCGAGACTCTATGGGTGTCTGTGCGTGTGTGTGGTAATGAACATGGTTTGCATTGCTATTGATATTTTGTCATCAATTCAGATGTCACTCAATGCATCTTCTTTGCATACAGATAAAAAATTCCATCTCTGATACCTCCTTGATCACCACAGAAAGTCTATGGAACTGTGATCACCACAGCAAGTCTATGGAACTGTAATTGAACCTTTTCTGCATTTAGTGTTTTTCTGGGATAAATCCTGGAATGAGGCCCTGCTGTTCACATGCTAGTACAGGCTAGGACAGGCCCCACGATGTTCTCATTCATGATTTGTTCACATTGAACAAAGCACAGACCCAAAGTGGCTCCCTAGCCCAGTAATAGCTGTAGACCTTCACATCAAGGTCTACACCCAGCCAAGAGCTGGTATCCCATACCACTGAGGTCTTCAGACAGCACAACCCGCATGATCAGATATACCATGAAGGACCCTTTCTAGCAACACTGCAAGTCTGTCCTGAAAACACCCTAGCTGGAAACTCTGAAGACCAGGAACAAAACAGGGAAAGATGGAGAAAGGCCTATAGTCACTAGAAGTAATTCAAGGTAATTTATTTTTAACGTTATTAACTCATTAAAATGATGTACTTTAAAATAAATCACTTTAAAAGCATGATATCCTGCCTTTCCTTGTATAATTATAGGCTATGTCAATGTGTGCCCTAAGTTTATTAGGACTAGGTTATTTGATGAAGTGTAGCTTTCTATGCACATCTTAAACCTGCTCATGCTTCTATCCTCAAATAAATTCCTCCTGTTTGTGTCCTGCTCTAGGTAAATGTAAGAGGGGCTTTTAGTCTATATTCTTCTGCTTATAGAACTATGTACTACTGCATCAGGGAAGTACTACCTCTGTTGAATTTTCAGTATTGCTCAAACATTTTTGTACACATGTATCATCATCATCCTCCTTGACGCCTAAGTTGGAGAGTGTTGTGAGGCTAATGTTCCAGCTTTAATATTGTAGTTTAATTCTTCCACTTTTTACATTTTCTTGGTTGTTTAAATGCAATTTTGTTGATGTGTATTATTAAAAAGTTATGAAAGGCACTACGGAAATATTTTAAAGAATATGGCTGGTGAATGTTATCTCTCTCCTCTTTTGCCTTCTTCCCTTCAAAAGGAAACAAGGCATTAAAGTATCATAAGGAGAATAAGCTGCCTGATTAGTTAAGATTGTCTGTGCAGATCCTGCTTCATGTTTTGCCACTAAAGGCATATATGTAGAATAAAGATATGACAATATTTCCTATCTGTTCCCCAATAGGCCTAGTATTCAGAACTTACAGAATTGTTCTGGGTCTGTTCCTAACAAGAATGCATGGCAAATTATATTGATGCATCCATCAGTCCCAAAGATAGTAAAAGGCCAAATGTGTTGTTTGGAATGCCCAGTAAATAATCTATTGTAGATACCAAATGTGATTTTATGCTTAAGTGTAAATACTCTGTGCCAAAACAGGGTGTGAAAGAGAGAAATGATAGCTTGTTTAAAGAGAAATAATAAAATGCAATAATCGACATGAGATTTTAAAAATCCTTGCATCAGTCAGCAAACTAAATATCTTAAACTTGTTCGTGAAACTCCAAAATTTGAAGTTTGATGTGCTTGCATGGCACATTAACATATAAGTGGATTTTAACTGCACCAGCCAAGCAAACATGGTCAATGGGCAAGGATGATGACAATTAAATTTCTGCCATTATTGGAGAACTTCAAATGCTGCTGAAGAACACCACATGCAAATCTCGTGCATATATGCTGAAAAATATCCAGAAAGAAAAGGGAGAGAGAGAGAGAGAGAGAAAACCCAGACAGCTGCACTCTTCTATGGAGGACAGACGGAGCAAAAAAGAAATTGCTCTTAACAACAGTGGTGCAAGAATTCTTAGTGGTGAAGAATTACTCACTTCAGCTGGAAATAAGAGAGCTTTATAACAATATTGCCAAAAAATGTCGTTCTCACGTTCTAGAAAAACTGATAATCTTTATTAATTTTATCCTTTTACTGTTGTGATCAATCCTGGGACCTCTGGGTAAAAGACAGGATATAATTATTAAAACAAATACAATAAATTTGCACCTATTTTCAACTCCACAAGAAAAATCATATTTGCTAGATAGCTATAATTGTATAAATTAAACATTTTTCTTTTAATGTACTTTCACTTTTAAAAACCAGTAAACTTATTTGCTTTCTTAAAATGTATTCAGTATTTTGTACTTTGTCTAGAAAGTCATTATTATATTTAAGAAAACAAATCATTATAAACTTCCTTTTATTAATAGAACCAATACAATAGATACATTGCAGAGGCAGGGACAAGGTGCACTAACTATAGAGCAAAATGTCCTGCTCTGACGTTGCCCTTTTCCTCTTATTTGGCATGCAGTGGCCATTAGAGATGTGCACAAATGCAATTTTTGGGATTTGATTCAATGTGAATCTTTCAAATTCAAATTTACACCATTAGATTTGAATTAAGCAAATTTGAATCTATTCGTTTGAATTTTCAATTTGAATTTGCACTTACGAATGTCAACAACATTTGTCTGGGCCTCTACGCATCATTATGCATCCCGTACACATCTGTACGCATCCCGTATGCATCCCGTTTTCATCTCGTACCGATCCATACAAATACGTACAGATGCGGGAAAGATGCATACGTGTAAGTAAGCATTGTGTATGTATCCATATATATACGAATGTCCAAATAATTCAAACGAATAGATTCAAAACATTGAAAATTGTTCAAATGTCCAAATTCAAACAAATTCGATCAAATTTTGAATGTTTCGAATATTCATGCACATCCCTAGTGGCCATGCAGTCACTGAGTCACCAAAGGGGCAGCCTGTGCCTGTGGAGTGCATGGGGGTGAAAAATCAGCTGTAATATGCAGATGCTGGCACTCCCCAAGCCAACCCAGGCAGCAACTGCATCAATGGTCCACAGGACACCTGAGCTGAGCCTGAGTTAGCTCCCTAGTCCAGGTAACTCCTACCTACCCATCCACCTCCATATCCACAAAACCAAACAGTGTATTAAACTAGAGGGTCACTATTCCCATGCCCCCTTTTGTGATGTCTGCATTTAATGGCAAAAGTCAAATGATTAGATTATTAAATTATTCTATAGTTAACAAAAAGGGGTACCAGGAATCTAATATAATTCAAGATTTCTTTCTGTAGTCCACAAAACCATAACAGGCATATACACTCATAGTTTATAGTGCTGTTAACAGGTAGTGATGGACAGCTAGACTTCACTCTTCTTGCTACATACCTAATGTGCATTCTGGGTATCACAGGGTAGGCATAAGTGCTCAAATCAGCCTGTGATAGATGTTGTTAATGCATTGTTGACTTAGGCTAGCTTGTCCTGTCAAGCTTCTAATACTTCAAACAAGTCTCTTCATGTTTCTTTATATAACAGCTTATTTTACTCATCTTACCTTTGAGGTGGCTGCCACTAAAAATACTTGTTTCCATAGTAATAGAAGCCCAGAAGAGGCCTTCTGGGTCAAGGGGCACTTAGAATCTCTCTTTCTTCAGCTAAGCACTGGCTGCACCTCTCTTCCGAAATGTGTATTTTGGCTCCACCTTCCCTCTTCTTCCAAACGACTAGTAAATGATAACGAAATAGTTAAAGAAATACGAATGGATATCTGATTTCATCTACCTGGACAGTCTGGCACTGTCTAACAATAAACGAGTGTTCTTAAGTCACAGCATTTCATTGGAAATGAGGCAGAACCTGTGTATTTTAACAGCTTTTTACAACTTGTAACCACTAGAAAATTTATTTTGCTTTCTCGGGGAACTCCAGTGAAATGCCCCTAATTTAAACTGAAGAGTCTTTCAGCCTTGAAGACAAAATGCATTTCTGCTGAGCACCTGAATATGTACAGGTGAATCCAGAAGACTGCAATGAAAGATAGTTTGTCTTCTGACCAGTCTGACTCACTTCCAGTGCTGTGATCATTTATTATCCAGAAAAGAAAGGTTGGCTTTCTGCTCTGCAAACAGTGGTGGTCTTCGCTCCATGATGAATAGATTTGCCATGTCTGCTCAAAAATGCATGATGACATAGACTTTCCAAAACGTCTCCCAATGCCTCCCCCAGCACTCACACCTGGTTTTTAAAAAACATGTGTGCGAGAGCAAGTCAAGCACTTAGTTGTATATCATTCCTCTTCAATTTGTTACACAAACTCAGGGTTACTGCTACAAAATATATTACCTTTAAACACTGATGGATTCATTCATCCTGATACCAGCTATGATTATTAATAAATATGATTGGCAAAAGTTCTGGTGTCGGAGCAGTGTCTTGGGCTAGGAATCCAAGATTTGGGTGCAGTTCCATCAGAGCTTTGGGACTCAATTGGAATAAGAAAGAGGCGGGGACCATTAACTTGGAATAAAAGCCTTGGACATCTGAAATGCTTCCAAAAGCAAAGGAAGGAGATGTGGCATTTTGCAAAACAAAAACAGATCTCTCCATTGAATTACAAATTGCTGTTGGTTCCTGCATCTGATGGCCCACTCAAGATTCTGCCTGGAGGCTAGAACAAGGGTTACAAAACAACTATCAGTCACTGGGGTTTCTGGAAAAAAAAAAGAGAAGATATCTTTTTAAAAGAATATATATATAAAAATTTGGAGTGCCCTGGGAAGGGGATCTTACTAAATGTTTCATAGATGAGAGAATTTGCTGAATTCATATGAGCTATTCCATTACATTTTTAACCTGAAGGAAATAACAAGGAAAACTTCATCAGTACTGGGAATGTCAGGATTTCTGTTGGGCTGGTTTACACCTTTTGTCTACCCCTTGGATAAGAGTGCCTGGAGGGAGTCAGAGAAAGGTCAGGGGATGCGCCAATCAGAAATGTTAATTTAAAGTAACTTCCATAATACAGGAATGGTAAGGGAGAAGAACATCTTTTTTTTTTAAGGAAGTGGATCTTATAACACCTGAGCCATTCCATTATACTCTGTCTTAAAAGGAATAACAAGACCAGGATTTCTCTGAAAGACATATGCTTACAGGACCGATGAACTTCTTTTAGGACAGACTGAAGGGAAATTACCTTTGCAGGAAGAGCTCTGGAGATGTTGTTAGGGTAATTTTTGCATCTTTTTGGGAGAAATTACAGGACACTGCAATTTCTTTTATTAACAAAGGAAGGACCATAATCTACAGATTTTTTTTGTTTTGTTTTGTTTTGTTTTGGTTCCAATTTCTGGCTATAAGAAAGGCAGAGAAGAGATGGAGTTCAGGAGTCTAGGGCAAGGAATGTCCCTCTCCTCATCTAGCCAAAAAGAGTTTCCTGCCATGGAAAGCTAGGAAAAGACCACAGACACTTTGCTGTTATTTTCATTTTTTTTTTCCTTCTCCTGCTACACAGAGCTGCATTTTAAATTTTGAAAGTTGTTCTGAATTTGGTTTGGTCAGAACAATTGCAGAAGCCCATTTCAACTGTTTTTATTTTTATTTTTATTTTTTGAGATATTTTCCTCATTTTTTTAAAAGGGATCATTTTTCTTTATTTTTTATTTTTGTTTTCCATTTTTGTTCCTGAAGAGGCACAGATCGGCTGAAATCTCCCATCTAAGGCACAGTGGTGAGAGCAAATTCCATTCCTCCTTACTTCCCCCTATTTTCTATAGTTTTTATATTTTGGTTAGGGAATACCTTTAGTATTAAGGGTGATTTTTCTACCTCCTTGCTGGCTTGGGCACATTTCTTCCCCAAAACTGAAATTACGAGTTTGATGCATAGAATTATTCTGATATAGGCTGTTTAGTTATTTAGCCATGTTTAAAGTCCTTGCATGTTTGTCCTTGTTTTGCTTAAATGTCTAATGATTCCATTTCAAATTCTCTTCTGTATTTCTAATAAATTATTTGCTCTGGTTTAACAAGAAATTCTGGCTTTTGAGTCTAAAACGTGTTTTGTCTCTGTTTTCTGGTTATTCCTCGTTATTAAAACCTGTAGATCTAGCTACTAATTCCCCCTAAGAAAAAAAGTTAAATTTGGTGTTTCTGGGTTTTAAAATAGCCCAGATTATCCACATTTGCTTACAGTTTATTACTGGAGCAGATCTGGTAACAGATTTATTGGTGGAGAAACGCGGGCAGCTTATGGGCGAGGATTAGCCATAAAACAGAGCTTTTTGTGCTTTTAAATTCAATCTTTTGGTGATTGTGGTGAACTGATATTTTGGGTTGTGAGGCAAAATGGCAGAAGGGTCTGTTCTTAAAAAGCCAGTCAAACAGGATCGCCTCAGGAAATGGATAGTTAAACAAGGCAGATCTGTGTGGGAAAAAAGGACATTTTGCAAAGTTGCAGACCCCAAAGAAATACTGGTGAAAGGATTTGAAGAATACATAGACAAACATAAATTTAGCATTCATAAAGAGTCAAAAGTTTCTGTTTATGTGTGGGGAAGTTGGTATGCAATAGGGGACCTGACAGAAGATTTGAAGGAATTAAGACAAGAGAGTGAAGCCACTATAAATGATTTAAAATCTCAGTTGAAAGTGTGTTCTCAGGAGTGGGCTGATCAGGTAGAGAAACTTAGGCGGGAGAAGCAGGATTTGAACCAGCAGCTCGAGGCCTTAAGAGCAAGTGCTGCTATTCAGAAGGCTCAATTGTTAACAGAAGCTGAGTCTTTCAAAAGAAGTGCTGATGTTGAGAAGTCTAATTTATTAGAGGAATTACAGTGTGTCAAACAGAATTCAGTTGCAGAGAAGGTTCATTTGTCTGGGATGATACAGGATCTCCGGGTGCAGTTGTCTGAATCTCAGGAAGCCAGGCAAAAGGCAGAACAGCAGCAGTTTCTTTTACAGAAACAGCTAGATGATGCAAATATAACTTCAAAATTCCTCATAAATCAAGCAAAGAATGATTTAAAGCAGATTTCTCACGTTGATTGTGAAAATAAAATTAAAGGATTGGAAAAGCAGTTACGGTTGCAGACCGGGGTTGTGGCAGCAATTCGAGCGACCAATCCTACTGAAGCTGAGGCACAGGCATTGCTTTCTAGTTTCGGGAGAGAGCAGGAAGCTGTAGCTTCTCAATGTGGGCCCATTGCTTTGGTTAGCCACGGGGAAACGCATTTAGCTACCTCTGGTAATCAAAGTAATATTGCTCTTATCAAAACTAAACAGGTGGCTCGAGTTACAGATGATGGGTCGGTTCAGAAAGAGAGAATTCTTGAGAGTAGGGTTTTTAAACCTTCAGAACTTTTGTCCATATCGAAACAGCTGGGCGAACTAAACAAAAGTACAGCTCTTTCATGGATATCAAAAGTCTGGAAGCGGTTTGACAGTTTGACAGGGCAGGATCTAACAGAGTTGGCGAGAGCTTGCCTAAGACCTGAGGATCTAGTAACCTTTGAAATTGATATGGACCATGTATGTACTGATGACATTGAGATGAGAGAATGGATGTTGGCTTTGCTTGCAGTTTTTTTTCCTGGCAAAAGTATTTCCCGGTTGTTTTCAAATGAGGTGCAATCTCCACATGAATATCCAGAAGCTTATTTGCAGCGTAAACTCATTTTAGGCTTGCTTTCTGGAGATGCTCCGGAAGGAGATGAGGAAAGGCAGGGTGAGGAAGAACAGGAGGAATTTGACGAGGAAAAACATAGTGCTTTCATTGGGTTCCTGTTGGAAGGGTTGCTTCCAGAAGTCAGATTGGCTATGGCACCTTTTAATTGCAGAGGAATCAGGTATCAAGAATTTGTGAGTGATGTGCGTAAGGTAGCAAGAATTATGAGGGAATCTGGGCAGTTAAATGTGAAGAAGAAAGAGAGAGTGCAGAAGGAACCGATTGATACCATTCAAGTGGCTTCTCAAGCAACCGCCAGGAGGTTTCAATCTGCAAATGGAAGGCAGCAGCAAGGTTTTGGACAGGGGAGACAGGTTCCACAGTCCCAGTTTCAGCAGCCAGCCTCGCAATTGCAGAGGCAGGAACAAAGTTTTAGGACTTTGGTTTGGAACACTTTGAAAGAGGCTGGGTTTGACATGAAGTATTTTGATAAGAAACCTGACCATGTTTTGTTTGAGGCCTTGATGAATTGGAAACAGGGAACAGAAGCTGTTTGTGCTCAGCCAGTGGTTCCAGTTGCAAATGGACTATTTGTGCCATCTACCCAGTTTCCGGTAAATGGAGCAACTGCACCAAGTGCCCCGCCTTTGCAGGTCCAGTGAGGGTGCCCGGCTCAGCGTTGGTGTGATGGGACGGATGTTTCATTGCAAACTTCTTTGGTGTCTGTGAATCTGGATACGTTTTCGAATTTTAGGGGGTTAGTTGAGCCTGGGAATTTTGCCCCGAATGAAAAAAGAGTGTGTCCTCCAAGTGAGATTGAATGTGCAAGAGAGAGGCAAGAGGTCTTTCAAATATTGAAAGCTGTAACTGGTCCACCAGTTAAGGAAATTGTTGCAGGAAGCAGCAGTGCTTTAAACGTTTCTGCTGTACCTCTTCATCCTAGAGATCATCTAGCTGAGCCCGCAGCTATGAATTTGCCTGTTGGTTGTCAAAGTGCTTTTAAGGTCAATGAATGTCCTGTTGCTCCTATTGTGGAACAGAATCAGTGTGTGGATGCAGGAAGAGGAATGTGTGATGATTTGCAAAGGGAATCTTCACCAGCTGATGTTCTGGCAAATGTTTTCAGTCAGTCCACTTCAGAAGGAACCTTTGTGGGGTTTGAAGACACGCCTAGTCCTATTGAGGGGACTGTAGGCGGGGAATTGGTAGATTCTGAGCTGACAGAACCTCTTTTTAGTGAAAAAGAGGAATCTCAGAGTTCCAATTCAAGAACTTCACTGGAGGTTGGAAGTGTACTGGATGATGGGAACATTAGTACTCGCAGCAGTGAGCAAGAGTCAAGCCAGTCTCAGTGTGGAAGCACAATTGAATCATTGGATTCAGCTGTGGCAGAAATGATTGGTTCTCTAGCAAAGAAACCATTGCATCCTCCTTTGCATATTGATTGTAGTTCTGATAGTTCTGATTCTGAGGATGAGATGGGTCAAGAGTTAGCATTTGCACAAGATGAAGTTGAGGCAGTAAGAAAGGCTGAGGCCAGGATGGCTGTGGTAAGGACTTGGAAATCTAGGGAAATGAAGAGGTCTGGACCCAAACACAAAAACTTGCCTTCACAAGTGATTGCTCCTTTTCAGCCTGATGAATGGGGCAGACCTTGGGTTAAAGTAAAGATGGGCGATCCTGTGCGTGAGGTGTTGTTGTTGGTTGACACTGGGGCATCTCTGAATGTGTTTGATCCTGATTGGGTTAATGGAGGAACACAAACTGACCATCAGATAGACTTGATTGGATATGGAGGTTCAATTCAGCCTGCTGCTGTCTGGGAAGGAATCCCAGTGCAGGTGGGAGGATTGAAAGTCTTGACTAAAGCTTGTGTGTGTAAGGGGACAGAGGAAGGAATTCTGGGCGTGCCTTTTCTTAAGGAAAATGGTTTAACTGTTGATTTGGCAAATGGGTGGCTTTGGCAGATGGAGAATCCCAAGTTGGAAATCTCTGCAGTACATCGGTGTGCAGCTGTGAAAGCTCCAATGGCCTTGTTGTATGATGTTTCGGATAGATGGGTTCAAGAATTCCCAAATGTGTGGATTAAAGATAAAACAGAGTGTGGTAGAATTGATGCTTGTGAAAAAGTTGAGGGTCCTGACCCTAAGCCACAGAAGCAGTATCGTTACCCAGTAGAAGCTGCTGAGGGAATTCGTGTGACAATAGAAGGGTTAGTGAAGCAGGGAGTGCTAGTGAAGGGAGTGTCTACTTGTAATTCTCCTATTTGGCCAGTGAGGAAGGCAGATGGCAGTTGGCGTTTGACAGTGGATTTTCGTGCACTTAATGCTGTTACTCCACAGATTGCACCAGTGGTGGCTAAGTACAATGAAATTTTAATAGCTGTGTCAGCTGGGGCTACATGGTTTAGTGCCCTAGATTTGGCTAATGCTTATTTTGCAATTCCTCTTTCACGTGATTGTTGGTATAAATTTGCTTTTACTTTTGGAGCACATCAATTTTTGTTTACAAGAACCCCCCAGGGCTTTCATAATTCGGCGGCTATCTGTCATCGGTATGTTTCTGCCATGTGGGACAGGTTGTCCCCTCAGTCGCAAGGTCATGTTTTGTCATACGTAGATGATGTTCTGATTTACGGGAAGTCACATGATGAGGTGGCAAAAATTACAGAAGAGGTGTTGTCTATAATTGATAAGACTGGTTTTAAGGCATCCCGTGAGAAGGCACAGTTGGTGCAGCAATCAGTAAAATACTTGGGTGTTGTACTAGGGCAGGAAGGACGAACTCCCGATGTGCAGAGAGTGGAAATGATTGCGAAGTTACCAGCCCCCACAGATATGCATTCATTGCGGTCATTGCTGGGTACTTTAAATTTTTCAAGGGAGTTTATTGAATTCTTTGCAGAAAAGGCGAAGCCGTTGTATAGTTTATTGAAGAAGGGCCGTGTTTGGGATTGGGGACTTGAACAGCAAGAAGCTTTTGCCACCCTGAAACAGGACTTAGCAAGAGCCCCTGCACTCATTTTTCCTGATCCTAGTTCTCCATTTGTGATCCAGCTAGCATTTTCAGACACGGCTGTGGCAGCAAGTTTGTTGCAAAGGAAGGAAGGAAAACTAAGGCCAGTTGCTTATGCTTCTAGACTTTTGAACAGCACAGAACAAACCTTTAGTCCTTGCGAGAAGGCTTGTTTGGCGTTGGTATGGTCTTTAAAGCATTGGGAATACATTATTGGAGGATCAAAGGTGATCATCCACACAGCTCATTCTCCCTTGAAGTATATTGTTTCGGGAAAAATACAGGATGGACATGTCAGCAATCCCAGGATTGCACAGTGGACACTTGCATTAGTAAATAGAGGAGTTAATTTTAAGAAAGAATCTGTGGAACCACCTTTGCCTTATGGGTTAATAATTGAGGGAACAGAACATGAATGCCCTCTTCCCACAATTGAGAAAATCCCTTGGGATGTTGAGTGGGGTGAGACCCATCAAGAGGCAGAACGAAAAGGATTTGAAATTTGGTATACAGATGGCTCTTCTTTTCATGACAAAGGTAAAGCTAAAACTGGCTTTGCCGCAGTTAGAGTTAAGGACAATTTTATCTTGAAAGGGGTAGTGCGTCCTCATTCCGCTCAAGTGGCTGAAATTCAGGCTATTTTGGAAGTATTTAAATTTGTTAGCAAGGATGTTCCGGTTGCTGTTTATACGGATTCAGAATGGTCAGCAAGGGCATGTGTTACTTGGCTCCCTATTTGGTTGAAGAGGGGAATGACAACAGCAGATGGTCGGGTAGTGGCGCATGCAGGGAGATGGAAAGCGATTGCTGATCTTTTGATATCTCGTACTGCTCCTACTTGGGTAACCCATGTCCCTGGTCATTCCAAGAAGAAAGGCTTGGCAGCTGAATGGAATACAAAAGTGGACTTGTTGGCAAAAGAGGTAGCAGCAGGAGATGAAGGTGAATGTGAAGATGTTGCTCCAGTGGATCCCATTAAGACTAGGAGCTCCAATAAGAGTCCCATTACCTTAGATTTGGCTGTCTTGCAGGAAGATGATGAAGAGATTGCAGATTTAATTAAAGCAGGGAAAAGTCCCTCTGGTAAACTGGAAATAGTGTGTCAGGATGGTGTTTGGTGGGCAAAGGATAAGAATGAGGGTTTGCATTGGATAGTGCCTAAGAATATGAGAGATGAATTGGTGGAATTCATTCATAATCAAGGGCATCGGGGGAAAGAGGCAACCTTAGATAGAGTAAAGGATGTTGGTTGGTGGCCTGGAAGGAAGGAGCAGGTGGACAGATGGATTGATAACTGTCTGGCTTGTGCCATGGTGAATGCTGATGTGTCCGGTCCCAAGGCTGCATTAAAGCATCAAAGGATAAACGGTCCTTGGAATAGGCTTCAAATTGACTACATTGGGCCTTTACCTTTAACTGCTAGAAGAAATAAGTATTGTCTCGTGGTGGTAGATCCATTTAGTAAATATGTAGAAGCAATTCCCACACATGATTGTACAGCAGCCACCACTGCAAGGGTGTTGTTCAATAGTGTCTTTTCTAGGTGGGGTCTCCCACAGGAATTAGATTCAGATAGAGGCCCTCATTTTGTAGGTGAAGTGATGAAGGAGCTATGTGCAGCTTTGGGCATTAAGCAAAGGTTTCATGTAGCAAGACATCCACAATCTTCTGGGCAGGTGGAAAGGACCAACAGGACTTTAAAAGAAGCTATCAAAAAGCAATGTAAAAGCAATGGTAAAGATTGGGACGAACGTCTACCTATTATTCTAATGGCATTAAGAGGATCAAAGGCCATTCACGGTTATAGTCCTTTCCAGGTGATGACTGGAAGACGCATGAGAATGCCAGAATCTTGGTGGCTTGGATTGGAGATTCCTACCGAGTGGACTGAGAAGGTAGTTAGTGATGTTTGGGTGCAGACTTTACTGGAAGAGATTGCAAAGGTTCATATGGAAGTGTCTAGGAAGCTGGGAGAGGTTCAAAGGAACATGGATAGGAAATTAGGATGGGTACGAAATCCAGTGGTCTGGGAAATTGGCCAACAGGTGATGTATAGGAAGTTTTCAGTAGATGCCCATGTGTTAAGTAACAAATGGGATGGGCCTGCTACTATTGTGGACAGAATTAGCCCTGCTGTATACAAAGTAGAGATACTAGATAAAAAGACAAAGAAGCCATGGGTTAAGTATTTTCATGCTTCCCAGTTGAAGGTTTGGAAGGGAACCCCTGTTGATGAGAAAGGATGAAGGGGACTCTGTGTATGGTCAGAAGATAGGTTGTTAATCACAATAGTGGAACTTCTGCCATTTTGCATTAATAATCTGAATCAGTCAATTATCTAAACCCTTTCTCTTTCCTTTTCTTTACTCTCTTTGACTCTGAAAATCCTATCCTTTGGAGACTGATGTTGTTTTTGTTTTTTATTTTCCTCTTATGCATGTAATACCGATGGGTGTTTATTTTGTTTTCTGCAGGAAAAAAAAACATGGCATTAAATGGAGTTTTGATTCTGATGTACCTGGAGATGATTTTACAAATAGAGTCCCAGGGCTATATTACTCAATTTGTCACTGATTGGCAATATAACATTAAAGCCAGGTGCCAGTGGACTTCATACCCTGGTATTGAGGAGGTGGTAAAATCTATAGAAATGGAGGAATGGTACAGAGGTAGATATCCCCTAGAAATAATCACCCGGATTTATTTCCCACCTGATAAAGGCCTCTATTCGAGCCTTATTATTTTTGGACCTGATGGCCATCAAGCTGTGGATGTCCAGTATGACAAGTTTCCTTTGCAGCGGGCTAAATGGCACAGAAGCTACTATGAGAAACCGGCTCCTCACGACGTGGCACCTTTTCAAGTCGAGATGAACGTTTCAAATTGCTTGCCTACATGGACTTGGAGAACAAGACTATTTACGTGTGGAGAATTTACTAAGACTGCCACTCGATGCGAAATGGATTGCAACAGGATCATGTGTCCATACATACCGATGATTACGAAGAATTTACCAAAGGCTCCACATATGTACTTGGGAAATACTATCATTCGAAAAGACGTAAAGATGTTTGTATATACTCAAGTGCAACCCATCATGACATTTATTAGACTGAATTTAACTGCTTTGGATGTTTCAAAGATCATCCTTCCTTGTAAGCCTTTCTTGAAGTTGGCATGGCTGCAGTGGAAGGAATGGGAGAAGAGATGGCTGTCCTTTTCTCACCACCGACATGGAAGAGACATTGCCGGCACAGTGCTTGGAGGAGTGGGTGCTGGAGGTGCATTATTGAATGCGATAGACTCAGAAGTGTTGGCAAATAAACTTGGGGTGGTTGGATCAAAAACAAAGGACTTGGGAGTGTCTTCAGCTTTGGGACTTACCAATCTGGCTCAAGGAGTGGATTTACTTGGACAACTTCTACCTCAGTGGGTGGGGATTGAACAAGAAATTTTTGCTGATTTGGGAAATTCTTTAAAGCATAGCATACATAATTTATCTGTGGCAATTCAGTGTACACAACTGCAGAATAATTTGATTACTTTTGCATCCCAAGTTATCCAAGCTAGTCTTATGGGTCACTTACACCCAGAAATATTGGGTCTCTTGCGGGAGAGGTATCCAAACGTATTAACATGTCCTACACCACTGATCAAGGTTGCAGAAGCATCGTGGAGAAATTTAATTCTCAATGTGGGGGTGTATCATGAAAAGGTATATGAGATTGTAGAAGTGCATCCAGTTTCTCATTTGGGATTGCCTTTACTTGATGTTAATGTTACACTGCTTCCTGAGAAAATATATCACTGGTCGAATGGTACACATTTTTATGACTTAACGGGGTGTGTGTTCAAGGAGGATTGGGTTCACTGTTTTCAGAAGCCAGAAGGAGTTCCACAAACCCATGTTAGGGAGTATATCAGTATTCCAATGAATCAATCAGTAATGGTACAGTTAACTAAAGATTGTTTTTGCCTTAGAACACCATGTTTTGAAGTTTCCATATTACCGGGAGATTATTCCTTTGAGGTGGATAGGTTAGCGGGGAATCCATGTTTTTGTAGGGTGCATGTGATAGACTGTTTTCACCGAGAATTTTATGTGAGGGAAACGGTTAGAGATTATATATTGGAAGAGGTATATGCTCCTTCTCCGGAACAATTACAAGGGTTTCATTTAGAACAAGAACTAGATACATCAGCATGGCTAAGGAAGTTAGACGAATTAAGAAATAAAGTTAATGGTATAGCTCATGTGGAACGAGGCATTAAAGTATTAGTAGATCATGAAGCTAAGAAAATTGTTCAAGTTTCTGAGCAAATAAAAGAAGCTTCGGCACATCATTGGTGGGATCCACTTTCATGGTCAACATCCATGCAAGGTCTTTTGCGTTTAATATCACATCCAGTCATAATTATTTTTATTGCACAAGTGGTAGTTTTAATGATTATGATCGTGGTGTTTTGCCAAGTAAAAAGGATATATTCTCTTTTACCCAGTGATTCTGGAGAAGCATGACTTAATTTAATTTAATTTGGTTTGATGGACATGTTTGTCTGAAAGACAAAAAGCCCATCAAAAGGGGGGAATTGATACCAGCTATGATTATTAATAAATATGATTGGCAAAAGTTCTGGTGTCGGAGCAGTGTCTTGGGCTAGGAATCCAAGATTTGGGTGCAGTTCCATCAGAGCTTTGGGACTCAATTGGAATAAGAAAGAGGCGGGGACCATTAACTTGGAATAAAAGCCTTGGACATCTGAAATGCTTCCAAAAGCAAAGGAAGGAGATGTGGCATTTTGCAAAACAAAAACAGATCTCTCCATTGAATTACAAATTGCTGTTGGTTCCTGCATCTGATGGCCCACTCAAGATTCTGCCTGGAGGCTAGAACAAGGGTTACAAAACAACTATCAGTCACTGGGGTTTCTGGAAAAAAAAAAGAGAAGATATCTTTTTAAAAGAATATATATATAAAAATTTGGAGTGCCCTGGGAAGGGGATCTTACTAAATGTTTCATAGATGAGAGAATTTGCTGAATTCATATGAGCTATTCCATTACATTTTTAACCTGAAGGAAATAACAAGGAAAACTTCATCAGTACTGGGAATGTCAGGATTTCTGTTGGGCTGGTTTACACCTTTTGTCTACCCCTTGGATAAGAGTGCCTGGAGGGAGTCAGAGAAAGGTCAGGGGATGCGCCAATCAGAAATGTTAATTTAAAGTAACTTCCATAATACAGGAATGGTAAGGGAGAAGAACATCTTTTTTTTTTAAGGAAGTGGATCTTATAACACCTGAGCCATTCCATTATACTCTGTCTTAAAAGGAATAACAAGACCAGGATTTCTCTGAAAGACATATGCTTACAGGACCGATGAACTTCTTTTAGGACAGACTGAAGGGAAATTACCTTTGCAGGAAGAGCTCTGGAGATGTTGTTAGGGTAATTTTTGCATCTTTTTGGGAGAAATTACAGGACACTGCAATTTCTTTTATTAACAAAGGAAGGACCATAATCTACAGATTTTTTTTGTTTTGTTTTGTTTTGTTTTGGTTCCAATTTCTGGCTATAAGAAAGGCAGAGAAGAGATGGAGTTCAGGAGTCTAGGGCAAGGAATGTCCCTCTCCTCATCTAGCCAAAAAGAGTTTCCTGCCATGGAAAGCTAGGAAAAGACCACAGACACTTTGCTGTTATTTTCATTTTTTTTTCCTTCTCCTGCTACACAGAGCTGCATTTTAAATTTTGAAAGTTGTTCTGAATTTGGTTTGGTCAGAACAATTGCAGAAGCCCATTTCAACTGTTTTTATTTTTATTTTTATTTTTTGAGATATTTTCCTCATTTTTTTAAAAGGGATCATTTTTCTTTATTTTTTATTTTTGTTTTCCATTTTTGTTCCTGAAGAGGCACAGATCGGCTGAAATCTCCCATCTAAGGCACAGTGGTGAGAGCAAATTCCATTCCTCCTTACTTCCCCCTATTTTCTATAGTTTTTATATTTTGGTTAGGGAATACCTTTAGTATTAAGGGTGATTTTTCTACCTCCTTGCTGGCTTGGGCACATTTCTTCCCCAAAACTGAAATTACGAGTTTGATGCATAGAATTATTCTGATATAGGCTGTTTAGTTATTTAGCCATGTTTAAAGTCCTTGCATGTTTGTCCTTGTTTTGCTTAAATGTCTAATGATTCCATTTCAAATTCTCTTCTGTATTTCTAATAAATTATTTGCTCTGGTTTAACAAGAAATTCTGGCTTTTGAGTCTAAAACGTGTTTTGTCTCTGTTTTCTGGTTATTCCTCGTTATTAAAACCTGTAGATCTAGCTACTAATTCCCCCTAAGAAAAAAAGTTAAATTTGGTGTTTCTGGGTTTTAAAATAGCCCAGATTATCCACATTTGCTTACAGTTTATTACTGGAGCAGATCTGGTAACAATCCTGCACATAAAGGTGAAGATGAATGGATTTTCTTTAGGAACATTATATAAAGGACAAAAAAGTAGTTTGTTTGCAGCAATTAGGATAAGTTATAATGAAGATAGGCATTAAGGATACAGAGTCTTATAGAAGACATAAACAAAGAATTCCTTTAAAAATATTTTCCATCAGCAGCTGAACTCTGCTTCCTTTTACAGCTTTCTTTCAAGCACTTGAAACTGCTTGCATCAAGCAAGGACTGCAAAATTTCACATCTCTCTCTCCCTTTTTGTGCCCTGCTCCTAAATTAGCCCAGCACCAAACACAGTGAACATCTCCCACGTGACACATAGGAGCAATTGGGCCATTGCTATTGCTGCTGCTGCTTGTCTAGCTAGGCTCTCCTCCTTCCCCTCTGAACCCTTCATGCCCAATTTACAGCCAGCTGTGCATTTGGTGCTGAGTGATGACATCACTCCAGCTGTGCACTCCAGGTGATATCTCCCCTCCCTTTTCCTCGCTGCTCCATCTGGCATGCAGGGTTTTTGGACCCAATTTCAACAGAGCTGCCCTGGGCCGTAACAGTATGATGACACTCACTACAATTTTTCCTTTTAAAAGAAGAAATAGTATATCACTGTCTATTGCAGCACCAGTTTTTGTTTTGTTTTGTTAGTGAAAGCAAACCAAAAAGACAGTGCATTATTGAACAAAACAGCCTAATTTATAACAATCCGTAATCCAAATCAGTTTAATGGTGGTTAAGAGAGTAAAAAGAACAGTTCCAGAAAAAAAGTAAAAATCAAGTTGCATAACCCTATTGGTCATACACTTCAGTACAGATCAATAAACCACATGCAAGCGAACATTCCTTTCAACATTATGTAGGCCTTGAGGGGAATAAAAGATCTATTAACCACTACAAATGACTGCTTTGTGCACCTGTAAAATTTGATGTGCATTCTTTTAAGATTTCATTTCAGTAGTATGACTGTTGCAATAAACCCAGCTATAAAAACAATGTTAATATTAGGCCCTATCCAGACTGGACAAATACAGAACAATTATGGCACTGCTATCGTGGGGTTGCTTCATATACTGCTAGCAATCACACCACAGTCCCACTTCTCTATGCCAGAAAAAAACATTTTTACTACTGCTAGAAAACCCATGGTCATGGGTTTTACAATAATAGTACTTTTATTCACCACTTGGACAGAGCAGTAATCATTGCTCCATCCGCCATGCATGTGTGGAGGCTGAAAGAGCTGACCATGGATGTGCATATGTGGCGATGCATGCACTCAGGAATTTGATTATGAATTAATTGCCTGGATGGCGTGTCACAAAAATGCACAAAGATAGCACTGGTCACAGCAAACATTGTGGGGCAAGAATACCTCACACAATTGCTTCCTACCGCTATATCTGACCACTGTCTGGAGGCAACCTTAGATGTATTTGAAATGTTGCAGGCATGAGTGTTTGGAGGACTACTATGTGAGATTATGCATTGCCCCCTGTAAGTGCAGACACGCATAAAATTCTTCCAGCTCTTTTCAGACATTGGCACAGATTAACTATATGCGCATTGCAGGTACAATGAACCTCTGGAGATTCACCAGGTGCCTACTTTATATGGTCCTCAGCACCTGGTTAAACAGCTCCTTCCATGCAGGAGCTTACTAAGTGTGCACTACACATGGAATAGGTTTAAGTGCATGGTGTATGGACCATACCTGCACTTGCACCAAAGACATCAATGTTTCAGATGCATCATTTGCACATCTTCCAGATAGGAAGAGGTGCCAGAGGGTCATGTGCCTGGTGGCACACATGCAGTGACATGCTGTATAACCACGTTGCCCTGGTGCCGGCACTGCACTGGCACCAGCACCAGTATTTGAAGATGGCTGTCATCTGGGCAGCCATCCACATCCCAGGGATGTTCTGGGGAGATCTTCAAAAATCTCCCCTACTCATTTTGATATCTTTCTTTTTATGTTCTTAGCATGACACCTGTAATTCTACAAATGCTTTCAAAGGTTTAAGACAGCAGCTGCAGCCAGTCCCCTACCCTCTTTTGCAGAAAGGCTTGAAATATATCAAAAGAGAAGAATTGTTTTTCAGTTTGGTTTAGTGGTTAGGGAGCCAGACTCTTATCTGGGAATACCAAGTTTGATTCCACCCTCCTTCATGAAGCCAGTTGGGTGACCTTGGGCTAGTCATAGCTCTCTTCTGAGCTCTCACAGCTCCACCTACCTCACAGGGTGTCTGTTGTGAGGAGAAGAACAGAAAGCTTTGTCAGTTGCTTTGAGTCTCCTTAAATGGGTGAGAAAAGCAGGGTAGAAAAGCCAATTCTTCTTCTTCTTCTTCAAATGTGACTTTGGCTGTATAACATATTCCTGGTAACTTTCAGTAATGTGATTTGGCCTCTAACTCACATTGTTAGAACCTCCTGACTATCTCTCCAGAGTATCACTGACATACTGGGAGACTGGATCTCCCTCTAGGCTGCCCTTGTATTACACTGGTTGACTGGTCATCCACAGTTCCCTAATCCCTAGGATCCTATAGGTAGTAATTACTTACATAATGTGGTTTTCTACTACATGATGCTTTGTGGGAACAAAATCATAGCATTATAGATGAGATAACTATATTTACAAAAGAGTTACAAACATCATATGGCAATGGTCCGGTAGCTGGAGCTAGTGCAGAACTCAGCAGTTCAACTGCTGATGGGAGTTTCAGGCTGGACACATATTTTTGGAAGATTTGCACTGGTTGCCTATTTTCTACCAAGCCTGATTTAAAGTGTTCATGTTAACATATAAAGTCTTAAATGACTTGAACCCTGAATATCTGAAGGAGCACCTACTCCCATACAGACCTGCTCATGTATTAAGATCATGAGGAGAGGCCCTTCTTATAAAACTTCTGCCCTCAAAAGTAAAAGGAGCAATGGCATAAAGAGCAGGGTCTTTGGTGGTCTCCAAGCTCTGGAACAACCTGCCCCTGGAGACACACAAGATGCCAATGCTGTATGGCTTTCAAAGCCTAGTTAAGACATTCCTCTTTCTACAGTCCTTTGATGTCTGGCTCCCACTGAATGATATCCTGCCATGGTGGGAGAATATTTTAAGTATATTCTATATTTATGTACATTTATATGTAAGTTTTTGTTTTTATTAAATGTGTAAATCATCCTGGAGCTTTAAAACCACAACAAAATATCAAAGATTTTATTTTTACAAAAAACTATGCATATAAATCCAGAAAAGAAGACCACTTGTTTTTATGAAAATTCATTCAAAAGTGTCATCAATAAGTCACATACCAAAATTTAATTAACTAATATTTGTACTTGCTCTGCCCCTTTTCACTGCTCAGGGCAGTTCCCATGTGATGAAAGTCTAAATAAATCCTCCAGTTCAACTTGGGCCCTTTTTGCATTTGTTTTCAATCTGGATTCAGAAGACTCTTAATTCAGATCACATTTGTAATTGTATATTAAGTTATGGGGATAATTCTAGTAATGCCCTAAGACTTTATTGGGCTGATAATTTAAATATAACAAAATTGGGAAAACATGTCCTTCAAATCTAGCACACAATTAGTAAACTTAAATGATATACAATTAAAATTATTACATAAATGGTATTGCACACTTATCAATTAACCTATTTAGTACATCAGATTAGACCAGATTGCTAGCAATGCAAGAAAGATAGACGAACTTACCTTCATATGTGGTGGGATTGCAGTGTAATAAATAATTTTTGGATGAAAGTGATCCATGAAATAGATCTTATACTAAATTACTCCATAATGAGGACACCATACCTATGTCTTATTTGAAATTATAGTCAACTAAGTATACTATTAGATATTATGTTATTAGTTGCTAAACAAAATATACTGTAGCTACATAATGGAAAGAAAAGTCTGTACCAATAATTGAAGACTGGTCTACCATTATGTGGAATACAGCAACACTAGATTGTATTGATTACCAATTAAGAAAAATGAAAGGTCTTAATGATGTACCATCTTTTTACACAGTATGAATTATATCCTAGAAACAGAAATATAACCATTCCAAGTTACAATCCGTTAAAGTGTTGGTTAGGAATGAATGTCATAACTCAATCCACTGTTTTCTGAGTGTACTGTTGTTATATTATTATGGTTTATTATTACGTAATTATTATTTCTGAAATTTGTTATTTCATATCTGTTATAAATGTTATAATTTTTAAAAAAGAATAAAAAAGGAGAAGGAAAAAAATCAGTTCACAGGCCTCACATCCAAGAGGCTGCAAGGTGGAGCTAGATCTGGATTAAGAGGCCCTTATCCTAGATCTCTTGTGAAGCCAATTAATTGGATCCACAAGGAGCAACAGCATTGTTCTGAATCACTGGAGTCAGGTACTGTAGATGGCCTCCATGATTCAGAACTATAGGAGGGCTGCTTTTCAGTGGCATACCACCCCAAAATACCTCCCCACAAGCCCCAAAGCTAGGAAACTTTATTCCTAGCATTTGGGAGGATAGCTATGAAGCTTGTGCAAGCTTCCAGCTACAGGGAACCATGGGCCAGGTTAGTGAATCCAGTTATTCTGAATCAACTGATCTGGAACAAACCAAGGTAAATGAAGAAAAGGTTTAAGGAACCTCTGTCCTTACTAACTACCACCACTTGCCTCAGCAGCTTCCCAGATGAACTCTGATAAGTTCTGTTTTTCATGAGTAGCCCCAGGATAAAACAATATCCCCTGCAGCATCAGGTTAAGGGAGCTGTAGCTCAAGAAAGTAATTTTTCCAAACCTAGCAAATGACACACAAAAGTAAACTATACTGGATCTTACCACAGAAGCCCATTAACACTGATATGAATCCTAGGGCTGCATTCAGAGAATCCTATTAAGCAAGAACTTTTATATAGAGAGCACTGGTATTTTGTACAAGGAGCGTTTATCCAACTGTTTCAATAGATAACTTATTGTGATAAGCACATTTTCATTATTGCTCCTCTCTTTTTTTGTAGATGATGAAAATGTTGAAGATGGTGGCTATTTCTGCATGGTACAACTTGTCAGTGCCATATTCAGCCAATTATGACATAGATCACTCAATCTGTCCCATAATCATCTCGTCATGGTATAGGACTTGATCTGGTCCAAGATCAGAGCGGCAGCCAGTGATGCCAGTCAAGGTCCATCCATATTGTATCAGCCTTGTTCAGCCAGCAACTCCAGAGGCTGAGTAGAGAAGTTCTCATCTTACAAATTGCCAGCTAGGGCTGTTTTAACCAGGTGCCCAGAAGAGGTACATTTCTGGGGCCACTTCTAGAAGCCCAGCAAAATGACACTGGATCAACCTGGTAAACCAGCACAATGACTAGTTGTACACCAGGGAAGGTATTAGATATCACTTCAATGTGGTCTTCTATGGGATGGACTCTGGTGCCATTTTCTTGGCAGGAACTACTGCAATGGCACATACCATGCAGATGTGGCATTTCCATGAGAGACATGGCCTCCCAACAGACTGGTCCACAATGTAAGCAACACGTTTAATGGGAGCTGCTGGCCTATTAATAGTTCCTCCCAGAACTCAGGGAAGCAAACCATCCTTAATGTAATCAATACACATCAGGAATATTAAACAGAAAACAATAGTTTGTGGCTTGACTAACCTTACTGGCTTTTGGAATTGTTCCAGCTGGATTACAAACTGGCTTTCTACAGCTGTGTGAATCTGTCCTGCAGGGATCTATTCACAAAATGGACCCCTGCAGTTTAATTCACAGAATTTGGAAAAGATTCAACATTTCTATAGCTGTTAAGAGATTTGGGCTCATGACTGCATTTTGATTTCTTAGTAACTGTGCATGTGTGTGGAATATTTACTCATATCATGTCACAGTACAAGGCTGCTAGACAAAATCAGTGGTTTCCTTGACATTGTTACGAGAATTGTTCTGCTTAATTGCCCCTAAGTCCTTTCTAAAGATGACAACACAAAGAATGGGAGGTTTTTTGGCTTGGCTTGGCTTCTGAGATTCTAATGAGAGAAATGGACTGACATGCACTTCCTGTTATTTCTGGTAAGTGGGCAAAGAACTGTACCGTTTTGAATTTCATAATCTAGGTTAGGAAATCCAAACTAATAACTAAAGAATTAGCCTTCAAAAGGACTGTCAAAGATTAAAGCTCAGAAGTCTAGCAAAAGTTTCTAACTACTAAGGTGCCTGCTTATGTATCATCAATAATCAGGGTCAAAAGATGAAAACTAGCATAAAATGTACACAATGCAAATACAGAAAAAAATCATGATTATTTAGATAGAACTTTGGCTAAAGAGGGAGTGTAACCTGATAGGCTGTGGGCGATTCCACACTGGCTGGTATACTTGACCAGCAAGCAAACTAGAAGATTCCCACATGCTGGTACATTTTAAAGCCCCAGGCAGAATCACCTTTAGACCAGAATGTGGAAGGGAAGCTAGTATGATTACCTGTCTGGTGCATTGGCCAGTGTGGAATTCCCCTGTGTCCCTGAAGCTGAATTATTTTCATTGACTGAGTTTAAATAAATGGCTAAGTGAGGGCATAAGAGACAACCTCAAAGACAGCATTGCCATCACTTGAGTCTCAGGTCTACTGAATCTGAGCTTTGTTCATTTCTTTCCAAATCAGGAAACCTAGACTGAGAACAATCACAGTAAAACAAATGCACAAACAAACAAACATCTCTAAGGTGGCTTAGAGAAGGCTTTGAGTTGGGATTATTCACACACCAGTTTGCCCTTCTCCCCTCCCCTGAACATTCTGTGCTAAATAGCTGGATTAGAGAAGAGTTGAGAACACAAGGGCCACACAATCTCTCTGAGGTCCCCCTTTTGTTATGTCTGACCATAGTCCTTTTCATAAGGCAGAACAGCTCAAATGTCCTCATCCAACCTTTCTTTAAGCAACAGTTCACTTTCAATGCCACGTGCAGGACCAGCTAGACAGGCAGAGCTCAGGAGCCTCAATGCGTGGATGAGGCAGTGGTGTCGGGAGGAGGGGTTTAGATTTGTAAGGAACTGGGGAACATTTTGGGACAAGCCAAACCTGTACAAGAGGGACGGGTTACACTTGAACCAAGAGGGAACCAGATTGCTGGCGATTAACATTAAAAAGGTTGCAGAGCAGCTTTTAAACTGATCCCTGGGGGAAAGCCAACAGGAGCTGGGCAGCATCCAGTTCGGGAGAGCGCACCATCAAGTGAGGAGGGCTGGAAATATGCAGATAATGCTGAGCTAAGTGCGGGATTAGTTTCACATGTTCCTCGACGGCAGAATTTGGACAAGAAGAGTGAATATAAATGTATATATGCAAACACCAGGAGCCTTCGAGCCAAAATAGGGGAGCTAGAAAGCTTAGTTATGCCAGAGGGTCATCGGTTTATGGAACATGCTGCTGGAAGAGGTGGTGACAGCTACCAGTCTGGATGGCTTTAAGGTAGGGTTAGACAAATTTATGGATGACAGATGTATCAATGGCTCCTAGAACGAATGCCTAGGTGCATCCTTCAGGCTGGGGGGGGGGGAGGAACTGGGGCGCTCTAAGGCCATCTGCTGGGACTCGAGAGCAGGAGAAGGTTTGTCCTTGTCTCTGCTTGAGATGCCCGTGAGCATTTGGTGGGCCACTGTGTGCGACAGGATGCTGGACTAGATGGGCTGTGGCCTGATCCAGCAAGGCTTCTCTTATGTTCTTATGTTCTTAATGCCAGAGTTAATCAGTAATCATAAGAATTCATCATAAGAGGAGCCCTGCCAGATCAGGCCACCACCAATCTACAAAATGATCCAAAGAAATGGGTTTAACTAATGACAAGAGACCCTCCACTATCCATAACACATTCTTATATTTACTTTTCACAGCCAACAAGAAGATTAGAATCCCAATGAAAATAAAAGTCAGTGTGATCTGTCTCCCTTCAGCCCTTTCACCTTCCCAATATGGCATTCGAAACCAAAGTCATATTTTTCATATATATCTATATGAAAAGTTATACACACACACATTGGCTAGGACGCACATACATATATATATATACACACACACACACACACATATACGCATGCACACAACTAGTAACAAACATCTTCTAGGCTTCTAATATTTCTGCAAAGAAGGCTCAAGCTTTTAACCCTCAGCAAAACAGGTAAAAAAATATGCAATTTGGATAGTATTGGCTTGATTGTTAAAGATATTCTTCCCATGTTGTGTCCTCTAAAATTAAAAACTGTAACACATAATCATGTTTTTCAAGTGGCATATTTTTCAGACAACGTAAGTGGCTGGGTACAGTACTGATCAGCGTGAAAGTAATATTTTGTATCATTTGATAGCTTCTTTAGATGCTGCATTCTCTTCAGATCTAAATTTGGCAGCAAAACAAGAGTTTTTCTCTCTCCTTCGTTTTCTATTGTTTTCAACAGAGCAAAGCCAGAAATGGGCAGATGTCCATTTTCTCTCCACATCCCTTTCTGATACATGCAGGGTACATGAGAGGTATTCTTTGACACTTCTCCCTGCTCCCACAGCCAGGAATAACATATGGCTACACTGTCAAGACCCTGGAGTTGCTGCTGGACCTAAGGTCAGGGAGGGGGACGGAATGACTAATAGTGCACAAAGACATAAATAAACAGCACTGAAATGACTACCATAAGGAGATTTGTAGATACAACTCCCTTTTTTTCATCTTTTTCTTCTTCCTGTCAAGGTATCTGTAGCTGAAATTCCTTCCTTCCTTCCTTCCTTCCTTCCTTCCTTCCTTCCTTCCTTCCTTCCTTCCTTCCTTCCTTCCTTCCTTCCTTCCGAACAAGAACAGTAATGAATGTATAAAAGATACATTTATCTGTATAAAAGATACTGAAAATAAATGCAATACAGCTTCACCAAACTCAGCATATTAACATCTTATGGATTTCCTTCCTCTCGTGCTTAGAATGCAGGGGAGGTTGATATTTGTCTTTGCAATATGAATGCTGAATTCATTCAGACATTGTTTTATTCTTCTGTACATCCCTTTCCCCAAAGGAACAAAATATGCCAAAATACTTAACCACAGAAATGATAAAACATAACATGCAATATATATTATAAAACCTCAACACACAATATACAATGTGGAGAGAGATATTAAATACAGACAAACCAGAAAGAAAGAAACAAGATAATAGTTCCTCCTGTGCAGGATCTCTGGCCCAGGGTTAAGAGTCCCAAGAGAAGGTCTTAGGAGAGTGTTACAGCCCTTATTTCGATTCCTCTTATAATTGTATTTAAACTGTAATTTACTTTTAATTAAGGGGTCTGCTTAGCTGCTGTATTTGTCTTCACATTTATTTTCCTGTAATATATTTAGAACTTTCTGGCTATGCACTACACAAACACAGATACAAACATACACGCTAAGATATAAAGATACACACATACGCATACATACAAAGTTCATGTTCTTGCAGGGCAAGAACATTTAATTGCATCCCTGAAAATGCCCCTGGCAACCTTCTGAATATAAGAAATATAGATATAATGTAGATGCATTACAAAAAGTAAGAATGGATGCTGGAGGTACAGATGACTTTTGATCAAACATTGAGCAGGAACACTCTGTGCAAATAATTACTTATTTTGCTATGAGTGAAGAGACGTGAAATGGAAGTGTAAAGTGAACAATCTAGCAGTCAACACTAGCTGTGATCAACCAGATTAAAATGGGTGATACTGGGGCACCCAGTAGGTAGGACAGCAAGACATCACTGATCTTGATGGAGCTGCTTATTGTCTCATTTGCTGAAAGGGCAGCCTAAAGGCAGAGCAGGATAAACAGTGGAGTTACATTGATGCCAAAATGGCATTGCTCCAATGCTGACTGAAACACCAGAGATTTGCGGTCCAAAGATGACTCTTGGTCCCTGACCATCATCCTAGCCAAATAATTAGACCTCTGTGGGGTGGGTGGCATTATGCTCACAGAAAGGTTTCAGTGACCATGGAAGGCCATACTGTAACCTTAGCCATTTGATCTCAGCCCTCCTGCTCTATTATAGCAGCAACTCACTGCAGCACATCTTCTACCCTGATTGGGGCTTTGTATGGATGAAACCAGTCTTACATATGAGTGAGCTCCACTAGGACTGATGTAAAAGCTGCTCACCCAGTACGTGGAGCTGATTCAAGAAATGCAGATGATGAAAGATCCTACCAGTGCCAGGCCACTTTACAGAGTAGAACTGGCTTAAGACTTTGTAAAGAAATATAAATATGGTACTAGAGACATCCAGGTGAATGAGGGAGCTCCAAAGAGAAAGATACACAGCTAGATGTGTCTTCAAGCAGAGACTGGGTCTACATCCATCTGGGATGGTTTGGGAAATCCTGCATTGAGAAGGGGTTGAACTCGATGACCCTAGAGGTCCCTTCCAACTTTATGATTGTATGAAATACAATACTCCTGAAAGCAAGGAAGCCATTTCAAGTAATGAAACAGGACAAGAGTGCTAGAAGATTCCAACGCAACTGATGGACCTTGCCACATAATGATCACTTGCCAAAATCTCTAAGAAGAGTGACAAAGTCCATGAGGTCATCAGCTGCATTTGGCTCTTCTAGCAGTAATGCCCTCTAAAAGCTTAGGTTCAAATCAGAACTATGGAACATGGCCTAACAACCCCAAAACTGTGAGATGTGAGATGCAAACTGGCTGTGGAAGCCTCTGTTCTTCCAGATCATTGAGACTGTTTTCCTAAAGTGGTAAGAAAAGTTCTGCTAAATCCAGAGACTTGGACATTCTGGAACTTTTGTGCTGAACTTTTATCATTGGTATTTCTTCATTAAGGGACCAGCTTTTACCCTGGCTTATGTGGGCGGAGGAAAGCAACACAGTATGCTTATGTGATGGAGAAGTCTGCAGGAGAATGAAGAGAGACAGGAGACTTGTTGCATATTTGGTCTGCTTGATGCAAATGCAGAACATCTGGAATTACAGAAGTATATGCATGCTGTCTGGTTACGAATCCCTTCATATGGTTCCTTAAAGCAAAACAACTCTCTAGAAGGCTTTACAAATGCAGGTGAGTCAAGTAAAGGGAGGGCATGGGGAAAGAATGGAGATAAGTGATCTAATATGTTTTAAGGCCAAATTGTTACTTGAATGTCAATCTTGCATATGAAAACCTAACAAAACATGTGGAAAGGTATGTGTGACCCTGAACAGCATGATAAAACTGTGGGATTAATAAACAAAAATTCAAAAAAAAAAAGAGAGAGTAAAGACAGTATACCAAGTATACATCTGAAAGTTGTCTTGATGAATAGCAATATGCAGGCTCTTTTTATAACTATAACAACAACAACAACAACAACAACAACAACAATAATAATGTGGAAATAATAAACGAACAGGCAAAACTACTTTGGGACTTCAGGCTTCAGACTGACAGAAAACTGGAGCATAACACCCCTGACATTACAATTGTTGAGAAAGAGAAGGTGTGGATCATCGACGTTGCTATTCCAGGTGACAGCAGAATTGAGGAGAAACAGTTGGAGAAGCTCACCAGATACGAAGACCTGAGAATTGAACTTCAGCGACTCTGGCAAAAACCAGTCAAAGTGGTCCCAGTCATCCTCGGCACACTGGGCGCGGTGCCAAAAGATCTCAGCGGGCACCTAAAAACAATTGGCATTGAGAAAATATCCATCTGCCGACTACAAAAAGCCACTTTACTGGGGTCTGCTCGCATAATTCGCCGATAGATCACGCAGTCCTAGGTGCTTAGGAAGTGCCCGACTAGTGATATAATACGAAATCCAGCATAGTGATCTCGTTTGCTGTGTGTAACTGTTGTTTTACATAATAATAATAATAATAATAATAATAATAATAATAATAGCCTCCCTCTCCTCCCAAAATGTGGTGCAACATAGTAACTTTCAACATTTGCAAGCTTAACCTGATCAAAATACCTTACCCTATCTTCAACACTCACACACACTGAGTTGCACAGGAAGTTCTTTCACTTTTCAGAACATCATCCATCATGCTTGAGGAAAGTAATGTACTACCTCTTAATAGGCTTCTGCACAGAGCGCTGCTTTGAAGCAGCAGCTGCCCACAGTAAATGTCATTGACCCTTGCTGCCATACTCCAGGTTTCCAACTGTTTTGTCTCCCAAGCTCATTGCTAGGGCCAAGTCACAGCACCTGACTAAACTAAGAAGCCACAACAATATGAGAATTTAAAGTCTCCAGTTATGCTATCTTTCCATGTAGCGCCACTAGAGAGCCTTGATGCCCCCAGCTTTACTGCTACTGAGAATTCCTGCTAGGAAGCATGATAGCATTGTGCTGCTTGCCTGCATTTAAAGCTTAAGCAATATGTATAACTGTTACAATTTTTTAGGACTTCTATCATTCAGATGAATTTAGAAGAAGAAGGTATTCTGCTGCTCAGGTGTGGGTGGGGGACTGATTTGATGAC
This sequence comes from Aspidoscelis tigris stejnegeri, assembly GCA_023333525.1. Classification (NCBI taxonomy): domain Eukaryota; kingdom Metazoa; phylum Chordata; class Lepidosauria; order Squamata; family Teiidae; genus Aspidoscelis; species Aspidoscelis tigris. The sequence goes on from JALMGA010000003.1 coordinate 79,016,795, forward strand.
TGTAAAATATGGCTCTTTTATTTGGTTTGGGACACAACTTGGAAGACATTTTTTCTCAGAATGAGAAATGAGGCATCAGTGAATTTCAAAGCTGCTCTTCTTGGGGTAAAAATACAAGGGATATTATTTCACTGCTGTTACTGTGTGAAACCAATCTAAAGTAGTGGTGTGCAAAACACAATTCTGAATGTTCCATAATGGCCTCGCTCACAGTCCTAATTCAGAGCTCTACAGTAGAGCCAGCTCGCTATGAAACTTCCCAATTCTCTAGGCTCACTAGTAAGGCAAACCCAAGTTTGAAGAACTAATTTGCCCAAGCTTGCTAAGCGTCCTTTCTTGGACTCTTTCTGCATTTGGCCTCATTCCAGAGTATATCTTGGAATAGGGACTCCCATTTGAAAGCTGGTGCAGAATATGGCAGGTCCAGCCAGGGTCTGCTATAGTCTGTATAGTGTCTGCTGTAGTAGTATGCAGACAGCAGGACACTATTCTTGGAAAAAATCTGGAATAGGTTCCAGTGGAAAAAGGACCTTGGTTGCATTATGCTGCCTGTCTGCTTCAGTCTGCCTCACCAACTGTGAACTTCAGCCTGCATCTATGAGCTGGCATTTGGCCTATGCACATTATTCAAAAACACCAGTGGAGTGTTTCTAGACTACACATCATTGTAGACCACTCTGTTCAGGGAATGCAGGTGCTCAGGAGCAGCTCTTCAGAACTATTATATACAGTAAATGCTCCAACATTTCTATATTAAAGACATATACATATACAGCTAATATCTAATGGGTGCTGGAAGGGAAGAGGCCATTGTAAAAACTCTGGGCTTTGACCTTAGGTCCCACAGATAAACAAATTAGCTATATGAAGTAAATAAACAAACATGGCACTTGAAGATCAGCATTAACACACCTTTACCTGCAGATTCTAGTTTGTTTCCTATAAATGCAGTATGCAGTATGTCTTATGGTAAATAAAACATAAGATCTTATCAAAAAGATGCAGAAGTGTGATATTCAAAGTAAATTACAAGCAAAATTTTTATTCTAAGTAGTACTTTTTATTTGATTTTCCTGGAGTAAATGCAACAAAAACATAATAAATTATCATTGTAGTATGAAGACACATCCACAGTAGATTTTAAAGTATAAAAAGAAAGACTTGGGAGGTAGAATTCTGAGTTTCTGCACTCCATTTTTGGTTACTACTGGAGTTTCTATACTTTTGACTGCTTTCTTCAGTTAAGAGTCTTCAGAATTGGTAAATGGCCCTGTCCCCATGCAATTGAAAGTCTGCTGGAACTCTTCTTTTGCCTCTGAGCGGCCCCATTCCAGGCTTTACAAGGCGCTTAGGGAGCTTAGGAAAGTGAGACACCCGCGATAAAATACGTGCACTTTAAAGAAGAGTTCCAGCGCTCTTTCGGCGATTCGCGGGTTTTGCTCACTATATCTGCCTTGAGGACGCTCCGTGGCAAAAGGGGCGGGGATTGCTTGCCTGCACACACAGCCAAAAAGCATTCACACATCTGAGAAATGCAGCAGGTTCGCTTCCTTTCCTTTGTAAAAAGAGCTCAGAATTGCAACATTGTTATCAGTGATCTATGAAAGCCTTAAAAGAGAATGAGCGAAGGATCCCGCTGCCGATGCCTGCAGCCGCTGACTTTGCCGGGGCAGAAAGCCTTTTCTAACAAAGAACTGAGTGAAAATAAGTGCTGAAAGTGAATGAATGAGCGATCATCTGCCTTTGCTAGGGGCGGGAAGCCGTTTCAGGAGACGGAGATCTGGCTATTTTTCCTTTTAACAAGAGAGGGGGCGGGGGGGGAAAGATGCCCGGAAAGAGAAGACGGCTACCATGGGGACGCAAAGTCCATTTAGATCGCGGCTACCATGGGGACGCTTATTCCGGAAGTGGAGGGGACTTTTAAAGTCAGCTATAACAGAGTGACAGCAGAGGAAGCCGAGAGGGGCTAATAAGTCTTTTGGGGACAGGGCCAATGTGAATCTCTTGGGATTTCTATGGGGTTTTACAGAAGAGTAGGATGGCTCTGTGGGATTGGATATGAATGAGTGAATGAATTTTATTTACGGTCACTGTCCAAATGAAGCTGTCCCTTTTCAACTCCAGTAGCAACCCACTCCAGGGAAGGACAGATTGCTTACTCTTAAATAGGGGCATTTTCACACTTATTCCTCCTGGCCCAGTCCAGCTGGACTGCTCCTACTATCCTTGAACAATCCATCTGCTTTTGGGTTGCTGTTCTGGAATAGCTGTCATTTCAGCCTGAAAGATTAAACGATATTTGTTTGGAGCCATCTTCCATCTTCTTCTTCAACTAAAATTCCCAGCCTCTCTCCCCTCAGGGCTGCATTTCAGCAACACACATACCTTCTGAGCTGGTATATTCATGAGTAGGAAAGTGGTAGATCTTTTGAAGTGCATCTAGCCCTATCACTGCACACATTCAGATTCATGTCTTTACCCTAATCTTTGACTGAAGAAGTAGCTTGTCCTTCCCTTTCAGACATTGTTGCCTGTTGTTTTAATGAGCTCAATTTTTAATTGGGATTTTTTAATATTGGTTTTACTGTAACCCAGCCTGAGGCCATTGGGTATAGAGCTGGATAAAAATTCATGCATACCTACATAGCCACTTGAGTAAAGTATAGAAGAAGAAAAAAGATTTACTGGTATTGCTCTCACAAAGTGAGAGCTATAGCCAGAGAACCAAGAAAAATAAAAACAGTTTACAAGTTCAACCTTCTTCATTCATTCCTCTATCTTAAATGGAGTTTTATTTTCCCCTTTGGTCTTCCCTTCAGCTGTCCTTCATATCCATACCAACTGAATTATGCCCACTTCATCTCTATCCAAGGACCTCCATCAATACAAATGCTGCAATTTTGATAAAGAAGACTTCCTACTACCTTGCTTAATACTCTTTTGTTAGGGCCCTTTCTGTCTTGAAAAAGCAGGGCAGCTGTTAATGCCTCATTATCTAAATTGCTTGGATATTGGCTTTGTTATCTACATTTCCAAGACTACTGACTTAAAATCTTTGCAATTACAGGCAAGGGGTCCCAAGTATAAAAGCAGGAGAGTGAAAGCTTTACAGTGTGAAACTTTAGTGGGGAGAATAGAAAGAAAGAAAGAAAGAAAGAAAGAAAGAAAGAAAGAAAGAAAGAAAGAAAGAAAGAAAGAAAGAAAGACCCAGATAAAAGGGAGAGTGTCAAATCCTTTGACCAGGGGAAGTGAAAAGAAGGGTGTATGAGGCACAATCAACCAACAGAAGTAAAGAATGTGACAGGACACGATTTGTAGGTGCCCTAAGAAGGAAAGCCCTTTTTATGTAAAAGCACCACAAACGTCCCATGTATACCTGGTACCTATACTTATACTGGTCTTGGGTGCCTCTAAGCATGGCTGTTTTTTAAAAAAGCAGCACCAATTTTGATAGTGGAATGAAAAGAAGAAGGGTTGGCTTTTCTACCTTGCTTTTCCCACCCCTTTAAAGGGACTCAACATGGCAGAGAAAGCTTTCTATTCTTCTCCCCAGAACAGAACACCCTGTGAGGTAGGTGGGGCTGTGAGAGGTCAGAAGAGAGCTGTGACTCACCCAAGGTGACTCATCCAACTGGCTTTGTGGAGAAGGGCAGAATCAAACCCGGTATTCCCAGATAAGAGTTTGGCTCCCTAACCACCAGACCAAACTGGCTCACATAGTTTATGAACCGCTCTGCCCAATGTGGCACCTGAATGAGATTTTGTATTGGACCCTTCTTTGGTCATGACATGGATCGTTTAAAAGTGTTAATGAATAATAACTCTTCAGCTGATCTGCAATTATGAAAATGTAAATCATCCTTAATTGAAGGATGGGGTTTAGTATTCAATGTATTAAATCCAAATTAATGGAGATTTTTCTAGGTGAGAATGAGTACATTGAACACAAAAAGATGGTTCCTTATATGATTTTATGCTTTTTTGTAAACTTAATGTGGTCAAATGACTAATCAATTAAAAAAAACGATAAAACAAGAATAGGAACAATTTATTCATACCTAAAAACTAGGTAAGTTCACCCTAGGAAAAATCATTCTCATAATATAAACAATTATAAAATCTCTCTAAATCTTTTATTAATATGATAGGTGTAATTATATAATTATATGCATATATACTCTTTATAAGAAGGAAAAATCAGGAATATAAAGAGGTTTTTTCTAATTGTGCTATTTAAATTATTTAATTTATTATTTTATTAATATATTTATTTTATTTATTATTGTTACTTTTAAAGTATGTTTGAATGTAAATTATGTATGTTAATAAAAAATTGTCTCCCCACAAAAGAATCCTATATTTACAGTACTCTTTCATGAAGAAAAAGTATTCTAAATGTTAAAAAAGCTAGGATCAAGCTAGGATTCCAATACCAAATGGAATTAACACTATTGGGCTTTTTTAAAAATGTATCACTTCTATGCCGTATCTTGTCTTCACATCATAACTTTTATATGGACATTTTTATAACTCTTCTGGTGATGAAAAGTAGACCAAAGAAAGACACCACTGTGACTTAAAAATGGAACACTAAAGAAAGAAATGGAAGACCTGATTTTATCTGCACCAGAACTGGCTATCGGGACTGATGCGATAAAAGCCAAAATAGAAAAATCAGCTGTAGAAGTGAAGTGCCAGTTATGCAAAGAAGCTGAAGAAACAATCAACCATGTACTCAGCTGCTGCAAAAAGATCACGCAGGCTGATTATAAACAGCAACACAACACCGTCGCCAAAATAATCCATTGGAATCTGATGGTGGTCCCAGTGGTGATTGGCACACTAGGTACCATTCCAGACCTTGGAAGGCACTTAAAACAGCTCAACATTGACAAGGTTACCATCTGTCAGTTGCAAAAGGCCACTCTGCTGGGTTCTTCACGCATTATCTGCCAGTACATAACGTCATCTTAGGATCTTTGGAAGATCCCGATGCGTTATACAATATCAAAGCTGACATGTTTGGTGTGCCATATTGATATGTTTCTATCAATGATAATTTCTTTGTCCTGAGATTCAATGTCATTGGGTGATCACTGATGCTGGTATTTTGAGAAAGGAAGCAAAATATCTCCTGATCTTCTTTGATCAGATTCTCTCTCACTAGTCTATATGAAAAAAGTTCCAAACACTGCAATATTTCCTCCTAGAAATGCTCCTGAAGACCCTTGATCACCTATGCACATATATATCTGAGCCGCATCTATAGAGACGTAGAAATGGCTTTGGGGTGGGATTATTCACCCACCAGTCTGCCCATCCCTCCTCTCCTGAACATTCTGAACTAGAAGAGGTGGATGAGAGAAAGGCTTGGAACATGAAGCCCAGACCCTATCTCTCTGAGGTGCCTCTGATCTGCCCCTTTTGTTATGTCTGATTATGGCCTTAGTCAACCTCCTTGGAATCCTCTCCAATTCTGCAATATCCTTTTTGAGATGTGGTAACAAAACCTCACATAGTATTCCAGATGCATTAACTTCATACATTTGAATAAGAACATTAAAATATTAGCGCCTCTGTCTTCAGTCCCATTTTTTATTATCCCCAACACGCTATTGACAGTTTCGTTTAACTGTCTAACATTATTCCAAGATCTCTTTCCTGGGAGTTCAGAGTCAGCTGAGATCCCAATCAGCTTGCCTCTACACTTGTTCACATTGAATGGCATCCACTATTTTGATGTCCAGTCTCTCAGTGTGCAGAAATCCCATTGGAGCTTTTTACTCTCCCTTTTTGTTTTTACCACTCTGAAAAATTTAGTGTTACCAGCAAACTTGGCTATTCCACTGGTCATGCCTGATTTGAGATCATTTATAAACATAACCAATAAGTAGGTTAAGATGCAAACCAACTAAGGCTCAGGATAAAATACTTGAAATGTAGGCAAGTTTTGTCTGGATATAACTTGATGAAAAAGCCTAGTGAAGATGAGGCATTAGAAAGGTCGTGCAGCGATTTTTCACTACTCCTTATTAATTAGTGGGGTAATAAAAAAATGAGCATTGCCAGTTCCATGTGTGCCTCTAATTTCATTGCCATCTGAAACAAATTCAGCTAGACTAGCCTCTTCTTTAAAACAGGAAAGAGAAAGACAAACTGTTTTCCACATCTGGAAAATAGAGCAGCAGCACAGTAATTTCCAATTGTCTGAAGCACTGCGACTTTCTATGTATTAATCTTCTCAAGATATTCAGACAGCAAATAGAATTATATATGTAAGAACTGGCTTGATGTAGAAACTCTGGAATGAAGTGAATTGCCTCTGCAGATGGATTTAAGTAGGTCTACTCAAAAGTGTAATCCATAGAATTTAATGAGATTTAGTCCCAATAATAGTCCCTACTCACTTTCTTGAGAATACTTTCTTGGGCTTATGTCAGAGGAGATATGGACTACAGGGCTACATCCAGATGCCTCCCCCCAAAAAGCCACTTGAAAAGGGCCTGGGGTGTAGCAGCTGCACATCTCGGTCCTATTAGTCTGCAGCAGGCCCATAACCAGGAGAGCCAGACAGGGGGCAGCATCCCAATTTTATTTCTTTTGTCCCTCCTCAAAACTTTTAATCCATTTACAGAAAAAATATGACATATTATTCATTTACCCACAAATCTGTGACAGTACCACCACCACCACCCATGTATATATATGGAGCTGGCTACAGGCCTGGTCTGCAGCCAGGTCAGAGCTGGGGAAATTTAGTAATTTACGTTTACTTTTCCAGGCAGACCAGAGTGAGAACCTGGAAAACTGCTGTACTGCTGCTATCACCACTTCTACTGGATCTCTGCTAGATTCCTGAATGCTCTGGGGGCATTTCCAGAAGCTAGGTCCAAAGTTTTAGTTGGGGCCTTCATGAACCTGTGGAATAGGAAGACGCAATGGGCTATGAACGCAATTGCTACTATGTGTCCTTTCTACACTGTGGAGTTTGAGCAGCTCCTTGCTTTTCCAAGGAGCTCTGAGAAATGAGCAGGTCAGGAGATGCCTTGGAGTACAAGTATAGCATTGTTGTCAAGAAGTTTGTTTAAGCCATTTATATAAAACTTCGCATCAATAAATTTCAAAGCACTTTTCAAGAAATATTAAAAGGTGTGGTAAAAACAACACCTACAGATTGGGGTTCCAGCCTCCTTAAGTTGCTGGCCAGCAGAGCTTTGTAGAGTGATGAAGGAACTGCTGTATTGGAGCCATCCCAAGGTACTTTCATGCTGGTTTTTATACCATTTTTCATACAGGTTCTAATGAAGTGCCCAGTGCTCTGTCTGGCCCAGTGTTACCAAATCATTTTCAGTTTTGACCCCTGATTACACACACAGAGCACTTCCAGCTGTTTGGAAACCCCCCCCCCCCCACACACACACCTTTGTTTATTTTGACTGCTTAAAGCAAACCTTTTGGACAGCCTGTAGGGAATGGCAGCACAAACTGCATCAGGTACCCTCATGGTATGCATTTAGATGTTTGGTGAAGATACATCTCTTTACCTTGGCCTCTGGCTGAAGGAACAGCTTCTCCTCCTCATGCACACACTGTGGTGTTTTAGCCAATCTGTTTTATAGTGATTTTTACTGTATCCTTCCCTAAGACCTTTGAGTGTGGGGTGTGATAGAAATGTAAATAAACAGCAAACACAGAAAACCCTGGCAGGGGATTATGAGATAAGTCTTTGACGCTTAATGAGGTTGGTACAAGCCGATGAGAACAAATCTGCTCTCTAGGTTTTCCTGACATTCTGCTTCCTGTGAAGACAAGTCAATTTTTATTTTTATTTTGACTCTGAGACACTCCGGATTAGCAAAAGTATTGAGGAAATATGAAAAATGTTCATCTTTGTTGTGGGTTGATAAAAAAATGAGCCACCCATTGTTTTCAATTGGTATTTTGTCTGAGTATTATGAGTAGCTGTGTCATGACTTTAATGTTTGTAAACATTTCTATTAAATGTTTTAATTAAAGAATTAAAATCGGTTTCCAAATTGACCTGCAATGTGTCTCTTTCATAAGCTCACTCAGCAAAACCCTTAAAGAGAAGCTGATTTTTGTTTATGCACACATAGGTTTCCATCACTGCACAACTTGTGTGGTTAGGCCGGTGTCCTATCAGAAACAAAATTCTACACACAAAAAGTGGGAGGGAAATTAAATGTTTCACTGCGCATAGTCAATCAAGTACAGGCAGTCAGGAATTAGATCTCTCTCCATACTTATTTGAATGCTTTGCAAATGCTTTTTCTGTCGCCCAAGCTGCAGAGTATCTTACAACATAAAGTATGTTGAAGGGTAAGAACACAAGTGTTTGCCTGCTGTGTAATGAAAGAAAAAGGCAATCAGTGAGTGGCTATACATATGTATACACACTGAGGTTATGCCACTCACTGGGGTGCCTGTCCCAAACCTCATCCTGGTTATGCCTGAATTGCGGCATTCCTTTCTCTTCCCCAGCTCTTGCTTTTCCTTTGCTACACCACTGGTGGTCTGCTCTGCCATGTGCAGATGTTTCTCCCTTGCTATTTCATGCTTACTTTAAAGTGGCTGTTTAGTAGGGGAATAGAGGGACTGCACGTGGGGGACCATCTGCTCTGATGGTGTTTCTAAGCAAACAGCAGATAGCACTGCTGCCGCCTTTGATCCCGTATCTCTGCTTTTGGCTTAAGTTTCAAGCTGCTGAGCAAAGGTGCGTGTGAGCTTGTGCCTTCTGCCCTTTGCTTCACAGTAGCACTACTTACAGATGTTTACTCAGGGACTTACTATCCCGGTCTCTTCCTCCTGTCACTTTGACAGTTACTAGTTGATTTTTCTGAGTTGTCTATGACTCTTCCTTGATTCCCCAGTGAAATTGGCAATAGGAAGACAACAATTAAGCAATCTGTTTCTTGGATGTTCCAATAGTTATGCTGTTTGTTCGTATTTCTGCCCTACAAGGCCGCATAAGAGCACTCAAGGTGGCTTAGTTTAAGATTCAGTAAAACCACACAGAAATATCTGCTGCAAGGTGGGATCAGTGGGTTTAGAACAGCCAATGCCACTGACCCTGACCACAGGAAGAAGAAGAAGAACAAGAAGAACAAGAAGAAGAAGAGGAGGAGGCTTTTCTACCCTGCTTTTCTCACCCATTTAAGGGGACTCAAAGCAGCTGACAAAGCTTCTATTCTTCTCCCCACAACAGAACACCCTGTGGGGTAGGTGGGGCTGTGAGATGTCATGGATGGCATCAGTGTCATATGTACCAAGAGGGCTGATTTGGGTTAGCCCACATTACAGCCTCAAAGCTCCTAGCCTCATGGCTTCTGGGGGTTGTATTTTGGCAGCGTATCCCTGAAATTTATTTATTTATTTATTTATTTATTTCCATTTCTATCCCGCCTCATACCCGAAGGTCTCTAGGCGGGTAACAACAAAACAGACAACATATTTAAAAACAAATTAAGAACAGAATACAGATTAAAACATATTAAAAACACAATTAAAAACACAATACAGATTAAAACAAGGTACTTGGTTAAAAATTCTGATATAAGCTGCTCGTTCCATAGTGTATTCATGAGAACTATAACTGGGGAGAGAATGTATCTCCTCAGCCAAAGGCCAAGGCAAAAAGGTATGTTTTTACAGCCTTCCTAAATGATAACAAGGAAGGGGCATGGCGCACCTCATTGGGGAGACCATTCCACAGTTTGGGGGCCACCACTGAAAATGCTCTCTCCCGGGTGCCCACCAACCTCACTACCGAAGGTGGTGGGACAACCAGGAGGGCCTCATCTTCGGATCTCAAGGCACGGGCAGGTCGGTATGAGAGAAGGCGTTCCTTTAGATATTTGGGGCCCAAGTCATTTAGGGCCTTATAAGTCAAAGTTAATACCTTGAATTGGGCCCGGTAGCGAATTGGCAGCCAATGCAGTTCATTAAGAACCGGCGTGATATGTGTCCGGCTAGCTGTTCCAGTCAGCACTCTCGCTGCTGTGTTTTGCACTAGCTGCAACTTCCGGACCGTCTTCAAGGGCAGCCCCATGTAGAGTGCATTGCAGTAGTCCAGTCTAGAGGTTACCAGAGCATGGAAATGTGCACCCACACACACTAATCCCAAACTCGGGAGTCATGTCATTTGCATGCATCCTGTATTCTGGATGAGGGCGTTACTGGTCCACTGGTCCACTCTACTAAACTGGTCTTCCAGTGATCCAGATAAAGGCCTCCTTAATCTTAATCTGGGTCTACCTAATACAAAGGGAGATAGACTAGTTGGGGGTGGGGCATCCTAGATCCACCCCCAACTCTCCAAATGGAGATCTGGAAGCCTAGTGTGTACTGCAAGAACCTTTAGTCCACATTAAGGGTTAGTGCAGAAAGGGGCAGAATTCAGTTTCACTTCCTGGAAAATGCCAGCACAAGGACTGGGCTTTCTTTCTTTGGCTCTTTCTCCACTGGCTCTTATTCTGGATTATATCCTGGAATATAGACCTTCCATGCTAGTGCAGACTACAGCATGGCCTGCCATAGTCTGCACCAGCATGTGGACAGCAGGGCCCTATTCCAGAATATAATGTGGAATAAGATCCAGTGCAAAAAGAGCCTTCCTTCCTTCCTTCCTTCCTTCCTTCCTTCCTTCCTTCCTTCCTTCCTTCCTGTTATATGCCTTGTGGTCTCAGGGTGAGTTACATCAATTCAGATACATAAAAAGCAAATTCTAAAACACATAAAAAGTGCAGTAGTAAATGGACGTACTCTAAATGAAACCTGTGCTCTCACGGAAGAAAAATAAAGCAAGGAGTCCTAAAAAGGTGGGTTAGAGCTAGTATGAGAACACAAGGGCAACACATCCCAAGGGTATTTTTGAACTTCTTTCTTTGCTGTATGCGAGCACAGCCCTAGTTAATCCCACTGGTGCGACACCACCATCTCTGTGCTCTCTTTCAGTCTTCCCCTTCCCCCATCACTCAGAAGGAAAGAGGAATAGGGAGGGAATGGAGAAAGTCTTTTGTAAGATAAGAACATAAGAACATAAGAGAAGCCTTGCTGGATCAGGCCACAGCCCATCTAGTCCAGCATCCTGTCGCACACAGTGGCCCACCAAATGCTCATGGGCATCTCAAGCAGAGACAAGGACAAACCTTCTCCTGCTCTCGAGTCCCAGCAGATGGCCCTAGAAGCGCCCCATTTCCTCCCCACCCCCAGCCTGAAAGATGCACCTAGGCATTCGTTCTAGTAGCCATTGATACATCTCTCATCCATAAATTTGTCTAACCCTTCCTTAAAGCCATCCAGACTGGTAGCTGTCACCACCTCTTCTGGCAGCACATTCCATAGGCCGATGACCCTCTGTGTGAAGAAATACTTCCCCCTGTCAGACCTTACGCTCCTACCCATCAGCTTCATAGAGTGCCCCCTGGTTCTAGTGTTGTGCGATAGAGAAAAGAAATTTTCTCTATCCACCTTTTCTATGCCGTGCATAATTTTATATACTTCAATCAGCTCCCCTCTCAAACGCCGTCTCTCCAGACTGAAGAGGCCTAGACGTTGCAGCCTGGTTTCGTAAGGGAGGTGTTCCAGACCCTTAATCATTCTGGTTGCCCTTCTCTGCACCTTCTCTAGTTCCACAATATCCTTTTTGAGGTGTGGTGACCAGAATTGTACACAGTATTCCAAATGTGGCCTCACTATAGATTTATAAAGGGGCAAAATGACACTTGCTGACTTATTTTCTATTCCCTTCCTAATTATTCCCAGCATTGAATTTGCTTTTTTTGCTGCTGCCGCACACTGGATTGACACCTTCATTGAACTGTCCACCAAAACCCCGAGATCCCTTTCCTGGCGTGTTGCAGAAAGCTCAGACCCCATCAGTTTATAGACGTAATTTGGATTCTTGGCCCCAATGTGCATTACTTTACACTTGTTAAGATTAAAGCACATTTGCCACTTGGTTGCCCACTCACCCAATGCTAAGAGATCCCTCTGGAGCTCTTGGCAATCTCTTTCAGATTTTACTACCCTAAATAATTTAGTATCATCAGCAAACTTTGCTATTTTACTATGTACCCCTTTTTCTAGATCATTGATGAATAAATTAAAAAGCATTGGTCCCAGTACTGAGCCTTGAGGGACCCCACTTTTTACTTCTTTCCACCCTGAGAAATTGCCGTTTACTACTACTCTCTGCTTTCTGCCCTTAAGCCAGTCACAAATCCAGGACAGAACCTGTCCTTTTATTCCATGGCTGGTGAGTTTACTCAGTAGCCTTTGATGTGGGACTTTGTCAAAAGCCTTCTGAAAGTCCAGATAGACAATGTCCACTGGTTCACCTTTATCCACGTGTTTATTGACACTCTCAAAGAATTCCAACAAATTTGTGAGGCATGATTTACCTTTGCAGAAGCCATGCTGGCTTTTGTTCAGCAATGCCTGCTGCTCCATATGCACACTAATTTTGTCTTTAATAATGGTTTCCATCACCTTACACGGAACTGACGTTAAGCTAGATGATACTCTTCCTATAGTCCCCATTCACTCCTCTCAGGCAAGGTGGTTCTGAAACTTTTTATGGTGGGAGGTGGGCAGCAGAGGAAGCTGATAGAATTGTGCTGTTTGAGGGAAACTAAATCAACATTCATATATAAATTCAAAGATACTTAGTTCAAAAACAAAACAATTCTAGTCAAAATATATTTCCCAATTGTGCATGAAAGTGCCTTATATAATATACCATCAACTATTATAACAATATTAATCCAGCTTGCCTTACTGTTCACACTCATGTCTTGTCAAAAATAATGACCATGAGTTAAATGGGAGCTACACCCAGACAATTGGCTCACAAGTACCATGACAGGAAACTAAAATATTTATATTTGTCTTCAGTATTAGTGTTTTGAGAAAAGCACAACTCTTCCTTACAGAAAAGCCTTTCACTACCTTTGACTATGTTTGTCAAAATGGTCTTCTAGTGTCTCAGTAACAAAAATATTTAGCAACTACAAATATTCAGCAGCCAGATGAATAAAATCAAATCCAGAAGGGATTCCTATTAGGAGGCCTTTTGGAAAACTGTGAAGAAGATGACAGGAATGTTCCATTTTGTTTTTCCCCTGTACAGTACATACGCAAACTAAATAACAATTTTCCTTCTAGGAAAGTCAGTTTTTCTGTTGGAGACATATCCCTTTTAAAATTTCTGCTGGGAGTAACTATTCTGAGATATTAGCCCTTTGTCACAACAGCAGTGCCATAATTCATTACAAGAGACATTGGCCTGAAATGAAGATGAGCATGAATGCCTCAGTCTCTAGTGAATGTTCCACAACAGAAAGAAGCATGCTAAGCGCTCGATGGCAGGAGAAATCTTTTTCTGCAACAGGTCAAACTCCATTTCAGCAACAGGGAACCTATCAGAAGTAAATAAGGTTTAACCTTCAACAACAACAAAAATGCATTGGTCTCATAAAATTTCAAAAGGGTCTGAGGACCTTTCTTTTTAACACTTGAATGAGTTTAATTTTATTCTAATAGTCATTAGTCATCTTTGACTAGCAAATGATGTTCAGAAATCTATTATTGTTGTCTATTTTTATTTTCAGACTGATTTTAGTACTGTGTGAACTATGTATAGAGTGGTCTGCATTGGTATGTTACTATTAACTCTGTAATTTTGTATTTTGTAGTTTTTAGATTGTAATTCTGTATCACCCTTTGGTGGAAGGGGCGATAAAAATAAATATTATTATTATGTTCATTCCCAACCTTCTTCAAAATAAAGCTTCTGCTGCAATTTCAAAACAAAAATTTCTACAAGTGTGCCTTCAAGTACCTGTGATAGAAAAGACAGATGTCTTGAGAACCACTCTGTAATCTTACGTATCAGACCATGCCTCCTGGAATTCTGTTGCTTTACTTATTAGGTCTGTCAACTTCAATCTGGTCAGCCCTGCTATTTTCGTCTCAAACAGGCAAAATGAGCACAGACTTCTTGCCACCAACTGCAGTCCTTTAATACTGTTTTAGCTTTATCCATGCACACAGAAATGAAGAAACTAAATGATTAAAAATATTATTCTACACTATATTTTTGGATTTTAAAGAAAGATTAGATAAGAAAATTTCACTGTGTTGCACACTCTGATGAAATAACAGAATGTTCCTGGGAAATTATTTTTTTGAAAAAAATTTAGCACAAAGAAATGAACAACAATAATAGTATTTTAAGTTAATTGAAGTCCATTCTTACAAGGTTTTTTTTAAAAAAAAAAACTTGGAGATATTTACAATTACTGTGCCTGTCTGCACTTACCTCTCAGGAACATTCCACACACTCCTCCAAAAGCTATGGAGCAGCTTTACTGGTGAGCTCCCAGATGCAGCATCCCCACTGAGTTCCACTGCAAATGCTGTGTGTGGGCAGGGCAGGGCAGGTGTGTAAGTGTGTGCCACTTTGTGATTGCCATTATACTGGCCTGGCACACAGCAGAAGTTGCCACAGGAATTCAGAGGATCTTTTTAAAAAATTTATTACAAGTTATTTTTAAAAAAACAACATAAAACTTCTTACATTATTCTCATATCACACTGTTACACTGCTTTAAGGTTCTTTATGTTACTTCCTCCATTTTTCCAGCTACTCTTCTTCAAGTGGCTTGTTTCTTTGCTCCCTTTGATGTCTCTTGTTCCTTTTCAGCTGACCCCTTAGTTTTTAGTCGAAACCGTCTATCATTACGTCTATTTCTCATAGATAGTTTATAAAGGGGCTCCAATCTTTCATAAACTTATCTGTTGTTCTATCTTTTAGTAAATTTGTCAATTTGTCCATCTCTGCCAAGTCCATCAACTTAGTTAGCCGTTCTTCCCCTGAAGGTATCTCTTCCTCCTTCCATTTCTGTGCATATAACAATCTAGCTGCTATCACCATATATAAAATCAAAGGATTTATATTATCTAAACTATTATCTACAATTCCCAACAAAAACAATCCTGTTTAAATGCAATATTTCTCTTTAAGATTTGTCTCAATTATATATTTGTACCCAGTACTTTTTTGCTTTTTCACAAGTCCACCACATATGATAAACAGTTCCCTCAACTTTTTTACATATCCAACATTTAGTTGACATATTTTGATATACTTTCCCTAATTTATGAGGTGTTAAATACTATCTGTACATGATCTTATATGTGTTTCTTTTAATAGCATACAGGTTGTAAATTTCATATCTTTTATCCACAATTTCTCCCATTGATCCATCTGAATGTTCCTTGCCCATGTAATCATACATTCTTTAACCTGTTCATGTTCCATTTCAGTCTGGAGTAAGACTTTATACATAATAACAATTGTTCCCCTTTCGACCTTATTTAATTTTGTTTCCCAATCCTGTTTTTCTGATTCAAAGTTTAATCTCTTTTTATCTCTTCTGTATATATCTGCTAGTTGTCCATATGTAAACCACTGTACATTTTTATTCTCCTGATTTAACTGTTCCCTTGTTTTAATATCAAACTCATTGGTGTCACCTTTTTTGAGCCAAGATCTTCCTTCCCCAAACTCATTTAACAGACCTTCACGTGGTGATACCCAAAGAGGCATTTTCCTGTAAATATCATTTTTATAATTAAACAGATCTTATACAAAGCATTTCTCACAAAGTGATTCTTAAAATCTGCATTGACTTTTGCTTTTTCATACCACAAATACCCATGCCAGCCATATCTTAGGCCTTCTCCTTCCCATTGCAGTAGTCTTTGATCTTTCAACCAAAGCCATTTTGCAATGCATCACATACAGCATGCTGCATGGTATAGCTTTAGATTCAGTAACCCTAATCCTCCTCTTTCTTTGGAATCTTATCCTAGGTTTCTTTCCTTGCCATATGAATTTTGAAATGTCCTTTTGCCAATTTGTAAAATCCTTTATGTCATTTATAATAGGTAATACTTGAAATAAAAACATCATCCTTGGAAGTAAGTTCATTTTTATCACTGATATCCTTCCCATCAATGATAATTGCAGATTGGACCATTTCTAAAGATCTTGTATAATCCCTGACCAAGTTTTCAAATAATTATTTTGGTACAATACAATATTTACTTTCAGACCTGCAACTTTTCCATACATTTGAATTACCTTTTTGAATTCTTCTTGTGAGTTATTAGGATCACTTAATATAACCACCAAGCCATCTGCAAAAGCTCTTATTTTATATTCTTCTTTTTTCACTTTAAGCCCTTTGATTTCTGTATTTTTTCTAACAGTTCGATTTAAAACTTCCAGTGTCAATATAAACAGTAACGGCGATAAAGGACACTCTTGTCTCCTTTTTGAATGGCAAATTTGTCATTTCACCATTTATTACTATCTGCGCCTGTTGTCTTGTATACATCACCTTGATTCCTTTTTGAAAATTATCTCCAAAGTTCATCTTTCCTAATACTTGGAATATAAAAGACCAGTTCACATTATCAAATGCTTTCTCTGCATCTAGAAAAATTATTGCTGTTTGTACTTCGTTATATTTTTCCAAGTATCCTATAATATTTAATATTGTTCTTATATTGTCGTTTAGTAAAAACTTGCTTGATCTTCGTGTATATAGGTCTTTAAAACCTGCTTAAGTCTTTTAGCCGTTATGCTTGTAAATAATTTATAATCATTATTCAACAATATCTGTAATTTTTTTATTGGGTTAGATCCTGTCCCTCTTTCGGTAACAGAGTGATAATTGCTTTTTCTCAAGTTTCTGGTATTTCTCCTCTTTCCAAAATATTATTCATTATCTCTGTTAATATTGGTACAATCTCCTCTTTAAAAGTTTTATAATAAATCATGGAAAAGCCATCCGGTCCAGGAGCCTTTTCTGTCCCCAGTTTTTTAATAACTTTCTCCAGATCTCTTGCTGTTATTGGTGCATTCAAAAGATCCCTTTGTTGTTGTGAGTTCTGTGGTAAATTTTGATCATTTAAATATCTTTGGATCTTGTTTTCATTTACTTCATTCTTTTTATATAGCTCTTGATAAAATGCATGCATAATTTCCTTTATTTTTGTACTGTCAGTTATTTCTTCATCACCTTGTTTTAATTTTAAAATCTTTTTTTTTTTTTTTTGCTCTTTCATTCCTTAACTTGTAGGCTAGCCATCTTCCAAGTTTGTTTGCTGATTGAAAATTCCTTTGCTTTAAAAACTTTAAATTGGTTTCCATCTCTTGTACTTCTAACATCGAGAGTGCTCTTTGTAAGATTTTTATATTTCTTATAATTACCTTTGAATCAGGTTTTCGTTTCAATTCATTTTCCATTTCTGTAGTAATTTTTTGTATCTTTTCTTGTTTTTTCTTTTTAATTTCTGAATTGACTTTAATGAAATATCCTCTCATAAAGGCTTTGCTAGCATCCCAGATAATGTTTAAATCAGTCCCTCTGTTCATGTTGTTTTCAAAAAACTCTCTTATCTTCTTTTTAGACTTCATTATAACTTCTTTCTTTAATATATGTTCATTCAGTTTCCATCTCATTTTTTTCAGTCTCCACCCAATTATCTCTTTCACTGGATTATGATCTGCAAATGTTTTTGGAAGAAAATCCACTGTTGAGACTTTATTCACTAAACCATTGGAAAGAAAGATCATATCAATTCTTGATAGGGATGAATGCCTATGTGAGAAGAAAGTATAATCTTTTGTGTTGCCATATTGAAATCTCTATATATCGACTAAGTGTAGATATTCCATCAGGTCAAAAAAGCCTTTGGAGAATTTCCCTTGTGTTGCTGTAATGCTTCTCATCGAGGTTTTATCTATCTTGAGTGGACCGTCTCTACCATGAGTACAGTAGTCAAGTTGGAGACGGCACTGCTGCTTGTGATGTGAACGCAAACCACCACCCATTCCAGGAAGTTAGGTGTGAATTGGCCCGTTGTTTGTATCAATCAATGTTATCTATCCCAAAAAATATGGACTTAAGAAAAGCCATAGTCAATGAAGTACAAGGCCCATTTCAAATAGTATTCTGTTTTTCATAGTAGCCAGACAGATTTCTCAGATTTTGTGTCTCAAGTCACGAAATCAACAGGCAATGGCTGCTCTTTGCCCATGATCCCCTCCAACTAATATTCAATGTTATGTTCTCTCTGTAACTCAAAGCTGAGCTGCTGAGCAGAACCAGAAAAGGCTTCTGATAGGTTCGTTTGTTACCCGGTCACTCCTTCCTTTTCTTTACCTCAATTTGAAGGAAGATCATGAAGCAAAATGTACAAGGACTATTCTAAAGGATTACTTATTTGAAAAAGAAAAGCATTATCTTGCATTTTATTAGCTGTGAACAATCAGTTGAACCTGTGCATCCCTTTTAATTTATCAATAAAATAGGAATACATTTATCAATAGAACTTCTAAAAATTGAGGATTTTATTTCTGTTTTTGTTATATTTTATAAATGTACAATATTTCATATACCAAAATATAACCAGCAACAATATAAAATTAGACAAAAGAGACCTCTCTCATCTATATAATATCTCCCATGAAGAAACGGATAATTGATATTTCATCTTTTCCAAAACAAGTATTGAACATAAAATTTCACTGAAAGCAGAAACTGTTGTGCATGCAAAAAAGGGTACCATTTCTTCTCTAAGGGATCAGATGTAATTTTATCCTCAAATGATCCGATCTAACTGATATTACATAATCCATCATATTGATAATTGTTAAATTCCACAACTTTCATACCAATCTTCTATTAATAATGGTCCCAATTTTCCAATGATGCTGTATTATCAACTTAGCAGATGAGGCCATAATTTTAAAGATCATTATGGCTTGGTAATGTGAGATTCCTGTTATGTAATAACGGACAAAATTCTGGATTTAGCTTGATTCTGATTATTTAATATCCTGCATACGTAAGATTCAGCTGCTTTCCAAAACTTGAGCCAAAACTACCACATATGAAAATATATTTCAGCTTCCATGTAACCTCTCCAACATTATTAGAATTATGATAGGGGATAAAAAAACATATATGTATAGTTTTGGTACACAATTCTTTGAGTTTGGTCATTTTTGCAAATCTTGATAATAAACTTTTTATTGATATACTTCCTTCTTCTGGGTTTCTAATGATTAATTAATTCCTAAATGCCTTTCCCAACTCCCTTTGAGTCCTAACAAGTCATAACTGGAGCTTTCTATCAATAATGCATAGATTCAGAATTCCTGTTCCCTAAGATTCTCCAGTGGGGTCTATTTCCTATTCAAAACAGATCATAATGTCGGGTTTCCTAATGCAGTGTTAAATACTGCTAAAACAGGTCGGTTTCAACTAACATTCATGAGAATTTATGTCCATCTTTCATAAAAATTAGGACTATGTTTCAAAGAGATAAAATCCTTCATATGAGCCAATTCTGGGTCAGCTAGCACTTCATATTCTTGTTTTGTCAGTAATTGAGGTAGCTCAGAAACTGCCTGATAGAAGCTTGAGGGGAGAGATTAGGAACTAATCTTCTCCTCCAATTTTCCCAAGTTGATACCAAAATTGTATGTGTAATATCATTTGACTTGTGCTTTGTATATTTTAGAAATGGGAAACTTCTTACTTCAGGGGCTTCAGCTATCTTGTATGCTTGCCAGCCAGCTTATGCATTATGTTTTAATGAAAAGTGTATTTGGAAAGATGCATAGTAATATGATAACTCTGGCAATCCCCAAACACAAATCTGTTGAGTTCTATACAGCAATCTTCTAGTTACTTTTGGCTTCTTGCCCTTCCAAAAACTTTTTTATTATTATTTTGTAATAAAGCATCTGTAAGAAAAATGAGTAAACACTGGAAGAGGTATAGAAAGTGTGCTACAACAGCCACCTGTACCATTGTGATACAGTTTGAGAGTATCAGGTTCACGACATTTCTTAAAGTCTTGTCATGAAGAATGTAATAAAAGTAAATAATTTGTCATTACTATTAGATTAATTTTCTGGGAGATATTAATATCTAAGTAGCAATTCTATTTTGGTGACATGGCAAAATGAAACATCAGATTTTTTCCCCAGCTAACTTGCAAGCCAAAGACTACCTCTAAAATAGCCATTTCTTTCCTTTATTGATTGGGCAGGTACCTCTGTGACAGCCAAAAGGTCATTCACATAAAGCTTAAATTTTATTTTAACTGTAGTAAACTGATAAGGAATCAATGCATTATTATGTTCCAACTTTGTTGCCAATAATAAATAAAATATTAATTAATAAATAAAATATTATTGGACTTCAAAACTGAGAATAGTCATGACTCACTGTATCAAGTGCCTTAAATATATCCAAAATAAAAATGGCTAATTGTTTCTTGTTTTGTTGACTTTTATGCAAGGCATTAAGATCAATTCATTTTGGTACAATTAAAAATCTCCCAAGGATGAAATCATATTTTTTCTACTATTTCTGTCACAAATATATTTTGTTGGCAAGTATACCAACAAAAACTTTATTATCAAGATTAAATAAAGATATTGGTTCGGAAGATTCAATATTTTCTATTGGTTTCCCCTTTCTGAGATATATGGTCATGTATGTCTCAAACCAAGTCAGTGGAATGTGCCAACTTGACAAAATGTAATTAAACAGTTGCACCATATGAGGTGCTACTATCTCACAGTGGTATTTATAAAATGTAGATATGTAACCATTGGGCCCTGAAGCATTCCTAGATTTGCGGGGGGTGGGTGGGTGGTGGGTGGGTGGGTTCATAGCTTCACTGACTTCAAGAATTTTAAGAGACTTTAGATACTCATTATGTTCAGGTTTTACTTTAGATTTTAAGACACGTTGCAGATAATTTTTATTTCATATGGCTTGCTAGCCTTGACTGTATATAATTTTTATAAAAGGCATTGACTATACTCTCAAACTTCTTTCTACTTATCTCTGATTTCCTTGTGTTTTTTCTTAAAGCTCATATGATATTTTATTTTTTACCTCTTAATTTGAGAAGCAGTTATTTTAGGCTGGGTCCTGATTTTTGTTTTGTTAAAATTAAATTAGAATAAGAATTCTTGTTTTCATTGTATTACTTGCTTTCGGGTAGACACTGGATTCTGGATTTTTCAATTATTTTCTCTGGGCAGTGCAACTTTCCTACAAAGGAAAAATGATTTTGAAAAAAATTACAAAATTTATTTATTTAAAATATTCCTATACTGCTTCCCATTAAAGTAATCTTGTAGCAGTCGCTGTCTGCATTAGGAGTAGTAAGAGCAAATCAGTATCCTTGTACAGGATTGCCCATAAGAATCAAAGGGGAAGGGGAACTTACCCATTTGCAGCTTGTATCACCTGTGCCATTATGGCCTCTTGTAAGCAAGCTCTATAGTGTTTTATGGGGTACATGCCTGTGACAACATTGTGTCTCATGATGGTGCCACATGCATGTGCACCATTATGCACTATAGGCCTTCCCACAAAGGGCCCTATAATAGTGCTTGCTCACTATTATGAAGATTATGAAGTATCTTCACTGGTCACACATTTACATCCTTTCCTTAGTTCAAATCACAGAATTGCACACAGCTGTGATGGAAACAATTTACTCATATTTCTATCCCACACTGTTGTCGCGTGGTGCTCAGGACAGCTTGTAGAAATCAGGGACCCTCTAGAAATGAATGCCAAAATGAACAGGAATCTTTTTTAACTATTCTATACAATTCCTCAAGGAGGGAGAAATGCCTCACATAACATGGAAGCTTATTCTAAAAAGTTGCTGCTCTTAAGGATTGCTTTTTCTCCACCAGCAGTTTGAACAACAAACTATCTCTGGAGGATCTTAAACTATAGAGTACTTGATAGTGAGTGAGACAATCTTCAATATCCAGGCCCAGAGTTATTTGAGGCTTTAAAGGCTAAAATCAACATCTTTTAGGTTCATATATACTATTGTGCAGCACTTTCAGCACATGAGTAAAGTGTGACTGTCTTCCAGGCCCACACATTATCCACAATATCCATTCCGCACTGTGGATCAGTTCATTTCTACATATCCCATGCAGATTACATTGCAGAAATCTAATTCAGAAGTTATCAACAGGGACTACTGAGACAAATAAGTTAACATATGAACTTTATCTAAAGAATTGCATGTTGCTCTGTTGCCCAGAAAAATTTGCATTAGCTTTTGGATGAGGATGCCCAGCCAAACAGAGTTCATCTAAATCAAATATGAATTTATTCTTCTCGTGTTCCTATTAAAAGAAGCTCTATCTTTGTAGACATTTATGGGACTGTCCAGGAAAATACCTAACTATGCAAAAATGCCTCCTTGGTTTACTGATTCATTTTGGACGTTCATGGGAAACGGAGGGATGAAAAATATCTTACCCATAGGCTTTATGTTCACATTTGACATGAACTGAGAACATCTGACTGTAGTGGGGGCCCTGGGTACCTGCTGTTGCTGTTTCTTTACACTGTATTTTTCTTGGATTGGATTTGTAGCCAAATGGTTGTAATTGACCCTCTATTGGGACAAGTTAAGCTATGAACATATGCCTTTCCTTTTTATTTAAAAAAAATAGTAAGAAGTAAAGAAAGGGAGAGAAAAAATATTATCTGTATTTACTTTAAGTTGCCTCTATTTCTCAGTTTTCTGGCAGAAAATCAAGCTTCTGTCAGAATTCAAGAGCTTCATCTAAATCCAGCTCCTGGAGAAAAGGCTACAAGTAGAATATATATACAGGAAAACATAAAGCAAAAGAGACTGTAGGAAGAAAAAGAAGAAGTTATGCCCTTTACTACAGACAGGCAAAATGCCTGAGTATTGATTGAAGGAATTTCTCCATCCCAAATGTCAAGTTGGCAGCAACAGACATTCCTCTTCAGGGCAATCATGAGTCAATTTGTCATCCATCATCCAAACACAAATGACTAAATTATAACTGCAGATATGCAAATCTCCACTGGATCTTTACCTCTGGCCAACTATTCCCAGACAAAGCAAACGTATATTGAGATTATCAGTTAACTATCCAGGAAGGGTTTCAAAATACAGTGTACCATTCAACAAAAGCCAGAATGGGCTTGGGATGAGGATTTAATTAGTTATTGATGATGTGGGAAATGACATAAATCCTTCTCAGTTTTGTCTTAGTTGCAAAATCAGGATCCAAGCCTCCTTCTGATTTTAAGCAGGAAAATAAAACCCTCCCTTGAGCTCTTCAATTTCATGCTCAATGTAATTGGTAATTTTGACTCTTCACCCTCCTTCTCTCTCTGTCCATTTTCAGAAACATTTTGACACGAAAGATTATGTGTGATAAAGGTAAAAACATACTATTTAGAGATTTTGAAGCTAATTATTGTAGGATACTTATTTATTTTTAAAAAGCATGTGTTAATGGCAGTTCCACACTGGCTGGTATACTGAACCAACAAGAGCAGCAGGAACCTCCCTTTTTCTAGGACCCATTTTGGTGGCATGCTTTGGTAGGTGCCTGAAGATCTCTCTTAGGCTGCACCTATGCACAGAAAGGAGGCTCCCAGTTGGCTTGCTGGTCTGGTATACCAGCCACTGTAGAATCAACCAAAGTTTCAAAAACCATGGCCCTGACAAAAAGATTGAAGCATAGTAGTTGACAGGAATGCCACTCTTGCTGGTGAGACTGCAGCCTGAGACCCTACAGAGCTTCTTGTTGGAATCTTTGCTTCTTTAGAGAGATTTTCTCTATTACCAATGTCATGCCTTGGGATCAGTTTGACACTGTTGTGTTTTTGACACTTCCTAGATATTTCTTCACCATGATGAACAGTGTGCCCTGTAGGGATTGCTCCTAGCCAAGTGGGCTGGGAACAAACTAGAAAAGGCTGGAGTGCAGGCAGCTTTATCAAGGCTGCCTGTTTTATCCTAACTGCAGAGCAGCAGAATTTTAGCTGCAAGGCAGGGGTAGTTCCATGGCAAGTCTGGACAGACCTGGAAGTGGGCTTTTTGCAGAGCTCACAAAATGTTGCCAGACTCCACATTCTTTAGTGGGCTGCTCTAGTTAGCATCTCCTGTGTGCACAGCAACAAAGTAGTCTCCCTCTGGAGCACATCTAGGAACATGGTTTGTACCTTGGAGCACTCCAGAAGCAAAGCCTGTGTGGTCAGCATTGTTCCTGAGAGGCCATGCCTCTTTTGGTGTAGATATACGGAGCCAAAGTTCTCTGGATCACTGTGGACCATGCAGAAGCTGTCTAGCAGTCCTCGACTGTAGCTATATTTAAAAGGTCTTGAAGACACATGTTTCAACTAGACCTTTCAACTATGGCAATCTTAATGGATTAAAAAAAAAATGACTGTGAGTTGCCATGGGCTTTATGGAAGAAAGGCAATATCCCAGCTCTGAATATTTAAATAATGTATGTACCTTTCTGAAGTACCTGGTGATCCAGATCAACACATTTGGAACAAGCAATCCATCCCAAGACTGGTACAGAACAATATTTTCTGCTCAGCAACAACCTACTCCAGCCCAGCCTCTGTATGGGCCCCAAAGTTTGCAGAAACTTTGGAACTGGCCTCTGCAAACTGGCCTCTGCCTCAGAACCTCTGGGGGACCCATTTCACCAACAGCCTTTGGTGTATTGCTGAAATGGGTCCCCTGGTAAACTGGAACATGGAGGCATGCACCTTTTGCATGCTTCTATGATTCTGATTACTTTTCACTAGTAAAGCAGTGGATGTGATAAATCAGGTTCACTGGCAATCCAAATCAGGAGCTTCTTGATCTGGATCACACTTCATCTGAACGTATTAACAGAGCAGAACCTCTCTAGTCCACAAAAGTGTACAGACAAAAGAACCCCTGAACCTGTGGTGAACTAATCTGGGTTTAAGTTAAGCACAGAAAATGACTCACAAAAACGTGCCTGTGACATTATGACTCACAAAAATGTGCCTGTGAAGAGGCACCCTCAATATTATCCTCTTATATTTGAGAGTGCATCTATATCCGTGTTTTAACTCTGTTTGTCTGCCTGTACAAATACAAGTAAATGAATTTTTAATTCATGACAGTTAGGATATATTCAGACTTTCTTCCAAAGAACCCACCATGGTGCACACCACTCTCTGATTCTCCATTTTCCCCACAGTCCTGTGAAGCTAGGTAGGTTGAAAGGCAGTGACTGTCCCTGTGGTGATTCAGATCCAGAAAATCCTATATGCTTCAACTCTGTCCACTTTTCACGGGTGGAACGAGCATAACTTTTTACAGTAACTTGCTTTCCCTTGTGTAGATAGAATGCATATGGGAGGGGAAAGTAGCCTTTCTGTGGACTGATTAGGGAATGGGAGAACTACAGAAGAATGACTTTCTTGCTGCAGAAACTGTCATTTCTGCCTTTCCAATGTGAACCAGAACCCGCCTATACTACTGGACACAAGTAGCCATAAAAAGATAAAACATTTATGGGATCCATGTGTTTGACAGCATGGATTCCTAGCTTTTACCCTTGCTTTTGCATGTAAATAGACTGTTTCTATATTCACTATAATCACTGCTATGGGGACAATGTTCAAATTGGCCAAAGGTGCTTTTTACGTTGGTCTGCAAAAGCACTATATGTGAAGCCAAGCCAAAATCAGCAGCTTTTTCTATGGAATGTACAAGATTCAAACCAAAACCAGACTCCTTGATAACACTATTCTCTTCATTTGAATATCCTCTTCAAATTCTTATAGGAATTTAAAAGCAAATGATATTATCATCAATGTTTATTTTAGAATAACAGTCACATCAACTATCATTTCTCTTTACAAGCAGCTTTAGAATTCAGGAATGTTACCATTCAGAAAACTGTCATATTAATTTCCTCACCTTCAAAAAACCTAACAGGTCTCTTAGATTTTAATGACCTAATAAGTCTCAGATGAGAACTTTATAAGACAAATGTTATCAAACTGGGTATCATCAAGAACTTTTATCAGTTTGACTCTACGTCTAATGTTTGAATGTTCAAATATGTCTAATTACTGCAATCATATATCTTTCGTTTTGTTTCCTTTGTGTAGATCAACCTAATTCCATCTCTTAGTGTGGGCAAAAGCTGACAGTTGCATGACAAGGAATGTTCCCTTTGTAAAAATCCTACTTCCTCTCCATGTAGCTTTAGCCTAATTGAAATGTTTCCTATTAAGCTCAATCAAGGCAGCAATTATCTAATTACTCACTTAAGCTTTTCCAGCCAGAATTTGCAAAAGCAAGCGTAGTTGAATGGCTGGTTGCATATTTATTGTTGCTTTTACATTTTACATATTTTTAGTAAAGTTTTATTTTATTTTACTTTTATTGGCTTATTTCTCATGCTACTCAAACATTTGGTGATATGAAATATTGCTGCTAAATCATGATATTAAATACTATAACAATCAAAATTCATAAAAGATAAGTATTTCTATCCTTATCAGAAACATACACACTGCCACCAGACATTGGTTTTTACTGACAGTCCAGAGTAAAATGGCTCCAGAAGGAAAAAGGTTCACCCCCACCTATATGTGATCCCTTCCATTTTACCTTTCTCGTGACGTCACAGGAGTGATGTCTTTCTGTTCATATGCTCAGCCCTTCCCTGTATGCTTTGTGTGAAGTCCCTCCCCTATATTGTGAATTGTTCATTCTCAAACCATCTCCACACTGTGATTGATCACCACATTCCCACTTTACACTATGCTGAGGGAGCCAATGCAGCAGCAGCTATCCCTACATTCTCTGCACTGCTGATACACGATCATATGATTGGATACTCACTGAAAGGATGTGAACCAATAAAAATCCAAGCTACAACTTCTGGTTATTTCTCACTCACATTCATGGGTGAAAGGGAGGTCTTAATTTTGGCCCTTTTGCCCACAGAGATGAAAAAACATGGAGTAACATGATATTCCATAGTGAAAGTGCTTAAAACTGCTATTTTTTTAAACCTGGTGTTATCAGGTGTATAATGTGGAGCTACAGTGGAGAATGAATAAGCATGCCTGTCAAACTAAATGTGGCTGTACGTTACACTTGGATTTTTTGTCCTGTCCGGACACAGCCACAAAGAAAGCAAAGTGTCAGATGCCCAAGAGTTCCTTCCTGCCCTCCACATCTTTTTCAAAAGAGAGCACTTGTGAAAGTTAGTGAGAGTCTAAGTTTTGTGGTTACGGTGCTGGTCTCTTATCTGGGAATACCAGGTTTGATTCCTCACTTCTCCATGAAGCCATCTGGGTGACCTTGGGCTAGTCATAGCTCTCTTCTGAGTGCTCACAGCCCCACCTGCCTCACATGGTGTCTGTTGTGGAAAGAAGAACTGAAAGCTTTGTAAGCTGCTTTGACTCCCCTTAAATGGGTGAGAAAAGTGGGATAGAAAAGCCAACTCTTCTTCTTGTTGTTGTTTTATAGCAAAAGTCACAAGATGGAAGCCAAATGAACAATGGGCCCATGAGACCTTGAGCCAAGTGCTTACAGAGCTTCTCATTACTCCAAAAAAGAAAGAAAGAAAGAAAGAAAGAAAGAAAGAAAGAAAGAAAGAAAGAAAGAAAGAAAGAAAGAAAGAAAGAAAGAAAGAAAGAAAGAAAGAAAGAAAGAAAACAACTGGAAGGGAGGGAGCTTGTGGAACATCATCAAAATTTCAGAGCCAGCATAGTGTAATGACTAGAGTGTTAAAATCAGAGGTGGGAGGCCAGGGTTCAAATCCTATTCTATTATGGAAATGTATTTGATCATTACCTCTCAATTTAGGAAAGGGCCAGGAAGGGAGTAATATTTGCTGCCATAAACTCTTGAGAAATACGTGCAGAATTACATAAAATAAAAATATGCCCAAGTGTATAAATAAGTTGTCAATCCCTGATCTAAAATTGACTTGTAAATAACTGGGATGGAGAACTTGAAAATATAAGTTAGTTATTTATAACAATCTGTGTGAAAAGCATGTGCCACTGGAATTACTCCACTGAGACTTGGTATGTTCACTTAGGAGCTGAAAAAGGAAGAACTCCCAGTCTATCTGACTATGCCTACTAGAATGGATGCCTGACTATTCCTCCAGGCTGGAGAGATAGGCAGGATCCCTCTCAAAGAGATCTGCAGAGAGTCAATACAGGTGAAAGTTTTGCCTTTGTCTTCTGCTTCAGAATACCAAGAAGCAAATAGTGGGCCACTGGGTGAGACAGGATGCTGGACTAGCTGGGCTGTTTTGCAGTCCAGCAGGGCTCCTCTTTTATTCTTACGTTCTTGCTGTGAATAGAGAAATTGATAAGTTTGCCTGCTTTACTGAGGCTTAAAAGAGACTCCTAAGTTGGTACAGACAGATCAGGTAAGTACTGTTGTACATCAGGTATAGATAATTGAAGCCAAAGGAGAATGTAACCCTAGATTCCCCGGGAACTTTTCATGAGTGCTGTGGTTCAGAAATGTGGCAAGCAGTGCAGAGCCACTGGCTATAATTTGCAAGTTGCCTCCAACCTAGATTCAAAGCTGGGGAATGAAAGTTCTCTAGCCTTGAAGTTATAATCTGAGCATATTTTTCCATACCCCCAGAAACTATCTGGAGGTTTTCTGGAGTTGGTGAAATGATAGGGGACTCTGCAATGGGGGCTGGACTACCCCTATTCCTGCTCCTGTTTGCATGCTCGTGTCAAAAATGGAGTCCTGGTTTACCTCTGTGGAGGCCACTTTAAGGAACACCTCCCATATCAATCTGTCTGTGCCTTAAGATCCACAGGGGAGGGTGTCCTGTTTGTAGTGCCACCTGTAGAGGTGGGGACCTAGAATAGGACCTTCTCAGAGGTAGTCCTCAGTAATGGCGAACCTTTTGAGCTCGGTGTGTCAAAATTCACAAGAAAACCTAGCTTAACTCGGGTGCTGTGTCACATCTAGAAATATCCATAATTTTGTGATATTTGTAGCTCAAGTAAAAAAGTTATATTTTTGATATATGTATTTTATTAAAAGCAAAAACAAATAATTCTTTACATTAGTTACTTCTGTTGCTGAATTTCATTTGCTAAATCTTCAATTGAAAGTTGGTATTTTGTACACTTCAAAAACAAGCAAGTACTACACGCCCAGGTGCCAGGGTGACCAGGTGTGTCACCCAAAAGGGCTTGGCGTGTCACCTGTGACACGCGTGTCATAGGTTGGCCATCACTGCCTCAGACTATGGAATAGTCTCCCTCATGAACAGTTTAGATGTTTCCTTTATCTGCTGGCCACTGTTCTCTGAGTGGCTTAGCACGAAGCAAGGATAAATTGCACTCCAAGTCATTCTCAAGCTCAGTGTATGGCTGAACCAACCTAAACAAAGGCAGTTTGTCTTGAACTGAACCAGACTGAGCCAGTACACAGGCCTGTGAAGTGTTTTTGCTTTATTTGAAATTGTTCTTGAAGATGAAGAGATGTATACATATGTTATGTTATTAGAATAGTCACAGTAAGAGTAATATACATCTTTTTTTCCCCTCAGCACACCTCTTACTCTTATACTACTTATCAAAGATTATGGATTCCTTCATGTCCACAATTCAGAGAGAAAACAAACTCAAAAGAGACATATTATTTAAAGTAGGAAGTTTGATATACACCACAGAGAAAAGAAACATATTTGCTTGTTCTATTCTGTCTTGATACACATTCATTATGCCATCAGGGTCTGAGTGACATCAGGGATTGTCTTCCATTCCCAAGGAATGTACAGTAACAGATGGAGAGAAAGCCTACAAGGGAGGAAGAGACAGAGACAAAAACTACGGGGGTCCAAAATGTGGCCAGTTGCTGCTGTGCGTGCTTGAGGTTTGTTTACAGTTTGTAATAATGAACAAGCATAATGATTATGATCATTTTGATTTTCAACAGACTGTGTAATACTTCGAGCAACCAAATGTTACTTTTAAAAATACCCAACTCTGTTTGTGGGAAGCTCAGTTAAAGAAAAAATACAACTGCAAAAATAATTCATCTGATTAGAGAGGGAACTCTCTCTTACATGCACACACACACAAGCTCACATCCCTTGCTTTTTCATGAGTTGTGAAGTCTCCTCTCTGGCAATAGCTCCATACAAATACAGCTTTCTATGGATATTTATATGCATGTATTCTGTGAAAGGACACAGTGATAAACTAGAAAGGCATGCGATACCTATGACTATGCTACTTGCCCATTAATATAGCTCACCAGGAGTTGTTTTAACATTCCAAACCCATGAGCAGATTTGGGCAGCTGCCATTTTAAAAGCAAAATTATTGTTCCCGCCTTCATTCTCCATTTTTAAGCCTTTTTTTAAAAAAATACATGCAGTATTTTCTGGGGAATAAAGCAGAGCATTTCCAGGCAAATAAATGACTTGGAGACGGCAAATATCTTGAAGTTATGTAGTGATGGAAGTGGAGGTTCAATAAGCTGTTTCACTGGAAAGAAAATCAATGCTCAGCTCCCCAACAGAAGCTTCCAGAGGGATAGGCTGTGGTCACACTTAAGGTTTAATCCAGCTTCAGTCCACTTTTAGAGTGAGAGAAAATGTCAGCAAAGTGACAGGCTCTTTTTTTTCAGTGCTGAATAACTCAGAAAATTCACCTTTGGGATAGATAATGTGGAAAGAAAATTACTGGCCATTTCACAGGTATGTTCTCTCACTGTGAAGGTGGACTGAAACTGGGTTAAACCTTATGTGTGACCACAGCCATAGTTATACTACCTTGTTGTAAAAGAGAGAGAAGCAAACAAACTAAATGAATAGTAACAACAACTGGCCACAAGATTCTTGCAGTACCATGACTGGAATCAGTCCAGGACACAAGTTTCAAATTTTTTCGTTTTGTTTCTCCTCTTAGATATGGATCGAGTGACTGTTTTAAGATTATGCTGGATATTTTTGAATGGTAAATCACGAATGAATGAGCATTTCAGAGATACATTTCATATCAGTTAGGAATGAAGATGGTCAGCTGCTAAAAATTGTAAGCACTTTTCCACTTTCTTTGACTGGTTGTAGACAACTGGGATGGAGGGCCTGAAAACTGTAATTTGTTTATTTATGACATTCTGCATGCAAAGCATGAGCCACTACAATGACTCCACTTAGATGGGGTATATTCACTTAGGACTTGAAAAAGAAATAGCTCCCAGACTATTTCTGACATTGGGCATCAACATCTGAATGTCTACCTGCTTGGGCCGAGATTCATTTGCCACCATAACTATCCCTTAGGGCACCGAAATGACAGCACTGCCACAGTTACTTCAGCCCCAGCCATTTTCCAGTTCCATGGTTGCCTGGATATCTGCTTAGGGTGCGTTCCAATGCATGTTTGGTCTGGTACTGAAACTGGGTTTAGCATGGGGTATCCCCATGTATTTTTTATTTGGTCTGGTTTCGTGGACCAAATCCCTCCAAACCAAGCCAGACCAGAACCAAATTTGGTACCCGAAAAAACATGTCTGAGGAGTTTAGGGTCCTGTCACACATTGGTTAATGGGCCAACATTGTGCATGGGGACAGTCCCGGGCTGTTCGGGGAGGATATTGGCACTCATGCCATTTGGAGGTGGGGTGGGCTTGCCGTTCCTGCTCTGTGCATTGGAGATCGCAGCCACTGACATTTTCTGGGAGTGGAAAAATCCCAATCACCTAGGCAAGCAGGATAATGTCTTGATTTTTATACATTTCCCAGGGAAAATATTCCACCCCGTTTCCTGATCGCAAGGCAGGCAGGATAATGGCTAGATTTTTTGTTCCAATTCCAAAATTTTTCAACCCTTATTTCCCGATTGCCAAGGTGATCATGATAAAGGCTTGATTTTCTCCCTTTTAAACTTTGTGGGTGTTCTCGCAGTTCCCGGTGGAGTGGAGGTGCACAAAACTGCTCAAGCGCCTAACTGACACTAAACCTCATAGCAGTTTTTGGTCTTTTAAAATTATTTATGAATTTACTGTTATTATGAAGTTTTATTTTAACTTTTTTCCATGCCTCCCAACCCAGTCCTGGCTTTCTGTGACGCTAAGGGAGGGGAGGATGCGGCATTTGCAGCTGGCGGCACAGGGATAGGCTGACGTGAATCCGGCTTCCAATGAGGAGAGAGGGAGCGGAGAGGAAGTGGCACTGCTCCCCTGTGCCAGGGTTTGGCATGGTTTGCATGGGGATGGCTGCATCCATGCCAAACCTGCACCCAGCCTGTGTCACCAGGAATGGTATGGGGACAGGCTGGGATCAATCTCAGACTCACCTCCAGGTCCTATGCGTGCTCATTCTGTGCCAAATGGCATGCATGGAGACACGGCCTTAGTGTCTCTGTGAACTGCAGTGGAAATTGAATTAAGCATATTGGCATGTGATTACTCCAGGATTCTGCATCTACAACTGGATGTACTGAAAATCCATTTTAACTCACCTTGCCATTTCTACCCTACCAGCTTCTGGGTGGCCCCACAGTCCCTACCAGAAGGTGTGAATATGTCACTAAGGATTAGTATTTTATGTATAGCTATTTACTAAGAGCCAGTAGGTTTAAAGGTAGAAACTACAGATAGCTAGAGCATGAAAACTAAATTAAATTGAAGTAATCACTAACTAAAACTATATGGAGGAAAAGGATTGATATAGTAAAACCACCAAGAGTGATCTAGTACACATACGTACATCCAGCCAACTATGTACATTACCAGCTTTCAGGAATTTATTGAAAATAGTTTTCTTCACATAATAGTACTCACTGTTTAAAATTTTATTTTATTTTAAATACATCTTAATGAACTTGAAGCTTTGGGATTTGCTCTGTCCTAATTTTTCCATGTTCTTCTTTGTAAAACTCTTTGGGATCCCAACACTGAAGTATTTTAAATACATATACATAACTTAGACACACTCTCACTCTTTGAAAAGTCTAAAAAGAACAGTTTATCCATAAAGTATTATTGCAATTGCTTCTCTTCTACAGGATTAACAAAAAGACAAAAAGAAAGTGTTTCCATAAAGTATTACGGCAATTACTCCTCTTCTGCAGGATTAACTAAGTGCTCACTTGCAACAATGGTACAGGGCTGGCAAGCATGATCTCTACAATTTACCACAATGAATCTCAAAGAAAACATGATGTCAGAATTTTGATGTAGGTGGTCTCTGAAGGCAATATGGGGATTTCATAGAATGCAGATTTAATTTAAAATGTATATGGAAAGAGGCAGTACATATGCACAGCACAAACCACAAAGATACAACCTCTGTATACAGATGTTTAACCTGTAGCAGGACACATTCTTTATAATTAAAGTCTAAATTACTCCCAGAGGAACAGTTGTCTGGTCAATCCCGCAAGTGGATAACTAAATTACGGCATTAGGTTGCCATTAGGTATTTATAGTATCCAAGAAACAGTCTAGAGACAACAAAAAGATCTATTATTTTTCAACATGATTCCCATGAATGCATGTGCCTTGCCTTCATCCTGTAAAGCACAACAATGAATTGGTAGGGATACCCACAAAATGAATCAGAAACCACCTCTACAGCCATGCAGGTCCTGACAATACCTAAAGGTTCTGTATTCTACATGTGAAATGTTTTTATGTAACTAAAATAGGAATCACATGGTCCTCTTGAACTAAGCCACTAGGATTCTGGGTGCATGGTGAACATACACCACTGTGTGGTCAAAGGCAGGCCAGGAGTTCTATCTGTAACTTCCGGGAGCAAATACAGACAGAAATTAATTCTGTTTTCAAAACTACTATTCTGTGGGTCCCTGAAATAAGCCTGCTTCAGTCACACCACTCTCTTAACATTACACGCAGTACAAAAAAACTATTGGAAATAATGCTAACAACAGTGAAACAGGTAATTACATCCCAGTGGAAGTCTGAAACTCTACCTACACTTACCCAGTGGTATGCTTCTCTGCGGTCAACAGTGACTTCAGAATGTATAACTGCACAGCTGCATTGGCCCTGAGGAAAACCGGAAGAATCAGCCATTTATACTACATGGAGTACTTCCTTAATGTTTGCTCACACAAAATTAAACTTCATAATTCCAAATCACCACCCTCTGAAACATTGGCTGGATCCTGAACATGCATCTTGATAACAGGTTGCCACATTTTCAGAAACAGTATAATAGGTTTAACAGATGTGTTTTTTAAGATTTACTGAACTACTTCTGGTTCCAAAATCTGCCTTGGTTTGTTTTGTCTTATAAAAACATGACCTTTCTTTTGTTATAATCTTATTAGAATTTCACAGTGCCCACAGCATCGTGCTATGGAACATGTGCAGAAGTTGCCTATGAGTACACACTTCCTTAGTCCAAAAAGCATCTGAAGTTCCGAATGCAATATCACCTTGGACGTCTACCAGAACTACTTTCAATAGAAGGGGGAAGGAATGAATACTTTCACATGACTTATCTGCCCTTTATTTAGTGAATGAAAATCACTGGTAGCTAACCCCAGCACAAAAAGGGTTTGGATGGGGGAGATTGCGAAACTTAAAATAATCCATAATCTCCTTGTTTCCAGTTTGCTTCCACTGCCTGCTCAGCAACATAAGGACACGTAAGATCTACATGCTTGCACACAGGAGGGGTTCAGGCTTTCAGATCTCGCTGATTTAGCCTGTCTGGAAGTAACAGACAAGAGGGCGGAACCATCAGTACCTCATGGACGATTCTGCACCAGCATGCAGAAGACATATCACTCTTCAGGATTTAATCTGGAGTAAGGCTCTGGGCTGAAAGGAGTCTGAACCAAGATTACAGTCATATGTTTTTCCACCATGGATACATCACTCCAAGTATTGGATCAAATCAATATCATCTAAAACGCCTTTGTCATCTGGATTGCTCTGTATGAATGAATTTTGTTTCCTATTTTATAGTGATGTTTGATTGCTTGTGTTACCCATCATTGTCCAGCAGGTCAAACCACTAAGTCTCATCTATCAGCTATTGAGGATACCAGAGAAAGAAATATAAATGCTATCTCTAAGAAATAAGCTTATAAATGGTCCAACTTTTGACAACTGAAGATGCTGCAAGAAGAAAAGAATCCGACAAGAGTTAAGAATGTTGTATTTGTAGACATGGACACATGGAAGCACTTGGCCTTTATCTTCCTACTAAGATTTTTCTCTGGATCACATATATCTAGCATCCCCTGTGCTTGAATCAGGATTCTCTATGCTGGAAAATCAAATTAAATTTCACCATATAACAGAAGACATTTAAATTGCGTGAAATGTAACCTTCTTAGATCCTCTTGCTGTGCAGGCAATGAAACTAAAGGCTCTAGGCATATCCACATTTCCAACTCATTTTTAAAGCTGTTTCTAATATTTAGTTGATGCTCACTTTAATAGGGGAAAATAACTGGCAATTATTATGAAGCAGTGACCCACATTATATATAATCCAGCCAATCAGTAGGAAGGATTTTATGTTTTGTGTTTTGTTTTGTTTTTATTTCTACAGACAGATGTATTTCATTTTTTTACCCCAGAATTTTGTTTTCCAAAACAACTTTTAAGGCATCTTCATGTCCAAGAGACTCTTTAGTGGTAGGTGGTCACTGCATTAGCTAAATCAGATAAAAAGGACCACCAATTACAATTCATTCTTTCTCTCTCTCTCTCTCACACACACACACAGAGACAAATAAAAAGACAAACACAAACAACTCAAACACATGCATTACTGCAGAAGACCAAAGACACAGAGTTGATGAATTTGCAAGTAGAAAGGAACTGCTGGTGACTATAGCACAGAAATGCAGGATCATTCCAGGGGGAGTTGGGTATGAGCAGGAGTCAGACTTGTTCAAGCCCCTGAGACTCAGTGACTAGAAAGGACAAGCTCGTCAGCAACCAAATGCTTTGAAGTGCTGAAGGTCCAATCACACCTTCTTTTGTGGAGCACAACACTTCCTGGTTAAGAGGAAGCAGTGCAAGACATCCACATGGCATCATGTGCCATTTTTCATTTTTTTTTTCAAATATCATTTAATGGTGAGAGTCCACTGCATGCCCTGTGCATACATTTTGTTTGGAGTGCATGTGACTCTCTAGTCCCCTTTTCATGGCTCAGAGGTTTACAGGCATAAGTTATGTAAAGATGTGGGATAGTCCAGTTCAGCCAGACCTTGGTCACTTCAGTTCAGATAAGTTTGGCTTTGTGCTGTCCTGCAAAGTGTAGAACTAAGTGGAAGCATCTGAGCCACCATGCCAAGCAAAGAGTGACTCAGCCTGAAGCAAGACCACAAGTTCTCCATTAACTCCCCAATTTGTTACATGGCTACACTGATCCAAACTGAGGCAAGTCCACTTGAACCAAACCAGTGCACATACCCACATTTTTCCATTTAGTCTTTATGAAAAACAGGCTCACATAGTCTCTGTGTAAGCATCTTCTTCTTGACTCTCCACCCCAACGTGCATCATAACCTTCTGTCAGTACCTGGTAGTGTTATGAATTTTCCTTAGGTATTCCACAAAGCAGTCTTGTGGTTTTTACTTGTACATTGGTTCACTGGCTGCTACTATATATGCAGAGAGAGATTTGCCTCTCTTCACTGAGAAAATGGGTTCTGAGCCCTTGTTAATCAATGCCAGGTGGTCATTTCTGACCATATCTTTACCCATGCTAGGAAATCCTGAGGCACAACAGCCAGGACATAGTTGTGGCATAATTTGGTTGAACATTTTGAACTCTTCAATATTTCCTAAAATAAATATTAAAATATAACCATGCTACTGTTAATATTTTTGCTGAGGTCCTGGTAAGTGCCTCAAATTAACATTTAAGGAATTCCTTTCCTTATGTTTCATAGAAATTTATTACTCCCCAAAGAATAGTTAGTTTCTAAACTTTTTGTGTGCGTCTACTTCCACATGCATGCACATCTGAGCACCTGAGAGGAAAAAAAAGCATAAGTGTGTACATAAATCCTGAATGCTGCTTCACTAAAAGAACCATTTCCTATTGAGGGCATGAGCCTAATATAATTATTGCTATCTTGCTTCTGTATTCATGCTTGCTTTTAGGAAATAGACTCAGCTGTTTAGCCTGATGTAAGGGGAGCCATTTTAAAAAGTTAAAAAAAACCCTCTCTTACTGCTTAGTCTCTCAAGAGAAGATGTCACAAAAGAGGCTCCCTAACTAATTACAAGACCTGGCACTAAAGATTAGCCATAAAAGGGTGGTAAGAAAGAGAAAGAAGGGAGACACATCCTCGAGTCAGTGTGAAGAGGGTGTGAAGAAGACTGGCCTACTAAATAGGCTAACTGCAAAGGGAAAGTCCCTTGAACAATTTGATATAAAAAATAATTACTCATGTACATGTTCTTGGTAATAGCTATTGCCCCTTCAGCTGACTGTAATAATAAAAGCTTTTTCCTTCTATGCTTCCCAGAGAATTTCCGAAGCAGTTTGCGAGCTTGTACATTGAAGAACACAGTCTGAAAATATGCCTCAGAATTCTCTAATATACCTCAGAATCTTAAAACACACACACACATACACACATATTCATTCTGTACTGCACATTGAATCCGGAGGGCGGGGGGATATTTCAAAACAACAGTCTTGGAAACTATCAGCGGGGAGCAAATAAAGAAGTGCTACAACCATTAGTGCAGAGGAAGTGGGTTGCTGGATTTATTTTTATATATGTATTTATCCATTTATAGGCTGCATTCACAGCAAGACTCCAAAGGCACTGTATGATTTTAAACAAATACATGGGAAAAACTGTCTCACATAAAGCCACAAACACAGAGAAGTGTCAAGGTCAATATATTTCAGCAAGGTTGCATAGGCAAATACTAAAACCAAACATGGGGGTTGGTTATCATAGCATATTTTGGGATATAGGTGGAACAGCACATAGCAGCCATACTGTATTCTGTGCTCAGCCCACCCACCATTTATCCAGATGGTAAATGAGGGACATTTGCATCATGCACCATTTAGATAAACTTTACAAATATTGTGCATGTTGCTCCATTCCCACTTCTGCATCTGGAGTTTTATGTCCTCAGACTCCACAGGGTTTTCACCTTGTGATATAAAAGAGAAAGTCAAGCAGTTTGCCATGAATGCCATACAAAATCATGAAAGAAACTCCAATAGTAGCAATGAGCAGTATAACAAAAGGCCAAAGGGGAAAAAATTAGATATTTGCCTTCCACACAGAACTCGGCTAACAAAAGGTATATTTAAATCATTTTGAGTTTAGTATAAGGATAGTGTGGCATATGTTATTGACATCTTCATTCAAAAGCAAGCATTCAAGGTAGCGTACAATATATGTCATAGATCTTTCCGTTTACAATCCCCCTTTTTGCATAGAGTGTGATGTCCTGGGCTGTGCTCTCCCACACTAGGTAGGCTGGTCCAAGCTGTGGACAACCAGCCTTTGTGCAGGCTAATGACTATCCACACACTGGACAACCCATAGTGACCCGGTGCAGCAGCCAGCTCCAAAAGCTGTGTTAGTCTTCAGATTTGACATCAAAGATTCTAGGATGGCCTTTTCAGCATTGTGTCATTTCTAGTGCCACTTCCAATGGCCTTTCCTGGAGTGCCACCAAGGAGACCACCATCTTCAGTTGCAAGAGCAAATTCCTGTGAAGTTGGGTATCACAGCTATATCTGAAAGCTTAAGTTCTCAGAAGAAACCTGGAGCATGGCATAACAGCCCCAAAACTGCTACAAATGAGACCCCCGTCATATTCCAGCCTATGGAGGTACATCCAATGCCAACTGTAGGCCGCCTTACTGAAGTCTTCCAGTAGCTTGGGCTAGGGTGCCATTTTGGGCACCCTAACTCCAATCTATGCTGTGTAGACTCTTTCCTAGCATGTCCAATATGGAAAGGGCCAAGGATAATGTAACTCACTCTGAAACTTTCGGGTATGGGGATGGATATAAATATACATGTAAATGTAAAATATAAACACGAAGAATAAATAAATAATAGGCTTCAATCAGGAACAAAAAAAAAATCCTTTATAGAAAGTGTAGCCTATCTAGAACATTGTTATGAAAACCAGCTATCTATCCATAGCTTCTGCCAGGTTTGCCAAATTCACTTACTGTGTTTGTTGGTCACTTCTTCTGCCAGCAACTCTAATACAATCCAGAGGAATGAATGGGGTCACACTCTCCTTGTCCTCCAGACACAGCAAATGTTCGAAATAGGTTTTTAAAAATCATTTTTCTCTGGGAAGGCTTTTATTTTATCCAATTTATAAACTGGCTTTCCAGCAAAGTGCCAGGGCAGTATACTGTATAATAAAGGACCAATGCAGTATAAAATCTCAGAAAAAAAATAAACTAA
Source organism: Aspidoscelis tigris stejnegeri (assembly GCA_023333525.1). NCBI lineage: Eukaryota > Metazoa > Chordata > Lepidosauria > Squamata > Teiidae > Aspidoscelis > Aspidoscelis tigris. The sequence goes on from JALMGA010000003.1 coordinate 79,056,168, forward strand.
TATCAGCAGCACACAATTTTTTTAAAACAAATTACCACCAAATGAAGATTCCATCTCTATCTAAACTGTTAAAAGCAATTTCTGTGTATGTTTAACTTCTGTGCCAAGTGTATGCTGTGGATGCAGAGTCCACCCACCATTGCATGCCATAGAAGCTGCAAGTTCAGCTTTAAAATAACCTTCATGCAGGTCAGGCAGAATACCAGTTCCTGTTACGATTGTACAGACAACTGGCAGTTTCAGGAATGGCTCAGGTTCTTTTCCATTTCTGGGTGACATTTCTTCTGGGCTCCACTTCCAGGGCCATTTCCGGAGTCACAAGGACATGCCTGCAATTTCAAGGCCAGGCCAAGTTAGTTATCAAACAAGTAGGTGTCTGTTAGCATGCTCTGAACCATCTTCCATGGTCTTGGTTTGGAGCGTTAATTAATAACCTGACTGATCCCTTTGCTGTACCAGTTGGCTTACACTGGTTCACTGTCTCTTCTCTGTGGCACAACTGACTTAAGTTGGTAGACCAGGCCACTGTCATTCCTTCAAATCCAGGTTTCCCGCAAATGGCAGTTGCTTTCTTAATAGAGTCTGTGCTACATGGTGGTTTGAATAAACTAAACTATAGCACTAATGCAGCATTAATCCACATATTTTTGTCTGCTTGTAAAGTACTTGAACACTGTGTCCCATGTGATTTGGAGAATTCTTAGGCTGCATCCACCCACATTAAAATTCATAGAGGAGAGGTGTATCAATGGATACTAGAATGGATACTGTCTCCAGGATTGGAGAGACAAGCAGGATGCCTCTAGGGGCCTTTCCACACTTGGCCTTATTTTTGAATATATCCCAGGATAGGGGCCTGTTGTCCGCATCCTAGTGCAGACTATGGTAGGCCCCAGGTAAGGCCTACCATGTGGACAACAGACCCCTATCCTGAGATACATTCCAGAATAAGGCCTAGTGCGGAAAGGGCCTAGAGGTCATTTGCAGGGAATCAGGAGCAGGAGAATATTTTACCTTCAATTTCTGCTTGAGAATGCCCAAAAGCAATTGGTGGGCTACTCTGTGAGACAGGATGCTGGACTAGATAGGCTGTGGTCTGATCCAGCAGGGTTTATCTTAAGTTCTTATGCTGAACTACAGTACACATCAGCCCCTGAAAACATGTTCAATTCGTCAAGGAATGATAGGAGCTACAGTTTAGCAGCTTCTGTAGATTGACACTAGTCCCTCTGATCTTAAGGAAGAACTCTTACATATGTACCTATTGTGAGATTTTCAGGTGAGGGAAGATGAATGAATGATTCTCTGTGGAGCTCTCATTGGGATTTTTTGGCAGAGGAAACTTTGGCAGCAAGATTGGTGCCAAGGAAGCAATTTCCAGCCACTTGAATTATCTCCAAAGAGCAAAGGGTTTGAACACTTGAGCTTTGGAAAGCTGCTTCTTGTTTGAAACAGCAACAAGCTGAGGAACATGAACACTGCCCAGCTGCTTAAGTGAGCCTATTTGGATATGCATAAGATCAATCAAGTCCACACTTTCTTTTTACACTTTTTAAGTACAATTACTATAAAGTTCTCTCTTTTAACATTTTGATTTTAAGTCTCAGGTGAGTTATGTTCTTTTGTTATTCAAGAAAGAGGGAAGAAAGAGCTTAACTAAAATACTTAATTGTATGCATAGAAAGCTAAACAAACAGAACAAAGTTTTGTAACACTAACCAGGTAACTATAGAAAAAAATACTATCCAAAAAAGAAGATACAGTACTTGAGTTCTGATTAATCTGTTTTGGAATTGTTGAAGCTGGTTTGACCCAGGGACTAAGAGGGAAAGTGAACTATTTAACTCAAGAAGAAGCATCTAATTGGAGCAATTATTACAACAAAGAGATAAGACTGTGTATCATCTCAGTTATGGAAAAAGAGTTGGAACTAAATCCCTGTGACTGTGGAAAAGCAAAGTAGAGGGCCAGAGGAAAAAGACTCCCTTTGGTATCCAATCTTCGAATGGCTTGATATTTTACCTTTGAAGTATTAAGTAAAATCACAAGGAGAATGGCAAAAAATAATCAAATTAAATTAGGCTTCACAGAAAAACTTTCAGAGGGGTCAATCTCTCCAGAATTTCTACAGACTCTGAGAAATGGTATGTCAGAAGTGAGAATGGAAATTTAATACTGATAGAGGAACTGAAGAAGGAATTCAATGACAAGAGTCGGGAAATTGGAGTGTTAGTGGGGGAAGAGGCTGGAGATATGGAACAGGTTATTGATAAAGTAAATGAGGAGATGGAAAATATATCTGTTTTATTTGGAACAAGTGTTTGGTTTGGGACTCAGAGGTATTTTGAAAGAGCCTGGAAATTATATCAGAGAAGTAATCATTGGATCCTTTACAGACTTCTTAGGAATGGGCAAAACAGAACCAGAGATAAAATGAAGATCATGACATTCTGCATGATGAAGTTCTTCTTAGACTTGAAGGAGAAATGGAAGAGATGCAGGTGAAAGTGGAGGTGACAAATAGAATTGCTATTATTGATGACAACTGAACTGAAAGTACAACAGAATCAAAATGGATAAAAAATACTTAGCCTACCAGGAAAGACTGAATAAGGGGGGAGTTAGTGCCTAATTTGTTTGTTTTTTTGTTTTAAACTGGGAACCCCTTAGAAACTTTCTGTGTAAGATTCAAAATGACTTATTGATCTGGAAATTTTTTTTGATGACTAGTATAAGTTGGACTTGACAAAGTGGTTATGAAGTTATTGTAATAATTGGGGAGACGTGTATACTAACCTTCCCTTTCTCTATAGTCCAAATGAGCATGTCTGCAACAATTCCAGTTAAGCCAACATTTGCATTGGTCACTGCATTGACATTGCCTTGTGGCACAAAAAGTCACTAACAAGATAACCTAAGTGGCAAGCTAAATCAAGAAGCCAACTGTCCCTGAAAAGTAGAGCATTTTCTTTATCGAGAGGACAAAGCCCTCCTCAAAATAACGAAAACCTGTTATAGCGCACATGGACAGCACCTCCATTCATGTTGCTCCCTGCTCCAAGGACTAAAGTTGTTCTTAGACATAGGAATGGTCTGTAGTGCCACAGGGACTCAAGGTTTATTTATTTAGGCATTTGTATACCTATTCCCATGAAACATCTTGTTCCCATCTCAGACTTCCTCCTTCCAGAGAAACATGGAACAGGGAAAACATCACTGAATGTCTAGCTTCCCTTCTGCTTCTGTTCTCTGCAGTTATCAGAGGCCCAGTCACATCATTGTTCACTCTATGGCTGGATTCACACCTACGTTTTAATCCACTTTCATTGCATTTTCATAGTGAGAGAACAGATCAGCAAACTAGCCATTTTCTTTCCATTTTCTGAATTAGATAATGCTGAAAGCAAACAGTTTGTCACTGTGCTGATGTGTTTCCACATTCTGAATGTGGACTGAAGCTGAATTAAAAGTGCGTACATAGCCTATAAGACCCTGCTACTGAGCACTGCAGTCAGCCCACCAGGACAGGGCTTTTAGTGCCATTTTTAGAACAAGACATCTAGTTCTACCCTACTGCCTACTGGGGAAGTATCTGCCTGGCAGTCTGGCCCCTATCTCAGAATCAAACAAAGTTGACCTAGGTGAGCTTTCCCCAGCTACCCTTTGCAGAACGGCTTCAGAGGAAGATACTGACCAATAGCACAGAAGGCAGCCAAAGCAGCCTACCTGTGTTGTTGTGAGACATTGTGCACAGACTGTGCACCACAACAAGCATTACCCTCACTTTGGAGGCCAAGACCTTTAATGCACTAGTATCTGATGATGTTCCTGATACCTACATTCTCCAGCTGCATACTCATCTCCATTTTCATGAGACATCTGATGGCGGGGTGAGCAAATGCTTCCACTCTCATTTGGTCCCTGGGCTGGTCCAACTGCGGACAAAGATGAACTGAAAAGTCCCTGTAAACTATGCTGGGGTATGTGGCAGCCAGGGTTAATGGGCAAAAACTGTCCTAAATTGCTACTGTGGACCAAAAATGGGGTAGGCATTTGACTATACGTTTGGTCTGTGGTCACTGTTCTGGCCACATTTTGGGACCATTTGGATTGTTGCCTACAGCAGCTTTCCCATGGTGCTCTATGATGACTGACAATTTGAACTGCATGCTGATACCCCAAAGGCAGTCTTTCCATGACATGGCTGAGATTCTGCCCAAGTCTGGATGGTGTCTCTGGCTCCTCTCACCCAGTTTTCCAAAGACTTAATAGAAGAAGAGGAAGAGGAAGAGGAGGAGGAGGAGGAGGCTTTTCTACCCTGCTTTTCTCATGCATTTTAGGGAACACAAAGCAGCTGACAAGGCTTTCTATTCTTCACACAACAGAACACCCTGTGAGGTAGGTGGGGCTGTGAGAGCTCAAAAGAGAGTTGTGACTAGCCCAAGGTCACCCAGCTGGCTTCATGGGGGAGGGTGGAATCAAACCTGGTATTCCCAAATAAGAGTCCGGCTCCATAGAAAACTATGGCCTTTCCTGTACTGGGCTTTATTCCAAATTATATCCCAGAACAGGGGACTGTCATCTACATTCTGATATAGACAACAGTGGATGTGGATTGCAGGTCTCTATCCAAGGGTGTTTTTCCACTGTCACTAGAAGTACCCATTAAGTACCCATTAATGGATACAAAAATGCCATTATGTACCCATTAATGGGTACTTAATGGGTACTTTTAGTGACAATGGAAAAACAACCCAAGGCTATATTCTGGAATACGGCCTGGTGCAGAAAAGAGTCTATGTTGCCTTTTTTCACCACAGCATGTCATGAACCCTTAGTCATGGACACTTGCTTTCTCCTATTCCTTCTGTCCATCAATGGGATTGTACCATTTGTACTATTCAGTTTTTTTAAAAAAGGATGAAACTACTGATAGTACATAATAAATGCATATTTAGTAGCAAAGCTTATTTTAAAAAATCTCTTCCAAACAAACCCAGAGCATTCTACATAATGGCTACAGACATCATTCTATATAAATCATTCAAAGTATTATGTGTATGTTTTCTGGTCATGCAGAGGAAATCTCTATAATAAAGGTGAACAAGTTTTTGTTTTTCAAACGTTACATCCTGGAAGTGAGTTGACCTGACCTATACCTGAATTGTGCAATATAAAACTAATCAGAATTACATAATTCTAGACTGATAACTATGTATGAACTATGCAAAATTGATTTCCCTCTTTCATTCAGTAAGAAAATTTGGCCCATGTGCTGTAGAGAAAAATGGATTTTAAAAAACATAAAGAGAGTAGACCTGTTTCATTCCATGATCTTTATCATGTGCCATGTGCATTTTCATTAGTGTGCTTGTCTTGCAAACAAAATTAATATCAGATGGTATGTTTGAAAAAGGGCAGACCTAACATAAGGTGATTAGCTTTAAAAACAGATTTTATACTTGATAAATTATTATCAAATAGAATCATCTGTTGATTGAGGATGTAAAACAGATTTGTCATAGTACAGCCTAACAATAAATGAAGAATGGAACAATACGTTTATTTAACATAGTCTGGCATTAAACTCCCAGAAGAACAAATTTAGAACAAATAATTAAATTTTCAATTGATAGGCATTTGTAAAACTAAAGTCATTTTTTGAGATCACCTGTTTCATTCCGATTATTGTTACTGTTATATGCTGTACAATTCTGTATAGAGACATTTTTGAATATCCAAACTAAGTGATAAATAAATAAATAAGTAAAGGGGGAATCAAAAATATTAACCTTATTGTGGCTGCTAAAATGGCAATGGACAATAACTCCTTTCTTTTTGAAAGATGCAAATTTATTTTGGGCATTGATGTGCTGTTTTGGGCCCACAAAACAGCCCACAGAGTATTTACAAATTCAAATTGAGCACATTTTTTGGTTTCTAAGTTTGAAAAGGACATTAACCCTACTTCAAATGTGACCAAATTGATAAACTTATTACAACATGCTAGAAACGTTCAATTGTCAATAATGAAGCAAATGATGCATCTTGCTAAAGAAATAAGGATATTTTCACACACACCCAGAAGGAACATCTGTAGAGTTTAAACTCTACTTTTCAACTTCCTCTATTTTCAGAAATAGCTGGCGCCCACACTTTTGTTTGTCAACACTTGGCTATTCACCCTTGACACAATTCTGAAAGAGACAGTATAATCCATACAGTAGACAAGAGTCAGCTATGACTGGATGGCAGCAAACAAGAAGGAAAGTCTATTTGGTCTCCATGAAAAAGGGCTGCCTCTGTCACTGAAAAAATGAATAATAAGATATTTATCTTTAAATTGCTTGTGCTAAGCAGGCCCACTGGTTCCTTTCCTCTCCTCTAACAGTTCATTTCCACAGCTAAAGCCAGCAGCAATGATTGTTAGTAAAGATTTAGTGCTGACAGAGCTGATCCTACAGATATTGTGTCTGCCAGCAGTACTAGAAAGCAGCCTAGCTATTGCATTCTACTCTAGCTGCAGCTTCTGGACAATCTTCAAGGGCAGCCCAACCTACAGTGCGTTACAATAGTCCAATCTGGCAGCTACTAGAGAATGGATCACTGTGGCCAGAACAGTCTCTGTCCAAGGTTCTCAATAAAGGTTCTTTTAAACCTTGTGTAGTACCAGGCATTGAAGGATCCATGAGTATGGTATTGAGCCATAAGCTTTCTTGTAGTCAATCCATGCTGTGCTTAGGTTGGTCTTTCTGCACCTTGTGACTGCTCTATTTTATTTATTTATTTATTTATTTATTTATTTATTTATTTATTTATTTATTTATTTATTTATTTATTTATTTATTTATTTATTTATTTATTTATTTATTTATTTATTTATTCATTCATTCATTCATTCATTCATTCATTCATTCATTCATTTGTATTTGTATTTATTTGTATCCCACCCTATACCCAAAGGTCTCAGGACAGGTAACAACATTTAAAATCAGACATATATTAAAACAATAACAGTGTCTGTAAAGTGAGAAGTATATTCCTGTTTAACCGAAGGCCAGGGCAAAGAGGTGCATCTTCACTGCCTTTCTAAACATATACAGTGAAGGGGCCTGACCCACTTCAAGGGGGAGACTATTCCTGAGCCTGGGAGCCATCACTGAGGTGCCCTCCCCTATTGAGTCTCTGGTGTTCTTTCCAACCCCCTTTTGAGCTGTGCTTATGTGCTGGGATGCATGTCTATTCAGCTTGGTGGCTGTGACACCTGATATGAGTTTTCACCTTGTTTGGAGACAGGCTATTGAGCAGAAATTGGATGGTGCTCTTCCCTTGTTGGAGTCTTTGATGATCAGTACCATCCTGTTTTATATTATTTGGGGGAAATTTGCACATTGCCTCCATGCTTTGGGAGGCAAAGTGTTAGGATGTTCTTGCAGATGCCTAGGATTTGGATCTTACCCAGAATGCAAATAGCCACCCATAAGCAAAACTGCACAAATTTTATTCCATATGCCTAAGAGCTTTATAATATTACCATTTTTGTCTTCTATCCTACTTTTATTCACCATGACATGCTGTTGGCCTTTATAGTGGATTATACACTGTGATGACACATTCACCAAATTGTCTATCATTATTCTAATATTTCTTCCCTGTGTTCAGTTACAATAATCTTCAGTCTTATTACTGTACATGGGTAGTTTGGATTTACCTCTAATACACATCACTTTGCACTTTTTCACATTGGACAGTATCCGCCATTCTGAGGCCAGTCCCTCAATATGCAGGGATTCCTTCAGAGTCTTTCATAGATCTTTGGGTTTTTTTGTTTTTGCCACTCTGAATAATTTGGGGCCCTCAGCAAACTTGGCCTTTCTGATGGTCATGCATGATATCTAAACCTAAGTTTTTCCTAATGTATTTTCTTTCTGTAGATGAATTAAGACTTAGGTGTAGCTGGTTCCTCAAAAGATCTGATATTAAATGTCTGATTTGAATTGTATGAGCTTGGACAGACTATCTCACAACTTTATTAATTCCAGAGTAAGCTAATTGCAGCTTGTGACAACCACGACCAATTACCAGCCACCAATTACCAGGCCCCAGCCGGGCGTCCAACTTTCTTCAGTCCGGCCACTCTAGTCACGGACTTCAAGTTCTCTTTTAAATAGTAGGTTTCTAGGCCTTTTTCTCTGTTCAGCACCGAGCTTCCAACTCTTGTTACACTATTGCCCTTTCGTTACTATGGCAACTCTTCTACCCTCCCTTGAGCGACTGAGCCAGTATCAGGCCTCAAGCAGAGTGTCTTTAAAACAAATTTAACTTTATTTGTTTACAACTCTTATGTTAGTTCAACATCAATACAACTTATTTTCTTAACTCAGGACCCTACCTAATCCCTAACTAGATTCTCCTCAGGACCCGGATCTGTACTGTCTAACTTCTACCTAAGTCTAGCCCCAGTCACAGAACAACCGCTCTGACAGGAAGGCCCTTTTTATAGCCTCTGCCAGGGTTCCATCCCGGCTGATTGGTTAGTTGCTCTCTAGGCTGCCCCCCTTTCTTCAATATGCTAATTGAGCTGGGCATAGCCCCTCCTCATCTGTTCTCTAACCTTCCTGGTCAGTGCCTTTTCCTCTTAGTACATTATATAACATAACCCCATATGCAATAAAAGATACAACAGGTACATTAATCAGGCTTGGGCTCCACACAGCTAAGGAGCCTGCAACATCAGTGAGAGCAACCTAGGGTCTTCTGGGGCCTCTAGTTGGTTTTCTTCTTTAAGACCACAAAGTGAGCAGGTCAAGGTTGTTGTTTTTCTGGCTCCAAGGAAACCCTTGAGATACCATTACACCTTTGTTCGTTATACCAGCAACCTCTGTCCTTGCATGTAAACTGAAAGAAAAAATAGTGGTACTTCTCAGATCCACATTTGACCAAATGAAGCATGGTTTGGCAATTTCACAAGCCACATGAAAACAGTAGTGATAATTAAATACCTGTATTATATGGTCCTATGAGTTCATTCCCTTCTTATACAGTGGCCTGTTTAAAATCTTTCAGTACTATGAACCTGGCCTTTACTAGGAGTGGGAACAGAAACAACAGGGTACACATTGGGCTATATATATGGCTTCTAACTTTGGTGTTTATTTATAATAGCACTCTACGGATGTTGTTGGTTCTAGTCTGATCTATCTTGCTTTCCTCGTCAGGTGCCAGTTCCATTCGAGCAACAACCCTGGCTCAATCTTCCAGACTTGCATGCCAAGATTTTTGGAAATTTAGCATAGTTTATTGAAGAGAGGGCATCATGTGGGTTTTGCCTTGCTTGTAGAATTGTATCTTAAATGTCTCTTCCAAGAAAACCAGAGTCCATACAAAACACAACAGTAGCTCTCTAGCATGCTGAATGGCTCTGACAGTTCAAGCATGCAATTTTATAGCAGCCCTGCAAACAAGACTGGGAATTCAGGGTTAAAAACTAAAGTGAAGTTTTGTCTTATACAGTAATGAAAGCTGACCAAGAGAGTAAATCAAATGGATCTCCTAACAAACTGAAAACAGCTGTTTGGCTGGGATTGTCTCTGATTTAGGTTAGGTAATTATTGCTCTAGTGTGGTTCAAGGTTGTTCTGTGTTACTGAAATAGGATAGCATATGAAAAGCATCCAACTTCTTAATTTACTGTAGCATCAGAAATTCCACTGTATGCATATGAAAATATCTAGCAACATAATCATCTATGGATATACCTATAGGTTTTTCTAAATGCCAATTTATTTTGCCTTTCAAGGAACAATTACACAACACTTACTTATGTCATACTAAGGTAGACTATCTGTACTAAGGAAATTATATTTTAAGACTAAAATTATTCGAGAGTTTTCCTTTGCATTATGCATTACATACAGCCATTACGCATTGCATGTGGACAATAACCTTTTAAAGGATACTCTAGTTGACTAACTGACTACCATTTCCAACATTTATTTGATTAAATATAAACTGACTTTAGAATTATGTTTTAAAGCTCAGCGTGCAAATAGGAAACTGTCAACTTGAAGTTTTTAAAATATTCAAACCTGGCAAGGCATTGTTTTTTGGAGAGAGAAAAAAATATTATACAACATTTCTGTAAAATAACATTTCTAATATGTTGTGTTCAATACAACATTGTTACTGTTCTTATAAATAAATTGTTAATGTTATTAAGTATCCAATTATCTTTTGGGTGTCAGAGAATTATGCAAATATTCTTTAAAATATTAGAAAATTAATAACAATAAACAAAAAAGAAACAAACGGAAATTCTAAACAGACGTACAGTATCTCAGCCAAGCCTCACTGAAATCAAAGGGAGCAAGATTGCGCTATAAGGCTACATCCAGACAGGTGTTAAAAGCCTATGTTTTGCTTTGTTGAGATTGCCACACATATCTGAAGCAACCCCAACACAGCCCCGCTATATAGGGGTAAAATCCCGCTTTATACTATTTCAGGAAAACTCAACTCTCAATGCAGAAAATCCTACTTGTCTGAAACCTCTGCAGCATCACCCCTACTGGATAAAGGGGGATTTTCTGGCCGTGTCTTCACGGCAACCTTATCTCGGATTCAAAACGTTTTCAGTCCTTGGAGTCCATACGGCAGTTTGGCTTAACACGCTTTTCCCGTGTTAAACCACCCCAAAGCGTGGTGTATCTCAATCCTGATTTCAACAGGTCTCACTCCGGATCATGCACTTGAAACGTTTAACATTTTTTACTGTGTGGACAGTACCATTTTAAGAGATGAGAATCCACGTTTAGGGTTTCCTTCTCCCAATAGCTTGCTTCCAAAGACAGTGATTTCAGTGTAAAAATCCACTTAACAGGGATCGCTACACTGTAGCACTGGAACCACTTCACACCTTGATGGTTGGAATAACAATGTTGCAATTTTGTGCAATTCTAGCTCTTTGGAGTTCTGACTTTAGAAAGGGAAAGGGATGAGCAGCTGAATGTGAATGTTTAAAGCAGAGGGGCTTTAGTTGCCGCTGCTGCTGTGTGCCCTGAGCAATGGGGAGAGGAGGGGAAAGAATAGTTGGCTGGCTGCCCGCTGCCATTTTTCCTCCATCCATGGAAGCGGCAGCCACCCAGCCATCCAGTTAGGCTTGGTGAAGGGGTCCCTTATGGGTGGCGCGTCCATGCCAGGAAGAAGAGGGCAGGGCAGCTCTGAAAAGCATCTTTTCAAAAGTAGCCACTTGAGTCCCCCTTTGAGTCAGGTACGCCACGTACGATCCTCAGAATATGGATCGAACACGATTAAGTAATGGGAACAGGCAAATTCCCGTTTGCATCCGGTTCTATTATTTTGGTTTAGGGAAAGCAAAATAAGCTTGCTGTGGGGATTCCCCCTCTGGGAACATCTGTAGGTGGCCTTAGTTTGTTCTATTTCTCTGAGAAGCTTTGTTGCTGTCTCATACCATCTACAGATTCTGAATCAGTTCAATAAACATGTTCACAGTATTCTAGTACATTTTGTTTTAAACTGGTGGCTTTACTAAGGTCTGCTTAGCTAATGCTGAAATGTCACTAGAAGAAGCATGCTAAATCACAAGATGCTGCACATCCAAATGGAAGGAAGTGTCAAGTGGAGTACCACAAGGTTCGGTCCTGGGCCCAGTTATGTTTAATGTTTTTATAAACGATCTGGACAAGGGAGTTGAAGGGAAACTGATCAAATTTGCTGATGACACAAAGCTAGGGGGGATTGCAAACACCAGAGAAGAGAGAGAGAGGATTCAAAGAGATTTAGAGAAACTCAAACAATGGGCTGCAACTAATAAAATGGTATTTAACAAAGAAAAATGCAAGGTTCTGCACCTGGGCAAGAAAAATGAAAAAAGCACATATACAATGGGAGGAATTCGGCTGAGCAGCAGCACATGTGAAAAAGACTTGGGTGTCCTGGTAGATCATCAACTGAACATGAGTCAACAGTGCGAGGCAGCTGCAAAAAAAGCAAACGCAATCCTGGGGTGTATTAGGAGAAGCATAGAGCCCAGATCACGTGAAGTTATTATCGCCCTCTACTCCACCTTGGTCAGACCTCATCTGGAGTACTGTGTCCAGTTCTGGTCACCCCAGTTTAAAAAAGACACTGACAAGCTGGAGCAGGTTCAAAGGAGAGCTACCAAGATGGTGAACGGTCTGCAAACCATGTCCTATGAGGAACGGCTTAAGGAACTAGGAATGTTTAGTCTACCAAAAAGAAGACTGAGAGGAGACATGATAGCTGTCTACAAATACCTCAAGGGTTGTCACAGGGCAGAGGGATCAGCCCTGTTCTCACTCTCTCAAGGAAGGACTAGAAACAATGGGGTGAAACTGCAGGGGAAAAGATTTAGTTTAGATGTTAGGAAAAAATTTCTAACAGTAAGAGTGATCAACCAGTGGAACAGGCTGCCACGGGAGGTGTTTGGTTCCCCTTCGATGGAGGTCTTCAAGCAGAGACTGGACGGCCATCTGTCTGAGACGGTTTAGGAGATCCTGCCTTGAGCAGGGGGTTGGACTCGATGACCCAGGAGGTCCCCTCCAACTCTACCATTCTATGATTCTATGATTCTATGATTCTATGGTAATCCAGGAGCTATTCCACTCCCACAAGCAGAATCTACTCTAGGGTGCTCCCTTTGAAGGGGGGTGGGTGGGAAGGGAAGAATGCTTCAAAGGGGAGCATGGCCCTGGTTTACTCCTGCAATCTGATGGCTACTGTATTGATCTTGATGCCTGATGCCATTATGTGTTCCAGGGGCATTTCTCGCACTTTATGTAATGCCCCAGGTGGAAACTTTGACACTGGGGAACTTTCATTTCCTGCCCTAAACATTTACAAAGCCCAGTATGAATGGCATACCTCCCTGCTCTTGGGGCAAAGTAAACACTCCAGTCCAGGAATGGACCCCTTTTACTTCCATGCTGAAATTGCCAATGTCGTTGTTTTTAAATTAGGTCTTTAGGGGTTCTTTTTGTTTTCTACATTTTTATCTATTAATTTTGATACCCACCCTGTAGCCATTTGGTGAAGGGTAGGTTATAAATGCAACAAATAAACCCCAGATGGGCCAGAGTCTGAACACAGGTTATTGTATGGAACTGCCCTCAGGCCACACCCCATCTAGTCCAGTATGTCTAAGCATGAGATGGTACCTCTGGTTAAATTTTAAAAATTCTAAACCATTTTCAGCTTTTTTCAATCTTGCAGTTAATTCTGCTGGAAACTGAAATGATCCTTGATAGTGGTTCCAGGGACTTAGATTTCACCTCTTCCTTGTGTCCCCAATGTGCTGTCCTGCTGCATTTCCAGGACTGTGCATTCCCTCCAGTTTTTTACATTTGAATAATTTCATTTCAGAAAAAAAGAATTCAGGAAAAAAAGATCCATCTTTTTCCCCAATACAACCTCTTTTTAAAATGTGCTTGCATCTTAACTCTAGTGAATTAGCATGTATGTTTTAGATTCCAATAATGCAATTAAGTGTTTCATGGAAAGAAAGGAGAAAAGATTCCAGTGCGCTGTAGGTTATTAAAAGGATCAGACATTAGCTCGTACTCAAATTCTCTTGAAATGAATCATAATCTTCTAGTTAAATATATACAGGGCTACATTCTACTGTTTTGAAATGGAAACCTAATCTGAAACTCTCTCTGCATGGTTCTGAATGTGGGAATGATTCCCAGATCCATGCTATTTAAATACATCAAGGGGGAAGGCCAAAAAAGATGCTCTCACTATCAATTGTCATGGATTAGAGCACCCAGCCAAGCATCCCCAGAAAATCTGGGCAGCTAAGGAGAGGAAACCGTATTAAAAGACTCTTTCTCTTCTTCTAACCCTGTCACCACCAGCAGCCAAGATTTCTCATGACAGGGACACAGTTCTATCAGTATTTTCCATACATGCGTCATCAGCCTAACGATAAAAAGAGAGAAGAACAAGTGGTAGAATGCAGGTAGTCCTTTGAAACAAAAATGTCCATCTTCTGTCATTCTAGAGTTTCTTTGAGAAATGTAAATATAAATATAATAAATAAATGTTTATGTACCCTCCACATGTCCAAAAGACACACCCAACAACCAATTGCAATAACAAACATTATGTCTGGCTAGTTGGAGGTAACAAATTGTGTTGATCTTGTTGAACAAGAGTTTGCTTCGCAGTCTGGCCCTTTTTGCATCTGGCCTTGTTCTGGATTGTATCCCAGAATAGGGACCTCCATCTGACTGCCAGTGAAAACTACTGAAGGCCCTAGGTGGGACCTAACATAGTCCACACCAGCACGTGGATGGCAAATCCCTATTCTGAGATATAATCCAGAATAAGGTGCAGTGCAGAAAAGGCCTCTGAGTGCACAGAGAAATATATTACACTTTGCAGTACAGTTTACGTTTATTTATTTATTTATTTATATTTACATCTAAAGATCTTATGGTAGATTATAGTACAATCTGTATAAAAGTAGATAAAATAAATTAGCTAAGACAAGTGTGAAGTGACAAAAGCAGAGGACCACAGTCCATACCTTTGTTTCGTTAGTTAGGCAGGTGGGTACCAGGGAGAGGGCCTTCTTGGTGGTGGCCCCCAGGCTGTGGAATGGTCTCCCCCTCGATGTGCGTCAGGCCCGTTCTTTGTTCCTATTCAGGAAGGCGGTGAAAACGTTCCTCTTTACACTGGCCTTTGGTTAAGTGTTCCCCACACTTCCCCCCACTTTAAATCACTGTTGTTTTTAACTTTTCTTGTATTTTTAAAACTGCATTTTTAAATTTGGTTTTGATACTGTTTTTATACATCTATTTTTAAATGCTGTGAGCCTCCCAGAGACCCTCGGGTATGGGGCGGCATATAAATTTAAATATTAATAAATATTAATCCTGAAAAATGTGAAGTCAGATAATACAGCAAGTTTTTGTGATTTGGGGAAATATTTCTGAACTGCCTTTCAAAAACACAGAAGCTCTGTGCAAGCCAAAGGAATGGTGAGAAGTTGCAGAAACTTCCCATGATGTAATGCAACCATCACATGCAGTTTGTTCAAACTACTGCCAAGGGCTTGTACAATGTACTTTTAGTGTGAACATGCTCCAAAGCTTCAGAAAAGTCCTGCCAGATGTGACAACATAGAAGTGTTTTCCTCACTCATGCTTCTCAGCTGCAGGTCTCTAAAGGTGTAATGACATCATGCCAATCTTAAAAGAGCTTCACTGGCTGCCAAGTTGCTACTGAGCCCAATTCAAGGTGCTAACCCTAACCTATAAGGTTCTAAATAAGTACCAAAATGGGTGGGCATCTGGGATAGGGCCTTTTCAGTGGTGTCTCCCAGATTGTTGCATAGTCTCCCTCCTAAAGTTTGTCATTCACCTTCATTTGATGTGTTCTGACAAACTTTGAAGATGCACCTCTTTGCCCTGGACTTTGACTAAATAAGGTAACAGCTTTTCCTCCCCACATTCGGACACTGATTGTTTTAATATGTTCATTTTATATGTCAACTGAGACTTTTGGTTATAGGGCAGAACAGAAATTCAAATAAATAAATAACCCGTTTCTAGAGGTGTACACAGCCATTATTGCTGGTAGCTTGGAATTCTGATGGTCCCTTGCTTAAAAACCTTCTGACTAATATGCATAAGTGGGCCTAGAAGATGCCATCAAACATGGAGTCTTCCCACTTCTCCACACAGTTACAGCATTACCTCATGGGCTGAAAATGAAGAGGACCTCAGTTACAACTAACTGTGGCTGGACTGTGTGTTTAATTCTAATATGTCCCAGCTTTGTTCCTCATCATTACTGGCGAATTTACAACTTAAAAATAGATTTCAGTCTTTTATTTTTCCCCAAGGACTGCAAACACCTGTCTCCACAATAGAGCCTGATATACTCTGGGAACTTTCAGTTCATGGCATAAATCCTAAGGACTGCAGTAGCTTTCTGAAAGGCCAGTTACAAGCTTTTTAAATTAAGGTCATCTGAGCCAAAGTGCTTCCGATAAAAGGGTTAATATCAATGGGGAAGTGTACATCTCTTCTCCTGTAGCATAGCCAAATCCTTAAGCACAGTCCCTACTCTTGACTTATTATGGAAACACACTCTGTCCTTCAAAAACAGTGAACATCTCAGCATCAAACTAAAATAAATATGATGGATATGATAAAACTTCTTACAAAGAATGGATTTTAATGAAAACTATTTTACCATGAAAAGCACTAACAAGTTTGGCTTTAAAACCTCAGAGTAATTGTAAACTGAACCTGCACACAAGTTAAACACAGCACACTTGCTTACACCTATCCTTTTATTGAAACACCAGGTAACAGAAGCTTAGCACAGGAGCCTGGAGGAAGAATTCCTGGGTGCTCAGGGGAACCTCTGGGGTGGATCTTCCATGTTTAGAAGAGTGAGTTGTCCGGTGTGTGCATAATTTAGCTGCTGGAGGGTGGCTGGTTTTCCAAGCTGAGTCCTGAGCATGTGCTTGAGCATGGTCTTGGGGGGCGGGAGGCGGAGCTTGCTAGAATACGCCCTGAGAAAGAAGGGGCTTGCAGTTGCTGCTGTTGACTCAGAGGAGCCCATTCCTCAGATGTGGGAAGCAAGGTCAGTTTGAATGGCCTGCACACCTAACGGTATGGAAAGGATACATAGTAACAAAAGTTAAATAAAAAGTCATGAGGGTAAATCACCAGCAGGTGAGGGCAGTTTTCCTGTGTTCTGCACTGAATGTCATGTGTATGACTGTCTGCCTGGTGGGCAGAAGTCATGAGTGTGTTCAGTGTAATCAGCTCCTGGTCCTCAGGGAAGAGTTTCTTTCCTTAATGCCAATGTAGCTGAAGCAGAGAGAGAGGGAGAGATAGGCATGTGGATGAGACCTTCAGGGACATAATAGGGGCATCCCACTCCATGAAGGGCAGCCCTCCATCTGCTTTGGAGAGTGGAGGACTCAGGGTGAAACATCAGGCTGAGGGACACGAACATGTTCCCTTATCTGAGACCCCTTCTTTCACTGAGGTGGTGGTGGGGCTCCTTGAGTTGGGTGATACAATTATTTGAAATATCGACTGATTGGTTTTTTTGATGAGCATTTTGACCTCATGGTGATTTACCTGCAGATTGCAGAGGCTGCAGGCATCACACAAGATCTAGATAGGCTGGTAGACAGTGCTGAGTTCAGTTTCAATCTGTTGGCTTGTATTATTATTATTATAGTTTATTTCTAAACCTCTGTACGTGTACTCAGCACTGTACAGGAGAAAATTACACTAAAACATATTGTAAAACCTGCCAATGGCGTACAATCTAAAAGTGTATCCAGCCGTACACTGCCTCCAGGCATGCTCAAGCCCCTGACCTGTCTCAGTTAATGAAGATGGTATGGAGATGTAGAGCTGGGTGTCATCTAACTATGAGTTAGACTGAATTACAAATCTCCTGATGACAACTACCCAGCAGTCTCATAAATATTGAAAAGCATGGGGGACAAGGCTGATTGCTGTGGAACTCCACAAGTAGCTCCCAGGGAAGTGACTGCAAATTTCCCCAGCTGAACACTTGGTACTATGCCTTGGAGATAGGACCAGAACTACTGAAAAACAGTGCCTCCAGTTTCTATGTCCAGAAGGTAATCCAAAAAGATACCATGGCCAACAGTATGAAAAGGCCATGGATCAAACAAGAAACACTAACAGAGTAGCATTACCCCTGTCTCTCTGTTTCCAAAGAGCATCAATCAGGGCAACCAAGGCAGTCCAGAAGACAGATTGAAAAGGATCCAGATACTCAACTTCATCCAAGCAAATTTGCAGTTGTATCACCACCAATCTTTCAAGCACCTTACCCAGAAATAGAAGGCTGGCTATGGGGCAGTAGCTAGCATTTCAGGATCTAGAGGACTTTTCTTAAGAACTAGACAAATCATAGCTTCTGTAAGCCTTCACCAATAGATAATGAAATATTGACCACTAAAATATTTGTCAGGTACTGAAGAACAAGCCAAACCCATACAAATGGTACAGGTTATGCATGAACCAAGGTGGAAACAAACTGCTGGCACTTGATATTAAAAATAAGGCTGCTGAGTAGCTTTTAAACCTATTCCTGGATGAGCTAGACTGGGAAGGAGCAAACCTAAGGAAGAAGTGTTGGAATTATGTAGATAGTTCTGAGAAGAATGGGGAAACAATCAATAATATACAAGCTGAAAGATATATGGCGCAGTCTAAGAACACAAGATCTTACTGGAGGCAGCTTGCACCAAGGGAATGCCTACAAATATCTACATGCTAATGTCAGATGCCTCCAAGACAAAATAGGGAAACTGGAAGTGCTTGATGATGAATGAAAAAAAATACACATTATTGGCAAACTGACACCTTATGAATGAATGAAAACCAATGGGATATAGTTATACCCATTCTTTAACATAGGCTATACAACCTCCAATTCACCTTTTCCTATCCTTTCTCTAATTTTAGAGAAAGGATAGGAAAGGGTGAATTGGAGGTTGTATAGCCTACGTTAAAGAAAAAGGCAAAGTTGGTGATAATATTAGGCCAGAAAACAAGCTTAATATTAGGGACATGCTATTGCTGTCCTAACCAAATTTGCAAGGGAGACTGACATGTTTAAAAGGGGGCAAGGGAGGCATCCAAAAAGTGAAAGTTTGTTATAACAAAAGACTTCAACTATCTTCACCTAGAGTGGATGAACTCTTGTTCAATTCAAGAATCAAGAATTTTATCTCTCCCATGTGTGTGAGAGAGAGATAAAATTCTTTGCTCTGCTAAAAGATTGTTCCTTAGGATACATAGTTATGGAACTAACCAGGGGAAATTGGATCTTTACTTGATCCTAAATAATGCTGTGGTTAATCCAGCAGAAAATAGTGGTCATAATGCAATAACATTCAACATAAATGTAGCCAGAAAAGCACTGATAAAATCTTATACAGAGACCTTAAATTCTAAACTTCCAAAAAAAGAAGAAACTAATAAAATAAATTGAAAGGGAAAGTTAAGATTCCAAACACTCCAAAATGCTTGTATTTATAACCAGAATGGAAAGTTCATTAGAATGCTTACCTAGAAGAAAAGATACAGCCAAGTCCAAGAGAATGCCAGCATGGCTTACAAGTATAGAATGGGAAGTCATTAAAAAAGAAAAGAAAAAACTCTTTCAGAAAATGGAAGGCCTGCACAAATGAGGAGAACACAGAGGAACATAAATTCTGGCAGAAAAAAAATGCAAGAAAACAATCAAGAAAGCTAAGAATTTTGAGGAACACATTGATTAAAAACATCAAAAGGAAAAGTAAGAACTTCTTTAAGCAGTTGAACCATTAAAAGATAATGGATAGAAAGGGACAATTAAAAGAGTACACAAATTGCAGAGAGACTAAATTAATTCTTTGCTTCATTTTTCACTGGGAAAAGACTCTATCTTGAAGGAGGGAGTCTGGAGAATTAAGTGGATAGAGGTGACCAAGGAGCAGACCTTCACACATTTGAAAAACTAATAACAAATCTTCAGGACCAGATGGCATCTTCTTAAAGAATTTAATTGTGAAATTGCTGATCTTCCAGCAAAAACACAATATTTCCGTAAGATCAGACTCTATGCCTGAAGACTGCAAGGCTTCAGATTTAACCCCAATTGCTAAAGAAAAAAAAGGATCCAAGGATGATCCAGAAAATTATAGGCCAGTCAGGTTAACACTAATTCCATGTAAGGTGATGGAATCCATCAGTAAAGATAAAATGCTGATTTTCCTTCAAGTACTGTTGAAGGAAAATCAGCACTACTGTGTCTTTTAGGTTGCCTTTGGTGCTCCGAAGTCCACTTCATCCTTACTGCAAGAGCTGAACTTTATCTTGAACTTTGTGTGCTGTGTGTTTTGATTCCATAAAACTATGGCCTAATCCAGCAGAGCTTCTCTTACGTTCTTATGTGTGACAGCAAAAACATAAGATCCCCTCACTCCCAAATGGACCACTACAGCTATTAACAGGAGACTGCCTTTTCATTTAAACAAACAAACAAAAATCTCTGAATGAGACAATCCCCACTAAGCATCCTCTAAGAGTTAGGAGTAAACACATATTTGGGAGGAAAGTGCAAGGTCTGCACTATCCAAACCACTCCCTCTGTTCAAGGATCTGGAGGTGTGGATGGTGCTGTTGGAGGATTTAATTGGCTGAGAAATAAATAAGTGCAGATTGGAAAATAATAATAAAATTAATACAAAACTACAAGAACAGATCTTAGCATGGTGGAAAGACTGGCAAAGAAATCAGTTACTGGAACCAAAACAACACTACCTCAGCTGAACAATATCCAAAAGACTCATATCCACCAAATTTGCTGAGGTGAAGTCTGCTAGTTCCAGTTGGAAGACTGCTAGACAAAAACAAGAGTCCACAGAATTCAAGAAAAACAAAAACACAAAAAGAACCCAGGGAAATCATCCACTGTCTTGGGAGAAATGAATGTCTCTTGCTGGATAAACAGAGAAGTTCACCTCCAAATTGGCTCTGGGTAGACAATAAATGTAAAAGGCAAAAAGCACAGATCCCTGTTTTGCTTTCCAAGAAACCCAAGCCAG
Organism: Aspidoscelis tigris stejnegeri; assembly: GCA_023333525.1. Lineage (NCBI taxonomy): Eukaryota > Metazoa > Chordata > Lepidosauria > Squamata > Teiidae > Aspidoscelis > Aspidoscelis tigris. The sequence continues at coordinate 79,076,805 of JALMGA010000003.1, forward strand.
CATGTTTTCTGTTTCCAGCAAAGATACCAAAAGAGAAAAAGGTCCATGGATTAAAAGTTCCCATAAGCTAAAAGCTTTGTGTGTGTCTGCGTGTGCGTGTGTAACAGTGAGCGAGAGAATGAGAGATTAGTGCCTCTGTAACTTTCCAAAACTTTTTTGAAAGTGCAAAATAATCTAAAACTTTCATTACACTTCTATTGGTAATTATAATAGAGTCCTTAGGGAGGGGTTGAAGTGTCCTGCAAGGATCACAGTTTTCCGTCTTCCTCTCAAATAAATCTTGCAGACATTTACGAACTTGCTCTCAGTACAGTTCTTTAATTCAGCACTGCTTCTCACAAGCAGATAGGGAAATCCAGACAACTGGAACTATAGCAGGTAAGATTGCAAATAATGAAGTACTAAATATAAAAAGATATGTAGCAAGGCATGCATCTTTCATAAATTCAGTCTTATAACAGTGCAATCCCTTTCTTATTTTACAGACTAATCTTTTCATAAACTTTGAACCTCAGGTATGGTGTGGGCAAAGTATTGCTGTATCCACACAGAAAATAAAATTTGGGATTATCCTGACACCATGTTTGGATTTCCTCATGTGTCAATGACAATCCCAGCATAGCCCTGAGATATTAAGGTGAAATCCCACTATAAAATTACTGCAGGAATATCAACTCCCAAGCTGGGTTTTACCTGAAGCAAGAGGATTTACCCTATTTGGAAGCCTCCCTGCATAATTTGCCATTTTATGAATGGCCACCACACATGTGTTTGGCAAAACCTGGCTGGAAACAGCAGCCATGCATATGGCTATCATGCATTTCCAAATATTTCACACCATCAAAATGCCCATATATACACACCACATCCTTGCCAAATTAAGCGTCCACACTGGTAAGTGCCTCCAGAAGTACATTACTCTGGAACATTACTAAATATCTGATTAAGCAGCTAACATCTGGAGACTAAGTTCTCCAGTGCCACTGGATGCTAGAATACCGGGAGCTGTAGTTCAGGCACATCTTCAGTTCTGCAAGTTGAGCACCTTTGCTTTACAGACTGCTTGTTCACATATAGGTCTTGCATTAGATAATTTAGTCTAGGGACACAAGGAGTTAGTTGGTTTTCTGTGACTGTGTCAAATTTCAGGAATACAGGCCAAGTGAAATTTACAACGTTTCAGTTTTGTATCTGTTCCATCAAAAACTATAAGACTGTTGAGTTTCACTGGACTTTCAAAATGTAATAATCTGTAACATCTCTCTCTGGCAATTACATTTTTCCTTACATACAAGATGTTGTTCTCATTTGTAGCAGTTTGGGGGCTGCTATGTAATGAGATGAAACCTGGAGCACGGCAGAATAGCCCAAAAACTGCTACAAATGAGATTGAAACTGGCCATGAAAGCCTACATATGACCAACTATCACTCCCACCATTCTTTGCCACTGGCCAGACAGGCTGAGATTCATGGGAGTTGTAGTCTGGCAGCACCTAGAAAACCATAGTTTAACCACTACTGATTTAGTGGCTTTAACCTTATATACCACATGAGACTGCTCTTAAGTTTTCACTTCCAGTTTTAGTTTGAGGCATCTTCCAGGCATAGAACTGAGGCTAAGGTTAACTACGCTTAGCATGAGACAACTATGGACACATGCCTAGCAGCATTTGCGTGTTTTGGAATTTTGTAGGGCTAAAGGTTTGGTTTGACACACCATGAAGGTGGCAGCTGATCCTTAGAGAAGGGAACCAACTAAGCCAATTTGAATACAAAGCAAACTTTTATTAAAGGGTAGAACATACGCATATAGTCAAAGGGGAAGAAAATTGACTCAGCAGCAGTTAAGGGTTCAGAAAGTCCACTTTTGTAGATGGGGAGAGGTAGCACTCAAATTAGGGCACCTCAATCTATCAAACTCTTCCCCTGTGACTATCAGTCTGAGCCTTTTCAGTTATTGCCACCTATATATCAATTTGTTTCCCACTATCTCATCAGCTGAGCCCTCAAATGATCCAGCCAAGATACAATCTCTTTTTCTAAGACAGGAGTAAAGCTTTGTAGAAGTTTTAAGTAGTGACAAGAAGCAAGGGAAATTGGTTCAGGAAAAGAGTGAGAGAAATTATACATTCAGAGACTTTACTTGAACAAGGATGGATTGTACAGTCACTTATACACTCACAAAAACACACACAGATCCACAAGGGATCAAGCTAAAGCAATTTTTGCAGCAACAGTAAGAGGCTCAACTTAGCTAATGTTCCTAGCATTACAGATAACTTTATCAGTATGAAGGCAGAAGGTCCAGAAACCTTCAAAGATAATTAGCCATGCATGCCCTCTTGGCTGGGCCAAAACAAGATATCATGAATGGCTTATTAAAAGCTTGAAGTCCAGCTAACTGTATCTCACTAATACTCAATGATGAAGGTCAGGCTGCCCCAGACTTCCACAACAGAAAAACAGAATGAAGCCCCAGCCCAGAAAAGACAGCTCAGACCTTTTCTTTGGTTCTGTTGTGATTTCAGTGAAGATCTTAGCGCGTGCACGCGCACACGCACACACACACTTTTGGTAGACCATGACAGGACCCAGTCTTCTCCTGCACACAAACACTGCAGTCTTCTGGTAGACACTGGCAGGAGCACACACACACAATGGAACAAGGCATCTACTTTTATATTCCAGATGTTTGGGAGGAAACAGACAACCAAAAGATTTGCATGCATTCAGGCTATTCAGACAGGCAAGCTAGGTACAGTGATGAAACTGCATGTGCCTTTTCATCTGTCTCACTTGGGGCAGGATGACTGAGGGTGCGACCCCATGGGAGCCGGTTGCTTCGCTAGTGATGTGATTAATAAAAATCTGTGTTGTAACTCACAATAAAGCATCCCCATGTGGTTTGGGGCAACGTGGATTCAAAACATACTTTCCTGTCCCCATGCAAGCTGCTTTTTGTGAGCCTGCATCTTTTTCTCCCCACCCACCCCCACCCCCGCCCCCGCCCACTGCAGCGATGACAGGCAAAACCCTCAATTGCACCTCCACAAACACAACGTAATAGATCATTCATTTACTTGGCCGCCACAGTTAAAAGCATAACCAATGCTTGTAACATAGTTACAAGCATAACTAAAAGCAGCTCACTCCCTGCAGCCCATCAGCCAGGTCCAGCTCCCTCCATTCATGTAATGGCAGCTGTTTTAGTGCACAAGCTGACCAGCGATGATCTCTCTCTGTCTTTCACCTCTCTGTGCTTGCTATCAGGGAAAAGTGATGCTAATTATCATAACAATGGAGACTGTTGCTCAGCAAGCACAGAATCTCTCACCCCCTCCAAGGTGAGATCATCGCTGGTCTGCTTGTGCACTAAAACAGTTGCCGTTACGTGAATGGGGGGAGCTGGATCTGACAGCTGAAGGGCTGGTTGATGGGCTGCAGGGGGTGAACTGCTTTTAGTTATGCTTGTAACAAGGGGAGGCAAAGAGAGAGACACACACACGAGTGAAGCTGACAAGAGGGGAGAGACAGAGGAAGGGAAAGCTCAGGGAGGAAGAAATCTGCTAACTGAGAGAAAGAAGGGGAGGCGAAGAGACACACGGACTGAAGTGAGGGTGCAAAAAATAGAAGCAGGGACAGAGCAGAGGCCAGTGGAAGCAGGAAAGTGGCCACTTTGACCTCCGTCTTTAATCTGCACCGAGGCAGAAGCTTTCCCTTGTGATCTTCACTCGTGTGTGTGTCTGTCTCTTCACTTCTCCTTCTTTCTCTCAGTTAGCAGATTTCTTTATCTGTGGGCTTCCCCTTCCCCTGTTTCTCCCCCCCCCTTGTCAGCTTCACTCATTTTCTCCATGTGGTTTTTTCCCCTCCCCCCTCTTGCCCAGATAAGAGTCCGGCACGATCGTTTGGAGTGCCTGACAGCAGCTGTCAGGCTGGAATAGGGGCTGTCAGAGCCCTGTGCCTCCCCACGCTCCCAGGATAATCCGCAGTTGCCCCCTAAGTTGGATGTAGTACTGTTTGAAAGGGGGGTTTTCTGCCGTGGATTTTCCTCCTTTGCGCCTCATGTAGCCCGGAGTAAAGCTGCTCATGGGGATGCTCCGGGGCAAAAGAAGGTTAACATTGCAATATTTTCGGCATGGAGACACACCCTGATTGTTCAAGTAGGGCTTTTCTGCTGCAATCCGACGAGATTAGGCCAACAGGATTTTTCTGGTGGGAAGCAGAGAACATTGGGAACTTTGATCAGTGGATTAAAGTGAGGAGAGATGATTGTTGTGGTCACATTCTCCTTAGGCAGCTAAAATGGATCTTGATCTAGGGACATCTCCCATGCTTCAGTGGTCACTCACATTTTCAAATTCATTACATTGACTACATGTGCCTGAATTATGGAGCATAGGTACTAACAGCATTCTGGAGCAACTTCATATTTCATGCTTTTCAATTGGCTTCTGTGGTAAAAAGGAAGTACTGAGGTCACTTCAAGGCAGGCTCTGGCCAGGCTTGTCCAAGCAACCTGCCACTCTTCCAGGTGCAGAAATCCTTGTCTGGATGTCCAAGCTAACTCCCTGCTACTGGAGTTTCAAAGATGGCCAAAGGCTGAACATTAACTTAGTTCCTTGTAGGTCCCTTGGAAATGTGTGACCAAGAGCTTCCCTTCTCCTAAAGAACAAAGCAGCTTTTAAAGTAAAATTCTTTACTAAGAAAAACATGAAAGAAAAAGTAGGTAGATCAAACAAACTTAGCATGCTTAAAACCACCAAAGGACCTGCAGTGTGCCTCCACTTTGGGTTACAAAACAAGATCAATAAAGAAGAAAAATAAATTGAAATAAAGGAAAGTAAAATAGTGATAGGTTGCCAGTCTGAAACCCACAGCTAAGAATACTGATAAAAAGTGCATATAAACCTGATTGTAAGTAGATAGTGACCATCTAGTCAGATGCAATCTTTTTTGGGAAATTCCTTTCCCCTTTAGATTAGAGTAGCTGGGGCTTTACTGGGGACTAACCGAGCTCTGACCTAGAGCAAAATCTTGGTCTGCCAGTGCCTCAGTATACGGTCTCTAAATTACTCAACTCTCAACTCCCTTTTTTTCTTGTCTAAGTCCTCTTGCTTCTGCCTCCCAACCTCCCATTGGCTAACAGAGCAAAGTGGGAGGCTGAGCCAATCAAGGGTCTCATCTAGGATCTTTTGCCAGAATTCCCCTTGGATGCTGGGAGTTAGCCCCCTTTAAGCTCAGCCAGTGATCCCACAGGATCATTATTCATTACAGCTTCTTTGCAACTAATTACAATAGTGCTCATCCATCTGCTACCTTCAAATGAAACAAACTTTCATCAACTCTCAGGCAGAAACAAAAACAGTTGAGTTACTCCTCCTGCCACCTGCACAGACAAGCAGGGAGTGCAGAGCCTGCTACATCTCCCACCAGATGAATTAAACTGTGATTTAGTGTCACATATGAACTTCTGTTGAAATCCCCCCCCCCTGTTTTCCCATCCATACAAAGCTGCAAAACGACCTAACAATGAGTCACACATATACTGTCTTTAAAAGAAGCATTACTAATCAGCAACTGCTTGAAGAAGGGGAGAATATTCTTCAGGTAAGCCATTCTAGAGTGGGTGCCTCATAAAACAGGTCGCAGTATCCATTCTATACTTTTCGGTGGTAACAATTCTACTACAGCCCCATGCATTTTTATAATTTGCATATTCTGGAAAGTTACTGTTACTAAGTCAGAGAAACATGCCACACAGCACCGTTAAGATGAAAAGAATGTCTTGAGGTATAACTGAGAAACTACTACACTGCTTACTAAAGGTCAAATCAAAACGAGAAAAAAATGTTTCTTTGTTTTTTGACATACCATGTGCATGCATAAGAAGTTGTCATCAGTAGAAAAATTCACATCAGCAAAAAGAATTTCAGATTCTGAGGCCTAGCTTAAAATTCAATACTAATAAAGAGCAGGCGTGTTGAAAGAATGACACGCCTAACATACTTAAAATGTGCTTTTGGTGATCATCCAACTTACTAAGGAACAGACTTTATTAAATCATGGCCAGCCTCCTTTTGGCCCTGCCAGTTCTGAATAGTACTAATGACTCTACTCCCCAGAAGAATTATGAGGGAACCAGTTCTTCTTTCTGATGAATACTTACATGAGGAGGCTCAATGGCATTCATGGGGAATATTTATACAATCCTATGAACAAAAAAAATTCAGGTTTCTTGGAGATGCATTTTCTGTGTATTTCATATATCACATTTAGGTTAGAACACTACATTATTTTTAAGAATGCGTACATAAAATTAATAGTAAATTTGCAGAAATACATATCTGACCTTGCAGGATATGTCCATTTTCTAAGAAGAATAAGATTTATTTTCTGTTTCGCACTACATAATAATGTATTCTTATGGGTTGTATTCCTTATGACACCACACACAGTAGTTAGAACATATCAACTTTCTGAGCATGGTGGTTGTAATTATACTTACTGAGTACAATATTCTTCTGAGGCCTAATTTTGAGGAAACATGATTAGACAGTAATATTAGTAAAAAAAATAAAAAATCCAGAATTTAGATGTTATTTTGCCTAATTGTCATCTTCATTTTACAGACTTATTGCAAATGTTTACAATGTAGAAAACTTGGTCAAGCTGGTGTTTGACCTTTGACAAAAGGCTGACCTTTCTCTGGCTATTCCTAACAAACTAAGTCCAAGACAATAAGCTGCTTTATAGCCATTAGCTAGGTCAGTCTATTTCTGCAGGAAGACCTCAAGCTGAAAAGCCAACACGCCTGACAACCACAGCCAAGATACCAAAGGTCCAAGCCCTAGACATTGGGAAACGAATGGGAAAACACATATGGCCACATCTGGAATCCTAATGGGCCACCAATGGTTCTCAGCTTAAGGAAGAATTACCACTGTTATTTTATCATCCCAAGTGCTAACTTAGCTGTTTATGTACAGCAATAAATGATTTTTTAAAAACATATTTGGGTCATTATGTCATATACCACCAGCAAGTAGGATTGTTTTATTGTGCTTGGAATAAAAATACACGGCTATACACAGATGTTAGGGGAAGTTAAAAAACTTCTGACTCTTCGTCACTCATTTCTTTTGGCCAAATGGTAGATTTAAAAAAAAATAAAGACTGGGGGGAGAAAGATGGAAAGAAAGTAATAAGAACTTTATAACTTGTATGCCTATTTCACTATTCACATTTACATGATACATCCTAGGCATGTACAGTTTGCCAATAAAAATATTAAGCACAGAAAATAGCAGAAAGCAGTATTCTGTATATCCTGTTCCACACTATACTTTAAATTAAGCAAGGTTGAAGAGAAATGTTCTAGAGATGATAAAGTCTACATTTGGAAAGCCAATATGGTCATTTTCTACTTTTGAAGTTCATAACTACCTGGTTTTCTATCACTCAAATCATATGGTCCCTCCCCCTCCCCCTCAAAAGTTATTCGCTTCTGTTAAGCATGTGAATGACATTGTAGAGATAAATTATGTACTCGAGAAAATAGTACACAGCATTTTCCATAAGTTTCGATCTTGCTGGTTTTGTCTTATAGGTCAACGGGAAAACCAACTGAAAATAAGCAACTTTGCAATTGTGGCAAAATTTTACCAATAAGAAGTAGAACGTGTGGACAGTTTTGACATGTTTATATAACTCTCTAGCCACTTTGTCAGAGCAGGTAAGGCCACAAAAAATCCCCTTACTAGTAAAGGAAGGTGGCATGAGGTGGCAGATGAAGCATGGTAAGACTGATTTTGGGGTGTTTTTCATGTCTTGTTCTTCCTTCTTGGATTACTTTCTCGATTTCCACTTGACTTTAAAATCCAGATTGAACTAATTTAATCCAGATTCAGGACCGAGTGCACATTCTGGCTGTTCCCATTTGCTTGACGATAATGCGGGCTCAATTTGAATACTGCCGTTCTCACTCAGACTGCACAAATCTCCAGCACAGAGACACGGGATCTTTTCATCTCCATCCCTTGTCCTTTGATCCTCCCACTCCTCTCCCTGATAGGAAGCAAGCTTGATGTGGCCCCACCCTTGGATCACACCCACCCACCCTTGTGCCACCTGTGGCTGCTATGGCAAAAAAAAATCCAGGAGAGGTTTTTGTTCTGCTTCGAACTCCCTATCCTGGGAATCACTCTTGAATCATACCCACTCAGCCCTGTTCCACCTCTGGTTGTGATGACAGAAAAAACTCCACTGTCCAGGGAATGGTGGAGTGGCTGTGTCTGGAGAAGCCAACTTCTTCTGTCCCCTATCCATGGGTGGCTGTCAGCTTTAGGGGAACCTTTGCGCAGGGCCACACTTCCCCATCAGAAACGAGCCCAGTAAAACAGCGCAGGACTCATGCGCAAAACAATCCCAAAACCAAGCCAAGATCATGCTTGGCTTGGTAACTGGCGGTGGGAATGGAATAATAGTTGATATAGTATATCCACGGAACACCGGAAGCCATTTGATATCCTCCTCATGTTTATTTTATAAACTTTTTTATTAATACAAGTCACAAATGTTCAGCACTTTTGACCCCCAACGGAAAATACAGGGACAGTGAGGACAGGGGCAAGACCTTCCCGGACATGAAACTCCACCACCTTAATGACACACTGACACGATCTCCTCGCCAATAGTCTGGATCTGTTCCCATAGCAAAAAATAATGCAGGCTGGGTTCCAAAAGCAGACTGAGAACAGTTTTCCTGAGGACTTTTTTTCTGGGTATTTGAGCGATTTAGTCCACATAAAATCTGGGAATAAACATTTTAATGGGAATGGACGATGCCAAATTTGGTTGTGATTCAGATTTAAACTTGTACAGGAATGCAGCCAGTGAGACTATTTCTGCACGTCCTTGTTCTGGACTGCTTCAGCTAGAACTGGTCTTACTGGGGCAGTTCTCAGCTGGAGTAGCCCAGCAAATCAGGAGCAGTCATTTATACTTGGACAGCCTGTTCTGAGACAGGCCCCACACTGCTCTGAAACTTAGGCTCAGGTATGCATAGCCATATTTAGCCTTATAATTTGTTCTTCATTTCTTTACCGGGAATTGAACCTAAAGTTTTTGGCATACACTCTGGTGAAGGGTTTTTGTGTTTTTTACTGTACATTTTAGCTATTGAGCCATAGGGACCTGGAGATCTCAGACTTTCAGGAAGGGATTTGTCTAATTTTGAGCTATTTTTCAGGTTTTATTCTTCCTTCTTGAATTATGTTCTCCTTTTTGAATTATGGTTATCTTTTTTGGAAGGTGGCAGAGGCAGTGGCATGGTGGTTTGTAAGACCTCTGACCCGTTCCTGGGCCTTTATGTCTTCTGAGACGACATGCTGTAGGAGGCTGTGCTGCTTATGTGTGCTGAATTGAATACTACTTGAAATGATGCATACAGAGCACAGTCTAGCAGGAAATATGCCACATGCTGTGGTCATGTGCAGGTTAACAGCATGGCCTGTTAAGGTCTATAAACTCAGAAGATAGGAGGACCCAGAAATGAGAAAGAGCCTTATAGAGTTTTATGCTGCTGCCATGCTGCAGAGAAAACATAGGTCTCCTTGCCTCTTTCCTCCCAATAAGAACCTTCTTGCACCTTAACGCCTTGCAACCTTCTCAAGGCTTTGAAAGGGATTACCAAAACCTTTTCATTAATCTTTTCAGAAAGCTGGGAATGAATACAGAAAGACTTGCTCTTCCCCCTGAAATCAAGTTAAAACCTAAGCCCAGGTTCAGTTCAGAGGCAAACTTGGCAGACAGGTCCTGTTCGCTATAAACTGGTTTGTTGTAAACAAGACTTGGTACAATTCTACAGTCTACTATTATGCTAAGATCACCTACATAAAAGCTTTTGAGAAATCCAAGCAGACAGTGTCTTTGGAATATGTATCATCCATATGTTTAACAGATGCACAGACAAAATTCATACAGTTAATTAATCCAGCCTTTTCCTTGCAGAAGCTATGTTGTTTATCCAGCAGCAAGAATGGTGATTCTAAATGCCTGGTAATTTTACCTTGAATAATGGTTTCCATGAACAGATGTTAAACTGACATGCCTATAATTTCTGGGGTCTCCCCTTGAGCCCTTTTTCAACTGGAGTTTCATCTTCCAGCTCTCAATTACAGCAGCTGAGGTTTACTATGTGAGACGGGATGCTGGACTAGATGGATTGTGGCCTGATCCAACTGGCCTCCTCTTACGTTCTTATGTTCTGACAAAAATGTGTATTTTGTATAAGAGCTTCGCAACCTCATCTTTGACTATTTTAATAACTCTTGGAAGCATGTTGTATGGGCTTGTTTTACCCCAGCTCCATGCACTTTTATAATTTGCATAGGAGAGGACATGACTGAATTTTATAAAATCATGTATGGTGTGGGGAAAGTAGATAAGAGGAAAAAACTTCTCTAGTGTACAAGGCTAGAACCAGGGGCAGTTAAGACTGATAAGGGGAAGTATTTCCCCAACCAATGGGTCATTAGTCTATGGAATGTATTACCTGACTGAGGAACTGGTAATGTCCACTAGCCTGGATGTTTGACAAATTATTGGAGGTCAGTGGCTATTAGAATGGATGTTTCCCCCACATTGGAAAAACAGACTGGGTGCTTCTAAAAGCCACTAGTAAGGAACTGAGGGTTTCACCTCCATCTTCTCCTTGAGAATGCTCCATAAACAAGATGGTATGTTGGAATAGATATCCTATGGCCTAATCCATTCTTTTATGTTTTTACATTTTAACCAATATTTTTCTCTGTGGAAAGCATTCTGAAAAGGAATGCAAATTCCATGGTAAATACTGCAGGGTCTCTTCTGCACTCAGTGGTGATCTAGATTAAGGAGCTACTTAATCCATATCACAGGCTTCTCATATGCATGTTAATGCAGATCAAGGAGGCCCTGTCGCTGGTCCATCTCCATCTGCATTGTACGGAGCCAGAGCCAGATTAAAGAGCCTCCTAATCTGGAACACTTACCATTCCTAAGGTACTTTTTAGCAGTTTTCTTTGCTACATGTAAAGCCAGCCTAAATTAACTTAGACGTACTAGTCTGTATGAAGTGCTATTTCCACATAATACAAGTAGAGCCCTTCCTGGACAAGGTTCCAGACACTCCATTTCTGCTCCTACCACCATCACAATATCCCATTCTTCATTCTCAAGCTTCTTATATTTTTATTTACTAAGTATATTCAACCCACACTTCAATGCTGGAGGAAGGGGAGCACCTTCTAGTCATCTGTTTTTTATTTTCCCTAAAAGTTTCATCCCAAGTATTTATATTCACAAAAATCTGTCATCAGGTCCATCAGGTTCAAAGGGTCAAGGGACACTAGATGGTTACAGCTGAAATCTGTGCTACAGGGACTTCCATATAGGACACACTGGCTCCTGGAATGGCAATTTCCAAAAAGGAGAAATATGCAGAAAACATCTTTGTTTTCTGAGGAGCCAATTTGCACATAATTAGGGCAATGGTGTTGAAAGCAGATTTCTAAAATAGCATCTGGCGTGCTCTTGTCTTGAAAAATAATTACAATGTACTCTGCCCTGTGCTTCACCGGAGTAATTTAAAGGACTGCTGAAAGGGGCCCCAGATAAAGAAGATGGTCACTGAACTATATTAAAGTTAAATTAGATTAACTTATGATGTGAACTTCAAAGTATAATAGCAAAGCTTTACTACCAATGTCTACAATCATGTAACTCATGTCCAAAAGAAAATTAAAAAAAAAATCATGGCAGCTTTGGTGCTAAGGAACTATTTGCTTAATACATACAATGGGTGTTTTTCCACTGTCACTAGAAGTACCCATTAAGTACCCATTAATGGGTACAAAAATGCCATTACATACCCATTAATGGGTACTTAATGGGTACTTTTAGTGACAGTGGAAAAACACCCAATAATTATTTCCTGTCAGTTGTAATATGTACTTCAGCTAACTAGCTAAATATGTATCCTAAACTGCAAGAACAGAAATTTGAAAAATCCTAAATTTTCAAACTTGGTTTGAAAAGCTGTGTTTCGGAAATGAGAAACTATTAATTCTACTTGTCAAACAGGGCAGCAAACAGGGACTGAGAAGCCTAAGGTCCAGACCAACCGACAGGAAAAATAATTTGGGCTGTACTGGAACAAGGTTGGCTACAAACCGCAAAGTCAAAGCACTGGACAACATTAGGAAGGCAGAAGCAATGGGCAGTTGAAAGGACGGTAGAACAAGACTTGTGAAGAATGGGACAGAAATGTTGGAGTTTAGTAACAGCGGAAATCTCAGAGTGGGGTGGTCAAAAAATAACATGAAGAATTTTTGGGGCTTGTCAATTAGTCTTGCTTGCCTCTGAGGACTAAGCCTTGCAAGATGTCAAGCAAGTCTGATTATACAGTATGCCCAGGTTGTGGCTATCTTTTGCCTCAATGGTAATTGTACACAGGGAGATCAAGTGACCTTGATCCCTCAACACACAGCAAGTCTTATAAGGGGAGAGTATGCCTGAGCCTCATCTCCAAAGAAATTTCAGCAAAGCAGATAGCTCAAGCTGTCTGGAACCCAGGCCTACACAGCACATGAAGTTCAGCACTTGTGATTTTGACATTATCAATGATGCAGCATTGGAACCAGTGCAATCAAAGGATCAGAATTTAGGTATTGAGAGGACAGAGTAGACATAGTGGAAGCTACAGACAAAGTAGAAGTCAGTAAAAACCAGTCACTGAGTTGGCTCAAACACCTTTTCTTATACCTCTACCTCTGGATCAGGCAAGAAAACAGACTATTCAGGTGGGAAAAGGGATAAACAAGAAAGCTGGGCAAAATTCAGGCTATCCAAAAAAAGTTGCATTAATCCTATCCAGTTAGTCAATTTGGGCATCCACATTATTGTCCCTTTCTTGCAGCTGCTATTGCCCAGGCATTAACTCTACGTGTCACCTTCTTGTAACAGGTTGGCAAGATGAAATTGTTTTGTGACACAACTTAAACAAAGGAGGCTTTAGACAGGGGAAACAGGCATCCTTGACGTGGGTACTGGCCCACAACAGGGTGATGCCAGATGTGTGACAGGACAAGAGGGGGTGCCAGAGTGAAATGAAACAGGGAATAGGCCACATAGACAAGGTGGGTTGCAAACTATTCAATGAATCAGGCACTTGGTTCTGGGCTTAACAGTTCTAGCCATTGTGGATTTGTTAGTACTCAGCCATCCATTTTACATCCATGCACATCCTTAAGCCTAGTGTGAGGTAGAAAGACTGTAAATAACAGGTGGGCTTTGGGACAAGATATGTGGGGTAGCAAATCACAGTCTCACAAGGCAAGAAATCCAGACTAGAATCTAGGATGATTCAAGACAAGAGTTTAGAACTAAGAATTGAAGACACAGGGATTTGGTTCCAAGGCTCAGATATTGGGAACTTAGAGAATTTTAAGCACTGTGAGGAAAATCACAGCAATGGCCTTTTGGCAGATAACAACAGATCAGATCTGCATCATATGGAGATCAGGTACCAACTGAAGCCTCCATCAGGAGGCTGAACCACTGAAAAAACTGAACCTGGTCTTGAAAGTGAATGGAAAAGAGTGTTGTTCCGCTACAGTGGAAATGGGTGAAAAATGCTTGTCACCTGTCAATTCACACAAATTCCAAAGGTTCAAAATGTAACATTAGAATCAAATATTGGCTATATTTGAAGACTGACTGACCTTTGCATGCAAAGCAAAAGCTTTTGTGCCTTCATTTGAAGCTTCGTAGAGGATTCAGGGTGGATTCAGAGTGGCACAACTGGTGGCAGCAGGGGTTCAAAGCAAATTCAAAGCCTAGCACATTTAAAGTGGCTCCATTCGTATGAATGTGAAGTTCTGGCCCATTCGCTTCAATGTGAAGTGAATGGGGAGCAAATATCATGAACATCATAAAAGTGCTGCTAAACCAAATTAAGGGCCAAACAAGTTGCCATCCCAGGCCTATGGGAAACCTGAGTGAAGTGGAACAGGGGCAGCTTCTGAGAGACGGTGAACAAAGCAAATGGTTGCACTCATATTCTCCACAGGTGGAAACAACAGTATATTCTTCTAAGCACAAATAGTTGAGATTGCACTCTAGGGGCCACAGAACAGAATGGAGGAGGAAAATCTTTACAAACCATCCACTTGATGTGGTTCTTTAAATGAAACAAGTTCATGCAAAATGTCCAGTCATATTTCATGCTGGCTCATACGGCAGTTTCTGGTCCATGCTGTAAATAGTGCATATGGTTTCTGTTAGGAGCAGTGAACTTGTTGGCTTTTATATCTTGCAACAACAACAATTCCTGATCATTTGGCCATGCTAGCTGCAGCCAACAATGGCTGGAGAGTCAGTCTCTCCAACCCCAATTTAGGCCAACGCCTCTGCCAATACGTTCATGTGAAGAAAATATTACCAAGCAGGGTCATTGGAACATGAAGCCAGAAGCTTTCCCTGCAATTGCAGGCATGCATTTTTCAGTTCTGGAAATCTCAGGAATCACTTCTCGGCGGACAATGCAGTTCTGCCACCAGACTTCTAACAAACTTAGGAAAACCAAAGACATTTTATATTATTTCCCCCTCAGAATTGCAAATATATTTTTTGTACGATCCAAAATGGGCCAGAAACTAACCCAGTACTGTTTTAAATATTCCATTTTGTCCTGTTCAAGGATTTATCACCTGCACCATTAGCACAGCAATAATACCAGAAACCAATTAAAATCATGAGTAAGGAACCCATCACAGGCAGTAAAGAAAAGTGCAAAAGGAGCTCAGAAGTGGCAGCATCCAGGCACAAATATCATTCCAGAAAATATCATTCCAATGGGTTGGTGTGGAAAAGAGGGACAGAGAGAGAGAGAGAGAGAGAAACTTTTCTGTGTTGTGTATGCACATTACTAGAATCATGGGGCACGTTTATGAAGGTTATTAGCAGGAGAGTCTGTACAAACAAAGGGAAGTTTTTTGTTTTTTGTTTTAACTCAAGAGAGTCTTTGGTCTATGGAATTTCCTACCAGAAGAAGCAGTGACAGCAGCCAGCCTAGATAGCTTTAACATAACTTCATGGAGAATAGATAACTTCATGATTAGATAACTTCATGGAGAATAGGTGTACCAGTGGCTATTATAATGGTTGGAGAAACCTGTGCCTCCAGGTTGGAGAAATTGGCAAGATGCCTCCAAATGCCACTTGCAGGGATCGGTGGGACAGGATGTTTTCTTATTAGCATTCTCTGGCCTTTAAAGTGTATAAGCAGTGGAATGGGAATACCAGCACTCACATGCTAACACCTCTAAGCTGCTTTAGAGTGTCTTTTTTTCTTTTCTTTTCTTTCTTTCTTTCTTTCTTTCTTTTTTTTTGGTGTATGTGAATCCAGCTTAAAAATTCCCAAAATCACACAGGACCATATTTTCAAGTATTCTATGAGCAGACAAATGTGCAAACTTTGAATTCTACAAGCATTAAATACATAGTCCCAACAGCTACTGGTGGTCCCCAATCCAACTCTGATTCAACAATAACAATCGAAATGAAATGCTCACAGCCCAACCAGGTCCCCCACGTGGCTTGGCTTCCCCAGCTTGATCGCAGCCCTTAATATGAGGCAAACTTAATGTTCTGTTAAATATAAAGCATCCCAATTTCAGAATTTCTTATAATCAGTGTGTCAGGCTTATGTGCATACTAAATTTCAGTTTGATAGACAGTCTATATGTGCATTGCCATTTGGAAGTATATTCTTTGTTTCTTGTTCCTTTGAGCAGATCTGCAAAATCTGTCAGTAATCAGTCAAAAAGTTCTGAAGTATATCTCTGCCAGATTTCAGCCTCCTGGGTCTTAGAGAGCAACTAAAGGATGAATGTAATCAACATCTGAGTGTGAGCCATTCATGGCTAGCTGACAACACCCAAGCCACAGGCAGCTGTCAGAAGCTGAACCAGTGAGTCAAGGGAATGAGCCAGCACGTCAGAGCTCAAGTCTGCATGGAAACAGGCCAGAGACAGTTTAGTATTATTTGTTCTCCAATCCTTCCTCTGAAGAAGGAACCATTGGTTAAGCTGATTGGGTAGAGCCAATCCTGAATCTAAGAACATTAAAAACCAAGGAGGTATTACAAATTATAAATAGGGAGAGCTCAGATAAGCCCATTCAAGAACTAAAAGAACAAAGAAGGCTGTGCAACTTTATTTATTAAGAAGTGAATTCTTCACCCTAAGCCTAGAACATCTGAATATATATAGTGCAAGTGTCTGATGTACCTCAGATAGGAAGACTGTTCCATAGTCAGGGGGACATCATAAAAAAGGCTCTTACATTCTCATGCCCATTAATTCTGCCACAAGCCAGCATTCATTTAACTGATCTTTAAAAAAAAAAAAAGTCTGAAGAGAGTTCTTTTATGGATTCTAATTCAGCAATCTGTCACAGGGAGAAGCTCCACATGAAGTTTCCATGTTCACAGAGTCCACTTTTACATCACTGCCTAAATATGCAAACAACAGAAACATAGCACTTCGACCACAAAAGGATTCTTCTCTCCAGTATCTGAAAACCCATCCCCTCTGATAGCACCTCATTCTGTCAATGATATAGCTGCACAAAGATGTGTAGCTTTCCAGTTCTCATTCTTGTAGCTGCTGCCAGCATTGTATTCACAGACTTTCTTATAACAGAATCTACTGCAGTCACAAAAAGAGTAGATAAACAAAAATGTGTCTTGCGTTATTATAAATTTCAAACAGACTATGACTTGCTGGAGGAAGATGGACAGTAGTATTACAAGTAAAAACTCATTATATAGTGTAGTGGAAAGAGCAGTAGACTAGGAATGGGAAGGCTATGGGTTCAATTTGTACATACATGCTCATTAAGTCTCCTTGAAGCAGTCACTGTCTTTCAGACCAATCTATGTCACACAGCTATTATTAGGATAAAATGGTTGGAGGGGTGGAATAATGTCTGCTTCTTTGTCTCTTTGGAAGAAATGTGAAGATGAATGTGAAACACAATGCCATGGGGGACAAAAGTAGAAACCTAGGAATGACTGTTGCTTGGTAATAGAACAACTGACTGGAAGGCAGAGGATCGCAGGCTCGGTTCCTGACATCTCCACAAAAGTATCTGTCAAGAAATGCAGGGCTCTACTCTTCTGTGGCCTTAAGAGTGAGGATGGTCACTGAAACAGAAGGCAGGACGGGAAATGACAACTAAGGCTATGTTCAGATATAACAAAAGGGGCACCTCAGAGAGACAGTCAGTACATCTAGACAACTTAAAGCTGCCATAAAGCTTTGAATTCCCTGCACAGCCATTTCTCATCATTTCAATGGAATGAGAAAGCTGAATAGGGAGGGCGGAGCTCCTGTGGAACTGTGCCCCATGGTCGAGATGGGATGCTCAAAATTCCACAGTAGTGTCCCTCCAGACAAGGGAAAGTGCAAAGTTAAAAACTGCTGATAAAACAGCAGCTTTTAACAGCACATTTTCTTTGCTGCTGCGTTGGCGCTGCTGATTTATGGTCATGTGACCAGTCATGTGACTGTTGCATCAGCACTGGCAGCGAAGGTTTTGCCGCTGTCTGGAGGCACCCAGTGTATGTCACTGGTGTTCTCTAATCCACCTTTCGGTCCCATCTCACTGGTCAGCAAGGCAAGTAATACAGAGCCCTTGGTGAGAAATACCAGATTTTAGTGCCCTTGGCAACAGAGCAACATGAATTACAGAACTTGAGGCAATTGTCCAGTTACAAGAAGATAAACAGAGTCTCTAAGTACCAGATTGAAGCTCAAGGAAGTTCACAAAAATGCCTAGGTTTGAATCAGCCAGCAAGAGAAGAGATTTAGTAAGTCCATAGGTCATTAATCAGGATACCAGAGAAGCAAAACACAGTCCAGGTAACTGGTTGGTTGTTGGCAATAGAAGAAGCATCTCAGAGCAAGGAATTTATGCAGTAGCTGAGTCAGAAGGCAGTACCTTCCAGCTAATGTCTCTGCTGTGCTTGTTTAGCTCTGCACCTGGCTGATTTCTCTGGCCTCAGCTGTGTCATGGAGGGTCTGGGCTTACACAAGCCCAAGTTGTGCAGAATATGAGGGCCCTGCACCACATCCTCATCAGACTCAGATAGTTCAGATTCAGCCTCATACACTTAACTCAGTAGGTGGAGGCCAGGACATGACACTTTTCTACCACAGAATGTTGATGAAAGGGGGTAGGGGCAGACTAGTGTATGAAAGCTACTCGCCTCACAGCTTTCTTTAAAGCTTCACCCCAGAAAGACACTTAATCCACATCCAGACACATTTTCGTCTGGATTATCCATACTTTATTCATGATTTTCCAAATAATGCAGATTAAGTGCTGAGATGCCTTCTGTCACGTCTTCTAGCAGACTGATCAGTGCCTGCCCTCCGAAAAGTAGCTGGGCGCTATTAGGTTGCTGGAAGTGTGCATTAGGCCGAGTGAGTACTACAGTTTTAAATCAAAACACTGGTAGCGAGGATTTTAATAGTAAACAAAAAAACAAGTTTATTGTGAATAACAATTAGAAAGGTAAGAGAGTAAATAGAAAGTTCAGATAATGCAAGAGAAAGATCAAAATTCTCTTAGAACAGCAAGCTTCAAGCATACACAACTCTCTTAGCTTAATGGTAACCAGTTGCTCCTAAGCAGATAATCCTATCCACTTCCCTCTTTGGTTTGCTCTGCCCAAATGGTCAAGCCTCCCCAAAGCTTAACAACACAATCCCGGTCTCAGCAAAGCTTAATCCTTCCTTGCTAGGCTGTGGGTTCCAGCCTCTGGTCTGTTCTTCTGCAAAGCTCCTTCAGAGCAACAACCAGACATGGTTGCCTCCTTCAGCTTTCCCTCCCAAAGAACCAGATCAGTCTGATCAGTTCCCCTTCAGAGAAAAGATCCCTTGGTCAGTTTCTGGCAACATTTCCCTCGGAGACAGATCTCCACCATCAGTCCCCTTCAAAAATTGCCAGGCAAACAGACCCAGTCTGCTGCTTTCTCTGCCTATTATACCCTTCAGCCTCTAGTGCTCCGATTGGCTGTTACCACTGTCAACTGAGGGAAACTCCCCCTGCCTGTCAATCAAGCTTCCAGGTCCTTGGGCAGGTTTTCCCTCCAAATTGCCAGCAGCCAATCAATGCAACAGGGCCCAGGCAGTGTTTCCCGCCTTTTTGCAGCTTGTAGCCAGGGCTTCCAAATGCAGTTTGCAAAGAGGCTTGCAAGGGAGTAAAGAAATATTACTGCCCATTGCAGGCTGAACCCAGAAACCGTCACACCTTCCCCCCATTTTTTTTGCTGTATCTGATCACAGTCTGACATTCTGCTGTTGATGTTCACAAACCACATTTTGTCACCAAAGTCACATAGGCCTCAAGTGACAATGCTGGAACAAAAAATGCCCCTGCTACTTCAAGCAGTTGGTAATCCCTTCCACTTTGAATGGACTGGACATTCTCCTTTCTATCACAGAATAATTACAAGTAGGCTAACATTTTTGTCCTATATCTATACATTTATTCCCTCCCTATTAATCAATCAATCATTCATTCATTCATATCCCACCCTTCACCAAAAGGTCACAATTGTAAAAACTAAAATATATAAAACATAAAATGTATTTAAAATATTACCCCCTCCCTTACATCCATCCACCCTCCCTGGCAGGACAGCACCCAGAGGGAGCTAAATGTCAAAGGCCTGGGTGAAGAGGTATGTTTTAACCAGGTGCCTGACCAACCTCAAGCAGGAGATTGTTCCAGAGTCTAGAAGCCACCATAGAAAAGGTTTTCTTGCATGTCTCTTGCACCTCTGAGAGAAGAGTCTGAGATGTCAGTACAGGGATATATGGGAGAAGTTGCTGCTACAGATGACCAGGGTCCAAGCCATTTAGGGCTTTATGTAGAGGTATTGTAACTAATTAATAGAATGCATAGCCTTTCCAATGCTACTGAATTAGAACAGCAGTCAGTCTCAGCTAACATGGTTATGAATAGTACAAGGAATGATGAGGACTGTAATCATTCAGCATTTGGAGGGACTGCTTTATGTGCAGAATACCAAAGTTTAATCCTCAGTAACTCTGGTTATAGGATTTCAGGTAGCTGGAGAGAAAAACTTAATGCCTTGGGACATGCTGTCATTCAAAGTAGGCAAAGGAAGAGAGAATAAAAAATGTACTAGGAAGGAAGCATTTCAAATGGCAAAAATTCAGGAATGCATTATAAAAGTGTATTTTCTACACTAATTTCTTATTTTTAATAAACCATATTTTATATAGCATCTGTCATTGAAATCACAACAATTTAGCAAGTTTCCCATATGTTTCTCTGTGCTTCTGAAGTTAAATTTGGAATTGCTCATGTTTACTGCCTTCTGGTCCAAGTATCTACAGTGACATCAGAGGGAATGTACACATCTGGAAAGGGATTTACATAACAGCTGGAGGCAAAACAAGAGGGGACGCTCACATATTTTGGTTGTGACCATGCAAAAAATGTGAGAAGTGCTAGCTATTCTCTGAGAGTTCAGCTCCAGTCCCCTTTTCTAACTCCTATCATGCTAATTTATTAGCATATAATCTTTGCGAGGTACCATGAAATATTTTTGGCCAGCAAATGGATCAGGGAAATAATGATGGCTATTGAATATTATATGACATACTTAATTTGCACTGTCAAATAAGATACATGCTGCCAAAAGTACTGCAGACTGTAAAACTGAGATGATTGCAGAACAGTCCCTAGCCAGTTCTTCACAGAGCAGATGTCAGGCTCTCTTTCCAAAGTACCACAACATTTACTGCCACTTGTTCTTTTTTATATATAATAAAAATAATGCTTTTAGCAGATATCCTCAGTAGCAATATGCAAACAATTCATAAAGCACATTTTCAAGTACAGCTGTACTTTCTCTTCCATGTAGCCACTTGCTTTGTGCTCCCCTTACAACTGGCCATCTGTTAGGAACTAAAGAGTTGGAAAAATATGATGGAAAGCCAATAAGGATACTACCTGATTTATCCATGCTACTGAACCTGTGACTATGCATTGTGGTCATTTCCATTGTGGGCTTATATTGCAAAAGCAAGCAACAATGTTTTTCATGTATACAGTTCCCTAAATTCTAAATTAGGATTAGCCCAGGAGTTCCAGCTTGTAAGTACAAAGTTGTCAGTTCTGCAGCACAACCAGTGGTTCAAAGCAGGAAGCCACAGTCCCCATTTCTCCATCATACCCATTTCAACTGACAGTTAGCTAATATGTGCATAATCCATTATGTTCAATGACATGAGTTTGCACAGGGCTTTGCACTGAACTGCAGCCTCATACATCTTGCAGCATTAGCTATTATAACCCACTTCCTTTTAGCTACCTTTCCCTCTGCCCACCAGCTACAAATAACTGGCCATACTGCAAACTCCGATCTGAGAGTCTGATGTGGCCCCTCAAGCAAATTGTTTAGCTCCACAATTCCCACTGCAATATGCACAATAATAACAGTTGCAAAATCAAAAATAAAGCCCTACTAAATTTTCTACTGTTGGCAGCAAGCAATGGCAACAATCTAACTCTTGGTATCAAAAAGTCTGGGACTTAGCTTCACTGGAATTAATCACCCATCAACATCTTTTAATGCAGGGTTTATCCTGAAGTTTTTTTCTTAGATACCTGGTCCCCCAATTTCTCTTATACATTCCTTTTATCTTACACTTATTATTGAAATAACTGACATTTCAAATGTTGTCCTCATTATTTTCTTGCTTCAATATTGCAATGGTTCAGATTTGTTATTGAAGTCAATTGTTATTTCTGTAATGTGGTTACTTACCTCTTCTTTCCCCTTCCTTGTTTAGTGTTTCACTTTTATAGTTATCATTATTGTCATAACTGAATTTTAAATTAAGTTGTTGTCCCACTGCAGAAGTCAGAAAAGTGCCTTTGGTGGACTATATTTTCCATTATTTTTATGCAGCAAGGCTCATGATGGTTAGAATGTCAAGAAGAGAACTTCTAACTTTGATGCTACATTAACTGAAATAATCTAACAGATTGTAGATCTGGAAACCTAGAAGTAGAAAGCTCTTCCATTCCTGCAAGATGTTGGAAGAGGGAGGACTAAATATTCTCCAGACACCCTTATTCATTGCAGCAGCATCCATTATTGTGAAAAACTGCTCCTGGGGGTCCCAAATTTCTCTTTTACTGTACTTTATAAAACACAGTGGATATTAATGGCATTCTAACAATAGGAGTATAGTTACAAAATTAAATTACACAAACATTTCATCCATCAATTAACCTGTAACTGAACACTCTGATGCTATTAGTAGCCACTGATTCTTGCTGTTTTTATCATTTTAATTTTGTTTTATTGGTTGCTGGGGTTTATGAATTTAAATTTTAACTAATTTTACTTGATGCCCGCCTTGGCTACAAAGGCAGCAATTAGCAAGATACCATATCCTCCTATTATACTTTAAGGTTCTTTTTAAAATAGTATGTTAAATCCATGGATCTATAAGAAAAGAAATTCCATGAACTGCTAAGGCACATCACCAAGACTTTCTTACATGTTAAAGCAGCATAGGATTGGGAGACAAAGGTAAAAGTTGAACAATTTGTGCCCTGCTAGTAAAAATTTTTTTAAAAAAATCTCTAAATGAGAATTCTGGAAATGAACAATTTTAGATTTATTTGGAGGCACACAGGAACATTTTCATTGCTTGGTAGTGAAAGAAATGAATGGGTGGGCAAGTTACTTATGTTTTCTGTTAATTTACCTTATCGCTTCATGAGGCCCAGCTTTTGCTAATGAAAAGCATATCACAAAATGTCTAGACATCTGTGATAGCCTTAGCAAAAGATCACTCTGCTTCATTAGCCACCCTTAAGGTCTCTTTACGGGATATTCTTTGACAGTGGCAGTGTAATTTTCAGGTTCTTGAACTGCTTACTTAAAAACAATCAGTCCTTGGAAATAATGCTACAACCAAAAGATACTTCTTTTAAAATTCATTAGGAGGAAAATGGTTAGGTTTATAACCATCTTTAATTCATTCACCAATAAGTTAATTAAAGTAAAGGTTTAATAAAATTTAATCAAATTGCTGTCTGGGGTGTTCCGCCTGTCTGTTCACTCATGAGAAACCAATGCATCTATCATGCTATTTGAGGAGCAGCATTCAAATACTTCATCCATATCCATGCTTCCCCTTGCTGTCCAGACAGCGCTTACTTAATCCAGAACAAAGCGTATATAATCTGAAAGAAAATGAGTGTGTTTTAAGTACTTGCTGTCTGGATGAAGCTGTAGTCATGCTCTATGGATTGTTGTTTGGTTCCATCAAGTGGATTGATTTCTGGGCTGTCTCCAGACATTGTATACTTATTGCACTATTTGGTTATTTTGTAATTACATTTGACATCATTATATATTGTACCCGTGGGAGAGCTGAGCAGTGTGTTTTCAAGCTTGCTGATTTGTCATTTATGCTGCAGCACTAAGAAAGTGATTTTACATGACCCACCTCATCCTGACAGCATCTGTGTTAACTTCATCCCAATTGGATTCCCTGAATTCCTCCCCATTGGCTGTGACTTGAAGTTTCAGCAGACCCTGATTTTCAATCATAACCTCAAAAAGTCTTGCAGAAGAAACCCAGAAGATTGAACAAAAACCAGACAGCCCCCCGACACACAATAAATCTGGTGTAATTAGATAGACACGCTTCCCAATCTTTAGTTAACATTACAAAATTTCAAATCAATATCAAGCTATATAACTATTCTGAGCTTTTCCTGTGCTTGGAAGAAAGTGTGTGAGTGAGAGACAGAAAAAAGAAAGGGATGCTAGATTCCCATTGTTAAAAGATATCTGGTGTTACCTGTGCAGAACAGTGGGGCTCCTTCTGAGAACAGACTGCTGGACCTGATGGGCTATGATTCTTATCCAATGACACACTTCTTATGTTCTCACTGAAGTCTGCATTAGATAAATATTCCAGACCATCTTCTACCTAGCCTTTCTCTTCCCCCCTTAAAAAAACCCTATACACATCAATATGCAAAGATCCATGTCTCCAAGTATGCAGATTTTTTTCTAAATAATATGCAAGGGTGTGAGATATAGTGACCAGAAGTCAAACTCTGGATGTTTCCACACTTACCAGAACACAAAGGGGCTACAAGTCTCCCTTCCACATGCCATTTTGATTTGAGGAAGGCCTCTCCCCTACTAGTACACTCCATTTGTACAGGATGGAGCATAGATTGGGCTAGGCCATAGTGGATGGATGTCAGTGGCACAAGAATCCATGCTGCTGAAATTGGGCCCCCAGGGAAGTCTAAGGCCAGGAACTTTCACACCAGGATCAATCCCCCCAGCTTGGGATGGACTGCCTATCATGGGCTGAAGTGTTCACTCTGATCTGGAATGATGTGGGGTGCAGAAATGGCCTCAGATCCACAGTACCTTCCTAACAAGTAACTCATCTGCATAGCTTGGTCTGTTCCTACACTTATCACAGATGTGAAACAGGAAGAGGTCTATGGGCCTCCCTTCCACACACTGGTGTAAGTTTAAGAATGGCTCTGACCATTCCTAGTGGAAGGGGGACTTGTAGCCCCTTCATATTCAAGATAGGGGCGGTATGGAAATGACATTGTTTTGTGGCCTGGCAAATGTGCATGTTGAATTTTCTTCCATAAGTTCAATAATTGGAAGTAACCTAAATATTTGACATCTGTAATACAGATTAATTTTTCTGGGCATGAAAAGCCTATGGGACTGTTTTGTGGCTTGATGATCTATTCCTTCATATAGGCTATTCCCAGGTTTCTCACTATGGCAAGGCAGTTATGTCATATACATACAATGTTGCTTATGGCTTTTATGCATATACAATGGCTGGGAATCAGACTTTAGACACATTTTCATGTTTATTTTATTGTATTTCTAAGCTGCTCTTCACCTGAAGGTCCCAATGTGGATAGCAAGATAAAAAGAATTAAAATAAATAAAGCCTCAATAAATTGGTATCATTTGATCTCTAACTCCTGATTGCAGCCAGCAAAGGCAGGATTTCTGGTCCAAAACATCTGGAAGGCACCTGAGTAGTGTAGCCTGGTCTTCTTTCAGCAATCCTATCCACATTTATTAGCAAATAAAACTGTAAGACTGAGTGAACTCTTAGGCTACATTTACACCTAAATTTTAGTCCACTTTCAGTCCACTTTCAGAATGGAGAAAGAGGAGACTTGGCTTTTAAACGGGTCTCAAAGTGGCCAACAAAGCTTCCCATTCATCTCCTCACAACTGGTAAGTTGTGAGGTAGGTGGAGCTATGCAAGCTCAAAAAGAGAGCGGTGACTAGCCCAAAATCACCCAGCTGGCTTTGTGTAGGAGTATGGACTTGAACCGGGAGACCTCCAAACAAGAATCTGACACTTTAACCCCAAGACCAAACTGGCTCACAAGCATCAGCAAAGTGACTAGTCGTTTTCTTTCCACTTTATCTAACCCGAAGGTGGATTTTCTGAACTAAATAATGCTGGGGGGGGGGGGGGAGTTTGACATTTTGTTAATATATCCTCTCACCCTGAAAGTGGACTGAAGTTGGATTAACACCTAGGTGTGAATGTAGCCTTATTGTATTTTGCTAGAGGTTTTAGGTATATTAAAAACAAAACTAATAAATGCATTGTGAAAGTCAAATGCATTCTGTGTTGAATCTTTAAGATATTGAGACAAAGTAGAGCAGAAAGAGAGACCAAGCAAGTCTTTTAATGGACTACTAAAATGTAGAAGGAGGCAGGGTGTAACACTGTTGAGTATCTATTTTTTCTAAGCTTTCCTTCTTTCTTTATAACCATATTGTGCTATACCATTTAATGATTTATTTTTTTCAAATTTCCAAGTTCTATTGTCTCAAAATTCCAATGAGGCAGAGCACACATTTTATTTATTTAATTTTTAATTACCATATAAACCACACCTATAATTTGCCAAGAAATATTTAAGTAAGATTTTTCAAAAATAGGACAGAGAATGATTTTAGGATAAATTATTTTGGGGAAAAAATGTGGGTCTTATATGGTGAAAAAACATACTTTAGTCAAATGGTTCTCAATGCATTAAATTGTAACAATCAAATCAAAATAAATCTAGGACTCATGCCTTTACAAAGGACAATTCTACACTGCCCGGTATAGCAGATCAGCAAATGTATTAGTGGCTTTGCTTCTGCTTGCTGGTGTGGTCTAAGGGAGGGCCTGCCCCCTTCTAATCTGCTCCATCTACCTGGGGTGGCTGGTCCTCCCTTAGCCTGCACCAGCGTACAGAATGGAGGCTCTAGTTGCTACATCCAGGATACTGGTCAGTATACAATTTAATATGTACCTTTTGCTACCTATATATGCTCAATATAGATATTCTATATAAAGCAAACTGCTTAGAATTCTGGTATGTGAATATTAATCCTTATTCTGACCTGCAAATGACTGCTATCTTGTTAACTGATCTGAGGGGGCATGGGTCTACCTGTGATGGGTCTACAGGCTCAGTGGCCCACGTCTCAACTGAAAGTGTGATTTTGAATGTGGCATTAATTCAAAAGACTAAGGCAAATCTCCAGTGTGATTGTGCAGAGAGAAATTTGGGACTGCCATATACATGCTTAAATTTCAAAGGTAAGCCCTGCAAATAATCCATTCCACTAGTTGAGCCATGAAATGACTAGGGCTTGGATGGCCAAAATATGATTATTCTTGTCCAGACAGAGAAAGAATTGAGCCACCAGATAAAAATGTTGGAAGGCACTTTGTGACCACCTGTGTATCTGGTGACAGAACTGGATCTGAAAGTATCTCTGTCCTTTAGGCCCAGACAAAGCTTCAGTTTTTGTAATGATCCTCTTCCCATTTTGTTTCCAGGGGAACAGAAACTATCAGCTAAGCAAGTGGCCAGCAATCAAACTACTGTACTGAAAATGTATGGGAAGAGGTCAGAGGGGAGAAACCAACTTAAAACTACATATTCTTTTTTCAAACAGCTACATGGCTTAGTATGTTTTTGCATATTAAAGCCTTGCTCTTCATTTCAAAAATATTCCAATAGGTTTTTGCAAGTTAGCATCTCAGAGTCTGCCAGCCTTTAAGCATAGTATTTGTTGGGGGATACAGTTAATTGTTTAACCGCAGATGAAGGTATCATTTAGTCTATAACTTAAACATGCATTGATAAAAGTTTTTTACAAAATGATGCTATCAGCAAAACAAACAGGGTATTTTGTATTACTTCAAAGCTTATTTATAATGTGTTTAGAAAAATTCAATGGAAACAGGAAAATAATGTCTTGATTTTCTAAACTTTACCACATCTGCTTTTGCTTACTTGTCGCATTGTAAAGGTCTCCAGATTTCAAATGGATGTGTTCCCCCCTTTCTTCCTTTTGTCTACTACCCTATTCAGCTATCTTCACATTATGTTGTACACAGACACACATGTTCTCCCATTTTCCACTTGTGAATGTAACCGCAAGAAAATCTTTCTTTTTAAAGTTTTAAATAAGATGCTGCATATTCCTGAGCATAAATGACATTTTAGCCAAGCATATTAAAAACATGATGGAAACTATTTTCTTTAGAAAGTTTTGAAATCCCTCTTTTTCATCTCTTTCTGGATTAATGTTTTATGTGTCTTATTAGTTTTGCTATTTTTTTAAAAAAATGTTCCTATGTATTTGTATTATTAATAGTGAATACTAAGTATACATAGTATTAATGAAAAGTCTAGGCATAATACTTTAGGCTTCAATATCTCCTGAATCAGAGATTGAACTACAAATGCAGTGTCATTGTTAATACCTTGTTTCATTTACAAATATACTACACTGCCCACTACTAAGGGATCTCTTAGCATTGGGTGAGTGGGCAACCAAGTGGCAAATGTGCTTTAATCTTAACAACTGCAAAGTAATGCACATTGGGGCCAAGAATCGAAATTATGTCTATAAATGAGGTCTGAGCTTTCTGTAACATACCAGGAAAGGGATCTAGGGATTTTGGTGGACAGTTCCATGAAGGTGTCAACCCAGTGTGCGGCAGCACCGAAAAAAGCTAATTCAATGCTGGGAATAATTAGGAAGGGAATAGAAAATAAGTCAGCAAGTGTCATTTTGCCCCTTTATAAATCCATGGTGAGGCCACAGTTGGAATATTGTGTACAATTCTGGTCACCACACCTCAAAAAGGATATTGTGGAACTAGAGAAGGTGCAGAAAAGGGCAACCAGAATGATTAAGGGACTAGAATACTTCCCTTATGAAACCAGGCTGCAACGTCTAGGCCTCTTCAGTCTGGAGAGATGGCGTTTAAGTGGGGACCTGATTGAAGTATATAAAATTATGCATGGTATAGAAAAGGTGGATAGAGAAAATTTCTTTTCTCTATCGCCCAATACTAGAACCAGGGGACACTCTATGAAGCTGATGGGTAGGAGAGTCAGGTCTGACAGGGGGAAGTATTTCTTCACCCAGAGGGTCATCAGCTTATGGAATGTGCTACCAGTCTAGATGGCTTTAAGGTAGGGTTAGACAAATTTATAGACGACAGATGTATCAATGACTACTAGAACGAATGCCTAGGTGCGTTTTTCAGGCTGGGGGGGGGAACGGGGCACTTCTAAGGCCATTTGCTGGGATTCTAGAGCAGGAATAGGTTTGTCCTTGTCTCTGCTTAGGATGCCCATGAACAGTTGACGGGCCACTGTGTGCGACAGGATACTGGACTAGATGGGCTGTGGCCTGATCCAGCAGGGCTTGTCTTATGTTCTTATACAAGTTGAAAAGAATAGAGACATCAAAAGAACAACATAGGAGATCTTCCTTCCTTCCTTCCTTCCTTCCTTCCTTCCTTCCTTCCTTCCTTCCTTCCTTCCTTCCTTCCTTCCTTCCTTCCTTCCTTCCTTCCTTCCTTCCTTCCTTCCTTCCTTCCTTCCTTCCTTCCTTCCTTCCTTCCTTCCATTCATTGTTACAATGTAGGTAATAGAACCCCTGGCTGCATTCAGACAGGGCAAAAGCACATTTAATGATTCTCCATTGTAACTGCACATTATATGCCCAATATTCCAGATTTTAGTTTTAAGCACTCTTGTTGAGAAAAATCACATTCCTCTGCATTTTTGTTCCATTTGGGCAAACTGTGAAAACTGAGAACTCGCCTTCGCCAGAGGATGCACAAATCTATCAGAATGTACTTCATGCCGAACATGAAGGGCGGGGCTGAGCAAAAGAACAGAAGGGTCTCACTGCTGCAATGTCACGAAAATGCTAAAATACAGAGCATCAACTGTGGTCTAAGCAAACCAGACTATCAGCAAAATAAGGTTTTCAAAGTTATGTCTAGAGACAGCTTCCCTTCCTTCCTTCTTCTCTCTCTCACATATACATGCCCAATTAGTGCCAACTCTTCTAACTTTTAGGCACCAAGAACTGGCTCTTTATTAAAGCCTTTGGACATTAATTCACTCAAGCACTATTTTAATTTTTCTTTAGCTTTTAACTAACTATGCTGTTTAATACTGTTTTAACAGGGTATGTATTTAATGTCTTGTTTGTATATGGGTCTTTTATTGTAAGCCATCCAGAGATCGTAGGATATTGGGTGGGATATAAACAAACAAACAGACAGACAGACAGACAGACAGACAGACAGACAGACAGACAGACAAATAAATAAATAAATAAATAAATAAATAAATAAATAAATAAATAAATAAGAACAAGGGATCAGCATAGGCTTTGCCAGCTAAATACCCTTCCGTTTTTGAACTACAATTTCCATTAAAACTAGTTCTACCTAATAAAGTTATGCTCCCTACTACTGATAGTTCAAAACTGCAGGAGACAGACAACATTGAATTTCCCCAGTGAACAGCTAGATGCCCAGGAGAAGCCCATAAAAGGCATAGTCCTCTACTACAATTTGTTGCTCATCAATTAACTTTCAAGAGCAAGATGAATGGAGATTATGTATAAATATCAAACCCAATAGCCACTGATATCCTTTTTCTCCGATAACTTCTTTATGAAGCTAAGACCACATAGCCTGAGTTGAACTCCCCTAGCCTTATCTTGCACCAAACATATGGACCTTCCTATGCAACTTTTAGTTTCCATCAGACAGGTGGAAAATTCATAATTTTTCTCTGATGTTAACCCACTGGTATGAGAGGGGTAGCTTTATACTTCAGCCAAGTGCGAGCATAGATGTATCTTTATATGCACTTTGAAAAATATGATTATGTAGAGCATTTTTACAATTTTAACACAGAAATGC
This sequence comes from Aspidoscelis tigris stejnegeri, assembly GCA_023333525.1. Classification (NCBI taxonomy): domain Eukaryota; kingdom Metazoa; phylum Chordata; class Lepidosauria; order Squamata; family Teiidae; genus Aspidoscelis; species Aspidoscelis tigris. Next base: position 79,107,219 of record JALMGA010000003.1, read on the forward strand.
ACACAGATAAAAATCCCTAAAGAACCTAGGCCAGTGCTATAAATCATATTAAAAAGAAGTGGGATAGAATACAACTCTACAAACAGTGATAATTGTGAAATAGACACATTTTTGTCGTAGAGTACTAGTTTGGTCTAGTGATTAGGGAGTTGGACTTTTATCTGGGAGTACTGGGTTTGAATCCACACTCCTCCATGAAGCCAGTTGGGTGACCATGAGCTAGTCACAGCTCTCTTTTGATCTCTCACAGCCCTACCTACTCACAGGGTGGTCTGTTGTAGGGAGAACAGCAGAAGGTTTGTCAGCCCCTTTGAGTCCCCTTAAATGGGTGAGAAAAGTGGGGTAGAAAAGTCCACTCTTCTCTGTGACTCTTGGGATTTGCACATTACACATGCAGCATTTTCTGTTCTTACAATTTCCTTCCTCAGCTGTCTTTTAGCATCATTAAGCAGCTACTCACTTTCCTTTAGTAGCATTTGAAAAAGGAAAGTTCTGTGGTTTCTTGATATTATCTCATAATATACTAAATCAAAAGACTAAAATTTAGCAACCTAGTCATTAGGATAGTCAGCAATATAAATTCAATTGAAACTTTCTGTCAGGCTATTTGACAGAGTGGTTTTATGCCCTTTCCCCCCTATTCACTTGCATGCAGCTTGACAGTAATTTAAACCCTTTGTGCCAACCCAGTCTAATATAACCTTATTAATCTTTTTTGATGCATAGATGGCCCATGCAAACTATGTCATGGAAGTGTATGAATCAACTGCTCACAATATTTATTAAGGATAGTTGGTCATTTCTGGGCTTTCCAATATTTTGTGGTGACCAGGTAGACAGGATTCATCTCAAGTTATGAGTACCCAACCCATTTTTGCCAGACTGAACAAAGAAGTTGTCTATTGGCCTATATATCACACACTTGTGTGGTTTAAGTGATGCCTCATCCCCTATTATTATGCCCTGTCTGGACAAGATGGAGCAAAGACTGGACTAGACTGGCCAAATTGGCAACCTTGTCTGGCATATTGGTAGACCTCTTTTTTGAGTTCTATCAGCCTATTAGGATGGTATGCCTACATGGTTTGGTATACCAAGAAAGAACTATTTTGATGGCACAACAATGCATGCCACTAAAATGCCCCCCCCCTTTCACCAGAACTCAAGGCCAGCAATGGAAATGCCTGGTCTTCAAAGTATTTGGAGGCACCCTGCACCTGCTACAAAGCTTGCATAAGCCTCAGAACTGGCAAATAACAGGTCATCCCAATGCAAATGGCCTTGTTCCGTTTGATCTGCTGGAGATAAATGCAAATATGCCCCCTGTTTTTGTTCTGCTTCACAAATTGGGCATTTGATGTTAAATGATTAAATGGGAACTTCTCAGATTAATGCAGTAGTGATGCCTACACTTGTTGGATGAATTTATTGTGGGTCATGTTGTATAATTATTGTAAATGTTGGCAATGTATTTAATTATTTAAGATATTTCAATGTATAGCAATTAAGATATTTAAGGTAATGTATTTATTGTAGATAAAGGACAGCAGGTAAGCAGTGGGCAGAGCACCCAAATTAGCACAAGAGAGGGAGGAAAGAATGCCAATCAGAGGGAGGAAAGTGCAGCCAATCAGAGGCAGCCCATGCCAGGCTGCAGCCATATAAAAGGCCCAAGCCCAGAAGTACAACTGTTCTATGCTTTGGGTTTTCAGGGAGGGAAGGTTCTGAAGTGACCGTTCTTCACCTGAGGGAGGGAAACCCACATAGTTCCAGCAGGTTCTAGGGCTTGGGAAGAGCCAGGGAGAGACCTTTAGGCAGCCTAGATTAGAGTAGGATGCTCTCTAATATTTGCCTTTCCCCCACTCTTTCTTGTGTATATCCCTACTAAGCATTGGTCTCTCCATCAATTTTCACTGTGGGTTAAAAGGCAAATATTTATCAATCATCAGCATGCTCTAAAGTATCATTAACCTTTCACCACTGGCCATTAGCTAACAATCAACATCCTTATGTCCAGCTAGATTTAAAGTAGAATGTTCTACTGAAATAAGCATATTCAATTAATCACCTCAACTCCTTTTGTCCTCGCATACCAGTGTTCAGAGTACACACATTGCAAAATACTTGTAGCTATAGCTAAAAGAACTAAGGTATGTACAGCATATTGTCCTATGCAGCAAATTCCTTTAAGGTGGATTCACTATTACTTGTCTAACTGTGACTGTACTTTCCACGAAACAGTTCTATGACTTGCTATTGTTAGTGGTGGACTTTTACTCAAAGTGTGTGTATTTTTTAAGCCTAGGCAGACATCTGTTGTAGATGTTTTAATCCAGAAGCAGTTTGGTCCAAAGGAGGAGGAGGAGCAGGAGGAAGAATAAGTGGGCTTGCTTTTTATACTGAACTGTTTTTTGGTGAATATTAAAGTGAGGTTTTCAACCTGTGCCTTGTTGTGCCTCTGGATCTGATCTACCATGGTCCTCATTTGTTGGTCATGGCTGACCTCTTTTTCCCTATCACACAATCATTCAGCCAAAGTCAAGCCTTAGATTTATTTCTCTTAATTTTCCACTTTTTATGGCAATATAAGACACAGGGAGGTTCCATATGATGGCACATACTTCTATGGCTGCTCAGTCACTTATTCCAGTAGCAGAGTGCTGTGTGCATGCCTTCCACTGTTTCAGGCAAAGGGAACACTGAACCAAGGAATGTTTATTCTTTTAGTGTTTCTGCCCAGGCTCCTCTTGGAAGTCAGCCATCTCCTGTGCTCATTGATGAAGACTGCAGCAGACTGGGTACTTACAGAGAAGGTGGTCCAATATACCACAGTAGTTTATCATTATAGCCTGTTGTGTATCATGCACCCTATGAGGGCTCCTCAGCCACACAGTTGTATGACAAGCATATGTCTGCTGTGGTCCAATGGTGGCCTGAATGTCCCACACAGATCTTGCCATGATGAAAGCTGCTGTATTAAAAGACTTGCAAGACAGTGCAATGTCAGAAATGTCATGGTGGTTGCTGTACACTGCTTTAGTTAAAACTCTCTGCCTAAGCAAAAACACACTGTAGCTACTTTCATATGTTCGGGTGGTCTGACATTTTGCAAACTATCATAAACATTTCTGGGTAGAAGGATAGAATTAAATAATGAAAGATTCATTGAGCAACTCTGTAACTAGTCTGAAAGAAAGAAGTGTCCAAGAATATTATGGAGGAGCAATGAAGGTAGTCCAATTCCTGTTTCATTCAGGAATTTCTTTAATGATAATCATCAGGTGATTAATATTTTTTATTGCTCTTATTCATGGAACTGAATATGCCAGATTTTCATATCAAGAGACTTTGCTGGCTTTTTTTAAAAAAATAAATGCCCATGTAACTCAGCCCATTAACCAGTTATTTGCCATGCAAATTCTCAATGAATTTTCCCTTACCCAAGATATGAGTGTATTTTTGGATGTGCTGCACTTCAGAAAGAAATAATATACCATTTGCACATCATTTGTAGTTAGTGGGAGACTGGAGGGTCTCCTTTTCACCTTTTTGTCTTAGATTTTGATATTTTCCTGCAGCAAACAAAGGAATGAGTTACAGACATTCATTTAAAGAACAAACTTTTAAAATAATTAATCCAAGTTAAGATTGTAGTACAACAGACAGTAAAGTCAACCTGGTGCATAGGGAAGTGAAATCAATAAATATTTTGCAGTGAGCAGCTGCTTCCTCTTCAGAATAGGGCTGCTATATAGGAACTTTCTGTACATTATGGAATTAATAAATACAGAAGAAAGACTTTGCCACTTCAGCCACGAGTCTCCTCCAACGAGACAGTATCTGCTTCCTTACTGCAGTGTCTTTAAGGGGATTAAAATATTATTTGAGCTGATAGGAAACCTGGATTTCAGGAGGAGGCTGTTTTGTATTTAATGGGTTTTTTAAATCTTATTTGTTCATGTGCAAGAGTGTTTCTCAGTATGGTAGATCCTCCTATAGAGTTAGGGTTCTGTTCCTGGAAAAATTTGCTTAATGAGAATCGGCTTTATGAGGGCAATAAAGTTCAGTGCAAATCTAGGGAATATGGGAAACATGGCCAAGAGCTCCATTGATTTACATTGTGGTTAGCTGCCCTTGTTAAATACTACATTGACCTGAATGGGAATGGCTCTCAGTATAAGTCAGTGGAAGGAAGGAACCTGCAATGAAGGTCTTGCACAGTCCTCTGAGGGAGCATTTACTACGGAAGCAATATTAGAACACACAGATGGGATGCCCGAAATCTATACCACATAGATGTAAACCATGATGTTGGCATCAATGCTTACCTACATCCGGACAAGCTTTTTTCACAGAATGCAAGGAAGAACATATAGTTATCAAGCAAAATGTCACCACATACACCCAAGCAAGGGTTTTTCACAGACTGCAGTGCTGAGTAAACAGATGCTCCTACATGAAGGCACACTTTCCAAAGATTGCACTCTTTAAGTCAATCTGATGCCACCTGCCTGACATATCTAAGCACAAAGCCCTCAACCCCCACTAAACTGTTGAAAAATATGCAGTGATCCCAAAAATGCACCACTCAAAAGACTAGTGAAAATAAAAGTTAGCAGGAATAACATAGTATAGACTGATCTGTTCTCAGCTATCTCAATAATAATAACCAAGAGACTAAACAAACTGAGGGGGAGTTCCCATTACAAGCTTGAAACAGTTTCGATCCTTACAGTACCAACTTCAGGTTGGCTTAACATGCTTTCCGCGTGTTAAATCATGCCAAAGCGTTGTAAATGTTAACACTCATTTCAACAGGTCTTGCTCCGGTTCCTGCACTTGAAACGTTTTACATTTCTTGCTGTGGGAATGATAAAGTTTTAGTGGGATGAGAATGCATGTTTAGGGTTTCCCTCCCCCAATAGCTTGCTTCCAAAGATAGTGATTTCATTGTAAAAATCCACCCCGTAAGCAGCCATTACACTGTAGCAATCTACCCACTTCACACTTACAATGTTGCAATTCTTTGCAATTCTGGCCCTTTGAAAGTTCTGACCTTTAGAAAGGGAAAAGGGAGGAAAGCAGCTGAAGTTTTGGTGAGATGTGTGAATGTTTAAGCTGTGGCTGTGGAGTGAGCAGGTGAAGGGGGCTTGAGTTGCCTCTGCTGCTGTGTGCCCTGTGCAATGGGGAGAGGAGGGGAAAGAATTGCTGGCTGCCCGGTGCCATTTTTCCTCCATCCAAGCAAGTGGCAGCCACCCAGCCAGGCTTTGTGAAGGGGCCCGTTATGGGTGGCGCGTTCATGCCAGGAGGAAGAGGGCAGGGCAGCCCCAAAAAGTGGCTTTTAGAAAGTAGCCACTTGAGTCCCTCCTTGAGTCACGGATAGAACGCGATTAAGTTGAAAGTAATGGAATCAGGCAAACTCGTGTTAGCATCCGGTTCTATTATTTCGGTTTAGGAAAACCGTTTTAAGCTTGTAATGGGAACCAGGCCTGACAGAAGGCTAAGCTCCACCCCCTTTGTCAGGTTAGGCTGACTTGTCTGTCTTTCTCATATACACATGAAATGCTGTATTTCCAACACAAACAGCCAAATCAATCTACAGAACACACATACTAATGACACATTCTATTCTATTCCACACTCCATTTTCAAAAGCACTCAAAACTCACAAAAAATTGGTTAAAACTCAACAAAAGTCACAAATCCATGTTCTGAAATCTTCCAAGCGCCCTCTTCCCTGCAGAAAGGCAGATGAGTAAATGGATGCTGGAGCACCTTCTTCCATACCAGTCTGCTTGTGCCTTAAAATACGTAGGGGACACTCTCCAGGTTGTACCACCACCCTCAGCATCAGTGATGGGTCCCAGGCTATGGAATGGTGTTCTTCTTGAGGTGCATCATTTTACATGTTTGGGAGAGCCCTGATCTTTGGCTAAATGTGGATATAGCTTTTGCACCCTACTTTTCAAAAACTTTTATTGTTTTAATATGTTTATATTTGGTTTTAAATGTTGTAACCTACCCTGAGATCTTCAGGTGTAGGGTGGGATGGAAAAACAAATAATAATTACTTAATAAGGATCTAGCAAGCTGCAGGGTTCAACTCTGATTTCAGACTTTTTAATAGTCCACAGCTTGGTTGCTCCAGGGAGGGATTAGCCAACTCCAGGCCAGCAACAGCAGTGTGCAGGCAGGCCTGTCTAGTGGGTGGACCAGCCCTCACTAATAGGTTAAGTATGAACAGACCCAGATAGGCCTTTCTCTCACTGGATGTGTTCAAGCAGGTGCTAGATATCTACTGGGTGGAGATGTTTTTGGTTTTGAATTCCTGCAAGAAGCAACAAGTGGACTTGATGTTCCTTCCAGGTGCATGAAAGAGAAAAAGTTCCATCCTGTCTAATCTGAAGCTAACGAGATGCTCCTGGAAAGCCCAGGGAAACAGTGTGAAAGAAGTAGATCTGTCAGGTGCTGCTGTTATTAACAATATTGTGAAATGTGGGGATTTTCAAGCATCACCAGAATTGCTAGTAAGATGACCATCCATAAATCATGTTGTAAGTTTACCTGTCCTAGCAACCAGTTAATTCCACAGATTATTCATTGGGAAGGTACCAGGCTTTTTTTTTTTTACTCTAACTCAATAAATAACCTAATCTCTAGTATGTAATGACAGGAATACGTATCTGAGGAAGGAAGGAAGTTAGGAAGGAAGTTAGGAAGGAAGTTAGGAAGGAAGGAAGGAAGGAAGGAAGGAAGGAAGTTGAAGCATTCTTTATTCAGAGCAGTTTCTACTCAGTTTCTGGCCTGTTCAATAAGTGCTTTCCAGCCTATTTTGATTAGGCAGCTTTGTTTTTTCTCTTATTCCTTTCTAATAACTGGGTAATGCCACCACTGACACTAAAATTGCTTCCTCTTTTGCAACTACCTTGCTCTCACCTTTACTGGATGAAGGAAAAAGGCAGTACTATTCTCCTTATCCTTGATCTGTTCAGGGCTGTCAGTACCATTTGCTGTATTCTATTGGGACGCCTTTGGGGAATGGGAGTTGGGGGCACTGCATTACAGGATTTTTACTCCTATCTCTGAGGAAATTACCAAAGAATTGCCATGGAGGACTTCTGTTCATCTCTCTGGGGCTGCATCCACATGTCAGTTATTTATTCCACTCTATTTTGATATTTTGGAATATCCATGCTTAATTCAGCAATACTCAAATAGAGGAATAAGTAACTGATGTCTGGATGCAGCCTGGAAGTTATCTCGAAATCCATCCTATCCCATTTGCTTTTAAAAATATCTGCATGAAGTTGCTCAGAGCAGTTATCAGGAAATATGAGATGCACTTTAGCTCTTCATTCCATCTGAGTCAGAGAGGCAGTTCAGGTGCTTGACATTGCCTGGAGGCAATGAACCAGTAAACTGCATGTGGACCGATAAAGTGAAGCTACAAGCAGACACAACAGAGGTACTGTATGCCAAGGGGTTTTGAGTACATGAAGTGGGGAGGCTTCCTGTTCTTGAAGGAACTGGACTAGCTTGGAAGGAATCGGTATGTAGTATGAGATATTCCAGAACCCATTACCATTCCTGATGGCTTAGGTGGCAGCAATGGCCAGGACAGCCTACGTCCAACTCATACCCATTGACCAATTATAGCACTTTCTTGATAAAGTTAGCCTGCCCACAGTGATTTATGCTCTGGCAATCTCCAGACTGAAGCACTGCAATGCATTTTATGTGAGGCTGCCTTTGAAGATGGCTCAAAAGCTGCAAATGGTACAGAACACAGCAGTTGATAGGTAGTCCATGCTGGAGGCATATCAGACCTGTCGTAAAGAAACTGCACTGGATGCCAATTTGCTAATAAGCCAAAATTCAAGATTCTTATACTGACTTATAAAGACCTAAACAAATATCTAAATGAGTGCTTTGTCCCATGCAGCCCTGTAGGAGAGGCCCTCTTTGTACTACCACCTGCATCGACAGTTAAAGGTGGTAAGAGGCCTTATCTGTGGTAGACCCCAGGCTCTGGAACAATCTCTCTTCTGATGTATATTTAGCACACACATGCCTGCATATATTTAAGTGCTTGATAAAACTATACCTCTTTATTGTCTGAAAAAACAGCTTTCCCTCCTCTTTCAGACACGATTATTTGTTGATTTAGTGAGTTCATTTTCAATGGTATTTTTATATTGGTTTTATTGTAACTTGTAGACCTGGGAAAGACAGGAGGACCATTCAGTCTGAAGAAAGTTAATCCATGACAAGATCCAAGGCTAGAGAAAGTTTGGAGGGAGGAGCAGGGCCCAGGGGCAGCCTCAGCATCATCCAAAGTCAGCTGAAACTAAATAGCATCAAGCAAGCCCCGAGACCCCTGGGTATAAGGGTAGGCAAACAAACAAACAAATAATACCCCTAGAATGGTCACACTGAGAAAGAATTTAAAAAACCTTATGGCAACACAGTTTACCTCACATCTGGAATTTATACAAAATAAAACCTTATAATTTGGAAAGATGGCACAAGTGACCGAGGTCTCACAAATGAAAGATCTCATTCTAAAAGAGTTTGGTCATCTGTATGAGCTTGGTCTTCACTTACCACATAAACCACAATTCTGTACTGCCTAGCTATTGTGGTTCCTTATCATTGCTCACATTTTTGACCGCAATATTTAAATGCAAACATAAGTAACTGATTCTACTGTCTCCACATTGTTCCTGGAATTTCAACAATTCCAGTTTTTTTAAAAAAAAGATAAGCATGGAGTTCCAAAAGCAAATCTTACAATTAAAAGAGAAAAAACAACAAAGGGCCATTTACTTGCATATTAAATGAAACAGTAGAGAAATGCAGCTTGACTGGAAATCCTAAGAACATAAGGACCTAAATGGACCCCTGCTGGATCAGCCCACATCCATCTAATCCAGCGTCCTGTCTCACACAGTGCCCCACCAATTGCTTCCGGGCAATGTCAAGCAGAAGACAAAAGCAAAATCTTTACTTGCTCCCAATCCCTGTCTCTCTAACATAGAGGCAGTCACTAGGCATCAATTCCAATAGCCATTGATACACTTTTCCTCCATGAATTCATCTAATCCTTTCTTAAAGCTATCCAGGCTGGTTGCTCTTGCCACCTCTTCTGGTAGTAAATTCCATAGACTGGCGACTCTCTGGGTGAAAACATACATCCCCTTGTCAGCTCTAACTCTCCTCAACAGCTTCAGAAACTTTCCCCAGTTCCAGAGTTGCATGTCAGAGAAAATAATTTCTCTACATATACTGCAATGAGATCACCTCTTAAATGCTATCTTTCAAGGCTGAAGAGACCTGCTAGATCCAAAGGCACTTCAGTTTGGTCATCCTTTGTATAATATGGCTTTCCTATACGGTAAAATACAGCAATATAATGTAGAGTTACTTGAGAGCCATCTGAAATTTTGTCTATGAGAGGGATATATTTGGCCATTTTTGGTAAGTCTCAAAATATGGCCATGAAGTTAGGTCACCCATGTGGCTGTCCATTTTGATGACACACAGGCTGCATCCACATGGGATGCCTTAATTCGGTTTAAGGAAACCGAAATAAGTGAACCGGGTTAATCCTGTTTACACGACTTGCAAGTTAACCCGGTTCAGTGGCATTCCGATTTCAGCCTTAAATTGGAATCAATCCTGGAAGTCCAGACGGCAGCCCTGTCCTCCCACCCATTGCCCACCCCCTCTCTCTCATTGGTGTTCCGTCCCATCCATCATCCATCCATCCATCCGCCCACCCACCCATCCATCCATCCATCCTGGCGCTGGGGCGCAGGCAGCTTCGCCCTGGGGCTCCTCGGTGCCCGCCTCCACTTTGCCCCACTCCACCGCTGCCGCCGCCGCGTTCTCGGTGCCTTTCGCCCCACTGGCCGGAGCGCGCTCACAGCCCAGGCCGCCCCTGCCTCCCCCGCTGGCGGCTCCGGCGCCCGCCGCGCCATCCATCCATCCATCCATCCACCCATCCACCCATCCTGGCGCTGCGGCGCGGGCAGCTTTGCCCTGGGGCTCATTGTTGCCCGCCGCCGCTGCTGGAAAAGGAGGAGAGCCGAGAGGCGGGCGAGAGGGCAGGCGGGCTCAGCGTGCCCACCGCGGGGGAGGGCGAAGGGGGCTCCTCGCTCGCTCTTCCCCCGGGGGCCGAGAGGGAACTCGGAGAGCGGGGAGAGTGGGCTGGGAAAGTTCCGCGGGGACTCCCCTTTCCTTTCCTTTTTAAAGTTCAGAACTGCGCAAAACTGCAACATTGTTATTAAGCTACATCGCTACAGTGTAGCTTTGGAGGTAGTGGCTGTTTCGAGACTGGATTCTTTCAATGGAATCACTCTTTGGAAGTGAGCTATTGGGGGAGGGAATCCTAAACATGATGTGCCTCGAATACGGACAAGCCATTGGTTACAGTGCGATTGGGGGTGGGACAGCCTGTCCAGGCTGTCCACGGAATCTCATCCCGGAAAACGATACTGTCCACACAGTAAAAAATGAAACACATATCAAGGGCACGTTCCGGAGTGAGACCTGTTGAAATCAGGATTTATTTCGGTATAACGTGGTTTAACACGGAAGAAGCGTGTTAAGCCGAACTGCCATCTGAACTGTGAGGACTCAAATCGTTTTGAATTCGAGATAACGATGCCATGAAGATGGGGCTACAGAGTCACTGTTCCCACTCTTTCTTGCACCCCTTATTGCCCTTACACCATCACCAGGTACTCTTTTCCACAGGTGTGGATGCAACCTTAGCTTTAATTCTTTTTCTTTCTTTTTTAAAATTACATTTAATGTGCAATTATTTTATTACTATCCTAGGAAACTGCACATAGGACTTCTAATGTCCTGTTTTTCACATCTGATTGTAATTTCCCTTTCTTTTGTTACTGATCATTGATCAAAATAAACTGACTGGCTGATACATTTCAGTACTGCTATTAAAGGTGCAAGAGCTCTGACCTCTTCTCCAAGTAGCAGTACTAATATTAACCTAATAAATATTAATTTATATCTCAAAAGCCTATCTACTGTCACCAGCCAATACTGCTAACAACTTCACTTTATTTTGAATCCACACATACATAACACAATGCTAAAAGCTTTTGTTCTTTTAGCTGTACTAGAGAACACTTCCCAAAGCAGAAATATTGCCTCCTATGATTATCTCAAATGACTCAACCTAGATCTTTTTCTTTCCATTCTCCACACTACCCATGACTTTCATGGGCACTTAAAACAGATGCGTTCAGAATGCAACATCTGCCAAAATTTCCAAGTCTCATTAATATCAATATAATAAAATATAACAAACTGCACCCATCTTACTATAACAGTAGTTCTCTCAAAGCCCAAGGCAGCCTTTAACCAGTTCTCTCATCTGCATGAATCCATAGTCTTTCACACCATTCTACCTCCCAAAATCATGTTTCTTCTTAAAGACTCTAAAAATAAAGTTCCATTCTTTGTCTATGTAATGACAGTGACAGTCAATATAAAAGAATAAGGCAGAAGTTACTTTGCTATATAGATTATACATGGCTGTACTATTTTTCAGCATAAATAAAATACAATCTTCAAAAGGTCTGTCATATTGGACAAGAAATATTGCATCTATATGTTCACTGGCAGTTGTCATTTCCTTTAGAACATTTTTCCTTTCACGCAGAAAGCACTTACATGGTTTCAGTTTTCCTTGATTCATTTGATGAGAGGTTGGCAGTCATGCCAAATTATCTGGTGGGTTCATAATGTGCCTCACAATGACTGAAGACAAGACCACCAAACATACCCGTTTTTCAGGCCTGATGTGGAATTTAAATTTAAGTTCCCAGGGTAAAAGCCTATCTAACCATGCCATCTAGCCACTCCAATTACATCTTTCCTCTGCCCAATCAACATTACATTGCTTAATTTAAATAATATAAAAATAATAAAGGGGCAGCTTCAGTAGGCTTCAGTAAGCAACGTCTTTTATGTTTGAGAGAACACACTTGTGGACTCTCTGCTTTGACAATGGGAGCTTTACTCAAGCTATGAGAGCATTAACTCTGGATCAGCCAGCCAGTCATTCTGGAAGGATGAGAAATACTTCTTGGTTGGACTGCTTCCCTCACAGATCTCAAGGGATGTTCTTTCTTCCTCAGAGAACTTTCAAGCTCAAGGACCACTGCCAAAGAATTAAAGAGGACAAAAAGCAATGAAGGCAGTGCCCATACTTCCAGCAAGAAAGTTGCTACTCTAAGCAAGAAAATAAAAACATCTTCCTGCCTTTTAGTAACATTCATTGATTGCTGGTATCACTCTTAGCAGGCCAAGGAATGGGGGGAAAACAGACCTGAGGCAATGACCTCAATTAGTTATGGGCCAGTAGGAGAGAAAGAAATTGTTACTCTTCTTAAATAATCTTAGGAAAATCAGAAGATGAGACTCATCCAAATCTAGCAGACTGACATCTAAGAAGCAGAGAGGATAAAAAGACATGTAGCCCCCAATGAATGCAGCGTTCTGAGACAGTGTCCTGACAGTGTATCATACAGAACCTAATGGCTACTGGACAGCTTAAGTGCAAAAATTAGTTTTTGAAATTCTGAGTTATTATCAGTGAACGTTTATCATAATAAACAAGTCAGTTACCTCTCAGGTGTAGATTGGGGTGCTCCCGGATGTTCTGTCTGCATGCTATGGTGCCACTCATGGTGCAAACGCTGACCACCGTTCCTGAATTTAATCTTGGTGGGATACTATTTCACTTAAGTGTGAAAAGGGCCAAGGTTGCTTTGATCCTTCAGTCATTACCATATTTCCTGGCTTAGTATTATATCTGAAACAGGGGTCTTTGTTTTACTGTTTGTTTTGCTGAATTAAGCAACAAATGTAAATCAAGAGGAACCAGTCCAAGGTCTTCCTGCACTGGGCAGTGGGCCTCTTCCAGCTACACCTCCTAGCATGCTCCTTCTGCACATGGTCAAGCCAGTAGCACACTAGGAGGTTGCACAATTCTGTATACCATGGGTGATTCATTCTGGCAGTACAACAATGACGGCCCTGGGAGCTCCAAAGTCTAGGAGCTTTCATTCCTGGCCTTCAGAGATCCTCTGTGCCAGCTCCAAAGCTGGAGCCAGTTTTGGAGCCTGTGCAAGGCTTGGTGTGAAACAGGCTGTCCCAGTATGGGCAACCTTGTTCCAGGCCAGGAGCAAACCATCCTAACCTCGTTCTGTATTTGTTGTGTATTGAGCCAATGGAGCATCCATACCTAATTGGGGAAATGCCATCTGTGGGAGTTGTGCATATAGAGAGAGCGTTTGTATGAGTCAGGCGTTGCTGCTATTGGAGTAAATCTGCATATGTGCAAGATTATCTGAATAAAGAGGACTTTGAGTTATTATATTTGGCTCATTTGTTGTGTTTGCAAAGATACATTAGTATTGGAGCTTACAACTGTCATCTAGAATACTGGGGAGAAGCACAGATTCAATCACAGTTTCTCTCCAGTGCTAGTAGGGAGAAAAAGGGTGATAATGTTGCACAAAGGCTATAGATACACTCTATTGGCTGTGATATGCGAACACTACTATTATGGCTGCAATCCAATGCAAATTACACCCAACGGACCACAGCGGCCTTTACATTTCAAGCAAACAGGCCTAAAATTTTTGACCCATAACATATACATTTCCTTGCTACATGTGATGACACCAGTTCCTTTCTTCACTTCAGAACTGGCTCTGCCTTTAGGGAATCTGAGGCATCTGTTCATCTTGATTATCACAGAGTTACATACTGTAACACTTGCACTGTACTTTTATGTTTAGCCTGCTATATCCATGCAATCTTATCAGCAAGGAAGAGCAGTAGATATGTGATTTTGAAATTGTACCCTCACGTTTGTGCCCTACTGCACAAAAATGTTAGAGTGAGAATGAAGTCCCCTGTTATGCTTATTTCTTGGGTCATGGAAGGCTACATTAAGTCAGGCTAATGGAATAAGACTTGCAGTTTTGTTCTTTACCTCAGGCAACACAGACCTTTTCCACACTCAGTTGACTAGAGCAAGCATCTATCCAGTATGCTTAGTCTGTGTTGGACCAGCACTATCCTGGTCCAGAATTGTTTGAAAGGATTCCTATCCTGGTTTACCAATAGACCTTATTGAAAAGGTCTACAACTTGCCCACAATGTCTGCTCCAGTCATTAGTACATCTGCACCTGGAACAAGGATCTTTGAAGCCTAAGCTCCTCCTCCAAAGTTCATTATCAGAACCCCAGCATGGAGGTAGTCATGTTGCCTTTGAAGACTGGTTCATTCAACCCTACCTTTGAGCATTGGATACAACACAGGAGCAATTGCATCGTGGGCCAATCGGTAGCAGAAATTAGTACTGCCTGAGGCGGGCATACAGTTAGGCATGTCACATTGCTGGTGGGGTTAGCTAAGGAGTGCCACCCTTCCAATGCAGACAGTGTTTCACATCTAATCCCAGAACAGAGTGGACCAGGTTAGCTGAACTACTTCAGACAAGAGCAGGGCAGAAATGGCCACAATGTCTTAGAATATAGTTTTTAACAATCCAAATAGCATGATTGAGTTGGGCAAGATCTGCACAGCACCGTAGGGCACCTTAACTCAGCTATTAAGGCCAAGAGTCCACTCAGTCATGCAGGCTGGGTGGGTGCTCAGCTATTCCTCAGCTGAGGTATTGCACTGACATCATGCAGTGTCCATGCAGCTAGCCATCATGCCACCCTGGGCTCTCACTAGAACACTGTAAATAGAGAGCAGGATTAAGTGCTCCCATAGCACTGGGTCCTGACCTTCCAGTTTTCATTTTACTTCCATAGCACCAATAGAGTGGACCTATTCAGTCCATTGTTGTTATGGACTGAACCAGTTTGGTCTTGTGGTTAGTGCGCCAAATTCATATCTCATAGTCACAGGGTTTGATTCCTTACTCCTCCATGAATCCAGCTGGGTGACCTGGGGCTAGTCAAAGCTCTCTGCTGAGCGCTCTCAGCCCCACCTTCCTCACAGGCTGTGTGTTGTGGGGACGAGAACAGAAAGTTGTTAGTTGCTTTGAATCCCCTTAAATGGGTAAGAAATCTAGGGTAGAAAAGCCAACTTTTTATTGTTATTGCTATTACTATTGCTATTATTGCTAGTGGCAACTGGGGCTGTTCAGACCCAGGAAAGTCTTGCAGCTGTGATTTTGGAGTTGCCAGATGGTGAGTGCTGTGCAAATGGCCCAGTGCTGTAAATAGAGCACTACATACATATTTTACTTTTGATTCTCAAAGCACTGCTGGGAATCTACATGAAGCTCCTGCTTTACACTGTAAAAATTCCTAATATAAAAAAAATGAAAATTTTCACTCTATTACAAAACAAAGCTTCTTCTCCATGCTCTGCTTTGAAGAAAACTACAAAATAATTCAGATTCCCAGAAATGTTGAGAAAAAATATTTCACAAGAAACAAAAGGTTCTATCTGACCTTGCTACATGATTCACAAGATGAGTCAATTATTTCCTATTTTCCCCTACACGTAAACAGTGGCTGAATATGTAGTCAGAAAACTGAAATAATAAATTTGGAACAAATGTTTTAGAAGGAATAGTTGCTATTGTTTTAAGTTCAGCATTCTAGTCAAGATACCAGCTATTCTCACTGAACTTTCTTGTACAATTGAAATACTGTAATTCCCAGACCATAATTATCTTTATTTATCAATAAAGAAATCTTGAGTATGTTGCAATACAATCTAATAAGTTAGAAGTAAGAAATCCTTGTACCATGATCCTAAGCATATTTACCCTGAAGTAAATCCACCGAAATCAACTCAATTGAAGTACTGAAAAGATGAGAAGTTACTTCTCAATATTTTAAAGGTGTTAAACTTGCACTTGCTGAATGTTCACTAGGCTAAATTCTATTATAAAAACATTAATATATAATTCTGATTTCATAGTTGACAGGTATACTTTGATTTTCAAAGTGTAAGGCATTTGATTGTATAGATAAAACACTCTAGACTTAGTTTCTCAAAATCATCTTGCAAAACTGGCAATTAATTAAAGTCATTGTTACCCCTTAGTATTTTAACTCAGATTGAGAATGTATGTTCTTCTCTGCCTATTTTCTTTCTGTCAGAATTATAAATGCAAGTACTTGACTAAAAGTCTGCTAATTCCCTTCAAACCCATAGTTCAAAAATATCTTAATCATCACAAGGTAAACAAAGAACACGTTGAAACAGAGCACAATTCTAATGAGCTAATGTAAAAAGAAAAGCAATCTGCATGAAACCTGGCAGCCTGTACCCTGACAGTCATCCATCAAACCAAAAGTCTCTTTAATAAATGCCAATTATGGGGCAAATATGCACAAAACGTGGATAGCATAAGCCATGGGATCATTTCCTTCCGAGAAAATTAGTGGTGAGCAAGACTCCCATGCAGTATAAACTCCTAGTCTGCCCTACAGCAAAGTTTGCTCTTGATCTGAATACTAAGCACTAATTGCTATTTTCTCTTTGTATGTTGTTGTGTTTTGCTCTTCAGTAAAAGTTTATAAAGGCACTGAATTCTATTCAGAGAACTGCAAATTCCTTCACAATTTGTATAAAAGCCTAACCTAGCTTTAAAGAGAAGGAGGAATGATATGCCTGTAATGTATACAGTGTCTCTGACTTCCGCTGTAAACGAGTCTTTTTCCTAACTTAATCATACTCAAATTTCACCCCTTTTAAAGATCTTGATTCAAAAATGTTCTCTCATTCGCCACAGTCCACAAATTTATTCCATCTCTTCCTGTGATACTATATGTGTATAAATTAAAAAAGAATGTTCTTGAGTAAGGCCTGGATTTGACATGTGTAGATTTTTTTTTTGCACTAAGCATGGATTTTATAAACTTCTGTATAAAATAATTCTGTGATTGTGTGTTTGTGTGTGAGAGAGAAAGCAGGAGAGTAAGAGTCAGAGAAAAAGAGGAGAGAGAATTTTTATGTGTGTCTGTTACTAAAAAAAAATCATCTTGCTATTTAAACAACGTGCAGTTTCAGAATAATACAGTTGATGCTGTTACCTTCCCAGTGTGAACCACAACTTGTATCATCCCTACTTCACTCGTGGCTGGCACAGCACTTTTGTGCGGCGGAAAGGAAGTGAGAAATTCTGCTTAAAAACTTCCCTTGGATCACTTTGGACTGTACTTTGATCCACAGTGGATCCAAATGGGCCCTGGGGAGTTCAAATGGAGATACTCCTAAGGTTTGGTAAAGATGACCAATACTTGCCTACCTTGTTCCACCTTTCTTAGGCTGTGTTCAGACATAACAAAAGAAGCATCTCACCAAAGAGAGAGGAACCTCGCTGCCCCTTACTGGTCTTCTTGGTAAAAGAGTGAGTTGAACCTGAGCTCCCTGATAAAAGCGAGCATTTTACGCTCTGTGCAGAAGGCCTTTAATCCCATTTTGTTCCACATTTACCTCTGAAACATCTATGAGCAACAGGCCAGTCCTCTGCAACGGCTTTGTTTCCTGATCCAGTTTGTGGCTGCTGTTGTTACATTTAATGTCTCATGATAAGCAGTGAGAGTTCAAGTAGAAAGTATTTGGTCTGTATTGGAGTTAATGTGTAAGAACAAAGGAAGAAATACTGTATGTTAACAAGACAAAGCAGCTTTGAAAGTAGCAGTAGTTTATTCAAGTGCATAATGACAGAATTAATTTCTTTGAGAGCAACATTCATGTTTGCTGCATTTGTCCAACATGCTATATCAGACCCGGGCTGATGTCTTACTTAATTGACCTCCAATATGACATCTTCCATCGTGCAGGCAGGCCCGTGCTATATTCACTTATTTCCAGGTTGCCTGAAATTATGATGAATGATCTGAGCTCCATTCAATTATTGAAAAAGTGCAAAGAAACAGAAACAATGAAACTGGCAAAGTGTTCTGCATTCTTTAGGAACAATTTAGGCTAATTAGCATCAACTTCTCCCCCATTCATCATACCCCTTTAGAAATATAAACAAACTGTCAGCTCTAACCTAACAAACAGATCACTGAGCTACTTAACACAAATTATTCTTACATGAAAAGCTCCTTCTCAGGCAATATTCTCCTCTAGGGCATCTGGGAAGCTGAGCTATTAAAATTGAAGACATATGTTTCAGTCAGACTTAACTTCCAGATTGTAATGATCACTGTTGTGACAGTTTTCCGTCAGTATACGGATTGCAGGCAGGATGTTACACACTTAGAACAAAATGATGAAACAATAGAGCTAAATGAGGCCTGTACACATAGGGCTGTATTAAACAAGGTTAATTATCACACTGAATTTCAAGGTTTCTTCATTTATCATATGCTTCAGCTTTATAAATGGTTTGTTTTGTTTGCTGCTCCACACAAAGAATCAGAAAATAGCCAATCAGGGGTGAAGAAAGAATAGGAAATATTCTTCAGGGGCCAATGAACAGATGCAATTCTCAGCTCCCTTGCCTTTTCCCCACTCTGGAGTCCTTTCAGCTAAAGCTAAAAAAGGAACTTAGCAAAAGGAAATCTTAAAACCACTTGAATTGTTGCTCAAAATGGAATTTGTCATAAGAATGTAACAAAGGTCTTTAGAAAAGTTTCCTTGTAGATAGTCTGTTGGAATGAATAGAGGCCATAGGACACCCAATCATATACTATTATTTAAATGGGCATTTGCTCAGGGATCCTTAGCAGCAGCAGTCCCTAGATTGGTTCCAGGAGGGTGGTGCTGGTGGAGCAAGGCTCTGGCTGGAAGCCTTCCTTTGATCTCATCATCACTCCATGTTTCTGTCCTTAATGATCAAAATATATTTCAGCAAACCCAGGATGAAGTTTCCAACTGGGTCCCCAACCTCTCACAAGAGATCTCAGTCTATGGCTTACCACTGCTGCTAGGCTCCTTGTTTTCTTAAAGCAGGTGTGACTGAAACATTACTGCAATGAAAGAGGCACCCAGAATATAAATGTACTGTTAAATTTGCCTCACTCAGCCTTATATAGTAATATCAGAAACTGGACAAGAAGCTACCTGGTCAGCCAAGCTGAAACTAGCTATTGGGAATATCTGGGTCACTGGTTCAGAAGCTGAGGTACAGTATACATGAGACCATAACAGGAGCCCTGCTGGATTAGTTCACAACCAATCTAGCCCAGCGTCTTGCATCACACAGTGGCCTACCAAATGCTTCTGGAGATCTCAGCCAGGCAGCAAAGGCAAAAACTTTGCTATCAAATCCCTGCAAACTGCTATCAAACCTGCTATCAAATCCCCGCAAATGACCTTTAGAGGCATCCTGCCTGTGTCCCCAACCCAGAGAGCCAGATGATAGCCAGAATTGTTTCATTTGTGTATTTCTTTTCCATGTTGGTCATTCTCTGTTCTAAACAAAAGGATCCCTTGTGTCAGGAGAGGTGATGTTCCTTCTCAGCATAACACTGGTTAGCATCGTCCAACAAGTATTAGCCAAGGTGCAGGAGAGAATCTAATCACTGGATTATGACCCTCTAAGGAACAATTAGATGAGACTGGGAACTCTGCATTCCAAAACAGGTGCGCATTTAAGTATCTTGTCTTCAGTATAACATCTCCTCTCTCATCTACTTTTGAGCAATAATTTTCCTACGAAAATAACTAGATTTAAATCTTCAGACTGAGTTGGAAAAAGCTGACATCACTTGCTGCCAACATATATCCAAACTCTGCTCCATTCTTGCAGCAAACTGGACAGAGAGATCTCAGAAAGAAAAGCATGACGGGCCCAGAATAATGGGTATTTCACTACTTTGGACTTGGGCAGAGTATCCAGGATAACTTGGTCTCCTAATCCTTATGCCAGGGAACATGGCCCAGTGTCAAGGAGGCTGGCTATTTTTCAAACATCCAGTCAAGACCATGGATTTGAGTGAGGAGATGTCAGCCTGCAGACAGCTTCTCCAACCTTGCCAGAAACCATCAAAGAAGAAAAGGGAGAAAACCTTGGTTTTAGTGCACTATTTTGGCAGAGACCTCCGTTGGGACCAAATCCACCTTGGGCAAATATTAGTAATTAGTAATCACTGGACATGGGAGAAAGGGGTTTTCAGGTAATTCATTGCCAATCTAAGGTAGGCAGGACAGGGATGATTGAATAACTGTAGACTTTTTCAGCTGTGACAGCACTGTCCAGTTGCTGCTCTTGTGGGCAAAGATGCTCACTTAGTGAGCCCCCCTCCCTGATGAATTAATTCTTTGTTTCTCTTCTTCTTTCTTTGGTTGACACCCCATTATTGATACACCATAACTGTTGTTAAGCCAACACAAGGAGAAATATGGTTGCCTTGCTGTTACCTGAAAGGAACAGTCTATACTACTTGATACATTATGGTTTTTGTAAAATAAGAGTATTTTTACTATAACTTTCCCCCATTATTGATCTGACTTAGCTTTTATTAAATTTTGAGTGTTTTAAGCCTACACTTCCACACATTTCCTCAAGTTCACCTCTCCAAAACTTAATTTTAAAATCCTCACAACTTTATCTGAAGTATGTAAAATCATTCATGGTATGGAAAAGATGGATAGGAGCAAAAACAGAAGTTTGTTTGTTTTTTTCATCTGAGGGTCAGTGGTCTATGGAACTCAATACCAGAAAAAGTGGTAACATCAACCATCCTGGATAGCTTTAAGAGAGGATTAGATAAATTCATGGAGGACAGGTACATCAACGGCTACTAGAACTGAAGATACTGCCTCAGAGTTGGAGAGACAGACAGGATGCCTCTGCAGACCATTTGCAGAGATTCAAGAGCAGGTGAAAGTTCTGCCTTTGTTTTATGCTTGAGAATGCACAGGAGTTTGGACTAGACAGGCTGTGGCCTGATCCAGCAGAGCTCCATTTATAGTCTTATGTTTTTACAATTTGGGAACACTTGTACAAGTGACTGGACCGGAGGAATTTCTGTTAACAGTATCAAACTAGGGAAATGGAATTGATTTAGGCCTTTTACCTGCCTTCCATTCCTTTCTTGCAGATTGTGTGCAGTTCTCTTTCGCCCAGTCTCATGTATAAGACAACTTACCCTAAACATGAACCAGTGCCAAGTTCTTTACTAAAGCCAACTATAATTTAACTTACAACTTAAACTACTTATCAGTAAGTGCCAACCAAGGTCAGTTTTACTGATACATGTTTGCACTGCAAGAATGTCAAATACTGAAAACTCTCAGCTTCTACAAGGTGGCAGCAAAGTAAACAAATGTTCTCTCAAATCCAAGTATATTTCACTAATGGAAGGGAAAGTTTCCCTGCTTTATTCTGGCTGGAAAAAATCGTTAATGTTAACCTCTCATTATGGTAATAATTACCCTAGCAGCTCACTAAAAAAAAGTATAATTTTGTAAACAGAATTTTTCAAAATATGTCCAGAGAAGCCCTTAAGCATGTGCAAAGCACATAACTTTTGCATGCACATAACTGGTTGCCAAAATTTTCCTTCCAGCTGCATCCACTACCTCTCCCACCCACCCCAAATCTAGCCTTAAAGGAAACTACTGCAGGCAACCCTTGCATGTTCAGGAACATTTTGTCAATCACGGATTAGCAGTTGCAAGATAATGACCTATTTAAATCCCAAATAATAAGTTTTTACTCAAGAATGTAAGTGCCGGACCTATTATTCTGTTGATGATAGCTTCATGAACAAAACTGCCAACTTTTAATTCTGCCCGAGTCTTTCCATGAAGGACTTTGTATATTTTTATGCAAGATTTTGACTGTGGGAACATTGGGTAGGCCCTGTAGTCTTGCTTAATCATTCTCTGGAAAGAAACAACTTTCATTTCCTATCTCTTTCCATTACTTGATGTTTATTTTTCCTCTGAAAATGCAGAAAAGCGCTGATAGTTCAGTCCTATATATATTTCAAAGCAACCAAATTCCACAGATTTCATTCTTTTATCCATGCATGTTAGCCTGTATGTGCATGCCATGCCACTGAAGTTGATGGGCTTAACTTCCAAATATGCACAGATACAGATACAGATCATGGACTAGTGGAGGTAGCATAGGAGTTTCATTGAAAATCTAACTACTATCCCATCTCCATAATCCCACAACTCCACTCCATAGATACCCAATGAAATATGCATTATAAAACTGTGTCATCGCAACATACTGAAGTGTACTTTAGCAGTAGCCCTCCTAACTTTTGAACATGGAGCTTTTCTCCAAAAATCCAGAGAAAAGAATTCAGTGACTCTGCTGTTCTTCAGATAAGAGCTGTGAAGGAGCAGTGCTATTCCTTGATTCCTCCTAGCAATCTGTCTCAGCAACTGGGAGGCTCCTGATCTGGATGGCACTCCATCTAGTGCAGACAGAACATGCTAGTGGTAAGTGAGGCCTCCCATATTCCACACTAATGTGTGGAAGGGAGGCCTTTGGAACACTTGCTGGTGTGGAACACCAGCAAATGAAGAGATGCCATTAATTTAGGAATGAAGCATACCACCATGATTCCGCTCTCCTACCCATTGTCATCTGAAAGTCTTTCTTCCAAAATGCATTTGGATATTTTCACTAAATTCTAAGCCCCTTGGGTCTGCCCAACCCCAATGGGACTAAAGGCCACCCCAAGCTAGCAAAATCCTTCTTTGACACAACCTCCCACTGTCAACAGCTCTGAGGATGGATTAGAGTTATGGCAATAGCAGAGGTGACTTACGAGGGGCAATCCATGGGGCCAAAAGTTTCAACTTCCAGGATCATTCCCAGTACAACAGACAACTGGAACGATTGGAGATGTCACAGCTTTGAAGATGTCACAGCTTTGGAAGGCACCAGTCATATAAACAATGTGATTCCTGTCTCCTGTGATCGATCCCCACATACGCACCCCACTCAGGTGGCCTTTTTTTAGCTGACTGGTTACTTTCGTTGCCCTTTGCACCTTCCTACATTGTTGCTTGTTATGCCAACACTATTACGCTGAGCAGTTCAAAACTCTACTGGTTTTATATGCCCAACTTGGAACATCATGGTGGCCAGCTACTCACATTCCTACTTTTTATGCTTGCATTAAGGTATGCAACTCCAATCAAGCAAATTGTTATATTCTCTTGTTGACCCATCATGGAAGCTAACACAGCAAGTCTGAACCAGTCCCTTTATCTAAGACCAACCTACTTTGTAAGCTGTTGTGAGGATAAAAAGAAAGGAAGAAAAAAGAAAGCAGGAAAGATATAAATGGCTCAAATAAACTGATGCTGGATGTAGGGAAATCAGGGAGATACGAAGGTTATAAGAAATGACAGCATCATTTAACATCTTGAAAAGCATACAAGGAAGTGTTAAAGGACCCGAAAGAACTGTACTTGGTTGAAATATGCAATAAGAATTCTGTGCATGTCTTAACAGTACAGTTCTCATAGCCCTGAAAATTCCATTTGTTTGCTTTTCTTGCTGCACAATAATGAAATAAACTACAATAACAGTGTGATGACAAATGTTCCCAGGGTTTGTATCTGATTATATTGATATTTATCACTTTTCTCTTTTGAGACAAATGTAATCATAACCCCTTCTGCAAAAGGAAACTTGGAAATATATACTGACAAAACATGTTCAAACCATATTAAGTAGCAGAAAAGGGGGTAGTGCATGCTATCCAAATTACAAACTCGGATATATCAAAATTAAATTAGATCAGAAGGGATATCTTCACATGGATATGCATATTTTGATAAGTTACAGGTATAAATTGTTATAGATAGAATAGAGAAATAAAGAAAAAAGAAAGTCTGAAATGTACTAAATCCAGAATCAATATTTTCAAGTCTTAAGAGTAAGTACATTTGTGCGGTGCTTTAAGCAATAAAATAAGACTTGCCGCCTCTATCTATCCATCTGTCTATCCATCCATCCATCTATCTCTATGCCTTCACCCTTTTTCAGAGATGCACAGTTAAAATATAATTAACGACACTACAGTAAAAGCAGGTTTCTTGAAATATCATCACCTCCAAAAGTATAGGACAACATATGGAAAGACCCACCTTAGATCTGCATTTTAGCCCTCAGTTACCCAACAGCGTCAGCTTGAATCAATGTGACATGTGTTTCCTCCAGGCACACACTGTGCCCAGGCACACAATAGAATGCCCTGAATTAACAGTGCCTCTGCAGTCTGTCTACAATCTCTGTCCTTGTGGCCATAAGCTTTTATAAGCACTTTCACTAACTACAGAACAGGAACCACAAGCATCTACTTTTCCAGAATCAGATCAGATCATCATAGTGGCTGTCTGCCACATACTGAAGTACAGAAAGGTTCTGTCCGGGAACCTTTCAGTATCCCAGATTTTCCATTTGCCAGAATTTACTTACAGCGTAAGTGAAACCTAAAGGACAAGATTTTTAAAAGGTACCTGAATAATCGTAGCTCAATGCAGGCCTTGTCAGCAGCTGAGGGTCCAGAAATTTGTTGGCTAATTAAGCTAGATGTTGCAATGTCTTCCTCTGGCATTGTGTTTTCAGGGTTTTTTTAATCCGCTGGTCAGGAGAGAACTGGATAGTTGCTATTTTTTTTCCTCTGCATAAAACTCTCAATAGCAATGGTAATGCTTCATCCATGGTTCTTTAAGAAACTAGAGTCATTTGGGTCCATCTTCTCTAGTTTTGCTAATCCTGCTGTGCTTGACACCTCTTTTGGCTCCTCTCCAGCTTCTTCCAGTGCCTCAATTTGACTGCCTGCTGCAACCTTTGCAGATTCTCATTCAAGTTTATCTTCATTTGTTAAGAGTTGACCAGCTATGACATTCAATCAATTCCTCAACATCATCTCCATCACTGTCTTGTGCTAATCCCTCAAGCAAGCTGTATAATTTCTTTAGCCAGTTGCTCACAAGAGTCTATACATCCTGTTGAGCCTTGTGCAAAATGTGGGCACATGGTTTTCCAGAAACAAAGGCTACTCCTTTGAGAAAGCTCTTGCCATGCTTTAGCAACGTTTTGGACGGCATGGTACAAATTAGTTTTCCAAAAAATTCTCAGTATCTGAGTGGAATCTTTGGCCTGGAATGCTGTCATCTGAAGGAGGCATCCATATAAGTGAGCTGGCCAGGAACATTATCAAGCAAAATCTTGAAGACTATGTCTTTTTCCTGCAATATTGAGGGATTATTTGCTGCGTTGTAAGCAAGCAGAGGTTTAAGTTGCACTCCAGCAACCTGAAGCTCAGTAACCGAACGGCAAGGTTAGTCTAGTTTTTGCAGCTTTGAATCCTAGCATGTTTCTTTTCCTTCTTTGAAATGTAGGTACAAGATGGCATTCTCTTCCAAAACACTCTGGTTTCATTCACATTAAAAATTTGTTGCTGCAGATAATCTCCTTCTTCAGTGATGTTTTTCAACATATCAGGAAACATTTAAGCTGTTGCTGTTTCAGAACTGGCAACCTCACCACTGACTAATATTTTGAAGACCAGCTTAATTCCTGAAATGAACCAGCCGTTTCTTGCTGCCTACAGTTGAAAAGCATTTAGGTATCTTTCCTTAATGTCTTCACAAAGACTTCTTGCCTTTGGCTGAAGTACTGGTATGCTTAATGGGACACATCTTTGGATTTGGTATTCTAGCCATATGATTAATAACTTTTCCATGTCACAGATAACATGAGTACTGGTTTTATTATGATTGGTAACTTTAAAGGTGTCAATCCTTTCGCATGGTTTATGATGCTCAGAATCCTTCAGATGATGTTTGATTTTAGATGTTGTTACCCACCTGGAGACCTCCGGGTACAAGGCGGGAGAAAAATGTAAATAAATAAATATTGAAGTTAAAGTTTGTCTACCTTATTTTCTTATGATTGTCATTTTCAGCTACAAGTCAATTTCTGTTTGAAGATTCTATGTCTTTGTCACTATCTTGCCTTTTTCTACTTATGATTGCAAAAAAGAAAGCAAACTGCAGCTCTGCACCAATATAAAGGACTCTTAAATAGCCAACAACTCTGAGGCCTCAAAAAAAACACCCATAAAAATCACAAAAAGCCAACAAATTCTGTGGCTTCCAAACAAAACACTTTTAAGAATGAATGAAAGAAAGAGGGTTGCAACTTTGCAAACTGCATCTATTCAACAATGCACAGGACTCCCGAACAGCCAACAATTCTGTGGGCTTAGAGTAGTCAAACATGAAAATTCTAACCAAACAAAGGGGGGGAAAACCCTTTGTTAGCTATTTCTCTTTCATTCAGCAACAATGGGAACACATCAAAGGGGTCAGGAAACATGGAGGTTGGTGCACAAGCTAAAGGAGTTACTAGGAGGCAGAAATTTCAACAGGAATTACTCAGAAATTTCACAACTCAGACTAACTTGCATTGGGCTCTAAGACTGATTTTCCTAAGTCAGAAATTCTGCAAATGACATATTCATTATCCTGGGCAGTACATTGACTTCTCCCATATAGACCTGTTCAAGTACTGAAATTTCAAAGAGAGAGCTTTCTTGTAGCTCCAGAGGTTCAAGGGATGATGACACACAAGAAGGTCTTTTCTATGGTCAGTCCCATCCCAGACACTGGAAAAGCCTTCTTCTGGAGGTTCACCAGGCACCTACATTCTATGGTTTTCAGCACCTGGTTAAAACATACCTTTTTCACCCAGACCTTTGATGTTTAGCTTCCTCCAAGTGCTGTTCTGCCATGGAGAGAAGGAAGGGTTATATTTTAAGTACAATTTAGGGTACTGTATATTTTTTATTGTTGTGACTCATCCTGGGATCTTTTGTTGAAGGGCATGATATGAATTCTTAAATAAATAAATAAAATCAAGAGTCTTATCTTCAACTCAGTGAACAACGTTTTCTGTAGACCCTTTTCCTCTTTGATGAGTCTGCTTAGTACAGCAAACCATGATGACCCCACACCAGACAATAATATTGACTATTTTTATGGGGGTGCAAGTAACTAGCTTGTCTGTATCTACAGTGAAAAGGGGTGTTGTTTTTGAAGGACAAGACAAGACACAGGAGGGTACTGAACCATCTCACAACTGAGGAAAAACAGTTCTGGCACCTTTTGGATGAAGTTGGATTCTTCTTGTATTTCCATAATATGATGAGAGCAGACACATCCATGCTTTGAGCAATCCTCCAAAGCCTTTTTAAAAAAAAATGTATACTAATTCAGCTAGGAACCATCTTTGATTCTATTTCTACCACAAACCAACCAGTCTTGAAGCATAAAATTTAAGGCATCTCCAAAATTACAATGTTCAAAACAGTGATACAATTCTGCTACAAATCCTCTGATGGACAGAGCTGAAAGTGCTGAACAATTTCAGAAGGCTTGGGAAGAAACCAGTGTCAAACGTTTTAGCAGGAGGCTTTGTTAAGACTTCTGATCAATCAGCAAGACTCTCGACCTTTTTGCACTTGTTCTTAAACCAGCAGTTCCCTTTCTGTATGTTAGAGAAGTTTAAGGAAGGCCAACCTCCTTCTAGAACACTCTGTTTGCACCGATCTAGAATGCTGGTGGATTTGTTTAAACAGGTCAGCCAATGTATGGACCAGGAAGGCATGCAGAAGGTGCACAGCTCTATGTTCCAGTTTATCACAGGGGACCTGTTTTGATGGCTCAACAAGAACTCATGCAGACTTTGCATTTGGTATAGGGATTGGGCTGGTATAGGTTGACTCGATGCAGGTGGACTTGTTCTGGTTCAAGCACAAACTGTTCCAGCTTGAGACAGATTGCTTGTTCAAGACCAGCAGATCCAGAACGGTGAAAGGTAAATGTAGAAATGCCTTTTGTTGTATATTCACTCAGCAAAATTTTTGTAAGGTTCTTCATCCATCGGCCGTGTTTTCATGGCAACCTTATCTCGGATTCAAAACATTTTCAGTCCCTGGAGTCCACACAGCAGTTTGGCTTAACACCCTTTCCCCGTGTTAAACCACCCCAAAGCGTGGTGAATCTCAATCCTGATTTCAACAGGTCTCACTCCAGATCATGCGCTTGAAACGTTTTACATTTTTTACTGTGTGGACAGTACCGTTTTAAGGGATGAGAATCCATGTTTAGGGTTTCCCTCTCCCAATAGCTTGCTTCCAAAGACAGTGATTTCAGTGTAAAAATCCACAGTGATCGCTACACTGTAGCGAAGAAACCACTTCACACCTTGATGGTTGGAATAACAATGTTGCAATTTTGCACAATTCTAAAAGTTCTGATCTTTAGAAAGTAAAAGGGAGGAAAGCAGCTGAGGTTCTGTGTGAATCTTTAAAGGAAAGGGGCTTTACTTGCTGCTGCTGCTGTGTGCCCTGAGCAATGGGGAGAGGAGGGGAAAGAATTGCTGGCTGCCCGCTGCCATTTTTCCTCCATCCATGGAAGCGGCAGCCACCCAGCCACCCAGTTAGGCTCTGTGAAGGGGTCCCTTATGGGTGGCGTGTCCATGCCAGGAGGAAGAGGGCAGGGCAGCCCCGAAAAGTGGCTTTTAAAAAGTAGCCACTTGAGTCCCACCTTGAGTCATGTACCCCACGTACAATCCTCAGAATCCGGATCCAACGTGATTAAGTTAAAAGTAATGGGAACAGCCAAATTCGTGTTTGCATCCGGTTCTATTATTTCGGTTTAAGGAAACTGGATTAAGCTTTTAATAGGGATGCACCCATCTACTTATTTGCCTGTGGGTTGGAGAGCTCGGCAGGATGTCTTTAAAAGCCACTTGCAGGGAGTCAAAAGAAGATTGAAGGTATTGCCTTCATCTTCTGCATGAGAATACCCAGAAACAACTGGTAGGTCATTGTGTGAGATAGGATGATGGACTAGTAGGACTGTGGCCAGTCCAGCTGAGCTCCTCTTATGTTCTTCTTAGCCTTTTAATCCAAACTTGATTATGAGAAAATGTTCCTTTGGTACAACTGTGGGGTTGGCTTTGATGGTGTCAAAGTTCACTTTGCTAGATACATGAAATGCAAATTTCAATGGGCAAGTGAATATCTAAAATATAGAAAGAAGAAAATAAAGATGCAAAAAGGCCAAGCAAAGTAGAATGAATAGAGTAACCCAATGAAATTGAGCAGTTGGTAAAGAATTTACCCAGTTGGTAAAGAATCAGCAAAGCAAGATTAAATTTGCAAAGCAAATCTCTTTGCAGTGATTTAGTCTCCCCTGAGTTCCTGCTGAGCTCACATTTGATAGTCACTGGCTCAGAGTCATTAAGCGAACTTCAACGTGTAAGATCAAAACATGATTTGTCACAACTTGCAATCATGAAAGGTGAGCAGCATTTTGCCACTCAGCATTTTGGATGTCCCTTTCCACTGGGTGCCAGATGCTGCTGAGTGAGACTGTGGTCTAGATGGACATAATTGCCTCTTCTGATGCTGAGCAAAATTTCTTAAATTGTATAGTATGACAGTACAAGATCACATTCTTTTCACAATAAGAATAGAAACTTCATTGAAAAATGGCTAGAAATATCTAACAGGTAAGTGTACTGAAAATCCAAAGAATTCATCTGGCAAATTGCCTTTTCAAGCATTGGCAGATATGTGCCTGTGTGACCATTATAATACAAATCCAAAAAGAAGAAAAAACGCTTTTCTGGTCACAATTTGGCCACTTCCTCATGTGCAAATCATGAAAAATAAAATTATTCCAGAAAAAAAAAGTTTCTCGGGATTAGAATCAATTATCCAATAATTGTTTCAATGTTCATATCTCTTTTTCCTAGTACCTTACTAACTTACCTTATAGTACCTTATTATTATCAGGGAATTCCATTTTTAATTAAACAGAAAACAGTTTTGGAGAAATAAGCTAGGAAAATGGTAGCGCCTCTTAAGCTTCAGTTTAATATTATTCAAATGCATATTCTGGAGAAACACCTGCAGTCGTAAATATAGTTTTAGCTCCTAAGAAACAAGTTGATAGTATAAACTCAACAAAAACCTATTGCATGTATGTTACTCAGGCCTGCACAGTTCTTCAAGATGCTATAAGTGTCCAAGATTTCCGTTGCAAGGCAAAATAAGCAAATTCTGACAGTAACATAAACTGTTCGCATAATCTTTTGGGACTATATTCTTGTAACTCCAGTTGATACTGTAGTAAAGTTCAAGAGAACTGTCTAGTTCTGAAAATGCATGGCATCTTACAAATACGCAATGCATTAATCATACATACTGTTGGCATCAAAACATTTCTAAAATATTCAGCCATATAGGTAATCTTTCTTATGATCTGACATTGCTTTCAGAGTTATGCCCTGGTTTTTGGAAAGTTTTAAAAGTGATAGATTTCAAAGCCACAAGACCATATCCTTCCAATAAAAAAGAGCATGCTCTCATTTTGAAAGTTAAAGATTAGTATGTTCATTGAGAGGCTACAGCTGTGAAGAATTTTCTTTTCAAAAAACATATTAAATTTATCCCAGAACACCATGAAATCAAAGTGTGTCAAGTGTGATTCACAAAACAGCAAAGCTGGAGCAACTACACTTGCCCCCACTGGAACGAATGGATATAAAATATACATCAATTCTAGACTGAACTCAACTCCTGAATTGTGTTGCTTTCTAAATGATATAACTGATCGCACTTATTCATCAAAGGTCAAGTAAGACTAAACCAATAATAGGTGGGTGCTGGGTGGGGGAGGGAAGGTTATATTGTAATATGTTTTAAGGTTTTGTATATTTTATTGTTTACTATTGTGACCTGCTCTGAGACTTTGTGGTAAAGGGCAGCATACAAATTATTTTAATAAATAAATAAAATGTATCAAATAACTTGAAAACTCCCCTTCAAAAGAAAAAGTTGCTCCCCCAAAAATGCCAAATTAGACAATCTATTTCTAAGACCATCCCTCATTGGCTCCCTAGTTATTTACAATAGTAAAGCTATGTATTACAAGAGGCAATTGGTTATTTAAACTTTTTTTTATTCTTGAGGAAGCCCTCCACCATTTGTACTTCAGATACTGGAGCAGCTTTAACCAACTTGGTGTAATCCAAATGTTTTTGACAACTCTTATCAGCCTCAGATATACTAGGGAATTCACTGCCGCAAAATGTAGTAATGATGATGTGGAAGATAGACAAGGGCCTTCATAGTCTCCTGTGCGGTCCTGCCCCCCACAGGTAAACTCCATTTGCATTAGATGGAGTGTAATCCCGATCAGAGAAGTTGGTGATTACAATCACTGGTAATCATGTTTAAATGTGACTAATGGTGGACCAGCAGGCCCTTATTCCAAACAATTAGGATCAAAATGCAGAAGCATGCAACTGTGTTCAAGGCTCTGAGGCTGGGACATTTTGTTCCTAACCGTTGGAGGCCTCAGTATCTTAATTCTGATTTCAATTATGGCATTTTCAGTGCAGATTCCCCTCCCCAATTCCAGGCATTGTTACTCCTTTTAGCATGCTCATTTAACATCTTGTTTTTATTGCTGTAGCCTGCCCTGAGACCTTCGGGTATAAGGTGGGACAAGAGCAGAATGGAAATACATAAAATATTATATCCAATATTGGGGAGGCTATATTTCTAACGACCAGGTACTAGAACCTGTGACAGAAGAGAAATCTAATATCTTTAATGCCTAGTTTGGGGACAGACCTTCATGTAAGCATCTGGCTGTTGTGAAAAAAGGCTACTAAACTAGGCAACCATTAATCTGACCAAGAAGAACCCTCTTTCTCATCCAGCAGTTTATTATGGCTAGTTAAAACATCTAAAGATGTGTTTGGAAAAGGCTGGATTGCAGAAACCATCTTCTGGTCAGGATACTTGGAGTATTTCTAGGCAGCTGCAGTCAAAGTTCTGAATAGCTCTTTTAGGATTACAACTTCCATGGCCTTCGACAATTCTTACCAGTGGCCGTAAATAAGGGCCATGGAAAATGCATTGCAACAAAGGATACTTTTCAAACTTCGACATTTGCTCATTTTCACTACTTTTAAAAGGATGGTTTCTTAATGCTAAATTTAAATGGAAAGTATATAAAGCAACAGTTTACTTAAATACTTTTCAAGTAAATAATATTTCTACTAATCTGTTACTTAAAAAACAAGTTATGGGATTGGATTCTCATTTTTAAAAGCTTTATCTGTATTTCTTCTTCTTAGAAGAAATATAACTCTGGGCTATTTTCTTTTTTCAGGAATTCAATTATAAAGTATCTGCAATTCAGAATTAAAGTGTCTTTTACTAATAGTCCTATGAAAAGCTTAGTGTATTCATTTACCAAAAAATTAGAGGGTGAGAGAGGAGGCAAAATGAAATGGTAAATTTACATTCAAATTCAAGAGACTTCAAAAATCTGTTTCTAATTTAATCTTCCAAGTAGAAACATTATTTTCATGTGTAAATAACAGTTGCATAATCAGAACTCTTGAAGAATATAGATTCTTATAAGAAAAAAGCTACAAACGTTAGAAATGCTATTTTATAAAGTGGCATGCTTCTAACATTAATCAATGATTAGTTCCTACACTCCAACAAACTCACTTATAAGGAAAGATTTTAAGGAAAATTTAATCTGGTGTCCAAATATAACATTACTAGAAACATGAGGTCAGCTAAACATCTGTCTCCAATGTATCCACAGGGATTTAAATCAAAAGTCTGCTAAACATGTACAATCATTTAAAAAATAAATAACAGAACAAATTTAGTCTTGATTGTGATTATCAAGCATTTTAAGAGGAAACATTTATTCTAATAAGAAAAGTCTGAATTTAAAGTTTATTGACATTAAAGTAAAATAGTTTCATACTAAGAATATGACATTGATTTATATTTACTTTAATTTTAAGTAATATTCTCTATTGGATACTTAAGAAAAGGACTCATGTTTGACAGTTTTAATGTTTTTGGGGTCTGTGCTAATGTAAGATAATGGAGGAGCTGTGTGGGCAGCATTTATTTTTAAAGGGGCGTAATTGGGCAAAGCTTAGAACTTTAAGAAACAAAAGGGGTAGCCTAAGTCTAAACTCTAGACATCATGAACTGATGGCAATTTCTTCTTGTGCTTGAATCACCTGCTTAAATCAGTGGGATCTATTCTAAGTGAGCACATGTTGTTTCACAGCCATTGTCATTAACTCTACCTGAGGTTTTTTTTCCTTTGAACAAAAATATGGAGTGAGAAACCATTGATGAAAAAGGAGTTTAAACATATTAAATTAAATTTTCACTTGAATATAAAGGCATTTCATCTTTTTGGACAAAAGGATGGGCATATGCCCATTATGCTAAGTTTTTTTTTTTCCATCAATCATGCCCTTAAAAGGGAGGTAGAGGGTAACAATAGAACAAATCAGAGGTCATAATGCCATGCTCCACAGTAGTTTGCAGAGCAGAAGAGTGGGTAATGTTTCTAAGCATTTGGGTACATGCACGAAAGGACATAGCACAGCCTTCCAAAACATGTCTACCGATAAGGGGAAGGGTAAAGTACCAAGGTCAATAATAGCAGGAAATATGTGAGTAGGAAGTAGAATGCTACCTGGAAAAAAACGTTCCTCCTCCACCACAACTACAGACAAGACAGGGTGGCTTCAATTCTAATATCTTTCTCCCTTGTCCTCTCTCTGTTTGAGAGAAGAGCATGTAACTCTTGCACAAGCATTCCCCTGCTCATGTCTTGCAGTCATTGTGACTGGTCCATCACCCTGTCCACGGGATGAGTCAGTAAAGCTGGGAATTCACAGCCCCCTTAGATATGGAAAGTAATGTGGTATAACTATTTTCTATTGCCATGGAGTATAAGGACCTACGGGTGTGATTTTTTTTCCACATTGAACAGATTAGCTGAATTTCAAGAAATGACCATTTCATGTGTCTTCAGACTATGCTAATATATAAAGCCCTAAGAGGTTTGGGTACCAGTTATCTGAAGGAGTGCCCTCTAAATTATAGACCGGCCCACATTCTGAGATCTCAGGAAGACGCCTTCTTGTAGTTCTTCTTGTCTCAGAGGTACAAGGAAGAGAGACATGTAAAAGAGTCTTGTTTTGTTGTAGCCCCCAGACTTTGGATTAGCTTCTGTCTAGAGGTTTGCCAGGCACCTACATTGTATGGTTTTTAGCACTGGGTAAAACATACTTCTTCATGCAGGCCTCTGATGTTTAGCTTTCTCTGAGTTTTGCCAAAACTGAGGAGGGTGATATTTTAAAAACATTTTTGAAGTATACACACACACATTGTTGTGACTCAACTCGGGACCTTCTGGTGAAAGGTGGGATATAAATTCTTAAATGAATAAAAATAAAATATCCTGGGAGGTTCAAAAGGATGATCATACTATGGTTGTGTTCACACCTTCACCTTAACTTCAGACCATCTTCAAATCGCAACACTCACACCTTTTCATTTCTATCCATTTTATTTGTGGACATTCCACCCTCCATTTGGACTTTCCATGATGGAAAGTAAATTAAAGAAAAAAGATAGAAATGAAAAGGTGTGAGTGTTGCAATCAGAAGATGGACTAAATACGTTTTAAGGTGCTCTTTTTACACACAAAACCATGCCCTGGAAATAAAATGCAGGTTGGATTCATTCCTGCCACTACCATGCAGAAAAGCAGTGGCAACAGAAAGAGCCCATTTTGAATTCTGGCAGGGACCGAGGATCATTTGTATCAAGCTAAATGTGATCACTAACTTGAGGAAATGATCATTAAACAGAAACTCACATAAAAGCTGCATCTTGCTGTCTGTTACTTATTCCATTATATTTGGAAATTCTGGGATAACGCATGGATATTGCAGAATAGCCATGTTTTATTCTACAGTATCCAAATACAGCAGAACACGGTAAGTGATGTCTGGTTGCAGCCTAAGATTATTAAGTCCATGCAAAGGTCATCAAAACACTCCAGCTTCCAAGAACCAAAGCCTGCATGGTTAATGGGAAGGACTAATGAGAGTTTTCATAGAACAACATATGGAATATACTAAGTTGGATATTTCCTAAAAAGGTTAAGTTGTTAGTGAAATAACTTTGAGAACATTTCTGTCCTACTTCCCACAAAAGATGGGAATAGGAGAACTGGTGTAGGGTAGTGGCTGAAGTCTAAGCTTAAAACCTAAAAGACACGGCATTTGAATACTCTCATGAGATGAAGATTCACCAAGTGACTTAAGATCAGACATAGCCTCCCAACCTAACCTGCCTCATAGGGTCACATGGAGGATAGGAGAAATCCAGGTGACACCTTGGGCTTTTTGGAAAAAAAGATGGGATTTAAATGTGACAAATAAATTATAAATAAATAAAATGATGCTAGCTGCATGATTTAGAGCTGCTCATTGTTTACAAATAAATTCTTTTTTTACATAGAAAGCATGGGATTTGTAATTTGGATTTCCACAACACCCATCACAAAAAGACACACCTGGTACTTCAACTTCTCTTCCAGTGAATTTTGAGCTTCTCACACAACACTCACCTCAGAGAAGGGTGAAAGAAATGGCAAGAAGTAACTCAGGGCTTTGAGTTTTCTAATCTATGCTCAAAAATCTCTTTCATTCCACCAATGATTCAACTGGGTTTACTCCACGCTGCCACCTCACAATGTCACTCTTTACTTGTGCTAAAAAAACACCATGCTTTTAACTTTCAAAATGACAAACTTTTGCTTGGGAACATGAAATCTGTGATCCTTTTAACATCACAGCCTCTGTTAATGACCTGCCTCCAAATGCCCTGAAGTGTCTGACAATTGTCACACTTTATTTTGTACAGGGTCATTAAATGTATTTACATGCATTTTTATGATTGCTGGAAGGACATAATCTTGATAAGCAAATGATAATTATTTTCAAAGCAGGCAAGCAAATGTTACCCAAAAAAAAGTCTTCTGACACCTTGTTTTGCTGAAAAAGACTTTATACTGCTTAGCCCTCTAGAAATGCCTAAATAAACATAGCCTCTCTGTAAAGGTGGCAAGTTCCTTTGGTATCTCATTTCCAACAGATTTTTCAGCCAAGTTAAATAAATCTAACATTCACCTGTAAGAACAAACAAATTTAAAAACACATTTTTGCTCTTTTCTTAATTCCTTTGCTAGTATATTAAAGCAGCATTATGCTGCCATCCAGTGGTTCATTTAGTAAAACCAAGCAGCCATAATGTTTTACATGCATATATTGACTGTTAACTCAGTGTTGAAAATTGAAGAGGCAATTACAAAGCCTTAAAATGCCAACCTAATCTAAGCTCTACTTGGTTCCAGAAAAGGAGACACTACTTTAAATTATCTTTTTTGGGGGGAAACTACCTGCAAAAATGCAGTTTCATGGCATCCCTAAATGAGCTTAAAATGACGTTGGGTAGGAAACTTGGATAATGCTCCCCACTGGCGTGCCTTTAACATATACTGTAACTGTTTCTAGGTGAGAAAACAGAGACAATGTCCCTGCATTGCCTAGGGTCAAGTCAAAGTGGCTTCCATATCAGATCCATCAGCGACATTAACATAGAGAATCACACTTTAAAAATAGACTGTTTTTAAAACAATGTTATTCACAAGCAATGGAATTGCTAAGTATTGATCCAGCTTGTGTCCCTGTGTGCACTCTTCTCAAGTGCCATCACTCTCCATCCAAGGTTCACCTCCTCATGTGCCAGCTTCTGCCAAGACCTGCTAAGAGCTGAAGTTTGTGTGCTTGCTACATGAATGAATTCCTGCAGACAACAAGCTCCTATTCTGAGACATCATCTGGATTAAGACCCAGTGCAGAAAGGGCCTTACTCTGGGAGATGAGGAACTGAGTCAATCAGTGATGTCAAAGAGAGAAGCAACTGTTCTGAAGGTCTACTCCTCTCCTCTCCATCACTCAACCAAAGTAGGCAAATTATCACTACCCTCAACTTCTGCATCTGAGGGGTGAGAAGAAGCCTACATAATACTAACCTTTGAACAGAGATATGGAGGATGGGTGTTTTTCCACTGTCACTAGGTAGTTCTAGTGACGGTGGAAAAACACCCGATGGCTAGGATACTGTATTATAGGTTAACTTAAAAGTTGGTTCCAGGGAGAATGTTAGTGATTACTTTGGAACAGGTTTATTCCAAGTATCACAATAGCAGGATTTTGGACCATTTTATAGAGACAGACATAGTCCCAAAATGATATTTGGAAAGAAGTGCATTTTAATTTGCACATGAATAATCCAGCAGTGAGCACTGAACAGCCATCTTTGATCATGATACTTTTATAGTGATAAAAAGAAAATACAGCAGTCCTGCATTATTCATGTTTTTAACAACTATGGGTTTTGGTACCAGTGACCCAACAACCATACAGAATTTTGTTCACTGTGACTCACGTATTGCCAAATTGACAAAATCATGTACTATATAGATTATTTTTCAGCAGTCTTTGTTTTCATTGTCCCTGAAGCCTCACCAACATTCCTAGACCCTTCCATTTCCCTCCCTACTTTCAAAAACCCTTTGTTTTCTTCACCCCAGCAGCCCCTTTTAATACTAAAGGTTGAACTCCTCTAAAGACAAGCTGTTATGAGCAAAGAGTGTTATTGTTTAAGAATCTGGTTAACAACTGTGAAAACAAATTGCTTCACAAGATGCAGCAAATTCATTTAGAACAGCAAAAACTATTTTTTGCTAAATAAGACCCACATTTTTTTCCAAAATAATTTAGCTTAAAATCACCCTGCACTTTATTTTTCAATGTATTGTCCCTACATATTCCTTGCTGAGTTATAGGTGCATCTTTTATACCAACATGTCTTATATGGTGCAAAAGATAGGTTTAATTTAAATAACTTTTTTAAAATATATATATTTAAGTGTTTATATCCAGCCTTTCATCAAAAGGTCTCAGAGACAGTTACAACAATAAAAGATACCATGCATAAAACAGACTAAAGCAAACTTACGCATAGCCCATCCTTCTTCTCTCCTTGGCAGGTCTACACTCAAAGGAAACTGAACATCAAATGTCTGGTAAAGAGATATATTCTAACCAGGTGTTAAAAGCCATATAATGTTGGCACCTGGCAAATGTCTATAGGGACACTGTTCCAAAACCAAGAAACCACCACTATAAAGTCACTTCGAAGTTTACTCCAAAGATCAGCACAGACTTCAAAGACACTCCAGAGCTATTTTGCACAGACTTTGAAATGACTTCAAAGTGACTTTGAAGTGACTTCGAAATGACTTTGAAGTGACTTTGGAGCCACTTCTGAGATTGCACCCCCTGGCCCCCCAAACACCTGGGGTGACAGGCAGACCCCTCGTGGGTAGATCCAGATCTCCAAATGGGTGCTCCGGTGTTTCCATGGCAGGGAGGCTAGCACCCATTGCTATTGCTAGACCACCCATGGAAACACATTGGGTACTTCTCTTAATCCGGATCTACTAGATCCGGATTAAGAGAAGTACCCATTCCCTAGATCCGGATCTTCTTAGATCTGAATTAAAGGACCGCGGTGGAAAAACACCCTATGAGTGAGACACTGAATTCTTCATAATATTAGAAGACAGGACTGAACTGAGATCTAACATTTTAAATCATGAGCATATAGCACAAAAGTCTTTTAATTTAATTAAATTAGAATCAAACAAATCCCAACCATCATGAGACAGAAAGTATTTTAAAATTGGATGATGTGTCAAAAGTATCTATTGATACATATATCTAAAGACAAGATTTTTAATCTTGCTAAGGCTGTTGTAGTGGTTAAGGAGTCGGACTCTTCTGGGAATACTGGGTTTGATTCCACCCTCCCTCATGAAGCCATCTGGGTAACCTTGGGCTAGTCACAGCTCTCTTCTGAGCTCTCACAGCCCCACCTACCTCACAGGGTGTCTTGTGTGAGGAGAAGAACAGAAAGCTTTGTCAGCCGCTTTGAGTCACCTTACATGGGTGAGAAAAGCAAGGTAGAAAAGCCAACTTCTCCTCCTTCTTCTCCTTCTTCCTTCTTTTTCTTCTTCTTAGAATAATTCCAAGCTTCTGGCCCAACTATTTATGAAATCAAGAATTGGTGAAATAGTTTTGTCTTATTATCTACCAGTTTATGTGGAATCCATTTTAAAGTTCCATGACAGAACTCATAAACTATGAAAACTATCCCCTCATTCTAGATAACCAATCAATAACTGTATTAAATGCTATCGTGTCTCAGGTGGGTGAGGGCAGTGAGGCAAACACACGTGCACAGTTACGACAGTCCTTTGGGGGCTCAAGAGTAGTCAGTGTCAGGTAAGTCCAAATGTCAGGGTTCCAGAAGTTCGGCAAAAGTCACAGAATGGTCCAAGTGTCAGGTCAGTTCAAAGTTAGGGTTTCAGAAGTATGGCAGAATCACAAGGTGAAGGTGTGAACGGGGGTTGCACAACTATCCTGATAACTGAATTTCAATAAGAAACACAAGAACAGGGCTCAATTCGCACTTCAGCCCATAGTATGGAATTAGACAACACCTGGGCAGGTGCATCTGCACCGTTAGGAGGTGCTTACAGCCTAGAAATGTCCCCTGCCTGCCCAGAAGTTGCCTAATTACAGTACATATTAGCTGTGGAGCATGAAATCATGCTCCACAAGCTCACCAACCCTTAATCCTTACCCCAACGTACCTGAAAGCATCCAGCTGGCAAGCATTAACGTCTCTGACAGCTGGGAAGGTCATCAGAGCTGCTGAGCAAGTGCACTGGCAGCCCCCAGACACAACTGCACAGAGCATCAGCGTCGTCATAGGGACAGCGCTGACACACGTGCAGTCGAGGAGAGTACTGCACACAAGATGGTGGCACCTAGAAGGGGACCAGCCTGGCGATCGAATAGAGGTGTTTGATCATACAGGGGTAGGCTAACGTCTGGCGATTGCAAGTGGGGGCACTAGTCAGTGTTGGTTGATTGCACTAAGGAGATGTGAAAATGCCCCAGGTCCGATATGCTGCCAAATGAGCCAGCCATGCCATCAATGCTCAGAGTAGCGATACCCAAATCTCCACAGGCCAGCTCTTCAGCTTCTTAAGGCAACCTGATATTTACTAGTTCCAGCATTATGGCATTGAAGAGGACTATGTTAGAGAGATTATCGTATTATTATACATTAGTTTCTATTACTGAGGTCTGTAGATTTGGACAAAATATTTGCAACATTCTGGCCTTGTCTGTGGTAACCCCCAAGCTGTGGATGGTTCTTCCCTTTGAGCTGCATCTGTCTTTATCAATACACACATTTAGATGCATGGCAATGATGTATATGCATTTAACAAACAACATTTGTCCAGGTCTTTGGTTCTCTGATGTGATGTAGTAAACAACCTGAATCTTATGTGTTACATGTTAATTCTTTTTTAATAAACATTTAAATTTCATTCTTCATAACATTTGGATGTGTTGTTAAACTCCCAATACAGGCTTCTGTCGTAGAAAAGAAAGATCATGAGAATAAATAAGCAAAGCTGTCCTTTATGTTTGTTTTTTGAGACCACTATAAAAGACAGTTTGTTCCTTCATAAATTATTGGCTGCAGTGTAGCTTGGCATTCAGTTCCCGCAATGTCCTGTCCCTTTGAGCATAGTGGCTTTTCCCCCTCATTCAAATTAATTAAAAATAAGAAAACAAGCACACCACTGTGCTATATAAGCCCATACTACATATCCTGCTGGACCAGATTAGTCGCCCATTTAGTCAAGTAGTCCATTATCACATATCTGTTGCATACACAAGTCGATAGGAAGGGTGAAAGTACACAATTCACCCTGTTTGCAGTTACTCAAAGTTGACCCTTAGATACATACTAATACTTCTGCCAGAGGAAATCTCAAGCCATCAGAGCTAGAAGCCTTGTCCATTGTGAACTGGTCTTTTTGAAGCCTTCCAAGCTAACGGTCAACAACACTTCTTTTGGTGGTAGCATCCAAAGGTTAGCTATTTCCTTTTATCCGTCTTCATTGCTCCAAAATTCACTTCTGTCAGTTGATACCTAATTCTGGTGTGTGGAAAGAGAGAAAAACCCTCTCCTTATTTGCTCTGTGCATTTGTAATTAATTTTATATACTTCTGTGATATCCCAACACCATCATCTGTCTTCCTTCTAGACTACAAAGCCAAACACCTCAACATTTCTTCACAGGAAAGTTCTTCTAGGCCCTTCATCGTTTTGGTTATCTCCTTTGAACTTTTTCCAGTACTGCTAAACTCCTTCAGGGATGAGGCAGTGCTCATATCATTTGTACAGGGGCAGCAAAATATCACCAATTTTATTTTCAAGCCATTTTATTGCCTCTTAACATGTTGTTGGCCATTTTTACTGCCAACATACACCTCATGCACTCACTCTCCCAAACTAAGGTAATGGAGGGTGGGTGTGGGGAGCGAGGGCAGGGTGATGAGGTGACTAGGTAAGTTGAAAATAGCCAGAAATGTGAGGTCAGAAACAATCTTAACCCCCTTAAACTCTCAAATGAAAGTACTTTCATGCACATCCCTAGTGTGTATTCCCAGTATAGTTCTGGAAGATCCTGGTTTTTACCCATGTCTGGAGGCATCCTAAATAGTTTATATAACTTTTAAAAAGCAACGGGGCCACTTACTGCAGCTCTCCACTGTGAGAAATGTCTATTTACTCCTGGTGTCCATCAATCATCTCTTGTTCCTGTCTGAGGAAGTCAGACTCTGAAAATCTTGTTAACATGGTGATGGCCTGCTAAATTTCAAATGTGCCCCTGGGCCCAAAAAAGTTGTCAATCTATGGACACTGTCCCCTTTAGTTGCTTCTCTTCCTTAGCCAGAGGCGCAAAAACTGAACAAAAAGAAGAAGAGTTGGCTTTTCTACCCCGCTTTTCTCACCCATTTAAGGGGACTCAAAGCTTTTCTGTTCTTCTCCCCACAACAGAACACCCTGTGAGGTAGGTGAGGCTGTGGGAGCTCAGAAGAGAGCTGTGACTAGCCCAAGGTCACCCAGCTGGCTTCATGGGGGAGGGCGGAATAGAATCCGGTATTCCCAGATAAGAGTCCGGCTCCCTAACCACTAGACCAAACTCATCAACCAGCCTTCAGCAAGCAATCCAGGAGTCTCCCATACTGTCTAGTGATCCTAAAGAGTGTAAAAAAGCATTTGGGGTTCTTTTGCCCATGACTGCTGCATAAAGAACATAGGAGGATCCCAGCTGGATCCGGCCACAGCCCATCTACTCCACCATCCTGTCTCACACAGCGCTCCACCAATTGCTCATGGGCTTCTCAAGCAGAAGGGCAAAACTTCACCTGCCCTCAAAACCCCAAAATTGTCCTTGAGAGGCACCACTGATGCACCTGTCCTCCATGAATTTATCAAATCCATTCTTAAAAGTATCCAGTGCCACCACCTCTTCTAGTAGTAAACTCCATAGACAGATAGTCCTCTGGGTGAAAATGCTTCCCTTGGTCAGTCCTAACTCCGGCCCATCGGCTTCACACAACTGCTGTCCAACAATGTGCTAGTAGAGCTCTCCCTACCTCCTTCACTGCACATTTCTAGGCTCCAGTGAGACTTTAAGAAAACGAGTGGCCTGGATCGCTTAGTCGCCTTAATTTTGCTTTTAAGATGTTTTTTATTGCTTAATACACTATTTTGTGTATCTCTATACTTAAACTGTGAAGTTTTATTTTATGATTTTGATTACATTTACTACTGTCACCGAACCAGATAACCTCAGTTACTAAGTGACCATATTCAGCAAATTAAGCAAACCACATTGCATGCCAGCGCCAACAGTTGCAATACAGGCAGCTGCACTGCAACTCCAAAATAGAAGTACAGCCTGTCTGGCCTTCTAGACCACGTCCTTACCGAGCCAACCCTTCACCACCCAAACCCCTTTTATGGAGGCAAGAAAACTTCAACCATCAAACTTAACGCAAGACAAAATAAATAAATAAATCATCTGTGAATCCCACAACGTCGTTGGTATCATCGGAGTGCAGGCACCCAAATCGAGAACGTCGGTACTTTTTCTTACACGACCAGGTTTGGGAACACAAGACACACCTATACACGGAAAAGCAACGGAAGACATAACTCTTTGCGGCGCACTTTACAGCATCATTCTATGATGCATCGTTGACCAGCGAGGCCAGGGCAGTGGGGCACACCAGCATTGGAGAATTCACGGTGCTTAGCTCAGCCTCAGTCAGCCTGCCACCCGGAACCTCGACGGTGAGCAGCAGCAGCACCACAGGATCGGCTTTCAAAATCTATGCTGTGCATTAGGACCCACTCGCGAGCCAATGGAATCCTCCCCCCGCCGGTCACGAGCGGGAGGGACAACCCTAAGGCGTCCCAGAAAGGAGGAGCCCAGCCTGTTGCTTTGCGCAAGGCGGGCCTGCTTCACGCGGGGGGGGGGGAGAGACCAGGGAGGAGGAGGAAATGACTTTCCCGCCGTTGTGGCGGGAGAAATAACGGGAAGGAAGCTTCGCAAGTGACAGCACTGACGGCTCGGGGACTTACCCGCGGAACCACCGGCCACTATCTGGTGGGACGCCTCGCGCCAGAACTGCCTCGGGGGCCCCGCCATGGTCAGCTGCGCGTGCGAAGGGCCTCGTGGAGTGGCGCTGGCAGGGTCCGCCGCCGCCGCTTCTACTGCAGGAGGTGGAAGAGAGGAATCGAGTCAGTCACAAAGGCGGGGTGGGGGGGGAGACGGCGGGGGGACCGCGGCTCTCGGGGAACGTCGGAGCGGGCGCCTCCTCACGCGAAGGAAGCGAGGGGCGTCCCCTGGCTTTGAAAGAGCGACGGGGCGGGAGAAGGAGGTGGAGGGGGGGGGGGGGGAAGACCGGCGCTCCGCTGCTTCCACGGCGCGCTTTCCTCCCTCTGAAGCCTGTGCCGGGCAGGGCCTTGATTGCGACCTTTACACAGCTGGGGCCCGAACCAGCGAAAGCTGGAATTCCTCACCGGCCGACTTGGATGAACCGGTTTCACCCCAATGAAAGTGACGTCCGGGAAAGACCAAGGGGTCCATAGGGCACCACCGTAAAAGGTTGACTTAGCACAGCAATGCTGTGGCCACCGTGTTAAGCGGGGCACCTTTCCGCCTCTGAAAAGAATCCAGGCCCGGAAAACCAAATTAGATGTATTTCTGTCCTTTACATCCACTCGTAGTTTGAGGGGTTATTTTTGTACTTTATCCGTCTCACCTCACACAGACACCCCTTTGAACAGAAGTAACCTACTCTGATTCAGGGCGCTGATAAAAACACACCTTATCATCTAAGGGCCTTTCTGCAGTCCCCCCATCTCAAATC
This sequence comes from Aspidoscelis tigris stejnegeri, assembly GCA_023333525.1. Taxonomy (NCBI): domain Eukaryota; kingdom Metazoa; phylum Chordata; class Lepidosauria; order Squamata; family Teiidae; genus Aspidoscelis; species Aspidoscelis tigris. The sequence continues at coordinate 79,151,525 of JALMGA010000003.1, forward strand.
AGAGTGAGAATACCCATTAAGGACCCATTAAATACACATTAAGTCCCCTTAATAGGTACTTAATGGGTACTTCTAGTGCTAGTGGAAAAAACCCCAGGGTCAGCCAACCTGAGGCCTTTTCGAACTACAGCCAAACTGTTCTACCTATTTATATTTTTTCTTTCTGAGTTTGTTTATAAATTCCTCTGTATAAAAAATGGCATAACTTTTTGTCACAAATAAACCAGTTACAATGCACAGATTGATCTTGTAGTCTTGTTTTTTCATATGTGTAAGTTACACACACCGCCCTACTAATTATTAAACAAATTATTAAACAAATAAACTGGAATTAGAATTAGTGAAGCACTCCTTTTTTATTATGTCAATAAACAAACATGTTTAACCTCAGAATGTACAATAAGTTATATGCATTGACATTTTCTTCCCTCCACCTTTTTAATATTTTAAAATTATATTTAACAAACAAAGAAGTATTCCCAGCAGGTCCCAATTATCATAAGTCAATGGATGTAAATATTTGACCATAACCATAAATATTAAGAAGATTCTGTATTAATTTCTACTGATAGAGTAATGCAAATTTGACAATCTCGGTTAAAACAGAAAAAGAACAGACACTTTTAGGCTTCAAGAGCCGTGAATGAAAGCAGTAGAGTTTTGTCTTGGTACAACAACACAGCAAATAGAGCAAGGCTTGTTGTCAACCAGGATCAGTACGTGGTTAAATTGTAACAGGCAGACTAGAGGTGATAATCAAAATATATGGCTGAGTACACCTCCACTATTTTAATAGCCATAATGAAACTGAGAAGAGTGGGTTAAGAAAGTAGTAGGTGGTTAATGTTACAATTTGCCTACAGAGCAATTCTACTTAATACTTGAATGGTAAAACAGACCTGTTTTAAGGATGTGCCAAATTGGGATCATATGATCTCTTTTTCATAATGAACCAGGGGATTTGCAGGTTTCACTATCAGACTGAATTCCACTTAAAATATGAAACCAACTTGGATGGCTGAGTATTCAACAAATAGCTCATTTTGATTTCCCTTTCTGCTCGCACCATGATCTACCTCATGGTCTTGGAAGACTACGCAAGGTCTTCCCAAAGGGAAGTGCGCTCTACACATGACCTGACAGGAGAGATTATTATCCTCTACCCTGGAAGAACTAGCAGGCAAGCCAGTGTGATCACTGGCCCAGCCTAGCGGGAAGATGAAGTGAGGAGGGAAAATAAGGAAGTGAAGACACCGTGGGGGAGTCACACACATAGAGGAGGAGGATGGAAATACAAGCGACATATTCCATATCTGGGAGGAAAACCGTTCCCCTGCTTCAGGCTCATTAGGAAGTGAACAAAGTCCATTGCATTCCTGCCCAACCCTGGCCTGTATGTTTGCCCTCCAGGATGAGCTCTGTGCTCTCTGGGACTACAGTTCCCATAAACTTCAACCACGGGACCATTGGTCTAAGAACATAATGGAGACTCGTGAGTAGCGAGAGGCGGAGGAGATTTCTAAGAGCCGCCCTGGGGTTTTCCTTGAATGCCAACTAGCCCCACTGGGCCTCTGTCAGCGCCATAAGGAACGTGCTCTGGGCTTCTTCGCCCAATGGCAACACGCCCGGGCCGCGCGCCGCCTCTGTTGGAGAGCAGCACTAATGAGATCTCCCCCTGAGGGCTTTTGCAGAGCCGGCGTAGGTAGAGCGACGGCGTATAGAGCATCAATCGCCTCCGGGTTCCTTCGTGCCTTCCTCCCCAGAGGCGGAAGTGGAAGTCCCACGTAGGAAAAGGAAAAGAAAAGTCCAAGCTGGAAAGAGCTGTGTGTGCTACGTGGAATAACCTTGCGGGGCTGGAGGGGCAATATATTTTTTGCATGGGAAAAGAAACGGCACGGAGAATGCGGAACGGTGCCGGAGCATTAGCTTTTAAAATGGTTCGAAATTTTGAGCTTTTAAAAACGTCATATTAATTTCCATCTGCAGTCCTTACATTTGGATGCGTTCCATTTCTCAGTTACAATTCCAATGAACTTTAGTAACCCAAGACAAAGGGCGGGGAAAAAAACTTGTAACCATTTGGGAAATAGTTTTTCCAGCAAATCCAAGGGAAGCTGTTGCGACCCCCTTAAAGACCACTGGGGTACGGTCCAGTATCCTACATACTGCATTCAGTCGCCTAAGAAAATGTACAGCACCCGGCCCTGCCTGCCGCATTCCGTCTTTACGACGATATAACTCAGTGGTCACGCCTAAAGTTTAATCCAGCTTCAGTCCACCTTCAGAACGAGAGAAGACATCAGCAAAGTGACCAGTAATTTTCTTTCCACATTATCTATCCCAGAGGTGAATTTTCTGAGTTATTTAACACTGAAAGAAAACTGCTTGCTGAGGTGTTCTCTCACTGTGAAAGTGGACTGAAGCTGGATTAAACCTGAAGTGTAACCACGGCCACATGAGCTCGGTAGAGATGCCCAGCTGAAACTCGCGGAAGTTCTGCTTTTATTTTCAAGAAAGGAAGTCCTGTGTCCCTTTCTGCACTGAGCCTTTATTTGGTTTAAATCCGAGGCGAGGGACCTGCCATCTTCAGGCTGGTGCAGACTATCGTACTCTGCACTAACATGTGGATAGCGTGTTCCTATTCCGAGATAGAATCCAGAATAAGATCTGGAATAGCGCATCAGGGCCTGTGTTAGAAACAGTAAAGCCTCCTCTATTTCTGATGCAGCCTGGCGAGTGGGTGCTAGTGGTCGAGCCTCAAAGGCGATAAAAGTTCCTGAAAACTTTCGTTCCTCTCAGGATCCCATCCAAAGGACTCCGGAAGATGATGGCTTGCACGACTCTATAAATTTTAAGTCTGTAAGGCTGAGCGGGGGCGGGGACGGCTGTTGTCGAGGGAGGCGCAATTGCAGCGCGCGGCGGTGCGTTCCTGGCGCTTTATCGCGGCTGTTTGGCCAAACCTGGGCGGGACCAGCAGAAGCACACAGGTAACAGCGGCATCCTCGACGGGCCGGTTTCCCTGCTGCCTTCGCGATGGGCTCCTCTGAGCAGTGCTCAGAATCTGCCGGGGCGCGATGGTGGAGCGCTTTCGCAGCGCTTTCTCGGGCTGGGAAAGGAAGGCAGCGGGCAGCGTCTCGGGCTGTTTGCAGTCAACGGCGAATCTGCAGATAGGCGCTTGCCTTGACTGTCGTACGAGTGTGCTCTATTCCCCGCTAATCTTAATCTCCGTGAAGAGATGGCGGGGTAGATCGAAGGGACCGCAGATTCCTTGGGATCCCAAGGAATAGTCACATCAGCGTGCAACTTGGCACAATTGGAGGAGGCTGAAAAACACTAAAAAGTAGACCTGAGATGTTCCTCCTTGCCTTGATCGGCCGACATATTAAGACTTGACGCCCTATAGTTGAACATAATGAGACACCACTTGCATTACATTGACAATAGGTTTCCGGAATGCACATCTTGGAACTGTGCATGCTTCCTAACTCATTTTTTTTAGTTTGGGGGTACCCGTGTAGTTCCCGTGTCTGTAAATTTTAAATGATGCCCTGTCTGATCTGCTGCAGTTTCCTCTGTTGGCAGATCCTTCTCAATTCAAATGTTACTATGCCAGTAATCAGATTTGGCTGTATCCTGTGGGCAATGCAGCCATGGAAAACATCTGCTAGGTAGATCAAGCAGGGTGTAATTCCAAGGTGGAAAGGTCAGGGCCAGAGATGGAATTTCACGTTTCTCTGCAGACCTGCTGCTGTTCAGAGCCAATCAACTGAAAAGCTTCTGTTTAGATATTGAAGCTGCAGCATATAGTGGGAGGCGGAGCGATTAGTGCATCAGATCCCTGGTCTCTGGGTTCAGACCCCACTCAGACACGCTAATACGAGGAGACTATGATCCTGTTGGTTTCCCTTAGTTTCCGCTACCTTGCAATGTGGTTGTGAGGATAAAATGAAAGGTGTGAGAATAATGTTCCCTGCTTTGAGGTCTTCAAAAGAAAGGCTGGAGTTTAAATGACCTTAGGCCCTTTCTGCACTGGGTCTTATTCCAGATTATATCCTGGAATGGGTGTCTTCCATCCGCACGCTAATGTAGACTACAGCAAGCACCAGGTGGAACCTGTCACAGAATGCACTATCATCTAGAGGACAAGCTTCTATTCTAGGATATAATCTAGAATAAGGCCCAGTGCAGAAAGGGCCTTAAATAAACAGAACATGTCACTGCATGATGCATCTAGATACAATGTATGTCCCTCAAAAGCAATTCTAATGTATTTTGACCATTCTTTTCATTCTGTTCTCTGCAGACACCATAATTTATTTTGACTATTAGTTTATTTCTAGATACAAAATAGATGTTAAAAAAACAACAACTATGTCTGAGACTGTTCCAGATGGTAGAAATTGCTCTGAGCTGCTTATTGATAAGGATTTAAGAAGCTTTGGGGAAAACAAGGAGCAATGAAAGCGGTGAAGACATGAAAAGAAGATGGAGTTCTTTAACACACACACACAAAGGGATAACATATAGAGGGAGTATTTTCATTGTGGAACAGTCAGGATTAACTTCTTGTGTGTTAATATTGAATGATAATACTGTGAATCCCATAGATCCAAATTACTACTTGTAAGTCCCAGTATTTTCACTGCAGATATCTGACTATAATAGCATATTTTACCTCTTCCTTCTTCTGTATTTGAATTTCAAATGGAGAATAAGGTTGTAAATGCATGTGGACAGTTTTGTTGTGTAACTGTCTTATAAAAGATTCATCTATAACCCATTGGACGTTTCTCCTAGCGCCTTTTAAAACTCTGCATCAGTGTCTGAAAGCATTCTGGTAATTTAGTGTTCAAGGAATGACTGTGAGGCCATGATCCCACTTGAGTTATTTAAAGAGGAATTAACAAAAATGGATGCAAACATGCATTATGCACATTCGCATGTTTTGGGTTAATTCCGCTTTAAAAAGTGGACTACTGTGGTGGTGCGGCGGCAGCAGCAATGGCCGAAAAAAAGGAAGGCAGGGCAGGGCAGGGCAGGGCAGGCTCGCTCAGCCACCCGCTGGCCTGCCATCCCTCTTCTCCATGTCCTGGGAGTGCCATGGCTGCTCAGCATGCAGCCAAGTAAGCAAGGTGGCAGCAGCGGCGCAGCCTGAAAGGCCAGACAGATGGGCGAGGTGGTGGTGGTGGTGGACAAGAGGCAGTGGTGGCTGGTGGGAGGCCAAGGTGGTGGCAGTGGCAGTGGGCAAGAGGCAATGGTGGCTGGCAGGAGGGCAAGGCAGTGGCAGTGGTGGGTGAGAGGCAATGGTGGCTGAGGCCGTGGGTGCGAGCACAATGGCAGGCAGGCGAAGTGGAGGCGAAGGGCAAAATGGCGGGCGGGTGGGCAGGTGAGGTGTGGGCACAATATGCTGCACTTGTACTGTTCCCAAAGCAAAACTAAAGCTTGTTACCAACAAAAACAGGAGTGAGAGTTGTTCAAATGAGTGTTTTTTAATGCATTTTTTTTCAAATTTACTCCTCTGAAAATGCAGCAAGCCACTTTTCAATGTGGACAAAGAATTTTGAAAACATTTTCAACACAAAAAAACAGTCCCAGTGGAAACGCAGCCTGAGAAGACAATCTTTTAACACAAAGAATGCCAAGCAAATAAGTCTTAATAGCTCTATTGGTTTCTTTGCTAAATATAGCAATGTACACAAAATGATTTCTGCTTTGGCTTGGTTCAGTAAACCATCCAAATCAGCAACATGGGTTTGGATGGTACCTGCACTGGCAAACAGGCAGTTTGGTTCATTGAACCAACCTCAAACAAATCCTTTTGTTTGTTTGTTTAAAATGTTTGTATCCCTCCCCATATCCTAAGATCTCTGGGCGGCTTACATTAAAAAATCCATATACAAACAAAACATTTATACATGATGCATTAAAACAGTATTAACATGGTATGTATTTAATGTTTTGTTTGCATACTCAAATGTTTTGGTTCCTAACAAAACCCATGCTTTGCCATGAAGCCCAGAAGAACTCTAAGGCTGCATTCACACCAAAGTTTTAATCCAGTTTCAGGCCACTTTCAGAATAGAACATCTCAGCAAAGTGATTTATTATTTTCCTTCCATGTTTCTTTTAAAATCAAAGGTAGATTTTCTGAGTTAGGTAAAGCCAAAACTAAACAGCCTGCCATTTTGCCAGCATGTTATCTCACTCTGAAAGTGGACTGAAGCTGGATTAAAATGTAGGTGTGAAACACAGCCTAACTGGTCCATTGGTCCTCTTGGGCAAGTCCTAGATAGGCCACAGCATGACCAAGCATCCAGTTTATCACCTAACCTACAACAGGAAGAAAATAACTAATTTTTAAATTTCTTCTTCTTAAAAAAAAGAAAAAATCTTGTGAATCAATTCAGACCATTGTGGACATAGATCTGAACAGATCGGTATTACTTTGCTCCTAATTTGGTTCACATCTGCACTGGCCAAAGCAGGCTGGTTCACAACCAAATGATTACTAACAATTTGAGCACATCCCTACCTAAAAATATGTACAACAAACCGAGGGCAGTTAATGTGTAAAAGTTTCTTTCTTTCTTTCTTTCTTTCTTTCTTTCTTTCTTTCTTTCTTTCTTTCTTTCTTTCTTTCTTTCTTTCTTTCTTTCTTTCTTTCTTTCTTTCTTTCTTTCTTTCTTTCTTTCTTTCTTTCTTTCTTTCTTTCTAGTTTAGCCAATTCAGTTACTACAAATTGCTAATATGTTTCTGAAAGTGAAGCAGCTGCTGCAAACAGTTACAAAAAGATACTGTTACTAAAGCTCAGCATTCTTCTAGTCCAGATAGCCTGCTGTCTCTATCAACTGTGCAGAAGTAGTAGGAACTTCATAAGTACTTCCTTGTCTTAAGGATTTTGGTAGATACTTTTGCAGCTTTTGATACCATAGATCAGACTTGCTTCTTGATTGCCTTTGCATGTTGGGAAAGGGAGGCACTCTGTTAAACCGTTTCATACCTACCTGTAGGGACAGTCTGAGAACATAGTGTTAGGTAACCTGCTCTCTTGACCACTAGGATAAAGGGTACTGTAGGGCACTGTTTTAATCCATTAGCGTTCCACATCTCTATGAAGCCCCTGGTAGCTATACCAAGGACTTTTGGAGTGTGATGTCATCAGTATGCTACTGTCACAAAACTCTCTATTTTCCAAACTTCTTAATCTGCTACTCAGAAAGGAATGACACTCCTAGGTTTGGAGAAAATTTAGAACTCATATTGAGGGCATAGAAAGCTATATTTTCTGTTTGCTTACATTCTCTTTTTTTTTGCCTTTAGGTTTATGTTTCCCACAAGTAGCAAGAGTTTACCAGAAAGTTGATGGAGGAAAATTTCTGTTAGTATAATAAAACATTGAACGTAACGTAGGCCAGGAACTATGCTAGCCTAAGTGTGATCATTCTGTGTTAGGTTCTCCTCAAGACATTGATGGGATTGGAGATGTGCATGTTTATGAAACTGTGTGCACAATATTGGTCATTAAGCCTTTGTCCTGACTTCCTTAAGGTACTTGAACCCCTGACAGCTAGCACTGCCTTTCATCATGTACACAGCAGAGTCAGACCTGGCGAAATAGTATGAAGCCCTTAAAGATTTTTACATAGAGTTGGGTGGCTGTGTGTGCATTCTTCTGCTGAAATCCCTTTGTGCCAAGAGCATCTCCCCACTCCATCTTCATCCTTCTTTGGTCCTTAAGAGCCTAACCCTCAGTGAAGTAGACAAGGCCAGTTAGAACTGCATGCTCTGTTGCATGAGCTGGTGGTATGGAGAGTCATTTACCCCGGCACCAATGTGGCATGGAGGCTGCAGCAGCAGGCTATAACCTAGGAGTTCCTGGGTTTGAATCCTTATCCTCCCATTTGCTGAGTGACTGTGGGTTAGTCATCTTTCAGGGTTGTTGTGGGAATAAAATGTACAGGTAGAGAATTGTGTGTGCTTTTAATGCTATAAATATATGCAAATACCTAGATGTCTCAATTTGTCACAGCCATGGGGACCATTTCACTACTGACCTGGGACAGAGAAAGCCCTCTGCTTGGCCTAACAGGTCAACTACTGTAGTCAGCAGGGGGAGCTCCCAGACAGTGCATCTGCACCTCATGGGCCCATTTGTTAACCAGCAATGGCTCCATGCATCCCCTCCCAAGCAGTATAAGCATGGAGCACTTAAAAGTGTTTCACACCTATACTAGTGGCAGAGCTGGTAAAGCTTTGAATGCTCCATGACTAGCACAATGATGTCCTGCATTGCCCTGGTGATGATGCCACATGGGCACACTGACACCATCACTGGAGCTCTGCAATGGCTGCAATAGAGCTCTTTGTACTCTTAAGTAACTTTTGATTGCTGTAGCCCTCCACCAAGTGCAGATGGCTAGAGCATTCTAGCATTTTGTTTCCTAATGAACGGGTAGCTGATTGCATTCCAGCTGTTGCTTCAGGGTCTTGGAGTGACATGAATGGACTTTAATCCCATAGCCAGCTTGCCTAAGACCCTGGTACAGAAAGCCAGAGGAAAAAGTTATAGAAAAGCCCCAGTATGAGGGAACTTCCAGACAGCAGGAACTGCTCAGGCTATGTTTGAACACAAATCCTCTGCAGGGCTCTTCAGCTGAGTCATTCCCTGGATGTGTACTGTTCTTTTACAAGGCTTCTGAGCCCTTCTGATAGAAAGGGTTCCAGCCATCAGATCCTGCTCCTGAATCTCCACCCCCTGACAGAATAAGGAAGACATCAAAAGGCCCTGGCCTTTGCTTAAATGGGGATACACTTTCCCCTTCCCACTTGCAGATGCTCTTGTTTTAATGCATACATTATTGCTTTAATAATGCTTGATTTTAAATGTTGTTACCCATCCAGAGACCTCTAAGTACAGGGTGGGATGGGTGGATAGAGAGAGAGAGAGAGAGATAGAAAGATAGAAGACAGAAGATAGGTGATAGATGATATATAGATGATAGTATATTTCCTCCTGATGAGCCAGGAAAAAAAATTAAGATAGCATAGAGTTTAGGCAGCCAACACAAAGATGCACTTACTTCTCAAGCCTATTTTATTTTCTCTCCTGTTTTAGCAAAGAGAAACTTGGTTCTAACCACTTAGCTTGGAAAGTGAATGTAGTGTAACACTTTGAATTGGATAATTACAAAAGGGAAACATAGTAGCCGGTCCTGTTCCTGGCTCTTGTGCTTGCTTCTGTCTTTCTTTGAGCATTGTAGCAATTTCTGTTCCATCATCAGAAACAGTATTTTTAAAAGCTTTGTTCACATTCTTGCATGCAGACAATGGTTTTAAAAGACTTTTTCGGTTTTCTATGTGAATAATTTTCCCCATTTGTTTGATCTTTTAATAAAAGCACTGCCTTTCAAAAAAACCTGTTCTGCAATGATTCCTTTCCCTGTTTTTCCTTGAGTTCAGCTTATCAATTTAAGTGACTGTGTGGGCCACTGGCACTTGCACATTTGATTTGTAACAGTATGGGTTTAGCTTTGTACCTGCTCCAGGTTCTGCAATTAGTGCAAAATCCAGTGGCCAGGATGCTGAGTAGAAGACCTGCTCATAGATGTACTAGATTTGCATTTAAGCAGTTGGCTACTGGAACTGCATTCTTTAACAAATTATGTTCCCTGTTCCAGACCTGAATGATCACTGAGGCCTTTTCTACACGTTGACTGATCCTGGATTATATACCAGAATCAGGGCCTGCTGTCAACATACTAGGGCTTTCTCAGTGATGGCTCCCAGGTTATGGAACAGTCTCCCCCTCGAGGTGTATCACGCAACCCCGTTTTTCATGTTCAGAAAAGCAGTGAAGACATACCTCTTTGCACTAGCCTTTGGCTAAATAAAGGAACAGCTTTTCCTCCCCACTTTCAGGCACTGTATTGTTTTAGTATGCTCATTTTTATATTTCGTTTTTAACACTGTACCCCACACTGAGACCTTTGGCTATAGGGCAGGATAAAATGCTCAGTCAGTCAGTCAGTGATGCCACAGATCACAGCAGACCCTAGGCAGCATTGGGTGTAGTCTGCATCAGCATAGCTCCTGTTTTGGGATATAGTCTAGAATAAGGTCTTAAAGTTGTACAGGGAATGAATAAGTGCTTTTCTGTGTGTCTGTGTGTAATTTTTATTTTATATATTCTATGGGATTTTAAAAATATGCTTTTTATTTTTACATTTTTGTAATACTTCTAGTTATGTTGTGAACCACCTTGGACATGCTTCTTGAAAGATGGTGTATAAATCATTTTGACATAGGATGTCATCCCAGAGGATTCTATTGCAAGAACCATTAATTGGGTGTCATCTTACAGTTATCTGCCATTGGGCCTTGTTTCTGATGGTACCTAGTACTTCTTGAAGAAATTATTTTTCACTCCAACCTTTCCAGTGGCTATGATTTCTCCTCCGGTACTCACCATTTTTAATCGTGTTTTTATTTAAGTTGATTGTTTTGTTTTTATGTAAACAGCTTTCAAACTTTTATAGAAGTTGTTGTATACAAATATTTTAAATAATTTCTTTGAACAAGTTGCTCTCTCTTTTTTGTGCCTTCTGCCAGATTTGTGTATGTGGGACTTTATCTCTCATTAATTTTCTTTTCAGGTGAATTGAGGTGAATCATCCTTCCATTAATTGAAGATATTTTGCCAGGATAAAGGCTCTGGGTTAAGTAATTCAATCAGTCTTCATTGCAGACATTGATAACTCAGGTAAGAACTGATGTTGCTTTAAGTGTTGAATGATGGGATTGACATTACTAGTATCCTTCTGTCTTGAAAGAACCTGGGCATGAAGGTATAGGGACTTCTGAGTTGCCCAGTCATCAGAATTTCCCTCATAGAAGAAGAAGAGTTGGCTTTTCTACCCCACTTTTTTCACCCATTTAAGGGGATTCATGAAGGTATAGGGACCTCTGAGTTGCCCAGTCATCAGAATTTCCCTTGTAGAAGAAGAAGAGTTGGCTTTTCTACCCCACTTTTTTCACCCATTTAAGGGGATTCAAAGTGGCTGACAAACCTTCTGTTCTTCTTTCCACAACAGCACACCCTGTGGTGTAGGTGGGGCTGTGAGAGCTCAGAAGAGAGCTGTGACTAGTCCAAGGTCACCCAGCTGGCTTCATGAGGGAGGGTGGAATCAAACCCGGTATTTCAGATAAGAGTCAGGCTCCCTAACCACTAGACCAGGGGTAGGCAAACCACGGCTCGAGAGCCACATGCGGCTCATGGGCTCCTTGAGTGTGGCTCTTCCAACTTAGGAGTACCCTAATTAAGTTATTAACAATGTACCTACCTATATATTTTAAGTTTTAAAAATCTGGCTCTCAAAAGGAATTTCAATCGTTGTACTGCTGATATTTGGCTCTTTTGACTAATGAGTTTGCTGACCATGGCACTAGACCAAACTGGCTCACAAGTTGGCTGCAGGAGCTTTTATAAGGCTGACCTGTGCTCCATCTAACCACCTTAGGGACCCCACTCAGTGTATTCCTCCTTTGCTGTTGCCTTTCACAATGTGTTTGTAAGGCAGGGGGGCTATTTTCCTCATAACTGGGGAGATTCAATGATTTTCTATGGCACAGAAAATCAAGGGCATCCTGGGTTTTAGCCTAATTAACCATTTAATGATGGGGTAATGTTGAATTATTTTTCCTCATATAGGCTGCATTCCCAAAGGCACTAAAATCTGGACTGGATTTGGATTCGGCATCCAGGGTTCTCATTAAATTGGCCAGTAGTCTGAATCCAGGAAGTCCCGTTCCCATACCACTGCAGAAATCCCGGGGGCGGGGGGGAGGGACTCCTGGTAAAACAGGACTTCTCCAAACCAGTCCAGATTTTAGTGCTGGAGAAGGAGAGCGAAGGAGGAGAGCTGGCAGCCAGGGCAACCGAGTGAGCGAATGAGCAGGGGGTGCAGGGAGGGGAGGCCACCCCTTGGATGCGGTAGCATCAGAAAGCAGGCAGGTGTGGAATGGAGTTGGGGGGGGGAGAAGTGAGGATGGAAAAGGAAGGAAGGAAGGCAGCTGAGGATGGGGCTTTGCTAAGGCATCATTGGTTGCAGGCAGCTGAGGATCGGAGGAGGAGGAGGAGGCCGGTAGTGGTGGTGGTGGCTGTGGCAGCTCCTGTCCTCAAAAACCACCGTGCCGTTCACTCGTGTGCTTCTGTGCACTTGCAGGTCCCATTTGGGAACAGCCCAATGCGCACTTAGTGCTGTTCCAGCCTCCAACTCAAACCCACAGCAGAACCTGGACCAGAGTAATCCGGATTTGCAGTAGGTGGGAATGCACCCATGCAAATAAATGTTGTGCAACTACAACCAGGAGGTGCTCTATGAAGCTGATGAGCAGGACAGTTAGAGCCATCGAAAAGAAGTTGTTGGGTTTTTTAAGCAGAGGTTCACTGTGGTTTCTGAAAATTACTGCAAGAAGATGTGACAGCAAGAAGCCTGGATAGCTTTAACAAAAGGTTAATTCATGGAGGACAGGCGTATCAATGGCTATTAGAATGACTGGCTAGGTACTGCCTCCAGGTGGAGAGACAGGCAGGAAGCCTCTAAAAGCCATTTGCAGGGATCTGAGAGCAGTGAAGGTTTTGTCTTTGCCTTCCACTTGAGATTTCTATAAGCAATTGGTGGGCCACTGAGTAAGACAAGATGCTGGATTAGATGGGCTGTGGCATGATTCAGCAGGGCCTCTCTTATTTTGGACTAGGATCTTGGGAGAACAAGTTCAAATGCGAGCTTTCTGCCATGACGGTGTCTTGGTGACCTTGCACCCTTTCAGCCATAGCTATCTCAGAAGGAAACATCTACAGAGACTTTGAAGACCTTGGCAGAAAAGTAAAGGAACTGGGAGCACAAGTAGTCTTTTCATCTATCCTTCCGGTGGATGGTCACGATAAAAGTAGAAGGGATAGGATTCTTGAGGTGAACAAGTGGCTACGTCGGTGGTGCCGGCAGCAAGGATTTGGATTTCTGAACCATGGAGAAAACTACCTATATGACGGACTCCTTGCAAGAGATGGGTTGCACCTTACAGGGACAGGAAAGAATGTATTCGGGAAGCGCCTTGCTTCGGTTATTAGGAGAGCTTTAAACTAAAACAAAAGGGGAAGGGTAACAAAAAGTCAAGCAAAAATACTCAGTCAATCAAACCAGGCGATATTCTTACTCCCAGAAATAGTACCGATGAATTTTGTAAGGAAAACAGAGGAGGCAAGCTCGCAATAGATATTAATTACAAACTAAAATGCCTCTACACCAATGCCCAAAGCATGAGAAATAAAAAAGGGGAGCTGGAGATCCTGACCCAGGTAGATAAATATGATGTCATAGGTATTACGGAAACCTGGTGGGATAACACACATGAATGGAACACAAACATTGAAGGCTACAACTTGTTTCTGCGAAACAGACTTAACAAAAGAGGAGGGGGTGTTGCGCTGTATGTTAAAAAAGAAATTGTCTCCTCAGAGGTTCAAGTTTCAGAGAGTGGAAGCTCAGTAGAATCGGTATGGGTAAGAATTCAAGGAGAGAGCAACAGAAAGGATACCATTGTAGGAGTCTATTACAGGCCCCCTGGACAAACAGAAGATATGGATGACCTCTTCCTAGACCAGATGGCTAAACTTTCACGAAAGCATGACATAGTGATTATGGGAGACTTTAACTACCCAGACATTTGTTGGGAATCTCGCTCAGGAAAAAGTCACAAGTCTAATAAGTTCTTATCCTCTCTCGCTGACAATTTCATGTACCAAAAGGTGGTGGAGGAAACAAGAGGATTGGCTATCCTTGATCTAATTCTTACCAACAGAGAGGAAATGGTGGAGGATATCAGAGTTTCTGGGGCATTGGGAGGCAGCGATCATGTTATCCTTGAATTCTGGATAATAAGGGAAGGAAAGCATGAGAGGACTCAGACTTCAAAGTTGGACTTCAGAAGGGCGGATTTTGATGGACTCCGGAGGAGGTTAGGAGGGATCAAATGGTTAAATGTACTAAAGGATAGAAATGTCCAAGAAGGATGGGATATTTTGAGAAATGCAATATTAGAAGCGCAATCATTAACAATTCCTCAAAGAAGGAAGAATGGAAAACATCTAAAGAGACCAGGGTGGATAAACCTAGAACTTAAAAACTTGATAAAAAAGAAAAAAGAAATGTTTAAGAAATGGAAGGAGGGATACATATCTAAGGAGGAATATAATGAAATCAGTACAATCTGCAGGGCAAGTATAAGAAAAGCTAAAGCTAAAAATGAACTGAGGCTTGCAAGAGAGACTAAAAACAATAAAAAAGGGTTTTGGGGATATGTCAACAGCAAAAGAAAAGTCAAAGAGGTTTTGGGAAGTCTGCAGGGAGAGAATGGAGAAGTGATCGAAAGTGATCTTGAGAAGGCAGAGATTCTGAACTCCTATTTTGCATCTGTTTTTTCCAAGAGGGATAATGTACATGCAACAGTCCTTCACTGTACTGATGAAGGACTAGGAGAATCAAGACACAAAATCAACACTGAGAGAGTAAGGGAACGCTTAGCTAACTTAAACGAATTTAAGTCCCCGGGTCCAGATGGATTACATCCTAGGGTACTGAAGGAATTAGCAGAGGTAATTGCTGAACCACTTGCTGTAATCTTTGAGAAGTCATGGAGAACAGGAGAAGTCCCAGACTATTGGAGAAGGGCAAACGTTGTTCCTATCTTCAAAAAAGGGAAGAAGGTAGACCCAGGGAACTACAGGCCTGTTAGCCTGACTTCAATACCAGGAAAGATTCTCGAACAAATTATTAAACATCACATATGTCAGCATTTGGATAGGAATTCAATAATTAACAGTAGTCAACATGGGTTTGTATCAAACAAGTCGTGTCAGACTAACTTGATTTCATTTTATGACAAAATCACTGAATGGGTTGATCAAGGAAATGCAGTAGACATAGTATTTCTTGATTTCAGCAAAGCATTTGACAAAGTATCTCATGCGATCCTCATTGAAAAATTGATCAAATATGGGTTTGACAAGGCAACTATAAGGTGGGTTCAAAACTGGCTTAGTAATCGTACTCAAAGAGTGGCTTTAAATGGCTGCACATCCAAATGGAAGGAAGTGTCAAGTGGAGTACCACAAGGTTCTGTCCTGGGCCCAGTTATGTTTAATGTTTTTATAAACGATCTGGACGAGGGAGTTGAAGGGAAACTGATCAAATTTGCTGATGACACAAAGCTAGGGGGGATTGCAAACACCAGAGAAGAGAGAGAGAGGATTCAAAAAGATTTAGAGAAACTCGAACAATGGGCTGCAACTAATAAAATGGTATTTAACAAAGAAAAATGCAAGGTTCTGCACCTGGGCAAGAAAAATGAAAAAAGCACATATACAATGGGAGGAATTCGGCTGAGCAGCAGCACATGTGAAAAAGACTTGGGTGTCCTGGTAGATCATCAACTGAACATGAGTCAACAGTGCGAGGCAGCTGCAAAAAAGGCAAACGCAATCCTGGGGTGTATTAGGAGAAGCATAGAGTCCAGATCACGTGAAGTTATTATCCCCCTCTACTCTACCTTGGTCAGACCTCATCTGGAGTACTGTGTCCAGTTCTGGTCACCCCAGTTTAAAAAAGACGCTGACAAGCTGGAGCAGGTTCAAAGGAGAGCTACCAAGATGGTGAACGGTCTGCAAACCATGTCCTATGAGGAACGGCTTAAGGAACTAGGAATGTTTAGTCTAACAAAAAGAAGACTGAGAGGAGACATGATAGCTGTCTACAAATACCTCAAGGGTTGTCACAAGGCAGAGGGATCAGCCCTGTTCTCACTCTCTCAAGGAAGGACTAGAAACAATGGGGTGAAACTGCAGGGGAAAAGATTTAGTTTAGATGTTAGGAAAAAAATTCTAACAGTAAGAGTGATCAACCAGTGGAACAGGCTGCCACGGGAGGTGGTTGGTTCCCCTTCGATGGAGGTCTTCAAGCAGAGACTGGACAGCCATCTGTCTGAGATGCTTTAGGAGATCCTGCCTTGAGCAGGGGGTTGGACTCGATGACCCAGGAGGTCCCCTCCAACTCTACCATTCTATGATTCTATGATTCTAAGATTAAAATGGGAAGGAAGAAAAACTATGTCCATCTTTTTAAGCAAATGTAAACGTACTTGAGTTATTTTGCTTTTCAAACTATCAAAAGCCATTTTTCTCTTCATAAACAACAAGCGTGCAGAGTCCTCTTCAGAGTCCACCTTCTAGCCTGTTCCACATAAGCAGTGAAATGGTGTGCATGATAAGGATTAGGGAAGAAGCTAAAATTCTTTAATTATAGCCTAGTATTGAATTGCCAAGACAGAAGGATCCTTGTTTCCTAAAATCGTTCACTTTTGAGATTCCTCTTTCTAGTTATTATTTCTATTATTATTATTTCTCCATTTCCTCAGTAAATTTCCATTGCCAAGTTAATTTCATTCCCCCAGTACAGGTTTTAGCCCTCAGCAGCATGAAACATGACAGGCTGTTTGTGTGGCATTTGGATCTGCGTGTTTTGGCTGGCAGGATCAGGCATAGGGTAAGTATAGGTGAGGAAGGAAGTCATTCCTGCTTCCCCTGACAGGATTATTGTGGCAAGTCTTTGGCAGCAATGAATTTGCTGGAGAGCAGCATAGTACAAGGAGCCTAAAGTTGGCACTTTAGCATTCAGAGTTACTAGAGGGTGACATATCCTGTTTTCTTTGAAGTACGCTGAGTTTCAAAAGTATCCAAAGATTCACCTTTTGACTGTCAAAGTTTGTCATGGAAACCCAGAGTTAAAACAACAAAGAGAAGGATGATGCCTCCCAAATCTGAACCTGAAAAGAGTTACAGTACAGAGATGGTAAAATTGCTATAGAATTGTTTCCCCCGTCCCCATGTTTATTTCTGCTCTGCCCTATATCTCTTTAGGGCAAGTTGCAGTCAAACCCATGAAGTTCAAGTCATTAAATTCAACTGCAGATCAGAATTTAATGCTAACATTTACTGGTGCTATTTTCTTCCCGGCATATATTTCTCTAGAAGATATGCTGTGTCTTAATTTGTTCTTTGATATGCTTTGTATGCACAGTCATTTAATTTGCACCTAAGGTTCACCCTTTGCCTCTTATTTATGTCACCTCACCTCAGCTCTAAAAACTGGATCAGAAAAAAGGTCTGTCAGAGTTGCCTATCTTTGTTTTCTCAAAAAGGAAACACTGATAGTGGGACTCCCTCAGGTGTCACAACTAAAATGGTCAGGTTTGGTAGATACTGGAACAAGCAGGCTTTTAATGTTCAAGAAAGAGTTTCAAAGTATTCTGTGGCATAAAGATGTGGCATACATATATTGCGGATGCTGAGATCATGTGTTGATATGTGGGGGAAAAGAGGCCATTAGTGAGCCGGGTGGCAAAGTCAAAATGTTTGCCATGTATCAAATTAGATTTTTAAAAAGTAATCCGTGCAGAGAGGAGTGTTGTGAAAAGTACCTTGATACAGAATTTGACACGTTCTTTTCTAGAAAATAGCAGAGCCTAATGGTATCCTGAATATACCATAATTTTATTCTGCACCTCTTACCAGAAAGCTCTTAGAGGTTCACAGTCCCACCACAAATGCCTAAAGTAGTCCCAAACTAGGCTATTTCTCCAGGACCCTGCAAGGTAAGCCCTATCTATTTTAGCTAATTTCACTGGTATGAGAAGCCATCTATGCTTAATCTTAAATTGAAGTTCCCTAATTTTAAGATGAGCTGTCCATGCATCATTTTGCTCAAAAATTTTGTTCCAAAAATTCTCTGGGATCTGTTTCACCTTATCTCTTTCCCAGCTGGCTTTAAAACTGGATCTCCCTGGGTCCTGATCCAGTAAATGTGCATAAATGTTAGATGTAAGGCTCCTAGGTTAATCGATGTACTTACTACTTGCTAAAATTTGGTTTGCTCCTTGGTTGCTGATGCCTTCAGCTGACTATTACACCATGCCCTCTTCCTTGCAATCCAGTAGAGCCAATATGCCCATTGTTGTGGTTGGAATATTCCTAATTGTTGAAACCTGGCTGCTTTATGGACATCATAACAGTCAGCAAGCCTTACAAATCCCTCCTGTTTTAGAATATCCCAGACCTGAGCAGGAATGTGAGTCATACCTGGATAATACCTCAAATTAAGAAGTGGGGAAACAGATGGAATCAATTTGGACTATTTTTCCAGGTCTTAAGATCAGTAAGAATTGCCGGGTTCAGCTGCTCTGCCCTGGTAATATCCACTTCTTTAATCAGGCAAGCCCTTCACTCTTACATCGATTCAGGTCTGAAACTGAAGCATACTGACATAGGCTGAGAAATCCTCAACTTCTCCTTCTTACTGTAATTGTTTTTGATACCAATACTGGCTATCCTAGGTCTCCTGGTGTTAAAAACATATGTTCTTATGAATTGAGGACATCATTTAATTGGTGGCTTCAATAGGCAAGCACTGAAATGAAAATAGAATTCTGGGCACAGATAAAAGCTTGATAATTGAAATTCTGCTAAATATAGAGGGTTGTTGTTGTTGTTGTTTAACTCTCCAATACTTAATATCTTTCCTTCAGTCCCTCTCTTAACAGAGATAACCTTATTCTGGATTTAAGATATGAAAATAGCAAATATTTAAGTTTTTTCTTTGAGTTTTCAGGCCAGATACTGTTTGACATTAGGAGGACCATAGGAGGGATATTCCTAAACATTATTTCTGACTTAGACATGTTTATTGGTAAGCCAGAGACCTGGCTGAATTCTGTTGCAGTATTGCTGATCTCTTGTACTGAGCTTAGGGGGTCACTTGTCATTATCAAAATATCGTCAGCAAAAGGTTTCAGTTTTAAGGCTTTTCCCTATAATGAGTATGGGTTGATTCTGAGGTTTTCCCTTATTGTTTGCACTAAAGCCTCCATGAGTAGGTTAAATAGTAAAGTGGATAAGGGTCAGCCCTGTTTAGTCCCTCAAGAGATTTTGATTGAACCTCTTAGGCTCCCATTAACTCTAAACTTCTCTGTATACTCCTGATGTATAGCCTTAATATATTTATAAATTGTGCTCAAAATTTATTTCTTGTAAGCCCTGAATAACGAACTGATGCTCAATGGTATCAAAAGCCTTGTACATGTCAAGGTTCAGGACAGCTAAGAACTTGGAGTACTGACCTTACGGGTTCAAACATGTATCAAGTTGGTACAAATCTATGCTGATCCAGATGAATAACTTCTGAACGAAACATATTCAGCCTTACCGGTAATATGCTAATAGTTCCAGTATTGCCTTCAATACTGGAACTATCCTTCCCAGTATAAGTACTACATTAAACAACTTGGTCATTTTTCCTGTAGTGCTTTTCCATGAGGGTTTTTTTTGGCAAGGCTACCAGAATGGTTTGTAATTTACTAGTCCAGTGGGTCATTTTTGGTTTGAGTTCCCCAGTATGGCTTGTGGGTTTCAGTGACCCTGCACAGCTTAGCTCAGAATTTCACTGCAATGCACTTGCCCCTCTGGGACAGCAAGGCAGTGGTCCTTATAGTACTGATTTTATTTTAATGTTGGGGTGTTCTTAAATTGTAAAAGCTGCGCTGAGCATCACAGGGTGAAAGGAATCTCCTCCTCAGAGAGGGAGAAGAAATTGGTAAGCTCTGGAAATTTCAGTTACAAAATTAGAATACTGCCTCATATGGCAGATCTTGAAAGGAAGTATGTAAAGGGGAAATCTGAGAGCAGCTATGTGAAAGCTGACAATGTTTCATGTCCAGAAGCATAGGAATAATAAAGCAAGGAGGCGCAAGATGAATATATGAGAACACACAAAGAAAACATTTCCCAAGCTGTTGATGCGGCTAAAATCCCCCCTTTAAATTCTGCTTGTTTTACAGTGTTTGTAGGAAAGGCTCAAAGTTCTGGATATTTTCAGATTGCATTTAGGGGTTGGCTTGGGGTTAAGTGTCTCTCAACAGGGCTACCTGCATTGCCAAAGTCAGTAAAAAAGAAAGGTACAAAAGGCATTTTCCAATATTATTTCAGGTGTGAGAGTTACCTCAACACCACCTCTGGAGCTCATATTTTACATTCTGCTAGACCACCTTGTCTGGCAGATGGAGGCATGATGGAAGCTCCAGGAGCTCGTCAATGCTATTTCTCGTCTTAAACTTTTATTTGTCTTATGACGTAAGACTGGAAACGTACCAATTATCTAGCAACACCAAGCATGTCAGCCTCAGGCAACGGGAAGAGAAAAATATACAAAATGGCCACAATTTCATCTTCATCCCGCCTCTGCCTGCTCAGGAATGTGGGACTTCAGTCTCCTTTCACAGCTCACTTACCATCTCACTGCTAAGATAGGTGGCCTGTAATTCCACACCGTGCATGTAAGATGGGAAAGAGGGCGCACCATAGGTTTCCAGGGTCTGTACATTACAAGTTGGTTGTCTAAGATGTACCTCTTTCTCTGGGTTTTCAGCTGAGGAGATAATTCTCTGAGTCCTGCACTGGCTTTATCTGTTCTTCATTTTTCATTTTATGGATTGTCGTAACTCATTAAAGCCTCAGGAAATACAGTAGGATAACAAACAAACAAGTGAGCTTTGGTTTTAATTAAACCTCCAATCCATTATTCTGAGATCTAACCTCATTTTGCACCAGACAGTAGTTTAGCTATCTGAACATGCTTAGCTGGGGAGGCAACAGCTTGGCCCAATGTAATGGTAGACCTTGGTTAGGCTTCTTTTCCCTTCCTAGTACTGTCTAGATATCAGAATAATGGGGCAGTCCAGAGGATGTGGCCCGATTTACTGCACATGCCTATTTTCTGCGGTCCAAGCTTGCTGCACCTTTGTTTATGTTTCTGATATTCGACAGGCCATGATGTTGTATAATAAAAAGGAAATTTGGGATGAAACATAAGCACCTCAAATCCTGAAAAGCAGCACTCTTCACTGCAATATTTTTTGCAGACCTCATTCATTTGGCATCTGCTATAATGTACAGTGGTACCTTGACATACGAGTTTAATTCGTTCCGTAAACCTTGCTCTTATGTCAAATCGCTCGTATCTCAAAGCAATTTTCCCATTAATCCATTCCAGCTCCCAAAACACCACCTCAGTTGTTTTTGTTATGTACTGTACTGTATTTACATACTCTTATCTCAAATCTTGCTCTCATCTCAAAGCAAAATATCACTCACTCGACAGCTTGTATCTCAAAACACTTGTATGTCAGGGCACTTGTATGTCGAGGTACCACTGTATCTCTTCTTTTTTAACTCTTAATATGACACTGTATCATATTACAATGGCGGTACCTGTGCCATTAATGAAGATTGCTGCTTTTTTCCTGTGCTCTTGAAAGGACAGAATCTCTGTGCGTTGCAACCTAAGGAAATTGCAGAGGCGTGTTGTGAGAGTCCTCCACAGTGCTCTGCTGTGCATGAAAGGCACATGATTGTGCATATCCTGCTCCCTTTGGTTGCCCTGATATGCAGCTTGTGTGCCTCTGCTTCAGTCCCACAGCAACCTTAAGGTCCCATATGGATCTTGCCTATGTCTATGGCCGAATCCACACTTACCTGCTGGGAATTATCTGGGGCCATCCTTGTTTCTGCCTATCCACTCTAGCAGTGCAAATGGCAGGCCTTCCTGCAGTTCTCTTGCTGGGACATCCTGATGTTGGATGTCTTATACACTCCTCACTGTGCTTGAGTATCACTTCTGGGGTGTGAGGGTGGGACAACCTTTGAGGTGTGAACCTTCAAACTTTGAAGTTCTGAACCTAAAGGCCCCTCACCTTGCAATAGCAGATGTGGTGCAGGCTTACCATTCCCCATGTCAGTTGTCCACAGTAGGTAGGTCTGGGGAATGGTTCTTGCTTCCTCGAGGATATTCAAGGCAGATCATGGGGTAGATGATGTATTCCTGCCATCCACTTGGAACGGTCCCTGTTGAAAGTGCAGAAGAGTTCTATGATGCATGTTTTCCTAAAGCTAAATAAGCATGAGTCTTTTCAGAGCTTGAGTAGAAGACTTGGGTTGTGAGGATATGTACACAATTTTAATAACGTTTATTTCATGATGTTTTAAATTTAAATCCTATTTTGATTTAAAACATTAATTAGCAGCTTTTAAATGTTAATGTTATTATAATTTTGTGCAACTTTTTAAATATATTAGCATTTAGTTACATTTATTTGCATTTGTAGAGAATTACCTTTTTAAAAAAGAGAAAATGATTTAAGAAAAGAAACTGAAATTGTTTTTTTTTTAAGTCCAAATATTCAGTGTTTATAGTTATATATTTTGAAATAAGGGATATGAGGTCACATCTATGCTCTTTTGAAACTTTCCATATTTCACTGTGTTGTTTATGGGAAGACTGCACATATTGTTAGCACCCTGTTATTATTAAAACAAATTGATAAAGTTACAAAGTTGCTAATTCAGCATGTTTTCATTGCAAGATGTTATTTGTATACCAATATGAATTTTCTGAAACCAGTGGCACATGGGAGAAGAATCAGTGCTATATGTACTATGTCTTAGAGTTCTGTATGTGGTCCTAGAAGAATAGCATATGTTATTTATTTGTGTATATATAATTCAAAAATTGGAAATTGCTTAACTGTAGTAAGGAATTAACAATATACCTATAAATGAAATGGCCCTACTTTGAAAGGACTAATAAAGCTTGCAAGTCTTCACACGTTGTTAATCTCTGTGCTTTACCTTTTTTTAAAAAAATCAGCAAACAGAAAGGTAGGGGAACAAATCCTGCTGTGTAAAGCAGATTTTAACAAGTTGTTTGCAACATATATGACCACTAGATGGAGCTATCTATCAACACAGCGTGCATTGAATTGCTTGGCCACTTTAGGACTGATAGGATTAAGCCTTTAAGAAGCTTGAAATAATTAGGAACCGGATCAGGCTGAAGATGTACCATAGGAACAAATGAGATTATTTGTGCCAAATAGTTCAGAACTGTACATAAATATCTGGATAATTCATGCCATGGAGGCAAAGGCTTGGACCATATCAACAAATCGTCAGTGTAAACAAGGGATTTCATGCGTTAACAAGCCATAGGCACATTGGACAGCTTGCATAAAATAAACTGAAATATGCAAAATATAGATCAGTCTTCTGTGGATTAGATCCAAAGTTGTCCTCACCTGCCAAATGTGTCTGAATTTTCCTCTTCCTTCTCTTCCGCCACCAGAGAGCCACGTCACCTTTCCTGAACTACTCCACAGGTGATATTAGTAAGAAGCTGTGTGTGTGGCTGCAGGAAAAGTAGTTGCTTTGCAAGCAAAGCTTGGATCACTTCCCCTCCCAACTCCTAGCTACCTAGCAGACTTCCATATCATTGTATGCGATAACTGACCAATCCCTAAATCTCATGAGCTACTTGCATTTATGTAATGTTGATTTAAATTATTATATTTATACTTTCTTTTTAAAATATTCACACGTACTGTGTCCTTTGTAACTTCATACAAGGCTGGTTATTATATTTTGGAATGAATTATTCTTTCTTCTGAAACCAATGTCAGGGAAGGGAATGTCTTTGAAATTTGTAATCCTTGCCTGCTGCATGTAGTCTCCGTGTCCCAGATCTGACTAGCACTATTGTGATATAATTATGCTCCTGAGTTACACCTGATATCTTGGAAGAAAAGGCTAAAGTTTATTTTCAAAGGTTATGGATTTGGTTGAGTCATGTCATTGTGCACAGTATACAACAGGAATCCGCAGAAGTCTTCGCTGATATTTATGCAAGTATAAACTAACACGTTCAAGCTTCAAGGAACGGTGTTAAATGCAAGGCAGGAAAAGGTAATGTTTTGACATTTGTCAAAGTGATTGAACAAAACAACTTAGAATTCTGTTGAAATAGTACCTTTTTCCTTGTTCAAGTTGTCTTTGATGGATGAAATAAATTTGAGCTTTTCACTTGGATATTACTGGCTGCCAAAGATTAGCCATATGGATTTTCTTTTGCATTTGAACTCTGCAGAATTGCACAATAGTTTTAATAGACAGGTTTTAAGAGGAGTTAAAACAGAAGTTGAAGGGCTTTTGGCCACAAGAGTGAAGGTCAGGGGAGACAGTGAAAGCAAAGAAACTACTTTGGTTTAGCAGGAGGAGGGCGAGTTCTAGCAACACATCACCTACTCCTTTCATTTGTCTGATAAGAAAAATATCATTACTTTACTTGCAACAAACTAAGTGTCAAATAATCCAACTAGTTTAATTTCTGGTTAAGGTCATGAGTTAATTAAATCTGTGCCTCCTTCTCCCCTTTCTCCTACTTTCCAAATCTGCAAGCTCAGTGAAGTTAACTGAAAGGAGTGTAGTTTCTGATCCATCAAATCTGTCCCAGTTGTGGCTTGCAGGTGGGAGTGGAGCAATTAGTGCACTGCCTTTAGTGCTAAACTACACTTTGATATGTAGTTGATCAAAACACAGTTTGGTGCTTCGTTACTATGTGAGCAGTACTCTCTCCCTTTGTAAGCAAAGTAGTATATTCTTTCCTTCAGGAGTATGTCTCAGCCATAATTTATTAGGTTTCATAGAGTTAAGTCCAGTGCAAAGCTTGATGGGGGTAAGAGTGCAAGAGAAACTCTACTGAATCAGGCCACAAGCCTATCTAATCTAACATCCTGTCTTGCACTGTGCACCACTGATTGCTTCTGGCCATTCTCAAGCAGAAGATGATGTTGAAATTCCTCATCTGCTTTCAGCTCCCTGAAAGTGACCTTTTGAGGCATTTAAAACCCCCCCCCCCATCCCGGAGACCTTGTGTTTCAACAACATCTGGAAAGCCACACTGTGGCTATTACCATTCTGTAAAGACCTGAGGGTTCCTTATTGTTGTAAACCTTTTATACCTATAGCTCCATACACAAAGGCTTATTCTCTGTGACGTATGTATGGGTGTGTTGAAAACTGCACAGCACTAGTCTTGAATAGCTCAGCACATTCTCTCCCCTTCCATCCTCAATTTCTTCATGTGCTGGACTTGGTAGATTTTTGGTCTGATCCAGCAAGGCACTTCTTTTGTTCCCACCTGTTTAAACAATTGGACCCAACCAAACTCACTAACCCGTGTTTATTTATTTCAGGACTGCAGCTTGGACATGTGTATCCTTAAAATAATCCTACCATGGATCGTAAAAGATAATTTCTAGTCAAGTTTTGCAATATATTATAACATCATTTAAGGCTGGATCTACCAAACTACATGTGAAGCGCCATTCAGGAAATGGAGTTTTTCTTCTAGCTCTCTGCTATTGAGACCCCTGTTCTTCCTGAA
Source organism: Aspidoscelis tigris stejnegeri (assembly GCA_023333525.1). Lineage (NCBI taxonomy): Eukaryota > Metazoa > Chordata > Lepidosauria > Squamata > Teiidae > Aspidoscelis > Aspidoscelis tigris. The sequence continues at coordinate 79,176,904 of JALMGA010000003.1, forward strand.
AGCTGTGTAACTGTAGAGTGGCATAAGATGCCATAAAGATGATGTAGTGAAGAGGAAAATTTGACACTAACTCTTATGGAAAAGTCTCTTCTGCTCATGCCTTAGATTCCAACTTTGTGCAGGAATTCATTACTGATGTATCAGTTCTGTTGTTTTTCTTTTTGACAAGACAAATGGTAACCAATTTCTTTGAGTAGGAGGAATTACAAGGTCTAGGATCAACCTTCCCTTCCATTTCCCACTCCTCAAAATAAGCTTTATTTAGTAATGTTTTCCTAATTTGGGGGTCAATATATTGTTTAACATTTTGGAAAAACAATGAAATGGTGTTTTTAAGTTTATAGCTTGAAAGTGTAACCTGTGAGAATACATATTAAAACCTCCTGATACTTTCTGTTTCTCTGCCAGGTTCTTAAACTCAGCTTTTGGTTCTCTTGAACAACCTTTATGAATGAAAATCCTCTTGCACTTTTAACCCTCCTGTGCGCAACCTCCTCCTTTATGCTATTAATCTTCCTCTGAGCTTAAGATCTCCTGTGCATGAGAGTCCTTTATGGAAGGGATTGCAAGCTGAGCATCAAGAGTGCATAGGGGTCCCTCTGAGATCTTATCTGGCACTCACAAAGGTTCTGAATCATTTGCTCACTGCTAGAGGGAAGGACCCATGGGTCCAGGAGCTGCCTTTGTTGCACCCCATTGCCAGTAACTAGTTCAACGAGTGGCATCTTCAAATTCTTGAGTAGACTGATAATTTATACTTCTTCTTGTTCGCTAAAATATAATATGGTTTTTTTTTAAATGTTTATTTTTCAGAATTTGAAGAGATCAGTGGAAAGGAATTATTTGGGGAATCTAGCTCTAATTTATACTATCAGGACATTCTTACAAATTTCGTCAAGACTGCATTTTTATACCAAATACTTAAATGATAATTGTAGATGAGACATAGAATCTTATGAGACCCTTGCCTGTGCTAACTAAAATTCCCCCCCCCCCAGCAATATCTTACCTCCAAGCACAAATTCCTTCCCCACCTTTCCCCTGTGGCTCAGCAGCCCTTCAAATGTAGTAAAACTGGGGCTACTGGGAATGCTGTTCTGTGTAGCTTTCGTCATCCTTATAATACAGTTGCGCACCTTTCATAACACAATGGTTCTATCTGTGGCAACATCCACATTATGCAAACCTAGTCAAGGGGAAGCAGAATCATTGCTGGTGGTTTATTTATTTTATTTATTTGTATTTTTTTCTCACCCTATATCCAAGGGTCTCAGGGCGGGTTACAGCATATAAAATGAACACATTAAGACCAATCATATATTAAACATATTAAAGCCATTGCAGTGTCTGAATGTGGGGAGGAAAAGGCTGTTGCTTTACTGAACCAAGGGCCAGAGTAAAGAGGTGTGTCTTCACAGCTCTTCTAAACACATAGAGTAAAGGTGCCTGATCCACCTCAGGAGGGAGACTATTCCACAGTCTGGGAGCCAATACTGAAAAGGCCCTATCCCGTGTGCCCACTCATTTTGCTGCTGTGAGTGGAGGTACAACCAAGAGAACCTCCCTTCCAGATCTTAGGGCATGGGCAGGTCGATGCTGAAGAGCTGGATATCATCTGCATATTGATGGTTTTCAGTAGCAAGTGATTACTTGCATAACGGGACCTGGCGTGATGCAGTTCTGTATTTTATTATTTATTATTTCTGTTTCTACCCCACTCTATAAATGAAGGTCTCAGAATGGGTTACAATAATATCACAAAAAACACACCAAAAACCAGATATAAGAGTATGACTAAAACAATGACAGTGCCTGTATGGGGATGGGATTTTGTTGCCTCAGCCAAAGGCCTGGGTAAAGAGGTACATCCTCACCTCTCCAAACACATACAATGGGGGTGCCTGATGGACCTCGGAGGGGAGATTATCCCTTAATCGGGGGTGAGGGGCACAACTGTGAATACCCTCCCACATGCTCCCACCTCCTAGCTACTGCAGGTGGTGGGACCACCAAGAGCACCTCACTAGCAGATCTTATGAGAGGGAAATACAATGAAAACCTTCGAAGTGGTATTGGAAAGGAAATAAGAATACTGCAACTGAAGGCCTTGCTGTGTAAACAGGAAGAGCTGGGTTTGTTTTGAGATCATGGCCTAATGTTTGTGAATGAAGAACTACTGGTAGCGGAGAGAGACAGAGGGGATCTTATTGAAACTGTCTCGGCAGAAGAATTGCAAAAAAATGCTTCACGGTTTAAAAGGAGTCATGAAACTGCACATGGAAAGAATGCTGATAAGGAGCAATGGTTTATAGATGGTCTAGGAAAGCAACTATTCTGAGATATGCTGCACCATTTACTAATTAATGATTTTGAATGCACAGGATTTTGAATATTAAATTTTGTGGTCTACACCACCTGTATACTGATGCTCCAAGTATGGAAAATAAACAAGATTAGCTCCTACCTTTCATGCAGGATTCTGGATATGAATTTTGATGAGATCATTTACATGACTGAAGGATATAACTTATTTAAAAATGAACAAGCAGAAATGGAGGAGTTACACTAAAAATACATTACCCAGAAATTATTGCCCATTGAAGAGCACCAGAGTTAAAATATTTAGAGTTTGTAACAGAAACAATGCTGTGGGTTGGTCTTTTACTCACCACCTTACCTAGGATGGGCTGTGGTTAGAGCTTTCTAAAAGAAGAGATTGCAGAATTCACTAGGAAATGGGAAATGTAAATTGTGAGATTCTTTAATTTGTCCTGATATCTGCTGGGAGAGAAACTGATGGCTTCAGGAAATCTTCATAAGAGTTTGCTGCTTCTGAGGATAGAGAAAAGAACAAACATCCTGTGCTCTGAAATATCTGGAAAGATATTGCATAAAAGATCCAATAGCCTTTTTTCTAGGATCTCAGTAGAATAAGTTGCAACAAGACAGATTTTGGTCAAAATAAAAAAGTCATAAGAGCAAACTAGCATTACCTAGGGTACCTCCAGACATAATTTAAAGCATGGATAATCTGGAATAAAATGTGTTTGAATGTGCTTAGTCTGGATTATCCAAATAATGGAACTGTGGCCACACCTTCACTTTAAACCTTCAGCCCGTCTTCTGATTACAACACACACACACACACGTTTTCATTTCTATCTGTTTTATGTGTGGACTTTCCACCCTCCATTTGGACTTTCCAGGTTGGAAAGTCCACAAATAAAATGGATGGTAATGAAGAGGTGTGAGCACTACAATCATAAGACAGACTGAAGAAGGTTTAAAGTCAAGGTGTGACCAGGGCCTAAGTGCTGTCTGGCTGAAGCTTCACTGTGAAGTAAAAGAGCTCCACAGTGAGAACGGAACATCCCCATGTTCTCCCAGTATCTTAACGCAGCAGAGATGGCTCTTCCAACCTCATGGGCAGACGTTCCCTCTCTGCAAGGCCTACTGCTTCCCAGGCGAGGGTGAACTCTCATGAGATTTTGGGTGTTTTTCCACTGTCACTAGAAGTACCCATTAAGTACCCATTAATGGGTACAAAAATGCCTGTTATGACTTCATGACTCTTCTGGGGTGAGATGGAGGTAGTAAATTAACCCAAAGGTTAAATTTTCACTAGATTTGAACTATTAGCACTGAAAAAGAGATTCTATTACCTGTTTTATTATACTGAAATAGCACGGCTGGAGAAAGTCTATTGTCTAAATGAAGCTATAATAAGATTTAACTGAGAATGCTTCAGTGAGTTCAGGGAAGGGGGGAAATTGCTTCAGTACATCCTAGTAAAGATCCTGTTTGAAACAGATGACAGCCGTCATGTTCAGTAATGCATCTATCATCAACTTCATTCTAATTCTTTTAGCTGAACGATTGCATTCAGGCCTGTAGCTTGTCTTGTCAAGTCACCAAGAACTTCATAACTTTGCCATCAAGCATAGAATTGCACCACCTGTTTCTATATCAATGTTCAGCTGCACTTTAATTTTTACTGTTCCTTCACTTAAGTGCTCTGCATGTGGACCTGATTCGGTATTTATTTTTTTTAATAACTTAAAAATCAAGGGTCTGGTCACACCTCATCTGGATAGTTTTTCAGCAGGGCCCAAGTTCAAGATTGGCATGTTCATACCCACAAAACCTAGTGATCACAGTTTGTTTTCTTTTTGTCTATACCTGCAAGTTTCCCCATCCTCAGTCAAATGATGGAGTACCTTTTCTTCTCCACTCCTTCTGTCTTCCTCTGTGGCAGGATGCACTTGTGCCAGTCAATTTTTGGTTACGTGGTGCAGGGAAAGGACAGGCCAGGCTCCCTTTTCTTCACCCTCCAAAGATACTTTCTTTGGAGCGCATTTTTTCTTATTCTCTTTTTCAATCTGTGGAGCTGCAGACATATTCATAACGTCATCCGTTATGAATTTGAGGTGGAGATGCTGAACATTTCCCTTACCTTGCCTCAAAGCCCTAGAAGGATTGTCCCCTCTTGACATGAAAAATCTTAAGACTGTAGGGAACTGGATTTTTAAGTTGCATTAGGAAAAGACAGGGGAGGGAAATCCAGCCAGTTGCAGCATGGGGACAAATGCTGCTAACAAAATATCAAATCAATGTCCTGGAAAATTCAGTCACGTATCAATAGTGAACATTTGTTGCTAGGGAGATATTGCTAGTGTTTGTTTGTTTTCTTCTTTAGAAGGAGTGCATTTTCTAAAAGGGGTGCATGCAAAATCTCCTGTTTGATCACATTCTAACTAATGCTGCATCCAGAAGTTGATTACTTATTCTGCTATATTTGGATATTTAAGGATAAAGCTGCCTTGGTGGTGACCTGGTCATTTCAAAAGAGTTGTTAAGAGATACCCTGATGTTTTGGGGGGAAATTGCTCACTCAGGACACCTGCATTGGGATATTTTTACATACAGTATATGGCTTAAATAAAATACCAGAGCAGTCTGGTGCTTAACATCAAGGAGACCCAGAGTCTAAGTTCTTAATAGGAAAAATGGTTTTTATTAATAATCAGTATTGAATAAAAATTTATGAGGGCACTACACAGAGTGCTTCAAATAAGCAAAACAGATTCCCAGCAGGGCAACAGCTTGGCTGGCAATCTGCAGATATAGGGTGTTTTCCCACTATCACTAAAAGTACCCATTACGTACTCATAAATGGGTATGTAATGGCATTTTTGTGCCCATTAATGGGTACTTAATGGGTACTTTTAGTGACAGTGGAAAAACACCCATATAGAAAGAGGAGAAAAGCCTATCCTAAGATCCTCTGCTATAATTCGACTCGCTCTCACCCATGTAGATTCTCAGAAGACACATGGAATGCAGGTTTTCTTCAGAATGCAGTGAAGGTCCAGATGCAGCTGGGAAAAACAGGAGCAGGCTCTCTGTCTCCAAGGCAGAACAGACTGGTGCAGGATTGTGTGGAAGCTGGCTGTGGCTCTCTGGAGACATGGCAGGCAGGATGCTTTGTGCAGGATTAGAGGTCAAAGCTGCCCAGCAGGCAAATGGTTGGCAGGGACAGTGGTTTCAGCGTTAGTGATTTCAGCAAGCAGGTTTCAGCTCATGATTCAGTATGCCAGCAGTGGAAGTGACAGACCTCGGGAACAGGACCACATCTCTATGGGTTCAGAGGCCTGCTTTTATTCACGGCTCTACCAATGAGATTTCAAGACAGGAAACTTGAATCTGGGCAGGCGCAGAGCCAAATTTATAAGGAGTCCCATCGGCTGCCTGGTTGTCTATGAGTGATTCAAGCACTTAAGATCAGCATCTGTCTCCAGCTGTGCATCCTAAACAAAAGGCTTTAATTTTGGCAAACCCAGATGCTTAGGTGTTGATGATGTCCCATCAAGGTGTACCGATCAGATCTGCATACATAAGCCAAAGTAGTGGTCTTTTGTTCCAGCATTGCCAGGAAGCTCTGAAAGCATACTTTAGAGGCATTATTTTTCTACTCATAACTCCTGGCATCCAGTTTTATGCATTTTGATACGCCTACCTTGGAATTATGATATTCAGCTAATAAATGCCAACAATCACATTTGCCATAAAGGCTATAAGGAAGCCTTACTTGTCAGTGTCTCAGAGAGAAGAGAGTGTTTGGGTGTGTGTGTGCAGGCTACATAGTATAGGGACAATAAAGTTGCAGGAGAGGACGAGACAATGAAATAGTTGATTGGATTACAATGAGACTTCTGCAGAAGCTTTTCATCTGATATTAGCTCTTTCTTCAGTTTGAGAAGCTCAAATGTTCTGTTCCTGCAGCAGCCAACAAAAGCAAGAATGCATCAGATAAAGTATGTGCCATTGCCATTCATGACTGATGATCCCTTGGCCTCAGAAGGAGCAGGCTGGTCTCAGCTACAGCTGCATGCACACACACCTTTAGCTCAGATTGAAATATATTTCTAGATTGATGTGGTTTCCATTTGTGTGACATTTTGGGCGAATCTAGTTCTGTGCAAACTGTGGTACAATTATATCTATAACAGCTGCCTAAGCTTAGTCAGAAGATAAAGATTTAGTATTAAGTTGATGAGATTATCAGTAATGGTTAATGTACACAAATATATTCTGTGTCAAGAAGATTCTTGACTAACACCTCTGTTGTATTTGATGACCAGAGGCTGTGTTCAGAAATAGCAAAAGGGGCACCTCAGAGGTTCACCAGAGACAGCTTCATGTGTGGTCCTCATATTTCCAAGACTTCTCTAATCCACCTTTTCTATCACAGAATGTTCAGAAAAGAGGGGAGGGGAAGGCTGTTGTGTGAACAATCCCACTTCAAAGCCTTTTCTAAGCTGCCTCAGAGATCAGAGCCTAAGTAAATCAATTGGAAGTATGATTCTATCCAAGATACTTCTACCTGATAAAGGCCCCAAGATAGACTGCTTTTGCAATGGGTGATTCAATGATGCACCTTTTGATTCATGATGCCCCCCTGGGGAAATTCTGATACTACTGACTATCATTTCCACTCAGCAGTCAGTTATTTTTTTCCTAATGCGTGTGGTGATGACACTCATTCTATGTAGCATGTTCAGCCTGCTAACTAAATGAGCCCTGAGAGGAATGAAGAACACACAGTCATTTAATTAATTAGTTATATCTTCAAATATTGAATGGGTGAGATTTTAATTGCATCAAATCCCGTATGGGAATGAGGCAGTAGTTTTGTTTTGTTTTTTTCCAGAGAGCCCCAAATCCCATTTAGAGAGCAGTCTGAAGAATCCAAAATGTAATAAATCCCATTGATTTCAGTCAAGCTCACATCATAATGTTTTCCCTGGCTCATTTAATTAATAGTAGTAGTTAGAACTTGATGATCTATGTGTGTAAAGGAATTTATATTTGTTTCAGTGGAATAAAGATAGGGGCAGTATGGTGACTTTGATGTTAAAGTAATGTGAGGTCTGTTGTTGTGTCAATTTTTATATCTTAAAAAATGGAAGTGGCCAGTTTTTAACAGAGCCTGAAAGATTTGTACTAAGAATGACTGCGGTTTGTATTGAATTAGTAAAGATACTAGGGTGTGCTGGATGTTTCAGTTGGACTAGCATGTACCTCAGATACGTGAGAAGAAATTCAGCATAAAATTATTTTCTGCAATAATAGTTCACCTGATTTACTGTAGCTAAAATTAGAAGAGCACGCAGCCCTTGGATTGTTGACATGCAACACCATAAATTCCTCCTTAATCTTTCTTTACATTGTTGCAAAGCCTTTTTTCATTACATTGGGTTGTATACAGGGTTTTGATTTGCAAATGGAAAAATGTGTTTCTTGAACAAGCATCTTCCTGAAATAGAAATTCCAGGCGAGTGCCCCATGCTTAGCTCAATTTTTTTTTAAAAAAAAATATATATAAGCTTTGTGATAGTGAAGCCTTAGATTCAGTTAAAGCCTGAGTATATAAAGAAAGATTGCTAAAATGTCACAGTAATGAAAAGTCAGAAAATAAATTATAGCTGTTATTAATTTTGAATTGTATTCAAACATAGAAATTTGTAGCACAGACAAAGGCTGATTACAAAGAGATAAAATTCAATTTTATTCTAGGGTAATTGTTTTATGTATTTTACATTTATTTATAAGATTAGATAAAGGCTTGGAATTCTCAATATAAATCACAGTATGGTCCCAATAGATGCCAAGGTCAGACCATGAAAAGCCCTTCACTTAGAAAACATATTACTTTTGAGCGAAGTACAAAGTGAATAAAATGAGATGGGAAGACTGTTGCCCTCCAGCTGACATATATTTAGGTTTTATTACAACTTATGAAATGAGGTTGTCTGAATGTATTGCCTAGCAGAGAATTGCACTGTCATCCTTCCTATCGTACTTTTTTACATAATGGTTTTGCTATCACACAGCCAGTAAACTGTGGTTCCTTCACTGAATGTTATCTCAGTGTAATGCTATAGTGTTGTATGGACTCCTAGGGCGAGTTCCCGTTACCACTTAAAACTGTTTAAAAACAGTTTGGATCCTCGTCATCCCCATTCTCAATTAGTTTCAGGAGTATTTTGAGGATTATTTGGCTTTAAAATGGAATAAATAAACACCAGAATTTTCCAGTGTTTTTTCCGCTTTTGCTTTTAAAACGTTTCTTCCTTAGTGCAGTGGGAATGCTAGAATATTTCCCTATACCAAGGGTCGGCAAAGCGTGGCTTGCGAGCCACATGTGGCTCTTTGGGCCCTTGAGTGTGGCTCTTCTGTGCGGGCGCGCATGGTGAAACCTATAGCCCACTCGCAACTCATGGCTGAGACTGCCTGACCACCCAATCACCCAGCATCATCATCCAGCCTTCCTGGAAACATACAGTAGAGCTAAGGGTGGGCTAAAACCTCCCACCTTGCCCTCAGCTTGACAGTCCTACCAATAAGAGCCTGCTAAAGCCTCAGCTCCTCCCCTCAAAACTGTAACAGGGGCTCACTCAGCCCACGCTCTTTCCGTTTTGGTTGACTCGGCTGTGAAGGAAAATAAAGGTACGCCCCCCTTCCCCCACTGCCGCTAAGAACCCCCAGCACCCCCCAGCCCTAAAGCTTATCCTGGCATCCCCCTTGCTTACCCCTGCTCCCCCACCCGCATCTCTACATCCCCCGTATCTCCGTTCTCCTGCCTGCCACCCCTCTCACCCCACTGTCTCTCCCCCAGCCTCCCTCTCTGCTTTCCTCCCCCTCTTGCCTTTCCCCCCACCACTGCCACCCTCACCATATTCCATTCTCTGATGCCTCCCTTCTTCCCCGCCCCCCCCCCCCGGGTTCCCCACAGAGTGCCACCTGTCCCCGCCGGCTGAGAGGAGGATGCACAACCTGCGGGGTCCCTGGAGCCATCCTGCCTCTGCGGGCAGTTGCTTATTCTGCCACCAGGCCCCCCATAGTGGGTATCCACCCTGCCTCTTGATGGAGGACTTCAGGAGGCCACGCTGGGAATCAGCACCAGGCAGGCTGATACCCGATGGGGCCTTCTGAAGTCCTCATGGAGAAATGAGCCGGGCTGCATCGGGAGTCAGCGAGAAGCTGGGCCATTTCTCCATGAAGGCTGCAGAAGGCCCCATTGGGTATCGGCCCTGCCAGGCACTGATTCCCAGTGCGGCCTACTGAAGCTCTCATGGAGAAAAGCCCCAGCCTCTCGCTGACTCCTGATGCAGCCCGGCTCGTTTCTCCATGAGGTCTTCAGTAGCCTGAGAGAGGTAGACAGAGAGAGACGGGGGGGTGGGGGGTGGGGAGGAGAAAGACAGAGAGAAGGAGGGAGAGGGAGAGGGAAAGGGAGAAAGACAGAGAGATGGAGAGAGAAGGAGAAAGATGGGGGAGGGCCTTCCCACTTCACTTTTCTTCTTTCCTTCCCACTTCACTCTCCTTCTTCCCTTCCTCCCTTCACTCTCCTCCTTCCCTCCCTCTCCCCTCCCCTCCCTTCCCTTCCCTTCCTTCCCCTCCCCTCCTTCCTCTGGTTGCTTTGAGAGAAAAACTTCTGTTTTCTCTTAAATAAAGAGTGTCGCCTGAATTAAAAAAGCAAGGAATTATTTATTTCGAATGCATTCGGGGAGGGGACGAGGGAAAAGAGGAGACTGTAAAGTGATAAGAAGACTGTAACCCTTTTGTTTTACAGACAGACTAAGCTCAGCTTGTGAGTGCAGAATTTATGTGCCATTCTGTGTGTGAGCTGTTTGAGCTGAAGAGCAATATATTTTGCATAGTTAAGTTTAAAAGTTTGCTGTGAAGGGAACCGTACTGCAGGTGTATAAAGGTTTTTCAGTATTAGCCAGAGCTGGAATGAGGTAGTATGTGAACTGGATTTCCAAAGGCCAATGAAGAACCCATGTGGTTACAGCTTATGGGTGGTTTGCTGTATATTTAAGAAGCTCTTTTTTGAAGTTATTTCTGTTACTTGTTGCTTATGAATCTGGGGCTGTGTTCACATTTAAGTTTTAATCCAGCTTCAGTGCATTTTCTGAGTGAGATAATACGTCAGCATAGTCTCAAGCTGTTTTCTTTCTGCATTATCTAATGTGGAAAAGCCATCTTTAGATTGGATAAAGAGGACAAAAAATGATTATTCACTTTACTGATATATTCTGTCACTTGGAAAATGGTCTCAAACTGGATTAAAACTCAGGTTTGAACGCAGCCTAACAGCTTATTTTCAAGCATCTGTGCAGGTCCTAGCCCTCACAGTGAGTAATGTGTGAGGAAAGATGCTGGACTAGATGGGCTGTGGCCTGCAGTACTTTGATAAGCCAATATGTGAGTGTGGATATGCATGCAGAAAAAGCAGGTTTATATTGTTATTCATTTCATGAGTTCAGTTCAGTTCAATTCATAAATTAGTTTTTCTTCTTTATCTTTCTGTGCCCTGGATCCGCTCCATGACCTCAGTGGCACTGCCCACCTCAATTCAGCTCTCAGAAGAAATTTCAATTGTTGAACTGTTGATATTTGGTTCCCTTGCCTACCCTTGCCCTATACAACAGACTATTGTTTCAATGTAACAATTCAGCCACTTCACACCTGATAACAATTTCCTTTACCACCCACGCAAGCCTAAAGATTAAGGAAATCGCAATCCTGTGCAGTTCTGGCTGTTTAAAAAGGGGAAGCTGCTGCAGGAACTGGGAGATGTGTGTATGTTGAAGTGTGTGTGCGCAGAGCAAGCCAGTCAGCCAGGGTGCTTTTTTTATTTATTTATTTGGAGGGAACCCCTGCTGGGGATGGTGGCTATGGAGGTGGAGCGGGCAAACGGGGCTTGAATTGCCACTTCCCCAAACCATTTTTGGATGTTTTTTTAAGTGTTTAGAGTGGGGACACAAAATCGGGGTTGAATCTAATTGCCACATGCTGTTTGCTTCCTTTTAACATGCTTCACATATCGATGTAAATCTCGATGTATATTGCGCTTTATCCTTGAATGGGAACTCGCACCTATAGTGACATTTAACTGAATCTTTTTTCCATTGGACTACTGGCTTAAATTGGTAACTGGGCCTTTGTAATTATTCCTCAATTTCAAATGTTCAAAAAAACACACCCAATTATTTAAACAGCATGGTTCTGCATTACCTAGCAGATTATGGAACCAAACCATTGTGCCATGTGTGTGATGGCTTCATATTTAGTTCAGCATGGCATTGCTATTACCTTTGGATGCCACAGAGTTGTATGTGATGTCTGATGATTCTGTGGATAAATTCTCACAATTTTGGCACATTTTAGAAAGTATTAACTTTTCCAAGGAAATTTCATTAGCAGGTTTCCTTTCATCCATCCCCTTTGTTTTGTGATCTTCCCATTTTCTGATGTCATTTTCCCCCTATAATACAGTATGAGCAATGGTGTTCCTTCTTATCTCCCTTTGGACCAGGAAAACAGCCTGGATAGTTCAGCAGACAATGAGGGCTTATCTGTACTCTTATATACTGAATTTGGGCAGACGTCTATCAAAGGTTAGTTGAACTAACTTGAATTGTGGCTTGAGCTACACTTAATATTAGAAGTGTCTGTATTTCAATAGTAGAGGAAACTGCCCAAAAAGCTGAGGGTTGCTGGTTTGATTCCCAGTCTCCCTCCAGAAGTAGGCAGTGCCAAACCACTTCTGTATCTCTGCCAAGAAACTTACATAAAGATGCCCATGGAAGTACCCATGTAGTCAGCCAGGAATTGGTTCACAATAACATAATATTCCTGAAGCATTTTGAGCCAAGAAAATGGCTTTTTCCTTCAACAGTGTTCACACTTATGGTGCCTCCAAACATGTTTACAGCTTTGCAGGCGCTGTGATTCCACTGACCATGTGACCAGAAAGGCAGCAGAAGAATTCCAAAGTAAAAACTTGCTGAAATTCTTCTCTGTTCCTGTGGATGATTGGACAATAGGAAGGCACTGTGAAGGGACTCATCCGTCCTTGCATAGCTTCCATTTGTCCCAGAGGGGCTCTTTCCAGCATAGGTTTTATATTTTCAGTCTTATTATCTCCTCCTCTCCACAGCAGTGCAATGCAATGCAATTGACCGTCCCTTTTTGTTAGTCACAAACAAGGTGTTTTCACTGAGTGTAAAAATGGCTTTTTAACTGTATTTTATCCACTTGGTTAAGTAATGTGGAAGAAAAATATTGTGTTCTTTTCACTCCAGATGCTTATTGGTGGCACACTAAAACAGGTGAATGGTACTTTTCTAGGGGCAAACAGGCTTGATATTTTGCTTGTGACTGTAAAAGGACATGTAGGAAGACAATGAAGATGCTGATATTATTTTCTGCATGACATTTTCCCATGTTTGCCACTCTTTTTAAAAAACACTAGAGCAATTAATACATTTATACTTTTTTCTCTTTACCACCATCATATAGTTGTTTCTTTCCTTTTCTCTTTTAAGCTTTATTATTATACTCGGTACAGTGATTCAACAAGAAAAAAATAACTATATTATGAATTAGCTAGGAAGGTTCACAGATACTGGCAGGCAAGTTCAGATAGCGAAGAAGGGTGTAACTAGTAAAACCAAAGTGAAAAGCTTAATTGTTGACTAGGGATAGGAGAACTGCTGAAAGCAGTTAAATATCCAGCCTAGCTAAGAATCTTTTTACCTGATGTAAACTGGTATTGCTTAATTAAGATCTTAGGATAGAATCTGCAAGGGCGATAAAAAGGAAAAGGAAAAAGACAAGAGAATCAGATCCCAGATCCCGATAAAGCTGGGAGGAAAGGCTCCAGAAGAAAGGTATCAGGAGAGTGCCAGGAAGAAGGACTGCAAAGGCAAAATTGGTAATTTTTTATTGTGGACCAAGGTATGACTGAGGTTGAGCTTGGGAGGAGTTTTTATATGGGGAAGTTATTCTACTGAAGAAGCTTCAAGTTCTTTTTCCTATTTTGGAAGGTTTTGCTACTGTTTTGTATTTTTGTGTTTTATGTTTGTACGTTTGTAAGCTCATGCCTCACTTTATTGCAAAGTATGTGATGCTTTTTAAGCAGAAGACTTTTTTGTTACTTCTTATGGTGAAAATAAAACTGTTTTTGTATTTTGCTAAACCTCAAGTGCACTCAAAAGTTTAAAGAAAGCATATTTAATCCAAAACAATACAACAAGAAGGTTTATAACCCCTTCCTTTTTTATGTGCTTTTCTTCTCCGTGCGATTAATTTTAAAAATAATAATAATAAATTTGTGGGAAAACTTTAGAGGAGAGAAGGGGAGGTGCCTCATGAACTCCCCATGTGCAGATTGGCTGAAAGGAAAGCCTTGACCCGTGTACCACAGCACAGCCCCCAACTCACAGCTGTGGAAGCCAAGATGTCCTGGCATGCCAGGACGGGCTGAGTCATGTAAAAATGAGGTCTCCGGTTAAGATGGTTTAATGGGGGTAAGCCAGCTTGGAAAATGAGTTAAATAAAAATAGTGTGAGTAACACAACCTGAAGATTACTTGAGGTTGTCCTAAACTACTAGCGTGACCAGGGCCAAAGTGATTCAGAAAGTGCCTTGTATTAGACTTGTTTCTGCCCCCAAAAGTTAGAATGTTAACTCGTGTTCTATAAAGGCCACTATAATTACAAAAATAGCAATAATTTTATTTTAACCCATTCTGCCATCTTTCAATTTAATTACCAACTACCACCCATTTTGTTGCATGTCTAGAGTAGACCCAAGATTACAGAAACATAGCAAGTTTTGCTGAAGTACATCTGGTCAGTCCATTTGGAAACAGGCAGGGCTATTTGCAGGTATTTGAGAGCAGATAGCCCACCATGTGAGTCAGGATGCTGATCTAGATGGGCTGTGGGCTGATCCAGCAGGGCTTTGTTATGTTTTTAAACCAAGCTTGTATAGCTTGACAGAAGAAGAGTAATGTAAAGATATATGGAAAACAGTGGGAGAAGACTGCAACTATTGGAGAATAAGCTTTATGGTTCTGAGCTGATTTTGAGGCAAGCAGAAGGTACATCATTTTATGGTCTTCAGAACAACTTGTCCTGTTGGGAACTTATGAATCTCTGTTGCATTATAAAAGCTAGAAATAATAGTGGGGTGTCATTGTTACTTCCATACTGCACTGAAGGTGACTGCCTGTGCGAAAACACTAGGCAGCATTAATTAAAATACAGTTTTCCCCTTGAAATGTAATTTGATCCATTCCTTTCCCATCGTGGTAAGGCTAATATTTGCCTCTATCTTGTTTTTTAGCGATTTGAAGTGATATTACTGTGTGTGAAGGTTACTAAATAATAAAGTTATGATCTGGTTCACTTTTTCCTTTTTTCCAGTTTATTTCAGTTTCCAAAAAAGACCTTTGTGAACAATAGCAAACATTCTCTTTTTATTATTTTATACAAAGGTCCGGCATATTACAGATCTGATTTTGAAAAGTCCTTGCTTATCTTTTCCTTCCCACAGTCATTATAACAGAGCTATTAAACTAAGGCTGCATTAGTTGCTCATTCTGTTATATTTTGATATTCCATTATAAAGCATAGATATCCTGAAATACTCATGCTTTATTCTGGAATACCCAGATATAGTGGCCTGTTTTCATATAGATGATCAGGATGACCCAGCATGCCCTGGGATGGAGCATCTGCACACCACAGTTCCAGAGTGGCCCAGAAGCATCTACAGCCATGTCTTTACCTGTGAAGCAGTAAAACTGGCTCCAAAGCTTTACTGAGAGCTCCTAGGGAACTCTTGGTAAACTCCTGAATGCAGCAATTGGGCAGTTCCAGGTATCAGATGCATTAGATGTCTTGCAGGAGCAAATGCCAGGAAGGTAAGGGCACAGGCTTGCCTCACAGTTTTGCCCTGCTGTCTGACTGTGAAATATAATTGCAGGATCTAAATAGGATCTCAGATTAGATGGATATTGCAGCAATATCCTAAAGCTTTGGTTCTCAGAAGAAACCTGAAACACGGCATAACAGCCCCAAAATTGCTATGAATGAGATTTTACTATTGCCATCCGGAGGAGTGAAAAATATCCAGACAGGGTGAAAAATATGAGGGTAATCTGAATCCGCATTCAATTTGACAGACTCATTTAATGCTTCTTCTCTGTAGCTGGACAGGTCTATTGCAACTGTGGACTATTCTCAACTGTTAAACTGCACAAGAACTAATGAGAATGCATGGACCTATCAGAATATACTTCACGTGGATTATGCAGGGAGGAGATGAACACTTGAACAGAAGTATCTCACCACGGTCATGTCACAAAAATGCTAAAATATGGAGTATCAACTGTGTATCTACGTGAATTATTTTTCCTCCAAACCCACTTTACTTTGGACTATTAGTAAAATGTTCGTTTCTAAAGCAATGTCTGAAGGCATCCTAAATCGTAAGACCTTTCAAACATTTTTAAACACCTGCAGTTACAAAAAACTATTTGTGACATACAGTTTAACATTAATTTAAGCACATGCAGGGAGGAGGAGGAATATGGAAATCTACTCAACTCCATAACTCTGCCAGTATCATCTGAGATTCTGGAGCTGACCAGTGTAGGTTGCGTTATAAAATACAACCTGTGGCAAAGACACAGGAATGATGGCATTCAACCTCCTTGATGCTAGAAAGCCTACTCCAGATAATGTACAAGCCAGATCTGTGTACCAGCACTCTGTTCAACCTGAATGCATAACTGGAATATGGTAGAAACTCAGAGTACTTCTGGAGAACTTTTTGTAAGAGTGGAATTGTTTATTGAAAAGATGGCCAGCAATCACTTCTGATGGAAGCTTTGTCCAAATCACAGTTCTAGTTTATAAGTAGAAGCCATGAAATAAAGAGCATGAAGCATTTTTTAAAGAAAAAGATGACATAAATGGTCAAATCTTTTTGCAGATGTCTTGTTAGCACCTGTTCTAAGATTTTATCAATTAATTTTTGACCTTTTGATATCCCAATAAATTATTCTACCTCTATAGAAATGCGAGTGCTTTTGTGCCGGAATGTGTTGTTACATCAAAACTTGGCATGAATGTCAGTACTAAGAAAACAGTCTGTTTGTTCCCTGGGGAAACTATTCCATAAGCTAACTTTGCTTTTATATGCAGTACCCTCCTAGATTAAGTGATTTAGTTTAGCTTGGCCTGAGGCAAAACGTTTCAGGATATTTAAGAAGATCCTGGTACCTGACGAACACCACAAAAAGAGAGGTATGTTCTAACTTTGTCTCCCTATCAGCTGATTTTGTTACCTCTGTTATATTCTATAAACATTTAAAATATTATTTCTGTTTCCCCATACAGAAGGGTAAGGGCCAAAGTTGATTTGGCTTCCTGCCAATTCCAGCATTTAATATAATTTTGTTTACCATTGAAGTATTTTTAGCCAGTGTATGTGTGTGTTTAAACTTATTTCCAATGCTTCCATTTTGATTTCTTAAGTTCAGATCAAATTCTCGAAAATCTTTAATTAATTTTGAAGTTTCTACATTTCAGGAGGCATTCTGAGAAGACAAAAGATACAATAGTCCCTTGATTTATGCTGGGTTCCATTCTGGAAAAAGACTGTGTTCACTGAATCTGTATAAATGAAGCTACTGATTTCACTATAAAATAGGGAGTTAGGGAATTTGCCTTACATTGGGCATTGACGATTACACTGATTTACACTGAGAAGCTAATTCCCTATTTAGAAGAGAGAGTTGGGGACTCGGAGTGACTGACAAAGCTTTCTCTTCTCCCCACAACAGAAGACCCTGTGAGGTAGGTGAGGCTCTGAGAGCTCAAAAGAGAGCCGTGACTAGCCCAAAACCATCCAGCTGGCTTTGTGGGGGAGTGCAGAATCGAACCCAGTATTCCCAGATAAGAGTCCAGCTCCCTAAACACTAGACCAAACTGGCTCCCTGGATGAAAGAAATCTGCCTTAAAAGGGACATAGTATAGGCATCTCAGATGGAGGGCAATATTAAGCATACACAGATTCCAAGCCAAGGGACCTGCAGCACAGAGCACCCAACCCCAGAGACATAAAGTGCAATGTTGAACCAAATAGATGCATTCTGAAGGCTGCACCA
Source organism: Aspidoscelis tigris stejnegeri (assembly GCA_023333525.1). Lineage (NCBI taxonomy): Eukaryota > Metazoa > Chordata > Lepidosauria > Squamata > Teiidae > Aspidoscelis > Aspidoscelis tigris. The sequence continues at coordinate 79,194,431 of JALMGA010000003.1, forward strand.
GTGTCCCCCCCCCCCCCACCAAAACACACACACAGTTTTTCATGGTTTACAAGGCTAAAACTCACAAATAGGGTAAGCAGAATTTTGAGGCAGTCCATTTACTCCACTGGAACTACTCTTAAGATACATGCTTACTTAAGATATAGTTCTGACACATGTAGTGGGAATAAAAGGAATCTGGATCAAAAAGGGGTTGACCATTTGAAGCATGGAACTGGTCCCTACATGGAATCTATCTTAGCTACCTAAGACAGACATGTTGAGAGCAACTTACCTGTCCTGGAACACTTTAATATATACAAATCTTTTGCTTGCTCCAGTTTCCTCCCAAACATTGGCCTTCACATCTTGAATGCCCATTTTGGGATATAAGAGTATGTCCTTGTCCCTGCCAATGTCAATTAAGAATTGAATTATGTGTGTGTGTTTGCTATATGAATGTGTTGCTGACACTATGATCACTAAGATAGTCTCTGAATTCACTACCCATCTGAAGGAAGAGGTCTGAGGTATATATTCCATTCTGTGGTTTTGAATAGTTTGGCTGCTGTTGAGGTCTGGGGTGACCTGACCTTGCACTGCTGAATAATAGTGGGGAATATTTAGCCAGACTTTGTTCTGCTATTTAAGCTTGGATCAATGTGTTGAAGTTATCCCTATCCAAGAAGGGCTGAAGTTAGCAAACCAGTCAGAGGTGGAGTAGACACACTCAATAGTACAATCAGATTATGTTCTTTCTTGGGAAAAACAACCTCATCCAGAATCAGGGGCTCCTTCACTTAATATAATGAGGATCCTGTGACACATGGTACCTCCATCTTTTCTAGATTCAGAGCCTTGTTGATCTTTAATTTTCAGTAAGGTCTACCACTTCTCTTTGTCATCACTACATGCTGTAATTCTTTCTAGAAAACAGGAGCTCAAGCTTAAGGACTTTGCCCGAAGAAATCGTTCAGTTTCTCTACAATTTCCTTCTTAGCAGACCTGTGACTCCCTCATTATTCCAGTGGTCAGTTGTTTCTCTGATGAGCTTACTGCTTCAAATGTATTTGAATAATTTTTTACCAGTTTTTACAATTTCGACAATATGCATTTCAAAAAATTTTTTTTACTTCTCTCTTTATCTCTTTGCATTTCTTTTGCCAAAGTTTATGTTCCTTTTTGATTTCTTTATTAGGACAAGCCTCCAACTTTCTAAAAGATGCTTTCTTGTACCTAGTTGCTTCTCTTATGATGATGGATTCCTCTTTTTGCATCTGGGTCTTAATTTTAGGCCCTTCCAGAAGGCCTAGTGTGCAGAGAAGGGGATAACAGGTTACAAAGTGTGGAGAGAGATCAGACCGATGTTGAGTATATATAATATGTATTATCTTTGGAAGTTTTTAGGAAGGTATAAACAAAATTGGCTATTTACAGCTAAAAAAATGAAGTCATCTGTTCCATCCTGCCACTCTAGGGGAGCATCTTCATGGTCTCTTTTTGCTTCTCTCTTGCATTGGATTTTAAAAATGCAGGTTGTAATTTGAAATAAAGCATCCCCATGTGGTTTGGGGCAACGCGGATATAAAACGTACTTTCCTGTCCCCATGGAAGCAGCTTTTTGTGAGCCCACATCTTTTTCTCCCCCTACCCCACCCACTGGAGCAATGACAGGCTCCCTTCAGCTGTCATCCAGCTCCCTGCATTCATGTAAAGCAGTTCTTTTAGCGCATAAGCAAAACAGCAATCTGCCCCTTTCTTTCACAGTGGAGGCTGCATTATTAGGAAGGGAGAGGGATTCCTTACCTTCCTTTCTCTTGATTTCTTCCTCGTGGGTTTTCTCTTCTGTTTTTCTCCCCCCCTCCCCCAGTAAGCTTCATTCATGTGTGCGTCTGTCTCTTCGCCTTCCTTCCCTTCCTTTCCCTTGCTTTCTTCCTCCGAGGGTTTCCTCTCCTGTTTCTCTCTCCCTCCCCATAAGCTTCACTCATATGTGCATTTCCCCCTTGGTTCGCTTTCTCTTTCCCCCGCTCCTTGCCACCAGCTGCACTCGTGTGTGCATGTGTGTCTTCCCTCCCTTCGCTTTCTCTCGGCTTACCTTTCCTCTTTCCCCCTGCTCCTTGTCAACTTCACTGGAGAGGGGAGAGGGGCAAAAAGCCTGCCGACTTGTAGCCAGCAAGCATGCAAGGCAAATGACAGCCTCCTAATGTTATGCTTGTATGCGTCTCCATGCTCCCAGGAAAATCTGCGGCTTCCCCCTAAGTCGGATGTAGTGCTGTTTGAAGGGGGGGGGGGTTCTGCCTCAGATTTTCCTTCTTTGAGCCCGATGTAGCCCGGAGTAAAGCTGTGCACGGAACTGCAAATACTATTCTTCTCTGTGACATCCATTCACATCCTGTGTCTTCCATTTTTTCTACATGTGTACGAGTGTGACTTCGAATCAATATTTATGGATAGTTCACAATCCTGTGGTACAGAGGATAATTCTATTAATTTTGTACTTCAGGAAACAAAAAACTTACTTTTGACTTTTGGTTGCACACACTATATTATAATTTTTAAGAAAATAGTCTGTCCAGGCCTAGTTTGTTAATTTTTAATTTAACTACCAGATTTCCTCCCTATTAAAGAGAGCTTTTGGTAGGACTTCCCTGCAACATTTGGTCCAGTTATCAATCTATGTATAACACTTTCTGCATTATGAAATTTGTGATTCTGGGTGTTTTTCCACTGACACTAGAAGTATCCATTAAGTACCCATTAATGGGTACAAAAATGCCATTACGTACCCATTAATGGGTACTTAATGGGTACGTTTAGTGACAGTGGAAAAATACCCTCTGTTTATCTTAGTTGAATATGGCATCGCCCCTCTTTTTCTTTCTTTCTTTCTTTCTTTCTATTTTACACATATATTCCCCCCTTTATTTTGTTTTGCTTTTGAATCCTAGTATTGTGTAGTGATCTGACATTTCTTGGCTTCCCCATTCAGCTTCCTTTTAACTAATCCCTTTATATTTGAGAAGTTTTTCTTCTAAAATCAAATGTGACTTTGTTGGACTTCATAAGCAGAAAATTTACATAGATTAAAGCTGATTGCAGTGATGATTGTTCATAGTTTCAACATACCTCAGGGTTCTCAACTTTTGATGCTTCAAGTTTCTATGAGTCCATACAGTTAAATAAATGGCAGCTTTGAAATGGAGTTGATGCAAGAACATTATAGGTAGAACCCAGGAGTGTTCCTAGGCACGATCTTGAACGAATCATGTCTTTATGGGACAGATGTTCCCATTTGGTATTAAGCTTAAATTATTTTATTTATTTATTTATATTTATATTTATATCCCACCCCATACCCAAGGGTCCCCGGGCAGCTCACAACATTTAAAACAAACATATCAAAACTGTATAAAATACTAAAACCAGTACAGAGTTTAAAAGTCCAACGTAATAATAATAATTTTAAAAAATACAAAAAGTTTAAAAAACAGTAGAGTCTGCAGTGGGGAAAGCAGAGGGAGCATTTAATCAAAGACCTGGGTGAAGAGGTACGTCTTCACCGCCTTCCTGAACATAAAAAGAGAAGGTGCCTGACGCCCTTAGATTCAACTAGTCAGCGTTGGCATCAATTCCTTTCAGATAATTCATGCTATTATTATAAAATACCACATGAGATTTAGTTAGAAATAGACTTAGCAGCATCAAGCAATGGCTTGACATTTTTTGGAATAGTGGGAAATGCGTTGTTTATAAAAAGTAAATCCTAGTATAATGGAATTAAGATTTAAGAAAGTAAAACTGATGGAAAAATTGCAAGTTAAGAAAAATCAGGATGAATTTCATTCATAAGCATAAAATAGGGCCAAACCAGGGTGGGATGGGTTTCCAGTTGTATCTCGTGGTATGCAGATTTGCACCTGAAGACTAAAACTAGAACTAAACAAAATCACAATAATAAATTCCAAGTCCAGCACCTAACCAAGGGTTTTTTTCCACTAGTACTAAGGACCCGTTAAGGACCCATTGGGCTCAGAGCAGGAAGACACCATTTCCACTGCAGACTCCATTAGGGCCACATTTGTTTCCACCGGTTCTAGGGAAATCCGGATTATATGGAGGCATCAAATCCGGATTATACGGAGTGTGTTTCCACCATGATCGGGCAATGGGGTCTGGGGGTGCCCTGAAACCCAAAGCTCTGAAACCTGTGCACAATCTCTGAAGCTGGCTCCAAAGAATAGCACAAGCTCCACGCGAGACCAGTGCCAATCCTACGGACCTTTGTCAAAGGCTCTGGAGAATCTTCGAAGTTTGCAGCAGATTGCTCCTATGGAGACTGCACCCCCTGCCCCCCCAAAAAACCTAGGGTGACAGGAGGGCCCCACCTGGATTTGCCACATGGGTGCTCTAGCATTTCCACTGTGGGCAGGCTAGCACCCATTGCTAGTGGGTGCTGTACCACCCATGGGGACGCATCGAGTACCTCCCTTAATCCGGATCTAGTAGATCCGGATTAGCGGAAGGACCCATTTTGCATAGGCCTTGAAGAAGATAGCTGCCATGCAGGGTTGGGGAGTGTTGGCAATCATGTGCTTGTAGGCATTTCATGTTATGCCCCTGCATCATGCCCATTCCTTATATATATTTAGGAAGGTGGTGAAGATGCACCTCTTTGCCCTGGCCCTTGGCTTAGGTGATTATATTTCACCTCCCAGTACAGATACTATAATTTTAAACATGGAGTGTATTGTTTTAGATTCATTGAATTTTAATGTATTTTCTGTTTTTAAATCTGTTGTTTTAACCATTGTTACCCGCCCAGAGACCTTTGGGTACTGGGTGGGATAGAAATGTAAATAAATAAATGTCACGAAAATACCTGGCAGTAGGCACCTTGCCCTGGAATTTTGCACTGCCATTTGGCAGGGATGGCAAGAGTCAATTGTAGAATCCAAACAATATCCTGCATTTTCCTCTCATGATTTGGAGGCAGCCTGAATATCTGCTTCTTCCCTACAAAATATGTACTTGCTCTAGATTACAAAGTTAAGGACTTTCAAATGCAGTCAACAGTATAAAAGGTGATCTGATATATGGTATAGGTTTGTGTATCTGGTTGAATACCAATCAGCCTTGGACATCCTGTAGCATTGTGACCAAGATGATCCCATGCAAGGCACATGAACGTGCTGTCTGTTTTTCCTGTTTCCTCTGTCTTTTAGTACACACTTCAGTGAACCTGACAATGTGTGCCCATGAAGGACCAATCCCAGATGTTTTGATTGTCATTACTTTCTGTTCCTCATTGCAAACGAAGCTGAAGAGATCATGACATGATTCAGCTTTAGGCATCTCATAGAACTGTGCCTGATAGAATTAATGGGCTTCCATTCCAAATGTTTTAAGAACTGAAAAAGGAAGCATCATGTTCCCGTTGTGTATGCTGAGAAGTTTATCCTTAAAATTCTAGAGAAATATCATCCTAAGCATTCTATGTTCTCAAAGATCTAACTAAATGATTTAATAAGCTATTTGATGTTATTGAGAAACATTACAGCCACAAAACAAGCATATATGGGCTAAATGTTGGTTTGAAATTCATTGTGTCTGCACGTATATCTTAAGGTCCCATTGTTTAGCTATGTTTGTTTAATGCTGAGTACCTATGAATTAAGACTGTATAAGGTGAATATAAGGCAGAGTTTAGTATGACTTTACAATAAATATCTACTCCTTTGTCCTGGAAAATATTGAAGTTTCTATTAGTGTTAAAATATGTCATATATTTACAGAAAGCCTAAAACTTTAAGATGTAGCCCTGTCCCTTTTAATTGTTTGAATTATGACGAGATCTCATTTTTTAATACACAAATGTACAGCTGGATCTGTTATTAAAGATTTCTTCCAGTATAATGTCTGAATCCAAATTCATAAAGAGTTGGAAAAATGAGATGTCTGAGCTATAGGATTCACAGGGATTTCATATGAAGCCTATTTAATCAGGATAACACTGTTATTAATATTCATAGAGTCAGCTGGAACACAAATGAGAGACCACGGGGCCTAAAAAATTTTACTTGGTGAATTTATTAAAAGCAGCTTAAAAAATTAATGGAATTCAAGTAAAGTTGGCAAAAATGAAAATCTTATGTTAGCAGAAAAAAAATCTGTATTAGAACTTTTAAAAAAATCTTGCATTGATATCTTTGACAGATTTCATCCGTACTTAAAGGAGGAAGATGCATGAATGGTCATTTAAAAGGATTTAAACTCATTGGCACATTAATTTTTACATGAATAATAAGTAGTTTCCAAAAGCAATTAACTTACAGTGTACAAGATTTGAATAGAAAAATAAGACCATGACATTAAAGGGCAAAGTAAATGTGCTGTACATTTTAAAATTAGTCATATGTCTTATAATAAAATAATTGAAATCCTATCTCCAAGTTTGATAGCACTGGAGCAGATATTTATTCTTTCTCCTGGGTTGTTTAAAACATTAAAAGATTAAAGAGAGACGCTTATTTTATTGCCAAAAATTAAAGAGTGACAGACTGAAACACAAGATCTTAAAAATGCAGAACTGACTTGAAAAGTGCTTGTAGCTGTTATTAAAATAATACTTTTATTTACTTTCAGGTGTTTGGAAAGTACCTTATAGTTTATTATGTATCTCTTTTTTTCTTAACTTAAACAATCTTAACATATCTATCAATATTAGGAAACTACTTTATTACAATGCTGTAAAAATATGCTGAAGATAATTATTGTTTGGAATTATTTGAGCATGACTTAAAATTACCACGCAGTGCCTATGCAGTTCATAATAGTCACGTTGAGTATAGCTCATCTGTACTGGATCTTAAGTTATGCATAAAACAGTTTAGTATGAATGCTCTGGTGTTCCAAACGTGTAAAGTTCTGAGGCTGTTTCATTTGCGTCAACATTTAACAAATAACTGTATATGCAGATATGTTCTCCTTCACACAAAATAATTAAAAGTTATTTTGTATTTAATAAATTATTAGAGTACTGGTTTGGAGAACAGGCGCATGATTTATGGCTCTTGATATTTTGCTTAATTAATTTGATTTGAATGACAAAGGCTGGGGTATGTTTTAGTGTTTTCTTTTGCTCGTGATTTTATAGAACATACTTTCTTTTTAGAAATTTTCAGAGAAATCTTCATGGAACAGAGAGAAATCTTTCATACCTTCTTGAGGAAGTGTTTTAAACATAGATGTAGAATATATAACATTTACCATGGTAATTGTTACCACATGCATAAAAGCAAAGATATAGTTTATGTATTCACAAGTTGTATTACATGCTATTTGCACAATTGTTTTTGAAAAAAACAAAAAAAAAAACCAGTCGTGTGATAGTTACATGGGTTAGTTTATAATTCCCTGAATAGAGAAAATGTTTATTTTGCAGCTCTGCAATTTCCTATTACGAAATAAAACCCATTTTGTTCATTCCCTGAATGGAAAAATGGAAGAGATTGCAGTGCTATTAAAGTCCCATATGCTAATTTCTATTTCTAATTGACTGTATTTTGAAAAGAATACAACTTTCTAATGTATTTACTTAGTATGTTATATCTTGTTCACCTGTCTCTTATATTCTTCAATAAGAACAACTTTTTTGGGGGCCCTTTTACAAAATGTGTCCCACTGGAATGCAGAACATAAGTTGACTTACCTTCTGCAGGGACAAAATGTCCAGGTGACATATAGGATAGCTTTATTTTTTTGTTAATTTCTGATTTAAGACATTATTCATTGAGTTGAATGGGGTGTCTTGTAAGGTTGATGGGGGCAAATAATGAAATTTTTATTTTATTTTTGTTTTTATCCTTGTACGTTTTATATGATTTTGTCTTTTGTAAACTTGATAGGATTATATGACCAATCAGTAAAGTTCATTCATTCATACTTTGTACAAACTCAGATTTGTATATGAACATGATTCTGCAAATATTTTGTCTCCAGAATTTGTTTAGAAGGCACTTTGTGCACAAAGCCGTTTTGCGAAGTTAGAAGCTAATTGTGACTTAACAAGGCTAGTTCCTTTGTACTCTAGGAACCCATTTGTCTTGAAGCTGGGCAGTTCTGGTTTTCAGATTATTACAACTGCTGTCCGTCAGGGCTGCAAGGATTAATCAAAGATTCCAGTATTTTCTCCTGTGTTTTGCAGTTCTTGAAATTAGTGTTGTACTCTCTCAGTATCTCAATATTCACAATATATATCCAGGAGAGGGCAGCATTTTCCTATGCCAGGTGTATAAAAGAGCATGCCCTGCTTAGACTGCCAATGTTTCTTGTAATTACTCCCAGTATATTTGTTGCTTGCTTATGAATTAACTTGCATTTATGGAACTAAATCATTCCAATCATTTAATTACACCTGAGGAGATGAACTATAATTGCTTGCTTCCAAGTAGGATCTGATATGGCTTGAGAAGTATTAATTTGGTGTTTACTTTTCTGAGTGCTAAAAGCATTAAACTGATTGTGCAGTGGGATTACATTTTACTAATTGCTGGCATTCATTAGCTGGGTAAATGGCAAGGAAGTATGACTGTATATTGTGGAGGGATAAAACTGTGGTTTTAAATAGTTTATTACTAGGCACATTAAGGCCCTAAGACATGTTTTAAAATACTCCAGAGGTTATTAAAGGACTATATTTTCTTCATATCTTGCTATATGAATACCTTATTAAAAGACTGCAATTACTCTGGACCTTTTTCTGCAATATGTAGGGAAAAGGCTTCATTGACTTCAAACATACTTCTTTAATATTAGTAATAACTTTCTATATTTCTAGCTAATCCAAAAGTAAATGAGGGACTTAGATAAAAAAAGCCACCCCCAAATCAACACAGTTACAGAAAACTGGAAAAGCAAAGTTAAGGATTCGAGGCCTTGGGTAAGGCATTCATTTGAGGTCTTGCTAGGTGAGAGAGATATTTTACTTTCTCATCTCTAATATGTGTATAAAGACATTAGAACAGAAGCAGGCACAGTATAATCAGCCCTTTAATTCTTATACACTGTTTCCTAACTTTAAATAATAAATATTTTGATTCCTTTCTCAAAATGCTTTGAGCTTATTAGCTAAGTGAAGTTGTGTGCGTTCTCATTTTCATAATTTGCCTGCATAATTAGGAATACTAGAATTTAACTCCGTAATCATTTCTTGAAATTCTAGTTTAACTGAAATCTGATTACCTATTAAAACAAGGGAAACGGACATGAATTAGTCATCTTATTATGACAATGTGCATGAAAATAGTGTGATGACTTTTTCCCCACAGTATTTGCCTATATACCTAAGGCTTGTACACAGCAAACAATGACATGATCAGATTCTGCAAATTTTCATAGCAGTAATGTAAAGAAAAAAGGAATTGTTTTTACTTTTCTGGACCTGCTTATTGTAGTCTGTTATAACTGTTCCCAGGATCTGGCCTACATTTCTCAATATTATCATTAAATGCAGTGGAAAGCCGAATAAAGTATGAACAGCAAAAAAATCCTTGCTGTGAAAGTCAATTTAATGTCACCTGTTAAAATAAACAGGTTTCATTGTCCTGTTATAAATGTTTTTAGAGTCATTTGTCTTCTAAGTTCTTTGACAAATAAGGGCAAGGTATAGGTGTGTTCTGGTATATTGTTTTACATTTGTTTGTCCAGACTTGGCTTTATTTTTGCTCCAAAGTCTTGAAGCAAGACACAGAGTCCTTGCCAGATCAAACAACTTTAGGAATACAAATGGAGGACTGGTCAAAAGGTAAGGGCTTCTTCTAAGGTATTGATACATAACCCTGGGGATTGTGTAAAGGAAAGAAGTTGTTTGTGCTGGTAGATCAAAGTGATGCTTTAAAAAAACCTGAGGATTTTTTCTTTTGTTTGTAGTTGTTTTAAGCAGTGCAACTAAACTAAGTTTTCATGTTTTTTGTAAAGATTTTACATAAATTATCACTCAACAGCATGCTCTTATTTAAGTTCATAAGAGGATGGGGCCACAGCCCTGTCTCACATAGGCTATGGTCACACCTGAATGGCAAGTCCACAAATAAAATAGATAGAAGTGGAAAGGTGTGAGCAGTCAGGGCTAAAGATGGACTGAAGAAGGTTTAAAATGAAGGTGTGACCACTGCCATAATCGCTTCTGGGCATTCTCAAAAGATGAAATAAACCCTCACCTACTCTCAACTCCCTGCAAATGGTTTTTAGAAGGCATCCTGCCTATCTCCCCAGGCCTGAGGCTGTATCTAGACATCCATTCTAGTATACATTGATACAGCTGTCCTCCCTGAATTTATTTAACCCTTTCTTAAAGCTATCCAAGCTAGCTGCCATCACCACCTGCTCTGGTAGTAAATTCTATAGAGCAATGGCTGGGCAAACAAACAAATCCTTCCCTTTAACAATTGTACCTTTTCTTGCCATCAGCTTCATAAAGCGACTCCTGGTTCTAGTGCTGCACAATTGAAAAAAAAATCCATTATCCACTTTTTATACTTCCTACCTCCTTAACTAACTAGTCTGGTTTTTGGGATCAGAGCTGACTGTGGCTGTTTCTTCAATACACAGTAATAGTCTCCATTGGAAATAATGGGAACTGGATTCAATTAGGGTGCTTCTTTTATGGAGTATGGACACAGCCTATGACTGATCAGGAAAGAGATCTTGGAGTAATGGTAGACAGTTCAATTAAAGTGTCAACACAGTACACATCTGTAATAAAAAAGACCAATAATGTGTTAGAAATAATAAAAATGGTATTTAAGCCCAAAGTGCTAATATTATAATGCTGTTATAAGAAACTGATAGTATAACTGCATCTGAAATATGGTGTGTAGTTTGGTTACTGCACCTCTACAAGGAAATAGCACAGCTGGAGAAGGTTCAGAGGGTGACTAAGATGATCAAGTTTCAATATGAAGAATATTTGCAATGCCTGAGGTTTTTTAGTCTAGAAAGGAGCTATGTTTAAGAGGAAATATGATACAGATGTATACAAATATGCATGGTGGGGACAAAATATAGGTAGCATTCCCAAAATTCTAGAATCAGAGATCACCCAATGAAGCTAAACTCTGTATGAATCAGAACAGTATGTGACACAAGGGGTGTTTTTCCCCTGTCACTAAAAGTACCTATTAAGTACCCATTAATGGGTATGTAATGGCATTTTTGTACCCATTCATGGGTACTTAATGGGTACTTCTAGTGACAGTGGAAGAACACCCATGGATAAATTTTGGAGTTCACTCCCATGAGAGGTGGTGTTGGTTACTAGCTAGGGTTTCAAAAAAGGTTTGGATCAGTTCATGGCAGCCAGGACTATCAATGACAATGAAACAAAAAACTAAAAACCTCTAAAAGAACTGAAACTGGGGGTTGAAATAGTTATAGAGATAACAGCACAATGGATATAAGTTTGGGTTTTTAGCAGTAGGCAACAACAGGTAGACAAATGAAGCTTTTCTTTTCTTCCCATTAGCAATAATTTCTCCCATTCTTCTATGTCAGAAGGAATTTGTAGTGGCAGTGACCATATTATGTTCTGTAGGCTCTTACCACTCATCCCACATTCAAAGAGGATCCGAGTTTGGGACACCTGCCCTGAAAGCAGCCAAAACAAACCAAAACAAAATGTGACTTCATCTGTAGGGGCAAATCCAGAACCCCACATAGTCAGGGCAATGCATGTAATGTGATTCTGCAACATTCCCTCAACAGGAGGGGGGCTTGAATGAGGTTACCACCAGATTTCAAGAGATAATTTGCAGGGTGATAACTTTCAATGAGTCATTCTATAGGCTATTCTTAAATGTTTTTCTGATATCATTTTGTGGACCTACATCGCAGAGCTGCTGTTTGGTTGCTTCTTTGCCTTATGGTGTCCACTTGTGAAAGCAAAGGGTATGCTAGCTTGAATGAAGATTGTTAGCAAATATCACAAGGGGTTAACCTTACTACTGACAAACTCTGGTGGATTCCAAAGTCTTGGGTATTCACCTTGATACCATCCCATCAGTCATACAGTATGTTAATATTAATTATGGTTTTAGGGATTTTTTATTGTATTTTCATTGGTGGTGAAATTTGAGAGCCATATACAATCTAAAGAATAATCTTTCTTGGAAAGCCTTTATGGCTAAGCATATGAATTGTCTACCATTTGACTGAAATACAGTTGTGAGGGAAAAGTTTGTGAACCCTTTGGAATGATCTGGATTTCTGCATAGTGGCTCCTAAAATCTAAATTAAGAAATGTACCCTGTCTTTATGGGATAAAGGGTTTAGATAATGAAAGTCACCAATGGAAAGTGTGTTGAAGCCCTACTGTTAAAAATTAGCAGAACATCTTTATTGTCAATAACTTCAACCAAATTACTTTCTGTAGTGGCTGAGCAGAAGTTAGAAGAGTTTATCTTGGCTCGTTCCTCCATACACAACTGTTTATGTATATTTGGGGGATGTTTTGCAGATCATACCTTAGCATATCTAGGGCATGGAAATCTGGGCTCTGACCTGGCCATTCTAGAATATAGGATCTCTATTTACTCATATTGCATTAGATGGCCTGGTATTCTGCTGTAGAATTAATTCAAGCCATTAATAATGCCACGTTCTTAATTTACCTGGAGCTTTTCTTTTCCAATTATGTTTTAATTTTGCCATATTCATTTTTAAGGTGTGTATTACTGTTATTATTTATGTTAGATTTTGTCATTTTTTTACATCTGAATCTGTATCTTGCTCCCCCTTTGGCCAAGAGGGTAGGCTAGAAGTTGATTTTTCTTTTCTTTTTTAAAGGTATACGTCCTTGGTTGGGATTGGGTTTTATTGTTAGTATGATGTGTTTGGTTTCTGCAAACATAACACTAACATAACATTTTTCAAAAATGTTCAGCTTGTGTCTCCTCTATTCACAGAATATTGTTCTGATAGTGCTGTGGAACATCCATGCATTTTTCAATAAACTTGAGATGGGCAACTATAGGCAATTCTGTACTTGCTGAGTACTAAGAGCTTCCCTAACAGATGTCTAAAGGAAAGCCCGCCCCCTCCTAGCATGCTGGACTAGGAACCCAAAATGGTGAGCTGGTCTAGTCTACCCAGTAGATCTTGGTTGTGCACTATAACATTGTGCTGGCACAACAAGGTGCACCATGGGGAAAACAAAAGGATCTATCTATAAATGGATTGATCTCTCTACAGTAGTAGACTTTTGCCACTTTGGTAGTTTGAATATACTTTTATAGATATATTGCTATTATTAAATTAAATATTTACATGAAATAGTAATAATATTCTTGGTACAATTTCACAATTGATACTCAAATGTAAACATGTGTTTTAATTTCATAATGCAGTGCCAAAAGCCTTCTGTTCTACTGGGGTCCAGTCTACCTGATCCAGTCTACTGGAGGCAAGCCAGTTTGATCTTGTGGTTAGAGTGGGTTTGATTCCACGCTCCTCCATGAAGCCAGCTAGGTGAGCCTTAGCTCTCCTTCTGAGCTCTAACAGTCCCACCAACCTCACAGGGTGTCTGTTGTGGGAAGAAGAATAGGAAACTTTGTCAGCTGCTTTGAATCCCCTTAAATGGGTGAGAAAAGCAGGGTATAAAAGCCAACTCCTACTCCTACTGTATTTTTAGCTGGAGAACAGTGCTTTCCTCTGTGCTAATCTTCCATGAGCATCACTCTTGTCCAGTATTTTTTCTTATTTTGAACTCATGAATACAGATGTTGTCAAGTGGAAGAGATACTTGCAGCTGCTCACTCATCATCTTCGGGTTCTTTGTGACTTATCTGAGTATTCTGTAGCATGTTCTTGCAGTGATCTTTGTATGACATTCACATCTAAAAAGAGCAGCAATGGTGCTGAATTTCTTCCATTTATAAACTGTCTGGCAGTCTGTGGACTTATGAAAGTCCAAGTCTTTTTGTAACTCTTTCCAATTTTAGGAATATCAACAACTCTTCTGAAATGTCCTTTAATTGGACCAAATTGAACGTGAACAAAATTTTGTTGTAAAGAACTAGATAATTAAAATGATTTGCTTTTTAAACAAGGCACACCAGCTTAATCTATGACTTTGATTATTTAGACCACCAGGTCAATAAAAGTATTGCACCATGAAGGGTTCTTTGTTAAATATGGCTGTTCTTCATTTATGCAGTTCCTACATTTTTGGTTTTTTGAAGTCTCCAGTACTTAAGGATGAGCTACTATTTTATATGGGATGTTTGTTTATTTTCCAGTACAAAATATTATGGCATGAGGAAAGAGATAGAAATCTTATGAACATAGGAGGTAAGAGCAGTTTTTTTAAAAAAAAGCTTGTTTTTTATTTTATTTTTTTGTTCTTGAGAAGCTGCTGATAGTTCACAAATGAGCTTTTGGTTTTTTAATAATGCTGTCTTTACTACTTAATAAATCCCAAGGGTACAAACTTGATTTTTGAAATGCAGTTCTACTTCATCATTCCCCCCTCCTCCTTACCACCAACTTCCTAGTCATCAGTTTATTTATGGCATTTTTAATCTCACCTTTCCCCCAAAGACTTTACAGCAGCAATCATCACTCTCATCCTCTCCATTTAATCCTCACAGCAGCCCAGTGAAATGAGTTAGGCTAAGACTTTCACTTTAAACCTTCTTCAGTCCATCTTCAGATCTGATTGCTCAAACCTTTTCATTTCTATCCATTTTATTTGTGGACTTTCCACAAATAAACCAGATAGAAAGGTGTAAGCAATCATACCTGAAGAAGGGTTAAAGTGAATGTGTGACCATGACCTAAGAGGGGGAAACTGATCCAGGATCACTGACTGAGCTTCCTTGGCTGAGTGGGAATGTGAATGCACTATGCTGCACTGTCTCTTTCAGCACACCTGACTCCAAGGACCATAGTTCTGGGGAGCAGTGAGCACTGAAAAAAGGTAAAGCAGGTATAATAGTGGTAAAAATCCACTGGAGCTGTCGCCTCAGCATCGTTTCTTTGTGTTAACAATATTTTATAATGTGCAGTGATTCTCCATAAGGGGGAAAAAAGCTTACTGCATTTACCTATCCTCATCAAGCCTCAATGTTAAGTAAACCATTCACATAATTTCTCTTCATTCTTTGTCTTCCAGTGACTCCCACAAGCCCAATTTTTCATGGATCTTACTAGTTGTGATGCCAGGCCAGGCATCTATTTCTCTGGCCTTCCTCTCAAGGCTTGCCTTCCCTTTCACAACTCCTTAATTTCTTGGGAACAGGGCTGCAGAGCCCTAAAACTACCCGGCCGCAACATACCCTTTAACAGTAGGCCTTTAAACCTCTCTCTTCAGCCAGCAACAAGCATCAGACAGAGTTACTTTGAAACAAAGGAAAATGTAACTTTATTGTTTTACATCTCTTTGCTGCACATTAGCTGTCCACATTACCACTTCTTAACTCTTTGCTAAACTCAGGACCCTGCCAAATCTCTTTCCTAGATTTCCACAGAACCCTAAGATTAGCCCCAGTTGCAGAACACTGACTTTCTTCAGTTATGCCCTTTTATATCTTCCCTGGGCTTATTCTCTCCTTCTATTGGCTGATCCTTGGAGCAGACTTCCCCCTCCCAGTTGGAATGAGCAAGTCACACCTCCCTCTGACTGACAGCTTCCCTAACTGTACTACACTGTCTTGCTAATCTGATAACTAGATCTGGGGGTGGGTATCACACTAGTCAATAGCTGTAGTAGCCTAGGAGCCTCTATAGCATCCTGCCCCATTCACCTCAAACTCCTGAGTCAGCTCACCGGTAATATTTTGCATCTTCAGAAGGGATGCTGTAAGGCTTTGGGAAGTAGTTACTGAGTTTTTGTTTTGTTTTTAAATATTGTCCATTTGTCCCTAGAGCCTCAAATGTGTCTCGATGGTGCCTGTTTTAGCATGTCTGATTGTACATTTATATTGAAGGAAAATATGTGCACAGAAGTGTAGAAGTGCTTGGAGAAAATTGCTTGCAGTGAAGTTGCTGGGGCATATTCTTTTTAAAAATGCACACAGTAGTTCTTGATCATTCACTAAACCTCATGAATTTCAAATGTTTAGTCATTGTGTTTGGGCTAAAACAGAGATTGTACCACAGTCACATGTGAAAAATCCATACAGAGAAAAAGAAAGGGGAAGAAGGTGCAGCTTGCTTCTAATGGCTGATAAGATCTTAGGAATTATTGGCAAACTCTCAGCTGTCTTAAATTCTCTTGGAGGTCCCAAAGTCAGTAATGCCACAACTCAGAAGTGACAAAAGTAAATAATGACAATACTCAGAACTGCCACAACTCAAAATCATTAAAAAAAAAAAAAGGAGAACTGGGAAGGGTTGCTTGATATCTGGAAACTATTTTGCTTAGCCTCCAATGTCAAAGTGTTGTTTCTCAAAATTGTTCATAAATGGCCCTGCACCCCAGTCAAGCTCAGCCATTTTTCTATACATCTCTTTCCTAAATGTTGACACTGCAGCACTGCCAAAGGTGCCTGTTCTCATGCATGGTGAAATTGTGCTAAAATGTTGATATAAGGTTCAGCAGGAGGTAATGAAGATAAAAAAAAGTTCACATAGTTGGATCCACAGAGTTTATTTATTTATTTGAATTTTTATCCTGCCCTATACCCAAAAGTCTCAGGGAAGGTTACAACATTAAAAACCAATAAACATAAAATGAGTGTTAAAACCATGACAGTTGTGCAAATTGCTCCATTTTAGCAGTAGTAAAAAGACAGCTGACACACAAGAGCTTACATTTTTATTAACACTACTAGACAACTAATTGTTAATACTGAAAGGACAAAGTATGCCTCCAGATATGAGGAAAGGTTTTGCAGCCACTGTGGTACTGCCGGTCATGTGTTTGGTTATGTGACAATTAATTGGCAGCAGGAGCAGCGCAGGAGCAGGGAATGTGTGAGGTAAAAAGCTGCTGTTTAATTAGCAGCTTTTTACTTCACACTTTTCCTTTCATGGAGGGAGGATGCTGTGGAGTATTGATTGTCCCATCTGGATGCCAAGATGGGACAATGGGAAGCCGCTGTGGAGGGACTTCAGAGCTTTACTCGTGTCTATAGGCACTCTGAGATTTGCTTACACTAAAAGGAAGTGATACAATAAACTCTGAGACTTTCTCTTGGATGAAATAATATTGTATCAAGTGGTGCAGATGAAAATAACTTCATTTAAACCCACTTTCTTTATGATATGGCAATCAATTATATATATGTGACCTTTCTAGCTCTCCATCCCAGGCAAATTTCTTTACCACATGGCTGGAAGTCCTCTCTTCTGAACCAGTGACAAATGAGACCTGGATCCACTGCTAGAGAACTGCCTGCCCCCTTTATAACCTTTTAATACCAGTCTGGTGGCTGTGGAAAGACTGTTGATGTTCCTTTTCCCCATTAAATGTAGTGACTCAGTTCAGTTTAAGTTGTCTTTAATAATGTAACGACTTGTAGAAGTAGTAACTAGCTCTGTCTCTTGGGATCCGAGATAGACACAGTGTCCAGAGTGGTCCCACAAAAGATGATGGCAAGCTTATAGAAGATCATGCAAGATAAAGAGATTTTCTCAGCGGTAAAGATCAGAATCATTAAAGCACTGATCTTTCTTGTTGAGAGATATTGCTGTGAAAGCTGGATACTGAGAAAGAGCAAGAAAAAGAAGATAGGTGACTTTGAATGATGGATCTACCAATAGTCCCTAAATATACCATGGACTACAAATGAGTCAGTTGTGGGTCAAATAAAAGCCAACCTATTCTTTAAGGCAATTCGCATCAAGCCAAAACTGACAAGCTAGAAAAAAGCATTGGGTTTGGCAAGGTTGAAGGGACAGACAACAGATAAGGTGGATGTATGGAATTAAAGAGATTCCTGAAATATACCTGAAATAGTTATGACATTACTGTGGCAAGGTCAAAATGGTAAGCATTTGTTCAGAAGTTAGATTTGATGTGACGGCAGCTACCAACATGTAATAATGCATGCAGAGATTTAGCAGTCATATTGTCACATTTAATGAAGATCCAAATTCATCCCTCTTAATGCACAGGAGATAAAGCCCTTATCAATTGCTGATATCGTTACTAATAATGTCACTGGTCTGTGTGCATCAGTAAAAACAGTATAAAAATAATGAGTATTTATGTCCAATGTGCAAGATGTATTGTTGCATCTCTGGAGCTTATGTTCTTATAAGTCTATTGCAAATTTTATTGGCTGCCTAGTGCTAATTTCCAGCTATCTTAAGAAAATCAGCAATTCGTTTAACTTCCATTTGATATACTGCATTATGTAGTTAAACAGGTATTTGCTGCCAGAGAAAAGGGGAGAACGAGCAGCAGGAGTTCCTTAAATTGAAAATGGCAGCAAAACATGCAGCCAAGTTTAGAAAATGTGGGTGCTAAAAACTGTATTATAATTGGATACAAATTTTATTTTGTGTCCATGATTCATAGTGGAAGAAGGAAGAATGGGTAGTATTAATAATCTTCTCCACAACCTGTGTGGCAGAAGACATTCAAGCTAAAAAATGCTCCAGTGGATCAGATCTGTAGGCCAGCAGTCTATTTTCACAGTAGATATCCAGCTATACAAGGAAATGCAACATCAGGACACAAGCACACTTAAGTAACTAAGCCAATTTGGTCTAGTGTTTAGGGAGCCAGATTCTTATCTGGGAAAACTGGGTTTGATTCTGCCCTCCCCATGAAGCCAGCTGGGTGGTCTTGGGCTAGTCACAGCTCTCCTCTGAGCTATCACAACCCCACCTACCTCAAAGGGTGTCTTGTGGGGAGAAGAATGGAAGGTTTGTCAGCCGCTTTGAGTCCCCTTAAATGGGTGAGAAAAGCAGGGTGGAAAAGCCAACTCTTCTTCTTCTTCCTGGATTGCCTCATTCAAATATTCCAACACCCTTCTAAATCAAAGCTCTGCTGTTGGTACCCATTTGTTCCTCCCATAGCAATCTCCATGGCAGGTTTTATGGAGTCCTTGTCTCTGTGTGTTTCAGGATCCCTATATTTATTGTCTTCTTGGCAGACCCCAATATTCTATAGTTGACATCCTGATCTTCAGCTGACTCCCTCCATATTCATATTCTTGCTTTTTTGTATATTTATATACTGCTTCCCATTGAAATATAATCTTGAAGTGGTTAAGATAGAGAAAAACAAAACAAAAAATCAGTAGTTATGTAAAAACATGATTAAAATCAAGGATGGGGAAACAAACATATATTCAGTCTAAAAAGGCTTGGGTAAAAAGAAAAGCCCTCAATCAGTGCCTAAAAACCAGAAATGTAGGCACTCTCCAGAAATCTAAGGGGAGTCTATTTTAGAGGGTAGAGACCAGCACAGATAAGGCCCAGCTGCAGGTAGTCAGAAGATTACATTTGGGGATTTCTAGTACCTATAGAAGGATCTCCCCTAAGATCTTAATAATTTCCTACACATATACTGAGAGAAGCCATCTGGTAAGTAAGCTAATCTCAAATTGTTATGTACCTTATATACTTAAGATAAAACATTGAATGTGGTCTGGTGGCTAATTGGCAGCTACTGCGAGTATTTAAGCACAGCACAGGTGTGATAACATACATGGCAAGGTGATACATGTGCACAAGTATTTTTGTCCAAATATTTGTTCTTGTCCTGCCGTTTGTTTTAATCTGCATTTTCCAGTGTGTCTTTTATTATTGTTGTTCAGTTATAATGAGTTTAGGAGTCATATTCTTCCTTGCTTAAGCATGGTCACCCCACCTCTGTGTCATAGCTCTAGATCAAGGGTTTTATAGACCATAGAATTCTAGATCCCTGTAAACAGCAAAATCTAAATTTTTCTCTGTCTCCCTAAATTTAGCTAATTGGGAACACAGATTCCCTATGTTACATTTCAGAACCTGTAGGACAAGTTCAACTTTAGTTCCTTTAGGGGTCACTATACCCTAAGAAAGGTTCAAAAGGTTAATTCTTTCAAAGTCAGTGAATTGTTTATTTGAATTGGGGTACAGTAAGAATCTGAAAAAAATGTTGATGACCCATGCGTTTTTTATATTAGAAGGGCATGAGCAGCATTGGTAAACCTGTGTTAGGTAAGCTAACAAAATATACAATCTGTCCATATTTTTACTTTGTCATTTGTTGAGATTATTTAGGATGTTTTTCTCTTAAGAGTTTAACACTCTGTAACACTTCAGGAGATCAGGAACAATAAGATATTGGGTGTTTTTCCACCGCAGCCCTTAGATCTGCATCTAAGAAGATCCAGATCTAAGGAATGGGTACATTCCTTAATCCAGAGCTAGTAGATCCAGATTAAGGGAAGCACCCAATGTGTTTCCACAGAAGGTGTAGCATCCATTAACAATGGGTGCTAACCCCCCCTTCCGTGGAAACACCTTTGCACCCATGTGGGGAATCTGGATTGACCCACAAGGGGTCTGCCTGTCACTCCAGGTGTTTTGGGGGACAATCTCCGAAGTCCCTCCAAAATCCCTCTGAAGTTGCCTTCAGAGGTTAGCAAAGGCTCTGAAGTCCCTCCGAAGGCAACTTCGGAAATTAGCAAAGGCTCCGAAGACAAACCCCTTGCAAGAGCGGAGAGCCTGCTATTGAATTAGCTCCTTGTGAGCAGGGATGAGTCAGCCTCATTAAATATATATCTCTTTCCATGCCTGAAGGTAACAGTCCGCTTTGTTCTCCCTTTGTTCTTGGAGGTTTGTCTTCGGAGCCTTTGCTAATCTCTGAAGTTGCCTTTGGAGGGACTTCGGAGCCTTTGCTAATCTCAGAAGGCAACTTCAAAGTAACTTCAGAATGGCTTCGAAATGATTCTGAAGCCTAGGTTTGGGGGCTTTCCCCCATGGGTGCCCCCTTCCCCTAGCCTCCTCTAGACCCCATTGCCAAACTAACGTGGAAACAGGCTCCCTTTACTCCGGATTTTCTGGTTGAAGACCCCATTGTAGACCCCATTAATGGGGTCTACAGAAAATCTGGATTAAAGGCTGAGATGTACCCATATGATCCGGATTTCCACAGCGACAGTGGAAACAAATGTGGCCCAAATGGGTGCCGTGGTGGAAATGGGCTTATCTGGCTCATACCCAAATGGGTCCTTAATGGGTGCAAAAATGGGTACTTTCTGCCAGTGGAAAAACACCCATTGACAGAATTGTTCTAAAGGTGCAATTTGCAGCTTGGCCTTGCTCAGGAGCTCTTGCATTTATTTAAAGTATTTAAACTTTTTTTTTTAAATTCCTGGACTTCCCTTATTCTTGGAACTTTATTCAGGATGATCATTTCGTAACTATATTTACCCTGTCTTCTTTCTAGCCATCTTAACACACCAAAAATGTGTTAAGATATTTATGGCATACTCACCAAACAGGTTGTCCATAACTGCAAGACTCTCACAGTAGTTTATTTTGATTCTTGTTCACCGGACAAGATAATCTACTTATATCTCAGTTCCCCAATACTTGATCAAACATCTCATTGCCAGCAGCTTGGGTTCTTTTTTCCCATTCAAAATATATATTTGTAAGAATTCCAATAAAGACCATGAAATATATCATTGTTGGCCTGTTATAAATATATCATTGTTGGCCTGTGGAAAGAAGAGAGAGGCTGGATGCCTCTAAAGGCCATTTGCAAGGAATTGAAATCAGTGAAGGTTTTGCTTTTGTCTTCTGTTTGAGAGAATGCCCAGCAGCAATTGGTGGGTCTGTATGTGAGATGCTGAACTAGATTGGCTGTGGTCTGATCTAGTTTGGCTTCTCTTATGGAATAAAGCCAGTGAAGAAAGGGCCTACAGCTAACAAATAAATATATGTATGAACTAAACAGGTTAGGAAAAATAGGGAAGCATGATTTGAGCTTTGTGCCAACTCCATTGCCCAAACTTCAAACACATATAGGATGCACAGATTTTATCTAATGTATAAAAATAGGCAAAAAATGTTTTCTAATTTTGCTTCCTTATGCACACAGATCAAATACCACCATCCCAAACTGTCTAGATTAGAGGTTCCATTACAGCCCCTCATTTCCACCACTGACTGGCCCTATACCTGACTATTTTCAAGGATTGATTTGATTTGTTGAAAAATACAGCATTGAAAATAGCAAGCTGCAAGTGCTTAGTGACACTGTTTAACCCCCAAGCATACCCCAATCCTGGATTTTTTTCACAGTAATAAATGAGACTTCATGACTTTGCATTGCCAATATTGTATATAGTATATTTACTGGCAGTAGCCATGTGTTTTGTTTGGTTCTAGGAAAGTTTAACAAAAATTATGACTAGTAGGGAAAGCATCTGGCTAGTGCTTTTCTATAAACCTTCACTAATAGT
This sequence comes from Aspidoscelis tigris stejnegeri, assembly GCA_023333525.1. NCBI lineage: Eukaryota > Metazoa > Chordata > Lepidosauria > Squamata > Teiidae > Aspidoscelis > Aspidoscelis tigris. The sequence goes on from JALMGA010000003.1 coordinate 79,216,813, forward strand.
ATTTTATTATAAGGAAGTGTAAAGCTTAAATTTAGATGAGGCCAGTATTAGCACAGGTAAGATGAGCAAAGACTTAGCAATTTTTTCATTAAAGATCAGTTCATGTCCCCTAGGGAGATGCATCAGAGATGAAATGAGATGATCAGAAATTTTTTGCCTGCATGTTTAATACTGTTTTCCTGAGAATGATGTTTCCTAAGCAGATGCTTTAAAGGTGTGTTACTTTAATCAGGGGTTTTGTTTATGTTTGGGATATGTTTGTCTAATTTTACAGTCTTAAAATGTTAAAATTCATCTCATCAGCTTTAAAGCTGAATAAATTTGGGTTACAAGAGAGGATTTCTGTTTAATTAAAGTGTATCTAGAGACATGACCCTGCTCTAGATAAAAAGGGAATTTAGATAATTAAGATTTGGATAATTGGTGGGGACATATGTAATATGAATGATGTGCTAAAGCATTACAGTGACAAAAGGGGGGGAAACACATATTCAGGAGCATAGTTTTCTCTGATCTCTTGCTTTACATAGACATTGTAAGTACTAGTTTGCCTGAGCAAAACTCTACCAGCCAGCATTTGGACATAATGTAATAAATCCATATAGATTGTAATGATATCCAGAACCCCCGTATTTAATCTAACCTGAATTACAATGGGAGATAAACAGAATATTTACTCATTCCTTATGAGCTGCTGCTGATATGTAAATTTATTCTTCTACTTTGCACAAATATACTTTTGAGCTACTGCTTAAACACTTCAAGGTCCTTAGCCAAACAGTTTTAATGATGCTCCTGATATTATGAAAGTGTGACATTTGATGAATACCTTGTGTAGTAGTGATACTGTTGGAAAATGTAAACAACACACAAAGGAAACCCGGTGCATGAAGACATCGTGCAACACACAGATAATTTATAATTTTACTGTTTGTATCCATCTTGACATTTTTTTTTATCTGCCAAAGGCAGGTTTCATTTGGATTCTTAATCTGAGATTTAGCTAGAATTCCCACAGGAAGTGGTCCATCTACCAACAGATTAAATGGCAGTCCTGCAGTTGTTAAGGGAGCTCTGCATTTAACACATGCATACGTACTCGCTCAGTCAGCACTGTAGAGAAAAATTAAAGTAGTAACCCAGGTTTAGGAACAATGTAGCTAAAAAGTCCCATATTTGCTGAATGACAAAGGGTTATATAGCAGCATTTTCATTTTATTATTCGTGCTTGAATTTCTTGTTTGCTTTGTTGAGTCTGCTGACGAATACTAATAAATGCCTGCAACAATCCAGACGGGAGATGCCTGGCAACAAAGCTGTGCTGTGGACCTCCCTGATCTTCTCCAGTTCACAACCTGACCTTTTGAAAAATTGCCTGGGCTAAGCTGCAGAATTTGGGTGTAATGGTTATTGTTAACTCCAGCTTTAGGTTTTATTAATTTGTGTGATCAAGACTTACCTATACTTCAAAGTTTCAAAAGACCAAACACAATCATCCGTCCATTAGAACTAACGTGTTTCGTTGAATTTACCCTCCTTCTGCCACCTTTTCTTTTTTTTTTTACTATCTAGCAATACTACTGCTGCTGTTTTGATTGTGTGTGTGTGTGAGAGAGAGATCTCAAAAACATCTTTAGCATGTCAGCAAAAATATCTCTAAAAGGAAAGCAGATTTCTAATGCCAGAAAAATAATATCATGTTAATGAGTTGCAAAATTTTAAGCAAATACCTGAGGAAGCCAGTGTTGTTTACACAGCAAGTGCTTAATGATCATGGTTGACAGTGAATAATATAGCTAGGATGAACCAGTTCTATAAAGATGTTGTGCAATGTTTTATCTGCCAAACTAGAAAGATTATTTTTAAAAACTAAATTTAGACTTCAGCCCTATATGTACTTACCTGAGAGTCAATCCAAGTTAATGGTGACCATGATGACTCTCTTTGTGAGTGTATAGAATATTATACTATCAAAACGTGGGCAGTGAATGGCAATTACCTGATTTATTTGTGTTTCTTATAAATGCAATTCTTGAACTTTAGTGACTGTGAAACTTTATTTTTGTCCTTGAAATAAGGTTTCTTTTAATGTCTTTACGTTCATATTCTCAAATATGGTGCTGATACAGAAGAACACAATGAGCTAAGACAGTTTACAAAGTTGGGTTTACCTGGAGAAATAGAAATGAATATGACCCCCAGTGCAGCTTATACTTGTGTTTTGTTTTAATTGGGGGAATAATAAGTATCCCAAATAAGTGTGCGAAATGTGCAAAGATGCATAGTGGAATGCAAGGGACATAGAGCTCAATTGGTCTACTGGTTCATTGTCCAGCAGGCTGCTCTCATGGCAGCTAACCTGTTGCATATGCCCATGAACAAGTGATGACCATACTGATACTCCTTGCTCTCTGTTTCCTAGCAAATTGTGTTTTGCTTAGCACATCACCTCCTCATGACTTGTCCACAATAAATTTGTCCCACTGTTGTTTGAACCCATCCAAACTGGGCTATTTTGGTAGTGAAGACCTTAGGTTTGACTATTCACTATATAAGGAAACAGTTCATTATGTCTGTCCTCATTCTTCCAGGATTCAATTTCATTGCACGGCTGCTAATTCTAATATTTCAGGAAAGAGAGTAAAACTTTCCTTATTCACATTTTATGCACTCTAAGGCATCATGTAAATACTTCTTTAAATTACAACCTTACCTAATTTTACCAACATGTCAAATTTTGGGCGTTTTTTTATCACTGTCATATCTGATTGATTTAATGTTTCAGATGTTAGCAATTTCTTGATCCATTTTGTATTTTTGCCTTAAAGCTCAAATAATACAGGGACCCATTCACACATAGCATTTTTTTAAAGTAAGTTGTGAAGTGATCATAAAACAAACTCATGTGGTTTGGATATAACCAGTAGTTCTCAAGATCTGCACTTACCCAAAAGTGTTAAAGAAAAAATTCTCTTATACAAGTTCTGCTGTATCACAAACTTCATTTTTTGGGACTAGTGGTTTAAGGTAATAAATTATTTTGTGATTGAGAACTTGTTGATTACTGAAATTTTATTAGCCTTTAACTCATGAGAAGTGGACTTATAAGTACAATACTTATGGCTAGTTTCGTCTCGAACTAGACATGAAGAAACATTTTATCTAAATATGCAATTTAAAGGTGAGATTAAATATTGTGGCATCATCTTCTGCATGGATCTGTGAGGTTCTATATTAGTTTGAAATGTACACATAGATAGGAGACACAAATATCTACAATTGTCACAGACTTCCCTGATTTTTTAAAAACCATACTGACATACCCTGTCTTGAGTCAGGCTTTTGGTCCTTAAAGGCAGTATGGCCTAAGCCAAAAATGGAGAGTCTCCTGCTCTCTAAATATTGTTAGACTCCAGTTGCCATTGAACCCATAAACCTTGGCCAGTGGCCATGGATGATGATTGTGGAGTCCATCAATAGACAGATGGCCACAAGTAGCCCATTCCTTAAGGGTCTTCTGGTTAAGGAATGAATTTATCTCCTACAGTCCTTGGGCAGTAAATCCAACATGGATGCTGTCCTATCTTTTTAGGGTCTGAAATCTAGGCTTTCTTGGCTGTGCAAAGTGGTGCTGCAAATACAAAGGATTTATAGCTGTCTGATTTCTATCTTGCCTAATGATTGAGTGGTAAAGAGAGTTGCTCTGGACCCTTTTTACACTTGGCCTTATACTGGACTGTATAACAGACTATGGCAGGCCTCACTTGGGGTCTACCATAGTCTGCACTATATTCCAGAATAAGTCCATGTGCGGAAAGATCCTTTATTTCTAGACTACAGGGCTCTTTATCAAAGTTATAATGTGCTAAGGGTTACAGGTTCAAATCCAGCTATCTGCCTTTGCAGCATGGCAGGTGAACTTTCATTTCACAGTCCAAGTGTTATAACTTACAAACATACCAGCCATTAAAGTCCCTGAAACTTCGGTGTTTCCCTTTCAGTGAAGTCCTCACTCTCTTGGGGCTGTTCCTAAGACGTTACTGGTGAACTCTTATCCCTCTCCCTTAGCAATCTCTAGCACCTTGGCCCAGCTGTCCATGGGCCAGAGTCCGCTTGTGTCAGTCCAGAGATGCAATGAGTGGTTGGGCAATGACCAGACATCTGACTGGAGAGTCCCATGTATGGACCCTTGGATTAATCCAGAAGATTTACACTGGTACACATACCAGCTCAAAACAACCAGTTTATCTGTTCTTCAGTACCATAAAGTTATCTTCCAAGCAGTCTGCTCAACTCCAGAGGTCCAAAAAGATGTTCTTCTTCACACTTTTCACTCTAAGCTTAGGTTCTGCTCTGTGCCTCAGTTTCCTCATCCACTTCTGTGCTGTGTGGAGAACACCTTCATGTGTATTTTTTATTTGACAAGCATACTTAACCCTCCTGTCTAATATGATAGGCACCTCCATGCTTGTGCAGGTGTGGATAGCACTTGGGGATTTAAAGATGAGTTTACTTTCAGTACTATGTGTGGACCTAGCCGGAAATATTTTCATCCTTTATTAAGCAATCAATACTCAGTCCAATTTTCAACATTTTTATATGCACAATAATGCACATAGGGTAATATTATTCTAGGTGACAAATAGAATGGGCAGCTAATCCCCTTGCTAGTTTGCATGTGTCCTCCTCTTATCCAAAAGCATATACTGAATACTGGACCACAGTTCACCAGTGCTCTTGCACGTTCAGTCCAATGACAACAGTGCAGTGAAACAGCTGAAGTGTGCCCTTAGCTGTCTAGATGCAAAGAAACCAGAGAGCCTTCTGTAAATCAGTATTTTAAGCAAAATTTTCAATAGCAACTGTATGTGATTGAGGCAAATATCTTTGAAAAACACCTGTTTACAGAACCACTAGAGCACAGTATAGATATTTGTTGTCCCTTCTAGAACCATCAGAAACATTCATGTGTGGTCTTTTAAGCTGTGTGTTAACCGGGAAATAAACTTATTTTCCTAAGTAAAAAATCTCCTTCATGTGGAAAAATAGTTCAATATTTGCTAGCTTTCCACAGGCAGGTAGTCTTTGAAATGTAACACTGCCCCTTATTATGCTGCTGAGAGTGAAAAATTACTTTACTGTAATTTTTGTAAATGAATTTGAAAGATTTTATATGCCCAGTGGTAAACAGAATCTTAAGCAGGGCTATTCAGTCCTGTGCTTCCCTGTTGTATCTAACAGATGGGCGTTTTCTGCTTTTCTTCCTTCTGAAGGAGCCTGAGAGAGCTGTGAGGGACAATCCAAATGTTTGTCAGAGGTCAGTTGTGAGGGGTGACTCTCAAGGTCCTACCTCATATACTGATGCACACCCTCATCATGGCAAGATGGGCCACAGTTAGGGGCCTGTTATGCTGTGCACAGAAGGTGAGGATACAAGGTCACATTCTGAGGTGGCAAGAAAGCCATTCGGGTGGAAGTGCCTGCCACCAAACTTCTTTGCCCTCTTACATGAAGCTGAAGCTTGATTCTGTTGCCATCCCAAAAGTAGCTAGTTTTTTTAACAGTTACCTGACCTGAATGATCTTTCTGCCCTGTCACTTTAAGTTACTTATGCTTGCAAATTGATTTTATTTTGGAATGACTTGGAGTTTTAGAAGCTGTTTTATTGTGTTTCAGCTTATTGCATTGTTTTTTTCACTCTGTCTATGTGCAGCCGGAGAATCTTGGTTTTCAAAAAGTTGTGCTACTCTGACCCTTGATGGTCAATGACCCTAATGAAATTATTTCATACATATTTTATATTTTAATCCTTAGGACAGGGACTTGTCTAATATTACAAGCTGTAAGTAGTTCAGGGAGCTTTCAACATCAAATAAAATAAATAACCCATGACATTATTCAGACAGTTAAAATGCAATTTCTCTATCTGTGTTGCTGAGCAGAAAAAGTTAATTAGAACTAGTTCACAGCCATGTTTTAGCTATACAGTAATAAATGATTCTTCATGCCTTCTGACATGTGCCTTATTGTTTTATAGTGAAGCATTTTAAAATTACTCATGTGCCTGATTCTGCTATCTTTGTATGCAAATCCTTTTCCTCCTGTTAGTCCAGCCTTTGCCAACCTAGTGCCCTCCAGATGGCCTGGACTAGATTCCTTATCTAGCTAGATCTGCTAGAGTTATAAGACCATACTTCTGGGTGGCAAAAGATTAACAAATGTTGTGTAAGCGAACAGACTGACAACTATCTATGAATGGAAGCTTTGACAGTTAAACGGTCAATGAGAATATACTTGTTTATGCCTCATGTTTTGAGAAGAGGGGAGAACTAACAGAGCACCTTCTCTGCTTGTAGAAGATTCTAGGTTCAATTGTCAAGAGAGTCTCTGACCTGGATCTTTGCCTAGACAGTACAGAGCCTGACAAACCAATGTTGAACTTGATTCATCCTTCAGCAAAAACAGGAATTCACTTCCTCGGATGGAAGTGCTGTTGTTGAATTCTTGCCTTTATGTTCTTTATATTGACTTTTCCCAACAGAAAATTGTACCATGCAGCAGAATCATGAAGAGAAAAAAGAGACCTCTCTTCCCAGTTACTGCAGTTCTCAAAGTTCTGTGGCAAAACTACAGCCAAGTAGAGAACAGGAAGGTCAGACAAGCAATTGGCAAAACAATTCTCCAGATCAACCAGAAGCGAGCTTAACTGAATTGCCCACAGCTTATGCTCCAATTTCAAATTTCAGTAAACTAGCTTTCTGTTGCACTGACGGACAGTTGAGGTAAGCTTTTTAGATTTTTAAAAAATCAGTTCCATGATCAAGGAAGAGGTTTTTGGATCGGAGCACACTAGAATTAAGTGTTCAAATAAACTGGGATAATTGAATGAAACTGATTTAAATATTTGTAAAAATAGCTTGCAGATCAAGTAAAGGAGTCATATTTTTTTACTTTCTAATATTAATTGTACTCTTTCTTATCCAAATGTATTTTCATTCCATTAATTTCCAGCTTTATCTGGATCTTAGACCAAGTGTTTTCTTAAGAACTGGATCACTTGATTTAAATTTAAGAACTTGATCCCTGAAAAGCATTTCTTGAAATTTTTTAGAAGTTGTACAAAATAATAACTAGACATGGGGCACTGTTCTACGGCAATCTGCAGCACAGCACTGCCTTCTACATCTCACACAGAGATTTCATTTCCAGTCTAGCTCCCTTAGAGCCTTTAAGCTAAAGATGCAAGTGAATAAACCAATGACCTTCTGCATGCAAAAACTGCTTTCCCACTCAGCTGTGCCCTTTCCCCTGAACATAGCAAGTGGCTGGTTGAATGAGAGATCCTTTGTTGAACTGAATTTTTTTCTTCTTTATTATAGTTCTGCTGAAAAACAAGGAGGAAAAGTTATATCTGACTACATGAATCCATCTCATGTCACTGCAGACCTAGATAAAGAAAAGGATATTGCATTCCTCTTAAAGGAATTGGACGTTCTAAGAGCAAACAATAAAAAGGTACAAGAGAAATATTCTGAACCTGTTAACCAGCTCTAATTTTACTTTTATTGTTTGTTTTGATGGATAAGATACAGATTTCTTTTGTAGCAGGGATATCTCATTGTTATTTGATTGATGGTTTGTTCATATTAAGATATTCTCTTTGTCCACTTCAGGTTTATTGTTTTAGTTAGGGGCATTATAAGTACATTACATCTAGATTCTTTTGCAATAATATTCTCTAGCTCAGACCTCTTTGAAATGGTTGAACCTGTTGAGATTTAATTAAACACTGTGAATAATTCCAGTAGCCTCAAAAAGGAGATGAAAGTAAGGATCCCCCAGTGGTGGGTGGTGGCTGTTGGAACTGGTGGAGCAGAGGACAGGACAGCCAAAAACAGTAGTACCAAAGATAAGGATGGATAGCACCAATGACACATGGCTCACTTAAAATAAAACACACTTAAAACTGATTCTGCTGAACATATTTCAGTCAACACTAAACTGAAATGCATATGAAGAAGACAGGGAGGGAATGTTCAGGCTCTGAGCTGCTGGATGTGATGAGGCAATGTCCACTTTTGTCCACACTGGCAAGCTGTCTATAGATATCTCAGTACTGGTCCACGACTTTCAGTCTGTATGTTTTGAAGTCATTGAAAATGTAGTGCAGTATAACTATTGAATCTTTCTCAGGCGAGAAGCCTATTATGTCTTATACATGTTAAAATAAAAATATTGAAGAAATAAAAATGTCTAGTTTACTGTAGATAATCAAAAGTAAGGCAAAATTACACTTTCCCCTTTACTTACAAAGGGTTTAAAGTTTTTATGTTGTCATTTGATTCACTTGCAGGATTTGTTATATAAATACTGTAGAACTCAATTCATTAGTCAATATAGGTATTTAACTTCTGTTGTAAGATCTTGTAATACTTTAGTGCACATATAAAGAATTAGAAGTGTGGCCTAGTATGCTATGCTTGGAAGGAAGGAAGGAAGGAACTTGAAGAGGGTAACTCCTACCTTGAAATATCTCCTCCACAACTGAGATCTCAAGCTACGCAAACAGCAGAGCATACATTAGCAGATTCTAATCCATAGTTTAAAGCTAAAGTCCTTTGTATCTTATCTGCCAGTTAATTCCCAGGGAAGTTTGATGGCCTTTTTATACAATTAACTTACCCAGAGGTTGCTGTATTTACCTTAACATGAAATGATAGCATCAGATTGTAGAAATCAGTTGATATCCAAGAATGTTTCATTTTTTTCAGAAAATAATACATTAAAATGGAAATGAATTTTTAATGTATAAAGTTTTTTTAAAAAAATCTTTAAAAATAATGTTACTCATCTGTTGGGTTTGTTAACAAAAGAGGACATATATATAACTTAGTAGAATTCTGTACGTTGCTTATGATATGTATTTGATGATTTATTTATTGAAAGTGATTTCTTTACTTGCTGTATTTCTCTGATGTGATGATGTATGACTTTTTATTGTATATTTTCATGGTTGCTGTAAACCACCTTGAGTAATTTATTGGAAAGGCGGTATACAAATAAACTGAATGAATGAATGACATATTTTGCACAGATGTAGCCTTTATGCTTGTTCATACTGCACAGCAGTCTTACTGATTTCTTGTTCAATTCAGCTTCAAGACAAGCTGTCTGAAAAAGACAAGGAGTTGAAGACAATAAAGCTGGACTTAGAACTGTGTGAGAGAGTGGCAGAAGCAAAGATTGCAGAAAAGGCTGCAGGTACAGTAGGCGAACGTTTAACAGATGTCCATATGGCTCACAAGTTCTGCTTGGCTGCTGTATGACGTGGCCTAATGAACATTAGATATATTTGCTAAAGGAGGGATGATTTGACTTTTCTGTGTGAGGCTGTTTAAAGTTGCTTAGAAAATAGGTGGATTTAACATCCTGGTACTGGTATTAGTGAGAGCTTTACCTGTATTCATACTGATTTGGGCATTAAATGAATTGTTAACACCATGTCAATCCAATCACAAAAAGGTTGTTTGTTTTGTTGGAAGGTCCTGAACAAACAAGGAGAATAATGATTACTGCAGCCACTACCTTTCAACCAGCAGTTCAAATACCCACTTATTGTTTTTACTTGTTCAGAATGGTGCTACTACTATCTCTCCTTCCATATACCTTTGTATGGAATTACTCACGGGCTTCTCCTAGTTGGAGATGTGATCGTTAGTTTGGTTGATAGGGAAATCTGGGTTTTGTTTAATGGAGAAAGGAAAGAAAATGATAACAGATCTTCAGCGATGTAAGTTGCGATTGTGAGGTTTTCTTCCTTTCAGCTTGGATAGTCATAAGCTGTGTAAATTATTGTTCCTACGCAAGATGCATTGCTAAACAATTCTCAGTATCTCCTGATCATCTTGAATCCAGAATCCCCATTTTGTCTGGGAAGATGCTCTAAATTGAGGCTTAGTCACCTGAGGCAAGGAAGCAGGAAGTGTATCCTACCTATTTGCTATTAGAAGAAATGTCCTGTTCTCTCTGTGTAATACATGTGAAAACTCTGAGGGGAGAAACAAAATCCAGCCTGTGCTCTAAGTTTACTTCTCCTATTTTAAAAGAAACTCCCTGCTGCAGAACCAAATATTATATGAGGAATCCAAATGCAGGATTTCTGGCTTTCTTCTTAAGCCTCTACTAAGCCTCTCCAAAATCTCTCCCAATTTTTTTTCCTGTGCCAACTCCACTTTTTTGTTACATTTTTACTGAGTTTTGTAACTCAGTAAAGGGACAGTGCTTGTGTTTCCCCTCCATCAACCTTCAGCCAGGAAAGTTTTGTGTTTTAAAGGGTTCAAGGAAACATTTAGGAGCTGAGCTGAGCTTGCCATTATAGGCTTTTCCTGGATATTTATAGATAACAAGGTACACCTAGAGTGAACTAATCACAGGACCGGTAGGAGTCACCTGTTTAACCCTGATGCCCTGGTACAAGGAATGGCCTTGGAGTCAACCAATTCTGAAAAAGAAAGCAGCTAATAAGTAAGCTGGGGTGAATAAATAAATTAGTCCCTTCTGATCCTTTATCTCTAAACAGATAGTATCTATAGTACAGTTTCTTCCTCCCCCCCCATCCCCCATTATTTATCTAAACCTTTCAAAGCAATTTGCACATGTCATTTAAGGTGAAGCATTGTTTACCTTTTAGCTTTTCTTGGCCATAAACATATCTATCTTTGCCTGATTTTAGCCTCATTCACATCCTCATTTTGCCTGCACTCAGCTGCTCGCTGGCTAATGTCCTCTGCTACCTTTAAAGAGTTATCCAGTAACTCTAAATTCTATCTATGCACTTTAATTTTGTAATAAATCTCATATTCAGTTACTCTCAACTTTGGGCTGCAAGGTCATTACTATTTTCTGGTTTAAAAAGCTTCTTTCTGCCATGACATACTATGGCACAGAGTATGTCTACACTACAACAGAGTGTATGTATAAAGGCTATTTGTCAGATGCCGTTATGGACATTCAGATACCTGGGCTTTCAGACATACCAGGGAATTGGAAGTAAATAGTCAACAGTGCACCAAAATGATAAACATTCTGCATTTATAGAGGGGGCAGATAAAACTGTGAACCACACAAGAAGTTCAGTGAAAACAATGGTGACATTTGCCAATCAATCAAAACCTTACTACACCCACAGATTTGTCTGAGAATCCAATTCCAAATTTCCCAAAACAACTAAAGCTACAAAATACAAATACCAAACAATTAGGTTAGAATCAAAATAAATGTAAGCAGTAGTGACAGGAAAAGGCCTTTTAAATAAAAATGCTGGATTTTCTTATCTTGTCCTGTTCCTTTAAGGCTCCAGGATAAGTATGGTATAATATGTCTTTGTTAAATAATGCACTGTTTGCAGGCTAATTCTACTGCATCAAGAAACTTGGCTGAGGTTTGCATTATTGGAAAGATGAAGGCATCCTTCCGTACCAGAAGACAATGGAAAGAATAGGATAATAAGGCATGGAAACTCTTGAGTTGCTTGGGAATCATAGTTTCATTCTCAGCCTGGCCAGTGTGATCCAAAACAGGGTAAACATGATGTTTCACAGCAGGTTGGATGCAAGGAGCTGATGGAAAGACATGTTGTCCATCCAACTGTCCCAGTGGCTCTGCTCTCATGTTTTACGTTACACTTTAGCTGCTTCCTTTTCCTAAAGCTCTTACAAGGCAATGAGGCTATTTTACCTGTAGTAGGAAGCCCAATGATCTTTTATAGTAGAGCTGGGATTTGAAATGAGAGGCTCTGAGGTTCTAGCCCAGTGCTTTAAATACCTGCAGAATATTTATTTGGTGTATGACAAATTCACATAGTTTAAGCACTGTGATAGAACAGGAGATCCTCTAAGATTGTCTGGTTGCCACACCTTCAAGGTTGTAGATGGTAGCCTCGAAGTGACTGCTCTTTAGCACCACCCAGGGAACAAGTGTGACTTAAGGAGGGTCACGGATGCGAGCAGTCCTTGTATCCCCCCTGCAGAATATATTAAATGGTTTTTGGTGCCTGGTTAAAACATACCTCTTCACTTAGACATCAGCATAGTGGATTATATTTTAATATTTTCTTATTATGACCTGCTTTGGGACCTTTTTGTGAAAGACAGGATATGAAATCTTAAATAAATAAATACATTTTAGAAAAAGACTGAAAAATAATGGGGCAATGACTGTGTTGTGAGTTCACCATTTTCCAGCCTTTTCAACATACACTGACATGATAGGGCTCTTCTGTTCTGTGTTACTTTGCCAGTGAAGATGTGTCCTTAGTTAAAGACCCTTATGAATATAGCATAAATATGTGGTCATGGTGGGTGCACATGTAGAAAAATACATAGAAAGAATGTTGTGAAATCTTAGCACTTAAAGCAACTGAGAAGAGATTTAAAAGTGTTCTGAGAATGCAGTAATTTCCTCTTGTGGAAAAAAAAAGACATAAGCAAATATTATTTAAATACCAATCTAGTATCATTGAATATTATGGAGTATTTGAATTGTGCAGTGCATCTGTCTGAGTATGAATTGTCCTACTCTGATTGGCAAAGTTAAGGGAGAGGTGAAGAATAGTATAGATTTGGTAACGAAAAAGATTATTGGTTTTCCAAAATGTTGATGTGCATGTCTGCTTGGGAATATGAGTGATATTAACATAATAAAGCAGGCCAGTCATGCTGAACACATTGGCAAAATCCTAAAGTCTTCCAACAAAAAACTGGATATTTTTTGTAACCAATCAAAAAATGTTGCTATGCTAGAGCTGCCAGAACTAAGGTAAGGGTAAGATCCAAATCCTTCTCCAACTGGGGAGAAGTGGTACCATGGGTCAGAACCTCTCAGTTCAATGAACTCTTCTCCATTATTCCCCACTCTGAATAACCAATTTCTGCTCCCTGTAGAATCAGCAGCTGTGACCTCAAAATAAATTGGAGTGACCATGCCAAGGCACAGAAAATAATTGCTTTAATTAAGATATGATTCTACAAGTAAAAAAAAAAAGAGAGTAGGGAGATAGAGACAAAGCATAAAGTTCACCTGAGAGAAAATGAAAGAAGGAAAGGGACAACAACTAATTCGGTAAGCAGGGGATATCATATCTTTCTCATAATATTCTCTTGGTCAGGAAAGATCTTCTCAGTCATCAAAAATACCAAAGCGCATGCACACATGGGCTAGTCGGAAGATGGCAGAGCTAGAAGGAACAGGCTTGAAGGAAGGCAAATGTACCAGAGCTCTGGCTATCTTCTAGCTTCTTAGTGCTGCAGAATAAGGTATAGGGTCCTGGGAATCAGTGTGTTAATAGTTTTGCTTGCCTCCAAGAACTCATTCTCATAAGACATCAAGTCCTATTATAGACCTAGCAATGGTACATAGGGAAGTCAAACAACTTCAATCCCTTCCCATGCAGCAAGCCTGTAGGAGTGGACAGTGGGTCTGGGCCTTATCTCTGGACTGGTTTCAGCAAGGCGATCATCCTGCAGATCTCTGGAACTGAAGCACCACCACATGAAGTTCAGGATGAAGTTGAGGCCTTGTTGGAGGAAGGAGGTAGCAGACACCATGGAAGGAAAGAACTGTGGTGTAGGAAGAGTGGTGAAGGAATATAGCAGCAGATTTTGAGATGATCAGAGTGTGTGCATGTGTAACTAGCACACCTGGTTTATTCAGTCTTCTTATACTCCCCCTGTCCACAATGATCACAGTGCAGAAAACATATAAAGTCCGAAATAAAGTTGTTGTTTTCACACTTCATTCACATTGGAGAGTGCCTCAGGGTATTTACCAAGGTTTACTTCTCCAGTTCTTCCCTCTGCACCAGCTGATGTAAGAAAATAATAGGTGTATTTAAACTTACCTCCTGGAAGTGTGGACTGTGCTTTAAAAGGCTATGGACAAAACACATTCCAAGAATTTCTGCTAAAGGGTAATTCGGATACATCTGAACACTGAACAGAAAAGAACTGTTGATTGTTCCCCTCGAGACTATAATCTCATTCCTTTGTGTTCAGTGCAAGAGTAGAGTGAACAAAATGGGCCCACATATACCATGACAATTAAAAAAAAATGTCAATAAAATAATATAATGTGTAAAATACAGAAAATAGCAAGCAATTTTTTTAGTCACACTCCTGCTTAATTTCTGGAAGCTGGGGCTAATTTTTACAATTTCCATAAACACAGATAAAGGCTGCCTCCAGACAGCGAGGGAAAATGCAGGATCTTGTTTAGATTCTGTAATTGCCTCTGCAGATGGCATAGCAAAATCGTGTGGCAAGTGGAAGTCCTTACCTGTTTGAGCACTTGGCTGTTCTGATGGTGCCAAATACCTGGAAGTGTGCAATTGCCCCCTCTCCTCCCCCATGTGCATGGACTGTGGTCATTTTCGGCCTGGTTTTGGGAGCAAGCATCCAGACAGGCAATCCCATATTACTATTCTGGGAAAACCCAGGCTGGGAGTATCTTTTTCCCAGAATAGCAATATTGTGGGATTTCCTTTTATCAACTTGGGCTATGCTGGGATTGCCTTAGATTCTGCAGTGACTGTAACATTCAGGTTAATTGTAAATTATGCTGCACTTGCACATAACCAAAAAGTGTCTCCAAAGCACCGAGATAGTAGTGTATCATTTTTGTGTTCTCATTCCATCACTAATTGTAGTTGAGAACATTCATGAGAGGAGGCAGGTGCAGACTGGCTTATGTACAATCCCAGATGGCTCTAGAGTGCCTCAGAGATTTACTAGTTAGGTTATTACTGCATGTGAACGCAACTTTAGTCATAGCATAATCCAAGACCATCATCTGGCCGAGAAGCTGTTGCATTTTAACCCAAAATAAACTTTTTTTGAGATAGGCAACAATAGCAGATATTCTGTCTTAATCAACTAAAAGAAAGAAAGAAGCAAACAAGAACAAACTACTTGGTTCTAAACCAAGATGCATAGAGATGCATGGGGTCTGCTCTGGGACCTTACTCCGGATTATATTCTGGAACAGAGACAGGCCAGCCACATGTTAGTACAGTTTATAACAGGCCCCAGGCAGGGCCTGCTATAATCTTCCAGCAGGCAGACTGCAAGTTATCTGGAATAAGGTTCAGTGCAGAAAGGGCCTTAAAACATTTCTATTAAGTTTCCTCTGTGGCTGCATTCAGATATAACAAAAGGGTCATCTCATGGGTGCCTCAGAGAGACAGCGTATAGCCCTTGTGTTCCCGGTCTTCTCTAATCCACCTTTTCTAGCAAAGAATGCTTAGTACAGGGGGGAGGAGCACACTGGTGTTTTGACCTGAGTTGTCCCACAGGCCATGTCACTCACAATAATATAAGCAGCCTATAGCCATTAGACTGTCCTAAAATGTAGTCCTGTTTAAACAGGACTGACATGGACTCAGGCCAGCCTGGCATCCCAGTCCATCTTTTGCTTCCTCTTGTATGAGTGGGGGAACAGCCTACAGGAGGCAGAACTGTGCTGTGGTGGGTGGCACCCAATATTTCCTTTCAGCCAATCGGCACATGTGGAGTTTGTGAGTGACCTCCCCCTTATGTGCATGATTCCTCTCTCTAACATTTTTACACAAATTCATTTTTACATAAATTAATTGCAAGAAGAAAAGCACATAAAAAAAGGAAGGGTGTGTGTGGTAGGGATCTGCACAAATGTGGGTTTTTTGTATTTGATTTGTATTTGTTCAAATAGATCCCAGTTGAATGTGGTAGGATTTGCATTAAATATGAATGTTCAATCCCATATGAATCCTATATGAATGCATATGGATCCTATATGTGAATGCGTATGAATAGCATATGGATCCCATACAAATGCATATGAATAGCATACGGATCCCATGCAAATGTATACAAAAAGCATACGGATCCTATATACAAGTGCATACAAATAGCAAACAGATCCCATACAAATGCATACAAATAGCATATGAATTCCATATATGAATCCCATATGAAGCTTCATATGACTGTATCAAAACATTTTATTCGAATTCGAATGTCAATCTTCGAATGTACCAATAATAGATTTGAATTCGAATGTCTGAATTCAGCTGAATTCAGCCAAATTTTGAATGTTACAAATATTCATGCACATCCCTTGTATATGGAGGTGGGGGAGCAGACTTCTAAAAAGAACTGCAAATACACACCCTCCTCTCCCTTGAGCGGCATGAACGGCATCCAGTTGATGTGATGATGTGAGATAGATGTGATGTAGCAAAAGGGGTGGAGAGAGAAGAGCTCCATGGAGGAAACCCAGGCCAGCCTCTGCAGAAATGTGTGACCAACGCGGCCCAAGGCAAGGATGGCCTCAGCATAGCTGATATCAATCTGTGTCTGACCAGCACTGGTACAAATTCAATTTGAACTCATTAATAGGCTGAGCTGACTGGGATTCTTGTGAGCAGGGTCTGAGGTGCCTCAAAGGCACCTTTTTTGCCATGTCTGATCTCAGCCTATGTTAAAGGAACCAAACCTCTATTTGTCTAGCATTGTTGAAGCTCCTTTTCAGAAAGGTTTCATCTCTATTCAACTTCAGACTATCCCCATTGAATATTTTCCTTATAGATAGTATAGCATTCCAAGCAATGAGTGCTTTTGTTATCGCTGTCCAATGCAAGCCATTGGTTTAACTATAATTAGGTATCCTCTACATTTTTCAGTTAGAGTAAAAAAAACTTTTATCCTTGAAACTACAAGGGTTCCAACCATGACTGTATATACTGCAGAAGTAGTCTGCTATGTCCAGGAGCATCCAAACTCAAGACATTGTTAAATCTAGATAATCAATGTATTTTAGACATTTTGACAGACTAGATGAGATTTTTTTCTGACATGTTTAATTTCATACGGTCTGTGTCTTCATAACTGTTTTTCTATTTAGCTTTATTTTAGTTTATGAATTTACATTTTTTACTGCTACAATAAAGTATTTAATTCATTCACATTAGTGACTGTGCTTTCATATGAAAAGAGATGGTTCAAAATGTTTATATCATTTTTAATTGTTTCATGCCAATTAGACTTAGGGTTTGTGTGTTTTTTCTTAAACAGGCATGAAAGAAGTAGGTTCTTCTAAAAAAGGATGTGAGCTTGGGGTTTTGGGTTTTTTAAAATATTTGTTTGCTACTGGATTTTGTAATGTAGGAGGAATATATGTGTGTGTTTATATGTATAAATAATAGGTTTAGGATAATTGGTCGAATTCTCTGGCCACTAGAGGCTGCTATTCCTTTTCTGCATTGGTTGAGCTTTGTTTTGTTCATAATTTCAACCCTTTTACCCTCTCTTTTGGAAAGGCTGCCTAAACCACTTACAAGAATCTGAAATGTAGGCAGCCCCGGTACCTTCAGGTTTAGAGCATGAAAACACAATCAGAAAGCATAAGAGCTGGTTGGAGGGGGGGTTTCAGCCATCAGTTTTTAGCTATGAAGTTTTCTAATGAGCCACAGGAATTGAAGGAGCTGAGGAGAAGGGGAAATTGGCTGCTACTGTATTGTTAGTTCTTTTCACCTCTCTTTCAGCAGTATGATGAAACGGCAAGATGACAATCTATGGCAGGATAAAACTGAAGCTCCTGATATGATTGTGTTTCATATTTGTTGTGGTTGAAGTGAAACATGTATATGTCAAAGGCGTGGAAAAGCAAAAATCCCCACAATTAGGCAAATACATGGGAGAGATGAGAGACTAAAGCAGATGAACAGGCCATGAGAGTCTTATTTTAAAAATATCTGATATAGAAGGAATCTGACCTCTAAGTTTCATCACTACATTTCTGAATGCACAACTTCACAACTATTGCTGCCAGTCTTTTTTGCTCTGTAGCCACGTTTACAATTTTAATGGCTTCGTCCACTCTAGTTACTTCTTTCCTTTGGGTAGTAATGAGGAGGAGGAGATGTGGCTTTTCTACCCTGCTTTTCTCACCCATTTAAGGGGACTCAAAGCAGCTGACAAACCTTCTGTCGTTCTCACAAAAGATACCCTGTGAGGTAGGTGAGGTTGTGAGGTCTCAGAAGATTGCTACGATTAGCCCAGGGTCACCCACCTGACCTTGTGGAGGAGTGCAGAATCAAACCCGGTATTCCCACATAAGAGTTAGGCTCCCTAAGCACTGGACCAAATCGGCTAACATTTTGTGGATAACAAGAGTATCAATTGAGACACCCACTGTCCCTTTGAACATCACATTGACAACCCATGCTGTCAAACACTAATAGTTATCAAATCATTTTTCTCTTTAAAAAAGTAAAACAAGCAAACTATAACAGTCACTTAACAATCTTATCCCCAAATCTCATTTTCTCCTGAGACAATCAGCAGCTTTTGGAATATTTTTCTCCTGCTCTTATAATGTTGTAACTTGGAATCATTAAGTGAAAGATTGGGGACTGACCCAGGGAGGCCCTTCACAGGCTGCGTCCAGATGTTGGTTACTTATTCAGCTGTATCCATGCTTTCAGAATACTCTGGAATATCCAAATAAAGTGGAATAAGTAGATGATGTGTGGATGCAGCTTTACTATGAAATTTGCTGCCAGCAAAAGGGTGGTCAACATCTTGATTAGCTACAGTAGGAAGTCAAACAAATTTATAAAATCATTATGGCTATCTATTATCAGCACTGAAACACACCTGAGTACAAGTAGCCACAGAACTGTTAGTTTACATCTGTAGATATTCAGAGCTGTTGTCCTTGTTTAATTCTTATGACAGACCAGCCTAGATAGGCTACAGAATTTCACTAATTTTTCTGCTTTGTATACTGACTTAGAGGGAAGTGCATGAATATGTCAAAGGCTGCGTTCACACCTAAGTTTTAATTCAGCTTCAGTTCACTTTCAGACTGAGGTAATGCATTGGCAAAGTGACAAGCTATTTGCTTTTGCCGTTATCTAACTCTGGAAATCCACCTTTGGGTTAAAAAAGAGAGAGAGAGAGAGAGAAAGTGACTGGCTATTTTACTGTCATGTTGGCTCATTTTGAAAGTGGATTGGAACTGGATTAAAACTTAGGTGTGAATGCAGAAAAAGTCCAAATCACTGGTTATGGAGTCCTTAACACTGGACTCCAAACAAGTGCTTAGGTTAGAAGTTTTAGCTTTATCTGTAAGTAATAGCTGCATCTATTGATAATAGCTTTTCAGACACTGTTATTATTTTCAAAATTTAAAATTGTTTTATTTGTCATAGCCTTCCCTGATACCTTCTGGTACAGAGCTGGATAAAAATATATGTAAATATTAGACATGATATTAAGAATGCCAGCCTGGTAATATTACTGGTAAAGTTACTGATTTTAAATAAGGCAGGGGAACTCCACCTGAAACAGATCTCTTTACAATGCTGAACTGCTGAAATTTTTATTTGGTTCCAGAGTGTAGTAAAACCTTACAAATCACTAGGTTTTGATACTTTGAGGGGATGGCTGTTTTCATTAGGTTAAATGGGACTCAAATTCCAACCCAAATTTTTATGGTTGTAGCAAAGTACTCAGATCAGCAGTTCCAGTCTGGTCTTTCTGAAGTGATTTTTGCCACAATTACCATCACAATCTCTACCAGTCTTGATTTGGACGACATATGGTTGTCCAAAGCTACTTTAGATACTTCCAGAAAATGAGTTAGGAGCACAAATTGTGCATATGTTTTGATTTATCTGGAGGCTATGTAAAGGGAAAGGGTCACAGTCATCCAAAAGATTCTAGGATTTGCAGATTTCCTCAATTAGACAACTCAATATCACTAAAGTGAATTATATACAACTACCTTTAAATTTGCTTCGGTTGATTTAGTGCATATAGTAGCAATAGAATGTTCCCGGAAAACACTTCTGTCCAGCTGATTTGTTAATATTTGTTCTTTCATTAGTTCTAGGCTTTTGTCAATGTTACATTTCAAGAAAGATTGTTCTTGTTTAGTCAATTAATTGTATCTGACTCTTTGTGACTCCATGGACGATAACACACCAGGCCCTTCTGTTCTCTACTGTTCCCTGGAGTTTTCCTAAGCTCATGTTCATTGCCTTCAGGACACTATCTCATCCTCTGCTCTTTCTTCTCCTTTTGCCTCCAGTCTTTCCCAGCACTAGGGACTTTTCTAGTGAATCCTGTCTTCTCATTATGTAGCCAAAGTATTTTAGTTTCTGCTTTAGTATTAGTAATTAGGCAAATAACTCAAAACCAGAAATAAGCAAGTTCGGGGATTAGAAATTAAGTCGGAGTCTAAGCGGAACCACCTTTAGGTCAGTTCAAGCATAAACTGTGATGAACTAATCCCACCACAGTTTCACTTAAGGTCAAACATTTTTGGTCTTTTTGGTGATAAGGAATATTAGAGGTCAGAACCACCACCAGCACCAGCACCACCACTACCTCACCCATTTCTTGGTGGTTACTAACTGTATTGGACATTGACATCAAGCATGCTTTCCCCTACCAACCTGTGCCACGTGGCACAGGCTGGAAGTTGAAGCCCACAGAAAAGCCGAAATCTGTCACGCACATCTTCATCAATCTCCTCTGAAGTCATTCAAAGCATGTGCATTAATTATTTGTTAAATCCTGTGGACAGTGGTTTCAGACTCCTCCCCTGAGCTCATGCTCTTGTAAGGTTGGGTGAATGGAAGCTGATGGAGTAGGCAAGAACTATTGCACCTGGCTTCTTTAGTTTCTTCTGACATCCATTATGACTGGTAACTCTTTTACCTGACCTGTATGACTTCAGGATGTGTGCCTTTCCTCACTATCTTCTACCAGTGTAGGACAGGGGGAGAAAAACTACTCCTTTGGGCAAGCCTAAAGTGTAAGTCCAATGCATCTCTTTCAGGGCATTTTAAAAGCAAGCCCAGTTCAGTTCAAACATGAATGAGACCAAATGACAGCACAAAACCATGTTTTAAAGTTTGTGCACACACCAACTCTGAACAGGAGAAAGATTTTTCTTTATTGGATGAATGTCATTTCATTGCTAAAACCACAGCTTTCAAATGGTGGCCTGAACATCAGAATAATGAGAACATGTGAGAACTGTCCCATGCAAATAATTATTGGATACACTGCATTACAGCCAACATTAATAGTAATAAAAAATCTACCTCTATGTGTAACATGGATCTAGAATTCTTTCCCTAATAAAACCCCGCAATCTCTAGTGCCCTCTTTTAATAAAAACCTCAATCCCTCTTTTCTGCCCCATTTTTTAGGGCTAGATGATATTCAAAGAATAACTGAATATAGTCATCCCTTGAAATGGAGTTTTGAACTCATAGAGCTAAGATGCCTAGAAACTCAAAGATATATTTTTTTCCATTTGCAAGCTTTCCTAGTGTTTGGGATGACAAGGAAGGCAGGAAATACTGAACAGTTTGTCACACTACTTTGGCAGTTTTTAATATCTCTGTTTTGTCATTTGTTTTTATTTTTAGTACAGAAAGTTTAGCTTTCTGTAATATACTATCATTTTTAAAAAGTGATTTTAACTTTGTGCACTGCTCTGGACGCTTCTATAAGAGCAAGGTATAAATATGATAAATACGTAATAAATTTGCAAATCCATCATTTCCTGCATAGGTCTAATAAAGAAATGAGAAAGTAGTGTCCAACGGGTTTACAATTAATATATGTACACTTTGCAGCATCATACAGTGCTCTCAGTAAAATTAAATTCTGACATTCAGACTTTTTTTAAAAAAAATGTTAGTATTCGTATTCTAAGCAACCTTTTGTGCACGTAGTGAAAAATGCTCTAGACATTCCCACAGGTATGTCAAGCATTGAGAAGCAGTATTGAAAAACTAACAGCTGTAGAAAAATCATTCAGCAATTAGAACTAAATATGAAAGGCAAAAGAACCCAGAATATAAAGCAAGTAGCCCTGATGCTTTCTAAATTACCTTAAAAATGTTCCTCTTGTGCTCCCCCCACCTTATCTGTGAAGGGAAATATAATTTCTTTTAAGCACCATTGGCCAACTCCTTTTTTAGATGCCATTTATTTTCCTTTCTTGCATGTCATCCATTAAAGATTAGCTGTGGAAGGTTGAAGCATGGAGAGATTATGAATGACAGAACAACTCCTGCAGAATAATAATCAGTTTTTGATATTTAATGCTGTTTGACTTTTGCAGACACACTTCTTATTAACCTTTGATACAAAAAGAAATCCAGGTTCCTGGTATCTCATGAAGAAGATGAATTTGAGATCCTTTTCCAATTAAACTGAAATAAGGCCAATATTGGGCTTTAGCCAAAAGATCTCAATAGTTCCCAACCCTTGTGTTTATAAATCTAAATATGTGTGACATTCTATTTTTAAAAGTATGCAAGAACGTAATTTTATTAATAAATCAGTTCCAAAATTATTCTTTCTATTACAATATGTACTTAGCCTTACTTTTGTTGTAAGATTGTAACATTATGCTAACACATTTTCTAAACCTTTCATCGGGCCGAGTCTTGATAAGTGCAAACACCTCCAATGCACTATAGGTGCTGTTTAGTTCTTTAAAAATCAAGTGTGCTTTTGCCATAGACTTTGACAGACAATGAGTTGTTCGTTAAAGTAATGAAACTTACAGGATATTTGAAATAGAGAAGTGATTTTATCTCACTCTTGGAATAAAAAATAAATATTCTTCTGAATTGATTGCAGACACTGCAACGTTGCTTCTGTTAATTTTATCAAACTTTGTACTTCTGTATAGCAATGTTTGAAGCTCATCTTATTGAAGACAATTTTTTTAAAAATCTGACCATTACTTGGTTAAGATTTGAGGAAAGAAAAGGCAATTTTTACTTTCTCTATAGAAGCTTATTCTAATATACTGTTTGTAAAGTGTTTCACAAATGGACAATCATGGAAGAGTTCAGTGATCAGGGCTGCAAATGTATTGCCACTTTCTTGGTTGCTAATTGAATTGAACTAAGTAAGTCTTCCTGACAGGTGTATCTAGTCTTTAATAGCTGTGATTTGTAAAGCGTAAGAACTCCATCTAACAGTTATTTGTTGTGTTTTCCTGCTGTAAAAAGTGAGAAACTTGGAATCTAAACTACATGTAACATTCTTAAATTTAGTTAGGAAAAGCTGAAGTAAGAAATGAAGAAATGACCTCTGGCAGGAGCCAGCAGAACAGTTTTTCTAAAAGGAGAGAATGTCAATACTTACTATCAAAATATTTAAGAGGACTTTGTCTCCTATAATGAGCTATTGTGAAAAGTATATTTTTACAAACTTATTCTCTTGCTTTCCTGCCTGTATATCCTGCGTTTCTGTTCTTCTAAGGAAGTATGCTACATTTATCGTTTTAAAAAAGTGAAAGTAAGAATTATAGTACTACAGACTTTAAAAGGGCATGACTCCAAAAATTAGCATTTTGAAAGCAGAGACTTTAGTTGTGTGCAAAAAAAAGACTTTATAGTCCAGATGCTGAAATGCCATGCAAGAAAGTGAATATACTGTATATGTTTGTATTCTGTATTCCTTCTCTCTCATCCCTCAATCTTCTAACATTTCTAAGTAATCAGGAATGGCAAAGTGGGGAGGGGTTCCATATTGCTAAAAATTTGAAGACGTATCAGTGAAATTAATGTATTTTGCACCTCAAGAAATTTAGGAGCAGTTGGAGCCCTTCACACTAAATACATACACAACAAACACAAAAGTGTCAGTATATTCTATCTTTGTTTACACACATTGCTTTATCTGTGTAGTCACATTTGCATGCAAATGTGTTTTAGTCTGTAACTCCTAGTAGTTGGGACTTGTCACAAACAGTTCACTTTCAGTTTTATTTATTATATTGCTGTCCTGGTTCTAATGACTTCACTGGAAAAAAAATAGTGTCTTGGGACTAACAGGACTACAATCAAGTTCTAAGTCTGTTTCCTGGGATTATCTGAGTTTTGCAGAATCTTCCGCCCATAGGCAATAGGCATCTTAAATTTATTTCAGTTTACCAACCTTTGAGATCTATAAATATTGGAGGAAGTCATCTTTGGTCCTATGTATATATGAATGAAGAAATCCAGATCCCTATTGGTTAGGACAGTTGCTAAGTACTTTTTAAAAAGTGCAAATAAGTTAACAGTGGAACCCATCCCATTAGTTCTCTGTCTTTATTTTTTTGGGGGGGGGATACTTGGTTGCAGAGAAAATATTGAGAATAACACAAAAATTGTGTTTAGTTTTCTTTTCATCATATTAGCAAGCCAACCATTTCTAAAACTTCAACTTCAAAGCATGGCATTATATAACAAACCTTTTTCTCCCTCTCTCCTCACTTAAAATGGAGAAGAAAAATAGGAAATGTTCTTTATTATCATAAATAGCACTGTATTAACTTTATTGAAATCTGACATGAAATATCTTTACTAGATATGTCCTAAAATGTTGAAAAGTATGATTCCATTGCTAATATTGGCCTTTTTGGGAAGAAGACATCTGTGCACAGCCATTAGAACTCCTGTGATCATTCCTTCACTGGCTCTGTGGAAAATCCTATGTCACAGAGTTCAACAGCCACTAATCCTGAATGCTAAGTCCAAAATCACAAAACTACTCACAACAGTTTTCTCATTATTAGAGCTCCTTTCTTTCTTTCTTTAGCTTACTAAAGGTATCCAAGAAATTACTGCAACCAGAACATGTTTAAAAAAAGGAAGATTTAAAAAACAAATCTAGACATAGGAAAGAAGTGGAATAAATCATTGCTAAAAACTCCAGTGTTTACAATTCTTTTCCCACCATGAATGAATTTTTTTTATATTTCATTCATGGTGGGAAAGAATTGTAAATATTTTTTTCCTCTGTTATTTGTTGAATATTTTCATATTTTCTGCAACCAAATACTTTTTTCAGAGTTACACATTAGAGTGGAGTATAATATAATATAATATAATATAGTATAGATCTGTGTATAATAATGTTTTGTTTATAAGCTTCATCCAAGGTTTTTTTTTAAGGCCCATGTAAGTTTTATAGTAGGCATTTCTTTAAAATCTCATTTCTTTCTTGCATTTACTACTCAATTTCTGTATTTACTCCGATGACCCCTAAGAAATCAGAAAATAGATATCTTTTCCGGGGAATGCCTATCTCTTCCTTTCATCCACCTCTTTGTGTAAGCTTCTTTTGTTTGGAGAATTGTGAATAAATGTTTATACTAGCATGATTTTTAACATCTTCTCTTGCTACTACAGTATTTTAAAGGTAGTTTAAAAGTGTGGCCAAAAGGTTTGCCAACCGAATCAGGTTTAACTATGAAAATATGTACACTCCGTTGACTTGGTAAACTCATACTCCAAATGGTTCAGCTTCTTCATATTTGCTTTATCACATATTAGAAAACAATTAGCTTACTAAACAAATTTGAGCATTTGGGGGGAAAGATCTACTTTGAGTCTCTTCCATTTGACTAAGAATTACAGGATATTTGATAAGCTTGTTTAAAAATGAACATATCCAAATATTATCGTAAACATCCAACAATTTGTTTTACCTGCAATATAAGTATTTTACTTAGCTGGCTTACACAGTAGCTAATAATATTTGTTAATGTAATTTAACTGCTGTGAACCTTTACTGAACAAATATTGAAATTTATACTAGTCAAAGAATGAAGATCTCTAATGACTTTTGTAAAGATTTCCGTTTAATAGTTAAAGAGAAAAAGAGAAAAGTTTATGTGACATAGCTAATGTAATTAATAGCAGATTTTACATTTAATAAAAAGAAAGAGGATATGTTATTTGCCTTATTCATTCCAGCATAATTTGCATTGCAGTTATGGGTATTTAATGAGCAAATTCCAGTAAAAATGCTATGTTGATTTTCTTAGTGAACTTTGAAACAGCTATGTGCTGTACCAAGGCTGTCTGTTTATAGTTATTCTCTATCTGAAAACTACAAGTGTGTTATACAACCTTGTGGAATAATTTTTCTGGAAAGTGGTTCATAGTTTAGATGTTAAGGTTGGCTGTTTTATCACAGATATGTTATTCAAATACCAGCAGAGTAGTTCTGTGACAAATAACCTAAATATATGCTTTTTCTGTTATGAAACAAAATGCAGTGCACATCTGTGTCAGTTTTGTAGGGGTCATAGGTATGTTTAACTTTCGCTGAAATCAGTGGGCTTAACTATCCTTAATTTTTATTGGCTGATTTCTTACCTCTCCACCTCAAGGCTGCTAACATTCAATATGCACAGTTAATTCAAAGGAGCTTCACATTTCAATTAAAATGCCACTTACAGCAACAACAAGAAAAGCACACTAGGCTTGGTTATCACACTGTTGCCAAGACAAACTTAGGTGTTCCAGGAAATAGTGAAGGTGACTTTGGAACGAGACTCCTGGAAGTCGTTGCACATAGTCCGATGAAAACAGACTACCTAGAAACCTATATTTTAAATATAGTAAGTAAATGGCTTCTATAGATATGTTCATTAATTGTGCAAATGAATCAAAATAATATTAGTTTCTCTTCCCCCAGCATTTCCCCATTGTGACACAAACAGGCCACCATATTGGAGCAAATGAAAGGCATAATTTCTCTAGTCCACAGCAATTTCAGCACCAGTGAAATTGATTGATTCAGCACCACACTAAACACAACCTCTGCTAGCACAGGCAAAAGAAATCCTAATTTTTTTAGAAATTAGAGAATTTCTGCACTGTGTTAAATTTGGTCATTCAAGGGGGATGCCAGCAGAATCCTGGCAAAGTGTTGGACCTGCGTGGCTGGATGGCAGTCGTGTTTTGCATTTGCCACATTTTTCTATGGTCTCCATCTTTTCCATACTCTTGATCCCTTATCAGTAGCAACAACACAGGGAGCTACATTTATGACAATAACAGAATGTCTTATAGATTGCATTGACATTCATATACTGCTACGTATCTCATTTATAAATTTGTCCTAGTGTTTCACATAAAACTAGCACCTGTTTCTCTGCCACCCTGACTGTTCTCACATATGATTGAGTGGTTTGTAATTTTTACTGGTTCACTTTTAGTATTCACAAACCACTTCCCCTTGTCTGGGCTTAGTATGTCTAATTTTGTTCAGCTTCTCTTCTTGAGATTTGATTTCTATACCCTTTGCTTATGTCACCCTCACTCCAAATTGTTAAAATACTTGAACTGTAATGCCACAAAATGAACAAAGATTATTTATTTATTTATTTATTTATTTATTTATTTATTTATTTATTTATTTATTTATTTATTTATTTATTTATTTATTTATTTATTTATTTATTTATTTATTTATTTATTTATTTATTTATTTGGGCACAAGGTGGGTCACAACATAAGATAAGCACAAAATACTAAAACATATTTTTAAAATATAATCTACCCAAGCTCCCTCCCTCCTATCCTGGCAGGACTACATTTAGAGGAAACTATTAATCATTGACCTGTGTGAAAGGGGTATGTTTTAGCCAGATGCTATATAAAAGTTGGTGCCTGGCATATCCCCACTTGTAGTCTCTTCCAAAGCTGGGGGCCCAGTGCAGAGAAGGTCTTGTCATGTGCTGTAACTCCTCACCTCTGAAGACAGCAGAACTACAAAAAGGTCCTCTCTGTGTGATCTTAAAGCATGGACATCTTAAAGATGCTCCTTCAGATATTCAGGGCCCAAGCTTTTTGGGAATTTATATGTCAAAATCAACATTTTGAATTGCCCTTGGTAGCAAATGGATAACCAATACAGTTTCTTCAAGACTGGTTTTTTATGTGTCCAGACAGAAATTCCCATTAGCATTCTGTACTAGCTCCAGCATCCTGACCATGTTTGTCTTCCTTAAGTGCTGCTGGCACCTCTACCTCCAACACTGTGGCATTTACCACTGTCTGGACCAATCCAGTCAAACCCCTTCAGCTAGCTTAATTAGCCACAATGGATAAGGACAAAGGAGATAAATGTTTGGCCAGAACCTTGCAAACTGCCACTACCACATGGTGGGTATAGTGATGTGCTGTCACAAATGTTTGGTTAGATTCACACTGGGATTTATGCTGCTTGCAAGCTGTTGACTTTTCCACTTCATTGCACATAGCTTCTCACTATACCAGAGTGCCTTACAAGCTCTGCAGGGTCTCCAAGGATGCTTTGGAGAAGCTCTGTCAATAGCTATACTCACTTCATGACTCCAAAGTGCAGCTAGAGCCTCAGTAGGAGCACCAGCCATCTTATCTAGAAAGCCCTCCAGAGCCAGGAGGAATCCATCAGTTTCCATAAATCTGACCATCGTAATAAGTCCTTCACTCCTGAAGTGAGGATCAGAAACTGTAAGCCCAAACTTTACCAGAAGAATGGACACACTACAATCGATTCTCACCCTCCTGCTCTGTTGTTAAATATGAGTTGGATCCATGTCATAGGAGAGACAGAGCCATAGCAATCATAGAAACCATGAAGTCCAGAGCTGGCCAATTAGAGACATCCTTGGCATGGAAATTGACGTCCCCCAAGCACCATCATGTAGGAGATCTCCAACACCATATCCAAGACATAACTGAGACAAGAAAGCTATTAGATAGTGAGGAGAATATTATACCAAAAGCAATCCTGTTCTGTCTCTCTGCCCCAACATCAGTAACCTGATCTTACTAGTATTGCACTGAGCTGGGCAGCAATGTTACTTTTTAGTTTTAGAAGCTTGTTTCGTGGTAACATTCTCATTCACTTTCATATTACTTAAAATATAAGAGGATCCCTACTGGATCAGGCTAGCACTAGTGCAGCAAGGTGATATTCACTGGAAGTATGAAACCAGAGTAAGTCCTGGAATAGTGTTTCACCAATAAAAGTCCCCCTTTAGAACATTTTTCTATCTGCACATTAATAAAAGAGATGGTTGCTTCACCAGCAAGGAGTATATCTGCTTGTTAATGCATGTAGGAGACTTATGTATATGTACTGCTGTGCTTTCCCTAGAAACAACCAGTTCTGAAAGGATTAATGTGTTGGGTGCCTTCTCCTCTTCCCTCTGTTAGTGCTTCTTCTCCCCAACGTTTCATGAGCCTTGCTGAATTGCTTCTGGGCATTCTCAAGCAGAAGACAAAAGCAAAACCTTCACTCCCTGTAAAGGGCCTTCAGAGGCATCCTGCCTGTCTCTCCAAGAGTGCCTCCAGACGCAAGTAAAGCTGTGAAGTTTCTGTGCAGCCATTTCTCATTGTCCCAATGGACGAGGGAAAGCTATGCAGAGAGATCAAAGTTGCATCCCGTTGTCCAGATGGGATGATCAGTACTCTGCAGTATCCGCCCTTGTGCAAGAGGAAGTGCAAAGTAAAAAGCTGCGGATTAAACACTAGCTTTTTGCCTTGCACTTTCCCTGCTGCTGCACTGTCACCACTGCTGATCGTTCATTAAGTGACCAATCACGTGACTGGTAGTATCACAGCGGCTGCAAAGCTTTTCCTTGTGTCTGGAGACCCTATCCTGGAAACAGTACCTAGGCATCTATTTTAGTAACTATTGATACACCTCTCCTCCATGGATTTGTCTAACCCTTAAAGATATTCAGGCTGGTTGCTGTCACCAGCTCCTCTGGTAGTAAATTCTATAGACCAATGACCCATTGGTGAAAAAAATACTTCTCAGTTCTAACAGTCTTGCCTATTATCTTCATAGAGTGACCCCGGGTTCTAGTGTGGTGCTGTTGATCCTTCTCCAAGATATTCTCCTTTAGAAGAGAAGGGATTGAGTATAATTTTAAGATAGACAGATCATTAATATAATAAAATGTATCAAATGTTCTGCAGTTAATTTTATTGCAAATGATTGTCAGGTGAGTATACTGAATAGTAGATGTTATTTTGCAATTTAAGAGTTCCATTATTTGATGAGCTCTATTTTATTGTTGTTTATGCTTATCACATAGAAAGTTACTTTAAGGGCCTTTTAGGCTGGAATTTGTGAATGTTGTTGTTATGTAGTAGATTTGCACATCCCTCTTGTTCTTACTAGTAAACTGACTTTTCATGCTGAACAGAGTAGAAAATTACTGCAGTGATTTTACCTCAGAAATGTTCTCCCAAGATGTTGCCAGGGGAAACTGTAAGGAACCGAAGCAGGTGGCAACATAAGTCTAATATGGAATCTAGAATGTAGATGGTTACTTCAGAGAAGGAGAGGTATTGGGTGGTTTATTTGGTACTGTTAGGTCCCATAGCCCAGTGGTTGTATAAAGAAATAGTAACCATTTTAACCTGTTCCTAATAATATTTCACAGCTCTTCCAAGATCATTTGCATGTTCTCCTAAACCCTTTCCATTTTGTTCATTACTTCTTTCCTCCCCTTTTCTTTTCCTTCTACCTTGCTAACCATCATGCTTTTTTCTAGGCTTTCGTTAGTGTGTGATTTTTTTCTCTCAGTTCCAGTTTTCTTGTCCTTAACGACAGCTGCAAATTGTTTCTGTGGATTATTATATTCTGAATATTACAACCTGCTACGTTTCTGCAGATTGTTGGAATGGAATTTGCTAAATTTAGGTAATTTAAGCTAAAAATCATTAATGTAGAAATTAGATGTGCTATGAATCAGATGATGGTATCTTAATAAAACACTGGAATAGAATGTCATAGATAGTTAACAATGAGGCATAAAAGCAATCTAACCTGAATTAACTTCTCAACTGTTTTACATGTGGGGGAAAAAAATTACTATTTTATAGCTTTGGTAGAAGAAATTCGTTCTGCACAACAAGAACGGGATGAAGCTATCCTGGCTAGACTAAAGCTTGCCACGGAAGAGAGAGATGAGGCATGTGAACGAATAAAACTATTGGAACACACTTTTAAGATGTATGTACATTACTGCAACTGGTTGTTTAAATTACTGTTATTTGTTCAGTTACTTCTTGATCTTGGGAAAGAGTTCTGTTGGCCCTGACACATATCTTGTATCTTCCACTACAACACATATATAATCTTCTTGTTCAGGTATTGTTTCAGCCTCTTAGGAGACTTGGGCTGTGATCAAACACAGCCAAAAAAAAAAAAACCCTCTGAAGAACTTAGAGATGGCTTCAAGGTGGGATTGTTCACACACCAGTCTGCCCTCCCTTAACATTTAGTGCTAGAAAAGGTGGATTAGAGAAAGGTTGTGAACATGAGGGCCACATGCTGTCTCTCTGAGGCCCCTCTGAGCCCCCCACCCCTTTTGTTATGTCAGAACACAGCCTTGGAGACAAAGATCACTGACTTACTCCATTATTAGAACACAATATATTTTGCTTTTTAGATACAGTATGTGCTGCAACTTGCAACTTTTACAGTTCCATAAAATTCACAGCATTAAACAAGCATCAATAGAGATGGGATCAGCAGTTAGGATACTGCATGGAAATATTGTCATTTCACATGATAAAACATTGGTGAAATAAAAAGCTCTTTACTAGCTTTTGGAAAACAGTGAGAACAGAAGCTCGTCATGCTTCAGGACCCAAGGTGATCCTTAACCAGGCTGTGTTCACATACACTTTTAAAAAAAGCATAATACTAGTTTTATTTCATTTAAAAACAAACAGTTTTGAGGTAGCTGGAATGAAACAGTTCTTAGACAGTTCACAGGTAAGATCAAGTGCCCTTCCCCCTTCCACCAACATTCTAGAATAGAATAGGTAGTCTAAAAGTGGAATGAGAACACAAGGGCCATATGGTAGCATCTTTAAGGCACTTTTGAGACTCTTATTTTGCTATGTGTGAACAAAGCCTTGTTCTTGCACTATGTAACCCTTGTAACCTACTGGGAAAAAAACCCCAATAAATTTAGAACTATAACATTTGCAGTAATGGTACAAAATACTGCTTATTGTTAAATTGCTGCAATTAAGGTTTAGACATCCACCACCACAGCCTATGTTAAGTCCACTTAACATTCCCTGATGCTTTTGAATCCATTGCCTCAGGTAAGACTGCATCATATTTCTGAGAGACTAGAATGAAGGAAGTGTCTTTATTTGCTAGTTTCATAGTAACCATGCAACCTGTTTAGGAATGAAATGGCTGACCAGAAGCCTTTATGCTGGAGAAATGAAAGAATGGTAGAGTTAGATGTCAAACTTGGATCACTCTGTTGATAGCATGACTTCTCTGGCAATAAATCTAAATGAGGTGTTTCCCCACCTTAACACTGGGTAACATGAGTCTTGAGTAGGTCATTAGCTTCATTTGTTGCAGTTGTTGCTATTGATTTGAGGTCATGGTTTGCTCCTGAGACTGTGTGGCTGTGGATGGGAATGGAGCCAGTATTGATTTTATCCAGGAATAAATCAAGGGCTGTGACATTTCATACAGAGCCCAGTTGCTCAGAAATGTTACCATATGGAAAATCAATCACACTTTCAAGGCCATTCTGTAAGAGAAGAATCTGTGGTTATGAGGGAATATTGAATCCAAGTGTATGCCCTCTCTTCCCCTAGCTCTTCAGTGACACAAAAGTACTTATTTTCTGCATTTAATAACAGAATAAGTTATCTGTACACAGTTAACGATAAATACTGCATTTATAAATTAGAGGCCCATGTACTTAAAAGCAGGCTTTATTCAGAAATAGCAAAAGAGGTGCTTCAGAGGTGTCTCAGTGTGTGGCCCTCATGTTCCCAAGCCTTTTCTAATCCTCATTTTCCAACACAGAAAATTTAATATGATCCCACATCTGAATCTTCTTTGAGCTGCTTCAGGTGTGCTTTTTTGCTGTGTCTGATCACTGCCCTGTTGTATCACCACTAATATGGCACCATTTTTTACAATTTCTTGTTATTTGTCAACTTTTGGGTATTTATTTTTAAAGTTATTTCTCCTATTTCTAGAGATGCTGTTGACTGATCTGGTTTCATAGACTAATCAGTAAATTCAGTGCTTATTTTGATAACTTGACTTTGCTATGATTTATGCTAAAACTATTCAAGATCCACATTGGTCAACATTTGAAAATTAGGAGTCATATTTTCCTTAGCCTTAGAATTAGTCTCCTGCCAAGTTCATTTCATAGAGCCACATTTCTAAACTCAATAGAAGAGGCCGTCCTGGTTCTACCACCAACCTCAGTAGCAAAAGGGGGTGGAATAGTCTCCCCACAGACATCTTCACACATTCAGAAAAGCTTTTTGCCCTGGCCTTTGGCTAAGTAAGGAAACAACTTTTCCTCCCCCACTCCCAGGCAGTGTCATAGTTTTAGTATTTCTATTTTATATTTGGCTTTTAATGTTGCAACCCACCCTGAGATCTTCAGGTATAGGATAGGATAAAATGCAAGCAAGCAAGCAAGCAAATAAATAGATAAATAAGGCCTGCAATTTGCTCCCCTCAACCCATGTCTAAATGACTTACCTTTACTTAGCAACTCATCCTTCCTGTGTTGGCAAGTATATATCTGTCCAACATTCAGTACTTCTTTTCAAATGCATATATGGGCTGATCAGGAGACCATTCTGGCATATTTATACATTTATTAGCATATTTCATAGAGTCAATTTTTGTCTTTAGGGACTGGATTGTTGTTGGTTGTTTTGTTTTTTGGAAGTGTTATCACTGAAGAATAAAATGGTTAGCAAAACTAAAGTGGAGTAGACAATGTATATATTGACAGATGGGGACACTAGGAGCCCAGTTGGCTTAAAACAGTTTTCAAATGAAGTTCCATCTGATTTTATGACCAGCCGTAAGCAAAGTAGAAAACATTACATTTAGTCAACCAATCTCATTCTACTTTCCAAAAATTTGATCTGCAATCCTATACAAATTTACTTGAAAATAGGCACCAATAAAAGACAAGGACACTTCCTTCCAGGTAAATTTGTTTAGGATTGAAATGTCAGTGGTTTGGTTTCTTTTTAGGGATACACTAAACCAAATTAAAATATATAATTTCAGGTGAAAGTTGTAGGTCCAGAAATAAATAAATAAAGAGAGCATCTGTGCCCCTGCCACTAGGGAACTTTCTTCATCTAAGCACATATGAACAATTGATCCTGGTAGTCATATATAGCAGTAAACATTAATAACTTAACATTCTGAAGACGGTACAGAAGATATGGAGCATTATTGAAAGATGGAATCGAGCAGGTGGCACTTTAATATGTTCAGTGGCATGGTTCACTCTAAAGACTGGTAGAATGAAATTACTTGAGGTTCTAAAGATTTAAAAAGCGAACTCATTTTGCTGCACTAAGGAAATGCTACTGATCAGGCTTTCTGTGTCCCTTTTTTCTAGGCTAGAAAATATTAGCCCTGAAGAAAATGACATGGTAAGCCATTCTCTGAGGAGATTTCTTGATGTCAGTCTTATATCTTAGAGGCTTAAGTTCAATTGAGTGGGTTTCAAGAACTAAGATGTGGGGAAAAGAAGAATTGACACACTAATAATGTACATCTTTGCTGCAGTATGAAAATTCAATAACTTCACTCAGTCAATTTACAATTCACATGTGCCTATTAATTAAAACCCTATATTAAATAAAATATATTAAAAATTCTTGTCTGACTAACATATAATGCTGTTGGTAGACATTACAGGAATTACTGAACAGAATAAACAATGCCGACACCGGCATGGCAATATGGAAGAGTGGAGCTGTAATTGTCGATCGAATATTCAGGACCCAGAAACAGAAAAAGAAAATAGCAGCTGAAGAAATGAACACGGTGATAGAAGAACGTGATGCTGCATTGGGTCAAGTAAGTCCTCATAATTTTATAAAGTATTTGAAGGGTTATGTGCTTTCCATGCCCTTCTACTTTTCAGAAAATAGATTGTCTTCCTGTTGATCACTTTGGCATTTTATACCAATTGTGCATAAATCAACCCTAGAAAATTAGTGTAAGGAAAGAAATAATTTGAAAGGCCCATTGCATATTTCAGTTTTTTAAAAATGGAGCAGGAGGGAACCTCAAATACTATGAGTTTCAAATCATTTAAGAGAGAATGAAATTTAAAATGGACAGCATAGCAAGGCCATGCATATGGAGCAGATACGTAAATGGGTAGTTAAGAATACTACAATCTAAATGTGAATCAACTTCCAGAGGCTGCTTTTCTGAAGGAGTGACCTGTTCTCGGAGCCCCCTATTTTCTTGTATGGACAGGTTGTCAGAGAGTGTTTTCTTCATGCAGCTTTATTGCAAATTTCATAGTTTATGGAGGATAAAAAGAAGTGAAATCATTAAGATGATATATCAGGAAGAGACTTTTCATGATTTGTTTTATTTACAAAAACAAGAGGCAGGAACATTCACCAAGTCCATCTATGACTTCTGGGTAGCTGTATAACCTCCAATGCTTCTCCAGAATGTTTTTCAAACTTTTGAGGCCAGTTTTTGTGACATACGTTGGAAGGAAAGGGATATAACAAAAATTATGTCTTCCTCAGGTGGAACGCCTCTCACTGGATTTAGGATCTTCTTGATTTTTTTTTTCAGGGATATTTGGTCTTATCCATACAGGTGAAAAATAGTGAGTTTAGGAATTGTTATGGGAGGCAGTTGCTGGTAAAAAAAATTCTAGAAGTGTATGGGAAAGGAGAGGACAGAGTTTATGGGCCTTTTCACGCTTGCATGCTATGATTGGGATCAGTGTGTCTGCTACATGATGGCACTGATTCAGACCCACTCTTGTACTGGCTCCAAAACTTACCTAAGCTTTGGGGTTGGCTTCCAAGGGCTCCCAGGACTAGGCATGAAAGTTCCTAGAGATGGAGCCCCCTGGCAACCAATTTAGGCATAACCAAAATGGGTCCTCTGGTAGTTCAGAAAACAGAAGCGTGTCTTCTGCACACTTTTGTGTTTCAGACATGTACTCAGTGCTGTACAATATTATGTTAATCTTAGACAGGTCCCTGCCGTCAGGCTTACAATTTAAAGAGACAAGAAACAAAAGGAAAATGGTGTGGGAGGGAACAGGGAACAGCAAAAAGCAAGCACTTGAGGTCTTCAGTTCCAATTCTTCTGTCCGTTTCTTATTGCTGGAATTTTCCTATTCTCTTTACTTTGAATTTTCCCTTCATTGATGACAAACCAGATGATGGTAGAGATGGTCAGCCGGCATCTACTCGGCCCCCGCCCTGCTCAGCCTCAGGGCCAGACATCTTTTCAAGGGACTCTTGATCCGGATCACTCGCTGTCCTGAATGGACAGAGCACACCAGCACAGTGGGTGGGCCCTCCTGTGTTCTACAGTAATGTGCAGGAGGGAGGCCAGTGTGTAGGTGGACTAAGACAGGGCTTGTTACATTATAAATGCTTTTAAGGATATGTATACCATTCCTTACGTCACTTCTAGCAATCATAGACATTATCTGAGAGGGAAAGGATATCAGAGGATGCCATTTGCTCAGAACATCTTCCTGAGTGGAGAGATAAGGAAGTACTATGTGCTCTGCTGGACTGTGTTACTCCTCTATCTAATCTAGCAGTCTTTTCTCATAATGGTCAACCAGATCCCTATGAGAAGATTTCAGCATATTAGCACAGTCCATGCTCAAAATCTCAAGCACCTGATATTTAGGCTGTGCTCACAAGTTGCTTTTTTGCAACTCAAAAGCACCTTAGAGATGGTACTATGTGATACACACACCAATAGTCCCATCCATCTTTAACGCATCTTCTTTGGCTTGGAATGTTCATGAGAGTAAGAGGGTAGTCATGTGGATGATCCCATCTGCTAGTGCATTCTGCCTTTAAAACATTGTGTTTTTAGTACTGGAGATAACACAAAGACTTCATGAGTAATATTAATTTGGATCTCAGTTCTGTGTGAACCTATTTAATTACCTGTGAAAGCCATCCAAGTTGGTAGCCCTTGTCATATATTATGACAGCATATTTCATACTTCAATTTATGAAAAAAATATACTTCCTATAATTTATGAAAAAAATATACTTCCGTTCTAATTCTTCAAACTTTGACCTTTCTTGGATTACTTCAGTTGTAATTTCTTTTGGATTAACAAACCATATCCTTATTCTCTCTTTCCTAAAGTCACTTTTTTTTTCTTTTGCATAACGGGAACTTCTGACTGCAACCATGAGATGTTTTGGCTGGCATTTTCTAATTTTTCCCAAGTTTCCTCTGTCCTTTTAACCACAAATATTAGTTTAATTTTAGACCTTTCCAAAAGATTCAAAATGAAATCCATCCCCTTTTTCACAACTGCTGTACACAAATTGCAGATTTGCATTTATCCATGCACCATCAGGTATTTGGTTATGGAAGATGTTTTGTTCAGGTTAATGTTTTAGACTTATTGAACTACATTTGTTGTTTGGATGCTGCTTCATTTCATACAGTTTTGAATTATCATTCTGGAACTCTTCACAGGATGTTTTAAGTTTACTTCCCTGAACAATATGATGTCATCAGAGATTGGGACTAGTTAACTGTTTACATCAGCTATAGGTCGTTTATGAACAAGTTAAACAGTATCAGCCCAGATATAGATTATCTTTCTCCATTGTGAGAAATAACAGTTTACTCTTTTTGAGTGTAATTTTTAACTTGTTACTTGTCTATCCCATGACTGATAAGGTTATTCAGTAGTCTTTGATGGGGAACTTGGTCAACATAATTTTGAAAATCTTAACCAGAAGTCACCTCTATCCACATGTATATTGATGACTGTAAAATAATTTTCAACAGAGAAACCAGACTTGTCTTGGCAGAAACCATGCTAATCGGTTTTGTTCTTTTTGTTTGAAAGGTTCAGGCCTTTTCACATTTAACTTCCATGGGACAGTGCCCTACGGAAGTTAGGTACAGGGATGGTGGCCAGCATTTGCACTGCAAACAACCCCATTCCAAAATTACTCTGCACTTGCCCTAGTCCACAAAAGTATGGGCGTTCCCATTCGAAAGCATCTGCCTCCCCATAACAAAGGCCAAGTATGCTGGGCCATTGCTATGCCAATCAGGGGGCTCAGCTGCAGCCACGCCACACCACTCTTACACAACCTTCCCACAGAAGCAGGTGTGAAGGATACATTTGGGGCTGTACTAGGAGCACAGTTGGTGCTCATAAAGTTCTCAGCTGTCAAACATGGGGATGGTCATGCACACTGGGAGCTCTTCATTGTGCAGATGCACCATGCTGAAGTCTCCCTGAGCTGTCCTCATCTTTGAAATTTGAAAAGGCCTCCTATTCTTCTTAATATTTTGTAATTTTATCTTCAGGAATACTTTCCACAAGTTTCTCGAAACAGACATTAATTGATGAGTTTATATTTTCCTAGGTCGAACTTGAATCCCTTTTTTGAAATGTGGCATTACATACACGTTTTTTCAGTCTTTAGATACAAGGAAGACACTTTTGAGACAATTCTAAAGTTTTTTGTTGAGACGTCAAGTATTTCATTTTAAATTCTGTTATAACTCTTGGGTAAAAGTCATCCAGATGTACTGATTTATTGGTATTTAGGAATAAGGTCTTCTACTTAATTGCTTCCCAACCATTATGTCCTCCATCCCCAAAACTTATTTTATGAGAAGGATGTGTCCTACATCTTCCTCGGAGGAAACTAAAATATTTTGTTTCTCTACATTTTCCACCGTCACTCCTTTTTTGCACATACTAAGATCAGGTATCATTGGGTTTCAGTTGACCTCCCTAAAATCCTGACTTTAAAACAAATGCATATTTGAAGTTCCACTGAAGTAATTTCAGCATAAGAATAAACTTTGTGATACATTAAAACACACACAACTTTGACATTGTCTTTGATGGACTATCAGTAGTCTTTAAGAAGAAAATAGAAGTGCTGCATAACATAATACTGAATTGATAACAGAGAAGACAAAACTGAGGCTATTTTAGGTTGAAGAAGAGTTTATACTTTGCTTTTCTCACCCATTACAGGGAACTCAAAGTGCCTGACAATGCTTCCCGTTCTTCTCCCCACAATAAACACCCTGTGAAGTAGGTAGGGCTGTGAGAGCTCAGAAGGAGAGCTGTGACTATCCAGAGGTCACCCTGCTGGCTTTGTGTAGGAATGTGGCACTCTAACCATAAGACCAAACTAGCAGAAATAACTTAAGGAAGGGAGGGAACAAAAAGAATATGACTTTTAATATAGTAGTTTTTAAAATGGCATGAATATGAAGAAATGGAGGTCTATGATAAAAGGAAAGCTTAGGTGAACAAAACAAAAGATCCTTCCTAAGAGAACAGGAAGGACGGAGAAAGTATTTCTGGAAGTTTCTTTTTGTCTCCTGACTTGCCCTATAAAAGGAAAAGTGTCACACAAAACCTTCTGCAACTGTTTCCCTTTCTCATACCCTAAAGAAGCCCATACTCTCCAGTTCTTCTAGAAGCAGATTCATCAGGTTTACAACTAAAACCCAAATAAAACCTCCTGTTTCTGAACAGAGAACTTTCTGTCTCCCTTCAACGATTATTTATTTAATTGCCTTGTACTTCCACTTGTCAACTGAAATTAAGAGCGGTGGACAATTCTGGTTGGTCCTTGTCTCCCTTTCTTCTGCAACGCTGATTTCTTTACCTCCCCTATTTCAAAAGAGGAAATCAGCATTCTGAGGGAGAGCAAGTGAGCAGATTCTCCATTTACCCACAACAGGCTAATGTCTTTGGGTTTTAGGTGAAACTGACTGAGAGAGGTGAAAGCTTTTCAGCTGCTCTTGCCCCCCTTCCCACTTGTACTGTTTTCTCCTTCCAATATCCACATCAGAAAGCTTGTAAAAGAAGAGGATGTTTCCTGACAGTGAGGGAGTGATCAGGAAAATGAACTGTTTCAATATCATAAATATACAAATCATGATTTAAAAACCACTGCACTTTTCCCCAGTCATGGATAGACAAAACTCATGAGTTTTGAAGGACTGCTGTCTATTTCTGCTTAAGGATATCAAATGAATTCATTGATAATAAATAATAGAACACCATACAGAAGATCCCATTCAGCTTGCATTTCCACAGCGAGAACAGAGTCTGTCAACAGGAGTACTATCCTACCAGCAGATGATCTGTCCATAATGATGGACAGCCATCATTACCATCCCCACAAGCCCAGACAACAGTTCTTTATTAACTCTCTAGCAAAATCCAAGTCCCCATATATGTGTTGAACCTTTTACATATTGGTATTGTCCCATG
Source organism: Aspidoscelis tigris stejnegeri (assembly GCA_023333525.1). NCBI lineage: Eukaryota > Metazoa > Chordata > Lepidosauria > Squamata > Teiidae > Aspidoscelis > Aspidoscelis tigris. The sequence goes on from JALMGA010000003.1 coordinate 79,256,974, forward strand.
GAAACCGTGAAAAACTGAGCTGGGTTGTTGGAAACCATCTCTGCATGGGTGTTGAAATTCCCCAGGATTAGCATGGAGAGAGGTTCCAGCATCACATCTGAGATCATCTCTGCCAGCTCAGTCAAGGAGGCCACTGGGCAGTGGAGTACATGGTATACTCACAGCATCTCTTCCAGTCCAAAAGAATAAAAACAATATACAAATATGAGTATCTTCATCTTCTGGAAGTACAGTAACATTACTCTTTACACTGTGTGTGTGGACATTTATATTATAGGAGACTGACGTGTTGTGGTATCTATCCATTTCCAGCTCCTATTCCTATCAAAATACTCAGAAGGCTCAAGAATGACTTTTCAGTAGTAAAGAGGGAAAACTGGGCATAATTCATCATGGAGCTTTGAACCCTGAAACTGAACTGCATATAATTTCAGAGTCAGATTTTGATTCTGCTATTGTGATTTACAGCCTATCTTTTTGTTTGAAAATGGAGTGGCTATTGATGTTTTTCCACTGTCAAAAAGTACCCATTTTTTGCACCCATTAAGGACCCATTTGGGTGTGAACTGGATGACCCCCATTTCCACCACGGCACCCATTTGGGACCCAATTGTTTCCACTGCCATGGGGGAAATCGGATCAAATGGGTACTTTCTGCCCTTTAATCTGGATTTTCTGTAGACCCTATTAATGGGGTCTACAATGGGGTCTTGTGCCAGAAAATCTGGATTAAAGGGAACTTGTTTCCACAGGAAACAGCCAATGGGGTCTAGAGGAGGCTAGGGGGAGGGGATGCACCCATAGGAGGGGAGCCCAGAAGTCCCAGCTTCGGAGTGATTTCGGAGTCATTTCAAAATCATTCCGAAGTGATTCCGAAGTCCCTCCAAAGAGATCGGCAGAGACTTCAAAGCCACTCCAGAGTCCCTTTGGAGCGCCTCCAAAGTCTGCACTGATCTCTTTGGAGAGACCGGCGGTGAGACTCCGAAGTCCCTCTGAAGTGATCGGCAGAGATCTCCAAAGAGTACAGCTCCGGAGCCTCTCTGAAGTCCTTGGCGATCTCTCCAGAGGGACTTCAAAATGATTTCAAAATGACTCTGAAGTCTCTCCAAAGCTGGGACTTCAGAGATCGCACTACCCTGTCCCAGAGACACCTGGTTTGACAGACCAAACCCTTGGGGGTAGATCCGGATTCCCCACATGGGTGCAAAGGTGTTTCCACGGAGGGGGTTTAGCACCCATTGCTAATGGGTGCTACACCTCCTGTGGAAACACATTGGGTGCTTCCCTTAATCCGGATCTACTAGATCCGGATCTAAGGGCTGTGGTGGAAAAACACCCTAAATGTCCCTCCCCCTCCTTCCAGAAGTTTGCAATACAGAAAAAATTGCTGTCCACAAATAGAATGTTTTTGAATGCTTTTGTTTTTTTCTAAATGCAGAGCACAAAAAGTAGGATAACACAAGAAGATAGCACAAGAAGAAGAAGAAGTGGGGGCCTCTGTATTTTGGTGGTGCCAGCCCTGGTTTGTTCAGCGTTACTGTCACAATATATGTTTCAATTTGATTTGTCAAACTTAATTAGCAAGGAAGTCTTAAGTAACTTTGGCTCTGAAATGTGGTTTCTTTTTATAGGTCTTTTCTGAGCTGGAAGTCAAAGTCAAAGTAATGAATGTATGGTCTTAATGTGTGTGTGTGTGGTGTGTGTGTGCAAGTCCATGATTCAGACCATCCTAGGCTGTGTTTTCCTGGTGCCTAATTGGTAACTCACTGGGAGTTCAAAGCAATAATGTAAGCCATAAATGCCATTTTTATCTTAAGTATACTGCACTCCAAATATTTGATTCCAGGCTGTACTGCTTTACCCTGATATGCATTACACTTCAGAGCGCAGAACTTCTCAGTGGTATAGGGCTGAGCTGATAATTTTATTGCATCAGATCTCCCCAAATGCAACTCTTGGATTGATTACTTTATCTCATGCTCTTGTCCTTTATTACATTTATCTGAGGAGTTTTTTTGGCTTCTGTTTCTTACTGTTCTTAGGATTAGTGGTTGTATTGTAGTAATTTTTAGCGATTTTTTTATTAGCACTGTTTCTCCTCATACGCATCAAGTAGTATTTACTTATCCTGACTACAGAAGGGGTTAAGCTGTGCAGGACTCTTTATCGTGCTACTAGTGTTGAGATGAGTGTATGAACCTGAAAGTGGCACAATTATTGGTAGATTTTTACCCCTTAATAGCATAAAAAATAGGATCTGTTTCTGAGTTGAGGATATTTATTTTGATAAAGATTAAAGGGGTTGATTGAACTAGAGAGATTCCATAGCTTGGTTGAAATAAAGTAAACAAAAAGAATAACCATTATCTGTGAAGTATAGGCTTTGTTAGAAGGCACTGTGAGGAACACATAGATTCCATGATCCAGTTATAAGGGCAGGTATTTAACACAGAATAATACCCATTTTAAAATTATATTCAGTGAGTTGTCCTGAACTTGCTCACTGTGTGTTGAAACTATCACAAATAAGGGTTGAGGATGAAAGGATCTATAACAGAGCATCCCAATGGCTAGTTTTGGTCCCTTATGGGGCTCAGGCTATCAGGAAGGATGTCACATGGCTTCAGGTTAGGTTTTAGCAAGCAAAATTATTCTTTAACAGCTGTGTCTTCATATGCTATGTGCCTTCCGTGCGTATACTTAAGCAAACTTTTCAAGTATGATTTGACATTACACTACTGAACAAAAACAAAAATAAGTTTTAATTTGCCTATAACTGCAATGACTATTATAAAATGTTTTGATTAGAATATTTTCTGCACTATGCTCTGCTTACGCTTTTTTGGGAAAAGAAGGGATTGTAAAGTACTGACTGACCCTGTAGTAACTGCTGAGTATTTGTCTTGTGGGATATTTTAAATGCAAGCACTTTGTCTTAATGAAATGATGGGCATTATCACCGTTTATACATGCATATATAATCTGAGATCATTCACTAGATTGCTAAACAAATATGCAAACTACTTATCCCACATGCAGAAACAAATAAAATGGTATAATCTCAAGTATTTGATAGTACTTTTGATATGTATTTTCAAGCAAATGAAAACAAACTAAGGCACAGCTAAACACTGACCATCGTATATCTTTTAACTTTGCGCCCTTTAGTGAGGGAGAAATTCATCTTAGCCATTTGTTTTCAATTGTCAAGATACTTTTGTTAGCCAAGAGATACTGTGTTATGGAACCCGTTTTTCTCTTTATCTAGGAAATACTTCCTATAAGTGACACTTAGTAACATTTACTTAAATTTACATGGTAAATATCATGATAGGTTGTGATGGGTAGTTAATCACAGGTAGAAGTGAAAACCTCTGAGCTACAGACAGCTGAAGGAGATATGCAATCTTCCTGGCAGGCAATGATTTATTTATCAGTTATTTACTAATATTAAATGATTAATAAACTTCCTTTCACAATGAAAAATGATTTGTCTTGGCAGTGGAATACGGATGCTGTGAAAGTATATTAGTGAAAAATGAGGTTAAGCAGTTTACCTCTAATTCAAAGTTAGTATCTCTATCTTAGGTTTGAAATTACATCTTAGATACTTGCCAGTAGTGGGCAGTGTGATAAAATATCTTACAGCAGCTGCTCCTGGCCTCATGCCATTTAAACCTTCTGGACAGGAATGTTTAACAGGAGAGAGACTTGGCAGTTGAAACTAGGTAACTGAGGAAGGAACGGCTAGTTTTCTGTTTCTTACTTAGCAAAGGAAAATGCCTATTTCTTTTACTTTCAAGAGGGAGCTTTAGACACCTCCAGCAGGGTGGGATATGCTCTGTACTTGGCACCTGTTATTTTAGTACAGACGAGTCAAAGAGCTGAAAACGTAGAATGCGTTGTTAAAGAAAAACAATAATTTCATGGCCAGTGTGGCACTATTTAATACTCGGCACTGAAGCAGTAACGTAATTGGCAAGCAAACCTGGTTTTCCAGCTCCGAACAGTTTGATCACATCCTGCTTTGCAGGGACATGCTTGTGAGTGTTCAAGAACAGAATTGGCAGGCACCCAGATGTTCATCTGAAGTGAGCTAAAGGCCCTTTCTCCTATTCACGGCACCCCTGGCAAGAGGCCTGCTGCCGTTCAATCCCCAAGAGGACAAAAAGGTAGAAAAGGCACACTTGATTGCCCACCTTTATCAATTCCAGCTAGTTGTTCATAACTAGTGAACATGTACAGGCCTTGTCAACCTACTTCAAAACAACCATTTTCAGCACTTTGAAAGAGATACATTATAACTGTTTTCTTCTCCTTTGTTTTATACTTTGCAGTTCAGAAAGCACTCAAGCATTCACGCCGTAGGCAAGCAGGCATTTCTCATAAGAAATATACCCATAAGGGTCAGCAAGCATTCTCTCTTTCTTTTTTTTTAAAAAAGCTATTAGATGAAAAAATGAAATCACTTCATCAAGATTTAAGAATTTGTGTGCCTGACTTGTAGACTGGGTTTGGAAGGATATTCTTATCTAGCAAAGCATAAGTGCTAAAATGTCAAAAAGAAGGAGTCAAGTTCAAATCCCCACTCTGTCACTAAGATTTTGGTCATTAGCCTTTGAGTGATAACTGCAGACTAAAAATATGATCTTGCTGTTCCGAATAGGACTAATTGTTGTGTATAAGTGTGCTAATTATGGCAGTGATCAGACACAACAAAAAGAAAAATGTGTCTCTGGGTGTTTTCCACTGTCACTAGAAGTACCCATTAAGTACCTATTAATGGGTACTTAATGGGTACTTCTAGTGACAGTGGAAAAACACCCTCTGAGGCACCTTAGAGAAGGCTTTGAGGTGGGATTGTTAAATCACCAGTCTGGCCCTCCTCTTCTCACAAACATTCTGTGCTATAAAATATGGATTAGAGAAGGCTTGGGAACATGAGTGCCACACACAGTCTCTCTGAGGCACTTCTGAGACACCTGTTTTGTTATGCAACCTAAGTTTCACATCTCCCTACAAATCTGCACAATGTTGGGATTTGTGTGTTCCACAAAGAGTGTCTGCAGTGAAGAAACCTTTTCTGTACATGGCGAAAGAGGCTGTGCATTTTTAAGACCTGGAAAATCAGGAGCAGTATTGATTTAGTAAATTTAATGGCACTGAATTGTGGGTTTTTGAAATAAGTGTCTTAGGCCATGGTCATGCCTTCATGTTAAACAATCATCAGTCCATCTTCAGGACTTACTGCTCACACCTTTTCATTTCTATCCATTTTATTTGTGGACTTTCCATTCAGAAAAGTACAAAGCATTTGAGTTCCCTGATAGAGTGGACTAACTGATACCTAACTGGTAGTATAAGAAAGAAAAAGGTAAATGATTGGCATTGATCAAGGGGCCTATGGATTGTTTCAATATGAATCAACAAAAACTGGATTAGTCAATCACACTGAAGGCTCCGTTGAGAGTATCGTTTGAAAAAACATAGAATTCCTTTTTCCTCTTGCAGCCTTAATTGTAGCATTGCACTTTTAAACATATTGTAACTTTAAAAACTTTTCAGGCTATAAAAATAGAACTGTCAGTATATTTTGTTAACCCTACCTTATTCCTATTTTAAAAATGACCAGCAGAAATTATGTAGCATCCCATTTTGAGCCACTGTGGTACAGTGGTTAGGGAGCCAGACCCTTATTTGGGAAAACAAAGTTTGATTCTTCACTCTTCCACAAAGCCAGCTGGGTGATCTTGGACTAGTCACAGCTCTCTTCTGAGCTCTCACAAGGTGACTGTTGTGTGGAGAAGGATAGAAGGTCTGTCAGCTGCTTTAAGTCCCTTTGAATGGGTGATAAAAGCAGGGTAGAAAAGCCAAGTCTTCTTCTTCTCCTCATCTGCTTTGTCTTTTTCCCCTTGTTATTTAAAATAATGGGTGAATGCTAAATATAAGAACATTTATGCATCTATTCAGAGCGGATGAATGAACTCAATGCCTTTCAGTTGACCTCACCTTTATAATCACTAATTGTAGGACTCTAACCTTCAGGTCTGTTTTTTGTATCACAGAATCACCTGTTGTGTTAGTTCAACCAGTGGTGTTCTATAAAATTTACCAAATCTGTGTCTGCATAGTATCTGAGGGCACAATTAAGCTCTAATTTAATTTCAAATATTAATTAATTTCAACCTGAAAGTGATATTCTCTCTCCTGCTTAAGGACCGCTCCCCTTTTGAACATGACTTTTTGTAATGTTCCTAAATTTGCATGAGAGCTTGTTAGATTAATTGCTGTTTGACTCGTCTATCATTGTGCTAAGCTCTTAAGTTCATACAGATCACAATCCCTAACCACTTTTGGAATGAATTTAAATATTTAATGTTGGACTCTGTAACACATTTGTAAAGAAATTACTGAGATATTTAAGGACTGGAGAGATGTATTGTGGTGGTTGAATATAAATACTCCTAAAAAGAAAATCTGTTGCTCTAAAACCACTGTAAAGCAGAACCCCTAAAACCAGGTTTTCCTTTTTTCCTAACTGTTAATTACCTTGCAGGTAGCAATAAAGGAAAGCAGTTGAGGGAGAGGAGAGAGGGGATGATGATGATATATATGATATGATATATGGAACTAGCAAGAGAAACTCCATCTTTTTACTTGCTCCTCATTCTGACACAGCAGATTAGGCATTCATGTGTTTCCATTAGGTTGGGTCACCAATTTGAGTTTCTAGACTAGCATTATATCAGGATTGGCCAGCTGGCAGTTCTTTTTAAAATATGTCTATGGAAGTACATTTTGTTCAGGCAAACCCAGCCCATGGTCACACCTTGCTGAAATAGTCCATCCTATTAAGAAGCTCAACTGAAGACACCCTAATACTTTTCACATCCCAATTCCTGATAATCCATCCTCAGTTTGGGTTGCTATGCTCATACCTTTTATGTTATTGCGCTGAATCTCATTTACATGACTCCTCTTCAGTTCTCCGCCCCTATTGATTGCATCAACACCACCTGCATTCTGATAAGATAAAATTCTGTCAATCAACAGGGGAACAGGGTGTGTTTGGAGTTGTGTGGTACTGATGGCAAACTCAATGGTAACACAGGGTACTGTTGGGGTAAGGGGACAGTGCCCCAAACAGTTGCAGCTGTGGCATACCCCAACCAGCATGCACACCACCACCCCAGCCATTCCTGAATAAAAATGAGAGATTGCACTCTGCTGTTTGCCCTAAAGCTGCTGAAGCAGTTCCACTTTTCAGTAAGAGTCACCTTTTACTGAAAGGAAACATTATTTCCCTTACACATTGCAAAGGGAAAATGGAAGATACATTGTCCTTAGAATTGTATCATTTATACTCTTGCTCCACTCTTTCCCTTGTGCTCCAGCTTTTCTGCAAAACCACTCAAGAGCAAATGAAAAAAATATGGTCTATTGCTTTATGTTTAGCACAAAACTGATTTATATTTTTTTAAAAAACTGAAAGACAGAATCCACCAGCAAAGGTGAATCAAAAGTGAATTGGTGGGAGGGCGGGGGGCTGGAAGCAGTTTGGGAGCAGGGACTGTCCTAGGAATGCTGGTGAGCAAAGTACAAAATACTTGTCAAGCAAAATAGAAACTGCTTGGCAACAAAAGAACAGGTTGGAGAGGAGCATGTCTACCACCCTGACATACAAGCATTGGGTGGAAGGGAAGGCAGGTTCCATGCATCATGGTACAAATCAGCCTCTTTCAGCCATGCTGAAAGGGACTGAGTCCTGTGGAAAAGTGGATTCCAGAAAGTATGAGTGGAGGAGTGAAAATCCACTTATAAATTGGATTGGGGGGGAAAGTTTGGGCAGAGCAAGTAGAGGATGGCCTGAAAATGACTTTGTGAAAGTATGACCATGGCCCCAATCAAGGAGGAAAATAACCAAGAAAAGTAAACCTTAATCAAGATAACAGTTTGTTAGTGTCTCTTGACTCCCTCTTGTGAGACCCTAGTAGTAGAGTGATAATTCAGCCTGTTCCCTCAAAATAATCCCCACTAAGTAGAAGCTCCCTTTCTTAATAAAAGCAAGGCATATTTTGACCCTCAGATTAGGATTTTGTTTCATTTCCCAAACTGGATATTTAGGTCGTTATTCATATTCTGCAATCCCTTTATCAAACCAAGGAGGGCATTCCTTAGTCTGGTCTCATTGGGAACAGCTGCCTTCCTTATTTCCCAGCTGAATCGGGTCATCATTGGATCCCTGACTTGTTTAGTTTCAACCCTTCAACTCAAAGCAACAGTGTTTAGAATGCTGTGGGGTCCAACCACTCAGTAAGAGGTGGAGTTGCTGTTAACAACTTTATAATTCAGAAACTCAATCTCAGTCTTCCAAATGAGCATTTTGTGGCAGAAACCCTAGTGCATCCTTAAAGACAAAAACATAACAAGAATTAAGGTTGACAGGGCTCACCCCTCAACAACAAAATAGCATCTCACACAGGGAAAATCATGGCCCCATCATCCTCAGAAGGACCTGCAATCCAATTACCATCTTTTATTCTACAAATTGAACTCCAAAAGCACATTAATAACTTAATAGAAAGATTCTAGTAAGGTGTTTGAGGCAAATGTAAAAACAGCTTGAGCGTCAACTGTCTCTCTCTCCTTTAGTGAACAGTAGTCAAGAAATTGCCTGAATGGTCTTCAGTAATGCCATAAACAAAGCCAAGATTAAGTATTTCCTGTCTACATCCATACATTACCGTCAAAACCAAATTGTAGATCTTCAAATTAGATCATGCAAATGCATTCTTTGAACTGGGACTGTCAATGTAAGACCCTCATGTTGTTCTTTGCTATACAATCCCACATACATTTTGAAATGTACAGTAGATCTGTTGGCTGGAGGACAGGCTACTTGATGAAGCAGGGAAGGAGGATTCTATAGTTAAGAGCTGTTGGCCTAATGACAGTGGTATCAAAAAGACAGAGGTGGGAAAACTAAAGTCTCTTCCTTGTGCTCATTCTTTAGCAGGTTTCATTGTATTGCACTCAGTATACCATAGTAAGCAACATCAGGGAGCAAATTTAAGTCAGGCACTTATTTCAGTAACCTGGCCCATCAAGCTTGCAGTGATGATATTAGTGTGTCCAGCACAGGTAACCAGCTCACTCAGTTCTTCCTGTCCTATATGCAGATATAGGGTGAATTTGCTCTTACCTCTGTAGAGAACTCCGAGAACACTCCCATATGATGCATCCACATTTCACGGAGCCACTTATGTACCAGAAGTGGCTCCTTCTGTATAGCAATAGAGTTTTTGTAACTGCATCCACATTTCTCCCTAATAGAAGAGGTGCAAATGGAATATGTAGCCAAGCAGCATAGGCAGTTACATGCTACGTCATCCAGTCTCTGAGGCAACAGCTCTGCAATCACCTCCTTAATGGAAGCTATTTGCACTTAGCCAGAGCATAGTTAAATGTCAGTTAAGTTTTGAAAGCTTTGGGCATTCCAGAGTGCAGATACCTAAACCATTCCACAACTTCACTTCCCTGGGACAAAAAAAGCTCATAGTTTGAAAAGGGTGTAAAAGGTGTGCAGATTCCCCACACTTATGTCTTGAGGCTAAGCAGAATGCTCCTGGCCAAGGAGTTCAGTATACAGTCTCTGGATCAACTTATGCCATACTTTGGATCTGTTCCTGCACATTTCACATTAGAGAAAAAATTACCACTGAAGCTGCTGCAAGTTCTAAAACTCAGAAGCCCAGTTTGACTTTTGTCCTTTGCCTTGGTTCTCCTGAAAAACAAACTGTAGTCAATTTAGAGTCCTTCAGCTCAAGTAGCAAGGACATCCTTTTCAATCTTCTCTTCTTTACTCTCCTTCCCACTGCAATGTATAGAAAGAAGCCAGTCAGAAGCTGCTTAGTTCTAAGTCCAGTTGAAGTCAAGGTTTAGCTTTACAAAGGTTTGAGGAGCATGGGCTTTGAAGGAGATTAGATTTTAATTTTATAGGATCTTGCCCCAGAGATTCTTAGGCAAAGTCCTACAGCCAGCCTATAACTCTACAACAAGCTAAACCACATTTTTGATGGTGCTTCTCCTACTTCATTCTTGGCTGTCATAATGTCAGACTCCTGTGAGCATCCTCAAACAAAGAAGCCTTCAACTTCTTTAAAGTCCTGCTGCTCCAATCACTCTGGTCAGAAGAAAACAATCACCTACTGTACCAAAATCTCGGGACAGTTGGCAAGTGTTGTCACAGAAGCTGAGCAAAGCCAAGATCTTCAGACCTTTGGGAGATGTGATGTTCAGAATCAACAAAACCAGATCCTCATAATCCTAAGCAGAGTTGAAGATTTAACTGGCAATATTGGTGGTTGGTCCCCTTTTGGCCCTATTGCTGAGGCACAGTGTTTCTCTTCCAGTCAAATAGGTGATTCTCGCAACTTAAATTTCTTCAGTTCATAATCCAGCCTAGTAGTATTTTATTTGTTCTAATATGGCCTGCACACCCATGGAGTGACTAAGAGAAAGTGCAATGGGCTTCGTTCTTGGAGCCAATGAAACTTTATTTGTCTAAATAAATGGTTCTCATTTGTTAGTGTTTTTTCTTCCTTTCTGAAGAAAGAGGGAAAGGAGAAAGAAAGAGGAAAGAGAAGAAAAGGAGAGTGAAGAAAAAGAGGGTAAGAGAAGAAAGTCGGAAGACAAAAGTGAAGAAAAAAATTTCTACACTAATTGCCCACTTATGCTTTTTAAAAATCTCTTTGAGCCTTCACAGTGAGAGACAATCCTGCTAATTTTTACCTCCTAATGACTTTTAGACACCCCAGAGCTATTGGAAGTCCATTAAAGGATGTGATGTCCATTTTGGATGTTAAACTGCTCTTAGTCTTTCTAATAGCAACATCCTTTGCTAGTCTTATAACTTCAGTATGCAAGATTATTTTGTTGTTGTTGTTGTTCCTATTTATTTTTGTTTAAAAGTTGGTCAGAAGCAATCTCATGATAATATTGAAGAAGAGGCAACAAGCTTACGCTTATAAGCATTAAAAGAAAACAATGTGAGAACTGGCTATGCAAATACTTTCATCTTAGGTTATGTTGGTGGATATTAAACTAGTAATCAATGTTGCAGGTCTAAATGATGTAAAAAGGCAAAAATATAGTGAATTGTTTAAAGGGTGAGAACCATTCTTCATCAATCAAAAAAAATAACATACATTAAAATCTTTTCCTACCTGTTTTTTAATACAATTTGCTGCCCTGATGGGTTGTTATTTCTCCAAATATTCCTTTTCCTCATACAAGATCCAAATGGTAGGTTTATTTTTTATAAAGGGAAAAACAACTACCGAGGTAATCAATTTTCCCTCAATCTACACAAATTATTTTCTTCCAATACATTGAATAAATTAATATTTGTCACGCAAGGAGACATCAGCTTAGCTGGTGACTTTAATGAAGTTGCTGACAAATTAATTATTTCCCTCAAAAAAAAAACAAAGCCAAATAAAACTCCAGAATTTGGTAAATTTATACTCTTTCAAATTATGTTTTTAAAAATTTTAACCCCAAAACTAAACAAGACTTCAGTGAGAAGCATCAACCCTTCCAGTCATACCCTCTGTCCCACTGACTTTAACACCATTGCATAGATTAGAGCAACAAATATTCTCTTACTTTCAACAGAAATATCTATGAGATATCAGTGCCCTCATGACATGGGAGGCAATGAAACTGGTTATTATGGGTTCTGCATCTTAGAGGAGACTTGGATGAGGAAATTAATAAATCAAAAGGCAAGAATTTCCCTTTCCAGAATTAACTTGGTAATGATAAATATGAGCCATGGGCCGAATCGATGCTGACTTGTTTGAGGCGTAGGCATTGAGTAGAGCTAAGTCTTGTTTTGTTTTGTTCTTTTTCTGTTTGTTTGATTGAAACTTTGTCCTGTTGTTGATATTAATAAGTGTAATGTTCAAGACATAATTAAATTAAAAGAAAAAAGAAAAAAAGGCAAGAATTAAACATAGACATTAGTATTCTTAAGGTCAATTAGACGACAACAGACTCTGCCAAGACATATCAAAAACTGCTTTCTAAACAAAGGAAATTAGAGTCTCTAGAGTCTAATGCAATAGTAAAAAATCATGTGTATCTTTAGACTTTTGTGAACAAGGTGATAAACAAGCCAAACTCTTAGCATCTCATTTGAAGAAGAAACTTGCCCCACAGAGTACACACAGGTGGCAAGAGTAATGGAGTTTTTCTTTTAAAAATTGTATTTAAAAAGTGAAGACAGCTATACAGATCTATCAGAATATTTAAATATAGTTGATTTCCTCCAATTATTGGTTTGGAGCCTTGTACAATGTCAGAAGAACTGCAGAAAGAAAACAAATCAAACCCCTTAAGACTATACATCTACTTCCTGTGTTTTTACAAGCAATTTAGCTCATTACTTGTCCCTCATGTAAAGGATCAAATTAAGTCTAGGTAATGGTGTCCTATCAGAGACCTGGAAACACAACCTTATAATCACCTACCTCTTAAAAAGACATGATACCATTGTTAAATCAGGACTCTTCCTGGAACGACACATACTGCTGTTTTTTCAAGGTTGGAACCTCTTCTTGAAATCTGAAGCTCACCTAAAATACCTAATTACTGCACATAAGCTTGTGATAATGGGGAATATTCTAATTATCTCATGGTCAGTCGTTGGAACAATAGACATTGGAACTTTATGCAGAATTCATCTCACATCAACTGACTCATGTGTGGAGTCAATGTTGTGATTGCAGCATAAGCAGCGGGAACAGCGAAACCCCACCTGCTAATGCTGCAATCATAAGCCGGGAGCATCCCCATGCCCCCCTTGATAATTCATTTTTGGCCCCTAATTCAGGCGAGAACAGTTATAAAGGGGGGGGATTTGCCCCGGGTTTTGGCATTTTGTCCCTCATGTAGCCCGAGTTAAGGCTTTGCATGGGGACTCTTGCAAGGCAAACTCACGTTCGCCTCTCAGTATTTGGAGCATGGGGACAGTGAAATATGATTATCTGATTGAATTTTTCATATTCGTGAAGGTTTTTTGTTTGAACATCTAGATTTTCGATTTGGTGGAGAATTTGAAATATTCTGTTGAATTTGGTAATGTCATTTTGTCCATCCCTTATGCACAGGAAGAGGAGGCACACAGGGACAGGTTGTAGCAGGTTGTGGTGGTGGTGGCAAACTTTAGTAGACACTATCCTGTGTCTAAAGGAATTGGCATTACCTAAAATGCATCCTTTCTCCTTTTAGCTGAATGAAGTCACAGAGGCAACAAATGTGAATGCAAAACCTATCTTCAAACTGCTTGGACCTCACACAATGAAAGTCATTCCCTCTCAGTCCAAAATACTGTCTACAGTATGGAAATACCCTGTATTGTGATTGACTGTTATTTCTTTGTTAAAATCATGTTCAATTGTAAGTTCATATTGTTGGAGAGGGGAAGTTGTTAATGGTTAAATTAAGACATTCCGTAAAACGTTTTTGAAAATATATTTTGCTATGGTAAAAGTTAACTGATCATGTGCAGATTGCTTTCTTGTGTTCCTCTAACATAATTGTTTCTAGAATTCAAAGATGTAGCTGTGTTAGTCTGGATCAGTATTTTAAAAAAGGGGGTCTAGTAGCACCTTAAAGACTTACAGGAAAATTGTGGCATGACCTTTCATAGACTGTCTCCAGACATAAATTAAAAATGTGGAGCTTACCTTTACTGTGAAGTAAAGGCACTCCGCAGGGAGAATGGAACATCCCCATGTTTTCCCATTCCAATGAAGCAGCAGGGAGATCTCTTTTAACCGTATGGAAGTCCCTCCTTCCCCGATAGATCTTCATGTTCTTCATTAAGAGTGAACTCTTGCAAGATCACCAAACACCCAGGAAAATGAGAAGGGAAGGGAAACTCTATCGCTCGTGTTGATGTTAGTAGTATATTTTTTTTACTTCACAGCATTAGGCTTTACTTCACAGGGACAGTGGAGCATCATAAAACCTGCCTGGCACTTTAGTAGCTACTCCACAGTCCCTGCGAAATATTCCTGTCCAAACTCAGCATAAGCCCATTTAATCAGAAGCCGATGAAGTATGATAAGTCTGTGGAAGGTCATACCAGAAATTTATCTCTCTGTTAAGTCTTTAAGGTGCTACTAACCCCCCTTTTTATAACTGTTTCTATGCAACTTGTTTTCCCATTTAAGTTTAGTAAAAGAGTATCTGATCTTGCAGAAGTGAACAGCTTTTTTGAATGACTGATACAGCTACTAGCACAATGAGCTATGAGTGAAAAAATTTTAAAATTCTTGTTTCCTTAACACTCCCTCTTTCTCCCTTTTCAGCTCACACATAGTAACTTCCTTTATATGAAAAAAGAGAAAATATTCAGTGATTGGCAGCTCTGCTGGTTTTCAGACTGGTTGATTCAGTGGTTAACTGGAAGATACCTGGAGAGTCCCCATTTCTTTCTTCATTTAAATTATGAGTAGATCAAGCATAACCAAAAGCCATGGCTTCACATGCATATTTCTTATTGTAATTTCTCATAGGTCATAGAAATGAATAACTGCTTTGTTTTATAACTTCCAGTTTTGCTCTCCCCGCCCCCCCCCCCCCGCCCCCCCCCCCCCGCCCCCCCGCTTCTCTCTTTGGTCGTGTTCTGTACTGAATGACATCATAAGAGGAAATATATGGAAGGCATTTAATAATGGGGAAGTGCTACAAAAAGGTGAAGCTGTGAGTTTCTTTTGTGTTTTTAATTTCTGATTTCTGGATTCAAAGTAATTGAAATTTTCCTATGCAGTATGTAGATTTTACACTATTCACAATGTACTAAAATTTCTACTCACAATGAAGTCAGACTGTGCTCAATTTATCTTCAGGAAGGTAAGCTTATGATTGTACAAGAACATGTTTAAATGAGTCTGCTACAAACAACAACAGTGTCTGGAAAAAAAGAGGGGAAACTCTTCCATTAAGGAAAGCCAGAGTAAAAAGGTGTGTCTTCACTACTCTTCTGAAAATATATAGTAATGGTGCCTGATGCGTCTCAGAGGGAAGCTGTTCCATAATTTGGGATCCCACCCCTTTAACTTCTGAAGGTGGTGGCACAACCAAGAAGGCCTCGTTGACAAGTGGTAAAGGATGGGCAGGTCTGTGTGGGAGGAAGATTACTCTGTCTAGGTCATGTCTGCCCAGAAAGGGCCATAGGTAGTGAACCAGCCATATTTGGGAGGAGGCTCTCCTGGACACCACCTCCAGCTGAGTTCCAAGTGTCAGTTCAGAGTCCAAGAGCACCCTCGTTTTGCACCTGTCTCTTCCCAGCATCAATTTATTGATACCCATCCAGTCTCAGCCACCTGTGTGTCATCTGTATATTTTGGTGTATTTATTTAGATTTTATTTAACACTTTATATCTTCACCAAAAGGTCCCACTGCACTCTTAGCTGTTTCATCACCTGCAGCTCTATGCAAGCTCCATAGCAATGTTGAGGGTACTTGGAAACTATTATGTCAATGGACCTACTCATTTCACAATTCCAAAGTGAGACCAAAGTCTTGATAGGAATACTATTTAACTTAACCAGAAAATCCTCCAGAGAATTATGGATTTGGTAAGATTCCATAAGTCTTTTAGAGAGGACTGTCTCAATAGGTCCTTCATCACAGTGGAGGAGAGGTGCCACTGTAAGTTCAAACATTAACAGCAAGTGATCTGTCCATGACAGCGGTCTTATCGCAACCCACTTATCACTGGATCCTTGTTAATCCACCATAGTGTAAAGGTATATGTATGAACTGGGCCAGTAACATATTGAGACAGCTCCTTGGTCATCATGGAGACTATGAAGGCCTGAGCCAGCCCATTGAGGGTGGTCTTAGCATAGATGTTGAAATTCTTCAAGCACCACTTCTGAGGTTGCTGTCTCTCTGCTCCAACTTCAAGAATAATCCCTCAGACTCAATCACAGAGCAAACTGATCACCTGGCAAATGAGAGGGAAGTCCTGGGGACTATGACCACCACCAGCAGCAGCCAGAAACATTACTGAACTGAGCCTGCTGGATGAGACTAGGCCCACCCAGTTCACCCATCCAAGGACCTTTCAGCACTTTTCTTTAAAGCCGTTCAGTGTGAGGTATAGGCTCCTCCTGGGCCCCATTCTACACACTGGAGTGAGACAGAGGATGCCTTGCCCCCTGCTATGATGATCCATCCACATTGGATGGAGTTTAGCCAAGTCTAGACTACAAAAATGGCCACTACCAGTAAAAAAATTTTTAAAGGTCTAGCAGTCTAGGGGTGTGTCCAGACTGGGGGATACTGCACATTTTGATGTGCAATCAGTGCATGGATGTCACGTCTGACGCCTGATACTTTGTAGCGCTCACACATTATGCTGCCGCTACTGTGGATTTACCTGATACTGCAGAATTATCAACACTCACTCCACAGTATCAGGTAATTTTGTAATTTTGTAATTTCCTGCCGTCCTGACAGGACAGTGGGAAATAACCAACAAGAGCTGAGCCTGCAGCACAGGTCCCATTGGCTGCCCAATCCCCATGGCACACATCTCACCCTGCATGCCACAGAAGTCTTGCAGCTGCCGAGGAGGAAGCTGCGGACCTGTTTCAAGTGGGGAACAATGTGTTGTAACTTCGCAGCCGGGTAAGCTCCAAATTTACTAATGACTGCAGATTTTTATCCGCTAGTCTGCAAAGGACCTAGGGTCTACTGGAATAGAACAGAAAGACATGTGGAATGGTATATGCTGCCTTGTTCTGGTTTAGCAGCCCCTTGAAACCAGCCTGAATAGCTTTGAGAAAGGATTGAATTCGTGGAGGACAGGTGTACCAATGGCTACTAAAAGGGATGACTAGGTACTGCCACCAGGTTGGACAGACAGGCAGGATGCTTCTCAAGGCAATGAGTTGGAATGAGTTGAAAGCAGGTAAAGGTTTTGCCTTTGCCTTCTCCTTGAGATGCTCATAAGCAATTGGTAGGCCACTGTGTGAGACGGGATGCTGGATGAGATGGGCTGTGGCCTGATCCAGCAGGGCTTGTCTTATGTTCTTATAACTCCAGGGGAAAAAAACTTTAGGTATTAGCCATCAGTGCCCTTTCAGCAGGCTCCAAATCTTGTATGAGTTTCAGAACAGCATGGGCCCTGTCCTGAAACAGGCCATCCAAGTGTGGCAGTTTTGTTCCAGGACATCTGGAGTAGTTCAGCCCCTTTAAGTGTGGACATGCCCCAAGTTTCAGTAATGCATGCCAGATCAGCCCCATCCTCCAGATAATTGATGTTTTATGCTTTTCATGCTTGGCTTCCCAGCCATAGGACGCCTTGGATGAAATGGTCCCTGACCATCCCCATTCCCTCCCCAAAACCTACCTGAAATGTGGATGGTTGATAGATGGCAGCCATGTTCAGATCCTGGGTTCCAGTACTATAACCAGGCAACCACGCCACATGACACATCACCTGACATGTCACATGGGTGTGCAGCATATCATGTAATGCATCAGTGTGTCATGTGATACATCATGTGCTCCTACAGTACTACTTCCCCCCAGATGAAGTGCAGAAGGAGTTTACCAGGGCCTAACCAGCCCTGTGCTAGTGCAAGCATGGAACACATTTTGGTCAAGGCCAGGGTGCTCTCGGACACAGCCATTACTGGAGCAGAAATGGCTCTGTGACAAGTGTATGGCACGTCTCAGAGCTGACCACCTCTGCACCTCAAAGGTAAGTGCAAAAGGCCCTCTTGGCTGACCTGGCATTCCAGAGCAGGACTATCAGATCAGTGGGCTAATTGACAGGTATCCCTGAACTCTGTTGGTTTGAAGGCATACCAGAATGAATGATAGCTTTAATATCTGACACTCCTACTAGGTCCTTTCTATGCTGGGCATTATTTTAAGTTATATTTTAGACTAGGGGCTTAACTTGCCTCATGCTGATGCAGACTCCCCATCCAGGACCTGCCATGGTCTGCACTAACATGTGGATGGCAGGTCCTCATTTTGAGATAAAATATGGAAAGGGTTCTCATTTAATTAGTCTAGTTTTTCTCCTTCCAGCAGCATACCTCATCCTGTCTGTCACTGCAGCTGTTGTAGCCCCATGTTAATCCCTCAACCTTCTCTGGTTTGAAACATTATTCCCACTCCCCAGTACAGAACACTGTATAAATAAATAAATACACTAAAATGGAATTAAAGAAATGCCCCAATTAAAACAGATATTTAAAATTTAATATACACACACTGCCCCAAACTCTCCTACAATCCAAAGTCCTGGACCAGGAAAGTGCCTCTTACCTCATTCTCTTCAAATGCTGGCTTTCCCCTTTGCTTTCTCACCCACTCGGCAGCTAAATTTCTGGGGCCAGGTGTTGCTTGCAGGTTTGATTGTGGAGCTGCCTTAAAGGACCTACTCTGAGAAGAAGCATTTTCTCTCCCACAGTCAAAAGTACTTCTGGTGTAACAGTTCTGGAACTGTCCTGAAACTGGTGATAGCTACAGCAGGGGCTAGCAAAGGTCTAGCGTGACTTCAGGAGTCAAGAAGGTAGGCGGTCCAGGTCTCTCATACACAGAACATTAAAACATAAGAGGAGCCCTGCAGGATCAGACTGCAGTCTATCTAATCCAGCATCTTGTCTCACACAATTACTTTTGGGTACTCTCAAGCAGAAGACAATAGTTTGTCCTGATTCCCTGTTAAAGCTGTCGCCACCTATTCTAGTAGTAAATTCCATAGACTGAGGACACTCTGTGAAAAAAAAAAAAATGCTTCCCCTTGTTGGTCCTAATACACCTGGACAAAGTTGGTAGAGGTTTCCACTCTTCTAGCCAGGCTTCATTCTGCACCCAACAGCAACCACTCAGTTTGTTTTGTAGTGATTTCCTCAGTGTTCAAAACAGTTTTGTGAAGATTGCGAAGAGCTGCCAGAGTGAAACGGGAATTTGTTTCCTTCCTTTGTTAATTATAGTTATTTCCCACTCTATATCCTGAGGCCTTAAGGAAGGTTACAACAAAAACAAAACTTAAAAGAAGATAAAAACAGTACATTATTCAACCAAAAGCTTCTGTAAATTCATACATTTTCACTAGCTGAATATACAGGAGGATAGGCTTGATGCATCTCTATAGGGAGGCCATTCCACATCTTGGGGGCTTTCAGAAAGAAAGCCAGCAGACATCTCAGCCAGAGCAGTAGTACCAAGGGAGTCAGCTACATTTTGTTCAGTGGGCCTTTAAACCTTAAATCCATCTTCAGATCTGACTACTCACACCTTTTCATTTCTATCTATTTTATTTGTGGACTTCCACCTTTTGTTTGGACTTTCCTAAGTGGGAAGTGCACAAAGAAAATGGACAGCAAAATGAAAAGGTGTCTGCACACTCAGACCTGAAGATAAACTGAAGATTTAAAGTGCATCTCAAGGGGCCATCCGTAGCCTCTATTCCATAGCCTTGGGGCCATCACTGAAAAGACCCTGTCCTGGGTGCCCACCACTATTCTACTAAGGGTGGTTGGGACAACCAGGAAGGTTTTCCCTCCAGATCATAAAGCACATGCAGGTTGATATGGGAGAAGGCATTTCTTTAGTTGTTTGGGGCCCAAGTCATTTAGAGCCTTATAAGTCAAAGTTAATATTTTTCCAGAAGGTGCTGAAAATCTTGAATGATAAAAAACTGCCATTTCTGAGGGAAGAACAGAGAAATCTAGCATTGCATCAGGCCTGTCTATCAGCCCTGCTGAGATTTCAGACTGATGCTACTGCCAGTAATGTTGTTCATCGTATGAAATCAGCATAGGAATGTGATGGAAGGGAAATGTTACATCACTGTATACAGAGACAGGAAGATGGAGGACCCCAGCACTCCAATTGTCTATATTCAGGAGTAGTCCAGTGTAAACAAATCAGAGCCATTGGGAAATGGGTATAGTAGGAAAGAAAATGATCCTTCCATTCTTCTGGAAATCAAAAGATGCAAAGGATTCTGGGAAGGCTAGGAAAAGAAAATGTAAAGCTATCAAGAACAAGCAAATTCTTGCCACAAGTTCATGCAATGCAAAGAGATCCTCTCTGACCAGACTGTCCTCTAATTGCCTGGTCAGTCATGTACCCATTGGAACCAGGAAAAAAGAGTTAAATACAGGACTTACCAGAAAAAAAAAACACTTCCAATCTCAGACAGACCATGAGTTCCCCATTTTCCCCCCTAAATGCTCAACTGAAGGAACTTAATATGAGTAATCAGTTCACTCATCTGACCGGATAGTTTCCCTTGTGCCTTCTCTGTTAATAAGAAGGAAACAATGGAGCAGGGGAGTTTCTTTCTTGTCTGATTTAAGTTCAGTTGATTCCCCCTCATCCAGTTTGTTACCGCATCTAAGCACTGATTTAGGATGTTCATCATTTTCCTTGGGGTTGATGAAAAACAGAGACAAAGCTAGATGTCATTGACAGGGTAGGATTGCTCCTATCTCCCTCTCAACAGAGATCGTGCCACAGAGTTTTACTGGTGGTTTCAGTCCAAAACCTAGGCCTGAAGCCCAGCTGGAATGGGCCAAGCCATTTCATTTAGGCAATTGAAGTGACACTTGTATCTAGTGTATGGAATGTGGATACATTTTGTTAATGTAAATTTCATCTATTGATGGGCAAACTTCTTGCTTGACTTTTCTTCCTCTGATCATGTAGAAAATCTGTTTTCTAAGGCCCTTTCCACACTTGGTCTTATTCTGGAATATATTTCAGGATAGGGGTCTGTCATTTGCATGCTAATACAGACTATGACAGGCCTCACCTGGGGCTGCCATGGCCTGCACTAGCATGTGCACAGGAGGTCCCTATTCTGAGATACATTTCAGAATAAAGCCAAGTGCGGAAAGGCCCTAAAGCTACTGTAGGTGAGAGGTTAAGAAATCTTGCTGATGCTATTGCAGATGAATGTGGAAATTAGATTACATAACTCTTAACGTTTACAGTTTTCTTCTCTGCTTGGTCATGTAGCCTATTCACTACCCAACAGAATTTAGATTTCAGAGTGTGGGGTCCGGTGGAGCGCAGTATGAGAATCTTGC
This sequence comes from Aspidoscelis tigris stejnegeri, assembly GCA_023333525.1. Classification (NCBI taxonomy): domain Eukaryota; kingdom Metazoa; phylum Chordata; class Lepidosauria; order Squamata; family Teiidae; genus Aspidoscelis; species Aspidoscelis tigris. The sequence continues at coordinate 79,278,109 of JALMGA010000003.1, forward strand.
ATTACAATGGGTAACTATCACCCTATCACACCCAGTAGCTCAGAGTTTAACTCCACTCATCCTTTCTCTTTCAAACGTATTTCAGCACAGGATTGGCTAAAATTCTAATAATCTGCTGCATTCAATAGAATCATTTTTCATATAGGTTTGCATAGGATTCCTGCCTTATGGTGCCTCAGTTTCCATCAATGCTAAATTTGACACTGTTTCCTTTTAGCTGTCATGCCCTCTGCCTTGCCCCAAGCCTCAGTGGGCACCATTTGTTAATATCTTTGGCTTATAATTTTGATTGTTGCATTTTCCATTTGGCTACTTCTATAATCTATATTTGCAGAATACACATTGTGTAGTAATACCATAAAGAAGAGATCCTTAAGCCATTGACAGCTCAACCATAAGAGGAGAATGACTGAAATGGCAAAGCTTTTTTGTGTACTGTTCAGAGGTACTGCAGACTTCTGATCTGAAAAAATAACAACTGAGCAAGAAGATGACTAAATGATTTTGTAGAGCCTATGAGACAGTGATCCAGGATATATGCTTCCTGAACAAGTGTGGCAGTATTTTGCAAAGGACAAGAAATGTTCCTATCCCTTTGTGTGATAACTGCCAACTTAACATTTAGGCAATATTCTTGTTTGCATATGGATTTCAAGAAAATCCATTGAAGCTTATTTGAAAACCAGTTCATTAGAATGACAGAGTGTTTACAGAATTTTGTTTTCCTGTCTGTCAACTTGCATTGGTGGCATTCAATCAAGAGGTACAGTTATTGAAAAAAAAAGTCCCTCTGCAAAAAGCAAAGAATCTTCTATTTCACTGCCTTGGGGCACTGAACAATCATAGAATGGGATTAAATCCTGGTTTAGACAGTTTGGATGCCTGGTGCATCTGGGATTGCTGGACTAAGTGGCTCATGGATCTGATCCAGTGGGTCTCTTCTTAGACCATTGCTTGCAACTGCTGCACACAGTAAAAATGAAAACAGTCAAAAGCAGCTTAGGTAGGTTCCTATCCCATCTCTAATACACTACAAAAAAGTATTTTCTGGCCTTTAAGATGAATTGAAGGAGGGATGGGAGAACCAGCTGCCACATGCTATCACTTCTAGGCCTCCTCTGAGCTGCTTTTTAACTTGATGTAGCTCAGACCATTGAGTCATGTTGCTCCTTTTGATTGGATGTTCTGAGGTATGTGGTATTTTGCTTTAAAACTGATGTCATGTTTTATAAATAACTAACTTTAAAACTATAACGACTGTATGCCAACAGTTGCTAGAAGTGCAAATGGACATAGCAATATTGTGGAAAATGCCAAATATATGAATTTAATGACTGAGCATGTTTGGTAAACACAGTGCAAACCAGATGCTGCTGCAACCAAAAACCAGACAAGCAGTGAACAGAAGAAGAGTTGGCTTTTCTACCCTGCCTTTCTCACCCATTTAAGGGGGCTCAAGGCAGCTGATAAAGCTTTCTATTCTTCTCCCCACAACTGAACACCCTATGAGGTAGGTGGGACTGTGAGAGCTCAGAACTGTGACTCACCCAAGGTCAACCAGCTGCCTTCGTGGAGGATTGTAGAATCAAACCTTGTATTCCAGAGTCTGGCTCCCTAACCACTAGACCATCAGAGGAATTTTTATCAAATCATTTTTTTGGTACATGGAAATCAATTTAGAGAATAAATTAAGGGGCGGAGGCATTTAACCAAGTCAGACAATTCCATAATCCTTATTGCCAACTGTTGGCTAAGAATAATGTAGTAAAAACAACAAAAAAATCCTCCAACCCTTACTAGGTGTCTTATGTTTATACCTAGCATCCTTTATTGTGCAGCGATTCTCCAAAGATACTGCAGGGTTGTGTAAATTACTATTTCAAAATTCTTGAATTCTTGGTGTAATTAAGAAACTGTTTCTGGTTTCCTAATTGCACCAGGAAACTGATTCAAGTACTTTGTCTTTACTGAGCTGCAGGGAGGGAACTCAGCACCTACTGGCTGTTCACCTGCACTTCCAGAGCATGTGGAGGAGGTTAAGTGTCAATAGGTTATCACCTGTCATTGCTTCATACAGAGACAATCTACAGAAGGGCAGGAAAGTAGGAGGTGTGCTAAATATGGGCTGTTCACAATAAATGTTGTTGGCTTCCAAAGGATTCTGAGTTATTCAAACTAGTGCTTTGCACACCTCTAGTATGTTGAATTTATGGAGAGTATGTGGTACTGTTGATTGCTGGGTATAGTAGTCTCTTGCTGCTTTCATTGCTAAAGTAAGCTATACAAAATAGTCAGGGCTTTAGCATCCACTGAATAAAATCTGTTATATCTGCCAGGGTATTGCTGGTCTGTCTTTAACTTCCTAATCTAGTCTATTTATGGAATAGACTGAATAATTTTTGTTCATCATGCTACTGGGAGTTTTGGGAAATATTTATAGATAGGTATATCCAATATATACAGCCCTATGAACCTTTCCAAGTCCATTGTACTACATTGGGTACCTACTGTTTGAACAACTGAACAAAGGTGCATTATGCTAAAGTGTGCTTGAGCATACTAATCTATTACCTTGAGTACTATTTATCATCTTACATGCTTTGTTTATAAATAATTTATTTGAATAAGAGCCATGAAATTAGAAAAATTGAATGAATAATAGAACCTCCATGTAAAACAGAGATCTCTTATTTATATATGAGGCACCTTTTTAAAAATACTTGAAGAATGAGAAAATTAATTTTTTAAGTCTCTTATGGAATTGCATACAAATGTCTGATCCAGATCAAAAAGCAATTAGAATTTTGTTCTGCTGAAAATAGGAGAGAATATATAAGAAAATCCAGGAAGAGGGAGTAGTCAACTAACTAAAGCAAGAACAGATGAAAATGCAAACATGTGCTATCTAATCTTTCTACCTCCCAGCTGCAAATAAAATCCAGTCTAAGAAATACATATTTTATTAACTGTTAGTGGGGGGGGGGGGGGGAGTGGAATTAGCCTTTTCTGTTTTGTAGAATATGCTTTAATAGAAGTTTTGTTTGAGGAAGTAAAAAGTACTGCCCAGGGTCCTAAGCTAAATTAGCTTGAGGAAGTTCTCAGAATTAAAATTGCTGCTTTGCTGCAACAATCGTTTTCAAACCATGGAAAATCATACTGGGGGAAAAGGGAAAATATTTGTCATATCAGGCCAGAATCCTAACAAATTTAATTGAAGCGGAGGGGGGGGGGGGTTGGATGGAATGAATAATGGAGGCACCATGAGTTTTCATCTGACTTAATAATTATTAAATCGTTGCTGTTCAGCTGTTAAGTTTCATTTGTGTGTCTGTGACCCCATAGATTCTAACACACCAGACCCTTCTGCCCTTTGCTGTCTCCCAGAGCTCATCCAAGCTCATGCTTGTTGTTTCCATTATTCTATCTACCCTTCTCCTTTTGCCTTCAATCTTTCCCAATATCATGGTGTTGTCAATAAGTTCTGTCTTCTCATTATGTGGAGTATTTGAGCTTCAACTTCAGCATTTATCCTTCCAATGAACAATCAGGATTGATTTCCTTCCTTCCATGGCCATTTTAATTCGAATCCGTGAAGGAGTGTCCCCATGGCTACTGTAATTAATCCGAATCGAATCTGAATTGGGCACCCAGAGTACCCATGCAATTTCTTATTCCCAGATTTCATGAGGACTATCCTGCCTAACTCCAGGGGGAAAAAGTCCTGATGAAAACCGGACTGAGTCCCCTTTTTGGAGCCCAGTCCACTTATTTTCTCCCACATGGGGATGATACCAGGCTATTTGGGGTGGAGATCTAGAATTCTGGCCAGTGGCAGCCAGCTGTGGGTGGTTTTTTTTTACAGATGTAAAGCTCCTTCCCTCCCTTGCCATGCTTGCAAGGTACGAAAAAGGCAGAAAGGGAGGAGAAGGGGCTTTTATTTTTCTTTTATTTAAAGGGGTGTTTAAAACATTTTTGCTGGAAACATGTATCTTTTGAAAAGAGAAGCTTTGGAACCATGAAATACTTTGAAATGATACATTTTTATCATGCACATTTGCCAGTAATAGCAAAAGGGAGAGGTGTGAAAAAGAAAGTAATTCCCTTCATGTTTGAAGTCCCTTCCCTTTGTGTTTGCTTGTTTTATTGCAGGCAGAATTTGCATAGGGGATTTAAAAGCCCTGTTTTTTATGTTTAAAAATAGTCCTAAAACCAGGATTTTAAAAATCTGCAAGAGAACTCTATCTGGATTAAAAAATAGTCCCCCAAAATAGTCCAAACAGTACTGAACTCAGACTAAAATTCCTGCATGGGGATGCACCCTGACTGATGTTGGCAAAGGGCCTGGGAAATTTTCCCACTCTTTGCAACTTGCACCCTGAATCTGTGACATCTAGCAAATTGATTTACTTATTTGTAGTCCTGCTTCGTGTCAGTATTTTTTTTTTCTTAGAGATACTTTTGTGTGGAAATGTAGGAGTGGACAAGTCTGTTTTTGTTTCCTTGTTTGTCTCTCATGAGTTTATGATTTTTTTGGTTTTGAATAAAGTTTGCTACATTTCTGCATTTTTGCCATTTTAAATATGATATTTTATAGGGGGTATTTTGCTTTTAGGAAATAAATAGATCTCATATAATTTAACATTGGTACTATTAAGCATAAAATTTGAATACAAGTAAACTTCAAGGAGTACCTGCGGTACAGGGCCTTTTCACACACTTTGGGATGCACCCTTTGCACACCATGGCCCACCACCTTCCCAGTGCATGCAAGACCATCCCGATCCTCCAAAGTTGTAGAGGAGTAATAACTGCTCCACAGCTTGATTGGGAGCATCTAGTACACTCCCAGCTAGGCCTGTACATAGTGTTTGCCCCACTTGTGTTTCTTTGCCATGAAAACTTCATTGGGGTGCCATGGAAACATCCCTGCAATCAACAAGAACATGGACCTGATTTGATGGTACACAACATGTCCTCATCCAGGACCATTCTTTTAAAGGGTACTTGATAGGATGGAGGCAAACATGGTGTCAAATGAACAGCTCCCAGACAATTGCCTCCCAACACAGCAAAGACCTACATCATAAGTTTTATTGCCTTCTTCAAGCAAGCATCCTATCAAAACTGCTTCTGTGAGGCTGTATGAAAGGGTTCCCATAAGATTCATTTTCATTCCAGCCATTTGAGGTATAGAAGGAAGTTCCTGGGTGGCTTATGACAAGAAGATAAAGCACACATTTTTTTTTAAAAAAATGCAACTGTAGAAGATACAGTATAAGAACACAATATCAAAACTATAGAATACAATACCTGTGAGTAAAGAGAGAGAAAACAGGTAACCTTATGGCTCTCCCTAAATTATATGGATTCTTTATGGTCATGGCAGTGGAGTCTAGCAGAGTTGGGGCTCATAGTAATTGCCACTGTGCACAAGGGCACAATGGTACCCAAGCAGCATCATGGCCCTGGCATTGTTCATAAATTGTATATTTGTGCATGCAACTGGCTGTTGGACTTCATCAGAAATCATGAGTGGTGTGTGAATGTTGCCAACTCCTGGTCTCACATTGTACCAATGATCAGGACATTATGTACTGTTGAATGTAAACATAGATGGGAATCATCCCAACTCTGCATTCCATTGAGGGGTGCCTAGACTGTCAACTCCCTTATTTGTAGATTTGCCTAAGAGTCCCACCAAAGGGTCATAATGGAAAGATTTTTAATAGATGCCCGAAGAATGAATGAATTTTATTTGTACGGTCACAGAACACAATCAGCAAATGTTAAAAAGTACAAAAATTTACAAAAAGATGCTTGAAGAGTGGGGAGGAAGAATGTTAAATAGTCTTCAAGCTGAATTTTTATGAAAATTTTTAATCTTGCCCTTTGTCCTGAATGGCTATTTAACCGTTTTCCTCTGTGCTATTCAAATTACCTGCAATGGAAGTTGTTCTTCAGGTAAGCATAGATTTAAAAATCGCACTTATTTTGGATGAGCCAATTCCGTATACAAAGTTCTTTTAAATGCTTGATAACTTCAAAGCTTGATTGGATCTCAGCAGTGAAAATGAGAACAAGGACCATTTCAGTGCTTCTGTGTTATGGCTTCCATTTGGCAAGAGACAAGAATTGCTGGAGTAGCAGTGCACTTTGCTTCAAAATATGTCTTTCTAATCAGAAATTCCTGAAAATGCAGATGTTCCTGAAGTCTGACCTCTTCCCCACTTCTGTACTCCCCCTTCTCGCCAAATCCAGGAGGCTTAAAAACAGCTGAGCATTGTGAAAATAATCAGTTAAACGCTCTTGCTGATTATTTGCCAACACTGTAAAGGTGATTTTTAAGAGAAAGAAAGAAAATGGCTTTAATTCTGAATTACAGCATAATGAAATACTCTAAAACACTGTTTAGCATAAGAAAACATAATTTAAATGGAAAAGAAAAAGATAAAATCAATTTAGATAAATATAAGTGCTTCCAAACATCTGCTGTGCAAAGTACATAACTCACATTGACACCAAAGGTTGGTTTGTGTTTTGACTGGAAGAGTTTGATATTATTTTTGTCTGCAAAGGAAGGAGCGGTGTAGCATCCAAGTGGTGAGATATTTGCCTCTCAAGCAATCATGGCGAATTTGGGACAAGGGGGAGACTGTTTTTTTAATATAAAAAACACAGCAAATGCTGCTTGCTTTCCTTTAGGTATATTTGGGTTGGGAATGGTCCTCATGTGCTGATCTTTCAAATGAAAATAAAGAGAACAAGTACAGCGTAATTTAACAAAAAGGGAAACATGTTAACCTATTTCATCTTCTACATATAGTTGCATTCTTCATTCTGAAATATCAACCGAATTTCAGATTGTGTGGAAAATGTACAGCATACATATTTTGGAATAAATAAAAAAGCTGCTGTTGAAGCTCCATTAGTTTAAAAAAGTGGTTTATGATCTGATACTCATTGTGCTTAATAAATGTTTTCTGCTTACTCCAAGCATCATGCTATAGAGTCTGTCTGTCTATGGAGTCAATCATGGCTGTATGTCGTTAATGGATAGTGCATCTGCAACTTGCAGAGGATCTATGTTGAATTACATTTATTGCCAGTTAAAGGCCCATCCAAACAATGGTGTGTCCAGGCCATTAAAAAACATCCAGCCGGTCAGGACAGGCTGTGAATAGCACAGCGAAGACCCTCGCAGAGAACAGTGGCAAAGGAAGTAAAATTGAATTTGGCTTTTGACTTCTGCAGTAGCACGACATATGAAGTTGCCATGTTCTGTAGTTTCATTTAACGCAGACTTGGCTATCATTAAATAAGACATCAAGAAGTAATTTTTTCAAAACATTGTGTTTACCATTATTTAATTGTAAGAATAAATTTGTGGGGAAAATAGGACTATCAGTGCCACCAGCTTGCCTTGTCCTGAGCAACCACTCTTAGGGACTTACAAGATGGTCTAGGGAACTGCTGGATTTTTACAAAATTCTGACATCCTGAAGAGACAAGGGCCACCAAATATGTATAGGTTCCTCAAATGTTAGTCAGAAGCAAAGGTTGCCAGAGTCAGCCCTTTTGTGTTTTTGCACACAGAGAAAACTCCTGAAAGCTGCTTCTGACAGGATACCAAAGGAGCCTTATCAAATGATAGATTCCCACACCATCTTTACATTACAAAGCTGATAGATTTGCAGTGTCCCAAAATGGCATCAGGGTTGTCTGTCAGTCTGACCATGATACTTCAACCTGCTTGCATTTTTAACACGTCTGGAAGCTCCCTAAGCTTTTCGCAGGTCTACCACAATTCTAACACAAACATAATAGGAGTATCCTTCTGTCTCAAAAGTTTAGTTTCATTCTAAGATGAAAGAAAGAAAAGGGGGGAAATCACATGAGCTCCATCTTATACCCACTCTAAATGCTATTTAAACTTTAAAAAAGATAAATAGTACCAGCACTTTTTAGAAAAAAAGATTATTTCATTGAAAATCAGTATACTATGTTCAGCTGTGTTAATAATATTCATTTTTGGAATCTATATGCAAGCTATGTGCCAGTCAGGCACCCAGACCTGCAAAAAATAATCTGAATTACTTGAGCTTGCTCTTACGGAGGTTCAAATATGCTAGCACACCATATTGGAATTCTGACCTAAGCAGAGTTTGACCAGGTGGTTTTATCAGCTTTCCTGGAATCTTTTCCTTCACTCAACCTATTGCAGGACCAACAAGGCATTTGGTGTTCATTTTATTTCTCCAGGTACATACCTTTCAAGCTCCTTCAGTCTGGTAGATCTGAGGTTCGAACTACAGCCTTAGTGACAGAATACCCATTCTGTAAACCTTTATCCCCAACATCTCAAAAACAATCCCCAAGTATTTCTTTATTGCTGCAAAGAAAACTGCTGGATGTGCCCCTGTTGTCGAAGAACAACCTTACCTTTACCTTAATCTTCCAATTGATCTTCTAATTATAGTTTCTTTTTAAAAAAAGATTTTACTGGCATCTTCAGCATAATTAAACTAAGGTACATGTTATTTAGATTCAGTTAATCATTAAACGCCTATAAGATTTTGGTGGGAAAAGCTTTGCAGCTGTGCTCTGGAAATTAGCTAGGACACATCTGGATACAGCTTATGAGAATGAATAGTTAAATATGAAAAATGTTTTACTTCCTTAAATTGCTTGTGACTTTGTGACTTATAAAGGAATTTTGTACTTCCTTTGCAAAATTTACATGAAATTATGCAATCATGAGCCAAAATGGAGTCTCCAAACATTTTGGGTATATTTCCAGAAATGTGTTGTATTGTTAACATGCTGTCAGTATCTAGTAAAGCACGTATTTCTACTTATTTATTTTTCTAATACTGTACTTCATTTTACATAGTTCCTTTACACATTTTCAGTGCTCTTCTTTTATTTTTATTTTTTATTACAGCCCAAAAATTAACTCTTCTGATTGTTTTCTCTTATGTAGAGATATGTTCTGCAGAGCTGAGTCAGTGGATGGATGGGAGGATTATATTTTATAAGTGTGTTTTCACTTTTATTGTTGTGACTCACCCTGTGACCTTTGGATAAAGGGTGGGGATATAAATTCTCAAATAAATTTCAAGGACATTTACTTCTATTTTCTTCAGTTTTATTAAATTGTTCTTTTTCCAATGATCAGTCAGTTTGATCCTTTTGGTAAAATTTTACGTCATGCCATTTGATGTGTGCATTCTCCCTGTTATGTAAATAATGAACAATTTGTTCTTCAGTCCTAAACTGTAATTATTAATGCAAACACATACTGTAATGTCTGTAAGTATGTTGTATCTTCAGATGGCACAAAATAGGTTGCACGATGAACATAATCTGTTTTAAGAATAAGTCAGTGCATAACATATTCTAATTCAACATTTTTATGGTCTAATTGTGCTTTTATGTGTTTGTGTGCATGGGTGCACCTAGTATAGAAAGATCAAGGTACAAAATATTCAGACCTTTTTTCTGTGATGGCACCCCTCTTTGTCATACTTGTGAAGTCCCTACAATTATGTCCTTTGTTGTTAATATATAGGTATATATTCTTTTGATATTAGAGTGTATTGTAATTCTGACTTGAATTATTTTTGTGAGTGTGTCATTTAAAATATTTTATATTTCTCATAGCAACATAAATTTGCATTTTTGTGGTTTGAATAACTGTAGAACAGGCAAACGAATGTGTCTCCCCATCTCCTAGATCACAACATGTTTTACCGTGAAGTTTGTCTCAATGCAATATAGTATATTAGTTTTATTTACATAAGTTCATTTGGTTTGCTGGGAGAAAAAGAAATATGCCCCAGCTCCTTTACTTAATGGGATTCTTTCCTCGTTGCAGTGCAAATGGCTGGAGCAGGAGCTTCATCATATGAAAGAGCAGAACCAGACTTCTGCAAACAACACGAGACATCTGACTGCTGAAAACAATCAAGAACGTGCTCTGAAGGTAAATCTCCATTCCTTCTTGCAGGCAAATTAAGGTTGTAAGCCCTGGGTGCCAGCTTTCTGTGCTGCATATATCAGTTGTGTACATTGCAGCAGAAGTGAGCTATGCTGTTTGCCAACAACCCCTTCTTTAAACACAGATACAGCACCCTTCTGTTATGGTATTATTTTGTGGTGTGTGTGTGTGTATAAACACAACAAGATAAAAACAACATTTTCACCAAAGTCGCGGGCTGTGTTATGGTAACTAAACATCAATTCATATGGATTCTCTTCTGGCAGTATTTCACAATTGTCCTACAGTGTTTGGAAAAACCATCACTATTTGCCCAATGGAAACTGTACAAAGTGAATAGTTTTAAAGAGTATCTGTTTGATATGCTTCAGGTAGTGTGTACTGTATTAATAACATTGTTGACCTATCCTTCTAGTGACCACATTGTTGATACTGATGTTTGCAAAAGGGTAGCATTTGATTCTTCTTTCCAGTATCAGATGGAAAAAAGTCTTGTATACGATAGAAAAAGGAAGTAAGAGGAGAGTTAGAATATTTGGATGGCTTATATCTTTAGATTTAGCAGAGGCATGTTGAGGTGCTGTTGATTTTTTTATCAGTTCTCAAAGAAGGAATACAGTAAAAGCAGACTTTACAATTCATTCCAATATTTTAAAAAAAAACTACAAAGAGATTATTTGACCTGAATGTAGTTGTTCTGCTACTTAAAGCCTGATTTTCCTATTAAGTTATTTCTTGATCACTCATCATTTTTAGGGAGATTTTTTAAATTGCCACACTTGTTTTAATTAATACATGAGTTTGTGACCCTTTAAGTTTGCTATATTGGTTCTTAGAGAACAATCATCCATTATCTAAAGGTAGAGGTAGTCCTGGTTTGGTTATCATAGGAAGACTCAAAACCCTTAAATTCAAATTTTGGACAGTTAGCTGATAAAATATGGCTTTTCTGCAGAATTTCCATGTGATTTTGGCTTTAGTTACTATTCAGATCATTGTTAACCATTCTGACCATGCAAAGATACTTTCAAACTTACACCCAGTCATAAATATTCATATCTGTGAACGTAGAGTAGCATCCCTCAGTGTGGCTACAATAAATATCTTAAAATTATTGTAGTTTAGCAGCCATTTTCAGGCACCATCATAGCTTTTAGTGCATTGATTTTATACTTTTTAAAGCTTCTAAAGTGCCCTGAGACCTTCAGGTATACAGTGGTATATAAGTATATGAGTATGATTTGACATGCCTGTCATTTATCACTGAGGAAAACATTCAGCTTATGTTTGTTTTTGCAGTATGGTTTTTTAATTGATTTCATTTTCTCTAAATTTATTTTAAGATAATTGCCAAAATGATGATTATGTTTTACCTGTTTAGAAACTAGTAACCTGAAATTTTTCTGTTCTTTTAATATTTCTTCCTCAACTTTTAAATTTAAATTTATTTTAGCTATTACTGACAAACATAAATTTAAATTTATTGCTCTCTATATAAATTTTAACTGGGTGTAAGACCACAATAATAAGACTGCTTATTAATTTCCATGTTATTCTTTTCACATGGAAGGAGCTTTACAATCCTTATTAAATCATATTGTTGCTTCTTTGGGGATTCATCTAGTTCATTTTTCTTCTCAGTAATTGTGTGTATAGTAAGCAACTGTCGAAATAAAGACTGATCATAGTTTAGAAAAATACCTTCTGACAATATCTTGCAATTTTGTACTTTCAATACAATATTGATACTGTATGTTGAATGCAGCTGATGTTTTTGTGGAATCTGGCTTTCCCAATTTTGATTTCATCAGCTTTTGTGAAATCCAAAGTTATATAAAAAACACACATCACAGATGTTACTAGTGCTTAAAAACTGTACAAATTGTATGAATAGATTTAACAGAGCATATGAAATTGCCCATCCGCTAAGCCACTTCTAAAAACTATATATATCATGAAAACTGAAAATATAGTACTGAAAGCTACTCTTGCACAGTTGTATAGTATAGGCAAGTGATCCACTTGGCTTTTTCTTCATATTCCAGAAAAGACAATTCAACAGACATTTTAGAAACTGCTTATGACTTTATATGATAGGATTTCAGCTCAGCTGATATTTACATATGTGCCTCTCTTTACACAAATAGAACTATTGACTCATTTGTATGAGTAATTTTAATTGTGTGCCCAAGTATCTGTTTCACTGAAGATGAAAGTACATGTTAGCAATAGTATTCTTTAGCTTGTTACCAAAGATGAATGGATTTAAGAGCTGTGTGTGTGTGTCTAAGAAAATAAGATATCTGGTAAAAAAAAAAACTGCTTTCAGGAGGGGGGAAATTAAAGTGCTGAGTTAATCTTAACAAGCCTTAAGGCCCATAAGGAAGGAATATAATAAAAAGATTCAATGATAGCTTATTAATTTACAGAAAGAAGTATCCTAACTAGGAAGGATTTTCAGACGAGGCACATTTTGAGTTATTTATTTTTAAAAAATCATTTGCCAATCATGTTTTACCAATTCTATTGGGAGGTGTGTCACAAGACATTTCTGTGAATTATGCAGTGTAACACTCTTCTTTGGATGTCTTAATTATGTATTGCTGATAAAAATCTATATATTATGAAGGATGTTACTGTAGCAGAAATACAAATTGGTATCCAAGGTGCATGATTTCTAAAAGGTCATAAGAAAAGTTATTTTTGTTGTTCTAGTTGCCAATCCTAATGTGATGTTGGTTGAATGATTGGAAAGTTGGTTGAATGGCTGCATAAACAAATTAATGTATAGGCTGCCCTTTTCCTTTACAGTAGAGTAGTTTCATAGGATAACCATAACAAATCATCTAAGCACTTCCATGACAAATCTGTGACCAGAGTTTCTTAACCTTTTCTGTGCCACACATCCCTTTAAGAATCTGAGGGAAGTTAAGGACCCCCATCTAAAACATATTTTAAAAACATTTACAGATTTAATATTTCTTTAGTGCAATTTATTTAATGGACCCCAAGGTACCCAAGGTTAAGAATCTCTAGATCAGCGGTTCTCAACCTTCCTAATGCCGTGACCCCTTAATGCAGTTCCTCATGTTGTGGAGACCCCCCAACCACGGGAGTGGGGCAGCTGGGAGGGGGAAGGAGGGGCAGCAGGAGACTTGTCGCGACCCCTCTGAAAGGGTAGTTTGGCCCTCAAAGGTGTCCCGCCCCACACCCTCAAAGGTGTCCCGAACTGGAATACACAGTTGTAGTATATATGAGACTTATGAGACTTATGTAATATATATGAGACTGTGTTTTTAAAAGAAGCATTTTCTTGTCCATGCTGAAATTTTCTAACCTAAAGGATGCCTTAATTTCTTTTCCTGGGATGTTTAGATTATTACATTATTGTATTACATTATTATATTAATAAAGTTTTTGTGCAAAGACCTGCATTTTTTTTTTTTTAGAAAAACAACTTTAGGAGTTTTTTTTTCATTTAAAAGAAATGAACTGTGTCTCTTGCTCATTTGGACTATTCTGTATTTCAAAATGGTATTTAAAAAGTAATGGTAGTGTGGTAGCAATAGTTTTTATTTAAAATTCCAGGCAAAATAGTTTGGGGAGCAAGATGACAAACTGAATGTAAAGAGATGCAAATTATACTATTTATACATAAAAAACTCACCGAATCTATTACCTCAGAATGCTACTTATTAAGCTGAATTTTTGGTGAAAGGACTGTATCAAAAGTACTTTTTATCCTGAAAAAAATAAAATAAGTTGTTTGTCTTGTATTTTATTAAAGGTAGGTTACAAAATGCTTAAGCCCAGGAATAGGTTGTCAGAAGTTCTACATAGCAAAGGTCTTTCTTTGACCCAATTATGACCTCCTTATCTAAAATGCCATTCAAAGTTAATAGAATCCACTTTGGGTCTGTAGTAGACATGGAGAAGACAGAGGTGGGGCATGGAATATACAAGTAATTCCAAGGATATTCACCCAGTAAAAGTGCCCTTTGCCTTTTTGTGTTCTACATTTTCAAGATATTATGAATCATTTTTCCCTAGAATAGATGACAGCTACCAGTCTGGATGGCTTTAAGGTAGGGTTAGACAAATGTATGGATGACAGATGTATCAATGGCTACTAGAACGAATGCCTAGGTGCATCCTTCAGGCTGAGGGCGGGGGAACTGGGGCGCTTCTAAGGCCATCTGCTGGGACTCGAGAGCAGGAGAAGGTTTGTCCTTGTCTCTGCTTGAGATGCCTATGAGCATTTGGTGGGCCACTGTGTGTGACAGGATGCTGGACTAGATGGACTGTGGCCTGATCCAGCAAGGCTTCTCTTATGTTCTTATGTTCTTATGAGACAAAACCAGAAAAAGTATTCTGTTCTCAATACGGCAAGCAAATCTTTTACTAAACTAGTATCTGCACTTCTTAACTCTTTGTCTGTTCTTAACCTTCTTACAGTCATTGACAAATGGGGCATCAAATGTACAAATAGAACCTTAAAATCATGACTATAGAAATAGACCACAGGACCCTGAAAATATTACAGAAGCTTCAATTCCTGTATCAAGGAATAAACACTTCATTACATCATTATAGGTGATCAAATTCCACCTCAAAATTCCTTTGTATTTTTTTTTACTAAAGGCAGCTAAGAAAACACTGATTGATTGCTCTATGCAACCAGCCACCACACAAAACCACAGTTCACCCAAGATCCTGCAACCACTGTTGCATTCTTCAGGACCAGTACTCTAAGGCAAGAGAAGGAAAACACTTCTACAGTTAACATTCGGATAGGCTGAGACAGCATTGGAATCAATATGAATAGACTTTGTTTCTGTTTAACCCATTTGTGCACACTGATCAAAGCCATTTGTTCTACCTGCCCTGAAAGCAGTGTCACTTTGACACTTATAGGGCCCTTCTGTACTCAGAGGTCATGGTATACTTCACCATCTGTATGATGGGGCTGGTACAGACCAACCTCCACGCTGACCTCAAAGCTTTCTATATACTGTTTGTTGATCTTATTGATCCTACTCAGTTATGATGGAAAACAGTTCTTTCTACTTTGCAAATAAGTGTAGCTCACGTCCAGGCCCTCTTCTTCTCTCTCCAAATTTCATATAAGAGATCTAAACTTTCTCTTTTTCCTTATAGACTTCTCAAAATTCTAAAAAAACAAAAAACATTATTTACAATATTCTGGAAACTGGGCTGAGTTGAAATTAGATTGAGGAACCATGCTTGTCTCTAGTGACAATGTGAAATCTATTTGCCTTCATCCAACCTGAATTTGATCTCTGATTTCATCCTAGTTCTCATTTGTCGAGTGAGATATCATGGAAAATTGTGGTTGATGCTGAAACAGAATGTCTTTCTGAATCCTCCAATGTGCAAGAGGATAAGAGATAAGAGCTGAAAGAGCATTATGAAGTGGAAGATCATTGTTTGAGGCTGTGATCACTTGCAATAAAAAAGATCTCTGAAGAGGCCCAGGGGCAACTTAGATTTGGTTTGCAGATGGGATTATTTCATGCTCCACTCTGCCCCTCCCCTTCTTATGGACATTTTAGGCTGGATTAGAGATGGAATAAGAACATAAAAGCTACACGATGCTGTTTCTGGGGCTCTTCAGGGCTCCTTTTTTGTCATGTGTGAACAAAACCTACATATTTGTATTTGAGTTCTAAACTACTTTATCAAAGTAGGGAAGTGAACAGTAAGCAGATAAAACAGTATAATAAAGGAAAAAAGGTAACTAAATTAGAAGAAAATTGAAACAAAACTTAAAAACATAGGGGCGAAATCAAATTAAAAGTAATGGTTTATAAAGGGAGATATAGCTAGACTGTTTTCCCTGAGGAGCAACTTTACTGTGAAGTAAAGATAAGCTCCACATTTTTAACTACTATGATTTGTAATTACCTTTTATATCATCTGAGATTTCTTATAACATGTAATGTTGCTACTGCAGGGATAGTTTTTCTAAACAGGTTTATGATTGTATCTTGCCCTTTACCTGAAAGTCCCCAAACATGTTATAGCATACAATAAAAACACAAAACACTAAGCCACCCACAATTAATGTGGAGAACATGTCCATGAGACTTGGTTAAACTCTAGTTAAGACATAATGGACATTCCATTTGAACCAACTTAATATGTCTATCTCAAAAAAGGATCTGCCAGCAACCAGTTGATCGGTCTTTATTTTCAGTTGCTTTGAACTCAGTTGAAACAGATGGAGAAAAAAGTCCTGCTCATTGCTGCTGGCAGCTGATACTTATCGAATCTTTTATAGCTGTCTTCACCTGCTGGTTGCTGGCAGCCAAACTGGGATCTATTTTGCAGTTCTTTGCTTTACTGATTTTAGGATTTTGGAACCATCCTTAGATCCAGAATAGGCAATCCTGCAATGGCCTAGAAATAGCTTCCGTGTGGCTTCGTCCACATTCCTAACTGGGCCAGAAAAGTGTGGGGAAGAGGGGAACTGCAGGAATAACCCTTAGAAATCCAATGGGACCAGTATAATGTGGTATAATTGTCTTTTACTCAAGACGCCAAGAAAAAGTGTTGCAATGAATTGTAAGCCAAATTCCTCTGTGTTCAAGGGATGTACTGTTTCCATAGCTAATGCTGAATTCAAAGTGACCTACTATGGTGGCAAGTTCCCATCCTTTAGTTCCATATGAAACCATTCCTAAAGCTGGCAAATCACACAAACCTCAGGGTAAGATTCACCCTTTGTGACCAGGTCCTCAAGTTCTATCATTTTAAAATAATAAAAATAAAAATAAATGCAGATGTCAGAGGAGCTTTCTCTGACTTTTGTGTAATGTTGCACAACAAGGTGGTATCATGAGCAAACCACAGGTTAAAAGTGTGAAAGTGTGCCTTTTTATAGATGACCATTTTGTATTGGAAGGAGGGACTTTTCTTTAAAGTCTCATTTAAGCCTGGGAAAGAAGGCAGTAGTAGATTATTTGTATGCCCTACATGAAATCTTCCTCAGCAACCGATCTGTGTTACCAGGGTAAATCAATGACCCACCAAACATCCGAAGCCAGCAGCAGAAGCTGCTTAAAGAAAGGAGTGCCAGAAATATGAACATTTCCTATCAAAGGGCCATAACGCTGAAGGTTTCTATAATTTAATCAGACAAATCACCACTTGCCACTATGGTGAGGTAACCCTAACCCTAAATTTAAGCCTTGGTTCAAATATTTTTTTCTAAGCTTGCAGGAGCTTACCCATGCTGAAGAACCTGTCCCTCTCTTCCACAGCACAGTATATAATGCACATTACTCTGAATTTTAATCTGTGTAATTTTAATGAATTGTGTCCTCAAAGATTTGTGAATGTACGCACAACTAGATAGTTACTGGCCTGGTTTGCATGCTTCAGATATCAACCAATGACTAATGTTATCCCAGACACTATTGCTCCTTTTGGTGCCAGTGTCAGCAAGAAAGATGTAGTAGGATGCAAGTGCCAATGAAGTTTAATTGGTACACAAAGGCCCCTGTAATGGGGATGTAGCAACCCAATGGATCATCTTATGCCCCCAACAGGCTGAGCTCTGAATTAACTCTGCACATCCATACACACACACACATAACACCTGTGATTTGGAAAGCTAACCAGTAATAAAGTGTTCTGCAACAGAAGTCCATCCTTGGTTCATTTTCCTATTTTGTAACACAAAAACCCAATTGAAAACATGACTACTCACAAGTAAGTCTCAATGCGGCCCCACTGTGTGGAAGATATTAAAGCAGTGCAAATACCTGGAGATCTCAGCAGTGACTATATTAGGATGTGTCGTCCTTGCCGAACCTGATTGCTGAGTCCTGGCGTGTACTTTGATTTGAGTATTTCATTATACTTATTCAGAAATGAATTATTCAGTAGAAAGCAATAAGCTCAGAGAAGTTCCTCTCCTCCCTTATAGTGATAAATACAATGCCTGGCATTCCCAGTTAAGAGTTCAATCTCTACTGATTTAAATATTCACTTAGTAGTATGGTGCTCTCGAAATTTTACCTTCTATTAGAGAGAAAAATGTTAATATAGATAATAGAAAAAGCCCCAAAAATGTTAACGTCCGAGATAAACTAAATGCAGCTCGGTTTGAAAGTAGGATTGACTGAACACTTGCCTAATATTTGTCATTAATAGCTTCCTTTGATGAACCTAGTAAATTCACATGGTAGGACCACATTTGCAACTAAGAACAGATGATCCCATAGACTGGTAACCTGATGCATTTAGACTGTAAAGTGGGCTTGTTAGTCCTGTAGTTAACAGAATGAAAAAAGAAATCAAGAAGTGTATTTTGTTTTGGTTGTGAGTTGGGTTACATGTATATAAAGATTTAGCAGCATAAAATAGTATGTAGTCAAAGAAATATATGAAATAGAGAAAGAGGCCTTTTTGTGTAAAACATGGATATATTTTCATGGATTGCATTGTGCAGGTACTTGCTGAAATGCTTACTGCACCTTCTTCTCCCTAGCAGCAGATTACCTTTGTAGGTGTCCATAGAGCTGGAAAATATTCTTACAATATATGTTACTTTGTCCTGTAAAGAGAAAATGCAGGTGAACAGTAAAGCATCTTACATATGCAGATAGCCCAGGTATTCCCAGTTAGATAAGTCAAATAAACTGGTGCTGTATGAAACTGTGAACAGCTCTGGCCAACAGCAAAGGAAAACATTGAGTGAGTTGCCAACCACCTGAACTTTGTTCTTCCTTGAATGAGTAGTAGTTTGGAGCACATTGAAGAAATATCTCTGCATTTCCCCTCAGTTTTTAGGTTTAGTAGAGTTGGGGCAAAGAATATCTGAATGACAGACAAAAGGCATGCAAAGTCTAACTATAAGTAAACAGAAACTTCTAAGAGAAGAAACTTATAGGCATTGTTTTCCTTGCACCTGCTGCCTTTCTTAAAATTGAATGACCACTAAAAGCACTTTGGTTCTGTTTTCCTTTTGGTCTAAATAAAAAGACAAAATAATCTTAAGATCTATATACATCCTGAATGTCACTGCCTTAGCTGTGTACCCTGGTGAATGGATATTAAGTGAAAGTAGTGATGCAAATTCACATCAAATGCAGAAGTAATTCTGTTTTTGTGTGCTGCTTGGTTTTCATTCTTTTGTTAGAGTATTAAACAGATATTAAATTTTATCATTAATGCAGTACATGGTCTCTCTTGAAATCCCCTTAATTACAGATTGACTCCAAGGATTAGGCAGCATGGATTTTAATTTTAACTGAAACAAAAAAGACTAAAAAGTACACTTGCTGATCCATTGTCAAGCCACAAAACAATTTAAACATCTTTTGACACATGAGCCTGTCAGATTCAAAACATTACAACAAAGTTAAGTGAACCTTTAAACCTAAATTGGGTCCTGCCGTCTTCCAGTGTTTTATTAGCTATGACCTTATGGTGGAGTGTCTACCTCTCTCAAATTCTTGTTTTTTCAGTTTTTCTTCAGAAAAGTAGATTCACGCTGTTTCTGGGTCTTGCTGGGTTTGTTTATGTTCAAAGGAAAATGACATCAGTGTTCATGTTTTCTCTCTCTTTAGGTACTTAAAAAAACTTGCCTGGCAGAGTTGACATTAGAATAGTAGCAGCAGCAGTAGCTTCCTGCATTGTTTTAAAGCGTAACAAAACAACCTTTAATGCATCTCACAGATTAGCAGATGAGAGTCCAAAAATAACACTTTTCACAAAACAGAATGCCATATTGGAATTATTTTTGAAAGACGGATCCTTTTAAAAGGAAATATGTGGTTCTAAAAGGAACATATATTAAGTAATAGTTAATTTCAGCAACAATTTCATTTCTTTGTTTACTTAAAATATCTCTATACGACTTCCTATTAAAATATAATCTTGAAGCAGTGAGCAAAGAATAAAAACAGCTAAAATGGTAATAGTTATATAAAAACATAAAGAAAATCAAGGATGGGTGAGATAAACATTTACTCTGGAAAGGCTCTGGGTAAAAGACATAGGTCTGCAGTTGGCACCAAGGAGTGTAGGCACCCTATGCATCTCAGAGGAGAGACTGTTCCAGAGGATGGGTGCCACTGCAAAGAAGGCCTGAGTGCACATAGTCATAAATTATCTCTCATGTCATCATTATTAGTAACACAGTACAACTTTAATTAGCTTGTTGACATTAAGAAGCTGTATTCATAGACTTATGGTACAGATAGAACACAACCTTTGGAGCAGTGGTACTTTGTCAAAGCTCTAGAAGTTGAACAGAATGAAGGAGGAAAGAAAGAGCATTCTGTTGCTTAGGAACTGTTAGTATGAATACTAAAGGTGTAAAAATCACTTATTCCAGAATAAACATATTCAAAATAAAAGGATTTGCATAAAATGGTATTAAGTATCTTAAATAAATGAGGGTCACAAGGGAAGGATAATCTGCTTGCATAGATTTAAACTGGAATCTGGATTGGTCTGTGCAATTTACATACCTCTGTGTGTGCGCGCACATGTGTGTGTGTGTGCGTGCGTGCATATCAAGCAAACATGTAGGATACCTTGTTTATTTAACATATTGTATTTTCATTTAATACAGACAGTTATAAACAGGTCATTCAAGAGCAACATAGAGGATGCAGCCTGTAGTATAAGTAAGACCTGCCATCTGACATGGGCCAACCAGGATACAGAATATACTGAGTCCATTTTTGCAAACCAAAGCAGCCATGTCCAAATTACATGAACATGAATATATTTATGCATTCTGCTCATTCTGCTTCCTCTCTGCTGTAATTTCACTGCCTTCTTTCTTCAAGAGACCCTCTAGGGCTCAACTTGGACCCTATCACAATTTCTAGCGCCTCCAACAGCAAGGTGGGCTACCTAGCCCTCGAAATCAGATTCTGATCTTTTGGGGTTCTTTTAGTTAGAAATCTTGATCCAAGTAGAGTTTTGAAGAAGAATCGGAAAAGAAGAGTATTAGCAAATAAAAAGAAGCACAGAGGCAGTTCAAGATGGAGTGAGGAGAATTTCAGGCTGGATGTCCAAATCTGAACCAAGAAGCCTTTCTCCAGGAAAGGTCAGGAGCCACTAAAGATCTTATTAGAACTGGATTATTAAGGTAGTGTTTCTGTTTACACTGTAAGTCTCAGAGAGAATCCTACTGATTCTTTTCTTTCTCCTATGTTTTTGAATTGATTAATGCCAGAAATTCATATTAGTTATTAAGAATGATGTATTGTTTCCAAAATGATGCATTCTAAGGAGCCAGCTCTTAGATATCTGTGATATCTGTGACATCTTTTCTATTCTTAAAAATAACCAAAACGTGTAACTCTTTGAACAACTCCATCCTGCAAGTAACTGCAAAATTGAAGCTGAAACAAGACATCTAAATCATTAAGTGGAATGGGGAAGGAAGTGAAGAAAATTTTTCTGGCCACAATCCAGAGACCTTATTTAGGATTTGTGAAAGTGTCTTATGTATGACTGTTAAACAGTATTTTGCCGATTTATATTCTTTTCTTTTCTTGAGAGCATTTAATTATGCCTCAAAATACATTCTAGGCAATTAACATGTTACCTATAAAAATAAAAGTTGCAAGAAAAATAACATTACCATACAATGCTGCCACCTCCACCCCACCCCACCTTCAAAACAGCAATAAGGTCCATTTCAAGGTCCAGCAACTAAAAATGCTAGGTGGGGTAGAGATAAAATCTTAATTGCAGACTGAAAGGCAAGCAGGAATGGAATCAGGCACTCTCACTTGAGTTAAGCCTTTGGGTTTTGGAAAAGGGCCCAAGCTCAGTAAAAAAAAAAGGGCATGCTTTGTTGTAGAAGTTGGCTTGTTTGCATTTTTATCCTGCTGTATTCCTTAAAGTTTCAAATCTAGATGCAATAAAACTAATATAATAAGACCCAATTAAAATTCAGTTCATTAAAACCAGATAGTGCCTGAAGAGTTCATGCAAGAATGGATTAGACAAATTCATGGAGGACAGGTGTATAATGGCTACTAGAATGATTGCCTAGGTACTGCATCCAAGCTGAAAAGACAGCTGGTTGGACAAACAGCTCCTCATGCTCCAATCAATAATCTCAATGAATGGGAAGTTTTTTAATGGACTGGTGAGTATGCCTACAATCCTTTGGCTTTTAAAGGTCAATGCTATCATACTGAAAGGGAAAAAATGGTTCTGATTTATTAATCCTTTTCACAGTTATTGGTCTAGACTGTTTTAATGATTTTATAATATTTTTACTAATTATTGTAGCCTGCACTGGGACCCTTGGATAAAGGGCTGGGGATATGTAAATAAATAAATACATACATATCCTCAGATCACCCAGGGAACCCATTGGTAGTTTGGTACATGCCTCTGTGTTCTGGATTGGACCATATTGATCTCCTGGTGGACCCTGGTATCAAAGTCTACCAGTGTGGCAAACCCAGCCTACCCCTCCCTTCCCCATCCTCTGCAGAGTAACGTGAGTTAGAAGTGAGCTGCTAAGCACCCCAGTCAACTGCCAGTTCCCTTAGGGCTTTATCTTAAAAGTTCCTACTTTATATGCCTGTGTCCTGATTTATATGCCTATCATAAAGGCTCCCTTAAAGCAGCAGACTGACCCTCGTGTAAAGCAAAACACTTGAAGTTTATTGTTACAGTAAAATGAAAGAAGCAAGCTTGAAGTTTAGCTTTAAGGTCTTTAGGTTCCTTGAAAAGAAAAACATTGCTTTGATAAACTCCTCCCCCCTCCTCAAATGCTCCACTGTAGGCAAACAGTTCCTATAGGGCTCTGTATAAAAGCTCAGTAGTTTACAGGCCCTTTTCTCAGGCCTTTCTCTCTCTCCTCCAAGTGGAGAGTTTCAACTTAAATGCACTCAGAGTCTGGTAGCAGTTCCTTCTTTCCCTACATGGGCTCTTCTCCCCTCTGGCACCAAGCGAAGAGGCCCATCCACACGGCTTGGAGCAGCGCTCCCTGACCCCCCTCTAAACTCCAACAAGAAATGCAAGAGAGACCACAAGCTGCATCATCTGCCCACTTAAACAGTCCATGCCTCGGCAGCTGCGATTAGTCCATTTTCGGTGGGCTGGCATGGCTTCTGTTGGTGCTCCACCCCTCTTGTCAATCAACGGCCACCAAGCCACTGCTCTGCTGCCTAGCCTTGGCACAAACGCCACAACCAGTGATTGAGATCAATGTCTCCTTGATTTGGATCACACTCCTGTTAGAGATAATGGCAACTCAGCATCCTTGCTGGAGTGTTTTGCATGAAAAGTGAGCAATATCACTTCAAGAGTGTTTGACTCCTCCCCCATCAACTGCTAGAGAATGTTTAAACTGTAACATGCCATTTGTGTTCAGTCAGTTGCTGAAATGTTAGCCTAAGGAGCTGTGTGCCTTAAGCCCCTCTATTTAGAAATTGTGTCTGCCAGTTAATTGTGTACCATTATAAAAAGATATGAGAAAGAGCAGTATATAAAATGTGCCTTTAAAGTGACCAAACTGTACTATAGTGAACTGAAACAGACTGAGAATACCATATAAAGAACCTGTGTATACATTGTATATAATAAAATAAGAACTTTATATTTAAAAGCTACGAAAGAGTTCATATTCTTTTTATAAAATATACTCAGAAAAACTATATATTCAGATCCATTGAGTGTAATAGTGGTGTGTGTGTTTACCTCAAGTCAGAGCATTAATAAACTACATATACAAGGCACACCCCGCTAAGACCTTGAACAAGTCCATCTTTGGCAGATAGACCGTACCAGCAGTGGGTAGGACCACCAATATGTTGCATTAACATGTAGAAGAAAAATTGGTAGTCCCCTTTGGTCAACCTCAAAGTGTGACGGATGGTAGTACATAAGAGGGCCTTTTCTGTGAGGCTCCCAGGCTTTGGAATAACCTTCCAGCTCAGTTGTACCAGGCATCAACATTATACATATAAGCATGTGATTCACCTAGACCTTTTGGATTAACTTCCTTCTTCTTTTAGAACTATATTAGTGGAGGTGATGGGATATAATTTGTTTAATTATATTTTATTATATTTTTAATGGATATGTGATCCACCCTCGGACCTTCCAGTGAAGAGAAGGATATAAGTATTTTTAAATAAATAATTAAAACTGCAAGACAGTCATATTTATAAGTAGGGATGTGGACAGATATTTCAAAATTCCATAAATTCAAATTTAAACATTCAAATGAATTTTAAATTTTTGAATCTATTTGTTTGAATTATTCAAGCATTCGTATGTGTATGGGTCTGTACACAATGAGTACTTGTATGTACGCATCTTTCCTGCATCTGTACGCATTTGTAGGGATCCACACTGGACAAAAACGGGCTGCATACAGAATAAATATGGAATGCATACAGATGTGTACTGATGCGTATGGGATGCGTAACGATGTGTATGGGCACATACAAATGTTGTTGACATTCATAAATGCAAATTTGATCCAAAACTTTGAACAAAGAGAATCAAATTTGCTCAATTTGAATTGAATGTGGGTAAATTCAAATTTTAAAGATTTGAATAGAATTGAATTTTTGAATATTCAATTTGAATCGAATCAAAACCCAAAAATTGCATTTGTGCATACCCCTATTTATGAGACACTGAGAACTACTTTGTACACGAATGACCAAAGGGACAATCCTAATCCCATTGGGACGAATAATCTAGTTGACTAAGGGTGTTTTTCCACTGTCACTAAAAGTATCCATTAAGTACCCATTAATGGGTACGTAATGGCATTTTTGTACCCATCAATGGGTACTTAATGGGTACTTCTAGTGACAGTGGAAAAACACCCTAGTTCTCTCAACTGTTATCTTGGTACATATGGATAATAATTTACAGTGCTTTCCAAGAAACTTCTCTTTCAAATAAACTAATTAGTTTTTTTTTTAATTGCATGACTAAGTCTAAGTTGGCTACATTCAAAAAGAGAGTTAAGGGGGAGGGAAATCTATTTGCTTGAGATTTCCTAGACAATACTTTAAGCCCGGAGTTATTTTGAGGTGTTGAAAGGTGAAACATTTGACATTTTCTCGTTAAGCTCCCCTTTTAAAAAGAGAGGGCGGGAAAGAGGCATAGCCACAGTTGAGCTAAGGGTGTTTGTGGTTGTCCATGACAGCGGCTCCAGTTTTAAAACACCTGTGTTTACTTTCCAGCTTTTCTCAATCTGCTGGAAGTGGCCATAAGAATGACACAGACAGGCCTGAATAATGCCTGTTGCTTCTGCAATCCAACAGAGAGAGACAGAAATCAAACCTTTAACGTAGCGAATCATGAACAGTACTTTTGACCCTAATCCAAAATATTTTGAGCTTACTTCTGCTAAATATCTTTATCAATTCCTAAAAATGAGATTTATACGTTTAAGTAGTCAATTCTCTTTTTGTTTATTTGATGCTCTGCATTTACAGACTTAAAATCTACAGTTAGATGCATTATTCTACTTTTGTCTTAATCAGGGTAAAAAGAGGAACTGCTGTTCTACTGCTAGTAGTTAAAAAAGAAATAGAGTCAGACAGCATTGCCTTAGTGGCCAACATGCTTTTAAAGAGTTTCAGGGGAGAGGAGTTTCTCCCAGCTCCTATAAACACAGGAATCAGCCAGACGTCAGGTTAGACCACTGTTACATCTAATCCAGCATTTACTCCTTCCCTGAGATTAAGCGCTGCTTGGGTATCTATAGCAATTTTCACAGAAATAATTTGTGGATCAGTATGCTTTTTGACTGCATCTAGTTGAAATTGTGGCTGATAAGACCATTTTGGGGAGAAAAAGAACATGATAGTGCAGCGTAAAAAAGAAAGAATAGAAGGGTGTTCACACTAAGTTGCAGCAGCCATCCAGGGTTTCAGACAGGGCCCTTTCTCTGGTCACTTTTGTAATAGCAACTGTTCTACTAGGCAGGGCTTTTTTATGCATGGTATTTAACACTGTACACCAGAATGCTAACTGACAAAGGAGAGATTAACACTACTACTAAAGCCTTGCTGAGCATGCATAGAGAAAGAGACAGGGAAGGGAGAAATTAGCTTCTTGTTGTTGGCATTCTTCTGTCTTGAAAGATAAAGCAAAAAGTGCTAAAGTATAGGAAGACTGAGCTGCCCACCCAGGCATCAGAGTGTTTCCTCTCAGACTCACCAGTGTGATCCAAAGGAGTGCAAACACTGCATTTGGTGCTGAGTTGGCTGTAGCAGCTTCCAGAAAGATGACATATAGTCCACCTAAGGGACTCCATGACAGATGTTGTGTCAGGGTTTACCTCACAAAGATGCCTTTTCCAAAGCACTCACAAGGCAGTGAAACTATTTTACCCATAACTGGGAGGGCCTAATGAGTTTCCATGACAGACTGGGGATTCAAACTGAGGTTCCAGCATCTGTGTGCTTGACCACTGTGCCACTAAAGGCCCTTAGCTTACCTAAACCAACCAAAAAAGTGTAGTAGAAATGGCAACCAGAGTACCATTTCAGGCACTGCACTGGGAAATGAGGATGGGATGAGGGGAAATGAAAACCTAGAGAGCAAATGTCATGATTAAAAATGTGGCTGGATAGACAGTTAACTTAATAAAAAAGAAAGGGGTCCTATGGCTGTCTTAAATAAAGGGCACAACCCATCCAAAAGAGGAACACAGACTAATGGAGACTAATTTCCACTGACATGAAAGGCACAAGGCTATGAACTGGAGCAAACCCACACACATGAGCAATCAGCCTAGCTAGGCTGACATGCAAGCATCAAACTTAAGGACAAGACCACATTACAGCTGCGGAATTCCTGCCAAAGAGCAAATCAGTAATAAATACACTTGCCAGAACTTGGCTGGCTGCATCCAGTCATTGGTTACTTATTCCACATTATTTGGATAACCAAATATAGTGGAATAGGTAAATGATATCTGGCTGTAGCCAAGCATCTTATTTACCTCAGTGATGTTTAAAAGTAAAGACTGGGTTCTGATAGCTTTCCATAGGTGACAAACTAACATGGCTTTTTGGTTTTTCCAGGAACAGGCACAGAAAGCTATGTAATCAAAATTTTCTAGAATCCATACAGAGACGCCAGTTTCTTGAGTAGATGGTGAAGAGACTGTCTGTGTTTTAAACCTTCAAACTCATTACGCGTAGGTGAGGATAAGAGGATATGATTGCAATACTAATGGTTCTATATTTTCCAAACTGATACAAAACTATGTCCTTTAAAATCAACCCTATAATGTTATCACACAATTTATCACCATTCTTCTCCCAGATGATGAGCATGGCTGAGCCAGATTGCAGGCCATTTTTGGGAGATATAGGGTGTTTTTCCATTGCGCTCCTTTAATCCGGATCTAAGAAGATCCGGATCTAAGGAATGGGTACATTCCTTAATCCGGATCTAGTAGATCCGGATTAAGTGAAGTACCCAATGTGTTCCCATGGGTGGTCTAGCACCCAATATCAATGGGTGCTAGCCTCCCTGCCATGGAAACACCGGAGCACCCATTTGGAAATCTGGATCTACCCATGAGGGGTCTGCTTGTCACTCCAGGTGCTTGGGGGGACAGGGAGTGCAATCTTCGAAGTCATTTCGAAGTCACTTCGAAGTCTGTGCAAAACAGCTCCATTGAAGTCTGTGCTGATCTTCAGAGTGATCTTCGGAGTGACTTCGGAGTGACTTCGAAGTTCACTCTGAAGATCAGCACAGACTTCAAAGATGCTCTGGAGCTATTTTGCACAGACTTCAAAGTGACTTCGAAATGACTTCAAAGCTTAGGTTTTGGGGCTCCCCCCATAGGTGCCACCTCCCCCTAGCCTCCTCTAGACCCCATTGCCACACAAGCTTGGAAACAGGCTCCCTTTAATCCAGATTTTCTGCCTGAAGACCCAATTGTAGACCCCATTAATGGGGTCTACAGAAAATCCAGATTAAAGGCCAGAAAGTACCCATTTGATCCGGATTTCCCCAGCGGCAGTTGAAACAATTGGGTCCCAAATGGGTGCCATGGTGGAAATGGGATCATCCGGCTCACACCCAAATGGGTCCTAAATGGGTGCAAAAATGGGTACTTTCTGACAGTGGAAAAACACCCATTCTGACCAGGAAGGACCTTGGAGAGCTCCAAGGTGAAATGAGCACACAAGCAAGGCTTAAATGTTGCTTTAACGGTATTCTGGGTCTCACTGAAAATAGTCAACTCAGCCTGATGTGGGAAGGAATATCCTGCATTGAACTTGGCCTTATTAGTTACAGTAGTTTTACAGCATGAATGGCCAAATTGTGGTCTTCCAGATATTGTTAAATTGTAGTTCTTAGGATAAGCGACAAAGAATTATGAGAATCATAGTTCAGCATATTTTGGCTGCCCCTAAAGATCATGGCCTATCTACGAATTCCAACCTTGGAGAAGGTATTTGTAATCCAAATATGTTGGTAATGTGACCTCCTTGACTTGAAATCAAATTGTAGGTAGAATAAAATAATTGCCTCTTGCAGATTCATCAAGAGTGGCCACCTGTGCCCTTAGTAAGAGTGAAATCTTTTCCCCATTTCTTGCCCTAATAGTTTTAATTGAAATTGTATGATGAGTCCAGACCATTATAGTCTTGCTGAGAGAATGTCATGAGTGTTTTCTAAGTCCCATGTATCTCCAGCACAATGAAAGTGCTATAAAAGCACCTGTTATCATTAGGGCAGTGGTCTCTGGTCTTCCTCTGCTGCTATGGTTGTGTGTAACTGTGGGAGAGGGCAAGTATAAAAGGCATAAATGAGAAATTAGACAAGTCTGTGAAGCCTTATTCTAATAAATTAATACATAATAAAAATTTTCATTATCTTTAGTTGTATACAGATATTTATCAACAGAGAGATTGGCCATCTGGCAGTTTTCAAATCCAGACACAACATCCACCAGAGAAAGAAAAAGAAGGCAGGAAAGAGAGATTTAGGCAGAACCTACAAATGGTTCCCAGTTAGAAACAGTGAACAGCCTTCATCCCTCTAACATCCTTGACCCAGGCTATTCTTTTACAGCAGATTCCTTTGTCTGCAAGAGGTTAAAGACAGAAGCCAGGCAAGGCCAACAAGCAATCCCCTCTTGCTCACTGGGCAGCTCCCACCTCTTCTTGTCTTTCATTTCATGTCTTCTTCTCTTTCCCTTTTAAGGCAAAACTTATGGCCCTTTCTGCACTGGCCCTTATCCTGGATGATATTCCAGAGTAGGAGTCTTCTGTCCACATGCTAGCGTACACCATAGAAGGCCCCAGGCAGAAAGGGGCCTAAGTTTCTTTCACTGACTTTGTCTATCCTTCATAGGATCAATATTGATGAATGTTTAACAAATAATAATTACCATTAGATCAATAGGTGAGCTGGTTAACATCCTGTCGGGGAGACACATTTATGCACAACTTGCTTATCAACATATACATTACATGAACTTACTGATAAGCTACTATTTGGCAAATTTAAATCTGTATTCACCCACAAATGATAAGCATCTTTTCAAAATATGAAAGTGATGTGTTTCGTGCATGTTCTGAATTGCATGGAGCTTTCTTTAAATCTCTTTCCTTACTGTCTGGCATGAACTACTTCTGCTCTAATAATGTGATATGGTTATTACTCTCATGAGATTATTATACCAGTTGATAAAGAATAGCTGCTCAATTGAATGAACTGAATAGTCTGAGATAGGACTATATGTAATTGGTTATATCTTAAGATTGTTGATCAAGGAGCAATCAAAAGATTGATACTATGCCTCATAATTCAATAAATACTGAGAAATGTAGTAAACTAGTCTTTATGCCTTAATCCTAAAAGATTAATCAGTAGGTAAGCTATCAATTCCAGTGAAGCATCCGGAAATTAATCTCTGTGTTTGTGGTACAGGGAAGATCACAAATTTTATTCTGTTTAAAAAACAGAGCAAAAAAGCTTGAAAAAAAATTATGATGTGATTCCTTTTCCAGCAAGAAGGACCTGCTACTTCAGCAGTCTTGAAACCCAAATGACAAAGACTTCTGAACCTTGTCTGATACCAGTAAAACAGCATGGCTAATAAAATCAATGGAACTTCTACTCCATACCAGTGAAATGCTATATTTAATTATTTTGGCTACCATCATTTTAAAATCCCTCACCAGTGTATCCTGTTATACTGGCTAAAATTTCCATTGTTTGCAATACTAGTGCATAAATCTAAAAGCCTTAGAGTGTTCTGATAAGAACACGAGATGATTATAATATACAACCCAGCTAGATATTTATCATAACTCCATTGAGCTAAATAATATCAGAAAGTCTAGAGCAATCCAAGATTTCACATGATAGTGATGTGCAGTTTTGTAAATTGGGGCATTAGGTAACCCATCCAAACAAACATGCAATATGTTTTGATATTATTTTAAAAATAAAGCCTTGCAGACTTGCCATCTTGAAGATAAAAGAGAAAGGGTACAAAATATAATGCAGATGCTGTCCTGCTTAACAAGTTTACAGTTCTTCAAAACATCCACTGATCCATTAGTAAATGCACAGACCTGGTTCAATAAATAACTTTTCTGATTTACAGTTTGAAGCATCACAAAATCCAAGGAATGGAAGATGATTTCACCACTTTAACCCTGTTCCCTCCCAGGCCCTTTTCCTTATTTGCCGTGTTTTGTTTATATTACTGAATGCCATTCTGATAATCTTTTTAGGCTTCAAGGTAGCATATAAACACATGCAATATACAAATGAATAAGCCAGAGAGATTCAACAACAGGAGATGATTATGTAAAGTAAAATTTGGTTCTTATGTTCTTAGCTATAGAAGAGAAGTTCTTAGTTATAAAAGAAAAAAATTAAAGTACTCCAGTTTTTGTATATGGAACCTAGCTTTAATTACAAATACATCTTAGAAAGATAAGCTTACAAATGCTTGCCTTCTCAACAATGTTCAGCATGTAGGGCATGGCAGAGACACTAGACGGCAATTTACTGTGAAACATTGATGTTTAAAAACTTTAGCAATTGGTCTTTCTTCTCAAATGCATCAAAGCCCAAATTACTGTGAATTCCTAATATCAAGGACTAATGGCAAATCACCTTTTAGACTGCATCCAGATGTTGCTTACTTATTCTGCTATATTTGGATATTCTGCAATAAAACATGGATATTCTAGAATATCGATGCTTTATTCCAGATTATCCAACTATAACAGAATGATTAAGTGACATTCAGATGCAGCCTTAGATCTCCATTCACCTTCCACCCTACCTGTGGCTCCCCTGTGTTGGGGAAGAATTGGTGTTAAATTATAACCTATTTTTACTGAAACAGATTTCTGTATGTCATACAAAAATGCTTCTGTGAAATTGCTCTGATCCCCCATGTTAACTTTCTTTCAGCTTGAAGTACTGCTAAAATCCAACAAAAACACTCACGCTGAGAAGGATTCTTATTGTTTAACACATAAGGGATGAATTGCTGTGAGTTGATCAGTAGCTTTCTAATTCTTCCTACATTAAAAGCATACAGAAATAGCTTGATGGGAACAACATTAAAATTCTGTGCTTTCATGTCATCTAATAATACTGAACGATTTAAATTTCAAACTTCTTTTAAAAGAATTAAATTTTTAATAGTTTCATATGACAAACCACTTTCCCCCTGCTTGAAACAGGAAAGAGATGGAGGTTTGAGTGTGATACAAAAGTTAGCGATTAAATGCAAAATCAAATAATTTAGCTGTGTTAGAAATTACAGATAAATAATCCAGACATAATTTCAATAGTTAAGCAGTATTATTGTGATGTTAGGTTTTTTGCTTCCAACACACACTGTGTCTGAAAAATCTGACTTTTCATTGCCCTGATATCTCAAATAGTGGTGTAGAGCTGTTTGAGCCATTTAATCTCGATCTAATGTTTGAATTTATACGGATGAGCTGATATTTTTTAAAAAAGCAAAAAGCATGGAGTTACCTTCAAGGAGATGTATTTACCTTTGCTTTTGCAATTACTTAACAAAGAAAAAAGGTAATGTAATTGGAAGCCTGGGAACTAATATTTGTATGTGTTATTTGTATTTATGTACCAAAGAACAAAGAATCACTACCAACAGCATCTCACACCTGGTGTGATTCTTCTTTTGCTTAGTCTTGTCTTTGTTAAGTTTTCCTTTCCCCTTAAGAATTCTCTGCTGTAATGACACCAGCAATAGTTGTCATGGATGTTAACACAACAGTGAAATTCACCTAAGGTTGTTGATAAGTCATGCAGATCACATTAATCTAAAGGGTGTCAGTAGGATATTATACCTTTCTCAGAAAGGAGTGACTTGCTAGATTGATTAAAATCCAGAAAGCCATTGCTGGTTCCTGTTTTAACCTTTAAACTGTGACTCAACCACCTTTTTATTTCCTTAGAAACATTAAACAGGTTATGCTACTGTTCTGGCAGTACACTGGGTTTCTTCATAAAAAGAAGAAACAAATTAGTTACTTTTCCCTCTTTGCATTTTTCATTTAATGTTCTAATGAAATCCTAAATATGAATACTGGTGTCTCCATTGAACTGTGATAAAAAGGCGGCAAGAATAGAACAGCAAAATTTGCTGACAGTTTAGCATGACAGTTAACCAAACCCTTTCAGCTGCTATTTGATTGATTATTTGCTAGGATCAGTTCATACAAAAATCTTTTCTTTGTCCTTTTTATCCCTTGCTCACCGTTTCATTCTTTTCATGTCAATTATTAACGCCATGACGTTGCTTGTTGCTGCAGTAACTTTGTTTCAATGCAACTGTTGCCAGGTGAATTTTGTTGGGAGCTTAAGTGGCACATTTTCCAGTATTTTATGAGATATATCTGGAAAAAACCCTACTATGGACAGCTGTAGTAATTTAGAATTTTATTGGAATGTGATATTTGTGCTACTTCACACTATAAAAACTGCAGCCCCATAACGTAACATGACCAAGCACAATTTGGAATATTAGCTCTTAATAAATAATTTTCCTTAAGAGAATGTATGTATGGGGAACAATATGAATGCAGTTATCATTGCTACATTCTGTTTGCGTTTTTCCAATGTCATAGTCATAGCAAATAATATAGTTGTCATAACATAGCATAGCCCGTGGCAAGTAATAAAAAAAATACACTGAAAGAAAAAGAGAGGTCACAATTCTCCTACTAGTAGTATTATCTAGAAGATTTAGAGGCAAACAAATCATGCTCTAATTATTTGAATGTTGCAAGTTTCACTTTGCACAAACTTCACAAGTCGCATCAAATCATGAATGGCTTCTTGTTGATTATGAATTTAGTATATCTGGTGTATTGTTTTTAAATAAGTGTTTTAAAAAGTTATTTCTTTTACTATTGACAAACATGATTTTAATGAAACACATTTTCTTTTGAAGAAGTGTGCAAGTGTTGCGGAATTATACGCAGATGCTCGCCTCAAATTTCAAATACTCAAATTAATGTTCATATAGCAATACTTCTCAGTGGTTATTATGAACAAGGGCAGCAAGGCTTCAGAGGTAACTCTCAACTCTCAATCTTGAGTTTTAGGCTGTGCTCAGACATAGTAAAGAAAGTGTTAGTGCCTCATAGATAGTAGTGTGCAGCCCTCATGTTCCCAGGTCTTCTCTAGTTCATCTTTTCTAGCACGGAATGTTCATAGGAGGGGAAGGGGCAGACTGGTGTGTGAACAATCCTGCCTTGAAGCCTCCTCTAAGCCACTTCAGAGGCACCTCAGAGATGTCTTGTATTATTTCTGATCATAGCCTAACACTTAGCAATTGTCATAGCTGGAATTTTTAAAGACTACACTGTATTGGCTCTTATCTCAGATATGCAATTCTAGTCAAAGTTGCTCTATTTTATACAAGATTTTATATTATACAAGGTTTGGCTGTATATTTACAGGCAGCAAAACCAGTTGTTCCTAAATATGATGCTAGGACAGGAAATAGGCTTATTGGAAACAAAAGCCTGGTATACATTTTAAATTTTTGTTCTTTTTTATTTTAAAATGTACTGATGCTTATATTTTAAGTGATGAGCCCTTAAACATGTTATTAAAATCAGTTATTCACGTTTACTAATTACCTTAAAAATGAATTATGTACAATTATAAATCAGTGTACATGTCCTTTAGGCATTTGGGAATGCATAATAATGAACTTTGCTTTAAATAGGAATTTTGTAGAAATCTTTAAACACAACACAGGGCTAAAAATTCACTTTCATTAACACTTTATGGGGTTGTGCATGTATTGGATTTCCTATTTCTCTGCTTATTCTATAATATATCTTCTTAATGGATACTGACTCTCTTAGTGAGCAGACATTTGATTATCAGGTTTTCATGCTTAATAGTTTTCTGAACATTCTTTGTATGGGATTCTACTGAGACATAAGGAAGGAAGGATATAAAAGGATGAATATCCACCGTGTCTTAATCCTTGTTTTCAGTAAGATAGTGCCTTTAAAGTGAACTAATTAGTCGATAGACTTAAACTTCTTTTGTTGGATTGTGACAAACAGCTTTGCTTACACATGAGAATCATTATTTTTTCCAGAGACAAAGACAAAATTCTGAAATAAGATAAATAGCAACCATAAATAGAAGTCACTATATTGCTACCTGTGTTTTTTCCCCCTAAATATATTCGTATCCCAGAGCCAAGGTAATAGTGTTTAGAAAGCATGGCAAATACTGATATTTACAGGCAAAAGTTAATCCCCTCCAAACTTGGGCAAAAATTTAAAACAGAGAAACAGACTATCAAGGATCTGTTTTCTGAAATGAGCCGTAACTTTATTTTAGAACTTTTCGGTCGATGCTTCTGGGTTTTACCAACATTCTTAGATTTTTAACATTCACTGTAACATGGATATGCAGATATTTAAAAATGTGGGAAGTAGAAGAGGAATTATTTTTGTCTGAATTCATTTTAAAATAGTAAAAAATATAGCATTTTCCTTTTCCTATGAGCTTTTACTATGAAATATTAGCAATTTTATTTTGAGTACTGTATGCATTAAAATCTGTTTGAAAGAATTTAAGCTGCAGTCTTAACTCATGAACAATAAGACTTACTTTAAACATATCTAGAAACACCACATGACAAAATGTCTCATATAAAAGTAAATATTATTTAGTTTGTATTTATAACATAAAACACAAACTTTCCCATTGATCTGAACAGGGAATTTTTTTTTGTTTTGTTTTTATATTTTAAAAAAATGAAATGGGTTTGTCAAGTCTTGGTTAAATCTCATTGTGATTAGATTTTAAACAGTTTTTTTTATGAGAAAAAAATTGCCACAAAGGCATAGGCTAATATGCAAGCAAGAACTCAAAATATGTCAAAATGTGGGTGAAGAATCTTGCAAACCCACAAACTGAATCCATAATAACGTTATTTGATCCTTTTTTAGATCATATATTGTTTGGGCAAATTCTGTGATACCCAGTACTTCCCATTTTTGAAAGCCCATGGCTAGTGCATTCTTGCTGTTCCTAAGACCTATAACACTAAGAAATGTGTAAGTGGGAGGTGATCCCCAGGATAACATCACTAACCTCCTTATAAGATATGCTAGCACAAATATTTAGGATGGAAGGAGCTAAATCTTAAAATGAAAAAGCCAATTTCCTGTATATGTAGTTAACTGTCCTTTGCTATTGAAACTCATGGATGAAAGTTTTGTTGCAATTATTACCTATATTATTGATAGGAGATAATTAGTGCAAAACAGCTGCTTGTTGATTTTAGTGAGCATCAATTGTTCTCCTATCCCAGCTGTGGGCTAATAAGGACAGTCAACACATCTGTTTCAACAGCTGGTAATTAACAAAAGCCTAATTGCTGCAACTCTCTTAACATCCAATCTGTGAAAAGAGTAAAGATGTGGAGGAATATGTATTGACTTTGTACTCTGCACTTTTTGTGACCAGTTTCTTTCTTTTGCCCTCTTCCTTTTACTTTGAACACCACAGCCTTTGTCTGGTGCATTGAATGGCAGGAGAACACAATATGGTAATCCAGAGCTTAAGATTTTCAGCTCTTTGTTGGTGTTTCTTATTGCAACATTTCTTTGCTAAGTTGCAAGATAAAATGGTTCAAACACATTTTCTGGAGTTCTGCACAACAGCAAGAGTCTATAGCAGCCTGTCCTCAGCAACAAGAGCATTGGAAGTTTCATATTTCAACTAAAGATGTGTGTGTTTATGTCCCTCTTATTGAAAATTGTGCAGATTTGGATATTTTCCCAAAGAAATAAAGCCATTCTTTCTCAGGTATAGGTAGTTGCAACTCACATACTTCTTTGCTATTACATTAAATAAATACCACCCAAATATAGAATTCCCTATAATTAACCTTACAAATGCTTCATTGGCAATTGACAAGAGCTGTGTTATGTGTGCTAGGTGGCAAGTTCTATCTTGAGATTGCTGAGATGCTAAGTTGTTCTTAGACACAAAAATCTAAGAACACTGTGAAATCATCGGTTTAAATTCTCAGCTCATACTGATTTCTTTATAACTATCCTTGGCCCCTTACCCCAAACTGATTTTATCTCATTTGCTGCAGGATGGAGGGAGACAACAACTTACATCATAGATATTTTGGCTCTCACAGCATTTAATGGGCATGAGAAAAGCCATGATCTGTGCCCGCTATGACATGGTAAACTGGAGTGAGAAATTTGGAAAGAAGTTGGAACTGTTCATGAGGCTGCCACCTCATAGAAACTAATCCAACTCTGATCTGTGCTGTCTGAATCTGAGCTGAAGGAATCACTGTGGATAGGCTTCAGAAAACCCATCCAGAAGTCTTACATTTCCTTTTTCATAATGAAATGCCCATTTCTTGGCTTGCTTATGTTTTTTAAAAAAAAACTTTATTAAACATTGCCATCAAATTACAATGAATTCTGCATTTCATTATTACATTGTTTGTCCAGCTCAAACCAGAACCTATGCTAGAAAAAGCAGGTAACCACTGAAAGGCAACAAATCTGTGGGCCTTATATCTTGAGAGGAGGAAGAGAGAAATTTCAGTTGTAGAACTCCGTCTCCAGAAAGGTGTGAACTAAGAGCTTCTATTGGTAGAAAGCCTTACGTGTATGTAGCACAATGCTTTGATTTATACCACTGATGTTCCCATGGTATGCTATGCATTCTGTAGGCTTGGCTGCACTAAATAGTGCATCGGTTATTAACTGTCTTTAAAATGCTTCAGAAAGAATATGGAAGTCATGAACTATCCATATAATTAAATGTTATTTTATTTAAAATATTTATATCTTACATTTCATCTTAAAATGCCAGAAAGAAAACCATCAAAGATAAACAAATAACAAATAAAATAAAATGTTCACTACACATGTGCGCATAACAAGACACAACTTTGTCCAGAATGCAGCTCCAGTATGTTTAAGATTGCTATTGCTTTTGCTTAAAGTTCTGTTCTCAGTTTGGGCAGCTAAAAGGCACAAGGAAATGTTGCATATTCTCCAAGATGGTTCTTTCCAAATCATAGCTTTCTAAATATTCATGCCTCCTCTAGTTCATATAGGTTCTTTGGAGCTCCAACTCATGGGAAAGAATAAAAATTCACAACTAGAAGAGACTGATGCCTTCCATAGCAAACAGATAAACTTCCGCATTCCTGCTCCCATTTTTTTTTCCTGCCTGGAGAATCTAAACAGAGTTGGTACTTGTGACATTGCCCTCATGATGTGACCCACTCCCTTTTGTAGGAAATAAATTCTGTACATTAATTTTATTTCTTGATCTGGAATACAGTATATTCCGGCGTATAAGACGACTGGGTGTATGAGACGACCCCCGACTTTTCCAGTTAAAATAGAGTTTGGGATACACTCACCGTATAAGAAGACGACACTCGGCGTATAAGACGACCCTCGAATTTTGAGAAGATTTTCCTGGATTAAAAAGTAGTCTTATAGGCCAGAATATACTGTATTTCCTTTTTTCCCAGCTTGAACCTATTGGGCAATGTTGAGCTGTTCTTTTCATAAGCATCATTGACTTCTGTCTTTCTGAGATCTTTATAAATTTTCTTTCCTTCTTTCCTAAAATAGTTAACATTTATGGATTTCAACATCAGAGTGTCTTCCTGTACCTAGCTTTTATCCCCAGATCTATTCAGGTTCATAACAAAGCTACACTGTATTTGGAAAAATACACTTGGAGCTTTAAGCTGAGAATGTTATAAATGGTAAGGCCAAAAATCCATAAATATGAGAGGCCCAGGCTTGGAAATAGGTTAAACTGCCTTCCACAATTAAGATTTGGCCACATTGTAAAGAATCAAAACCTCATAGCCATTTGTGGGAGCATTCACACCTTTTTCAGTAGTAGAACACAGAAAAACTTAAATCAGTATAAAACCATCCACTTCTCTTTGGCAGCCCCCTTACATCATACCTGAAATGTAACATTTTTTAATTACTCAGTTAAAACTAGCCAGAAACTGTATGCATACAAATGAAAACAAGTACCTGATTAAGGGGAAGTTTGCACGTCGCTTTCCATCTGTGGGAAGCAAAGTGCAAACTTGCCCACATGTCTACTAAGCATTCGCATTTGGAGATGCTTAGTACATACAATCCTTCCCCCCCCCCCCCAATGCCTCTGGACACCTACATCAAATGCAGATGGTGTCCAGGTGCCACCATCTTCTACTAGTGTTGGTAATAGCGCACGTGTGCTGGCACCATCATTGGAGAAACCACGCATCACATGCCCCTTTAGCATTAAGATAGATGCAGATGGACCTGTCTGGCACCTTATCAACTCTGGTACAGGTAAAGGTAGGTACATGCATGGTGCAGGGTGAACCTGCAGCATACTTAGTTGCCATGGGGGGAGCTTTTGGACAGAAGGAGCCCTTTCTGGTTAAGAAACAGCTCCTTCACAGGCAGATGCTGTGCCTCAGAGCTCTCTCCATGGTGATTAGTGGACCAAATGGGAAAGGCCCTAAGATTCATTTTGAACAGTATTAAAGGTTTGATCAGACACGCATACTCCATCTTGAAGTCTTGGAAATGTTACTTTCTCACCATTGAGGATTCCATAGCACTGAAGACATCTCTTTCTTTAAACCAGGTTGGGCAGGAAACTATGCAAGCAAAGGGGTGGGTTAGGTTCTCAACTGCTTATTCAGATGCCTTTTTATAAGGCATTTTTGGCACATCTAGGGATGGGATGCTTTTTCTTAAAGGGATAATTTAAAAACCCCATCTGATCACATCTAAATGTGCACAAGACCTTTGAGAGGACTACATGACATTGGACTATAGTGGCAATTAACTATGGTGGTGTACTGTATAAATGTTTTAAAGAAAAATATAATAAATACTTCTTGCAAAACATGAGATCTCACATAAGCTAAACCAAACTAGGGGTGTTTTTTCCACTAGTACTAAGTACCCATTAAGGACCTATTAGGGCCAGAGCAGGAAGACCCCACTGCAGACCCCATTAGAGCCACATTTGTTTCCACCTGTTCTAGGGAAATCTGATCATATGGGTCCTTCAGGACCTAGAATCTTGATTTCCTGTAGACCCCATTAAAGGGGTCTACAATGGGATCTTCAGGCATCAAATCCGGATTATATGGAGCCAGCTCCCACCACAGTTGGGCAATGGGGTCTAGGGGGGACACGCCCATGGGGGTGTACCCCCAAACCAAAAGCTCAAAAGCATGTGCACAGTCCCCAAAGCTGGCTTCAAAGGATAGCACAGGCTTCGAAGAGGACCCCATGCAAGAGCAATGCCATTCTTATGGACCTTTGTCAAAGGCTCCAGAGGAACTTCAGAGTTTGCAGCAAATCTTTGGAGTTTATGGCAAAGCTCCAGAGAATCTTTGGAGTTTATGGCAAAGCTCCAGAGATTCTCTGGAGCCACTCTGGAGAATCTTCTAAGAATCTCTGGAGAGTCTATGGAGATTTCACCCTCTGTCCCCCAAAACACCTGAGATGATGGGCAGGCCCCACATGGGTAGATCCGGATTCGCCACATGGGTGCTCCGACGTTTCCACTGAGAGCAAGCTAGCACCCATTGCTATTGGGTGCTAGACCACCCATGGAAACACACTGGGTACTTTCCTTAATCCAGATCTACTAGATCCAGGCTAGTTGAAGGACCCATTCCTTAGATCCGGATCATCTTAGATCCAGATTAAGGGAGGTCAGTGGAGAAAAACCCTAGAATAACCAAACATGACAATTCTACAGACAGTCCAGTCCATATGGGGCTATTTTGAAGATGGTCCAGATGCTACAGCTAGTACAGAAGGTAGCATCATGCTGATCTTAAAAGAAGTGCACTGATGTCTAATTTGATACCAAGCCCAATTCAACCTCTAAACAACCTGGGTCTCAAACATCTAAAAATCTTCTCCCATATAGAATCATCTGTCAGTTATGATCTGTGGGAGAGGCCCTACAAATAAAATACAAATAAATGAAATACAAATAAAAAAGCAAATAATATTTAGAAATTTGAGATTGCCATACCTGTCACCATGGATGCTTGAAATGCCCTCACAGTGATGGCCAAAGCAGACTGGCTGAAACCAGTAGGTTCAAAGCTCATTCATCTTGGGAGACCAAAGTGCAAAATCCTGCTTGGCCATAGAAAGTCACTTGGTGACCCTAAGCCAGTCCTTGCCTCTCAGTCTAACCCACCCCATGGGCTTGTGGTGGGGATAAATTAAAGGAGAGAAGAATTATGTTTGCTATTTGGATGAAACGCACAATACAAATGTGGTGAAGAAATACAAATGAAGTTCTGTTAAATTCATCTTTTGTCAGCATAGCTTTAGAAATTTCAGAAAATGTTGCTCATTTCACACAGTGAACTTTGTACCAAGCAAACTACAAGAAAGGTGAAATATATAACACAGAAGATATACTATTCCTTTTCATTAACTTTTTTTTAATATTGCAGTGAAATATGATAATTTTTGTTCAATGCTTTTTAAAAAACTAGAAATACAGTATTCTTTGCTACTAGGATGGCTTGATTGAACTTGTTTCAATAACATTTCAGTTGGCAAATACTTATGTACAGTCAGTTCTCCAATTCTCGGTTGCTTATACTGAAAGGGAGAGAGGAAATAATATCCAAGCATTTGCCATCCATTGAATGGAGATTGCCCAATTTCAGAAATGTTTTCTGGCATGACAGGTTCACTTCAGCAGGTGTTCAGGAGCTGAACTCTAAGGGTTAGTCACAGTGACAGCAGATGAGATGCTTTGAACAAACAAAAACAAATGTATTGGCAAAGATTCTAACCGCACAAGGGCATTGGCATGTGGGGGAAAGTTTGCAGTTCAGTTTTAACAGACTGCAGGTTTGCACATGGTAGTTTGGTCTCTAGTGACTTATATTTACTCAGAAGCATCATACAAGATTACTCGAAAAACGTTAAAGGCAGTACTAAGTGCATTTAGTACTTTTTCACCCTTTAAAGACACCCATCTTAACATAAAGGGATTTTGGATCTGTGGATTTGTGAAAGTGCAGCTAGCAAAATTATTGCTCTGCAAAAACACCTGGCCCAAAGACATTACGTCAATACGGTGGCTCCTGGAGTGCTTCTATATGGACACCATCTGCAGGGCAAGATTCAAGTTGGAAGCCACCCCTTGCTCTTAGTAAACCATGATTTGGCCAGAAATGGATGATTCATGGTTTGGTAGGATTTAAACAAGGTTTCAAATTCTAGAATTGCTCTACCCTTACAGTCCTAGTACATGGACTCCAGCGACCCTAGCAGATAGGAATAGGCCAAGAAACAATGACTATTCCAAGATCACTCAGTGACTAAGCTGGAATTTGAATCCTTCCCTTAGGATCCTAGTATAGCACCCTACCCACTGCACTATTTATTTACTGGATTTATATACAGTGGCCTTCTGAAGGGTCTGTGTGGTTTCCACTACTTCTGGGTTGCCTCCAGATGGCAAGTAATGTGGGATCTAAACTGGATCCCACAATTGTCTCTTATGGCTCCCTGCAAGGCAAGCTGTTGGTGCTGTTGGGAGCAAGCCAAGCACTTATCGATTTGCTTTTCTTGTTCTTCACATACTTGGCTGCCTCTAGGTAGCCCCAAGCAAACTGATTCCCAAAGCTGCAAATAGACCCGAAAGTATGTATCACTGTTGTGGGAAACTCAACTTCAGCTTCATCTAGACAATGCTTACTTAATCCACATTATATGAATAATTCTGGTATAAAGCATATCCTGACATATCTTATTCTGGATTATCCAAATAATGTGGATTAAGTTAGTATTGTCTGGATGAAGGTATCTTTGCTGGGTTTCTCAAAATAGTGATATTACAGGGCTTTGGGCCCTAAAGCAGAACTATATTTGGAATGTTTAGATTGATATATCTCACTTCTGGAGGCAGCTTAGGCCTCATATGCCTGAATAAGCGATTATGAGGGCACAGCAGTTTTTTAAACATTTTGTATAAATAAAAAATAGGAAGCTATTGTTATTTATTGTGAATGAGACTGTGGTTAGAGAAAGTCAGTTAGATTAAATGTCCAACAAAGGTTTCTAACTGCAAGACTAAGTCATAGAAACTTGTCAACAGACTTTTAAAAGAAAGCCATAGATAAACAGTTGTCAGAGATTCTTGAGGTATGATTCCTGTCCTAGTACAGGGAGGTTGAACTGGATAATCCTTGAAATTCTTTCCAGCACTGCAATTCTAAGCAAACAAGACTGCTCTTCAGCATTTTTAAAACCTGTCTAAAACATCTTGCAGCCTGCTGTTCCATACTATAACTACACTTCAAAATTACTTTTTCTATCTGCTTAATGTACACCATTTTCTAAAAACATTGTGTATTAGTCTATAAGTACAAATAATAAATATATTGTCTAATAGTATGGATATAATATTTCTCTGAGTGAAGGCATAAGTTCACTCTAAGTAATGTGCACAGTGGGCTCAAAGCCATTCTGCTTCTTTGATCACATTGCAACTCATGAGCATCTTACTTCTCTTCTGTCCCTAGTTCATCATGTATGGAAACAATGTG
The DNA here is from genome assembly GCA_023333525.1 of Aspidoscelis tigris stejnegeri. Classification (NCBI taxonomy): domain Eukaryota; kingdom Metazoa; phylum Chordata; class Lepidosauria; order Squamata; family Teiidae; genus Aspidoscelis; species Aspidoscelis tigris. Next base: position 79,321,242 of record JALMGA010000003.1, read on the forward strand.
CAACAACATTTTAGGATCACACTTATCTTCCTCCCTGAGTGATCTTCCCTTGTCCAAATTCCCTGATATCTAAATTATAAATAATTTGATCAGGACAACCAAATTTCCTTAATAGGGAAGTAGGAGTGATGTATTCTGGGATATTGGTTCTACACATGTACTAAAGGAAGTGTTGGAAGACACGGGGCTCCACTAAGGATATCACCCATGTCTGTGTTCACATGAGTTCTAATCCAGCTTCAATCAACTTTCAGAGTGAGAGAACACATCAGAAAATTCACAAGGTGTTCTCTCTCAGCATTATCTAATTCAAATGACTCACTTTGGGGTTAGAACCAACTTTGGAACCAACAATGGAAAGAAAATGACTAGACATGTTGTTGATGAGTTCTCTGAAGGCGCAGTCATATCTTACTTTTTATTTGTACAGAGACTGAGTTAAGAGGAATCAAACATGAAAGTCTACTTCCATTTTTTTCTGCATATTTTCTTTCCCAAATTGGGACTATCTATTATGCATATTATCCCAGCACTGATTCCATTTCTGCTGCAAGAAATGCACCGAGATGAAGGGCTGCAGGGAAAGAAGTCTGACCCATGCCAGAGCAGGGAGGTCTTCACCTGTGCTACTGCCACATAGTAAAATGTGAGCTTCAACGTGGGAGCCTCCTGCTACTTCTGCCACTGCTCCTCACCACACTATGCCATGCTGTTGTCCACCACCACACTGAAGCTAACCTTTAACCAGGTGAAGGGGATCCATGAAGGCTTGGTGGGGCAGCAGTGGCATGGTGACTAGGCCATTCCAGGCCAACAATAGCCTGTCTGCCCTGCCTGTCCCTGTGATGGACTATCTAGCAAGGGTGTGACCATGGTCTCAAATTAAGGTTTACTGAAGCTGGATATTTTAACATACATGTGAATGCATCTCACATACAGACAAGATTTTTTTGTCTTTGTTTGTGGAATAAAATCTAGGGTGTTCTCAAGCTGTGCTCTGAAGGATATGAATAACATTAAAAATACAATAGGTTTCTTGCTGAGACTGATGGAGTTAATGTACTTCTGATGCCACTGCTTGAAGGCCCTGTGCTGCCATACTTCAGATGCAAAAAGCAGATAATCTAACATCCTAATATAGTTAAGAATTGATATTATGCTGAACTTAGGAGGGAGGTTACTTGGCTAAGGAATTCCCTCTTTAAAAAATCATTTTGCTTTTCAAACTACCATTGGAAAAAGTATCAAATTATTAAACAATTTAATACACGACTTTTAGCCTACAGCCAACTCTTCAGGGTCATTAAACTAGAGGAACTTTCCTTCTAGTTACTTTGAACTGTGCGATAATATTTACTTTGTTTCCGTACTTCTGAATACACAAACCTTGATTCTTAAATACTGGGGCACACATGGCTAAATCAAAGTAGGTGGGTTGATCCAAGAGATCAGTAATTAACATCCTTAATAATTTTCAATGTAGTGTGAAGTGCAATTGAAATGGTAGGCTGGGAGGAAATGTTTGTAGCAGGCACACCCACTCACCAAGAGTTTATGGCTAGATTCTTTGAGAGATATCACACCTGATATCTTTTTAGGATAAAGATCAGAAGACAGTGGTACAGACTCCCCTTTCACTTACATGCATACTGGTCTGGTATTACTTCACAAGAAGAGCTTCAGGATTATAGGAGCACAAGAAAGAAGAGAATCAACTTAAGTAGTTAAAGACAATCAGCTAGTGAGGAAAAGAAACATTCCACAATAATATTAGGCTTCTGGCTAATCTCCTTAGTCTGGTGTGTAAGATAGGAGAAAAACATTGGTAAAGTAGAGACCATGGGTGTTTTTCCACTACAGCCCTTAGATCCGGATCTAAGAAGATCTGGATCTAAGGAATGGGTACATTCCTTAATCCAGATCTAGTAGATCCGGATTAAGGGAAGCACCCAATGTGTTTCCACGGGAGGTGTAGCACCCATTAGCAATGGGTGCTAACACCCCTGCTGTGGAAACAGCTTTGCACCCATGTGGGGAATCTGGATCGACCCACAAGGGGTCGGTCCATTACCCCAAGTGTCAAAAAGGTCACTTCGAAGTCACTTTGAAGTTCACTCCAAAGATCAGCACAGACTTCAGAGGCACTCTGGAGCTATTTTGCACAGACTTCGAAGTGACTTCAAAGTTAATTCGAAGTGGCTTTGAAGTGACTTTGGAGTCTAGGTTTAGGGGAGGCCCAATGGCTGCATCCCCTCCCCCTTGCCTCCTTTGGACCCCATTGCCTGTTTCCAGTGGAAACAAGCTCCCTTTAATCTGGATTTTCTGGCAGAAGACCCCATTGTAGACCCCATTAATGGCATCTACAGAAAATCCAGATTAAAGGCCAAAATGTACCCATTAGATCCAGATTTCCCCCATGGCAGTGGAAACAATCGGGTCCCAAATGGGTGTCGTGGTGGAAATGGGATCATCCGGCTCACACCCAAATGGGTCCTAAATGGGTGCAAAAATGGGTACTTTTTGACAGTGGAAAAACACCCCATAATGACATTGCGATCCAGGATTTGCAGGCATGCAGTCTGTGATAGAGGCCTCGCCGTCACAGAATCAGGACGCCAGTGTTTGACTGTATCACTCAGGACCTAATTTAGCTGGGGTTGGAGAGAGTGACAGATTATGTCACTTTGCTTCCACTTAATATCTAGTTTTAAAAAATGAAAACATTGTGTAGTAGATGAACGTTGAATTGCAGAAACCCTCCTCTCTGCGATTTGAATTTGTGTAGCCCAAACTACTATTTCAAGTGTTTTCTAACGTAATTGTAGATGAAATAGGTAGTAGTGAAACAGGAATCTAGTTTTGATGGAGCTATTTTTAGTACTACAAGTGTAAATATTATTTCAGTGTGTATTCCACTGGTGGTGAAGAGCCTACTTTAGGGAGAGGCTAGGGATCAAACCAGCAACCCTCTGCTTTCCAAGCTGCTTGCATTACCATTGGGCTACAGGCCCTCTTTTTTTATGCCTTAGCGGTGCACAAAACAAGGGGGAAATTAACCAACTTATTTCTTTGTAGGAAAAACTGCTGGCAATGCAAAAAGAAAGAGAGACCACTGTAGTGGAGTACAAAAAACTCGAAGAAGAGCTCCAAACCCTTCGTATTTATTACAGGTAAGATCAGATGAATTTTTGAGTGCATGCCATTCTGTACATTATATTTTACAGCTGCATTATTATTATTGTAAGTTTAAATACATACAAGGAACATAATAAATTGGACTGGAATAATTCTGGGACTATATGTGTGTGTGGATGTGTAGTAATCAAAGTGTGTGCCATTTCATCTGTATGACAAAACAAAAAGCTTAACTGTGATAACTGCAGTATAAGTTTGTTTGAGGTGTAGAAGCAGGGGCAGATCTTGGGCAGGTAGCAATTAAAAACAAACTGAAATCCAGTGTATGATTAGACAGTGCATCTAAGTTCTTTATATGACAAACTGAAGCATGCGGTATTGGATCCATGGCTTGGGTCCAAGTTTAACTTAAGGGCAAGATCCTGTAATCCTTCCTTCTATAAGTTAGAATGCAATCCTATAATCCTTATATGTCCCATAAGTCAACACCATTAATATGTTAAAATATATATGAAATGATTGAGAAATGCCATCTCTGTCTCTCATAGAAAACAATAATATCCAATTTCATGTGGTTTATACCACCTGAGTTTAGTCTGAAGCTATCAGCTCAAGGAAGTTTGTTGAAGAATAATTCCCACCCTCTAGCCAAAGGTTCTTCAAAAAGCGTAACTTGGGGGAAGAGGATGTCAGAAAACCTTACTTGCATGAAATTCTTAAGTTGTGGATTGCAAAAACTGACTCTTAATTTGTGGAACAACCACCATTAGGGTAGGGAAATGGCTGTGAGGAATTTCCTCGCTATCTTCATCACTACCTCCTTACTTGTATACTCATTTTTCATGGTATGTGGCTTACTACCTATATGTACTTATAATTGGAGTGAAGATAGAAGGCCAGTTCTGTATTATTCACGTTGCCCTTATATTCATCATTTGGGAGCAATCTACTGTAAAAAGTTGACCAACTGGCCAGCTTCTCTACTCCTTGTTGGGATACCCACCAAGTAAACACTCAGTCAGAAAACCATTAGGATAGAGAGTAAGCTTTTGCCTTACCACAGAGATTTTCCCCCTGTACTGTGCTTTTCTTTCCCTTATAGATAGGAACAGACCAGAGTGTATTGTTTATTCCAGAACCACAGCGAAATAGTCCAAAGACTGGAAACATGACGCTGGGGGAAGGGGGATGCTTTGGTTGGAAACTGATCTTCCAGAGTTGCCTTTTGATCAAGAGCTGATCAAATCCAAAAGAACATTAATCTTTTCCACCTTGGTCTCAGTCTAGCACTCTCAACCACTGCTACTCAAACGTCAACCTGTTTTGCATCTTTGATGGACCCAAGAATCAAGGCCATTCTTATATTTATAACCCCAGTATATTTGCAATCCAATCAAGAATCTTTCAAGGGTAACCATGTCATATTTGAAAACTCATGGATCTCTCACTTTGGAAACCAGATCAATAATTGTCATCAGAATACAATATTAAAAATGGCAAATGTTTCCCTGAAAATAACATTATCATGATGCATAGTCTTTTTCAAAAAACTGCAATAGCCCACTTTAATCAGGTTTTGAAATAAATTCCCTGAATAACTGCTGTCAACTCTGTGATCCTATAGTTTTAGTATAAGCCATTCTGACTATTGTCTTTAGAGCATAGAGTTTGGTTAACAACATCAGGGCTGTGTCCCCATGCTGGCCGTTTGACACTCTTTTAATACCAGTATTATTTTGGGCACGCATGGGCCAAACACAGGACCGGGAACGCATCTTGGGCATCTCCATGACAGTCTCGGCAATGCGGGACAGGTACAGGTTGAGCATCCCCATGAGAACTGTGCCAAACCCTGGTATGGGGGAGCAGCATCATCTCCTCTCCACCCCCTCTCTCCTCATTGGAAGCCGTATTGACGTCAGTCCATGCCTGTGCCACATCCCCACCCTCCCTTAGTGGCACTGACAGCCAGGACTGACAGCCAGGACTGACAGCTTCATTCATAATAAAAAAAAAATTAAAAAATTAAAACCTCCGAAAGCCGCTATGAGGTTTAGTGGCGGTAGGCGCTTGAGCAGTTTTGCGCACTTCCGCTCCACCTGGGACCGCAAGAATGCTCATCAACTTTAAAAGGCAGAAAATCAAGCCTTTATTTCATGTTTGCCTTGCCGATCGGGGAAATGGGGGTTGCAAATGGAACAAAAATCAAGCCATTATGCAGCCCACCTTGGCATTCTTGAAACAGGGTTGGGATTACCTCCGTGGAAATGGCAGAAAATTTAAAAACCAAGCTGTTCTCCTGCCTCTGCGATCAGCTTTTTCCATGGACAGGGCAGGGACAGCAAGCACACTGCACCCTGTTAGCCCGTGATCGTCCCCATGTGTGTTCCCGGCTTACTGAGCAATGCGTGCCGGTCCTCCAACTGTGCCAAGACTTCTTTTTTCAGGTATCAAATTCAGCACTCTTCTGGCACTGTTTGGGGGGATTTCGCGGACCAAATCCAAAACACATGGGGACGAACCTTGCCGATCCCACATTCAGAACTGTACCAAAGTTGCATGGGGTCACAGCCAGGTTTTGTATGTATGTATGTACGGGATTACTGTATGGAAAGAGACCAGCAGTGCTGAAGCTTTAATGGTTATACAAGAGACGATTTCAGCAGGTACTGTCTGTGTTACAAGCTACCCCTATGAAATGGCCTTTACTGTGCAGGCATTCTTGTCCTACTTTTTTTGCAATAACCTTATGTATGTATAAATGCTATGTGTGCACATGTGTTTTAAAGTAAGTACAGAGCTATGTGTATTAGGAAACAATGATGAGCTATACAGAACATTCTGCAAGAGTGTTTGGAAACCAAGTTGTGTTTTTAAAAAAGCTGATGCAGTTAGATTTGGAAGCCTCCATTTGGAAGCAGCTTCCACATGGTCACCTGGGAATGTGACAGCTGCCTCCCCAGACTATAGGTTCTACAAGCTAGAGCCTTCCTGGAGGGCACAGCCTTCTGGGGACAGTGCTGGCCCCACAACCCTGGCAGCTAGTTATTCTGAGCATCAGTCTTTAATCCACTGCAGACTAGGGGTGTTCATGAATGCAGTTTTCGGGATTCAATTCTATTCAAGTCCAATATCCAAAAGTTCAATTCGATTCAAATCTTTAAAATTTGAATTTAACCAAATTCTACTCGAATTAAGCATGATTTATCAAGGTGCTATTGGGCTTGAATATGATTTTCCTTTTAAAAGAATAAAGGGGCTACCCTCCCTGTAATAAAACCTATTTAGTGTAAGAAAGAGAAAGCTGAATGTGGCAATGAATAAAAAGGAATTTACCTCAGTTCTTCAAGCCAAGAAAATGTTGGCTGAGAATGAAGACAAGCAAGTTCTTTGTGTTTTGACTCAGGAAAAGGTGCCATTCATCTCAATTCAATGCTTGGAAGTCATTCCTGAAGCAAAACTTTGCATAACAGTTAGAATACTTAAACTGGCAACACTGTAACTTCTAATTTCCTAACCCATGTATTCCCTTGGTGGGGATTAATGCAAATCAGAAAAACCTGAATAATGAGCAGACGTTGTGGTTAGCATTAGAATAATCTATCCTCGTATAAAATTAATACATGTAAAGTCTTCTAAAAATAGCAGTATATAAGCAAAAGGAAAAGGAAATAACAATTCTCATGAAATATTAAACAATTATTTTTGGGTATCAATATAGTACATTTTGGCTATAATTCAATTTAATATTTTCTGGTTTCTTTAGCAGTTAGGCACAACTGGGTCCATTTGTCCTGGTCCATTTGTCCTTGATTATTGTGCTAAATGACACAACCATCTTGACGTTTATACTTTTTCATTTTTTAAAAGAACAAAAAGTCTCCTTTTTATCACCCACTGTGTGTAATCACGTTTTGTGTAATTTATTATTTCCTCTGTTTTTATTGTAAAGCATGTTGACATTTTTGTAATGGGGTGCAGGATATAAAGACTATCAATGGATAAATATACATTGAATGAAGTTCAGAGGAACTGGATCTAAGTGGAATATGCTTCCAGGTGGGTAGGACAGGGTGTTCATGATTGCTGTCAAGTTCCAGGTCACATAATGCAAAGGGTCTGGAATTGGGGGTGGGCATAGTGAATGGCTTTAATTGACGGGACAAGCCATGTTTTTCATTTGTTTTATTTTGTCTTCCTGGCCAGACTATGGGTTGGCATTGTACTGCTTTCTACCATTTACATGTTGATAAATGTGGTTATGTTCTGATTTTTTTTTAAGTTGCTCTTTATTCCAAACAGCATTGTATTTCCAAACAGAGGCTTCACCACTTTGAAGTCTGTAGGCTGAAGGCTGTGTAACAAATAAAATGAATCGGTATTAAAAACCAATTCTGTTTTTTATTCCTCTTTCTATGCATATTTAACTTCTATTTCCCAGAGAAAGAATACAAATTGTCCTCAGCTGTTGGTCCCCATGGGGACTGCAGGCATCAAAACAGACTAGATCCAGCAGGAAGTTCTCTTTAGTGTTAGAAGGGGCTTCCCACGTTCTGAGTTTCTAACCTGGCCTGTGCTCACAGCCAGTAGAAAAAAGCACCTAGGAAATGGCTTAGGTTCTTTCTACATGTACAGTGGGCTTAACTCAGGATTATATCTTTTAATAGGACCCTGCTGTCAGGGCCCTGCGGTAGTCTACACTTGTTCTGAGATGTAAACTGCAGAATGGGCCTTGGAGATAGCTTAGGCATGGTTCTCTGCCAGAATCGATCACACACCAGTCTGTCTTCCTCTTATAAACTAGGCTAGAAGAAATGGATTAGAGATGGGACAAGAACACGAATGCCACATACTGCTGTCAAATGCCACATTTGAGCTGCTTGTTTTGCCATATGTGAAATGTACGTGCACATTGTCTGATATTCACAACTTTCTCTTGTCCTTAACCCAGGAACCAAACCTCCATCGTCTGCTCAAACAAGCTAGGAGACATTGTAAAGTATCTGATCCCATTTTCTTTTCTATCTCTTTATGGATATGAAAGTAGTAAAACTGTGGACTGATGTGTGATTGTGGATCTGTATAAACTGCACTCTCCCTTAACTGGCGGATCTCAAGTGCAAAGTCTAGGGTCACTTCATCAGTCAACATTTAGCTAATAAAGGGTGAAGAACACGCTCGTGGTTCTGCCAGGAATTTATTAGAATCGAGCTGATATTTGAATGGAAATTGAAATGGAAAGGGAAGGTGCAAACTAATTTAATTCTAATTTAAAGGCCTGATTAATCAAGGTAAAATTGATTAGACCTGTCAGTGTCTGGTGAAGCAGCTGTCAGTTGGCAACTTTGGGTGGAGGCAGCTCATCAGTTGCATGGTTAGCCTGTTGCTGTCCACCTAGAAAATCACACTTGTGGCCAGTTGCCTCTCAGTGGTTAAAATCCTCTGTGCCTCCATATCAAACCAGCTGGAGCCTCATGAGCCTTTGAATTCTCACCTGTGACCTCAGGTCTTTCTACTCTGGGCTCAGAGACAAATTACTATCTTTGATTCTCTGGCCTTGAATTTTGCGTTGTTTACTGGATTGCCTTCTTGCCCCTGTCTGGTATAGTTATATTTGGAACTGTCTTCTTGACTGTTGAATTCCTGGCTCATATATGGACCCTGGTTCCTGGTTCACCCCTGAAAGACACTCTTGCTTCCTAGGAGTCTTTCAATTTCTGTCCTTTGTTTTGCTGACTGTAGCCACCAGTTGCTCCGACTCTAATTTCCAGAGGGCAACTGAAGTGAAGAATGTAGCATTGCCATCATGTCTGCAAAGTAGCTGTGCTCATGTGTTCAGGTTACCTTTGAACTGGCCACCAAAGAGAGGAAATGGCTGGAAAATTTCCCCATCAGTGACCTACGGTGCCCCACAGCATCAACCATTAATTTGCTGCTCACTCTACATTTTCCTAATGTACTCTTCTCTGTCTCTTACTGCACATAGATAAGCAGATCCTGCCTTGTTTCCCAACCCAGAGTGGTCCATCATTCCCTAAACCTGGTCCCTTGGTGGACTCTCCTTTGCTCTCCTCAGTTTTTGAGAAGGCTCCCAAGTTCTTTTTAATGATACCAATGTCCTCCTATCCCCGTTATTCTTAATTTTACTATGTTTATTGTGAGTGTGTGTTGCTGTTTCTCCCCGCCCCCCAATAATTACTGTATAATAAAAGGTTTTGAGGGGTTTTTTTGGGGGGGGAGGGAGAGGATTAAATGCATATAGTTATTGCCTGCTCATATTACTTACTGTTTTTACCTGGGAAGCAAAATGATCGTTAAAAAAACCCTGGGCCCAGAGGGCTACTCAGAGCCTGATACTTTGGGTATGTGTGATATGTTCAAGAAATAGCTGTTAACTCACTGCAGACAAAAGCGCAGAGCAAGGGTGTCAATAATCAGTACCGTTTTGCTTTCCTACTATGCTGTGATCCCAAACTGTGAGCCAATAGTAGGTATGAACAGATTGGTATGCTATATGCTGCTCAGTTTTGAGGATCAACAGTGCAAGTGGAACTACAGAAGCTGTTACAAAGTTTGGCCTTGTGGTGGCACTACCTCTCTGCAGAGGTATGGCCGACTGAGATACTCTAGACTTGCAAAATCTGAGTATTTTCTGGATGCTTTGGGGTATTTTTTGTTAGGGGAATGGCTGCAGCAAACTGTCTGAAAATCAGAAGGTTGCCAGTTTGATTCCCAGGCTGTCCCGGGAAGTAGGTAACAGTAAACCACACCTTTATCTTTGCCAAGAAAACTGCATGGAGGTGCCATGGTTGAGTGGTACCCAACAACAAATTTCTGTTATCGAGTTCCTGCTGATGGACAGAGTTTCTGCTGATGCTTTTCTCCTGTGGTTATGGCCAGGACCACTGCCCTAAATCTCCCTGGTATTACTGTGGGTCCTTCAAAGACCCAATACGGGTAATTAAGGAAACTGGCACCTGAAACATAAATGATATAAATGTTTTTGCAAGTCTGACCACAGTGCACAGCACAAGCACAGTGTGATAATTACTGTATTGTGTGGTAACAGTGAGAAGCAATTATCACTGTTGATCCTAACATAATGCCTCCAGATGCAGGCTAAAACCCATGATTCTCCCAGGACTATATTGGGAATGCCAGACATAATTGCAGCAATCCCAATATAGTAGCGGAATAGTGAAATGATATCCCATAATATTGCTACTGTAAGAAATTCAGCAGTGATGCTTCGTTTCCTGGTGTCTGCTTGCTCATTTTGTTGTAATCCTCTTGTAGCTACCCAGAAGTCAGACAAGCATGTGGAAAACAACAAATGGAAGTGGGCGAGTACTTGCTGGTGGACCTGCTATGGCAAAAATCACCCAGATATAGATGGAACTGGATACCACAGCTAGGAATATTCTGATAGTGGCAGATCTTTTTTGGTCCAGTTATCGTGCACAAGTTGCTTGAAGCAGTTCAACAATCCACTTCACCCATCCCCATTGTGGCTGATAAGAGTGAGATGAAAAGATGTAGCTGGTTCAGTTCAATGAATGGTGAATAGCTCATTAGGGCACAAGTATGTCCTGGCTTTGTACTGATAGCTAGTATGCCTTTGTACCAAAGTAATAGACAGGTGGCACTGGATCAGAGACAGCCTCCTAACATCCTTCTGGATAGGCCACAAGGATTGGGATTTGCAGTGTTGTTCTCAAACACTGAATACTAACTTGTGGAATTCCTCATGGATGGATCTTATTTTTCTTTTCTTTTTTAATACTTGGAAGAGAGTGGTCATCAGTATGCTAATGACACTCAACTTTGTCCCTGCATTCTATTAGATGCTCTCTTCATTGCTACTGTAGGCGGATCTCTAAATTGAAGCAGAATCCAGAAAAGACAAGGAGTACTGTGTGTCATGAGTTGTCAGTTCCTGGAATTAAGTTGATACTCTGTACTTCATAGGATGGAGCCCTCTGAAGTAGACAGATGTGTAATTTTAGATGCTGTCCTCAAAGCTCTGATGTTAGCCCTATGGGGCTGCCCTTGAAGATAGTTTAGAAGGTACAGCTAACGCAAAATGCAGCAGCAAGCTTGCTGATCACTCCTGTTGCCAGGTGTGCACCATGCTAGTCCTGTATTGGTTTCCAATTCATTCCTAAACCCAATTCCAAGCATTAATAATAAGACCTAAAGCACAAAGTTCCTACCATGTGATAAAATAATCTGGAGAGGCCCTCCCGGTAATGCTGACTGCTTCAGCAGGGCAAGATATGGCAGGTGACAAAAAGGCCCTCTTCATTATAAACTCCAGGATATCACGGAGAAATGACTTCTTCTCTCCTCATTTAGACAGTTAGTAAAGATCCATCTCATCCTGGTCTTCCCTCCACTCCCTGGTGTGATCTTCCCTCACACTGAGGTTAAACTGCTGTCTTCCTGGCTCAGTAATTCAAACGTTTCCACTGCCCAAACCACCAAGCTGAGGAAGCAGTCACTTGGCATGATGCGAGGGGAGATGAAGATGATGCCAAGCCTTCATCCTGCTCCCTGGTGCAGGATGCAACTAGGGAGACCCCAAAAAAAAAAAACACCCTGTTCTGAGTGGATGTGAATTGAACTACCAGTCAAATGTATCAAATATATATTGCGTAACTTGCCCTTAGTATAGGGTATAGTATCGTTTGGTACAGGGTGGGAAACACATGTAATAAAATTAGTTTTTGCCCTTTGCCAATGCAACCATTAGAAGTGGTTTTATATTTCCTAGCCGGGGCGGGGGGTGGGGGGATACTTTTGTGTATCCTTTGTTTCTTTTTAGATGAAAGACTCAGCTACACTTTGGACTGCTGACTTCAGCCTTTTCTAATCTGGTGCCAACAGCTGGGGTGCTTGCAAATGGCAGCGCATGCTGTCTGGTTCCCCCCTCCAGACACACATAGATCTGTCACATTGTCATATTGCTGGCTATGGTCGAAAATATCCTGATGATGCTATATTGGAGAAGATTTTGATGCCTCTGACACTGAAGCAACATTTCAAGTGGGAAGATCTACGTTTTAAAAAAGAATACAAAAGGCTGCCTAAAAGTGCCCTAGTTACCCAAGAATTCCGATCAGTTTTATGCCCTTAAAATAGAGTCTTGAGGAACAGGTTAGGTTATCTGATTGTTAATTGTCCAGGTAGGGGCCTTCCCAGACACGTAGATGCTGGGCATAAAATCCTTTAATGGCGTAATGCATCCCACTTCCTCCTTTTGCATTTCCTTTTATTCTTTTCCATCTCCTCCCATTCTCCACACTCCAATTTAGAAGACAGATTGTATTCTTTTGTCCAGATCACTTCCTCCTCCTTTATTCTCCTCTGTTAAGCTATTTTAATCAACTTTACTGAATCATACCTGCTTCTGCATGTTTCCTTTATTTTTATTCCTTCTTCACAGCAGATCAGTGCATATTACTCTTCTCGCCTACGTTTATCAAAAATTTGATCCAAGAGGCAGTAACTGGATGAAGGTCATTTAGTCTCCATCCATGGCTAAGTGGGAATTTGAACCCAAAGACTCCTAAGTCCTAAACTGGCATTCTACCACAGCACTACTCTGCCTCTCAGTCTTTATTCTTCCACTTTTTAATAAATCTGCTTATTGTGGCTAATTTTTCTATTTAAAAAAAGGGACTTGATTTGTGATCTGGATTTGTGCACCTGAATCTGATTATTTTCTCCCAAAGATCCTGTTTTTCCTTCTAAGAATACTAACACAATAATATAGTTCTTATAACACTCAAAGAGTGTAAGGCTGAACTAGCTGTTTGTGCGGCACAAACTCTAATTGTGTGTCATTTCTGTCGAGCATTGTGGCACCCAGGAATTGAGTTTCCAAAAATCAGAAGCTAAAAGGATGGTTGAACATAAACAACAGATGGGTCACTGTCTTTTCCCTGAATTTTTTTTTCTGTTGAAAAATGAAGCACTTCATTAGATAATTTCTAAGTGGCATGATAGAAAAAGACCTACTAGTCACACAATGGATTTATCTAATCACATTTTTCATGAGATTAGGGCAGTTCTGACATGGTAAGCCTCTGCACCTGAAGCTTCCATCATGTTTTCCCTCTTGGGGATGATTTTCAATATGTGCAAAATGTACAACAGTGTTGGGGAAAGTTGTTCATGATAATAATTGCCGTTATTTCTTTCTTAAGTACTTAATGTATACCAAACACTTTACATTAAACACAAAAGTGCATTAATCCCCCCAGTAGCAGGCATGGTGTCTAACAAAAGATTAAATGGCAAAGAAAGAACAGAACCAATGAATTATGATCCTTTCTCATTACAGTCTTAAATTCCATGTGAACATTTACTAAAGTTGGGGGGAGGGCACTAAAAACACATGGTAGTCCTGCCAAAGACTGTAGCAAAAAAAATTAAAATGTCAAAGTTTCTCCATCTCTCTTACATGTAATACATAGACACATTTGTAAAGTCAAAAGCCCGACAAATTCAGGTTTGAAATTGGTACTCCCCAAGTGATTGTCATTTTGCAAAAATGTGTAGCTCAACAAACCCTTCTGCCTGGTTCTCTTCTGGGTAAGGCACAGGCAGGGAGTGGAGCATGAGTCACAAGCTTAGCATTGACTAATATGTAAAACAGAGCAGTTCCAGCTCAGTGACGCCAGTCTGCATGCAAGTCAGGGTCAATCATGAGGAAATGGACCTCATCATGGAACATAAAAAAATGCTCTGCCAAATTGACTGACTTGTCCAGCAGTCTGTTCTCACAAGTTGTATATAGAAACCCACAAGCACAAACTAAGTTGCTTGCAAGCCTCCCAGAAGCTGGTCTTTAAAGACACTGAAGTCTGCATGTTTGTCTCCAAGATGTCCTATGGCCATCAGAGGTAGCAACCTGTACCAGCCCTGTCTTCCATGAATTTGTCCAAACCTCTTTTGAAACCATCAGGCTGGTAGTAACAACACATCTTGTGGTAGTGATTCCCAAATTTAACTGCAGTTGTCAAAATAAAGTTTCTTTTTATCTGTCCTAGCTCTTCCAAAATTTAGTTTGACTGGTGACCCCTAGTTCTGAGGTTTTGGGACTCATTTGTCTGCACCATGCATGATTTTATTCTTCTCTGTTTTCCCCTTCCTACTTGCCTTTTTTCTGATCTAAAGAGCCCCAGCTGTTGCAATCTTTCTTCATAAAAGACCCCTCTGGTTCTGTTACTCTTTTTTTTCCAGTTCTGCTGCTGTTTCTTTTTTTTCTTTTTTTTTCTTTTTTGATGATGTGACCAAACCTGTACACAATATTCCAGGTACGATCATACAAAAGTTTGTACAGGTGCAATGTAATATTGGCAGTTTAATTTCGATATCACTTCTTATTGTGATATTGTCACTTCCTACCATGTGAGCCAGTTTGGTCTAGTGGTTAGGGAGTCGGACTCTTATCTGGCAATACTAGGTTTGATTCCGCCCTCCCCCATGAAGCCAGCCAGGTGACCTTGGGCTAGTCACAGCTCTCTTCTGAGCATTCACAGCCCAACCTACCTCACAGGGTGTTCTGTTGTGGGGAGAAGAATAGAAGCTTTGTTGGCTGCTTTGAGTCCCCTTAAATGGGTGAGAAAAGTGGGGTAGAAAGTCAAGTCTTATTATTATTATTAATCCTAACATGCTATTGGCTTTTTTTTCAAGTTGACACACATTGGCTTGGTACTTTCATTTAACTGTTTACCACTATACCAAGATCTCTTCCCTAGTTGATCACAGCCAACACAGATTCTATTTGGATTTTTTTGTCCCAATGTACATGATTTCATACTTGTTCCCACTGAACAGCATCTGTCATTCTGAAGTCAATTTCCCCAGTGTGCAGAGACCCTTTTGGAACTCCTCACAATCCCTTTCTTTTTTTATAACTTTTCACCATTTCGGGTGTCTGGCAAACCTAGCCATTTGATTGCTTATTCCCAACACTAGATCATTTCTGTTAAAAGAAAAGCACTGGACTAAACCTTGGGGGATCCACTTGTTACAACTCTCCATTGTGAGAAGAGCTACATTCTACCTCTGCTTTCTGTTTGTTAACTCATTGCTTATTCATATGAAAATCTTTCACTGCCATGGCTATACGTGAGAAAGTTTATCAAAAATTTCTTAGAAGTTCAAGTAGATAGTGTCTGTTGATCATCTTTCTCTTTAAAGATAAATACTAGTTGGATGGAACTTTTCTTTCTAGAAACCATATTGACTATCCTTGAATAAGACCTGTGCTTCTAAATGTTTGGAAATTTTATCTTTCATAATGGTTTTGACAGAGCTTAAGCTGACAGATCTAATTACGTGGGGCTTCTCTTAAGCTCTTTTTAGAAATTGGAGTGACATTGGCCATCTTCCAGTCCTCAGCCACAGCAGTGGACTTTACTGACAAAATGCATATTTTTGTTAAAAGCTCTACCTTCTCACCTTTAAATTCTTTAATAACTCTTGGATGAATGCCATATGGGCCTGGTGATTTGTTGGTTTTTAATTTATCAGTAAGCCCTGACACTTCTTATCTTCTCATTACTCTTTGCTATCGTTCATCAGCCTCTGTTCTTGAGAAAATGGTCTCAGGTTTTATTCGAGTTCTTGGGCCACACCCACATGTGTGGAATGGAGAGACTCAGAAATAACTAGAGAGCAGTTCCATCACATGCAGTTGCATATGTAATGCCCTGATTCCACCCAGCAGATGTGAGGAAGCTTCCTTTCCGAACAATGAGATCAGTTGGCACATTCGCAGCATTGAGCACAAAGAGAATGGTGTGTACTGAAACGGTAGAAAGGGTAAACCAGAATGATCAAGGGGCTGGAACACCTTACAAAATTTGGCTGCACATTTAGGTCTCTTCATCCTTGAAAGGCATTTAAGAAGTAACCTAACTGAAGTATATAAAATCATACACTGGTACCTTCCAGACTAGCAGATAAAAATCTGCAGTTATATAAAAATTCGCAGCTTGCCTGGCTGCAAAGCAATGACTCCTTGTCTCCTCTCTCAACGGAGGTCTGCAGCTTCCTCTTCAGCAGCTGTGAGAGTTCTGTGGTGCACGCAGTGATGCTCGTGTCACATGGGATGGGGCAGCCAATGGGAGCTGAGCTGCAGGCTCAGCTCTTGTTGGCTGTTTTTTGCCATTCGGCCAGGACGGCGGGAAACTTCAAATTTACCTGCTACTGCAGAGTGAGCGTTGATCGTTCTGCAACAGGTAAATCCCCGGTAGCGGCAGCATAATGCACCACCGCTACAAAGTATCAGGTGTCAGGTGTGATGCCCACGCACAGACTGTGCATCAGAATGTGCAGTATTCCCCAGTCTGGAAACTGTTGGGAAAAATTGTTTTCTGTATTGAACAACAGTAGACCCAGGGATCACTCTACGAAACTGATGTATGGGAGAGTTAGGACCAGCGAAGGGAAGCATTTTTTTCCCCAGAGGGTCATCAGTCTATAGAATTTACTACCAGAAGAGGTAGTGACAGCAACCAGCCTCAATAGCCAAAGAGACAAATTCATGAAGAACAGGTGTATCAATGGCTACTAAGAATTGTTGCCTATGTATTGTCTCCACGCTGGAGAGGCAGGATACTTCTAAAGGCTATTTGCAGTAGGGATGTGCACAAATATTTGAAAATCCAATTCGAATCTGTCAAATGTTGACATTTGAATCCAAATCGGATTTAATAACATTCGAATCTAGACATTCAAACGGATTTCAGATTTTCCAAAACATTCATTCAAATGATTCAAATGTACAGATACATATGTATTACATACATATTGAACAAAATTATATGTATCTTACACTTAAAATACGGGATTAAAACAGGATGCATATGAGATAATATGGGATGTATACGGAATGCGCACAAATATGTATAACAGATACGAATGTTGCCGACTTTTGTACCTTTAAATATGAATCTAACATTCGAACGTATGGATTTGAATCAGATTTTTTGACATTTGGGTCTTAAACATTTGGATCGAATTGAATGTTTTGACATTCAATTTGACTTGAATTCGAATGCAAAAAATACATTCGTGCACACCCTTAATTTGTGTGCCTTAATTGTGTGCCTTAATTCAAGAACAAGCATTTGTTTTCTGCTGGTGAATGCCCAGAAGCAACTGGTGGGTCATTATGTGAGAACAGATGCTGGACTAGATGGGATACTCTCTAAGTATCCTACCTATAAAGGAAGGGGGCTGGCCACAAGTGCTGTCATCTTTCCCTCTGCCAAAATGGACTGCACCAGCCTGCGTATGAGAAAAAATAATTCCAAAAACAGCACGATATTGATTATAACATTTTAGAATTGAAAATGACCTGGCATGCCATCTTCCAAACAAAACTAGTCAGTCAGATTTCACAGCCTTTCAGGGCTGGAAAGGAATGCTATAATGAGGCACAAATCCAGCTTCTGCACAGCTCATAGAACAGCACTGGGTAAAGCTGAAGAACACTGGCTCCATATGTCAGCGCACTCCACAGTAAGCACAGCTTCCCAGGAGACACCACTGGACCATGGGCTTCAAGACTGAAGTAGTCCCTGGTACAAAAAGAGCACTGGGAAGCAAGCTAACAAAAACCATTTTAAAGTGGTTTCCTGGCCTGTGTGCCACCTTTCTTTTGGGCTCCAGAAATGGCCCACTTCAATGGCCATTTCCAGACACACCACAGAATTTCCTCCAGCCTGGAACTTTAAAGGGGGAGAATTTTCATTCCCTGGCCAAGATGAGCAATCATGTTTTGGGTGCTGCTGGCATGCTCTGCAGTGGCTTTTCTATTCAGGCTCTAGCCTGCTTGATTCAGGTCAAGTGACATGCTCCTTATTTTGCACTAAAGCACATGGTGTGGAAGAAACTTTGGGCCACAGAGCCATGTTACAGAAAAATAGTAAGCAAAACTAGCTTGCAGGATAACCAGACTAATTGGTAATATTGGACTAGGTAGATCTCATGGATAGAGGGGGGGGGAGGGGCATCTGGAAGAAAGTCTTGATTTATCATTCCTTTTTGTTCCCAAAGAAAAACAGCCAAGAACACAAAAGTCTGAGCAACACATACCAAATAAAACAAATTATGTTAGACTAAAGAAGCATGGTGCAGTAAGGCACAAAATATCTATTGGAGCCATATTCTGATACCTCACATTCTAGAAATGTGCACAAATATTCATAGGCATTCAAAATCCAATTGAATATGCCAAATGTCAACATTCAAACTCGAATAGAATTTTCCGAAATTCGAATGTAAACATTTGAATTAAATTTTGAATTTTGGATCTATTCATTTGAATTATCCAGACATTTGTATGTGTACGGGTATGTACGCGATGCGGACTTGAAGATCTGCATGTTTCCCGTATCCATATGGGACAACTACGGATGCGCATGGATGCGGAAAACATAAGAACATAAGAACATAAGAGGAGCCCTGCTGGATCAGGCCACAGCCCATCTAGTCCAGCATCCTGTCGCACACAGTGGCCCACCAAATGCTCACGGGCATCTCAAGCAGAGACAAGGACAAACCCTCTCCTGCTCTCGAGTCCCAGCAGATGGCCCCAGAAGCACCCCAGTTCCTCCCCCCGCCCCCAGCCTGAAGGATGCACCTAGGCATTCGTTCTAGTAGCCATTGATACATCTGTCATCCATAAATTTGTCTAACCCTACCTTAAAGCCATCCAGACTGGTAGCTGTCACCACCTCTTCCGGCAGCACATTCCATAAGCCAATGACCCTCTGGGTGAAGAAATACATAAGAACATAAGAGAAAGTATGTGCAGATTCGAATAAAGTATGTGCAGATTCGAATAAAAAATTTGAATAGATTTGAATTTGGTAAATATGAATCTAATCTTGTTAAATTCAAATTTAAAAGATTTGAATCAGATCGGATTTTCTGGTATTCAATTTGATTCAAATAGAATGTCGAAAAAACATTTGTGCACATTTCTTTTATGTTTAAAATGGTTTTCTGGGGAAAGTTGTTTTGTTGCAAAATGGATAATACCTCGTTTTCCTGCGAGTGGGAACATGGAAGCCAGTGGTGGCTGATAGCCATTTGAGGTTATAGGATGGATGGCAGGATAGGAAACAGAAGGTGGAGCCAGATGTGACCACAGGCAGAACTCAGGCAGAATACCACAAGGCTACAGACCTGGGTGCAGGTGCAATACAATAAGACTTACGTTACATAGCAGGACTTACTTCCTAGTAACATGCACAGTATTATCCCAGGATTAAGTTACAAAGTAAGAGAGGGAATGTCAGGGAAGTGTGATCAGGTGCTGCAACTTTGCCCATTCCTGCCTATAGTCCTCTAAATGTTGTTAGATTGCACCTCTCCATTAATTCCTGTCCATTGACAATACTGGCTATGTCCAATGGCAGTTGAGCAAAATTTGGAGGGCCATATGTTTGTTTGCACTGTTTCATTCTAAGGCTTTACTTCAAAAGATAGGGAAGAAGGATTTGTTGTACTTCAGATTTTCCCTAGGGGCAAATAGCATGTCACAAATAGCACGTCCTCTTGGGTTTCTAATGGTTTGATTTCTAACCAATCTGGAGAAGAATGAGCTTGCATCAAAACTGTAGCATGAGTATTCTGTCAGAGATTGTTATATTTGATCCAGACTTTGGAATTCTTTCTGAAAACAGTGGAACCCTTCAGAGTTTCCACCAGGATTTTTCTAACAGGAGCAGTTACTCTCTGTTTGCTCCTGAAAGTGAGATTTTCAAACAATCTAGTGATATGGAAATACCATCAGGAAGCATACTAACACGTCTTAAGGGTCACATTTTTCTTTACCCTGAAAACAAAGAAAAATATTCAAATATTTGTTAACAAACACAAGCTATTGAGTAGGATCAGCCTTTAACAGGTTTGAAGTTGGCCTTCTTTATGCATTACTTTGGTAAACAGAGCAGTGTGATGAGTTGGTAAATTATGCTGTGCTATTATCCAAGTTCAGGTGTTAATTAGCTTACCAACGCCAGGGAGTTTATGTTATCACTATTAGTTGGTGAATGAATGGCCACTGTAACAATTGTGCATATATGGAAGCTTTAATATAATTGCCATTATCTATTCTACTTGCCCTTCCTCCTGTTCCACAATCCCTGCAGCTAAATCTACCAATTTAGAAAAATACCATATGTATCTGAATAATCTCATTTAATGAAACTTGGGGTTTGTTTGCACTTGGCTTTATTCTAGAATATATTCTGGAATAGGAGCTGCTGTCTACATGCTAGTGCAGGCTAAAGCAGACCCCAGGTGAGGCCTGCTAGAATCTATATTAGCATGCAAACAACAAACCCCTATCCCAACATATATTCCACAATATGGCCAAGTGTAAACAGGCCTCATTCACTGATTCCATCACAATTATAAGTTATCATTCAGCAAATGGACCCTGGTAAGAGAGTACAAATTATGCTTCCTTTCATTTGTTACTCATTAAGGTGTCTTCAAACTATTTCAGTCCCCAGAAAGAGACTTAGGGAATCTGTTTTTAACTAGTGCAAATTGTGGGTTTGGAACCTCAGATTTGTTCATACAGTATTGGTTTCATGTGGTATTTCATTTACTTGCTTTAAAAAAAGCTTCTTTAAGTTCTTTAGCCTGTTCTTTGAGAGGATAATAGTAAGAAAGAAGGGCAGTGTTTAGAAGCAAGCCAGTGTGAAACCACAATAGGATGCCCACTGTTACAAGATAGAATGTAACAATGGTATCACAAAAGCTTATCTGTGTTTAACCACTAGTAGCATTAAAACTAACGATGTTGTAGATAATGCAAGCAGTCTTAACAGATCTTTAAGTTTCCAAGGTGGAGCTCACTGACCCCCAAGTTTTTTACTGAATGGCTCTCTAAGATGTTATGTTTCACAGGATTTTAGTGACCTTAGACAGATTTACAAAATTATAAAGAAGAAAGCATTTGCTCTACACAAAGCTTCTTATAAATGGTACGCAGAAGCAGGCTGATAGGGAAATTGGAGAACTAGCTTGAAAATCATGCATAGCTTTTCCTATCTGATTGCATGTGAAGTTTTCAATGCATATATCTAATATATTACAGAATGGAAGTATAGAAGTTTTGGTTTCTTACCTCCTGTGCCTATAGAAGTGGTAAGGACAAGCCTATTTACACACAGATTTTCATGCTGATTCCTTCATAGAATTGTCCTTTTGTGTACGAATTTTGTTAATCTCCTTGCATAGCTTGTGAACAAGCCACAAAACATTATGCCTAAATCACTGTCTTCTAAAAAACAGAATAATACAATTGTATAGCTTAATGAACTATGTTTCTTTTTAAAGTTTCTTCTTTTTTACCTTAGGGCCCAATCAATCTTTTTTTAAAAAAAAAATAGGCAGGTCATAGGGTATAACCCCAAATGGTCACTAAAGAGGGAGAAGTGGTCAAGAATGGACAGGCACAGAGTTCTGGAGGGATGGGGCTGTTTAATGCCTTCAGTGACTGAACTTAAACATTCTGGTTAGTAATATGTAAAGAAGAAAACACAAAGCATAAATTCATCATCATACCCTGAGATGCAACTGTATATACTGCAAGCTAGGGATTTGCATGTACTTTCCCCCCAGTTGCTTTGCACTGAAGTGAATGGGAAGGATCTTCACATTTGTGCAAATGAAGCCATTTCAAATGTGCTAGGATCCAAATCTGATCCGAAGCTTTGAATGAAGATACAAAAGCTTTCCCTTCGCATGCGAAGGTCAGTCTTCGAATATAGCCAATATTCAGTTTGAATGTGAAGTTTCAAACTTTTGCAATTGGTACAAATTGTGAAGGTGACAGACATTTTTCACCCACCCCTATTGCAAGATTCCTCAGTTGCACTTGAACTTGCTAGTGGACTCCCTAAAATGTTGCACTGTTGGAATGTCACTTTAAAAATATTTTGAATCCTCAAACTATAAGCCTTTTTTTTTTAACCCTGGGCAGCTTAAGGGGTTTTTTGGTGGTGGTGGGGAGTTAGCTGGAAGAGAGTGAAAAGGAACCTGGCTCCAGAATGTGTGCGCGCCTGCTGTATTTTTCTTTTCTTTTCTTTTTTCTTTCAGAGGTAAGTTTTTCAGTGAGTTTTCTTTTTGTCTTACAACTTTCAAAGTATGTGGATGTGTTTTAACGGCCTGAAAATTCTCTAGACGTGTCATGGCCGACTGCTAGTGAATATACAAATAAAAGAAACTACCTTAAAATAACATTAGCATTTTGACATATGCCCACAGAAGCCAGGCAAGCCAGAGTGATCCCATTAGCTCAATGTGATCCCATTAGTTGAATTGTTCAGCCTGCTTTCTTTCATCTAAGGAACAGTTCTCACATTCCATTTGTCAGTACTTGATGAGGCAGGCTGCTGAAATTCTTTTCCATAGTGTCGCTAACTCTAGCGTGTTTTAATTCTTCTTTCCCCTGGATCTTCCTTGTAAGGTCACCTTTAGTGTGCCCTGTGTCTAGATTTGATTTGTTGCATTTCAGATCTGAATGATATTTTATCATTAAACTTCCTGACAGTGATTCTGTGTTTGTCCCCAAGCTTTTAACAATCTCTTTAATTGTGCTGCTTTGACAAAGGATTCCTTTCATCCCCCAAAAGTTATCTTGGGCTGACAATTGCTACTTCTCCTGTCCTTTAAAATTTCTTCATTCTTCTCCAAACTTCAAGTCTATGTTAAGGTTTGATTCTCCCAGCAATGCACAGATGGTATTAGAGGCCAATCAGTTTATTTAATGTACAAGGCCCACGGACATTTTTTTCTACTTATGGTAACTTACTTTTAAACATTTATTTCCCTGTATCACAAGCAAAACAAATTTCATTGAGCAGGTGAGTTTTCATTGAAAATGGCGATAGAATAAACAAAGTTTATAAGCATTGAATTAATGCTAAAGCTGAAGGAGCTTCAAACCCTGTTCCATATATCTAGGCCTAATAGTTAATAATCAGACAAGGCAGGGGGAATTTTATCCACCATTTGCCCTTATGTAAGAACATCATTAGAGCCCTGCTAGATCAGCCCATCTAGTCCAACATCCAGTTCTAACAGTGGCCCATCAATTGCTTCTGGAAATTCTCAAGTGGAAGACAAAGGCAAAACCTTTCCTTTCTCTTGAATCCCTGCAAATCACCTTTAGAGGCATCCTGGCTGTCTCTCCAGCTTATCTTCTGCTGTTAAGTCTTCTTCAGTTTTTTTCCTTTTTTCAGCCAAGGCCATAAGCAAAGGCTGCTAATGGAAACTATGTTCACTCACCATTGTTGCAGTGATGGTGTGCTGTTTGTGTGCCTATTGCTGCTCCTAGTGATGGGGACATCAAATTGCAGAACTTCCATTCCTCAGTTGGATGTTTCCATCTGAGGCTTTTTTTGTAGAGCACAGGAAAAGGCTGTGGATGTCAGCCATTGTCCGGTTCTCTGCAAAGCAATTAACACTGTCAGAAGGTAGGTTTGGACAGTGATTGGGATGAGAAAGTAATGGGAAAAATTTATAAGGGCTCTTCACATTGGCTTCCTGGTATAGCACTCTAAGAAGTACTTATGGTGCAGGAAGTGTTCCCAAGGTACAAGACCATGTGCATCCTGCTCCCTGGAAACCCTCGTGTAGTGCAATAGGATTGCACAGATGTGCCCCCCTCCACAGCACTGGATCCACCCTGTGGTGCCATTAAGGCCCTTTGTGGATCTTGCCTTATTCCAGTAAACTCAGAATTAGGGTCTTCTTATGACCGTATCTGGTTCTTTAAGATAAAATTGAATTTTTAATAAACTTCATGTGAACATCTCTTTGATAAGTCAGTTATCTGATCCCAATAGGTAAGATGTAGGAAGTAATGTTCATATAATCTTTTAGTAGTCCTTGAGCTCTCTATTTCAGCTTTATCCTAGGATATGCAGATTCATCAAACATGTCACTGTGTAGATTGGAACTGACAGGTGAAAATACATGTAGAACTGAGTCCTATCCACCATCCATTCTTATTTTTAATGGCAAGAAGAAAGGTAAGACCCACACAGAAAATACAACTTCATACTGCAGTCATACGCAGAAATAATACTGATTAGGTTCAGGAGCATATATGGCATTTTACAGATATGGCACCATGCTTCCCACCTTCACCTTAGACTTTCAGCTGTTCTTGATTTGTTTTTATTCATTCTGTTATTTTATGTTTTGTGAAAAGTGCTTTGTGACCCAAGAATGAAGTTGTACCCATCTCTGATCACTATCCTGTTGGCCGGGCCTGATGAGAATTGTATCCCAACAGTCAAAGAACATCCATGATTCATAGGCTTGCCGCATCAATCATATCTTCAGTTCATTTGGAGGATGGAATGGATCTAGGTGATTGACTTTTCCAAATGCTCTCAAAGGATCTTTGATGCCTGAGGCAAACATCCAGAATTATACCACCATTTTGTTTACAGAATCTGACCATACTGGTAGTTAATTTCTTTTAACACTGATTTCACTTAAGGGCAGCACATTTCCATAGGGTGGGCCATCTCTCTCTCTCTCTCTCCTTTTACATACTAGAAACTTTTTCACAGTGGCAGTCAGAGCTGAAGTTCATCTAAAGAGAAGCACAGCATGGAAGCAAGGGGCTTAAATAGTTTAAATACCCCTCCTTCCCACCTCTGGAATTGGCAGCTGCATACATTCAACAGCAAATACCAAATCTGATATTGCAGCTTTTATGGCTGCAAAGACTAAGGACATTTCTGCACTTACCTTGCCATGATCTGGGACAGTGAGTCTGGATCACAAAAGTCACTCTGGTCCAGATCACAGCAAGGCTCGGTCTGGAACAGCACCGTCTGCATGGCATTGTTGTTCCAGACCATCTCCTGCACTGATCCTGAAACTAACGTGACATTTAGAACTGGCCCCAAGGGCTTTAAGAGCTAGCAATGAAAGTTCCTAGCCTCAGAAACCCAGGTGGACCCATTTCGGCAGCACACTTTGGTGTAGCACAAAATGGGTCCACCAGTAGTCCAGAAAATAAAGGTGTACCTTCTGTATGCTCAGTGATTGAGACTGGCCAAAAGTAGCATGTTGGTAGCCCTAGATGTCATGGATTACGCTTGTTCTTTGTGGATGATGCATACCTGTGGTAGCAGGGCCTCTTTAGTCTACACCAGGGTGTGAGACCCTGAAGAGAACTACAAGGGATCATAACCCATATGAAAGGTAAGTGCAGAAAGGAAGGAATATTGCTGCATTGGGCAATATATTGTCTTTGCAAGTTTCATTTAATTACATGACTGCCTGTGCAGTCTTAGGTATTCTGAAGCAAGTTCCACTGTGTGCATTAAGTCTCACAATGGCATGAAAAACATCCAGAAGTCTCTTAGCATTAGGGTTTTGTGAATCAGAAATCATATGACAAAGTAAACACTATTCCAATAGTTGCTTTCTGTTTTGGATCAGTGGACATCTTTGGCAGGATGGGGACATCATTCTATCTGATTGCATCTGGATAGCTCAAAATCCTTATGGACACCAAGAAGTGCCCTTTGGGGCACCACTGTATCCCCACCTGACAACCCAGGTGATATTATCTTGTGGTGGATATGTTGGCTGGACAGTGACAAAGTGATGTGTCGTGTCTTCGTTATGTTTTTGTCCTATCCCATTTGATATTGTATCTTTCCTGTAAGTTGTTGTTGTTGTTGTTGTTGATAAACTCACTTGGGAGCTTTGGCGAAGGCATGAGGTATAAACGTTAATAATAAATGGCAATATGTTGCAGCTGCATCATTACTGCTTGAAGAAATCCTATTAATGTTAGTTAAGTGTCTAACTATAAACCAGGATCGAACTGTATGCATAATATAGAGTGTAGCACACTCCAAGCAATGTATCAGTCAGTCAGGAACCTTCATAGTCCTCCACCCAGTTTTCCAGGATGCTGCAGCTCAGCAGAAGACCAACTATCTGGAAACCAGGTCACTACAGGGTCGATCCATGACATCTTCCCAAATGAAGTTCTAGCAAACTATTTTCATACTCTTGGCAAGGAAACTACATGGATGTGCCTATGTAGCCCGCCAGCCTACAGTTTTAAGGTCGATCAGAGTTTTCTTTCCTATTCCAGCGGTTGGCAGTCTGTAAGTACTGAGCACACACTGGCCTATTTAAAGTTCATCCAAACAGCCGTGTTTCATTGGATGAGGCCAGGAAGGTTTGGCCCACTTTCTATTTTGAAGTCTCAGTTGTAATTAAAAATAAGTGCCCCAAGCTGTGGAATGGCCTTCCCTTTGGGATGCATTTAGCCCCATGAGCACACATTTAGATGCAAGGTTAAGACACACTTCATTGTCTTGGCGTTGGGCCAAAGAGTAGCTTGCCCTCACCTGCCAGGCACTGTAGTCTGTTATTTTAATAGGCTTTATTTTTAATTATATATTTTTATTTATTCATTTTTATTTCTATCCCACCCTATACCCAAAGGTCTCAGTATATATATATATATATAGTATATATATTCATTTTGTTGTAACCTGCCCTGAGACCCTAGGGCATAGGATGGGGTGGAAATATCAAATGGACAAAAGAGAGAGAAAAGAAGCCCTTTGAATGTCTAAACTGCAAGCTGCATCCAAACAGGGCAAGAGATGTGAGTGTAATGCACAGCAGCATTCAATCTGACAGACACGTTTAGCGGTTCTCTGCTGTAGCTGCACATTATAGACATGATACTCCAGGTTTAAAAGATCCTGGTTTTAAGCACCTCATTATGGCATTTTACATCACATTTTTTCATCCGCGTTGGTGAATTGCATGAGAACTAATGGGATCTCACCTTTACCCAAGAACATGTGAACCTATCAGAATGTATTTCACACCGAGCACGTAGGGAGCGGCTGAGTACATAGACTGAAGAATCTGGAGCTTTGTGACGTCACAAAAATGCTAAGATGCAGAGCATCGACTGCAGGCCTAGGCAAACCATTTTCCCTCAGGAACAACTTCAGTCCAGACTCTTGATAAAACGTGGGTCTTTAAAGTAATATCTGGAGGCAGCCTAAGGCTTTAAGCAAGCAGCTTGTCCCTGACTTGTCCTCTGTTGGCCTTACACACAAACACTTTGCTCTAACTCACTTGTGTGGCTGAGTTCACACAAGTTTTAACCAGCATCAGTCTGCTTTTAAAGTGATAGGGCACATCAGCAAAGTGATAAACTGTTTTGGTGGTTTCTTTATTTTTTGATGCCAGGGGGCGGGGGGAGTTCAGGATCATCTAACTTAGAAAAATCACATTTGGGTTAGATAACGTGAAAAGAAAATGCTGGTGCATTTTTTCACTTTGAAACTGGATTAAAACGTGGGTGTGAACACAGCTTGAATGTCAGAAATGATGTAAGGTGAAGGTGTTACTGCAGAGCTACATTCCCTAACCTAAGAGTACAAACCATTAATTCATTTAAGTGACTTTTACTTTCATATTCAAAAAATTTGACTATCATCACTGTCTCCGTCATTGAAGTATTATTTGGGTGGTGAAACAGAGAAGTTCTTATTATAAAATTACCTTTTTTAATGAATGTGGGAAAGGGAGACCTCTCTTCCTTTTGTTACACTTGACAGTATCCATTGTTTTAATGAAATCAATTTAGACAATAGACAGTATCAAGGATTAATAAAGCCAAACATAATTAACACTAAGAACATAAGGTGTAATGTGGTTCAAATTATTTCAGCTGTTTATTCACTGTAAAAGTAAACTTTGGTAAAAGGTGACTTTTTTCTGGGCTTCCTCCTCTAGGGGCATCATATGCATTTCTGAATTGTGCTTTCATCTTCCTAGCAACCTCTGCTTTATAACAGCTCTCAAAGTGCAAGTTATTACAGTTCTTTCTGCATAAAACAGGTCATTCAAAGTTCATCTGTAGGTGGGGCAGGCAAGGTGGATTGGGGGACAGTTCTAATAGATCCATTTCAATAATTAAGTCATGCTTTCTTCCTCCCTCCCCCCCCCCAAAAAAAAACCTGTATGTCAGGTTTAACCAGGTGGGTACTGTTTTTGTGGCTGTTATCTTTGTCAAAAGGAATATTATGAAAATAAGGAATTACTGTGCATATTTTAACTCTTGATTAAACAGAAGAATCACACAACTCTCCATAAAATAATAAGCTAGAGACATCTTGCAAAAATTGATATTGGCTCAGGGAGATTTTAGAAAATGAGTTTTAAAAATTGTATAGCAATGAAAGTGAATGAAGCCCACACCAAAACCATGCATGTTTTTATTAACTATTACAGCACATAGGCATTTTTTTTCTTTTAAAAAAGGCTTATCTTTAGAAAAGGTCTCTTAAACACATCTATTGAACTTGGTTATAAAATTCCTGATCCACCTTCCTTTAGAGGTTCTGCAAAGCATCCTCTCAATCTAAGAGGTAAGGGAAGACAAGGGGCAAAAATGTATCAACACTATTTAATGACTTTAGCCATTATCAATCCAGAGGCCAGTTTGCACTTGGCCACTTAGTTTGCAATTAGTTAACATCTGGGCAGGTGCATCTGCACTTGCAGGAGGTGTTTACAGCCTACAAACGCCCCCTGCCTGCCCAAATGTTAACTAATTGCAAACTAGCTGTGGTACACGAAGTCGTGCACCACAAACAGCCCAACCCTTACCTAACCCGACCCAAAACGTACACTTCCCGTCCAGGAGGTGACAACTCAGACCTTTCCTGGTGTGAGGGGTCATCTGAGGTACCACACAAGCATGCTGGTACCTCAGATGACCCATGATGCAACTGCACATGCTCAGAGTGTTTTCATCACTGTGACAACAGCACCAGCAAATGCATGGTCATGCAGGGTGCTGCAACCAAAATGGCAGCATCCTGCAGAGGATCGGATCTGCGACCGGATGAAAGTGTACTGGCATGCAGGATCTAAGCTATTGTGTACTAGTCTTCCCTAGTGAAAACACTAATACAAGTTAGTTTATTCTGCACCTTGTGTAGAAACGCCCCAAGGTAGAACCTATCCTCTTATTCCATGACTGATGAGTTTATTCAGGAGCCTTTGATGAGGAGGAACTTTGTCAAAAGCCTTTTGAAGCTCTAGATGGACCATGTCATCATTTACCTTTTCAGAAGCCATGCTGATTTTCCTCGAGCAATTCTTACTCTTTTTGTTTTCTTTTACACTCAGAAAACTATACTAATAGCAGAGAGCATGTTGAAGAACAGACTTGAAGCATACAACTTCTTGTTTTGTTCAACATAGCTTTACTTATCTAAACTTGTGAGTCTTATAACTTATTTACATCAGATATACATGTCTATAAATGCCAGAGTCCATCTTTCTACTTGAAGAGAGAGCGAGAGCATATGACATTACAAACTGTTACAGCAGAGTTAACCAATCAGCAGTTCCCATACTGCAACACTAATATACAGGAAAAAATTAACCCTTTTTAGTATGAAGTGATTTACACTTGCAATATACTAACAACTCTATATATAATAAACATGCTATTAACTTTACTAATATTTAGCATCACTACACTGCTTATGCTGTTGACTGTCAGGTTCCCTCAGTACAGATGATGGACGTTATCCTGTTTACATTCATGTAAAATGATAACGATGCCCCTAAGTTTGGCTTGTCTCCTGGTAAGATGTAGTTTTCCTGGCAAAGATACAAATGTGGTTTGCCATTAAGTTTTTCATATGAGATGTTTGGGATCAGTCCTGTGACTTTCCCTTATATTTCCAGATAGTTGCCACACCACTGAGCTACAGACCTCTCATTTTATGTACATAATATTCTGTTGGTATCATTTTTAAAAATTTATTTGCATTTCAATCCAAATTCTGCACCCTAGGATCGAAGGGCAGCCTACAGTAAAATCAATATAATAATAATAAACAAAATTTGATTAGCAAATGACAGTACCTGAAAAAGGAGAGCAAGCTACCTCTTCAGCCAAAGGATGAAGTAAATAGATACTTCCTTGCCATACATGTAAATGTTTACAGAGATGGAACAAGACACACTGCAAAGAAGAGGCCTTTCCACAGCTTGGGAGCTACCATGCAAAAGGCCCTCCATGTCCCTCCATATTCTTGGCTGCTGATAAGAGTCTCTCCTATAGAACTTAATTGATGTGCAGGTTTTATGTCAGTAACAGTATCTTTCGATATTGTAGGCCAAAGTTTTTAGAGCAAAACCTTGAATTGGGCTCAGTGGCAGATCAGCAACAAGTATAATTCCTCTAAGACAGGGATGTCAAAGATATGGCCCGCGGGCCGGATGCGGCCCGCGGGCTGTATGAATACGGCCCACCCCCGCCGCCACTGTCCTCCTTGGGCACGAAGGAGGCGAGGTGAGGCGAGGCGAGGGCGAGCGAGCACGCGGCGGGACCCTCCACTGCCCGAGTGCGCGGGCACCGCCATGGACAGCCAGCCCCTCCTCGGTGCCCTAGCCACGCCCCGGCCATGCCCCCAGCCTGTCCTCTGTACCCTAGCCATGCCCCCGGCCACGCCCCAGCCCCTCCTCTGTGCCCTGGCCACGACCCCGGTCACAACCCCGGCCAAGCCCCCTGGCCCTGACAGTTTGTTTGTTTTTTAATCCGGCCCTCGGCAAAATTGAGTTTGACACCTCTGCTCTAAGACAAACATGTTTTGGATAAGAATATCAGCAGCCTAATATTTTGCATTGCTTGCAGCTTCTGAACTGTCTTCAAGTGTAGCTCCACATAAATGCATTGCAGTTATACAATCTGAAGGTTACTAGAGCAGGATTACTATCAACAAGCTATTTTTGTCCAGAAAGGGCTGCAGCTGAGTTGGATGTAGGGCCTCCTGCTCACTCCTGCCACCTGAACCCCCAGTAACAGAAGGGAATCTAGGTGTACCCCCAAACTTCACACCTGTACCTTTCAGGGCAGCACAGCCCCCTCAAGAATAGGATGTCTCCCAGCTTCACGGATTCACAACCTCTGAAATATAGCATTGATGTCATATCTGGATTCTGCTTCAGTTTACTAGTTGGTATCCAGCCCTTTACTGGAAGTAACTATAGCTCAGTGGTAGAGCAAACTTCCTAGAAAGCAGAGGGTTGTTGGTTAAAATTCCAGCCTCTCCCTGAAAATAGGCTATAGCAAACCATTTTATATCTCTACCAAGAAAACTGCATAGAGTTCACATGAAGTCAATCAGGAGTCCTCGTGACTCAGTAACATCCAAGAACAAGCCCATTATTTCTTTTGAGGAAACAGTCAAACGTTTGAACTGCTCATCCAGATAGAGTGGAGAGACAGAGATGAGTGTCATCGGTATACCAATGGCTTTCTTGCTTGATGCTATCTAGTTGTAGCCAATTCTTGATGATCAAATGAATTGACTTCCTCCAGAGTGACCAGTCTCTATGATCTTTCTTAGGTCTGCCAGTGAGGTTTTCATTTTTGTCATAGTTGACAGCTGACTATACTCTTCTCTTTTTCTCTTCCTTTCTCTTTTTCCAAGCATCACCATGTTTTCCATGGAGTTTGGTATTCTCATTATGTGCCCCAAATAGGACAGTTTAAGCCTTGTCATTTGTTTTTCTAATGAATATTTAAGTTTTGTTTGGACTTCTTAGCTACCATGACACCTTGAGGAAGTTTTTCCAGCACCAGTTTTCAGAAGGATCTATGTGTTTCCAGCCTTGCTTTGTCATTCTCCAACTTTTGCATCCATACAACGCAGCACTAAACGTCATGATGTTAGCTATTCTGAACTTTGTGTTCAGTGAGGGGGTGCAACACTTAAAAATCTTCTCTAAACCTTTCACTGATGTTCTTCCCAGTGTCAACCTCTGGCATGCTTCCTGAGTCCTAGACTCTTTGTTATCAATCTTGGATCCCAGGAGACAAAAGTCATTAGCTGTTTTCAGGGCTTTACCCTCTAGTTAGAAACTGGTGATTGTTTCTGTTGACATGATCTTTGTCTTCTTAAGATTTAGGCTTAAATCTTTCATTCTCCTCTTTGACTCTGGCTAGTAAGGCCATTAAATCTTCTCCATTTTGTATTAGCAGAGTGGTATAATCTGTATATGTTAATGTTTCTCCTGCTGTCTTAAATTCACACTCATTTTCTTCCAGTTTTTCACATTATATATATTGCATACAAGAGATGATGAGAGCATACGGCCTTGTTCTACTTACTCTCTTGCTAATTAGAAACCAATAGGGGATATGACCAGCCCCACAGGTTATTTTCCAAAGAGCTGAGCAGAAATCCCCCATGACAACTCTCTGTAATTGTTCTCCATGATAGGAGCAGACCTACTCTTAATTCAACGCCTCTTGTCCTCAGTCCTCTCCAGAATGAAACTTTGGAGAGTTTGGGTCTTAACAAAGATAAGCACATAAGCATGTGGTGTAAATGATTGTGGCAGCCCGAGTCAGCTGCTCCATGTTGTGCCTGCATTCCCTGAACTGCATATATTTGATGATGGTGTCTTTTAAACTGACCTACTCGCACACTTGCACAGCACAAACAGGACATGCCCAAAATCCAATACATCCAGTATATACACCATTGATTTTGAAAATTTCTAGAGAATCAATCACATTATCAAGCTATATACAGATCTTAGAGTATGTAGATAGTCCACTTTTCCATCCCACGCAGATACAAAGAAACAGTAGATATTAGGAATGGACAGAACAAGTACCTCTTCTAAAGCATCTATTTAAGCAGTGGTGCTAAACCCTTTCAATCCTGAAGAGTCACAATTGCTATTCCTTCATAATATAAGGGTCTTTCTGCATTTACCTGGGATCAGGAGAAGAGGTTGCAAAGTCCTCTTCAGGTCCTTCTTTGTTCACACATGAGTATGGACCAAAGAGGAACCACTCAAGCTTTAAATGGAGGATAATCCAGTTCAGGAGGTTCCTGGTGGACCTGATTAAACAGGTCCAGCAGCATACCAGTTTGGACCTGTCTGGATCATGGAGGCATTCAGAAGGCATACCTCCATTTTCTAGACTACCACAGAAACTATTTCATTGGTAGCCATCAGAGCCCTCGGAGGCTGACTCTGAAGCTTGTGCAAAATACAAGTGCAGAACAGCCCTAAATGGAAAATATATGTCCATTCAAACTCATCTCACAGCATAGTGCACATAAAGCACATATATAAGATATGTGTGCATAATAGCACAGCTGTTGCTTCTGTTCCATCTCTTCCCATCAGTGTACATATATGTAGTTTATTGGCTCAGAATTCATCTCTTCTCCTGCTAATCAGGCCAGTATCACGAAGAAGGAAATTTCCATGGAAGTTCAGTCTGTCTATTTGCATCAGCCTCCTTCTGGGCTCTTCCTTCATGTGAGATAAGGGCATAAGGAAGAACATAAAGCCCCATTGTCATTGTTGTCAAGTGAAGAAGTCAACGTGTTTTTTCTCCACTCATCATTTACCTGAATAGCTGCACCAAAATCTCCTATGTTTTATAAAACAATGAGTTTTTTAAAAAAATATTATTGCAAAAAATATTTAGATATTCACCTTCCTAAAGAATCACATGGTAGTTAATTAATACTGGGAAGTCATTAGGGTAACATACTGCTAAGCAAGAACAGCAGTAGCATCATAGAGGAGCTTGGAATTTTATTAGGATGTAACATCCTTTTCTCTGATAAATAAATGAGTGGGACTGTGTATATTAAATATGTTCAGTTTTAGCATGTCATACCTATACGGTTTTCCTTAATTTGTCTTAGGATATGCATCAGAGGGACAAAGCCAGGGGAAATTTCACAAGCAATGTTGTGGGGCCGCTTGTGTGCCATCCTGCCTGCCTTGGTCATATATTTAAAAATAGTTATTTTCTTTAGGTTAAAAAGCTGACAAAATGCACCAAGCGACAGGTTTGCCTTATGCAGTTGTAGGCATTAGACCAAGGAAATAGGAGGTGATAAAAAAAAGAGATTATCAACCTTTTGTAGCCAACATACACATGGTCTGAGTTGAATATCCTTCATCTAGATGATGGATTGATATGTAGACCTTTAAAGCTCTTTGCATTGGCATATATAATGGCTGAACAAATTCTGCAAAGAGGGGGGAGATAAAGCTTGCTTTAAGAGTTCTTTAACATATCAGTTTGATAACAACCAAAACACCTTTACTACCATTAAATATTTACCGAGACTCGGCTTTTGGGAGAGGGACAGTTCAGAGCAATGGTATTGATTAGCTATCAGAAAGACATAGTTAATGAATAACTTTGAGTATTACTGAGCCCTCCATCCACATTCTTGCCCAGCCTTTTTTTTTTTTAACCTGAAGATGACCTAAACCAAAGTCAGTTGGAACTGACACTAACCTTGCGATAGATTGCTCAAGAATACCTACAGTATGAACAAAAGGTTCAGACAAATCGGTTGATCAATGCTTAAGCAATCCATTCTAGTGGCTGTTGTCATCGCTGTTGGACTTTAGAACCTCGTGTGTTTACATTTAATTAGAAAGGACACACAGTTTACATCGCAGGGTAGCTATCAATATCGAATTGGAATTGATTTCCGCTCTGTCTTATGAATCGTTGTTTCCTTCAAACTAATTTTTAAAAAGCAGCTTGCAAAATGAGACATATAAATTTTAAAGCAGAGCAAATATATTCCCTGGAGTCGATAATGAAAGTAAATGGCATATAGCACAGCCGTTAAGCTGAACGGGTGTTGAAGTATTTCTACTACCTGGGTTGTGTTCCAGCATTAACAGATTGCTCTTATCAGAGAAGTGTCACTTTTAACTGAATAGGCACTTCACAGAATTCTTTGGTTTGCAGAAGCTGGAGAGCAACAGCTTCTAATTTTTTTATTTACTGATTTATTTATTTTTCGAAAACATCCTCTAAGGTGACATCATGTTGGCAAAATGTTTTCAAAGTCAGATTTAATTTGAACTTTTTTAACCATTTAGATCCTGAATCAAACCGGGATCATTACACTGAGTTGTCAGTCATGCCGGTTCTCAATGGACATTACGGCAAGTGGTCTTTTGAATACAAATTTGTCAAGCTGTACAGTCCTAAGCATGTTGACTCATATTTAAGTCAGACTGGGCCCAGTGGGACTATCCCTAGTGGGGAGGGTTTGTTGCTTGGCAGCCCTATAGATCACTGCATAAAAGAGGCCATATATTCACTCCCTAGTGTTTTCATGTAGGTTTGGGGCTGGGGGAGGAAACTCCTGGTTGGAATCCTGTTAGCCTTTGCTACATGGTACAGGTTGGAAGTCTGACGCCGTTAGAACACATGTTGCCCCAACTTTTCCAAAACCTAATATTACCTTCTGTTTTATAATGCTATCACATTATAATCCATTCCTTCATTATCATTTTTATCCCCTTTTTTCAACATGTTCTTTCCTTCTTTCTGTATAGTTTTAGAATAATTGGGACAGCACTTTGAGAAAAAGAAATGAACTAGTGCTTCCCTGAGTTGTCTGAGAATAAATGTTCATTCTTCTAGAGGAAAACTCTTTGCTGGCTTTCCAGAACATCAGCTATATCAATCTGTTCTAAAATCTGGAGCAACTGACCCCTTAAAGTCAAGGGCCATGATAACACCTTTACTTTAAACCTCCTCAATCCATCTTCTAATCACAATGCTCACATCTTTTCATTTCTATCCATTTTATTTGTGGTCTTTTCACCCTGGAAAGTCCAAATGGAGGGTGAAAAGTCCACAAATAAAATGGATAGAAATGAAAAGTTGTGAGCATTGCAATCAGAAGATGGACTGAAGAAGGTTTAAAGTGAAGTTTATGACCATGGCCAAGGAGGTCAGTATCGCACCTTACCCAACAGCATGGGTCCTGAACCTGTTCTCCCAGTTCCCTTTTCTCCTTGTTGCAATCCCAGAATAGTTCATTTGTGCAAAGGAACCTAATGTCATTTGAATATGCATGGAATTGTAGTGTCCAATGTCCTTGACATAACCCTGCCTTCTTTCCTATCAGACACAGTGAGCACGAGGTAGCACCAGGAAAGATATTTTTAGTAATTTTTTTTTTGTAAGAAATCCTCTGTGCAATTGAAGAATATCTAAATTAAATCCTTTGGGTTTACTTTGGAGTAACTTCACATTGACAAGATACACTATTCTCTTCCTAAGAAAATATTCATTAGGTTTCAGTCTTCAAATTAAACTATGGGCATTTCTATATTCACCTTGTTTGGAGCAGACCAGCTATTTGATTTCAGTCTATTCTGGACCAAGAACAACAGATGCCATCTGCACTGGGAGAGCAGGGTGCTGTCTGCTCCAGATCAACACCAGGAGCAATGCAAAGGAGCCATAACTCTTCTGGTCCGCACCAACTGGTGCTCTATCCAATGTACAACCCACCCCTACCACTGATTGCCTCAGGTCCCATCATTCATATGTCATGTTCACAGCACAAGTGCAGAGCTGAACAGGGCTATCTTCTAAAGCAGCATGCCCACCTCTGTGCCAGGGTCCTGAAAATGATCTCCTGAGGAAGTGGCAGTGGTGACAGTGATGCACAGACTTTGTGAGAGATCACTGAGTCCAGAGCACCCTCCACCCGGTTCTTCTTGTTCTGGACCAGGTGCAGAAATGCCAGTGCCTGGATCAGCACAGGTAGCATTACTATTTATTTATTTATTTATTTATTTATTTATTTATTTATTTATTTATTTATTTATTTATTTATTTATTTATTTATTTATTTATTTATTTATTTATTTATTTATTTATTTATTTATTTATTTATTTATTTATTTATTAAATCAACCATTACTAAGTTTGTAGACCTCAAGTTTTATCGATAATCCAGAACAGGAACCATTTAGGACAGTTCTGGGCCAGACTAGCACTAGTCCTATGAAGATGAGATATACAAGGCAGCTGTTTAGTCTTGTGGTTAAAGTGCCAGCCTCATATCTCACAGGGTTTGATTCCACACTCATCCATGAAGACAGCTGCGTGACCTTGGACTAGTCACAGCTCTCTTATAAGGTCTCAGAGCCCCATGTACCTCACAGGGTGACAGTTGTGGGGAGAAGAGTAGAAAGCTTTGTCAGCCACTTTGAGTCCCCTTAAATGGGTGAGAAAAGCGGAGTAGAAAAGCCAACTCTTCTTCTGTTTGGTCCCATCGACTGAGCAAGCGCAGAGACAACCTATGATAGTAAAATTCTGAATGTGTAGACTGTAAATTGAGGGTCACATTTTTTAGTGCTTTCTTTCTTCCCTCTCTCTTCAAAAGTTCTCTGAAAATGGAATGTTAATATACAGAGAGTGAATTACATAGTGAAGCGTTCAGTGACAGAAGAACAAAGCCTGTAAAGTATACGGTTGTAGAAGAGACCTAAATGAACATGATCTTTTCAGGAACTTTCAGTGGGTAGCTCACATAAGCTGAAGGCCTTTGAATACTTAGGTCTCTTGAAGATAAAATTATTTCCTTAGGTTCCTTCACACTGAATGCACAATCCAATCTGGTTCATTTCCTGGAAACTTAACTCACGGTGTTTTCACATACATTTTTTTAAAAAAGTCTTTGAAGTAGTTATCCAGTTATGCTTATTCCTTGTTCTGCTATATTTGGATATTCCAGAATAAAGCAGAATAATTAACTGATGTCTGGATGTAACCTTAGAGACAGGTCATGGGTGTGATTATTCTCTCCCTCTCCCTCTCAATAATATTCTAGGGTAGAAAAGGTGGATTAGAGATGGGATGAGAACATAACAGTACCATCTCTAAAGTATTTTGAGTCATAGTTTTTGTTACGTGTTACTCAAATGCCTTAGCACACAAATGCATTCAGCTTATAGCTCCCAGTATTATTCTTAGATGTTTGAGTATTTCATATCCTCCTCAGGTT
The DNA here is from genome assembly GCA_023333525.1 of Aspidoscelis tigris stejnegeri. Lineage (NCBI taxonomy): Eukaryota > Metazoa > Chordata > Lepidosauria > Squamata > Teiidae > Aspidoscelis > Aspidoscelis tigris. The sequence goes on from JALMGA010000003.1 coordinate 79,359,314, forward strand.
TTGTCAGATGACTGCCAATATATTTTATCTGCTACTTTTTCAGTGCTGCTGCTTTTTGTGTGTGTGGTAGAGCTTCTACTGAGTGGATTTTTCGTAACTCTATACATTATTTATAGTTTCAGAATGTTCTTATTTAATTGAATAGCTACCTCACACCATTTTCAAACAACCTCAGGTGGTAGGTGTAATGACATACCAATACTCTGACCTTTAGCTTTTAGATTCCTATTAAATCAGCCATATTTTACTTATGCATGTGTGGAAGGTTTTAATTTCTATATGATATGGCAGCATGCTCATGGTGGTTTTTTTTTTTTTCAGAATGGGAAGAAACGGGCTGAGCTAACACTATTGACACAGTGTTTTGTTTGCTATTCAGGGCTCAAATTTTCAAATTTCCAAATAGGAAAACAAGATATACCCCATTTTTTCCTCTAGCATTTTGTGTAACACCCAGTCTAAAATGCGGTGTTTGTAAGAAGACAAAAAACAGTCTTTCAGGAAGGTTACCATAAACAAAAATATTATTTAAATCACTGAATATATTGCTTAAATCACTTGTCACTAGCTGCCTCCAGACACCAGCTTGATAAAGCGATAGAAAGCAGTAATGTGGGGTATTGGCTCTCCCACTATTCTTGTTTCCCATCTAGACAGTGCTGTCTTTGTATGTTCTGGTGATGACAGGCTGAGCAAGTCAGCTGCCATCAAATTCCCACATGACCAGATCCACAACATGAGTAGTTGGCTGTTTCAGCCTCCACACAAGCATGCTGGATGGAACTCTGATAAATGTGTCCATAAAAGATAAGTGTACCCATAAAAAGATAAGTGTGTCCGTAAAAAGCTAAAAGCTGGAAAACCTGCTATCAGTGCTGGGTTTTCCGGCAACAGTTAAAAATGCTTTTTTAGGGATGAAGAAGAAGGGATATGGGGGTTGCCTGTGATAAATGAGGAAACCTCACCATAGCAGTACTATAATGGCACTGTTTTTGTTCTGCCTGGATGCACCCAGAGTTTCACAGTCTAGCCTACTCTATATATAACTATGAAAAAAATAGCTTGGATAATACCTGTGAGATACTTATAGTGGATGGTGTAAAAGTGCAGTAACTGAATAACACATGTTATGTGCATTTCTCGTATTTCTAGTTTATAATGGAACTTTAGGTAAGTTTGCTGCAAAGTCCAATTGAATCCATTGAGACTAGTGCTGTGATCAAGCATGGAGTGGGGAAAGCTTCTCCGAGGCATCTTTGAGGTGGCTTAGAGAAGGCTTCAAGTTGGGATTCTTTACACACCAGTCTGTGCCTCTTCCTTGTCATAAGCATTCTGTGCTAGAAAATGTGGATTAGAGAAGGCTTTGGAACAGAAGGGCCACACACTGTCTCTCTGAGGTGCATCTAAGCTGCTCCTTTTGTTATATCTGATTATAGCCTGAGGGAGATTCCACACTGCCCTGGTGGGGCCTACCTTAGACTGGACCAGAATGCAAAAGGGAGGCTCCTAGTATGTTTGCTGGTGCAAGATCACTCTCAGTGAGTATTAAATCTGCATAGGATTTGTGCCTTAGAATCCTCAAGGCAAGAACAGTAACCAGTCAGATTAAACCGTTCTAGAGGACTGTGGAAGCTTTACCTGGACATTGAGCCATCCCTGAAAATTCCCTCTAGGAGGCTTCACAAACACAAGATCATACATATAAGCTGTTGCTGTATATACAGTCCTTAAAGTGGAGTCTGCACTGTGCTGCTTTATGTTGGAAACTTTTCACAGAATCAGGGCCAAAATTGCTTTTCTATTCTTTAAGCTACTCAGAGGAAAAAAGGTGTTAATCTCTGCAATGTATCAGTTTATTAAAAAAATGGATTTTCCATTGATTTTCCATCATTGTTTGTCACTGAAAAAGAGCTCTTGTACTAACAAAAGCGAGAGATTTGGGATTTATTTCCCAGATAAGAAACTACTTATATACAGGACCACAAAGAGAGAAAGTATGAACTTTCATGAAATTTTTCTGAAGATTACCTTCAATGGAATCAGGTTCTTTTACAGACAGACTATGAGTAAAGCGAGGAAGGATATTGGACATTTGAACATCTTGCTCTATCTGTCCAACTCAGTTACATTTAAGCATCTTGCAGCAACCTAATTTGGGTGGATGTCTTACTTTTTATATATTTAATTTGGGTTCTCATGAGGAAACTTATATAAGACTTCCAGGCTTCTTCTAAAGCTTCTCTTGTATTTCTTTTTTCATGCCCCATTTTATTCATTCTTTCTTCTTATGACTGTCTTTCTTATTCCATTAATCTTCAAGCCCAGCAGTTATAAGTCCATTTTCTGGTTCTTGTAGAAAGTCAATAACGAGTTTCCAGTTTCTAACACACTTATCCACAGTCCTGTTTTTCGTTAACTTTGTCTATTTGTCCATTTCAGCAAGATCAATTAATTTAATCAACCAATCATCCACAGAAGATATTTTGTCCCCTTTCCACTTTTGAGCATATCAAGCTCTTGCTGCTGTTGCAATAGACTGAATCAAATTATTGTCATTATCTATATTATCACCAACTATGCCTAATATGTACAATTCAGGTTTAAATGCAAGAAAACCTTTCATTCACTCTCCTGCTTCATGTCCTACTTTGCAATTTGGGAAGTGAGACTTCTGGGTAATATGGAAGTAGATAATAATTTCACAAATAATTTTTGAAGTGTGGACCATATATTCATGAGTTTCAGTCTGAAGGAGGATCTGTCATGCAGGTAGCCAAGTTCAAGGCAGGAACATACAAAGTTTTCCCAGACTCTCTTCCGCTAGCCTGTTGTCTTCAGATATTGAGGACCGTGAAGCCCCATTTGCACGCCAAGGGAGAAAAAATCTTACAGGTGTTGACACTCTTGTACCGAAACAACAAGTCCCTGCTAGTGACTGTGCTCCTGTAGCAAGAAGTAAGAACAAGCCAAGAAACAGCATGATTCTCACACTTGTGAGAAGCAACAAAACTCAGCTGCTACCAACATGTCCATGCGGTATTGAACAAGCCCTTCAGAGGCTTGTGTTTCGCATGGGGGGGTCTGCACTTTGGAAGTCTCCTAGGCAGCTAGATCCATAAGAACTTCGTCGAAGCTTAGGATGCATACTTATGTAGCTTTTTTAGTCCTGGTTTGGTCCTGGTTGGACTATTTTTTTTATTCCCATTTGGACTATTTTTAATCTGAATAGCGTACCTGGCAATTAATCCAAATATAACCATTCCCATGCAGCTTTTTTAGTCCTGGTTTAGTCCTGCTTTGACTACTTTTGGGGACTATTTTTAAACATAAAAAAACAGGACTTTTAAATCCTCCCCCTCCCCCATGCAAACGCTGCCTGCAATAAAAGAAGCAAAACCTTTCCTGTCAGTTTTAAAAACCTTCCCTTGCTGGCAGTTAAAAAAAAATTCTAACCACAATTGTTATTTTCTTTTTCACACCTCTCCCTTTTTACATTATTGGGAACTGTGTGCTCAAGCAGATCAGCAAAGAAGTGAGCACAGCGCAATAACATGTATCTTTTTGCAAAGCAGTTTTGCTCCTCAAATGTATCTTTTCTAACAAGTATCAGAAAAGGTACAAATGTTTCCAGCAAAACTGTTTTAAAAGGCAGATCTCACCCTTTTTTGCCTTTTTCAAACAGAGCTCTAGCATTGCGAGCATGGCAAGGGAGGGGAGGAGCTTTGCATCCGTAAAATTCCACCCACAGCTGGATGCTATTGGTCCGAAGACTAGACCTCCACCCCAGATCACCTGGTACCATCCCCATGTGGAGGGAAATAAGTGGATGTGGCTCCAAAAAAAGGGACTGTTTTCATCACTATTTTTTTGTCTCCAGATTTTGGCAGGATAGTCCTCATAAAATCCGGGAATAAGAAATTGCATGGGGGAGGCCTGGATGCTGAATTCGGATGAATTACTAAGTCATGGGGACAGTCCTTCCCAAATTTAAATTTAATTCAGATTTAAATGCCCATGGAAACATACCCTTAGTGTGCTAGAAATAAGATTGGTTATTCTGCTATTCTGTTTTAACTATATATGACAGCTGTAGGGGTTTTCCGTATTCAAACAAAGGGCTTAGTGTTCTTTCTAGGGTTTGAGTACCCTTGGTTCCTAGAAGAAATTCAGAATAATGCAATAGACTGAAATGTTCCATTACTCTAGAACTGTTAGTCTCTTCCTTGCTACACACATCCCTGAGGCACCACAGAGGCAGTGAAGGCTGCATTTAGACATCACTTATTTATTCCATTGTATTTGAATATTCTGGAATAAAGCATGAATCTTCTGCAACATTCTTGCTTTATTCCTGAATATCCAAATATAGGTGAATAAGTAAGCCTGAATTCCAGCCCGACTGGTTACATCTTTAAAAGCTAAACCAGTTTTTTTCTGGATTTTCCTCCCTCTATTCAGGCTTTGTTTTATCTGGGCCAACACAGCATTAACGTTTTAATGTTTCCAGAAACAGAGCTGTGACTAGCCCACGGTCATCCAGCTGGCTTTGTAGAGGAGTATGGAATCAAAGCTGGTGACCATGAGATATGAGTCTGGCACTCTAACCACAAGACCAGACTGGCTCTGAAGGAGTATATTTCAGCTCTCTGCTCATGTAATATCAGTTCTTTCTGCCCTGGGCCTTATTCTGGGGTACATCCCAAAACAGGGACCTCTTTTCCACATGCTAGTCCTATTATATTCTGTGATATAATCTGGAATAAAGCCAGTGTGGAAAGGGCCTTCTGTAAAACTAATTAGCATCGAAGTTTCAGATCTTGATTTGCAGTTTGTGTTTTGTAACAGAATATTATATAATAATACAGTATTATTTAAAACAAGCCATGCTTTTGAATTGAATTTTTTTACACATGTCATTCACTAAAATGCAAGGTTTTGTTTTCCCAGCTTACATGAATCTTTGTCTCAAGAAGAGAATCTTAAGGATCAGTTCAACTCCACTCTTATGACATATGAAAAAGCTCTGAAAAACAGAGAGGATATTGTGTCAATGCTGCTGCTTCAAAATGAGGAGCTAGCAAGTCAGCTTCAGCAAACGGCAGAAGAGAAAGCAAACATGGAATTAAAGTTTCAGCAAGCTTTACAGGCTTCACAAGACGCCAGTGAGAAACATCAAAAGTGAGTCCATTGTCTTCCTCTTTGAAAAAAAAAATATTTGTCAGCTAAATGTATTCCTCTTCCTCTGGCATGGCATAGGGAGTGGAGTTAAAAGGAAGAAATCTCTAACATTTTTGAAGATGAGGCCAATCTTGTTTAAATTATTCATCACTTACTTAAGATGCAACCAATCACTGTATTCAAGTCTGTCTCTACTCCTCCCTCCCTCCCTTACCGAATACCTATAGGCAGCTCATCAGCTGAATGTCCTAGGGTGTTTCACAAAGTATGGCCACACTGTCTGCAGAACAGAGATGATTGTTCTATATCTAGTCTTTACAAGTTTGTAATAATAATAAAGAGCCTTTCAGGTGACAAAGAGAAAAGGTGGATTTATTTTAGACACTGAAGTTGGGTTCACACCTATGTTTTAATCCAGCTTCAGTCCACCTTCAGAGCAGAAAAATACATCAGCAAAGTGAAGAGTCATTTTGTTTTCACATAAACTGGATTAGGTGTGAATGCAGCCTGAGACAAACATCTTAAAAGTACTTTATTTAACAGGTGAGCAATATTAGTTTGGTGAGGCAGAGAGGTGGGATGAAATGACCAATTAAACCATTGCTTGGCATCTTCACAAGTGAGCCATCAGGTGCTTCTTATCTTCTTACCCTCAGATGCAGGGGGCCAAATTAAAAAATAATTTCCAATAAAGATTTTAAAGCAGAAATTGGGTTGTAGTCTTAAAAAGCCTGTTCACCTAGCCCTGACTGCTATGTGCTGTTGTAGAATCTAATTGTATCTTAGACGTCCCAGGTCAACATTTAAGTCTTCACTTGTATATGTAGTGCAAGATACAGATTAAATCTAGGCTGCATCCAGACAGGAGGAATACTTTGCTACAGGTAATACAGGTACTGCAGAGCAGCTGTCAATGTGCCAAACAGGTTTCATGATGCTTTGCAGCCCCTGCAAAGTAAAGCCCAATGCGCCAAAGTAAAAAAAAAAAATGTGAGCATTGACAGTAGAATTTACCTCCCCTTCACATTTTCCTAGCTTTTTAGATGAACTCTGTGAGATCAAACAAGAGTTCACCCCCACCTGAATACATACAGACGTACCTAGCAGTCTGAAGAGCCACAAATAATTCAGTCCACCATTCACGCCAAAATAGCAAGCTGGACTAATTGGGAAAATCCACTCTGCAAAAACTCCAGGGTGTGCCAGGAATACAACAGGAGTTGTTTGGATGATAGTATTTTAATGTGATCTCCATAATCAGAGAATGGCTGGACTCCAAATAGAACTTCTAGTGTAGTCACTGTGTAAGATAAATAAAGGCAACAATTAAAAACAATTAAGATTAGAAATGCTATCTTCCAGAACCATCACCCGAATTATTATGGTTATACTGTCACTATACCCTATACCCTTAATAGAGTGATGTCTTCTTCCTTTGTCTTTTCTACTTGTAGCACAATATTCACTTCCTGTTTTATGCAGTTTCAATTTAGACAGAATCTGACACTTCCTTTGTGCTTATAGTTTTTTAACAGCAGAGTAGCTGAAACATGATTAATGGTGGAAAAGCTGTGTGCCTTCCAGCGGCCTTTTGCATCCCATGTTGTTCGACAAATGAACCTGCCAGATCCAACTGCCAAAGGCCTGTAGCTGAAATTTAGCCTTAGTAAAAAAATCCCTTCTCCCAACATATCCTATGAAAACTTTAAGTGGAATTCACATTTAAAAAGTGTCTTAAAGTTCACTAAGTTCAGTTGTTAGCAGTAATTTTGCACTGAAATTATTGCTGCCACGTTTGCACTGAAAGTTTGATTTTGGAGTTCCTACTCTTGAAAGTGAATGGGGGAAGAGGAACTGCAGTCATCCAAAAACAGTTTCAGACAATACATACTGCATTGTTGAAACCTGACACTGTGTAATACCATTATATTGCTTCTTGCCAATTTTAGCTGGTTTACTAAATACAGCTACTGGACCGTAGGACTCCCATGCTTTGGTGAATTCTTGGTTGAATTCCTGTAATGGATCGGCTGTGACAAACATGTAGTCCACAAACACGTAGTCCATTGACTTAAATGCTATATGCAAATCAACAGAAGACAAGGATGATAACACTGTCTTAGAAGGCAACTCACATGGCTTAGAATAATAATCCTCTAAATTTTAATTACATAAATAACGGACTTCTCCTAAAAGAACTGTGCAAGTAACGTTACTAGTGGTACATAAAATCTTTCTAGGTCAAAATGTGTAACTCAAAATGGGCTTGTTTCAAAGGTTTTAAGCTTGAAACAGGACAGACCTTATAATTTCAGGGAATTTTCTTCCCCTGCTTAAAGCACCACATTGGAGTCACCTTGTACCTTAGCTGATTGGTTTTCTGCAGCTTGGTTGATAAAGGGTAACTGTGCTTCACTGGCTGGAAAGAAGAGTGAGCACAAAGAAGGGAATTCCAAAATCTGTTTAAAGTATATTTAAAAGGAAACAAAAGGCTCCTGTGGAAACTGAGGAGAAACTATTTTTAAAAATTAAAATCTCATGATTGTGCTTTATTTTGTGTGCAATAGGGTGGGTTGGATGGTAGATACCATCCATCATGCCCTACCAATAATTAGATACCTATGGAGATGCCCATGGAGAACAATGGGGTATTCAGATTTTCCCTCCATTGTTATTTGTGATAAGCAATTTGTGGAAAGCAACTATTCCGTCAGAATTGCTGGTTTGGTCTACAGTATGTTTTTATTCCAAAAATGTTCCAAAGTTGTTTCACGCACATGCCTACTGACCACCTATTGCCTTCTGCAGCTTAAAAATACATTGTCTTACAAAGTAAAATTACTTGAAACAGGGCCCTCTTCCCATCTCAGCCAATTAGTTCATTCAAATTCTGTTAATGTCTTTCACTGGGGTTAGCACTGAACACGGGGAATATAATACTGGGACTTGTAGTTCAGGAACATCTGGAAGATCCCAGCTTTGAGATTCATTGTTTAAAATCCAAAGAAACATTGTTCCATTGCAGTCTTTGTTGTGTGGTCCCAAGAAAAAATATTTTAAAAAATATTGGGAACTGAGCCATTTAAAAAAATATTGGGAACTGAGAGGATCCCAGAAACTATTAGACCCTGGAACCCCCTTTTCCTCCTGGAGTTTTAAGAAGATTTTAGACTACAATCCCCATCAGACACAGCCATGGCAACTGTTCTGACTACAGCCTACAGCTAATGAAATCTGCAGGCCAAAACATTTGGAGGAGAGTAAAGTTGAAGTTCTAACCCTGAGCTTGGAGTTGGAGAATTGTTTTCCTCCTTTCATTGATGTAATATCACTTACCCATGGTTTTTTTCCCCAGATAAAAAAGAAATAGTTAAAAAAAAAAGCACACAAGCATTCTAAACAGAGGGGTTTTTTTTCTTTTTGACTTGTATCCAGAATTGAATAAATCTTGCTCCAGTGGAGCTGGTTTCTTTCTCACATTACTCTAAAGGAAGGCTGCAGTTATTACCAGCAATTTTTTCCTTACTACTGGCACACCTTAGAGCTAAACTTTCAGCTGCCAAACCTGTAAATGCAGTCATTTCTTCTTGGTATAGCAACCAAGGGGTCAAACAGAAGATATGCTTGGCACCATACAGCTGACAAAATGCTATTATATAAAAATACAATTGTGTAATGACAGTCACTTAGATTTTGGTTAATTCCCCGTGATAGTCAGCTGAATATTGTTTAGAACGATGGAAACAAAGGCCTTTTTTGTTGCTAGTTCACATTATTTTATGACATTCTTTTTTCAGTTACTTTAACAACTGTTGTGAAATAGTTCCTTCGGTTGTCTGGTTTAGGTCCCATGCCATCAAAGCCACTGCACACTTACTCAAAAATAAGGGCTTATTGAGACTTGTTCTTCCTAGTGTGTGTTGGGAAAATAACCATGAATACTCATCTGTACTTTTTTAAATATAACTTAAATGATATTTAGTGAATCTGGGTATCATAATTCCTTAACAGCCCCAATGGCTCCCAGTGTGTTTTCAAACTTAAAATGCTGGTCTTGACCCCAAGTAGCTTGGGACGAGGTTACCTAAAGTATTTATTGTGCAGGAACCACTCCAATGACGCTGAGTACCTGGGGCAACACACATCCTGTCCCAGAATATCTGCTGCATCAGCCCCGAAACTCATACTAGCATCAGAGCCAGTCTCTGATATTTCAGATGGCAAGGAATGAAAGTTCCTGGCTTACAGACCACCTGGCGACCCATGTCGGTAATGCAACATGGCATGTCACCAAAACAGGTCCTCTCAGAAATTGGAACACAGAGCATATGCTGCATTTACATGCCTCTTTGGACCGGTTTACGGGCCTCTAGACCTTTTTGAAAAGGTCTACTGGTGTCCTACACTGGACATATTAGTGGTGGACGTGACCTCAGTTCGACTGTACCAAGGTTAAGAAGGGAAGAGAGGCCAGTAATTGACCTCAGGAAACATTCCACAGTAAGTTTGCTCAATGCAGAACTTCCGTAGGCATACTAGTGGTGGCTACAGCCCTGAAGCTGAACTTGCCTTTGAAAAGTCATGATCAAGGCTTTGATCTGATGTAGAAATGCTTCCTTCTGTCAGATCAAAGCCTCATTACCCCTTGGAGTAGATGGGATAATAAAAGCTGCGTACTCCTTTCTTTGGATCTCTTACTGGACACACCAATGAGACATCTAGATCTTTAAAAAGTGCTCTGACTTCCAAAAAATGGATTTCACAAACGACTCATAGTGACCTTTGCTAGTCCATCAATCCCACAGATGCTTCTCTCCATGCGTCAACATCTGCACCACAAATATGGAATCTTTATAGAGTGTTCATGGAGACTGGAATAAGGCCTCTTATTGGAAACTGTACATTAAGGCATGGGCCTGAACCCACTACCATAAAGAGAGCCCCCAGGACAAACCATCTGGGGACAACATCTCAGATTTGTGCTACAGTGCACTCCAGTCAAAAGAAACCGCACGATAATAGCAAGACAGAATTACTTGAAGTCATGGCTAAGAACGTCTTGCCGACTGCTGCCAGATCAAAAACATCTTGGGATGATGACGAAATTGCCCTTTTCAGAACCTTTGAAAAACTAAATAGGGATGAGAAAACAGCAATAATTGATCATCTAGGAGGCCTATTTAACATGCTCAATGACTCCATAAATGCACCAATGCCCCCAACATCTGTTCCACAAGCACCACCACCTCAGAGTGCAACAGAGAAAACGCCTAACAAGGTGTATGATATCCGTATGCAAACTCATAGCGGAGGAAAGAAACTAGCAGACAGCAAGATAAAAGTAAAAAACTGGACAAGACAAGAAGCTTCTATACCTAGAAGCTGATGAGATTGGACAAAATGATCCTACTTCCTGGATATCTGACATAAAATCCAGCTCCTCCCCCAAGTATAATAAAAATGGCTGCATTTACCGGGAACCTGATATAATCACCGCTCTAGAAAACTGACTGAGGTCTGTGGGAGGGACCATGTGCCAAGAGCGGGCAAGAGGGGAAGAACTGAAACAGGGGGCAAATATCGCAAAGGTAGTGGGCAGAGGAAGATATGGTGATGTGAGGCAGAAGAGACAGGTTAGGAGAAGGGGTAGTAGGTACCTAAAAGCTATTACCCCTTCTGTTCTGCCTCCCAACCAGCAGTGTTTGGGGTGTCATGCCAATCCACCTCCTGCTCTGACCGTGCTGCTTTTGAATGCCAGATCAGCCCGGAATAAAACATCTATCATACACGACTTGATTCTGGAAGAGGGAGCTGATCTGGCATGTTTTACAGAGACCTGGACAGATGAAGTGGGTGGGCCTTGTCTCACCCAATTGTGTCCTCCAGGATATTCAGTGCGGCACTGTCCAAGACCAGGGGGGAGGGGAGGGGGTGTCGCTGTAGTCCATTGGATTTCCATCTCCCTCATCAGACGGCCAGTTTGCACTGTAACGGGGGTTGAAAACCTGTTTTTGTTGTTGGGCCAGAGAGACAGGATAGAGATGCTGTTGGTGTACCGTCCACCCCACTGCCCAGCATCCTCCCTATCTGAGCTGGCTGAGGTGGTCTCGGATGTGGTGCTGGAAGCCCCTGCGACAGTGGTGTTGGGGGATTTCAACTTCCACGCCGAGACTATGCTCACTGGACCAGCTCAGTTCTTCATGTCCTCCATGACAACCATGGGGCTGTCTCAGTTTGTATCTGACACAACTCATGTAGCAGGCCATACCCTTGATTTGGTTTTTGCCTCAGAGCAGATTGGTGAGTATCTGTTGATAGGAGGGCTGACCGCCAGCCCGTTGTCATGGACGGATCACTCGCTGGTGAGGTTTAGACTTGCAATGACAGCTGCAACTTCCAGACCGTCTTCAAGGGCAGCTCCATGTAGAGTGCATTACAGTAGTCCAGCCTAGAGGTTACCAGAGCATGGATAACTGTGGCCAAATCATCTCTGTCCAAAAACAGACTTCAGTTTACGCACTAGCTGTAGTTGGGCATAGGCACTCCTGGCCACGGCATCCACCTGAGCTTCAAGTGTCTGCATGGAATCCAGGAGTACCCCCAAGTTACGCACTTGTCCCTTCCAGGGCATTGCGACCTCTTCAAGAACAGGGTGTCTCCCAACTACATGGACCCAAGACCCTGTGACACACAGTACCTCTGTCTTATCTGGATTCAGCTTCAATTTATTTGCCCTCATCCATCCCATTGCCACCTCCAGGCATCTGTCAAGCACTTCAATGAACTGAACCAACTTCATATTCTAAACTAAGAAGCACAAATCACTGAGGCCCAGTTTGGTGTTTCAGGAAGCAATATGAACAAGTCATCTTTCTAGAGCCCTATATTTGTGAGGTGAGAAAGATAAATTGCTTCATTCAAGCAGTTAAAATTAAATATTTTGAAACTCTCCATCTGCTGTGAATCTGGATAGATAACTGTGCAACCATGCTTATGTAAGTATCCTATTTCTATTCTTTTGAAACTGTGTTAAAATAATTTGCAGTTATAATAGAATAGTCATGTATAGAGCAGGATTATCACAGAGGAAATTTCCTAGCTTTGCTCTAATCCCCCCAAACCAGGAGTGCTGTAATGGACCTGCTGGTATAACCTGAGCCATGCTAACTCTAACGTGAGCTCTTATGAAAAGAATTAATTCAATTTGACATGCTTAACTACTTGGGAAAAATGTCCGCTAGGTTAGTTAATGCTAAAGTCAGCCTTCTGAGCCTGTAGCAAAATTAAACAGCTGGGCAAAGTCTTTTGACAACAACAGCATGCCCTTTTTAACAAGAAACTGTGGAAATGCTGCTGCATCTTCCCAACACCCACCATCATCCACCCTGTCTTATAATTCAACCTGCAAACAGATTAAGCAGCTGAGTTTGTGGAAAGTGTGTTTACTTTGAGCTAAGAACCCTTGTGTGACACTATAGAGATTCCATGACACCTCCAGGAGAGCCACACAGACAGTTCTTACTCCTCAGCTGGGAAACTGAGAAAAGAATTCACCATTTCTTTGTAACCTCCTCAACTTCTTCATCCAATCCAGTATTTTGAAATTAGGCAAGCACTACTTATGGTAGGCATTCTTTAATGAGAGAAAAAGGATAAAAGACATCAAATATTCTGCGTTTTTGAAAAGGAACTGACTGATCCCTGTACCAAAGCATTCCTACAAAGCTACTTTTTAGCCTCAATTTCCTTAATAGTAGTAGTAATAAAATGTAAACTAATATTTAATAAACATCATTGCTGCTGCTATTTTTATTTGTAGTAGAAATATGCTCATCAGGAGAAGTTATAAAAGAAATGCAGCCCAACTGTGACTTCATATTCTGTTTTGATTTTTAAAAATATATTTATTTATTAACTTCAACATACAACTCTGAAATATAGAACTATAACAATAATACAATTTGAGAAGCAATAGTACAATCTGAATAAAAAAACAAAAAGGCAAATAACACTGCAAACTACAAACAGACTGCTGTAAATGTTAGAGTGGAATCATTGTGGGAAAAGGTAACTTATAGTTCATGAAAGATGATGGAAATGAAGAATTTTGGCCTTGTCCAACAGGGGAGTCCATTTCTCCAAAAACCATGGTTGCTTTTTTTCAGCCATCATCTTGGCCATGTGAACAGTTATCAAATCATTTAAGGAAACCTGTTTAAGGAACACACTTTTGGGATGCGGTTCTGTTTAGGTCAAGCACTTAAAGCACTGTGACAAGCAATGTAGATGCTCTGAAGAGTCCACAGCATATTATAGAAGCAATATTTAGGGTTAGGTTTACATCGTCTCTTCCATCATTTAGTATGAGGTAGCTGAAATTAATCATAATCATATTCATAATATTATTATTGACATAAAACAACAGTAACACACAGCAAACAAGACATTTATCACGAGCCGGGCCCTTCCCAAGCGCCTAGGACTGAGTGTTGTATCGGCTAATGATATGAATATGAGCAGATCCCACCAAAGTGGCTTTCTGTAGCTGGCAAATGGATAATTTTTTTATGCCAATCCTTTTCAAGTGCCCACCAAGATCTTTCAGCACTGCCCCCTGTGTGCCAAGAACCACTGAGACCACCTTTGCTGGTTTATGCCAGAGCCGCTGCAATTCTATTTTCAGGTCTTCATATCAGGTAAGTTTTTCTAATTTTTCATCAGTTATGCTGTAGTTTGGCTTATTAGTTTTTGACCACTTTTTCTGGTTTATGGTCCCACCAGTTTTTTGGCACTGGCAGATGTCTGGCATAAGTTCCAGCATGTCATTTGTGCCACTACATTGTGCCTCTGTTTATAGTCCATCTGTGCGATCTTTTTGCAGCAGCTAGAATGTGGTTGACCATTTCATCAGCTTCTTTACAAAGTCTGCACTTTGGGTCTTCCACTGATTTCTCAGTTCTAACTTTGATGACATTAGTTCTGATGGCTTCTTCTTGTGCAACGAGAATTAGTTTCCTTCTTCAGTGTTCCGTTGATCAGCCACAATCAGGTCTTTTCCTTATCCTTAATAATAATAATAAAATAATGATAATATTAATTATTATTATTATATATTGTAGTATGTAATAATATTATTAATACAGCTGAGGTCAGGGCTGATTCCTCTGGGATGTCTTATTTTCCTCCTTGTTCAGGGAAAGAAAGTTGTGAATTCAAAGTTTGCAAGTATCATATGATAATTCCAACAAAAACAGGTGGCTTGCATTGGTTTGGTGTGCAAAATGGCAAATTATTAAAGATTACTATATGAAAAGAAGACAGAATTCTTCTCAGTATGTATGGTTTGTCATACAGGCAAAGTGCAAGTAAGTTGTTCATTGGGTGAGCTTGGAGCCAAATATTTGGTTAGATGTGTTCGGAATGTTTTTTCTTGTGTGTGCCTGGGAAATGTGGGTTTTAAAAATCCCAGTATGATCATACCCTCAGTCACAGAGTTTCCATAATGTTCCCAGCTCATCAGGATGCTGGGCATATACAGGAATCTAATATTCTAATGCATTGTGCAGCAGTAAACCAGAAAGAAAGTAAGGGCAACCTGCTTCCAGATAGTGTTTTAGACTGATTTAGAGCCATTTGTATCAATAGAGCTTTTGAAAATAATTCTGGTTGCCTGAAGCTTTTGTCTACTTCCTTTTTTGTGCATACACGATGGACAGCTGTTTGAGTTTTGTGTTCCATTCTTAAAGGTACTGCATTTTCCCTTCTTTTAGGAGAATGCAAGACACTGTTTAACATGTTCTGAAGCAGACATAAGAAGTCAGTGTGAACAAGTGTAGGTAGAAGCTCTTACCCCTACTGCATGCCATAGACTTTGAAATCCATGCTGCTGCTGCTGCTGCTGCAGGAGGAGGAGGGGCTTCCACATGAGATCATTGACACTAGTTGCTAATGGAATCTGAATTGTGCTGTATGGAGGAATGGGAGTTTGCTATGTAGAATACCTTGCCACCATGCCAGGAGCTAGAGGTGGAGCTAAATTAGGGGGTTTATATGTTGGTGCACACATGTGCACACATCTGCTTTCTCAGAACCTGAGAGGGCAGCTCCAAGCATCTTTTCATCATATACAACATCTGAAACAGTTTTGCACACTTTTGCAGCATTTAATTGATTATGTGCTTTTATATGGTTTTACTCTTTATAGTGGTTTGATTTAAGGCCATCCTACGGGCAGGACTTCCCATTGGTTGTGTGGGTTCAGTGTACCTCATTCAGGCACATGGCAGCTTTAGAGCACTTCTTCTGAAAATGATATCCTCAAATTAACTTTTATAGACTTCACAAATACTTTTTTTAGCTCATTTATTCAGATCTATGCCCATCTGCCTTTGAATTTGAATTTATATACATCTTCGCAATAAAATACCCAAGGTAATTTATGAACAAAAGTACATTAATCATAAAAGCAAAAACACCCTATTCAATGCAGAAAACTATTAAATGCACATTTAAAAACAATGTTAACTGATAATAAACTATATACCATAACATGTGAACTGTACAGCATACAATATAAGGTAAAATGGAGCAAAAGACTAACAGGATCAATTGATAAAGAGAGATAAACTAAATGTAGTGGTAGAAAATTGATCAAAAGTCACAGTAACAGAAAAGTAGCAGTCAATCCAGTTCATCTTCTTCCTCAACCCCAGCAAAGAGCAGTAAACACAGTTGGAAGAGTCTCTCCACACACCCTGGTCCCCAAAACAGTCATAGAAGCCATATGATTTCCACTAGATATTGTATTTTCAAAGCACATGTTTGCAGTTTGCAGTAAAAGAAACCCTTTCTTTTAGCCCTTTACTCCACTGGAAGTGCTTAGGCAAAATCCACATAGGTCTTTGGGACTGTGCCAGAAAAGGAACTGAAGTGCAAAGACTATGCATCACTGTGTACTAAAAGAGGACTAGGAGGGCAATAACATGTGACCGTTCATCCAACGTAGTGCCCAGCCTGAAACCACTCTGCAAAAGGCGGCACAGGTTGGTTTCTTTAAGCGACTACTGTGCAGCCACTGGACCAACCTTAGCCCATGATACAAAAGTGCCAAAAACAACCATTTCCGTGCATTTTTTAACAGTTCATGTCATAGAAGGGAATCCCAGCCTCTAAGTTTGCACAGATCAGAATGTGTGGCCTGAGCAGACAGTCCTCCATCCTGTTCATGGACTGAAGTATGCACTTTGGTACAGGAATGATCCCCTTAGCACGTGCCTCGATGCCTATACAGGTCTTGTGATGATCTGGAATGGTGCATTTGGATGTGCCACCTACTGCTGTTGTATCAGTATATCTAGATAGCCCCCTTACCTGTCTTCTGTTCCACTTATGAAGATTGTCACTTGTAACCAAACTGGAGTCACTCTACACAAAAAGCTCCATATTTTGTAGCATTTTTAAAAAGTAGGGGAGTACTACATTCAAAGAGAGTTCATTGAGTGGCCATAGCATTGTGAGAGATTGCTGGAAAATTCAGAGGATTGGAAGAGAAATGACATATTGAGAGTCTAATTTCTTACTGTGAAAATCATATGTGTGTGGTGTGCATCTCTGTAAGGCCTAAACTTGACCAATTTTAGTTTATTTAATTTGATTTTGTGACTGGGATGTTGTAAAAGATGAACTCTGAAAGGGTCCCTTAAACTAAGTAAACAAAGAAATAAAATAAAAACAGAAAATCAAGGATTTCAAAAAATATTGAATGTTCTAAATGTTTACACGTCAATTTTTGGCAATCGACATTTACTTATGAAACATTTCAATATAATCAAATGAAATCATGGAAAATAATGTAGCACAATAAATAATGTACCAATAAATATAATAAAACCAAGGTTAGCATAATTTCATTTAATTATCATTCACATAGCTATTTTTCTTCTGTAACATATACCTTTTGTGCATAAGGAGACCAAGAAGATTTTACAAAATAAGTTCCAGTTCTTAGTTTCTCTTAATAGGGTTGTGATTATTCAGCAGTAGGAATACAGTTAATAAATAAGTTTAGAAAAATTGTTGTTATGCTACCATTTTTACATATGAAACATGAATAAAAACCATATTTGGGCAGTCTGTTCAGTAGGTGTTGTCATCTAAGTCCTCAGATGGTTTTGTTTTAAAACTAATCTGCCGTCTATGAGCACACAAATTGTGTGCATTTCACACCAATGTCCAAGACATCCACTGGAGGGTATAATCTTTCTCAGAATGATCTGAGCAGAGCAGTTCAAGAACAAGAATGAATCTTTGAATAATCACACCACAATGTGAGGTGACCCTCAGACAGGGGACTGACCAGTTACCCATATGGGTTTGAGGAAAGACGCTCTGATGTTCTCTTTTAACACAGCTGTGAGAAGAATGTGTCTGAGACCCAGTAGTCTTTCTGGAGTATAGCTGGCAAAGGAAGCCATGAGGGGAGGAGAATTTAACACGCGGGTGTAAGAGCTTCAGCTTCATTGATTCGATCTGAGGGGAATGCCTAATGACTGGAAGAATCAACCTTGGCAATGAAAACACAAAGCTCTTTTCATCAATTCAAACTCGGACTCTAAAGCTGCAGATGGTTACCTCCAGCATTGCCTATTCAAAGCAAGGTTTTATAAAATGGCACTTTGCTGAATACTAATAGATCAAAACAAAGATTTAATTACATAAAGATGGGTTGTTCATTTTCAAATGAGGATACAGGTCAGTGTCTTAGAAAAGGGTAATATGAGTATCTTTTATACATAGGTCTAAAGTCTGAGATTTTTAACTGCAAACATTATATCATTAAAGTACAGACTGCATTCTATAGAGCACCGTGTCTATTAAGTAGGAAGCAGCCTCAAAGCAGGGCTTATGGATATCTTCACTGGTGGCTTTTCTTTTTGATCGAATAGTGGTTTGCTAATGGCCTTTCTGCAGAATAGTATGCTAAAATATGTTTGCAGAAAATACATATTCTTGAGTCTAATATATACTTTTGATCTGTGTAAAATCTGAATGGGCTTTAAAAATAAAAACAAATTAATAATCCAAACAAGCTTTTTTTAAAAAAAAAAGTTTTTATTTAGGAATGCTTGTTCTGTCAAAATGTTAAGAACTTGTTAAATCTGTTTTAATTCAAAAAAAGATTATATTCTACACTTTAGACTTAAAATGTATCAACTAATTGTTGAATTCTTTACAAAATAATGTATTCAAATGCATGCTGATAAAACTCAGTAGATTTCAAGAAGAAATTCACTTTGAGGAGCTCAGTCTTTAACTGTTAGCTCACTAAGGAGCATTACTTTTCAATCAGTAAATTTACAATATTATGATAAGGTTTTAAATTTCCTTGAAGCTTTAGGATGACATATTAACCTGTAAGGACATTATTATTATATTCAAAGAAAGGCATCTTGAATGAAGAATCCAGGATTTTGAGCCACGTTCATCTCACATTTAGTTCTGTCAAACAGGTTTTGCAGGATTTGGGAACCTTATAAAACCTATTTGATAGCACTGGATCACAAACGTGATCCATAGCATGTTCTAAACTGTGGAAGTGACATTTTTCTCAAGCAATGTAGACTTACAAACTGCTGTTATAATTCCATATTTATGTATCAGTATCAATCCATATCAAAACTAAGAATCACAGAATTAGCTCTGTGTAACATTAAGGCTTTGATTTCCCCATGAAGAAGTTTAATCTTCCAGCAAACCACATCTTCAGCAGGATATTTAGTGGAGAAGTCTGTTACATGTAACCCCCAAATTGTTCCTGAAGTATTTGTTTATCAGATCAGACTTTCCTGTTTAAATGTGCTAGAGGCCTCCCTTTTGCATAAATCATGAGGGGTGATTCCCCCCAGAAACGGCATTATATTTTAAAATTCTAATTATTCCTTGCCTGTCCATTTACCTTGAATCAAAGTTAAGCTTCAAGCATGTCATTTTTGAAGCACCTGCCCTTGGGTATAATTTTAACTTATTGTTTTGTAGCCCCAAGTAGTTTCTGATTTTAATACAATACTTGCTTTTGTTAAGAAAGTCACTAATTTCACAAGTCTGGGGGCCTTTCCGCACTGGCCCCTGAAACACGGATTTTTTCAGATCCGCTTTCCGACAGATCCTTGAAACCCTGTGCATCCTTACACGTGCAAGGCACTGGCAACAAGGCCAGATTTCGGAGATGGATTGGAGGGGGTGCTGTGCGGACACAACAGCACCCATCCCAATACAGCCTTCGAAGGCTTTCCCCCCGGCCTCACCCATTGGCTGCCTTGGGGCCAGGATGGGGAGGCTGTCAGCTGGCTTCCCCAGGGTCCCCCTCGCCCAAGAAGCTGCAACCACGGCTTCTTGGGCCAGGGGACCCCACTGCCTATACGCACTCCACCCCAGGTCACGCATACGCAATTGCATGCTTACCTGGTGGTGGCTGGGCCAATTCTGCCGGCAGGAGCCCAGCTTGCTGTGCACATGCATGCGCTGTGGCTTCCCATTGGCCAGCCACCCTCAGGAGGCTCAGGAGGATGGCTGGCCACTGGGAAGCACACACGGCACACCAGGCTCCTGCTGGCAGAATTGGCCTGGCCACCGCCAGGTAAGGAGTCCCCTGGCCCGAGAAGCTGCAAGGGGGACCCCAGGGAAGCTGGCTGACAGCCTCCCCATCCTGGCTCCAAGGGAGCCAATGGTTGAGGCCAGGGGGAGCGGCTCAGCTGTCAGAGAGGGAGAGCACGCACATGCTTTCCCTCTGTGCCAGCTGGGCATGCGCCAGGAATCCGGCTCTTCCTCAGCCATTGCGGAAGCATCCTGCTTCCAAAACGGTTTAAGGGGAAGGGGAATTTTTATAGGTCTTACAATAGGGCCAGATTTCGGTGGCAAAACCGCATTAAGAAACTGGTCTTGTGCACCAAAATGTGGAAGTGCCACTGAAAAGGGACCCTAATTGGGTCCTGAATGTGGAAGGCGTGTTTTAATCTTTCCCCAATCTGGCTCTAAATCCGTTTTTAGAGCCAGTGCAGAAAGGTCCTGGGATACATATGGCCTAAGGGACTTCACCATCTTGTTACTTTACAATATGACAACTATAAATTGACAGTTTTTGCTGGCTTCCTTTTTCGAGGAAGGAGATATCTTCAGATGCAGGCTCAAACCTGTGATTCTCCTGGGATTATATTAGGAATACCACACTTATCTGTGGCATTCCGATATAGTCCCAGGTCACTGGGGTGATATCTCACCCCATCACAATTATGGGGAATCTGGGAATGGTGCCAGGTTTTCTGTAATAGCAAATGCTGCTTACCTGTGTCTGCATCCAGATGTCAGTTACTTATTCTGTTATGTTTGGATATTCCAGAGTAAAGCATGTATCTTTTGGAATATCCATGCCTAATTCCAGAATATGCAAATATAGTGGACTAAGTAACTGACATCTGGATGCACCCTGTGGATTGTTCCTCTTAAAAATACCTGGTTGCTAGTGAGGCAGGCAAAAAGAAAAAAGAAAGGAAAGTGAGTGAGTGAGTGAGTGAGTGAGTGAGTGAGTGAGTGAGTGAGTGAGTGAGTGAGTGAGTGAGTGAGCGAGCGAGCACTTGGGTAGCCTATGGTTATTTTCAAGAACAATCACAGAAGCAGCAAGCAGACACAGGTATTCTCATCTTTAGCAAGGGCCATGAGAAACAATTGCAGGATCTTATTTAGAGTCTGCCATTGACTCTTGCCATCCAGAGGCAGCCTAAAAGTTATTTTTAAGCTCACTCTTGTATCCTTCCCAAAACTCAGTTTCTAGGTTTCTGCCCAATATTTGCTGTAATTCCTATATAGCCTATGTATAGCTTCAATAAGTTGTCTTCCTAGTTTATTCTCAATTAATGAGCCAAGAGTGTTAACTGGAATACATTGCATGTACAAAGCCATTCTATCTGCTGAACCACGAGTCTTGATTTTGTTGCCTTCTTTTTCTTTTTCCTCATTTTAGGAGTTCTACAATGGTAGGCCAATGAGGGTGAGCATAGGCAGAAGCCTCTCCTCCTGTTGAAAGCCACGTGGACTTCAAATGAAGCTAGCCAATGGCATTTCAGGATGGAGAAGGGACTTGCTCACTTGCACTGACTGCCACTGGCATTCTACTACTGATGAATCGGAAGCAAAATCAAATAGTACTTCAGAGAGATTCTACATGAATTTTATATAAGTGCTTTCATCTAGAAAGATCACTTTGTATTCTGCAATGAAAATGTCAAGCAGAATAGAGCAATGAAATTATTTTTAAGAGCAAGTGATTCCTAATCAAAATCCATCGTTTGAGCATTCACGCTTCGGTGGCTACTGGTACTGTTAATGCCTAAAGCTATAAGTCTTAAAACACTGGATTCAAACAGATTTTTTAAAAAAATCTCGGTCTAAATCATGTAAATATTTTGGTTACCATTTTCTAGTTAGTAATAACAGTCAATATAAAATATAAATATAAAATACAGTTGCAAGAACAATATTATATATAAAATGTTAAAATGGCAGTGTAATTGTCCGACTAGGGTCTTTGGTCCTGTTTGCAAACTAGGGGATGCCTAGTTATTCCCATAGAAGGTGTTCAGTCTTGTGTTGGGTAGGTAGGAAAATTATCTCTATATAAACTCACTTATAGTAGATAGAAGTGGAGCAACAAGGTGTCACTGCACCCTGGTGTAAGATCCCTCAGTGAGTGTAGAGGTCTAGTGTGCCATATGTGTTTTGGTGGAGACCTTCTTCAATAGCTGCTTTTTTCAAAATCAGATAGACTACAATTGTCAATGACAATATATCAGTACATGCAAAATCTGCTGAATAATCAGGTAGGTATGATTTCTCCAAACTAGAGCAAAGTACTAGCAGTGTTTAAAGAATTCTAAAAGATAAAGCATAACTGGCATATGTTTCTCTACAGTAAATTAGAAGAAAGTCTAAAATGGAAGAAAGTAAGGCTCCCAACACAGAAGGTAGAGAGATTGTCTTTAATTGGTATATAAGCTATGGAATATGTGAATAAAGGGCATAGTAAAGTCACTGGATTTTGTGACGGTGGGTGTGCAAACGAAGTCTGCCTTAGGGATTAAGGTTTGTGTAGAATTAAGACTAATTGCAATGTATAAAGGAGGTTGTGTGTGATCCAACTGAGAACTTACAAAGTTTATTTAGGTATTTAAGACTGATTGCACACATCACAGTTGTTTTAAGCCCTTCAGTAATCCCAGTTATTACTCCACTCAGGAAAATTCATTTGTACAGAAAGGGCTTTTTTTCAAGAACTGACTTGTGCAGTATGGTTATAAGTTATAAAGAAAGTCAACCATCTACTAGATCAATTATGATGAGAGAATAACTAAGGCCATGTGCACACAAACAAGTGTTAATGGAAAGTCCAGTAATTTAAAGGCAAAATATACTCTTAGGAGTTGTTAGCTGCTGGTGACTGCCAGTATCCTAACAACGGAAATCTTATGAAGTGCTATGGAAAGCAAGTTATCAAAAAACAGTAACCACATGCTATTTTCCTTCTCCCAATATTTTGACCAAAATGAACATGCAATATCAATGAAAATGAAAATAAGACGTTTGCTTATTCTGTCAAAATTATTAGCCTATTTAGCCCAGTAATGCCTACTTGGACTTGATATGAAGGACTCAGTGGAGATGTTACAATCTGAGCTGTGGATGTTGCAAAAAAAGCATATGTTTGATCACCAAGTTATGGGTGTTTTCCCACTGTCACTAAAAGTACCCATTAAGTACCCATTAATAGGTTCGTAATGACATTTTTGTACCCATTAATGGGTACTTAATGGGTACTTCTAGTGACAATGGAAAAACACCCTATGAGTCAGTTCTGTTTGATGGGTACAAATGAACAAAATATTAATCTGTCCCTGATCTTTCTCTATAACTACCTCTTGAAGTCCTTGCTTTGTTGCATGGCCTAAATGTTCTCTTATATTTTTAAGGAATGAGGAATTTCTTTTAAAAAAAGTTTGAACAATGACCCTGTGATTAGTTATTTCATTTTTAAAGACCAGGGCCCAGTCTCCCAAAGTGCTTACATTGTTCAGATAAGAAGAAGAAGAAGAAGAAGAAGAAGAAGAAAAAGAAAAAGAAGAAGAAGAAGAAGAAGAAGAAGAAGAAGAACTGTCCATGCAGTACCTTGTTGCGCCAACTATCTGTCTGGCATTGAAGTGCAGTGTTTCGGTACTGGTTCCTGGTTTGCTGCACTTTAGGAAGCTTCCTATTGTTTACTTCAATCAGGGCTAAGAAAGCCAATAATTAGCCTTGGTTGAAGTGAACAACAGGAAGCTTCCTAAGTGCAGCAAACCAAGAACCAGTACCGGACAGATAGTTGGTGCAATAAGATACTGCATGGAGTTCCTGGAGAAGATTGAAGACAAAGTGGATAAGGAAAACACCTTGTTGTGGCTAACCAACAGAACACTGAAGAAGGAAACAGAGGGACTAATTTTGGCTGCGCAAGAACAAGCCATCAGAACAAATGCAAACAAAGCTAGAATAGAGAAATCAGCAGAAGACCCAAAAAGATTGCACAGAAAAATTTACCAGATATGAAGACCTGAAAATAGAACTGCAGCGACTCTGGCATAAACAAGCAAAGTTGGTCCCAGTGGTTCTTGGCGCACTGGGGGCAGTGCCGAAAGATCTTGGTGGGCACTTGAAAAGCATTCGCATCAACAAAATCTCCATCTGCCAGCTACAGAAAGCCACTTTCCTGGGATCTGCTTGTATCATTCACCGATACATCACTCAGTCCTAGGCACTTGGGAAGGGCACAAATAGTGATAACAACTATCAAAGCCAGCATAAATATCTTGTTTGCTGTGTGTAACTGCTGTTTTTACATCATCATCATCATCATCATCATACAATGGAAACTGTGGACTTAAAAATAATATAAGAACATCTACATAATTCACATCCAAGAACTTTTGTGTTCTTGGAATTTGGACTATCCCTCCATCCCATTTACTATTTATATCTGTTTCTGAGCAAAACTAAACTTTATTTTTAATGAGGGCATTTTGAGTCCAGTTAACCTGCTGATTCTGAGAAAGAAGCCAAATCATGGATAAGAATATAAGAGAAAGCTTGCTGGACCTGGCCACAACCTATCTAGTCCTGCATCCTATCTCACACATGGCCCTTCAGATGCTTTTGGGCATTGTTAAGCAGAAGACCTGCTCAAAAAATCCATGCAAATAGCCTTAAGAGGCATCCTACTTGTCTCCAACTTGGAGGTGGTACCTAGGCATCCACTATGGTAGCCAATTCTAGTAGTCATTGATACAAATGTCCTCTATGGATTTATCTATAAAAACATAGCATGAATCAGGCTGTTTTCATTCTGCTTTAATCTGTGAACTTAGAGCGTAGTGAAGCATCATGGAATTTCATGTTTAAATTCATTTTTAAATTTAGTGATAATACATATATAATGAACTAATGTACAAATACATGTTCCATCGCAGTGCACAAATTTTTCAAATACACATTCCCAACAGAGAATTGAATTGCCAAATTTTGACAGGCACAAAGTTTGAAGGACAGTTATTTGAACATAAAGAATAAAATATGGAGAACCTAATTAGGTAAAACCATTTTCCTGAACTAAACAGGGACAAAACTTGTCTCACCATTAGTAGTACATCATGTCAATATCTGTCTCTGGTCTCTGTGACTTTCCACAGACAATTTAGCTGGTAAGTTTTGATCTATAAAGCCTTTAATTGCTTGGGACACAACATAACAATGATACCTCCTCATGCCTCAATGCCTGTCTAGGATTAAGCAAGAATTTAACCATAGTTTATAGTATCTAAACAAAGTTTATTTTTTCTAGGCACTATTTAAGCATAGCCTTTTTGCTTCTATACTTACCTGAATAAGCCTGAAGTCAATGGAAGAGTAATATCTGTCCTGTTTATACTTTATTTTTGTCCCCAACCTTTAGAGATTAAGCTATCAAAACATAAAATTGAGAAATTTGATGGACATCATCTTATTCAAAAAGTGCTTCTAGGTTTATACAGAATACTGTATAACTAGATAATCTAGTTTATTTGAAGTAGACTTGTTTCATTATTTCTTCCAACAGTTCTTTCAGCTGTTGCAAGTACCTGAAGAGGTCAAGAAGGAGAGATCCTTCCAGATGTACTAATTAATCATATTACTGCTGAAAATATCAAATGAAGGCTCTTGATTATTGTGGATTTTCACACTGTATCCTGATGAAAAGGCACAGATGGGGAAAGGAGAGAGGGATTACACTGAGCAATTCTGGGCAGCCTTAATAATACCATTTTCTAACTTCCTGTGCTTTGCCGTTGGCTCCCTAAATATTGTTTTTATATGTTTCAGAAGGTATCATATAAGCTACATATCACAGTGATAAGTCCTTCCACATTGTTACTTAATGATCGTGCAATATGATTTAAGGCACTTATATTTTAATACCTTAAAAAATGATTCCATAAAATTCAAGAAGACCGAGGAATGAAACAAAAATGAGCTCACTGTGATTTGCTTCTCAGGTTCAAATTAAAATAGTCTAAAACTCTGGCCATGTCTTCACGGCAACCTTATATCGGATTCAAAACGTTTTCAATCCTTGGAGTTCACACGGCAGTTTGGCTTAACACCCTTTCCCCCTGTTAAACCACCCCAGAGCGTGGTGAATCTCAATCCTGATTTCAACAGGTCTCACTTCAGATCGTGCGCTTGAAACGTTTTACATTTTTTACTGTGTGGACAGTACTATTTTAAGGGATGAGAATCCATGTTTAGGGTTTCCCTCTCCCAATAGCTTGCTTCCAAAGACAGTGATTTCAGTGTAAAAATCCACTTACCCTGTAGCGATGGAACCACTTCACACCTTGATGGTTGGAATACCAATGTTGCAATTTTGTGCAAATCTAGCTCTTTGGAGTTCTGACTTTAGAAAGGGAAAGGGATGAAAGCAGCTGAATGTGAATGTTTAAAGCAAAGGGGCTTTAGTTGCCACTGCTGCTGTGTGCCCTGAGCAATGGGGAGAGGAGGGGAAAGAATCGCTGGCTGGCTGCCCGCTGCCATTTTTCCTCCATCCATGGAAGCGGCAGCCACCCAGCCACCCAGTTAGGCTCCGTGAAGGGGTCCCTTATGGGTGGCGCGTCCATGCCAGGAGGAAGAGGGCAGGGCAGCCCCAAAAAGCGGCTTTTTAAAAATAGCCACTTGAGTCCCACCTTGAGTCACGTACACCACGTACGATCCTCAGAATTCGGATCGAACACGATTAAGGTAAAAGTAATGGGAACAGGCAAATTTGCGTTTGCATCCGGTTCTATTATTTCGGTTTAGGGAAAGCAAAATAAGCTTGCTGTGGGGATTCGCCCTCTGAGTGATACATGCAGTAAGTATTATAGGCTGTTAATGTTCAAAATACCAGATTCTATAACTTTCTAATCCTAAAACATAACCAATACATCCCATTTTTGACCTGAGTGTTCATTCACAGTTTGCTTATAGTAGTTTAAGAGAAATGGAAGTTTGTACATTGATTTATCAGTGGCAAAAATAAACCAAGTATACTCACTAAACTGGACAAACTAGCTTAAAGACTGCTGTTGTGTAACATCAGCTTGTTGTGGAATACTTGAGAGCAAGCCTAAATTCTGGCATAGTGAAGTTAAATGGTATAAGCTACTAGCCTAGTCCTCCCCCCCCCCCCCAAGAAAGAAAATTGTTTGGCAAGATCAGTGACACAGGCAACTTAGATCTCAGAGTTGTATGTTTAATCCAAAACTAAGAAGGACGTTTCCCAGTGTTTTAAAGGCCATAATAATAGAGAGCAAAAAGTATTGCATTGCCCTTCTAAAAACACTGTTAGCTGCTTTGAAAAAGTACTAGATAACTTGTAAAACCCACTTATTATGGAAGCAGGAATAATTTCAGCCCATTTTTCTTAGTGAGGTTGTTAACTCTTTAACAGTATTCCTACATTTCACTTGTTCAAAAGATTTCTTCGTGCATTTAAAAAACTCTCAGAAAGTTCAAAATCTTGGCTGAAGGAATAAAATGTAACTGAGAATATAAAATGTAAAAATAAACAAAAAAAAGATGTTTGGAATACTGTATTTAAATAAAAAGTATTCCAAGTTTTTAAATGTATATATATATATATATATTTGAAGTACTGCCAGATGCTGTGGGTTATCTGGCAAAAACTTGCCTTTTCTGGTTCAGACTATGCCGGATGTTGTAATTAACTGTGGATTGAAAGGAAAATACAGCACATTGGACGTGAGAACTCACATTTTGGTGTGAGTTCCTCACAACAGAAACTTATGTAATATGAGGTAAAGCTTGTGTATAGTGATATCCTTAGTTACACAGCCATTAGTTTAGTGGCCACCGAGACTGCCTCCAGACAGGGTGTAAAACCTGGTTATATACTGGGACAGTGTTGAGATTACCAGTTGTATCCATGGCAGTTGGAACATAGCCCTTAGATGCTGAAATAACATCCTGTGGTATCATTTCACTGTGGCAATATTTGACTTACCTGTCTTGATGCTGCTGCTAGGAGCTGCTCTCTTGGAGAAGACTACTGCTCCACCCAAGCTGCTGACTTATGACACATTTTGTGGTAGTGAACTCCACACTGTAAATCACAAGTTGTATGACTATTTTGTTTGCCATTATTATTCCAAGACTCAAATTAATTGAGTTACACATTATAATATTTTGAGAAAAGGAGAAAAAATTATCATCTTTGACCATAATATCCAGAATTCTGTATTTCTTATTTTAAAAAATTGTAATACAAACCAAAATTTTCAGTTGCAAGGTGCGCAATTTGCAGAAAGGGATGTTCTTGCCCTTTCTTCTGGCTCTCAAACCATAAGCAGTCCTGTAGGCTTATGAGAACTACCAGTCTGTTTGAGGCACAGGACCACTAGGTGCTTGACCTAGCAAGTCTGGGCCCTCCTCAGCATCTAGCCTGAGCATCATGAAGTCTGCACAAGTGTAATTCCACTCTGCCTTTAAATGCAGAAGTCATGGTAGCATCTGCAGGGTTGAATGAGAAAGTAAGTTCACAGGAGATTTTCATGGCACTCTCCTGCTGCATAATCACTTGTATGTCAAGGGAGCCTGGGCATTTGACATGGTATGTGGTTTACAATTTGCAGTCTTTCCCATGTCTTCTGCAAAAAGGCAGTTAAGTTTTTTTTTTTTACTTTAATACACTTGAGTATTCATGCTAAAAAAGAGAGAGACAGGGCTTGAGTCAAAGCTAAATGAATCATGTTGAGAAGGGACATTTATCCCTCCCATACTCATAGAGATGGAGTCTTCCCATCTACCCTGGATGGAGCATCCATTCCAAGGGCTTTCCCTGTTTGTAAGCAAGGGAAAGGAGGTGTGTGAATGGAAAGTCCACAAATAAAATGGATAGAAATGAAAAGGTGTGAGCAGTCAGACCTGAAGATGGACTGAAGAAGGTTTAAAATGAAGCTATAACTATGGCACAGTTCTGGAGAGAGTAAGGGACTCTCCAAACTGTGAGGGGCAACACTAATTTTTTCCCCAAAGATTTCCAGCAAAGGGAGCATCACATCTTTTTGCAAGCCTGGAATATAACATGGCTTGTTCTGGCACAGGGAGGAAAATACTGATCTTTTAAAGAAAGTCCTACTTCTCCTTAAATCCAGTCTTTCAGAGAATAAGCTGGCAGGGGGGCAAGATATGGTACCAATATATGGTACCAGCCTCCTTACGACTGGATGCTGGTGCATTTTTTAGACATCAGAAGGTTCCCTCAGTTTCTTTAGTATTTAAGGTAACGTAAGCCAATTGATGCTTTGTTCACTTTCCAAAGCCACCCTTGGAACTTGGCCATTTGTACTAACTGTCATTAGTAGTTGGCTCAGTCCAATTCATCCAGATTAGATCTGAACCTGACTGGTACTAGATTGGATACAAGCCAACCAAAAGTATGAAGAATTATCACATTTTTCATGCAATAGCTGGTAGGCATGGTATCAGCTGTTGCCTGGTGAGTAACCTGGCCTTTATTGCCTCTTCTTCTCTGGGTGATCATCCAGAGAACTGAGGAACCTTGCTCAGATCCTAAGTGAACCAAGCTGCCACCCTGACCCCCCTTCCCCCAATATAAGCAGTTGCCCAAGCCGAGCCTGCGTCTACTGACTACAAGGTGATTTCTACCCTTCAAAATAAAGATGATATTGACAAGATCTGTTCACAGTTCTAAGTATCAACAGGGTTTGTCTAGAGGTTTGTGCAGAGCCTGCTGCCTGTAGGATCATTTGATAAAAAACAAATATAAACCCAATGTAAGAAAGAGAAGAATAAAATATATCTTTATGTTCAATGTAGGTAGACCAGCCTTCATAGATGAGAGCTGCCTGGCACAGAGAAAAATGCATCAAACATCTGTTTGATTCAGCCCTTATTCTCATCCATTATCATAATGATCCTCTCTGCACTGGGTCTTATTTTGGATTATATCCCCAAACAGGGACTTGTTATCAGCATGCAGGTGAAGACTATGGCAGGTCAAAGGTGGGCCATGCAATAACCTGCACTAGCATGCTGATGGCAGGTTCCTATCCCCACATATAATACAGAATACAGCCTAGTGCAGGAAGGGCCAATATTTCACAGGCTGCATCCAGACATCCCTAACATATTCTGCTATATTTGGATCTTCCAGAATATCTAAATATAGCAGCATAAGTAAGTGGCATCTGGATGCAACTTTATATTTACAAATATCATCTAAGAAATAACTTTAGATAATTATGCTCAGAGGATTGTACATTTTTTGATGAGTGCATATTATAAAATCTGTTTTCCCCTGTAGAAACAAGAGCAAATTATAGCTTTTCACTATGATTTGTTTTATCCAATAGAATAGCTAATTCCCCATAAGAATTGCCCCTCCAGTTACTGTGTATCTGTTTCCAGAACAGTTAGTTGATCTGCTAGCAAGCTAGCAGACAGTTTGGCCATTAAAGCTGCATTACCTTTGCTACAGACAACATTTGTACCAAAGTATTTATTGGTTTGAAGGGCAGTGAAAATGCTGCTTCCTGAAGAATACTGGTAATGCACTGTCTTGATTATTTCAAGAAGTCATGAACTTCTCTGGAAAGTTTGCAACTTTCTCTGAGCGGAGGCCATTCCAGAGAAAAGGAGTATTCACCATTATGTACATATATAGCATAGAGGTTAAGACTTCATGTGGCAATTTAGTGTCTAGACAGCTTTTTGGATATAAAGTACAAACCCGCACACTGGTTATATAGTAGTTTCTTTGAAATGAGGGGCCATCTAGATGGACATGGAAAGGTTGCACTGTCAAAAAAAAGGTGCACTTTTCTCTTTCTCTCCCCAAGTATTCCATGAGACAACTGAATGTCAATCTCATGCCTGCAGTCAGTTTTACAGAATCATAGTGGAGATGTGCACAAACTGAATTTGCGTGTTTCGTTCACCATCGAGTGGAACATCCATTTGTTTGATACATCAACAATCCGTTTAATTGAATATCTGGTTGAAGTGATTGAAACATTCTTTTTTCATTAAAACATTTTTCAAGGCAAAAACACAGGGAATGTGTACAGTTCAAAAATGCCACGTTCATAAATGGGAAGCTGGTTTAGTTTGATCAAAATTCTTGGATATTCGACAAGCAGATGTTTGGTTTGATGCAAATATCTGCAAATACAATCATTCGATTGAAAATTTGAACATGAACTAAACTTCATACATCACTTTGTTTTAGAGCCAGCTTGCCTTTAGTAGATGAAACTGAGGACAGCAATCTGCCTTAGTTAATTCTTACTGATTTAGTAAGAAATTACTGCTTACTCCTCTCTCCTATGAGTAAAACTAGTACAAATGAATTTATTGTGATAATTTGTTTGGTTTGGCTTCCAGGAGGAAAAGAACTAGGGTGGAAAAAGGACCCTCTTTGATTTCACTTGGGGTGTTTTTCCACTAGCACTAAGTACACATTAGGGACCCATTAGGCTCAGAGCAGGAAGACCCCATTTCCACTGCAGACCCTGTTACAGCCACATTTGTTTCCACCTGTTCTAGGGAAATCCAGATCATATGGGTCCTTCAGGACCTATAATCCGGATTTCCTGTAGACCCCATTAAAGGGGACTGCAATGGGGTCTTCAGGCATCAAATCTGGATTATATGGAACCAGTTTCCACCACAATTGGGGCAACGGGATCTAAGGGGGCACACCCGGGGGGGGGGGTGCCCTGAAACCCAAAGCTCCGAAGCCTGTGCACAATCTCTGAAGCTGGCTCCAAAGCTGGCTCTAAAGAATAGAACAGACTTCAAAGAGGACCCCCTCAAGACCAATACCATTCCTATAGACCTTTGTCAAAGGCTCCGGAGGATCTTTGGAGTTTGCAGCAAATCTACCATCAGAACCTTTGGAACCAGTTCTGATACAAGCTTCAGAACTGGCACAGTAGCTGGGCCTTGTTTCAGTTCAAAAGGAGGGATCCAGTCACAGCTGGGATGAATTCTTTAGCCCAGAGCAGAGTTTGATGCTGTGATCTGGACTACATAAAGTTGCCACAAAATGGAGTAAATAAATCTTCACGTATGTGGAGTGTTTAGAGTAGGATTCTCTTATGCACAATTTATTTTAGCTGAAACTCCATCAAAGGCAAATATCCAATACTAGATGAAAAGAAACTATACTTTGTTCTGAAAATTATATGTTTGTCAAATTACCTGAATTTTTTTTTTAAAAAAAAATGGTATTTATACTCTTATCAGTGAATCGGGAGCATTTATTCTAATTAATCCCTGTTTCTTTGAGATTCATTATAAAAAGTTCAGCACGTTGTATTTTAGTTCATATATGGAAGAGCACCTTGGGTTATGAAGATTTTATGGGCTCAGCTTATTCATAAATTTAAATATATGTAAGTCTAGGAATTCCCTTCTTTCTCATAAGGTTTATGTGCTTCTTCAAATCCCTCTGTCTTTGATCAAGGAGGGCCCAGTGCTTACGGCTTTCTTGGTTCTTTCAAGGATAACATATTCTGTTAGAACTAGTGTCATGCAGAGAAATGACTTGTGTCACCCTGCTGGGGCAGTCATTTCTTGCAGGGTTGTGACAAGGATTCCACAGAAAACATCCTAATTACTCCTAGGATATCTATCAGGTAAGGCCATGTCTTCACGGCAACCTTATCTCGGATTCAAAACATTTTCAGTCCTCGGAGTCCGCATGGCAGTTTGGCTTAACACCCTTTCCCCGTGTTAAACCACCCCAGAGCGTGGTGAATCTCAATCCTGATTTCAACAGGTCTCACTCCGGATCGTGCACTTGAAACGTTTTACATTTTTTACTGTGTGGACAATACCGTTTTAAGGGATGAGAATCCATGTTTAGGGTTTCCCTTTCCCAATAGCTTGCTTCCAAAGACAGTGATTTCAGTGTAAAAATCCACTTACCCTGTAGCGATGGAACCACTTCACACCTTGATGGTTGGAATAACAATGTTGCAATTTTGCACAATTCTAGCTCTTTGGAGTTCTGACTTTAGAAAGGGAAAGGGAGGAAATGTGAATGTTTAAAGCAAAGGGGCTTTAGTTGCCGCTGCTGCTGTGTGCCCTGAGCAAAGGGGAGAGGAGGGGAAAGAATTGCTGGCTGGCTGCCCGCTGCCATTTTTCCTCCATCCATGGAAGCGGCAGCCACCCAGTTAGGCTCCGTGAAGGGGTCCCTTATGGGTGGCGCGTCCATGCCAGGAGGAAGAGGGCAGGGCAGCCCCGAAAAGCGGCTTTTTAAAAGTAGCCACTTGAGTCCCCCCTTGAGTCACATACACCACGTACAATCCTCAGAATCCGGATCGAACGCGATTAAGTTAAAAGTAATGGGAACAGGCAAATTCGCATTTGCATCCGGTTCTATTATTTCGGTTTAGGGAAAGCAAAATAAGCTTGCTGTGGGGATTCACCCTAAGAGTATTACATTTGGCATGTAGGTTGCTTGGCTGTCATCAATATAGTCTGTGTAGCTTTGTAACCCAGCTGAATGAAAGTATATCTGTATTTTTTGTATGCAGCTTTTAAAAAAATATTATTATAGTGCCATTTTACAGTTTTAAGACCCCTCCTCCTCTGGGAGAAATCTTTGCAGAAATAATATCAATACCATATATGTTTTGCCTGCAGAGTTTGAAAACAAGTGAGACACAAAACATGTCGATTGTCTACAACTTGCGTAGTTTTTCACCTTTACGTATGAGGGTTAAAGATTGTTGTAATTCTTTCAGAACAGCTGATAAAGCATTCAGCCTGCAGTATAGCACAGTCTGGAGAGTTTGCGTTTCAGGTTTTTCTTCTGCCACATATTTACAAGCTGACTTTAAATAATCCCAGTGCTATTGTGTTGAGGCCTGTTCTCCCTGGGCTGCATGGCTTGGAATTCACATGTAGATTTTCTGCAGTGAAGGGTAGTGGCACTTTGGGATTTGGTAGGAACTTTGGAGTCTAGCAATGTGTGCTCTTTGTTGACCTGGGAGATGCTGTTAATGTGGAATGCAGGAGTGAGGTGGCTAAATGCAAACTGCCTAACATGAACATATCATTACACGTTGCTCAAGAAAGTCAACTCTCCATCAGATCAGATTTTGCTACCAGTATACGAAGAGCAAAGTAACTTGGGAGCAGAATGAAAAATGTACTGTATGGTTCTGTCTATGCACTGATATGCATAGCTAAGGCTTTCCAGGTTACACTGCCATTTGTAGAGACCCACCAACCAGCAGAAAAATATTTCTCCTGTAGCATGCAGTTACTCCATGTTTTCACTGCCTGTTTAGAACCTGCACTCCAAGTCATTTACTGGGTTGTTTTTATGATGGTATTAATCTGCTTTCAGTGTGTTGATTTTCTACATTTTGAAATATTGTTTCTTTTTATTTGGGGTTGAGCTGTGGTGGTGATGGTGGTGATAAATAGTAATAATTAATGGTCCTGTTCTCCATGAATTTGTCTGTAACACTTTTAAGATAGTCATGTGGAGTAGATTAGGACCTGATTTAAACCATGGGACAGGGGTACTGGGGGGCAGATAAAAGTCTTGGGGCATTCTTCCCTTTCATCATGATGAGCTGAACTGCTGAGCCAGCTGTTCAATAGCCTGCCAGGGATAAGTCACACTAAGCTTACCATTTCTGCTTCTTAGCATAACATGAAACTAAAAGAGTCGGAAGCAGCAGTTCCAAGGGACTGAAATGACTGCCACACATGCTTATGTTAAGAGCCTTGTCGTGAGCTCCCTCAAACATTTTCTTAGTAGCCGTGAAAAATGCTGAGTCAATACATTTGATAAGTTCAATATATCTTCCAAAGCTTGGGGACAACAAATCTAAAAACCATTTTATTCTAGAGAAGAACCACTGACTTCAGTTGTCTAGCCCTAAAACTAGTTCTTAGAGGAAGACAGCAAATAAATATCTCTGAATGAAACTTTAAAATGTCTGATCTGCTTTAAGTGATCAATAACGCAACAACTGTTTTCTATTCAAGTGGAATTAGTGCACAGCCCAGAGCAGAATATGCTTTCTGGGTATTTTTCAAGATCTATTCTAGCATCTAGTTTGACTCCATTTTTAAAGAAAGTATCATTCCCCTCAATAAACCTGTGAGCCTATTCCAGGATAAATCATAAAATAGAAGTTCTTTTGCATTCTTCATACGTGGCGAGGTCTACCTCATTTTGATGATAGCCGTCATCATTCATTTGAAAAGCAACAGCCATGATTGCTAAGCCTCATTATTTTCAATGAGGCCTGACAGTTTCAGAGTTAAGCAGAAGACAGCAACTTTCATCCAATGGGTATTTCTTTTCAAGCATGGGTGACTCGTCATTTACTTGTCAACTGTGGTGTTCTTCTGACTTTGGTTGTTCACATCTTCTGATATATATTTACTGTTGAAGGGTTTTAAATAAGCCTTTCAATTGTTATATTCCCCAGCTCTCACCATTGTATTAGCAGTGTAGTCTGAATGGTATTTGAATGTATTAATATAAGTACATAGGCTTTCAGCTTTTCCAAAAGAGAACCAAATGAAAGCAAGATAAGAATTGGACTGGTGTGCTGTGACTGTCCCAAAAGAACTGAGAGGCAAATATAGCAATATAGCAATAGCAACTGGGAATGGATTTACAAAGTTGGTTCTCCTAACTAGTTCTAAATAATTTCTTCTTTTTTTCAGAATAAAATTTTGGAGCACGTTTAGCACTTATGGTTGCATCCCACATAAATTTTTAAAAAGGGGAGACTGAAAAGCAGCATAGAGGTGGCAGCATCTACATGCTTGTGCCTTAATCCACATTAAAGGCCAGAAAATGCACTTCCAAAATGCATTCACTGGCCTTTAATGTGGGCACTAAAAGTGGGATGACAACACACTAGTGTCCACATGCTACTGCCTCTAAGACATTTCTGCACTTACTTCTGCTCTTGGTCCTCTTCAGGGTCTCCTCAGTCCACCCATTAGTGCAGATCAGTGAGGTCACGTTCACTGCTGATATACTCCATCCACATCAAAATCGGGCAGGGGGGCTGAATTAGGTTACCTATAGTCCTCAACATTGAGGACTATCGGAGTACCAGCACCACCTAGTCCAGAACAAGAGATGTGCCGAAGGCACACGTCCATTTTGTGGACTACTGGGAAATCCATTTTAGTGGTGCAGTAAAGCACACTACTAAAATAGTTTCTCCAGAGGCTCCAAGGCTAGGAACATCCATTCCTGGCCCTTGGAACCCTCCTGTGAGCTTTGGGGCTGGTATGGAGGCATTAACATGCGCATAGCACTGTTCCAGACTATGCTGTGCTGTGATCTGAACCAGTGGGTAGATCACAGCACAGGAAGGGCAGAAAGGTCCTAAGCTACTTTTGAGCTGCCTTTCTAAAGTGCGCAGATTCACCCTTTCTCTCTAATTTCCTTTTTTAGCACATGCAGTTCCTGTAACTTAAGGAACTGTTATTTATTGTTAGGGTAATCTTTTTTTACTCTGTGAAGTTTATTGCAAAAAAGGTTTAAAATCAGCTGATAAAATCTTCCTCTAACTTGTGCTTCCCACCAGGTTTCTAAAGAAGCTTGCAAGCAGGGTTCTAGTTCTCTGTTTAGAAAGTGCTCTTGATTTTCAGGACAGGGTTTTTGGGAAGTACACAGAGCGCATTGCTTAGAGTTTACACATCCATTGAATATTTCTCATTTGAAAATAATTCTACATACATGCAAAATCTGCAACTTGAATAATGATGGAATTGGGGGAAGATGGGACATCTTGCCCAAAGAAGATATTTTTAAATGTTTCACCTAATTGATGTGTTTAAAATCCCACAGCCCTTTTAAAAATCAATGTATAAGCTGAGTGTCAAAAGCAAACTGAGCTCAGACTACACTTGCATGTGGTTAAAAGGGTGACCAGACGTGATCTGGGGTCAAAGCAGGTAAATGACTGTGTTCTGATGGTGGGCACCCCAAGATCCAAAAGCAGCACCCCAATTAAAGAGTGGGACATTCCATTCTCAGGTCACCCCTTTTGAAAAATTTAAGAACATAAGAGGAGCCCTGTTGGGATGGGCCATAACTCATCTAGTCCAGCATCCAGTCGCACACAGTGGCCCACCAAATGCTCATGGGCATCTCAAGCAGAGACAAGGACAAACCTTCTCCTGCTCTCAAGTCCCAGCAGAGGGCCTTAGAAGCGCCCCGGTTCCTCCCCACCCCCAGTGGCCCACTAATTGCTTGGGCTGACCTTTAGTCCACCCCCATGCCAGCCCCAAAACATTGGCCCACACTTCTAGTTTGTGGCCATAGCCCAAGCAGCATTTTGGCTCTCACAATAGCTTTCCAGCCACAGACTTGTTTCAGCAACCAGAAAGACACCTCCAGAGGTGCAGCCACCTGGTCAGGTATTTTAAACCTGCACAGTGAAATTGCTGCACTGTTGGCAATGAGCTGCCCAATTCACAGCTTTTGTGGAAGAAGTACTAACTGAGAGATATCGTGAACTGCATGAAAAGGAATTTTAAAAATTAAAATTAAGAAATTCACTGTTACATTAAGCAACATTAAGGTATTGTTCTATTATGAATTCAGGAATTGTGGATCAGAATGGCTATATATAACTCAAATATACATGAAGGAGAAAAGCTGTTCTGTAGCATCCTATTTGATTGATCTACAATAGGATCCTTCCCACCCGAGCCCACAGAGCAAGGATTTATTTCCTTTGAAACAGCCCAGGTGGTAGAGTTAACAATCATCTAGTACTTACTGTTATCCAACACAATAGTGATAAAAGATAATAGCATTCCCTGATCAATGTGTAAACAGTAATTAAAGCTATTTTGGACTGGCAAATATGAGGTATTATAAAATTATGTAGTCATAAAGACTAACACAGCAATTTATCCAATGATTGCTTCCTTTTTTCTTTTTCTTTTAAAACCCTTTATACCACTTCCTATTCTAAAATCTCAGGGAAGTTCACAATATAAGCAGATGAAAGCAACCAGTGTATTTAAAAACAAAATTTGAAACATTGGATGGATAAGGAGAAACCATACAAATTCATGTGGGAAAGACATGAACTTTGGAGCTTGCAAGTAGTGTACTTCATGAGAAACAGATAGCATTTGATATTCATTCATTCATTCAGTTCCCAGGACAGGCCACAACAGTCAGTAAAAACAACCATTCCAATAAAACAGTATTAAATATGCTTAAGAGATGATGCTTTGATGACCAATATATACTTTGGTCCATGAAACCTCATACTATAATAAATTTATTAGTCTTGAAGATGCTGCAAGATACTTTCTGGACTGTACTGCAGAAAACTTAACATGACTACTTTTTGAAGGCAAACGTTTGAATGACACTTAGGGAGTCCCATATTTTGTTTATTCTGCTTCCACCTGTAAGTGGCAGCTTATTCTTAGTAGCCATTAGCATATTACTTTCATGAAGCTTACTGATTATCTCCACTTGTTGTCTTGCTCACTTTCACTTGCTCTTTTCTATCCGACTCTCCGCACTGTAGCCCAAAATCTCAGGGTGGGTTACAATTTAAAGCTGTCTCCAGATGATATAAACAAGATATAAACAAGAATCTGGCATTGTCTCATGCTGCAAACCCTAGCTGGGAACTAGCCAAGTGTCTACTCCCTTCGTTTTGTTTCCCTCTCTGCCCCTGCCACTCCACCTTTCTTGTCTGGATCCCTGAAGTCCTCACCAAGTACGCACCTTGACAGATGTGCAGGTAAGCAAAGCTATCATGGGAAGCCTGGAGACACTGCAGGATTCCCTGTAATAGCTATGCGACATATTTTCTGCATATTGCAACCAAAATTACCTTTAGAAGACCACAGGGATGTCTGGCAAACCCAGTGCAGCATCAGATGGTCTCTTTGTTTATTTTTTCATCTATGCTGTGGTCACACTTTCACTTTAAACCTTCTTCCGTTAAAGTCCACAAATAAAATGGATAGGACTGAAAAGGTATGAGCAGTCAGACCTGAAGATGGACTGAAGAAGGTTTAAAGTGAAGGTGTGACCACAGCCCTAGAGGTAGCCATAAATTCTTATTAGAACAGTAAAATATGTTTTCAACGAAGAGGGAGAGAGCATCATTCTTTAGCCAAATGATGGATCAAGGCACCGGTCTGTTTGAGACCCTGGATCAGGATGAATGTCTTCAGAGTCATGTAACATAGACAAACAGGCAATAGAACCAACCCTTTCTGTTATTTCCTGTTTTTTTTTTTTTCTGAAAGCCTTCATGCCTTTTGCTCATCCCCCTCCTTCCTACGGTTGTTTTTGGATGCTAGATTCCTAATCTAGTTTCAGGGATAAAGTTTTCTGAATAGTGCAATAAAAACTGAAGTTGGAAAGAGCCTAGAGTTTCAATACCTGTTGTGATCTCTGGCATTATCAGTTCTTTTAGCTCATATCACTAAAACCAAAAAGTACATATATCTGTAGAGCTTCTAGAATTTACTAACTTTAGTGGGACATGGCCTCTTCTTCCTTGATCAAAACAAATTATTTGTACTTAACAATTCTTCAACTTGCACATGTGATGAATCTTGTTTCCTTTCTCATTCTGTGTCAAGTGTTCATAACTTTATTGAAGGAGATTTATCTGAACATCCAGAAATAGTAGTAATCAGTGGTGGTGGTGGTGGCAGCGGTGGTGGTGGTGGCGGCGGTGGTGGCGGTGGTGGTGATCGGCACACTGGGTGCTATTACAAAAGACCTTGTAAGGCACTTAAAACAATTCAGCATTGACCAGATTACCATCTATCAACTGCAAAAGGCCACCCTGCTGGGCTTTGCATGAATTATCTACTGATACATAATGTCATCTTAGGGACTTGAGAAAATCCCAATGCATTATGAATTATCAAAGTCGACATATGATCTGATGTCATGTTGTTTGTGTTTCTGTCAATAATAAGAATAATGACTCTGGCTATAGTTTCCTCCTTTCTAAGATGACTTTTGCAAGTGTTATTTTACACCAACACTTAAATGGGACACTATAAATAAGCCATGTGCCCTCATTTCTGGCTAAGGTCAAAACAAGTGAAGGAATATTTTAATTGGAGAAATAGAATTGGATGTGGGACCAAAGATCATCATAACCCCCCCCTCCCCACACAAAGTGACTGGTGCTGCATGTGAGAAGCTTCACACACAAACCTGAGAGAGATGCAGTCCTCAAACAGTGTATTTACCACGAAGTAGGAGATGAGTTAACACTCTCTTCTTGGCTGTGAGGGGGCTGGGCTGTAGGTTAAAAGTTCTTCTCAAATTGTCTGAGTTCTGCCTTGGGAGCCTGTCTGTGTTACAGTAATGCTTTGTTCCCTAGCATGACCACCCCTGGGACATATTGGTCTAGGGCAAACACTGTCTCTTTCAGTCAGGACATTCCTAATATTAGTTTCCTTTTCTTCTCTCCCTTCCCCCATTCCAGGTTGCAAAGGCTGGTGGATGTCCTGAGGAAGAAGCTTGGAGCGGGGACCATTAGGACGGTGATCTGACAGAAAACTCCCGTCTAACGAAGCGTTCACATCTGGTGACCAGGCTGCTTCATTCAGCACTGTGTAAACATTGGAGCCTTAACTTAGCAAACAGTTGTTAGAAGTGGGACACTCCAACGACATTCCAAGCTGAGATAAAATCAAATCATAAATGTTTAACCACTTGGCTGCTGAGTTCTGTGATTTATCCGAAGGTATCCTTATGGACATTTATTTGCTTTTGTAGCAGATCTATTTTGGAACAGCTAGGCAGCTTTTGGAAAGAGTTATATACACATGCACAAACACACATATACAGAGCGATATATACATACTCAGTCTATGGACAATCATCTCTTGCAGAGTACAGTCTTTTGCAAGATGTAGCTTAATCAGATCTTCTTGTCTTCTCTGCCTAATTTAACATGCAAAATCTTGCAGAGTATTCTTGAACTCTAAATCCACTGGGTTGAATATGAATATTTAACAGTGAAATTGGATGCTTGGTTTCTTAGGAATTACCCTGCTAAGTTTGGTGGAACACCTGGGTAAAGGTGCACATATTATGTTCAGATTCCAAGTGTAAGGAACTCAAGACAGAAGCCCAAGGTCAGAAATTATCTGTGGCCAATATTTTGTGAAATGCTGTATTTTCTCTTCTGGTAAATTTATTTTCTTTTAGTACTGTACTGGTTAAAGAATATTATCTTTATGTCAGATGAACTGAAAGGGAAGTGTACATACATTTTTCACACACAAAAAATTAATGAAAACCTAATACATGATAAGGAATCACAGCTATTTCCTATTACAGTAACAGATTGCTTATCTTCATGTCTTAATTGTTCACAGTGTGAGGGCTGGAGGGCCCTATCTCAAGTTGTCCTGCAGCACACTGGATCTCTGTGTTTCATCTATTCCATTTAAAATAGTCCTTGTTATTATGAACCCTCTCAGTGAAAGCAAACAAATTGGCAATATGATTAACCTCCAGTAAGAAAAGGACGTCCATGCCCATTTCCCTTCATCTGGAATTGCCTGAGCAATTTCTTCTGCCAAGTTCCCCTTGATTATTGTTTGACTCATTCAGTGAAAAAAAGATTTTAATGGAAAAATTCAAGTTGAGAAAGAAATAAATCCCATATTATGCATGTTTGCTTTGCATCGACGATCCCTTTTTTCGTACTTGCTAATTTCATTTCTCCTTTAAAACGTAGTTTCTCTGTGTGTGGCACATGTCTGTGCAAACACACACACACACACACAGTAAGAGAGGTGGCATCCACACAGGTGATATATGTATCCCTTTGGGGGCTGAACCATTTCTAACTAGAACCAGTTTGACATGTCCTTATTTGGTGGCATCGGGCCCATCAAGGGCATTGGGGTGGGGCACTTCTCACCTCTGTTTTTGGAGCTTTACAGGTCAGCCTCAGAGACGAGGGGTCAGTTCAGAAGGAAAGATATCTCCTTGAATTGCATTCTGGAACGTGGCCTAGAAGAAGGCCAATTCTAGATTGACTGCAAAAATATCCCCAGCTGACAGCTTCAGAGGCCAAGAACTTTCATTTCAGGCCTCTGAAGTTAGGCCAGAACTGGCAGCTGTCATGCAGACAGCTGCCCTTGCCGTCACCATCACCTGGTCCAAATCAGAGTGGAACACAAAATGTCATAGTCTAGCTGTGGACTAACCCTGGCTGTCCTATTAGAACAAGGGTTGTGAAGCCTTTCTGTATTAGTAGAAACCTGTCTTTTCCAGTTTGATTTAGGACCTTCCTTCTGGTTCCAGCTAACCTCTGGTTGCAGCTTACAGTTCAGGCAGCACAGTAGCCTGGAGCTGGGCCAACGTCTCTTGATTTGTTTGGGGAATACAGCATATCTTCTAATTTATACACTGGTCATGATTATTCTTCCCCCTGCCTAGGATTCAAAGTTCTCTTTCCCCTCCACTGGATAAGATAAATTTAATTACAACCATAAGTAGTGTTTCTGTTGCTTTACTGCTACATGGAGATTCTGTGTATTTTTCTGCAGGATTGCACAGTGAGTTGTGAGCTAACCATGGGTCCATGTCATGGTAAAATATGTAAATAGCCTTACATTGCCTCAGAATAAGAACACGATTAAAGCTTTTCAACATTGTAATTAGATTTATGGTAAGCCTTCCCTAAGCCCTCACTAATTAACTATACTGCAACAAGTCAACCTGAATAAAAAAAGAACTGAGGACCTTTAGTCATCTAGACATGTCTTCATCCAGCCCCAAATCATAACCTCTCTAGGGTAGAATTCATGTCCTCAGATCTCCCATCCTCATATATGCTCACCTTTTCCAAGAAGAGTGGTAGGAGGGTCTTCTATCCCAATACTTTTTTCACTCCTCCTAAGCTTAAAGGTAGAGTTATCAGGGTATTGGCTGAGAAATGGCTAATGCATGCTGCTTTTCATGCAAAGCATAAAGCATCTTAGAAGCACTCTAGAGATCATGGTGTATGGTCTTCATATTCTCATCTCACCTCTAATCCACCTTTCTAGCCTAGAATGGCCATGGGAAGGGGCAGACCAGTATGTGAATAATCCCACCTGTGAACTGTCTAGAAGCTGTCTCTAAGGCAGTGTTCACATGCAGCAAAAAAAATAGCTCCAAAAGGACATTAACAGAAGGTAACTTGTGGCCTTTGTGTTCTCA
The DNA here is from genome assembly GCA_023333525.1 of Aspidoscelis tigris stejnegeri. NCBI lineage: Eukaryota > Metazoa > Chordata > Lepidosauria > Squamata > Teiidae > Aspidoscelis > Aspidoscelis tigris. The sequence continues at coordinate 79,402,341 of JALMGA010000003.1, forward strand.
TCGTATCTCTAATCCATTTTTTCTAGCCTAGAGTGTTGCTTAATGAGTGGGAGATGTATAGTCCACATCTTCATAAGTGTTTTTCCTTCCTTTCACTCCTTCCCTCAGAATTCTACTGGCCAACCACTAGGGAAGCATCAGTCTCAGCGCACCCAGATGGCCACACATCTCTTCTCTTGGGCCATTCTCTGTGGGATGCTATGTGACTCAGTCAGTGCAGACTATGCAGACCCTTCCTGCTGTCTCATTCCTCTGCATTTCCAAGTGTCTTCTTGGTGAATCCCGAGCACCAAAGGCAGGTACAACAGTGGCAGCTCTCTGATTAATATCCTTAATCAAAGTAAACACTTCAGGAATCTAGAAACAGGTATGGCATCAGAGCATGTCAGGCAACTTTCCTCATCAACAGTGGGAATGCTCATCACACTGTCCATCCTTGAGTCCTCTGGTAATGCAGCAACTGGATAACTCCACCTTCAGATATAATGAAAGCAAAAATAAAGCAATTATTTCTGCCCAGGGAAGCTTGGGACAGATTGGCAGTGTCAGTGCAGAAAGTGTTGATCTGGCTCACACCTCCCTATCATCCGGATCAATAGACCCAGTGAATTTGGATGTACTCATCTGGATCTATATCATGTAAGTGCAGAAACAGCCTAAGTCCAGTTATCTGCTTAGGTCCAAGTTAGTCCTTGTTACTTTGTGCCAATGTTACATGGAGGGATCAGGCTGCCTTGATCCAGAAACACATAACAAGCCCAAGAGAGCGAGTTTGAACCTTGTCTCCAGAGTGACTTCCAGAACACAGCTCTCAAGAAGCATCCACACAGCAAATGAAGCTCAGCTTTTTTCCAGGATAGGATAGAGTTCAGCTCCTCAAAGAAGAACGTAGTGATGGACTTTGAGGTAATCAAAGATTACCAAAGACTTGTAATGGATCAGTGTTTCTGCTCTTGCAGTGATGGTCAAGATGAAGCAAAGTTGATTCTGGAATGCTGAAGAGTACCAAAAGATGAGGAGGAGTTTGGTGGAGCCAAAAACAAATAGTGGACCCCAGGGTAAACTAGAGACACTGAGGGGGCAAGGAAACCTTATACTCAAAAACCTGCCCTCAGGACGGGTGGGAAACCAGCACTACAGAGTACTTGCCAATTTAACCTCACTCTTTTTCAGATGTATGTGCTTTGACTTTTCAGACCAGTGGTTGGACAGGCCAATTTCCCCGTACACATGTCCATATCATATTCCCTAACAAAGGGTTCATGTGCTATTGCTGAAAGTGGTCTCTTGCAGGCCTCAAGTCCAGAACGCAAGATTCTGATAAGATTGGTGTGCACTGCCTTAGGCTCATCAGTGAAAAGTTGGGATATAAGTACCACAAATAAATAAATATTAAACATAAAGTATGCATAAAGTCTCCTGTTTTAAGGCCCATTTCATTAATGAAGTCTTAAAGAAACCCTCAGTTCTTTCTAACTTCTTTTTATTTTACTGTGAAGTCCACTGGTAGTTTTCAGCAGTCTAGACTTTTCATTCTTCAGCTTTGTCGGAGCTGCACGTGTTCCATGAGGCTTTTAAACAAATAGTTGGAATGGTTGAATGATTTACACTGCCAGTGCCCAGCTAAATATGTAGTCTTTAGAAAAGATGTGGTTTATTTTGGCATGGTTTAAAAAACTCAAATATTTTAAACATTTGTTAAGTTCAAGCCTGCACATTTGAACTAGGAGTATACGTTCCAAAATTGAATCTCAGGTTACCTGTCTCTTATCCTTTTGTAGATTATAATCCTTTGATTAAAATGCTCTCTGAAAAGGTTTGTATTAAAAACAGTTCAGTGTGAAGCATTGTTGCAGCATAAATGAAGGCTTAAAATTAGCTGTAAAATCAGGGAGGGATTTCAAACTTTATACGGATTGTCCACATTGTTTTAAAATAAAGAGCTGTGTTGTGGTTGCAAAGCCCAAAGAATTTCTGTTTATCTTATGTGTTTAGCCTGATCTTGAACTCTCCCAACATTTATGGGTGATTCTGCACTGGATGGCATATAGCAGACCTGCACGTGTACCAAAAGGCTCCATTTCAGGTGCTGGGATAGTCTAAGGTAGACCCTGCCCAGCACAGTGTTGAAGGGAGGCTCCTAGTACATTTCCTGGTCCAGTAAACCAGGCAGCACAGAATCTCTCGAAGTCTTCTGATAGTAATTTAGGCCCTGCCCAAATGGGGGGAATGTAGTACTATTATGGCCCTGCTGTGGTGGGGTTGCCACATGAATCTGTAGCAACCCATCATAGCCCTGCCATATCCCCCCCCCTAAAAACTATTGCTGGATAATATAGCACTAGTCCTGGGTTTTCTAGCGATCCTCAGCTTTTGGATGGAGGCACCAATCTTGCTCCATCCACCATGCATGTGTGGAGGCCAAAACAGATGGTATGTATGCGTGGTGGTGGTGTGCAGTTCTGGGTGTCTGGTGCCAGGTGAATACCCAGATGTGTGCATCACTTTAAATGCACAAAGTGCCATGGTTGGCATTGTCTGATTAGGAGGCAATACTGGCATGGGAGCAATCCTTTGCATTTTCACTTCCTAACAGGTTATCTAGCTGCCATCTAAAGGTGACCTGAGGAGCAGGAGGATGGAAGCTGTAGTCCAACAACATGGAGAGAGATACAGTTTTGCCATCCTCAGTTTTTTAATGTTAGATCTGTCTTCAGGTGATAGATTGGTGAAAACATTAAAATAAAGGGAGAAAATGTCTGATTTAATTTATTTCTGCAGCATGTGATCCCTAACACAGACCCTCACAATTCAGCTATTGCAACATTGCTTAACTCAAGAAATATGAAAGCTACTTCAAACATCTAGATTCTTTGCAAACTTCTATAGGGATATTTTTATGGCATGATGCTCGGCTCCTAAATAGAATTTGCACACTTGAAGGTGTCATTGTGCAAGTGCAGGATTGTGCCCAGTTTTGTTTATTATGCCTTCACATTTCAGTTTGCTCTTTTTCTCTTCTTTTTCTTTTTGATCTCCTATGATCCCTGGGGAGTCAAGATTTGATGTTCATTCTACAGAGACATCAAAATAAATATCTTTCCTTCTTCAGGAAATTCCTAAATTTTACTCAAAGTTATAGCTCTTTCATCTGAAAGCTTTGTTATTGGAGTTATGGTACATTAACAACATTCTCTTTTTATTGCTATGTTCAGATAGACTGATTGGTGAACTATGACTAACTGCAATGGATTTCCTGACTTGGATCTACTGTGGGTTTTGTTTTGTTTTTAAAGTGGGGTGAAGTTGATACCTATCAAGAAATAAGAATATGCTGCTGTTTCCATTTTTTGATTCAATTCCAAAATCAGTTTACAAACACTGATTGGCAGGAGATCTGATTATAGGCAGTATATTTTTCAAGTTATTTGCCAGATAACAAGGAGCGTTGACCAACATTTTTGAAAGCAAAACAGCTGAAAGAGAATTCCAAAAATTGAGTTACATGATACAAAACGGTCTGGGAACTGCTGAAACATGTACGTCTGGAGGCCCATAGCTTTGTTCTCCACTATTTGACTTTCACAGATGTTGCTTTATTGTTTCACGAATTTCTTTAGGCAGCCTGATGGGTGTGTTCCCTCTTCACTATTTATAAAAAATTTAAGGCAATCGGCAAGCAGGATTTTGAGAATTTTCAATAGGCTGGAATCCTCTTCTCTCCCGCACAAAAACTAAAATAAAATAAAATTAGCACTTCTTAACAGGGTCATTAAGGTTACTTGGCAAGGGAACTTGGCTCTGCATCGCTCAGCAAATAAGCAGCCTGCGCTAGTATATGATGCTTCACAAACAGAAAAATGCTGTCATAATCAAGAGTAGCAACGTTTTGTCAGTTCTAGTAATGGCTCTGGCTGCATCCACATACATTTAAGGGGAAAAAAACAGCTCTAAAAGGAGCTTAGAGATGACAGCATGTGGATGCTAATGTTTCCATTTCACCTATAATCCATATTAAAGGCCAAAAAATGTACATCGTGAGTGTATTTTCTGGGTTTTATAGTGGATTAGAGGCACTAGCATGTGAATGCTACCACTCTCAAGCTGCTTTGAAGCCACATTTTTAAAACTGTGTGTTGATGCAGCCCTCCTCCACCTTCTCCCTCTGTCCCTTTCATGAACATAATGCACAAACTGTTGCATTTTGAAAATTCTGGCTGATTCTTACAGCGCAATATAATAACATTTAATGGACCGAGGTGTTCCTCCACCCAGAAGAAGTATGAACGAATCATGCCAGGCTGGCCCAGTCCAGCTGCTCATATCTACCACTATACACTTGGAGGATGCTCCCACACATGCTGAGCGACAGAAGTGTCTCCATGCAGCGCAGATACACCTTATGGGAGTGCCCCCCATCTTCATCTTTTCACCTAGTACAAAAAGGCCTAAAGTTTAGAACACCTGCAGATCATTAAGCAAAGAGGCCTTAAGTGAGGCCAGTTTCCATTACCCCCAGGCTGTGGTCACTCTTAAGGTTTAGTCCAGCTTCAGTCCACTTTCAGAGTAAGAGAATACACCAGCAAAGCAACAAGCTGTTTTCGTTAAGTGTTAAATAACTCAGAAAAATCACCTTTGGGATAGATAATGTGGAAAGAAAATTACTGTTCCTTTCCTGATGTCTTCTTTTGCTCTGAAGGTGGACTGAAGCTGGATTAAACTTTAGGTGGTGACCACAGCCTCAATGGAGGCGAGTTGCCCCAGGTGCCTTCACTATGTAATGGAGTGTAATTATAGCCTCTGTGCTTATGCACCAGTTGTTAGCTTTAATTTTTCAGCTCCGTACCTTTCTGCTTTAAACTTCTTGTATAATCTGTGTTGTTGGGGTACCACCAAGTCATGACTAGCTCCTCACATGGCCACCTTTATGCAGTATTCTTGGCAGATTTACAGAAGTGGTTTGCCATTACCTACTTTAGCTGGGGGCTAAATTTTTGACACATTGTTACTTAACCAATGGCAACTGGCAAAGGGGTTGTAATATACTGTACTTTGAGGGATGGTTTTTCAGCTCCAATGCTAAGACATCAGCCAAGTACAGCAAATGAAAACATCTGGTTGGCAGATATGAAGATATGCTGCTTAGCCAGATGAGCATTTTAATGGATCCAGCAGGATTTTTGGACTAGAATTCTGTTCATCTGGAATATTACCTAGTTCGGGTAGAAGTTGGATTACCAGGCGACCATATCAGGAGGTTAAACTAGGAGGGAGGCAAATCTCCTGCAATATGGACACTGAAATATCAATTAAATCAGTAAATAGCTGAATGAGTTTTGTGCACATTTTATTACTAACTTCCATTTATCTGACTAATGACTAATTGTTTTTGCTGATGTCCACAATATGTTTGCACTTGTGGCATCTAAGATGTCTTGCAGCAAAATGGTTTTGTTTTAGCTTGGTTGTGCTGTTGGTAAATGTTAGGTCAGTCCAAAGCAAGTCATCTATTACCCATGACCTGATTCCAACCAAATGACTGACCTGGTGTGCATTACAGAGAACTAGGTGGGTGAACTGGGAGGTCTTGTGCTTGACCAGATCTGCTCCCCCAAGTTACCTTCTGCAGCTCCAGCCTAGGCTAGTGGGGTGAGGTGGGGGAGCTGCCCTGCTCTGGTAACCTCCAGACTAGATTACTGTAATATGCCGTTTGTGGGGCTACCCTTGGAAATGGTCAAGAAGTTGAAACTGGTGCAGAATGCAGCAGCTCTACTGCTGACAGGAGTCTCTGGCCAGACTCACATCATGCCAGTCCTGAAGGATCTGCATTGTTATCTCTTCGCTACTGAGCCCAGTTCAAGGTGTTGACACTGACATATAAGGCCCTAAATGGCTTGGGCCCTTGGTATCTGAAGGAACTCCACCCATATAGAACTATCCATTCACTGAGATCTCAAGGATGGGGCTTTTTCTTGCTCCTTCTCTTTCAAAGGTGTGAGACATAGGGACGTGCAGGAGGGCCTTTTCTGTGGTGTCCCCTAGACTCTGGAACAGCCTCCTTCTTGAGCTTTGCCAGCACCTGCACTATATAGTTTTGGGAGCCTGATTAAAATATATATTTTCATCCAGGCCTTTGATGTTTAAATAGCTTCCTCTGAGTACTGTCCTGTTAGGGAGAGAGGGTGAGGGTGGGAAGGGGGGGTTACATTCTTAATCATGTTTTAATATTTGGTGAAAGGCGGGATATAAATTTCTTAAATAAGTAAATCATGAGCCTTTTTCTACTCACGTAATAAGGGGACGTGGAGGATGCTCTGACATGGAACATCTGCACTTCCATGACTCTGTGTGTGCTGGAGCACCCCTTATGTTGTATGGGTGTGGAGCGGTTATAAGCATACCTAAACTAGCAGCAGTCTTTCTGCTCTTCTTTGTAGAAGACATGCAGGGGAACAGGTGACCGGCAGCCCAGACACAATTACACACTGTGTTGCCAAGTCGCCTCAGCAATAGCGCCATGCAGGTGTGCTGATGCTATCACTAGTGCTCCAGACTGCAGCCGGCTCCACACAGGGTGGATGCCCAATGTGGGAATGTCCCTGGAGTTCCCCAGAACACCTAATCCATATAGCCTATTTGTTGAGTTTGGGTCACTTCCTTAAATCCTGTTTATGCACTCAGAGATCTGCGATTCACCAGTGCCTAACAGGAGTTTGGCCCTTTCTGCACTCTGCCTTATTCCAAATAATATCCCAGATTAGGGACCTACCATTTGCACGCTGGTGCAGACTGTGGCAGACCTTTCCTGGGGTTTACCATAATCTGCACCAGCATTGGAGTAGCAGGTCCCTAATCAGGATATAGTCTGGAAAAAAGACCAGTGCAGAAACGGCCTTTGCAGAGAGGTTTGGGGCTGCAGGTTCATTGGGCAGGAAAAGCACTTCAACTGATGCCAATTTCTCCTTGTTGTTGTTGTTTAAGTATGCAGGGTCTGATTAAGGTAAGGTGCCTCTACTGTGTAATGAAGATACATCCTCTGCCTGGTTTTAATACAAATTACTGCATTGAACAATTTCAATTTTGTTACTGTTTGTAAACATTTCTGACTTTTTAAATGAAGGTTGACATTAGAGTATGTCTAATAAAGAAATCTTAAGTTATTCCTTTGATGGATCTTAATTTCATTATCTATAGCCAACTGGTTGCTTCCAGTTTGCTCCTCCCAGCTGATGGCAAATAAAGGTAAGGGCTCTTCTCTTTTTCCTTAATCAAGTTATGCCTGCAATGTTCCAGTCATTAAGTGTCTGTCAAAAGAACACCTCTCATCAGGCAGAATATTGCTCATTTGAGACTTCACCCATAGGAGCCCTATTTCCTTTTAAATGCAATAAAGCAGGTAATCAAGCTCAGTTCTTTGTTGCCCCCACACCTCAAGCCATTTTGGGTTTTGTACAGATATTATCTAAATCCTGCCTTTGCAGCCTAATGTTGCTGGCACAGAACTGCTTGTGTAATGTTCTCTGGATCCTTGGTTATTTAATTTTGAGAATTTTTTTCATAGTTCTTGGAGCCAAACTGCATTTTTAGAAACATCTTATGGTCCACTTTAAAATAAAAGAATAACAACCAAATGGAAGTAAATGCTGAGCCTTATGACAAAAAGTACCTGATATGGAATTCTTTATTGCAGACTTTTTTCCTCAGTGTGCTCTTTTTTTTAGATCCAGTAGTTGTATGAGAAGGCATTCAGTGTGATCCCAACCACCCTACATTTCTGGGATAGTACAGATCTGAGAATAATAAACCATGGTCGCACCTTCACTTTGAACCTTCTTCAGTTCATCTTCTACTCACGCCTTTCCATTTCTATCCATTTTATCTGTGTACTTTCCATTTAGGAAAGTCCAAATATTTTGTGTTCCCACTGTTACCTTATAATGCGGACATTCTTCAGTCCCTGGCTGGGGAGAAACCCCTTCCCCCCTCTCTTCCCCTCAGAAGAGCTCTCTCCCCATACAGTCAGCAGTTGGACACTGTCATACCCTGACTTCATTGAGGCGGGCAATTCAAACCCCATCCAGTATATAAACTTGCCCCCACATCAGATCATGGAGTCCTTTGGCAGCAGTTTTTGTTCACAGCTTCTCTCTCCACCATAGCACAGCTACTTTCTCACGTTAACAAGGCAGTAGAAGATTAAATATTACTTTCCCTTCTTATAATGGTGTTTTGCGCTAGATCAGTAGATCAGAGCAGCATGAAATGGCAGGGAGTGAGGCAAAAGTGGTTCATGGCAGAGACGATCAAGGGAGGGAAGGAGGGAGGGAGCAGGCAGCCTTTTACACAAAGCCGACACACTTTGTAACCTCATGAGAGAAACTGCTAAAGTCTGATTTCTGCCAGTGAGTCCCTCTTATTGAAATCAGGCACTTTCACTCATTCATGTCCCTGCTACATTTGTCTGAGCTTGTTACATTGTTATGCAGGCCTTAGCTACTGCGGGCTCTGTTCATTTTTCACCTCCTTCACCTCCTCTTTCAGTCAGCAGTAGATTTCCTTAGCCTGTAATGAAGAGCCCAGGGAAGAGAGGACTATAGCAGAGGAAATCACACCTTCTCATTGGGTCAGGGGAAACTGAGGAGAATGCCCCTAAAGCATGATTCTCTCCCCAAAAAACCACTCATGTTCCCATTTTGCTAAATAAAGTGGAGTATTTCTAAATCCAGTAGCAAGACCTCTTTTGGTCCAAATATAGACAATCCACATTTTGGAACCTTTAATCCTCAGAAATTGCATATTCTTTAAAAACTTTGGGAACAGTGAACACTCAAAACAGTCTCAAAGATCATTATAATCTGTTTGGGAACACAGCCGTAGAGAGTGGAAAGTCAATAAATTGAGTAGAAATGAAAAAGTGTGAGCAGTTAGACCTGAAGATGGACTGAAGAAGGTTTTAAGTGAAGGTGTGACCATACAGAAATACAGAAAGTGATCCTGAGGCTGTGACTACATAGACCATTCAATAAGCCTTGGAGAGGCATTGAGGTTGTGTCTTCTCAGTGATCTGTGCTGAAGGGTTGTGAGGGTTCTTAGTGGGACTTGAATTGCAAAATGTTCGGTGCACAAGAAGCAACCCTGAGGTCAATTCTCATCTACTTTCACCATGGTGAAATGTCCATGAAGGGGGGAGCAGGCCTTTTGTACACAGGCATGGCAACTCAAGCACCAAGGCCTTAGTGATGGCAGACTCCTGGCCAAGGCTGTCTTAGGCTGCAAGGGTAGCCCACTCCAGCGAAGGTGCCTTCCCAGGGCATCCTCCATAGGAGAAATGGAAACAACCTGTTCTATGTATATAGAAAAATAAGTTTGGGATTATAGAAGTGGGCCAGTTAGCTCCTTCTGAATGTGAAATGAAGACCTATCATTACATCTCAAGTTGTAGAGTTGTAAATGTTCATAATACTTTTTAATAACACTTTGTAAAATTTAATAATTTTCTGTTAAGCAGTATGGTTGACTCCCGGTAACGTAATGACATATATGTGCAGGTTTCCTGGCAGATACTGAAGTAGTTACCTTCTAAGAAGATACTGGGATCAAACTTGTGACCCTGTGCATTCCAGACAGTTGGTCTACCATTGTCTGACTGGGAATAGACCTAGACAATACCCTACCTGGGTCTAATCCAAGTCTAATTATCTGATACTGTGTCAGAGTAGTTTCACTTTGTTTTCCTTGAGTGGATGGATTTTATTTGCATTTTTATCCCACCCTACACCTGATGAATGAAAGGATAGGAGGATGGGAGGAAGGGAGGATCTGCTACCAGGCCAGGTGTTACATCTGTGTGGTCATTTTTGTCTGAGTGTGCAGCACTGAAAATCTGATCCTCTCAAATTACCAAAGCTTTAAACACTGTATCATTCTGGCTGGGTTCTCAATTGCCCTCATAGTTTTCAAATCACACATACTGTAGAATTCTCAATGCGTTCCTTGGGAATTCTTTGTAGGCCTTCAACCCATTCTGTGATGCCAAGAACCTGTGGTTGAGGTAGGGAGGGGCAATATCACTAATCTACCTCACAGAGTAGTTTCAAGGATAAAATTAACAAACATTCTGAGGCACTCTTTTCAGCTCTTTTCAGTACTGTATAACAGTACTGTCAAAAATGGGGGAAATAGTATAAGGGCTTCATTGTGACATGGGGCCTTCAAGCCTTGAAAAGGAGATGGAGACCTAGCTCTCTGTCCCAAAGAACCTCCAGTCCGAACAGTAGAGTAAAGCTGAAAGGCTGCCACATAAAAGCAAAGTAGTTAATCTTGTTAGCTTAGCTTTGTATTCTGATGCTTTTAATTATACTGTAACATGAGCTAAATCAAGGGATTATCCACTACTATAAGAGCAATGGGTGGGTGTTTCATGGTGGAATGCTAGGTGCAAGTGGAGTTTTAGCAGAATCCAAAGGGGGAAGTGGTGCTACCTGACTGGAAAGAGTGGGAGGAAAGCCAAGAACAAGGGTCAAAAGCTGATAAAAGTAGCAGAAAAGATTTGGCTCAGAGAATGGGTGGAATCTAGACAGAGGTCATTGTATGGTGGTTTATATTCAGGAGTAAAAAGCACTGGGCAGGCAGGCATATAGGGAGACATTTTAATGGCAGCACCTAGGACTGAATCCAGAAGGAAGTGGTGAAGTACAGGCAGTTGGGCATGGTACAGAATGTATTAATGACCAGAATTTATTAATTAACCAGAATGATTAAGGGCCTGGAACACCTCCCCTATGAAATCAGACTGCAATGTCTAGGCCACTTCAGCCTGGAAAGATGGTGTTTAAGAGGGGACCTGATTGAAGTATATAAAACTGTCCATGGTATAGAAAAGGTGGATAGAGGGGCATTCTATGAAGCTGATGGGTAGGAGAGTCAGATCAGACAAGGAGAAGTATTTGTTCACCCAGAGAGTCATTGATTTATGGAGTTTGCTGCCAGAAGAGGTGGTAACAGCTACCAGCTTAGATGTTCAACCTTCCGGGTTGGACAAATTTATGCATGACAGATGTATCAATGGCTACTAGAGTGGATGCCTGAGTGCAACTTTCAGGCTGGGAGGACAGACAGGATGCTTCTAAGGCCATTTGCTGGGATTCAAGAGCGGGAGAAGGTTTGCCCGTGTCTCTGCTTTAGATGCTCATGGACAATTGGTGGGCCACTCTGTGAGACAAGATGCTGCACTAGAAGGACTATGGCCTGATCCAGCTAGGCTCCTCTTATGTTCTTATGTTCCCTTTCCCTAAACATACCTCTGGTCCACTCTTGATCAGACCTGAGTTTGATAACATCAGCTGTGCTGCATGAATCAGCATTTTACTCATTTCCCACCACCTCAGCATTACCTATACTAGCCAGCTCGCTAAACCTCATTTATCATTTAATAGAACAAACAGCCATGATGAGGACTATACTGCAGAAAATCAAGGAACCAAGGATTAGAACTATCAACAGCTCATATCCTGAATCTATGCTCCATTTCTCCTTCATGCACACTTTAAGGTTGGATAATGTGTGCATAATTCACTGAGTTCACTTTTCATGAGGATTTGCACAGAACTGCATTCTCACGTACCCACCACTACCAATTCTGATTCTTGGTCCAGCTAAAGAATGTGAAAAAGTACTGAATTTTTTATTTGATTTACAATTAATAAGATGTTTAAGC